>OY728165.1:448088143-450973143 GCA_963277665.1 Viscum album
ATTACAAACTCACATCAGGAATGTTACTCTGATATGATCATGTTAGGTTGTCATGTTTTATAGGACTTTTTGTTTTTATTAGAAATTATAGAATGTCCAATGTTAACTATGTATACTATAATAGTGTATGAAACATTATCTATTATCCTTAAATATAAATTTATCTCAACCTTTCAAGGTTTTCAATGATATAAATCCGCGCTGCTTTTTCGATGTGGTAGTCTTAACAGATGCATGGTCTTTGATCTCCTTTTCCTAAGTAAATGGAAAAAAAGAATAGTTTTCAAAAATTTATTATACTAAAATTTCAAAACCAAATGGAATATCATATCATTATATTACTCTATTAATTTTCAATTATCAATGATAAAAATTATGAAGCAAAGAATAAAGATTATATAATACTCAAATTGGGACATTGAACCTTCTCTTAAATGTCTCCATAAAAATGAAGGGTTTAGCAAAACACATGGCGACCAAGGTCATTAATTATTGAATTACCAATATAGTATATGATAATTGTATAGGATTTAATGGAAATTTTAAAGGTAATCCATATCTCTAATATGGTGAAAATGATCCCCTTTTATAGGTGATTAAAAGGGAACATTTTTTAGAATACATTATTTTCCAATACATGCATGACACTATTAAATTAAAAATGGTTCCAAATGTGACAAATAATAAATTTTAGGGTGATATAAGTTCAATAAATATTCCAATATATATATTTCAACAAATTTTAATCATGCTTGAAACCATTTTCTATAAGATTTTCAGACATTACCATTTTTCTCATGTGACTAGTTTCTAAACAAGTAGTTAAAATTTTTTTAAAAAAATAAACTCACTGATAATATCTATATATTTACTGTGTAGTAAAAATAAAGGATCCATATAGTATAATAAAATTTATTATTAATAAAAAATTAAATTTTAAATTAATAAAAATAATATTTCATTTTATTTTGAAAAATATTATTTCACCATTACATACTCTTAATCATATAAAATATAAAAATTAGTGATAATATATATATTTATAAATATGATTATTTAATATGAGATGGATTATTAAAAATGAAACATTTTTATTTATTATTTTAAAATTACACTTCATAAACAATTCTCAAAATTAACCATTTCACCCTTATCACGGACATTAACATTAATCATAGTAATAATTGTATTATGCTTAAATTATATTTACATTATTACATAAAATTAACATGTTGATCAAAATTAAGTAATCCATATTTTTCTATATATGATGAAAACTATTTTTTAATATATTTCAGTATAAATTATTTTTAGAGTATAATATTATTAATGTTTCATAAACACTAAACATTGGGATTTATAAAATCAAAATTGTATTTTGAAATGATTTATTTTAAATCACACACGCACATATATATATTTGGAAAAATTTATAAGGACTATTCTGAAATTTATGTGTTATAATTTTCTCATAAAAGTGTATGTACCATTAAAATATGTATTTTTTTAGTATTGACATTGAATTTAATTATTTTAGAAAAATATAAATTATTTCTCCTATGATAATATTAAAATAATTAAACCAAATTTTACGTTGATTTTTTGAGGTTAAGAATATATAATTAATAAATTAATATTTTAAATGAACTTGTTATATATAAGGAAATAAATGTTCTTTTAAAAAATTGAACATTTTAATCCACAAGGTTTTTAAATTTTATTTCCAACGAAATTATAAATCATTTAATTTGAAAATATTGGTTTAGAAATTGAAATATTACCTATTATTTTTAACTATTATTTTATATCAATATAATAGATTATGTTAGAATATAATTTATTTTATAATTTTCATTAAATGGTATTATTTTAGAAATTTTGATAAAAATATAAATATGTAATTATTTTATTGATTAGTATATTTTAATATTCCAATGACTATATTTTCTAGTAATTTTAATATTTCAATGTTTTTTACTCATATGTTATATTTGTTTAGTATTTTATATGGAACAAGATACAATAGATAATATTAAGATAAAGGATCCATTAGCTTAGTTCATTACATTCTACCCCAGATAATAAATTATGTCCTCACAATTCTAGTTATTAGACATTGACGAATTTATGAGAGGTTATTCTTAAAAAAAATAGTTTAAGATATAACATATAATATTACATATACATTAATCAATTAGTCAACATCACATTTCATTTCATTTCTCTTTTGTTTGTATATTCTATAATCATATATTAAAAAAACTGACCATTATCATTCACATTTAAATCTCCAAGACATTAAAACACAATGAAATATTATATTTATCAAATAAATAAAAAATTTCTCTAACCCTAATTTTTATTAACCACTAGTTTATCATATCACACAAAAGTAATAATCCAACAAATTTAGGTAGTCTTTACTAAAAATATCATGGATCAATTTGTTATTAAAATTTTATCAAATTTCAATTTTATCAATATTATATAATTTCATTTTATTAAAACTAGTCATCCTTATATTATCAAAACTCCATAAATATTATAAACATATGATTTTTCTATACCTAAATCACATGATCTCCTATTTTAATCAAAAAAATACTTCTATATGAGAAGATAAATTATTTAGGTTATTGATAAAATTTAATATTTGTATAAAAATAGAACAAAGAAAATTTATGAACAATAATAATTAGTTTTTCCGCAAAATCAACATGAAATTAATATTATATCATCATATTATTCATTACTATTAGTTATTATGTAAAATATCATAGGTAATCATGATTTAATTTTTTATGATGATATTAACGTCACTAAAATATGTTAATCTATGAACCTAACATTTCCCATTATAATATAAAAATAAAATGATTTTCATCTATTTATGTATGATCCCTTATTTGGTAATGGGACATAGCTATTTCACGATACATATTTTTCTCAATATCATTTATGTGGTCCTTTTTCAACCTTATTATAAAATAATAAATGATTATAAAAAATTAATTTAAATGATCAAATAAATATGATAACTCATTCTTAAAATGTCTTATCTAATAGCACCAAAATTAACCCTCTAATGCATTTAGTTCAATATATTACATTAAGTTATGTTCTCTAATAATTCTAATCATATTTCCAATAAGAATTTTCCCAATTTTATGAAAAAAATCATTACAATATTCTAAACCTAAAAAACATTGAAACTATGTTGTCAACGTTTGAAAAAGGAATTTTCAATAAATGCACATATAAATTAATACATACCTTATGAAATGAGTATATATTATTTAAACTAATTTCTCAAAGAGATCATAAAGAAAACTTTTCAAAAACACATACACAATTTGTGTTTTCATGCATTGATTCAGAAATCAGAATTTATGGTCCTGGTGTATGGATACGTAAGACTTCGCACCAACATTTGACTCCCTGAATAGAAAACCACTCTCATAACACTTAACACTACTGCTTCACAGAAAATATCAGAGTCCTAGTTCTTCAGTATAATCGAACTCCTCTGATACCAATTTGTCACAACCCACCCCCTGGGGCCTGTGTCGTGACTGCCCCAAGCCCGCCATCCATAGGCCTGGGGCTAGCGAGTAGCACTGAAAGGCGTATTCCCTAAAACTGGAAA
Source organism: Viscum album (assembly GCA_963277665.1). Classification (NCBI taxonomy): domain Eukaryota; kingdom Viridiplantae; phylum Streptophyta; class Magnoliopsida; order Santalales; family Viscaceae; genus Viscum; species Viscum album. The sequence continues at coordinate 448,091,790 of OY728165.1, forward strand.
GGCATTGCCTTTTTAACCTATAAACTCACACAACTAAGCGCAAAATAAACTAAAAAGTAAATAGGGTGTGTGCATAAATTAAAAGGGCTAGAATACTACCCCAACTGAAAAGTACAAGTAAAACTGAAAAGTACAAGTAAAACTGAAAAGTACAAGTAAAGTGAAATGTATAAGTATAATTGAAAATAGCTCCTGTGAACACCCACCATGGATCCTTCCTGATGGGTAGGTACATCTCTCAAACGATCATCTCTGCGGTACGCCTCATCTAATATCCACCTTAGATCCACCTCCAGTCCTGGTACCCTTGTCCTCAATCAGCGCAGTCTGTCATCTTCACCAAACACAACAAGGTGCGGGCATAGATCGGGTAGGGGTGCATATAAATATACTCAATGTGGACCATGATACCCTCGAAGGTCTCAAAAAATCCACATATCATGAAAACAACTATCAACCCTACTTAGGTATATGCCCATACATACACCTAAGTTTTCGAGTAAACCCATCTCAATCTTGAGGAAACACAAGGCACAACTAAAAAGCCCAAATCTTGACTGTTCCATAATGGAATGAATACCACAAAGGTAAAGACTCATCTCACACTAGGTATACAACTCTGAGAAATGGAATTATGAAGCTAACCCACATAGGATCGCTATGGAAGCTAATAGCTAGCCATGAGATTATCTAGGGATAGTGACTAGTAACATTCCCTGTCACAACGCAGAACACCTCAACTGCTAGAGAACTCCTCCTATATTGAGTAAATTGGTCCTTCCATGTCACACATAGGTTCATCCCACTATATGTGGACTTCTACGGTACTCCTCTTATTGAGTATAGTGGGTCTGTTGCATCACCCAGAGTTGCACCCCATCGTGGGTCTGCTGGGTCACACAGAGACGCTCCCCCTCGTGGCTTGCTGAGGTATTATTCCTATTGAGCACCATGGCTCTATCACGTTACATAGAGGCACTCTCCACCATGGTTCTTCCGCATCCCACGGAGGCGCTCCACACTGGGCCTGTAGAGTCACTTTGAGTCGATACAGTCAGTAGTTGTCAAGTCTCAGCCAGTCGCAGGGTTCTGTATGTATCACGCTTGGGAGAACCGCTCCCCAAGATATATTTAATACCTCAACCACCCCAAATGTCCACGAAAAATTATCCTAATGGTATATCACTTCAAAATGGAACCAACTCAATAGACGGTGTGTCAATCGGACGCCCGGTCTGTAAGTTATTAGCGTCTCTACTCCAAGGTCCAGGTTGGATTCGGGGTCCCATCCGACCCTGATGTACACCAAACTTATCCAAAACACAAGTGGAGTATACCTAAGGAACCTCCTCGATACAAGGATTTTGTCGTCACTGATGGTTCATCAAACGGATGCTTGGATCACAAGTTTTGGCTAAAAAGGAGAAACTGGGTCTAGATGGGCCTCGGTCTGGTACGACCCCGGTCGGACTGACCCGGCCCGACCTGGTTCGGGTTTCCCAACATGACTCAGGTCCAGATCGTATGGTCTAGGCCTTGGTGCGACCATCCCACTGGGCTGTAGTTCAGCCCAGCCCACTGGTCTGTAGTTCGGCCCGACTTGCAAAGGGGCGGCCCGACCTAGCCCGCTGTTGCAACCCGATGGCACGGCCCACTAGAGTGGCCCGATGGCGCGGCTCACTGGGCACAGACCGCTACAGCATGGCCTGTTGTAGTGTGTCCTACTAGGTGCGCGATTCACCCGAGCTGGCACCGAAGGGGGAGCACCCCCCCCCCACCCTTCCAGTTTTCTCAAACAGTCCATTGGACCGTTTGGTTGGGTTGTATGCATGACCCACCCGAGGGGTCCTTCTTGGTCTGGCGTGGCCGGCCAGAAGGCCGGTCAGTCTTTCTCCCAGTGGAACAGTCATGTACTACTACTCCACCACAGCCGGTCGGAACGCCATCCGCCCTTCGGCTTCCTTAGCGGCCATGCAGCCACGTCCCCCTACTCCACCGGCAGTGCGGACATGCACCACTGCTCCGCTACGCGGCTGGCTGGTTGTCGCCCGCCACCCTACCCCACCGCGGTCGATGGGTTGAGGCCTCCTCATAAACCAGCAGCGTGGATGCACACCACCCTTCATTCCTCGCAGTTGGCCGAGTGTCGGCTGCCGCCTTCTTCTGTGGGCCACTGCAGCTTCATTCCAAGCCCAACAAATTAAACTATCTCATATTCGTGATCCTTGAGTCGAGGGATCTATGTCTATATATTGTGATCATCAGAACTCTGTGTTTCCAGCAAAAATAAATATTAGTCATTGGAAAACACATGAACAACATGCGAAGAATAAAATGAAAGAGGAGAAAGGTTTATTTTCGGGACGATGGCCATGTTCGTTTGGCCATCTTCATCATGAATTTAGTATATGAAGAATCAATAAATTAAATTCAAACATAAATAAAACCCCTACATCGTTCGCCCATAAGAGATGTCATGAGGAAAAAGACGAAGTCGATTAGATGGTGATGTCGGTGTTCATCGCTTCCGCATGATGCTTCTAATCTGGGCTCGGTGTTGGTTCCTCTTTATTCTTTGGGGGTGGTTGTTTGTTGGAGAATGTTCTTTCCAACTCTCCAAAGCTCTCCTCTTTTTCCAAAAAATCTCCCGCGAGAGGTGTACTACCAATTTAATGAGTTAAGGATTAATGTGGGAAAATCAATGTAGGCAGATTAAATTCGCACAACAAGTTGGCACAATAAATTGGCCCCAAAAATTGGCGTAATAAATTATAAGAATATCAAGGGTTTTCCCTACATTAAAGAAGTGTTTAGGTGGTACCCACCACTATAATTGAAAAAGGAGGTTTCAAAAAAAATTAAATAAAAGTTGTTTTATTTGATTTTATTTTTATTCTCCCACAAAAATCTGAAAAACCAACTCCTACCCTCGACCTACTGTGGTCAAGGTGAAGGTCTCTTTAAGACAATATCAGTGTTGCGAGTTCAATGGTGCCCTCATATTTCAATTCCAAGCAGCGATTTCAATGTTAGAAAAACCCGCTTGCAAGTTTACTGAAAGTACATAAAAAAGGGTTCAGAAATTCATTTCGGGCACTTTGGGCCTCAGAATAATGTGACATCAATTTTCATGAACTCATAATATTGCATATAATTAAAAAAAATACATGTAAAATCCAAGTCTTTACATTTTACATTTTCAATGAATTAAGATGACACATTAAATTAAAGACTCATGTATTTATCACATATGGGAAATTTCTCCAACAATACCATCAAAGGATTAATAAATAACATTTAATCAATATTTCCCAAAAAATATCCCAAAAGATACTAATACAGACTAATCTTACTTGTTAATTTTATTTATCACCAATGGATATTTAATCCTAAAAATAAAGATATAATATTCTCAATAACTATAAATATATGGGAAAATTATGAAAGATCATATTTCATCATTGGATGTTATTATAGATTTAATACCGATTTACATGTAAAAAATACCAAAAAAATAAATGGTCTCAAAAAATTTTATATGTTTTGAGGTTATATAAAAGTGTGGAATATAAAAGGAAATGGATGTAAACATGTAATATAAAAATCATGACAATAAATGAAACTAAGAAAGGTTGAATAACATGGAAACCAAAATAAATATGTTCTAAAACTATAATAATAATAATATGCATTGGGAATACACATTTCAAATATGCATATGTGAAAAAAATCATTATGAGCCCACTTTAAAATTTGAGCATACACATTTTACCCACACCTAACTATCTCATTATATATAAATGTAATAAAAAGAAAGAAAATCATATATAATAAACATGAAATAATATTTAATATATATATTTCTAATAATCATTCAATAATTTTAAAAGTTACTAGAATAAATATAATGTCTTTCATATCCCTTGAAAATGAAGTCAACAATGAAAAAAATTCATAATTACATCACTAAAAATGATAAAACCATCAAATATAAGATAATATCTAAAGGTATTAAGTAACATTGAAGGTAAATAACCATCAATAAAAAATCATATAAAATTTGTGTTGTATTGATAATGTTTTTATGTGTAAGTTAGTATCTTTCCAAATCAATTGATATATAGAATATATGTGAACATACATCAACAAAAATAGGATATTCATAGAGTAAACACATTGGATGAAAAATTATGGTCATGAACTGAAGAAAATTATTCAAGATGATGGAATTTATGGACCATTTATATTATAAATATTAAATGATTCTAATTTTTAAATTCATAGTAAATGAATCGACATGTATATAAAAAATCTATTTAATAAAATAGTATAATTTTACATTAAAACTACTGATGAAAATCATTTTTTACATGAATATCATATTAAATACAAATCATATAACAATAGTAAATAATTTTATCATTTAAACCATGAAAAATGGGAAATAATGTTTAATGTTACATGGAACCCATTCCTATAATAATATTATAAAAAATATTTTTTTCATGTTTTTAAAGAATGTATATATATGAATAATTTAATTTGGAAAGAAATTATAAAAGGAGTATAAATTTAAAATTATTTATAAAATTAAGAAATAATTTTTTATAGAATCTATAATATTTTATTCTTGAGAAATAAACAATTTTTATACAGAGAAAAATATGGTGTGGAAGAAACAACTATTGATTTTAATTGGGTGAAATCATAATAAACTATTACTAAATACCCATGTTAATATTAAAAATCATAAATGAATAAACATATTTTCCATATCAAAATTACTAAATAAATTTATGAATATCATAGAAAATAATCCATATTATATTTCCCAAAAATAGAGTGGAATATTTGTAAGAATTTATATATTGACATAATGTAAATAATAAATTGGTAATAATTGTTTTAATTAATAACAATTTAAAAAAATAATTTGATTGGGTATTTAAATAAGGAAGATGATATAAATGATAAAAACACACCAAGAGGTAAAGATAAAACACCAATTATAAACAAAATTTTTTGGATAAAAGTTGTTCAAATATCATAATCTTGTGAATAATTTATGAATCACGAAGACCAAATTTTTGCCGGGGGAAAATATTATGCATCATGAAGCATTAAAATTAATATTCCATGAATGGGAGATTAAGATTGATATTATTCATATAATACCATGAATTAAATATATTTCATTTTTTATTTTATCATAAATGTTTAATATAGACCAAAATAAAAAATTACATTCAAAAAAATTCTCTATAAAAATTAAATTTCAGACCACAAATCCATACAGCATTTATTAAAATTTTTATTCAACATCCCAATAGATAAGTAACCTGGAATATACCAATAAACATAATTAAAAATAATTGAATCATGAAGAAAATTATTAATTTATATTAGACAAATATTCTAATGAAATCAATTTTTATAATTAAAAATAAATTTCAAAAGGTGAAAAGAGATATATGAAACCGAGACCATGTTTTTGATTCACTCATTTTATGCACCATATTCCATGAATGAGGAAATTAGAATTATTAAATTTCTTCTTTGGAAAACTATTCATTTATTATTAATTTAATAATTTCTATTTTTTATCAAATTTGAAATATTTATTATATTGTTTTTTCATGAAATTTTATTTAATTTGGTTCCGTGAATTTATTAGTAACTCGTTTGGAATGTCTACCATTATTAGAAGTTTTATATAATGAAATAATGATTTATTTATTTTAATTGTTTCAATACATGTATTATATAATTTTATTAATTTTCAAATAACCATAGAGGTTTTTATATACTGAAAATTTATTAGTAATGGAAATATGATATGTCCATTTTTTGGTTTATAGGTTCGCTATGAATTTTCATCGTTAATATCACTTATAGAATGACCAATACTGTTATATTCTAATAAAATTTAGTTCACAAACACAATATTTTATCTTAAATAAATTTTTATTTTCAACCATGTTACAAGTAAATGAAAAAACAGGTCACTTCATAGAGGGGGGTTGGATACATAAACGCATAATCAATAGTCTATTTTTTATGTTGATTGTATAGAGTATATATGTGTTGTTAAATTCATAAATAGAATTATGTAAACTAATGATAAAATTTTAATTAAATTTATAGGTATTTGAAGTTAATTTATTAAAAAGATAACTAATAATGGGATATTGATTAAGTAATACCACGTTTGGGACTAAGAAGAGTTTCATGAATGTTTCCATGGAATATTTTGGCATAGGATAACATATGGTGACCATAGGATTCACATCATGAATGTGACATATTAGAGTGAATTTATTTTGGGTTTAAATGAATTTTTTAAGGTGACATTTTCTTTTGAGATGTTATATGTGATCAACAGTAATAAGTAATTAAGCAGAAACTTTTATCAACATCCATTATGTTTCAATAATTGACTAACAATGTTCCACAAATAGTGGTTCCAAAGGTGTAAAATAATTTAGTTCTGAGAGTGATATGGTCTAAAAAATATTCTATCATGTACTTTACCACTTTTTTCAAGAATTTTTATTTAATTTTACCACATTATTTTTACACATTACCTTTTCAGTTTTTGACAATATTAACACATTTTTAGCCATACTATTAATATTTGAAAGAAAAGATATAATGTACCTGTGTAACAGAATTTTGATGTTTTAATCATAGTTAGTGGATACATATAGTATAATTATATATATATATATATCAATAATATAAAATTAAAATTAAAATTAAATCATTTAACATATAGAAATACTTTTTTTGTAGATTTGTTTTCTAAATTATGATTTTAAATTTTATATAACATTATTTACCAAATAAATGAGTGATAATATAATTTTATACCCCATGAAAATAATATATTATTTATAATAAAATATCATATTTCAATTAATTAGAGAAAAATTATACAACATTAATCAAATATGTTTTTTTAAATAACAATTTCATTATTATCATAGTAATTAACTTTTATCCGAGTAATCATACATTTATAACTAAAATGGAATATAAATATTTTAATTATATGAAAATTATGATCTCAAAAAGGAATTATATTTTTAGGTTTACATAATATATTTGATGAATGTTTCTTAATATAAGTGAAAAAATGTCTTTTATAGTAAATTAAGACTTATGATACCAAACCATTAAAAGGGATTTTATCCATTTAAAAAAAAATTTGAAATGATTTATTTTAATTTATGCATATTTATCTTTATATAAGAAATATTTCAATGACATTTATGTCAATTTTTATTATGATAATATCATTAAATATAATATATTATTAAATTTTTTATTTTTTTTTTATTCAGTTAAAAATCATTAATTTTTTAGAAAACAAAATATTTAATCATAATTTATTATTGTATTTTTAATTATATAATTTAGTTTTTTATTTCAAAAGGATAACATAAATTTTAAAAATTCATTAACGAAATAAAAATATAGTATCTAATGAAAAAATAGTTTTTATTAAAAAAAATGTTTTTTAGATTTTATTTCATATGTTTTCCAAATTAATTTAAAAATCAATTTTTATATTATAAATATAAATAAAATATTTTATAATAATCTTATTGTTTTGATAAATTTATTTTATTTTATTAAAATAAAAAAAACATTTTAATGGTTACTTGAAATAAATCCTTTTATAATATTTATTAATGAAAAAATATTATATATAAATTATATGATGTATATATTTTTATTTATTAATTATTATATTCTAGGGTAATTTCTAAAATGGCATGATTTTTTTTTGTTTTTTCCCTTGTAGATATGTATTCCTTGTGACACAAGATATTTAAGATAGTATTACATTAATGTATCCCAAATATCATGTTATTACACGATACACCATGTGTTATTGGGATACATAAAAAACAGGATGTTACCCTAATAAGATAATAATAAATAATCATTATTGTATGTACAACCATTAGATGATCAAGAATATTAGTGAAACTATTATATATATATATACTAAGGTGTGAATAAGGAGGAATATATTTTATAACAAATCAGCCCCTCAAAAATAGAAAATAAGATCAAAGGAAAGAAGAATTACTAAAATAGTTTAATTCTCTTCATTTTGTAGGAAATTAAATAAAATAATAAATTACCAGCTTGTCCTTGAGGTATCCAAACATCTATTATTATTGATATTACCAAAAAAATAATGTCCCTTCTAGATTAAATATTTCAATGATTTCAAAATTTTTGTGAAATTACATATGAACTTTCTATAATAGTTCATGATACTAGGTAAACAATCCACCAATATAATGGTTTTGGATTTTTCATATGAAATAACTACTTCTCTCAAGGAAGGATCTACTTCCAAAACTAATGTAACAAGAAATTTCCAATAAAAATACAAAATAAACCTATCATATTCTATTTTGAAATATTCTTTTGATGTTTTGTTTCAATGAACAACAAGAGATTATTTAGTTAGCTAGCATTTTCATTGATAATCATATGTATGAATGAAATTTCTTAATTTTGAACTAAATTAATGGAATTTAGAACTTATAATTAATAAATTATATGTCACTAATAGATATAGTGTTGAAACTGTGATTAATTTATGGATTTTTAGATTTTTTATAGATTAATGATGTAATATGATATAGATGACAAGATGTTAACCCATGATCAATCTGATATATCAATTGTGTAAAATGAAACTAACATAAAAGAGAGAAACATTAAGAAATATGAAATATTAATTAAAATTCTTATTACTATAGTTGTAAAATAATGGGATGTGAATAAGTGATATTAAAAAAATATGAATAAAATCAAGAGAATTTTTTATGCGGGTAGAATGTAATAAAAAGATGAATATGATGAGATTAATGTATTTGGCCATATAATGGGTTTTTCATAGTGATCAGATCTCAAGGATTTTACAATGTATGTATCCAAAAATGGTGGATAACATATGTGGTATTTGGACTCTATTAGTTAAATATGGTGAAACATCATATTATTGAAACTAAATAAATATATTATAATAACCATTTGAAATAGTAAATAAAATTATTTTAGTATCCCCCTTGTGGATTGGGTCTCATGTCTGAAAAACCTAAAAATTATGGTTTATTATTTTCTATCTTTTATTTTAATAATTTTCAACAATTTTTTTTGGTCATTTTGGAAGATTGATTATTTGAGTATTTATTTATGAAATATAATCTAGTAATATTATGAAACCATATAATGAGATCATTATTGTATATTTTTATAACAAGAATATTTTAGTCATTAAATTCATAGTTTTAAAAGTTAATTATGATCAGAAGAAGTTTTATATGTGCGTTAATTGAATATTTTGTGAAGAATGTATGATTATTTTAATTATTCTGTGCTCCTCTTTTTAGTACAATTGGACTATTTTCTTTGAATGAAAATTCTTGTCAAAAATTAAATATTCAACTTATATATTTTATAATTTGATATTATTTAATTGACTTTAACAATTTGAGAGTTTGTATGCTTCAATGATTCAAGTAGAGATGTTTGATATCATAAAATTATATTTTGGATAAATATATATAAAAAATTATAATATAAAAGGACCCTGATCTTCCATTTTTCACTAACAATATATAAGTTATGAATAGGTAATAATTCGATAGTTTAATGAAAAGTCACTGGGATTGATCATATTTTAATTATACTAGCCCATGTCTTAATATACATAGAAGTTAAGAATACTTACAATATTATGAATATTCATACTAATATATAAGATAAGTATACCATATAAAATAAGGTTTTAGTTTTATAAATTTTGTTCACGATGAGGGTTCTAAAAGTTAATATATTATTAACTCTTATAAATGAATTCAAAATAACAATGATTTGGTTGGATTAGGTGTAGTAAAACATGTGAGATATAGAGTGTTCTCCATTGTCTATTTACTCAATCCAAGAGTCTTTTTATGTTAATGTTAGAATAGTAAGAATCTCATGTGGGAAGAAAATCCTTGTGTTTGTGAATATTAGAGACATGATCATCAATTAATAACATCACTTGAAAGGGATAAATGTATCTTATAAAAATATGTTTGTCGTTGATGGAAGTGGTGACCTACACAAAAAATATATTAAAATAAATATATATTTTTTAGATTTTAATGTGGGATAATTTCAATTGGTTATGGACCCATGTGTTTGAATTAATGGATGATATTGCACTTAATTGATGGTTAAATTGAGTAGAGATTGAATTCTATATGATATTGTTCAAAAATTGGGTATAATAATCCTATATCAAAAGATATTCGGGACCTACTACTGAGTACCGCCACCTTATATGATCCTTGTATTATAGACTCTAAAATTTACTTATGTTATAAATATAATAGATGAAATTTTATGGAACCATATCTCAAGAACATTTTCCATGTTCAACCATTTAAATAAATAATATCATGAGATTTTTTAGGCATGTGATTTTTCTTTATAGATCATAAATTGATGTTTTTGGTAGTTTCATGAAGTGAACCACATCCCAATGTTAACAAAATATCAGAATTTCAACTCTAATTTTTTTTGTATCTAAAAAAAATTGGTATGGTGTGTAGAAAATTTAATAAACATTAATACTTATTAAAAATATATTGATAGATTGAAATTTCTAGGTCACTAATGTGTTGGAAATCATAATTCATGTCAGAAATGTAAATTCAATGGGGTTAGATCATTATTATAATTTGTAATTATGTATAAAAATTTAGAGATAAATATTATTAAATGTATTCTGATGATCATTGGAATAGAGTATAAAAGGATAAATGATTGTTTATTTAAAAAGTAGTGAAATGAGTCATTCTAAATGAAAATTATGAAAAGAAAAAGCAGGAGGATAATGTTGGTTCTACAAATATATATGGTCATTAGTGATGGTTTAACCTTATTGAGACCTATTTAATTATTTCACATTAATTTATGATGTTAGGTATAATTTTTGGGTGTTATGTGTCACAAATAAGTCATTGGGGTTCAATTACATCATGTAATATAGTTAAATGTTGTAAAAAGATACAAGAAGCAACATGATGTGTTTAAGAAATAGTTATATTGGGGAGTACATATGAACGATTTTCTAATAGTTCTGTTAGTATAATTTAATATGATTAGTGAAAACACATTTATTATAGAGTTTCATAATAGTGTATTTGAGAGTATGTCTTCGATATCAGATGAGATGGTATGGATCATGAGAATTCATGCTAGTTTTCTCAAATTTATTGAGTAGAATAATAGACTATTATTAATTATATTTTCCGGTGTATTCCTTTTCTTCATTATAGAATGAAATTTTAAAAGTAATTCATCCCAAATAAAGGATTAAATCGCACATATAAATTTCATTACGACATTTTCCAACATCATTATTGATTCTAATGAGAGGAAAAATTTAGAAACCTGGACATGATCAGGTTACATTATAATGGGAGGTGATGGAAAATTGTAAATTTTAATCAACTATTACAATATTCAACTTTTTATCAAAATTCATAATTTTATAATCGGAGAAAATATTCTATCAAATTATTAGAATACATATTAAATTAAATATGATAGTAAATTATAATCTTATGTGGAGTATTAACTGAATGAATTTCTGAATGATTGAAATGTTTTAGATGATTTAGGAATGATATTACTTCCCAATATACAATATTTTCAATAGTACATTTTATCGGGATGATTTTTTATGGCTTCCAATTTTAAAGTTCTAGAATTTCTTATGAATTCCCCATATCAGTATAGAGTTTTCATATTAAATGGATTTGAAAGATAAATAAATGTAATTTTAATTATGTGACAATAATATCCATAAGTGAATTTAGAAATATATGGAAATAAATGTTGATTCAATAAGGTTTCCTTATGATTTCTCCATTCCTCTATGTTTTGAAAATCACAAACACGTTTTCTTAAAAAAATTTATCTTTCTATAAAAAATATTTTCTTAAGGAAATTTTTCTTTCTCTAAAAAACATTTCTTAAGGAAAATTTTCTTTCTCTAGGAAATGTTGTATCCTTACCTTTGTTTTCAAAATATTATTTAAAGACTTCCCAAAACCATGTCTAACCATTTTTTTCTTAAGAGAAAAATTCGGATCCTTATAAACAAATCTCGGAATATTATAGTTCATTAGCACCTGAGCCTTATTGTTTTTCAGACTCTGAATTCATTATTTTTTGGACAATAAATTCTTTGAAATTTAGACTCTAAATTCTCTGTTTTTCAGTGTTTGAATTCTCTGAAATTTATACTCAGATTTCTCTAGTATTTAGACTTCAAATTATCTGAAATTAAGCATCAGAATTTTATAGTATTCATACTTAGAATTCTTTATAATTTAGAATCCAAATTCCTTATAATTCCAACTCTGAATTACTGAGAGTCCCAAATCCAAATTCATCATAATTTAAACTCTGAATTCCTCTAAATTTAAACTCTAAATTCCTCAGAAGTCATACTCTAAATTCATCATAATTCATACTCTAAATTCCAAGGAATTATAACTAGGAAATCTGAATAATTCATATTCCAAATTCAATGTAATTTAGACACTAAATATATAATTTTAGAATCTGATTTTTCATATATTTAGACTCTAGATTCTATATTTCTTAGAATCCAATTATTAATATTCGTTTTAAGTGACTTTATCTTCCAAACATATTACTCTAACTTTATTAGATCCTATTTTACATAAGGTTCCATACCATAAGAATTTTTTTATACATGATAAAATTTCTATACACATGTTTTTTTACAATGAAACGATGTCATAAAATTTGTTTCTAAGTAACTTTTGTTTGAGTGACACCTCTATAGGTCCCTTGGGGATTCAAGGAATATGTTACCATTAGATGAGGGATCTAAGTGTTAGAATTCTATCCTATTAAAAGGAGATCATCTGAATGAGATCAATAAACTCATTGATTGATGATCCTAGATATAAAATGTTTTGAATTGATTTCTATATAGAAAAAAACTCTTTTGCATTATGCATTTGTTGAAAATCTTGTTTAGTCATGAAAAACTTGTTCAAGATGTTTTGTGTTACTCTGATTGTTTTTTTTGTACAATCACGGGCTTCCAAGGTTAGAAAGACAAAGTTACCAACTACATTAAAGTTCAAGGGCTTCTGGGGATAGCATGAAAGACTCTGATATTATTATTGTGGACTTACCTTGGTGTGGGTAATATATACTTTCATAAAAGTATAAATCAAGGGACCTTTATCAAATTATGTTGGATACCCATATCTTTGGGTTAAAATATTTCTTACATGTTTAATTAAATGTTTTTTCAAGTTTTATTTCCAGTGAAAATTTGTTAGAGAGAGTAATTATAACTTTCATATAATTTCATATAAATTCATATACTTGTATACTTTGATAAATAAAATTCTATACGCTTTAAGGTAGAATATTTAAATAAGATAAACATGCTTATGTTTTGTAATGTTTAAATTATAGAAGTTTATATTTCTTATAATTGGACATGGTCCCTTCCTATAAACCTTTTTAGTAAGAAGGGTATGTGAATTAAACATTTTTGACATTGTTAATCAAATATTTCCATTACGGTTAAAAGTAAAATTTTGTAAACCTACAATTTACCCCCTTGTATTTTAGCATCGATATATACTATTTTGATCCTAAACTTTTTATCAAATTAGGTCTTTGAAATACTTATACTTATATATAATTTAGTATGCTGAAGTTTATATTAATTTTCATTCATAACTTTTCTTGCTCATGTTTTTCATAAGGATTTTTATTTTTGTTTATAAATTTTTTACTACTAACATGTTTGGTGGAAAACAAATTTCTTATAAAATGGAATGTATAAATGTCATATCTATGGTTAATATTAATTCTACTAAACCACAAATCATTGATGGTAATAACTATGAGTACTGAATATATATGGTGAAGAAAGTTTTCGTTAACATTAGAATAGAAAAAAATTTCAATCTCACTGGATATTACAAAATACTAGACAAAGAATTTAGAACATTCACCAACTATGAAAAACTAGAATATCAATTAAACTAAAAGGTACACAATAAATTGTTCTATTATATTACCTGGAATATATATTGTCAAATATATTTGTGTTAAGTATCCAACTATATTTTGTAGAATCATTAAGTCACATATTTTGTAAATTCTAAAGTGATAGAAACTAGAAGAGCTATGTTGAGAACTAAATATCCTGGATTTTTATTTCTTAATAGAGAACCTATTTGCAAATTAAAACAATGATTTATGGTTGTTGTCAATTGTATTCAATCTATGGGAGAAAAAGGACTTAATGATGATGTTCTTATAGACATGATAATTGATATAATCCCAATGATTGGGAATCTGAAAGGGTAGAAATTGAAGAAAATAGGAAAGTATCTAACATTACTCTTGATCAGTTATTTCGAACTCTTCTTCATCATGAAACAATAATTATGAGTGATACAGATTTCAATAATAAGAATAATGGTAATGGAAGTGTAGAATTCACTACTTCATCTAAATCAAAGACTCCAGAAAAGGTATCTAGATCAAAATCTATGAAAGATGTTGTTATTTCTGAAAATAGTGACAGTGAATGGTCTGAGAATGAATAATCCTATCTTACTCTAAGGATGAACAATATTGTGTGAAAGAATGATTTTCAGTATAGATATAATAAGAAATATAGAAAGGAAAATAATGATTCTGAAGTAACTTGTTATGAATGAAAAAGTGCGGGATATATCAGACCTGATTTTCCTATAATTAAGAGAAAAGATAAAAAGGAAAATAATTCTGAAAAGTACAGAAAGAAGTAATACAAATATAAGACTAATAATTTCTTAAAGGATAATGACACATGTAGTGCCAGTGGTGGTGAAACTTCATATTAATCCTCCGAATATGAATCTTTTGGTCAGAAGAATATTCGTCTTATATCCAGAGTACCTATTAACAATCCTTATCTTATGGATAAGTTACACAATGATGAATCTTTAAACAAAATTTCATTAAATTTTAATTTTTATAATGAATAATATTATAAATCTTCATATGATTAATCATCTTCATCAAGATATAATATCATACCTTCAGTTGAATAAGTTTTTATATTTTCTAAATTACTTGAGAATGAGAACTGTGAAAAAAAGAAGATATTAGAGAAAGAAAATTCTAGGATTTATATTTTAAAAAAAGATGTATCCAATCATTCTATAGATATTGATAAAAAAACTATTGATTTTGAAAATTTTTCTAAAAACCATAAGTTAATTATGAGAATTTAAAACATTTTTGAGATCATGAAAAAGTTATTTCTAAGAAAAATATTTTATAAAATAACTTGTGACCTAAAACTAATAGCATTGAGGATAGGAATTTGGGCATCAAAATTAAATCGGATTTTTTTTCCTTAAAGAAACATTTATGAAATTTTACTTTTGGAAGGAATGAATTTGAAAAAATGTATTCAAAAATTCATCCTCTAAGTTGTACTTTCAGAGTTATATTTAAATCATATTTTTAGTAATAATTATTTTGTTCCACAAAGTGCTCCCTTTTTCACTAAGTGTCAATGTGGGGAAAATGAGAGAAAATTTGTTCATTAAATAAAACCATATCCTTCGGTTTTTATAAGCCTTATTTTACAATGAAAATTTGGATTCCTAATATTTTACTTTCTGAAATTTCTAGATTCAAAAAATTTTGGATTCTGAAAGTCAAACTATTTTATTTTTTGAAAAATAAAGGAAGTCCCAAAAATGATATAAGAAACATGGATAGTGGATGTTACCATAACATGATTGGTAATAAAAATATATTTGAAAAACTTATAAGAATAAAATAAAGAAATTTATCTATCAATGAATAATGCTCTGGGAAAAATTATTGGTATATCTTTCATTTTTCTTCTTGGAAAATCTTAAATTTCAAATGTGTTATTTATTAAAGTTCTTAATAACAACCTTATAATAATAAGAAAATTATGTGATTCAGTTTACCTTGTAAATTTTAGGAATGATAAATGATTAGTACACAATTCCAAGGAAGATTTTATTCCCTCTACCCATAGGCTTGAGAATATTTATACACTAGACATAGAAGGCCTTAGGAACAAAAATCTCCCATTTCTTGGTGAAATAGAAGATCAATATTGTTTATATAATTGAAGACTAGGAAACTGTAACTTTAAAAACCTGTGAAAACTCTCTACGAAAATACTTGTTAAGGATCTACCTGAACATATGTTTGATTCAACAAAATTTTGTGATCCTTGTAAATATTGAAAGAAACATAAGTAAATATTTAAATCAATTGGTTAAGTCTCAAATTTTGAATCATTATAGCTAGTGTGTATGGAACTTTTCAATCCACTATAAACTAGAAGTATTAGAGGAAAATACTATGTATTTTTTTAGTTGATGATTACACCATATTTATGTCTGTCTATTTTCGAGAAATGAAATCGGAAGCCTTTTTCTATTTTAAAACTTTTAGAGCCTATATTAAAAATGAGAAAAACCTTCCATTCATAACAATTCATTGTGATTATGGAGGAAAATTTCAAAATTCATATTTTGAAACATTTTTAGTAATAAAGGCATTACTCATAACTTCTCATCTCCAAGAAATCCTCAACGGAATGGTGTTGTTGAATAAAGAAATCAAATTCTTCATGATATAACTATAACCATGTTGAGAGAATATTTTATTTCTAAAAATATATATTTTGAAGCTATTAGTACTAATTTTTATACTATAAATTGTGTTTTAATTGGAGTTTTTCTATAAAAACTCCTTATGAATTATGGAATAGTTGAAAACATAGACTTTCTTACTTCAAAGTATTTGGATGAAAAGTTTTAATCTTGAATACTTATGATAAAATACATAAATTCACACCGAAATTGAATGAATAAATTTTCTTAGGCTTCTCCACTACATTAAAGGCTTATAGTGTTATAAAAAAAAGTCTTGTATTGTTGAAGAAACTATGGATGTTATATTCGATGAAACTAATAAATTTATTTTTAAATAACTCTAACCTACATTTTTAGATGTTTTTTTAAAAATTTATTATCAACCATTGATAGAATATTCTTCTAAGAAGTAAAATACTCAAGAAAATATTTCTGAATTATTTACCCTAGAAGATTGTCAACCATATGATAATGAAACGGTTTGACAAAATAAAAATCAGTTGTTTATTAAGAATCATCGTAGTGATAGTATCATTGGTTTTGTTATTCAACCTATAAGGATAAGAAGTTAATTATCATATGAATTATAACATATAGAATTTCCTTCTTAATTAGAACCTAAAATCACTGATGAAGCTTTAGGTTATGATGATTTGGTTCAATGATATGGAAGATGAAATCAATGAATTCGAAAGGAACAATGTATGGGCCTTAGTTGAAAGACCTAATGAAACATCTCTAATTTGCGTAATGTGGGTCTTAATAAATAAATGTGATGAAAAAGTAATAATTGTAAGAAATAGATATAGATTAGTTTCTAAATCCTTTAATCAAAAAAATGGAATAATATATGAAGAAACCTATGTTCCAATAGCTAGACATGATTCTATTCATTTTCTACTTGCATTTGTAGCATTCATTAATTTCAATATTTTTCAAATGGATGTGAATTGTGATTTCATTAAAAGATACATTCAAGAGGAAGTTTTTGTTGAACAACCTCCAGGATTTGAATACACAAAAACATCTTGAACTTGTTTTCAAACCTACCAAAGCTTTATATGGTCTTAAAGAAGATCCTAGAGCATGTTATGATAGACATAAATTATTTTTGTTACAAAATAATTACATTAAGGGAACAGTTAGTCCAAATCTTTTTATAAATAAAGATAAGAATTTTTTTCATTATTCAAATTTATTTTGATGATATTATATTTGAATAAACTCGAAATTCTTTAACTGATTTGTTTTTGAATCTCATAAAATTTAAGTTCGATATGAGAATGATGGGTGAGTTAAATTTTTCCTTGATTAAAAATTTTCTCACAAACCAGAAATAACTTATATATCTCAACATATTCATATTAAAGATCTTCTTAAGAAGTATGTATATGACAATACTTAAAGTATAAGATCATCATTTGGTACCTCAAATTCTCTTGATCGTGATGACACTAGAAAACCAGTAGATCAAACATCTTTTAGGGGTATGATAGGATGATTATTATAATTAATAGCAAGTCATCCAAGATTAATGTTTTCAGTATGCTTATGTACAATATATAAATCTAATTCAAAGGAATCTAAAATAAAGGTGGTGGAAAAAATTTCAATTTAAAGGTAACCATGGATTTATGAGTTCTTTATTCTTCTAGAAATGATTCTGTGTTAAAAAGTCATTCAGATTCTAATTTTGGTGGATACAGAATGGATAAAAAAGTACATCCATAGAATTTCATTTCTTAAGAGACTCATTAGTTAATTGGTCATGAAAGAATAAACACTCAGTTTCACATTCCATTTCTGATTTTGAATATATAGTAGATGGAAGTTTTTGTGCTCAAGTGTTGTGGATTCAACACACACTGAAAAACTATGGCATGAGTTTTACCAAAACAAAAATATTGTGTGATAATACAAGTTCCATTTCCCTAATAAAAAATTGTACCCATCAGTCTATTGAAAAACACATATATATTAAACAACACATTCTTAGGGGTCACACACTAAAAGAATATATCATTATTAAATTTATCAGAATAAAAGACCAACTTGCTAATATTTTTAAAAAATATTTATCCTCTAATATATTTGAATACATTAAACAAAAGATAAGAATGATATCCATAATGTAATCTTCTATATTAACTTTTTTTAATCCAATCCCCTTACATGAAGAAATTGGTTTTTATAGGGGGTGAAATTGTTGTTTCATTAAAAAATTATCTTTTACTTTCCATAACAATATTTTTTTAACCTAATTTTTTTCATTCATTAAAAATATTTTTCAAAACCAAAAAAAATTCTTTCTTTAATAAATATTTTTGGAATTTAAGAAGAACCTTATCAATAATGAAAATCCTTCCTAATAAATCTAGAAGGCATGTTTCCTTACATAAATCATATTAATTGAATATTTTATTTACTACTAATTCTATCTTGATATAAGAAAACATTGTCAGTTTCACTTTCCTTAAATCTGATTTTTCCTTAAAAACTCCAAATATTAGAACCTACCAAATCCTTCTCCAAAATTCATCTAAATAGTTAGATCAGATCATACCTATTTCAACCATTGGATTGAATTGGAAATTCAAACCATCGTCTCAAATCCTATATAAAGCCCCCCCTAATATGTGTCCCACAGCGGGTTTTCAATTATTTTTTCACTGTAACTCTATCCCTCTACAAATCATTTATTTAGTTTTCATAAGCTTACATTCATTATGGTTGTTAGTTGATGTTTACTCATAGAATTAGATGACTTTAAAAAAATAAATCAAGGATCTAAAAATTTATATATAAAGTTTGGTTAACCCAAATGTCTTTGCAATGTAAAATTCATTGATTAAGAATAATATCAAGCTGAATGGATGGGAATTTTTATTTGTAGCTAAGATAAAGAGTTAGGATCTAGTTTATCCTGACCTTCACATAGAATTTTATGGTAAAATATGTTTTATGAAGAAGTAAGGGAAATTTTTTCCTTCAATATATATGGAAACCCCTATTCATTATCCTTCAATATGGCTGCAAACATTCTTGGTATTCCTTATCAAGGTGAAGCAATTTCCTACTCTCATAAGCTACCAGAAAAGAATGATGTTTTGTGAGGGAAATTTTGATTCTATGTTGTGGACTCATGGGGGTATAGTCACCATAGATCAACCATATTTTAACCAAAAATAGTTTGTTAGCTTTGTGGTTGTAGGGTTTTTTTATTTTGAGAAAGGTAGATAAGGACTCTCTCAATAATAGTGTTATTTTTATAGTGGACTTTTTGGATAATCATACAAATGTAAACATGATCAAGTAATTTCTCCTTACCATTATAAATATCAAGAATAGAACCCTTATGTCTCATATTATCATGTATCAGGCAATATTATCATAGATCATCATTCCCTATTTATAATCCTTTAAAATTACTTGTAGTTCAAAACCCAGAACCTTTCAGATCATGTTGTTTAGTGATAAAACACTAAGGAGGAAGTTGGTTTCAGTAACAAGACATGAAAATTTTATGATCTTTCTGAATGTGAGGTTCATGATTTATCCATGAAAGGGGAAGTAAGGGAAACCTCTATGAAAACCTAGAATATGATAAAAGGGAAAGAACCTGAACCAAAATAAAAATCACTAATTTTGAAAACCTAGTCTACTCCACCCAATCCAAAAAAGAAATGGTGATGTTCTAATGATGTATTAGAAAAATGGAGAGAGTAAAAGAAGATGCAGAAAGAGGGTGATATTAACTTTAGTTTAGACCCTACTAATTCAAAGTCTTATAAGATTCATACTGAATAAGGTCTTGAGAGAAAAAATAAATAGAGAAGAAGTTGAAAAGGAAAATTTCAGAAGCTAAGATTGTTCAGGACCTTATTAAGGATACAAATAAATCATCCGAAAAGGTTCAAGTACTAGAATCATTCCTCTAGAAATCAATTCTAGTAGAAACTCTATGAAATACAATTTCAATACCAGATCCCATTATGGAAGAAGAAATACCCAGCATCAAGAATTAAAATAAGAATTAGAAGAAGAAGTAGAAGAATAGTAACAGGAGGAAGAAGATGAAAGTGAAGACGTGATTAAACAAGTAGAAGAATACCATGAGAAGGAAATACCTTCAGAAAAAATTTCAATTAGAACTTCCTAGGTTGATTCAACAAAGATAATTTCTTAGAAGAATGAGGATGATCGATAGAATGAGTTTGATAAAACTTCAAATGATGAGAGCAGCAATCAAGATTTCATTCATCCTGAAAATGCAAAAGGAGATGCTGAGAAAGACAATGTTGATGAAAAAAGATAATCCATGTCTCAAATAGTGAACATGAGGCTCCAAAAGTTGTAAACAATCTATATATAAGATAAAGGAAATAAGGTGGTTGATTACACTCCTATAAATGATGTGGTTCTGAAAGCAAAAAAAAGATTTTTTGGAACATGGAAGAAGAAATATAAAGAGGTCGATAAAGCCCCCTCACCAAAAAAGAATCAAATTTTAAATATTAGACATCGATGATTTTATATTTCATTAATTAGTATTTGAATAAGTTTGTGAATACAATACATATATTCCCAAGTATCGATTCAAGATTTCAATTGATTGGAGATTCGTTCAATTGGGTGTCTGATTCAATAATTATTCACATGGAAATTTTTTTCAAACTTGAAAGTCAATTTGATACATTCCACATTGGTTATGATGCTCATAGGACATCATGTAAATAAATTAAAAAATGGTCTAAGATAATGGTTGAGGATTAGAAAATCATGTATGACATTAAACATTCAATAAAATATTCTTTTTATATGTCATATGACACAATCATAAATCATAAAAAAAGTTTTTCAAAGGCATTGAATCTCTAGAAAGCTTCCCAGATGCAAGAGGATAGAAAAATATATGTAAATTTGAATTCAGTTTCTCAATATTTAAAGAGAGAATGGGAACTCAGGGAATAGTTGGAAGAAAACATAAAAAAGAAATAAGAGGTAGTAAATTCCAAGGTAGAAATTCTAAAGTCCCATGAAGAAAAAATCAAGGCTCTCGAAAAGAGGAATGAGTATCAGGGTCAGTTGATCAAAAGGATTGAGGATGATCACAAAGAGATTAATAAGTTAAAGGAAACCTTGAGGAAGCTTATGTTGAATGAAAAGAGTAATTACTGATTTCCCTAAAAATCTGATCTTTTGTTTTATTTGTCCATAAATTTTTTTTTCCAATCATAATGAAATTTTTCTTCCAATTTTTTTATCCTGAATATTTCTAATCTTTCAAGAACAATTTTTTTTATTCCCTCCATTAATTTTTTAAAATCACAAAGGGCGAGAAAAGAATGATGTAAAGAATATTAAGTAAAAATATGATAATGACCTAAATAAGGGTGTGATTAATTAAGGTGGATCCTACATAAAGAATATTTTAAAATTCATGAAAATGTAACTTCTCTAAAAATGAAAATAATATGATCCTTATGGATTCCATAAACTAATATTGAGTTAGTTGTATTCATCATATATCATAAGTAAAGGGAGATACGTTTTCATTTAATGGTAAAAAAGTATAATCATTATTCATTATATTCTTTTTCAAAAGGTTTTTTGTGATTTCTAAAAAGGGGGTGATTATTGAGTCAAAAAGGTTTCCTTATGATATATCCATTCCTGTATGTTTTGAAAATCACAAACAAATTTTCTTAAGGAAAATTATCATTCTCTAAGAATTATTTTCTTAAGAAAAATTTTAATTATCAAAGAAAAGTTTTATCCTTACCTTGATTTTCAATTTATTTTTTAATTCCTTATATAAATCAATTCTAACCATTTTTTTATTAAACCAAAAATTTGTATCCTTATAAAAAATCTCAGAATATTATAGTTCCTTAGCTACATAGTCTTACTAATTTTCAGACTTTGAATTATCTGAAATTCAGAATTTGAATTCTCTATTTTTTAGACTACAAATTCTTTGAAATTCATATTACAAATTATATGTTTTTAAGACTTCGAATTCATTAAAATTCAAATTATAAATTCTCTAAAATTCAATCTTCTAATTATTTAAAATTAAGACTCTAAATTCCATAGAATTCAGACTCCAAATTCTTGGAATTCTAATTCTAAATTCCTTAGAATTTAGAATCTAAACTCCTCATAATTCCTACTCTGAGTTCCCCATAATTCAGAATTAGAATTTCTCATAAATTCGACTCATAAATAATTAAAATTCTGACTCTGAATATATATTTTTTTTGAATCTCATTGTTCATATATTTAGAAACAAAATTCTATATTTCCTTGATTCTGATTATTCATATTTTTTTATACTACTTAATATTCCTAAAAAATTACTCCAACTTTATCGGATCATATTTTACCTTAGGTTCTTAAACATAAGAATTTTTTTCTTAAATGATAAAAGTTCCTTAAATGTGTTTTTATTAAAATGAAATATTTTTGTACAATTTTTTTCTAACTAACCGTTGGTTGAGTTACATGTGTAAAGGTCCATCTTAGATTCAAGGAAGTATATGATCATTGGTGGGGGGAGATGACTGTTGGAATCATTTCTTATAAATAAGATCTTATTTGAACAATCTCAATAAACATATTGATTTATGATTCAATGGATTACATGTGGGGAAGTAATTTCTTGAGAGATAAAGAATCTCACGCCTTGTGCGTTTTTTGAACATCTTGTTCATTCATGAACAACTTGTTCATATTTCTTTCTGTGACTTGAGTTGTTGTTGTGAAAAATCACGGGATTCCATGGATATGAAGACAGAGGTGACAAATACAATACTGTTCGAGGGCTTTCATGGATAGAAATAAAGTCTCTGATATTCTTATCAATGAAATACACTGGTGTGGGTAAGATAGACTTTCTTGAAAGTCTAAATGAAGGGACCTTTATCCTAGTTTTTTGGATACATGTCTAATTAGGTTAAATGATTTCCAACTTGTTTAGATGATTTCGTTTCATGTTTTATTTGTACGACAATTTTGTTAAATAAAAAAGTATTTATTTCTTATACTTTCATATATTTTCTTATACTTGTATACTTTGATACATAACATTATATATGCTTTAAGGTAGAATCTTTCTCTAAAATAATCATTCTTAAGTTTTCTTATGTTTAACTTTTTGAGTTTAGATTTTTTATAATTAGACGTGGGCTCTTCCAATTATCTGTTTACATAAGAACCAAATTGGTTTTGTGAATTTACCTTGTTTATCATTGTTAAACATTTATTTCATTTTATTTTAAAAGTGAATGTTTTTAATCCTACAATTTACCACTCCCTCTATTTGAGAATAAACAGATTCTTTTTTATCCTACTATATATTTAAAATTTAAATATTCTGGTGACTTTAACCTTTAATTCACTTTTATACATTCCAAAAGGACTTATATGATAACTATTTTATTTATTTTTGAAAAACTCTTAATAAAAATGGTTTGTAAACCACTAGTTCATAGAGAAAAACATCATATCCTGTGATACTCAGTATTCTATGTTAAATTTTAAGTATTCATCATCAAAAATAAAAGTATTAAAATATTAATCCATTCTAAAAAATCATTTATCATCATTCTTTATAACCTGATAAAATTTGAACAAAATAAGGGTGATCTAAAATGATTATTATGGGTAAAAATAACAATTAAAAGTTGAATTAAAACAATAAGAGCTATGTTAGTATAATTAAATGATAAATTAACCATATTTCATGAACATGACACAATGGACGTTAGGATAATTAATACTTTGATCATAAATAATGAAACATCTCATATAGATTTACCAATGGACAATAGTCATAATAATTTATAATCATGACCATTTTTATGTCATCCATGATCAAAAGAAATATTTAAAACTAATATCATGCATAATGAAAACATGTTGGTACCATTATATGTCATCATCCATGAACCCATACTTAATTATTCTTATTTTAATGACCACATGGATAAATTCTATTATAATTCTCTAGAGAATGTAGTCATTGTCCAATACATTGGAACACTATATTGGAACCCCTATAATATAAGATATATAAATCATAATAATGGTCTATAATGGGGAATAACCTTTCATAGTCAATTTTCAAAGATCATGTCATGAATAAAATCATTTAAAAATTATTCTAATCCAATTTGAAAAAACAATTATGATTAAAAAATTAAATTTTCTTCGAAAATCCAATACTAAAAGCAAAAATCCTCAATAATGATAGAATATGGTATTTGATTAAATAAAAATTGAAGCATATAAGGTAGTCTAAACACCAAATAATTTTTATGTGGGTAGGAAAAGTTTTTTTCTCTCTATACATTAAAATATATAATTCTATTTTAAACATGTTTAACTTCTATAAAAAAACATGTTACATTAAAATATATTTTATACAATAATAATTCAACTAGAAAAATTATTAGGATGGTATAATTTAAAAATATTTCTATTGATGAATACATAATAGAAAGGGTTTTTTCATTATTTAATGGAAATAAAATTAAAATAGCATTAAAAATACTTTTAAATAAATTACCCTTTTCATATTCAAAATAAATTTTACAAACCAGAAACATTAAAAAAAATAAAACCCCATTTCATTTTAAATTACCCGAGATTGATATATAGGATTATTTAATATAAATAAAAGTCATGTAGTTGGTAAATTCATTAATGTTGTAAATGTCTAAAATGAAAATTATTTTTAAACACTTCATATAAGGTATCTAAATGGACCCACTCTGAAAAAATTGAGAAATTTCAAATCTAAAAACATTTAAAAGAAGGTAAAAATTCATTTAAAATTTATTTAGTAAATCATTAAAATTAAGAATATAAAATTTTAAATTCATTGTAGAAAAATTATATAAGGATGTGTAATATTCCAAATATAAATGAAGAATAAATATCAATAACACATACAAAGAATATTCATGTTGGTTCTTTATGAAATGAGGGGGAAATAATATCTAAACATATAAACCTCTTTAATTACTAGATGATTATGTTATTGATATGGTTCAATAAAATAATATCCCATGATTTCCCCTAATAGAAATTTAATATAAACTATCTCAAAATGAAAATATATTGTTTCATAATTCCATTTCCATAATGGTAACTATTATAATATAATACCATTTGATGAATTCATTAAAATTGAAATATGAAAAAATAAATTACGATGGATTCGTGAAATTAATTATTAATAGGGAAATATATACACCATAATAAATCACTTAGGTGTATAAAATTAAAATATGTCTCTAAGAAATTATATAGAGATGATTTCACTTACCTTGAGTCCATAATTTCCATGTCTGTCACTTCACTCTTATATATTGAACTAATAAAAAAATTATTTCTTAAGAAACATTTCTATGTTTAATCTGTAATCCATAAACCATATTTATTTATATTAATTGAATTGTAAATATATTATTTCATTATGTCCATGAATGTTTTTTCGAGGGAGTTCAATACGTATTTTCAAAAATGATTATATATTTTGATAAAGGAAAAATATAACATTAGTAATGTAAGGACTCTACCATAGTAGTCGAGAGATGGTGAATTACATTATTACATTGGAATATATATGTTAACTGAATCCCAAAGGACTGAACAATTTTTCATTTCTAGAAAATAATGACTTATATGATTCCCATTTTACATTAGGAATAAAAGATAAAACATAACACATAACACATGAAAATAAATTATATCATTGAAAATTCATTCAAAGATCTATTCTTTATAACATGGGGAAAAGAAACAAAATAAGGGGGAACTAAAACGATCATTATGGGTTTGGTACATGGGATGATTTCATGAATTAATGATAATAAATTAATATGGGATGGTAAATAAATGAGAAAACATTGAATCAATTTCGTAAAAGAGAAATGCATCAATAAACATTATTCATATTAAAAATCTTCTAGATAATAACGTAATTTAATTTGGAATGATTTAATAAACAATAATATTGAATTTCTTGTATCTATAACATGAACCACTATACTATCAAAATATATTCTAATGATAGATTAGAATACTATGATTTATCCAACTAATTAGTCCCATGAGACTAACGGTGCATCAAGGAGTTATCTATAATTATGCTCCACCCATGTCTTCCTGCTCAAATAATTTCTCATATATCAAATAATAAATTCTTAAATATATTTTTAAATTAATGTTACCTATACCATTTTGAAATATTTTAATCATAATCCCCATAAAATTAAATAATTTTCAAACGAAACATTCCATACCATAAAGATAAAGAGAATAATGATATTATATATCAAAGGAACAGTGCACCACATAAATGAAATAGGTGATTAATAACGTATATCTCATAGAAATAAATGTGAGATAAAGAACAATCATACCCCAATGCAATAATTTCATTAAAAATATAGATATCTATAAATGAAAATATTTTCTTTGAAAATAACCTTCTTAACTTGTAAAATAAACTGCAACACATAAGGTCATAATAATGGACAAAAATTCCATTCATGACATATAAGATAAAAAAATTCCTTTTATATTTGTAAGAAAATTTAAAAATTACCTTGTTTTGGAGTATAAAAATAATATTCCATTAAAATAATTTCATAAAATATCAAAAAAAGGTTAAATGATATTATAAAATTATCTTTTTGTTAATTATATTTTGTTTTTACCCTTATTTTTTGTGATAACTACATTATTTTCCTATAAATATTTAGTCATGTAAGTCCTCTTTTTTTATAGGATATAGTTATTTAATCCCCATAATTTTATTAAGTTCATATATATCATATTTATTAATTATATAAGTTTTTATAATCATTATGGAATGGTTTATAATGAAAATGAATCACATCATGGTGCGGAGATGGAAAGTCGTACGTATGCACAAGTGATGTGGTCATTACTTTAATGGTAAATTTGTAAGAAATATGAAGATATATTAATTCTTTCAGAATAAGTATAATTTCATAATTATAATATATAAATCCATTATTTCCATCATTATACTCATCCAAATAAAGTGGTGATGAAAAAAAATTAAACCACAGTGTGGAGACTGTAATCCATACATACGCACGTGTGGTGCATTTGTTTTCCATAGGATGGGTAAAACGTGGAATATGGTCGTACCACAATCATAATAAAATCTCAAAAAATATATTATTCTATATTTATTAAATTATTGTGAAAACAACACATAGAGTGGAAGTGGAAGAAGAAACAATCACAAAAGACTTAATGAGAAGGATTGCCTCTTCATCATCGAACATCCTTTAACCTCATATAATGTCATATATGAAAGATATTTTTGAAGGACCATAACCTCATGGAATTAACAAGGATTTATATAAGATAAATATTTTTGTTTTGGTTGGGTTAGATGAATCAAATTGGGGTGAGGAAGTTAGGGGGAGTTTCTCTTTTATAATTGAGGTGAGAGGGGATTTCATAAATCCAAAAAAATATTAGAATAGTATAAAGATATTCTAGATAAAAAGAATTATAAATAGACTACAAATGAATAGGGGAAAACATTTTAGACAATATGTTATCCCTTTTGTGATTGTTTAATGTTTTAGTGATTTTTAACTAATTTAATAAAATATTAATTCAATAAAATTTCATTACTGTCAAATCTAATACTATTCATTTAGTTTGACTACAAATACATCAAGACAAAGTATGAAATAAAATATAATTATTTTAAACTTTTATAATATATAATATATATTTTAAAAATTAATTATACACATTCAATATTAAAAAATATATCAAAATCATAACTTTCTGTTAATTAAATAAATATCGTTTTAGTATTGATAAAGCACATAAAGTATTTATATACTTTTTAAATATTCAACATAAAATTATAAAATTAATATTATTTCATTATGGTCAACTTTTTTATTTATGATCCTTAAAATATTTATTATGTACTTATGTGTACACATAACTGCTATTAAATACAAAGAGTGACATTTTATAACATTGTTTAATTAAAATAATATATAACTTATTTTCATGGAAAAGTGTCAGGTAAACAACTAAAATACAACGGTAAGGTGTTTTTGGTGTAATACCCATCATAAAATAATTTTAATCGTGTTTATTTCATGGTTTTACCCTTAGATTTTGATTTTTATCATATTTTAAACCCTTTAACCCTTATAGAGACAACTTGTGTTTTTGTTATTTAAAGGTTAATATAGTTACTATGAAATTCAAAACAAACAATAAATTATTCAAGGATAAAATTTTAAACTTTATACAAATATTTTTGGATAATTTTAGGGTTTTATTAATTTAAAATTGTTTAATAAAATATTATTTTCTTTAAAAAACCATTAACATCATTTTTGACAATATTCATTACTTGACTATTTTAAAATGTCATTACAAAACTATATATTCAATAAAATATATTAAATCATCACTAACATGTAGAATTAATATATAAAATTTATTTGATATATTATTTATATAAAATTATATTTAATTTAATATTTTTAATAACATTTATTCATTATTTTTATTAACTAAAAAATTATTGTATCATTATTGGGTTAGACAATACGATAATTATTTAATTCCTAAAAATTAAAATCAATTAACATTATCAAGATAAAAAATTTATATTTAAAATTATTATTTATATTTAAATAAATGTTCTTAATAAATAAAAATAAAAACTGTAATACTTATTTCATACATGAGTATGAAATAATGTACATTCCTTAGAATAAATTACTAAAATGTTATAAAGTCTTCTATGTGGATTCAATAGTCTATAAAATCAACCAATAGATTATTTTAGTCTATATTAACTCATAAAATAAAATTATAGTGTCAATTGGGTAATTTTATAACATTTTTAAAGTTTTTTTCCCTTAATTACTCAATATACCTTTAACCGTGTGAATACAAAAAATAAAAAATTTAATATTGATAAAGACCAAAAAAATGAAACATATTTAAATAATTTAGACCCAAAGATTTAAAATATGTAATTGATTTATAATAATTTAAATCCCAAAATTTTTTGAAATAAATTTAAAATTTAACTGGTTGATAGAAAGAAAAAACTGGTTTTGAAATGGAAAATGTTCAAAAGGTTGAAATGTTATTATATCAAAATTCTATGTTAAATTTGTTATAATGACATAAATTTTATTAAATGATAAAAATTTCATCTAATTATAATTAAAGTCCAATAAAAAAATTTTAAATACTATAATTTATTGAAATGAAAATTCTGTTAATAATTAAAATTTAGCATTTTTAACTATTCATAAAAAAATGAGACTTTTCATAAGCATTCCAAAAATTCAACATGTAAATTTCAATATTATTCATTAAAATAAGATGTTTATTTTTTCTAAAAGAATTTATAAAATTTTGAAAAATTATATTTTAAATATGTTCTCCATCAGAAAGAGGTAAATGTTTATTTAGAAAAATATATTATTTTAATTTGTAAAATCGAATTCATTCTTATATTAACATTATAATATCATCTGGATAAATTTCAATACATTTTATAAAATATATAATATATAAATTTTAATATTTGGTTAATATTATTAATTCATACTAATTTAACTAGTAGTTTAAAGAAAACATTCATTGTTCATCTATGATGGGCATTGGTGAAATGTAAGCATTAAAAAATATTTCCCTTAAAAATAAACATAACATAAAATCATGGGGTTTAATATTCACCCACTGTTTAATAAAATGAATCCTTGAAATTTAAAATTTTCATCAAAAATCAATGTTTTACACTTGAAAATTAGATTTTGTGAAACAAACACAAGAAATAGAATTAATTAAACATCCTTTTAGTAAGAGGGAATGGGAAATGTGAATGTTTCCCCAAAATTAGGATTTCAAATTGGGGAAAATTTTTGGAAAGTGAAAAAATGTACGTATAATTGGATTGGAAATATAAATTTCGGATAGAGAGAAATAGATGAAATGTTTATTATATTGTTAAACATAAAAAATTGATATCAGTTAAAAAAAGAATTGATTTATAAGTAAGAAAAGTAAATGAATAATTATTTTTTTCAAAATTCATTTCCTATATCCTAAGGACTATTTTAATATTCGAATATGAGAATATTGAAATAAAATTGAATAATTTCCATGTATTACTCATAATAGCATCATTTTTTGTGATTAAATCCATATTAACATCATTTCTTACACCTAGAAATGAATGTTCAAGATGATTCATTGATGCGTGAAGCATGTTTATGATTCATAAGATCTGTGAGTCATTCCTTTGGCCATTAAATGATTATTGAAACCAAAATTCAAATCACATGTTTTCCAATATTATGAATCATACATTAACCTCAAACAATAATATCCAATGTTAAACTTAATGCATTCAAACCTCAAGACCCATCTAAAATACATTTTATAAATTCATAGTTCAATAAGGTCTCCATATTTTCAATAATTAATCATAACATTATATTATCAAAAAAACATAATATATCACTTATTATTACATAATAAATATTATAAGACCTTCATCACCATTAAAGAATAATTAAAACATGCATTATTCTAAATTATTTATGAAGAAGAAATATATTAAATTCCTTATATATCATATGATTCATATTATCAGAGCACCATTGATTAAATAATTCTTGAATGAAAATGCACAATACCATTAATCATTCAACCTCATTGTTGAAAAATTATGTATACTTCATCATCTTATTTCTTGATTCCACTTTCCATTTATTTTTCTTTTGTTGTCTCTTCATCATCAGCAGTATAATCATTTCCTTTATGATGTTACTGATTATAACCATTCACAAAAACCCAAATCCCAATTTTAGAAACACTAATCATAGTGATATATTCATGAATATCATTTATAAGATTTCTAAATCACGTGCATTTCTCAAAATATTAATCTATAGTTTTAACCTAGTTTATCCATTTTCTTTACCAAATCAATTTGATGATATAATATACATGGGCTTTTCCAAAAATACATTCCTGTGATTATATTCCCTAGTATATGTTTCCAAAATCTAGATTCCAAGGACTCTACTAAACAATATCTAATACTAGCTATAATTCTCCAACCCTATAAGCCTAGAGCCAGTGCATTACAATATTAAATTTTCAAAGATATAAGTTTAAAATCCAAAAATAATAATCAGGTTAGTAGTTGTGAAACAAAATACTTACATGACACCCATTTTACATTGGGAGATGAAGATAAAACATATTAAATAACAGATTCTAAAATTAATAATCCTTGGAAAATCTTTTAAGGATCCCTTATTCATAACCTGGGAAAAGGAAACAAAATAAGGGTGAGATTAAATTCTCATTAAGGGATAAGCACAATGGAAAATATCATGAATAAATGATAATTAATCAATCTGTAAAGGTCAATAACATAGAAAATATTCCATTTTATTAATATTTTGAAAATGAAATGCATACATAAGTTTTATCATAGTGAAAATACCATGGATAATAACTAAAATGAATTCTAAATGAAGTTAATCCTTTAATAGTAGAAATCATGTAACTAACACGTGAACCATTATACAATCAATATCTATTCTCAATAATGTTTAAACTACTCTGATTTGTCCAATTGATTCTCCCCATGGGATTACCATTGCATCGAGGGTCTATGGATAACGAGTATCCACCAATATCTTTATGTCTAAGGAAATCCTCATATATTGAATAATTAATGTAAAAATATCTTTTTATAATAAAATTTGACATACCACTTTGAAAAATTCAAATCCTAATCTGAAAAAAAATTAAATATTTATCAAATGAGTCATTTAATATCATAATGATAAATAGATTCATGATATGATATATCAAGGGTTATTCCACCATACAAAATAAATAATTGGAGAATAAGGCATATCATGTAGAAATTAAAGTGAGAAAATAAAAACAAATTAAACATTGAAATAATTTATTTAAATGGAAGAGCATTTATAAAATAAAATATTTTCACTGAGTAGAAACATTTAATATACAAAGTTTGCTTCAAAAAATTTGGGCGTCGTGATGGCGGGAAATTTTATTCATTCCATATAAGTCTAAAAAATTCATTCATTTTACATTTTTATGAAATGTAATAAAGTAACCTGTTTTGGAAAATGAAATGAACATTACTTTTAAATAATAATGTAAAATTTTAAAAAGGGGAATAAATGACATTAAAAAATAATTTTTTAATATTAAATAATTTTTTGAAAACATTTTTAAAATATACTAACATGGGAGTGAAATATTTCTTAGTTAAGTCTTCTTTGAAAAAAATCTCGAATGAGGATGAGATTGTAAAATAACCCCTTACCATATAGTTCCCCTTAATGGAACACTCTTTAAACTAATTTATAATGGTTGAAATAATTTTACATATTTATAATAGAACCATATTCATATTTACTATGATATATATGATCCTATTATATTATGTTATCACCCATTTGATATTAATATTCCAATATTACCCTTGTTTCAGGTGTTAACTACTTCATTTTCCTATGTATGTTTCGTCATGTGAGTTTTGATTATTTCATATATGATATAGTTCCATCATATCAAGAATTATATTAATTTAAAATATATATATATATAATTTATTATATATATTAATTTTTATAATCATTATTGAATGGTTAACATAGATAATGAATCACATCACATTTTGGAGACGTTATTCCATACGTACACACGGGTGATTATATCTTTCCCTTAATGGTGATAGGGAAAGGAAGAGGATGAGAAATTAATTTTAAAGTAATTAATATCATGTCATAAGTTCAATATATCAATTATTTCAGTCATTATTCTCATCCATGTAAATTTGTTAGGAAAAATATATCACACCACAGCGTAGATATGGTAAGCTATTTATACGAAGGCCTGGTACATTAGTTTTTCATAGGATGGATAAATGATAGAATAGGGTTAACCCATAATCATAATAACAACTCATAATATATATTATATTTATGTTATTACTTTATCATTAAATTAACATGTAAGGATAATGTGGAACAAGAAACAAAATTGAATTTTTTTTATAAAGATGATTACCTCTTCTTTGGCGGACTTCATTTGCTATCTTCTAATTTAATCTAGGTTATGTATTTTGGAAGGACCATGACCTATAGAACTTATATAATGATTTTGGGAAGGTAAATTATCATATTTGAGTCCATATATATTAATTTAATTTGTTTTAGGATGTTATGTAGGAGGATCCATTTTCTAATTGAGGTGAGGGGAACATTCAAAAATCCTAAAAAATACAATTTAATCAGGATATTCTCGATACAAATAAATTAAAATGGACTATTAATGAATATGGAAATAAATTATAAACCATATTTTTCTTCATTTATTATTATTTATCATTTTTTAAATTTTTAACTAATTTAAAAGAATTTTAATTTAATAAAATATCATTACTGTCAAATTTGATACTATTAATTTAATTTGACTTGAAATAAATTAATAAAAATTGGTAATTAAACATTAATTATTCCACACATAAATAATATATACTATAGATATTAAAATTAATTATACACATTATATCATCCCAAATATAACAACCCTAATACTTTTATAATAAATTATTATATATATTTGTTTATTAAATAAATACAGTTTGACATTAAAGAAAAACTAAAGGTAATTATATAATTTCTAAAAAGTAATAACTAAATTATATAATGAAACTAATTTCATTAATATAAAAAAAAAATTTCATATAATGATTCTCTCTTTATGTGGACACATAAAATATACAAAATTCAATGACTGTGATAGTTTTAACTATCATTGATTTCAATAATATAAAAATTATATTCATAGAAAAGATTCCATTAACCAAATCCAATTATATACTGAGATGAAATTATAGAAACAACTTCATAAAACCGGTTGGTTTTAGAATTTAAATTATAAAACCGGTTGGTTTTAGAGCTTATAGGGCATTAATATTCCATGTAATATGTTTACACACCATGTAAATATTAAAATAGTAATAATTACATTTTTATCAAAACATGATGGTGTTTTTGAAATTTATGGGACCTATTAATTACATAAAATGTAATTGGGTTGCAGGTCATGTAAAGCCCGGGGATTGGTTTTTTAATAGGCAGTTTTGCCGAAATTTCTAATTCCAATTCTCAATACACACTCTATATCCAATAAATAGCCATACCCATTTGATTTTGGAGCCCTCCAACCCTTTTGGGTTGTCTTGTTCAGTGATTGATCATCATTATGGTTGTGGTGTGACTCCTTATGTTAGTTTCCTCCCTGTCTCTTCATCTCTTTATCATTCCTACCTCATAGTTTTTATATCTTCTTGGGATTAATGGATCTAAATACCTTATTGATGAATCCTATTTCTAGTTTGAGTTCCTATCTATTCTTTACCTTTATTCTTGTTCGATGGTTCTATTGTGGGTATTTTGTTTCTTTGGAAAGGGAAGGAGAATCTTCTATGAGTCCATTTTTTATTAACCGTAAATTAATTAATTTAATTTAAATTATTTAACTTATATTATTTTTCTTGATTTCAGTTAAATTGATTTCAGTTGGATGAATGAACTCCCAATTATTGTAGATTCAAGATTTGCCTTTAATTTGGTATGAAATTTTGAAAACCTACAAATCTATTGAATTAGTGTCTATTTGTAAAATTTCTAGAAAATAATGAAATAAAAATATTTGAATATGAATTGTGAAATGGATTTGATGAATTTGATTTCAAAATGGTATTTGGGAAATTTGTATTAAAATGGTTTTGATAGAAACCATGTGTGTAACAACCTGATGATTTATCAATTGAATTCCCTTATTATAATTATTCCTTATAGTATAATCACATTAGGAATAAAAATGACATATCATTATTATAAATTCTATGTGATCACTAAACATAATTTTTCCTCTTATATGTTTTGAATTTAAAAAATCTGACATACACAGTTGTGTTTAGGGTGATTTTTTGAGTTTAATAAAACAAAAATGATTTTTGGTGAATACCAACACACCCTTATGAATATTAATGTTACCATTATGAATAATGATATACCCTTATGAATATTAACCTCACATGTGATAGTAAATATATAGTATTTATGTGAAATCATGATTTATAAATGTTTTAAAAACTGTAATTTTCATGTAAATTATGTTTTAAATTAAAATTAAATTAATCATACTTAGAAAATTATTTTTGAAAACCAAAATTCATTTTTGGATTCTAAAAGTCAAAAAATGGTTAGGGTGAATTTTTGGTACTTTTCTAAAATAATTGGATTTTTTATGAATAGTGAAATACCATAATTTATAAAATAACCTAAATATAATAATTATATAGTCATGTATGATATTCATCTGATGTAAGAACAATTAGTTCTGATTAACATGATAGAACTACTGTAATTATTCATGGAAGGAACAATATTACTTATATTTTGGGGAAATAATAAATTTATGAATTTAATATTGAGAAATCCCCTCTCCATATACTATAAATACCACCCTTCACACCCTTATTTCATCTCACCCCCTAAGCATCAAGCCATCTCTAAACTCTGAAAAAGAATATTTCCTTTCCCATCCCCCACATCCAAGAGCTTTTGATCTCATCAAATGACCAATATTAGCTTCCTTAAGGAGTCTCTAAAGAGGAGGATTTAAGAGGTAATTCCCCTCTCTCTCTCTCCTTTTCCTTTAAATTCCTTCCAATTTCAAGTTCATTTATTAATATCTTCCCAAATATCCTAATCCACATGGTATGTTAACTCTAGTATTGTAAATATTATGAAATTGTATGATACTAATGGGATATTATATCATCCAAGCCCCTTCTCCTCTTCTTTTTATTTTAAAAAAGAAAACATTGTTCGTGAGGTGTTAATTTATCACCTTCAAGAATGAAATGTTTTTGTCTCCATTTCTACCTATTTATCATGTAATGAAGCCATTTTTATTCTTAAACCAGAATATGTTATATTTATTATATTTAATTTAATGTTATGGATCTAACTTATGTATATATTACTAAATAATTAAACAAAACTATTTGTTGTGGTAGAAAAACCGCCAAAATTAACCCAAACAATCATCAATTAATTATTATCTAATGATTCATATACATGGTATATAATATAATTCATTATAAGAAGATTTAAACTTCTGTAATATCATTAATAACATGAAAGATCAGTTCTGTATTTTTATCCATGTTCTACACAAACTTCCATTTATGAATAGAAGTTGACTGCTATAGAAAACCATAAAAATGAATATTCTCGAACAAAGTTTTTAAACACTATAACTCATTTGAAGGACATAAAATAACCTAATGAAACCAAAATGAACAATATTCATGTACACAAGGTTATTTAATTGTTAATTAATGAATATAATGTGGTTATACTGGACATTAAATTGAAGAAACCATTCTGATACAAGGTAAGGGGAAATTCTCGAACCCAACCTTCTTTCTTCATGTTCTCCCTCTTTCACTCCATTTTTGGTATTGTAACTCCATAAAAAAAATTTCATCATTATATTAACATTTCTTGGATATAAATGTTTTTTACTAGAGTTTTGGTCAAAAAAAAATGTATTCCAAAAGCACTCTTCTTTCAAAAACAGACCTTTTACTTCTCACCCAAGGTCGATTGTTATTATATAAAGTATGTTATTGACACATTCTTTTGGGAAACCAAATATTATGAATTTATTATTATGAGATTAAAAACATTCATTTCAATGGGTTATTTACTTTCATTTATGATATATATTATTTGTGGTGTGTATGTTAATGATAATGTTATGATGTGATGGGTACATTCGGAATTATGTTGCGTAATGTGAATGTTTCAATGAGACGGGTGTGCCTAGAATTATTAAGTTCTCTAATGCATTGGGTAATGTGATGAATCTCATGAGTTAAAGTAAAATTATTTATGAACATGATTCCAGTTTTGATCAAAATTATGTGTGTTAGTTAACCACTAAGGCATGATGTTTCATTTTTTAGGAATTTCCACATTTGATGTCTTTTATTAGTGATTTCTACCATGTACATGATCATTTGCCTATGTTATGATTATGCTCACCCATTTTTACATTGTTTATATTTTTTTACTTATTGGGGTTTTATCTCACCCATTTTTTATGTATATCCTCAGGTGACTATATCTACTAAGGAGAGTTCAAGTGCCAATAAGAATCAAGAAAATAAGGAATTAATTAAATGACACGATTGATGTTATAAACATTATGTTTGGTCCTATTTTTTCAAATAAACTAAACCCATTGATCCTTTTGGTTTAATACTATTGTGTTTTTTATCTTTATAATGATGTAATAGTTATTTATGAAATATCAGGGTCGCAATAGTTGGTATCAGAGGAAAGGTTTAGTTAATTGGGAATTAGTATTAGTGAACCCTAGAGAAAACCTCTAGCATGAGAATCAATACAAATATGCACACAGTAAGATTTACATATGGATCCCATAAGTGATCATTTTAGTGAAAATTTTACAAATAAATAAGTTATTCATGACTTTTTGACTTGTGTATTGTTCTAACCTTTTCTATTTTAGAAAATGTTGGGAACCAGGAGAAACCAGGCCAACAACTCATGTGAAGCCCAATGCAATGATTTCTTGAACGACATCCCCAATGATTTGGGAGGTTAGTTTCAAAAAAAACATGGAAATGAATACCCAACTATCTCATGTTATGGAAAATAACCTGAATAATGGGGAACGTTCTTCTTCACCAATGATGGAGAAATTGGATATCTAGTGTTATATGCTGTAACAACTACAGACTTTTTGTGGATCTTCTGATCCACTAGTTGTGGGAAAATGTTTTAACTCCATGGAAAAGATCTTCTATGTGTTTCACTATTCTTATATGGAGAAGGTGAAAGTATCCATTTATCATCTAGATGGAGATGTCGATCAATGGTGGGCTTGAATTAAGAACACCAATCTAAGGGAGGAAATTGAAGATATGGAATGGGGAGACATCAAGATCATGTCTCTTAATAAGTATTTCCAACAAACTAAACCTTCGATGATGGAGAGATAATTCATATATCTTAAGAAAAATGAATAAGAATATGTCAAATCCTACAAAGCAAATTTGACAAGTCTTGAAATGTACTCTTTGGGTTTTTTTATCAACAATCATAGAAAAATAGATAGATTATTTAGTGGATTAAAACAACACATTTAATAGGATATTGAAATTTGAGACATTGGGAGTTATGAAGATTTTTTTCAATGTTCTCTCAAAGTGGATATGGAGTTTGGAGAATGTTCCCATGGCTGTGGTGATAAGAAATAAAAGATGAAGTTTTATGATGGGAGGTCTAATGATAAAGGTGGGAAGAAAACCCAATGACCCACATTCCAAAAATGTGGGAATTTTCATCATGGGAACTATCTAAAATGTATGGGGAAGTTCATAAAGTGTGGGAAAGATGGACACAATGCTCAATAGTTTCAAAAATACATTAAAAGGAAGGAGAATGTAGTGGATGAAATGGGAGCACCACCCAAGGTTCAGTGCTACAAATATCGAGAGAAAGAGCACTATGCATTCTGGTACACTAAACCTCAAGTCCTTGAGGGTAATTAGCATTAGTAGCCACCAAATCCAAATAAACTATGGAAGTATTATGCCATCACTAACGTGTAAGTGAAACAAAATAATGATGTTGTACATGGTACACTTCTTATTCACTCAAGAATGGCCAAATTATTATTTGATTCGGGTTCTATGCATTTCTTTATATCATGAATGTTTTCTAGAACTATAGAATTTAATCCCCGAAACCTTGAAGTAGATATATCTATAAAATCACCAAGTTGGGAAATCAATTAAACCTAAGTGTTTGAATCTTCTCTTGTTGACATATGTGGGAATATTCTTCAAGATAATCTCGTATTACTTCCCTTGGTGGAATTTGACGCTATAATGGGAATGGATTGGCTCTCGTTATATAGATAACATATAAACTATCGGGAAAAGGAAATAACTTTTTATATTCAGAACCATCCCATGCTCCTCTAAAAATGCAAGGATGATAATGAATCTCCTTTGAAAAATCCTTCAAAAGTGTGGGTGTTAATACCCTATGAAAAATCATACCTATCTCGAATGGTTGATTCAAAGGAAAGTGCCAACCTTACAGAAATTCCCATCATGAGGGAATACAGTGATGTATTTCTCAAAGAGTTGCTTAGACTTCTCCCACAAAATAAGGTAGAGTTTTAAATAAAACTCATACTTGAAGCTACTCCTATCTCATAGTGTCCCTATAGAATGGATTTTATCGAACTAGATGATTTAAAGAAGCATCTACAAGGGCATTCGGAAAATGTTTGATACACCCTAGTTCATCACATTGGGGTGCACCAGTGCTCTTTTTGAAGAAGAAGGATGGAACAATGTGGCTATATATCCATTATTGGGAACTCAACAAGATCACCATAAATAATAATAATCATATTCCAAGGATAGATGAATTATTCAATTAGTTAAGAAGAGTACAATACTAATCAAAACTGGATCTTTGTTCTGAATATCATCTACTAATAGTGAAGAAGGAATATATTCAAAAGGTTTCCTTCCGTACAAGGAATGGGAACTATAAGTTTCTTGTGATGCCCTTCGGACTTACTAATTCCCCTGAAATCAACATGTATTTGGTGACTAGAGTGTTTATGCATTACCTTGAAAAATTTTTGGTAGTATTTGTTAATTATATTCTCAAATATTCCAAGAAAAGGAGGAACGTGAAGAATATCTTAGACTTGTGTTGGATACATTGATAAAGGATAATTTTTTCTCCTTCTTCAGCATGTGGGACTTTTGGATAAAGCAGGTCACGTTCTTGGGACATGTGATCACAAGTGAGGGAATTTCTGTGGACCATTCAAAATAAAGGTAATTGAGGAATTTCCCAGACCCTCTAGTGTCACGTAAATATGTAGTTTTCATGGATTAGATGGGTGCTACTGACGTTTTTTGAGAAATTTCACATTATTATAAATCCCACTAACTATGTTTAAACGGAAAGGGTTAATGTATGTCTGGACGAAATAATGTGAGGGAAGCTTCATGGAGCTAAAGAGAAGGTTGATCACTACACTTGTACTCACATTACCAAATAGTGGAGAATGTTTTTTGATATACAGTGATGCTTCAAAGAAAGGCTTGGTTTGTGTACTCATGAAAAATGATAATGTGATAGCCTATGCCT
This sequence comes from Viscum album, assembly GCA_963277665.1. Classification (NCBI taxonomy): domain Eukaryota; kingdom Viridiplantae; phylum Streptophyta; class Magnoliopsida; order Santalales; family Viscaceae; genus Viscum; species Viscum album. The sequence continues at coordinate 448,132,945 of OY728165.1, forward strand.
CATGGAATTTGAATATCCCTAAGAAAAACTACCTAACACATGATCTATAGCTGGAAGTAGTGATTTTTTCCTTGGAAATCTAGCGGCACTACCTTTATAGTGAGATGTGTGACATATAAACTATCCATAAGATATTAAAGTATATATTAACACAAAAGGAGCTCAACATGCGTCGAATGATATGGTTAGATAAAAACAAGGATTATGATGGCTCTCTTCAATGTCATCCTAGAAAGGCGATCATGGTAGTTGATGCTCTAAGCATAAAATAACCTACTACTCTATCTATGTTATGGATTTAGAAAGACCCTATCTTCATGGATATACAAAGGATGGATTAGGAAATAATTAGGGTAGGGGATACATCCAACCTTTAACAAAGGATTGTGCAACCATCAATCCAAGAGAATATTAAGGAGGCACAAAAGGATGATCTAGAGTTACAAAATAATGTGAATGCAGTAATGGAAGGGAAGATTGATGAGTTCCATATCGATGACAATGATATGATTCAGTTTGTAATGTGACTTTTTGTTCCTTCATTACTCGGTATAAAAAAGGATCTATTGAACAATGCACGTAGCTCAACACTCTATATCAATCCTGGTAGCACCATGATGTACCAATATCTCTAGGAACCCTTCAAGTGGGATAACATGAAAATGTGATCTTGGAATATATCTCAATGTTCTTATTATTTCAGAAATTTAAAACAGAGGGAAAAATGTCTAAAGGGATGATGAAACCATTTCCTATACCAATGTGGAAATGAGATAATGTCACTATGGCCTTTATTACGGGTCTCCCGAGGATGTCGAAGGGAAAAAAATGTGATATGGGTTGTGGTTGATCGACTCACCAAGACTACCCATTTTATCACGATTTGGGAAGATCTCTCGCTTGAACAACATGCAAGGATATCTGTTGTCACGACTCGTCCTCAGGCCCATGTCGTGACTACCACAAGCCCACCTTCCATAGGCCAGGGGCAGGCGACTAGCACCAAAAGTGTAAATCCCTAAGCTGGGAAGGCATTGCCTTTATAGGAGTAACACACACACAAATAGAGTAAGCTAGAAGAAATTAACTAAGTGAATATTCTATACAAAAAGTAGGGCTGAAAGTAAAAGGGTATGGAAATACAAGCCCAACAGTAAAGTACAGGTATAATGACAAACAAGTACAACTGAAAAAGGGAAAATAGCTAAAAAGGGCAGCTCTTGGAACGTCCGCCGATTATCCTACCTGAAGGGTAGGTATAGATGTCCACATAAGCACTCCACGTCTATCAGTATGCTCTGTGTACCATCTCATCGTGTGGTCCACCTTCGAGTACCATCCGGCCATGGCTCGCTCTCGGCCTCCGTCAACGCTACCCGTCGGCTGCATCCAACACAACATAGTGCGGGCATAGCCCGTGCAGGGGTGAGTATAATGATACTCAATAGGGACCCCGACACCCTCGAAGGTCTCACAGAATCCACAGAGAATAAACCACAGAATAAAGATACAATCACGAAGTAGCAACCAACTCTACTTAGGTATATGCCCTTACATATACCCAAGTTACCAATCATAGCCCGACTCTAACTCTCGAGCTCAAACACAACCCAGCACACATCGGAAGTAAAGTCAATCACATCAATGATAGTGATTGAATGTCAACACTCAGCTCATACATGTATACATCTTATGTATAGAGATAGAGATGATCAGTTGTAGTCACTGATTCATCTAAGCTGTCAGACCCACACATGATACAAGAATAATAGTCATCGTTGTCGAACCCACATAGGATCCTAGTATAGTAGTTGTCACTGCCAAACTCACGTAGGATCCCTGTACAGTAGTTGTTGTTGCCAAACCCACGTAGGATCCCAGTACAGTAGTCATCACTGTCGAACCCACGTAGGATCCCAGTACAGTAGTTGTCACTGTCAAACCCACGTAGGATACTAGTATAGTAGCTATCGCTGTCGAAACCACATATGATCCCAATACAGTAGTCGTCGCTGTTGAACCCACGTAGGATCCCAGTACAGTAGTCATCACTATCTAACCCAAGTAGGATCCCAGTACAGTAGTCGTTGTTGTCGAACCCACGTAGGATCCCAATACTGTAGTCGTCGCAGTCGCTGCCAGCTCTAGGGTTCCTGCACATATCACACTCGATTCCGGGAGGGTCCACTCCTTGAGAAAAGGGGGTTTGATACATCAACTATCACTAAGTCCAGATTTGATGTATCTCGAAGTTTCGTCTCATCAAAAGGAACCCAACGTGACAGATGTTGCGTCAATCGGATGCCCGGTCTGAGAGTTATTGGCTTTTCTGTTCCAGGGGCCCGGTTGGAATTACGCTCATTCCAAACCTGGCCATTTCCCAACATTTTCCAAATCTCACTTAGAGTATCGCAATAGTACCACCTTGTCGCGAGGATCCCAGTGCCGCAGATGGCGTGTCAATTGGACGCCAAGTTTGAGAGTTATAAGCGTTTCCGCTCCGAGGGCCTGGTTGGTTTGGAATCTAACCAACCCGGCCATACCCAAACATTATTGAAACCTTGAGTGTGATATACTGAAACAAGTTTCTAGATCCAAGGAATCCAACTCAACTGACAGTGCATCGATCGGAGGTCCGTAGCTCATGTTATGGGAGAAATACCAAATGTAATCCGAAGAGGGGGGTCTGGGTCCGGTCCGACCCGGCCCCACCCGCCCTGGGTCGGTCCAGCCCGGCAGCTGTGGCTCGGTCCATGTGAGGGAGGCCCAGCCCATGCAACAGGTGGTTCGGACCACGTGTAGGCGGCCCGGCCCAGTGGCCGGCTGAGGCTCAGCCAGCTGGCCAAGTTCGGAGTGGGGGGGTGCGGCCCCCCGATTTCTGGTAACGGCGGTGCCAGCTGGCGCTGCCCGTGCCTCTCAGAACCCATGGAAACGGGTTTCGCTCCACCGCCGCGCCAGTGACCCATGTCACCACGTTCTTCTGTGGGCCACCGGAGTCGTTCTGGTGGTCCGTTTTGTCTCTCGTCTGTGCCTACAGCCCCCTCAGGTCTTGCTCTTCACTGCGATGGCCTCAAAACATCGTCGCCCTTCCGTTCACCCATTGCCCAACAAAGCGCGCATCACGAACAAATTGGCAGAGGGTCCAGATTTGTTCATTATCCCGTTCCCACCATGTTAGAGGCTCAAAAATTAACAAACATATAATCACCCAAGTATGAGGGTATAATTCACATATATAAATTTATATAAAAACCCCCTACCTTGTAATCGTCATTGTACATTGACGAGTCGTGGAAGACGGGCATCGCGAAAGATGGGTGTCGTTCTATCAACGTCAGAGGAAGTAGAGCATGAAATTTCGTGTCGAGACGAAGCCTACGGTGTACTTCGTGGGTGAGGGTGCCTCCTTTCCTGATCCGGTTAAATAATGTGTTACTTCATGTTCTTCGAGACGTGGATCATTCTTCGTTGAAGAACAGCGTTCTTCATTGAGAGAAAAATAATAATTCTAACAAAATCTCCTCCCAAGAATTCCTCCCCACAGAATATTTACCAACGCAAATAAACTAATAGGCTCCCCAATTTAATATTGCCATGCATTTCAAAATAATTCAAACACACAAAAAATTAATTAAGTTGATTCACTTAATTAATTACCATGGGTTGGTAATAATTTCAAAGGTATCACAAAATTAATAACATGGGTGTGTTGGCACTTTAATGGATGACCAAGAGTTAAAAGGAGTTTAAGGGATTTCAAAGGGTTAGGTGCTCGTGTGGGCCCCGCCACACGCTATTCTCCCATGGGAGGTTATGTTGGGTCTGGGCCCCACCCCAACTTCCCTTTGGTGGATTTAACCACCACCTAAAAATTATGTCACACATAATTTTTAATTTATTAACAATCCCTAGAAAAATAACTTTCGCTCTCGACCAAATGCTGCTGCGATAGAGGTCCTGTTAAGCGAATACAGGTGCTACGAGTTCATCAGGGTCCATGGATTTCAATTCTGAGCAGCGGTTCAAAATTTAGAAAAACCTGCACGTATGTTTACTGAACGTACCTGAACTAAACTTCAGAAATGGATTCTGAGCACACCGGGCCTCGGAATTTGGCGCCGTCAAAAACTGAGGACTTGTAAAATTCCAAAGAATTAAATAAAATAATTTCCTTGAAATTTATAGGTCTTTACATTAACCCAACCTCAGGGATTTATGTCCCCGTAAAGCTACAACAAACACTAGGGAAACAAATGGGGGTACTCAACATGCATCTGAGCCTCCTGCTCCCATGTGCTCTCCTAGAGGTTCTCGTGCTTCCAGCGAATGCGCACTAGAGGAATCGACCATACATGAAGGACCCGCTCCTATCAGTCCTCGATCTCCCCTGGGACCTCCGTGAAGGTAGCCCCGTCATTGATGTCCAGCTCCTCATGGTCGATGATGTGGGATAGGTCGTGCACGTATCTCCTCAGCTGAGATACGTGGAAGGCATCGTTCACCCGATGCAACTGAGGTTGAAGGGTCAGGAAGTAATCCACCTTGCCTACTCTGCTAAGGACCTGGAACGGTTCGATGAATCGCAGAGATAACTTTCCACCTCTTCCAAATCTCCGTAGACCCCATCGAGGTGAGACTCGTGGGAAGACGTGGTCTCCATCCTCAAACTCCAGTGGTCTCTGTCTCTTATCAGCATAGTACTTTTGTCTGCTCTATGCAGTCTTCATCTGCTCCTGGATGATCTTCACCTTCTCTGTCGTATCCTGAACCATCTCTGGTCCTTCAAGTTCTGACTCCCCTGGGTCAGTCCAGCACAGCGATGATCAGCAAGGTCAGCCATATAGTGCCTCGTAAGGTGCCATCCCGATAGTGGAGTGGTAGCTGTTGTTGTACACAAACTTCACCAAGGGTAAGTGATCCTCCCAGCTGTTACCAAAGTCGAGGGCACATGCACGGAGCATGTCCTTGAGAGTCTGAATGGTCCTCTCAGTTTGACCATCTGTCTGAGGATGGAAGGTGGTTCTCAAGTGAAGATACGTCCCAAAATCCTCTTGTATCCCATTCCAAAGCCGGGAAGTGAAACGAGCATCTTGATCGGAGACGATAGTCGATGGAACACCATGAAACCGTATGATCTCCTGAACGTAGAGGAATCCCAAGATCTCTAAGGAGCTCTGATCTCTGATCGGTATGAAGTGGCCCATATTGGTGAGTCATTCTACAATCACCCAGATAGAGTCGTGTCGTTTGGATGTATGTGGAAGTCCCATCATGAAATCCGCGGATATCTCATCCCACTTCCACTCTAGAACTTCTAAGGGCTGAACCAATCCTGTTGAGAGAAACTATTATAATGTTCCCCTTTCCAGGAGTATAGACTATCCCGAATTCATAGTCTTGAAGGAACTCGAGCCATCGCCACTATCTTAGGTTCAAGTCCTTCTACGAGAAGATTTACCTAAGACTCTGGTGATCTGAGTATACGATAAAACATTCACCCACAAGATAGTTCCACCACATCTTCAAGGAGAAGACCTTTGATACTATCTCCAGGTCATGGGTAGTGTAGTTCTGCTCATGCATTCTCAACTGCCGAGAACCATATGCGATCACTGCTCGCTCCTGCATCAGGACACACTCGAGTCTGGTCCCTGATGCATTACAGTAAACTACGTACCCAACGCTCTCCTTTGGTAGCCTTAAAATGGGCACACTAGTCAACCTCTGACTCAGCTCCTAAAATCTCTACTGGAATCTCTCTGACTATACGAAGGGTTTCCCCTTCTTCATCAAAGCTGATAGTGGTGATGCAACTCTGGAGAAGTCTGGAACAAAGGTAAGTCTGGCCGTCTCCTGAGTGATCGACTTTACCCTCTTATGCATGATTCCATCCTGTGCTATCTAGGTTTTCCTTTTCATCATCCAAGGAAATCCCCATACCAAGTTTGTAGATAAACCACAACATTTTTACCTAATATAGTCAATCTGTGTATAAATTGTGGTTGCCCAGTCCATACCCAAAATAACATTGTGAGGCCTCGACCCTGCCACCAAGAGGTCCCAACCAAAACTCTCACCTCAAGGGTCATATCACACCGTCGGTGTAAGTGTGATTATTGAGTATCCTCCCAAAGGTATCTCCAGACGTGAGGGTTAAGTCAACGGCTTAACTAGAAACTCTAGTTCTAGGAAAAGATTCGTGGAAGGAATGAATTATTGGTGCCTATATCTATTGATACGGCAGCTAGTAGTAGACATAGACCATACCTCAAATAATTCTTAGAGCCCTTGGGTCACACTCCTTGACCGCATGAAGCTACTCTCTTCCCCTTCCCTCCAGCTCTATGAGCCTAGCGGGGAATACATAGGCGGGTGGTTGTAACATGTCTAAATGTTCACCACCTCATGCGCCTCTCCTAGCTCTGCTTCTATGTCTGTTGCCCTACAGATTCATCCATCCTTAACTCTTCTTCTGCCTGAAACATTTTACACGCTCAAGTCTCTAATACTGATGCCAATTCGCAGCTTCCCACTGCTAACATTCACTGGCTATATCCACTCAGCCAATGAACATTCAACCACAAAGGTTCTCTCTAGCACCCTAACATAAGTAGGAATGAATAGAGGAAAAAGTGATTGCTCGGATATCCTTAAACACACATCGCTCAGAGGTCCGAGGTCTAAAGCACTGATCAAATCATATTCATCGAGTACCAGGAAAGATCGGTATGCCTTGATGGTAACTCAGTTACCGAAAAGTCATCATGCTGAAGCTTTATAAGCTCTAGAAAACTCTCAGCCACCTCCTCAAGCCAGTCCTCAGCCGCTTGTGGGTCGGGTTTGCCTCAGAACATGAGGGATATCTGGTGTTGAAACACATATAAGGAACTAAGCCTACAAGTTACCTCTACCGGTACCGCTGGTAGTGTTTGCTGACCAACGAGCAGTGATATAGTTGGCACACTGCCCGAAGGTACCATCTTAGAAAACTGTCCAAGTATCGAAACTTCATCATTATGAGGACCATCCTCATGGTCACTCACTAAAAAAGATTAGTATCTAAGATCAACATATGCTCTACTAGTGTCTCAAATAGGTGGAAAACTCCAGTAATCGCCTCCATCCAGTCCTCTACTACCTAGGAATCTGTCTCGCCTCAAAACATCGGAGGCCTCTGCTTCTAGAACTCGTGCAATGCGCTCTGTCGGCGTGCACCATCTTCTAATACGGCTGGTGGCATCTACTGCCAAATGGGTGGTGGTGCTGCTGGTACACCACCAGAAGGTACCAACATCATAATAGGGGCCTGCACCGGAGTCTCGTCGCTCGGTGGGCCGTCATCATGTACTCTCTCTTGGGAACCCTAACTGAATTTCTTCGCAGTGGCATCCTGATAAGGAACAGGTGTGCCACAGTCAAAAATTTATACCTAGTGAGCTGACTCAAAGAGTCCACAAAGGAAACTCTTTAAACACACACGCAGTCAGTGTTTCCATGCACTAAGTCAGAAATCAGAGGTCTGGGTCCTAGTGTATGGATAAGTCGGCCGCCGCACCATCACTGGACTCCCTGGACTGAAAACCATACTCAATACTCTTAACACTATTTCTTCACAGAAAAGAAAGATCAGAGTCCTATGTTATGTGGTAGAACCGACTCCTCTGATACCAATTTTTCACGACCTGTCCTCGGGCCCGTGTTGTGACTACCCCAATCCCACCATCCATAGGCTAGGGGCTGGCGACTATCACCAAAGGCATAAATCCCTATGCTGGGAAGGCATTGACTTTATAGGAGTAACACACACAAAAATAGAGTAAGCTAGAAGAAATGAACTAAGTGAATATTTTATGCAAAAAGTAGCACTGAAAGTAAAAGGGGATGGAAATACAAGCCCAACAGTAAAGTACAGGTACAATGAAAAACAAGTACAACTGAAAAAGGGACAATAGCTAAAAAGGGCAGCTCCTGGAACGTCTGCCGATTATCCTACCTGAAGGGTAGGTACATATTTCCACCACATCACTCCACGTCTATCGGTCTTCTCTGTGTACCGTATCGTCATGTGGTCCACCTCCGGGTACCGTCCGGTCATGGCTCGCTCTTGGCCTCTGTCAACGTTGTTCGTCGTCTGCATCCAACACAACATGGTGCGGGCATAGCCCGTGTAGGGGTGAGTATAACGGTACTCAGTAAGGACACTGAGACCCCTGAAGGTCTCCCAGATCCATGAAGGATAAACCACATAAGAAAGATACAATCGCAAAGTATCAACTAACTCTACTTAGGTATATTCCCATACATATACCCAAGTTACCAATCACAGCCCGGCTCCAACACTCGTGCCCAAACACAACTCAGTCCACACAGTAAGTAAAGTAAATCACATCGATGATAATGATTGAAATTCAAGACTCATATCACACAGGTATACATCTCTTGTATAGCGATAGAGATGATCAGTTGTAGTCACTAATTCATCTAAGCTGTCAGACCCACACAGGATACGAGAACAGTAGTCATCGTTGTCAAACCCACATAGGATCCCAGTACAATAGTCAATGTTTCCGGACCCACATAGGATCCCATTACAGTAGTCATCACTTCCAAACCCACGTAGGATCCCAGTACAGTAGTCATCACTACCGAACCCATGTAGGATCCGAGTACAGTAGTCGTCGTTGTCAAACCCTCGTAGGATCCCAGTACAGTAGTCGTCGTTGTCGAACCCACGTAGGATCCCAGTACTGCAGTCATCGTTGTCGAACCCAAGTAGGAACCCAAAATAGTAGTCATCGCTGTCGAACCCACATAGGATTCCAGTACAGTAGTCGTCGTTGCTGAACCCATGTAGGATCCCAGTACATTAGTCATTGCAGTCGCTGCCACCTCTAGGGTTCCTGCACACAGCACGCTCGATTCTGGGAGGGTCCACTCCTCGACCAAAGTGGGTTGATACATCAACTATAACGAAGTCCAGAGTTGATATATCTCAAAGTTTCGTCTCATCAAAAGGAACCCAACGCGACAGACGGTGCGTCAATCGGACGCCCGGTCTGAGAGTTATTGGCTTTTCCGTTCCAGGGTCCCGGTTAGAATTACGCTAGTTCCAAACCCAGATGTTTCCCAATGTTTACCAATACTAACTTAGAGTATCAAAAAAATACCATCTTCTCATGAGGATCCTAGTTCCGCAGACGGAGCGTCAATCAGACGCCCGGTTTGAGAGTTATAAGCGTTTCCGCTCCGAGGGCCCGGTTGGTTTTGGAATCGAACCAACCCAGTCATACACAAACTTCGCCAAAACCAGTACTGTTATATACTAAAATGACCGTCTCGATAAAAAGAATCCAACACAACTAAAGGGGCATCTATCGGAGTTCTGTAGCTTATGTTATGGGATAAATACCAAATGTAGTTCGAAGAGGGGGGTCTGGGTCCGGTCCGACCCGGCCCGACCCGCCCTGGGTCGGCCCGAACCGGGTCGACCCGACCCGGGTGCGGGTCTGGCCTAGCAGCTATGGCCCGGTCCACGTGAGGGTGGCCTAGCCCACGTAGCAGGCGGCCCGGCCCGCGCGCAGGTGGCCCGGCCCGGTGGCCGGTCGCGGCTCGCGCAGCTGGTTGAGCACGAAGTAGGGGGAATGGCCCCCCGGTTTCCTGTAACGGCGGAGCCAGCTGGTGCCGCCCATGACTCCCAGAACCCACGGACGCAGGTTCCGCTCCGCTGCCGCTGCCGGTGCAACGATGGTCTTTTGCTGGCGGCGCGCGAGGGGCGCCGCTGCCCCCAGGCGGTCGGTCACCGCCTCCGGTCGCCGGTGCCACCGCGTTCTTCTGCAGGCCACCAGAGTCATTCTGGTGGTCTGTTTTGTCTCTCGTCTGCATATATGGAACCCTCGTGTCTTTCTCTTCATTGCAACAGCCTCAAAACGTCATTTCCCTTCTGCTCACCCGTCGCCCAACAAACCGCGCGTCACAAACAAATTAGCGGAGGGTCCGGACTTGTTCGTTAGCCCGTGCCCTCCATGTTAGAGGCTCAACAATTAACAAACATATAATATCCCAAGTACGAGGGTTTAATTCACATATATAAAATTATACAAAAATCCCCTACCTCGTAATTGGCGTTGTACGTTGACGAGTCGCGGAAGACGGGCATCACGGAAGACGGGTGTCTTTCCGTCAACGTCGGAGGAAGAAGAGCACGAAACTTCATGTAGAGACGATGCATATGGTGTACTTCATGGGCGAGGGTGCCTCTTTTCCTACTCTGGTTGAAGAAGGTGTTACTTCATGTTCTTCGAGACGTGAAGCGTTCTTTGTTGAAGAACGGTGTTCTTCGTCGAGAGAAAAATAATAATTCCAACAAAAGCTCCTCCCAAGAATTACTCCCCATAGAATATTTTCCAACGCAAATAAAATAATAGGCTCCCTAATTTAATATTTCCATGCATATCAAAATAATTGAAACACACAAACAATTAATTAAGTTGATTCACTTAATTAATTTCCATGGGTTGGCAAGAATTTCAAAGGTCTCATAAAATTAATAACATGGGTGTGTTGGCACTGTAATGGAAGTCCAAGAGTTAAAAGGAGTTCAAGGGAGTTTGAAGGGTTTGGTGCTTGTGTGGGCCCCACCACACAGTATCCTCCCATGGGAGGTTATGTGGGGTATGGGTCCCACACCAACTTCCCTTTGGTGGATTTAACCACCACCTAAAAATTATTTCACACATAATTTTTAATTTATTAACAATCCATAGAAAATTAACTTCCGCTCTCGAACAAACGCACCTACGGTAGAGGTCCTCTTAAGAGAATACCAGTGTTGCGAGTTCATCGGTGTCCTTGGATTTCAATTCCGAGCAGTGGTTCAAAAGATAGAAATAAATTTCACCTACGTTTACTGGATGTACCCGAACTAAACTTCAAAAATTGATTCCTGGCACACCGAGCCTCGGAATCTGGCACGGTCAGAAACTGCGGACTCATAAAATTCCAAATAATTTAAGAAAAAAATTTCCTTGAAATTTTTGGGTCTTTACATCTGTGAAGGATGTAGTGAGACTGTGTGGTGTTCCACTCTAATTTTTTCTGATCATGATCCAAAGTTCAAATATAAATTATAGAGGAGTCTTCTTTATTATCTGAGTAATCAATTGAATTTCATCATGAACTATCACCCCCAAGCTGATGTCCAAACTAAAAGGACTATTCTGACGCTTGAAGATATACTAAGAGTATGCTCTATATAATTCAATGGTAGATGGGATCAGTATCTCCCATTTGTTGAGTTCTCATACAACAATAGCTTTTACTCGAGTATTTAGATGGCTCCACATGAAGCTTTGAATGGAATGGAATGTAGAACTCAATTTCATTGGGATGAAGTTGGATAAAGAAAGATACATGGATCTGATCTTGTGAAAGAGATGGTAGAGAAGGTTTAAGTTATCCATAAACACATCAAATCTTATAAGATTCAGAAAAAAAGTATGCTGACAACCAATGAAGGGACTTGGAGTTTGACGTTGGGGATAAAGTCTTCCTTGGAATATCACCATGGAAAAGATTCATGTGGTTTAGAAATAAAGGGAAGCTAAGCCCAATGTATATTAGCACCTTTGAGATCATTGAACACATAAGATCCATGTCCAATCAACATTCACTTACATCGAATAAGCTTTATGTTCATGATTTGTTTCATGTATCACACCTCAGGAAGTACATACCGGACCCCTCATATGTACAAAACTCAGAGCTGGTACAACTGGAAGATGATCTCTTTTATGAGGAGCAGCCAGTTAAGATTATGGAATAGAAAGATAAGGTTCTACACAATAGGAAAACCAACCTTTTCAAAGTTTTGTGGTGGAACAATATGTTTGAAGAAGAAAATTGGGAACCAAAGGAGGTGATGATGGATAAGTACCCTCACCTGTTAGTGTAAAACGAAATTTTGAGGCTGAAATTTCATAAGGGGGGAATAATGAAACGACCCGGTGTTTTATCAAAGTAATTCACTTCTTATAATTATTACTTATTGTATAATAACATTAGTAGGAACAATGACATACCATGATACTAAATTCTAGGTGATCGCTAAACATATGATTTCCACTTATATGTTTTGAATTTCAAAAATATGACATACGTGGTTGTGTTCAGGGTAATTTTTGGAATCTAATAGAACAATATTGATTTTTTGTGAATAGTAATATACCCTTATGAATATTAATGTTACCTTTATGAATAGTGATATAACCTTATGAATAGTAACCTCACCTGTGATAGTATATACATATATAGAATTTATGTGAAAACATGATGGAAAAATGTGTTAAAAACTGTAATTTTCAAGTAAATTATGATTTTAATTAAATATTAAATTAATCATATTTAGAATATAATTTTTGAAAAATGAAATTAATTTTTGGATTATACACATCAAAAAAAGGTAAGGGTGATTTTTTTTACTTTTCTGAAATACTTGAATTTTTTATGAGTAAGGAAATACCATAATTTACAAAATAAGCTAAATACACAAATTATTGAGTCATGTATGGTGTTATGATGATTTATAATCAATTGGTTTGTATTCACATGATACAATTACTATAAGTTATCATGGAAGACTCACAATTACTTGTCTTTTGGAGAAATAATAAATTAATTAATTTAATATTGAGAAATCCCCTCTCCCCTGCACTATAAATACCACCCTTCAGACCCTCATTACCTCAGAACTCTCATGCTTCATGGCATGTCTAAACTCTTCCCAAGAATATTTCTTATCCGCTCTCCCACGTCTAAGAGATTTTTGTCTCATCAAAAGACCAATACTATCTTCTTTAATGAGGATCCCAAGAGGAAGATTCAAGTAGTAATTCCTCTCTCTCTCTCTCTTTCCTTTAAATTGCATTAAATTTCAAGTTCATTTCTTAATCTCTCCCAACCTATCGTAATCCACATGGTATGGTAACTCTAGTATTATACATATAATATAATTCTATGATACTAATATCCCCCTTATCCTCTTCTTTTTATTTTATAAAATAAAATTTTGTTCGTGAGGTGTTAATTTATCACCTTCAAGAACGACATGTTTTCTTTTTTTCCATTTCTACCTTCATATATGGTCATGAAATTATTTGTATGGTTTAACCAGAATATGTTATATGTTTTATATAGTATTTAATTTTAAGGATATAACTTATGTACTTATTACTAAATTATTTAACAAAACAAGTTGGTTGAGGTCGAAAAAACTCTTAAATTAACCCAAACAATCATCATTTAATTCCAATATAATGATTCATTATAACAACCTGGATTTTTATTACACACATAAAAATGATTTATTACATAGAAAATTCACTTTATACAACATATAAGATCAATATTTCTAGTGTATTTTGGGCTTAAGAACATTACATAATGACTTAAAACATGAAACACAACATCTTTATTGAAAACTTTGTTTATATGACCAGTACATTCCCTCGTACTTAGAATTGAATTGGATAACCTGAGGACATGCATAAGAAAAGGATGATATATAAATTCCATTAAGTGATTAAATAAATAATAACCTGAAAAATATATTACATGTTAGAAAATAGTCATATTAAAGAAGAATAAGAGAAACATGAACATAAAGGCCTGATATAGCATGTTTATCATAACATGGAAATGTGGAAACAACACATAGCATGGTATTAGCATTAACCAAGTCTCATTGCCCATGTAGTATGATTAAACCCTCATTTAAATTAATGTATCATGATGCTAATCATTACCTAGAGCATTGGAGTGTTATCAGGGCACACCCTTCTTAATCATTTCATTTCATGCATTTGTGTGCCACATGGATCATATAACATGGAATCATTAAACATACAAATTTATTCCATGATAATGGAATGTGTGATTAATGCATGAAACTATATAATCAATAAGTAAATTTTCATAAAAGAAAATACCCTTGATATATAAATGGTCATGGTATTCACTACACAATGACTTCGGCATGGAAAATCACAATGCAATTTTGGCAGCATAACGACGTGACATAAGAATTCGTAAAAATGGTTTATGACAGATAAATGGGTTTATCATCATTTTTAAATACAATTTATAGTAAGGGGTCATATATATACATTTTAAAAAATATTAAATAAAATTTAGATGCCTAATACAAAAGGATTTCTTGGATGTAAATTAGGAGAAGGAAATTCTTTACAGAATTTTGGCATGGTAATAGGGACACATGGGAGGCATTAATGAGAGAAATAGGTATCTCGTCATTAAAACATAACTATGGAAGTATGGGGGAGGTTTCAAATCATACCCTAACAATTGTAATTGAAATTAAAAGGGTATAACATCATTAAGAAACTATGGGAAAATTGAGAAAGGAAGAAATCCCTTACTTAGAAGTGTGGTCCCAATGGCTTGGGAGGGGCTTGAGAGAGGCTTCTTGAGAGATTGGGGTGCCTAGGGAGGATAATTCAGATAGGAGGGAAGGGGTTTGGTGAGCCTGTAAGGCATTCAGTGAATATTAATTGGGATCTTGGGTGGGTTTATATAGGAAATGATATGGAATTCATTATTATTTAGGTTTTGCACACCACACATTAAACTAATCAAAAACACAAACCATACCATTGTCTTCCAATGGTTTATTCCAAAGGTAAGTGGAATACTTTATTTTATAAGGAAAATTTCCAGAATTTTTAACATATTATTATAGATTATGTGTAGGTGGGTTACACTCTTGAGGAAATCATTTTAAAAAGTTAAAATGTTATATATGTCTTAGAGGGTCCACTAATGCTTTGAAAAATAAATCAAGAAAACCAAAAATCACATTATTTTATTTATAAAACATATTTTGGAATAAAATAATGTTTATAGTATTTTATTAAATCACTATTAGGTCATTATGATGTCATAAAACACATTATATATTTAAATGGTATTTAATTTTTACCCAAAAATTTGACTGTTTCAAAAATTTATTGAAAATTAACCATTTGATATTTTAGTCATCCAGATTCCAAAAATAATATTCATTTTATCTAAATATTTTTATAAATATTTTAATTTTTTACTTTTAAAATAAAAACCGATATTTATCAAAAATTCATGGGTTTTGACAAAAAACAACTTTCAACATGTAATAAAAATTTCAATCGTATTCATAAAAATTATATGATCACTTATATTTAATAAAAATATAATTTTTTAAAAATATTTCATTATAATTTTACCTAATTCAAAAATTCATTAATTTATCAAAATAGATTTCTTATATGAATAATAACTAAAAAATGCAATTTTTTCTTTATAAACTACTTACAAAGTAAAACTAATAAAATGAATGTATATTATATATAAAAAAATAAATTAAATAATATTAGTGTTAGGTTCATGTTACATACCCCCTTATAACACCTGCAAAAGACCGAAGGGTAATGTATGTGATGGTTATAAGCTGATGGGGTGGCTCAGATAACATCACTCGGGTGGTAATCTCTATCAAATTCCACTTCTCTAGTAGGTGGTTTTGCTCGAGCATAATGTATTGATTCTGTTCATGGGAATGGTCAAGAGAAAATCCCATTGACACCAAATCCTTTTCAAAATCCAACAAATGGGATTCATATGGAGCAATTCTATTGGATGTGGACATCGCTTCCTTTGTCTAAATAAATTGGATTTGTTAAAGCATTATATTTATACTAATCATGTGATCTTTGTTCAATGACAATATTATAAATGGTAAAAAAAATATGGTATTTTAATATCCAAAAACATAAAACTAAAGAATTTCATATTTTATATAACCATTCATAGTAATACATTTAATTAGATCAAGAGGAATTTCATTAATAAAAGTTCTAGACTTTACAAATATTCCCCCCTTATGAAATTTTGCCCTAGAAATTTCCTTCTCCCGCACTAAAATAGATGCAGTTAACTATGCTTCATCGCTCCTCTGAGTCCTACGTAGACTCTTCAAACTTTAAGTTTCACCATAACACATTGACGAGGGGAATTGTCTTATTTGATAGAAATTTTTCCCTACGATCTACTATTTCCACCATCTTCTCTTCATATGAGAGGTCATTCTCCAAACCTATAGATTTAGTACTTTCAAAGGGTTAGGAATGTACTTCCTCAACATCGATACATGGAATACATCATGTACTTTAGATAGATTCGGTGGGAGTTCTAGTCAATAGGACATTGTTCCAATGCAATCAAGGATCTCAAAAGGGTTGATGTACCTTGGACTAAGCTTTCCCGTATTCCTGAATCTCATAACTCTCTTCCATGGTGATATATAGAGGAATACCATCTATCCTACCTCAAAATCTAGGTCTCATAGATGATTATCAGCATAGCACTTTTGTTGACTTTGAACAGTTTTAATGTGTTGTTGGATGGTCTTAACCTTCTCCACCATTTCATCGACCATTTCTGGAGTGAGGAGTTTTCACTCCCCAACTTCATCCCTACATGGAAGTGTTCTATATCTCTTCCCATAATGTTCTTCATATGGAGCCATTTGGATGTTTGATTGTAAACTATTGTTTTAAGGGAACTTAACTATAGGAAGATGTTGATCGCATCCTCCTTTGAATTCCATTGATAATTATCTCAACATGTCTTTATGTGTTTGGATTTTCCGCTTAGATTGGCCATCAGTTTGAGGATGATAAACCGTAATGAAGATCAACTAATTATCTAGAGAATGTTGAAGAATCTTCCAAAACATATATGTGAATCTTGGATCTCGATCAGATACAATCGATAGTTTTACCCCATGCAACCTTACCACTTCTCTTATACATAACCTTGCTCATTGATCCAATGAGAAATCCTCTATAATTGAAATGAAGTGGGAAATCGTTATAAGAAGATACACAATAACCAGATAGCATTGTTTCCTTTGGATGTCTTCAGAAGTTTGATTAAAAAGTACATGGTGATGTTCTCCCAATTCTATGATGGTATGGGTAATGGTTACATCATCCCCTTAGACTTATACCTCTCATCCATCACTTTCTGACATACCAGAAACATTGATGTATACTCATCGATCTCCTTATTCATGTTATCCCACCAATAATTCTCTTAAAGATCTTGATACATCTTTTTGTTTCCATGGTGAGTGGAGAAATTTGTACTATATGAATCATCCAAAAGTTCTTTCTTCAACTCTGGATTTGATGGAACACATAGTCATGACCCAAATCTCAGAATTACTTCTTCATTAACATTGAACTCCTAGGATTTCCTTTTTCCAATAGTTTCCATTCTATTCTAAATTACCATATCATCCTTTTGATCATCCAGTGACCTTTCTAAAAGAGACTGTTGAGAAATAATTTCTGTAAGGATTGAGGATGTTCACTTCTTTATGATTCCCATATCTATCTTCATCAAATCTAAGACAATTTTATCCTTTTCAATTATCATCAATGATATAATTGTTAGGTACTTTGTACTTAGATCATCTTCCACCTTGTTCACCTTCCTAGGGTGGTAATGGATTGAGTAGTCACAGTCTTTGATCATCTCTAACCATCTTCATTGGTGCATGTTCAACTCTTTCTATGTGAATATATACTTGAGGCTTTAGTGATCCGTGTATATTTTACAGTTCTCCCTAAAGAGGTAGTGTCGGGATATTTTAAAAGAGAATATTACTTGAGCCAACTCCAGATCATGTGTTGGATTGTTTTTCACATGAACTTTCAATTTCCTTTAAACATAGGTAATGACATTGTCATTTTTCATCAACACACAACCCATGACCTTCTTCGATTCATCCCTAAATACCACAAAAATTTCACCACATGTAGGTAGTGTGAGCACAGTAGTAGTGATAACCCTCTTTTCCAACTCCTTGAAGGCCACATCGCATTTATCACTCCAATAAAACATTACCCCCTTTCGAGTTGGCCTGGTAAGAGGGTTTGAAATTCATGAGAATTTTCTCACAAGTTAACGATAATATCTAGCTATCTCTAATAATCTACACATATCCTTCACTGATTTTGGCCTCGACAATCCCTCTATTGCAGCTGTCTTGGATGGATCCAAAGATATCCCATTTCTTATGATGATATGACCCATGAATAAGACCTCCTTCAACTAGAACTCAAACTTTTTGTGCATTGCAAAGATCTTATTATTTCGCAAGGTCTCAATTACAATTATTAGATGCTCCTCATGCTCCTAATTAGTTTTAAAGAATATTAAAATATCCTTAATAAAGACTAAAACAAATTTGTCAAGGTAATCTCTAAAGAATATATTCATTAAGTACGAGAATATTTTTGAAGAATTACTATGTCTGAAAGTCCTTACAATGAGTTCATAGTGCTCGTACCTTGTAAAAAAATAATTCATGGGTATATCATCCTTCACCATTGCATAGTAATATCCCGACTAAAAATCCACCTTGGAGAAGTATTGTGCTCCACATAGCTGATCAAAAAATTCATCAATTCGGGGAAGATGATACTTGTTCATTAATGTGATTTTTTTGCGATCATGGTAATAAATGGAATAGCTCATTGACCCATCCTTATTCTTGATGAAGAGGACTGGTGAACCACATGGTGAAGCACTTGGAAGTACAAACCTTTTATCCTAATTCTCTTATAGTTGTTTCTTCAGCTCCTCAAGCTCCACAAAATCCATTCTATAAGGATTATTGGATATTGGAAATGACCCAGGTATAAGATCAATCGAGAATTACAAATATCTTCTAGGAGGAAGACCAGACAATTACTTGGTAGACACATCAGCGAATTCCATCTCAATAGGTATGTCTTCAAGGATAGTTTCTTCCTTGTACTCCATCGTCTGATAAAGATACTCATTTACATAGGGCATTAATATCCATGATTTAGTTGATGGTCTTAAAAAATATTCATCCTCATCCTTTCACATGTACCAAATCAGGGGTCGATTCGCCATATGGAGTGTGATTTCTGTCACATGGAAATTTATGTTGGTTATATATAAGTAAAGCCCATACATGCCAAGAATTGCATAAACTTCCACCAGGGGGAGAACTAAGAGGTTCTCCAGAAATTTCCATACACAAATTATGACAGGGGAGTATTTATATTCATGGGATGCAATGATTTCCCCATTTTCTGTACTCACCGGCATCTTTAATTCCATGATTTTTAGTGTTGTTGGGGTTTTTCTACTAAACTTTCAGGATATAAAAGAATGCATTGAACTATGTATGATAACCCTAAAATTCACTTTATTATAATTGTTCTACTTTATCCAATATAGACCTCGGGATGTGTATCTTAAACTATTAAACAAATAATGGTGAATCCAACAAAAAAAGTGAAAACTTATAAATTACTTTTATTTCCTTAACTTATGAATTTTTTGGCTTTAGTCTATATTATACATGATCTACATCCCAACATATATTCATAGGGGAATTATTTATTCCATTAACAATGGTTAATACTAATCTTGTGAATTTACCAAAGCATATCCCCAGGGAGGGTCCTCACCAAGACTTCCACAAGGCCCATTTCCAGCAACCAATTCCCATTCGAGTCTAGTTAAAAGTTGTGTTTTAATTTTTTACCCCTTCATACATTTTTTCTAGAGCCACCTCTACCTGATCATATCCAGACAGGGATGTATTTGATTGATAAACCACATAGTCAATACTCACCAAAATTTAGGGATGTTTTTATTAAACTTAGTCTTATCCCTCAGGCTTTCACTAGTGTTTTGTAATCCAAACCCCAAAATAACTAAACATATACTTTGATACCAAATATAACAACCCTTCATTTAATTTCACACTTGAATATGATTTATTACATAAAATATTCAATTTATACAACATATAATATTGAGAGGTCTAGTGTTTTTGGGGGTTAGGAGCATTACATAATTACTTAAAATACAAAACACAACATCTATATTGAAAACTTATTTTACAAGACCACTATATTCCCACATACATATCATTTCACTTGATAACACGATGACATGCATAAAAAATGGTGATCTATGAATCCCAGTAAGGGAGTAAACAAGGTATAACATGAAGAATATAGTACATGTTAGAAAATAGGCATATCCTAGGATCATAAGAGAAACATGAACATAAAGGCATGATATAACATGATTATTATAACATGGAAATGAGGCAACAACACTTAACATGCTATTAGAATGATCCATGGATCATTCCACATGAAGCATGAGTAAACCCTCATTTAACTTTAATTATCATAAGTAAACCCTCATTGAACATTATGTGTAATGATACTAATCTTTACCTAATGCATTAGAGTGCTATCAAGGCACACCCTTCTTAATCATTTCATTTCATGCATAGGTGTTCCACATGGATTATATAACATTGAATCATTAAACATGATAATTTTTTTCCATGATAAAGTAATATGGAATTCATACATGAAAATATATAATAAATAAGTAAATGTACATAAAGTTGAATACCCTTGATAGATAAATGGGAATAGTATTCACTACACATTGACTTTGGCTTGGATAGTTGCTGTGTAATTTCAGCAGCATAACAACATGACGTAAGAATTCATAAAAATGGTTGGTGAGAGATAAAGGGGTGTCTCATCATGTGTACATTAAATGGACTATAAGGGTGGAAAATAGATAAATTTCCCACCATAATTAATGAAATTTATTTGAAAAATACAATATAATTTCTTGGATGTAAATGAGGAGAGGGAAATTCCTTACCGAATTTTGGCATGGTAACAGGTGAACATGGGCAGCATTAATGAGAGAGAAAGGTGTATCTCATAAATAAAACATAAGTAGGGAAGTATGGGGGAGGTTCTAAATCATTCCTTAACATTTTTAATTGAAATTAAAAGGGTATAAAAACATTAATATACTTGGACAAAAATGAGAAATGAAGAAATCCCTTACTTGGAAGTGTGATCCCAAAGGCTTGAGAGGGGATTGAGAGAGGCATATTCGGAACTTAGGGAGACTTGGGAGGATTATAAAAAGAGTAGGTAGGGGTTTGGTCGAGATAAAAAGCCATTTAGTGAATAACAAGAGGGATCATGGGTGTTTTATATAGGGAAGGATAGGGAATTATTTGTTATTTAGGTTTTGGACAACACGCATTAAACTAATCTAAACCACCAACCATCCCTTGGCTTTTCCCATGGTTATTTCCAAAGGGGAGTGGAAGAAATAATTTTTTATGGAAAATGGCCTAACTTATTAAAATATTAGCATTTCTTATGGGCAGGTGAGCCACACTTTCATGGAAATCATTTTAAAAAGATAAAATGTTTTTTAAGTCATAGAGGGTCCACTAAAGCTTTGTATAATAAATCAAAAAAAAATATCACATTATTTAAATTTTAAAAAATATATTTTATGAACATAATATTTATAGAATTTTATTACATCACTATTAGGTCATTATGATGTCAGAAAAAACATTATATATTTCAATGGTATTTAATTTTTACCAAAAAAATTAATTATCTCAAAAAATTATTAAAAATTAACCATTGGATAACATCAACATCCTGATTCCAAAAATAATATTCATTTTATATAAATAATTTCTTAAATATTTTTATTTTTTATTTTAAAATAATAATCGACATTTATTGAAAATTAATGGGTTTTGACAAGAACAGCTTTCAAACCATAAGAAAAATTTCAATTGAATTCATAAAAATAAAATGATCATTTATATTTATAAAAATTAATTTAGTAATAATATTTCATTAAAATAATATTTAATTCCAAAATCCATTTATTCATCAAAATATATTTCTTAATTAAATATTAACTAAAAATATTATTTTTTCTTTAAAACTATTTACAATGTAACACTAATAAAATGAATGTATATTATCTATACAAAAATAATGTACATAATCTTAGTACTAGGGTCTTGTTACATAAACCCTTATAACACCAGCATAAGACCGAATGGTAAGGTGTGCGATAGTGAAAGACTCTTGGGTGGCTCAAATAACATCGCTCTGGTGGTTATTTCTATCAAAATCCACTTCTCCCTTATGCGGTTCTGCTGGAGCTTAATTTGTTGAAGCACGGCTTGAGATTTCTCCAAATATAAGCCTAGTGATGCCAACTCCTTTACGAGATCTGACAAATGGGATTCATATGGAGAAATTCTTCTGGATGAGGCCATCGTTTCCTTTGTCTGAGTAAATTGGATTTGTAAAAGCCCTATATTTATACTAGTCATGTTATCACTATTAAATAGCTATATTATAAATGGTAACATTTCATAACATTATTTTAAAATCCAAAAACATAAAACCATGAAAGTGTATATTTCATATAAACATTCATATTAATACATTTAATTAGATCAAGAATATTTTCATTAATAAAAGTTTGGGTCATTACATACATCCACATGGTATATAATATAATTCATTATAAGATAATTTAAACTTATATAATATCATTAATAACATGAATGATTAGTGTGACACCCCAAGATTTTATGAAAAATATTCTTTTTAATTTCATGTCTTGTGTTGTACGCTACACCAAAAGGATCCTTGCCTTGCCTTGCATTACACGCAATCGTGACCTTCCTCGATAGCGTGTATAGTACGCAATACCGAGTTTCACTAAACAACGATATGCTATTAAAATATTATTAAAACTAGCCGTTATGAATAGTAATAAACACTTTTTGAAATTTTGTAAATTTTATTTTTCAAAATGGACTTCATTTTTGGATTCGGAATATTAAAATTAGCTTAGGGTGAAATTTTGGTACTTTTCGGATAACTTTCATATTCTGATGAATAGTGAAAATTACTAAATTTTAATTAAAAACAACTTTTTTTAATAGAAATAATTAATAGTGATAAATTATTAATTTGACTGGTTTTAAAGTATATTTAGAATATATTTTTACAATTTAATACAATGTTGGTCATTGGATGTAATTTCACATTTAAACCAGACATAAACAAGTGTCAATCTTTTGATAGTTATTATCTCTCAAAAACACGCTATTTGTTTTGACGACGGGAATTAATTTTTAAATTAATTAATGTAACTGATATGTTTTGAATTTGGTAAAATAGGCGTCATTTTTTAATTCATAATATCAAATATAGCTTAGGCCTAATTTTTTGTATTTTTCTGGAAACGTTCATTTTTTGATGAATAGTGAAACCACTAAGTGGTAGTTAAAAAAACTGAATTTTTCATAAAACTTAATTTTACCACTTCTGTGAGTGGAATTTCAAAAATCCGAGAGACATGGTTAATATCAAGGACAAAATGTGGTTCAATGAGATGAAAATAATTTTTGGTGAATAGTAACTTTTGACTTTTTTTTACCACGGTTAAAAGTAAATAGTGTAATTAAGGGTAAAAATGATATTATTATTACCCTAACACATGTCCTAATTCTATTGGATAAGTGTAATTAGACCAAAAACAACCTTAGGAATAAAATATGACCATTTAAGCCCACTTGGATTAGATTAGGACATTTATTATTAATTTATTTAAAGAAGGGTTAAAATAGTTAAAATTAATGTTTAATAAGTAAATCATTTATAATATAGGGTTATACATAAGATAAATTCGACAATAAATATTAATTAGAAAGCTAAAAAGATTTCCTACATAATTATATTTTATTTGTAATTTTTTAGACATTAAATAAATTAATTTATTTATGACACAACGATGATGCAGTAATTACCTTTTTAAGAAAATATTAACATAATTGATGTTATAAATGCCCAAATAAATGTAATTTGAGACTTTTTATGACTTACACTAATTTTCTAGGTTAATATGACATGTTATTGTTTATTTAAGTAACTTGTTTCGAACTTATCATTCTATTATGAATTTCATAAAAATCATGTACCAAATAGTGTCAAAATTGACATAAATTAGTTTTTAAAACAAATATTATATTATTAATTGTTATTTTATTCCTAAAAATCTATGGTTTGGCCAAATGACTTAGATAAGGTTATATATATTAATTATAAACAACTTGGGGTTCTTTTGGCTTGATATAGTAAGTTTATTAACCATATAGTGTAAGAAAACA
This sequence comes from Viscum album, assembly GCA_963277665.1. NCBI lineage: Eukaryota > Viridiplantae > Streptophyta > Magnoliopsida > Santalales > Viscaceae > Viscum > Viscum album. The sequence continues at coordinate 448,157,081 of OY728165.1, forward strand.
AAAAGACACGGTAAAAGTTAAATTATTTAACTTAGAGTTAAATCTAATTGATAAGGTTAAAATAATAACCTAAACTTGTCTAAATCTTATTGGATGAGAGGATTTCGACCCAGCCCCACCTTAGCTTCGAAATATATCAATTTTGATCTATTTAAAATTGAACTAGACTTTATAATAAAATAATATTTTTAGTTTTCCCAAAGGTGCCCCTCTCCTCCCTTATAAAAGGGCACCTCCTCCCTCTCCTCCTCACACCAATTTGAGCATTCAAGCTCGGCCAACCCCTGCCAAAATCTCTTCTCCACTTCCATAGTATAATCCTAGAGGTCCTGGTCTTCTTCAAAGACCATCCTTAGTTATTTAAGTGGAGGTTAAGAAAAGGCGCGTCAAAAAGAGGAGGTTCGGATACATACAGAGCATATCGGACATAAGGTAAGGGATAATTTTGCAAATCTCATTTTTATCCGAGATTTCTTATTCATAAGTATTTACTGGCGTTATTTCAATAATTCATGTCCATGTTTTATAAAAGTGTTTTCATGTATGTTTAAAGTCCTTTTTACCCATTCTTGACTTTTACTACATGGTATATAAGGAATCTTTCTTTTGTTTATGTTACAAGGTACTTTTTGACTTTTCCAAAAAAAGTACGAGAAGAATGTTTTTTTTAACTTATACGGCACGAAAGGATTTTTATGGTTTTATAAACCCTTATTTTCATGAAGCTTCCTCCAAAATATTTCATTAATATTTTCAACAAAAACCTTTTCTTTTAAAATTTCATGACGTTTTGTGAAAAGAAATTGATTTTGAAGAAGAAAGGATATTTTCCTCAAGAATTCATTTCAAGTGTTTTATCAAAACCATTTTCCATATAAGATGAAATTATTTCATATGTGTATGTTTCAAGTATGATGTCTCTTTATGATTTACATGGTTTCACTTTTCTTATGATGAAATGATATCCATTTGTTTTATATGGATTATGTTATGATGGAATGATGTTTATGAAACCCATTTTATTCTTTGGGTTATGATGAATATTTTAAGTTTATATTGTGGCACAAGTAAGTATGATTTCATTATGAGATGGGTGGGACCTATATCTCCCTCCAATTCATTGGGTAAAGATTGTATATCTCATGAGATAGACATGGCTGGAACGGTAGGTTATACCGGTTCAGTGAAACAGGACTGAAACGAGGGTGACTCAGTTCAGAAATGGACGTTTTCCATTAAGATAGTCTTGGAAATGAGTCTCGACTAATAAGAAATGATTATCTATTATTATGTGTGTATTCCACAAAGTTTTATGTTTTAAGTTATGACTATTGGGATTACATTTCAGTACAATGATTTATCTCATGTTATGAAATTATGATCTCTTTTGCAGGTTAAGATTTCCAAAAGATATGTTCTTATGAATATGATGTGATTGATATTTCTTTTGTTTACCCTTACTGAGAATTTGAGCTCACCCTTTTATGTTTTCTTTTCCCCAGGATATAAAGAAAGGTTTTAGGTAAGAAAAAAAAGGAAGATCTTTATGGGAGATGTTGAAGATCTTTCACCATGATTAGATGATTACATTCCGAGTTTCCAAAGACACTAAAATATTACTATCCTTGTGTGTGTGTTTTTGTAATGTACTAAGTATTCTGCAAAAGTAATGTAATGTCCATGTACGTCAAGCTTCGGGTCTCTACAGTTGGTATCAGAGGAAGGGTTTAGTCAACCTTTGGAAACTAGGATGCGAAAACGTTAGTGAGATCCCTAGAGATATTTCTATGGTATGTCTAGGGATGTCCCTAAGGATAATTATACGTATAGTATATAGTCCTAGAACTATGGTAACGATATTATATTAAACCAAAGATGTTATATATTGAAGTTACTCCCCCTTTATTATGATTTTTGCCTCTCACACTATTCTTTTTGGGTTTTAGAAAATGGCTGGAAACAATATGATTCACGATAATGGAGGATATGATGGACAATGGAATGATATTCTTCATGATAAACCAAATGAAATGGGATTTGGAGGTCTAAAAATCATTATTATGCCGAATCATCAATCTCATAATATGATCAATAAAGTAAAATTTGGTAAGTTTCCTGACTCGGCTAATAAGAGAAAGATGGAGTTTCATGATGATCATAGAGGAAAGAAAGTTCAATTTCCCCTATGTAAATCATGTGGAAAGAGGCATCAAGGAGAATGTTTCAAAGGAACTAGAAGATGCTTTGGGTGTGGAAAAGAAGGACACAAATCCAGTAAGTGCAAAGGAAAAGGTTCAGTTAACACTAGGGATGAGGATAATGGTCTTGCTACGACATCAAAAATGGTTAAATGTTTTAAATGTGGAATGTACGGGCATTATGCAAACCAATTCCCTAAGGGAAATTCTCATGAAGAGAATCAGTATGGTCGTATGGGTAGTATTTATTTTGATGATGATGAAGAGACTACAAATGATATGTGAGATGAAAGAATTGTTGAAGCTCGGTCAATGGTTTAAGAAGGTAGTGGAATGATTACATGTTTATCAAGTGTAATGTTGTATTAGTAATCTCATGGTACTATGGAATAAAGAGACATCTAAGGATTGTTACACTGTTGTCTTTCCTTGAGTTTTGAAATTGTATGAATAATGGTACTGGTATCCATGAAAGGTTATTCAGATATTTTTGGAAAGTAGATGATATGCGCATAATTAAGGGATAAGGAGAAAATTAAATGTTTGATAGTATTCATGAGCTCATGACTGATATAAGGAAATAGTTATATCATGGCTTGAGTATATAGAATTTTGAGGATTTTGGTATGTGGAAAGAGTTATCTTTTGACAGCACTCATGTTTTCACTAAGATTCAATGGGTATTCATTTTTCAAGAGATTAAATGATTATGGTATTCACATGACTGGAATGTGACGAAGAAGATATATGGGGGATAAATGATGGCATTCACGTGATCATTTTCTCTATACTATGAGCTTGGACCGAAGTATTTTAGATAAGACTAAAGATTGGAATGGATTATGTTTCACATAAGTTAGTATTGTTTAAGGATAAAACTTTTTTGATATTGTTGATGGGATGTTATAGTAATATAAAAAGGAAAACCTGCAGGACGGGCGACAGCCCATCGCGTCGGACAAGGCTGTGAGAATCGAACCCACAACCGAAGTGCGACTAGACTTTATTGCCTACCACTGGCCTACAGGAAGTCCCTGTTTAGTAGAAACTAGTTTTATAATATTAAGAAGTATGATATATGAAGTATAAGTCCATTTTAGGAACCATATATGATTAATCTCACTATATATGGACTTATGTATTTTTTGATAACTTTTCTAACCTTTTGTTTGAGACAGATGGAATGACCCATCATTCTATCACATGATCTGCTAACACATCACGAATGACAAATTCAACTTCATTTCTTTAAGATATGAAGTGGAAATTGTCCAAAGAACGACAAACGGTGATACTATACCAAAATCATGAAAGTATTTCTTCTAATTCCAATTTCATCAACTTTAGGGAAATGATCTTGAAAACCAAAAATGTAGTCCTAGTGCTCTTATATCTGATGAATCATATGGTACCTTAGATCGTCACAAATTTATGGCTTTGTGATTGCTGGCTTTTCCATAGCCATGTTCTCTACCACTCTCCATCAGAACATGATGGTTAGCTTTCTCTTCCATATCCATATTTTCACCTATGTGGAAACCCAATGATTAGTTTATTTGGGTAACCATTACGTTTCATACTTTTGTTTTTAAAGATTGGTTTTGGTATTCCTTTTTACGATGTGGGTTTCTATTAAAGAAACTTTCGAATAGTAAACCATTTATAACCCCGATGAATTTCGAGGGCGAAATTCATTTTTAAGGGGGGTAGAATGTAACACCCCAAGATTTTATGAAAAATATTCCTTTTAATTTCATGTCTTGTGTTGTATGATACACCAAAAGGATCCTTGACTTGCCTTTCATTACACGCAATCGTGACCTTCCTCGATAGCGTGTGTAGTACGCAATACCGAGTTTCACTAAACAACGATATGCTATTAAAATATTATTAAAACTAGCCATTATGAATAGTAATAAACGCTTTTTGAAATTTTGTAAATTTTATTTTTCAAAATGGACTTCATTTTTGTATTTGGAATATTAAAATTAGCTTAGGGTGAAATTTTGGTACTTTTCGGATAACTTTCATATTCTGATGAATAGTGAAAATTACTAAATTTTAATTAAAAACAACTTTTTTAATAGAAATAATTAATAGTGATAAACTATTAATTTGAGTGGTTTTAAAGTATATTTAGAATATATTCTTACAATTTAATACAATGTTGGTAATTGGATGAAATTTTACATTTAAACCAGACATAAACAAGTGTCAAACTTTTGATAGTTATTATCTCTCAAAAACACGCTATTTGTTTTGACGATGGGAATTAATTTTTAAATTAATTAATTTAACTGATATGTTTTGAATTTGGTAAAATAGACGTCATTTTTTAATTCATAATATCAAATATAGCTTAGGCCTAATTTTTTGTATTTTTCTGGAAACGTTCATTTTTTTATGAATAGTGAAACCACTAAGTGGTAGTTAAAAAAACTGAATTTTTCATAAAACTTAATTTTACCACTTCTGTGAGTGGAATTTCGAAAATCCGAGAGACACGGTTAATATCAAGGACTAAAATTTGGTTCAATGAGATGAAAATAATTTTTGGTGAATAGTAACTTTTGACTTTTTTTACCACGGTTAAAAGTAAATAGTGTAATTAAGGGTAAAAATGATATTATTATTACCCTAACACATGTCCTAATTCTATTGGATAAGTGTAATTCGACCAAAAACAACCTTAGGAATAATATATGACCATTTAAGCCCACTTGGATTAGATTATGACATTTATTATTAATTTATTTAAAGAAGGGTTAAAATAGTTAAAATCAATGTTTAATAAGTAAATCATTTTTAATATAGGGTTATACATAAGATAAATTCGACTATAAATATTAATTAGAAAGATAAAAAGATTTCCTACATAATGATATTTTATTTGTAATTTTTTAGACATTAAATAATTTAATTTATTTATGACACAACGATGATGCAGTAATTACCTTTTTAAGAAAATATTAACATAATTGATGTTATAAATGCCCAAATAAATGTAATTTGAGACTTTTTATGACTTACACTAATTTTATAGGTTAATATGACATGTTATTGTTGATTTAAGTAACTTGGTTTGAACTTATCATTCTGTTATGAATTTCATAAAAATCATGTACCAAATAGTGTCAAAATTGACATAAATTATTTTTTAAAACAAATATTATATTATTAATTGTTATTTTATTCCTAAAAATCTAAGGTTCGGCCAAATGACTTAGATAAGGTTATATATATTAATAATAAACAACTTGGGGTTTTTTTGGCTTGATATAGTAAGTTTATTAACCATATAGTGTAAGAAAACAAAAAGACACGGTAAAAGTTAAATTATTTAACTTAGAGTTAAATCTAATTGATAAGGTTAAAATAATAACCTAAACTTGTCTAAATCATGTTGGATGAGAAGATTTCGACCCATCCCCCCATTGGCTTCGAAATATATTAATTTGGAGCTATTTAAAACCGAACTTGACTTTATAATAAAATAATATTTTTACTTTTCCCAAAGGTGCCCCTCTCCTCCCTTATAAAAGGGCAGCTCCTCCCTCTCCTCCTCACACTAATTTGAGCATTCAAGCTCGGCCAACCCCTGCCAAAATCTCTTCTCCACTTCCCTAGTATCATCCTAGAGGTCCTGGTCTTCTTCAAAGGCCATCCTTAGTTCTTTAAGTGGAGGTTAATAAAAGGCGCGTCAAAAAGAGGAGGTTCGAATACGTACAAAGCATATCGGACATAAGGTAAGGGATAATTTTGCAAATCTCATTTTTATCCGAGATTGATTATTCGTAAGTATTTACTGGGGTTAATTCAATCATTCATATCCATGTTTTGTAAAAGTGTTTTCATGTATGTTTAAAGTCCTTTTTACCCATTCTTTACTTTTACTACATGGTATGTAAGGAATCTTTCTTTTGTTTACGTTACGAGGTACTTTTTGACTTTTCTGACAAAAGTACGAGAAGAATGTTTTTTTTAACTTATACGGCACGAAAGTATTTTTACGGTTTTATAAAGCCTTATTTTCATGATGCTTCCTCCAAAATATTTCACGAATATTTTCAACAAAAACCTTTTCTTTTAAAATTTCATGACGTTTTGTGAAAAGAAATTGATTTTGAAGAAGAAAGGATATTTACCTCAAGAATTAATTTCAAGTGTTTTATCAAAACCATTTTCCATATAAGATGACATTATTTCATATGTGTATGTTTCAAGTATGATGTCTCTATGATTTACCCATGATGAAATGATATCCATTTATTTTATATGGATTATGTTATGATGGAATGATGTTTATGAAACCCATTTTATTACTTCGGTTATGATGAATATTTTAAGTTTATTTTGTGGCACAAGTAATAATGATTTCATTATGAGATGGGTGGGACCTATATCTCCCTCCAATTCATTGGGTAAAGATTTTATATCTCATGAGATATACATGGCTGGAACGGTAGGTTATACCGGTTCAGTGAAACAGGACTGAAACGAGGGTGACTCGGTTCAGAAATGGACTTTGTCCATTAAGATAGTGTTGGCAATGAGTCGTGACTAATAATAAATGATTCTATATGATTATGTGTTTATTCCACAAAGTTTCATGTTTTAAGTTATGACTATTGGGATTACATTTCACTACTATGATTTATCCCATGTTATGAAATTATGATCTCTTTTGCAGGTTAAGATTTCCAAAAGATATGTTCTTATGAATATGATGTGATTGATATTTCTTTTGTTTACCCTTACTGAGCATTTGAGCTCACCCTATTATGTTTTCTTTTCCCCAGGATATAAAGAAAGGTTTTAGGTAATAAAAAAAGGATGATCTTTATGGGAGATGTTGAAGATCTTTCACCATGATTAGATGATTACATTCTGAGTTTCCAAAGACACTAAACTATTACGGTCCTTGTGTGTGTGTTTTTGTAATTTACTAAGTATTCTGAAAAAATAATGTAATTTCCATGTACGTCAAGCTTCGAGTCTCTACAATTAGTTTTTTATGTTTATCCATGATCTACATGAACTTCCATTTATGAAAACAAGTGAACTACTCAAGAAAACCATAATAACCAACATTTCTGAATAATGATTTTAAACCCTATAACTCATACAATGGTTCATAAAATAACCTAATGAAACATGAATGAACCATATTCATTTAAACAATGTTATATAATTGTTAATTAATGAATATAATGTTTTTATATAGGACATTAAATTGAAGGAAGAATTCAGATACAAGGTTAGGGGAAATTCTCGAACCCAGCTTTCTTTCTTCGGGTTCTCCATCTTTCACTCTATTTTTGGTATGGTCACTCCTTAAAAATAATTTGTTCATCATTATCTTACCTTTTATTTGATATAAATTTTTTCTAATAGAGTTTATGTCAATTAAATATTTTTCAAAAGAACACTTCTTTCAAAACAAACACCTTTTATTTCTCACTCAAAGTTGATGGTTATTGTATCAAGTATGTTTTTCCTACTTTTTTCGGGAACCTAATGTTTATGAATGTGTTATTATGAGATGAAACCAATTACTTTCCTTGTGTTAGTAATTTATGTTTTTGATATATGTTCTTTGTGGAATTCATGATAATGATAATATTATGATGTGACGGGTGGGCCCTGAATTATATAGTGTAATATGAATGTTTCAATGTTACTGGTGCAACCAGAATTATATTGTGCTCCAATGCATTGGGTAAAGTGATGAATCTAATGAGTTAAAGTGAAATAAATTTTTAATAATATTCTATCTTTTTCACAATTATGTTTTATATTTTACCACTAAGACATGAAGATTAATTTTTTATGCATTTCCACATTTCAACTCTTTTATTAATACTTCCTCTCATGTTCATGATCCATTGCCTATGTTATGATTATTATAACCCATTGTTATATTGTTATTATATATTCTATTACTAGTATTTCATCTCAAAATTTCTTTATGTATATCCTCAGGTGACAACATGTACTAGGGAGAGGTCATGGGCCATTACGAAACTAGAGAAGAAGGAATTAATTAAATGGCATGCTTGATGTTGTAAACATTATGTTTAGTCCTAGTTATCCAAAGACAATATACCAATGGATCCTCATGGTGTAATACTATTATTTTTTTATAATTTTAATGATTTAATAGTAATGTAAGAAAAGGAAGGGTCGTTATAATGTGGTTTTATCTCCGAAAAAATGAATTAATTGATTAAAAACCTATGATTTTGTATTTAAAATAAAATTGAATTATCAATGTGGTAGAATGGGCTGAATTATATTTTAAATAGTTTTAAATGAAATTTACCATGATTATTTGTTTTTTAACACATTTAAGCCTTATTGTTTATCAATTTATTATGGAAAACTCACTAGTATGGGAATCACCTAGCACCATTTTGACACATCACAACTCTAATGAAAATAGTTTAAAACATTTTATTCCTCAATAAGATGTTGATGAGTCCTCTTTGACCTATGTTTAGGGACATTTGTTATCATTTCCATTATAATTATATAAGTTCATGAGGATCCCACAACTATGAACTATCATACCTCTTGGAAGATGACCATGTTTCTCTTGGATTATAATTGAATTATATTCCATTATTTATAAATTTTTCTAAATGTGAGTAATGAATTTAGATATAATATTTTATATAAAAAAAATTTTCAACAATTAATTTCAATGTATATATATCATTTGAAATTTAAATAATGATTTTATTAAATTGAATTCTTAACTTATTTTTTATTTTTAATAATTTAATTATTTATTTGGTTAATTAAATATTGTTATTTAATTACAAAATACATGGTTGGACAGTATGGGGATTTTATCTCACAACCTATTTATATCTTCAATTGATTATATATTATCTCCTTCAATAATCGATAAAGGGAAAATCACCTCTTTAGGGTGGTTCTTGATGATAATACATGGGTTTTTTTATATGTCTATTGGGATGCAGGTTGATTTCACTATTCTCCAGTAATTTTTCCCTTTTAGGCCTATTTGAATTCAGGTATACTTAACCTTGTAGATTATTTCTTATATTCATACTGGCTTATTTATATTTCTTCTATTGGGTTTGCGGAAAATTCATTCACACATTCAAATTGTATGATTCCATGTGCTTGTCATCATTCTATGAGGATCAGGAATGACCTTTGGGCTATGTTAAAGTCATCTAATTTATTAGGTTATAGGGTACCCATGATGGTTCATGACAAAGTTGTTTTAGAGGTTCATGTTATCTATATTTCCCTGATGTTAGTATGTAGTTGTGTAATATTCTTAGGGCTTAGGATGTAGTCGTGATTGAGTTCCTAGACGACACTCACCATAGTGATCCTTAATTAACCCATGGTGATTTTGAAAAGAAAAATTGAGGATTGGATATATTTTATTCTATAATTTGGATTTGGATGGATTGAAATAAAAAAATTGTGTTCTTATATATTGGGATTAATTATCCCATGTTTATCTGTTTGAGTGTTAACATGATCTCTTCATGTTTTGTGATGTTGTTCTGTAGCATCATGACTCTAATAAGTCATCACAATTAGATCTATGAGGAATATAATTGTAAACCTCAATAATTAAATCCTCTCATGGACCTGATTTTGGTTGAGTTGATTGTGCATATAGTGCAAGATTGAGGACAAGAACCACCACCAATCTCCATTTAGGCTCCAACTATGGAATATCAGTTGATGTTTTCTGGAATCATTCTTGGGAAATCCTTCGTTGAAATACACTATATTTCAATGGCTCAAATGATCCTGAAGTGGATGAAGAATGGTTGGGAAAGATGGATTTCTTTTTTAAGTTTATGTAAACACCTAATGAAATCAACTTGATTTTTTCCACCTTCATGTTGAAGGGAACAAGTAGGAGATTAGGGGAAAAGGTGATGGTGGTAAGGAACCATGAGGGAATATAGTGTAATGACATCAATTTTATTTTCATAGATCATTTTTATCCATATTCTATGTTTTTTTCCAAGGCTACTGAGTTTTTTAAACTTAATATGGCTGCTAAATCCCTAAAAAATTTAGAAAACCATTTTTCTATGATACTGCAATTTACACCTGAGATTGTATCAAATGATTGGGTAAATATTCGAAGGTTCAATGTGTTAATAGAATCATATATTCATTATCTTTATTCTTTCTAAACATTAATTTTTATACTGATGATTTGGACAGATCATTAATGTTTGAAATGGACCTATCCATCATTTTAGGGATTCCAGGACTTTCTTTTTCTCCTAGTGGTAGTGTGAATTCCTCTACTGAAAAGACAAAACATGATGATTATCCAAGTAGATGTCAATAGAATGTTCATTCTAGACCTCCTACTTTTCATGGTATGGGATCATAATCACATTCTAAAATAATGTAAAATCATATTCTTCTAGGAAAAATATTTCCCAACGAGAGTCTTATAGATCGAAGCTTCATCACGGAATGGATGTGTCTCCAGTAGATGAAAATATGGGTCCAGAATCCATGAGAGGTACCATCACTATATATTCATCAGTAGTGACTAATTTATTAGATACAAGTTAATCTAATTCATTTATTTCTACCTGTTTTTTAATCTTCTAAATTTTCATAAGTAGTTTTTTTCTTAGGTGATGGATATTTCTACACCCCATTGAATGAAGAGAGACCAGGGTCTGTATAGTCCTGCTTGTGTTTTCTCATTATCATATATAATGATTGTTGTTACTTTTATAGTTCTTATTATGAATATTCTTGATTTCATATTTTTTATGGTTTAACTCATTATGAGTAAATCCCATATTGATTATTATCTTTGATTTTTCCACTTTACGGAACCTGTTGGGATTTTCTGACCAATTCCATGAGAATTGGACCCAAGGATGAGTAGATCCATACTATGTTATCCATAGTTAGGAAAATTAATATCAATTCATTATTTTTAGTGGGACTGGGAATCATAAATTGTTGATATCCATTTAGCTATCTTCGATTTTCCCAGAATTTTTTGTTTAGACTTCTCTAGTTTCCACTTGTACAGGAGGTATATTACAATATTGATTCAGTGTCTAGTACTTGACCAGTGTTTCTTCTTCATACCACATGTAACCTGTTGAAATGAAATTTCCAAATATTCATTAGGACGATCTTCATGAAAAAGGATTTATTCAAATTTGTGTGTCACCTTGGGAAGTGTCAGTTCTATTTGCTAAGAATATTGATAGTTCTCTTCATATTTGTCTTGATTTCCAAAAACTAAATTGAGTTTTGATAATGAATAAGTATTCTATTACATGTATTGATGATCTATTTGACCATTTTTATGGTCCAAAGTGGTTTTTGAAGATTAATCATCAATCGTGTTACCATCAACTAAGAATAAATGAATATGGAATTTTGAAAACATACTTTTGGAGTAGGTATGTCTATTATGAGTATCTCATCATATGTTTTAGTATAACTAATGATAAAAAATTATTTATGGCTTTGATGAATAGTATATTCAATGTGTATCTTGATAATGATGTGGTAGTCTTTATGAATGACATCCTTATTTACTATTTTTATGAAGAGGAACATTTGCATCATTTGAGAGACTTTCTATAATTGATTACAAATCATCCGCCTTATTCAAAACTTTACAATTGAGATTTCTAGATTCTGGAAGTAATATTCTTAGGAATCATGGCCTCATAACATGGTATATAGATTTATCCTTATATGGTGAATTTTGTTATGAAATAGTATAAATCATGATTATTTAGATTCAGAACTTTTTTATTCTATCTAGGTGTTACCATCATTTTTTAAAGGACTTCTCAAAGTTGGATTCTCTTATGATTACACTCACATAGAAAGATGTAATGCTTTCTTTGGATGTGTAATGTTGGAATTTTTTTTTTCTGAAACATCTGTTGACAATTTCACCACGTTTGATCTTACAGAGCTTGGATAGGGCTATGTGGTCATCAGTGATGAATCATGATTTTTTTTGGGTTTTTTTATTATGATGGGTGATCATGCCAATTCATATGGTTATCATAAGCATAGGCCACATTAAAAGAACTACCCGACCCATGACCTTGAACATGCATTTGTGATTCATGCACTTATGAGTTGGTTTCATTTTCATTATAGAGAATGATTTACCATGTTTTTAGACAAAAATATATTGTCTTGTATATTCATTAAAAAAATTGATTCTCTTCTAAAGGAGTTCGGTGTAATAAATTAAATATTTCTATTTCAGCATCGTCCATACCATGGGGATATGGATATTGTTACACATTCTTTAGGTGAGAAATGTACAACCCAAGTGGTAAAGAAATCATTAGAATATTATATATTGATGTCCCATTTTCATTTATTAATATTGGAGATCAGGAAATTGGGGCCGATGATTCTTTATCACGTGGTTCATTCACATTCACTAATCTCAAGATGATCATTCAACAATATAATATTAATGATGGGTCTCATATCATTAGTAACTCTCTTTATGGTGAGGAGATAGTGTCTGACTATTCATTCTCCACTGAACAAATTTTATGCTTCCAGAATCATTTTTCACATTGTTAGTAGTATGGAAGGATGTGATGGGGTATTTACATTATTCCCAGTGGGAAGTGGACCCATGAACCATGGATATGTTCTATGACATGCTTCCATTATTTTTATGGCTATGTATGAGATGGTTAATTATTAATTTTTTCTCACATAGTTATACCTTCCAACATGTCAAGGACAACCACAAGAAAACTTCAGGAATTCTTCAACCACTTGCATTTCCATCATGCAATTTGGATGAGATATCGATTGACATTGTGGTTGGGTTTTTTCATCCCTAGAGAAAGAAGAATTTGATAATGGTTATGATCGATTAGATTACTAAATCTTCTCACTTTATATCAATTATCAATAAAACCTATGTTAGGGTTTGGTAAATATCTTGGTCAAAGATATTTTTAATTTTCCTAATGTCTCATATTCTATAGTTTCTGATAGAGAACCTTGTTCCAATTACTGTTTTTGGAGACTCTGACAAGATGCACTAAGATCTCAGGCCCTTTTGAGTATGACATAGAGTCTACAGTCAGATGACCAGATATAAAGATCCATACATATTCATTAGGATATGATCTGAACATATTTTCTCAACATTATTGGGGCTTGGGAAGACCAACTGGGCATGTTCATGTTTTCATATAACAATAGTTACCAGCTTTTTATCATAATGGCTCCTATTGAGGCCTTATATGCCTAAAAATATAAATATTTATTGTATTACTCAGAGACTTGTGAATGTTCCATGGTTTGAATGGGCTTTATTCAGTAGATGAAAAAAATGATTCAGGTGATTCATTAGAAAATAATGATTTCATAGAGCCTTTAGAAATCATACACTTCTCATCATTGAGACTGTTGTAATTTTCAGTTGTTGACTAGGTGTTCTTGAAAGATTATCCCCATTATGATCATAAAAGTATTGGTATGCATGGGATGATTTCTCTTTAATTTGTGGGGCCTTTTGAGGTTGTTTAGAAGTTTGTAAAATTGGATTACATCTTAATACATAAGCCACTACGGACGTCGATGCATAACTTGTTCAATGTATTACAGCACTGAAGGAATCTTATAGATCCAAGTCATATTATAAGTTGGAGAAATCATGAGGTTAAACCTAATTTATCAATGAATGTGCATCAATTTAGGATACTTGATTTTTAAACCATGATGATTAATGGGAGGAAGATACCCTTGGTTTGAGTGTTATGTCAGAATAGTTCTGATTATCATGATACATGGTAGTGTGAGGAACTAATGAGAGAGCAGTTGCCTCATCTTATTGATATGGAAGCTTCTTGATAAGATTTTTGGGGACATGATGTTTTTATGGTGTAAATTTTGAAAAATCATGCTACCTTTTTATCAGATTTATTTTTAATCATTGTATTTTTTTCATTTTTTTGTCTTGGTTGGGTTGTGGTGGTTGGAGGATACCTATAATGGTGAAGTAATAGTTTTGCTGTAATTTTATGCATCGAACCTAATGGTTCTATATCATGCTACAGATTTACACACTACGTAATATGTTTATACATAGATTAAATTATTAAATAAGTATAAATAAATTTTTAAAAAATGGATTTGTTTTTTAGTGTTTATGGGTCTTGTAAATTAAAAATTTTGAAAAAGAGCCTCATCTCAATTGATAAGGAATCGAAAAGTTCATCTAAAATACATGAGTTCAAAACTAAGATGAGGGACAATTTTCCAGGTATTATAGTTTTAGTATTGTAGCAGTTACTGTCGTGGGTACTATAGTAGTTACTTTATTAGTTATTGTTCATTAATGTAACAGTGGAAACTAATCACTCTTTTGGGCCTTCAGGCCATCGTTTTGGTATTCGAGCCCTTCAAGGCCTTCAAGCCACCCAAGGAATTCAGGCCAGTAAGGATTTTAGACCACCACAAGGCCTTCAGGCCACCTAAATTCCTTTGTGCCACATGATCAATGTAGTTTCCCCAGGCATACTCTATAAAAAAAATAGTACCCCCGGAGAATTATTCAGAGCAGGTGCACCCACCAGAGTAGAACCAACGGATTTGGAAGAATAAGATGGAATGATAATGCAATAGGGACTATCCTCTGCTTTCACAAGAAGCTTAGATGGATGGACATGTGATGGTAAAAATATACCATCAGGATGTAGATGGTGGGGTGGGGAAATTTCATATAGTTATAGTCTAGTTGAAATCTTTATGACCTTCGGGTCATGTAAGGTCCCATAAGCCTACGGTCCTTGTAAGGGTTCCCCCTCATCCCGTGAAATGGGGTTATCAAAAATAAATAAAAAATAAGGCCTTCAAGCAAATTGAGATTACAAAACAATGTGTAATTGGGTCGCACATCGTGGAATGTCCATAGTGGTTTTTTTAAACAAGAAGTATGTTTGAATGTTCTATTTCCTTTTATCTAGACTTCTATTGTCATAATTTATAATTGATCCCAAAGAAATTTTGTAGCCCTCAAACCCTTATGGTCCATTTTGTTCAGTGATTGAACATTGTTGTTGTTGTGGTGTGACTCTCCAGGTACGTGGTCTTTATTTCTCTCAATCCCTTTCTCTTTCACTCTATGTATATTGTTATATAATCATGGTATTGATGAATATCAACTATTTTTTGTGAAATCCTGTTTCTAGTTTGGGAACCTAGGCCTTAGGATTCTTCATTCTTGTTGAAGGGTTTTATTGAAGGCATTTTGTTTTTGTGAACAATGTAGTTGGTTCCATTGTGATGGCCAACTTTTCATTAACCATCAATTTTATGATTTAAATTAAATTGTTTAAATAAAGATCAATTTCATGATTTAAATTAAATTTATATCAATTGGTTGATAGAATACCTAATTCTATTGGACTAGGGATTCTAATTTTATTTAGCATGAAATTGGGGAAAATCCCCAATTCCATTGAATTGGGGTGTGTTTGGGTAAAAGATGGAAAATTGGGAAAATTAAATTATTGTATTAAAATTTTTAAATTGACTTAATGAACTTTATTTGAAATTTTTATTTGAGAAAAGAGACATAAAATGGTGTTGATATAAACCTAGTGGGTTAGTCTCCAAATAATGAATTAATTGATTAAAACCAAATTATTTATTTTTTTAAAGGAAATTAAAATATTTGAAATTGGGTAATGGGATGAATTGTATTTTAAAATGTTTTAAAATAATTTTCCCAACATTGAATGTTATTTTATAACATCATATCCATGGTTAAAAAAGATTTATTATGGAAAATATGCTACAATTGGGATTCCATAGAACAAGATTCATTATTTACAACTCTAACATAATCTATTTAGAACATTTTACTCTTTAGTAGGAGGTTGTTGTGTCATCTTTAACTAGTGTGGAGGGATGTGTGAAAAATTTATCATTATCAATATGTAAGTGTATTAGTGTCCCACAACATAGAACCATTATACATCTTGGAATATTATCATGTTCCTCATTGATTAAATTTTAGATATATTACTCGCTTTTTAAATTATCTTATACATGCCTAGTCAATTTATATGAACTATTTTATATTAAATGTTTGTAAATATATTTCTAAAAGTATATCCATCATTTTAAATGTAAAACATGGTTTTTTTAATATTATTTTGGATTAAAATTATTGTTTATTTAAAATTAAAATCATTATTTGGATAATTAAATGTTGAGTCTTATTATGGAATCCATGGTGAGAACCTTCTTGGATTCTATCTCACATGCTACCCATGCCTTAGGATGTTTTTATATTATCTCCATACATTTTCGAACAATGGAAATGCGAAACTTGAAGGTATTTATTATTGATGTTCCTTGGGTTGGGTGTTTCTAGGTGCATTAGGAAGTGGGTTATTTTCCCTTTTTTGGGAACATTTGGTTGTTTATGCCTATTTTAATTCTATTACACTTCTCCTTATAATGTTTTTATTATATGCATATAGACATGTTTATCTTTATTCAATTGTGTTTTTGGAAAATTTATTCCCACATTAATATTATATGATTCCATTTTATTTTCACCAATCCTTGGGGATCGGGAATACCCTTAGGGCCTTGAAAAAGATGTATTGGTTATTGGGTTACTAGGGTACCCAGGATCAATCATGATAAGATACATTAAACCCAACTATTTTAAATCATCACTAGCATGTCTAAGATATATTTAAAATTCATGGAAGACATTAATTGTATCAAATTATATGTTTTTTTATATTTTTAATAACATTTATTTGTTATATACATTAATTAAACAATTAATACATCATCTATAGAGACCCTACCTTTTCTTACATTACTATTACATCATTATAAAGATAAACATCATAATATTATTGCACCAAGAGGATCCAGATGTTTAGTGTCTTGAGAAAACTAAGAACAACCATACCATTTAAAAAATTAACCATAAACATTTACTTAATTCCTTCTTCTCTAACTTCTTATTGGAACATTAAATCTCCTTAGTATAATTATTCACTTGAGGATATACATCAAAAAATGGGTGAGCTAAAATCACAGAAAGAGGATAGATAAGTACAATATAGCATGGGGTGAGCATAATCATACATCATCATCAAAATCATGAGGAAAAATTTTAATAAAAGACTTGAAATATAGAAATGAATAAAAATGAAACATTATTTATTAGTAGTAATCTACCAAACACGGTTCTAACCAATTCTAGCATCATGTTCACACAACATTTAACATTAACTCATGAGATTCATTACTTTACCCATTGCATTGGAGCACTGTATAATTCTGGGCGCACCTGTTACATCATAACATTATCATTATCATGAGTGCCACATAGAACATATATCAAAAATGTACATAAATAACCCATAGAAAGGAATGGGTTTCATCTCATAATAACACATTCAAAAACTTCAAGATCCCAAAAGAAAGAGGTAATAACACACTTGATACAAGAATCATCAACATTTAGCGAGAAGTAAAAGGTGTGTATTTGAATGAAGAGATATTTTTCAAAACATTTGTTTGAAATAAACTCCAGTTTCAAACATTTATATCATAGATACGGTATTATAATGATGAAAAATTATTTTTATGTATTGGGAATACCAAAAATGGAGTGAAAGTGGTAGAACCCGAAGAAAGAAAGTTGGGTTTGAGAATTTCCCCATACCTAGTATCGGAACACTTTCTTCACTTCAATGTCTTGTATAACCACATTAGATTCATTAATTAACAATTTCAGAACCTTTTTCAAATGAATATGGTTTATTTTTTTTTCATTAATTTATTTTATGGGCCTTTGGAAGAGTTATAGATTTTAAATACATTGTTCATGAATATTGGTTTTTATGGTTTTCTTGAGCGGTTCATGTGTATTCCAAAATGGAAGTTTATGTAGAACATGGATAAACATCCAAAAATTATATGTCACAACCCAACCCAACAGGGCTCGAGCTGCGACTCCCCAAGCCCACCTCCAATAGGCCAAGGGCTGGAGACCAGCGCCGAGTAGGCTATCACACACATGGGAGGCATTAGCCTAAGGTACCTGTACACACGCACCCACAAACACCTCCATGCAACAGTGCAAAGATAAAGAAAACTGAAAAGTAAAATGAATGCATACAATGATCCCAACCAGAGTGCAACAACAAAAGTACAAAAAGGGAAAAACAGTGCCCACCAAAAGAAAACTACAAAGCACATCCAACCTACTCTGAAGAAGGGGAACGCTGCCACAAACACCCACCAGAAAGCTCCCTCAGCACAGCTCCTGTAAACACCCCGGTCAACACGCTCACTAAGCTCCGCCTGCTCCGGGTCCTCCTGGGACTCCGTTGAAAGGCATGTGGTCTTCACAAGACACAAACATGTGCGGGAAAATCCTGTACAGGGGTGAGTATAAACATACTTAGTAGGCACCCCAAAACCTAAAACCCAAGAGAGAAAATGAAAGGTATCAGTCCGCTCATCCCAGCCAGAGGGAACCCAGATGAGAGAGAAAATCCATCTCGTGACCATCCTCGGCTAAACACAACTTGTCAGCTCAGCTCAGGTGTATGCCCATACATACACCTTGAACAATCCAAATATACACAGCTCATGTACCAAGCCAAAAGAGGTACCGACTTCATCACCAGAAACTATCCACAACCAGGAGAGTACACCACACGATCACTGTCATCCTAGATGATACTCATCTGAGAGATACACTCCATCGGGTTTCTCACAAACCTCTTAGACTCTCACCCGAGAGATCATGCTCGTCAGACAGCATCACTGAGGAAACATCGCTGAAACAACATAACCACCAAACTCCTCGGTTAGGGGATCGCCGCTAGGGTCCGCTAGGGGATACCAAGACCCACTCCGGTATACATAGATCATAGATAGGGGATCACTCTCAGGGTCCACTGGGGGATACCACGACCCGATCTGGCATACGTAGTTCTCACAGATAGGGGATCACACCCAGGATCCGTTGGGGGATACCACAACCCGATCTGGCGCTCGACAGAAGCTCAAAACTCAGATAGAGGATCATCGCCCATATAAAGGTGGTCACGATGATACCGGAACCCTATCTGGTATAACTCGCGATGTAGGGGATTGAACCGATGATGTCACAACCCTACCGAAACCACGCACTGAGTAGGGGATTGCATAACCAACAATAACGCAACCCTACCGACACCAAGCGCTGAGTAGGGGATTGTATAACCAATGATACCACAACCCTACTATAAACCTCATGCTGGGTAGGGGATTGTATACCCAACGATGCCACAACCCAACTGATCATGACCCACCGCATAGGGGATCATATTCCTGATGATGCCACAAACCCTATGGGGTTAACCTGCTAGACAGGGGATCGCCGCCCGTGAATAAGCGGTCACAGCGATACTAAGAACCCGATTTAGGGTAAAGATTCTAGAGGATCTCGCTCCAGGCCCACCGGAGGGATGCCACAACACTAACAATTTAAACATCCCCTTGAGAGGATCACAAACCCATACGAAGTTTGTGATGCCACGCAAACCTTCGTAGGAACGAACCAAGGGAGAACCCTAAACCACTGTTGGTCTAAACGTCGCTAACCCGAGTGACCTGCTACAACGCCACACTCCGCACCTCCTAGGCCAAAACTGAGGCCATCATCACGTTCCATGCGGAAAAACATGCAGGATAGGCTGTTTACTCGCCCGAAACGGAGCACCGGTGAAAAAGGCACTATTTACCGTAACTAGGTCGTGCGAGGCCCAAACAACGATCCTGAAACCCATCGAGCGGATCATACCACGGCGATCCCCTCGGAAAAACAAGCGAAATCGACTACTCGCTCATCCGAAACAGACACCCGGTGAAAAAGGTGCTATTCACCGAAGCCATCTCGGGTGGGGCCCACGCCTGGATTCTGAAACTCATCAAACGGATCTCACCATTGCGATCCTCTCGGAGAAACACACAGGATCGGCTATTCATCCTCCAAAATCGGACTCCTGGTGCAAAAGCTGTGTTTCTCCGCAAACACCAAAACCCGGCCTCGTGGGGCCCGCACCCCATTCTCAGTCCCAAAACCGGGAAACCAACTCAAAAAGTCCTCCGTACCATCAGGGTCTCAACGCCACTAACGGCACGTCAAACAGACACTCCAGGAAAATGTTACAGCCGGTCAAAGTCGAATAATAATTAAAATATTGTTATTATTCGAAGTTTCGTGACCCCGGGTCATGGACCTAGCGCCAAAAAAACCCCGCACCTATCCCAATAGGTTCGTCTCAATCCCAGGGTCGCGTCTCCGCAGACGGTACGCGAATCGGACCTCTGGATTACACAGAATAGGGGTTTTTAGAACCCTCGGTCGAATTTGGACCGGACCGGCCCCGCCTGGCCGGTCCGCGCCGGCCGGCGGTCCTCCGCCGCGCCGCCGCGCTAGGCTGTCGGACGTCGCGACTCCGCCGTGGTCCGTCAGCGTCGGTGCTGCGCTGGCGGATCTTCCGCGGACCGCCGGGGGCACCCCAGGGGTCCGTTTTACGATCCGGAGGAGCCTACACGACCCTCAAGACCCGATCTACACTACTACAGCTTCAATTTGCAGAAAAACGCAGTATAAACAGGATCGGGGGTTAAAACTCAAATCTGCCTACCTCGCGGGCGAAACGCCGACGTTCTGCCTTAGATACGCGGTCCAGAACTTCTGTTGCGCGCTCCTGTAACGTCCGCGATCAAATTCCAAGCTCATGGGCGCTTCATTTACTCGATTAAGCAGAACGGTGGTGAAGAACGGTGAAGAACGTCGAGAGAAACAATAAGGGGGGGGTGCTGATATTTATATCAGCCGCCCACCGGCGCCAAACCCGCCTCGGACCCGACGCCCGATGCGAACAAAAGTAAGGTCACCCCTAGGGTAAACGCGTCGTTCTGAACGCAATGGCGGACTCGTATTTTCCATCCGAGACTTCATTCAGAAGTTATTTGAGCCGACGCTCGCACACTAACTTCTCCATTTAAATACGAAAGTTCCCCTGGTGGCATTTCTCACCGCAGGCCCGCACCCGTAAAGTTTACACCTCACCTAGGGTAAACAGCACGTTCCGGACGCAACCGAGCCCTCAGATTTCCATTCTGAGCTACCGTTTAGGAGATATCACACCCCCTCCATGTGAATAGTATAAAAATAACTAATATTTTTATAAAATTTATTCCGGGCACACCGGGCCTCGGAATCGCACGCCGTCTTCGCGCATAGCTCTAGAATTATTCGTAGAAATATTCCAAAGTCTGACAGGGCCAAAAACCCGAGTCGCTAAATCCTCCCCCCCTTAGAAATTTTTGTCCCCGAAAATCCCTAAGCACAAGGAAAGTGACTGGACTCTCAACTGGGTCTCACACACCAGCGAGCTCACCAACAAACACCCCTGCCCGAATGCATAAGTCAGAGGGACTCATCCACCACACCTCAACACTATCCTCTTTGGCCGAAACTAACTCACCCGAATGGTTTTAATCACGTCACAAAAATGCATCCCGGTGGGGGAAGGATCCATCTTTCTTACGCATTCGAAGCACGCCAAACAACACCCACTCAGGGTCTTACCAATGCCCTGAACAAAACTCGAGCAAGCAACGAAAGGGAGGGTACCACTAAATAGTGTCTATCAAATTACTACAGAAATTAGAAACGACACAAGGCGTACCTCTATCCATCCGCGGTACCTCTGGGTCAACAGCCTCCAGGGCATGCAGTTGTCCTCGACCTCAGCCACCAGCTCCCTGAGCTTGGCATGGACCACCTTGGGGTGGGGGTGGTGGCAACTGGTATCGCCTACCACCTCCTCCTGCTGCACCCGCTCCGCCGCCACGTTCATCGCCCTGTGGACCTCCTTGCTCGAGACGCTACCTCTGGAAAGGTAGTCCATCGACGAGCTACCTCTCAGCAGCACGTCGGGTCGGACAATCTCTAGCAAGATGTCCCTGACCGTCGCAAGCGTAACACCGCCTCATCTACGGCTGACCAAAACTGGCCTGCGAGCCCTATGATCCCTGAGGCTCAGATCCTCCATCCTGGTGTCACCTCCTGAAACGTCGACCATGTCCAGACCCCTGAGTCTGTCGTCGGCTACCAGATGCTGATCCGATTGACGAAGTCTCAGATCTCACGTGCCTAGCACTAACAGTGGGTATCTTCTCAGCCAGAAAACTCTCCACCACCAACGCTCGCTCCAGCACACCAGCATAGGTGGGAAGGCACAAGGAAACCACACCGGCTCGGATGTCCCTGCATAAGCCCTGCTTGAAGGTCCGAGCCCTAAAGAATGGGTCTCGAACCATATCTAGGGAGTAGCGTGACAGGTCTGTAAACCTCCATGAGTACTCCGACACAATCAGGCCCTCCGGTCGAAGCTGCAGAAGCTCCTGGATCCGCACTGACCTCAGCGTCACCGGATAGAACTCCTCCCTGAAGAGCCGCTCAAACTCTGCCCATGTGAGAATCTCCTCGTCATGGGACTACGTCACTAGGCTCCACCATCGCCCAGAAGAACCATGCAGAAGGCTCACTGCAAGGACCACCATCTGATCCGGAGGTGTTCTCACTAGGCGGAAAACTCGGGTGACTGCCTCATGCCAGTCTTCAGCTGCCTGGGGGTCTGGATGACCCCGGAACCACAGAGGTCACTGCCTCTAGAACTCGTGCAGCGCACTCAGCCTATGTGCAACCTCATCCTGCACTACCGGCACAACCAGCTGCTCAACAGGTGGTGGCTCAACTGGCAGACCACCTGGAGGTGCAACCTCAGAACCTGCGCCCTGCTCCACAGCCTCTACACGGGGTGGGTCATCAGCACAATCCTGATATGGAACCCTTGATGGCTGTCGTCGTGGAGGCATCCTGAAATACATTCAAGACGCACCACAGTCAAAGAGTATATCTGGAGAGCTGACTCAAGAAGGACAAGGAAAACCCGAAAACCCAGTCTTATATGATGCATATACCATTATGTCCTCACGACCATTGTACGAATGTCCCAAGTCAAATGGCAGGTTATCAGAGTCCTGGTGTATGGATACGTCAGCCGCCGTACCAACACTGGAGTCTCTGGCCTAAAAGTTGAACTCGAAACATCCTAACACTGCCTCTATGAAACCCAAACCAAACTCCCGCTAGACAAGCTATGCTCTGAGATCCCAAAGGTGGAACCTTCTCTGATACCACTCTGTCATGACCCGACCCAACAGGGCTCGAGCTGCGACTCCCCAAGCCCACCTCCAATAGGCCAGGGGCTGGTGACCAGCGTCGAGTAGGCTATCACACACATGGGAGGCATTAGCCTAAGGTATCCGTACACACGCACCCACAAACACCTCCATGCAATAGTGCAAAGATAAAGAAAACTAAAAAGTAAAATGCATTCATACAACTATCCCAACCAGAGTGCAACTGCAAAAGTAAAAAAAGGGAAAAACAGGGCCCACCAAAATAAAACTACAAAGCGCGTCCAACCTGCTCTGAAGAAGGGGAACGCTGCCACAAACACCCGCTGGAAAGCTCCCTCAGCACAGCTCCGGTAAACACCCTGGTCAACACGCTCACTAATCTCCACCTGCTCCAGGTCCTCCTGGGACTCCGTCGAAAGGCCTGTGGCCTGCACAAGACACAAATATGTGCGGGCAAAGCTCGTGTAGGGGTGAGTATAAACATACTCAGTAGGCACCCCAAAACCCAAAACCCAAGAGAGCACCTGAAAGGCATCAGTCCGCTCATCCCAGCCAGAGGGAACCCAGATGAGAGATAAACTCCATCTCGTGACCATCCTCAGCTAAACAAAACTAGTCAGCTCAGCTCAGGTGTATGCCCATACATACACCTTGAATAATCCAGATATACCCAGCTCATGCACCAAGCCAAAAGAGGTACCGACCTCATCACCAGCAACTGTCCACAACCAGGAGAGTACACCACACGATCACTGTCATCCCAGATGACACTCATCTGATAGATACACTCCATCGGGTTTCTCACAAACCTCTCAGATGCTCACACGAGAGATCATGCTCTTCAGATAGCATCACTGAGGAAACATCACTGAAACAACATAACCACCAAACTCCTCAGTTAGGGGATCGCCGCTAGGGTCCGATAGGGGATACCAAGACCCACTCCGGTATACATAGCTCACAGATAGGGGATCACTCCCAGGGTCTGCTGGGGGATACCATGCCCCGATCTGGCATACGTAGTTCTCACAGATGGGGGATCACACCCAGGATCCGCTGGGGGATACCACAACCCGATCTGGCGCTCGACAGAATCTCAACACTCAGATAGAGGATCATCGCCCATATAAAGGTGCTCACAACAATATTGGAACCCTATCTGGTGTAACTCGCGATGTAGGGGATCGAACCGGCGATGCCGCAACCCTACCGAAACCACGCGCTGAGTAGGGTATCGCATAACCAACGATACTGCAACCCTACTGACACAAAGCGCTGAGTAGGGGATCGTATAACCAATGATATTGTAACCCTACTATAAACCTCATGCTGAGTAGGGGATCGTATACCTGACGATGCCACAACCCTACTGAGCACGACCCACCGCGTAGGGGATCATATTCCCGATGATGCCACAAACCCTATGGGGTTAACCTGCTAGATAGGGGATCGCTGCCCATGAATAAGCATTCAAAACGATACCAAGAACCCGATCTAGGGTAAAGATGTTAGAGGATCCCGCTCCGGGCCCACTGGAGGGATACCACAACTCTAATAGTTTAAACATCCCATCGAGAGGATCACAAACCCATATGAAGGTTGTGTTGTCGCACGAACCCTCGTTGGAACGAACCACGGGAGAACCCTCAACCACTGCTGGTCCAAATGTCGCTAACCCAAGCGACCCACCACAACGCCACACTGCGCACCTCCTAGGCCAAAACTAAGGCCACCATCGCGTTCCACGCGGAAAAACATGCAGGATAGGCTGTTTACTCACCCGAAACTGAGCACCGATGAAAAAAGCACTATTCACCGTAGCTAGCTCGTGCGGGGCCCACACAACGATCCTGAAACCCATCGAGCGGATCATACCACAGCGATCCCCTCGAAAAAACAAGCGGAATCGACTACTCGCTCGTCTGAAACGGACACCCGGTGAAAAAGGTCATATTCACCGAAGCCAGCTCGGGTGGGGCCCACGCCAGGATTCCGAAACTCATCAAACAGATCGCACCATTGTGATCCTCTTGGAAGAACACAAAAGATTGACTATTCATCCGCCAAAATCAGACTCCTGGTGAAAAAGCTGTGTTTCTCTGCAAACGCCAAAACCCGACCTCGTGGGGCCCACACCCTGTTCTCAGTCCCAACACCCAGAAACCAACTCAAACATTTTGTTGAACCATCAGGGTCTCAACGCCACAGACAGCACGTCAAACGGACACTCCAGTCAAAAGTTACGGCCGGTCAAAGTCGAATAATAATTAAAATATTATTATTATTCAACGTTTCGTGACCCCGGGTAATGAACCCAGCCCGAAAAAAACCCGAACCTATCCCAATAGGTCCTTCTCAATCCTAGGGTCGTGTCGCCGCAGACGGCGTGCGAATCGGACCTCTGGATTACACATAACGGGGGTTTTTAGAACCCCCGGTCGAATTTGGACCGGACCGGCCCCACTTGGCCGGTCCGGCCGCCGCCGCCGCCGGCCAGCGCCGGCGGATCTTCCGTGAACCGCCGGGGGCACCCCGGTGGTCCGTTTTATGATCCGTAGGAGTCTACACGACCCTCGGGACCCGATGTACACTACTACTACTTCAATTTGTAAAAAAACGCATCAAAAACGGGATCGGGGGTTAAAACTCAAATCCGCCTACCTCGCGGGCGAAACGCAGACGTTCTGCCTTAGATCCGCGGTCCAGAGCTTCCGCTGCGCGCTCCTGGAACGTCCGTCGTCGAATTCCGAGCTTGTGGGTGCTTTGTTTGCTTGTTTCAGCGGAGCGGCGGCGAAGAATGGCGAAGAACGTCAAGAGGAACGATAAGGGGGGGGGGGGGCGGTGATATTTATATCAGCCGCCCGCCGGCGCCAAACCCGCCTCGGACCCGACGCCCGATGCGAACAAAAGTAAGGTCACCCTTAGGGTAAACGTGCCATTCTGAACGCAACAGCGGACTCATATTTTCAATCTGAGACTCCTTTCATAAGTTATTTGAGCCGACGCTCGCAGACTAACTTCTCCATTTAATTACGAAAGCGCCCCTGGTGGCGTTTCTCACCGCAGGCCCGCGCCCGCAAAGTTTACACCTTGCCTAGGGTAAACGGCACGTTCCGGACGCAATCGTGCCCTCAGATTTCCATTCTGAGCTACCGTTTAGGATATATCACACCATCTCCACGTTCATAGTATAAAAATAATTGATATTTTTATAAAATTTATTCCGGGCACACCGGGCCTCGGAATCGTACGCCGTCTTCGCGCCTAGATCTGGAATTATTCGTAGAAATATTCCAAAGTCTGACAGGGCCAAAAACCCGATTCTCTACATTATAATTAATGTTATTAATGATATTCTAGGAGTTTAAATTATCTTATAATGAATTATATTATATTCCAAGTGGATGAATAATTATATATTAATTTATTGAAGATCGTTTGGGTTAATTAGGGCGGGTTTTTGACCCAAAAAAAACGTGTTTTTTAATCATTTAGTAATATGTACAGAAATTAGGACAAGATAATTCAATAGGATCTAATACATATTACATAACTTGTTTCAACAATAAAAATGGTTTCATGACCACCTCAATATGAAAAAAATGAAAATGATAACATGTCTTTCTTGAAGGTGATAAATTAACACCTCGCGAACAACGTTTCCATTCTAATATAAAAATAAATAGGATAAGGGGATTGGATGATATATAATCCCATTATTATCATAAAAATATAATTTATGTATGATATGAGAGTTACCATGACATTTTCATGAGGATAGGTGGGAATAGATTAAGGAAAGAACATGGAATTGAAAAGAAGAGAGAGAGATAAAAAAATTACCTCTTCAATCCTGCTTTTGAGATCCTCCTTAAGAAACCTAGGCTTGGTCTTTTAATGAGACCAGCATCTCTTGGATGTGGGGGGGCTAGGAAATATGTTTTTTTAGATTTTAGACAATTCATAAATATTGAGTGGTGTGAAGAAATGAGCGTGTGATGGGTGGTATTTATTGTTGAGGGGAGATAGGTTTTCTGAATATAATATTCATTAATTTTTTATTTCTACACTAGATAACTAGTAGTGAGTCTTTCATGACTAATTACTTTAATTTTATAATTTGAATCCAAATAATATGTGTTTACATCAGTAGAACATCACCCATGACTCTATAATTAATGAATTTATCTTATTTTTCAAATGATCGTATTTCATTATTCATCAAAAATTCATGTATTTAAAAAAATCCCAAAGATTAACCCTAACCATTTTTCTACTTTTAGAATCCAAAAATAAACACCATTTATAAAAGTAATATTATGAATATGATTAATTTTGTTTTTATGTGAAATCATATTTTACGTGAAAAGTACATATTTTAAAATTAAAACTGATTTCATAATGCATTAAAATATTAAATAGGTTCTTATAAAACTATCTAAAAACTAGAATAAATATAATTTTTAATTTCTGAAGACTTTTTAGAAACATAAATTTTCATTTAAATTAATTAACTAATTATAATTAATTATTTATGACATACAAAAATACCAATTCTTTTAATATGGTCAAACTATAACTTACAAGATACCTAAGTTTTATTTAATCATTCATGGGTAAGGTTACTATTCTTTTGGAGGATTTATTATTCATAAGGGTCGTATTACTATTAATAAGGGTTGGTTACTATTCATAAGGGTATGTTACTATTCACCAAAAATTATGTTTTCCCTATTGGACTCCAAACATTTTACTGATCACCACTGTGTATGTCAGATTTTAGAAACTCCAAACAAAAAAGTGGAAAATTTATGTTTAAAGGTCACATAGTAGTTCATTTAATAATGGTGTCGCATTATGTTTCTGAATTTTATTATAATATGAGACATGACTATAAGAAGGGAATTCCATTGATTAAATGTTATGTCGTTACATTCTTCCCCCTTATGAAATTTAACCCTCAAAATTTCGTTTTACATAAATAGGTGAGGGTACAACTCCTTCATTGCCTCCTATTGTCCCAAGTTGCTTCTTAAAACTTAAGATTCCTCCACCACACTTTGATAAGGTGGGTAGTATTTTTTGTAAAACCTTATATATTCGTTATATAATCTTCACTGGATGCTCCTCTTTTGAGAGATCATCTTCCAACTGTACCACCTATGAGTTAAGTACATTTGAGGGATCTTGTATGTACTTATTTAGAAGGGATACATGAAAAACACCATGAACTTTAGCCATATTCGGTGGAAGTGAAAGCTAATAGGCAACAAGTACTATGCAGTTAGAGATCTCAAAGGGTCCAATGTACCTTTGTCTTAGCTTCCCATTCATTCCAAACTGCATGACTCTCTTCGATGGTGATATTAATTAAAAGAATTTATCTCCAACATCAAACTCCACATCCATTCGGCGATTGTTAGAATAGATCTTTTCCAACTCTAATCAGCTTTGATGTGTTTTAGGATGACTTGAACCTTCTCTGTCATCTCTTTCACAAGATCGAGTCCAAGTATTTTTCTTTTTCCAACTTCATCCCAATAGGTTGGTGTTCGAAATTGATTTCATACAAATCATTATAGGGATCCATCTGAATACTCAAGTAGAAGATATTTTTGTATGAGAACTCAACCAATGGGATATGATTATCCCATCCACCTTTGAATTCTAAATAGCAGGCTCTTATCATGTCTTTAAGAATCTGAATAGTCCTTTAATATTGGCCATTAGTTTAGGGGTGATTGGTCGTGCTGAAATTTAATTCAGTGCTCAAATCATGTTGATGATTCCTCCAGAGTATAGATGTGAACCTTGGATCACAGTTAGAGAAAATAGAGAGTGGAACACCGTGAATTATCACCACTTACTTCACATATATCATTTAATGTTGTTCAAGAGAGATATCCTCCCAAATAGTGACAAAATGGGTAGTCTTAGTGAGGTGATAAACTTCAACCTATATCGCATTATTTCCCATGGGAGTCATCGGGAGACCCATGAAAAGTCCATAGTGACATTCTCCCATTTCCACATCAGTATAGGAAATGGATGCGTCATTCCTTTAGACTTTATTCACTCTACTTTAACTTTCTAACATACCAAGCACCATGATATATATTCCACAATCTCATTCTTCGGGTTTTCTGACCAGAAGTGTTCTTGGAGATCATGGTACGTCATGGAACTCCATAGATGGATTGAGAATGTTCATATATTTGTATTATCCAATAACTCTTTCTTTATCCTGGGTGATGAAGGCACACAAAACTGCATTCCAAACCAAATCACGCCATCATCGTTCATATAGAACTTGTGCAGCTTCCCATCCAATACTATATTCACCTTCTTTGGTAACTCCAAATCATCACTTTGTGCCTCCTTGATCATATATTGGATTTATGGTTGCACAATCATTGGTGCAGGGAAGGATTTATCCCATGCCCTTATGCTTTCCAAACCCATCCTTTTTATATCCAAGAAGATAGGGTCTTTCTTAATCCATATCATGAATAGAGTAGAAGGTTCTTTTCTTTCTTAGAGCATCAGTTACCTTATTCACCTTTCCAAGATGATAGTGAATAGAGAAAGCATAATCCTTGATTAGCTCTAACCATCTCTTTTGACGCGGGTTGATCTCCTTCTCTGTGAATATATAATTTATGTTGTTATGATTGGTGTATATGTCACACTTCTCACTAAAAGGAATGCTTCCAGATTTCCAAGGAAAAAACCACAACTACAGGCACTAGATCATGTGTCGGGTAGTTCTTCTCATGGATAGTCAAATACCTCAAGGCATAGGCTATCATATTATCATTTTTCATGATTACACAACCCAAAACTTTCACTAAATAATCACTATATATCATGAAACATTCTACACATTTTGGTAGTGAGAGTAAAGGGGAAGTGATCATCCTTCTCATTAGCTCCTTGAAGCTTTCATCACACTCTTCCATCCAGACATACTTTACCCATTTCCTTGTTAACTTATTTACCAGGCTTTAAAATCATGTGAAATTTCTCACAAAACATTAGTAGTACCCAATTAATCTAAGAAAACTATGGATTTTTGTGACACTAAATGGATTGGGCCATTTTTCAATCACCTTTTTTTAGATGGGTCCACAGAAATTCCCTCACTTATGATCACATGTGCCAAGAACATTTTTTGCTTCATCTAAAAGTCACACATGCTGAACATGGAGTACAAATTCTACTTACTCAATGTCACCAACACAACTCTTATATGTTCTTCATGTTCTGCCTTTCTCTTATAGTAGATGATAATATCATTGATAAACACTACCAAAAATTTTCTGAGGTAATGTTTAAAGGCTCTATTCATCAAATATATGATGATTTCAGGGGAATTAGTATGTTCTAAGGGCATCACCAGAAAATCAAGAGGCATATACCATGTATGAAAGGTAGTCTTTAGAATATCTTCCTTCTTCACCTTTAGCAGATGATATCTAGAACAAAGATCCTCCTTTGAGAAGTATTGATCTCCCCTTAATAGATCTAACAAATACTCAATTTTTGGAAGAGGATACTTGTTCTTTATGGTGATCCTATTGATTTCTCAAAAATCAATACACAACCAAATTGGTCCATCTTCCTTCATCACAAAGAGAACTAGAGCACCCTAAGGTGATGCACTAGGGAATATGAACCCTTTTTCAAAATTATCTTACATTGGCTTCTTTAACTCCTATATTTCAATAGGATCCATCCTATAGTGACACGTTGAGATTAGAGTAGCTCTGGGTTAAAGTTTTATGGAGAAATCTACCTCACGATCTAGTGGATGTCTAGATAACACTTTAAGAAATATGTCACTGTATTCCCTAATGATGGGGATTTTTGCAAGGTTGGAACTTTCCTTTGATTAAACCATTTGGGAAAGGTACGCTTCTTAATATTGTATCAACACCCACGCATTTGATGGATTTTTCAAAGTTGATTCATGATATTCTTTGAATTTTTATAAAAGAATGGGTTGTTTTGGAATATGAAAATATATTTCCTTTCCCTGAAATTTGAATGTACTCTATATAATGAGAGCCAATCCATTTCCCATTATAGAATAAAATTCCACAAAGGGAAGTATTATGATATTATCTGGAAGAATCTTCTCACATACGCCAACAGGAGAAGATTCAACCACTTGGGTTTCAATGATTTCACCACTTGGTGTTTTTAAAGATATATCTACTTCAAGGTTTCAGGGCTTTGGTTCTATAGTACTATAAAACATGCAAGGTATAAATGAATTCATACAATGAGAATCATATAAGTCATTATCCATTCTTGAGTGAATAGTATGTTTACCTTGTACAAAAAAAATATCTTGCTCCACTTCCACTGTAGTGATGGAATAAGAATTCCCTTGTTCCATTGGCTTTGGAGGCTACTGACGGTTATTACATTCAAGGATTTGAGGTTTAGTGCACTAGCTTGCATAGTTCCCTTGCTCCCTAAAGGTGTATCATTGAATCATGGGTGGTTCTCTCCTTTCTTCCACCACATTATCATTTCTTCCCATGTATTTTCTACACTCTTGATCATGGTGTCCTTCTTTGTCACACTTGAAGCATTTCCTCATTCCTTTAAGGAAGTTCCCATGATGAAACTTCCCACTTTTTGGCATATGGGTCATTGATTTTTCATCCCACCATTATCATTAGACCCCCCAGCATGAAACTATATCTTTCATTTCTTATAAACATAGACATGAGACCATTCAACAAACTCCGTCTCCATTTTTAGAGCACATCGAACAACTTCTTCATAACTCCCAATGTCTCATATCATAACAGCCTTTCCAAGGTGTGGTTTTAATCCACTAAATAATCTATCAATTTTACTATAATTTTTTATAACAAAACTTGAAGCGTACATTGCATGCCTTGTGAAATTTTCATCGTAGGTTGTGATAGATTCTAATTCCTCTTTCTTCAGCTCTATGAATTCTCTCTCCATCTTTGTATAAAGATTTCACGGTAAATACTTCTTAATAATCATGATATTCATGTATTCTCATTCCATCTCTTCAATTTTGTCTCTTGGTTTGGTGTTCTTAATCAAATACCACCATTGATTGGTCTTTCTGTATAGACAATAAATGTATAATATCACCTTCCCTATCTCAGAGAAACATAGTATATAAAAGATATTCTCTATGGAGTTCACACACTGTTCCACAACTAGTGGATCAGAAGATTCACTAAAAATTGATGGTCGTTTCCACATAAAACACTTGATATCTATTTTATCCCTCTTTGGTGAAATAGGATGTTACCCATTATTTTGGTTATTGTTCATAGCCTATGATTTTTGGGTAAGAATCTTCATGAAGTTTTGAAATCCACCCCCCCCCCCAATCACTGGGGATGTCGCTCAAGAAATCATTGCATTGGACCTTACACAAGTTGTTGGCTTGGTTTCTCCTAGTTCCCAATATTTTCTAAATTAAAAAAATATTATAACAAAACATAAGTTGAAAATTCATGAATAACTTATTTATTTGTAAAATTTAAACTAAAATCATAATATATGTGATCCCTATGAAAAGCTTTTTGTGTGTGTATTTGTATATAGTCTCATGATATAGGTTTTATCCAGGTTTCTCTAATCCTAATTCCCAAATTAACTAACCATTACCTTTGATACCAAATATAGAAACCTATCATTTTCATAGATTACTATTAAATAATTATAACGGTAATCAACATAATATTATTACACCATGAGGATCTAGAGGATTATTGTCTTGGAAAAACTACGACCAAACATAACATTTAAAACATCAAACATAAACATTTATTTAATTCCTTATTCTTTATAATTTATTGGAACTTGACCTATTATTAGTAAAGTTAGTCACCTGAGGATATACATCAAAAAATGGGTGAGCTAAAATCCCAGCAAGAGGATAGATATGAACAATATATCATGGGGCGAGCATAATCATAACATTATCATCAAAATCATGAGGGGAAACATTAATTAATGACATGAAATGTGGAAAGTAATAAAAAATTAAACAACATGTCTTAGTGTTCTACTACCAAACATAGTTTTTCAACAATTATAGCATCATATTCACACCTCATTTCACTTTAACTAATGAGATTCATCACATTACCCAATGCATTAAAGCACTGTATAATTCCAGGTGCACCCATCACATCATAAAATTATCATTATAATGCAAGCCACATAGAACATATATCAAAAATTAACACAAATAAAACAAGTAAAGGAATGGGATTCATATCATTAAAAAAATCCATAATCATTGGGTTCCCAAACTAAATAGGGAATAACATACTTCATACAAGAACCATCAACCTTGATTGTGAAGTAAAAGGGGTGTTTTTGAAAGAAGAGTTATTTTGGAAAACATTAGTTTAACATAAACTCTGGTGGAAACAATTTATATCCCAAAAGAGGTAATATAATGATGAAAAAACTTATTTTTAAGGATTTACCATACCAAAAATGGAGTGAATGTGGGATAACCCGAAGAAACAAAGTTGGGTTCGAGAATTTCCCCTTACCTTGTATACGAAGGATTTCTTCAATTTAATGTCATATATATCCACATTAGATTCATTAATCTAAAATTATAGAACATTGTGTACATGGAAATGGTTCATTTTGGTTTCATTAAGTTATTTTAAGGTCATTTGGATGAGTTATAAAGCTTAAATACATTGTTTGCGAATTTTCATTTATATTGTTTTCTTGAGCGATTCACATGTATTAAAAAATGGAAGTTCATATAGAACCTGGAAAAACAACCAGAACTAATCATTCATGTTATTAATGATATTACAAGAGTTTAATTGATATTTTAATAAATTATATTATATACCATGTGGATGAATCATTAGATAAGAGTTAAATGATGATCATTTGGGTTAATTCGGGTGGTTTTTCGACCACAACGAACTTGTTTTGTTAATAATTTATTAATATCTACATAAGTTAGATCCAAAACATTAAATAGGATATGATATATATAATATAATCTGGTTCAAACATAAAAATGGTTTCATGACCATATATAAAGGCAGTAATGGAAAATTAAAACATGTCATTGTTAAATGTGATAAATTAACATCTCATGAACAATGTTTTCCTTTCTAAAATAAAAAAAAGGTGGAGAAGGGGATGGGATGATATATAATACAATTAGTATCATACCATTCCATTATATGTATGATACTAGAGTTACCATACCATTTGGATGAGGATGTTGGGAATATATTAAGAAAAGAACGTGAAATTGAATGGAAGAGAGAGAGAGAGGGAGAAATTACCTCTTGAATCTCCCTTTTGAAACCCTCCAAAAAGAACCTAGGATTTGCCTTTTGATGAGACAAAAAGCTCTTGGATGTGGGGGAGGTTATAAGGAATATGTTTGGGAAGTCTTTAGACAAGTCGTGAAGCTTGATAGGTGTGAGGAAATGAGGGTGTGAAGGGTGGTATTTATAGTGGAGTGGAGATGGGTTTTCTCAATATAATATTCATTAATTTATTATTTATCTACAATAAAAATAATTTTTATTTTTGCATGACTAATTATAGTAGTTTTATAATGTTTATCTGAACCAAATGTTCTTATATCATCATGAACATCACCCATGACTTTATAATTCATGAATTTAACTTATTTTGTAAATTATCATATTTCATTATTCCTAAAAAATTCAAGTATTCTAGAAAAAAATCCAAAAAATTCCCCCAACCATTTTTCAATGTCTAGAATCCAAAAATTAACGTCATTTTTCAAAAATAATTTCCCAAATATGATTAATTAAATTTTTAATTACAATCATAATTTATATAAAAAATGCATATTTTAAAATAAAAAATGATATCATAATGCTGTCAAAAACTACATTATGTCATATAAATTTTTCTTAAAACCAGAAGTCATAGAATTGATAATTTATGAAAAAAAATTGGAAAAAGAAATTTATTTTAAATTAATTAGTTGATTATAATTAATTTTCTATGACTTATAAAAATTCCAATTATTTTACTATGGTTAAACTATCACTTATAAGATTCCTAAGTTTTGTTTAATCATACATGGGTAAGGTTACTATTATTTTGTGGGATTACTATTCATAAGGGTCATATTACTATTCATAAGGGTATGTTACTATTCATATGGTTACGTTACTATTCCCTAAAAATTATTTTTGTTCTATTGGACTCCAAACATCTTATTACTCGCAACCGTGTATGTGATATTTTTGAAATTCAAAACACAAAAGTAGAAAATTTAAGTTTAATGGTCACATAGTAGTTCATTTAAGAATAATGTGGCATTTTGATTCCTAATTTGATTATACATTAAGGTATGATCATAAAAAGGGGATTCCACTAATAAAACATTAGGTCGTTACATCATCATTGTTTAAGAATTTAAGGAAATTATTTATTTGATAAAAATAAATAAAATACCATGAAGAAGATAAAAATCATTCCTTTTAAATAACAATTTATTATTGAAGATATTTTTTTAATAACAACATATATATATATGTATTAGCTGATTGGGGTACAATTACAATGAAATACACACACCATACAATGATATAGGCAAATAGGCAGATCATAACCCCCCAAGGGATTATCCTCCCATCTAGACACACTTATTTATTATGAACTATAGGCATTCTTCACCATGCAATAGGGAATAGTGGCCCAAAAGTATTTTCTGCATAATTGCATTACCATAACATACTAAAAATGTATTAACGTCAACCAAACTAATCCATTATTCCATAGAATTGGCCTAAGGAGGCTTTTGGTTGGCATTTACTTATATAAAAATATATTAGGACTTTTTTTAAATTTTCTAATATTTATAATATTATTTTTACCCTTAATTACCCAATATAGATTTAACTGTGTCAATACCCAAATTTATAATGATATTATTCATAATATATAAAAATAAAATAATCCTATGTACATAATATGTGGACACTAATTCTAAATATGTAATCCCTTTTTCAAAATTTATAACATAAAATATTTAGTAATTATTTTAAATTTAATCACATTGTCGGAATGTGGAAATGTGTTTTTGATGTGAAAAAGTTAAAAAGATTGAAATGTTTTTATATCCATATTCAATGATAAATTGACTAAAAATACATAATTAATATTAAATAATAAAAAATTCTATAATTATACATTATAACAAACCAAAAATATAAATTAATACAATAAATTATTTAGATAACAAATATTGTTTCCAATTATATTCTGTATTTTTTCAATATTCATCAAAACATGAAACTTAATAAAGAATATGAAAAGTACAATCAAATTAAATTATTATATTCCAATTTCAAATAAAAAACAATTTTTTGAAATATAATTTATAAAATTTTCAAAACTATATTTAAAACAATTTACCAATGAAAAGGCGATAAAAATGCCTTCAGAAAAAATATAGCCTTTTATTGTGTAGTATTGGATTTTGTTCTTAACATTTGTCTATTAAATAATTTTTAGAAATATGAAAACATTTTAATAAATATATAATCAATAAATTTTAGTATTTGGATAATTTTATTCATTCCAGTCAATTTAATGTCTTGGTTATAATAATATATCATTGTTTGTTTAAGTAGGGCATTGTGTTCAATGTAAGCATTCAAAAATATTTACTTTAAAATAGGCCTAGCATAAAATATCAGGGTGTTACAACTCCGTAATCTCTATAATAATAATCATGACATAGTTATCATATTTATTCATAAATTATACTTTTTAAAACCAATCATTCATGATGGTCATGAAAAATGAACAATGCTACAATTTTGGGGATGGTAGGTCATATGTACAAATGACTGTCATTTACATCTTTCAATAATCAGTATGGTAATAACTTATGATCCATTTAATCATTTAATAGTTTCCATATAATCATTAAAATCTTATTTTTTTATTATACTTATATATTTTATCCATATAGTGTGGTGATTAAAAAATGAATCACAACTCTTCATTGAGGTGGTAGTCCACACGTATGCACGAACGACATAAACATTTTTCATTGAATTGAAATTCAAGATTGTAAATGATATATTATATTCATATAATGATACATATTTCATTAATATTATATATAAACATTAATTCCATCATAATATTTTATCCATGATAGACGGTGATGGAAAACAAATTGAATCCGTTCACGAGGTAGTTGTCCTCAGTACACAAAAAAGCTTGTTTTGTTTCCCTTTTTATAGAAGTGGAGATGAGTATTGGTTATTCCATTAACAGAAAATCATATATGATTATGTAATATAATACTTTTTTATATAATAATATTGAAATATAATTTTATATAGGCGAAAAAATAAATTAAAAAATGCTCGATTATGAATTATACCCTTTGTCAAACAACAACTATTTCTTAACACCTTCAGACAACTATGATTTGTTTTCAACACTAAAAAAGGCCCCCACAATGTAGTTTGGGATGTAAATAATAGATTTGGATATATATTGGGAAAATAAATGGGTTTTTGAGTTTTATGTAAAGGGAATAATGGTTTAACATTTAAATGAGAGGGGAGGGGCACTCTTAGAATTTCACAAAATATGAAATTTATATAATTTAATATTTAATTCAAAATTTTAAACAAACTGGTATGATAAAAATATTAGAATATTATGTGACAAAATAATTTGATCCAAAAAAACTGATTGAGTTGGACTATTTTTAACCTTATAATTTGGTGTTAACCCCTCATTAAATCATCTTATATGTACCATGAAAACATGGATCCTTACTATATAAGGGTCAATATAGTTAATGAAAATAAAAATGTGCCCCAAAAATTTACCTTAGTTGTTATTATAAACCATATCCAAATAACATGGCTTAATATAATTTTCATAGTAATTTTATATCTTTTAACAAATTATAATTTACTCTAAAATGTCATTAATATCTATTTTAAAACTATTCATTACAGAGAGGACATTAAGATCATGAAAATATATAATTAGAAAAAAATATTATATCTCTAACATTTCATTTTAATCTAATAAATTCTTGTATTATATTATTTATCACAAAATATATCAATTTTAGTAATTATAATTAAATTTATATGTTTTCAATAAATTTAATAATTATTGTGACAGTGTTATGTATGAATTTAAGGTACATATTTATTCAAAAAAAATTAAAACTAATTACCATGATTTAGTGAAATCTTTTTCTCTTCATATGTCAATTTATATATAAAAATATTCTCTATTTATTTATACACCAAAAATATTGTTTTCATTAAAAAAATAGTTTTAAAATTTTTACTATCCATTAAATGAAATATTATAAATGTTATAATGACATAAAAATGTAAAAAATCCATAGAGAAGAATTTGGATAAATATGGAAGAAATGGACTCATCCTATAAAATTATGAAAATTGTTAACATTGTTTTATATTCCTTATAACATTATTTTTAACCCGTAATTAAATTACTTACACATTACTATGAAAAAAATATTATTGTTTCTATTCATTTTCAATAAAAATAAAACAGAAATATTTACCAAATTTAAATAATGTTTTAAAAATTAAAAATATTCCATTTGAAGAATCTAATTTAAAAGAAAACATGAAAAAGGTGATGGAAATTCATTTTTCAGAAAAATTTCCTTTGGAAATAATAAATGTTTTTAGATTAAATTCAAGATTTAAATTTATACTAAAATACTAAAATTTCAAAAAGAAATAGTAGTTTTGAAAATTCCTAGAAAAATTAATCTTTTTTTAAATATAAAAAATTTCACAAAAATTAAAATTTTATTTTTTTAGTTAAAAATTAAACTTATTTCATCTAATTTAATTTCATAATTTTCAAAAAAATAATCAAATTTACTCATAAAAATAAAAAAAACCAATTTTTGATGAAAATATATTACTGAATAATAAAATTTCATTATTAAAAAACTGGTTCTTATTTTGAAAGATTTGATTAATGCATAAAAATTAGTAATACCATTATATATTTAATTATGTCGTTATTAGTATTTATTTCTTCTAATTATACAATTATTATATTACCATCACATTTAAGTAATAATATAATTTTTTTATGCTCCTAACTTTGTATCATGAATTATATTGAACATATCATTGATTTGAAAAAAAATCCAGATATTATATACTACCCCTATAATAAGTAATTTCTTCCTCATATTTTGATATCAGATTCAAAAATCATAGGTTTTACTTTTCAAAATACCTTTTCTGAAATTCCCACATAATAAATAGATGTCATAAAACTTGTACATGAAAAGTGATAAAAGGGAAGTATGAAGGTAATCTTGGATAGAATGTGAATATTATTACAGGTAAAAAAATATTATTGGGAAGTGAAAACATGGAATGGTAAGAGTAAAAAAATGTTCATGTAAGGATAGAGATTCATATTGAACCTGTTCATGAAAATTTTTACCATCAGAATAAATTTGAATCTATGATATGTAAAAGGGAATTGATTTCTTGGTATAAAAATTTTACAAATAACATTTTTATTTCAAAATAATTTGTCTTATGTTTAATAATTCTATTATAATATATAATAAAATAATATGAAAATTTTCTTACTTTTCATGTGGTATTTTAATCATTTAACAAAATTTCACAACAAACTCCTCCTTTACTCCCATTGATCAATATTCAAGATTAATAATTTTACCTGAAGCACTAAAATAAACATCTAATAAATCACATAATCTAAAAAAGTATAATATTCAATTTCTTCTATATTTTGACACCATCAAAATACATACTGGTTAGAATAAGGAACTATAATTTCCAAAAACTAAAAAACCATCATAGGATGAAATAATACATTAATCTTAAAATTCAATTGTAATTCTCAATATTCATTGAAAATAATTTCATAAATAATTTGCAGAAAAATTATTTTAAAATATTCCTCAAAAATTTTAAAAAATAAATATTATAATTATTTTATCAAATATTCTTCCTTGAATAATTTAACATTTATCTCAAAATAATAGTATTCACTAATAAAGTCATATATATAAAAATGTATATTCGATAATCATATAATCTCTAAAGAATCACCATAAATCCATGTTAAGATAATATATGCTTTCATAAGATAATTAAACCTCAAAAACCGATGTAATGAATCATGTTAAGCATAAGAGATTCATT
The DNA here is from genome assembly GCA_963277665.1 of Viscum album. Lineage (NCBI taxonomy): Eukaryota > Viridiplantae > Streptophyta > Magnoliopsida > Santalales > Viscaceae > Viscum > Viscum album. The sequence continues at coordinate 448,197,807 of OY728165.1, forward strand.
TAACACTACCCAACAAAATGACTCCCAAAATATCCTTTTTCACTTTAAAATTACATTTCTAAAATCCTTTAAAAAGGGAGTCTGATATATTGGACATATGATCATCCTTAAATTTAGAAACCCACAATGGTATCCATAACTCTTTATATTACCTCAAATGAAAACACCATAATCTCAAATATAATATTAATACTACTTGGATACAATATATAAGAACCTATCATTAAACATTACACATATTAGTTACATTAAAATTGAATTTTCTATCTAAAATTAAAAAATATCTTTTAGTTTTAGAGTTGTATAGTATTAAGAAAAACTATGAACAACATTGATTCACAAAAAAATCATAATGATCAGAATTATCTCCCACTATAATTATATTTTGATATTATTGGATCATTATTCAACATATCGCATAAAATTATTCACATATGAAACCTTTCTGAACAAAAATCAATTAACACCATTCATAATAATATAAGGAAAATAAAATATAGGATTCATTAGATCAAACTCTATGTAAGGATAAATATATGCATTAACAATTGAATGTCATGAGTGTGTGTAAGATAAAAATATGTTTTTAATTACATAATCATAGTTCAAGAGTGTTACATAATTTAATTCATACCAACCAATACCTGGATCATTAATCATGAAATATTGCATAAAGAATTACTAAAAGAATAGAGTCTTACGAATCAATAGTACATAGAAATTTTATTTAATCCTTGATTAAAGGAGTCATTTAAAACCCATTGCATTTATTAGGAAACCAATTTATTACACTTGAATACTATCATCATAGAACCCTTAGATAACTCTAAAAATTAAAATAACCATAAGTTTGAATTACAATAAATTACTTCGGAGAGCATAATTGTTATCCCATGCATTGGAATTCTATTTGTCTGAACTTTTCATATAACATATATCCAGACCATATATGACCTATAATGGTGGTCAACCATTCTTTATAAATTAACATAGACTATATCATGAATAAAACCCTTGAAAAAATACATTAAACCAAATTGAAATAATCTTTTCGATTTCAAAATAAACATTTCATCTTAAAAAAAATTAGAACAAAAATTCACACACAATAAGAGAATGATTGGTTTTAATTCAAGAATTATTAAAATATGAAAAGAGATTCCAAACATCAAATAATGTTTATTTTTTCAATAAAGGCCATCATTGATGTATTTTTTGAGAAAGAGCATTATATTCGTACCATAATTGACTCATGGAAATGAAATGGGTTAAATGACATTCTCTATTTAAAAAATAGAAATGCATAAAGAAAATTAATGAAGATTGAATCCTTAAAATATATCCCTAGTAGAGTAAAAATAATATCAAGTGTTATTGGAATTGATAAATTTAAATATCATTTAAATATCATTTATAACATTCTTGATGAAAATATCTTTTTTCATTAAAATATCTTTTAAAATATAATAAATAAAAGAATATTATAAAAACTTTTGTTTAAATATATCCTTACTAAACATATAAAAGAATAAAACCATAAAATAATGGTAATGAATGAAGGCATATATGTTCATATTGTGAAAAACATTAATATTAATTTCAAACATTTTTAAAAGGAGTCTATATAGACACATTTGGAAAATGATAAGAAATTTCATTTCTAAATCCATTTAAATGAAGTTTAATGAATATATAAAATTAATTTAGGAAACCATTTATATTTATAAAATAAAATTTTTGATATAATTTTGGAAAACATGAAAATGTAATTGAAAGTATCACAATCTAAAAGAATATATAAGTTCAATAAGTCATAAAAATAACATTTGTGATGCTTCTTTATTCAATCTGGGTGAAAATGAAAACCAAAAATATAAACTAATTTCAAATCTATAAGATTATTAAATATATGTGGCATAATAAAATAATATCATATTTTTTTATATAGAGACTCATGTTTTTAATACATATATATAACATCTTATTAGATGAATATTAAATACATTACAAAAACACAAACATATAGAATGTAATAAAATAGTGTATTGGGAGACTAGGTACACAATTCCCTAATTAGGTTAATGATCTTAAATATTTCCCATTATGAGCATCCCATTTATTACTCCACACATAAATACCCAACCTAAAACCCTTCATCATGACATGCAGAACACAAACATATGAATTAGTGGGATCTGATTGTCATTAAGGTTAAAAATTGGAGAAACAAAAGAATAAAATGAATATTAGTGCATGGTAACATGAGAATAACATTTGAAAACTATACCTTCCAAATAAAATATAATAATCTTGATTAATGGTATAGCTATTGGATGTTAAGAAGACATGGATCATATGGAAATCAAAGAACATGAGTTAAAGGAGAATAACATCGGCCAAAGACAGTTATTTGTGGAATACACATAAGCATATAAAATATTATTTAATGGATCCCCATCAATACATTCAAAACATAAAATCCTTTTGTTATCCACCAAATGTACCTACTCTGAGATTTGGCTAACTACCAGTGAACCCTATTCTTTAGGAATGGACTATTAAACTAGGTACCCTCCTTTTCAGGATTTGGATAATAATCCACCTACCCCCCTCCCCCACTATGGACATTGTAGGAATACCTATGTACCATCTTTGATCCTAGGACATTTATTTTTACCCAATTCATTGGAGTTTGACCTTGGTCCCACCCATCACAGAATGATAATCATACACATTTTTCCTTGAAATCATAAATAATTCTTCATATCATAACTCAGGAAATGAAATGGGTTTCATAAAAATATATTCTAATAATAAACTCAGGAAAAGGAACATGAATCATAATCCTTTCATCATTTCAATATATAATTACATGTATAAGATGATATGTGTTTCAGAAGAAGTTTTTCATGGTATATCCCATGGAATAGAAATGTGTTTCAAAAAAATATTTTCATTAACAACATTATCCATTCATAGTAATAATAAAAATTGTATCCTTGGATCATAACTCCATTTAATCATATGTTTCACTGAATGATTTCATCATACATGGAATTATTTTTTAATTTTCATGTGGAAAATTATTTTGTGGAAAAATAAAATCTAATTGAAATTAAATATTATAACATAAAACATTTTAGAAATCATTTTCTATAAAAATAAATGTGAAATTAAATAAAGGATTATTTAAAAATAATTTACATCATTTTGTCTGAAGAGAATCATTTAAAATTTTATAAACACTGTTTAAATGTTTTTTTAAATATTTGTTTTGAAAACATTGGTTTGGAAGAAAAATATTTTGCAACCGAAAAGACAATTTTTTATAAAATAATTATTTTGAACACAAGAGTAAATAATGAGATAAAAATTAAGGGGAAAATTTATTGTCATGCAATAATATTAGTAGAATAAAATTAATCGGTTTGTTGAGATATATATATTAATATTTCATTATTTAAATCATAATTGTAATCAATCTCGATAAAAAATTAAATTGTAACCAAAACAGTTACCACATTGGAAGAAATGATTCATAATCCCCATGAAATAATTACATTAAATGAGACCTAAAATATAATTAAATGAATGGTATTGCATATATAAAATTTATATGGGGCTGTATATTCCCCTTATATTAGAAGATATGGGAATAACATAACTTATGTCCCAATGTAGGAAAATTGGGAATAAAATCCCTTTTCAATTTGTTAACATTCGAATCCTAATCCAATAAAAGAATTATGTAAAACCCTTATATTTTAAAATAGTTTCAGTTCTGAGTAAAATTAGTTTCATTCTATATTTATTTATAGTCAATATTATTTTAAACGTAGCCTATACATAATGATGAGTGGGCTAGCGTTACACACAAGGTTGAGTGTAACTGAATACCAATATATTATTATAATATTAATTTTTAATATAATAATATATAACCTAGAAATTATGTTGTATGTTTTGATTAATATTAACTATGTTATGATAATATATGTTTTAATTCATTGGTTCAAAATTAATTAGAAATTAATATAGCAAATGAATGAATATAAAAGAAATGATTTTATAAAGAACTAAATTTTTTTCTCAAAAAGTAATTCTATACTGAAAAATTAAATTAATTACTATTATTGAATGATATTAATGATATATATATTTTATATATTCAATCAAATATTTTTTAAATTAAACCAGATGATTTGATTGGCATAAGATAAGAACAAGCCCAATATTACACAAAAAAACTTATAGTTTTAGAAAATCATTTTTACAACCTTATAATGGAAAAAATATTTTAATTAAAATTTATGAAACTTAAATATACGTATATAGAAAACATAAAATTAATATTTTAAATTAGGATAAAAAAATTTCATTGGTTGAAATATTTTTTATTTATGATATGTTTCATGTTTTGATGAATAGTGAAAAACAAAAATATGTAATTAAAGACAACTATTTTCATCGAAATAATTTATACTATTAAATAATATTTTTTATTTATGTTAAACTATGTTTATATTATTATTTTTAAATTTCATATAATTTTGTTAATTCAAATCAATTTTACATTGAAATTGGATATAAAAGCGTTTCAATCTTTGAAAATTTTCTCTTCAAAATCATGTATTCTCATTTGTCAATGGGATTAATTTCAAGTAAATTACTTCAAAAATAGTGTTTTGAATTCTAAAAAGTGGATGAAAATTTTTAATCATATTATCCAAATTTACTAAATATGTTTCTTTTATTTTTGTATGTCATGAATAATAACTTTTGTAATATTTTTATTACCACAGTTTATGGTAAGTCAGGAAATTATGGGTGAAAATAATATTAAAATATTACCCTACAGCTTTTCCAAATTTTTTTGTATAATTATTTTTACTTTCTAAGAATTAATGGACTTTATATGAGTCCATTTTATGTCTTTTAAATGAGAATATAACATTTATAATATTATATTCAAAGTAATTTCAATTATGTCACACTTTTGTTTCAAACTATAGAAATATATTTAATGTGGAATTTAATGTGATACATGAGAGACAATAAATATTATCAAGAAAGGTAAAATGTGTATCTACATAATGGTAATTTATTTATATGTTTTAGTGATAATATAATGTCCATAAATGCTAACAAAATGATGATGTAAAAAAATTTAACTAGAAGAAATATCAAGTAAATGATATAAAAATATTAAAATAAATATAAATTTATATAATTAATTTCATCAATTAATATTTAAGATTAATTTTACATTTTATTGATGTTATATATGTATTTTTTTTATTTTACCTTGTTTTTATAATATTTATAAAAATGTCAAGTAATGAATAGTGTCAAAATTGACACTACTGATATTTTAAAATAAATATTATTTAATAAAATGATATAAAATTAAAATAAATACTAAACTCTACAAAATGATTTAAATATTGTTAAAATTTTCATTTATGACTCATTTTACATTCCTTTGTAATTTTATAGTGACTATATTAACACTTAAATAGAAAAGATCCAATTTTTCATGGTAATAGTTAAAGGGTTTAAATAATGGTTATAACCAAATGATGAGGGTAATTATGAGACCTAAAATTTTATAAAAAATATTATTTGATTTTATTTAAACCTCATTGTTATAACTCACTTTTCATCTATTAGGATTTTATAATTTATTTATATTAATTAAATATTTTGATTATTTCTAAGAGTGCCCATCTCCTCTCTTATAAAAGGAAACATCTTTTATCTTTCATTCACAAATACAAACCTATTTTTTTAGGCCAAAACTCCACAAAATATACTCTAAAAATACATCCCTTCATCATCTATTATTTACATTGAGATTAAATCCAACAAAATTAGTTATTTTTTTCAAATCAAATGTAAATACCCAAAGAAGATATAACATTCAACAATGGACGTTATTCTTTTATTTCTTCCTTGAAACCCCATAAATTATTATTATTACATGATTATATAATAACCTTAGTATCTTATGTATACTTATGTTTTGTTACTATAATAGTTATATATACAATTACACATTCTTCCCTCAAATGGGTAATAAACTTACCGTTCTCGTTTACAGTGAACTACAACCTGATGAAATGATGTTGTTCATTTTTCCTATACCACCTCTCATGGTTTGGAATTATTATCATGACCTTTATCTATGAGTAACATTTCGTGACTCCCCAAGCCTGCCTTCAATAGTAAAGGGGTTGGTGATTAGCATGATGTAGTCATATATCAAACATGGGAGGTATTACCTATGTTCATGTATGCACACACCCATCTCCAATCCCTTAAAATTATGAAATGTAAAAACCAATAACTAAATAATGAATGCATAATTTTATATCCCAACTAGAATAGTATGATAGTAATGTAATGTAATGTGCAATAGGTCCAAATACAATCCCACCAAAATAATTATCTAACCATAATTCCAACCTATATGAAAAGGTACTGGGAATCATGTCTGTAGTTGTAGAAACACACCTTAGCCTGCCTGATCTCACAACGTATCTCCTGGTCCTGGTCCACTGAGGAATATTTTAAAAGTTCACTCATCTACACAAGACACAACATGTGTGGGCAAATCTTCTATTGGGTTGAATATAACAATACTCAATAATACACCCTAAAACTATAAATCAATACAATAATGGAAAGTATAGTCAGCTCTACAAAAGTATATGTTTATAGATTTTAGAAGAATATCTAGATATAATCATCCTAGACACACAGTCTAGGGTTAATTCATTACTATCGCATACCAATAGTGGGAATCTAGCTCAATGGTAACACAAATCACTCATCTAAGAGAAAACCCCACTGAGTCTGATAACACTGATGACATCCATTCGAGAAGTACTATTAATCAAGAACTATCATGAGAGATATATGCTGATAGATCTGAAGATAGATATATGATTCATATATGAGGATTACAGCTGAGGATATGGGGTGATACTAATACTACCATCTGGATTATCCCTCTTAGTGTATGACTAATGCCCAGTAATGTTGGTCACATAAATTCCAAATAATCTACCTAGGGGATGAATATTGAATTTAGGATTCAGATATGGGCCTCTTAAGGTATTACAAAATCCTATCCAGAGACTCATTCTGATGGAATCAAAATCCTATGAGAAGGAAATGATTCATACAATCCTGCAAGGAAATTGAGAAGGGGAATAAAACCCAACGAAACATTTCTGAGATACTGAGGACAAGAGAGTAAACCAATATAGAAAGGGGTACACGACATGTAGTAGTGTCACACTATGTATCCCCTGAACCCATGTTTTTCCCATGTAAAATGGACCATGTCTATAGAACATATTTTGTAGAATATGGGTATATGCCATGTAGAATGAGTCACATGTCGTGTCCTTCCATCTGGGGTCCACCCATGTCCTCTAGTCGGGTGCCAGTACATTGTGTCAATCCATGTAACCTTTCCCTATGTACCAGTACATTGGGTAGTCCAAGTAGTAGTACATGGGGTAGTCCATGTACTTATTCTAGGCCAAGTCGTGTGGTGGAGTACACACCGTGTAATAAACCCATTTACTCCTCTCTGTGTTTGTGTACTTCCCACGTACAAACCAAGAATCTGGGGAGAGTCTACAAGCCATGTGGCAGGGGAAAAATTCCATTTGATATTTAACTATCTCTCAAAATCCTAGCCATCGGTCAGTGGGGTCCACATGTTGTGTAACCCTAGATTATAGGCCATGTTCATCAGATTTTTTCAAAAAGTTGTGTTCTTCCTCCCTACACCTTGGCTGATGATACAGATCTCCTTTCAGTGGTATGTTTTCCTCAAAACATAATATCTAGGGTGGTTTCACTGACCTAACTCCAAATAAATTTGTTTTGGGTCTTCAATCATCCCAAAAACCATTTCGATCTATTCCAACACAAATCGCTCAAATAATGGTTTAATACGATCTGATATGATTCATCTTTCATCATCGCCATCACACCTGCTTTAGTTTATCCTGATACCAGATCTCTAATTTTGGATCGTTGTAGCATGAAATAACAGTGAACCTATAATATGTTCACAAATGTGAAAAACAACCAAGAACACCAGAAGACAACTTTGGAGGGAAAACAAAAAAGAATAAATACGAGGAACAAACCTCGATCATTATTAATTTCAGCCTTAATATGCTTTTATATGAATGAGTTGAAAAACCAATCAATTCTCAAAATAATCAAGTATAGATAATATCATAATTAGAACCATCCTCAATGTTAAAATTGAACCACATATCAACCTATTTATTGGTAGGTCCAAATTTATCATTGAATCTATGATTGGGGAATGAAAACTAAAATAACACATCATACTTGGTAAATGGATTGTTCTTTATAAAAGATCAATTTTCACTGGTGAGATCTGTCAATAATGATCTTTCATCCATGACTCCATCATCGCCACCAAGATATATCTCTATGGTTACTCTCCTGAGCATATAAGCAATTTTCATGGTTTTGAGACTAACCCTGGATCCCTTCCTAAATGTATATTTAATATTAAAATCATCAATGCATCACTTAGTTGAAGAAAATGTAAAATAAAAAAAATCTTCAATTAATTTTTATCTTAAAAACTCCCAAAACAAATTTTCACAATTGATTAACACTGGCCAATATTAGGTCGTTTTGATTGTAATTTCACCGCTCTAAACATAATGTTACCCTTATATTTATGATCCAGTCACCCATATAGATGTTATTCCACTTTTTATGGAAAATTGTTTGTGCGTTAAATTTAAAAGTTTTTTAATATTTTCAAAATTTATTATGGGCACACAGGGCCTCAAGATCATACACTACCTCAGTGCATGGTCTCTAAAATAATCCATATAATATTTAAAAATAATACACTAAAAATATAGAACATTAAATTCTCCACACCATGGGATTTATGTCCAAAAAAATTCAAACAAAGGATACTCAAAAATATGTGGGTATTGTGCATGTATTAGAGCGTCTCACTGCTACATGATCTCCTGGAGATTCCCATGCTACCTCCAAACTCACACGAAATGGATCACTCACCCACAAAGGATTATGTCCTGCCAATCCTTAATCTCATTTGGGTATATAGAAAAATTCGCTCCATCCACGATGTCTAGTTCACCCCATTAAATGATGTGTGATGGGTCATGCACGTACCTTCTCATCAATGACATGAGGAATATGTCATGTACCAAGTCCAACTAAGAGGGTAGAGCTAGGAGGTACACCACCTCACCAACTCTTAAAAATTTCTAAAAGGGGAAAATAATCCTTATAGATACTTTTTCACCTACCCGAATATATATAATCATCATTGAGGTGAAACTCGAAGGAACAAATGGTATGCTTCCTCTAACTCCAAAGGCCTCCTTCGCCTATCTACATAAGACTTCAGACAGCTCTGTGTAGTCTTCATCTACTCCTGGATGATCTTCACCTTCTTAGTAGTAGCACATAAAATCTTCAACCCCATCAGTGATGAATCCCTCGTGTCAGTCCAGCAAAGTGGTTACTTGTTGGGCCACCCATAAAAATCCTAAAATGGTGTTATACCAATGGTGGAACGGAATCTATTATTGTACGTGAACTCCACATGTGGTAAGTGATCCTCCCAAATTTGACCAAAGTCCATCAGGTAAGCTCATATCATGTTATCTAGGACTAGAATGGTCTTCCCTATCTGGTGGTTCATTTGTGTGTGAAACGATGTGCTCAAGCGTAATTGGGTACCAAATGACTCATGTAATCCCTTCCAAAACATGGATTTATGAGCTTCACAATCTGAAACTATCTTCAATGGGACTCTATAGAGTTGAGAAATCTCTTGTCTTCAAAGTCATCACGATCTCTCTATTGAACTCTACTCTCAGATATCTTGGAAGCGGGTCAACCTGGTCAGTAGATTAATGATCACCTAGATGGAATCATATCACTTGGTCGTACTTAGTAAACCCATAAAAAATCCTTCGATATCCCATCCCACATCCAATATGGTAACTCAAGGGAATAATTTAAACTCAATGTAACATGGTGTTATTCCTCCACATGCTAACATGTAAGGCATTGAGAAATATACTCTGTAACTCCTTTCATTATCCCTGGCCACCAAAACTAACAATGGAGGTCCTTGTATACTTTAGCCACACCTAAATATAACACAAAATGTGATATATGAAACTACCTCTAAACCACATCTTGTAACATCATGGTTACTACTCTACTCCCTCTAAAAAGAAAAATGTGCACTCCACCTTGGGAATATCCAAGAGAAACATGTCTTATGGACATGTAAGCATATAGGGTCTCACAGTCTTTATCCACGTGTTTTGTCTTCCTAACATTCTATAAGAGTGGAGGGGTAACGACCATCTATTGCAGGTAATATTCTCTATCACTATCCATAAAGATAACTATAATGAGTCCAATTTCTCCAATGACTCATTCAGAAACTACAAAATTGATCTCCATCTAATAGAATATTCCACTGTGTTCCCCTTCCCAAGAGTATAGACAATCTCATAGTCATATTCCTAGTAGAACTCTAGATATTTCCACTATCTAATGTTCAGATCCATATTAGATAAGATATAATTTAGACTCTTTTGATTATAGTAAATGATAAACCACTCGCCCATTAGGTAGTGTCACCATATATTCAACACAAAGACTATCGCTGCTAAATCATGATCATGGGTCAAATTGTTCTAATCATGTGGTCTCAACTTGCATGAACCATAGGCAATCACCACATTCCTCTACATCAGGACACAACCAATCATGGTTCCATATGCATCATAGAACACCACATTCTTGACACCATCCTCAAGAGATTTCAATATTAGAGTGCATGTAAAAAATTGTTCTCAACTGCAGAAAAGCCTGCGTGCACTTCTTTGTTCACATGAAAGGTATCCACTTTTGAGTAAAATTTGTCGTAAGTGCTGATATAACTGAGAAATTACCTATGAATCTCCAATAATAAACTTCTATCTTGAGGAAGCTATGCATTTCTGTCACACTCTTAGGTGGCTCACATGCTAACACTGCCTCAACCTTAGCCGGGTCCACTACCACTCCATCCTCTAGGATATATTATCCTAGAATGTGGACCACCTGAATCCAAAAATCTCACTTCCTGATTTTTATATAAATATAATTCACTCCTAGTATATATAGAACCATCATTAAGTGTATTGAATGTTCATTCTTAGACACCAAGTAAAAAAAGGATATCTTCAATGAATACTACCTTGTATTGGTCTAAATAAGCTTGAAATATCCAGTTCATGAGTCCCGTGAACACTACTAGATCATTCATTATGCCAAAGAGAATAACAAAGTACTGATAGTGACCGTAAAGAAATCTGAAATACATCATCCATATATCTTATTACCGTAATCGAAAATTCAGATTACCGAATCTAAGGTCAAACTTCAATTACCCTCATGCCCTCCAAACTGATCAATGTGGTCATTGATCATCTATAGTGGATACTTGTTCTTTATAGTCACCTGTATATATCAATGGTAGTACAAACCCAAATTAATTCACCAATATGGCTTTTTCGAAAACAAAAATAGGGCTACACAGGGTGAAACACTGGGTCTCATGAAACCCATCCTCTGTAAGTACTTAAACTACACCCTCATCTCACAATGCTCTACAGGATCCATACAATAATCTGATGTAGATATCGGTGTCGTATTGGGGTTCAAATCAATGAATAAGTCTATATCTTTGTGAGAATGTAATCATGGAACATATTCAGAAAAGAAATCCCTATACTCCACCCCAACCTATGGAAACAGGATGCCCATAACATATAGAGCACTAAGGGTCAGGCTAGCTATCTGATGAGTAATTGGTTGTACCCTCATATTCATGAGTCTGTCCTAGGCTTCTAGGGTTTCCATTTCACCGAAAAATGAAACCCTTGTTCTATCACTACAAACATATCGTACCTTTCACCTAAAACATTCAATATAGGCATAGACAGTGGATAACCTTTAAGTATAACCCTAGAGATACAAGAAGTCTTAAATGTAACCCTTTAGATTCCATAAATATGATTTCTCTTATTTCTTTGGGATCTTCCTAGTTAATTATTTCACTTATAAATAAAAAAATCACAGAAAAAATTTATTATTTTCTAAGGGGACTATTTTGTGTTAGGATTGAAATTAGCATTATCATTATGAGACACGAATGGTTATTGGAATAATATTATTAGATATGTTTTTTTTATTACCCAAAAATTATTTATGTAATTTCATATATATCATTATATTATTATCCATGAACATGGTATTAACATTGATCAAATTCATTGTATTGATTCTTGTAAACATTCATTTTCATAAACATGATGCTAGTATGGTTCGCATATTATGTTTAAAAAATGAAAACAAAGTTATCATGAATCATTATAAAAAAATTTCCATATTGAATAACTAAATAATATTGTTTCTATATACTTATTTGGATGTTCCTACAACATTGATATTATGATTATGATTATTCCCACCCATTCCATCACATTGATTCATGTTTCATATTCATGAAAAATATATCACACCTAATTGTTTTTTTCTCAATAATTATTCAATGTTTTTTCACGTGATTTATAATATTAATTATGTTACAATAGTTAACGGGATGATAATATTTATATATTTAAATTATTTTTTATGTTTTTATATATCCTTTTTTAAGGACATAATTTTCTCAATACAATAAAACCATTTATTTTGGATATTATAATGTTTTATATTATTTTCATAAAAATAATATATAAATCATGTATGAATGATAATGATCTCAAAAATTGGGTTACAATTTGAATAAAAATAGAAAGATTTAATTTTTTTTAGATAGGAATCATGTTTAGCCTCAGGTTGTTCAAAAAAAAAATTATTATCCTATATATCCCATGGTTATGGGTCTGTGGGAATACATGAAATGAAGTCACATGTTTATACATATAACCATAATATGGATGAATTAAGGGAATTGGTATGTATCAAACTTCCTTGACATTCACAATTGGTATTTTTCATCATTTTACCAACATATTTGTTATGTATTCATTCACAATGTGTGGAAGGAAAATATAAATCAAAAATATAACCAAAATTGGGTGATTGATGAGATTTATAAACACAATTTTTTAGGATATTCTAATATAATATACTCTATTATATCACATAGACACAAGATAGAGTGGACCATATTCTTTGATATCATTAGTCAAATTTCCTTATGTACTCCTTTATCAATTTTTTTATCTCTCGAGATCCATATCATATTTCACAAATAATTATTCGATAATTTTTATGGATAATGGATGTAGAAGATAGTGCTTCCCATTTTTATTTTTCCTTAACAGCCTATGGTATATATTAGTTTTGATCATAAGAAAACATTCATGTTATGGAAGGTTTGTTGGTGTCTCCAAAATTCATCCTCCCCATAAAATATTTAATACAAATGGTATATTAATCACCATGATTTCTTCAGGTGTGTACCACTATCACCCAACGCGAAAGGCATTGATGGCCGTTGGCTGCAAACCACAATAATTTTTTTAAAAATGTATCTAATTTAACTATTTAATAATTATATTACTAAGATTAAAAAATATATTATAAATAATTTTTAGATATTTTAATACCAAAATACAATTATTAGATGGATGTGATGACCCAGACCCCCCTTGGTTCCTTCCTTTGCCAAAATCCGGATCCTTAAGGGGTACGGATCGGTGAGGCCGATCAGTGCGACCGATCAGCGGAACCGGCCGACGTCACCCGGCCTTGCCAAGTTGTTCCAGTAACGCTCCTTTTTCGCAAATAGGGTTTTAAACCCTATTCTGCCTCGTTTAAAAAATGTCTTAAAGACCCGAAACGCGCACAAAAGTTTTAATTAAATACTGAATCAACTCATGAGTCGGTTTAAACCACCCAGCACCTTTAATGATGAGTCAATCCGCGTGGTCACCCCACGACTTCCATGTCTTACGCGGTTCAGAGTTTTTATCTCAACCGTCCCCGGCTCTTATAAATTAAGGGTTAGGCCATGGTTTCTCACTTCCTCGATCGTGGCTCTTCTGGTGCATCGGGTGCGCCGCGTCGTTATCCGTGATGTTCCGCCTCCCCCCCCCTGACCTAAGCGTTGGTCGTCTATCAGCAAGTAGAGAATTTCTCTCGTCTCTCACTTTTGTGTATCATGCGGGGTGGGCGTTATTTTTTTGTTCCTATGGAATTGGTTGAACCGAACCTTAATGAAGATAATAAACGAAGTTCTAAACAAAGAAGGGGAAGGGGTTGTGATCGTTGTTTATGCTTTATCTTGTGATTATCCTTTTTAGTTGTGCGAGTTTATGTTTTTCTAAAAATTGAGGTCGTTGGTGGTCGTTGTATGTGCACTGATGAATCCCCTCGTGATGTTTTAAATGGGTTGTTGAAATTGTGAACTCCTGCTGTGAAATTGGTTAATCACGTATACCCGGCTGAATAAGTTGGAAGCACCAGGATAAACCCTACTATGTTAACTCTAGGTTAGAACACACAGGTTTGAAATCATGGAGTGTGTTAAGTCTTTTAAATCTTAAATTACCCGGTGGTTGTGTGAATTTGGGGATGGGATTCCCTGTTGGTATGGTTTCGGTGGTTGTGTGAATTTGGGGATGGGATTCCCTGTTGGTATGGTTTCGGTGGTTGTGAGTTTGAGACCGAGTGGGTACTCGTTTATATCACAAATTGGGGAGAGATCCTCTGTTGACAGAACCGGGTGTGAGTGTTTTGGTTGATCCTTGCTTTTGATGCTTTCCTTGGTTATGCTTATGGTAGTTGCCCAGTATTACTTAAAATTAATTGAACATTTTTACTGAACGTGAAACAAGAATGGGACAAATGGTTTTTGTGGGCAAGGGTCGTGAACTGTGACTCGGACGCAGTGGTGTTGTGTTCTGTAGGTTGGCTAGGAAAACCTAAGCTTTGGGTGAGTGTTTATTACCTATATCTATACTTGTAGCTTTGTGTTTCTTATTTTCGCCCCACCCAAGTTGAGCACTCAGTGCCGAACACCCCCATTTATGGGGGAAGGTTGTTTTTTCCAACACTATTCTTAGTGGCTGGTTATTAGCTCCTTTTCTGCTCCCTTTCCCGGATAGCCCAAGTATCTTCGGGCAGGCTATGATGGCCTGAGGTCCATTATTAGCCCAAGAACCTTCAGGTAGGGTAGTACTGTGGTTGTCCAGGTGTGTGCGGCAGGTGGTTTCCCAAGTGTCTTCGGGATGAGGCCCAGGTGTCTTCGGGCGTGACAGTTGATCTTCTAGCCCAGGTGTCTTCGGGCGTGGTTATGTGAGACAGTTGAGGCCCAGGTGTGTGCGGGTGGGATTTCAGCAGTGGGACTGCGTGCGGTTGAGGCCCAGGTGTGTGCGGGCGGGATTTCGGCAGTGGGACTGCGTGTGGTTGTGGCCCAGGTGTGTGTGGGCGGGTGTGGCATTGGGACTGCGGTGAGAATGGCGGGATTGGTCCGATGCGTAGGATGTCTCAAAAACCTGTGGGAAAGTGGCGCGGGGTACCCAAACATTTATGTGCTCTGATTATATATACTACTTGACTTGCGTTATTTGGGGAGCGTTCCTTGGTGAGGCCTGGGGTGGTTAGTTTACCTTGAATAGGCGTTTGGTTTGCTCCTTTCTCACGGGACTTTAGCACGTTCCCCCACTTGTGCACGAGATTCTTGGTTTTCCCTACTGAGTGTACTTGTATGCTCACCCTACGTTTACTTTCAGGTGTCCAGGAGGACTACCAGGGCTGTGAGGGACCCTACTAGTCGGACAGTTGGAGTTGTTGTTGTTGTCGTACCTTTGTTTTCTTTTGGTATTGTACTTTGAGCTTTTTTTTGTACTTGCACCTTGTTGTAAACTGTTTAAGCATGCATGGGGGCTTTGTTTGGGTTTATTTATATACACTTGTTTCTTTTCCTTTTGGGTGGTTGACTTGTCCTATTTCCCGATCCTAAATAATAAAAAGGGTAATGCGTCCCATATTTGTGAAAACTCATACCCTTGGTTCTAGTCGCCACCCCGGGGCCTACTGGAGGCGGGACTCGGGGGTCATTATCTCTCCTACAACTTAAAGAAGGAAGGGCCTGGCAATCTGCTGACCCTTCCCTCCTTTTGGTGAAGGCGGGTCGTGACAGAATGGTATCAGAGGAGAGGGTTTGAGAGGTAGGATGGACTCTGGAGTTAGGCACAGTGAGGATTGCATGGGATGGTAAGGCAACAGTGTTGGGTGACCTTGGTGCGTGAATTAGGCCAGGGAAGACCGGCTAGGACACGGGATTTTAGGGCCCCCCGTGATCCGATGCAAGGACTCTGGACCTACCGAACGACCAAGTGAGACCACACTGATTGCAGGGTAGAGACCCTAGGAATGGTACATGCATCATAAATGACTTGTGTTCTTATGTTTCTGGGATATTTTGGGAATTAAGAATAAATTTAAAATTTTAAGAAGTTTTTCTTTTTATTATGAACTACTTGGGCTTAGGCATTCCTTGTTTACCTTGTAGTTATGGCACCTGGGAGGCGACCACGTGTGGTACAGGCGATCGAGGCCCCGGAGACTACTTTAGCCGATCGGCAGAGAGTTGATCGAGAGGAAGAGGTCGACTAGTGGCAGAAGACTCTTCGGGCCTTCCAGCGACAGGCCCTCGAGAAGTATGAGGGCAGCACCTCCGATATGAAGATGGAAGGCTGGCTAGAGGAGCTAGTTATAGCCTTCGGCCTGATTCGGGCCCCGACCGAGTACTGGGTTCCTCTGGCCGTTAGCCAGATGCGAGGAGTGGCACGTCAGTGGTGGATGCTTCACCTGGGGAATAGGAAAGAGTCTGAGGTTGCTTGGGCGGATTTCAAGAAGGAGTTCCGGGCGGAATTCCTCTCCTTGACAATGAAGGCGGAGAAGAGGCAGGAGCTACTCTCCCTCCAGCAGAGGAGTATGTCCGTGAGGGAACTTGGAATCAAGTTCAAGGACCTCCTACGTTTTTCTCCGGACCTCTTTCCCGATGAGGAGTCTCGGGCAAGACGTTTGGAGGAGGCGCTCCGACCCTCCCTCCAGTATGTTGTTACCCCCATTACCCTTCCGACATACTTAGAGGTCCAGAAGAAGGCTGAAGTGGTGGAAAGGATGCATGCTCTGGGTGGAGTGTCACGAGAAGGGATCCAGCTGGGACCATCGAAGGGGAAGGCCGTCAGCACTAGGCCTCCAGCATCGGGACCCTCCAGGTTCCGACCCACAGGGAGCAGACCGCAGCAGTTTCAGTTTCGATCCCCTGGCCCACGTTCTTTTCCTTCAAGATCGGGACCACGGTGCTTCATCTGCGGGAGCCCTGGACATCTCCGGAGTCAGTGCCCCGATCGGGTGCAGTACAGCAGTGGCAGTCATCCCCAGCATCCGCCGCAGCAGCAGTTTCCAGCCAGACCCTTCCAGCAGCAGCAGCAGGGACAGCGAGCTCCCGCTCCTCCGCAGGCAGACATAGGAGGAGGAGGCCGACCTTAGGGCGCTCCCCAGGGACCTCGACCAGGGCGTGGTCGGGGAGGTGGCCGACAGCCGAGGGGCAGGGGAGCTGGGCGTGGACAGTTACATGCCGCAAAGGAAACAGTTCCAGCAAGTCCAGAGGTTGTTCGAGGTACGATCAATGTGTTTAGCACTCTTGCTTATGCTTTGTTCGATACCGGAGCTTCGCACTCCTTTGTTTCACCCAGTCTAGCCCGTGCCTTGGGTTTAGATGCCAAGAGACTTCCAGTGCCCCTGGTGTTGAGCACACCAGTTGGAGGTCAGGCCGACTTGCTGTTCATTTGTCGGGGATGTAGACTGATGTTAGGGCCACATCAGTCAGTTAGGGATCTCCTTCTGCTACAGATTCAGTCGTACGATGTCATCCTAGGCATCGACTGGCTATTTTCTGTGTGTGTCATCATCGACTGTTTCTGAAGGAGGTTGGTGTTCTCAGGTTTGGACGGCCAGCGTGTTACCTTCACCGGCAAGCGGAGCAGTTCGAAGGGAAACTGGAGGGAGGAACCTCTCCTCTCCTTGTTGACCGAGCTGACAGTGGAATCAGTAGATGCTGAGATGGTGGAAGTGCCAGAGATCATCCGCGAGTTTATGGACATCTTTCCTGAGGAGGTGACGACTCTACCCCCTCGACGCGATATCGAGTTCGGGATAGACCTACAACCCGACGCTCTTCCGATCTCGATGGCTCCTTATCGGATGGCACCTTCGGAGCTACGAGAGTTGCGGATACAGATTGACAATCTGATGAAGAGGGTTTATGTCCGTCCGAGTGCGTCACCATGGGGCGCTCCAGTCTTGTTCGCAAGGAAGGCGGATGGTGGCCTCAGGTTGTGCATCGACTACAGGAGGCTGAATCAGGTAACGATCAAGAATCGCTACCCTCTTCCGAGGATAGATGATCTTTTTGACCAGCTGAAGGGGGCAGGATGGTTCTCGAAGATCAACCTGCGGTCCGGGTACCACCAGCTGAGGGTGAAGGATAGCGACGTCCTGAAGACTGCGTTCAGGTGCAGGTATGGGCACTTCGAGTTCGTGGTCATGCCCTTTGGTGTTACGAACGCCCCGGCCATGTTCATGGGGCTTATAAACTCCATCTTCCGGGAGTACCTGGATCGGTTTGTGGTGGTATTCATCGACGATATCCTGATCTATTCAAGGTCAGAAGAGGAC
Organism: Viscum album; assembly: GCA_963277665.1. NCBI lineage: Eukaryota > Viridiplantae > Streptophyta > Magnoliopsida > Santalales > Viscaceae > Viscum > Viscum album. The sequence continues at coordinate 448,216,614 of OY728165.1, forward strand.
CATGCAGAGCACCTGAGGATAGTTTTGGAAGTCCTCCGACGGCACCAGCTCTATGGGAAGTTGTCAAAGTGCAAGTTCTGGACACGAGAAGTGCACTTCCTCGGGCACATAGTGTCTGAGCAGGGGGTAGCAGTCGACCCATCAAAGGTTGAGGCAGTTGTTTCTTGGGCATCACCCAAGAATGTGGTGGAAGTCCGGAGTTTCCTCGGACTGGCAGGTTACTACCAGAGATTCGTACCCAACTTCTCCCGAGTAGCAGCCCCTTTGACGGCTTTGACCAAGAAAGACCAGGTTTTCGTGTGGAGCGAGCAGTGCGAGTCATCCTTCAGCTACCTAAAAGAAAATCTGGTTAGTTCCCCAGTGTTGAGATTACCAGAAGAAGGGATGGCCTATGAGGTATTTTGTGATGCTTCAGGACAGGTCCTGGGATGCGTGTTGATGCAGCAATAAGGGGTGATCTCTTACGGGTCCAGGCAGCTACACCCCCATGAGCATAACTACGTCACCCATGACCTGGAGCTTGCAGCGGTCGTTTTTGCGCTAAAGTTATGGAAGCACTACCTCATCGGGGAATGCTTTGTGGTCTTCACAGATCACAAAAGCTTAAAGTATATCTTCTCCCAGCGGGACTTGAACTTGCGACAGCGGAGATGGGTGGAGTTCCTCCAGGACTATGACTTTGAAATCTCTTATACTGAGGGAAAGGGCAATGTGGTGGCCGATGCCTTGAGCAGGAGGAGGCAGAAGGATGCGGTCCGAGAGTCGGCGAGTTCCTGGAAGGCAATGGAGGAGTTGGCTGCCTTACACCTGGATGCGAAGATGGATAGTGGCAGAGGCTGCCTATATCAGATGATAGTGCAGTCATCTCTGTTTCGACAAGTGGAGGAGTCTCAGTGGGGAGACCCCGAGTGCGAAGTGATGCGTGATCGGGTTGACCAGGGCGATGCTCCAAGAGAATGGACAGAGGATGGTCAGCACCGGATGCTTTTCCAGAAAAGGTTGTTTGTTCCAAGAGTGATGCGTGGCAAGGTTCTCAGTGAGTTCCACGACTCACCCCTGGCGGTGCACCCAGGAGTTACCAAGATGTACCAGGGGCTGAAAAGGCAGTTCTGGTGGCCCGGAGTTAAGCGAGCGGTGGCAGAATTTGTGGGTAAATGCTTAGTATGTTAGCAAGTGAAGGCTGAACACCGGGTTCCAGGCGGCCTACTACAGCCTTTAGCTGTTCCCGAGTAGAAATGGGACGACATCTCGATGGATTTCGTCACGGGACTACCCAAGGTCCAAGGAGGGTGCGACGCCATCTGGGTGGTGGTGGACAGGTTGACGAAATCGGCTCACTTTCTGGCAATCAGGGAGTCTAGTACTGTGGATGCTTTGGCACGAAAGTACATGAATGAGGTGGTGCGGTTGCATGGAGTTCCGAGGTCTATAGTCTCGGATAGGGATGCACGGTTCACCTCGCGAATCTGGAGAGGATTGCAGCATGAGTTTGGCACTCAGTTACGCCTTAGCACTGCCTTCCATCCCCAGACAGATGGACAAACGGAGCGCACCATCCAGACCTTGGAGGATATGCTACGGGCATGTGTTCTGGACTCAGGAGAGTCATGGGTGCAATACTTGCCTCTAGTAGAGTTTTCCTACAATAATAGCTACCACTCTACCATCGGTAGGGCCCCGTTTGAGGCTTTGTACGGGAGGCCATGTCGTTCACCTGTGTGTTGGACCGAAGTAGGAGAGGCAGGCATCCTTGGCCTGGAGGTGGTGCAGAACACGACAGAGAAGATTCAGCTCATACGGGAAAGGATGAAGGCGGCCCAGGACCGACAGAAGTCGTATGCTGATACCAGGAGAAGGCCCTTGGAGTTTGAGGTTAGGGACCACGTGTTCTTGAAGGTCTCCCCGCGGCGTGGGCAACGGAGGTTCGGCAAGGGGGGTAAGCTTTCCCCCAGATTCGTCGGACCCTTCGAAGTGTTGCGGCGGGTCGGCGAAGTGGCTTATCAGCTAGTGTTACCTCCGCCGCTGCTAAGGATACATGATGTCTTTCATGTATCCCATCTCCGTCGTTATCCGCACGATGATTCACACATCCTTGATTGGGGTGAACTGGACGTTGAGGACGACGTAACCTTTGTGGAAAACCCAGTGATGATAGAGGATCGCAAGGAGAAGGTGCTTTGTGGGCGAGCCATTCCCTTGGTTCGTGTGTTGTGGAGACATGGCGGGCTCGAAGAGAGTACGTGGGAGAGGGAAGCACAGATGCGTGCCCAATACCCCGGGTTGTTTTGAGCTTTGTTCCTTTTGTACCTGTTGTGGTAGAACGTTTGACTTTTGGCTATGAAATGTACTAGTTTTTTTCCTCTGTTGTGTGTGAAAAGCCCCGGCTATAGGGAAGAGGGAACCCGACCCCTAATCAAGACGCATTAAGGTGGATGCGATTAAACCCCTGCGGGCGAGTCAGTGCCGCCCAAAGCGGATAATATCTTGACATGGGGGAGGGGAACTCCCCAAACCCACATGACCGGGCAGTTTGGCGTGGTATGTTGCTTGGTTCTTGACAGGGGAGTGTTTTTAGTTAGCAGGGGTTCACTCCTAAGAGGTATCTTTCGAAGATGGTTGTTCGAACTCTCTCTTTCCTTCTGGTTTGTTGTGATTCTCGAGGACGAGGATCGTTTAAAAGGTATCTGATGTGATGACCCAGACCCCCCTTGGTCCCTTCCTTTGCCAAAATCCGGATCCTTAAGGGGTACGGATTGGTGAGGCCGATTGGTGCGACTGATCGGTGCGACCGATCGGTGCGACCGATCAGCGGAACCGGCCGACGTCACCCGGCCTTGCCAAGTTGTTTCAGTAACACTCCTTTTTCGCAAATAGGGTTTTAAACCCTATTCTGTCTCGTTTAAAAAATGTCTTAAAGACCCGAAACGCGCACAAAAGTTTTAATTATATACTGAATCAACTCATGAGTCGGTTTAAACCACCCAGCACCTTTAATGATGAGTCAAGCCGCGTGGTCAACCCACGACTTCCACGTCTTACGCGGTTCAGCGTTTTTATCTCAACCGTCCCCGGCTCTTATAAATTAAGGGTTAGGCCGTGGTTTCTCCCTTCCTCGATTGTGGCTCTTCTGGTGCATCGGGCGCGTCGCGTCGTTATCTGTGAAGTTTCGCCTCCCCCCCTGACCTAAGCGTTGGTCATCTATCAGCAAGTAGGGAATTTCTCTCGTCTCCCACTTTTTTGTATCATGCGGGGTGGGCGTTATTTTTTTGTTCCTATGGAATTGGTTGAACCAAACCTTAATGAAGATAATAAACGAAGTTCTAAAGAAAGAAGGGGAAGGGGTTGTGATCGTTTTTATGCTTTATCTTGTGATTATCCTTTTTAGTTGTGCTGGTTTATGTTTTTCTAAAAATTGAGGCCGTTGGTGGTCGTTGTATGTGCACTGATGAATCCCCTCGTGATGTTTTAAATGGGTTGTTGAAATTGTGAACTCCTGCTGTGAAATTGGTTAATCATGTATACCCGGCTGAATAAGTTGGAAGCACCAGGATAAACCCTACTATGTTAACTCTAGGTTAGAACACACAGGTTTGAAATCATGGAGTGTGTTAAGTCTTTTAAATATGAAATTACCCGGTGGTTGTGTGAATTTGGGGATGGGATTCCCTGTTGGTATGGTTTCGGTGGTTGTGTGAATTTGGGGATGGGATTCCCTGTTGGTATGGTTTCGGTGGTTGTGAGTTTGAGACCGAGTGGGTACTCGTTTATATCACAAATTGGGGAGAGATCCTCTGTTGACAGAACCGGGTGTGAGTGTTTTGGTTGATCCTTGATTTTGATGCTTTCCTTGGTTATGCTTATGGTAGTTGCCCAGTAGTGCTTAAAATTAATTGAACATTTTGACTGAACGTGAAACAAGAATGGGACAAATGGTTTTTGTGGGCAAGGGTCGTGAACTGTGACTCGGACCCAGTGGTGTTGTGTTCTGTAGGTTGGCTAGGAAAACCTAAGCTTTGGGTGAGTGTTTGTTACCTATATCTATACTTGTAGCTTTGTGTTTCTTATTCGCGCGCCACCCAAGTTGAGCACTCAGTGCCGAACACCCCCATTTATGGGGGAAGGGTGTTTTTCCCAACACTATACTTAGTGGCTGGTTATTAGCTCCTTTTCTGCTCCATTTCCCGGATAGCCCAAGTATCTTCGGGCAGGATATGATGGCCTGAGGTCCATTATTAGCCTAAGAACCTTCGGGCAGGGTATTACTGTGGTTGTCCAGGTGTGTGCGGCAGGTGGTTTCCCAAGTGTCTTCGGGATGAGGCCCAGGTGTCTTCGGGCGTGACAGTTGATCTTCTAGCCCAGGTGTCCTCGGGCGTGGTTACATGAGACAGTTGAGGCCCAGGTGTGTGCGGGCGGTATTTCAGTAGTGGGACTGCGTGTGGTTGAGGCCCAGGTGTGTGCGGGCGGGATTTCGGCAGTGGGACTGCGTGTGGTTGTGGCCCAGGTGTGTGTGGGCGGGTGTGGCAGTGGGACTGCGGTGAGAATGGCGGGATTGGTCCGATGCGTAGGATGTCTCAATAACCAGTGGGAAAGTGGTGAGGGATACCCAAACATCAATGTGCTCTGATTATATATACTACTTGACTTGCGTTATTTGGGGAGCATGCCTTGGTGAGGCCTGGGATGGTTAGTTTACCTTGAATAGGCGTTTGGTTTGCTCCTTTCTCACGAGACTTTAGCATGTTCCCCCACTTGTGCACGAGAGTCTTGGTTTTCCCTACTGAGTGTACTTGTATGCTCACCCTACGTTTACTTTCAGGTTTCCAGGAGGACTACCAGGGCTGTGCGGGACCCTACTAGTTGGACAGTTGGAGTTGTTACTGTTGTCGTACCTTTGTTTTCTTTTGGTATTGTACTTTGAGCTTTTTTTTGTACTTGCACCTTATTGTAAACTGTTTAAACATGCATGGGGGATTTGTTTGGGTTTATTTATATACACTTGTTTCTTTTCCTTTTTGGGTGGTTGACTTGTCCTATTTCCCGATCCTAAATAATAAAAAGGGTAATGCCTCCCATATTTGTGAAAACTCATACCCTTGGTGCTAGTCGCCACCCTGGGGCCTACTGGAGGCGGGACTCGGGGGTCATTATCTCTCATAAAACTTAAAGAAGGAAGGGTCTGGCAATCTGCTGACCCTTCCCTCCTTTTGGTGAAGGCGGGTCGTGACAGAATGGTATCAAAGGAGAGGGTTTGAGAGGTAGGATGGAGTCTGGAGTTAGGCACAGTGAGGATTGCATGGGATGGTAGGGCAACATCGTTGGATGACCTTGGTGCGTGAATTAGGCCAGGGAAGACCGGCTAGGACACGGGATTTTAGGGCCCCCTGTGATCCGATGCAAGGACTCTGGACCTACCGAACGACCAAGTGAGACCACACTGATTGCAGGGTAGAGACCCTAGGAAAGGTACATGCATCATAAATGACTTGTGTTCTTATGTTTCTGGGATATTTTGGGAATTAAGAATAAATTTAAAATTTTAAGAAGTTTTTATTTTTATTATGCACTACTTGGGCTTAGGCATTCCTTGTTTACCTTGTAGTTATGGCACCTGGGAGGTGACCACGTGTGGTACAGGTGATCGAGGCCCCGGAGACTACTTTAGCCGATCGGCAGAGAGCTGATCGAGGGTAAGAGGGCGACCAGTGGCAGAATACTCTTCGGGCCTTCCAGCGACAGGCCCTCAAGAAGTATGATGGCAGCACCTCCGATATGAAGATGGAAGACTGGCTAGAGGAGCTAGTTATAGCCTTCGGCCTGATTCGGGTCCCGACCGAGTACTGGGTTCCTCTGGCCATTATCCAGATGCGAGGAGCGGCACGTCAGTGGTGGATGCTTCACCTGGGGAATAGGAAAGAGTCTGAGGTTGCTTGGGCGGATTTCAAGAAGGAGTTATGAGCGGAATTCCTCTCCTCGACAATGAAGGTGGAGAAGAGGCAGGAGCTACTTTCCCTTCAGCAGGGGAGTATGTCCGTGAGGGAACTTGGAATCAAGTTCAAGGACCTCCTACGTTTTTCTCCAGACCTCTTTCCCGATGAGGAGTCTCGGGAAAGACGTTTGGAGGAGGCGCTCCGACCCTCCCTCCAGTATGTTGTTACTCCCTTTACCCTTCCGACATACTTAGAGGTCCAGAAGAAGGCCGAAGTGGTGGAAAGGATGCATGCTCTGGGCGGAGTGTCACGAGAAGGGATCCAGTTGGGACCATCGAAGGGGAAGGCCGTCAGCACTAGGCCTCCAGCATCGGGACCCTCCAGGTTCCGACCCATAGGGAGCAGACCGCAGCAGTTTCAGTTTCGATCCCCTGGCCCACATTCTTTTCCTTCAGGATCGGGACCACGGTGCTTCATCTGCGGGAGCCCTAGACATATCCGGAGTCAGTGCCCCGATCGGGTGCAGTACAGCAGTGGCAGTCATCCCCAGCATCCGCCGCAGCAGCAGTTTCCAGCCAGACCCTTCCAGCAGTAGCAGCAGGGACAGCGAGCTCTTGCTCCTCCGCAGGCAGACATAGGAGGAGGAGGCCGACCTCAGGGCGCTCCCCAGGGACCTCGACCAGGGTGTGGTCGGGGAGGTGGCCGACAGCCGAGGGGCAGGGGAGCTGGGCGTGGATAGTTACACGCCGCAGAGGCAACAGTTCCAGCAGGTCCAGAGGTTGTTCGAGGTACGATCAATGTGTTTAGCACTCTTGCTTATGCTTTGTTCGATACTGGAGCTTCGCACTCCTTTGTTGCACCCAGTCTAGCCCGTGCCTTGGGTCTAGATGCCGAGAGACTTCCAGTGCCCCTGGTGTTGAGCACACCAGCTGGAGGTCAGGCTGACTTGCTGTTCGTTTGTCGGGGATGTAGACTGATGTTAGGGCCACATCAGTCAGTTAGGGATCTCCTTCTGCTACAGATTCAGCCGTACAATGTCATCCTAGGCATCGACTGGCTATTTTCTGTGTGTTCCTTCATCGACTGTTTCCGAAGGAGGGTGGTGTTCTCAGGTTTGGACGGCCAGCGTGTTACCTTCACCGGCGAGCGGAGCAGTTCGAAGGGAAACAAGAGGGAGGAACCTCTCCTCTCCTTGTTGACCGAGCTGACAGTGGAATCAGTAGATGCTGAGATGGTGGAAGTGCCAGAGATCGTCCGCGAGTTTATGGACATCTTTCTTGAGGAGGTGACGACTCTACCCCCTCGACGCGATATCGAGTTCGGGATAGACCTACAACCCGACGCTCGTCCGATCTCGATGGCTCCTTATAGGATGGCACCTTCGGAGCTACGAGAGTTGCGGATACAAATTGATGATATGATGAAGAGGGGTTATGTCCATCCGAGTGCGTCACCATGGGGTGCTCCAGTCTTGTTCGCAAGGAAGGCGGATGGTGGCCTTAGGTTGTGCATCGACTACAGGAGGCTGAATCAGGTAACGATCAAGAATCGCTACCCTCTTCTGAGGATAGATGATCTTTTTTACCAGCTGAAGGGGGCAGGATGGTTCTCGAAGATCGACCTGTGGTCCGGGTACCACCAGTTGAGGGTGAAGGATAGCGATGTCCCGAAGACGGCGTTCAGGTGCAGGTATGGGAACTTCGAGTTCGTGGTCATGCCCTTTGGTGTTACGAACGCCCCGGCCGTGTTCATGGGGCTTATGAACTCCATATTCCGGGAGTACCTGGATCGGTATGTGGTGGTATTAATCGACGATATCCTGATCTATTCAAGGTCAGAAGAGGACCATGCAGAGCACCTGAGGACAGTTTTGGAAGTCCTCTGACAGCACCAGCTCTATGGAAAGTTGTCAAAGTGAAAGTTCTGGACACGAGAAGTGCACTTCCTCGGGCACGTAGTGTCTGAGCAGGGGTTAGCAGTCGACCCATCAAAGGTTGAGGCAGTTGTTTCTTGGCCAGCACCCAAGAATGTGGCGGAAGTCCGGAGTTTCCTCGGACTGGCAGGTTACTACCGGAGATTCGTACCCAACTTCTCCCGAGTAGCAGCCCCTTTGACGGCTTTGACCAAGAAAGACCAGGTTTTCGTGTGGAGCGAGCAGTGCGAGTCATCCTTCAGCTACCTAAAAGAAAAGCTGGTTAGTGCCCCAGTGTTGAGATTACCAGAAGAAGGGATGGCCTATGAGGTATTTTGTGATGCTTCAGGACAGGTCCTGGGATGCGTGTTGATGCAGCAATAAGGGGTGATCTCTTACGGGTCCAGGTAGCTACGCCCCCATGAGCGTAACTATGCCACCCATGACCTGGAGCTTGCAGCGGTCGTTTTTGTGCTAATGTTATGGCAGCACTACCTCATCGGGGAATGCTTTGTGGTCTTCACAGATCACAAAAGATTAAAATATATCTTCTCCCAGCAGGACTTCAACTTGCGACAGTGGAGATGGGTGGAGTTCCTCCAGGACTATGACTTTGAAATCTCTTATACTGAGGGAAAGGGCAATGTGGTGGTCGATGCCTTGAGCAGGAGGACGCAGAAGGATGCGGTCCGAGAGTCGGAGAGTGCCTGGAAGGCAATGGAGGAGTTGGCTGTCTTACACCTGGATGCGAAGAAGGATAGTGGCAGAGGCTGCCTATATCAGATGATAGTGCAGTCATATCTGTTTCGACAAGTGGAGGAGTCTCAGTGGGGAGACCCCGAGTGCGAAGTGATGCGTGATCGGGTTGACCAGGGCGATGCTCCAAGAGAATGGACAGAGGATGGTCAGCACCGGATTCTTTTCCAGAAAAGGTTGTTTGTTCCAATATTGATGCGTGGCAAGGTTCTCAGTGAGTTCCACGACTCACCCCTGGCGGTGCACCCAGGAGTTACCAAGATGTACCAGGGGCTGAAAAGGAAGTTCTGGTGGCCCGGAGTCAAGCGAGTGGCGGCAGAATTTGTGGCTAAATGCTTAGTATGTCAGCAAGTGAAGGCTGAACACCGGGTTCCAGGCGGCCTACTGCAGCCTTTAGCTGTTCCCGAGTGGAAATGGGACGACATCTCGATGGATTTTGTCACGGGACTACCCAAGGTCCAAGGAGGGTGCGACGCCATCTGGGTGGTGGTGGACAGGTTGATTAAATCGGCTCACTTTCTGGCAATCAGGGAGTCAAGTATTGTGGATGCTTTGGCACGAAAGTACGTGAATGAGGTGGTGCGGTTGCATGGAGTTCCGAGGTCTATAGTCTCGGATAGGGATGCACGGTTCACCTCGCGAATCTGGAGAGGATTGCAGCATGTGTTTGGCACCCAGTTACGCCTTAGCACTGCTTTCCATCCCCAGACAGATGGAAAAACGGAGTGCACCATCCAGACCTTGGAGGATATTCTACAGGCATGTGTTCTGGACTCAGGAGAGTCATGGGTGCAATAATTGCCTCTAGTAGAGTTTTCCTACAATAATAGCTACCACTCTACCATAGATATGGCCCCGTTAGAGGCTTTGTACGGGAGGCCATTCCGTTCACCTGTGTGTTGGACTGAAGTAGGAGAGGCAGGCATCCTTGGCCCGGAGGTGGTGCAGAACACGACAGAGAAGATTCAGCTCATACGGGAAAGGATGAAGGCGGCCCAGGACCGACAGAAGTCGTATGCTGATACCAGGAGAAGGCCCTTGGAGTTTGAGGTTGGGGACCACGTGTTCTTGTAGGTCTCCCCGCGGCGTGGGCAACGGAGGTTCGGCAAGGGGGGTAATCTTTCCCCCAGATTCGTCGGACCCTTCGAAGTGTTGCGGCGGGTCGGGGAAGTGGCTTATCAGCTAGCGTTACCTCCGCCGCTGCTAAGGATGCATGATGTCTTTCATGTATCCCAGCTCCGTCAATATCTTCACGATGATTCACACGTCCTTGATTGGGGTGAACTGTACGTCGAGGACGACGTAACCTTTGTGGAAAACCCAGTGATGATCGAGGATCGCAAGGAGAAGGTGCTTCGTGGGCGAGCCATTCCCTTGGTTCATGTGTTGTGGAGACATGGCGGGCTCGAAGAGAGTACGTGGGAGAGGGAAGCACAGATGCGTGCCCAATACCCCAGGTTGTTTTGAGCTTTGTTCCTTTTGTACCTGTTGTGGTAGAACGTTTGACTTTTGGCTATGAAATGTACTAGTTTTTTTCCTCTGTTGTGTGTGAAAAGCCTCGGCTATAGGGAAGAGGGAACCCGACCCCTAATCAAGACGCATTAAGGTGGATGCGATTAAACCCGTGCGGGCGAGTCAGTGCCGCCCAAAGCGGATAATATCTTGACATGGGGGAGGGGAACTCCCCAAACCCACATGACCGGGCAGTTTGGCATGGTATGTTGCTTGGTTCTTGACAGGGGAGTGTTTTTAGTTAGCAGGGGTTCACTCCTAAGAGGTATCTTTCGAAGATGGTTGTTCGAACTCTCTCTTTCCTTCTGGTTTGTTGTGATTCTCGAGGACGAGGATCGTTTAAGAGGTATCTGATGTGATGACCCAGACCCCCCTTGGTCCCTTCCTTTGCCAAAATCCGGATCCTTAAGGGGTAAGGATTGGTGAGGCCGATCGGTGCGACCGATCGGCGGAACCGGCCGACGTCACCCGGCCTTGCCAAGTTGTTTCAGTAACACTCCTTTTTCGCAAATAGGGTTTTAAACCCTATTCTGCCTCGTTTAAAAAATGTCTTAAAGACCCGAAACGCGCACAAAAGTTTTAATTATATACTGAATCAACTCATGAGTCGGTTTAAACCACCCAGCACCTTTAATGATGAGTCAAGCCGCGTGGTCAACCCACGACTTCCACGTCTTACGCGGTTCAGCGTTTTTATCTCAACCGTCCCCGGCTCTTATAAATTAAGGGTTAGGTCGTGGTTTCTCCCTTCCTCGATTGTGGCTCTTCTGGTGCATCAGGCGCGTCGCGTCGTTATCTGTGAAGTTTCGCCTCCCCCCCTGACCTAAGCGTTGGTCATCTATCAGCAAGTAGGGAATTTCTCTCGTCTCTCACTTTTTTGTATCATGCGGGGTGGGCGTTATTTTTTTGTTCCTATGGAATTGGTTGAACCAAACCTTAATGAAGATAATAAACGAAGTTCTAAAGAAAGAATGGGAAGGGGTTGTGATCGTTTTTATGCTTTATCTTGTGATTATCCTTTTTAGTTGTGCTGGTTTATGTTTTTCTAAAAATTGAGGCCGTTGGTGGTCGTTGTATGTGCACTGATGAATCCCCTCGTGATGTTTTAAATCGGTTGTTGAAATTGTGAACTCCTGCTGTGAAATTGGTTAATCATGTATACCCGGCTGAATAAGTTGGAAGCACCAGGATAAACCCTACTATGTTAACTCTAGGTTAGAACACACAGGTTTGAAATCATGGAGTGTGTTAAGTCTTTTAAATATGAAATTACTCGGTGGTTGTGTGAATTTGGGGATGGGATTCCCTGTTGGTATGGTTTCGGTGGTTGTGTGAATTTGGGTATGGGATTTCCTGTTGGTATGGTTTCGGTGGTTGTGACTTTGAGACCGAGTGGGTACTCGTTTATATCACAAATTGGGGAGAGATCCTCTGTTGACAGAACCGGGTGTGAGTGTTTTGGTTGATCCTTGATTTTGATTCTTTCCTTGGTTATGCTTATGGTAGTTGCCCAGTAGTGCTTAAAATTAATTGAACATTTTGACTGAACGTGAAACAAGAATGGGACAAATGGTTTTTGTGGGCAAGGGTCGTGAACTATGACTCGGACGCAGTGGTGTTGTGTTCTGTAGGTTGGCTAGGAAAACCTAAGCTTTGGGTGAGTGTTTGTTACCTATATCTATACTTGTAGCTTTGTGTTTCTTATTCGCGCCCCACCCAAGTTGAGCACTCAGTGCCGAACACCCCCATTTATGGGGGAAGGGTGTTTTTCCCAACACTATTCTTATTGGCTGGTTATTAGCTCCTTTTCTGCTCCCTTTCCCGGATAGCCCAAGTATCTTCAGGCAGGCTATGATGGCCTGAGGTCCATTATTAGCCTAAGAACCTTCGGGCAGGGTAGTACTGTGGTTGTCCAGGTGTGTGCGGCAGGTGGTTTCCCAAGTGTCTTTGGGATGAGGCCCAGGTGTCTTCAGGCGTGACAGTTGATCTTCTAGCCCAGGTGTCTTTGGGCATGGTTACGTGAGACAGTTGAGGCCCAGGTGTGTGCGGGTGGGATTTCAGTAGTGGGACTGCGTGCGGTTGAGGCCCAGGTGTGTGCGGGCGGGATTTCGGTAGTGGGACTGCGTGTGGTTGTGGCCCAGGTGTGTGCGGGCGGGTGTGGCAGTGGGACTGCGGTGAGAATGGCGGGATTGGTCCGATGCGTAGGATGTCTCAATAACCAGTGGGAAAGTGGCGCGGGGTACCCAAACATCGATGTGCTCTGATTATATATACTACTTGACTTGCGTTATTTGGGGAGCATGCCTTGGTGAGGCCTGGGGTGGTTAGTTTACCTTGAATAGGCGTTTGGTTTGCTCCTTTCTCACGAGACTTTAGCATGTTCCCCCACATGTGCACGAGAGTCTTGGTTTTCCCTACTGAGTGTACTTGTATTCTCACCCTACGTTTACTTTCAGGTTTCCAGGAGGACTACCAGGGCTGTGCGGGACCCTACTAGTCGGACAGTTGGAGTTGTTGCTGTTGTCGTACCTTTTTTTTCTTTTGGTATTGTACTTTGAGCTTTTTTTTGTACTTGCACCTTGTTGTAAACTGTTTGAACATGCATGGGGGTTTGTTTGGGTTTATTTATATACACTTGTTTCTTTTCCTTTTTGGGTGGTTGACTTGTCCTATTTCCCGATCCTAAATAATAAAAAGGGTAATGCCTCCCATATTTGTGAAAACTCATACCCTTGGTGCTAGTCGCCACCCCGGGGCCTACTGGAGGCGGGACTCGGGGGGCATTATCTCTCCTACAACTTAAAGAAGGAAGGGTCTGGCAATCTGCTGACCCTTCCCTCCTTTTGGTGAAGGCGGGTCGTGACAATGGAACTAAAATATTACTATGATGTGGTGTTTTAGTGACCTCATTCACATCATTAATTTCCATGGAATATAAATAATTCATAAAATCATTATAATTTTTAAAATTTCAAATGAAATTATCTATTTAATGATAAAATATTCCATCATGGGATATAAAAAAATTGTAATATTATCCCGAAATTAATCTAATTTAATATATATATATATATATTAAAAAAATGTATTTATAATTCATTGTATATTTTGTGTGATATTTTTATTTTTCTAGTAGTGTCCATTACTCAAAGAAATTATAAATATTCAATGAAAACAACATTCAAATATAATTTATAATTTCATCTATCTATATATATTTTAGATATTATCATGAACCCTTACCCTAACTAAATTATAAATTCATGATTAATTAAATTTTTATATAATATAATTCATAAAAAAACTAATTTCATAATGAAAAATAGGAAAAAAAGGTAATATAAATTAATATAAAATATCATTTGATTTATTAGATGTTGAACATGTATTATTTTAGTTATTCTCTCATGAATTAGAAACACAGGATTATAGTGGGAAATGTGAAATCTCATAGGATTAATAAAACATTCAAGTTAATAATTGTAGTTTGTGTAGTGGATTATTGGTTGGATTATCATTAACATGTTTAGTTATTGGAATCTATATTTCATGTAACATGATTTTTGATAAATTTCCACTAATAATCCAATAAAATTGTGTGGGGAAGGATTATGGTTGTAGAGGGTTTAATGTTTTTATAACATCATATTATGATTTTATGGAATATGTTAAAGGACTTTTACAGATGCATTCTCCGATTAGTTTTGATATTATAAGTGTAGGTTCATATATAGTCGAGTACATGGTATATATAGATCTAAAATATGTTAATATTTTATGAAAATAATTTAGTTGAAACTCCCCATTACCTTCCCTTTGTTATGACTTGAAATATTTTAGTTTCCCTTTTATGATTAGGTTTTTTATTGTATTCTTGATATTGGGGGGCCTTTTCTAGGAAAAATAACATAATGTATTTGGATATAGGTTTTTTACATTACTAGTGTTTGATCATATTAATTTAAATGGATTTATAAGGTTCTACTTATGATTAAAGAAGATTATATTTTATTAGGATATTTTCTATAGAAAACAAGGATGAGAAATTCCTACATGACACATTCGCATCAAGAATGGGTTACACAACATAAATCAATTTTGGGGAAAATTTCATAAGTCTGGTGTAGTTCATAAAATTTCTACATGGAATGAAATAATTAAAAAAAATTAAAACATCAATTGGGATTTAATTTAATATATAGAGATTCATTTTTTTGTGTAATTTAATTCTTGGTATTTTAGACCGTGAATGTGATTCATGAAATGAATTATAAGGGTCAAATAGTTTTAAACACATTACACACCTGGATCATTCTACATTTAGTGTGAAAGAATTCATCTCAAACCATATAAATACATTGGTTTTATTTTGATGATCTACTTCTTTTTGTATCACTAAGTTTGGTTTTTGACACCTTTTTAGGTTGTGTCACATATCCTTGGTAAGAGTTGTTCTAGCTAATTCATTTCATTTGGTCATGTTGTTAGAAATTTCTTTGTATTTTTATTTATATTCTTCAACAATTTTTTTTTCTATCAATCCATTATAGTTTCATGTTGTGTCATGTTTTTTATAGGTTGATCAATGAATTTTCAATATCTATTATCAAAGGAAGATAGTTTTCCATCATTCATGATATAGGATTATCCATGAAAGTGTCTCTAATTATTTTAAATGATATATGTTATTGTTGATTCCTTTATATTGTTCATTGAAATGGATTTTAGATAGGTTAAAGTGTTTTTTATTACATTTGAGCATGGATTTTTGAAATGGATTTGGAAAAAATATATAAAATTGGGAACCATGGGTTTATTAAGAAATGAACATAGTTAACCCTAATTTTTGGAACCCCATATGGGTTACTTTCGTGATATTGATTGATTTTGGAATTATAAGATATCATATGGATCCAATAATATCATAGTTTGGGATTATTTATGTCATGATTTCCTCCCTCTATAGAGGGACCTCATGAGTTGGAAATGATGGAAGAGATATTATGACCCCTGATTCACACCTCCAGTAGGCCATGGGGTGGTGACCCGCACCAAGTGTATTCTATTCTCACAAAATGGCACGCGTTAACATTTTATAGTAACAAAATCAAGAGACGAGATGTATCAACCAAAAAAACATCAAGATAACTACAAAATATAGCCAAAATAAATCCCTCATATTTGTTTAAAAAAATATATCTTCTACAAATATAATAAAATCCAAAGTTTGTTCCAAATGAACAATTCTATGCAGCGACACAAAAAATATCCTCGTATCTGAGCTAGTAATGTGCAGTATGGTCCACATAATTCTCTTTCAAATCTGAAATAGGTTTTTATGTTTAGGTTGAGGATACAAGTATACTTAGTTTGAAAAACCATGGTATCTCATGCACATGAGGAAGAATAATACGTATCCCATATGAGAAAATAGTAGAAAAAAACCACACCTAAAAAATAATACTAGCCATCCCATCCTCACCAAGAAAAACTCACAAAATATCGCATGTTAAGTAATGCATTATGATTAGAACATTTATGTTTGGGTATCATGTACCACTTCCCACTGGATAGTTTCTCATACCCTAATGAAAAATTTCTTGAAGCATCAACACTCTTCCATAAGACCCATGTCACAACCCGCCCACACACACTTGGGCCATAGAGCTAGTCCCACAACCTGGGCATATTAAGCTCACCAAATCCCTCTTAGACACACATGTGACACAACCATAACACAACCCACCCATATACACTTGGACCATAACCATATCATATCCTAAAGACACTTGGTATGAGCACCACATCTAATCTCATAGACACCTGGGAAAGAATACCTCACCTTCAAACACATGGGCATCATAATCGCACCACAACCTGACCGAAACATCATGGTAAACCAATTCCTAGAAAAGGGAGAAGGAAATATCCAATAACTAGACATTTATCCTCATACTGGTATGTTGGTAAAACACACCATCCTCCTTGATAATGGAGGTGTTCAGCACATAGTTCACAACATGGGTGAGGTGCATATAGAAAACATAAGGAATGAATATGTATACATATTTATTATTAAAAAATCATGCCTAACCTATAGGTTTTCCCAAAAAACAACTAGTCCACAAAACTGACTTTGATTCTACCTCAAAATGTATTTATGAACACAAGAAATAATATATTAGTAAGTTGACAATTGAATTCCTCTTCATGAAAATACATAAATCAAACATACCCCCATAAAACTCGTTTAACAAATTAACATTATTTATTAATAAATATATGTGTTCAGTCCATATCTACCTAGGAACTACAAATCATAGAAAACAACAATCCAAATGGAATATTGCACAGTAATAAAAAACAACTACAGTAAGGAAACTCACTTTATATTTCCACTCTATTTTACACCACTACCATCATCATTATTAAAATCCATTCCACACATTCCATCATATAAACATGAAAAACCCAACTCAAAATCAAAATATACAACAAATCTCATTACAAAAAAACCTGACAACCCTTCTTTATAACAACACTTCACCCATCACATCCAGTAACATAAACATAGAAGTACCAGAATGTGCACCCCCTTTACTCTAACACTGCCCACCCATTCCATAATCTGTCAATATCTCAAACTACTATTAAATTATACCACATGTACCAACCCACATTATAGTTGTGATCTCAACCCCAACACCACACATCCACACATGGAACAAGATTAAAAAAATTGACACAACACACAACCAACCCAAGAAAAGAAGGGAGTATTTCATTTAGAAAACACACATTCCATAATTATACTTTGATAATTTATAGGTTATCATAGAGAAATTTCTACCCAGAGGCATCCATTTGTTTAACAAGATATACTTAGATAATAAATATCATATTTATTTATAGACATTCAACACATGATCAATAGATATCCATCACAATTTACCCTGAGTGCACAAACAAGGACCACTAATGACCATCATTTTATGTATTTATATAGCCCATATATATCACAATATTAATTAATTGTGATATAGAATCTTGTATCACTTTTCCTAGACACTATTTATTGGTTTATATCTAATTCAATTACCATTAAAAAATTAGATTAAACAGCCTTCACATGGGAAAAATTCATACAACCACCCTACATGATACATGAACATGTGGGATGAAGGGATCCCTACTTCAAGAAACATATGATAATCACCTACTCATTGCACCAAATAGGGTGTAAAAATGATACTGGAAAACATAATCAAAGGTTGAAAAATAGACACACATATCCTTGTGTATGAGTAGTTATGCGGATTATCGGTAGAAATTTTAAGGGAAAATACATAGTGATGAGAGTATCTCGATTATAAAAATTTTAGATCCTATAGAAATGTATAAATGGTTTTAAATTCCATTGAAGACATATCAGGATAAAGACCATAAATTTTGACTATCTAAAAGCCTCATGAGCATTAAGAATTTATTGATATAATTTACATCCTTTAAAAAGGCTTGAAAATCACTTAAATGTGGTTTTAATCTAATTTTATGTAAATATAAATGTTAATGTTAAAAACTAGAAAAATTGGATAAAATTAGGATTTTGAACAACTCTTGGGGATGAATCACCATTGGGTGAGTAATTTTCGCTAGTAACTAGTGGGTGAGGCATTGTTCGGTGACTCACTATTAGATGAGTCACCTGTAAGAGTTACTAGTGATAAGATACCGATGTTGAGTCACCATTTGGTGAGACACCGTTCAGTGCACCACCATTCGATGTGACACAATTCGGTGAGTCACGGTTTGCTGAGTCACCATTTGGTGAGTCACTATTATGTTAGTGGCCATTCGGGGAGTCACCATCACAACTCACTACCACAAACCATCATCAGAAAGTCACTATTGTGTGTCACTGGGCCTTACTCACCGTTAGTGACTTACCATTCCAAACTCACCATTGAGAGTCGCTATTGTAATTTGATGGTGGAAAACTCTCTGTTAGACGAGTTATCATTGGGAAAAATATAATTTTGGAAAACTCAAGAAATGAGTCACCATTATCTCCAGAACACCTCTAACACATGATTTTGACAAAGGAATGGACCATAGAGGTCTGATCCTTTATATTAGATACCTCTCAAACTATTATCTCCCTCGAGAATTCAAAAAAAAACTAGAAGTAAAAGAGGGGTCTGAACAAACACCTTGTGAAATACCTCTCATGGATCATGCAATACTTGAAACACCAAAACTGGAATCAAGGTTCAACAATAAACCACACTATGTTATTCAAAATCTAGAGTGAATCCTCAAAATCCAATAACACCTCTAACATTTTCTAATCCAATCGACCAAAAGAGAAACCACCCAATTATAACCACAACACTATTCTGAACACATAAATCGTGGAATTCCTCCATCAATGTCGAAATACTATCAACTCTATGAATCACTAACTTTCCCGAAAATGTTTAATCACATCACAATTTATGCGTCTCGATTGGGAATTAGGTCCTCCCTTTTCCACATGTAAGGACATCATCACACATTACAGAATAAAGAAACAAATAATCTCATTGAAAACAAGGTTAAAACATCAAATTACATGGAAAAAGATGACAAGGATGAAACCAAAACAACTTTGGGTACTGGGCACATATTTGTTTATACCTTTCCCATGTACTCTCCTCCTAGCCACAATGCATCCACAACACATGATCCAAGGGAATAGTTTGTCCACCCAGAACCTTCTCCCAATGATCCAGGATCTCTATTGTCCAGTCCAAAAAATACATGTCATATTAAATATACAAATATACTCTATTAATTACATGAGAGTCAAAATTAATATACCAACAATGAATAGAGGGCTGAAAGATGTCGTGGTCCTTCTTCAACTATGGTGGCAGTGCCAACTGGTATGCCAACTTGCGAACTTGCCTCAACACCTTGAAAGGTCTAATGAATGTTGGAGAAAGCATTCTCCCAATGCCAAACCTATACTAACCTTATTGTGGGGAAACCATTAAGAACATGTGTTCTATGAAATTGAACATCAAATGCCTCCTCTTGTGATCATCATACGACTTCTTTTGGCCATGTGCTTCCTTCATGCTCTCACAAAAAGGTTTCACCTTCTCGGTCGTACTCTGCACCATTTCTAGACCTAGAATATCTACCTCCCCAACTTTCTTACGAGAAAAAGTGTGAATGATATGATATTCCATACAATGATTCGAATGGAGTCATTCCAATGGATGATTGATAACCATTATTGTAAGAAAAATCTACCAAGAGAAAGTGTCTCACTCATGATCTAGCAAAGTACAGTAAGCATTCCCACATCATGTCCTCCAACGTTTGGATGGTCCACTCTATATTTCCATCCATCTATGGGTGGTGAGAAGTTATAAGGTATAAAATAGTTACAAAACATGATGTAATCCTTTCTAGACATGTGAGGTAAACTGGACATCATGATTTGAGATGATGGATCTCCAAAATCCATGTGTTCAATTATAAACTTATCGGCCAAGGAATCCACAATGACAGACTCCATAATCACTAATAAGTGACCTAATTTTTTCAGTCAATCCACCAAAACATAGATTTCATAACATCCTACCTGATCCTAGGGTAACCCTATGATGAAATCCATCGATATGTAATCCCAAAGGCACATGGGGAGACATAGGTTCTACAATAGACCACTGGGAACACAATGATGAGACCTCACCACCTAGAACACTACAAACTTTGATATCAACTCAGCCACATCCTGATTTACATTGGTCCATGAAAACTAAATCCAAAATCCACAATACATCTTGGAAACTCTTGGGTGAACTTATAAAGAAGAGCTATGAAAGTCATGAAGAAATTTCTTGCACATCACCACTAGAAAAAATAGCCACCCATAGAATATCCTCTTATTATAACCATCCTTTTATCATATCTCCAAATAATCACAATGGTCAACACATTTTTTTCATCACTTATGCCTCTGAGTCTCCCCACTAAGACTCCTCTACCTTCAACATCAGAGATGACCGCACTATCATCATAAATAGACATCTCCTACCACTATCCATTTCTGAATTTTGGTGCAAGGTGTCCAACTCCTCCATTGGTTCTAAGAATATTTAGATTCTTGAACAACCTCCGTATATGACTTCCTTCTCAAAGCATCATCTATGAAATTCCCTTTCCCAAGGTGTAACAGATATTGAAATTGTAATCCTGTAGAAACTCCATCCACCTTCGTAGTTACTTCTTCAAATATAAATGGGAAAAGATATACCTCAATCTATTCTGATCAATGAATACCAAAAACTACTCTCCAATGAGGCGATGTCACCATAACTTCAATGAGAACATGACGACCACTAAATCTATATCATTGGTGGAATATTTTCATTTATGGGGATGTATATTAAAATACCCATAATATATCACTCCCTGCTCTTGAATTAGTTTGTATCCTTAGCCCAGATGGGAAGCATCACAAAACACCATGAACATCACCCCTTCCTCTCACAACCAGAGCAATGGATAATAGACCAACATACCCTTCAGGTAGTTAAAAGTTGGATAAAACTACTCACTCTACACAATGTCTCATTCTTTTCTGTTCAATGTCACCAATGGAGCTATAACATGGTAGTAATTTTGTATGAACCTCTGATTATATCTTGTGAGACCAAGAAAACTGTGAACCTCTACCATGTTCATCTTTTTCTTCCTAAGAAACATTTTCTTCAACCATTGACGGGTCAACTTCCACACCCTAATGTGACACCACATGTCCATAGAAGTGCACGTCACACATCCTAAACCTGAACTTAGACAAAATTCCATGGATTTTGTGGAATTAAAGAACCTTTAAGATGAACATTAGATGCTCAACATTCTCCTCATTTTACCTCATGTAGATGAAGATGTATTCAATTAATACAATGATGAACCAGTCCATGAATTCATGAATGGATGATTTTATAAGTCCCATGAACACTTCTGTTGTGTTTGTAACACTGAACAACGTGACCAAGAACTTGATGTGTCCATACATGAACCTAAAAGTAGTAGTCAAGATATTTCCCTCCTTGAATCCCAACTTTTGATATCCAGAATTAATATCCATCTTAGAGAACCAAATATACCCTCCCATTAGGATAAAATGTTCATATATCCTCAGAAGAGGGAAACGGTTCTTGACCATCACATGATTTAAACTATGATTGTCTATGAACAACCTCATATCACTATCCTCTTTCATAAACAAGACTGAAGTACCACACAGTGACACAATGGGATGAATAAATCCTCTATTAATCTGGTCATAATTCTAGATCATGATCTCCCACAACATAGAAGGTTCAATCTGATAAGGATCCATCAAGATCGTACTGGAACCGGGCCCAAAGTCTACTACTAACACAACATCATATCGAGGGTTTAGTGTTACAACATCATTGGTAAAGAAAAAAACTAAATCCACATAAAATTTATTTCCTTCACTATTTCAGCTTCCATTGATTCCACTGACGACTCATCCAATAATGAAACAAGAAGCTCAATATTCCGACTGCCCGCCTGATAGCTCTGCCAACCAAAGAAAACCACATACTGGCTATCTATGTCAAAAAAATTATTCTCCAATGGATGCATTAAATATGATAATTTATTAAATACAACTAGTTTAGGTGAGGGATAATATTTTATGGTTTCATTTGTTGCAATAAGAGATACCAATATGATTGATGCGGCCCCATCATCAGCCTACCTCCCCAGAACACATCATAAAATCTGTTTTGACCACCATCTAGAATACTCAACACCATAGGGATGATATTTCTCTCAACATATATTCCTAGAACATGGGATAGACTGGGTGAAATAATGGAGTGTAAATCTCCAAAATCAAATAGGGCATAAGCATGAGTACTGAACAAACTGACCATACCTCGAATGATCTCTATCCCCATTGGGACTACTGCCTTTGTAGCATGTAACTGGCTATGCCTACATCCTCTTCCCTTCTACTAATTACTGCCACCCCTACCATGTCTTGTTCACTATCCCTGAGGAATACCATGATTTCTTCCTCCACCTACTCTATCTCTCCTTAGTAAAGTAAGAGCCAACTATCTATGCTATAGAAATAGCCTTTCCTGCAAGTACTATAGAGTTGGGTGTCGAAACTACCCGTATCCATTATACTGATCTCTAATGACCATCATGCATTTACTCTGAATATGGAAACCTTTTTCACAAGTGACAAAAATGTGTCCCAAGTTCATGGGAAAATCACAATGACCTGAAGGCTGAGATGAGAACTGTTGAGGACAACTCCTCGATAGTTGGATCCTCAAAGGCCCTTGACCCTGAGACCTTCTACAGTTATCCTTTCTCATTGAATAACTCTTCTAGTTCCACACTCATGGTAGATATTTAGATGAGTGAATCCACTAATCTATGTCTACCATCTTTTAGACCTCCATGTATTTCATCAAGGTGAATGGAGTAACTGCATACTGGAGTGAAAGAACAAGTGCTTCCTCTAGAAGTCTCACATGAGACTCCTCACCCAGAAAGGGAGAAGGAGAATATTAAAGGAGAACCTTAAACTTTATTTCCATATACAATACTAACATACTCCCCTATAAGAGGGAGGGTAACCCCTGCCACTTCTAATCCTTCATGGTGGATGCAAAGAGTTCCTAACAAAAATCCTACTCATATTTATACAACAAAACATCATCATCTTCTCCCCATCCCAGGTACATCATCCACCACTGATGCATGGATCAATACATCTAGTGCAACAGCAAAGGAACACAATAAATTTTTATATCCTAGAACAAACTGATGGTGATCAGAAGCTCCTCAAGCCAACTCACTATCTTCTTATCTGGAATGCTACCCTCATACTTTCCTAGAGCATGTCATTGGAAATCATGTAATGTATTCTTCCACTTATCATCCTCCACTGCTCGATCAACCCTCTATCAATCAACAGGGTTATCCTGATGAACCTCCACTACCTACACTACACATGGATGATGACAAGGTTCCATAGCTAAAAAGGTGGACAAGGAATACCTATGCACTATTTGTTTGTAATTTTATAGAATATTAATTTCAACTCATTTAACTCTTTTAATTACCCATTTCAAATTTCCCAAAACATACTAATTTATACTGGAACACAATTCAATATGATGCGTGTACCTTACCAAGGGTCTCTACCATGAAAACAGTGTATCCTCACTTGGTTGTTTTGGTAGGATCATATTCCTTGCATCAGATCACGAGTAGCCCCAAAATCCCACATCGTAACTAGTTTTCTATAACATATATCATGTACTAAGGTCATTAAAACATTTTTCCCTACTAACCCATGAAATACTCCCTTTTTCTAACTCCTAAATCCATCCTATCTCTCAACCATCACATCTGATACCATTCTTTCATGATCCCCTCCCTCCAATGATGCCCCTCCTCTGCTGGCAATCAAGGAAGAGATATAATGACCCCTGAGTCCCTCCTCTAATAAGCCCCGGGGTGGTGACCAGTACTAATCATATAAAAATCTAACAAAATGGAAGGCATAATATTTTTCATAGTATCCAAATTTAGAGATAAGATGTATCAACCACAAAACAACTCCAGGACATATATATATGAAATCCAAAATCCATACCATTTGAATGTCTAAAAAAATGATACTACTAAAAATACAAGAAACTAAAAAGTAAGTACCAAAAGAACAAATCTAAGTAGTGACACATCAAATATCCCCACATTCAAGCAAGTAAAGTCCATAACAGTCAACTTAATAATGTTAGAAAACTGAAAGTAGTTTTTATATATAGAGAGAACAAACATGTATACTCAGTAGAAAAAACCTATGTCTCGCATGCACAAGTGGGAGAACCATACTAATTCCCCTGTGAGAAAAAAAATATAATCCAACAACACTTAATAAATAATACTAGCCATCCCAACCTCACCAAGGAACACTCACCAAATATCGCATGTTATATAACGTCTTATAATAAGAAAATTGATGTTTGGGTACCCCACACCACTTCCCTCTGTTAAACTGCTCATACACTAACATAAAATGCTCAGACACTACCACACCCTTCCATAATCTCCTTGTAACAACCCACGCACACACCTAGGCCTCATATCTATATATGCAACTTGGGGATATGAAGATCACCACATCCCAACCACACACACCTACACCACAACCTTACCAAATCCCACCACAAACATCTAGGAGACAATAATACAACTTCCCAAATACACCTCATAATAACACCACATATCATCCTGTAGACACTAGGGAAACCATATGTCACTCTGCTAACTCCTTGGCCTCACAAATGAATCACAAACTACCCAAATAATCTTGGGATTATAATTCCGAAAACAGTGATTAGGGAAGATACAATAAACAAAAATCTATCCTCTCACGGGGAGGTTGGGAAAAGTCACCATCCTCTATGAATATAGAGCTGTTCGGAACACAGTCCTCAACTTCGGTGAGGTGTGCATAGAAAGCAGAAGGAAAGTATAAGTATATGTAATTAGTATCAAAAACATAATACAAACCATTAGGTTCTTCCCAAACAATAAACCATCCCAAAAAACTGCAGTTACTACTACCTTTAAATGTATTTATCAACACCAGCACCATCCACTTTAGAAGTTGATAAATGAAAGACACTTTAGGAAAATCCAAAACTCAAGCATTCCCCAACAAACTCATTTAATGAATTATGATGAATTATTTAGATATCTATTTTTAAATTCCATCTCTTCCTTGGAAAATAATAATCACAACATGAAACAAGCATGCAAAATAAACCACACGGAAGAAAAAGAACCACAATAAGGAAACTCACTTCATATTTCCACTCCATTCAACACACGTATCAACCACTACCATCACCATTCTTCTAGTTAATTCTACCTAATATATCCTTTTCAAAATAAAACCCCAAAATCACAATAAATATCAACAACAAATCTCATCTCAACCTAACCTGAGAGCCCCACCATATAACAACAACACACCCATCACATCCAGTAACATAATCATTTCACAACCCAAACCTACAGCCCCGATTCTAAAACACTACTCACCAATTCCACAATAATTCAATCTACCAACTAGATATTCCATTCCACCACCCATACCACCCCACCTTAAAACCATCCTCCCAACACCATCACCATAAAACCACACAAGGGACAAGTAATAACAAAAACACACACAACACATAACCTCTCCATACAATGTAGGGTGTATTAAGATTTTTAAAAGGCTCATTCATTCATTCCACATTTATAATTATAGGGTTATCACATATCATGTTTGATCATGAGGCATCCATTTATTTAACCAGATATTAAAATTTAATCAATTACATATATATTTACATCATTTCAACACACGATCAATAACATTCCATCGCAATTCTTCTTCGGTTCACAAACAAGGGCCACCAATAACCATGATTTTCAGTAGGCATATAGCCCATATAGATCACAACATTAATAAACAATGAAATAGAAGCATGTGTTAATTTGCACCATACCCTGTTTTTTATTTTAAAGTTGATTTAATTATCTTTATTAAATTTGGATTCAACTTCTTTCACATGGGAAACATTTTTACACCCACCATGTTGTAGGTTTCATCCACAATGGAAGCGTGTTTGTGGGTGTACCCAACTTGACTTTAGTGTTAACAAAGATCAATCTGAGATCCGTCATGATAATAAAACACTGGATATTTGGAATATAATGATGAAAAAAAAGAAATAGGCGGAGTCTCGGAACCATATATAGGATCCTCATATGTTGGTTATAATTAATTTAATTAATTGACAAGAATTACCTTCATAGAATTTTTTCTTCGTTGATGTTTTTGGTCAAGATCTGATGTGATCCATCACTGTGTCATAGAATCCAAGTGTAGGATTCCTCTAGCGGTTATCCACACATGCTCCACGTATCTCTGGATGTTGCCGAAGGGATCTTCAGGTGCTAGCGTGGAAGGTCATTCACTTACAATGTCCGCCTTCGATCGCCTTGATCCGGTGGAGGTGGATCACTCTCTCATAGCTTGAGAGAGTTCTTGGTGGAAAAGGAATTCTCTCTTGGCTTGAGAGATTTTCCAAATCCATTATGCACAACCACACAAGAAAATGGCTAGGATAATGAGAAATATATAATTGGGATTTTTAATTACATAGAATAATAAAATAAATTAATTACCAAAAAGCATTTATCCATTTCATTGAATTATTAGTAATACCCCATGTATAATAATAACAATTAACTATTATTATTACCTGAAATGTGCCTAGAAAATTACACCTAATATTATTTAATTAATTAAATAATATTATTTCTCATAAATTCCCAGAAAAAATACACGGTGTGTATATTTAATATACACGACGTGTACTTTTGTTTTTCCATTTTTTCTTTATTTCCTCCACCACATTTATTAGACCTTGAATAATGTCTATTTATTTCTAAAATAAATATCACTGCATTAATCACTAATAAATATATTATTTTTTCCACAATATATTCTCTCGAATAAATAGTGTCGAAATAAATGCGACCAGCCATCCTTAAATAATTATTAAACCACAATCGAGAATAGTCATTATTTAACTTGTTAAATTAATATTTAACTGAGATACTCGGACACACTTAGTGTGTGACCCTCTAGGCTTCTTTCTCAGTGGCATTAGACATATCCTACCTAAAGTCCAAGGTTAGAGTCTAGCAACACGCTAAGGCACCCATAGAGAAAGAATTTAATGTCGCAATGATGTGTCACCTCCTATGAACTCTTACCATGTAATATAATTCATTTGTCTCGATATCTAGAATCCAGCGGGTTGCATGCTAGTTCCATCAACCCATGTGCTCAATTATTCTTTCTTTGACTTTCCAGAATTAAACTTTCTCATTCGTCACCATGGCCATGGATTTATTTAGGCTATATCAATTCCATCAAAGGGCCTAAGATATCTACTTCCGTTATGGAACAGAAGGGACAAATCCTTTCTCGCATTATCTATTAATGTAGTATCACTCATGACGCGCCCAACGTATCCTACCTCACTACGAATAGATTTTCATCACAGTTTTCATCAATACATCTAAGTGTGCGAGTTATAATACCCATTAATAATAATCCTTAAGTCTAAGGACCAATACACACATCCGCAGATAGGAACATCCAATGATACTATGAAATGTGGATTTCCTACTGGCAGGTCTCGTTCTCATAATATTCTCCTAGATATTACCAAGGTCTCACACTATGAGAAGGTTCCTTAAAGTTTTATGAGTCCTCACCCCTAATGGCCTGTATTATTTGTGTCCCTCAGATAACATCATCTGGTCATAGAATATATATTCAAGAACAGTGTTATGGCACTTCCGGGTTCTCATCACAGCAGGGATCCTCTATGACCCTTTAATGCAACAGCTATCCTTAGGACATTATCACATGCATTGTTATGTAGAAGAACAATCAAGATGTGATAAGGTATTTATTAATGAATAAATTACAAAGTAGTTGGTTCTAGGCCAGCTACTTCAACAGACTCCCACTTAGACTAGACCCAACTACTAACAGCCTTTAACCCACTAGCTCTCACATGATATTCATGCTTATGCGGAGATATGACTTTAGTTGTGGGGTATATGATGTTCTCTTCTGTGGACACTCTTCTAACTTCAAATTCACCCCTTTGATAGAAGTCCTTCAAGAGGTGATACTTCTAGAGTATGTTCTTTGTCCGTTGATGTGAACTTGTTTCTTTGGAAAGAGCCACCACTGTAGTATTATCACAATACATTGTGATATGATCTTTATTTCTAGTCACCACATCAAGATCTTGGAAAAAGTTCTGAATCCAAATGGCTTCCTTGGCTACATCAAAAGCTGCTATATATTCAGACTGTGCTATAGAATTGGTGACAACTGGATTCTTTGAACTCTTCTAGCTCACAGCTCCTCCATTGAGACAGAAAACATATCCAGATTGTGACTTCAAATTGTTCTGATCTATCTAAAAACCAGCATCATCATACCCTCTAATGAAAATCTCCTCGTCTCCTCCATACACCAGGAACATATCCTTAGTTCTTCTCGGATACTTAAGGATAGTCTTGATAGTAGTCCAATGTTGTTCTACTGGATCTTCATACTATCTACCTATTATTCTTAGTGCATAGGCAACATAAAGCCTGGTACATAACATGGCATACATGATGGATCCTATAGTCGAAGAATATGAGATATTACTCGTTATATCTTTATATTTTTGTGTCTGAGGACATATTTTCTTAGAAATATGTAGGCCATGTGATAGAGGAACCAATCCCCTATTGGATTGTTCCTTACTAAATATCTTTAGTATCTGGTCAATGTATGTACCCTGACTTAGTCCAAGTAGCCTCTTGGATCTATCAAGAATGATCTTGATCCCTAGAATGTAGGCTGATTCACCTAATTCCCTCATGGAGAAACACTTGTTCAACCAGTCCATAACTAACTGTAAGACTAGTACATAATTTATAATAATCAATATGTCATCAAAATATAATACTAGGATAACGATCGCATTCCCATTAAACCGCTTATAAACAAATGGCTCAAATTAGTTCTTAATGAAACCAAATTTCATTATGGCTTTATTAAATCGAATTTTCCACAACCTGGATGCTTTATTTAATCCATAGATGGATTTCTACAACTTTCAAACTCGTTTGGATTCACCTGGTGTCACAAACCCTTATGGTTCTGTCATATAGACATTTTTCTAATGGTTTTTGTTAAGGAATGATGTTTTGACAACCATTTGCCAAATCTCGTAGTCACGGTAAACTAATATGGAAAGTATGATTCTTATGGATTTAAACATGGAAACTGGCGATAAGGTTTCATCAAGTCAATTCCTTGAAGTTTTTTTGAATCCTTTAGCCACTAGCTTTTATTATAGGTGTTAACTTGACCTTCCATGTCTAGTTTTCTCTTGAATACCCATTTACATCCAACAGGATTTATATCAACTAGATCATCGACCAGAACCCATACTTGGTTCTAATACATGGAATCCATCTCAGAATTCATAGATTCTAGCCATCTTGAAGTTTATAAGCTTTCTAATACTTCCTTGTAGGATAGAGGTTCATCATTGTCCAACAATAATGATTCACCATCCTCAGTGACTAGGAAACCAAATCTCTCTGGTTCCCTTACCCCTCTTGAGCTCCTACGTAGTACTTGTGTTTATGGAACCTCTTCCATGGGAACCTATAGAACTTGTTCTTGTACCAACTCATGTGTATCTTGATCATCAACTTCATCAATGTCAATCTTACTCACACTATCTTTTTTGAGGATGTGATCCCTCTCAAGAAATACGTCTTGTCTAGAAATAGTCACTTTCCTGTCTAAAGGGATATATAGGTAATATCTTTTCATTTCCTTGGGATATCCTATAAAGATACACTTCATGCTCCAGGGTGCTAGTTTGTTGTCTGATAAGGCCTTAAAAATGACTTGCATCCCCATACACGTGTGTGCGATAAAATTGGTTTCTTTACATTCCATAATTCGGAGGGAATTCTATTTTCCACCTTGGTTGGTACTCAGTTTAATTTGTATGTTGCAGTATGTAATGCATATCCCCAAAAGGATAATTAAATATCTGTATGAATCATCATAGACCTCACCATGTCCAACAAGGTGTGTTTCCTCATTTCACTAACACCATTCCACTATGGTGTATAAGGAGGAGTGAGCTGTGATAGAATCCTAGACTCCTGTAGAAGATCGATGAACTCTTGGTTCGGATATTCTCTACCTCGATCTGATCGAAGCTTCTTTATCTTCTTACCAAGATGATTCTCTACTTCATTCTTGAATTCCTTAAATTTCTCTAAGTCTTCTAACTTATACCTCTTTAATTAGACAAATCCATATCTACTCAAATCATCAGTAAAAGTTATGAAGTAAGAATATCCACCCCTAGCTTCTACTAGAAATGGTCCACACACATCTGTGAGAACCAATCCTAGAAGCTTTGTGGACCTTTCACCCTATCCACTGAAAGGTGGCTTGGTCATTTTTTATTATAAACAAGTGTGACATCTATCAAGTGGTTTTAGCTCAGTAGAGTCTAAATAGCCATCTAGGAAGGGCTTTGTCAAGAGCTTCTCATTTACATGACCGAGATGGTGTTGCCATAACTGGGTGATATATGACTCATGTGAGTTTGTTTCATTATCAATTTCCACCACTTGGTTTTCGTAATTTAGTACATACAAACCATTATTTAAATGCATCATTCCATAACATACATTGTTCTTATAAAATAGACAACCCTTATTTCCAAACTTGAGAATAAATCCATCTATATCCAAAAAAATACAGAAATTATGTTCTTGGTAACACTAGGAACATAATAACAGTTATGTAAACCAAAATCATTTCACTTGGAAATGAGAGGTGTTAATCGCCAATGGATAACGTAGCCATCCTCATGCCATTAGTAGCTCAAATATCCACCTCTCCTCTGGAAATCATTCTAAATCTACATGGATCCTAGATTTCAATACAGATGTGAGGCCCAAACGTTGTATCTAATGCCCAATGTGTAGAAATGGAAATATTACACTTGATAAAGAATGCACCTTTAGAATCCCCATGCTTTTGGGTGCAGTTCCTCTTCTAGTGGCCTTGCTTACCACATGAAAAACATACCACCTCTCATTCCTTTCCTGCCTCTAGATCTTTCCCTTCTTGGAGGGACGATGCTCAGGGGCTTCAGACCATTTATAAGTCTTTAGCCCCTTTGCCTTGTCCTTTATTTTCTTATTCACCATAAGGATTATGGGATTGTCATGCCCCATGTCCTTATCTACTTAGAGAATTAAGTTTAGAAGTTTTGGTAGAATCTTCTCATTTTTGATCATGTTGTAGTTGAAAATAAAGCTAGAGAAGGTCTTGGGCAGTGATGATATGATGAGATCTGTATGCAACTCATCCAAGAACTTAATACCTAAGATGTCTAGGCGTTCAATGTAGCCAAAGAAATTTACTACATGAGGCCCAGCTGGAACAGACTCTCCAATCTTAGTTGTAAAAAAATCATTGGATATCTTATATATCTCTTGTCCCACCTTCTCTTGATAGAGATCCTTATGGTGAGACATCATGCTATACGCGTCCATGTTTTCATGTTGCTTCAAGAGGTCATTAGACATGGACGATAGCATGAAACATTAGACATATATGGAATCACCCATGTGTTTCATATAGAGAGATAGTTCCTCATCACTTGCCTCTTTTCCAGGTGCAACTGGAATAGTCTCTTCCAGCACATACAATTTCCTCTCGTGGAAAAGGATGACGCATAAATGCCTCTGCCACTCTTGGAAATTGTTGCCAGTGAGAAGGTTTTCCTTCTCAATTATGGTTCAAAATGATATGTTTGAAGTCATTTTTCATGTCGTTTCTACAAATTAAGATGATCATAGGTTTAGTACATTATTATGATAAAACTGATACAAATAAATTAATTAATTCTTATTAGTCTCCCACTATTTTATCGAAATCCAATAACCCTCACCATTGACATCAGAATATTTTGTTGCCTGAATATTGTAGTGTCAAGGATCTATATTTCCCATCGCATTACCCTAAATAGGTTTGTTTAGGAAACTTGAAGGGTTTTAGGTAGGCATTCTAAATTCCAACTTCATTAACTCGTAGCTCCTTGATCCGCTGAGTGGACTCCTCAATCCTGAAATCCATTTATTTTTGGACTTCCTCAACCTTTGCCTCTTGGTCACACCATGTCCTATTGTGGAAGTCAACCCTTTATGTGAACCAAGTGAAGTCAACCCAAAACCTTGAATTATAATTCCCTAATAATTGAAAGCACCCCAACTAGGGTAGGTCAAGAACTTTGAACTATGGTTCGATTCTAACCAAGATTATGGAAGGTTATAACGAATTAATATTTATTTGAGGGATTTTATCCTTATACGTAAATTTACATTTTATTATCTTTGATTAAATGCTTTTTAATATTAAGTGGGATATACTTAAGTGATTAACCATGTCTAAGATACTATTTTATGCATAAGTTGGTCTTATTTTAGTTCCATCTTGCGTGTTTGTTTAATACATTAATTTTGTGATTGTAACAACACACCCACAATAAATAAACCATGAAACTGACAGAAATAAAATAAATGGTATGACCATGATCTTTTTCTATTGGTTAGTTTATCTAGCGGCTGATAAACTAACCCAAGACCTAGGGGAGAAACACATTGAATCTTTTGGGTTCGTGTTTGCAGCTTTCCCCACCTGTCCACCTTTGTATCTCCTTTGGTTGGTTTCACCTTGGCTCATAACATGAGTTGCCTCCACCAGCTTGGGAGCTCTATACATTATATATGATTTTATCTCACACGCAGGTGAGGGGTAAAATAGGGTTTTACATAAAAGAGACATTGGGCTTACAGGCCCAACATATTTATGAGGAGAAGGCTCACAGGCCAACAAATTTAATTTAAATAAATAAATTAAAAGAAAACATTCACATACAAAGGTCTTGGTCTAGCTCATGATCATCCATACATGCAACGATGTTTACTCATAAATAAAACTAGAATTTAATTCTTTAATCATTATTGTTTAAGAGAAATCACGCTAGAATTAATTAATTATCTTTAATTAATCAATCCTTTTATCTTAAACCATTTTCTAAATGTTCTGGAGATTATCATCCATCATAATTTTAAAAAAAATAAATTCATTTAAAATTATCTTTGTACGTAACTTATACCTTGGAGGAAACCCAGTGAATTTTCGTTCATAACTACCCAATGAGTTGAAATGAACATTACGTAGATGATAAATTAAACACATATATATAAAACACCTATCACGTGGTGTGCCTCAACTTTATGCCTGCGTTATGGTACATGTATCAAGGGTTTGTATAATATAACAATATATTTTAATAAATCTGTGTAATTTGGATGAGTACACAGCATGTATTTCCGACTACACGGTGTGTAATTTTGTTCACCGTCCATCCGAAGTACATGCCAGGGGACATGGTGTGTAGATGTACTTTGGAAATATTTGGAGTACATGGGGTGTTCAGTAGGACACACGCTGTGTAGTATCCGCGTTACATGGTTTCCAGTCAGGAAAGTCGTATACGGGGTACACGTTCCAACCCTTTCCTGAAGGGACTACACGCCGTGTTCAGTGGACCACACGGCGTGTAATCCGGAAAACGTGTGCCACCTGTTCCTAGTCAACACACATGTTCATTTATGACTTAAGAATACTCTAACACATGACCTGATTGGGCAGACTAATTCGATGCATTGAACCTAGACTACACGGTGTGTACTTCTGAATACACACCGTGTATTCTGGTGTTGTATGGCCAAAAACATTTGGCACCTCCGGTTGAGATCCTCTATTTTATTTTAATCAAAATTAAAAGAAAAAATCATTTTTGTATGGTGAACGAGAAACATGAGAGGAGGAACAGATCTTGATATTCATATTTTAAAGAATGATTAACTTAAATTGAAACAACATAATCATTAAATGTGTAATTCACCAACTAAAAATTTAAATAATTATAACCAATGATATAACCTTCCTATGATACCACTTATAGGTTCTAGGTATAGCGGAAGCACGTTGGTGGGTGTACCCAACTTGATTTTAGCATTAACAATGATCAATTTTAGATCTGTTATGATAAAAAATGTCGGATCTTCAAAATAGAATGCAGAACGAAGAGGAAAGAGGCGATTCCCAGAACCATATATAGTATCATCATATGTTGGTTATAATTAATTTAATTAATTAACAAGAATTAACTTGAGGGAATTCCTTCTTAGTTGATGTTTCTGGTCACGATCTGAAGTGATCTGTTGTTGCGTCATAGAATCCGGGTGTAGGATTCCTCTAGCAGTGATCCACACATGCTCCACGTATCTCCAGATGTCACTGAAGGGATCTCCGGGTGCTAGCACGGATGTGCCTTCACTTGCAATGTCCACCTTTGATCGCCTTGATCTGGTGGAGGTGGATCTCTCTCTCATATCTTAAGAGAATTCTTGGTGGAAAAGCAATTCCCTCTTGGATTGAGAGATTTTCCAAATCCGTTATGCACAACCACACCAAAAATGTCTAGGATAATGATAAATATATAATTGGAATTTTTAATTACATAGAATAATAAAATAAATTACTTACTCGAAAGCATTTATTTATTTAATTTAATTCTTAGTAATACCCCATGTCTAATAATAATAGTTGACTATTATTATTACCTAACATGCGCCCAGCGAATTACACCTAATATTATTTAATTAAATAAATAATATTATTTCTCATAAATTCCCTATAAAAATACTCAACGTGTATATTTAATATACATGGAGTGTACTTTGGTTTTTTTATTTTTCTTTATTTCCACCACCACATTTATTAGACCTTGAATAATGTCTATTTATTTATAAAATAAATATCACTGTATTACTCACTAATAAATATGTTATTTTGCCCACAATATATTCTCTCAAATAACTAGTGTCGAAATAAATTCGATCATCCATCCTTAAATAATTATTAAACCACAATCAGGAATAATCTTCATTTAAAATGTTAAATTTATATTTAACTAAGATACTTGGACACACATAGTGTGTGACCCTCTAGCCTCATTCTCTATGGAATTAGACGAAGCCTTCCTAAAGTCCAAGGATAGCGTCTAGCAACATGCCAAGGCACCCATAGAGAAAGAAGTTAACGCCGCAATGACATGTCACTGCCTATGAACTCTTACCAAGTAATGTAATCCCTTTATCTCAATATCTCTAATCAAGTGGGTTACAAGAAAGTGTCATCAACCCATGTGCTCGATTATTCTTTCTTTGACTTTCTGAAATTGAACTTACCCATTCGTCACCATGGCCATGGATTTATTTAGGCTATATCAATTCCATCAAAGGGCCTGAGATATCTACTTCTGTTATGGAACATAAAGGAAAAATCCTTTCTCACATTATCTATTAATTTAGTTTCACTCATGACACACCCAACATATCCTACCTCATTTTGAACAGTGTTTTGTCACAGTTTTTGTTAATTCATCTAAGTGTGTGAGTTGTAATACCCATTAATAATAATCTTAAAGTCTAAGGACCAATACACACATCCGCAGATAGGAACATCCAATGACACTATGAAATGTGGATTTCCTACTAGAGGATCTCATTGTCATAATATCCTCTTGGATATTACCAAGGGTGAACACCATGAGAAGGTGCCTCAAAGTTTTATGAGTCCTCACCCCTAAGGGATGGTATTATTTGTGTCCCTTAAATAACATCATCCGGCCATAGAACGTATATTCAAGAATCGTGTTATGGAACTTCCAGGTTCTCATCATAGCCGGGATACTCTATGACCCTTTAATGAAACAGTTGTCCTTAAGAAATTATCACATGCATTGGCATGCAGAAGAACAATCAAGATGTGATAAGGTATTTATTAATGAATAAAGTAAAAAGTAGTTGGTTCTAGTCCACCAACTCCAACACTTTTATGATACACAAACAAGATGGATGAATGGATCCATACTTCATAAAACAAATGATCAACACCTCCTCCTTACACAAAATAGTGGGTGCACATGGCACTAGGGAAACATGATCCATGTTATCAAAAAAGACATATAGTTCCTTAGGGAAGAAAGGTTATGGGGATGCTAAGGTAGAAAGAGTAAATGGAAACACATAGAGAAGACAGGATCTTAGCTTTTGAAATCTTAGATCATATATAAATGAAGGAATGGTTTTAAAATCCATTAAGGAATGATCAAAATCAAGACCATGTGTTTTGACTATCTAAATTCATCATTAGTATTGGGATTTTTATGATAAAATTTAGATCATTTGAAATGGATTAAAAAAACACATAAATATGGTATTAAATTTATTTTATGTCAAATGACATGTTAAAGGGAAACACTACAAAAAATAGAGAAAGTTAGAATTTTGACAAAAAAATTGGGGCTGACTCACTATTGGGTGAGTCACCGTCCCGAGTCACTAGTGGGTGAGAAACCATTGGTTGAATAACTATTGAATGAGTCAACAATGATAGCTATCAGAGATGATATACCATAGGTGAGTCACCAATTATTTAGACACTATTCGGTGAGCCATTGTTTATTGAGACACTATTCTGTGAGTCACTATTCGGTGAGCTACCATTTCGTGAGTCACTGTTCGGTGAGCTACAATTCAGTGATTCACTATTTAGTGAGTCACCATCGTGATTCACCATCGCAACCCCACCTTCAATGAGTCACTATTGCAAGTAAATGGTCCTGAATCATTGTTAGCGACCTACCATTGTTGAATCATCATTGTGAGTCACCATTGTCAGTCACTAGTGGACAAATCACCATCAAACGATCTACCGTTGAAAAAAATGGAATTTTCGCAACCTCCCAAAATGAGTCACAATTATCTTCAAAACACCTCAAACACTGAAGTTTGATAATGTAATGGGCTAGAGAGGGTTGGGCCATTACAATTTATATTTACTAAGTATTTCTATAGTCTATAGAACAAATTGTTTCCTTTATCGATTATACATGGTTTATTACATCTATATTGTATCCCATGATTAGTAAACCAATATTTAATTTATACGTGATATATTCTTGGAATTATTGAATATTATATATATTAATAGACAAAAAAGGGATTTTTACTAACAGTTTTATTTATAAATATTTTTATAATTTGGATTTTATTTTAATTATAGTTATTTTGAATACTTGATATTAGAACATTTATATTTTATTTGGGGATATACAACTATTCTCCCTCCTCACACCAAAAGTTTGACATTGGGAGGTTTTTACCCTATATTTCAAGATTTAGGGAAAGGAAAAGGAATCTTGTAGCCTTACATGCTCTCTTTTCATCTGTCTCATTAATTATGGGAAGGATTGGTGGTGACGGAATGCCACATAGAGACTTGTTTAGTTTTTTATACATTAAATTTCTGGTTTTTCCATGTTCTTTGACTATGTATTTCTCATGGATTTTAATTTATTTCATCTGTATTAAACTTTTATTTTTCTATTTTTACATGATAGTTTTGGTTTATTTCTATAAATCACAATGTGTTGGAAAACCATGGGGGAATTATCTAGTTTACCTCAGTTTTTTCATTGAATATTTGTCTAAAATAAAATATGTGGCCTAAATTATTATTGATACTACATGGGTGTGGTTTGGTTTCTTGATAGACATGAGTTAAAACCATCAAATTCAAAAACTAAGGTAAGAAAAAGGCTTATAAATTATGATTCCTTGATAGAATCTAATTTTCCATGGATGTTTAGGAATATTTTTCCAAGAATGATACATTGTGGTTGACGTTATTTAAATGAACCAAATATGGGATCTATTTAAATATAAATGTACATTTCATTAGGAATAATTATTTTTTGGTGAATTCCTATTTAATTTATATTATTATTAATTTAAATAAATCATATCTACAAATAATATAAGTTATATTATTTGCTAATATACTCTTGAGTGAGTGGTTTTTTTCTTGTGATTGTTAGATAATGCCTCTGAGAATATATTTATAACTATATAGAATTATATAATAACACTTTATTTGATCGCATATATGACATTAAAAACCAAGATTAGAAAAAAATATAACATCTTGAGACATTATAATATATTTATTTGTATATATATTCAATATCAGGAATAGCTCATATTATAAGAAACAATGAGTTTCTTTGATATCTTTTGATACATAGAAGACCGAGTTTCCCAAAACAAAGGTTGAGTATTAAAATTAATATTTAATATGAATGTTATCACCTTGTAATTGGAATAGGGTATATGAACTAAAATAACTAACATATGAAAATATATTTTTCACACACATTTATCATCTATCTAATCATAATATGTAATATAAGGATCTTTTTAAAAGAAAAAGAAATGTATTCTCAAAAAACTATATTTTTTACTAATTGAAAATGTCATCATATTTTGAATAAGTAAAATCAAATTAAAATTTCAAACATATAGAAATTTTATTTAAAATTTTGAAATTAATTTTTTAAATTATTATAACAAAATTATCTAATGGTGATTTTTTGGGATTTTTTGAGATGTTTCATTTTTTAGATAGTGAAAGATACATAATATTAATTTCATAGTGCCTTTTTTCTTAAATAATTTATATTGATAAAATATATTTTAATTTTATTTTGATGTCAAATTAGTTCAATCATATATCAATTAATCTAACTTAGTTCATTTTAATAATTTTCATATTGGAAATTTATATAAACACTTTATAAAATTTTATACATTTTCTCTTTAAAAACATGGATTCCCATTACGTCTAAAGGATTAATTTTAAATTAATCAAATCCAATTATTTGAATTTAATTTTAAAGAAATAGATCCATTATTTAGAATCAATAAAATTTTAATTTTCTAATAATTTATACCTAATTTTTAAAAAATATGACTAATGAAAATAGAAAAACATTATTTCCATTGTTTAGGTAAAACATTGTTTAATGTGCGTTAAAATAAATATATTAGGATTTAAATGACTGAATTAATTTTATAAAATATATTTTTATTGAAATATTTGTACCTTATTTCTTCTAGTTCCTATAATTTCCCATTATGGAGGCATTTTTCAATATAAAATCTTATTTATGATTGAATATTTTCAAACAAAAATACAACTTTTCCCCTCACCTAAATTATTAAGTGACACCCCTATCACCCCTTATTAACACAATAAAACTTATTTGGTTTTGAAAATATAATCCCAAATAACTTAAAAAAATCCATATAATTATTCTATAGTACTTATTTTTTTAATAGATACATCCTAATAAGGCATTGGAGAAAACCTAAGGAGGATACCCAATAAGTGGTAATGTTCATCAACAATAGTTTTTTTATTTATTCCTCGAAGATAATAAATTATTATTAAAACATGATGATATAATAAAAATAGTTTTTTATGTGTACATACATGATTTTATGTTAGGTTGATTACCTTAAAAATTCCAAACGTCCATCAAATGGGATACAAAATCATAATTCTTGTGTACAGTGTACTATACCTCAAAAACTTATGTAATTCAGATTCTCATTACTACTTTTAATGGATTGGTATAATGATATATATAAATTAAATATGTTATATTTATAACATAATTATAAATATATATTCATTATATCATATATAACCTTTTTATAGAACATTCTTTAGGGGAAATGTTAACATCACTCATGGGTATGATGGACTACCACATCACGAAGCGATGTGATTCATATTTTAGTAATTCTTTACATGGATGCAAATAATAATATATGTAATAATTATATGTGATATAAATACATAATTGTTATATTAATGAAATATTTATCATTCTAGAGATATAATATATCATTCTATTTCTTATTTTCTACTCAATTAATGATGATAACTTCATCTATGTATATTTGGACTATCATTTTCACATGTAGATGTGACCCTCTTTTCATAACAAAACCACATGAATTATATATATAAGTATGTATGTTTAATGAAATAATATAGTGTTAATTATATTTTAATAATTTTTTGATGGAAAATTATTACATTCCTCCTTTCCAAAAGTATCATTGAAAAATGAAAAAGTTACTCACACGTATATATGACATATCATCTTTATAACTGTAACATAATTAATTTCACAAAAATATCTTTCATGATTAGTCTAAATATTATAATATATGTATAAATATAATAATTAATTAATTTTAATTATTCTATATATTATTTAACAATATAATTTTCACATGAACCAGACCATTCATAACAAAACACACATGAGAAAAAAAGGTAATTACCACCCAAAATAGTGAAAATAATGAATTTTTATTAATGAATGGGTGATAATAAGTTATAATTGGATCATAAATAATATAAAAATATTAATAAGTTCCTTTTATAAGTTAATAAAATTACTAAAAACACTATAGATGAGGTTAATTTTTTGTCATCTAAAAGTAAGTTTGAGGTTAAGTAATCTTTCACACATTCACTTCATTGAGTAATATTGTAATGTTATAAAACTAGATTATTTTATATGGTGTGTAAAATTAATATTTTAAATGTTATGTAGTTAATAATTCATTATTTATTGTATTTTTAGTTGAAAATTCAATTATTTTGTCCAAGGTAATTTTAATTAAAAGTTACCTTGTGGTCAAAAATTTCCTAACTGAATTTCTTTTTAATGGGTTATATTACTTCTTCATTGTCTTTGATATTATAAGATTATTTTTATAATGAATTTTTATTACCTATGTTTTATTTATAATTGTATTATGTGGATTTAAAATTTATAAACATACATGATCCATTGATTAATTCCCAATTGAAAATTATTATCATTGGAAGTGTTGATTTCACAATCTCATTCTAATTGATATTATTTATTCATGAAATTATGTTGAAGAATATTATTTGATCATTGACTAATAAACCCAATTAATTTTACTCTCCTTTATTAGTTCATGAAATTTTCTGTAATATTATCATTTTACACTTTTTTATTTAATATAATTGAGAAAATTTCTTTAATAATATCAAAAATTATTTTTCTCTTTACTAAGAAATATTTTTTCATCAAAACTATTTTTTCTAAAAATGTTTTAAAATTTTTATTATTCATTTAAAATAACAAATAAAATAAATTTTTACCATATTGGCATTTTAATTTCTCTTTGAAATAATTATTTTTGTCTTTTTCCAAACAAAGAACATTACTAAAAAAAATTTTGAAAAGGGATTGTTCAATTTAACATTAAAGGCACATAAAAAATTAACAATGATCATTAAATATATTATCCACTACAAGTTTAGAAGAAATATTTTTGAAAACTTTTTCCCTAATTATTATTAATATTCTTTGTTTTTAAAAAGTGATATTCAAAGGAAAGTATTTTTAAAATGGTGTTGGTTTTTAAAATTGATTTTTAAAATGAAAATGATATTTTCCTCAAGATTGTTTTTAAATATCTTTTATGTTATTTAAAATCTTTCGTGAAGATATAAATTTATTTTACATATAATTTAAAATGGTTTTTTTTTTGTATTGATAGAGTCATTATTCTTCATCTCGATGGTTTATGACCATTTTAACCAAGGATAGTATAAAAATTTACTTCCTTGATTCATTTTTTTGAAGTCACTATCTTTTACTTGGATTATTTAATTTCAAATCAACTTGGAATATTTAATTTAACTAAATATCCATATTATTTTCTATGTATATGTTTATTAATTAAGCCATATATCATATATATATATATATGGTGTTCTACAATAAATGTTTTTTTTATCAGGGAAGAATATTTATAATCTTATATTCTTAACTCAATATGGATATTTGTTTAATAGTAATATTGGTTCATGAATTGAATCAAGTTTTTATTACATTAGTAATTCTATGGAAATGTAATACATCAGTGGGAGACATTGTATATATCCCATTGGTGCATCGATAGATATCATGAGAAAAAAAAATTCCAAATAAAATGGGGTTTTAACCAGTAGTTTTAAACTATATTGTGATTGGTATTTCTAATAGAAGTATAGTTAGACTAACCAAATCCATTTATACCTAGTACTTTTAAAATTTATTGTGCATATATCTTAATAGTAAATGTATCTGGTTCCTAGGAAACATGACATCATATAATTACAAATTTCCATCATTAAAAATTCTCTTATTATTATCAATTTGATTTTTGTAATGATATTACCTCTACATGTATTTAATTTTCTGTTATTAATTAATTATAATTTGTTTTCAGTCATTTACATTTACATATTAATTATTCCTTATCTATCCATTTAGTAAATTTTTTTAATTATACTATGTGGTCGGTTATTTACCTTGAAATATATATAATTCTTATTGATTCATGATAGCTTTCATTGTTCAAATACCATACTGTTTATTTGAGCTTATTCAAATTGTCTTTATATTCTTTGTAATCTGTTAGATATACTAATAATGATAAGAAGGGGTTTTCAATATGGAATAATGGTATTATTGAAATAATAATTATTAATATTCTTTAAAATTTCACATGGGAATCATTTATTAGTCTCTTTTTCTAGCACTAATAAATTATTTAGTCCATTATTATAAAATTTCTTGTATATTAGGACAATGTTTTGGAGTAGGCACTGACTATAGTTTACTAGGGTTTGGTTATCTATAGTTATTATCATATAATGATTGGTTGAAACCATTGGAACTATATTTTGGATGAAATATAATAGGGATCATAACCATATGATAATCTTTTAGGATTATAGAGAATAATATCCTATAGGTTTGTTAAGGGTGATATTATGTAGGTTTCCCTATTAATGAATCATTTTTTGGATTCTAAAAACTAAAGTAATTTTACTTCTGAGAATCCTAGGGTTAATAACTCAAAAATAGAATATGAGTATTTACCTGATCAACACTTATTTTATGAAAAAAGGGCCTTATTACACCCATTGTTTGACACTCCTTTGGGATACGCTTAGGATAATTAAAATTTTATTATAAACCATTATGAAAAATTTTAATATATGACCAAAATAAATGACCTTCAGTAAACAAAATATTAATGGATTTTTAAGAATGTGTATCAAATAATTTGAGAAATGTTTTTTATGTGTAAAATATTCCAAAACAATAATAAATTACTGATTTAAAATGAAATTTAAGACAAAAGGAAGTAATATCATCATACAGATACATATGTAGTTTTTTATCTCCAATATACAAGAACTAGAGATTATCCCAAGTTGATTCCCTCTTCTAGAGGGTAATCATTAGTCCAAGGAAGGACCAATGATGAAATTAAATGGACTATATATTTATGAATTAGGTTTCTTACTTTAAATTGATAAACTTTTTACTAATGTTATTTTTTTTATAAGAATCATGAAATAAAAAAAGGATTGTGTTAAATATTATAATCTTCTATGTATTAATTAACATAATATTCATGTATACCATTATTTTTTTATTTTATGATTTTTAATAAGATCAATGTCTTAAACACCCCTTTTTTGTTAACTGTGATGGGAATACACTATGATTAATGTTATTTTTAGAGATATTTGTGGAAATAAAACTAATTATATTATTAAATTTATTTGTTATAATTTAAGGTTAGGAGTAATTCCTTTAAATTTTATAGATATAATTTTAAATCTATTGATATCCTTTAGGGTTAATGTAATCATTAAAGTAATTTAAAGAATAGTCAAACAGATTACTTGAATTTGAAAAATGTGATTTATTTAAAACCATAGTGAAAATGTTACTTATTGATTTATTTTATTTCATGGATGTCTATAATATTTTTTGTGTACATTTTTGTAATTATATTTTTATAGTTTTGAACAAGGATAATGTGTATGCTGGGTGAAAACTTGTTATGTCTAACAAGGAT
Source organism: Viscum album (assembly GCA_963277665.1). Classification (NCBI taxonomy): domain Eukaryota; kingdom Viridiplantae; phylum Streptophyta; class Magnoliopsida; order Santalales; family Viscaceae; genus Viscum; species Viscum album. The sequence goes on from OY728165.1 coordinate 448,260,405, forward strand.
AAAAATCTTGAACGCCAACTAATGGACGATATGGGTTTGGTGCCAAAAACTATCTTATATAAAGTCCCAGTTGATATTTCATTTTTTTATGTTAAAATATTTTTCAAATAAATATTAAATATGAAATAGTTTTGTTACTATTGAGGTTTATCGATTAATGTATTATATTGGATAATGTGTGCTAACCACATTAGACTTTTGAAATAATTAAAAACAGATGGAAAGACATTTCAGGATCTTATGTATCTTATGAAAAATTAAATGTTAATTTTATTTCATTTGGAATAAAAAACTCTTTTACTCATCTAGTGGAGTAAGATAATATTTACTAGTTGATCAATGAAAATCAATAGAATGAAATTTTTCATTATAAATAGAAATTTATCGACTAGGTATATTTCCTTAATTTCTTGACTGTAAAATATTCTACTATATATACTAATCTTGGGTACATATATCTTAGGTGTAACTCATATACACTTCCACATCACCCCTAAATTTTCTCCCTCCATAGATCCTATTTACCCTCTCTACCTTCTAGGGTTTCCACTACTCACTTTTTCCCTCCAAACCTTCAATGTTTTCTATCGGCTACGTTCTCCCTCTGTTGCTTGCATTCTCATGGCGCCACTCCACCAATTGTGTACTCCATGTTCCGCTCATGTTTATCCTCATCACCTTCTTCGGTTTCCACTGCTCACATTCTCTCTCCATCACTCGCATTTTAGCCTTCCTCCACCACCACATGAAATTTACTCAGAATCGTAATTGCCTCACATGAACCCATACACTCCAGAAAAATCTCTGATCCTTCCCCCAAATCCCCCATCGTCTAAATTGTTATCTCCTTCCATGATACCATGATTAGTGGGTTAATGAAATTCCTATAGCAATCAAATCATTTATATAGGAAAACTTGACATATCACAACACCCAAAATCAACCACAGACTCATCCATATCCCACATAGGGTAATTTTCTCTTCAAATAACCTCTTCAACATTAAACTCAGTATTTCACTCTTTCATCTTAGTATATTCATAAAAAAATACATTCTATATTAAAATATTTTCATTCCTGAATCTGGAATTAGGGATCCTCTTCATTTAGATTATATCAAAAATAAGGGAATCTAATTCATTCCATGTTCGTGTATTTGAATACTTTTATGTTCTTTACCAACCCTAAATTTCCACTGCGCTGTAAAAGGTGTGTTATATATAGCCTTAGAAAGAATTTTCTCTCTACTCAATATTATTCATTATTTAGGTTCTCTTATGAATTTTTTATAATTTCTTACAATACATACTCTATTATGATTCAAAAAATGTTTTATGTCTTTACACAAACTCCAAATCTAAAATAACAACTCTTCTTTTCAAATTCTAAGTGTATTATATTCTCTTATCCCTGTATTGTTTTTTTCAATTTTAGTAAATTTTTCTCTTTATTTTGTTTATTTTCACAATCGGCACTATAAAATTTTATAACTTATATAATCCCTTTTATCAAAAAAAATATATATGCATTTAATTCTAGGTTTATTTAATAATTTATGATTGGGAATTATTTTCAGTAAATATCTCTCAGCATCTTCCCTCATACATATACTATAGATTCATTAAAGATATTCCTTCCTCACGGGTGCATTCCACTATAGGTGTTCTTTAATTTCCCTCAAACGGTTATAATGCGTACTATTCCAGTAAGGGGACTGAGTATCATTGTAATTTTTATTCTTCTATTTTTATTTTTCCTTTTTAACACTATTTCTTCACCTTCTGTTATGAATCTACTACTTGAAAATAAGTTTCAAGGGTAGTTTATGACCCTCCAAGCTTTGAAAAAATTACATGGTTGTAGGTATATTACATTTCACTATTGTTTCATTATTATTTTGGTTAACAAAATAATTTAATACCTTTTATTGACATTATAAACATTCCAATTGGTTATCAATATTAACATGAAGGGCGCAGACTCTCATTTTATTATAATTAGTAACCAATTGTTTGTAATTTTTTTCAGGTCTTAAAAGTGTATTATTTACTACTTCATCATGTACAAAATGAAATTTCTAACATGTTATTATGTATGGGTCCCATTACAGTATTTTCAGAATGGAAGAGTTTTAGTATATTTTTTCCTAATTGATGTGAATTATAAAAAAAATCATCTTTATCAAGAAATTAGAGGATTTTGTAAAACTAGTATTCTATGTTAATTATTCCTTTTAAAAATTTATTTTTCACAATCTATTTGTATTTCATTTCATGAAAAAGAATTTTCATGGAAGTTTTATCCCCAACATGATTTTAAGAAATCACTTAGTTGTAGGTTAGTTGCTCCTCACAATAGTTTCTTAACTATTTCAATTAAAAAAATTATATAATGCCTTTCAATTGTCTGGAGACACCGCGACTACAATTATCCATGCCACTAAACTACACAATCGAACAAAAGAGAATTTAAAAAAGATTACTGAAAAATATTAATGACTTTTTCTGCTGCAATATCAAGGTAATACTGCATGTTTTTTAAAAAATTTAAAAAAAATTATCATTAGTTTTTTACCATAAGAAGAGTATCATACTATGCAGTTTAAAATAACAATTCAATAATGTATCTTGATTATTTTATTATCAATCACTAGCTTCATATGTATAGTTAATATATATATTAATGTTACAGTTCATAAAATAATCATGGATGAGCATCAAAAGTAGTATGAATATAATCATTTTTCATGAATAAAATGTTTGTGAAAGAAACTGGAAAAAACAATATTTTAAAAACATATGAAAATTTCAATCACATGGTTTTCCTATTGGAATTAAAAACACCCCAGAACATACAAGAAACTAAATTTCTATATATATTGAGCAACAAGTATATCATTTGGTTCATTTGAATTTTTCTGATTCATATTATAAAATGTATAGTTTCATACTTTCTGAAAATTGGAAAAAATTCAGTATCATCATGCAATGAAATCAACAGCAATGCATTGATAATGAACTGAATTTCATTGGATTTTCTTATTTGAAGTTGTCTACACATCAACACAGTGATTTCAATATGACATGTGTTAAATGAAATTAGAGTTATGTATTTTTTAATTACCCCCAAATAAAACAGGTTATAATTAATTGGTGTTGTAGATTTTGGGATGCATGTGTTGTGGAAGAGCGGAAAAGAGGTCGTGTTGCAGGATAAAACCTACACCATAAATAATGTTAAGGTTAATGTTTTTCATGATTATTATTTGGATACATTAACTCCATCATTGAAGATTATACTTTATTATATTAATTGAAATGTATAGAATAAGGTGAATGTTTTTCATGATTATTATTTTGATACCTTCAATTAGTAATTTTTAAATTTATATTTTGATTAGTAATGTGCGGAATAAATTAGTAATTTTCTACATGAATTTATCCATGTTTATCCTTCCATTATTATGTGTTATTTTTTTCCCATAAAATGATGGAATGTTCTATTTCATATGTCATATTTTCTCAACTGTCACCTAGAATTTTTTCTCACTCTTCACTTTGTTTGGAATCATTCTTCAAGAACATGATATATCGATCCACCTTTGCACTTGAATGAATGTTAATGTATTTAATAGCTCTAGATCTAAGAATCAGACAATCTATCTATCCATGGGCATGCGTTCTAAAAGACAATATCACTATCATTACTATTAATAGTGTATATATAATTTGTACCTAATGGTTTTTGTGTCTCGCAACACTGGATGTGACCATGAAAAAAAAATTCACAGATGGGGTATTACTATTGTTTATAGAAATGATGGATGATTCTATATTGACCAAATACAAGTGTTATATAATCCCTTTCTATGACTAAATTTTTATTTTCTGAGATTCTATTGTATACCATATTTTAATGTATCCTTGCATTAATTTTTTTGGACATGATCATGTTAGTGTAATTATTGTGGATGAGGCCCATAAAATATCCCTTAGAAATATTTCTTATTGGGACTCCAAAAAAAGGTAATTATTTTGTAAGATAAATCTATATGAAATCATTTTAGAAACCAAATATTTCATGTGTATCCTTTTTTCACTTATTATCATAAATATAGATCCAACATTGTCGACCCAAAGTGTGCCTTATTATCTCATCTGCTGCAATTTAAGAAAAATCAATGTCTTATTTTTCCTAGAAGATGGTTTGCTCCAATGAATAATATGTGATACAATTTATCATTTCTTTTATTTGGGTATGGGTGTTTCCATTATATCATTTTGATCACACATTTTTTATTTATTGAAAATTAGAAGAAAGCGTTGAGGAGTAGATGTTGTGGACCATGGACCCATGGATGAACCTACTATCTATTCTGTTAAGGTATGTTGTTTTTATTATTTGATTTTTTCCTCAAATCATTCAAATTTTAACCCTCTGCTATCTTATGTTTCTCTACCTTTTCTTTTAAAAAAACCAAAAAACATGCTAGGAGACCAGTTCGGCTTGCAGTGGTGCTATTTTTTTTGTGACACTACAATAATAAATAATCCTTAAAACACATGGTCTTATTTGGGTTATATTATGAGAATTTAATTAAACCTATCAGAAAATGGGGTTTTATTTCCAAATATATTACATTGAAAAACCTATCTCATAGTATCTTTATGCCTCGGTATCGACTATTATGTCAATCCATGATCAGATATTATTGCCTTTGGAGTAACGTGTTTATGTGATGATAAGTTCATGCACACATTTTTTGAATGTTCAATCCCCTATAGAGTTTCTATTTTATATTCTTTTCATTGATTTATATTTCAAATGTTTTTCATTTCCATTTATTAACTTTTTAGTGCTTTTTAGTTACGATTATTTAATTTATTGGGAATATCATAGTTTCATATCAATTATTATCATTGTTTTAGATCAAATATAAATAATTTTTCTTAAAATATTCAATCATGCATATTTATTTCTCATATTATAATTTAGAATCCAATGGGTAATGTTTTTGTATTCCTTATGGGGAAACATGGTAGTGATGTTTCAGTCCAGTTTCTAAGTGAAGAAACTTAAAAAATGGAAGTAATTCATCAGGTGTTTTTTTCATTTATTCTACAGAATTCTAGAAATATTGTGATAGTTCAACTTCTTCTATACACTATATTAATTTGATAATAGTACTGTTACATCTCCTACTATTGTATCAACTACTAATATATACTCTCTTTGAGCATATTATGTTTTTAACTCCTATATATTATATATCAAATCTAACTAGATTTTGGATAAATACGCCATTATTGAATACAAGAGAACTAAAATATTCTAGGATCCTGTGTCTTTTGTTTTTTAGTATAATTTTTTAATTACATTATTTTTCTGTTTTTGATATGTGTTTAGGGAACATTGATGATTATTTGTGTCAAATAACTATTAATTTTACATTTCTTGTTTTCTACCTCTTATTTTTACATTTCATGTTTTTGTATACTATACAATCCCATAATAATAAATTTTATTAAAACACATTTTTAGATTGGTAACTATTGGTTATAATGTGTAGTGATGTAATAGGTCACAAGTTATTGCAATGAAATGTTCGGTATACTATGAAATACCAAAATAGTCAATTTTATTAGAACATCATGTTTGAAAGGTAATAGTTTTTTATACATTGTAGTGGTGAAATAGGTCAAAATTTGTTGCAATGTTGTGTTAGATATTGTAAGAACCCAGATCTTCTTTTTAGTAATGTTTTTCTCTTTTCTGGTGTTTTTTAGAAAGAGATGAGTTTCTGGAAATTTTTGAAGTACACATCATGTACTTATAAGTACTCATCGTGTACTCTTTTTCCATGTGTAGTCGTGTGCTGGCCGTGTAATGACCGAGCACACAACCATGTGTGGTGGCCTAGAGACCTCCTTATGTAGGGGTTGATAAGGGAAAATACACATCATGTACTTAAAAAGTACACGTCGTGTACTTTATTTTTTTCATTAAACAGACCAGGGTCACGTCTAATTGGCAGAAGCATCTTATTCATTGCCTTCTTTGACCAGGAGTTTCCGTACAGCACCGATCCTTCCCCAAGACCTTTATCGAGCATTTTTTTCTGATCGAACTCCATTAGATGCGTTGGAATTGCATCGGTGAGTTCTCTCTTCTTCTTGAACCTCATTTCTAGATTTCTCTTCTCACATGAGTTATCCTCAGTTGAATGTTTTATACATTATTTTAGATCTACCATGTTCTAGGTCAATCCAAGGGTTGGCACTGGAGTATATCGATCATACAATGCCAAGGTAGGTGGTTTGTGCATTTCTGTAGATAGCCTTTGAGTTATATGTGCAAAAGTTCCAATACCCTTGATCGGGGTATTACGTGTTTACGGTTTTAACCCTTTTATTTGCCTGATATGTTTTATATTCTTGCGTAGAGGTCAATTGAATGTGAGTATAGTTAATTTCTATGTTATGGATTTATTTCTATGCTTTTATTATTTAGGACCATTTGGTCTTCCTTAGCCCGTTAGGCTGCTTGCTTTCCATTCCTAGTGTTGATAGGATGGAGTGATATTTTTATTTATCTGACATGCTGTAATGACGTAGACGGTTTAGCCATGTAGTTCTTGAGGTATACTTTGGTCGTTTAATATCGTTGTGCTCTATTGACATACACTAGGTCGTGAGAACCTGGTGTAATAGATCATAGAGAGAATGGACATTGAGGGATTCCCCAGAGTGTCTATTTACTATTACGATGTGAGACCATAGGGGGAATGGATGTAAGTGATTCCTCAGAGTGTCTGTAGTTCCTCTATGGAGGCCACAGGGGGAATTGGATGTTGAGTTCTTCCCCAGAGTGCATTTAAGTTTCCAATATGAGATTATAGGGGGAATTGATGGTGAGTGTTTCCTCAGAGAGTTTGTGTAAAAGTTGAACCAGATGGGTTAGACTATTTGTGCTTACTAGAGGGTTTCTTGTGTTTGTTTTAGTTTGACCAGAGGGGTTAGGCTATGAGTACTTCCTAGAGGGTTCCCTGATTATGATTAGCTACTTACCTGATATCTGAAAAATGAATGCAATTGAAACTGTAGGATTGTTTACTTTTGAGTACTTCCTTATTTACTGCTTCATTCTAATTATAGTCTGGCATATATATTCACTAATTGTTAGGAATAGATCATTAGGTGGTTTCCTGGTGATATTAAGTCTCACACCATGTTTGAGTCATGATTTTGGGTCCAAAAAGATTATATTGTCGCAGGTATAGATAAGGGAAAGCACCCTTTTACTTCAGGTACTTGATTGATGTAGAGCTGGGGAGCATGGGACCAAGCTGGGGCTTGAGATAATGTGGAGCATTTTATCTATTTTCTGTTGTATTTTGTATTTGTATTGTATTCTAGAATTGTGACTTTTTTGGCTATTTTGTTATACATATGTATCATGCATCATATATATATATATATATATATGTATGTATGTATGTATGTATGTATGTATGTATATGTGTGATCCAGTTGTTTATTACTTCTTTTGTTTACCTATTGCATATTATACTGCTTTCATCATTGCTATCTATTTTACTTCTGTAGTGTTACACTTCCAATGAAGATATAGTTTCCCCACTATCACATCCAAGGACTTCAATACTAGTCGGAAGCCTCTGGCATCTGGGTAAATGCACTTGAGGCCACATGACCAACTGGGAACGGGGTACCTCTGGGCAGCTTTCGGAACCGAGATGTTACAAAGTGGTATCAGATGAATTCTTTTCTTCTTGACATACTATTTGAAGCCTATATCTAGGTATAGGAATTAATAGGTTCTTGTTAATAAGTTGTGCTCGGGAGTAGCTAACCTGTGTACAGGGAAAATCGAATCTACCTCATTATTGTAATTGTTCTGGTTTTGTAATTTTACTGTTGATTTGATTTCACCATTGGGTGATTCACATGTTTTTTTGTTATATTTGATATTATTGAGGTTCTATTTCTGTTTCAACCCAATAAGATGAGGGTTCTCCATCTCATGCATTATATAGGCACTTGCTAGAAATCACATTTCATACATTCTTGCCATGCCATTTAGGGAGCATTAGTGATTGCATGTTATTATGATAGAGGTTGTGTTAGATATTTACATGTGTTGTGATAGATTCATTGATAGAATACCTTCTTTTTTATAAGGTATTGGTTTTGTAAGTTTTGTTTGAATGAAAACCAAAATTTGGTTCTTGAGGTGTTATGGTCCCTCATGGTCTAGAATTTGGTGGATCATTGCACTGTTATCCTTGTTTATGACCTATATGAGATGCCAAACTTTGATTCGTGGGGAGTATGGGACCTCACGGATCAGAATTTGGAACATCAATGTTTATTTCAGTGCTTTTCTCTATTCCGGAGTAGTTTCTAAGGATTATGGTCTTGAAGAACCCAGAATACAGGGCATGTAATGATTAATACACACTATGTGTCCTTCTGTTTGGGAAGGAACTGCTTTTTCAGTACACTTCGTGTATTGTATGTACATTCCAGGTAGTCTTTAACTGTTTCACTGACTGTGTGGTCAGAGACATGGGGATGTGAAATATTTAGGGTAAAACACCATATACGAGTTGTACATGTCGTGTTGTTTATACCTTGCATCTACCTGTGTGACTAATGACACAGATGGATGAAAGCTTATGTTATACACATTGTTTCATGTTTGAACACATTGTGTCATGTTTGAACACGCCGTGTAGTGTAACCCAGGTATCCGACCATGTAGTGAACCACATGGGTCGCTGAAACCTTTCTAGTACACATCGTGTCTGTCACAAACACATCGTGTAGAGTGAGCCCTGTAACCAGCAGTGTGACTAACAAAACGGGTTGGTGAAGTTCATCTAGTACACACTGTGTCTGGAACTAACATGTCGTGTATTCTTGTTCTAGGAGAACTATGTGGATTAACCATATAGAAGAACTCGGGTAGGGGAAGAGGATTCAAGTACACGTCGTGTGTTAGGACAACACGCTGTGTGTGTGGGTTGTTACACGACCTAGGTCGGAAAAAGTACATGCTCAGGTGAAGGCTTAATGGAACACATCGTGTAGTCATTATACACCCCATGTATCCATGTTTTGAAAAACTTGAATGCTTTATTTATCTTGTTACTATCTCACACTTCTATGTTTTATCTCTTGTTAATATTGAACTAAGGTGTGTACTTGACCTTGCAGAGTCATGCCCCGCAGACATCCTCTGGTTGTCTATCAGTTATAGGGTAGTGATCAGACACCGGATATGGCTGATTAGGGACTACGAGTAGATCCTCTAGTTGTGATAGTCTTGGAACAAGTCGTTATCCCAGATATAGGTGCTGACACACAATTTTCAGAGGCCTTTATGAGGTTTATGCAGACCTATCGAGGAGTACCGCATCCTGCCCCCTCTATTGTATAACTGACGTGGGTCTTTTAGCAGTAGCATCCTCCCACTTTCTCAGAGTATGGAGGACACCAGGCTGCAAAGTCATGGATAGAATCCATGATGACTATCTTCAAGCATATAGAGATGCCCCCAGAGGGAAAGGTGAAGCTTTCTCTGTATATGCTTCATGAATCTGCCAAGAGATGGTGATATGTGATCTCACAGGCAGGATGCCAGCAGTTTATGGTGTGGGATGAGTTCCATCATGCCTTCTATGATTACTTCTACTCGGAGAACTTGAGGGTCGATCTAGCCCGATACTTCATGAGTCTGGAGCAGGGTACTCTCTCATTCATGGAGTACTCTTCTCATTTCATGGAACTGTAGTGCTTCACACCTATTATAGGAGGTGATGGGTTATTTCTGGAAAGAAAGTTTGAGGATGGTCTTAGGCATGACATCTGATCACAGGTGAACATCATCAGGTTGACTTCCATCACATCAATAGTCAACCTAGCGCTAATCATGGAGCATAATCTAAGGGATTCTGGAGTTGTGATCCAGGGCATCTCAACATCCGGAGTTGGTATCCCTCCTACTAACAGCAGTAAGTGCTACAAGGAGTCTACGCGTGGAGATCCAAGGAGGCAGAACACATCTTCTAGTGGCCAGATAGTGTGCTACCTATGCGAGAAGAGTGGGCTTACGAGGCTGCATTGCCCAAGAGACCCAGTGGAGTGCCAATATTGTATAAAGATGGGATATCTTCAGTGCTTCTATCAGTTCTTCTAACCTGCAGCTAGTGATAGGGGTTCTTCTATGACTCCACGTTCAGGAGAAACACCACCAGTTTCCCATCAGTCAGGGAATTAGAGTTCTTCTGGCCATTCAGGCTGAGGTGGAGGTCATGCCCATGGTAGCCAGTCTCCAGGATTTCAGCGAAAAAAGGTTAGATCAGCTCAAGGTGGTCAGGCAGGGTCACAGGGCTGTAGTTTAGGAAAGACTTTTGCGATGAAGCAGACCCAGTAGAATCATGATCTCGAACCCTCTACAGTTTGAGGTATGATCCTAGTTGCCTCAGTTTTATCTTATATTCTCTTTAATACAGGGGATTCCCATAGTTTTATATGTATTGTCGTTGTGAAGAGTCTTGGACTCTATATATTTTCCTCTGATGATATCTTGATGCTAGACACTCCGTTGGGGACAAGAATGGCTAGTCTACAGAAGTGAAAGGACTGCCCTCTAAAGGTTGGTTTGTATCACTTCTTATGGGACCTTTATGTCCTAGAGATGACAGGATATGATTTCATTCTCAGAATTGACTGGTTAGTTATCTTCTAGGTAGTTGTCTATTTCTATCATCGTAGGCTGAGTTTCACATCACCAGAGGGAAAATTGTTTCTTCATAAGGGCTAATGGGATGTCCGGGCGGGTATAGCGGAACCTGAGCATCATGGGTTAGGAGGAGTTACAGCCTAGATTTCTAGTCTTTAACTAGATGACTAGGGGACTTCACAGATGGACTTTTCTCTAGTGGTGAATCATTTTAGGTATGTCTTTCTAGAGGACTTTTCATGTTTGCCTCCGGAGCGAGAGGTGGACTTTTCTATTGAGCTTGTACTAGGAGCGGCACCGGTGTCCATTCCTCTTTATAGGATAGCTAACCCATAGTTGCAGGAGCTTAAGAGGCAGTTGGAGGAGTTGCATGCAAAGGGTTTCATCCGACCCAATACATCTCCTTGGGGTTCACCTATCCTATTTGTGAATAATACGGACGATAAACTCAGACTTTTTGAGGATTATCGGAAGTTGGACCAGTTGACAGTCAAGAACCGATATACCTTTCCATGGATTGATGATCTATTTGATCAACTTCGAGGAGCCTAGGTGTTCTTGATGATTGACTTGAGATCCAATTACCATCAGTTGTGTGTTTGACCACCATATGTACCTATTACAGCCTTTCGGAGTAGGTATGGTCTATATGAGTATGTGGTTATGTCTTTCGGTCTCATGAACACGCCTGCAGTTTTCATGGAACTGATGTGTTGAGGGTTCCATCCATACTTGGATTTTTTTATGTTAGTCTTCATAGACAGTATCTTGGTGTACTCTCACACTCTACACGATCATTCCTCACATCTTAAGATCATTTTTGAGTACACTGAGAGAGAATAAATTATATGTTATGCTCTCAAATTCCACTTTTGGATGGACTTGATTTACATCTTGGGACATGTTATCTCGGAAATAAGAGTATCAGTAGACCCAGATAAATTGAGACCAGTAGTTTCATGGGAGCATAAAAAGAATATCTTTGAGGTACATATTTTTCTAGGGATATTTGGTTACTACGGAAGTTTCATATAGGACTTTTTAGGCTTATTAGCCCCACTAACAAGCCTGACTAAGAAGGGAGAATGGTTATTGTGGTCAGATTCCTGTGGTTAATCCTTTCAGGAGCTGAAAGGGAGGTTGACTTCAGCAATGATACTAGTATTTCTAGAGTTGGGAAAGAGCTATACTATTTTCTATGATGCATCAGGTATCAGTTTGGGCGTAGTGCTTATGCAAGGGTAAGGGGTTGTTTCGTACGGGTATCGGCAGTTGAGGCCGCATGATAGGAACTACCTGATGCATGATCTCGAGCTAGCTACAGTTTTTCATGCTTTACGCTATTGGAGAAATTATCTTCTGGGAGAGAATTTTATGGTTTTCACCGACCACAAGATTCTAAAGTATATCTTTACTCAGCGCGATCTAAATTTGAGACAGTGAAGGTGGGTTGAGTACCTTCAGTCCCATGACATTGAGCTTTCCTACACGCCTGGGAAGAGAAATTATATGGATAATGCATTGAGAAGGAGGACTCAAATACATGCAGTTTAGAAGGCTATCAGTGAGTGGTAGCTTATGGCTCTATTCTCTAAGATGCATCTAGAGGTGAACGTCAGGTAGGGGCAGACATTTCATTCTTCTGTAGCTATTACCTCGAGTATACTTGATCAAGTGTGAATGAGGTAGCTATCAGATTCAGAAGGCTTGGTCCTACAGGAAAGTGTATATGGAGAGGACCCTATTTCTAGATGGATCATAGGTTAGGATGGGATCTTACATCTTCTTGGGTGTGTATGGGTTCTAGAGGACATACGCGAGGAGCTGATGCGAGACTTTCATTCCTCTGTTTGGGACGTTCATCATAGCTTAACGAAGATGTATCGTGATCTACACTGTTAGTATTGGTGTCCATGTATGAAGAGAGATATTGTTAGTTTCTTCATGAGTTGTTCCACCTGTCAGCAGGTGAAGGTGGAGCATCAGCAACCGGTAAGGCTTTTGCAGTAGTTACCCATTCCCTAGTGGAAGTGGAACGTTGCCATGAAGGATTTCGTGATAGGTTTATCGAGGTCGCATTGAGGGAACGATGTAGTGTGGGTTGTCATTGAAAGACTCATGAAGGTTTCTCACTTCTTACTGACCAAGGAGACCTTCAGTGTTGATGAGCTAGGAAAATTGTACATCCAAGGGATTGTATGTTTACATGGAGTTCCACACTCCATTGTTTCTGACAGAGATGTTTGTTTTACTTCTTGGTTCTAGTAGGGATTACAGAGGGCTTTGGGTACACAGGTACTTCTGAGTACAGAATACCATCCCTAGAAAGATGGTGAGTCCGAGAATACGATTCAGATTCTTGAAGACATGCTTCGAGCTTGCATCATAGATTTTGGAGGTTCTTGGGAGAAGCACATATCTCTTGTGGAGTTTTCCTACAATAATAATTTTCAAGAAACTATTCAAATGGCAACTTTTGAGGCTTTGTATAGTAGTCCATGATGATCACCCTTATATTTGTTGGTGGAAGGATAGGAAACTATACTGGGACTTCGTCTTGTATAGGAGACCACAGAGTAGATAGAGTTGATTAAGAAGAGTATGGGTACTACATAGTCTCGATAGAAGTATTATGTTGATCGACGGAGATGGCCTCTAGAGTTTGAGGTTAGAGATCAGGTTTTCTTGTGTGTCACACTGAGGTTAGTACACATGAGGATTAGGAGGTAGGGTAAGCATTCACCGAAGTACGTTCGTCCATTTGAGGTGTTGGAGAGAGTTGGGCCGGTTTCCTATTTGTTGTAGTTACCTCAGAGGTACCGGGCTATGCACGCCATCTTTCAAGTTTCTCATCTTCGACGTTACTTCTCAAACCTGTATCATGTTTTTCATCCCAAGGAGGTTGATTTAGAGGTGGACTCCTCATTTGAGGAGCATCTTGTCTGGATTTTTATCAAAGTATGAAAGTTCTCTGTGGCCAGTCAGTTCCTCTGGTACGAGTGCTATGGCAGCACAAGTGAGTACAGGATGAGACCTGGGAGAGGGAGGAGGATTTAAGAACACAGTGGTCAGAGCATTTCTATAATTCTTCTTCTACGCCACCTTTTTAGGGAAATTTGGGGATGAATTTCATTAAGGGGGGATGTTTATAAGAACCCGGATCTTTGTTTCATGTCTGTTTTTCTCTTTTCTGGTGTTTTTGAGAAAAAGATGAGTTTATGAAAAATTTTGAAGTACACGTTGTGTCCTCTTTTGTCATATGTATCCGTGTGCTGGTCATGTAATGGCTGAGCACATAGTCGTGTACGGTGACCTGGAGACCGCCTTATGCGGGGGCTGGTAAGGGTAAGTACATGTCGTGTACTTTTTTCATTCAATGGACTTGGGTTGAGTCTAATTGGCATAAGAATATTCTTCTATACCTTATTTGACCGAGAGCATCTGTATGACGTTGATCATTCCCTGGGCCCTCGATCGAGCATCTGTTCTCCAAATCGAACTTCGTCGATTGCATTGGAATCGTATTAGCGAGTTCTCTCTTCTTATTGAACCTCATTTCTTGATTTCTCTTCTCTCGTGAGTTATCCTCGGTTGAAAGTTTTAGATTCTTTTAAAGATATACCACATTCTAGGTCGATCCAAGGGCTGATTCTAGAGTATATTGATCATACAATGCCAAGGTAGGTTTTTTGTGCTTTTCTCTAGTTAGTCTTTGAGTTATATGTGAAAAAGCGCCAATACCCGTGATCGGGGTATTGTGTGTTTACGGTTTTAACGCTTTTATTTGCCTGATATGTATTATATTCTTAAGTAGAGTTCAATTGAATTTGAATAGGGTTAATTACTATGAAATGGATGTATTTCCATGATTGTATTGTTTATGACTGTTTGGTCTTGCTTAGCCTGTTAGGCTACTTGCTTTCCATTCCTAGTGTTGATAGAATGGAGTTATATTTTTATTTATCTGACATGATGTTATGTTTTAGACTATTTAGCCAAGTAGTTCTTGAGGTATACTTTGGTTGTTATATATCGATGTGATCAATTGAATTACACAGGGTCGTGAGAACCTATTGTAGTAGACCATAGGGAGAATGGGTGTTGAGGGATTCTCTAGAGTGTCTGTTTACTGTTACGATGCGAGACCAGAGGGGAAATGGACGTAAGTGCATCCTAAGAGTGTATATAGTTCCTTGATGCGGGCCACAGGGGTAATTAGACATTAATTGCTTCCTCAGAGCGCCTTTTAGTTACCGATATGAGACTATAGGGGGAATTGGCGGTGAGTGCTTCTTCAGAGAGTCTATTCAAAAGCTGAACTAGAGGGGTTAGACTGTGTGTACTTCCCAGAGGGTTGATTGTGTTTGTTTTGGTTAGACCAGAGGGGTTAGTCTGTGAGTACTTCCCAGAGAGTTCCCTTCTTATGAATAGCTACTTACTTGATATCTGAAAATTGAATGAAATTGAAACTGTAGGATTGTTTACTTTTGAGTATATCCTTGTTTACTACTTCATTCTGATTATAGCCTTCCATATTTATTCATTGACTATTAGGAAGAGATCTTTGGGTAGTTTCCTACTGGGATTTAGTCTCACACCCTGTTTAGGTCATGCTTTTGGGCCTAAACAGATTATATTGTTTCCGGTATAGATAAGTACAAGCGCCCTTCTACTTTAGGTACTTGATTGTTGCGGAGCTGGGGAGCATGGGACCAAGCTGAGGCTTGCGATGTTGTGGAGCATTTTATCTGTTTTTTTTACTTTGGATTAGTATTGTATTTTAGCATTGTGACTTGTTCAGTTGTTTTCCTAGACATATGTATCATGCATCATATATATATATATGTATATATATATGTTTATGTATGTATATTTGTTCTCCAGTTGTTTATTACTTCTGTTGTTTACTTATTGCATGTTTTACTGCTTCAGATATTGCTATCTGTTTTACATATGCAGTGTTACTCTACAAATGAGGGAATAGTTTCCCCACTATCACATCCAAGGCCCTCGCTTCTAGTCGGAAGCCTCTGGAATTCGGAGAAATTCCCATTAGGCCATGTGACCAATCAGGTATAGGGCACCTCCGAGCGGCTTCTGGAACCGGGACGTTACATGTATACTATACAATTCTAGAACAGTCAATTTTATTAGTACTAATATTCTATGTTTCATTATTAGATTAGATTTTCAGATTTAAATATTCATTAATAATTATTAATCTATATAATTTTTATAGAATCTACAGATTGTAGTTGTTGGATGATTCTGAAGCTGAAGACTTATTGCAAAAACACTTTGTTCTTGGCACTGTACTACTTCATCTAGATGAAAAACATCTATAGACATCAACATCATACATTTTTATGCAATTAAAGATCCATTTTTCTCATTATGTATTCAAATTTATCATCTACCCGATTCACATTTTTTATTATCACAACCACCACTATATTTTATTTATCTTTCACTTCAAATTACACTGCACACATTACTTGAATTCAGTTGAAATTGAATTTAATTTTACCTCCAAAATTAAGGATTCCCTTTTATATATCCTCTCTTTTATCAATTAATTTAATGGTGTGTCCATATTTTATCCACTCTTATTCCATTTTTATGCACTAATACATTGTGATTAAAAAAATTTCAACATTACTATTTCTTCTAAACTTTTACAAATAACATTATCTTATTAAATAAAGAACATTAATCCAATATGAAGTGCATACACACGAATGAGTACTAGTTACTCAAATTATGAGATGGATATTAAAATAAAAATATTAACCCAATACCTTCATATATGTTGAAACAATGGTATATTAAATCAAAAATTATTAATGGTTTTGAGTCCCTTATTATTCGTTTGATAATTTACTTCCTTTTGATCAATGAACTCGGTCATTCTATATAATTATTTATAAATTTGATCCATGACCATATCATTGAGTGCAACTAATGATCTACTACTTATAAACCTAGTTATGTGACCTTTTTACTTCCCTTTATCTCTCATTAAAATTCTATTTTATAACCCTTTTATGATGTGGGATTTTCAATAATGTTATTTCAAAATTAAAATACCTTGATTAATGAGATAAAATTCGAATTCTGGGGAAGTAATTTATATAATAGTGTTATTGAAACACCCCACAATTAAAAAAATTTGAATATTTTATTTGATAGAATAATTGAAATGAAACACCAATAATAGAAAAAAATATCACACCATGAGAATTTATGATATAATTATTTTTAAATAAATTCAATCTATTCAATTTCATAAATTATAAGGAATAATTAATTTCATTGATGACTTGGGTTATATTCAAGGCATAGTTTTACCAAAAAATAATTAAATATTAATATTTTAATTTAAAATGATAGTTATCACCTATCTGTTGGAATAGAAGGTATGAATATAATTAACTAAATTTTAAAAATATTCTGTTTACACCAAATTATTATTGATATACTTATTAAAAATAAAATAAGGATCATTAAAATTCAAAATATATGTATTCTAAAAAACTACATTTTTATCTAATGTATAGTTTAGTCACGCATTATGCACATAATTTACATTTATTTTTTACGAAATCTAGATAATTTATTTAAAATATATATATAATTCTGAAAATTGGAATATAAAAATTTACATAGATTTGATTTTGGGGATTTTTTATAGAAGATTTAATTTTTGACTAATAATGAAAATTTTCGAATTTTAATTCAAAAATACCTTTTTATTTTAATTAAATATAATGATATCTTATATTATTAATTGGTTTATAAGTAAATAAAGTTTAAATTTTATATCATGGAATCAAATTTATTTTATTGGAAATATTTTCATTTTTAACATTGATAAAAAACATTGTAAACTTTTGTACATTTTCCCCTGAAAAATTGTTTCATCATCTGATATTCATGATTAATTTTAAAATAAAATTTCCAAAATAAATTAATTTAATATGAATAAAATAGATTAATATTTGGTATCATCATAATTTATAATTTATAATTTATAATAAGTAAAATTCATTTTTTGACAAAAATGAATATTAAAATCAGTAAAAAGTAATTGCAGCGGTTAAGGTAAAAATGGGATTATAGGAAGGTTAAACAAAGAAGATAAGGTTTAAAATATATAATATCTTATATAAAATATAATTTTGGGAAATATTTAGAAAATATCTATACTATGTATGATAATAATCAATTTTTTAGTATTTTTCTAGGGTAAGAACATTTTTATGATTGAATCTATTCAAAACAATACAAGTGTTCCACACACATCACTTATAATAGGACACACCATATCTAACCTTCTTTGCAAAAAAAATTGTCCTCGAAAATAACAACCCAAATTACTTTTCAAAATCCCTCATCACATTATATATTCCTTTTTTGAGTAAATAAAATTTTGGAAGTATTGGTGAAAACATTAGGAGGATACTCGAAGAAGTAGCATTCTTCAATGAGAGTTCTAATTATATTTATTATTCTACCTCATAAAATTATTATTAAACCATTATTATATACTATAATTATTATCTAAAATATATTTATTTATTTCTTATTTTCCCTTCATGAACTATAAAAATCCATAGTTCCATTAAATAGGTTATAAAATCATAATTATTATGTGCGGTGGACTACTGCTTCACGAACTAATTTCAATAATTTTTCTATTAAAATTCATTTATTGTTATGATGTTGTATATAATGTATATATAAAATATTTAAAACAAAATTATAAATTTTGATTCATTATATCATATATAAATTTTTACTATTCATTCTATAAGTGATACAATTATGTCACTCATGTGTACGACAGACTAGTTCCTCACGAGGAAACAGGGTTCAACTTTCACAAAGGCATTATTTTGAAGATGATAAGTGTAATTTTATTTATTATATGTGATATAAATAAAATAATTATTTTATTAATGTAATATTTAAAAAATTTAAACAATAAAATATCATTTTATTTTTATCTTTCAAAATAGTGAAAGATGATAACATACTTCCTGTATGGATCGACTATCGCCTTCACAATGTGATGCGATGCCCTTTCTGCCCCACACCTCATGGAAGATGTATACGAATATATATGTATTTTTAAATAAAAAATATTTTATTTATTAAATTATGAATATTATTTATGGAAAAAATATTACATACCTCATTTCTATAATGATTGTTGACAAATAAAAATGTTACTAATGCATACGAATGACCTACCATCTTCCTGATCATAACATAATTCATTTATCAAAACCATATTTCATGATTTCTCCTAAAAAAATTGATTTATAAATATGATAAATTTTTTATTATTATAATTATAGTGATATAAAACTATACAATATGTGAAATAATTAGCACATTCATAATAATACACACATGTGAAAATAAGGCAATTATCACCCGAAATAATGAAAATAAAAAAATATTATTAAAGGAAAGATTATAAAATGTTATAAAGTTTTCAAAAATAATATTATAGAGATTAATATTTTTTTAGTATAAGATAATTACATGTTTATATTAACAATACATGATGTGAATGAATATTCATTCAAAAATATGTGTGAGATAAATTATCCTATCTCATTTCCCCATCATAAGGGCATATTGTAATCGTATACATCTAATTTCATTTTTATGGTGTATATACTGGCCCTCTGACATTAAATATCTAGAATAACATTTTATTAATGGTTTTTAACGTTCTAGTTTAAATTTATTCATCCCTGGTGACTTTAATTAATAGTTACCAAGTAGTAATGAAATTAATAACTCAATTTCATTTCATTGGGTTTTATACATTCTTCATTTTTTTGATATTCCAAGATTATGTTTATAATAAATTATGATAACCTCATGTTTTATTTCTAATTTTATTATTTTTATTTATATTTTATACAAATTATCTCTTCTTTTATTGACTATCACTTCAACATTATGTTCATAGTAAGGGTATATTTTAAAATATTATTCTAATTAAGATTATTTATTCATGAATTTTTGTTAATGTATATTATTTTATATTTTTATAATAAACCACAATCAATTTATTATCCATTTTTTATTCCTTATATTTTCATCTAATATCATTATTTTTCCACTCAATGGTACGTAAAATATTAGAGAAAATTCCTTTTATAAAATTAGACTTTACTTCTCATTTTGGTCTAAAATCATTTTTATCAAAACCATTTTCCCTAAAATGGTTTTTATAAATCATTTTGGCAATTTCAAAATGATTTGTTATAAAAATTAATACCCTTTTTTAATAGTTATATAAAAAATTAATGGAATCTTCTTGTCATTTTTTGAAAAAGAATCTTTTCAAAGCATTTTATAATGAAAAAGAAATATTCTTTTTATCTTATATGACATGTAAATAATTACATACCATTATATTATGTGAGGCATCATTTACAGGTTTTGAGGATAAATTTAAGGAATTTTTTGTAATAATCAAAAAAAATTAGTTTTTACAAACTGATTTTAAAAAATAATTTTGGAAATTTTTATGTTTTACTTATGATCTTCATAATCAAAAGGTAATTTTCATAACGAATTTTTTAATGATATTTTTAAGCTATTTCCTTTTTAAAAAAACAAAAACAACTTATTTAACATATAATAAAATTTGGATACATTGTATTGATACCATATTTATTCTTCTTTTTGGATGGTTTATGATCATTTTGACCATGGAAAGTATTGGCATTGACACATTGATTTGTTTTTTTAGTCATCAACTTCCCCTTGAATTATTCAATTTCTTATGATCATTAGACATAAAATATCCCAAACAATTCTTATTATTTATCATGGATATTTTTTTGATAATCAATTTATCATGTATAAATATGGAGTTCAATAATAAATGTTATTTTTTATCTCATTAAATATTTATAAATCCATATTATTTAACAAAATAGATATAGAAACCATGTTTTTTCTTAAATGGATATTATATAATTATAAATAGAGACAATATAATATTTTTACAAAAACAAGGATCCAAATTTTTATTGTCTTGGTAAAACTATGAAAAAACCTTACATTAACATAATAGAACATAAAAATTATTTAATTCCTTATTATCTAACTTATTAATGGCCATTGTTTTCTCCTAAAACAAGTATTCACTTGAGGATATAAATCAAGGAAATGGGTGAGCTAAAAGGCCTGTAAGAGGATAGATAAATACAAGAATCAATATAATATGGAGTGAGAGTAATCATTTTCATCATAAAATAAGAATGTAATCATCATCTTAAACATTAGAGGAAGTGTTAGATAAAGGCATAGAATGTGTAAATGAATAAAAATGAAACATCATGTCTTAGTGGTCAACTACCACACATAGTTGTGAACAAATATAGCATTATTTTCAGAAATAACATATGTGAATCATCGTTACATAATCATTAAAAAAAATATAGAATCATTTTCATGTCTATATCACATTATCTCATGCGATAAATGAAATTACCTAATTCATTATAGTTCTATATAAAATCTGGGCACACCCAACAAAATATAACATTTAAATAATCATTCATTCCACATAGAACATATATCAGTCATTTTCATAAAAACCAATGGAATAAAAATTGGTTTAATGATAATTTTATAAAGGATAAATTAATGAATAAACTGTGTGGTTCCAAAAATAATAATGGAATAACATACTATGTATAAGAATCATCAATATTCGGTGGAGTGGAAATAATCTCAAAATAATTAAAACATGTGTTTTTAGAAATAATAGTTAATTTGAAAAAATATAATCATTTTTCATAAAATAATATTGGAAGCATGTATATACCTGAAATGGATAGTAATGTAAAATAAAATTACACTTTTTTAATATTAAAATAACATATATACTTAAATATTGAATGAATATTTAAAATCTTAATAAAAGTAAATTATGTTCTAGAATCCCCTTATCATATTTCTGACTGTAATCTTCACCATTAATATCCTATATAATAATTATATATAAAATAATTAATTAACCCACTATCAATTATAAATTTATTTTATTCACTATAATTTAATTATGTTTATTAATGGCCATTGGGATTAGTTATAAAGTTCAATTTCATTATTTGGGAGTGTTTGTTTTCTTGTTTTTCGTGATCCGTTATCTTTTATACATGTATGGATGATTGTGTAAAATGATGATAATTATCTATAATTGTATTATATGATATTAATTAACATATATAATATTATATGACCTTATAAATCAATTTTTTATATGGTATTATGATGAATCATTAGAGAAAATGTTAATGATAATCTTTTTAGGTTAATTTTGGTGATTTTCTATCATAATGAACTAGTTTTGTTTTACCATTTAAATTATGTATGTATGCTACTTCCAAAATATAAAATATTTTATAAAATAAATTGTAAAAGAAATCACACAATATGATGGATTTATGGCCATCCATGAAGGTGGTTATGTAAAATGAAAATGTGTCATCCTTGAATGTGATAAATCAATAACTCATGGATGGCCATTTCATTTTAAGAAAAAATGGTAGTGGATAAGTGGTTGGATGATGGATTATTCCATTAACATAATAAAATTAAAGTATATATAGGATAAAATAGTTATAATTGTAAATTCATCAGTGGATATGAGTACAGAATAATAAAAAAGAAATAAAAAGTAAATGAAATTTATAGAAAAGAGAGTTGATTTTGCCTCTTGAATAATTTTCCTTGAGAACCTACTTAGAAAAATTAGTTTTGGTATGTTTATGGGAATAAATGATCCTAGATGTGGCAGAAGGGATTGGTAAGTATTTTTGGAATAAATTGAAAATGATTAATGGATTTAGAGGTGTGAGGAGAAAGGGTAATGAGAGGTGGTATTTATAGTGGAAGAGAGGGGTGTTTTTTATTATTTAATTAACTAGTTTATTATTTTGTCCCAATACTATGAATATATTAAATATTATATCAAAATAAATTAAAATAATTTATGTGTAATTTATATTATTGGATTAAATAATCCATAAATGATATATGACTCAATAATTATTGTGTATTTTAAATACTCTAAATAACCATATTTCACTATTCACTAAATATTCTACAATTTTATTAGAATACAAAAAATAAACACTAATATTTTTTTGACATGTATAATTAAAAAATGATATAATTTTTATAAATATAATTTTCTAAATAATATAAATCTATTTTTTCAGGAAACTCATCATTTACTAGGAAAATACTAATTTTTAAAATTATAACTAATTTAATTGCAAGTTGAAAAATAAATTTAAGTCACATAAATTTATCTAATAATCATTAAAAAACAAAATGTTAATTTAGAAATATTTTTTATGAAAATGATGTGTCTTTCAAATAATTAAATTAGTTATAAAATTATTATTATAAGTTTATGTTTTTTGAAAATAAAAACACATAATTAATAATTTTTGAAAATTTTATTTAGATATAAAATGATATAATTATATTATATCATCATTTATAATATGAATAAAATTTATTTATACTTTCATAGATATGTTTAACATTTTATTGGACAAGTTAAAATTTTAATGGTCATGTTACTATTTAAAGGGTGGAGTCACAATTTCGCTAGTATTGGTTGATTAACTTCTGGAAATTTATCTTATTTTATTCATTCATCTTTTATAATGTTTGAATTATTTCTTCTATGTAATTTATGTAACTTATAATATATGTGATAATTATAAAAATTAAATTTACATTGGTAAAACGCTGGTTCATTTAATTCTTCCCCCATTATGAAAATTCCCCCTTAATATTTAGTTGTACATACTATGGTGAAAACATGTGAGGTTTCTTCTCCTTCATCACATCCTCTGCTTCCCTTGTCTCCTCATCGTACTTACGGTTCCACCATAGTACTTTTACACAGTGAGTATCCTTGTTGCGTAGAACTTTATCTATATGGTCCAAGATCATCATTGACTTCTCTTAACAAGATATATCTTTTTAAAACAGTATCATCTATAGATTGAATACATGTGAGGGCAAGGAAGATGCGAGGGTCGGGCTATTCCCGACCCCCCCCCCCCCCCACACAAATTTATTAATAAGAAAAAAGACACAACAGACAAGGGAGGGGAGGGGTCACAACGACCCACACCCAAAAAACCTTTACAGCAAAAGACCCAAAAAAATCAAAAAAGAAAATAAAAATAGAGAAAAGACACAAAACAAAACACAACAGCAGCGTCCACACATCTTGTCCAGCCAACACTAGCATCTATCACCAATACCAAACATCACAGCCAAGCAGCAGAGACAACATGTCCAATCTAACCAGCCCTAGCAACGTCCACACATCCTGTCCAGCCAACACCAGCATCCAGCACCAATACCAAACATCACAGCCTCACAGCAGAAACAACACGTCCAATCCGACCAGCCCCAGCAACCAACAGCACCAGCTCTGACATCACAGCCAATCACAACCTACAGCATCAAACCACAACAAAAACCACAGACCACAGTAGCCATCATCATCCTCCAACAAACAGCAACCAACAACCAGCAGTCATCAATGCCACTCCACTGCGATATGCCCCTAACCCTGGACACTACCACCAGCACCATCCCAAAGCCTCCACAAACACCAAAATACCAGACCAATGTGGGGTCCAGTACATTGGGAAGGGCGGCCAGAGTAGCAGTGGGTGTTCGAGTCAATGACACACCATCAGGGAGAGCATCCCCATTATACAACCAGCCCATCAGACAGGACCACCAACAAATCATCCAGTCACCATAACCACAGCAAGCAACAACATAAACCATCAGCACTAGGCAAAAAGCATCACCTCCCATCCAAGATGCTTTCCAGCAGTCACCAATACACATCATTCTCAGACAAACACATTTCCTCAAAATCAAAAACCGCAGCTCGCCAAGGATCACACCCAGACCAGACATCACCACAAACCAGCAAATCAAACAAGACCAAGAATTCCAACCAGAACCAGTGTCAGCAGCATGAAACAAAGGCGGAGCCAGGTAGCCAGAACGGAATAGCAGAAGTTCAAAACGAAGACAAAATCTCACCCAAGTGTAGAGCATACCTGCAACAGCATCAATCCACCACGAGAGGGTAGATTTGATCTTGAAACCACAAAAATAGACCAGATTAGGATAGATCAGGACCATCTTCTTCGAAGGTGCCACACACCGCCGAGCCACAGGTCGCCGAACCACAGGCCGAAGACACCATCACCGCCGAGGATGACTTCGTATCTCCAGATTTGAGTCAACAACAAGGAACCATCCATGGAACAGAACCGAAGCGGAGAACTGGAAGCTCCCGCAGCATCAAGCACCAAGCGCATTCTTCCATCATAGATCCACCCGAAACACATCCTTTGCGCAAACTGCTTCCGAAACCACCATCTTCCGCCGAAAAACCTATGCCGAGACCAATCCCCGCAGCAACCGGAGCACCGGAAAACTCCCACTACTGAAGAGACCTTGTCTGCCATTGAGACCCTTTCAACCGTTAACCCGTCTTTAGAGATGTGAGAAGGAACAACATGTCTCTATCATTAAACTCTAGGTCCCTTCAATGATTGTCTGTATAGATATTTTGTCAAATTCAGGATACCTTGATATAATAATGAAAGGTTTTCACCATTTCCACCATTTCTCTAACTATTTCAAGTCCTAATAGGTTTTTTTCACCAACTTCATCCTTGAATGCTGGTGTTCTGAATCATTTTTTATAAAAGTGTTTTATATGGAGACATTTGGTTGGTCAAGTGAAAATTTATGTTGTAAGAAAACAATTCCATATGTAAATGTTGGTCTCATCCTTATTTGATGTATATATAACAATCCATCAACATGTCTTCCAATTTCTGAGTTTCTTATTTATATAGGACATCATTTGGAGTATGTTCAGTTGTACTAAATTTAATCTCAGTGTCTAGATCATGTTGGAGACTTTTCTAGAACATTGAGGTGAATCTCAGTTCTCAATTGGATATAATTGATATTGGTAATCAAGGAAGCCTTAATAATTATCTTATATATATATATATATATATTAAATTTTATTCATTGAGATGTCCTATAGAATGTTGATAAAGTTATTTTCCTATTTGAGATGATCCAAAAAAATCCATAATTCATTGATTCTTCAGGATGTCTTCCGATGTCCGATGATAAATTTTATGGTGATGTTTTCTCATTTACATATTTTTATTGATAAGGGTTTAATCATCCCATTAAACATTATTATTTTAGGGTTAACATTCTGACATATTAGGCTTTGTGATTTATATTTAGTAATATTATTCTTCATATTATCCCAACAATAATTATCTCATTGATCTCAATGAATCATTGGTCTCCATAGGTGAATAGAGAAGAATTATATTTGTGTATCAATCAGAATATATTTCATAATATAAGGATTGGATGGTACACATACTCATGACCCAAATATTTTAACTCCTTCCCTGTCAATTTTGATCACATAGGATTTCTCCTTTCAAATTACTTCTACTTTCTTCTGAATTTACACATCATATCTTTAATCAACCTTTTTTCACCATTAGGACTGGTTGAGATATAATTTGAAAAGGGATTAATGATGTTACTTATATAATTATTCCCATGTACATCCTTTTAAAATATAATAAGATTGGATCCATCTCAATTATCATTATTGGTAGTGTTTCAGCATCCTTTCTACTTAGAAGATCTGCTATGTTATTTTATTTATTGGGATGTTAGTGTATTGAGAAGTCATAATCCTTAATGAGCTAAAATCATTATGCTAGTGCATATTAATATCCTTTTTGTGAATATATGTATGAGGATATTATAATTATTACATGTTTCTCACTTCTCCTAATATAGATAATTTCTCCATAATTTCAATTCAATGATCACAACTGCCAACTCCAAATCATGTGTGGGATATTATTGTTGATGAAAATTCAAATTACTTGAGGTGTATGATATCATTTTATCATGCCTCAACAACACACATCCCAATCCCTTCTTTTATGCATCTCTTTTTACCACAAAGGGTTCCCCATGTGTTAGTATTTTCTAAACATGTGCAGTTATAAGACACTTTTTATCACTTTGAAGATATATATACATTCCCTTGTCCCAAAAAACTATTCTCCCTTATGAGTCATCTTTTTTAGTGGGTTTGAATATAATGATAAGTTCTTAAAAATTCACTAGTAATACCCATCTAGACTAATAAAATTTTGTACTGCTTTTAGAGACATTTTCATAGGCCAGTATTTGATTTCCTTTTTCTTTGAAGGGTCCACATATATTCCTTCTATGGAGAAAAAATTCCCAATAATGGTACATCCTCTATCCATAACTGACATATTATGTACATTGCATGATGTTTATACCTTCTCAAATTCCTAAGAACATTATTTTAATTATCCTCATTTTCCCTATTAATCTTAGAGTATATCAAAATATTATCAATAAAGACTACCATAATGTTTTCAAGGAAATATATAAAGTCTCAGTTCATTATGTCTGTGAATAGTGTGGGAGAAATAGTTAGTATTAAGGATATCACTATGAACTCATAATTTTCATACCATGTTTGAAAGAAATTTAGGGGAATATCTTCATTCTGAACCTTTAATTAGTGATCTACCAACCAAATTTCTACCATAGAGAAATAGTTGGCCCCATGTAGCTGATAGAACAAGCCATATATCCATTTAAGGGGATACTTTTTCTTTATCATGATTTTTTTGAGATCATGATAATCAATGAATATGTGTATTGATCTATCCTTATTGTTGATGAAAATAACTGGTGTCATCTATGGTGAAGCAATTAGGTGTATAAAATCATTGTATAGATTCCCTTTTAACTACATATTCAATTCATCTATCTCAATGGTGGTCATTTTATAAGGTTTCTTTGGTATCAATGATGATTCAGGAATTAGATTAAATGGTAGCTCAACCTCTCAGTCTAGAGTAAGTCTAAGAAAATCATAGGGGAACACGTCAAAGTAGTCCCCCATGATGTGAATTTCTTTAATCATGATTATACATTTTTTATCAATCATTTGTGCTATATGTGATTTATAAGAAGGAAACAATATCTACACATGAGATAGTGCTTCCGAAGTTGATTCATCCTATTTCATAAACATATATAGGATTGGAGGATTCATCAGTATGTGATGACTAATCTCACTTTCCCAATAGTCGATATTGGGTTTGTATTAAGATTAGTGTATCAATGCCCAATATCACACCAGACTCCACCAAATAAATTAATACAACATTATCTAGGAGGTTCAATCCACAAACATTAAATAGAGTAGAGTTATATACACTGTATGAAATAATTTTATAATTTTATATTCTCACATATAACACAACCTCTATATTTCGAGGT
Source organism: Viscum album (assembly GCA_963277665.1). Taxonomy (NCBI): domain Eukaryota; kingdom Viridiplantae; phylum Streptophyta; class Magnoliopsida; order Santalales; family Viscaceae; genus Viscum; species Viscum album. The sequence goes on from OY728165.1 coordinate 448,288,638, forward strand.
GGTGTTAGAACTACTATACTAAACTTTCAAGATAAGAAAGAATATATAGAACCATAGTTAACTAGTACATTATTTATTTTGGAATGAATAACCAGTGTACATATCACCACATCATGGTTGTTCTCCACATTAGAAATAGTGATATAATAGGCTTTCCCTTGTCCATTTGAAATTGGTGGCTACTGACGATAATTTCCCTCATTGATTCAAGGTTTATTGCACTGGTTTTCATAGTGGCTTTAGTTCCTACATTTGAAGTATTGAACCATATGTGGAGTTCTCATTTCATTTACTAGAATGTCCAACTTACAAATAACTCCTTGAAGTTCATTATATTGATGAATTTTCTCCCAAACATGAATAATTTTACAATCCCTTTGATGAAATTCTCGTGATTCTTCATCCCATAGTATTTAAATGTGGGTGGTTGACTTTTTATTACACGCTTTTTATTATATCCACCATCTTGAAAGTCCTTTTTTCTAATCCTCATATCTATGGGACAACTTTCCAAATTCCATCTCCACTTTGAGAGAACGTAAAAAAAATTCTTCATAACTCCCATTCTCTCAAATTTCTCGACCATTTTAAAGGTGTGGTTTTAGTCCACCAATGAATCTATAAATTGATCTATCATTGTTAATTTAAAAACATGATCCCTACCTTGAAATACATGTGAAATTTACTTCGTAGGCCATAAAATATTCTCCTTCCTTATTCTTCAACTCTATGAACTCTCTGTCTCTCTTCATATTTCCATGAATAGTTTGAGGTAAATACATATTAAGAAACAATATCTTAATGTACTCCCACACCATATATAAACTTTTTTCCTTCGTCTTGTTATTATTAACCAACACACATCACTGTTCAGGCTCCCTATCTTGCTGATAGATGTCAAGAGTCACCTTCTTCTACTCAGAACAGCGAAACATAGAAACATAATATTCTATTGAGTTGACCCGTTGTTCTATAAGTAGTTGATTTGAGTAGACACTAAATTTCAATGGTCATTAGTACATAAAATACTCAATGTCTAGTTTCTCCCTATTTAGTGAAGAAGGACATTCCATTTTATTTAGGTTGTTATTCATAGCCTATGACAGCTGAGTAAGCATCCCCCATACATTTTGAACTCCACATCCCAATGCATTAAGAATTTTTTTAAAGAAATTGATGCATTATCCCTCATGTGGGGTGTTGGATTGGTTTCTCCTGGTTCCCACCATTTTCTAAATTAGAAAAGGTTTCAAAAAAACAAAATCTATAAGTCGTGAATAATGAATTTATTCAGTTGTGAAATTATTTCTAAATGAATATCTTATGGTATCCAAATGTTTAAAATTTTCTAAAACAATTATTATTGGGTTATTACATATACATATTAGTATACTAGGATATTTCACTTTGGTTATCTAATTAAAATTATCGAATTAACTAAACCATTCTCTGCTACCAACTAATGAGACCCTTATTTTTTCTTACTTGGATATTAAATCATTTTAATGATAAAAAACATAATAGTGCTACAAAAACTAGGATCAAAAAGTTTTAATTGTCTTGGGAAAACTAGGACTAAACAAAAAAAATTATTTAATTCCTTTTTTTATAGAATCTTAATGTCTCTTTTGTTATCCTTTGAACAGGAAGTTATCTTAGGATATACATTAAATAAAGGGGTGAGCTAAAATACCACTAAGAGAATAGATAGAGACATGAATCAATATTACATAAAGTGATAATAATCATCATCATCATAAGATAAGATTATAATAATCATCATTTACCTTATAGTAAGAATTAGATAAAGTTATAGATTGCGGTAATGCATAAAATTGTAACAATCATGTCTTAGTGGTCAACTAACATTCATAGTTGTGAAAAACGATAGAATCATGTTCCCAAATAACATATTTTCATCATCATAGAATCATCATTTTGAAAAATGATACCATCTTTTTCATGCATGATGCACATTTTCTCATGAGATACATCACATTCCCAAGTCATTGGAGTGCTATATGATTCTAGGCACATCCATCACATCATAACATTTAAATAATCATGCATGCCACATAGAAAGAATGATAATATTTTTTTCATAATATAACCCATTGAAAATAAATGGGATTTATGAAAATTTATAAATCATAAATTAATGTATAAAACATGTAGATCTCAAAATTATAATTGAATAACATACATGGAATAAGAATAATCAATATTTATTGCTGAGAAATCATTTCATGAGAAGTAAAACATGTGTTTTTGGAAATTAATGTTCTTTTGGAAAAATATTTTCATTGGTCATATGATAATATTGGAAGCATGCATATCCCATAATTGAAAATGGAATACAAACTAAATTATATTTTAAGAATAATAAAATAACATACATACTCAATTTTATAATGAAATGGGAATAACCCAATGAAAGGAAATTGTTTTTTAGAATCCCTTACCATATCTCTAAATTCTTTCACCACTTTAATATGATGGATATCCAAATTATATTATTTAATTAATAAATACATAACCTATTATATATTTATTTTAATTATTTTATATTTATTATGTTACTTATGGCCATTATGATTAGTTATTGAGTTTAATTTCTTCATTTAGGTGTCTCCATTTTCTTTGTTTTTCTTACAGGTTAACTTGTATAAACATTTAGACGATTCTGTAAAATTAGGATAATAATATAGAATTGAAATTATATGTTATTAATGAAATCACAGAAGATTAAATGATATTAAAGATCATTTGGTAATATGGTATGAGGATGAATCATTATATAAAATGTTAATGATAATCATTTTATATTAATTTTAGCGGTTTTTTATCAAAATGAATTTATTTTGTTTCATAATTTTGTATTATTTATATATGTTAGATAAAGATGATAAAAATGTTTATTACATACATTTTATTATAAAATTAAACCATTATAATGGTTTTATGACTATCCTTGAAGGTGGTGAAGAAAAATGAAAACTTGTTATCTTTAAAGGTGGTAAATCAATATCTCAAAGATAAAATTTTCATTTTTAATAAACAAGGGATGGGAATATTTGTTTGATGATAGATTATTCCATCATAATTATAAAATTATAATATATATAGGATACTAGATTTATCATTCCACTCAGATAATAGGAAATGACTTGATAAAAAGAAAAATAAAATAAAATGTAAATAAATTTAATGAAAAGAATGAGGATTTTACCTCTTGAATTCTTCTCCTTGAGATCATATTTATGGAGAAAAGTTTTGGTATTTTCAGAAACCAAAGTCTCCTACATTAGTATGGGGGGTATTGGGTAGAAATTGGACAGTCTTTAAGGCTATGGATGTGTAAGGATAAATGGTGGTGAGGGGTTGTATTTATAGTATAGGAGATGGGTGTGTTTTGATTATTTTATTCATATTTTTTATTATTTTGGATTAATAATATGAATAGTATGAAAATTATCAGTAAATATATTTAAATAATTAATGTGATTTAGAGATTGGGTTTATTCAAAATCCATATATCATCTACGACTTAATAGTTCATGTATTTGGTAAATACATTAAATTCTTGTATTGCAATATTCCCCAAAAAATAAATTATTTTAGAAAAATCCCAAATAATTTACACTAACCATATCATGAAATTTATAATTAAAAAATTAACTCATATTTATGAAAATAATTTTATTAAAATGATAAATTTTAATTTTAATTAAAATGATCATTTACTTGGAAAATAAATATTTCAAAATTATTACATATTTTATAACCATTTGAAAATTAAATTAACATATCATAAATTTATATTATAATCATAATTTAAAAGAAATTTTTATTTTTTAATTTATTTTATGAAATCAAAATTAATTTTAAATTGTTATATTAATTATTAAAATATAAATAATCAATTTTGTTTTTTAAAAATACCATCACATAATTTATATTTTTTAAAATATTTATTTACTTGTACAATGTTATAATTAGATCATATAATCATTTATTAGATGCATATCTTTTATTTCTTACTTTTATAGATGAGGTTACTATTATATTGGATGAATTATTGCTGTTAATTTTCATGTTCATATTCGAAGGGGAAAGTTAATATTTCATCGGTATTGGTTCTATAACTTCCATTAATACCTCATATTCTACTAATTATTAATTTTTAAAGTTGTTATAGAGTCCTCTATATGATTTTATTTGATTTATAATAAATGGAATAATTAAAAGAAGTGAATTTCTATTGATAAAATTTTGGGTCATTATAATACATATCTGAAGAAAAATAGTATTTATTCATTTGTAAAAACACTTAATCGATATGTGATGAATGGTTTTGAAATGAAATACATAGGTATAGACCAATATATATATTCCATTAAATTATCATATGGTCTAATGATAAAATCATTTTTCCAAATTCAAAAGGTTTGTAACCATTAGTTTTAAACTATATTTTGAATTGTCTTAATAAATGAAGTATGGGTGGCCCATATTAATTGGTTTGTACCCAATTGTTTTATATTAACATGTGGATAGATATTGATGGAAAATATATAATGTTCTAGGGAAATGTGACATCCAATAAATAGGAATTTCCTTCATTCATAATTTTGTTATTATTATCCACAATATTTTCAAAATTATATTATCTAATGTTTCATTTCATTATCAGTTATTGGTTAAATGGAATGGGTTTATAGTTATTTAAATGACCTATTGGTCATTCCATATCCATTCATGTAGTAAATTTATTTAGATTTAATTTTTTATTAGTTATATATGGTTACCTATTTTTTATTCATATTGATACAAGATAAGATCGGATATACATAACGCTTATTGATTAGTTGAGCTAATCCCTATTTTGATTCATCTCCTAGGAATCCATGAAGTATACTTTGAATGGTATGAATTAACATTATATAAGGAGTAATGTAATTATTGATGTAAAATTATGTCATAATTTTTAATTCCAAATGAAATATGGGAATCATGTATGTATCTATTTTTCCAAGACTACAAAAATATTTGATATATTAGGATAACATTCCATGTATTTTATACCAATGTATTAATTTGGGATTGGATCCATGCTACATTATCATGACCACCACAATCTCTTCTAAATCCTTGTGAGGAATCTACAATATATGATTTGTATAAGAATCCTCCTCTGGAACCTTATTTTGTAGGATAATTAATACACACTATTCATACTCTGGTTCAAGAATATGTAGAGAGACATGGACAATTAGAGGATCAAATCACAAAATTTATAGAGAAGCATCCACATGAATTTTAGATTGGAAAAATACCATAAGAATATAAATAATGGTTTTAGTAAATGGAGAAGTTCATTATCATTTAGAAGACACTGTATGACTCTATGGTGGGTTTTTTCATGTATATTATTAAAGGGATAGGAAAAACATGGTGGCAATCTATTGTGAAAAAAAAATTTCCTAAGGATAACACCTAGGTATCATTCAATAAATAAATCAATGTTTATTTTTATCTTGAGATGTTACATGGGGAATATACCATATTTTTTAACTATAGAGTAGGTAGATAGTACCATTATGGTATATTCCACCTGTTTGGTTGATTTGGTGCTCTTGTCACAAGATAAAGTCACCAATGATTACCTGATGGAACTAATGCTTCACCAGGGTTTAAGGAATGATATTGTGTTGTGGATGATTCTCATGTTCATTCTGAACATTGTGGAGGAATTCAATAAGGAATATTTGGAAGACGATGAAAAAACATGAAAAATAGTTTTGGTAGGATCTTTAGTTAGTTCTATCACAAGTCATGGTGTGTCTTCTAGCTTCAAAAAGAAGAACAAGGGTATCCATTTTTCTTTATAATCAGTTTCTAGTGATTTATTTGGACAAAAGTATATAATAAACTACAGGTTGGGGTGAAATGGACATACCCATAATAATTGTATTGGGTCTCTAAAGACATGACATCATTGTGGAAAATCTAGAAATATGAATTATTTTTGTGATAGGATATCCAAATGTAATAAGACAAGATCCATATTCCCCAAGGGACCAAAGGTTCTTATCAACAGAAAAAAGGTTGGTGAGTATTATTCTTATGATAATGTGGATTTTAATGTCATTAATATATATCAGTGTGTAGTTGATATTAGAAATTTAATGTAGTAGAGTATACACCATAGGAATATAAATTATTGTTAGACAAAGTTATAGGTATAATGTTTATTTAACATTTTATAGATCTTGTATCATTTTACATAGGTTATACTGATTATTTGATATCATGAATTCATGATTATGTGGTATTCATTCATTCAATGATTATGAATTTCATATTAAAACATTTCATTCCATTGCTAAAGAGGTATAAAGTAATATTCAAATACCTAGTATGTCTAGTGATGATATCAAACCATGAGGTGGATTGTGACTTCATAAGGACCAACCCTGAATTCTTCAGCTTTATTATCATCATGGATTAGATGATTAGTTCTATATCCCAGATAGGTTTTCACCCTCATAGGGTTTAGTTATTTTTTACTAATGGGGTTACATATTATTTTCAGGGTGTGTAAGATTTTATACCAATATGGACGGGGCATGTTTTTCATTATTCTTGGGTAATCTTACGTAAATTTTCAGAAATGTTTTTTATTATTTGAAACTTATTTGGGTAGTCAGGTGTGTGTGGTGGTGTGTGTGTTACCCAGGGTCTTTTTGTGTAATTATTATTGTTTAAAACCATATAGAGAGGTCTATTTTACTACATACCTTCTATATGGTATAATTCCAATTTCTATCCCATATTATCATATATATCCTTTTGAGTTTTTAGAAAGTAATGAATATCTTTCAGATCTCAAGTAAAATGGTTTATTCATCCTTGAATGTCACCATTGGATTCACCATTCCCCTATTATAAGAAGTATGATGATAGCCTCAGAATTTGTATTGACTATCATATGTTAAATTAGTTGTCCATGAAGAAAAAAATATGTTTCTGGGATTCATGACCTATTATATTAGTTTAAATGGGATCATTTATTTTCAAATATTTACTTGTGGTTAGGGTACCACTAATGGAGATTTATAGAAGACTATATAACAAATACTTTGTTTAAAATCGGATTTGGGCATGTTTGGTTTTTAGACATACTGTTTGAACTATATAATTCTCCAACAATGTTTTTGAAATGGGTTTTCCTCAGTTATTTGAATAAATTATTTTGGTTTTTATGGATCATTTTTTTGTTTAATCAATGTTATAGGAGGATAAAATAGATAATTTGGATGTCATTATTAGAAAATTAAGTGAATATAGTATGTTTTTTATTATTCAAAAAATTTTGTTTTTTAAATGAAGAAGTAATGTTAATAGGGAATATTTCGTCTGGGTGGGGAATATCAGTGGATCTAGAAAAGGTAGATGTAGTTATAAAAAAAGTAGATGTATTGAAATCTGTTTATGATCTGAATCCTTGGGGAGTTTATTACATGTAATTTTTTCATGACATATCCATGCTTTCAACATTGATGAAATCATTTATAGGTAAGGGTCTAATTATTGTGTTAAATAAATATGTGTCAGATATTATTTGGGTAACTGATGGTGAGATTGTATTCAGATCATGTTTTGATTCTTCAAGAACCATTTTTGTAATATGATATTTTCTATTATTCTTTATGTGTTATTTTTTAATGTTTCTTGATTAAGGGGAGATGGGTGGAAGATTGTGACTCTTGAAAATTAAAACTTCATGAGATGAAATACCTACCAATTTTCTTGACCTTGCAGCATCTATGAATGCAATAAAAATTTAGAATCACTACCTATTTGTGAAATGGTTAATTTTATATTATAATAATAAATATTATGGTATATTTTCAACCAGATGGATTGGATCATTTGAAAGACACTCTTTGTGGAATATCTCGGGACTTTTGATTTTTATAGTTATTATACTCTAGGATAAAGGTAGTCATTTATGATATAATGAGAAGAAATTTAAAGACACAATAATTAAAGGAATTAGTGGTGGAGTTATCTTTATGAGTTTGTTTTTTTGGGATGATCTAGGGATTAGAAGAATCTGCTGGGATTGTATTTCTATAATTGATGTGTTTTGACTCATAATTTGATAAGAGGAATATAATAAAGAAAATTTATATCACAGAGTGATATATATTTAGTAAAATCCATTACAGTGGGGAGACCTCAGGTGAGTGGTCTGTGTCACCCAATGGTGCTTTATATTTTTAAAATAGTTTCATTTTATATTTTTCTCTGATGAATGATTTGATTGAAAGTGGACACCATTATTTGGTATGTACACCCATGTACTACCATGATGTATAATTAATTGAGACATAAGTGATGGTGAAAGAGGATGATAATGTGGATTGTGTATTTTGTATCTACTGTATTACTTTTCATAGAATTAAGGTGGAACAAAAGATACCTATAAGTTTCTTGTCAAACTTACACATTCCATTCTATAGATATTCTGAGATATCCATTTACTACGTCTTTTATTCTCCACATACTCCCTTATGGAATTATGTGATTTGTGAGATCATTGATAAACTCATAAAATCAACACATATCCTATCTATCAAAGAGATGATGAAGGTGGAACATCATGGGGACTTGTGTGTCTAAGAGATTGTAAGAAATCATATTGTTCCCACTATGGTCATTTATGAAAGGGACATGGGGTTCACATACATTCTTTAGAATATATTTTTGGAGGTTATTGAATCCTAGTTTAAATTATGAATACCATATCATCCAAAAAAAATAAGGTGAGACATAGAGATCACTATCCAGGTTCTAGAGGATATTCCATGGTATTGGGTGGACTATTTTTGTGGTTCCTGGGAAATAGGTTTTCAGTTATTCATGTTTTCATATGAAAATAGTTACAATACCTTAATAAAAATAGAACCAATTATGTATACTTTTTGGGGGTCATATATATCAACCATGGGTTGGGATGATTAGGTAGATAAGTACATTATTGGGATAAGTATTGATTAGGATCTGATAGAGAGGGTGAAATTCATCAAAAATATATTGATCAATGGATTGATTCATCAGAAATATTATGAAGACCATAGGCATAGTCATATTGTAACAGCCCGAGATTTTATGAAAAATATTCTTTTTTATTTCACTAATGTCTTGTGTTGTACGCTACACCAAAAGGAGCTTGCACAACACGCATCCTTGACTTGCCTTGCATTACACGCAATCGCAACCTTCCTCGATAGCGTGTGTGGTACGTAATACTGAGTTTCACGAAACAATGATATGCTATTAAAATATTATTAAAACTAGCCGTTATGAATAGTAATAACCACTTTTTAAATTTTAGAAGTTTTAGCTCTCAAAATGGACTTCATTTTTGGATTCGGAGTATCGAATTTAGCCTAAGGTGAAATTTTGGTACTTTTCGGATAACTTTCATATTCTGGTGAATAGTGAAAATTACTAAATTATAATTAAAAACAACTTTTTTAATAGAAATAATTAATAGTGATAAATTATTAATTTGAGTGGTTTTAAAGTATATTTAGAATATATTTTTACAATTTAATACAATGTTGGTCATTGGTTGTAATTTCACATTTAAACCAGACATAATCAAGTGTCAATCTTTTGATAGATTTTGTTTCTTAAAAAACACGCTATTTGTTTTAACAGCGGGATTTAATTATAAAATTAATTAATGCAACTTCTATGTTATGAATTTGGTAAAATAGACTTCATTTTTGAATTCGGAATATGAAATATAGCTTAGGATGAAATTTTGGCATTTTTCTGAAAACTTTCAATTTTTGATGAATAGTGAAACCACTAAGTGGTAGGTTAAAAACGGAATTTTGTATAAAACTTAATTTTACCGCTTCTGTGAATGGAATTTCGAAAATCCGATAGACACGGTTAATATCAAGGACTAAAATGTGGTTCAATGAGATGAAAATAATTTTTTGGTGAATAGTAACTTTTTACTTTTTTTACCGCGGTTAATAGTAAATAGGGTAACTAAGGGTAAATATGATATTACTATTACCCTAACACATGTCCTAATTCTATTGGACAAGTGTAATTCGACCAAAAAAACAAACTTAGGAATAAAATATGACCATTTAGGCCCACTTGGATTAGATTAGGACATTTATTATTAATTTATTTAAAGAAGGGTTAAAATAGTTAAAATCAAAGTTTAATAAGTAAATCATTTTTAATATGGGGTTATACATAAGATAAATTCTATTGTAAATATTCATTAGAAAGATAAAAATATTTCCTACATGATGGTATTTTATTTGTAATTTTTAGACATCAAATAATTTAATTTATTTATGACACAACGATGATGCAGTAATTATCTTTTTAATGAAATATTGACATAATTGATGTTATAAGCACCAAAATAAATGTAATTTGAGATTTTTTTATGAATTCCACTAATTTTCTAGGTTACTATGATATATTAATGTTGATTTAATCAACTTGGTTCGAACATTTAATTCTGTTATGACTTTCACAAAAATCATATATCAAATAGTGTCAAAATTGACACAAAATAGTTTTTAAATCAAATATTATATTATTAATTGTTATTTTATTCCTAAAAATATAAGGTTCGGCAAAATGACTTAGATAAGGATATATATATTAATAATAAACAATTTGGGGTTCGTTTGGCATGTTATAGTAAGTGTATTAACCATATAGTGAAAGAAAACAAAAAGACACGGTAAAAGTTAAATTAATTAACTTAGAGTTAAATCTAATTGATAAGGTTAAAATAATACCCTAAACATGTCTAAATCTTATTGGTTGATAGGATTTCGACCCATCCCCACTTTAGATTCTAAATAAGACCCTTTGTAACCATTATAAACCGATTTTGACTTTAATATAAAATAATATTTTGAGATATTCCTAAGGTGCCCCTCTCCTCCCCTATAAAAGGACACCTCCTCCCCCTCCTCCTCACACCAATTTGAGCTCTCAAGCTCGTCAAACCCCTGCCAAAATCTCTTCTCCACTTCCCTAGAAACATCCTAGAGGTTCTGGTCTTACTCAAAGACCAATTTTAGTGCCCTAAGAGGAGGTCTCAAAGAGGCACTTCAAAGAAGAGGTAATTACCGTTACCAATTCTTTCATCTTTATTTCTTCTTCCACTTATTCTTCTTAGGTTGTTTCATTATGAAGTAATAACATAAGTATCACTCATATACTGATATGTTATTATAAGTATGAAACAACCCTATTTCACCATCTATCCATCCTACGGAAAAAGAAATCACCGCGCGTGCGTACGTACGGAATACCGTCTCCACGCCGTGGTGTAATCTATTTTCCACCACCACCTTACATGGATGGGTATAATGGTGTAAAGAATAACTATACATAGTTATTAAAACATCATATTTATTCTGATATATTGTATAATCCACTCCAATTCAATTCAATATTTATAGAAATGATATCATCGCTCGTGCGTACGTACGGACTACCGTCTCCACGACGCGATGAGATTCATTCTCCATGTTATCCATTTAAGAATGGTTATAATGTATATATAAGAAATAATAATGAAATATATGAAATTATAAAGCTACTGGATTTATGTATATATATACATATGTATGTCATCTACTTACTTCCATTTCAAGACAATAAGGAAAGGAAAACAGCATTCATGCGTACGTACGGACTACCGTCTCCATGAACGGTGTTTTTCATTTTATTTATCTACCTATTATATATATATATATATACTGAATATATATGATATATAAATCATATTTTATATTCTGGAAGTGAGTAAATCATGATATAAGTAATAATTATGTCAAGAACAACAAGTCAAAACACCTACGATAAATGAAACGATTTTACCCAAAACGCTTCTTTAACATGGAATTTACAAAAGAACGGGTAATATAATGTCATAAGTGAACCATATATGATATGATAACAATGAATATGATTCTGTAATAAGTCAATAACATGATTTAAATCATTATACAGGAGGTTCGGACACTTACAAAGCAAGTCGGACCTAAGGTAAGGGAAATATCACAATCTCATTTTTATCCGAGATTGTTTATTCGTAAGTATTTACTGGGGTGTATTTTATCATCCACATCCATGTTTCATCAATATGTAATATTGTTTCCATCCACTTACAATGGTTTAAATCCTATTTTTCCCTTCGGTGAGTTTTTAGTAAAAGATATGAAAGGAATTTTTTGTCGTTTTTCGTACGAGGTACTTTATGACTTTTCCGACAAAAGTACGAAAGAATGTTTTTTTTAACTTATACGACATGAATGGATTTTTAAAACATTATTTCCAAGAAGCTTCCTTTACAAGTTTTCAAGTTTATTTTTAATCAACTTCTTTTATTTTAAAGTTGTATGACATGTTATGAAAAGAAAAGTGTTTTTAAATAAGAAAGGATATTTTCCTCAAGAATGGAGTTCAAGTGTTTTATCAAAGTTATTTTCCATCTAAGATAATAAAGGGTTCTGTTTTTATCCCTATTATTACATGGATTTTATTATGTTGTGATGGAAATATGTTTATGAATTCCTTTATCTTATATGAATTGTTTTATGATGTCATGTTGTTTAAGAATCCCATTTTTATTACATGGGTTATGCTATGATGTATGGTTTATGATTTTGTGGCACACATAAGAATGGTATCATTAAGATATGGGTGGGACCTATATCTCCCTCCAATGCATTGGGTAAAGATTTTATATCTCATGAGATAGACATGGCTGGAATGGTAGGTTATACCGGTCCAGTGAAACAGGACTGAAACGAGGGTTACTCGATTCAGAAAGGGACTTTGTCCACTAAGATAGTCTTGGTAATTTAGTCTTGACTAACAAGAAATGATTTTCTATGATTATGTGTGTATGCCACAAAGTTTCAAGTTTCATGTTATGATTATGGGGATCTCATTTTCACTTCTATGATTTATCCCATGTTATGATATTATGAGCTCTTTTGCAGGTTAAGATTTCCAAAAGCTATGTTCTTATGTATATTATGTGATTGATATTTCTTTTGTTTACCCTTACTGAGCATTTGAGCTCACCCTTTTATGTTTTCTTTTCCCCAGGATATAAAGAAAGGTTTTTAGGTAAAAAAAAAGGAAGATCTTTATGGGAGATATTGAAGATCTTTCACCACGATTAGGAGATTACGTTCCGAGTTTCCAAAGACACTAAACTATTACGATCCTTGTGTGTGTGTTTTGGTTATGTACTAAGTATTCCGCAAAAGTAATGTAATGTCCATGTACGATAAGCTTCGGGTCTCTACAGTTGGTATCAGAGGAAAGGTTTAGTCAACCTTTGGAAACTAGGATGTGAAAACGTTAGTGAGATCCCTAGAGATATTTCTAAGGTATGTCTAGGGATGTCCCTAGGGATAAGTATACGTATAGGTTATAGTAATAGAATTACGCTAACGATCATAGAATTAAACCTAAGATGTTGGATATTGAAGGTACTCCCCCTTTATTATGTTGTTTTCCCTAGCATGATTTTTGCCTCTCACACTATTCTTTTTGGGTTTTAGACGATGGCTGGAACCCGAAGGAACCGTGTTGATCAATGCAATGGACAATGCAATGATTTCCCTCCTGAACAAACAAATGTTATGGGAGATGGAGTGCAAAATCTTATTGCTATACTTACACAAGCTATGAATCATTCTGGACTTCCAAATGAGCAGAGAAGGGAACAATATTCTATTGATTCCTTCATGAGGCAACGTCCACCTTCTTTCAGTGGGTCTTCTGATCCACTTGTGGCTGAACAATGGATCAGTACTACTGAAAAGATATTTTCAGTTCTTCAATGTTCTGAACATGATAAAGTCATCTTAGCAGTATATCGTTTGGAAGGTGAAGCTGATCAATATCAAGAATACGAGGCCAAGAGATGAAATTGAGTCCATGGAATGGGACGAGTTCAAGAACTTGTTTTTCAGTAAGTACTTCCCTCGTATTCTTCGAACAAAGATGGAGAAAGAGTTTCTTGAACTGAAGCAAAGGGACGATGAATCTGTTGGTACCTATGAAGCAAATTTTACAAGACTTGCAAGGTATGCTTCTGGAATTATCATCCAACCTGAAAGTAAAGTTGATCGATTTTTCAGTGGCTTAAAACCAAGTCTTCGAAGCGCATTAGCTATAAGAGACTTCAGTAGCTATGAAGAAATTGTGCGTTGTGCTATCAAGGTAGAAATGGAAGTTGGTGTTACATATCCATCTCATGGTTTTGACAAGAAACGAAAGATGGAGTTCAAGGAGAAATCTCAGAATAATGGTGAAAAGAAGATGAATGTTTCCTTATGCACAAAGTGTGGAAAGAAGCATGGTGGAGATTGTCTTAAAGGGACTAGAAAATGTTTTAAGTGTGGAAAAGAAGGTCATCGAGCAGCTGAGTGTCGAAGTAATGGAAAAAGGGTTTCTAATGATGTGAATAAAGCAAACACTGCAGAGAACGCACCACCAACACTTCAATGCTTCAAGTGCAAGGAAATGGGGCATTATGCTAATAATTGCCCTAATCCAAGGGTTAGTGATGATCAACATGGGCAACCACTGAAGGCAAAGGACAAAGGAAAATCACATGCGATCACTATTGGCAATGTTGAATATGAAAACGATGTGGTGGAATGATTAAGTGTTTATGTAATGGGATTCCAAAATAATGTTGTATCATTGAGTATTGCAATATTTATTGATGTGGTATTCAAAGTGATTGAGATATTTTTTTGGAAATAAGATGATATGCGAGAAAATGAAATGTTTAATAGTATTCATGAGCTCATGATTGATATAAGGACTAAGTGATATCATGGTTTGAGTATATAGAATTTTGAGGATTTTGGTATGTGGAAAGTGTTAACTTTTAACTGCACTCATGTTTTCACTAAGGTATTCAAGAGAATACACGATTAAGGACTTTGAATGTTTGGAATGTGACCAACAAGACATATCTTATGATATGTGGGGATCAACGACAGTATTAAATCTCTGGTAATCGTTGTCACTATATTATGAGAGTGGACTGCAGTATTATGCATAAGCCTAAAGATTAGACTGGATTATGTTGGACATAAGTTAGTATTGTTTAAGGATAGAAGATTTTCGATATTATTGATGGGATGTTATAGTAACGTAGTTTTAGAAAAAGGACAACCTGCAGGACGGGCGACAGCCCATCGCTTCGGACAAGGATGTAGGAATCGAACCCACAACCGAAGTGCGACTGGCCTTTATCGCCTACCACTGACCTACAGGAAGTCCCTGTTTAGTAGAAACTAGTGTAATTATATTAAGCAGTATGATATATGAAGTATAAGCCCATTTTAGGAACCATATATGATTAATCCCACTATAGATCGACTTATGTATATAAATTTTGCTAACCTTTTGAGACAGATGGAATGACCCGTCATTCTATCACATGATCTGCTAACACTTCACGAATAACAAATTCAACTTCATTTATTTAAGAGATGAAGTGGAAATTGTTAAAGGCACGAACAACAGTGAGATTGTACCAAAATAAAGTAAGTATTTATTCTAATTCAAATTCTTTAACTTTAGGGAAATGATCTTGAAAACCAAAAATGTTGTCCTAGTTCTCTTATACCTGATGAATCAGATGGTACCTTAGATCGTCACAAATTTATGGATTTGTGATTACTGGCTTTTCCATAGCCATGTTCTCTACCACTCTCCATCAGAACATGATGGTTAGATTTCTCTTCCATATCCATATTTTCACCTATGTGGAAACCCAGTGATTAGTTTATTTGGGTAATCGTTACATTTCAAACTTTAGTTTTTAAAGCCAAGTTTTGGTATTCCTTTTTACGATATGGGTTTCTATTAAAGAAACTTTCGAATAGTAAACCATTTATAACCCCGACGAATTTCGAGGGTGAAATTCATTTTAAGGGGGGTAGAATGTAACAGCCCGAGATTTTATGAAAAATATTCTTTTTTATTTCACTAATGTCTTGTGTTGTACGCTACACCAAAAGGAGCTTGCACAACACGCATCCTTGACTTGCCTTGCATTACACGCAATCGCAACCTTCCTCGATAGCGTGTGTGGTACGTAATACTGAGTTTCACGAAACAATGATATGCTATTAAAATATTATTAAAACTAGCCGTTATGAATAGTAATAACCACTTTTTAAATTTTAGAAGTTTTAGCTCTCAAAATGGACTTCATTTTTGGATTCGGAGTATCGAATTTAGCCTAAGGTGAAATTTTGGTACTTTTCGGATAACTTTCATATTCTGATGAATAGTGAAAATTACTAAATTATAATTAAAAACAACTTTTTTAATCGAAATAATTAATAGTGATAAATTATTAATTTGAGTGGTTTTAAAGTATATTTAGAATATATTTTTACAATTTAATACTATGTTGGTCATTGGTTTTAATTTCACATTTAAACCAGACATAATCAAGTGTCAATCTTTTGATAGATTTTGTTTCTTAAAAAACACGCTATTTGTTTTAACAGCGGGATTTAATTATAAAATTAATTAATGCAACTTCTATGTTATGAATTTGGTAAAATAGACTTCATTTTTGAATTCGGAATATGAAATATAGCTTAGGATGAAATTTTGGCATTTTTCTGAAAACTTTCAATTTTTGATGAATAGTGAAACCACTAAGTGGTAGGTTAAAAACGGAATTTTGTATAAAACTTAATTTTACCGCTTCTGTGAATGGAATTTCGAAAATCCGATAGACACGGTTAATATCAAGGACTAAAATGTGGTTCAATGAGATGAAAATAATTTTTTGGTGAATAGTAACTTTTTACTTTTTTTACCGCGGTTAATAGTAAATAGGGTAACTAAGGGTAAATATGATATTACTATTACCCTAACACATGTCCTAATTCTATTGGAAAAGTGTAATTCGACCAAAAAAACAAACTTAGGAATAAAATATGACCATTTAGGCCCACTTGGATTAGATTAGGACATTTATTATTAATTTATTTAAAGAAGGGTTAAAATAGTTAAAATCAAAGTTTAATAAGTAAATAATTTTTAATATGGGGTTATACATAAGATAAATTCTATTGTAAATATTCATTAGAAAGCTAAAAATATTTCCTACATGATGGTATTTTATTTGTAATTTTTAGACATCAAATAATTTAATTTATTTATGACACAACGATGATGCAGTAATTATCTTTTTAATGAAATATTGACATAATTGATGTTATAAGCACCAAAATAAATGTAATTTGAGATTTTTTATGAATTACACTAATTTTATAGGTTACTATGATATATTAATGTTGATTTAATCAACTTGGTTCGAACATTTAATTCTGTTATGACTTTCACAAAAATCATATATCAAATAGTGTCAAAATTGACACAAAATAGTTTTTAAATAAAATATTATATTATTAATTGTTATTTTATTCCTAAAAATCTAATGTTCGGCCAAATGACTTAGATAAGGATATATATATTAATAATAAACAATTTGGGGTTCTTTTGGCATGTTATAGTAAGTGTATTAACCATATAGTGAAAGAAAACAAAAAGACACGGTAAAAGTTAAATTAATTAACTTAGAGTTAAATCTAATTGATAAGGTTAAAATAATACCCTAAACATGTCTAAATCTTATTGGTTGATAGTATTTCGACCCATCCCCACTTTAGCTTCGAAATAAGACCCTTTGGAACCATTATAAACCGATTTTGACTTTAATATAAAATAATATTTTGAGATATTCCTAAGGTGCCCCTCTCCTCCCCTATAAAAGGACACCTCCTCCCCCTCCTCCTCACACCAATTTGAGCTCTCAAGCTCGGCCAACCCCTGCCAAAATCTCTTCTCCACTTCCCTAGAAACATCCTAGAGGTTATGGTCTTACTCAAAGACCAATTTTAGTGCCCTAAGAGGAGGTCTCAAAGAGGCACTTCAAAGAAGAGGTAATTACCGTTACCAATTCTTTCATCTTTATTTCTTCTTCCACTTATTCTTCTTAGGTTGTTTCATTATGAAGTAATAACATCAGTATCACTCATATACTGATATGTTATTATAAGTATGAAACAACCCTATTTCACCATCTATCCATCCTACGGAAAAAGAAATCACCGCGCGTGCGTACGTACGGAATACCGTCTCCACACCGTGGTGTAATCTATTTTCCACCACCACCTTACATGGATGGGTATAATGGTGTAAAGAATAACTATACATAGTTATTACAACATCATATTGATTCTGATATATTGTATAATCCACTCCAATTCAATTCAATATTTATAGAAATGATATCATCGCTCGTGCGTACGTACGGACTACCGTCTCCACGACGCGATGAGATTCATTCTCCATGTTAACCATTTAAGAATGATTATAATGTATATATAAGAAATAATAATGAAATATATGACATTATAAAGCTACTGGATTTATGTATATATATACATATGTATGTCAACTACTTACTTCCATTTCAAGACAATAAGGAAAGGAAAACAGCATTCATGCGTACGTACGGACTACCGTCTCCATGAACGGTGTTTTTCATTTTATTTATCTACCTATTATATATATATATATATACTGAATATATATGATATATAAATCATATTTTATATTCTGGAAGTGAGTAAATCGTGATATAAGTAATAATGATGTCAAGAACAACAAGTCAAAACACCTACGATAAATGAAACGATTTTACCCAAAACGCTTCTTTAACATGGAATTTACAAAAGAACGGGTAATATAATGTCATAAGTGAACCATATATGATATCATAACAATGAATATGATTCTGTAATAAGTCAATAACATGATTTAAATCATTATACAGGAGGTTCGGACACTTACAAAGCAAGTCGGACCTAAGGTAAGGGAAATATCACAATCTCATTTTTATCCGAGATTTTTTATTCGTA
Organism: Viscum album; assembly: GCA_963277665.1. Taxonomy (NCBI): domain Eukaryota; kingdom Viridiplantae; phylum Streptophyta; class Magnoliopsida; order Santalales; family Viscaceae; genus Viscum; species Viscum album. The sequence goes on from OY728165.1 coordinate 448,307,684, forward strand.
AGTATTTACTGGGGTGTATTTTATCATCCACATCCATGTTTCATCAATATGTAATATTGTTTCCATCCACTTACAATGGTTTAAATCCTATTTTTCCCTTCGGTGAGTTTTTAGTAAAAGATATGAAAGGAATTTTTTGTCGTTTTTCGTACGAGGTACTTTATGACTTTTCCGAAAAAAGTACGAAAGAATGTTTTTTTTAACTTATACGACATGAATGGATTTTTAAAACATTATTTCCAAGAAGATTCCTTTACAAGTTTTCAAGTTTATTTTTAATCAACTTCTTTTATTTTAAAGTTGTATGACATGTTATGAAAAGAAAAGTGTTTTTAAAGAAGAAAGGATATTTTCCTCAAGAATGGAGTTCAAGTGTTTTATCAAAGTTATTTTCCATCTAAGATAATAAAGGGTTCTGTTTTTATCCCTATTATTACATGGATTTTATTATGTTGTGATGGAAATATGTTTATGAATTCCTTTATCTTATATGAATTGTTTTATGATGTCATGTTGTTTAAGAATCCCATTTTTATTACATGGGTTATGCTATGATGTATGGTTTATGATTTTGTGGCACACATAAGAATGGTATCATTAAGAGATGGGTGGGACCTATATCTCCCTCCAATGCATTGGGTAAAGATTTTATATCTCATGAGATAGACATGGCTGGAATGGTAGGTTATACCGGTCCAGTGAAACGGGACTGAAACGAGGGTTACTCGATTCAGAAAGGGACTTTGTCCACTAAGATAGTCTTGGCAATTTAGTCTTGACTAACAAGAAATGATTTTCTATGATTATGTGTGTATGCCACAAAGTTTCAAGTTTCATGTTATGATTATGGGGAACTCATTTTCACTTCTATGATTTATCCCATGTTATGATATTATGAGCTCTTTTGCAGGTTAAGATTTCCAAAAGCTATGTTCTTATGTATATGATGTGATTGATATTTCTTTTGTTTACCCTTACTGAGCATTTGAGCTCACCCTTTTATGTTTTCTTTTCCCCAGGATATAAAGAATGGTTTTTAGGTAAAAAAAAGGAAGATCTTTATGGGAGATATTGATGATCTTTCACCACGATTAGGAGATTACGTTCCGAGTTTCCAAAGACACTAAACTATTACGATCCTTGTGTGTGTGTTTTGGTTATGTACTAAGTATTCCGAAAAAGTAATGTAATGTCCATGTACGATAAGCTTCGGGTCTCTACACATATAGAGTTTGAGTTTATTGATATTTTATTTCTTAGAGATTCAAATTTTTTATGAAAACATTGGATGGGAATTTTGGGTGGTTTTGCATTGAGGATTGTGGGCCTCTTTGAGATCATTGCATGGATTGGAAATGTTGAATGTTCATTACATTTCCCATAATATTTGGATTCCATCCATGAAATCATTCACATTTTATAGAATATATGTTATCAAATACATACTTCACACCTGATTTATTAGGAGGATTTATATCATAAGATCAACATCAATGTGGTCGAGAAACTAGCATAGATTACAGATCTCTAAAGGAAGGTGTTGTGTGGTTAATAAATATTGTTTGGTGTATTACTATAGTGTGGATAGGATAACTTTGAGATGAGATAGCAGGAATTATTTATGAGGTTATTGTGGCCTTCACTTTTTTTAATGTCTATGATATTAAATACATTCTAGGGATATAATGTTGATATTTTTGGGAGATTATAACCTCGTAATAGACAAATTTAGGTACTCTTTGAACCCTTTTTTTAAATTATTTGGTGCACTATAGACTTCATAAGAATGGAGAGACTTTTGTTTGTAAAACATTATATATCCCATAGAAAAAGGTTTTTTTGTATTAATGGTGTCTAGTTATTAATTTTCAAATTGATTTAGAAGTCTCAACATTGGATCATAATGCCTTAAATTTAGTTCTGTGGTGCTCAATATAGAATCGGGTTGGGAACATCATAACTGACACAATCATCATGTGGATGTGTTACAACATGTAAATTTGTTTTAGGGAAGATTCAATAAGTCTCGTGTAGGGATCAAATTTTTACAGGATGTGATACCATTACATGATGTGATTACATTAACTATGATTTATTTTAATTCGATGAGAGAACTTTTTTATCATACTTTTAATTTGACGTATTTTATGCCATGAAAGGGATTAATGCCATCCATTCCTTTTGTATAGAGGTTTGAACAATGATTTATGTTTGATTTTATATTTATTTTGTGGACAGTCATTCTTGTCATCCTATATAGTGATTTTGGGAGATTTTGGTGACCTCCCTTCTATCAGATTTCTTATTTTTAGAGTTTCAATCCTATAGTAGTGGCATCAAATATTGCTTGTAAGTGGACTTTTTACTTCTTCATTTTCTTTGGGTGAAATGAAATATTTGACTTCATTGGTGATTCTGATTCATGATTGATTGTTTTTTAATCAATCTTTTTTAGTACAATATTATTTCAAGTCATTCAATGTTTGATCCGTTGTTTTTCATTACCTTTTTTTAAGGCAGTTGGGATTTCGTCATTCATGAGGTAGTTATATCTATGAAATAGTTTCTAATTCCCATATATATATATATTCCTGTTTATCACATGTTTTGTTCATTTAAATTTATTTTAATTTATGTAATAATTGTTTTTATTAAATTTGATAATTGATTTTAAAAATAGTTTGGAAAAAATATTACATTGGGAACTATGTGTGCATCGGGGAATCGATAAAGGTAACCATAGTGTGTGTGGGACCACATGTGGATACTTTTTTGATATTGATTTACTATGGTAGGACACGATATCTATTTGACAAAACATATCCCTATATTAGTTTTGTTTTATGTATAGTACATGTTCACATAGGCTAGATCATAAGTGTTGTACTTTGTCTTTTATAATTGGTTTATCGCATGATTGTTTATTTCATTGATATTTCCTTAGATACTTAGTTTACATGAATTTCATTTATACCTGATATATTTATGGGTTCATTTAATATGGAATGATTTTTTATGAAAGATGAATGTTTAAAAATATTTTATTTATGAATATTATTTATGAGTTGAATTTTTTTATAATACAAGAACTTGTGAATTCTAAATATTAGAACATTTTTAAATTAATTATAGATATCATATATAGATCTGTGCATAGAAAATATGTTTTGGTGTGGTTGAATGTGGACCGTGTTATTTAGTTCTCATGGAATGTGAAGGGAATCGCGTATAATGTGAAATTCCTTTATTATATACCGCCTTCATAGTGGGATGGATTGGTTGTACCATTGAGTAAAAATGGGACTTGATTAGTTTGGTCTACTTTATCGTTTTATTTTTTGATGTGGTGGCTTAAAATTATATGTCACATAGATATTTATTTTGTTCTATGGTTTTTAATTGTAACGTTTCACTAGTTTTACATGATACGTTTGGTCTTTTATTTATCTTACCATGTGTCGGACCACCTTGGGTAACTCTTCTAGTTGAATCAGATTGGTTTTCTACATTAGTTATACTTCATTCATTTTCATTATTTCACAATTTCTAGTTGAGTTTTGATTATAATCATTCAATGGGATGATGAAATTATGTATTAAATGGAAACACAGTGAAATTATTTAGTATACGAACTTTATAAAACCAAATATTTAAATAGATACTCTTTTAAAGGATTATTAAAGATATATTATAAATGTATAAAATACCTAATATGTTTGTTTTATCATATTTAACATTTTATAGATGATTATATATAAAAATAGCTTAATGATTCCTATAAATGTATGTATCTTTTGGTCTTATGAATAAATAATAAATTTTATACGACATATTTATTCATCGTGGTATTTTAATACAACTGGTAAAATTATATGTCACGACCCGTCCCCTGGGGCCCGTGTCGTGACTACCCCAAGCTCGCCTTCCATAGGCCATGGGCTGGCAACTAGCACCGAAAGGCGTATTCCCTAAAACTGGGAAGGCATTTCCTTTATATCCTGTAAACACACTCAACCAAGCACACAACAAGATACAAACACAAGTAAACTTTATAGTAAAACGAGTGTGTACAGTAAGTAAAAGGGGCCATAATATAAGCCCAACTGGAAAGTACAAGAAAACTGAAAAGTACAAGTAAACTGAAACAGCTCATGTGAAATCCCACCAAGGATCCTACCTAAAGGGTGGGTACAGCTCTTGAACAGTCGTCTCTGTGTTACGCCTCGTCTAATGTCCACCTCCGAGCTACCTCCAGTCCCGGTACTATCATCCTCAGTCAGCTATGTCCTTTGTCTACACCAAACACAACAAGGTGCGGGCGAAACCTGTGCAGGGGTGAGTATAACAATACTCAGTATGGACCCTAAGACCCTCAAAGGTCTCACAAAAATACACAAAGGATAAACCAAAAAGCATGGAATCAACTAACAACCCTACATAGGTATATTCCCATGAATATACCTAAGTTATCAAGTATTACCCATCTCATTCATGAGGAAAAACAAGGCCCAAATCCTTAGAAAAAGTACAACTGTTCCACAAAGGAAATAATACCACGAAGGTAACACCACAAAGGTAAGTACCACAAAGATAATTCCACACAGAATAATACCACAAAGGTATCACCATAAAGGTAAGTACCACAAAGGTACGCCACACAGAAGAATACCACAAAGGTATCACCATGAAGGTAAGTACCAAAAAGTTAAGTTATACAGAAGATTACTACAAAGGTAAAGACTCATCTCACACCAGGTATAACATAGGTACGGTAATAGAAATGACTAGATGTAACTACTGAATCATATAACTCTGTTAAGAGGCAGACCCACGTAGGATCCTAAATCATCAGACCCATGTAGGATCCTAGATCATCAGATCCACATAGGATCTTAGTACAACAGAGCCACGTAGGATCCTAGAGTAGTCCCACGTGGATTCCTAGAGCAGATCCAAGAGGGATACTGGAACACAGACCCACGTAGGATCCCAAAACACTAACCCACATAGGATCCATTTCTCATGTTACAGCTAGCTACAGGGTTCCTGCACTAAGCTTGCTTGATTTTGGGAGGATCCGCTCCTCAAGCCACAGGTCGATATTCAAAATTCCATGAAGTCCCATGAAGAATTATCCCAAAGGATTTCCATGTAATAGGGGTCTCAACGCAACAGACGATGCGTCAATTGAGCGCTTGGTCTGTAAGTTATTAGACTTTTAGTCTCGAGGGCCTGGTTGGATTTGTGTTCGATCCAACCCGGCCTTACCCCAACTTTTTCCAGATCTCAAGTGGGGTATAAAAAAATGACCATCTCGATCCAAGGTTTCCAGTTCCGCAGACGGTTTTTCAAACGGATGCTTGTAGCTCAAGATATGGTTGAAAGTTCGAAAAGGGTCGAAGTTGGTCCCGGTCCGGCCCCACGCCGGCAGGCTGGCCCGGCCCGACCCGGGTTCGGCCCGGCCCACCGGCGCGGGGCCGCACCCAGACCAACTTCCACCCTTTTTTCTATTTCGACCATATCTTGAGCTACGGGCATCCGTTTGATGAACTGTATGTGGCACTCGAAACATTGGATCGAGATAGTCCTTTTGATATACCCCACTTGAGTTTTGGATAAAGTTGGGGTACGGCCGGGTTGGATCGAACACAAATCCAACGAGGCCCTTGGAACTAAAAGGACAATAACTTATAGACCGGGAATCCGATTGATGCACCGTCTGTTGTGTTGTGTAATGTCCCAGTTCCAGAAGCCACCTAGAGGCGCTCCACACCCGGTTGGTCACATGGCCTCAAGCTCATTTCCCCAAACACCAGAGGCTTCCGACTAACAGCGAGGGCCTTGGGGTGATAGTGGGGAAACTATGCCCTCATTGGCAGAGTACACAGTGGAAGTAGACAACTCATACAATAGCGGAAATAGTAAATATCCAACAACAGTAAACAGCGGAAGACTAAAACAATAAAAACTGAAGTACATATATATATATATATGAAATGATGCATGATACATATGTCTAGGAAAGAATCCAAACAAGCCACAATGTTGAATACAATACTAAACCAAAGTATAAAAGAAAAACATATAAGCAAATCATCAGCATCGCAAGCCTCATCTTGTCCCCATGCTCTCCTTCTCCAATGCAATCAAGTACCTGAAGTCGAAGGGCGCTTTCCCTTATCTATACCTGCAGTAATATAATCTGTTTGGGCCCAAAAGAATGACCCAAACAGGGTGTGAGACTAAATCTCAGTAGGCAACTACTTGAAGATCTGTGCCTAACAGTCAGTGATTATATGGTAGGTAATAGTACATTAAGAAGTATACAGTAAATAGTAAACAGGATGATACATAATAGTAAACAATCCACAGATCAACAAGCAGCAGTGAGGCAAAGCGCTAACCACAAACAATAATCTCTCTGGGAAGTACTCACAGCCATCCCCTCTGGTCATATCCAAGAAGTACCAACAACCCTCTGGGTAGTACACTCAACCTAACCCCTCTGGTTTGGTTATATGAAATTATAAGACTCTCTGAGTAAGCACACTCAGTCAATTCCCCTTATAGTCTAAGGTAGTCAGGGACTCTCTGGGGAAGCACACAGGGTCAATTTCCCTCATAGCCCCAAGGTCTATAGACTCTCTGAGGAAGCTCGCTCGGTCAATTCCTCTTATAGTCCCAAGTCATACAAAGACTCTCTGAGGAAGCTCACTCAGTCAATTTCTCCTATAGCCTAGGAATGGTTTAAGGAAATTCAAGAAAAACAAAGACTCTCTAAGGAAGCTCACTCGGTCTATCACCTTATAGTCTATAAATCTCAAGACTCTCTGAGGAATCTCACTCGGTCTATCCTCCTATGATCTATAATATCCAAGACTCTCTGGGAAGCTCACTCGGTTTATCCCCTATAGTTTATAATGTCCAAGACTCTCTGAGGAAGCTCACTCGGTCTATCCCACTATAGTCTATAGCACCAGGTTCTCATGGCCCTGTGATAGTCAGTGCATAATAATTCTATAAGGCCAAAGTAAACTTATAGATCTACTTAGCTAACCAGTCTACAACATAACAAGCATGTTAGGGAGTAGTACTCTATCCTACAGTCACCAGGCATGGAAAATAGGTATAACGGCCAAAGGCAGAACAAGACCAAAAGGTCATAAACAGAACAAGGCATGGGAAAAACATCCAAGAATAGAAAAAATCCTCATACATAACCAAATTACCTCTAAAAATCATACAAGAAAGGCAGGAAAACTACAGGGGCAAAACAGTAAACACGCAATACCCTGTTCAAGGGTATTGGTGGAAATTGCACATAAAACTAAAGGACTTCGAACAGAAAGGAACAAACCACCTACCTTGATTATATAAGATCAATATACTTGAACCACGACGCTTGAATCTCCTTAGAACATCATAGATCTACAAAAATGCATAAAATGTTCAACGCATGATAACTTGAAAAAGAAGAGGAATTGGAAAATGCTGCTCTAGAAGAAGGAAGAGCTTACAGATGTGATTCCAACGCAATCGACGGTCATTGATTTGAAGAAAGGACGGAGGCTCGGGGGCTTGGAGGGGATTCGCGACCATACGGGATGATCTCAATCGAAGAAGCTAGAGAAGAGGCGTGTTCTGGAGATTAGACGCGACCCCGGTCCATTTAATGAAAAAAAAAGTACACATCATGTACTTTTGGAGTAAATGACGTGTACTAGGATTTTTCATACTCCGCTTTAAGCGGCCTCCACATCACCCCTACATGGCTGTGTGCATGGTCATGACACGGCCAGCACGCGGCCTCGAGCAGCATCAAAGTACACGGCGTGTACTTCAAAAATTTCCAGAAATTCCTCTTTTCTCAAAAACTCTAGAAAACGGAAAAAAATACCAGAAACAAAGTTCCAGGTTCTTAAAAACATCCCCCCTTAAATAAATTCATCCTCGAATTTCCCTAGTGAGGCATGGAAGAAGAATCCTTGAACAGATCTGGCCACTGCGATCGTACATCGGCCTCCCTCTCTCAAGTCTCATCATGTACTCACCCGTGCTGCCATAGCACCCATACCAGAGGAAAAGACTGGCCATGGAGAACCTTCATACTGTTATCGACAATCCGGATAGGATGCTACTAAAATAATGCATCTTCTTCGAGCTCAACCTCCTCAGGTTGAAAGACATGATACGAGTCTGAAAAGTATCGTCGGAGATAAGAAACGTGGAAGACGTTGTGCGTAGCCCGGTACCTCTGAGGTAACTGCAACCTATAGGCAACCATCCCAACTCTCTCCAACACCTCAAATGGCCCAACGTACCTTGGTGAAATCTTAACCTATCTCTGAATCCTCTTGTGTCCCAACCTCGATGCAACATGCAGGAAAACCTGATCCCCGACCTTGAACTCTAGAGGTTGTCTCCACTGATCAACATAAGAATTCTATTGAGACTGTGCCATAGTAATCCTCTATTGAATAAACTCTATCTGCTCTGAGGTCTCCTGAACAAGATGAGGTCCCAGTAAAGCCGCCTCTCTTACCTCTAGCCAGCATAATGGTGATCGGTATGGCCTACCTTACAAAGCCTCGTAAAGTGTCGTCTGAATAGTCGCCTAAAAGATGTTGTTGTAGGAGAAATCAACAAGAAGTATATGCTTCTCCCAAGAACCACCAAAGTCCAGAATGCAAGCTCAGAGCACATCCTCAAGAACCTGGATCATGCGCTCGGACTGGCCATCTTTCTGGGGATGGTATGTTGTACTCAAAAGTACCTGTGTACCCAAAGCCTTCTGAAGCCTCTGCCAGAACCAAGAAGTAAAACGCACTTCCCTATCTGAAACAATGGAGTGTGGAACTCCATGTAGACGTACAATCTCTCAGATGTAAAACCTTCCCAGCTCATCAACACTGAAGGCCTCCTTGATCGGCAAGAAGTGATCAACCTTCATAAACCTATCGATGACAATCCAAACAGCATCATTCCCATGAGGTGATCTCGGAAACCCTATCACGAAGTCCATCACGATGTCATTACACTTCCACTTAGAAATGGGTAACTGCTGCAAAAGACCTGTTGGTCACTGATGCTCCGCTTTCACCTACTGACAAGTGGAACACCTCTAGACAAAACTAGTAATATCTCTCTTCATACCTGGCCACCAATACTGGTGGTGTAGATCACGATACATCTTGGTGATTCCAAGATGAACTGCCCAAATTGAGGAATGAAAGTCCCGAATCATCTCCTCACGTATGTCTATTGGCACCCATACGCGTCCCTCAAAACGAAAGATCTCATCCTCGCCTACTATCCATCCAGGAAGAGGGTCCCCTCCTGACACACTCTCCCGTAGGACTAGGCCTTCTGAGTTTGATAGCTTCCTCATCCGTATCCGATCGAGATGAGTAAAGGTAATAGCTACATAAGATAAAAAATTCTGCCCCTATCTGTCATGCACCTCCAAATGTATCTTAGAGAACAGAGACATGAGCTTCCACTCACTTCTGGCCTCCTGAACTTCATGTATCTGAGTTCTCCTGCTCAACACATCAGCCACAACGTTGCCTTTCCCAGGCGTGTAGGCAAGCTCAAAGTCAAAAGAATGAAGGTACTCGACCCACCTACACTATCTCAGATTCAGATCATGCTGAGTGAAGATGTAATTGAGACTTTTGTGGTCAGTGAAAATCAAAAAATTCTCTCCCAAAAGATAATGTATCCAGCAGTGTAAGGCATGAACAACAGCTGCCAACTCCAGATCATGCATCAGGTAATTCCTCTCATTTGGCCTCAACTGCTGAGACCTGTACGCAACGACTCCATCTCCCTGCATTAGCACAGCTCCCAGCCCGATACTTGAAGCTTCACAGTAAATATTATAGCTCTTTCCCGACTCTGGAAAGACTAGTATTGGTGCCGATGTCAACTTCGCTTTCAACTCCTGAAAGGCTGACTCACAAGAATCTGACCATAAGAACTACGCACCGTTCTTGATCAGACCTGTCAGTGGTGTTGCTAAGCGTGAAAAGTCCTGTATGAAGTGTATGTAGTATCCAACCATCCCTAGAAAACTCTAAACCTCAAAGTCATTCTTCGGCCACTCCCAGGAAACTAATTCTCTCACTTTCTATGGGTCCACTGATACTTCTTCCTCTGAGATAACATGACCCAAGAAGTCAATCTGGTCTATCCAAAAGTGGAATTTTGAGATCTTAACATATAACTGATTCTCTCTCAGTGTACTTAAAGCAATCTCAATATGGTTAGAATGGTCATGTCGAGTGTGAGAGTACACAAAGATGTTTTCCACGAAAACCACCAAGAAGGAATCCATGTATGGATGGAACACTTGGTTCATCAGTTCCATGAGAACTGCAGGCGTGTTCGTGAGACCGAACGGTATAACTATATACTCGTATGGACCGTACCTAATCTGGAAAGCTGTAAGAGCTATATCAGATGGTCTAACATTCAAATGATGATAACTGGATCTTAATTCAATCTTTGAGAACACACGAGCTCCTCGAAGCTGATCAAATAGATCATCGATCCTTGGCAAGGGATATCAGTTCTTGACCATCAACTGGTTTAGCTTCCAATAATCCACACAAATCCTGAGGGTTTTGTCTATCTTCTTCTCAAACAGGATAGGAGAACCCCATGGAGAAGTATTGGGTCAGATGAAACCCTTTTCCTGCAACTCCTCCAACTGCTTCTTGAGCTCCTGCAACTCGAGTGTAGCCATCCTATAAGGAGGAATGGACACTGGTATCACTCTTGGTACAAGATCAATCGAGAAGTCTACCTCACGCTATGGAGGAAACCCTGAAAAGTCCTCTGGAAAGACATCTCTGAAACGATCCACTACTGGAGGAAATTCTAACTATGAAGTCCCCTGGTCATCCAAATAAAGACTAGTGATCTGGTCGGTAACTCCTCCTAGCCCATGATGCTCGGGTCCTGCTCGACTCACCTGGACATCCCACTCACCTCTATGAAGAAAAGATCCACCCTATGGTGATATGAAACTCACCCTATGGAGATAACAGTCGAAAACTTCCTGAAATGAAACTAACCAGTCCATTCTGAGAATGAAATCAAAGCTCGTCATCTCTAGGACATAAAGGTCCCATAATAAATGACACCCTGCAACCTCAAGAGGGCCCTCTCTGCACTGACGTACGCTAACAACTCTAGTCCCCAATGGTGTGTCTAGTGTCAAGGTATCGGCAGGAGAAAAGATGCAGAGCCCAAGGCTCTCCACAACACCAACAGAGATAAAACTATGAGTAGCAATAGTATCAAAAATAACTGAAGATAAAACTGAGGCTACTAAGATCTTACCTTGAACTGTAGAAGGGTCGGGATCCTGCTCCTGATGGGTCTGCTCCACTACAAAAGTTTGGCCTGTACCGCGGCCCTGTGACCCTGGCTGACCACTCTGAGCTAATCCACTCTATTTTCCCTGGTAACATGGTGACTGACCACCACGGTCGTGACCTCCACCTCGGCCCGAATGGCCGGAAGAACTCCAGTTCCCAGAATGGTGAGAAACTGGGGATGCATCTCCTTAACACGGGGTTATAGAAGAACCCCTACCACTAGTTGTTGGTGAGAAGATCTGACAAAAACACTGAAGTTGACCCATCTTTTTTCAATATCGGCACTCCATTGGGTCTCTCTGGCACTGAGGCCCAGTATGCCCGCTCCTCCCGCACTGGTAGCATACTACCTGGCTGCCTGAAAATATATTCCGCCTACTCTGATTTCCTTGAGAATACTCCCTACGGAACTTCCTGCAATCAGTAAGAGGAACACTGACTCTGGATGTCTAACCGCCTTGGCTCACTTCTCCAGAATCTCTCAGATTGCGCTCAGTGATCAGCGCCTGGTTGACGATAGATGATATCAAAGACAACCTGATGATTTTCACCTACGAGCAGATGTCATGCCTCAGACCATCCCCGAAATTTCGTGCAATGAACAACGCATTGCCTCCTGGAATAAGCATGAAACACTGTAGTTCAGTAAAGTGAGACGAGTACTCCACAATAGAAAGAGTACCCTGCTCCAAAGTCATAAACTCCCGGGCTCGATCATCCCTCAAGGTCTACGGGTAGAAGTAATCGTAGAAGATGCACTGAAAATCATCCCAATTCATACTCTGCTAGTTCCCTGACTATGAGATCACCTCCCACTACCTCTTGGTAGAGTCACAGAGAATATAGGTAGCAAGCTTCACCCTCTTCTCCAAAGGTATCTCCAGATTCTCGAAAATTTTCAGCGTGGCTTCGAGACATGACTCTGCAGCCTGAGGTCCTCCATCCCCTGAGAAAGTAGGAGGATGATGCTGTTGGAAAACCCTCATCAACTCTACCATCGACGGGACAGGAGGCAGCACTCCCGGGAAGGTTTGCATCATCCTCAAAAATTCTTCCCTAAACTGTGCATCAGTGCCTGCAACTGGTATAACTGTTGGTGCCAATGCTGGAACAGCAGGAGGATCTGCAGGAGGTCCCTGATCGGCCATATCCGGTGTCTGATCTCCGTCTGGTAGTTGACGTACAACCAAAGGACGTCTTGGTGGAATAACACTGAAAGGTCAAAACACACCTTAAATAAGGATAATCAAAGACTGAGAACACAAGAGTACAAGAGTGGAACGGGAGAAAGAAACATTCAAGTTTTACAAAACATGACTACATGGTGTGTATAAAAACTATAGGGTGTATTCTTTTAAGCCATTCACATGGGCGTGTACTTCTGCCACAACTGGTCTTGTAACGCCCCAACCACACAACGTGTTGTCCCTGCACACGGTGTGTACTTGAAATCTATTCCCCTTCCAGAGTCTCCTTACACGGCTAACACACACGGTCCTTATAATCCTATACAACATGGCATGTTCATAAAGGACATGGCGTGTACTAGACAAGGTTTCAACGACCCGTGTTGTTAGTTACATGGCATGCTACATGGTTCACTCTACATGGTGTGCTCCCTGAGAACACGGAGTGTACTTTAAGGTTTTGCCTAACTTGTGTTGTTCGTGACACGGCCAGGTACTTAGGATACATGGAACGATGTGTGATAATAGGACACAACATGTATAGTCGATGTTTCATCCATCCGTGTCATTAGCCACACGAGTAGACTCATGGTCACTACAACACGGCGTATACTCACCGTGCACGGCCTGTTCCTGAAGATTTTTCACAACTCCATTTTTATGCCCACACAGTCAGTGACATGGTTTAAAAACAACACGGCTGGTGTTAATAAAGTACACTCCGTGTATTCTGGGTTTTTCTGGGCAATAGCTCAGAAACTACTCTGAAGCCCAGAAAACACAGAAAACAAGAGTTAAGGTGCCTAATTATGATCTGTGAGGGCCCATACTCCCCGCAAATCAAATCTTGGAATCTTATACAAGTTATAACAAGGAAACCAGGCAATGATCCACCAAATTCCAGTCCATGAGGGACCATAACACCTCAAGAACCAAATTTTGGTGTCCATTTAAGTAAAATACTATACAAACAAATTCTCTATCAAACAGTATAGATTCTATCAAAGCATCTATCACAACAGAATTCATAATCCACACAACATATATCACAAAAACATGCAATTTCTAATGCATCCTAGATGACATGGCAAGAATGCATGGCATGTGATTTCTAATAAGTTCCTATATGATGCATGAGATGTCATACCCTCATCTCATTGGGTTGCGATAGAAATATAACCTCAATAACAACAACGGTAGCAGCACAAAGCATGTGAATCACCCAATGATGAAATCAAATCAATTGTAAAATTGAAAACCAATAAAATTTCAATAAACGAGGTAGTATGGATTTTCCTTGTACACGGGTTAGCTACTCCTAGGCACAGCTTATTACCAAGTACCTATTTCGTCCTATCCCTGGCTATAGGCTCCAAACAGTAAGTCAAGAGAAAAGAATTACTCTGATACCACTTTGTAATGTCCCAGTTCCGGAAGCCACCCAGAGGTGCTCCGTACCCGATTGGTCACATGGCCTCAAGCGCATTTCCCCGAATGCCAAAGGCTACCGACTAGTAGCGAGGGCCTTGGGTGTGATAGTGGTGAAACTATGCTCTCACTGGCAGAGTACACAGTGGAAGTAGACAACTCATACAATAGCATAAATAATAAATATCCAACAACAGTAAATAGTGGAAGACTAAAACAATAAAAAAACTGGAGCACACATAAATATATGAAATGATGCATGATACATATGTCTAGGAAAGCATCCAAAACAATCCAAAATTCTGAATACAATACTAAACCAAAGTAAAAAACAAAAACAGATATGCAACTCCTCATCATCGCAAGCATCGGCTTGGTCCCATGTTCTCCTACTCTAATTCAATCAAGTACCTGAAGTCGAAGGGCACTTTCCCTTGTCTATACCTGCAGCAATATAATCTGTTTGGGCCCAAAATCATGAACCAAATAGGGTGTGAGACTAAATACCAGTAGGAAACCACCCGAATATCTATGCCTAACAGTCAGTGAGTATATGGAAGGTAATAGTACAGTAAGCAGTATACAGTAAGCAGTAAACAGGATGATACACAACAGTAAACAATCCACAGATCAACAGGCAGCAGTGAGGAAAACAGCTAACCACAAACCGGAATCCCTCTGGGAATTACTCACAACCATCCCCTCTAGTCCTATCCAACAAGTACCAACAACCCTCTGGGAAGTACACTCAGCCTAACCCATCTGGTTTGGTCATACGAAATTATAAGAATCTCTGAGGAAGCATGCTCAGTCAATTCCCCTTATAGTCTAAGGTAGTCAGGGACTCTCTAGGGAAGCAAACAGGGTCAATTCCCCTCATATCCCCAAGGTCTAGAGACTCTCTGAGGAAGCTCGCTCGGTCAATTCCTCTTATAGTCTCAGGTCATACAAACACTCTCTAAGGAAGCTCACTCGGTCAATTCCTCTTATAGCCTAGGAATGGTTTAAGGAAATTCAAGAAAAACAAAGACTCTCTGAGGAAGCTCACTCGATCTATCCCCTTATTGTCTATAAAGATCAAGACTCTATGAGGAATCTCACTTGGTTTATCCTCCTGTGGTCTATAATATCCAAGACTCTCTGGGAATCTCACTCGGTCTATCCCCTATAGTCTATAATGTCCAAGACTCTCTGAGGATGCTCACTCGGTTTATCCCCCAATAGTCTATAGCACCAGGTTCTCACGGCCCCGTGCCAGTCAGTGCATAATAATGCTATAAGGCCAAATTACACCTACACAGCTACTTGGCTAACCAGTCTACAACATAACAAGCATGTCAGGGAACAGTATTCCATCCTACGGTCACCAGGCATGGAAAATAGGTATAACGACCAAAGGTAGAACAAGACCAAAAGGTCATAAACAGAAAAAGTCATGGGAAAAACATCCAAGAATAGAAAAAAACCTCATTTATAACCAAATTACCTCTACACAATGATACAATCAAGGTAGGAAAACTACAGGGGAAAAACAGTAAACACACAATACCCCGTTCAAGGGTATTGGTGTAAATTTAACATAAAACTCAAGGACTTCGAATGGAAAGGCACAAACCACCTACCTTGATTCTAGGAGATCAATATACTTGAACCACAATTCTTGAATATCTTTATAATGTTGTAGATCTATGAAAACGCACAAAACATTCAACCCACAATAACTTTCAAAAGAGTAAGAATTGGAAAACGATGCTCTAGAAGAAGGAAGAGCTTACCGCTGTGGTTCCAACGCAATCGACGACGGTCAGTTCAGAGAACGGACAGAGGCTCGGGGGTCTAGGAGGAGATTTTCAGATGTATAAGACTCTCTCTATTGAAGAAGCTGGAGAAGAAGTGTGTTATGGCGATTAGACACGACCCCGGTCCGTTTAATGGGAAAAAAAATAAAGCACACAGCGTGTACTTTTGGAGTACATAGCATGTTCTAGGCTTTTCCATACTCATATTTAAGCGGCCTCCACATAACCTCTACATGGCCATGCACATGGTCATGACATGGCCAACATGCGGCCTTGAGTGTCATCAAATTACACAGCATGTACTTCAAAAAATTTCAGAAACTACATTTTTCTCAAAAACTCCAGAAAAAGGAAAAACATACCTAAAACGAAGGTCTGGGTTCTTACACGTTGAGACCCATATTATGTGTTGGTACTTTGGGATACTTCTTCATGGGACTTTGTGATAGTTGTAGTATCAACCTATGGCTTGGGGAGCGGATCTTCCTGAAATCAAGCGAGATTAGTGCGGGAACCCTGTAGCTGCTTGTAACATGAGAAAGGGATCCTACGTGGGTCTGTGTTCCTGTATCCCTCTTGGATCCACTCTAGAAATCCTGGTGGGAATACTCTAGGATCCTACGTGGGTCTGTTGTACTAAGATCCTATGTGGGTCTCATGATCTAGGATCCTATGTGGGTCTGATGATTTAGGATCCTACGTGGGTCTGCCTCTTAACAAAGTAAGGTGATTCAGTAGTTACATTTAATCATCTTTACTACCGTATCTATGTTATACCTAGTGTGAGCTGATTCTTTACCTTTATGGTAATATTTTGTGTGATGTACCTTTGTGGTACTTACCTTCATGGTGATACCTTTTTGGTATTCTTCTATGTAGCATACCTTTGTGGTACTTATCTTTGTGGTGATACCTTTGTGGTATTCTTCTATGTGGTGTTACCTTTGTGGTACTTACCTTTGTGGTGTTACCTTCGTGGTATTCTATCATTCATCGAACAGTTGTACTTTGGCTAAGGATTTGGTCCTTGTGTTTCCTCATGAATGAGATGGGTAATACTTGATAACTTAGGTATATGTATGGGAATATACCTAAGTAGGGTTTTTAGTTGATTCCATGATTTTTGATTTATCCTTTTTGGATTTTTGTGAGACCTTTGAGGGTCTTGAGGTCCCTACTGAGTATCATTATACTCACCCCTTCACGGGTTTCTCCCGCACCTTGTTGTGTTTGGTGTAGATGATGGACAGTGCTGATTGAGGAAGAGAGTATCAGGACTAGAGGTAGCTCAGAGGTGGACATTAGATGAGGCATATCGTAGAGATGGTTGTTCAAGAGTTGTACCTACCCTTCAGGTAGGATCCTTGGTAGGAGTTCACAGAAGCTGTTTCAGTTTACTTGTACTTTCTAGTTTTCTTGTACTTTCCAGTTGGGCTTGTATTCTGTCCCCTTTTACTTATTGTACACACTCTTTTTACTATACAGTTTACTTGTGTTCATATCTTGATTGGTGCTTGTTTGAGAGTGTTTACAAGATATAAAGGTAATGTCTTCCCAGTTTTAGGTAATAGGCCTTTCGATGCTAGTTTCCAGCCCATGGCCTATGGAAGGCGAGCTTGGGGTAGTCACGGCATGTGCCCCAGGGGATGGGTCCTGAAAAATTAGTATCAGAGGAGTCGATTATACCGTATAACATTGGAATATGATCTTATAATGGTAATAGTGTTATGTTTTATGAGTGTGGTTATCAGTTTAGGGAATCCAGTGTTGGTACAGCGGCCGACGTATCCATACACTAGGACCCTGACTTCTGATTTCAGACTCAGTGCATGAAAACACTGATTGCGTGTGTGTTTTCAAATGTTTTCTTTTTGATCTATTTGAGTTAGCTCACCAGGTATAACTTATTGACCATGGATCACCTGTTTCTTTTCAGGATGCCTCCACGCAGACAGCCAGCTAGGGTTCCGGGTAGAGTATGTGATAATAGGCCACCGAGTGACGAGGCCTCGATGTAGGGACCTTTATCAGTAGGGGCACCAACAGAGGCACCAGCGGTACCATTACCTGTTGGGTCACCGATGGAACCAGCCCCAACAGTGGAGAGTGCATTCCTCTTGAGCGTGTTGCACAAGTTTCAGTGCTAGAGGACACCCAAGTTCAGGGGTGAGATAGACCCACAGGTGGCTGAGGATTGGTTGGAGGTTGTGGTGAGAGTCTTCCGACTGGTAGGGACACCGGCAGATCTCATGGTGATCCATACCTCCAGTCTTCTACAGGAAGTAGTTGACATATGGTGGAGCTTGATGCTCCAGGTTCACGATGAGGTGACACTTCTCTAGACATACTTTGAGAGCCTATTTTGGGCAGAGTTTATCCCAGCAACCCTTCACGCAGTGTGAATTCAGGATCTTCTTCATTTACAGTAGGGTAGCATGACTGTGGCTCAGTACTTAGTGAAGTTTACGAACCTCTAACACTACTCCACTGATATGGTGTAGGACCCATTCTTCAGGGCCCATACCTTCGAGCAGGGACTCAAGCGGGAGATCAGGGCTTCGATGATTTCTCTCAGTATCCCGATGCAGGTGGGGGTGTTATAGCGATCCCTCTTAGTGGATAGTTTTCTTAATGAGTAGTCACCAGAAGCGATACCCACCATCGGGCATCATATAGAGGAGTCTTCTACAGCTAGCAGTAGACAGATTTCATAGAGGTCTAAGAGGACCATACCTATAGGTGGAAGACTACAGGATTTAGGTTTTGTCGTGCAGGGCACCGGAGACAGAGCCAGTCATGTGAGGAGAAGGCGGTGTTACGCATGCGACGGGAAGGTTCACATGGCTCTAGACTGACCTAACCTTCAAACAGATGATCATCAGATGGTCAAAGGACCGCCCAAGAAGAGATAGAGGTTCGACCAAGGAGGTCTGCAGGGAGCAGGTGGATGTGGCAGAGGAGTTGTTCGTGCATCTAGTAGTGGGTGACGATTCAAGATGTTAGCACCACCACCATCAGGTGATCCACCCCAACCACAAGGAGCAGGTGGATATGGGTGAGCTCAGCTCCAGGAAACTGAGTCCAACAACCATGGTGCTCTGGAGATGATACGAGGTACGATTTGTGTCTACTCCACCTTAGCTTCAGTACTTATAGACACAGGTTTCAGTCATTATTTTATTTCCACAGCCCTTATTCGGAGCTCGTAGATTCCGACGAAGCCATTGGATCGATCCTTATGACTAGAGACTCCTATGGGGAGCGTATTCGATGATTATGCACTTGTGCCGACAATGTGACCTTACTCTGGGAGGCAAGAGCTTCGGCTGGGATCTCCTAGTAGTAGTGTCAAGTCCTTACGACATCATCTTGGGTATGGACTAGTTATCTACAGTCCATGCTCATATTTACTATATTAGGTGCAAAGTGCGGCGTGTCCACACTGATGGGACTAGTTTTACCTTCACCGGTGAGAAGGGAGCCTTTACAGCATAGGATGGACTTACCTAGAGGAGAGTGCAACAAATCACTCATCAGTTGGCTAGCCTTACCCTCAGAGAGGTTGATGTGGAGAATCCGAGCTATCCTGTAGTGGTGGACCAGTACATGGATGTCTTCCATGATGATGTTCCGGGTCTACCTCCTTGCAGAGAGGTAGAATTTTATATTTACTTGTACCTAGGGACAACACTGATATCTACACCAGCTTATTGGATGGATCCTGCAAAGCTTTGTGAGCTGCGGGTATAGCTAAAGGACTTACAGGGGAAGGTGTTCATCTGGCCCAGTGTTTCTCCTTGGGCAGCCCCAATTTTGTTCACTAAGAAGGTGGATGGGATTTTGAAACTTTTTGTTGACTATTGGCACCTGAACTAGGTGACTGTGAAGAACAAGTACCCACTCCCGATGATTGACGACCTCCTTGATCATCTAAAGGAAGCACGGTGGTTCTTGAAGATAGACCTTAGATCAGGTTATCACCAGCTCAGGGTATGGGATGAGGATGTGCAGAAGACGGATTTCAGATGTTGGTACAACCATTATGAGTTTTTGGTCATGACGTTTGGCATGACCAAATCTCCATTAGTTTTCATGGGACTCATGAACAGGATCTTCCAGCCATACCTTGATCGCTTTGTAGTAGTCTTCATCGATGCCATTCTAATCTACTCGGCTACCAAGGAGGATCATAACTATCATTTTTAGATAGTTCTGGACACACTCTGAGAGCACCAACTTTATGGTAAGCTCTCAAAGTGCTAGTTCTAGATCCGATAGGTTCATTTTATGGGACAGGTCATCTCAAAGGCTGGAGTTGTGGCGGATCCAACAAAGATTGAGGCGGTACTTTCTTGGAATCCACCCAGGAGTGTGACGGAGTTATGGAGTTTCTTGGGTTTGGCCGGATACTACCGGAGATTTGTTCTAGATTTCACTAGAGTTACAACACCTTTATCAGCATTGACGAAGAAGGGGAAACCCTTCGTGTGGTTGAAGAGATACCAGTGGAGTTTTCAGGAGCTGAGGTAGAGACTGACTAGTGCCCCCATCTTGAGGCTTCTAGAGGAGGGCATTGGGTGCATAGTCTGCTGCGACGCATCAGGGACTAGGCTCAGATGTGTCCTGATGCAGGAGAGAGCATTTATTTCATATGGTTCTTGAAATCTGAGATAGAATGAGCAGAACTATGTTGCCCATGACCTGGAGTTAGCAGCAGTGGTCTTTGCCTTGAAGATGTGGTGACATTACTTGATGGGAGAACGTTTTACAGTATACTCTGATCACAATAGTCTTAGGTATATCTTCTCTCAGAAGGATTATAACCTGAGACAGCGACATTGTCTTGAGTTCCTCCAGGACTATGACTTTGAGATAGTCTATACTCCTGGGAATGGGAACGTTGTAGTAGATGCACTCAGTAGGAGATCTGGTATACAGCTGCTAGGTGAGGTGATAGAGCAGCTGGCTGCTTTACAGATATCCTTTGTGGAACGAGATGGATCAGCTTTTCTTTACTCTCTTACAGTCACTCCCCCACTTATTCAGCGAGTCAGGGAGGTGGAGCATGGGGACACTGACTGTAAGGCATGACGTGTTCATATATCCTTAGGGCAGGCACCTGATTGAATTTTGATGGTGGGGAGTATTTCATCCTCTTCAAAGGACATACCATGGTGCCGGTTTCACTTCGGTAGGAAGTGTTTAGGGAATTCCATAAATCCCCTCTAGTGGTACACCCTGGAGTGGCGAAGATGTACCAGGACCTCTGACAATAGCATTGGTGGCTGGGAATAAAGAAAGCAGCAGTAGAGTTTGTCTCTCAGTGCCTCACTTTTCAGCAAGTGAAGACAGAGCATCAGGTACTAGTATGCTTAGTGCAGCCTTTAGAGGTTCTAGAGTGGAAGTGGGATGGAATATCCATGGACTTTGTGACAGGAATTCCATATACATCTAAGGGTCATGATTCTATTTGGGTGATCATCGACCGACTCACCAATTCGGCCCACTTCCTACCGATCAGAGAGTAGGGTTCAGTAGAGATATTGGGACACCTCTATTTGTAAGAGATTGTGAAGCTACATGGATTAACCTTCACGATTATCTCCAATCGTGATGCGTGTTTCACTTCCCAGCTATAGAAGGGGTTAGAGGAGGCTTTTGGGATACAGCTTCATTTGAACACTGCCTTCCATCCTCAGATGGATGGCCAGACTAAGCGAACCATTCAGACCCTCGAGGACATGTTGCATGCTTACGTCCTTGACTTCGGTCGCAGTTGGGAGGATCACTAGTCCTTTGTGGAGTTTTATTACAACAAAAGCTATCACTCCACCATTGGGATGGAACCTTTCGAGGTGTTGTACGGATGAACATGCAGATCACTTTTGTGCTAGAATGACCTAGGGGAGTCAGCACTCATGGGACCAGATATGGTATGGGCTACCACAGAAAAGGTGCAAATCATCCAGGAGCAGATGAAGACTGCACAGAGCAAGCATAAGTCTTATTCCAATATGAGACAGATACCTCTGGTGTTCAAGGATGGTGACCACGTCGGGTCTCACCCCGATGAGGTTTGCAGAGATTTGTCCAAGGCGGAGAGTTATATCTAAGGTTCATCAGACCCTTTTAGGTTCTTAGCAGAGTTGGTGAGGTGGCTTACCGTTTAGCTTTTCCGCCTCAGCTGCATCGGTTGCATGACGTCTTCCACGTATCCCAGCTGAGGAGATATGTGCACGACCCTTTACACATCATTTATTGTACATAAACGATGGGGAGACATTTACAGAGGTTCTAGTGGAGATTAAGGATTGATAGGAGAGAGTCTTTCATGGGCGATCGATAACTTTGGTGTGTGTACGTTGGAAGCACGGGAACCTCCAGAAGAGCACATGGGAGCAGGAGGCTCAGATTCGTTCTCAGTACCCCCACTTGTTTTCTTAGATTTTGTGAGGTGACTTTCATGGAAGAAAATCCCTAAGGTGGGGAGAATGTAAAGACCCATAAATTCCATGTAATTTATTTTAATTATATGGAAATTTTATGAGTCCGCAAAAATTGACGGTGCATGATTCCAAGGCCCGGTTTGCCTATAATGAATTTCTGATTTTTTTTAAGTACGTTCTGTAAGTGTGTGAGTGGGTTTTTGTAACTTTTGAACCAGTGCTCGGAATTGAAAACCGAGAACACCGTTGAACTCGCAGCATCGATATTCTCTTAAAGAGACCTTCACCTAGACCACAGTAGGTCGAAGGAGGAAGTTAGTTCTTATGTTTTATGTGGAAGAAGAAAAATAAATTATTTGACATTTTATTTTTCTGTTTTGAAACCTCTCTTTTTGAGTTATGGAGGTGGGGACCACCCGAGCTAGAAAACCCACCAATTTTAATTCTTGGTGGTGGGGACCACCCGAACCCCTCTTATTGGGGGAAAACCATTTAACTCTCCAATTAATTAATTGTTCCAATTAAATGTGTCATTTAATTGTGCCAACGTGAATTAATTTGAAAAACCTATTTTAATTTGTCGAATAATCATTTCCTTGGGGAAATCGTTGGAAAACGGAGGCATGGGGATAAATTTGGAGAAACTCTTCCTCCAATGAAGAACTTTCTCCAATGAAGAACTTGCTCCAATGAAGAATGAGGAACCGACCCCGAGCCCAGATCGAAAGTGCCTTGCAGAAGCAACGAACACCGACGTCCTTCAATGACATCATCTTCTACCTCTCGACACCTCCAAAGAATGACAAGGTAGGGGTGTGTTTTTTATTAATATTTGTTAATTTCTTTACGTTTAATCTCTCCCCATGAGCCACTTGCTACTACTCTAACATGGAGGGTGTGGTCCAAACAAACATGGCCTGACCACTCTGCAACCTTTGTGGTTTTTGATGTGTTCTTTGTGATGGAGGAGGACGGAAACAGGTGCCGATGACTGGTGCTGGTAAGACTTGGGAGTGGTTATTGGAACTCCGACCAGCTGCGAAGATGGTGGCAGTGCAACCGCACCGCCGGTGGAGAGCCAAGGCTCGTCGGCCGTGGTGGAGTAAAGATGGCGGCTGGCGCATGGTCGGTCGCGGTAAGGGGAGTCAGTGGCATGAATTCACGCCGCCGACGTTTAGGGATCGTGGCACGAGGCCGCGACGGTGAAAAAGGTTGGTCGGATCGCTACCGACCGTTGTTGGTGGAGCGGCACGTGACCGTGCCACGGAGGAGGGCTGGTCGTCCAGCCAGCTGCGGGCCAGCGGGCCACCCCATGTAGGCCGCCCAGCGGTCCGGGCCAAGCTGGACCTAGTGGGCCTGGACAAACCCAGCGGGCTGGGTCAGATCCTGCGGGTCAGGTTAGACCCAAGGTCGGACCTGGGTCAGGTCGGGTCAACCCAAACCGGGTCGGGTTGGCCCAGACCGGGTCTGTCTGGGTTAGACCGGACTTAAACCAGCTTCGACCCCTTTTGTCTCTTTTAACCATAACTTGAGTTGCAGGCGTCTGTTTGATTAACCGTCTACGGCTCCAAAAACCTTAGATTGATAGGGTCCTTTTGGTATACCCCAATTAAGTTTTAGATAAATTTGGGGTATGGCTGAGTTGGATCGAACATGAATCCAACTAGGCCCTCTGGACTAAAAGTCCAATAACTTACAGACTGGGCATTCGATTGAATCATTGTTTGTTACATTGAGACCCCTTTTACATGGAAGTCCCTTAGGATACTTCTTTGTGGGAATTCATGGATGTTGGAGTATCTACTTGTGGATGGAAGAGCGGACCCACCCGAAATCAAGAGAACTTAGTACGGGAACCTTGTGGCTGGTTGTAACATGATAAAGGGATCCTATGTGGGTCTGTGCTATGGGATCCTTTGTGGGTCTATGCTTTAGGAAAATACGTGGGATTGTGTTTGAGTGTCCCACTTGGATCTGCTCTAGGAAATCCACATGGGACTACTCTAGGATCCTACATGGGTATTTTTTACTAGGATCCTACATGGGTCTGATGATTTAGTATCCTAATTTGGTCTGCCTCTTAACAGTGTAAGATGATTCAATAGTTACATCTAATCATCTTTCCTACCGTACCTATGTTATACTTGGTGTGAGATGAGTCTTTACCTTTGTGGTAATCTTCTGTGTGATGTACATTTGTGGTACTTACCTTCATGGTGATACCTTTGTGGTATTCTTCTATTTGGAATTACCTTTGTGGTACTTACCTTTGTGGTGTTACCTTCGTGGTATTCTTTCCTTCATGGAACAGTCGTACTTTGGCTAAGGATTTGGGCCTTTTGTTTCCTCATGAATAAGATGGGTAATACTTGATAACTTAGGTATATGTACGGGAATATACCTAAGTATGTTTTTCAGTTGATTCTATGCTTTGTGGTTTATCCTTTTGGATTTTTGTGAGACCTTTGAGGGTCTTGAGGTCCGTACTGAGTATCATTATACTCAAACCTGCACGGGTTTTTCCCGCACCTTGTTGTGTTTGGTGTAGATGACAGGCAGCACTGACATAGGACGAGAGTACCAGGACTATTGGTAGCTCGGAGGTGGACATTATATGATGCATACTGCAGAGACGACTGTTTGAGATCTGTACCTACCCTTTTGGTAGGATCCTTGGTGGGAGTTCACAGGAGTTGTTTTAGTTTACTTTTACTTTTCATTTTTCTTGTACGTTCCAATTGGGCTTGTATTCTACCCCTTTTACTTACTCTACACACTCTTTTTACTATACAATTTACTTGTGTTTTTATCTTTCTGTGTACTTGGTTGAGTGTGTTTACAGGATATAAAGGCAATGCCTTCTCGGTTTTAGGGAATACGCCTTTTGGTGCTAGTCGCCAGCCCCTGGCCTATGGAAGGCGGGCTTGGGGTAGTCACGGCATGGGGCCTAGGGGACGAGTCATGAAATTTAAAATCTCAAGGTGTTACATTCTACCCCACTTAAATAAATTACATCCTCACAATTTAATCTTGATCCCAATAATCGAGGGTTTTACATTTGAAAATAAAATTATTAGAAACTCACATCATAGAAAGGGTTAATAAAACTTCCTATTGATAAGAGAGAAAGGTATGTATGAAGTTTATCTATAATAACACATTACTGGGTTTCCAAGTAAGAAAGCATTAGTGGGAATTGAAGATATGGACATGGAAAAAATGAATAAATAGTTATGAAGAATGATAGAGATAAATGATCACAAGAAAGTGAATGATCTAAATAATTTAATGACTACAAATCCATAAATATTTAATTGATTTAAAATACCATATTATTCATCAAAAATGAAGGTACTAGGATGACTCTTTTTTTTCAATATCCTTTTCTTATTTTTGAGGAATTTCTTAACCATATAGACTCAAAACATAAGAAAATATACTTACTTGATATATTTCTATTTCATAGGAATAATTTCATCCTTTAGTTGTTCTTAAATCAATTCTCAATTTATTTCCTACTCAAAGAAATAAATATCCAAAATAAATTTCTTATTCCTGAAACACTAAAAATTACTTTTAATAGATCATAAGATCCATAAAATAATGAAAAATCATTCTTCTTATCTCTAGATATCTTCCAAATAAAAAATGGTTAGCATGAGTTATCCAATGATAAATTAATTTCTAAACCTAGATATTAACACCAAAAGCTCAACTTAATCCAGCCCAAAAGTATTTATCCATAAAATATTCTGGGTAAAAACAATTTCATATCAACCAAAACTTCATGTAGGCAAATAGTAAGTGTTTCACCCTTATCTCCATTTAGTTGTGGGTTCAAGCCCTGTAGACTTGTCAAATGTGATGGGTTATTTACAAACATGAAGGTTGTCCTTTTTCAAAAACCATATTTATATAACTCTTGTAATGTTCCCAGAAAATATGATGAATATCCTCAAAAATAATATTCATCACCAAATCACTTTTTAACCACAAGTGTTGTCAATATGACATACTTTTTCTACGAAATCAAATAATATAAATTTAATATTATTACCTTAACATCAATGATCATATTGAACATAAAGGTTATCAATACCATTTATCTTATGTCCAAAAAATTAAATGAATTCTTCCTAAAATAACTAAAACATATACAAACGAATGAGTTGTATTGAAATAATAGTATCCAAAAATATCCTTAATCTTGATAAAATCCCATTTCATAAGGCCTAAAAAATGGGTGTTTAAGATATTGGAATTATGATAAACCTTAAAATCATAAATATATGGTGGTATCTAAAACTATTAAGTTAATGAAGACATATATACTTCCAAAATTCAACATAATCTTTAGTAGTTTCATGATTATTATAACCAAAATATCATTGATAAAAATGATTCTAAAATTTAAATCTTGAAACCAAATTCATATGTTCTTCTACCCTTTAACTTTTTCATAGGTCCTTTATTGGTCTAAATTTTAACCTTTAGAATATTTAATTGACTTAGACAATTCCCAGGTTCCCCACATTTAAGACAAAAAACTATAAATGAATCTATAGGATTTATCCACATTGAACTCTTCATTTTTCCTCTTCAATTTGTTGATATAATCCCTTCTCTTCCACACATAAAAAAATTATATTCATTTGATAAATTCCCTTTGGTGTCTATTTCCACATTTTTGACATGAAGGAAACTGATCCTTCTTTCCTCTATAGTCTCCACCACCTAAGCTCTTAGTGAAATCCATTATTCTCTTTCTTGGTGAGTTTTATATTTGGTTAAGGTGTATGGTATTAATCATATACAGTGTTATAGATTAAGAATAATCAAGATATATTTCCCTCCATTCACCGTTACATTTGGTAACTCATAATCACCACATTTTCCATCTAATTTAGTGTTAACATGATTCCTTCTTGTTCCAACTATTTACTAAAACTAAAAAACATAGTATGAGAAATAATAATCATAGTTTAAAACCACAAAATCATTTATAGGATGTAGAAATTATGATATCTTTTGTTCAATATAAGACACCTTAGGATCAACCTAGGTCATTCTTTTTCATCATTCAAATACTTTATAATGTTTCATAAAGAAAATTTTATTTAACTTAAAAATATCCCCTAGGAGTATCAAACCAGGTGCACAGTAAGGCCTATTTTCATGTACCAGGTAATGCTCAAGTAAAGCCCGACGACCCTTTTTCGGGGTTATTACCCCGAGGTATATCAGTTCCATAACTTCAACCACTTTTAGTATCCATATAGGGAACTATTTTTCTGAAAAACCACATAATCTATTTCTCACCAAAACTTTAGAATGTTATATTATACTTATCCTCAAATTTAATCTTAGGATTATGTTCTCTAATCTATATTTTCCTAAATCTAGTTTCCAATGTTTCAACTAAACTTCCTTGGATAATAACTATAAGGACTCTAACCCTAGTATCTCATATTCGGTGTATACTTTATTAAATTGGAATAAAATACAAGGAATCACATATCAAAGGATGGTATAGTTTAGTATACTTGGTGAACTAGGTACATAATTAAATATCACATTAAAATTGAAAACATAAAATACAATGTATTATTTTATTTGAGTGCATCATTATTTCCTATAGCATAAAAATTCATATAATTCATAATACACATCTTGGCATCCTAGGGAAAGAAATATAATAAAGGGGTCATCTCAAGAACTCAGGAAGGGTATGATTATTTTATAAGATATTAATAAATAAAAAATAATCAATATAGTAAGGTAAATAATGAAATACATTCCATTTAATCAATAAATTTATCATAATATGTCAGGAAAAACTAATGATCCAATAATGTCGTATACGTAATCACATGATCTTGAAACTTTTCCATTGATATTATAACTAATTGAATAATCACATTGAAATCAATTAATAATCCAATAATTATGGAAATCATACATTTAGATATTATAACCAAAACATCAAGTCCTCAAGCCAATACATCTTACATAAATGGGTAAGGCCTCATCCAAATACACAAACTAGTTTGTCTCATGAGACCTACCGATGCATTGAGGAGCTATAATGGGACCCACCCATCACTTAATAAGTATAATACATTACCTATAATAAATAGATGAAACATAATCAATATAAAAAATCATATTCAAAAACTAATATAATAAATTTTAATAATTACTCCCAATCAATAAACATAATCAAAACCCATTTAGAGTGATATGAATAATGGTATTGAAATAATACATCCCTAGTCAAACTAATCATAAGACATCTAGAGAAATAATGAGGTTGGTATAATTAAAAAATATTAGCAATGTATAATAAGTGAAATAAATTTTTATGTTATTGACAAATATAAATACTATAACAAATGTTATTAAAATTGTGAAAAGTAATGTTTTCACTTTAAAATCACCTTTTAAAACAAAAATTTCAAAAATAATTTTAAAAATAATTTTATTTGAAAATAAAATTTTAAAATTTTAAAATAATATTTAAAATATTATGTGTCTATGAAGTTATAAAATTATTTTCATGTCATACATGTAAAAATAAATTTTCCTTTCATATTTTTGGTAAAATCCAAAGATGTATTGTTTGGGAAAAAAAGCTTGAATATTCCTTTAAAAACATTTTGAAAAAAGTAAAAAAAAATGGGTATGAATTTATTTAATAAATAATTTGTATAATGTTAAAAAAATTAAAACATGTTTAGAAAACATGGATTTGGGAGAAAAATCATTTTCAAACAAAAAGATAAATAATGCTGCATTTTATTATAAACATTTTCAAATTATTTTAAGTACCAAAGAGAGAAAAAAATTGTACTATTACTTGAAAATTTCATGATTAACTAGTGGAGATTAAATTATATTGGTTTTAATATATTAATAATAAATAATTTCCTTAAGGGTTACTTCAACATTAACAATCCTGAATAATGTTGAGATTGTGAAAAAAAAACCCTTACCACTTTGGTAACTTCTGAATCGTATTCCCAATAAAATAAATAACATAAAATAAAACTTTAAATACCATGAATATAAGTATATTCATGATATAACATATAAAATGGGAATTATATACATCACACAAAATAAATAAGTGGTGAATATTGGCAAATGTCTCATAGAAGTTAAAGTGAGATGAGAAACTCTTACATCAGGTTCAACTTCCATCGTACGTGTCCAACCATCCAATATAATAAATATATGTTTATTATATATACATTAAATAAAAATGATCATATATATAATACCATATATTATTTAATTATTATTTTTTATCACCCATTTATTAACAATTCTTTGTTAAAATCACTATTTCGGGTGATAATTGATTTATTTTCCATGTATGTTTTAGTTTAGTAATTTCAAAAAAATTACTTTGATCATGGTCACATAATATCTAGAATCTAAAAAATTAAAATAAATATCATATATATTCCTTACATATGTATTTATAGTAATCTATAAAATCTAAATATAGGGAATGGATTACACTGTTTAGGGAGATGATAGGTCGTATGTACGGATGAACGTTGTTTTGACTTTCTTAACAGATGGAACAAAAGGAAAATTAAATATTAATTAAAATGTATAGAATTGTTATTATTTTATATATATAATTAATATTATTATAATCAATCCTTATTACCATCCATGTAAAAAAATGAAGAACATTTTACATCGTTGCGTAGAGGCGGTGGTCCACATGTACGTACGAGTGATGCTATTGTTTTTTAATAGATTTAATGGTAAGAATTTATATGTGATATTTTATTTAAAAAATTAATTCTACATAACAAATTTCACATATATTCATTAAATTTATCCTTACTATATCCCATGTAAATATTAAGTGAAAAAATTAATTACAACACCTTGTAAGGGGATACAAGTGACGTTATTGTATCACCCCAAGAAATTAAATGTAATAAGTTATATGTGATACCATAATTTAAAAAGTATAATAATTCAATAAATATCATATAAATATGTTAAATACATCATTATATCCATCCTTTAAGGGTGGTGATGGAAAATGAAATACATTGGTTCGTGAGGTGGTAGTTCGTTGTACACATGATCGAAGATTTCATTTCCCATTTGATAGAAGTGGAGATAGATATGAGTTATTCCATTAAAATAATAAAATATAATTATATATTATATATTGTTTTCATTATATTATTGGCACGCGCGTCGCAACGCGTGCAAATTTGCAATATTTATTTACCTACTAACTACGGTAGAAGTGGCGAGCAGGGTCGAACCACAGAGAGAATGTGAGTAGACACTAGAAATGTCCTTTTGGAGGAATGTTCAGGCGGATGAGCTTTAATTGTGTGATTAACAACTAAGTTCTAAAAAACTAAATGACTATTTTAAAAATGACTATTTAAATTGACTAAACTATCTAAGTGAATTAAGCTATGAAAGAAACTGGCGGAGATGGAAGTGTCAGAGTCGTGATGTCCGTTCAAGTGCATGCAATGTCAATTATTTAATTCCCACATTTGAATATTTATTTATTCAATTATCACCGATTCCAAATTTAATCAAAATACTATCTGGTCTCGTTCTCTGATGTTAGACAATATTTTAATGTTTACACAAATTATCCGTCATTTCGTTCTCTGTCCGGACGAATAATTTGTGCATCATTAAAGCACTGAATCACTTGGTGAAATACAACGACCCGTTTCTCACAAAGTCGAAGTATCTACCTGCGTTGGGTTCGCTCACATGAGATTACTTATTAGGTATCACTCATTCAAGTTTGAAGGAGAGCGCACACAAAATATTAATTTTTCAATTAATATATTTATTTATTCAAAATTTGATCGCGCGCTTGATTGAATTCCAGATAAATAAATTCTTTGATGAACTCCCATTCGTGATTACTTATTAGGTATCACACGAACGGGCACCAAAGCATGTGTGCAGGACCCAAATGACAATTAATTTCAACGCAGATATAATTGATTAAATAAACATCCAATTAAAATTAATTCAAAAGGCAATCAAACGTGAAGATAAATTAAAGACATGCATTCACCATCATATTAATCACAACTCTGACATCAATGAATCAGCCCGCCATCACAACGACAAAGCAGCACATAAAATAATAAACAGAAATCACCGTGCTCATGTCGTCGTAATTGTCACCATAAGATGCCGTCAACGATCGCAAAACAATAACCATCGCTCCGCTCCGTGCAGTCGCTGACGCCGCACCCGAATCAAACCACCGCGTCGCTGAAAAATATGTTTTGATCTGCGCTCGCTCTCGCCGTGCGATGTGAATCTTCGGAGGCCAAGAAAATCGTTGCGCACGTCGATGAGATCTCTCGGATTCTTGGTGTACCTGTTGCACTTGAAGTGTAGGGATATGGAGAGGGCGAGGGGTAGCGGGGGCTGGCCGAGGCCTTGGAGGAGAGGGCAGTGGGGTGCGGGTTAGGAGTGCGGCCGGGGAGCGGGGTCGGCCGGGCTGTGCAGCAGGAGGCGAGCCGGTGAGCGGGGTCGGCCGGGCTGTGGCGTTGAGCGGGTCCAGCGGGATAAGCAGGGGAGGGCCGCCGTGGTGTGCTGGGAGGGTTGCGGCCGAGAGGAGGCGGCCGGTATATAGGAGGGGAGGCACCGCGTGTCCAGCCGGATATGAGGGTGGCGGCCGCTCCAGCCGGAGATGAGGGTGGCAAGGTCAGGGGAGAGGATCCCGCGGGGTGATGAGGGGTGCGCCGGTTTTGCCGAGGAGAGGCCGGCGGCTTAGAAGGGATGCGGGAGAGTGGCGAGGGCGGCTGGCGAGGGGCTGGTGGCACGCGGCGGGCGAGGTGGCGGCGAGGTGCGGGTTCAGAAAGGGGGCTCGTTGCACCCTTTTGCAGGGGAGTCGCGGATTTTCGGTTCTTCCGGTAGAGGGAGAGGGTTACGGCGGCTAAGGGGAGGGGAAGGAGTGCGGCCGGGAGTTCAGCACAGGGGAAGAGATGAGGGTGGCGAGGTGGGATGCGGAGGGGGATAGGAGGGGAGGCGCCCCGGGTCCAGTGGGAGAGATAAGGGGGAGGTGGTTCCGCGGGTGAGAAAAAATGGGGAGGGGCGTGGGGTTCCGCTGGGTAGATAGGGGGGCCAGGGAGCGGGTCAAAGGGGTAGATAAAAAAAACAAAAATAAATAAATAAACAAGTAAAATAAAAGTTAAAACTAAATTTAAAATTCAAATTAAAAGAAAACAATTATCTAATTATTTAATGTTAGAAAATAATAATAATAATAATAATAATAATAATAGAACTAAAAATTAATGCACTTTTAATTAGATATTATACTATTAAATATAAAGATAATAAACTAATAAAAAGATACTATGTTATTAATACTATAAAAATAATGAAATAAAATACAAATAGAGAATTAAAATATATACATACTAATAAAAATTAATAAAATAAACTAAACTAAAATTAGTGAAACTAATAATAATAATATAGTGTTAAATATAATATATAAAATTAATATGACTAATAGAAATACTAAATTACTAATATTAGTATATAAATTAACTAAAAATTATTAAAATACCTAAATTACTACAAAACTACAAAAATAAACTAAAAATATAAAAATTGGTTAAACTAATTAATTAAAACTAAGTTAGAAAGTTATAAAAATACATGTAAAAATCCATGTACATCAATTATCATATATGAATATTATTTTAAGTAGTTGTAATAATAAATAAAACCATTATGATTGTTTAAAAAATTTACCCCTTCTTTAGAGAGCCTCTTTAGGTTTATACCTATATCCTTCATAGGATGGATTACAAATAAAAATAAGGCCTATGGGATGTTTGTATAGAAGTAAAAAATATATGTGAGTATGTATTTTCTGAACCAATTGGTTTTTTTAGTGTGAATATAAGAGGACAGTGGGTGGCCTTTTATAAGTGATGGAGAAGACACACATTGAATTTTCTAAAATATAAATTGCTACTCATGTTTTTATCTCTATAAAAGCCTATAAAAGGGGTTATTATTGAACACTAGAGGTTATTCGATCTATATATGGCCATAAAATGGGTTTTTTAAAAAATTAGTTAATTTTAACCTTTATATTTTTAGTTTAACTCCCGATAAATTAGTTTTTACCATAACCCCAGTAATCAAATTTTTACTATTTTCACAATTCATTATGGTCAAAATTAAGTTGAAATTATTAGATAATATTAATTATGATGATTCAAAATATTTAATCCATTTTTTCAAATTTAATTCACATAAGTGATAGAATTTAATTTAAAATAAAACCCACAGATGTGACGAAATTTTTTTCAAAGAAAAGTTCTCATAATAATGGAAAGATTTTATATTGAAATTGAGCATAAAATTGATCTCAATGATATAATTTATTTAAATTTTAATATAATTGATATATTTTTACTTTATAAATAATTTAAATTTTAATTTAAATTTTAATATTATTTAAATAGAAATTCATTTTTTAATAAATACTTGTATTTTTAATTATTCATCAAAAAATTAAGCTTTTTAGAAAATTCTAAAAAATTAAATCGAAGTAAATTTTGATATGATGATTTAAAAAATTTTGTTCATTTTTTAAAATAAAATTTCTAAAAATGGTAAAAAATAATTTTAAATTATTTGTGCAAAGCGTGACTTAACAACCTTTTAGAAAAATATAGTTTTTCAAAAAAATATTATTTTTTTCTTTCAAATAGTTATTATTTTATTTATAATCAATAAGTAACCATAGAATTTATATTATAAAAGTTTAAATAATAGAATTTTAATAATTTATTTATTCTTATTCATACCCCCCAACATAATGGCTTGGTTATGATGGTCATGTTTAAATAATAATATTTTGGTAGATTATCATGTTTCATTTAAACCTAGTTTTGCATGGATAACAAGATATTGAAAAGATTAAATTTAATTAAAAATAAATATATTATAAAGTATCAGAGTTTTATATTCTCTTATAATATTAGTATTTTGTGACATATACTCTATCAAACATGATATTCCTATTTTAAAATGTCAGGGTGTTATAATAACCATCTATAATAACTAAATTAATAAACATTATTGTATCTCTTACATATGAAGGATATTTTTAAGTTTAGAGATTTATAAAATTAGGAAAAAAACATAACCTGGTAAATCCCTTGTTCTTTGTATTTAATGAGAAATTTTCCTATTATATATAATACTAACTAATTCAAGAATATTCATAAATGCCTCCCATAAATTCATTCACACATGTTGTCCTTATAAACATTTCATATGTACAACTTTCTCTAAAACTTTTAGAAATGGAAATTTAATAATGGGTGAGATCAAAGGCTCATTAAGAGAAACATATAGCTAAATAAATCATGGAATAAACATGGTATAAATATTATGGCCATAATAGGTAAACAAAATGAATTCATAATCAACTTGAAACCAAAATCATGTTGTATATATGATAATAAATGAAAACATGGATATAAATATTACTGATCTCATAGTGATGGAATGAATAATTTAGAACATCAAAAACCTATTGCCAAGGCCTTTTTTTAGGAAACCTTACATTCCATAAATACTATAATCAATAAAGCCTACTGTCAAGGCTTTTTCCTAAGACAATGTCATGTTATGGGAAGAGGAATACACTGAAACTCGTCTTTTTTTCTCATGAGATCTGTTGATGCATCGAGGGTCTATATAATATCAGGAAACACCCATCACTTGTTTAATTCCAATGAATTCACCATAAGATAAAATGAATAAAAACACAAAATAAACCTTTCTAATAATCATATGTATTGAAATAACAGCATAAAAAATGTTGATACATTTTCTCATAACAATAAAAGGGATAACATGATCGTAACTCATCCAAATAAAGAAGATGGATGGATAAAAAAATATGTAATAAACATTAAAATAATAATCTATATTGGAATTCCAAAACTTTTTCGCATGTTAATATAATATCATAGTTTCTCAATGATCATAATCCAATCTGATTTATATAAAATTTGATACTCACAATGTATATATAAATAGGTATACAAATAATAAAGTATTGGATTAATATGATCATAAGCTATTGGAAGAAAAAAGTGGATAGTTTTAATGGAATATATCCCAAGAAGTGAGAAATATTTATCAGAGGTTTTATTTGGTAGTAATTTATATCCCCGTAAAAAATGAGAGAATACCACATAATACAATCAAAGGGTAGAATGTACTAAACTTATATGAAATAATTTCAATAGAATGATCATAAATCAATGAATGAAAATTAAGCTACCAAAAATCCTCACTACTATGAAAATAACTAAATCAATAGACACATGAATAAGGGAATGTTATTTTTCTATTAAATTCCATGAAATATAAGGAAAATAAAATTCATGTGATAGTAAATCAATATAATTCTATACAAAATGAACATGGTACAAAAAATTTATTATGTCTCAAAGATTGGTAATTGAGACAAAGAAAAGCCTTAAGTCTTAGAAACTTTTGAATAAAAACCCCTTGAAAAAGAGGTATTACAATTGATCCTCAAATAACATGATTAAAATATAATTTATTATATTATATCTCAAATATTCAATGTATACACTACATATATGAAATTGGGTTCATAAATATAATACCTTTTTAATAAATGGAAATTGAGACGAAAACCCTTACATCATGTCCAGAATTCCAAAAATTTCATTTAACCTCTTAGATCATAAACATAGATATATTAATAACTTAATTCAGGCCCTTAATCATATAAATTTTCATTAATAGTCATTCTCTATATGGATTCTACCAATTTTCCATCTCGATTGTTTAGAGTTTTGATCATTTGTACTAGTTTCATAATAATAGTGTATGTGTTTATTATTATTTAAAATTTAATAATTAATAGATAATCAAATATAATAGAATATATGTTATAAGATATTTTATAAAGTTATAATTTCATTTCATGTTAGTTCTTTCTATGAACTTGGATGATGAAATCGATGACAATAATGTTTCAATGATTCTTAACAAGTGAAAGGTGTTTTCTTAATTAAGGATTTAAATGTTCATATAGCCTTAACAGATCCAAAAAAACATGTATATACTCATTTATATAATATTACACCACTAAATAAGTTCTCATAGTCATTCATGATATAAATCCATAGTATTGTTCAATTAGGTTGTTAAACTGGCCCAAACATGAACACACCCTGATTTAATTAATGATTATGAGGTGGTTTACTTGTAATATAATTATAACAAAATAAATAAGATATTATTTTTTTTATTAGTGTGATATATCATAATTATAAGGAATTATAATAATAATAATTTATATAAAAATATTAAAAATTTGAATAAAATATTATTTTCTTAGCACACTTATTTTAAACGATAAAATTAATGATGATCATTTTGTATTCATATCGTTGATAGTTTCATAATTTTTTCATAAAATATTATTAATGATATCATAAAAATCATACTTATCCATAAATACCATTCTTAGATCCAACCTTCTGTGGTGCTAAAGTAAAAAAATGAAACATGTTACGTCGTGGATGTTGTAGTCGGCACAACGCACAAACAACAAATTTTTAATGGATGGGGTATATGAATTAAAAATGATAATAAAATTAATGTAATAACATTAAAATATATAAAATATACTGATATAATTATATTTTTGTGATTTATAATAAATTTTTCTGAATAAAATTAATAATAAAACCAAGAATTGGATAATACTCATGTCGAGGACTTGGATTTTTCTTTGAAATATCCTTGAAGTTGAGAGTCTTAAGATAACTATGAGTAAAAATGGGATTATTCTCCTAAGATAGGGTTATAGGGAGATTAAAATTTCATATTTTTTAGGAATAATAAGAGGTTATGGTGTATCTTTAGGAGGTGAAGATGTTACCCTTTGATAAGTGAAAGAAAAGGTAGTTTTTAGCACACCTTTACATTTTTCAATAATTTTTCACACTATTCAAGGGAAAATAGCTCAAAATTGGAAAAACGTTTTAGAGAAACATGCATTGAAAGATTAAAATATCAAAAATTCATTTATAGTAAAGTTTTTTAAATTTTATAGGTGTTTTACAATAGGTTAAACTCAGTTTACCCCTTTTACTTTTACTTTGGTAAATAATTTATAACCATAGTAAATAGTTTTAGTAAAACAAATAAGATTGATCCTTTTTACATTATTTTATAATTATCATTTAAAATTTTAAAATAATTGAATAAAATATAATTTTTTAATCTATGAAAAGTTAATTTAAAAAAAACATACTTAATCCTATAAAGAAAACTTTTAGAAAAATATAATGTTTTAAGATTTAAATTATTATATAAGATAAAATTATCATTGATACTAATTCTAAGGTCATAAATTGATTTATAATTAATTGAATAAAAATTTTTAGGATTAAAAGGCTATCAATAACTAAATATTTCCTTGAAAATATTTTATTTAAAGAAAATATCAAAAACACTTTTTATGCAAAAGTAACATTTTAATCAGTTATGAAAATTTTTTCCAAAGGTTTTATAACTTAAAATAAAATATAAAAATTAATAGTTTTATTTATAAAATTAATCTTTTATTACTTAAGGGTTTTGAATTATTCTAGGTTATATATATATTTTGATTAAATCATTGAAATAATAATTTTTATAAATCATAAAATCTTTGATGAAAAATAACCCTTTTTAGAAAATTATAAAAATTTCTTAAAAACTAAATTTTGATACGAGTTATTCAAAAAATAAATTTATTTTTATTGATTTAAAAATCCAAAACTTATAAATTAATTTTTTGAATAAAATCCTAAAATATAATGGAAAATTATTTTGAATAGAAAATGAAATTTTAAAATATTAACTGATATTATTCTTATTTCATATGTTCTTTCAATTAAATTGGTGTTAAAAATTTATTAACATCAAACATAATTTATCATTAATAATATTTTTCTTGAAATATAATTGAGTATCCAAATAAAATAATCTTTTTAGAAAAAATACTTTTCTAAATAATAAATGTATTTATTAGTCATTTTAGGTAAACTAATTTATTTTCATTCATATTAAAAGTATTATTTTTTTTAATTCTACATAGAAATCATAAAGTGGTTGGACTTATTCATTACTACTAATTTAATGGATAGGTTTTAATGGTCTTACTTAAATATTTATATTCTATCTAAATATATCGTGGTTTAGTTTAAGTTTAGCATTACATGTGAAGTAAGTCATCAAATAAATTAACTTATTTAAAGGTAATCATATACTAGAATTTTGGGGTGTTCCTTCCCCCCCAATTAAATAAATTTCATCCTAACAATTTTTATCAAATCAGATTAATTCCTACAGGGAACTTGTAATTAACAATACATCACTACATAATCATGGGTTTATTTAGGATGTGAAAAGATATTTATTTATATGAGAAATTAATTTAAGAACTTTATAAAGAGAGATAACACATTCCTAATTTCACATATAATTATATTAATGGATTTTAATATACATGAAAAAGGAATAACTTCCCACAAACCCTGAAAAATAATTTATATGATAATCATACCACTATGGTTTTTATAGTTCAATATTCAATAGTTTGTGAAAAATTACATGAAAATGTACTCTATAAAATATTGAGTAAAAAATCCCTATTTAATTCATTAGTAGTAGTTGCAGAAGCTTTTCCTTGTTTATGTGTTTTTTTGTGACTATATCCCTTATTGGACTTTGGATTGATACATTGAATCACATAATTCCCAACTCAATTTAAATTTAAGAGAAAAAAATTTATATCTTCTCTCTTTTCCTTACACTTCTGTTTCTTATGACCTTCAACTCCACACTTACAGAATTTACCCGTCCCTTTAAATAAATTTCCCCCATTTTTCTTCCCACATATTTGACATATAGAAAATTAAATCTTTGTTCCTTTATCATCTTCATCCCTTGATCTTTTATGAGAGACAATATTCCACTTACTTTTGTGTGTTTGGGAGTTCGACTATGTTCACATTGTTAATCATATTTCATGATAGATGGTTTTGTATAATCACATGGTTCCTAAGTCAAACTCCCATTTAGATGGGTTTTTCATTGAGGTAATCTCTATATTGTCCCTCACACCCATTTTTTCTTCTATATCCATCCATTACTAAAACCAAATTAGTTATCATGAGTTCCTATAATTATAAGTGAATTATAATAAATAACCATAAGAAAATATAACCTCCTAATGTCTTGATTTATAACACTATCATGTTAACTTATTATTCTTACAAATCACCTTGCATCAGACTCTATTCGACCTATATCACACTCATATATAATTCTCATTTTAATCTAGGTTACTTTGAGTTAGGTTCTATCATAATTATAAACATACTCTATAAAATAGATATCCTAAATTCCCCCACACTTTCTTTAAATATTTTAAACCCAATAATATTTGAAATCTATACTCTCAAAATCTAAATTTTCCTTCCTAAAACAACATTAATCATTACTAAAATCAAATTCCCATATATGTATATTCCCTAATCATATATTCTCAATAACATATCTTTCCCAAAACCTATTTTAATCTTTAATACATTAAAAAATGAGATTATATATTTCTTTAAAAATTAAAAATATCTTTGAACCTAAAATTGTATTAACATTCACTAGTTAATATATATCATAATCCAAAAAATGAGATAAACTTATCCAAAAATATCATGAATCAATTATCAATATCAGGGTTACCAATAGTATTTAACTTACTTCTTCAAAATCAAACCTCCCTTTATTATCTCAGTATCATATGTATATTAAACTTAAGGGTTACCCATACCTTATTCACATGGTCACTAATATTTATCCCCCAAAATATAAACTTGTAATAAAATCTCTCTTCATGTTTATTAATACCATTCATTATATGTCACCATACATTAAAAGAAAAACTACTAAAGGATAATCCTTAAATGTTTCACAAAATCCTTAGTAACACATCGAATATACCAAAATTTCATCTATAAATATCACTTAACTAATTGAAATAGCTTGGAGTATTAAGAATTAATTTCTATTATGATATTAACCTCACTACATTATTTAGGACTAGTAAAGTCACCTTTTCTATAATAATAGATATATTCTAAAATTAATAACCATTTATGTATGCTCCTTTATTTGGTTATAAGTCATCGAGGTTTATAGGTACATACCTTTCACAGTTTCATTTCTAGGATTCTGATTCAACCAAATACTAAAACTGAAATTTTTAGGATTATATACAAAATATAAATATTAAAATATTAATCTAAATATGTCTTCCCTTATGAAAAAGAATATACTTTCATATTAACCTATGACTCTATTTGTTCAATACTTAGTTTTCTATGGCCTGTTTTCTCTTAGGAATTATGAACTAATTATTTATCATCATTATTAAATCCTTCATAATGGTTTTTATAGAGAATGTGAATACCCAAAGCATATCCCATGGGTGTGTCTCTCCGGTTGTGCAGTATTAGTCTCACTCATTATACATCGGATTATGATGGAACAAATTATCAACTAACCCTTTTTAGGATGATTA
The DNA here is from genome assembly GCA_963277665.1 of Viscum album. NCBI lineage: Eukaryota > Viridiplantae > Streptophyta > Magnoliopsida > Santalales > Viscaceae > Viscum > Viscum album. The sequence continues at coordinate 448,348,595 of OY728165.1, forward strand.
CCCCTAGGTTCATATATGTCACAACCACATCCACTCTCTAGTATCTAGATATTGATTTATTTCTAATAAAACAACATAATATCTATTTTACCAAAACATCGTGACTTTATCCAATACTTTGACTTATTCCAAGGGTTTTCACTAGGGTTATCTTACCTTAATCCCCAAACAACATGTGCATTAGTACCATAACATCAAATCATATAATTTTTTAAATATTTATCTATAACTATAAATTTTTTATCAACCTTAACTTATCAACCCTTAAATTATCCTCAATTAACATTAATCACCAAAGTTATCTAAAAATTCCTTTTATAGCAATTATGATTCCCCAGACACTAACTCCCTTATTTTATTCTCATAGAAATATATTTTACATAATTATTTTGATAAAAACTATAAAATCCTGGATATGACCATCCATAATTATGAATTTATTAAATATTATTGCATCTCTTACAACTGAAGTATCTTTTCAGGTTTAGATATTAAAAGAGTTATGATAAAAAAAAGTTGATAAATCCCATGTTTTTGTTTCAAATATAAAAATTAACTATTATATATGAAACTAATTAATTCATTACAAGTCTTCAAAATATTCCAAAAATTATTTCACACATGTTATCCTTATAAACATGTCACTTACACAACTTTTCTCTCTAACCTGGGAGAAAAGTGACATAAGAATGAGTGATCTCTGATGGTCAGTAAGAGAAATATATAACTAAAGAAATAATGGAATAAATATTATCGTAGGAATAGGAAAAAAACATGAATCCATAATCAACTTGAAAATGGGATCATTTTATATCCATGAAAATAAATATAAACATGTATATAAATAATACTGATCTTATACTGATGGAATGCATAATTCTAGACATCAAAAAACTACTATCAAGACCTCATTCTAGACAATTAACTTGTTTTTTATACCATATTAAAGACATCCTTATATCAAATCTTTGTTCTAAGACAATGTCCTGTTTTGGTAAGAGGCATACACAAAAATCCGACCTATTTTGTCTCATGAGACTTGTTGATGCATTGAGGGGCTAGATAATGTCAGACCCCACTCATCCCTTGTTTAAGTCCAATACATTAACCATAAGATAAAATTAATGAAAAATAAATAATAAACCTTTAAAATAATCATATATATTTAAATAAAAATATAAATATTGTCATTACTTTTCCACATGTCAATAAAAGGGATAAAATGATCATAACCCATCTAGAGGAAGAAGGTGGACGGATAAAAAATACATAGTCAACATTCTAATAATAATGTATTATATTGCCATTAATTTTCCTGATGTAAATATAATATCATAATTTCTATTTGACTATCATCCAATTTGAGTTATGTAAAATTTTATGTTCACACCATATGTAGAAATTGGAATATGGCTAAGATAGTATTTTAATAAGATGATCATAAGCCATCCAAAGAAACAAAGTGGATGGTTTAAATAGAATATATCTTAATAAGTAAGAAATATTTATAAAAGTGTTTATGTGGAAGTAATTTATTTCCCCATAAAACAATGATATAATATCACATAAAACAAGGGTATAATGTATCGAAATTATATGAAATAAGTTAAAGAGAATGATCATAACTCAATGAACAAAAATTGAGTTACCAAAATTCATCACTATTGGGGAAATAAATGAATCACTATAAACATGAATAATGGAACATGATTTAGAAAATAAATTCCATGATATATAATAAAAACATTTATGGGATAATAAATCAATAGAACACCATACAAAGTGAACATGGTGCATAAAATGCACTATGTTTTAAAGAATCAGAATTAAGACCATGAAAACCCTTAAGGCTTAGAAAATTTTGAATCAAAACCCCATTAATATCATAATTAAAATAAAATTAATGTTATTATATCTCAAATTTGTAAATATATACACCACATAAATGAAATTAGGTGCATAAATACAATTCTTATCTCAATAAAGGGAAATTAAGACCAGAACTTTTACCTCATGTTCATATTTCCATGAGAATACATTAACCTCAAGTATAAAAAAACATATATATATATATATATATATTAATCACATAATTAAAAACGTTAAAAATATTCATTTTCATTCATACACTTCATAAATATTCATTCTCTATATTAATTCTTCTGATTTTCCACATTGTTTGTTTGTAGTTTTGATCTTCTATAATCATTTAATAGTAAAGGTGTCCATGTTTATTATTATTTAAAATTTAATGATTAATATATAAACTAATATACTAAAATATATGTTATGAGATATTTTATAAAATTATAATTTAATTTTATGTTTTTTTTGGATACAATCCATGATGATAAAATCGATGATGATCATGTTTCAGTGATTCTTAATGAATAAAAAATGGTGTCTTAATTAATGATTTAAACACTGATATAACCTGAAAAAACAAAAAAAAAATATACTCATTTATACAATATTATACCACTAAATAAGTTCTCAGAGTCATTAATTATATAAATTCATATTATTTTTCAATTGAGTGGTTAAACCAACCCAAAAATGAACATACCCAGATTTAATGAATGATTATGAGGTGGTTTATTTGTAATATCATTATACCAAAATCATAATGATATTATTTAGTGATTATTATTTTGATATATACTAATTATAAGTAAGTATAAGAATAATTAATGTATATAAAAATATTACACAATTTTAATAAAAGATTATCCACTTAGCACAATTATTTTAAACAATTAAATTAACGAGGGTCATTTTTCATTAACATTATTAATATATTTTTCTATTTGTCATAACATAAACTAAATGATATCATAAAAAAAATATTTATTATTTTATACCATCCTTATAAAAAAACTTGTGATATGGTAAAGGAAAACGATACATGATACGTCGTGGAGGTGGTAGTCTGCACAATGCATGAACAACTATTTTGTTTTTATTAATGGATGGGGTATGAATAAAAAATGATAACAAACTTAATAAAATAACATTAAATTATATAAATTATACAAATATAATTATATTTTTGTGGTAATAATAAATTCTAAAGAATAAATTTTTTGAAAAATAACTAACTCTATGATAATAATCATGTCGGGTACTTGGATTTTCTATGGAATAATCCTTAAATTGGAGTGGTTTAGGATAACTATGAGGGACCATGGGATTATGTTAATAATATAGGGTTATAGGGAGAATAAAATGGTATATTTAAAATAACTAATTATAGGTTAAGGTTTTTCATAGAGTGGTTAAGATGCTACCCTTTTATAAGTGAAGGAAAGAATAGTTTTGGAAACAAATTTATATCATTCAATAATTTCATGAAACAATTCACTAGTCAATGTCTAAAAATTGGAAAAAAATTAGTTAACAATTGTCTTGGTTGATCCAAATCTAAATTATTCATTTCTAGGCAGGTTTTTAAATGTTTTAGGTCTTTTAAAATAGGTTAAACTCAATTTACCACTTTTATTTTTACCTTAGTAATTAATTTATAACATTTGAAATTAATTTTACTGGAAAAAATAAGATTGAACCTTTTTTCTTATTTTTTTACTTATGATTTAAATTTTAAAAATCATTTTATCAAATATAATTTTTAAAGGATACAAATTAAATTTTAAAATAAACACACTTAATCATGTTATTTCAGTTTTTAGAAAAAATAAAATTTTAATGAGTAAATTTATATATAAGATAAAATTATAATATTTACTAGTTTTAATGAAATAAATTGATTTATAAATTATTTAATAAAATTTATCAGTCTTAAAATTCAATCCAAAACTGAACCTCTCCTTGAAAATATTTTATTTAAAGAAATGAGTGAAAACATTTTTTATAATAAAGTAACATTTTAATTACATATAAAAATGTTTTCTATAGGTCTCCTATGTTCAAATAATATTTTAAAATTAATAATTTCACTCTTATAATTCAAATTTTATTACTTTAAAGGTTTTTAAAGCTTTTAGGTTATGCTTACGTAGTGATAAAATCATGAAAAATATAATTTTCATAAATCCCACATGTTTTTACTAAACAATGACATTTTTAGAAAATGATAAAAAAATTATTCTATGTAAATTCTGATATTAGGATCTAAAAAATTATGTTCATTTTTATTTATTTCAAATTAAAAATATATAAATTCATTTTTTGAATAAAATCCTAAAATATAATGAAAAACTATTTTTATTGTAAAATGAGATTTTAGAATAATAACTAATATTATTCTCATTTCATATCATTTACCAACAAAATTTTTATTGAACAATTATTAATATTAAACATAATTTATAATTATTAATATATTTCTTGAAATATAGATACGTATCTCATAAAATGAAATTTTTTATAAAAATATGATTCTAAACAATAAATAACCTTATTTGTCATTTTAGGTTAAATAATTGATTTTCATTCATATTAAAAGTAGTATTTATTTTCATTATACATAGATTTTATAAAGTGGTTACCCTTATTTATTACCATTAATTTAATGTTAAGGTTTTAACAATCATACTTATATATTTATATTTTTTCTAAATATACTACAGTTTTTTTAAGTTTGAGGTTTCTTATGGGGAAATCTATCATACAAATTAACATATTTAAGGGTAATAATATATTTTAAATTTTAAGGTTTTAAAAATGTATCTTTATAATATATCCCAAGGAAATAAATGGATATCATCCATAATTATTCTCAGAAAATAAAGTCATAGTGGCTAGATAAGTCATTTTTATTAAAATGGAGCACATCCTCAAGAAGGATAGTGGAAGCAGGATTGACTTCAATGAAGTTAGTGATTGAGATACACAAGAGTTATTATAGAAAAAAATCTATATATCCTCATGAAATATGTTGTTATCAAAACATAAGCACTACATAAGAGAACCAAAGAGGTTAAAGAACCCAAAAGATGTGATTTTTTAGTCATATAGGATGGTGACTCATTATAGGTTAATAATAGAGATCATATTTCCTGAATAGAAGAAGTAGAGATCTCGAAAACTAAATGGTGGAAAGAAACTATAACAACCCTAATCTTTATTTCACACTTAGACATAATTTATTATATAAAACCTTAAATTGATACGACATAAAATATCAATAGGTATAGTGTCTTTGGGGCTTAGGAACATGAAATAACAACTTAAAACATAAAACACAACATCTTATTGAAAACTTCTTTTACATGACCACATCAATCCTTAGTACTTAGCCTTGCATGGGATAACTTGAGGACATGCATAAGAAAAGGGTGAGCAATAAATCCCAGTAAGGGAGTAAAAAAGTAATAATAAGAATAAAACAATACATGTTAGGAAATAGGAATATTAATGGAGTATAAGAGATACATTAACATAAAGGCATGATATAACATGATGATCATAACATGGAAATGTGGCAACAACACTTAACATGATATTAGCATGAGCTAAGGATCGTTGCACATGGATCATGATTAAACCCTCATTACACTTGAATTAGTATGAGTAAACCCTAATTTCACTTGAAATATCATGATACTAATCTTTTCCCACTTCATTGGAGCGCTATCAGGGTGCACCCATCATAAACATTTCATTTCATGCATAAGTGTTCCACATAGATCATACAACATGGATTCATTAAACATAAACATTTATTCCATGATAAATTAACGTTTAATTAATACATGAAAATATATAATAAATAAGTAAATTTTCATAAATGTGAATACCTTTGATAGAGAAATGGGTATGGTATTTACTACATAATGACTTTGGCTTGAGAAAAATCGCGGTGCAATTTCGACAGTATAACAGCGTGACATAAGAATTCATAAAAATGTATAATGATAGATAAAGGGGTGTATCATAGTATATAAATGAAATGGATAGTAAGGGTTCATATATATACATATCCCAACAAATTTAATGGAATTTATATTCATAATACAAAACAATTTCTTGAATGCGAATGAGAAAAGAGAAATTCCTTATAGAATTTCATCATGGTAACATGTGTACATGGGAGGAATTAATGAGATAGAAAGAGGTATCTCATCATTTCAAACATAGGAATGGTAATATAAGGGAGTTGTGAAATAATACCCTATAATTTTTAATTAAATGTAAAAGGGTATTACAACATAAAGAAACGTGGATAAAAATAAGAAAGGAAGGAATCCCTTACTTGGAAGTGTGATCTCAATAGATTGGGAGAGGCTTGAGAGAGGCTTCTTGAGAGATTGGGGTGCCTTGGGAGGATTATAGAGAGAGTATGTCAGAGTTTGGTAGAGCTCAAAAGGATTTTGGTGAAGAGGAAGTGGGAGATTGGATGGGTTTATATAGGAAAATAGAAGGAATTATTTATTATTTAGGTTTTGGACACCACACATTAAACTAATCAAAATCACAAACCAGCCCATGGTTTTTGCCCATGGTTTTTTCCAAATGGGAGTGAAAAAAATTATTTTATAAGGCTAATGACCTAAATTCTTAAAATATTATGCTTGCTTATGTAAAGGTGAGTCACACTCTCAAGGAAATCAATTTAAAAAGTTAAAACGTTTTATAAGTCTTGTAGGGTCCACTAAAGATTTTTAAAATAAATCAAACAATCCTAAAATCACATTATTTTAATGGTAAAACATATATTTTCAGAAAATATAATTTATAGTATTTTATTACATCACTAATGGGTCATTATGATGTCATAAAACACAATATATAATTAAACAGTATTTAATTTTTACCAAAAAATTCGATTGTCTTAAAAAATTGTGAAAAATTCACCATTGGATAATTTAGACATCCTGATTCCAAAAATAATATTAATTTTATCTAAATAATTTTATAAATATGTGAATTTTTACTTTTAAAATGAAAACTGGCATTTATCAAAAATTCATGGCTTTCGACAAAAACAGCTTTCAAACCTTAATAAAAATTTCAATTGTATTCATAAAAATCATACAATAATTTATATTTTATAAAAATTAATTTAGTAATAATATTTCATTAAAATATTATTTAATTCAAAAATCCATTAATTCATCCAAATAGATTTCTTAATTTAATATTAACTAGAAAAATGTTATTTTTTCTTTAAAAACTATTTACAAAGTAACAATAATAAAATGAATGTATATTCTCTATACAAAAATAATGTACATAATATTAGTGATAGATTCTTGATACATAGCTTCTTATAACACCTGCATAATAATGAAGGGTAAGGTGTGCATTGGTGATAGACTCTTGGGGTGGCTCGGATAACATCGTTCGATTGATAATCTCTATAAACTTCCACTTCTCCCGTAGGCGGTTCCGTTCGAGCTTAGCGTGTTGAAGCTCGAATTGGGATTGGTCAAGAGTGAAGCCCAATGACACCACCTCCTTTCCAAGCTCTAATAAATGGGCTTCATACGGAGAAATTCTACTGGATGTGGCCATTTTTGCCTTTGTCTGACTAAATTGGATTTTTTAAATCCCTATATTTATATTAATCATGTGATCATTGTTCAATGGATATATTAGAAATGGTAACAATTATTAATGGTATTTTGAAATCCAAAAACATAAAACCAAAAAAGTGAACAATTTATATAACCATTTTACATAATAAGACATTTAAATTGATCAAGAGTAATTTTCATTAATAAAATTTTGGGTTGTTGCAATATTACCCCCTTAAGAAATTTCTCCCTTGAAATTTCCTTTTCCCATACTAAAACAGATGTGGGTAACTATGTTTTATCACTTACTTTGATTCCCACGTTGCTTCTTCAAACTTGTGGTTTCTCTACAACACTTTCACGAGGGGTATTGTCTTATTTTGTATAACTTTTTCCCTATGATCTAAGATCTTCACTGGCTTCTCTTCATAGGAGAGTTTATTCTCCAATGGTACCACCTTTGGATTGAGTACATGTAATGGGTTAGGTATGTACTTACTCAAGAGTGATACATAGAATACATCATATACTTGAGATATGTTTGTTGGGAGTGATAGTCGATAGTCCACTTCTCCAATGCGATCAAGGATCTCAAAAGGTCAAATATACTTTGGAATAAGCTCTCCCTTCTTCCCAAATCTCAAAACTCTCTTCCACGGTGATATATGGAGGAATACCATGTCTCAGACATCAAACTCTAGGTCTCGTCGATGATTATCATCATATCTCTTTTGTCGACTATGACAAGCTTTAATGTGATGATGGATGGTCTTAACCTTCTCCACCATTTCTTCAACCATTTCCAAACCTAGGAGTTTTCTCTCTCTAACTCCATCCCAACATGCCAGTGTTCTGCACCTTTTCCCATACAAATCTTTATAAGGATCCATTTGGATGCTTGATTGGAAACTATTATTGTAAGAGAACTCAACCAGAGGAAGATGTTGATCCCATATTCCTTTGAAGTCCATTGATAATTCTCTCTATAAGGACCTGGCCTTAAACATTACATAATATTGAATTAAATGAATAATTCACATTGAGGATCTTTTTAGGTTTAGAGTTTTAGAGAATTAGGACATTACAATTACATAACAACATGAATATTACATGTAGACAATTCTACCCAGTATCCATTTTTTTCATAAAATAAAAACTCTTGAAAATAAGAGTCATGTATAGTTCCAGGTTTTAGACAGCATTACTTTTCCTTGATCCAATCCTTGACCCTATTCATCTTTAAGTCCTATGAAAACATTTCAAAACTTGGGGTGAGCATAAAATCTCAGTAAGGGTTAAAAAATAATGAAAGAAAACATTTTTTTAATTAATACATAAAAAACATAAACTCGTTTACTTACCTCATGAAATCATAAGATTTATGAATAACACATAGAAATCATAAATCATAAAGGTAACTTGTGGTATCCATATCATACTTATATTGTAGCTATCACAGCTACATAGGGAGTCACTTTGGAATACCCATCATAGTATATTCCCTAAATCTCTTAGTAGAAACATTCACGTTTACCTCTGTCACGTTACCCAATGCATTGGAGAGCTATCTCGGGCTCACCCACCCTAGGTTTATCACAGAACCACCCGTATATGTAAATAATTCCCAAGAACCATAACATGATCATAACACATAACATAAGCATAAAAGAAAGATAAAATTTTTACATTGCAATAACAAAATATCATTTCAAGATATTGAAATAATAAATCCATTCTCAAAATCATTTTCAATACCAAAATACGTAAAAAGATTATATGGTATTTATTTTTCTTTTGAAAACATTACGGCTTATTAAGGAAGCCATATATCAAATAATACCTGCGGCGGTGGAAAAGTTTGTTGTCACCGCTTACGTAAAAAGAAACATTATTTTTTGTCGTTTAGTAAAACTCTTTGTATAAAAATATTCCCTTTGAATGAAATGAAAATTCAAAGGTGTTTATACATCGTATAAAAGAAAATCGTGTATTAAAACAAAATATGCCTCAATGAGAGGAGATTGAGACGAAGTTCCTTACCTTGTGTCCGAATTGACTCGACCATTCTTTAATCTCCTGAATAATAAACTAAAGTTAATTTCTACTTGATTAAGAACCTTTTTCAATTTTATTATTCATTTTATATCACTTATTACCATGTCATAAACATTATGTAATCATTTAAGTTAATAACGTTCATTTTGTCGATATTTGGTGCTTGAGTCAATAATGAACACCTTATATTTACAAGTTTTCCATGTGTTCAATATTCCATTATATCCAGAATGATATTAATTATTGAGATATCATATATATCTAGTATATACATGTATTTATAATAGTACATAACATTTGGATGTAAGAAATGAAATGCACCGTTCATGGAGACGGTAAGTCATACGTACGCATGAACACTACTTTCATTTCTATTTATATTTTTATGGAATTAAAGCATAATGATACATAGGTATATTATAATTACAGTATAATATCATATATAATATCATTAAATCTATCCTTTATACATCCCACATAAGGCATTAACGAGTCATATCACTTTGAGGTGGCGGTAGTCCGCACTTCCTCAAATGAGATTATCATATTTACCCACTATGGAAATCATAAATGCATGATATAAATGGAAATTACAGAAGAATAAGGAAAAAATAATCATAATATATATAATATATAAATACAGTTTCATCATAATGGCCACCATGAGAGGCGGTAGGAGATAATCAAACAATCATCGTTTTGTGAGGCGTTAGTTTTCCATCCACAGAAACATTATGTTTTTCATCCATTAGATGAAGATGTGTGTAATTGTAGTTCAAGTACTTCTCATAAAAACATCTTAGTATATTGAGGATACTGGTTTTGTTACAAAAGAAATAAATAAATAAAAATTAGGGGTTGGAGTAGTAAAATAAAAGAAAACAATTTAAGAGAAATCGTTACCATTAATTTGGGTAACTTCCTTTGGTTTGAACCAAAAGGACTTCTTGAAGTGCCTTATGCCTAAGGTAAGGCTTCTAGGAGGAATAGAGGGATGTAGGGAGATTAAATGGGCTGAGGTTGGATTATCCAAATGGATTTAGAGGTGTTAGGAATTGGTTAGAAGTGGTCTTCTTTTATAAGGGATAGGAGGGGCTCTTTTGGAAAGTGTAAAAATATTATTTTATTATAAACTTATCTTCAGTTTCAAAAGGTCCAAAAATCATTAACGGATAATATAAGATGACTCATATTCGAAATAAAATCATCCAATAAGAATTGAACATGTTTTGGATATTATTTTAATATTTATAATCTTATTTATTTAAATGATTTATTAATGAGGTAAACACTACATCATTATTGTGTCATAAATAATTTATTTTTTTTGTTGTATAAAAATTATAAAAAAAATACCATGATGTAGGAAATATTTTTATCTTTCCAATTAATATTTATAGTCAAACAGATAATCTACATAACTCCTTGTAAAAATTAATTTACTAAAAGATATTTGTTTTTGTCTTTTTTGCATTTACTTTAAGTTAATTAATCTAAATTGTCATTATCACTTCCAAGTGGATCAAAGGGGTCCCAAAATCGACCCAAAGATGACTATGGTCGTAAATGGCTCAACCAATAAGGTTTGGATAAGTGTTAAGGTAATTTTTAATTATTATAATATTTTTTTTACCTTGAATTACCTTATTTACCTTTAACCGTGGTAAATAAAAGTCAAAAGTTACTATTCACAAAAAAAATTATTTTTATCTTATTGAACCACATATTAGTTACTAATAACAACCATTTATGTCGGATTTTCAAAATTCAATTCACAGCAGTGGTAAAAAATCATTTAAATGAAAAGGTCGGTTTTTTTAACTACTACTAAGTAGTTGCACTATTCATCAAAAATTGATGTTTTTCAGAAAAATACCAAAAACTCAGCCAAAGCATTATTTGATATTCTGAATTCAAAAATGATGTCTATTTTTCCAAATTCAAAACATATAAGTGGAATTAATTAATTTTAAAATTAATTCCCGTTATCAAAACAAATAGCGTGTTTTTAAGAAACAATAGCTATCAAAAGATTGATACTTGTTTATGTCCAATTTCAAAGTAAAATTAATTCCAATGACCAATATTGGATTAATTGGTAAAAATATATTCTAATTACACTTTAAAATCAATTAAAATGATAATATAACCATATAAATAAATTATATTAAAAGGCACCTTTGAATTAAAATACAGTATTTTTCACTATTCATTAAAAAATGAACTCTATCCAAAAAATACCAAAAAATTACCCAAAGTAAAATTTGATGTCCCAAATATAAAGAATAATTTTATTTGGTCAAATATAACATATAAAAATGACCAAAACTATATTTAAAGAGGGTTCTCCATTAAAAGGCGGTAAATCGACCTTTTAATGTAAATTATGCTTAAAATTAGATTCATTGACATTTTAAGCCTCTATATTAATATTGGATAAATGTAAATAAATTTAACAATCATGTATAATCATATTATAGTTTGTTCTGTTCATTCCTGCCAATACAACGGCTATGAGTTAACTACCATTTAAAATAATATTATTATATTATTAGTGTGCAATGTAAGATTTCAAAGAAATTCGTTGTTGTGTATCGGGTACGCTATCAAACATAGAAACCCTTTAAAAGAAAAATTAATATTTAATTCACAAATATTAATAAATATGAAAATATCTTATTCTTTATTTACCTAGGATGTTACATCATTCCCCCCTTTTGGGAATTGCGTCCTCACAATTTATATTCACTTATCAAAATAAGTGAGGGTATTTATCCCTCGTAGCATTTTCAGATTCCCACATTGCCTATTCAACCATATGGTTTTTCCAAAAAACCTTTACCTGGTGAATTACCTTATTCCTCAACACTTTCTCTCTACGGTCAAGAATCTGGACTGGTTGTTCCTCATAAGATAGATTCTCTTCCAACTGAACTACCTATGGGCTCAAAACATGAGATGGATCTGGAATATACATTCTCAACATCGAAACAACAAAAACATTGTGTACCTGGGATAAACTTGGAGGTAAAGCCACTATGTACGCAACTGATCCAACTTTATCCAGAATTTCATAAGGTCCAATAAACCTCAGACTCAACTTTCCCTTCTTACTAAAATGCATCACACTTTTCCATGGAGTAAATTTGAGAAAGACATGATCACCTACCTCAAAAGAAAGTTCCTTCCTCCAGTTATCTGCATAACTTTTCGGTCTGCTCTGAGCTGTTCTCATGTGTTTCTGAATCAACTGAACTTTCTCTTCCATCTCTTCTACCAATTCTGGTCCCATCAACTTCCTTTCACCTACTTAATACCAAAAAGTTGGAGTTCGAAAATGCTTTTCATATAATGTCTCAAATGGAGCCATCTGTATACTGGAATTAAAACTGTTATTATATGAAAATTCAACCAAAGAAAGATGTTGGTCCCAACTTCCCTGATAATCCATCGAGAAAGCACGTAACATATCCTCCAAGGTCTGAATTGTTCATTCTGATTGCCCATCTGATTAAGGATGAAAATTTTTACTAAAATTTAATTCAGTATCTAACGACTTCTGAAGGCCTTTCCAAAAGTTAGAAGTAAACCTAGGATCACGATCAGATACAATAGAGAGGGGAACACCATGCAACCTGACTATCTCTTTAACATACAACCGAGCAAGTTGATCTAGAGACAAAGTATCTCAAATAGGAAGGAAATGAGCAGATTTAGTCAATAGATCAACTATAACCAAGATTGCATTATTACCTCGAGATGTATTCGGTAATCCCACAATGAAGTCCATGGATATATTTTCTCATTTCCACTCTAGAATAGGTAGAGGCTGAAGCATTACTTTTGGTAACTACCACTCTGCTTTAACCTGCTGACAAGTCAAACACTTCACAGTAAAATCAGCAATATCTCTTTTCATTCCATCCCACTAGTAATACTCCTGAAGATCTCTGTACATCTTAGTACTACCAGGATGAACTGAAAATAGATAACTATGAGCTTCACATAACAACTCATTCTTCAACTGTGAATCACAAGGCACACATAATCTCTTTACAAATCTCAAAACACAATCATTATCAATGTTAAATTCTGGCAACTTACCCTTCTGAACCAACTCTACCTTTTTCTATAACTCATTGTCTTCTTTCTGTGCTTACTTTATTTTTTCTGATAGAGATGATCTCACTGAAACAAGATACAAAATAGAAGAATTTCCTGCACCAAAAAATTATATGCCAAAGTCCATCAAATCAAAAACCAAAGGATCTCGTTCTAAACGTAACATGGTTAATGAAGCATTACTTTTTCGACTCAAAGCATCAGCCACTTTATTTGCTTTTCCCGGATGGTAATGAATCGTACAATCATAATCCTTGATTAATTCCAACCATCTCCTCTGTCTCATGTTCAATTCTTTTTGAGTGAGTATATACTTCAAACTTTTGTGATCAGTATATATTCCACATTTTACTCCATACAAATGATGTCTCCAAATTTTTAAAGCAAAAACAACAACAGCTAATTCCAAATCATGTGTAGGGTAATTTAACTCATGTGGTTTCAACTGAAGTGAAGCATAAGCAATTACCTAATCATTCTACATAAGGACAGATCCAATTACTTTCAACAAAGCATCATTGTAGATAACAAAATCACCATTTTTGGATGGCAGTGCCAAAACTGGAGCATTCACCAATCTTCTTTTCAATTCCTGAAAACAATCATCACATTCTTTTGTCCAAATGAACTTAAAACCTTTTCGAGTTAACTTATTCATTGGACTATAAAACTATGAAAAAATTTCAACAAACCTCCGGTAATAACCTTCCAAACCAAGAAAACTACGAATCTCGGTTATATTTGTGGGTCTTGGCCATTATTCAACAACTTTTGTTTTATCAGGATCAACAGTTATGCCATTTTTTTAAACAATGTGACCAAGGAAATAGATTTTTTGTAACCAAAATTCACACTTGCTGAATTTCCCAAATAGTTTTTTTTCTTTTAAGGTTTGCAAGACAACCCTTAAATGACTTTCATGCTCCTCTTTACTTTTAGAATACACCAAAATATCATCAATGAACACAACCACAAACTTATCCAAAAACTCATGGAAAATTCTATTCATAAGATCCATGAATACAGCAGGTGCATTGGTTAAACCAAAAGGAATAACTACAGATTAATAATGGCCATATCTAGTACGAAACACGGTCTTTGGAACATCTGCTTCCTTTACTTTCAACTGATTGTACCCCGACCTCAAATCAATCTTCAAAAAATACTGAGATCCCTGGAGCTGATCAAACAAATCATCGATATGAGGGAAAGGATACTTGTTCTTAAAAGTGATGTTATTCAATTCTCTATAATCAATGCAAAGTCTCCTTGAACCATCTTTCTTTTAAAAAAAACATTACAGGAGCACACCATGGTGATGTGCTAGGTTGAATGAAACTTTTATCTAATAACTCTTGCAATTGCTTCTTTAACTCTAAAAGTTCAATTTGAGCCATTCGATAAGGGGGTTTTGAAATTGGCGTAGCATTAGGAACTAAGTCAACAGTAAATTCAACTTCCCAATCAGGTATAATACTAGGAAACTCATCAAGAAAAACATCAAGGTACTCATTTACCACTGGCACATCATTAATCTAAATAGTTCATTTATTTTCAACAATATGTGCAAGGTAACATTAATTTACATCTTTTACTAGTTTCTTAGCTTCCTGATATGTTATCAAAATCAAGGGTTCATTTGTTATAAAAACTGAAAATCATTCTGAAAAGAAACCTCTTTAGCTATGCAGTCAATCTTAGCATGATAAACAGAAATCCAGTCCATGCCCAAAATAACATCAAACTCTACTAGAGGCAACACAATAAGGTTTGCAGGTAGATTCTTTCCACACACAAGGACGGGAAGGTTCTTTTGTTTTCTTTTTGTCTCAACATTTCTTCCATGTGTTTTTACCATAAGTTCTGTATTCATATCTTGAGATGGAATTCCCAATTTATTAGAAAAATTCTCAGAAATGAAAGAGTTTATAGACCCAGAATCAAATAACACATTGGCATAATCTGAACAAACAAACAGTGTACCTAATACAACTTCATTTGATGGCCCAACATCTGCTGAAGTAGTTACAAAGGATTTAACCACCCCTTTCTAGTTTTAGTTTGGCTGCTTTCCTTCAATTGAGTTCTTTGTTGGACACTCATTTTCAAAATGACCCATTTCATTGCACTTAAAATATTTTACTAACTATAAATAAGATTTTGTCTTACCATTACTCTGGTCTTTTTCAGTGCAATTACGAGCCTTATGTCCCATTTTACCACAACGGTAGCACTTACCAGAATTCAAAAGACATTCCCCAGCATGCTTTTTACCACAATTTTCACAAACAGTAAACTTAAGTTTCTTACCATCAGACTTTTTTTAAGAGTTCTTCCCTTTTTCCTGCCACCTCAACCTCTTATTCTGTTGTTTGTCAAAGAATACCTAATCATTGGAAAACTCCATTTCCACCTTCTCTGCACAACTAACAAGTTTTTCATAACTTTTTAACTCACAAGAAGCTAAAGCCCTTCGATACTTTGGCTTTAATCCTAAGTAAAAAATGGTTGATTTTACTATCAAGATCTCGAATGAAATTTGGATCATACCTTGCGAGTCAAGTGAATTTTTCTTCATAAGCAGCCATTGATTCATCCTCCTGCCTCAATTCTAGGAATTATTTTTCCATCCTATGTCGAACCACATTAGGAAAATATTTCTCAAGAAACTTAACTTTGAATTCATCCTAATCAAGAGAATCAATCTCCTCATTATCCCTGATATTTTTCACCATCGACCACCACTGATCAGATTCACCTTCAAAACGGTGAATAGAAACACTAACCTTTTGATGTTATGAACAACCCATGACGTCGAAAATATTTTCCAGTGCTTTAATCCACCCTTCTTCTAGCACCGGATCAGATGATCCTCTGAATGATGGGGATGTTGCCTCATAAAATGCTCCACTACTGACATGTTCCTCTATGGTTGATCTGGATGATCTCGTAGATGGATACCACCACCATTTATAGCCTGAGTCAAATGTTCCGTCACAGCAACAAACTGTTCAGTTCTAATTCTGACCATCTCAGGTTGCAGATTTGGAAGGTTGTCTTCCTCCTAATGTCATCCCAACATAGCTGCCCTGTTTCCTCTGCGGAAAACCATTCTGAACATAGAAATATCTTAGGCGAAGCGACATGGTAATCTGTAAATGCTATATGATATCAATATTAACATAAATTACATTATGGATATTAATTTAACAATACCCTAACTCCTAAAGTTATCTAAACTGACCTCTGATACCAACTATAAGGAATCGGCCTTAAACATTACATAATATTGAATTAAATGAATAATTCACATTGAGGATATTTTTTGGTTTAGATTTTTAGATAATTAAGACATTACAATTACATAACAACATGAATATTACATGTAGACAATTCTACCCAGTATCCATTTTTTTCATAAAATAAAAACTCATGAAAAAAAAGGTCATGTCTAGTTCCAAGTTTTAGACAGCATGACTTTTCCTTGATCCCATCCTTGTCCCTATTCATCTTTAAGTCCTGTGAAAACATTTCAAAACTTCGGATGAACATAAAAGCTCAGTAAGGGTTATAAAACAATGAAAGAAACATTTTTTCATTAATAAATACAAAACATAAACTCATTTACTTACCTCATGAAATCATAAGATTTATGAATAACACATAGAAATCATAAATCATAAAGGTAGCTTGTGGCATCCATATCATACTTAGATTGTATCTATCACAGCTACATAGGGAGTTACTTTGGAATACCCATCATAGTATATTCCCTAAATCTCTTAGGAGAAACATTCATGTTTACCTCCCTCACGTTACCCAATGCATTGGAGAGTTTTCTCGGGCTCACCCACCCTAGGTTTATCATAGAACCACCCGTATACGTAAATAATTCCCAAGAACCATAACATGATCATAACACATAACATAAGCATAAAGGTAAGTTAACATTTTCACATTGCAATCAAAAAATATAATTTCAAGATATTGAAATAATAAATCCATTCTCAAAATAATTTTCAATACCAAAATACGTAAAAAGATTATATGGTATTTATTTTTCTTTTGAAAACATTACAACTTGTTAAGGAAGCCATATATCAAATAATACCCCCAGTGGAGGAAAAGGTCGTTGTCACGGATTACGTAAAAAGAAACATTCTTTTTTGTCGTTTAGTATAATGCTTCATATAAAAATATTCCCTTTGAATGAAATGAAAATTCAAAGGTGTTTATACAGCGTATAAAAGAAAATCGTGTATTAAAACAAAATATGCCTCAATGAAAGGATATTGAGATGAAGTCCCTTACCTCGTGTCTGACTTGCCTCATGTTTACTTTCTTAAGAACCTTTTTCATGTTTATTATTCCTTTTATATCACTTATTACCATGTTATAAACATTGTGTAATCATTTAAGTTAATAACGTTTGTTTTGTCGATATTTGGTACTTGAGTCAATAATGAACACATTATATTTACAAGATGTCCATGTGGTAAATAGTATATTATATATAGAAATATATTCAGTATTTAGATATCATATATATCATATATATCTAGTATATACATGTATTTATATTATTACATAACATTTGGAGGTAAGAAATGAAATGCACCGTTCAGGGAGACGGTAAGTCGTACGTACGCATGAACGCTACTTTCATTTCTATTTCTTATTTTATGAAATTATAGCATAATTATACATAGGTATATTATAATTACAGTATAATATCATATATAATATCATTAAATCCATCCATTATACATCCAACATAAGGAATTAATGAGACATATCACTTTGAGGGGGTGGTAGTCCACACTTCCTCAAATGAGATTATCGTATTTACCAACTATGGAAACCATAAAGGCATGCTATAAATTGAAATTACAGAAGAATAAAGAAAACATAAACATAATATATATCATATATAAATACATTTCCATCATAATGGCCACCATTATAGGCGGTAGGAGATAATCGAACAATCATCGTTTCGTGAGGCGTTAGTTTGTCATCCACAGAAACATTATGTTCTTCATCCTTAGATGGAGCTGTGTGTAAGTGTAGTTTGAATACTTCTCATAAAAACATCCTAGTATATTGAGGATAATTGTTTTATTACAAAATAAATAAATAAAAAGATTTTAGGTGTTGAATAAGTAAAATAAAAGAAAACAATTTAAGAGAAACTTTTACCTTTAATTTGGGTAACTTCTTTTGGTTTGAACCAAAAGGACTTCTTGAAGTGCCTTCTGCCTAAGGTAAGGCTTCTAGAAGGAATATAGGGATGTAGGGAGCTTAATTGGGAAGATTTTGGACGATCCAAATGGATTTAGAGGTGTGAGTAATTGGTTAGAAGTGGTCTCCTTTTATATGGGAGAGGAGGGGCTCTTTTAGAAAGTGTAAAAATATTATTTTATTATAAACTTATCTTCTGTTTCAAAAGGTCCAAAAATCATTAAATTAGAAGCTAAGATGACTCATATTCTAAATAAAATCATCCAATAATAATTAGACATGTTTGGGATATTATTTTAATATTTATAATCTTATTTATTTAAATGATTTATTAATGAGGTAAACACTGCATCATTATTGTGTCATAAATAATTTAATTTCTTTGTTGTCTAAAAATTATAAAAAAAATACCATGATTTAGGAAATATTTTTATATTTCCAATTAATATTTATAGTCAAAAATATAATCTTCATAACCCCTTGTAAAAATTAATTTACTAAAAGATATTTGCTTTTGTCATTTTTGCCTTTACTTTAAGTTAATTAATCTAAATTGTCATTATCACTTCCAAGTGGATCAAAGGGGTCCCAAAATCGATCCAAATATTCCCATGGTCATAACTGACTCAACCAATAAGTTTTGGACAAATTTTAAGGTAATTTTAAATTATTATAATATTATTTTTACCGTGAATTACCTTATTTACCTTTAACCGCGGTAAATAAAAGTCAAAAGCTACTCTTCACCAAAAATTATTTTTATCTTATTGAACCAAATTTTACTTACTAATAACAACCATTTATGTTATATTTTTGAAATTCAATTCACATTAGTGGTAAAAATTCATTTAAATGAAAAGGTCAGTTTTTTTAACTACTACTATGTGGTTTCACTATTCATCAAAAATTGATGTTTTTCAGAAAAATACCAAAACATCAGCCTAAGAATTATTTGATATTCCAAATTCAAAAATGATTTCTATTTTTTCAAATTTAAAACATATAAGTGGCATTAATTAATTTTAAAATTAATTACCATTATCAAAACAAATAGCGTGTTTTTAAGAAACAATAACTATCAAAAGATTGATACTTGTTTATGTCCAATTTCAAAGTGAAATTAATTCCAATGACCAAAATTAGATTATTTGGTAAAAATATATTCTAATTACACTTTAAAACCAATTAAAATTATAATCTAACCATATAAATAAATTATATTAAAAAGCACCTTTGAATTAAAATACAGTATTTTTCACTATTCATTAAAAAATGAACTTTATCCAAAAAATACCAAAAAATTACCCAAAGTAAAATTTTATTTCCCAAATCTAAAGAAGAATTTTATTTGGTGAAATATAACATATAAGAATGACCAAAACTAGATTTAAATATGGTTCTCCATTAAAAGGCGTTAAATCAACCTTTTAATGTAAATTATGCTAAAAATTAGATTCATTCACATTTTAAGCCTCTATCTTTTTATTGGATAAATTTAAATACATTTAACAATCATGTATAATCATATTGTAGTTTGTGTTTTTCATTCCCACCAATACAACGACTAGGAGTTAACTACCATTTATAATAATAATATTATATTATTAGAGTGCAACATAAGATTTCAATGAAACTCGTTGTTGCGTATCGGGTACGCTATCGAACATAGAAACCCTTTCAAAGTAAAATTAATATTTAATTCACAAATATTAATAGATTTGAAAATCTCTTATTCTTTATTTACCTAGGATGTTACACTCTCAACATGTCCTCAAGTGTTTGGATAGTCCGCTCAGATTGGACCTCAATTTTAGGATGATAAGGCATACTGAAGTTCAGCTCAATCTCTAGATCATTTTGAATACTTTTTCAAAACTTATAGGTGAATCTTGGATCTCGGTTGGATACAATCGATAGTGGTACTCCATAAAGCATTACCACATCTCTAATATATATCTGTGCCAGTTGATTGAGTGAGAAATACTATCAAATTGCAATGAAGTGTGCAATCTTTGTAAGATCATCTACAACAACCTAGATAGCATTGTTTCCTTTGGATGTCTTTGGAATTCCAGTGACAAAGTTCATGGTGATCTTCTCCCATTTCCATGATGGTATGGGTAATGGTTGCATCATCCCCTTAGACTTCTGTCTCTCAGCCTTCACTTACTGACATACTAAGCACTTTGATGTATACTCAGTGATCTCCTCCTTCATGTCATCACACAATTAATGCTCTCGGAGATCTTGACACATCTTTGTGTTCCCTGGGTGAATGGAGAAATTTGAACTGTGTGCATCATCCAAAAGTTCTTCCTTTAACTATGGATTTTATAGAACACATATTCTTTTCCCAAATCTCATAATTCCTTCTTCATTAACATTGAACTCCTAGGATTTCCATTTTCTGATAGTTTCCACTTTATTTTGAATTCCCATATCATCATTTTGAGCATCCTTTAACATTTACAAAAGAGACGGTTGAGCAATAATTTGTGAAAGTATTGATGATGTTCCCTTCTTTATGATTACCATGTCCATCTTCATCAAATCTAAGAAGATTAGATCCTTTTAAATTCTCATCAATGATAGAATTGTTGGGTCCTTTCTACTTAGAGCATCTACCACCTTGTTATCTTTCCCAAGGTGGTAATGGATTGGGCATTTATAGTCTTTGATTAGCTCTAACCATCTTCATTGGGGCATGTTCAACTCTTTCTATGTGAATATATACTTGAGACTTTTTTGGTTCGTATATGTTTCACACTTATCCCCAAATAGGTAATGTCAAAACATTTTCAAAGTGAAGATCACTGCATCCAACTCTAGGTCATGTGTTGGATAGTTTTTCTCATGAAAATTCAATTTCATTGAAGCATAGGAAATGACTTTTTAATTTTTAATCAACACACTTCCCATGCCCTTCTTCTAAGCATCACTAAATACCACAAAAAGTTCTCCACTTGTGGGTAGTGTGAGCACGATCACAGTGATAAGCCTTTATTTCAAATCCTTGAAGCTATTTTCACATTCATCACTCTAAGAAAACATTACTTCCTTCCGAGTTATCATGGTAAGAGTGTTTGAAAATCATAAGAAATTTCTCACAAATTAGAAATAATATCCAGCTAACCTCAAGAAGCTACGAATATCTATTACCGATACTGGCCTCATCCATCCCTCAATTGCAAATGTCTTGGAGGGATCCAAAGATATCCCATTTATTGTGATGATATGACCCAAGAATGAGACTTACTTCAACTGGAACTCATAATTTATGTACTTTTTATAGATATTATTCTTTCGCAAGGTCTCTAGTATAGTTCTTAGATTCTCTTCATGCTCCTCCTTGGTTTTGGAGTATATTAGAATATCATCTATAAATACTACCACAAATTTATTGAGGTAATCTCTGAAGACTCTAATAATCATGTCCATGAATATTTATGGAGAATTAGTGAGTCCAAAATGAATTACTATGAATTAATAGTGCTCATACCCTATACAAAATGCAGTCTTGGGGATATCCTCCTTCTTCACCCTTACTTGGTAATATCCTGACTGTAAATACACCTTGCAAAAGTATTTTCCACCATGTAGTTGATTGAACAAGTCATCAATTCATGGTAGATGATAATTTTTCTTTATCGTTATTTATTGAGCTCATGATAATCAATGAAAAGGCGCATTGACCCATCCTTCTTCTTGATGAAGAAGACTGGTGCACCCCGTGGTGAAGCACTTGGGAATATAAACCTTTTATCCAAATTCTTCTATAGTTGTTTCTTTAAATCCTCAGGCTCCACAACAACCATTCTATATAGAGTCTTGGATATTGTAAATTACCTAGGTATAATATAAATTGAGAATTTAACATCTCTTCTAGGAGGAAGATCATACAATTACTAGAGAAACACTTCAGTGAATTCCCTCATAATAGGCATGTATTCAAGGATGTTTGCTTCCTTAGACTCAATCATCTGATCCAAATATGCATGCTCATAGGGTAGTAATATCCATGCTTGAGATTATGGTGCTAGAGATGATTCAACTTCCTCCTTGTACTTGTACAAAATCGAGGGTCAATTCACCATATATAGAGTGATTTTCCTCTCACGAAAATTTATATTTGATCTATATAGAGAAATCCAATCCATGCCAATAATTGTATCAAATTCTACCAGAGTGAGTTTGATGAGGTTCGCCGGGAAGTTCAATCCAAAAATTATGATATGGGAGAAGTTATATTTATGGGATGTAATGATTACCCCATTTTCCATACTCATCGACATCATTACTTCCATGATTCTTGGTGGTGTTGGGATTGATTTAATAAACTTTCGAGATATAAAAGAATACGTAGAACCAAAATAAAAAAGTGCGTTTTCTATTTTTAAATGAATAACTAGCATACCTATCACCAATTCATTATCGGGGCTCACTTTGGCAGTAGTGATGGAAAAAGCACACCCTTTCTGCCTTAGAAGTTTTTGGTTTCCTCTAAAAACCCTTGGATTAGAGAACTGGTTTGCAAGGTGCCCTGGTTCTTTGCAGTTGAAGCAATGAACAACGCGTTGAGGGATGAATGGAGCATTCTCCTCCTCTGTCACAGCCACAGGTTTTTCGTGTCGATAGTTAATGGCTAGGTCCCCTTTAGGCAATTTCTGGGGTGCTTATTTCTGCACCTTTGGCAAGTGGGGTGCTGAATTTTCTTAGCACCGTTGGAATTATCTATCAGACTTCCAGAATTGAAGTCCACCTTATGCTTCTTATCCTCATGATACCCCTAAGATTGTTAAATATCCATTTCGACCTTGAGGGAACATCAGACAATTTTATCATAGCTATTGAAGTCACGGATAACCAAGGCTTTCCGTAGGCTAGGTTTTATCCCACAAAAGAAGTGGTCAACCTTGCATTTAGGGTAATGAGACAGACGGAGGTGTATCGTGCAAGAATTGTGAAGTTTTCCTCGAATGCTCCGATGGATTTTTCATCTTTTTTCTTGAGGGTAAGAAAGTTACATTCCATCTTAAGTCGGAGGGTGCGAGGAAAATATTTTTTAAAAAACATTTTCTGGAAATCCTTCTATTCCAACACCCCGATATCCTCTCAGGATTTGTATTTTTTATCAATGTACATCATTTATCAGCTTCACCTTTCATACGATAAGCATGAAGATGAACCTTCTCTTGTTCACTATAATGAATGATGGAGAAGATCTTTTCAATGGATTTGATCCATTATTTGGTAATTGAGGGATCAAATGATCCATTAAAAGTAGGAGGTCATTGTCTCATGAAGTTCTCAATTGCAACTTGTTCTTTCTTGGGGGGGGGGGGGGTTGAATGTTCCTCTTGACCCATGTTTATATTAAAATATTGAGTTAACTGAGAGAGTGTCATGACAAAGTTCGCAATTCCCACTCCCATTGGATTGAGAATTTCATTAGAACAGTCATCACATTGATCTTCGTATCGGTTGTTAGCCTAAGTCCATATATTACTGGCCATTGGATAGAATAAAAGGAAATTTATGGGTAACACATAAAGGGTAATCCAAGGATAGAAATAGATGACTTATAAATAACTTTTATTTCATTAACTTATGAATTTATAGGCTTAAATCTATGTTATCCATGATCTACTTCCTAACATTTATTCTTATGGGAATTTTTTATTCCCTTAATAATGGTTCATACTAAGATTATGAATTTACCAAAGCATATCCCCCGGGAGTGTCATAACCAAGAGTGCATCAAGGCCCATTGTCGTGCACTAGTTCTCATTCGATTCTAGCTTAAAGTGGTGTTTTTGGGTTTTACCCTTAAGATACATCTGTGCTAGAGCCGCCTCTACCTACTCGTATCCAGACAGGGATGTATTTTCTTGATAAACCACTTACTCAATACTCCCCAAAAATTAGGGATGTTTTTTATTATTATTAGTATTATCCCTAAGGCTTTCACTAGGGTTTTCTTATCTTAATACCCAAAATAACTAAACCTATCCTCTAATACCAACTATAACAGCTTGGCTCTTTATTTCACACATAGACATAATTTATTACATAAAAACATCACTTGATATAACATAGAATATTGAGAGGTTGGGTGTCTTTGGGGCTTAAGAACATTAAATAACAACTAAAATCATAAAATGCAACATCTTATTGAAAACTTCTTTTATATGACCACATAATTCCTTCGTACTTAGCCTTGCATGGGGTAACCTGAGGACATGCATAAAAAAGGGTGAGCTATAATGCCGATTAAGGGAGTAAAAAAGGAATAACATGAATAATACAGTACATGTTAGGTAATAGTAATATCAATTGATCATAAGAGATACATGAACATAGAGTCATGATATAGCATGATGATAATAACATGAAAATGTGGCAACAACACTTAACATGATATTATCATGAACTAAGGCTCATTGCAGATGGAGCATGAGTAAACCCTAATTTAAATTGAATTAGAATTATTAACCCTCATTGAACTTGATGTATCATGATACTAATTTTTAACTAATGCATTAGAGTGTTATCAGGGCGCACCCTTCTTACACATTTCATTTCATGCCTAAGTGTTCCAAATAGATCATACAACATGGATTCATTAAAAATAAACATTTATTCCAAAATAAAGGAATTTGGAGTCCTAAATAAAAATCTACAATCAATAAGTAAATTTTTATAAAGGTGAATATCCTTGATAGAGAAATGGTCATGGTATTCACTACACAATGACATTGGCTTGAGAAAAACCGCGGTACAATTTTGGCAGCATAACGATGTGATATAAGAATTCATAAAAATGGTTGATGAGAGAGAAAGGGGTGTCTCATAATATGTACATATAATGGAATGTAAGGGGGTCATATAGATACATTTCCCAACAAATGTAATGGAATTTAGATTTATAATACAAAACAATTGCTTGAATGTGAATGAGAAGATAGAAATTCCTTACGAAATTTCGGCATGGTAACGGGTGTACATGGGAGGCATTAATGAGAGAGAAATAGGTCACTCATCATTTAAAACATAGGTAGGGGAATATAAGGGATTTGAAAAAATCATACCCAATCATTTTTAATTGAAATTAAAAGTGTATTACAACATAAACAAACTTGGATAAAAATAAGAAAGGAATGAATCCCTTACTTGGAAGTGTGATTCCAAAGGCTTGGGAGAGGATTGAGAGAGGATACTTCAGAGCTTGGGTTTCCTTGGTAGGATTATATAGATATGAGTTCAGATTTTGTTAGTTCTCTAAAATATTTTAGTGGAGAGAAAGTGGGATCTTGGGTGGGTTTATATTGGAGAAGAGAAGGAATTATTTATTATTTAGGTTTTGGACACCACACATTAAACTAATCAAAACCACAAACCAACCCATGGTTTTTGTCCATGGTTTTTTTCCAAAAGTGAGTGGAAAACATTATTTTATAAGTAAAATGGCCGAAAATCTTAAAATATTATGCTTTCTTATGTGGAGGTGAGTCACACTCTCAAGAAAATCAACTTAAAAAAGTTAAAATGTTTTATAAGTCTTGGAGGGCACACTAAAGATTTGTAAAATAAATAAAACAAATCTAAAATCACATTATTTTAATGGTAAAACATATTTTGTCTGAACATATCAATTATAGTATTTTATTACATCACTAATGGGTCATTATGATGTAATAAAACACATTATATAATTAAACAGTATTTAATTTTTACAAAAAATTCGACTATCTCCGAAAATTATGAAAAATTCACCGTTGGATAATTTTGATGTCCTGATTAAAAAAATAATATTAGTTTTATCTAAATAATTTTTTAAATATTTTAATTATTACTTTTAAAATAAAAACCGACATTTATCGAAAATTCACGGGTTTTGATAAAAACAGCTTTCAAAACTTAATAAAAATTTCAATTGTATTCATAAAAATTATATGATCATTTATATTTAATAAAAATTAATTTATTAGTAATATTTCATTAAAATTTTATTTAATTCAAAAATCCATTAATTTATCAAAATATATTTCTTAATTGAATATTAACTAAAAAATGCTATTTTTTCTTTAAACTATTTACAAAGTAACACTAATAAAATGAATGTATATTCTCTATACAAAAATAATGTACATAATCTTAGTTCCAGGGTCTTGTTACATAACCACTTATAACACCTGCATAATACCAAAGGGTGTGGTGTGCGATGGTGATAGACTCTTGGGGTGGCTCAGATAACATCGCTCAGGTGGTAATCTCTATCAACTTCCACTTCTACCGTAGGTGGTTCCGTTCGAGCTTAATGTGTTGAAGCTCAGCTTGGGATTGGTCAAGAGTGAATCCCAATGATGCCACATCCTTTCCAAGCTCCGAAAAATAGGCTTCATATGGATCAATTCTACCAGATGTGGCCATCACTTCCTTTGTCTTAGTAAATTGGATTTGTTAAATCCCTATATTTATACTAATCATGTGATCACTGTTCAATGGATATATTAGCAATGATAACAATTCTTAATGGTATTTTGAAATCCAAAAACACAAAACCAAAGAAGTTCAAAATTTATATAACCATTTTACATAATAATACATTTAATTAGATCAATAGGAATTTTCATTAATAAAATTTTGGGTCGTTACAGAAACCATGAATCTTGAGATATATTCCATATATCAAAACCAAGTTTGGCTTATGTTCAATCCTCTAGTTGAAGTAAATTTTGTTGGGTGAAAATGGAAATTCTAGAGAAAAATAAAAATATAAGGTAAATTGAGTACATATAAATAATTACTTGTGGCTAAAGGGTTTAAATAACATCAAGGAATTGAATATAATGAACCCTTTTTATCCAATATCCATGTTTAAATTGATCAGAAATCAAATTTCTATAGAAACTTTCCATGACTCTGAGATTTTTTATATGGATATCAAAATATCCTTCCTTAATAAGAACCTTTAGGAACTTTTTTGTGACTCTAGGTAATGGAACAAATTTATGAAAGTTGCATAGGTCCATTTATGGATTTAAGTAAGCATCCAGGTTGTGGAATATTCAATTTTATGAATCCATAAGATAAGTTGGTGTCATTAATAATTAATGTGATCCATGTTTTTAAAAGTGCCTTTGTAACACTCCGAGCTTCCACGATACGCCTCTCTTTCAATAATGCAATAGCTTGCATTGTACTCAACTTCGAGTTCTAAAACACCACGACTAATCAAAGTAGCTGTTATGAATAGTAATAACCACTTTTAAAAATTATAGAAATTTTATATTTCAAAATGGACTTCATTTTTGTATTCGTAATATCGAAATTAGCCTATGTTGAATTTTTGGTATTTTTCTGAGAACTTCTAATTTTTTATGAATTGTGAAAAATACTTAAAAACAACTTTTTTAATCAAAATAATTTATAGTGATAAATTATACTATTTAGTGGTTTTAAAATATAATTAGAATATATTTTTACTATTTTATCCAATGGTGGTCATTAGAATTAATTTAACATTGAAATTGGACATAAACAATTGTAAATCTTTCGATATAAATTGTTTCTTAAAAACACGCTATTTGTTGTGACAGCGGGAATTAATTATAAAATTAATTAATGCAACTTATATGATTGGAATTTTGTAAAATAGACATCATTTTTGAATTCGGAATATCAATTATACCTTAGGGTGAAATTTTGGCATTGTTCTGAAAAACTTCAATTTTTAATGAATAGTGAAACCACTAAGTGGTAGTTAAATAACTGATTTTTCGTTTAAATGAAATATTTCCACTTCTGTGATTTGATTTTCAAAAATCCGACATACATGGTTGTCATTAAGAAGTAAAATGTGGTTCAATGAGATTAAAATAATTTTTTGGTGAATAGTAACTTTTAAGTTCTTAATCGCGATTAGAGGTAATTAGTGTAGTTTAAGGTACAAATAATGTTATAATAATATGAGATGAGCATGACACTTGTCCTACTCCTATTGGATGAGTCATGGCCGACCAAGACAACCCATGGGTCAACTTGGGGACCCCATGGAGCCACTTTAGTTGGAAAATGACATTAATATATATTTATTTAATGTTAAAATTAAATTGACACAAACATGAGTTGTTTTACTAAAACAGTTTTTAAGTGGGGTTACACAAGTCCAAATTTTGATTATAAATATTAATTAGAAATATAAAAAGGTTTCCTACATCATAATATTTTTTTTATAATTTTTAGACATTAAATAAATTAAATTATTTATGACATCATGATGATGCAGCGATGACCTCATTATTTAACGATTTAAATAAAATGGGAAGATAATGCAAAATACAAGGCTTACACTTGTCCAAAGCCAATTGTATAAGGAGATTTCGAACCCTTATCACCTTAGACTTGAATTATATAAGTGTGGGACCTTTAGAATCCGAAAAGCATTGTGTAATAATGTAACATTTCAATCTTTCCAAAAGAGCCCCTCCTCTCCACTTATAAAAGGCCCCCACCTCTCCCACCTTATTCACACCTTCAAGCCATTTGGCTCGGCCAACCTCTGCCCAAATACTCTCCCAACATCCCTATCTTACTCCTAGAAGCCTCACTTTGGGCAGAACTCTTCCCAATGAAGCCTTTGGCTCAAATCAAAAAGAGTTACCCGATTTTGAGGTAATGTCTTCTCTAATGTTGTTTTGGTTTATTTTTCTTCTCCAACCCCCTAAACTCTTTTTATTCATTTATTTTGTAACAAAACCAGTATCCTCAATATACTAGTATGTTGTTATAAGAAGGATTATATCTACACTTACACACACCTACATCTAATGGTTAATGAACATACGGTTTCTGTGGATGGCGAATTTCTGCCTCACGAAACGATGATTGTTCAACACTCATATAACACCTTCAAAGGTGGCCATTAAGATGTAACTATTTTTATATATGATATATAATATGTTTATGTTTTACTTATGCTTCTGTATTTCTCATTTATGGCATACTTTATGATTTCCATTATGGGTAAAACGCGATAATTTCATTTTAGGAAGTGCGGACTACCGCCCCCTCAAAGTGATGTGAATCGTTAATGCCATATGTGGGATGTATAAAGATATTATATATGATATTATACTGGAACTATATTATACCTTTATATAATTATGATTTCATTCCATTAAATATGAAATAGAAATGAAAGTAGCGTTCATGCGTACGTACGGCTTACCGTCTCCATGAACGGTGCATTTCATTTCTTACCTCTAAATGTTACGTAATATTATAAATGAATGTATATACTGGATATATATGACATATATGACATATAAATCATGAATATAATTCTGGAGATAATGGATATTCTACCACATAAACAACTTGTAATTATAAGAAGTTTATTGTTGACTCAAGTACCAAAGATCGACAAAACGACCGTTATTAACTTAAATAATTACATAATGTTCATATCATTGTAATAAGTGATATAAAAAGGATAATGAAATTGAAAATGGTTCTTAATAAGGTAGATATTAACTCTAGTTTATTATTCAGGAGGTTAAAGAACGGTTGAGTCAAGTCAGACACAAGGTAAGGGAATTTCTTAACCCAACTTCCATTCTTTGGGTTAATCTCCTACTTTCAAATTATGTCATGATGTTATTATGTCATATTTTGTATTTTTACTTTATTTATGTGTACCTATAGTGAATACACATAATAGATCTATTTTATTTTAAAAATGATATTTTTAAGGACTTTGTCTCAATCTCCTTTCATTAAGGCATATTTGGTTTTATACACAACTTTCTTTCATACGGTGTATAAACCCCTTTGACTTTTACGTTTATTCAAGAGGAATCTTTTTTATACGAAGCGTTTTGATAAACGACAAAAGGGAATGTTTTTCTTTCCGTACTTATGTGGTGACAACGACTTCTTCGCCGTCGTGACCATTATTTGAGTTTTGGCTTCCTCTACAAGCCATCATTTTTTTAATGAAAAATAAATACAAAGTTTTAACTTTCTTTTATTTTGGTATTGAAAATGGTTCTGAAAGAGTTTTTATTATATCAATGTGTTGTATTGATATCTTGTGATTGAAATGTGGAAATTTTATGTTTCCTTTATGCATGTTTTATGTGATACGATTATGTTATGGTTTATGATATGTTTAAACCTATTCATATGAGGAATGTATTGGACTTAATAAGTGACGGGTGGAGCCCGCAATAGATCCTCAATGCATCGGTAGGTCTCATGAGACAACTAGACGTGGAATTGGCCGAGGCCCTTTCCCAATTTGATTTATGGTTTTGGCCGAGGCCTTAATCAATTTAGACGTCTTGGCCGAGGCCTTGACAAAATGTTTCAGAATGTCCGGCATTATACATTCCCTCATTATGAAAGTGGTTATTGTTATTGCATGTGATTATTCGTCTAGTAGAATATCCATGTGAGTAAGTAATGGCATTATTTTATTTTACTTTTGTCATATTATGCTGAAGTTCAAGTTCAATAAGGCTTTTGTTTTAGTTATACATTGCCTTAAATGCTTATGTTTTCTTATAAAAGCTTCCGCAATATTGTTATCCTTACTGAGCATCTGAGCTCACCCCTTTCAATGTTTTAATATTTTCCAGGATGTGAAGAAGTATTTTATGAATGACCTGCAGGGATTGTGAGAAGAGGATATGAGGGTGGACTATGGAGACTTTGTTATTGTAGTTTTTCACTTTATGATGTAATGTAACGTTTACGAATGTATCTAGTGTTTCCAAGGCTACTAAACTAATCGGTCTTTCGAGACTTGATCTTTTGTAATCATGCCAATGTTACGAAGTAATGCACCGACTCTAGGTAGCTGGGGTCGGGGCGTTACAGTTGGTATCAGAGGCAGTTTAGTACTAACCTTGGAAGCTAGATTTAGATAAACTCTGATTAGAGCACATAGCCCGAAGATAGACTTTGAGGATTATTATAGAAGAACTTCCTAGAATTTTGGTATTATAGAGATGTTATGAGTTTTCCGAGCAATACATCCCTGTCTGGATACGAGCAGGTAGAGGCGGCTCTGGCACAGATGTACCTAGGGGTAAAACCCAAAAACACCTCTTTGAGCTAGACTCGAACGGGAACTGGTGCACGACAACGGGCCTTGCTGCACTCTTGGTTACGACACTCCCAGGGGATATGCTTAGGATAACTCTCATTTTCTTTACAAATCATTATGAAGGGTTTATGAGTATATACTTCCTCAAAGAAAACATTTTTATGATTATGGATTATATCCATAAATAGTTCAATTTATGTTAAGTGTTTTATAAGTATGGGATTATGTATTTTGATTCATAAACTGATCTAGTTTACGCAATTGTTTAGAAATGGTGCCTAGTGGAAGAAATGGAAACCGTATCAATGCACGCACTCCATGTAGGGATTTCCCTCCTGCTCAAGATAATTATAGTGGGGCTGGTGATGCAACTGGTGCCGATCAGATAATCACCATACTGGGACAACTTACTCAGGTTATGAATAATAACCTTACCCGTATGGAGCACCCTGATCCACAGCGTGGAGGATCAATGTTAGATCGATTCATGAGGCAACAACCACCAACCTTCAATGGGAGTTCAAATCCTATAGTAGCTGAGCAATGGATAAATTCCTTAGAGAAAATATTTCATGCCTTGGGGAGTAGTGAAATGGAGAAGGTTGTCATGGCAGTTTACCGCCTCACTGGAGATGCCGATCAGTGGTGGTCGCTGATTCAAAACACAAAGGAAGATGATGACGTATCGAATATGGAATGGAGGGAGTTTAAAGAGCTTTTCTTAGAAAAATACTTTCCTCGTGACCATCGAGCAGATATGGAAAGGCAATTTCTGAGTCTGAGGCAGAAGGAGGATGAGAATGTCGCAAAGTATGAGGATAACTTTACAAGGTTAGCGAGGCATGCTTCCGATTATATACGTAACCCAAGAAGTAAGATTGATCGTTTCTTTGATGGGTTAAAACCATTTCTCCGTCGAGCTTTAGTATCACAATCCTTCTCATCATACGAAGATATTGTCTCGTGTGCTATCAAGACAGAAAAGGAATTCTCTAAGTCTTATGACAACAAAGTAAAGCAAGAGAAGAAGAGAACGGTGGAACAAGAGACAGATAAAGGGAAAAAGGGAAACAAGGATTTTCCATTATGTGATAATTGTGGGAAGAATCACCCTGGTACGTGCCTAAAAGGAATGGTAGTTTGTTATAAATGTAGAGAAAAGGGTCACCAGGCTCGTGATTGCAAGGGAAAGAAAGAAGCTGTAAAAGTTGTTTGCTACAATTGTAGAGAAATGGGTCATTATGCAAATGAATGTCCTAAGCGTCAAGGAAACTTACCTCAGAAAAGGCCAAGGTATCAAGGCCAATCTTATGCTGTGACTACAATTGAAGCGGAATAATTATTGTATTTGTGTTTTTGGACTCAAGAACTAGATTATGGTTATAAGAATAATGTGATATATAAGGATTTTACTGCAGTACATGTTGTTTTCATTAAGGATTTAATATGATGAAGGTAATCATATTTTTAGTATGTGACAATAAGGGAAACTTTACTTTGTTTGGGGAATCTGAGGTTACAATTGATTTTGGAATTTAACGACCCTTTAGAGAAAGTCTAGACGGAGGTATTTTGGATAACTATTAAGGTTGGAATGGATTAAGTTAAACCATGGATAGTATTGTTTAAGGTTAAAGCATTTCTGAAGATTATTTTTGGAATATTATAATACTATAGTTTTAGGAAAAAGGACAACCTGCAGGGTGGGGCATAACCCGTCGCGTCGGACAAAGCTGCAGGAATCGAACCCACAATCATAGTGCGACAGGCCTTTATTTCCTACCACTAGCCTACAGGAAGTCCCTGGTTATTACAAAATAATTTTACTAATCTAAATGGTATGTGTTAACATTTGGAACCTTATACAATTAGGATAAGTATAATATTTTTGAGTTCTATTATCTTTTTGAGTGAAAGATGAGTTGAAGGTTGAAACTCTAATTGTCAAGCATAAATATATATATACCTATCTCTTATTCAATGAATAAATTAATTCTTAAACTTTAGTAAAGGGATATTAAAACAAAAAAATGTGTTATCCTAATACCTTATGTCTTGTTGAACTGATGATATTTTAAATCAACATAGATTGAAGGCTTTGAGGCCCTCAATTTGACAGTTGATTGTGATTGATGACCCCAATAGCTCCCTACAAATATTTACGTTTTTCCTCCAATTATATGTCTCTAATTGCCACCAATGTTCTCCTAATCGAGATCATAATTGGGTGGTGACTTTTTCATTTCCCTTTCCCTCCTATTAAGGCTAAATTTTATTAATCTTATTTCCGATGTGGGTTTTCCTCAAAGGTATTTTCTATTTTCAACCTTTTATTTTCCAAGAAAAATTTCAAATTGCGAGGACGCAATTTATTGAAGGAGGGGAGAATGTAACACCCCGAGCTTCCACGATACGCCTCTCTTTCAATAATGCAATAGCTTGCATTGTACGCAACTTCGAGTTCTAAAACACCACGACTAATCAAAGTAGCCGTTATGAATAGTAATAACCAATTTTTAAAATTATAGAAATTTTATATTTCAAAATGAACTTCATTTTTGTATTTGTAATATCAAAATTAGCCTATGTTGAATTTTTGGTATTTTTCTGAGAACTTCTAATTTTTTATGAATTGTGAAAAATACTTAAAAACAACTTTTTTAATAAAAATAATTTATAGTGATAAATTATACTATTTAGTGGTTTTAAAGTATAATTAGAATATATTTTTACTATTTTATCCAATGGTGGTCATTAGAATTAATTTAACATTGAAATTGGACATAAACAATTGTAAATCTTTTGATATAAATTGTTTCTTAAAAACACGCTATTTGTTGTGACAGCGGGAATTAATTATAAAATTAATTAATGCAACTTATATTATTGGAATTTTTTAAAATAGACATCATTTTTGAATTCCGAATATCAATTATAGCTTAGGGTGAAATTTTTCCATTGTTCTGAAAAACTTCAATTTTTGATGAATAGTGAAACCACTAAGTGGTAGTTAAATAACTGATTTTTCGTTTAAATGAAATATTACCACTTCTGTGATTTGATTTTCAAAAATCCGACATACATGGTTGTCATTAAGAATTAAAATGTGGTTCAATGAGATTAAAATAATTTTTTGGTGAATAGTAACTTTTAAGTTCTTAATCGCGATTAGAGGTAATTAGTGTAGTTTAAGGTACAAATAATGTTATAATAATATGAGATGAGCATGAAACTTGTCTTACTCATATTGGATGAGTCATTGCCGACCAAGACAACCCATGGGTCAACTTGGGGACCCCATGGAGCCACTTTAGTTGGAAAATGACATTAATATATATTTATTTAATGTTAAAATTAAATTGACACAAACATGAGTTGTTTTACTAAAACAGTTTTTAAGTGGGGTTACACAAGTCCAAATTTTGATTATAAATATTCATTAGAAATCTAAAAAGATTTCCTACATCATAATAGTTTTTTTATAATTTTTAGACATTAAATAAATTAAATTATTTATGACATCATGATGATGCAGCGATGACCTCATTATTTAACGATTTAAATAAAATGGGAAGATAATGAAAAATCCAAGGATTACACTTGTCCAAAGCCAATTGGATGAGGAGATTTCGAACCCTTATCACCTTATCCTCGAATTATATAAGTGTGGGACCTTTAGAATCCGAAAAGCATTGTGTAATAATGTAACATTTCAATCTTTCCAAAAGAGCCCCTCCTCTCCACTTATAAAAGGCCCCCAACTCTCCCACCTTATTCACACCTTCAAGCCATTTGGCTCGGCCAATCTCTGCCCAAATACTCTCCCAACATCCCTCTCTTACTCATAGAAGCCTCACTTTGGGCAGAACTCTTCCCAAGGAAGCCTTTGGCTCAAATCAAAAAGAGTTACCCGATTTTGAGGTAATGTCTTCTCTAATGTTGTTTTGGTTTATTTTTCTTATCCAACCCCCTAAACTCTTTTTATTCATTTCTTTTGTAACAACACCAGTATCCTCAATATACTAGTATGTTGTTATAAGAAGGATTCGAGCTACACTTACACACACCTACATCTAATGGTTAATGAACATACGGTTTCTGTGGATGGCGAATTTCTGCCTCACGAAACGATGATTGTTCAACACTCATATAACACCTTCAAATGTGGCCATTAAGATGTCACTATTTTTATATATGATATATAATATGTTTATGTTTTACTTATGCTTCTGTATTTCTCATTTATGGCATACTTTATGATTTCCATTCTGGGTAAAACGCGATAATTTCATTTTAGGAAGTGCGGACTACCGCCCCCTCAAAGTGATGTGAATCATTAATGCCATATGTGGGATGTATAAAGATATTATATATGATATTATACTGGAACTATATTATACCTTTATATAATTATGATTTCATTCCATTAAATATGAAATAGAAATGAAAGTAGCGTTCATGCATACGTACGGCTTACCGTCTCCATGAACGGTGCATTTCATTTCTTACCTCTAAATGTTACGTAATATTATAAATGAATGTATATACTGGATATATATGAAATATATGACATCTAAATCATGAATATAATTCTGGAGATAATGGATATTCTACCACATAAACAACTTGTAATTATAAGAAGTTTATTGTTGACTCAAGTACCAAAGATCGACAAAACGACCGTTATTAACTTAAATAATTACATAATGTTCATATCATTGTAATAAGTGATATAAAAAGGATAATGAAATTTAAAATGGTTCTTAATAAGGTAGATATTAACTCTAGTTTATTATTCAGGAGGTTAAAGAACGGTTGAGTCAAGTCAGACACAAGGTAAGGGAATTTCTTAACCCAACTTCCATTCTTTGGGTTAATCTCCTACTTTCAAATTATGTCATGATGTTATTATGTCCTATTTTGTATTTTTACTTTATTTATGTGTACCTATAGTGAATACACATAATAGATCTATTTTATTTTAAAAATGATATTTTTAAGGACTTTGTCTCAATCTCCTTTCATTAAGGCATATTTGGTTTTATACACAACTTTCTTTTATACGGTGTATAAACCCCTTTGACTTTTACGTTTATTCAAGAGGAATATTTTTTATACGAAGTGTTTTGCTAAACGACAAAAGGGA
Source organism: Viscum album (assembly GCA_963277665.1). Lineage (NCBI taxonomy): Eukaryota > Viridiplantae > Streptophyta > Magnoliopsida > Santalales > Viscaceae > Viscum > Viscum album. The sequence continues at coordinate 448,385,745 of OY728165.1, forward strand.
ATGTTTTTCTTTCCGTACTTATGCGGCGACAATGACTTCTTCGCCGCCGTGACCATTATTTGAGTTTTGGCTTCCTCTACAAGCCATCATTTTTTTAATGAAAAATAAATACAAAGTTTTAACTTTCTTTTATTTTGGTATTGAAAATGGTTCTGAAAGAGTTTTTATTATATCAATGTGTTGTATTGATATCTTGTGATTGAAATGTGGAAATTTTATGTTTCCTTTATGCATGTTTTATGTGATACGATTATGTTATGGTTTATGATATGTTTAAACCTATTCATATGAGGAATGTATTGGACTTAATAAGTGACGGGTGGAGCCCGCAATAGCTCCTCGATGCATCGGTAGGTCTCATGAGACAACTAGACGTGGAATTGGTCGAGGCCCTTTCCCAATTTGATTTATGGTTTTGGCCGAGGCCTTAATCAATTTAGACGTCTTGGCCGAGGCCTTGACAAAATGTTTCAGAATGTCCGGCATTATACATTCCCTCATTATGAAAGTGGTTATTGTTATTGCATGTGATTATTCGTCTAGTAGAATATCCATGTGAGTAAGTAATGGCATTATTTTATTTTACTTTTGCCATATTATGCTGAAGTTCAAGTTCAATAAGGCTTTTGTTTTAGTTATACATTGCCTTAAATGCTTATGTTTTCTTATAAAAGCTTCCGCAATATTGTTATCCTTACTGAGCATCTGAGCTCACCCCTTTCAATGTTTTAATATTTTCCAGGATGTGAAGAAGTATTTTATGAATGACCTGCAGGGATTGTGAGAAGAGGATATGAGGGTGGACTATGGAGACTTTGTTATTGTAGTTTTTCACTTTATGATCTAATGTAACGTTTACGAATGTATCTAGTGTTTCCAAGGCTACTAAACTAATCGGTCTTTTGAGACTTGATCTTTTGTGATCATGCCAATGTTACGAAGTAATGCACCGACTCTGGGTAGCTGGGGTTGGGGAGTTACAGCCTTAGTGGGAGTGTGGTTTTTGTCCTAGTAGTATATGTTGATGACATGTTACTTATTATAAATGACATACCAGTCTTACAGTCATTTAAGGACAAGTTGAAGAAGTTCTTCTCTATGAAGTACTCAGGATAAGAATCTTATATCCTTGATATCAAGATCATTCATGATAAATCCAAGAGGTTTTTTGGGATATGTCAAGGTACATACATTGAACAAATACTAAAGATATTTATTATGGAACAATCCAATATAGAATTGGTTCCATTTTCACATAGAGTACATCTTTCCAAGAAAATGTGTCCTCATACACAATCTAAAAGAGTGATAATGAGTAATATAACATATGATTCTTTGATAGGATCAATCATGTATACTATGTTATATACTATGCTTGATGTTTCCTATTCCTTGAGCATGGTAGGAAAATATCAATTTGATCCAAAAAAATATTAGTCTATTGTTAAGGGTATATTTAAGTATCTTAGGTGAACTAAGTATATGCTACTTGTGTATGGAGGAGATGATGATCTAGTTATAAAGGGTTATATATATTCTATATTTCAAATAAATTGGAATTATTTGAAGTCATAGTCAGGATATGTCTTCAATCTCAGTAGTGGAATTGTGATTTGGAAGAGTTTGAAGTAGTCAGTTTTCATTTATTCAATAGAATATTTTTAGTATATAGTGGACTTTGATATGTCCAAATAATCTATTTTGATACAATATTTTTTCTAAGATCTTGATGTAGTTCATATCAGTAAATACCCTATCACATTAAACTATGATAATGCTAAAATGGTGGCTCTCACAAAGGATTCAAGGTCACACTAACAGATGAAGCATATAATCCAAAAGTATCACCCCTTGAGGGATTTTTCTCACAAGTGTAAAGTCATAGTGACTAGAGTTTCCATAAAGGATAAGATGTTTGACCCATTTAATAAATCCTTATCTCAAAAAATGAATGAATTTCATGTGAGATATAGAAGACTGAATCTTGTTAATAGTTAAAAAGTTTAAGTGGGATTCTGTGGGATTTGGTTCCCTAGATACAACTTTTATGTAATTTATGATTACATTTATTCATTATTTTGAATATTAATAAATTTATTATCACATCATGATCATTATTCTATGTGACATGGTATTTGATAATGTCTTAAGGGTACTTGACACCCAAAAATGTCATTATAGTTCCTTGGTATGATGAGAACCTATAAGTTCCATGAAACAATTCTTAAATAATATTTTATGGTCAGATGATATTATTTGATGGGATATAAATGATATATTACATCAGGTTTATGGGTATTATAATTCATAAAAACTTCTTCTCATGAAGTTTATCCTTGTTAATCTAAAATATAAGTAAGTTATGAGAACACGGGCCTCTAGTAATAAATATATATATTTACATATATATATATTTGTGTTGTTGGATGATTCAATATTCATACTTGTATAATACTCCTTGGCTTTTAAAATAATTACTATTTAATATCATGATTTTGGTACTTCTATGTATTGATGAAAACTATGTTGGAATATGCTCATGTTGAGGTAGTATATGTTGGGTCTTTCATAAGTGGTATTGAATTAATGAATAATGAAAGAAATTATTTTTCAATCCCAGTTTAGTCAAATTAGATATCTCATGCCCTTTGATGGAAATGGAACTTCCTAATCAATTCCATGGTTATGGTGTTCTGTCAAAAAGTTCAATTTTAGAAATTCAAAGAAAGATACATTGATCCCATATGTTGGTAACACTAGCATGCAACCTGCTTGATTATAGATACCATGACAAAGGGATTATATTACACATTGTGTGTTTGTTTGTGATTATTTTCATTGAAACATTTAGCATATTTCTTTATGGGTTCCTTGGGATGTTTCTAGATGCTAACCTTTTACTTTAGATGTAACAACCTAATTTCATTGAGAAAGGGTCCTAGAGGGTCCCATTCTAAGTGTATTTAGAACATCAGTTAAATTATATATGAATCAATATAATCAATAAATATTATTCTCGTATATGATTTAATAATAATTAATGTATGATTGATTGAATATATTCAATAACTAGTCATTTGAGATAATATATACATGATTTTAATATTTAATAAATATTTATTTTCTATTTTAGTGAATATAATATTTATTTATTTATCATTGAATAATTTAGTAACATTTATTTATTTGAATAAATATCCATTATTCAAGATTTGATAAATATTGAGGAGGTTGCGATTCAAGTTAATGTCCCAATGAAAAAAGGCATATTAAATATTATTTGAATAAATATCGATTTATATATTAGGAAAAATAATTTTTATTTTATTCATGAGTATTTTACATATTAAGTAAATAATATTATTATTATTATTTTATACGTGGGGTTTAATAAAAATTTTAGAATAATAATGGAATGGGTTTGATTATTATTTTTCTAACCCTAGTTCTATATAAACTCGGTTTTGTCATTTCTAAACCTAATCATCATTGTTTAGAATGATATTCTAGAATATAATTCTCTCAATCCCTATAGACTTTTCTTTTAGAATGATCTCAAGAATAGAAAGTGATCCTCATCCACAAACCTCTCAAGACTATAGAGATCAAGAAGTTTCATTCCTTCTAAATTGATTCTTGTGGTGATCATCAATGAACAACACAAGAATCAAAATCTTCCTTGCTAGAACCTAGGGATTTTTATGGTGATAGTCAAATTTTTGCAGTGTATATGTGGATCAACACTAAATGGATTATACAATTGAATCTATTTTCCTCAATGATGTGATGACAAGAAGAAATATATGGATTCATGAATGAAGAAAAAAAACAGTGTGATGTATTTATTCATCCAATTTAATTAATTATAAATTATATGTGATGATATTTTCTTCTTGGTTTGGGTGAAATATTTAATTATTATTTTATTTAATTTTTTTGGGTAGGAAATTCTTTGCGACATACATTTTATATTATTCATTAATTATAACAAAAATTCAAGTTAGATACTTCCTAATAGAAACTTTCACTACACCTGAAACCATCAATGTGTCCCTCCCATCCATTTTTTACATCACATAGAGGGGAAGTGTGTCCCTATAATCCATCTCTTATATTACGAAAAAATTCTTGTTCCAATGAGCATTTCCAAGAAGTCCCATGTATCTATGTGCATATTGGTGGGCATTGTGTCCCACCTAATCATATTATATTGCACATATCATGAGGTTTGGACAACTTCCCAAACCTATCTCACAAATCCAATGCCATCCACTCAAGTGCATGACCTGTCATCATCACTATACCAACATCAGGCTCACAAATTTGACATGGGTTCTGAAGTGTAACCTATGTTCATCACTACCAATTACTCGCATGAACCCTATCAAGGGTTAAAATCTCACCAGGGAACCCAACATGGTCCCCTAGGTCACACCATGCATGGAAATATAACATGGTATCCTTAATATCAGTCTATTCTCTTGAGTAAACAACCAGTACTCAGAGTGAATAACGCTCCTCAACTAATCACAATCATCACATGGACTCACTGGCCTCATAGGCATACATGTATCAGTTCCACATAAGGGAGATGTTCTCAAGCCCATCCCCTTCCCAACTCACCCTAGGTTATTCCCCACACCCAACCTATATACCAATATCCATGGTTTATACCCACTCAAGTAATCAAATCCCTACCACAAAATCATCTTGACTAGTCCAAATGATCAAGGGTATTACAAGGTTCTCACATGGACTACTCGGATCAAACACTCCAGTATATCAACCTCCTCTACTAAGGGCATCATTCAAAAGGTTAGTTATTCCTTGTTCATTTCATTTCATTTCATTTCATTTAAACCCCTCAGGGTCCAATTTTCTCAAGCCATACATTTATGATCAAGGCCTCAGCCATCAATGATTTTGGCAATCAAGCCAGTGCACACGGGTCCATTATAGTCCTTGAAACATTGTTCAACTCACACATTGGCATAAAAATTAATTAAAATTTTTATTTTAATAAATATTTTATCCCTATTAGTGTATAGATCATATAGAACATTCCATAAATAAATAATAAATTTATTAATGTGGGTATTTTTTAGCGATCACCTACTGCATTAATAGAGTTATTCCCTTTGATCTCATCCGAAAAACTCTTTCTCGGGTTCATCTAAGGTAAAATGGACATCACCAAACTACATGAGGCCCTATATCATGTCAAAAAATTCAAATTAATTATAAAAAAATTATATTTATCATAATTAATTAATTCAATTTAATTCAAATATATATAATTTCCTAATAACTCAGCAGAATACCACATTACACCAAAATCATGAGGCACCATACCTGAATGGTCCATGGATGTAACAGACCAACCTGAGTCAACTAGACTAGTCACCCAAGTCATCCCATTATTGGGTAAGGTAAAATGAAGATAAAAAAAAGTCTCATATATAAGGAAAGAAAGATATACAACTAGAGTACACAGAAAAAAAAAAGAGAGATAAAACTGATACAAACAGGCTAAACTATAAAGTACAAAAAGTCTAGAAAATCTAGTATTCACACGACCAACCTTCACCTTAAAACCTCCCCCCAATGGAAAAAATGATGTAAAGACAAACAAACATGATATAAAATTTCCTTACCTTTACCTGTATCCTACAAAACAAGATATACATCCACCCAAAGTGAAAAAGTAGGTGTAAGAAATAGATCCTGGTAGTATTCCACCAAGAAATATATAAAAGTTATAATAATAATAATGAAAATTTTCAAGATTTAAAACAAAATAGTTTTATAATAATTTTTATAAAAAAATTAATTTGAAAAAATTTATCAAATAGTCCTTGAGTTTTCACAAATTACATGTCCTTTTTTTAAAATTCCATAAAAAAAGAGGTAAGGATAACAAATATAAATATACATGCGATCCAATATCCTTGAATCTATCATGCAATAAAAAACCAGGAAAAAATGAACCTACCAACTATGCTCTAGTCTATAGGAAAATATGTATTATACACTCACAAGACTAACAAGGCATAAGGTTGGATCCAACTAACATTGAGGCCTGCCATAGACCATCGATATACAATATGTTACCTCCTAGTGGTGTCACACACAATAAGGCTACATGGGTCTCTTTATGAATGCACATGAGGTTTTCATTGTGCAATGTTTTTCAATTTATATTTTAAAAACCATGCTCATGATTTTTTATAAAACCATTTCAAATCCAATACAATCTGCTTTAGGGTTTAAAAATCCATTTTCCACTTCAAATCAAAGCAATTATATTTTCAAATAAAAAACTCATTTTCAAACATTAACCCATGCCCTTTTCAATTTCAAAACATGAAAATCCATTTAAAATATCAAAGAATAAAGAAGAACTATAAGAAATTAAAGAAATTAGAACACTTGAATATATCCAACTACCTTAAGGACATAGAAAACTGAACCTCTTTAGTCAATTGGGATTGGAAACCATAATATTTTCCTTAGGAATAAAATTCATGACAAAATAATAAAAAGTATTGATATAAAACACAATCTTATTACCAATCCCTACCAAAAGTGGTTCCACAACCAAAAAAGAGAGGGAAACTGAGAGTAAAGGCTTACCTAATGAGATGAATCTCTTATCTCTACTAATTAATCACCGAATGGAGTGATCTGGAGGGATGGGAGTCACCCAAAATTCCTAGGGTAAGATATAAGGCTGAGAGTAGAAGGCTACAAAAGAGAATCAAGCCTCAAACACCTGTATGGAACCCTAAAAGCTACAACTCAGTATATTACATAGCATGTAATATATTACATGTTTTAAAATCCATTTATTTTAAGTTACACTGAAAAATGTGTTACTTTTTTAATGAAAATCCATTTTTACACATTACACAACATGTAACACTTACACAATTTTTAAATTCTCATTTTTTTGTATTCAACTCCCCAGGATATTTTTGGAAATCATTACACATCATGTAATCCCATTATGTATCCTGTAACTGGATAGTTAATAGAACAAAATATATTTTATGCTGAAAATTCCACCAAAACTATGACTTCACCATTATAGGTATCCTCCCAATTCAAGGATGGAAATACACACTTGATGAGAAAGGAAACCAAAAGTAGATATTAGAACATAGCTAACAGAAAGGTAATGGGGTGTTGCAACCTACCCACCATTAAAGATTTATGTCCCCCATAATGATCTTAAGATCTTGGATCTATGAAAAGAGAATGCCACTACTGCCTCATCAATGACTCCCACTCCCACATCTCATAGTGATCCTATCCCCAAGGCCATAGTATCTAGACCAGGGGGATCATTTTAGCGCACAATACCTTATCCTAGAAATCCATAATCTGAACTAGATTCTCAACTAAAGTGGTATTGGGGTCAATATTAATATCTAACCATCTAATCACTTTGGAAGTATTAGGTATATACCTTCTAAACTGGGAAACATAAAACAAATTGTGTATAGATATAAAGATATATTTTAAAATTAATTAATAGGCCACCATACCTAGTCACTCAATGATTTAAAAGGGGCCCACAAACCTCAGTGGAAACTCATCCTTCTTACCCAGATGATGATGTACCAGGTAAGGTGAAACAATAAGAAATACCTGATCACCAACCTCAAACTCCATTGGCCAACAAAGATATCCCACATAAGATTTCTGGAAACTCTATATCGTGATAAAACACCTATGGATCAACTACACCACCTCTTTCATCTTCTAAACAACACTCGGCCCAATGGCATAACTGAAAAGTTGAAATGACCATATCAACTCTAAAATTCTTTCTTGGGTATGTCCTCATCTCAAAATATCAATTGGTGGTACCCTGACTATAGGTCAATCTCAGAAAACCAATGAGACACTCTTAGCTGATCAAAGAGATCATCAATTCTTGGTAAAGTACATTTGTTCTTAACGGTCCCTCAATTCAACTTTTGATAATAAATACAAATTCTAAGGTGCTTGTATCTATTCTTAGAAAGAATTACAGGATAATACCATGGTGACATGTTGGGATGAATAAATCCTTTTACCTCTAGGTCCTCAAGTTGGAACTTCAATTCCCCAAACACATAAGGTTCCATTCAATAGGATGGAATAGAAATGGGCATTGTTCCCTGGAGAAGTTAAATAGTAAACTCAACCTCTATCTGTGGCGATAAACCAAAAAAATCCAGAAATATCTTAGGGTATGCAAACATAATAGTAGGTAGTTGTCCACCCAATAAATTTTCTACTGTATTAAGAAACATTTATGACAACTGGAATGGGATTATACCAACATAAGGAGCAATAGGTCATGCCCTTCCCGGTCTAGATTCCCAGTCACCCTAGAAAACATGAGCGACCCCATAAGTAGATAAGAATTGTACCCAAAGGAAATAATAGTATCTCTGGTTCTTCATGATAATCATCCAATACATGTTGATAATCAAGTCAAAGATGTCAAGATAAAGAACTAATAAATCCCAAACCACCTAAAAGTCACCTATCACCACCTAACATGTGGGACACTTGAAACATTTTTTGGACATTCTTCCCAAATGTGTGGAAAGATCCAACAAGAATAGTATAATCTCCAAACACAATCCCAACATGTTAACCAACTTTTACTATATAAACTAGTGGGTAACACCAATATGAAACAAAGTTATAACCATATTAGATGAAATAAACACATTACTAATAATAGTAGCTGGAATTTCTTCCTCTGGAACACACTCTACCACATAAATTCATCTAGACTTAGCAATCTAGACACCCCATTTGGATTGAGAATTAAACCCACCACCCTTGTAAGAATCAACCAGAACCTTCGATCCCTTGGTGAAATTGGATTCATCCCTAATACCTTGGAACATCTTATCATAGAAAAGTTTCAAATGTCCAAATCACCCAAAAAGATGAAAAGCCCTAGGAGCCTTTGTACAATGAAACCTGGTATGACCACACCTCCCACACTGGAATAAAATAACATGTTTCTTCCCTATAGAATCCAATAAAACAAATCATGTAGAGAACTAACCACTCTTTCACTTTCTTTTCGGACTAGAATAAGCACCCTAGATAACCCTATACCAATGAAATCTCCACCCAAGCATATCCTTCCAGCTATGTCTGCCTCATACAAATATACTTAAACCACTACCTTCAAAAAGTTCTAAAGGCACAAAATAACTAGCATCGACCAAACATCATCTCTCATCCCCATATTGAACATCCTATATTTTAGGTAATCATTAGTGACAAGCTCTGGTTCCAGATGCACCAACTCAGAAAAATGGGTGGAGTACTCTAGAACGGTATGCTCCTCTTGATCTAAGGTTGAAAACTTCCAGGTCTTTTCCACATGTAAAGTTTCATGATAAAAATACTGATTAAATATCTTCTTGAAATAAAATCAGGTAAAACCTTCATGATACATATATTGCACTATCGATTCCCACCATCTTCTTCATGGTTTCCTGAGCATATACATGGAAAAATCCACCTAATAATCTTCAGGAGTCTTCAATAAGTTGAATATCCTATCAATTAATTCAATCCACTCTTATGAATCTTGTGTTCCTTTGTCACCATCGAAGACAGGTGGATGCTGCTTGGTAAATTCTAAGCCATGGCCCACAACTCATCTCGGGTTAAATGTGCCTACTTACCCCAAAGTCTGAATTTTATGGATCACTACTTCAACCAATGAAGGGTCCACAAGACGATCTATCTATGGAACTAGACTCGCGGATTCCCCTCTTGTATTTCGAAGAGCTCTTCCATGAGGAATTTTTTGTTAAACATAAATAAATAACCGATTAGTCATGAGAAAATCCAAAACCATTGAACCAAAACAAGAATCCAAAAAAATTCTTTAAAATAATGACAATTTAAAATTTTTATGAAGTTTACCAAAAAAGTAAAACACCTTTACAAAGGAACAAGTCCATCTAAATAATCCCCCCACTTATTTTATTCAAATGACCATACACACACCATGTCACCAAACTTTTTATATAGGTTAATATAAAAAAATTTCCCATACAATTTATTTAAATGAATCTAGATACTAGGTATTGGACTTAGTAATGACTTTCTGACCACCCATGGAAACTCAGATTTAGTCATGAGGGTGAGATTGATAGACCCCTTTCCCATACCTATTGTCTGAATTCTTAAAATCTTACTCATATATACCCAAGGCACATAACCAAACCAAGAATATATGACACACTTTAGGATGAGTAACCCCTCTAATACTAAATTATAATAGACCAACCCGGGTTAACCAGACCAGTCACCCAAGTCATCCCATTACGGGGTGAGGTAAAACAAATACAACAAAACAAATCTCTTATATAAAGAAATAAAGACATACCACCAGAGTATAAAGAGGGAAAAAAGTGAGATACATCTTATCCAAATAGTCTAAACCATAATGTATGAAAATTCTAGATAAAATAGTTTCCACATGACCAATCATCACCTCTATACCATCCCCAAAACAAAAGAGTGATGTAAAGAGAATTTGGAAAGCTAAAGGATGCCCTTTCATTTATCTGTATCCTCCAAAACAAGGTTTATAACCATCCAAATGGAAAAAGTAGGGTGTGAGAAATATATCCCAATAGGATTACACCAAGAAATATATACAAGTTCTAATAAAAAGAATGAAAAAATTAAATCTTTAAAACAAAATAGTTTTACAATAATTTTTATAAATAAAAACAATTCAAAAACATTTCTCAAATAGTCCATGAGTTGTCACAAATTTCATGTCATATTTTCCAAATCACAAAAAAAAAGTTTGTTAAGGATACCAAATATAAATATACATGTGAGGCAATGTCTATGAAATAATCTATCATAAAATAAAAAACTATAAAAACAATGCACCTACCAGCCGGGCTCTAGCCTATGGGACAATACATACTAGACACTCACAAGCCTAACAAGGAATAAGGTTATATCTAACTAACATCAAGGCCTATTTTATAACATTTACATTCAATATGTTTCCTCCTAGTGGTGTCACACACGCTAATGCTACCTTTGTCTCTTTATAAACACACCCAAGGTTCCCATTGTGCAATTTTTGTCAACATTTGTTTTGAAAACCATGCTCATGATTTTTTATAAATCCATTTCAAATCCTATCCAATATTATTCATGGTTTAGAAATACATTTTCCATTTTAAAATAATGAAATTATATTTTCAAAGAAAAAATCCTTTTCGAATGAAAATTGATGCACTTTTTAATTTCAACACATGAAAATTCATTTCAAATATCAAGGAATAAAAAATAACTGTAAAAAATCAAGAAATTATAACACTTGAATAGATCCACCTACCTCAAGAATGTAGAAAATTGAACTACCTTAGACAATGGAGATTTGAGACCATAATATTTTCCTTCAGAAGACAAGGAATTACAAAATACTGGAAATGATTGATAGAAAACATAATATGTTTACTAATACCTACCGCAAATGGTGTCGCAACCAAAAACAAGAGAGAAACTGAGAGGAAAGGCGTACCCAAAGAGATGAAGTGCATATCCCTACTGATAAACCACTAAATAGAGTGATCTATAGGGCAAGTAGTTACCCAAAATTACAAGGGTAAGATCTATGGCTAAGAGGAGAAGGCTTCAAAATAGAATAAATTCTAAAACACCCATAAAACACCTTAAATATGAAACTCAAGGTATTACATGGAATTTAGTATTTTACATGTCATGAAATTCTTTTATTTTAAGTTATACCAAAAAATACATCACCTTTTTAATTAAAAACAAATTTTTCACATTACATGATGTGTAACCCTTACACGACATGTAAATTCTCGCACTGTGTATTCAAATCAAGGGATCTATCTGGTAAAAATTAAACGTCATTTTATCCCATTACACATATTATAACTACCCAATTAATAGAAAAAACTACATGTTTATACTAAAAATCCAAACAAAACTTTGGCTTCACCATTATAGGTATCCTCCCAATTCAAGGTTGGAAATACATGCTCAACGAGAAAGGAAACCAAAAGAAAATATTTGAACATACCTGAAAGAAAGGTAACAAGGTGTTAAAATGGAATACACCCAAAATCATTATAGTATAAATCTATAACATGAAAAAACTTTTAAATTCACTAATCTAATTCAATTTAACCAAAAACTCCAAATAATATTATACAAAATTGTAACTCTATTGAAACAACATGAAATGATGTATAATCATAATCTTTAGTCATCCTATATCCAGCACACACAAAATACCCATTATATCAATAAAATTTAATAATTATATGGTGAAATCATCAAAAACCCCTATGATGGCTGACATGAATTAGTATAAATCACAAGATAAATAACAAAGAGGAAGGAGGGGTATATTTTCACCTTGAATCACTATGAAAATCACACCAAAAGCTACCCCAAACCATGGGGGATCAAAGGAGGAATGAAGAAACCCCACCTAGTTCAACCACATGTGAGGGATAAATAAAAAATAAGGGATCAAACCCTTAATAAAAAAAGAGGGTAAAAGGGAGAACTTAATAAAAAAATTAAAAATCTTTGGGGAAAACAGATTGTACAACGGCATGCACTATGTTATGGTGTACCCCTAGGTATCCACAAAGGAGATGAAACAACCTATAAAAATTATGTGGATCATATATTATTTTTTATTTATAACTGGTATCAAACACGAACTCATAGTCCTAGCACCAAAATAAATTATCAGCACCGAGTTATAGCCCCTGTCTCTCACTATTATCCTCTATGTAATGCCTTATCCAGGGTGAAACTCCCTCCACCATGTTTATATATTCACCCCTAACCACTCAATGTTTTCCACTATGGATCCACTGATCCAAAACACCCAATTATTTTGGGACCACATCATATCCATCCCATGATTCACTCTTTTTTGTTGTAAACCACAACTACGATTGACCAAACATCCAGACTTAGGTGTTTTAGTCAACCAATTTCACACTGGGAACCACCCTTTTTGGTCATAATAAGATGGAAATATTATAGAAACCCAGAATTTTTATACATAAATATCACATATTTTTAGATTAATATTCATTACATTACATAAACACACACTAGAGGATCATACGGGTATGGTTCCTTTATAAACTTGGAAACATAAAAAACTAGTTCATAAGAGTTCTACATCATCTTCTACTTAATTCCTAATAAATACCACCCTTCTTAGGCATATCACACATAATACCTATCATCATAACCTGGGGAAAATAAACATAATAAATGGTGAGATCATATACTTATTAAGGGTAAACAAGTGAAATATCTAAAACATAATGTGATCACAAGGGTATGAGAACATGATAATAAAATATTAAAACCATTCCCTACAAATCATAGATCAAAATATTAGGTCATGGAATAAATATTAGTAGTTAATAAGACATGAATCATAAGGAAATCAAAGAAGTTGATCCATGAGAGCATAAAAGTGAAATAAGATATGGAATTATGGCATACACATAAGTATAGGAAGTCATTTCTATAGTAGTCATTGTTCATTTTCAAGGATGTCATAGTGGAATGGGTTCACTCCCCAAACCATTGTAGTAGTCAAGGTTCACTCCTAATACTATCATAGTGTACAAGGTCCCTTACTAAACTGGGTTCACTCCCCATTAAAATCTTGTTTATCTCATATATTTCAATATTTAACCAATGCATAAGAGGGTAATATATATGTCCCACCCATAACATAATTAAAATAATATATATGTGTGCCATCGGATCATAAATCATTCATCACATCAAAACACATGAAATGAAATGGAATTCATAAACATTTTATCATATCATAACCAATGAAAAAAACTAGTTTCATAATCATTTCAGCATTTCATCAAATAATAACCCATGGAAAATTAACTGGGTTTCATAATCATTTTACCATTTTATAACCCATGGAAGAGAAATGGGTTTCATAAACATCTTGTCATCATAAACATAAACCATCAAGAGAAATAATATGAATAGTATCCTTGGATCATATCCTCAATAAATCATAAGTAACATTAAAGGATTTAATATTATATGGAAAATGATTTTGAAAGATCACTTGGAACATTTATTAAGAAAAATAGTTTTTCACATTGAAAAACACTTTTTAAAACATAAAAAAAAATTCCAAATACTTTTCTTATAAAATAACCATGGAAACTTATAAAAGAATATTTAAAGATCATTTAAAAAATTTATTGAGGAAAATATCCTTTCCACTTTGAAAAAAAATTGAACATAATATTTTTTAAATCCTTTTATTTTAAAATAGCATTTAAAAAAAATAAATGAATATTTAAAATAGTGGGTTTTCATGAATGTGTGAAATTTTGTTCATGTCATACATGTTAAAATAGATATTCCTTTAAAATTTTCAGTAACATTCATATTGGACATGTTTGGAAAACTAAATGAATATTCCATTTAAAAAACTTTGTAAAAATTAAAACAAGGGTAAAATTTTATTTAATTAATATTTTGTATAATTTTGAAACATTTTTTAAAACATTTTTAGAAGACATGGATATGGAGGAAAAAGGGATTCCGGTTGAATGGAGAAATAAGGTTAGTTTTTTTAAAAACATTATTTAGAATCTTGAGTACATAAAGAGAGAAAAATTATGTTAAAAATATATTATAAATAAATAGACAAAGTATAATAAAATTTATTAATTTATTTAGATATTTATCACATTATTTCATCATTATAAGTATAAACATAAACAATATTGATAAACAATGAGATTATAACAACAAACTCTTCCCACTTTTCTAACTTTTGAATCATAAGCTACATGAAAGAATAACATTAAATGAAACTTATAAAATCATGACAATAATTAAATTCATGATATTAAATTTAAAAGGGGATATATATACACCTTATAAAATAATATAGGTGCATAACATAATATATTTCCCAAAGAAAACAAATTGAGAAAAAAATTGTGTACTGCTTTGGTATCTTTTAAACCGTAACCCCCATGAAAGATATATCCTAAAATAGATATTTAAATACCAAAAATTTTAATTATAAGAAACATAAAATAAATTTATGGGTAGTATATACACCCATATAAGAAACAGGTGGTGAATATGGCATGTATCTCATAAATATAAAAGTGCGATGAAAAATTCCTTACCTTATGTCTCAACTTCCTTCGTACACATTATAACCTATTGTATAATAAATATAGGTTTATTATAAATATATTGGAGAACCATAATTATATATATAATACCATATATGATTTTCTTATGACCTTTTATTACATTTTTATTAAAAATTCCTTATTAAAATCATATTTCAAGTAATAACTACTTTGTTTTTCATATATGATTTGATTTGGAATTTTTTATCCTTTTACTTTGATAATGTTTACATCATCTATATAAATTTATCAATGATATTAATATAATATATATTAATTATATATGTGTCACGACCCAAACCATGCTGGAGCTCGAGCCACAACTATCCCAAGCCCACTTCCATAGGCCAGTGGGTGGCGACTAGCGCTGAAGGCCCAACAAACTTAGGGAGGTCTTTGCCTAAGAACCTATACACACACACATTTCCAAATCAATGAAAAAGTGAAATGGTAAAGGAAAAAAAATACAACACTACTATATATAAAACAGAAACATGCATGAACCACTAAACAGTACAAGCATGGTTCAGTAAACTGAAAGGAAAAGGGAAAAATTACACGCCCAACTAGAAAAGTGTCACAACCTGGCAGAAACTAAAAAGTAAAACATCTAAGAGATACCCCTCCTAGAATCCAATATATAACCACTATACATGGTCTAAGAACTTGTATCCTATATTCCTTTGAATTCATGATCAACCTGTTTGTCATCAGCATAAGGCAGAACACATGCGGGCAAAGCCCATATAGGGGTGATTATAAAAATACTCAGTAAGACACCCAGAAAAAGAGAAGGGGGATCCATAAGAGATATTTTGAAAAAGAAAGCAGTAGATAGGATAGGGTATAGTAAAAGGGGTGAAAATCAACCCAAAAAAGAAGTTAATTAAGCTCATCCAAACTCAAAGATTTATAAAGAGTGAGAATATGAACTTCTCATTGAGTCTTCACTACCTATAGTAGGAGAGTAGACTCGTCCAACCACGAGAAGCTAGAAATAGAAAGCACATGGCATACCCCATGAATCTTCACCTCTCTTGGAAGGAGAGTAACTAAAACCCAAGGAGTGGGTACTGGAAATAGAATATATGTATGTGTGTGTGTGTGTCTGTGTCTGTGTGTCTGTGTGTACTCAGTAAAAGAAATCCAAATGAGAGAGAGTAAGGGGATATCATTCTCATAGCTCATCCCAAGAAAGTGAGTATCCATCAGTCCCAAAAGTAACCACTATTGATGCCCAACATCTCACACATCTACTTTGAACTACAAGTCAAAGGGAATCAATCACTACACCTTGATTTTATCCACTTTGGTCGACACTATCTCACCTTCATGGTTTTAGGTCATGTTAAATGGACATGTCTTGGTGGTAAAATCATCCCTATTCCTTATGAGTACAAAATTATGTCAAAGCATGCCTCATCTCTATTTCACATAGTCGATAGGTTGTGTCTCAAGGTTGAGGACCAATGCCCAGCCTGATTGGAGGGTTCCACTCTATTCATTGGGTATTCATTCCCTAGTATGATTGGGGGGATCATCGCTTGAAAGTCAACAGGGACCCAGTTCCCAGCCCTGCTGGAGGGTGCTGCCCAGCAAGCATCGTCGACGGGACCCACTACTTAGCCCTACTGAAGGGAATCCCATAGATTACATAGGGTACCACTACCCAACCCAGCTAGAGTTAATCCTGGAACTTCTTTGGCCATACCTGCTAGATGGTACCTCTCAAAAAGAACCAAGGAACCACACCTGCCATCCATGTTGGATCGTAACCTCTCAGAAAGAATTGAGGAACCATACTGGTTATCCCTGTTGGATGTTAAACTTTGGGAAAGCACTGAGGAACCATATTGACTATTCTTGTTGGATGGTAACCTCTCATATAGCACTGAGGAACCACATTGTTCATCCCTTCTTGATGGTTACCTCTCAAAAGAAGGTCGTAGAAATCATCGAGTACAACCCCAGGTAGGAGTCACACCTAGAATATTTCGTGTAATATCATAAAGTGATACATGGTGCATGTGGGTCCCACACAACATGTTACCCTACCTCATCATCTGGTCACGTTCCTAACAATTCTCAGGTACTAAATTGTGAACAAGTACCCCTATGCATGCCAAGATACTCCTAGAGTACATGGCACATCTAGTCTGAAGTCCTATGAGTGCACGATGCTCGTCATTGATTCAGAGGGCCAAAAACATAATTCACTAACATTCCTCCTCAAGTAGCCCCATAATATTTTACCACATCTCTGCATACATCTTCTCCACTCTCACAGAAGAGGATACTAATCTAAGTTGAGGGTTCTCTTCAAAAACAGCAGAAGGATCTTCCATTGATATTCCTTTCATGTTTCCATAATTAATGAGATCAAAAAAAAGGCTCTGGATGTCCAAATGGATCACATCATTGTGATACTTGTGGAAAAAACACAAGATTGAATATTCATTCACCCCAATCAGACATCCGATGGAAAATTTGTACACCGCCACATTTTGCTTGAAAAGCATCACATAGGGATCATGCCTTGATCTTGAAATTAATTATACAGATTTCACCATTATGATCCTCATGGAAAACCCCATGGGATGAACTACTCGTTCACCGAGAACGGATACCTAGTGAAAAAGCAGCATTTCACCACAACACGTGTGAATCGGGCCTCATGGGGCCCATATCTTGATTTGTATTAGACACCTGAAAGTAGTCTCGAAATGTCTGCACAAAGACTAGGGTCACACCACCAATGACAATGCATCAAATGAACATTTCGTTTAGAAGGTAGGTCCGATAAAAAACCCCAAATAATAATAATATTATTATTATTATTAAACTTAGGTGTTTTTTCAACTGAACCCAAAGACCAAGTATTAAATGTCTCGAAATGGTCTAAAAATATCCATCTCGATGAGAGAGATGAGTGGTTGCAGATGGCGCATCAATCAGACACCCGAATAAGGAGATACAACTAATTAAAGCTATATAAACCAATTTGAACTGGTTCGGACCATTCTGGCCAACCTAGTCTTCTACGCTCTGACCCATCTGTCAGCCCAGCCTGCTACCCAGGCGGCCCTCTCTTCTGGCCTACTGGCCGACCATCTTGACTCGTTGTCCTTCACCTTAGATCCCCTCTGTGTCAATGTAGCACTCCCCATAAACTGCAACCTCCTTCCACCTCAGTCACCCTGCCTGACTGTGACCCCGCTCTACCTCGCGACCCCAGCTTATTGGCCCAGCGCAAAACCCCTCCGCCATTCTACGCCACTACCTCCAGGTCACTCTCTGTTCTCCACCTCAACCGCTCATGACCCTATCCCAACACTGCTGCCTCGGTCTCTCTCATGACCCACTGCCTCACGCAGCTAGTTCACCCATCCAACTAACTCTCGTGACCACCGTCTCCATGCAAACATCCACCTCCTTAAGTCGAAGACGCTCTGGTGGTCCATTCCATGGACCACCAGACTCCATTCGGTCGCCCGATCACAAATCTTTCAGTGTATTGGGGAGCCATGTAATGAGGGATTCATAGCACTGGCATCAATTCAATGATCTGCCAATGGTTTAATATGCCCAAACGTAGATGGAGGATATCTGCAAATAATGGATGAAGAATTGTTGAAATAGGGTTTTTAAACATAGATCAAATTTCATGTTTGTGAGTACATTGGTGATTCAAGATAGAAATTCAAAACAAAAAGGAAATGAAATGGATATTCAATGTAAAAGTTGAATCAAAACATAAAATTATAAGAAATCCTACCTCGAATTAGTCTTTTTATCGCTTTCGATGCATTTTTCATGCTCCTACTTTGATCTGTGGAGATTAAAATGAAGAAATCCTCAATTTGAAAAAAAGGATTAGAGAGAGGGTTTGGTGGAGAGAGAGAGATTAGGGGATAACCCTAATCCTAATCCCTTAAATTTCTATTTATAGAAAAACACCAAAACCCACCAACGGTCATGAAATCCAAAACTCTCATACCCTCTCATTTTATGTCTTGCTTAGGCAAAACACCACATTTCAAACTCAAAGGTGGTATCATTTTTCCAATACAATCCATCAATATAAAGTTATTTGATTCATCATTTAAGAAAACATAATTAAGTTTTATTATTTTATTTACAATTTTTCCCCTGGGTAAACTTTCTCACAGAAGTCTCGTGCCGACAAAAAATATGCCCCACCTAGGGTAAATTCCATGTTTCAAACTCAAATGTGGCCTCAGATCTCTAATTTGAGTTACCATTTGATATTTATCCTTATTATTTCACTTTTATAGTATAAAATATACTTAATATTTTTATATAATTTTTTTTAGGTACACCGAGCCTCATAATTGCATGTCAACTCAGCACCTAGCTCTAGAAATATTCCTAGAAATATTCCAAAGTCATACAAGTCAAAAACCAGGTCTCTACATCATTCAATACTTTAATATTTTCATCCTCAAAAATCAAATTTATGGAAAGAACTCAGGAAATTGAGCCCACACTTGGATCTCCCACTCCCAGGGAGACTTCTGGAAGTTTCCATAGTGTTACAGCATGCAAACCAAGGGGATGGTCCATCCTCAAAAGGTTTTATCTTATCGATTATGTGCATAGGAACATGCACATATCTCCTCAGTTGTGACATGTGGGAGACATTGTGAACCCACTATAACTATTAGGGGTAGGGAAAGGTGGTAGGAAACCTTGAAATCTCTTTTCAAGATCTCGAATGTCCAGGCAAAACTCAAGGATAGTTTTCATTTCTGTTCGAACCTCTACATCCTACATTGTGACTTGAATCACTGCTTGTCCCTGTAAGTGTCTTATGATTACCTCCTTCAAAATATCCATATGGTGAAACACCTAAGGATATCTAGTTACACAAGATTACATAGTTTATGCATCACAACCGAGACTCTCTTACATGCTTGGGAAGCGAATGAGTTATCACCATCGAATGAAGAAGAATTGTACCCTCCTATTCCACTAGGGTCAGCTACAGGGAAGTTGACTACTCTAAAAATTCTTACACTAGGAGATCCTGAGACATCCTGCTAAGGGAATCTGCTACAACATTTCCCTCTCCCAAAGTATATACTATATCAAATTCATAGTCCTTCAGGACGCTCAACTAGCATTGTCGTCTCAGGTTCAAGTCTCTCTGGGGGAAGACACACTTGAGACTCTGGTGGTATGAACAAACTACAAAGCGCTTGCCCAGAATATAGTGTTGCAACATTCTTAGGGTGAAGACTACTGCTATCAACACTAGTTAGTTATTTTCATAGCTATGTTTATAGGGAATTAACTACCTTGACCTTAATATGAACATTGAGAACATGAAGGTACCAACAAACAAGTCGGGTGTGAAAACTCATCCAACTGTGAGAAGCTAGACATAGAAAGCACATGACATACCCTGTGCGTATTCTCTTTTCTTTGAAGGAGATTAATACTTAAACCATGCACCCCTCCATACCCATGAGTGAAATTCCATGAAAAAAAGTGTCAAGCAGGAAAACTCCACCATCAATTCTAGGACCTTCTCTGACACTCCATCACACAACCTCCCCCTTAACATACAAGTTATAGGGGCTCATCCACCACACCTCAATATTATCCTCTTTAGGAAACACTAACCCTCCCTCATGGTTTTTCTCAAGTCACAAAAATGCCTCTCGATGGGGGAAGTACCCCTATTCCTTGTGCATTTATAGCTATCTTGAGCAACACAGACACAAGGTTACACTGACGCCCCACGTCACCCTGGTAAAAACTCAAGCAAGGATCAGAGAGAAAAGAGTACTTTACACAGTGTCTAATAATAACCACTGGAAAAAATTAAAAGAGAGATAGAGTGTACCTCTAATCATATCATCCTCTACAGGATCATAGACATCCAAATCTTGCGTCTGTTCACAGTCCCAATTACTAGCTTCCTAATCCTGATGTGGGCTATTTGGTGGTTGTGGTGGTGGAAAGACCTCATAACTTCATCCCCTACCTCTAAATCCTCCTACTCCTCTTCCATAACCACCTCCCTGGGGACCACCATGTCCCTGTATGGGGGATCCCTGATCATAGTGATGTCTCTTCCATGGAAGTTCACTTGTTTCCTACCTAAGATTCTCAGCACGTCTGGTCGGGCAGTCCCATGCCATGTGACATCGCCCATCACAAGCATAACACCGTCTCTCCACAAGTTTTCCCCTCACTCTATGTTTTCTCGGAACCATAAAATTGTGTGCTTGAGATCGATTATAGGGAGACCTACTACTTCAAGATCTTATCATCTGACGCCTGCTAGTTGCGAAAAATTTCTCAGCTTTGTTTCACCCACTACCACAACCAGCTGCATAACGCCCCTATCACAGAAATCTATCTATCACTATTTACTTCTCCATCACCCCATCATAGGTGGTGATGCAAAAGGGTAATATGATAGCACAAATCTTTATACGGAGTCCATGCTCAAACTTCTGTGCTCAGAAGTTTCTTTCATGGATCATGCCTATATAGTAGCGTGTAAGGTCTATGAACCTGGTCACATACTTTTCCACCATCATCCCTCCCTACTGAAACTACAGGATCTCCTGAATCCAAATGGAGTGCAAGTAGTATAGGTTGTACTCCTCAAAAAATAGCTGTTGAAAGTCGCACTATGAGAGTGCTGACTCATCGAGTATCTGAGCAACCAAGCTCCACCAACGCCTAGTTGTTCTATGGAAATTTTTTTCTTCCAAAGCCATTATATGATTTTTTTTATGACCTTGAAATCCTGAATAGGTGGACCACTAACTCTAACAAAACCTCTACTTCTTGATGGTATGGCTCACCATGAAACCTCAGCGGTCTCTATTGCTGGAACTCACAAAGTGCGGTCAGCCTATGCATGTCCTCAACCTACTCTATTGAGGTTGTCTACTTCTCAATAGGTGGAGGTGATGATACTTTCCCACCTAGAGGAAGGTGATCACATGATGGGTCCTAAATTAAGGCCTCATCTCTCATAGGGTTGTCATCATGAACCGGAGCCGATATCCTGGTTGACTATCATCACGGAGACATCCTGAATGTTATCAAGGAGTACCACAGTCAGATGATAATATATATATATACATGTATATATATATATACTAAAAAGGGGAGATGAATCAAGAATTATAGTCGAAGAATCAATCCTATATGATGCATGTACCATTATTCCCAGCAATAAGTGTCTTAGGGTGATAATTCAACAAGTGAGTAATCAGGACCCTGGTGAATGGATATGTTGGTCACTCATACCATCATTGGACTCCCTCACCTGAGAGTCTCTCTTGAGACACTTAGAAACTTTTTCCCTGAACCCAACAAAGTCATTTTTAGGTAAATTTTCAAAAAAAATCCCAAGGGTATAACCTCCCTCTGATTCCACTTTGTCATAACCTGACCCATGTCGGGGCTCGAGCTGCAACTACCCTAAGCCCGCCTCCATAGGCCATGGGGTGGAGACTAGAACTGAAGGCACAATAAACTTGGGAATCCATTTTCCTAGGAACCTGTATACACACATATCCAACTGAATAAAAAATTGCAAATCTAAAGAAAAAAAATACTACACTTGTATATATAAACCAAAAACATGCAGGAACTGCTAAACAGTACAAGTAAGATATAATAAACTCAATGGGAAAAAGGAAAAAATACACACCCAACTAAAAAAGTTCCACAAACTAGCAATAACTGAAAAGTAAAACAGCTAAGAGAGCCCCTCTCTTGGTACCTAAGATACCACCACTGTACGTAGTCCAAGCACTTGTATCCCTATGCTCCTTTGAAGTCATGATCAACCTGTCCATTCTATGCATAAGGCATGACATGTGTGGGCAAAGCCTGTGCAAGGGTGAGTATAAAAATAATCATTAGGATGCCTTGAAAAGGTGAAGGGGGATCTGTAAAAGATACTCTGAAAAGGAAATAAGTAGATAGGACAAGGTATAGTAAAAGGAGTGTAGTTAAACCCAAAAAAAATGAGTGAAGTATGCTCATCCAAGAACAAGGAGATAAAAACAGTGAGAAGATGAACTTATCATCTAGTATTTGCTACCTATAGTAGGAGATTATAATTTTACAACTATGATAATATAGACATGGAAAGAATTTGGAATACCCTGCATGTCTTCACCTCTCCTGGAATGAGAGTAACCAAAACCCAAGGAGTGGGTATTGGAAATAGAATATATGTGTGTGTGTATGTGTGTGTGTGTTTTCTCAGTCAAAGAAACCCAAATGAGAGAGAGTAAGGGGATCGCTATCTCAAAACTCAACCTAAGAAAGTGAGTATCCAACATTACCAGAAGTAACCACCGTCGATGCCCAGTATCTCACATGTCTTCCCGGAACTACAAGTCAAAGGGACTCAATCACTACACCTTCATACTATTTGCTTTGGGTGGAACTGTCTTGTCCTCACGGTTTTAGGTCACATCACATGGATGCATCTTTGTGGTAAAATCATCCCTATTCCTCGTGATTCCAAAGGTACATAAATGAATGCCTCTTCACTATGTCACATAGTCGATAGGTCATGTACCAAGGTCGAGGACCCATGACCAGCCCGGTTGGAGGGTTCCATACTAGTCATCGGGTATTTGTGCCCTAGTATGTTAAGGGGGGTCATCACTCAGAATTCAATGGGGACCCACTACCCATCCCCACTGGAGGGAAGCTCAGAACTGACATCAGGTACCATTGCTCAACCCAGCTAGAGGTAATACCAAAACTGTTATGGTCTTCCCTATAGGATAGTACCTCTCAGAAATCACCAAGGAGCCACATTGGACAACCATGATGAATGGTAACCTCTTGTAAAGCACCAAGGAATCACATTGGTTATCCCCGGTGGATGGTAACCTCCCATAATTCACTAAGGAACTGCACTGGTTATCCCTACTAGATGGTAACCTCTTCGAAAGCACTAAGGAACCACACTGGACATACCTGCTAGATGGTAACCTCCCAAAAGAACGTTGTTACAATCATTGGGTGCCACCCCAAGTAGGCATCACACCTATAACATCTTTTGTTGTATTGTAAAGTGGTACACAGTGCATGTGGGGCCCACACAATGTGTGACCCTACCTCATCGCCTAGCCTTGTGCCTATCCATTCTCAAGTACTAAATTGTGAAAAAGAACTCCTGATCATTCCAAGATACTCCCAGAGTACATGGAACATCTAGTCAGAAGTCTGATAAGCGCACGACACTCATCGTTGATCTGAAGGGCCAAAATCATAATTCGCTAACATGCCTCCTCAAGCGGCCCCAGAACATTTGAATATATCACTTCATAAATCTTATACACACTCACAAAAGTGGATACTGATCTAAGCTGAGGGTTCTCTTCAAAAACAGTAGAAGGATCTTCCATTGATATTCCTTTCATGTTTTTACAAATAATAAGATCATGAAAAAGGATCTACATTTCCAAACAGATCACACTATTGTGATCCTTGTGGGAAAATTCACAAGATAGACTATTCATTCTCCCCAATTATACATCTGATGGAAAAATTGTATGTCACTGCATTTCATTTGAAAAGCATCACATGAGGCCTATTCCTTGATCCTAAAATTAATTATATGGATTTTACCATTACGGTCTTTACAAAAAAACCCATAGGATTAGCTACTCGTTCTCCCGGAATTGATACCTGGTGAAAGAACTATATTTCACCACAACACATGCGAACCGGGCCCCATGGGGCCCAAACATAGACCTTAGTTTATACACCCAAAAGTAGTCTTGAAATTTCCACACAAATAACATGGTTAATCTTTCACTAAAGTTGCATCAAATGAATGTTCCATTTAGAAGTTAGGTTCGATAAAAAAACCCAAATAATAATATTATTATTATTATTATTAAACTTAAGTGTTTTATAAAACTAAACCACAAGACCAAGTCTTAAAAGTCCGAAAATGGTATAAAATTATATGTCTTGATGAGAAGGATATGTGTCCTCAAACAGTGCGTCAATTGGATGCTCGAGTTAGGAGAGACGGCTAATTAGAGTTGTATGGCCCGATTTGAACTGGTCCGGCCCATTATGGCTGGACCGATCCGCTTGGACCGGCTCACTCCGGTCGGCCTGGTCCGATGTGCTCCAGCCCATCTACTAGCCCAGCCTACTTTCTGGGCAACCCGCATTATTGGCCCACTGGATGACCAGTCTGCCTCACTGGCCTCTGCCTCGGATCTCCTTGGATCCCCTCCATGTCAATACGAAACTCCCTATGAACCGCAACCTCTCAAGGCCTTGGTCTCCCCGCATGACCGCAACCCTACTCCGCTTGGCAACTCTAAATTATCCACTCAGAACATGACCCTATCTCCCTTCTATGTTGTTGCCTTTACGTCATGCCCCACACTCTGCCTCAGCCGCTCACGACCCCGTCTCGATGTCGGTGCCTCGGTCACCCTCATGACTCGGTGCCTCGCATATCCATCTCACCTAGCTGACTAGATCCAGTGGTCGTTGTCTCCACACGGCACTCCAGTGGTCTATTCTGTGGACCATCGGACTCCATCTAGTCACCCAATTAGGAATCTGTCTATGGATTGGGGACCCTTAAGATGAGGGATTCATAGTGCCAACCTCTATTCAATGATCCACTAGTGTTTTAATATGCCCAAAAGTAGATGGTGGATATCCACGAAGAATGCATGAAGAATTGTTGAAATGGTGGTTTTAAACACAAATCAAAGGTTGTGTTTGTGCATCCATCAATGATTCAAGATAAAAATGAAAAAAAAGGCAATGAAATGGATATTCAATATAAAACTTGAATCAGAACTCAAAAGTAGAAGAAATCCTACCTCGAATCAGTCCATTTATCACTATCGATTCTTTCTATGTGCTCCTACTTCGATCTTATGAGGTTCTAATTAAGAAACTCCTTGAGTTGACAAAGAACGTATGAGAGATAGGGTTTGGTGGATATAGAGAGAGAGATTAGGGTATAACCCTAATCCTAATCCCTTAAATTTCCAATTATAGAAAAACATTAGAACCTGCCAACGGTCGTGAAATCTAAAACTCCCGAGCCCTCTCATTTTATGTCACATTTAGGAAAAACACCCCATTTTAAACTAAATAGTGGTCTTAGTTCTCTAATCCAAGCCACTGATAAAAATTTATTATATTTGTCATTCGAGATAAAATAATTAAGTTTGATTATTTTATTTACGATTTTCCCCTAGGTGACTTTTCTCACATAATTCCCAAGCCGACAAAATTTATATCCCTCCTATTGGAAGAGCCACATTCCGGACTCAACTATGGCCACAGATATCTGATCTGAGTTACCATTTTAGATTTATCCCACTTCTTTCATGTGCATAGTATAAAATTTACTTAATATTTTTGTATAATTTATTCCAGGTATACCGGGCCTTAGAATTTCACGGTGTCTCAGCACCTAGCTCTGGAAATATTCCTAGAAATATTCCAAATTCTTAAAAGTCAAAAACCATGCCTCTATAATACTTATTTAGAGTAATCCATAAAATTTAGATATATAAAATGAAATACATTGTTCATGGAGATGGTAGGTAGTACATACGCATGAACGTTGTTTCCATTTTTTAAGGGATAGAACAAAAGAAAATTAAATAATAATTTTCCTTAAAAAATAATTATTATTTCATATATATAATATATATTTATTAAATTTATCTTTATTACCTTCCATGCAAAGCGTTAGTGAAAAATGAATCACATCACTTTGCATGGTGGTAGTTTTTCGTACACAGGAGTGATGTTACCATATCCACCAAGTAATAAAAATTAAGAAGGTATATGTTATATTATAATTAAATGAGTATAATTATATTAAAAATATCATATATATTCATTAAATATGTCCCTATTACCATTCAAGTAAAACAAAATTGAAAAACACATCACATCAGTTTGTGAGGCAGTAGTATATCGTATACACAAGAGACGTTATTGTTTTCCAATGGGTTGGAAGGTAAGAAGGTGCGTGTAATGTTAGAACTTCAAAAGTATAAATATATTATAAATATATTATATAAACATTAACTACATCATTATAACTAACTCTAATAGGTGGTGACGGAAAATGAATAATATCAGTTTGTGAGGCGGTAGTCCGCCGTACACACGATCGACGATTTCATTTCCCATTTGATGGAAAATGAGATAGATATAGGTTATAAAATTAACATAATAAAATATTGGTATATGGGATATAATTTTGTTTTTATATCATCATATTTGAATAATATTTTAAGGATTTAGTGTAATAAATGAAATGAAAACACAAGTTTATGGATTATTCCTCTTCTTCGGAGAGACTCTTTAATATTAAACCGAAATCCTTATTAAAAGGGTTTACTAATAAAAATAAGGACTATAAGATGATAGTAGGGAAGTAGGGAATATTTTTTTTCTTATTCAAACAAAATTTTTTTTGAAGTGTTAAGTGGAGAGGAGATGGGGTGACAATTTATAGGTGTGGGAAAGGACATGTATGAAATTTTTGAAAATAATAAAGAGTAACCATGTTTTTCACATGAAAAAAATCCAAAATGAGTAATTCTTAAAAATTATTGGTTATAAGGTCAAAATATGTCTATAAAATATGTTTTAGAGAAGTTTATAGGTCATTTTACTCCTTATATTTTTAGTTTAACCCCAGATAAACTCGTTTTAATCTTAAGCATGGTAATTAATTTTTACCTTTTTACTATTAATTTTGAAAAAAATAAGTTAAAATTATTATATAATATAAATTATTATTATTCCAAATATATAATCCACTATTCCAAATTCTATTCAAATAATTGAACGAATTTAATTAAAATTAAACCCGCAGATGTGATGAAAAAATAGTTTTCCAAAGATACAATTTTCAAAAGTTTAAAAAGTTTTTATAAAAAAATTAAAAATACAATTGATTAAAATGACCTAAATTGGATTAATAAATATTTTATTGAACTAATTTTACTTTTAAAACCATATCAAAATAAAATGTAGCTTGTAAATTCTTTGAATGAAAAGGCGGTTTTTTATAAAACCTGGTATTTTTCACTATACACTGAGAAAATTATCCTTTTAGAAATTTCTATAAAAATAAATCAAAGATAATTTTGAAATTATGATTTAAAAAATTAAGTTTATTTTTATATATATATTTTCTAAAACTGTCAAAAAATAATTTTAAAATAAGTGCCCAAAAATACGACAAAATTGCCTTTTAGAAAAAAAAATTATAACATAAAATTGGATTTATTCATATATCATATATAGAAAACACATAATATGAATGTTAAACATTTTATTTAATATATAATATATAAATTTTATTAAAATAATTAACCAAATGTGATATGTTTAATTTATTGAGGTAAAACTCATTTGTGCATATAAAATAGTTTTTTAGAAAAAGATTTTACTTTCAAATGGTTATTAATTTAATTTCTAATTAATTGGTCACCAAATAATTCATTTTATGTAAATTTATAAACCATATATTTTAATTATTTAGTTAATAATATTCATAACATTCATTATAATGGCTAAGCGATAATAATCATATTAATTAATAATATTATAATAGTATGTTGTGTTTCACTAAAACTCAGTGTAGCGTGTAGATCAAGCTATCAAATAAATTAAATTTATTCAAAACAATTACTAAAATCTTAGGGTGTTATATTGTACCCTCATTAAAATGAAAATTTCCCTTTAAATTTCATCACTTTATTATAAATAACTGAGGATATTTATGCCTTATTACATCCTTAGGTTCCCATGTAGCTTCCTTAAACTAGTGGTTTTCCTAGAAAACTTTGACTAGGTGAGTGGTCTTATTTCATGGAACTTTCTTTATATGATCAAGAATCTCCATAGGTTGTTTATTGGTATGACCTCTAACTTCAATACATGTTTTGGATCAGGTGTGTACTTCCTTGGGAGAGATACATGGAACGCATCATGAACCAGAGAGAATTTTGGTGGGAGATCCAAATGATAAGCTACCATCCTGATATGATAAAAAATTTCAAAGGGACTGATATACCTAGGTATTATTTTCCCTTCTTTCTTCCACAGATAAATTCATAGAAACACTTTCTCACCTACTTAAAATTCTATACCATGTTGAAGATTATCAAAATTAATTTTTTTAACTTTTTTTTTGCATTATGTGTTGATGAATGGGTCAATCATTATCTACCATTTATTTATCTATCCTAAGCCCCAATATATTTATTTATCTAACTTTATTATATTATGTTGGAGATCTAAACTTATTTCCATGGATGGATTCATAATAATAAAGTTGGTTTTTTTGATAGAAATAAATTATTGTAAGAAAACTCAACTAGATGAAGGTGTTGATCCCAACTACCTTTGAAATCCAAAGAACAAGATCTTAGCATATTTTTAGGGCTTGAATTGTTCCCTCATACTGACTATATTTTTTAGGACGATACACAATTCTAAATCTCAACTTCGTATCAATAGTTTGGTAACGAATTTTCTATAAATTCATGTTAAACCTTAGATATTGATGAGAAGCAATTGAATGTGGTACTCCATTTAACCTTACTACTTCCTTAATGTATATCCTAAAAAGATGATCCAAAGAGAAATACAGTATGATAGAGATTAAGTGTTCTGAATTTGTAATGAAATTGACTAAAACCCATATATAATTATTCCCTTTAGATGTTTTGGAGAGTCTTATAATAAAATCCATGGTGATGTTTTCCCATTTTCATTCTGGTATGGATAATGGTTGGATAATCCACTTAAACATTTTTCTTTCAGCCTTAACTTACTGACATACCAAACACTATGACACATACTTAGAAATATATCCCTTTATGTTGTCCCACTAGAAGTACTCTTTAATATATTCTAGTGGTAGGTATTATACCCTTTTCATTATTCAATTGTGGGTTTAAATCTTGTGGCCTTATCAGATGTGATAGGTTGTCACCTAGAATAGATGTTATCCTTTTTCCAAAACTATATGTATATAATTCCTAACTTTCAATTACCCATATTTACCTCAATATTAAAGACAATTTAACTCATAAAGGTAACCAATACATTTAATTTTATCTCAAAAATTTAAAGTCATTCTTCCTCAAATAACTTTTTCACAAAAACATATACAAACCCAAAGGGTTGTATTGCATAAATCTCTCCTAAATATCCTTAATCTTGATAAACTACCATCACATAAAACCTTGAAATGGGTATCTATGACATTGAACTTATGATCAACCTTAAACTTATAAATCCATGATGGTATCCATAACTCTTAAGTTAATCTTACATGATTTGTTTATTCATATAAAAGATATTTCACCCTTTATTCCTTAAATAGGATCTTATATTATACATAAAAATTTCCATTGGGATATTGGGTTCATCCTTTCTCTAATAGAGTATCAAATATTATTTCACTGTTCTGGAATCCGTGGATAGTGAGATAATCAATGATCATAATCACATCAAATTTAAATAAAGTAACAAAAAAATATTTTTATGGGGATAATTAATATAAAATAATACATGAAATTACCAACTAAATAGTGGAGGATAAGTGTCCCCTAATTATCATGATTCACTTAATCTATTGTGATTTCATAAGATTTCCATTTTCCATTTTCTTTATAGATTTTTATGGCTTATCATCCTCATTAGCCCTTAAATTGGGGCATTGATTCGCATAATTCCCAACCTCCTTACACTTGAATAATTGGAGTGTTGGTAGTTAATTCTATAGATATTTTTATCTATTTGAATTATTAACTAACTTATTC
Source organism: Viscum album (assembly GCA_963277665.1). NCBI lineage: Eukaryota > Viridiplantae > Streptophyta > Magnoliopsida > Santalales > Viscaceae > Viscum > Viscum album. The sequence goes on from OY728165.1 coordinate 448,416,847, forward strand.
CCGTTATTTTGTTATTATACTACCCAATGACCATATTTTTTACACTTAAAAAATTTACTAGTCCCCTTAATACAATTTCCTCCATGTTTCCTTCTGTACTTCGAGCATAAAGGAAAGATCGTCTTCTTATCTCTATGGTTCTTAGTGTTTCTATTAAACTCTATCTTTATTTTCTTATCAAAACTATGAGATTAATGGGTAACTCTAATCTCCATTTACACCTTGAGAGCACATCAATCAATTTTTTCATAGCTATCAAAGTCCCTTATGTCTAACACCCTTTTGAGACTGGGTTTTAATCCATTGAAGAATCGATCAACCTTACTTTTAGGTTAGATGATAATTCTAAAAGCGTATGTCACAAGTCTTGTAAAATTTTCTTCATAATTACCAAAAGATTCATCATCTTTATTCTTTAGATCATGGAATTCCTTCTCCATTTCTAAACATAAAATACGAGGGAATTACTTATTGAAAAATAAAATCTTAAACTCATCCCACTCCATGGAGTCAATTTCATCATGTTGCCTCGTATTCTTGATGAGTTTCAACCATTGATCTATTTCTTCTTCTAAATGATAGACAGCCAAATGGATTTTCCATGTTCCAAAAAATAGATAATGGAAAATATCTTCTATTGGTACTGATCCATTTCTCAACAACTAGCAGATCTGTAGAACCACTAAAATATGGTGGACGTTTCCTTATGAAGGACTCAACATAATTTTGTTCCTTCCGTTATTCATTTGGAAGTTTAGCATAATTCATAGCTTGAGAAAGTTGTGTGAGTATATAAATGAGAATTTTCATGCCATATCTCATAGAATTAAGTTATTCAAAAGTAAAATCATTAAATTTTCCATTGTATTCAGTATTAACATGGTTACTTGGAGTTCTATCCATTGACTAAAACCAAAAGCATAGTGTGTGTTTAAAAATAATCATAGTGGGAAACCACATAATCATGAAGAATCATATATAGTATGTACAAATAATAACACAATCTTTACAATATATGGCACCTTTGGCTTAACCTAATTCATTCATGGTCATTATTTAAATCCTTAATGATGTCTCGTATAGAGTTTGTAAATTTCCAAAGAATATCCTCTGGGATTGTCACGCTTGGTGTGTAGTAAGGCCTATTTTTGTGTACCAGGTAATTCTAGAGTCAATCTTGATGCGCCTTTTTCAGAGTTATTTTCACCTAGGTAAATATATTCCAGATCCATGTCCACTTGTAGTATCTAGATAGGGATTTATTTCTAGTAAACCACTCTCTCTTTCCTTCACTGATATTCTAGGATATTTTTATATACATAGAATTATCCATAGACTTATCCGTAGACTTATCCGTAGGGATATCACTATGGTTTTCCCATCATAGTTTCCAAAATTTAACTAAACATATCCTTTGATCCCAACTATAAAGACCCTGGATTTTCATAAATATATATTATATCTTTTTAGATGAATATTCATTACATTATACAAATTCATGCCTAAGGATCATAAAGGTATAGTTCCTTTAGAAACTTGGAAACATAAAAAAATGGTTCATAATAGTTTTACATTATCTCCCACTCTCTCTCCAATCCATATTTTTTATTTTCTAATGACACTTTTAAGGGTAAGTGTGAACCAAAGACACATCCCACAAGTTATAAATCCAACTAATTAAACCGCAAAACCCACCCACTATGAGAGTCCCGCCCACAAAAAATACAATGTTAAAATGACCGTTAATGGTCTTACACTTACAAAATTCAAAATTCAAACTTCATCATTCTGTCTTGGTCCACGTGCCACCTAACGTCGTGTGATCCTTGATTCACACACCTTGTCACCTAACACCCCCATTGTCGCATCATAAAAAAATGATGTCAAGCCCTTCCACTAGAGTATGTTGTCGCTATTTTAATATCTTCATTATCTCCACCATTATCCAAGTCTCGATACTAGTCATATGAATAGCCAAAGCCTCAATTACTAACACAAACCAACCCTCATCTAAACAGATCACCAGAAACAATCATGCTAGAAACTGTTATTGTCACCAAAATCACACACAATGTTATAGCATACCACCATTAAAGATGAACACTGTCGTTGACCACTGAAATTAGAAGACTCCACCTAGACCAAACATCTTCAACACTAAAATGGGCCATCATCATCGTCGTTGTGTAATCATGAGGATCACCATTTTGGGGTTGACGTCATCAGTAGATACACCATTGAACACCACCTGTGTCAACAACATCACTAAATCTTATCCACCATAACCACCAGCGTCACCAGAAAATGAGACCATAAACAAAAATAAACCACCATCGAGAAAGAAGACCAAAAATTAGAAAATGAAACTAAGGAAAAAACCTAAAGAAGGTCGGGAATGATACCCTAAAGAAGGTTGGGGATGAAACCCTAAAAGGAATCTCAAAAACTGCAAACCATATAGCCCAAAACATTGTGTACCCGTCACTCCAACTCTTACCTGGAGAGTAGCGGTGGAACCCTAGGTCAGAGCAGGTTTGGGAGGCCGAGAATGAGAGGCTGACTCCGATAGAGGCTAGAAACCCAACGTCCACCGAACCAAGATCCCAAAGTCTCTGTGGTAACTCCATACTATCCCCAACCAAGAGAATCATGTAGGAACTTGATACTAGAGTAGGTTAAGGCGATGGAGGGTGTACAAAGTACATACCTTCATCAGAAGAACTAGAACTGTGGTAGAAAAAGTAGCAAACAAGGGAGATAAAAATCGATATTGAAGTGGAGAAGTTGAGAGATGAGGGGAGAATCCAAGATCCAAGGGGAGGAGCATAGAGTGATTAGGATACACAGAGGAAGGAATTTGAAACCCTATAGGAACAGATAAGATGAGCGTGAAGATCTCTCTCTGCAGAGAGTGCTCTAATACACTATATCTCTCCTTATCCATCATCTCCCACTTAGTGCCTAATAAATAGCACCCATCTTAGGCATATCACACGTAATGCCTACCATCATAACTTGGTGAAATAAACAAAAGAATAGGTGATCTTATATGCTTATTAAGGGTAAACAAGAATAATATATAAACATAACGTGAGCATACAGGTATGAGAACAAGATCATGAAATATGAAAACCATTCCCTTCATATCAAAGATCAAAATATTGAGTCATGGAATACTGATTAAGATTTCATAAGACATGAATTATAAGGAAATAAAAGAACATGATCCATGAGAGAATAACATTGACATAAGACATGGAATTGTGGAATACTCATATGAATAGAAAAGTTATTTCCATAGTAGTCAAGGTTCATTACCAAGGTTATCATAGTGGAATGAGTTAACTCCCCAAACCATCAAAGGGGTCAAGTTTCACTCCCAAGACTATCATAGTGGTTAAATTACCTTAATTAATTATGTTCACTCCCTATTCTAGTCCTCTTTATCTCATGATATTTCAATATTTACCCAATGCATTGGAAGAAGATATATTTCCAACCCGTTATATAATAAAAATCATATATATGTGCTCCAAAATATCCTAAAATGATCATCATATCAGAACCCATGAAAATAAATGGTTTTCATAAAAATTTCATCATAGAAAAACCTATAAAAATAGTTTTCATAATTACTTCATCATTTAATAAAATCATAACCTATGGAAAAAGAAGCAAGTTTTATAAGCATTTTATCATGGTATAAACCATGTAAGATAATTGGGTTTTGTAAAAATTTTATCATCATAAAAATAAACCATACATAGAAATAATAAGAATTTTATCCTTGGATCATATCCCCAGTAAAGAATAAGTAACATCAAAGGATTTCATCTTAGATAGAAATTGATTTTGAAAGATCACATGGAACCTTTTTGTGGAAAATATACTTTCCACTTTGAAAAAAAAATCCAAAACATAAAAAAATTAAAAATTCTTTTCTTTAAAAATAACCTTGGAAACTTATAAAAGAATCTTTAAAGATCATTTAAAACATTTCTTAAGTAATATATCCTTTCCACTTTTAAAAAAATATTAAAACATAAAACATTTTAAAAATACTTTTCTTTGAAAATAACCTTTAAATCTTATAAGGGGTTCTTTAAAACAATGATTTTTCATGATGAAATGAATTTTTTTATTCCATAATGTTAAAACAAAGATTCCTTTCACATTTTTAGTAAAATACAAACATGCCTTTTTTGGAAAATGACCTGAGGATTACTTTTAAAACACTTTGTAAAAAAAGGAAAACATGGATAAAAATGTATTTAATAAATAATTTAGATATTTTTAAAAAAATTGAAAAAAATTTGAATTTTTTTAGAATACATGTATTTGGATGGAAAATGGTTTTTGACCAAAGAGAGAAATCAGGTCGATTTTCTTTAAAAACATTCTTTTGGTTGAGTAAATAAAGAGGGTAAAATAAAGGGGAAACTATTATTCTCAAAAAACAATAAATGTATAATAAAATTCAAGAATTTATTAAGATAGGTATCATAATATTTCATCAATGGAAGCATAAACATAAATAATCTCAATAAACTATGAGATGGTAACATCAAGCCCTTATCACTTTAATAACTTTCAAATTGTACGCCCCATGAAAGAATAACATTAAATAAAAAATATAATATTATGATAATAAATAAATTCATGATATTTCATGTAAAAGGGAATTTATATACACCTCATAAAACAATATAGGTTCATATCATAATGTATGTCCCAAATTTGAAAAATTAAAACAAAATCCCTTACTGTTTTGGTATCTTTTGAACTGTAAACCTAGTGAAAGAGATATAATAAAATGGATATATACGTACCCACAATTTTAATGAGAAGAAAAATAAATTAATTTCATGGGAATTATATACATGACATATAATAAACAAGTGGTTAATATGGCATGTATCTCATAGATATAAAAGTGAGATGAAACATACCTTACCTTAAGTTTCAACTTCCTTCATACACATTCAAACCTCATATATAATAAATATAGGTTTATTATACATCTAATATATAACCATAATTATATATATCATACCATATATTATTTACTTGTGACATTTTATTACCCATTTATTAACAATTTTTTATTAAAATCATGTTTCATGTAATAACTACTTTGTTTTTCATGTATGTTTTGATTTGGTTGTTTTGATCCTTTTACTTTGATCATGGTTCCATCATATCAATAATTTTAACCATGATAAAAATATAATATATATTAAGTATATATTTATTTATAGTAATCCATATAAGTTATATATATAAAAGAAAATATATCGTTCATGGAGATGCTAAGACGTACGTACGCATGAAAATTGTTTCAATTTTTTAATTGATAGAACAAAAGAAAGGTAAATAACAATTAACTTATCCAAAATAATTATTATGTCATAAATATCACATATATTTATTAAATTTATCCTTATTACCACCCATTCAAATCTTTAGTGAAAATTAAATTACATCTCTTCGTGAGGTGGAAGTCCACCGTACACAGGAGCGATGTTAACATATCCCCCACAAAATGGAAAGTAAGAAGGTATATGTGATATAAAATTAAAGAACTATAATTATGTTAAAAATATCATATATATTCATTTAATATATCTGTTGAAACCAAAAAATGTGATCCATGTACTTTGATTCAAAATTCATGATGTTATCTGCACTTAGACACCAAATGAAGAGTTTGAGTAGAAATGCATCTTTATACCGAAAGAATGATTGGATTGGATTTTCATGTGCCATAAGAAATATCACATAGTGGGGGATGTATATTCCCTAAGAAATTTTCCCAATATAATGGCACGGTGTTGAGAACCTCCCTCAGATATTAGGCCATTGATTTAGAATGGGAGGCGGGGATGTATGTGTCATAACCAGAAACGTCCTCGACCCAACCTAAAAATTTCACAGTGAGAATATCTATTTTCTTGGGGTTCTGTGAAAGTAGAGAAGGGATCAGGCTGAAGGGCCTATATTGCAGCATGATAGTGATCCTGGGAATGGGTGTGGGGGTGCATGCCTCACGGTATGAAGAAGTGGATTCGCCCAAGTGGTCATATGTGCACACAGTCTATGCATAAAGAGGCTCATTCAAGCCCTACCTGCATGGACCATAAGTATCACTAGCCTCTGTGTGTGAAACCTATTCAAATCACTTGGGATTTGGACTTTCATGGCCTAGAAGTTTTTTACACCCTTGTTCAAGGTACCTATACAGGGTACCTGCGTGGACAACCTCCTTCTAACAAGGTCCCATATTTTCTTATAAATGGGACCCTGGGGATCATCATTTTTAAGACCAAAATAATAGAAGAATCCTCTAAGCTCTGGTTGTATAGCCCCTTCACTCAGGTCCTTAAAAATCCTTCAGGTAGATCTCTAAAACCCAATATAAGAGGGAATTAAAAGGGGTAATGGGATAAAATTCCCTTTATAGTCTAAAACACAAGACAGCTGCATGAGGCCCCCTTCCCCATAATTGAAAAACACAAGCATGAAGGTTCCTTCACATCTTTGAGACATGCGGGAGACCTTTCCAAGGACCCATGAGGAGACCCTTGGTGCCTAGATAAAATCCTCACCCAAGTGTTTTTTCCTAGGTGGTCCATCATCCAAGGTAACTCCATCTCACACAGACCTACCCCTATGCATATCACTTCTAGATCCACACCATTCCTATGTGAACCACCTCCTGCTTTCCAACCCTTGACCTGGATGAGACACCTTCTAAGACCTCTTTCAAGCCATAAATGGTAGGGATCCTCTTCCTTTAGATCCCTTGTCTAAGCGGGACCAAAATGAAACCTCCACTAAAGCCTCCAAACTTTCATGACCATGGAAAGATATTCATTTTCATGTCTCCCATTCAAATATGCATTACATTGGTCAGATATTTCCTAAACTTGTCCTACCTGACGATTAGGGTACTCATGGTGCATGTAGATATGCATTCCATCAATCATGAGGAACCTAACCCTAGGGGTAGTTCCAGGGAATTCCCAGTCTTAGATGTGAAGTCTAGGGCCTTTCCCTTCCCTCGTCATCTCTAAGACCATAGATCTCTAGTTCCAGGCAGGGAGGGAGAGGATCGTACTTGATTTTCCATTTAAGTATTAGTGACTAATCCTCTCCTCTTCCCCAAGAACTAGGACCATTTAATCCCTCTTAGAGTAAGGCATTAGGATTTTCTTATGGGTCATATCCATATGGGTAGTTTTATGTGACTGTCATGGATATGAAACAGAAGTATATGGGCACATCACATCCCCTTATTCTTCTCCTGTATCCCCAACCTCTTCCACCAGTAGAAGAAGGATCATAAAGTTTTTCATATCTTATTCTTCCTATTGTTTCTCACATTTGATCATGACTCGTGTGGGATTATAGGTTAGTAGTGATCATGATATACACATGGTCTGATGCATGTCTTGGAAGAGAATATTTTTCTAGATCTTCTTCTTTTCTTCCTTTAGAGGGATTCCATAGTTGTGGGACCTCAAATCCATGTATCTAACTCACTAAGGCATCTTCCTAGTCAGTGTATTCCCTAAATCAACCCTCTCATAGAGCTGAATTCCTTGAGAGACTTAGGGAATACTTCTATATGGTGTAATCCCCCAAACCACTCCTTGATCTTTAAATGGGCTATTTCCTAATGAAGCAAGTCAAATTGCATCCTCCTAAACAGTGTAAGCCCCAAAATCATTTCTTAATCCTATCAATGGGCCACATTCCCTATGATAAAAACCTTCATATGGCCTTTATATGAATGGGTCCTCACAACCAAACTACACAATATTTGATTCTCATCCAAATGGGTTATGTATAAAGCCTCCATGAGGTCCAAACCCAACACCCCAAATCAACCATAATTCTATCTGGGCCACATTCTCGGTAGATTCATATCTTACTTGGGAGCCCATATCCCTTCTAGGTCCCTTGGGATCAATCGGTGTTTTTACCACACCAAAAATTGACTATGAACCTTTGTCTTATACATACTTACCATACGATGTTAAACTTCATGGTTTGGTCCGTGTCACATGACCTTAAAAGGTATGATGTGTCCTGTTAAGTGGCATCAAAATACATGGGTTGTGATTCCTTTCACAAGGATACATAGGAATCCCATATCATGGGACCGATACCAGTATAAAAAAACTCCCATATCCTTATATAATGATAAACTTCATAGCACCCCACCATGTGGATTAAAACCAACATCGTGGTAATAAACGACAAAAGAATCTCTAATTTGTATATAAAAGGGTTCCATTTATGGAGAACCTAATATACATATATATATATATCCATAAATTAATAACCTTGAATACATACATATTATTATTAATTCAATACATTATAATAATTGATTATTAATTCAAGGGTAACCTATGTTATACTTGGGATTTAATGAAGGATTCATGAATAGATCTTAAATTTATATGAGTTTTGAAGTATGAAACAATTCCCCTAAAAGGGTGTGATGAGCCCGACCTCTCATCCTATTAAACAATGTGAGATCTTAATTATTGTTGTAAAAGTTACCTGATGAGTTCCATCCTTTGTAAATTAGGTCCATGAGTCATCCCATATATGAGAGTCATTGGGTGTTTTTGGTTCCACTAACAAATCCTGTTGAAAATCGCCCAGAAAGGATGTGGGTATATGTGCATGACATGAAGGTTGTACCACCAAAACCAAAAAAATCCATTACAATCCCACATGGTATTCAGTAATAAAACAATACCCCTATTATCATGCACATAAAACATAAATAAAAAACACATCACACCAGTTTGCGAGGAGGTAGTTTTCCGTACACACGAGTGATATTAATATTTTCCAATAGGTTGAAAGGTAAAATGGTGGGTGTGATATTCTAATTATAAAAGTATAATAATATAATAAATATATTAAATAAATATTAAATTCATCATTATATCCATTCATGAGAGGTGGTGATTGAAAATTAATAACATCGGTTCGTGAGGTGGTACTTCTTCGTAAACACGACCAATGGTTTCGTTTGCCATTTGATGGAAATGGAGATGGATATAGGTTGTGAAATTAAAATAATAAAATATAACTATATTTTAGATAATATTTTTATTATATCATCATAGTTTAATAATATTCTAAGGAATTATAGGAAGAAATAAAATTAAAATGAAAGTTTAAGGACTATATATCTTCTTCGGGGAGCCTCTTTAGGATCATACTTGAATACTTATTAGGAGGTTTAGATAATCATAATAAGACTCTAGGATGAGATGAGGTAATTAATAAAATATTTTTATAGGTCTTGGAAAAACCAAAGGGTTTTTGAAGTGTGAATAAGAGAGGAGAGGGGGAGTTCTTTTTAAGTGGGGGAGAGGACACACATTGATTTTTTTAAAAGAATAAAGTGTACCCACATTTTTCACATTACAAAAGAATAAAAAATGGAAAATTATAGAACCTTAGAGGCATTTATTTCTAAATATTTCTATAAAATTGGGGTTGGATAAGTTTCTAGGTAATTTTACACCTTATCCTTTTAGTTTAACCCCCGATAAATCCATTTTAACCTTAACCATGGTAATTTTTTTTTACTATTCATTTTGACAAAAAAAATAAGTTGACCTTAATATATAATAAAAATTATGCTAATACCAAATATGGAATCCATTTTTCATAATTATATTCACATAAATGGTGAAATTTAACTTAAAATTAAACCTATATATGCAATGAAAAACTGATTTTCCAAAGAGAAAATTTTCCAAATTTTAAAAAGTTTTCATATAAAAATTAAACATTAAATTGAATAAAATAACATAAATTGAATTAATAATTACATAATTTTAATAAATATAATTTTAAAACCATATCAAAGTAAAATTTATCTTGTAAATTATTTGAATGAAAAGGTATTTTTTAATAAAAACTATTATTTTTCACTATTCACTGAAAAAATTATCCTTTAAGAAAATTATAAAAAATTAACTCCAATATATTTTGAAATTATGATTTCAAAAATTAATTTTATTTTTTCAAATAAATTTTCTAAAATTTTCAAAAAATAATTTTAAAATAAGTACGCAAAATGCGACAAAACAGTTTTTTAGAAAAATACAATTTTTAAGCATAAAATTGGATTTATTCTTATATAATTTATAGAAAACACAAAATATTAATGTTAAAAATTTTATTGAATATATAATATATAAATTTTATTAAAATTATTTCACAAAAGTGTTTCTTAAAATTTTTTGAGCTAAAATGTGTTTGTGCGCAGAAAAATAGTTGTTCAGACAAAAATTTCATTTATTTTCAAGCTGTTTTAATTTTCATTTATAATTAATTAGTCACAAAATGATTAATTTTATATTCATTAGTAAGCCTTGTATTTTTATAAGTTATTTAATCCTATTCATGCCCACCATTCCAACTACTAGACGATAACTATCATATTAAATAATAATATTTTAATAGTATGTCACGTTTCATTAAAACTCAATGTTGTGTGTTAATAAATCTATTAAAGAAATTAAATTTGTTCAAAAAATCATAAAATATTAGGTTGTTTTAAAGAGGGTGTAAAATTTACATTTAAAAAATCAAATAATTTATACAAACTAAAAATAGAGCAAAAAATTAAAATAAACAAAGTAAACACAAAGGAATGATAAGAATTTTAAAATTCAAATGTAAAAGCAGAGTGGAAAAAAATAGAAATTAAATTAGTAATATAATTATTTTAATAGATTAAGTGATTGAAGAATAAAATTATTTATTAATTAATTTAATGAAATCAATTAAAAGGTAAAATATTTCAAAAGTAAATTCAGCACATAATTTGTTAAGGAAGTTTGGTAATAACGCAATTATGAGCCCCTACATCTCCCACCTAAATGGATTGATGATATCTAAATATATAGGGACCTTGAATTTTGAGGTATCCAAGAAACCTATAAAATAACACAAAACCCTTGGTTTTAGTGGTTACCATAAAAATTACAACAAGAACATTGATTTTAGAAGTTTTCCAATAACCTAAAAAATATCCCTTGGTTTTAGTTGTTTTCCAAGAACCCAATGGGAGAGAAAATAAAGATTTTCTTAGTAGGAAATACTTTTAATAAAATATCTTAGTTCTATAATCTGATAAAGAAGTTCTAATAGTGATAATGAGAGATGGATAAGGATATTGGGGATCAAATAATTTAGAATAGGAATTACAAAGGGATATCAAGAAGAAGTAATTTAGGATCCAAGGTTTGCTGTAATTTTTTATAGATTGATTTCTTTCAAAAATGATGAAATTTATTGGTTGTGAATCCTCCCAAGGGTTGTATTTATATCCACTAGGGTTCTACCAAATATCTTATTTAATTCATTCTTTGACCACTTGTCTCGATTCCATCAAGTAGACTATGGCTACCACTGGATAGAAAATGGGTTACCTATACCTCAATGGTCGTGTCCAAGTATCGCAAGAAAGTTGTTGAGCTCCACCATCTAGTCAGTGGTCCTTTTCTACAAATGTGAGTTTCTTCAGCTATTACTAGATGTCTGGTTCCTTTCTAGTGGGTATTTGGTGGGTTCAAACCAGTCGAGTCTTAAAGGCATCCCTCCATATTTCTTTTTATTCCATTATTTGTTTTGTTTCCTTACTTAGATGAATCCAAAACACTACAAATAAAACACACTTAATATAATTCATTATAACCAAATATGTGATTTTATGATCATTAAAACAAACTAAGAGAGTGGGTTATAACAATATCCCCTCATGATGATCACAAACACTTGAAATAACAAATATATGAAAGTATTTTCAAAGGAATGCATCCAAGGTATTTTTATAAATTAATTTCAATATTTCATAATCAAACTCAAACTAGTACCATTGAACATAGAATTCTCCCCCTTTAAAAAAACAAATAACAAATAACCAATGTACTTTACATTTTTTGAAAATTTCTCCATTTCTCTCCCAAATTAAAATATATTAAAACAAATAATTCCTCCCCTTTTGTGATTATCAAAAAGAAACATATAAAAAAGGTTAAATATTAATATAAATAAATCTATTCAATAATATTATAAAAAAATGATTGTAATATTTGAAAATTGAATTTCAAAATCTTTCAACATTGAAAAATAAAAATATTATTAATAAGATCAAAATATTATCAAAATGGGTGTTCCTACTAGGAAAATTTTAAACTATATAAAATGGTTCGCTCCCCCTCAATTAGAGAATTAAAAAAAAGAGTTATAAAATAATGAAATTCAGGCAATAAATGGAAAATATAAAATATTTTAAGACTAAGAAAACATTTTCAATCCATCATTATGGTTTGTAATGGCAGTGTTAATTATCCAAGGCATATTCCCTAAGAGTGTCAAACCAAGTGTGTAGTAAAGGACCACTGCTTGTGCATAGGGTGAAGATCAGATTAAAAATCCAACCTTCCATTTTTGAGGTTATAATACCCCAATGTTCATATATGCTAAAACCATATCAACTTTTTTGTATCTATATAAGAATTTATTCACTAGGAATAGTAAAAAAACTTTAGTTTTCCAAACTTAATGGAATACTTGAAATAAATTCAAGATTTAAAGTAAAAAATAGATTTTGAAATAAATTCAATATTTAAGATATTTGGTAATTAATTAAAGAAAGAAATTATAAAATTTTCATAAATAATTGAAATTATATAAAACAATTTTAGTGTATGGTGAATTTCAATAACTCACTAAAGAAACCCATTAGAGAAAAAAAATTGATTCTATTATATTTTCCCCCTTTGGAAAAAAGAAACCCATTAAAAATGGGATATATTGATAATGTATATATAATAAAAGGAATTTGAAAAATAATATCAATTAAAATGATTTAGGAAAATATTATACTCATAAGAAGGAATATATCATATAAAACAAATATATTTATATATAATGTAATATTTCATTACATGATTTTAGGTATTTCTTGAACCTTGGTTTGATCACACCTTAATGGGGGCTTGTATTGAGTTATTTTTGGGGAAGTTTGGAAAATATCAAAACATTTTTAGGATATGAATGATTAGTGCATAGTTATGGAAAACTATGTGGTTTATCCTAGAAAACCATACACCCTATGTTGAGCCACTAGAAGGGGGCACACAGTTTTCCCATACTATGTGGACACCCCTCCAAACTGTGCACCCTTGGATCATGTGGGATTTTATATTTGGTGCATAGTTAAACTAACAGGGCCTCCAAACCATTCACCCCATCCAAAAGTTCAGTAGGGATACACGGTTATGATGCACGGTTACTACTAACTGTGTGGCGCGTATAGAAAATAATGTTTATAGTTTCTAATTTCCCTTAATTTTTTATTAAAAATATTGGTACCATTGGTTTAACCCCTAAAAACTCCCCATTCAAACTTTATATGATTAATTTGTATTTGGAGGATCTTAAGTGGTGATTTTGACTCCTCCATACCCTTATCATGTCATATTAAAGAACCAATGATTGTGTTTGATATCCTTTCAGTGAGATTTTATCCACTCATGTATTTTCTTCTAATATCTTATTCTATCCTCCTTATATAATGATATATCTTCATGTTATTAATAGATATAAACTCCATTTTGGTGGATCTTTATTCTAGGTACTATTAGAATTACCAGATTTAACATTGAAGTAATGATTTCAGTTTTTTCTAAACCAATTCCAATAGTATGTGTGAAAAAAAAAATTCATCGGTTTTACTAAAAACCAATGCCAGAAATTTTTATGATTGGTTTTTGGCATCAGTTTTTAGTATAACCAACGCAAAAAAAACCTCCAAAGGAATAATATATGGTGTCAGTTTTTCAAAAAACTGACTCCATTAATAGCAAACTCAGGATCTTTCAGTGTTGGTTTTTATAAAACTGGACCCCATATATTAAAAAAAACATTTATGGCATAGGTTTTTGGGAAAACCGACACCATATATTAAAAAATTTATATATTTGGCATTATTTTTCCCAAAAACTGACACTAAAAAGTTTTTTCAGACTCTTAAACATCGGTTTTTATAAAAACTAACGTTGAAAGTCTTTTAAAAATAGTCAGGATCAGGAAACCCTCATGTTTTTGGATCTTGAAAAGTTAAACCATGACAACTCCTCTTGGATTGCGATGACTTTAAAGGTGTATTTGTGATCTCAAATGGCCGTTCTTGTTGATTTTATTCTATTTTCATGGTCTACGGTCTGAGTTCTTGATTATCTCCCCTTGTTTCATTATCTACAGATTGTTTTTCTTCCGAAGCCTATTTTTGGTGACATTCAACCCCAGTTTGATTTTAGTTTTTTTCATATTTATTTATCATTTTTACAATAATTTTTTGAATATATCTTTCAGTGTTTAATTTTCTAAAGTCTTCCATAGAGTAATGTTTGGATTTGGATCTATTTTTGTGTTAAACTCCAAATTTTGTAAGTTTTTTTTTAATTATGAAGATAAATTAGTTATCATTTAATTATGTTTTTGATTTGATTCAATTATTATTTTATAGTTTATTATAAATTTTTTGGAACATGGTTAATAGTTATCCCTAAAAGTTATCATCCCATATATAGTAAAATGTACAAGTGGGCAGGGATGTGATTGTTGTTCATGTAGATTTTTGTTATGGTTTATTATGGTTTCACCTTGACTGATGTTATTATATTCTTATCTTTACTAATTTATGATATTTATGGTATTTACACTTGACCCGGTATAGGAATGTTATAGAATTACATGAATCTTTATAAGAAATTATAGATTAACATGTACTGCATATGACATTCCATGTAGGTTACATTACTATGCTATTTTAAATTTACTGATATACCTTGTATGTTTCATTAGAATGACTTTTACATATCATGATAATATTTTTATAAGAAAACATAATATTATCCTTTTTATGTATTTGATAAGCATGCTTTTTTTCACAACATGCTTCTATTATATAATTATCATGCTTTGAATATATTCTTTTCTAGAGTGTTTCCTACTTATGTAGTCGTTTTCCATGCATATTTGTTATGTTGGTGCCTCTCTAGCATGTCTAATGATAATTGTTGAAGTTTTCATGATTTTTATAGATTTATTAATGGTTCTCATGTGCTTTACACATTTAGGTGATTAATTAGTAATCCATGGTTTAATTTCATGCATCTATACTTATACATCATGTTTTCTTTTATTTATTACTTGTGATCTCATTCCATGAAATAATTTTTATGCACTGTTGGGTCAAATAAAATTCTAGAATCAATCTAATTGAAGTAAATTTATAATTTAGCATCCAATGATAGAAAACCTATAGATTCAATGGTGTACTTTACTAGGAGATATATTTCATATTAATATAAAATGATTTAAAAAGTAATGTATGTTTTTATTAGGTTTCCTCAGTTGGTATAAATATTCTCTTTCTTATTTTTTTTATTATAATAATAATAGTTTTAGGATATAATAATGAAAATAATGAATCAAATGTGTTGTAAGATATACCAACTTAGTTATGTATTTAATTTTATCTGTTATAATTTTTGGAGTATTACGATTGATTTCACTTATAATATGAACCTTTACTCTAATTACCATTTCATATTACTAATAATAAGTAATTTTTCACCTGTTAAATTAATGAAATCTTCAATACTTTTGACACATGAAACATCGAAATAATGTAACAACTATGTAAAATGAACTAATAAATTTTAGAAGATCGATATTATAATTGAATTATAATATCAATATAACACATGTATATAATATGAAAATAAAAAATTTACTATTTGTAAATGTGTTTCATATCTGATATTTTCTATCTGATTATCAATAGTTTTTATTAAATGTGTTTCTATTTACAATTTATCTGTAAATATATGTGTGTGTGTGTGTGTTTATGTTTATATATTTTAATATATTCACCAATTATATTGTGACATCATTTATTGAATGGATCATAATTGGATACATTTACGAATAATTTCTAGTGAATATGAAAAAGGATTTGATGAATTCTTGGAATTTACTAAATGACATCTTCAAAACATTGATTTCATTTTTCATCCATGTGTAAAGTGTTTGAATATAAGAAAGTTAAACTCTAGAGAAATCAATTATCGTATCATATTTTATGGTTTTATCCTTAATTATACACGTTGGATCTGGCATGGTGAAAGAACTAAAAATTAAACATCCAGTGTTGAATGATTGTATAGTGATTCTGAGAAACCATTATTCCCAGGTTGTAGTAAATATACAGTGTTATCAGTAGTTTTTAGATTAGTTAACTTAAAAGAAAAAATGGGTGGAGTAATAAAAGTTTATCCAGATTTCTTGAGCTTTTAAAAGATAAACTTCTAGAAGGCAATGGGATTCTAGATTCCAATTATGAGGCGAAGAAAATATTATTCCTAATGGGATTGGAGTATAAAAAGATACATGCTTGACCCAATGATTGTTTACTCTATAGAAAAGAATATAAATATTTATCAAGTTGTCCAACATGTGGGACATCACACTATAAAATAGATGGTAAAGTCAACTCAGATTCAATCTCAGGTACTGTCATCTAATGTCATCAAAAATCAATTTGGTAATTTATAATGATATCATACAATATTTTTTGCATACAATTCTGATAATTCAACTGGGATTCATTATTATATACTAGAATCAAAACTCCTACTAAATTAATTTGGTACCTTCCAATAATTCCTCATTTGAAGTGTATATTTTCAAATTCAATTGATGCACAAAGGTTAAGATGACATTCAGATGAGCACATCTCTAATGGTAACTTACATCACTATGCTGATTCACTACAGTAAAAGAATTTTGATAAAAAATCATGATTTTTGAAGTGATGTTAGAAATATAAGAATGGGATTGTATACTGATGGAATGAATCCATATCGGAGCCTCAGTAGCCAACGCAGTTCATGGCATGTTTTTCTGGTAGTTTACAACTTTTCCCCTCATCTATGTATGAAGAAAATATATGTTATGATGAGCTTGATGATTTTTGGACCAAAACAACTGGGAAATGATATTGATGTGTATCTTTCACAATTGATTAATGATTTGAAACTACTATGGGAGGAAGGTGTTAAAGTTTTCAATGCATACAAGAAAGAGTATTTTCTTTTGTGTGCTATGATAATTTTCACTATAAATGAATTTACTATATATAGAAACTAATCTTGATATAGTGTTAAGGGACATAAATCATATCCAATTTGTGAAGAACAGACTTCATATTATCAATTGCAGAATGGAAGAAAGACAATGTACGTAGGAAATCAAAGATTTTTTTGAATTGATCATCCTTATTGTAGATTGGAAAAAGTATTTAACAGTTCACAAGAATACAAACTTCCCCCTCGACCATTGCCGGTTGAAGAATATTTTGATAGGGTGAAAAATATTGATTCGGGATTTGGAAAGAAAATAAGTTATGGTATTCAAAGAAATATCTTAAGGAAGTAATATATTTTTTTTGAACTAACTTATTGGATATTTTTAGAGATAAAACATAACATCAATGTTATGCATGTTGAGAAAAAAATATGTGATAGTTTGATTAGAACTTTATTAGACATAAAAGGAAATACAAAACATGGATTTCATGATAATTTGTTTTTAGTGTCTTCATGGTATTAAATTACCCAGTGGTTTTTATTCAAATGTGAATAATTTTGAGTCATTGAAGAATTGTAAATTAATAGGTATGAAATTTCATGATTTCCATCTATTGATGCAACAACTTCTAGCAGTAGTAGTGCACGGTATATTACCAATAGCTGTCAAAAATACTTTCATCGGGTTATGTAATTTTTTCAAATCCATTTGTAGCAAATTCATTGATCCAAATTTGTTAGATGTGTTAGAGAATAAAGAAACTCTTATTATTTGTCAACTAGAAATGTATTTCCCACCTACATTTTCTTATATAATGGTTCATCAACTAATTCATTTGGTGAATGAGATAAGAATATGTGGGCCTATTTATTTATAATGGATGTATCATTTTGAAAGATATATGAAAATTTTTAAGGGATATGTTAAAAATCCTTATCGACCATAGGCCTCTATTGTTCAAAAATATATATTAGAAGAGGTTATTGAGTTCTATACTGATTATTTGTATGAGGTGGAGCATATTAGTCTCCTTATATCTCGACATATTATAGTTGATAGTGAAGGTAAAGGGGTTTGAGGATTAAAGGTAAAGTTCATTCCACGCGATGAAGTGATGCATGCACATTTGTATATTTTGAACAACACAGATGAGAATAAATCATATATATCCTCACATATTTTTGAATTAAAGTTATGATATTAGAAAAGAAATGAAAAGTGGTTGATGATTGAGCATAAGAAGATATTTGTTTCATGGTTTAAAGATAAATTCACCACAGATATATTTGTATCAGAAACATTGAAGTGGTTGGCCGGGGGACCATCTCTTAATGTGATCACATGGTTTGGTTTTGATATTAATGGATAAAAATTTTACATAAAAAATCTAGATGACAAGAGTACCATTCAAAATTGTGGTGTGATGGTTTTTACTGAAGTAGTGCATTTTTTTAGTGCCAAATATAAAAACCCAATTTCTGCATCAATGCCATATTTTAGAGTTCTTGAAGACATGTGGAGAATTTATTATATTAAATTTCGAGTCATCGTTTTTAAGTGTAATTTGGTTGATAGTAAGAGTGGTGTGAAAAATGATGAATATGGGTTTAAAGTGGTTGATTTAAAAAGATTTAATTACAATGAGGAACTATTTATCATGGAGACATAGGGAAAAGAATTATTTTATATCATTGATCCACCAAATGATCAATGGTCCATCATTTTTTAAGGAAAAATATACCATTTGGGTGATGAGGATGATACTGATGCTGTTATTGATTTACATGAGCCTTATTTATCTATTACGCAATTTTTGGATGATTACAATGAGTATAAGACAGACATAGTGCATGAAATACGTAATGATCATAATAAAGTCATGTGGGAAAACACTAAATTAGTCTCCTAATTTTTTTGGTAAATATTTATATTTTGTTTCTTTTTTTGAAACTTACAAATGCATTCCTCTTTTTTACTTACTTATTATTTTTTCTTTCTTGTTTCTAAATATTCAGTTTTCTAATGATATGCAGGTACACAAAATTTCATTACAGTTTCTAGCAGCAATGTAAGATACAGATAGAGAGGAGCAGTTACCAAGGTATATCTATTTTTTCATATTATTAAATATTCAGTAATATACTTATTTAATGAAAGAAAACTATTAATTCACAAAAAAAATTACAGGACTACTGATGTGTCCTTGGAAGAGGAGACTTCTCCTATTACTACTAAAAAATAAAGTTCTCAAGTTGGTAAATATGGTATTACATGTTTACCAAAACAATCACTTACTCATGATGATGACATTTTACACATCCGTTTTGATGATAATAATAATGAAACTGGCCCAAATGTAGTTCATTTTATCAGTTCTATATCGATGTAGAGCCATTGCAGGATTAGTATTTTATATACTAATTGTAAGTCAGTGGATAGGATGGTGTAGCAACAGCTTTGGGAGGCCGCGATGGTAAAATATCTTAATTGATTTATTTTATCTCATTTTTTGAATATTAAATATTTTAAATAACATATTTAATTTATTCAATTTCAGATGACATTCAATTTTAAGGAAACTAAATAAATTAATAAAATACATCTCTCTTTAATGGTGGTTCAATGGAGAGATTCTAAAACAAAACTGACAAAAATTTATGTTTTTGGAGAGAGAAGTTTTGAAAACTCATGCCTCAAGTATCAGTTTATAGATGAAGATACATGGAAGCAATTTGTTGAAAAATGTCATGAAGAAAAATTTCAGGTATGATAATTATTTTATATTGTAAAATTTATTATATATTTTTCTAATTACTTAGTAGTTTATTTTTATATAATAGGCCTCCAAGAGATCTCTTCAAGAGATTCAGTTGAGAAATGTATACCATCATACTTTATCACATGGAGGGTATCCATATTTGGAGAAGAAAATTATTGAAGAAAAATTGTAAGCATTAAGAGATCGATCTAGTAGTGGTTAAAAAGAGGTTCAACAAGGTCCTCTATCTCCTCTCACTCACCATGAAAAATGGAAACGAGCAAGAAGAAGAAAAATTTAATAGTATCTTATAAAGAAATCTAAGAAAGTGTCTGATAAAATTGTAAGTAAATGTTATTTATTTTTCATCAATTTTTATATTTTATAAATTTTAAACACTAATATAACTTTTTCATTTTTATTTTAGAATGAACTTCAGGAGAAGGATACACAGGGCTCTTTTATCCCCGATGGATGGATGGACATCCTAGCCACTGCTTTGGGAAATGGGGAACACCATGGACATGTTATAGGATATCAGAAAGGTGTTAGTATTCAGAAGGTTTTTGTTCAGAGTAAGCAATCAAGAGACCCAGAAATAGAATCCTTAAAATTAGAGCTGAAAGATATGAAATAGTTTATGAGTGATAAAATCCAAGCATCAGTGCAGAAGTATTTTTTAGAACACTTTATAAGACAATCACGGTCTGCGCATCCTTCCCCAGTATATTATTTATTTGTCATCAATTTTTCTATTTTATAAATTATAAATACTAATATAACTTTTTCATTTTTCAGCCCTCCCAACCTGCTCACCTGAACTACCCTGCCCCGTATGAGCAGCCTTCCCAGGTATATTCTTTATTTGTCATAAATTTTTCTATTTTATAAATTATAAACACTAATATAAATTTTTCATTTTTTAGCCTTCCCAGCCTGCTCAGCCGGACTACCCTGTCCCATCTACCTACTTTGATCCTCCACCTCCTCGCTTAGAACAATTAGTATATTATTTATTTGCTATCAATTTTTCAATTTTATAAATTATAAACACTAATATAATGTTTTCATTTTTCATCCTTCCCAACATTCTCACCCAAACTACCCTGCCCCATCTGCTTACTTTGATCCTCCACCACCTCACTCGGACCAAAACGTATACTATGATTTGTTTGTTGGAGATCCTCATACAAATATTTTTGTGTTAGGACTCATGCATTTTGTGGGGGATTCAGTACATCAAAATCCTATGCAGATGGGTTAGGTTATAGAATTAGTACTTGGTATTATAGATCTTAATGATCTACTACCATTTCCTATAGAGTAGATCACCAGATTTGGGGATTGTCTGGGTCATTTTTTACTTTGTCGAACTGGTCTTCTTTGTTATATTTCATATAAGGCATGAGTTTTTTTAAATATTATTTAAAAATGATTCAAAATTACTTATAATATTTTCTTAAATTTAACTTATATAAGATTATCTGAAAGAAAAAAGAAGTTTCACAAATGAAACAAAATATTTAGGAACAATCGACTATAGATACTTCAGATATTTCTTATGGGATAAAAAGATTATCTCAGGATTATTCTTCATTGAATTATATCTATGAATTTCAGATGATGACCAATATATACAGAAGAGAATATTTATAAAGATTACTCAAAGAAGATATCATGTATCTAGTTGATTTTGAAGAGATCAGCTTGAATGTGGTGCAACTATTTTCCATGTAAGTAAATTGAAATTTTAATTTTTATTTATTTAATAAAAGATGGTTTTAAATTGACTAGATATGTTTTATTTTTATATTATGTATCTACACACACTTATTCTACAAAATGAAAGTACATGAATTTATGGTTTTATAGATCTAGAATTCATTTCCATGGTAGTGAAACATTTGAAGAATCCTGATAGAGTTGCATATATATATATATGAGATATTATCACATATGAAGATTGAGTGTTGGTTTCTGCCTTTTCTTGATAAGTAATAATAGAAACATAATTATGAAGTAATTATCATTATAATGTAATTAATTATGAATTTTTTGAATTTTAGGGGACATTGGATGTTAGGCGTATTGTGCCCAAGTGAATGCACCTTATATTGATTTTTCTCTTTATTAGGGAATGTTCGTAAAATATTTTACACCTTATTATATAGGTAAGTTTTTTTTGTTTTTATAAGATCTTTATGTTTAATTATCATTGTTTAGACATGTATTATTAGTTCATATATATGAAAATGCAGTTCATTGAAAATTTTTAACAAGGAATACATGTCGATAAAGACATGAAATAAAATCAAATATGTAGAAGTACAGGTAATTAGTTTTCATATGAGATTTTATTCTGATTTTTTGTTATATATTGATTTTTATTATCAGTTTAATGTTTTATAACTGTAGTTTCTTCATCAAAAAGGACATGTTGAATGTGGTTAATATATTCTACGATTCATATATGAGATAATCACAATTGGGGAAACTACTAAATTTGACAAGGTTAGTTGTATTAAGTTTTTTATATTGTCATCCATATTATTCTATTTTTTTATCTCATATCATTCAATGTTATTGTAGGCATTCAATGATTCCCATTATTATTCTCAATATGATCATACCCATATTCAATCAATTTTTTCGAACTATTTGTTATGTTTGATTAGGATTTGAGGTATGTATATTCAAATATTTATGAATAATATTACATATGTGTTCAAAAAACTAACTATTTTGGTATAATAGGTGTTTGAACATACTGATAATAAAATGTATGTTTCAAAAATAACCAACAATGATCATGCTGTAAATTTTAGGTATGTGTATTTTAATTCTAATTTATAAAAAAATTTCTAGATAATTTTTTGATTAACTAGATAAAATCATGTAATTTATATATTTTTAGTCAATGATGAATAATGTTTGATTATTTTATATTGTTTTTTTATTACAGGGGTTTCGATTATTTTAGAAGTGTAATATTTTCAATTTTCTAAAAAAATTAAATTTCGATATCAGTTTTAAAAAAACGATGCTAAAAACCCCCCTATTTCCCAATTTCTATGTCATTTTTTATAAAAACTGACACAGAAAGCCCAGAAGAGGAGGGTTTTCAGTGTCGGTTTTGGGAAAACCAATGCCGAAACCCTTAAAAAAACTAATTTTTAGTGTCGTTTTTTGTAAAACTAACACCGAAAATAATATTTTTTTGGTCGCCTTTAAAAACATTGATTAAAAACCAACATCAAAAATAAAAATAAAATGACGTTAAATCCTGTTTTTCACTACTGAGGTTTGATTCCTTGATCTCTTATGTCATCATTCATCATCGTAGGATCCCATTGTGGGTTTTGTGTTGTTTAGATCATGTGATTAAAGGTAGGTGGTTCTATAAGGATTTACCCTATAATTGAAACCCTAATTTCTTGATAAATTTGAAATGAGTTTTTAATTTTTTTTAAAACTAGGATTTGAGATGATTTGATATTTGATTTAAAAGGGGAATAGAATTATAAAAAAAACCCAATTTCAATGGAATTAAAATTATTGTGTGGATTTTAATAAAAATGATGTCTTGAAATGAAAATGGATTTTATGGAATGATTTTATATTGATTCTTGAGAAAATACTTTTAAAATGAGTTATTTTTTGAAAGGCGTGAATTTGATAAAAATCTATTAATTGGTTTTGAAATGAAAATGCATCTCGAAAACTGAATATGGAAAATTGAACTGTGAATGATGAAATGATTTGAAATTATTTATTTTATTATGATTTATTGATTGATTATTTGAATCACATGAAATCATGGGTAGTTTGTGGGTGATTAGGATAGGCATGTTAGGACTCTAACTCCCTAAAAATGGATTGATGATGAAAACACTAACTAAACCAAATAGAGCATGAATTCCAATGATGGGTCCCTAAAGAACCTTTGTGAAAAAAAAATTAACAAAGCTTTTGTATTTGTTAATAAGTAACCTTTTCTTTAAAGAATGTTCATTTTTATTCAGGAATCAGACCTAGTCCATTATAATGAGGTTGTCTTCCGAACACAAGTTTTTAGACCTTGGTTTTCATATTGAGCTACATCACACACAAAAGAAGTTAGGAAGATGAAGTTTTTTATCAGACACTTTATAGTATTCATGTTCATCTTCATGACATAGAAAATCATCATATTCAAAAGAATCATCGAAAAAAAATTATTTTCTGGAATTTTTTCATTTTCATAATCAGAGATAGAATAAAGTTTTTGAGTTATAAATAATAAAGTTATTGAGTTAGAAAGAATGAAGTTGCTGAGTTAAAAAGAAATAAGTTGTTGAGACATAAGTTGCTAGTTGAAGAAGTCGTATTTTTGATGAATAATGTAAATTTGGGAGTTAGAAATTTTTCATACTTTTTAAAACCAAATAATATGATTCTTTTCTAATCATAAAGTTCTAAAAAATCATAAAATGTATCATGATAAAAGATTTAGAAGAAATGGTAGAGAAGTTTTAAGAAATTAAATAAAGAAAAGTAAATAATTCCATCATAATGGGACTTCCATTGCAATAGGAAATTCCATTGTAATGGGAAATTCATCATAATAGGATTTCTATAGTATTGGGAATTCTAACATAATGGGAATTCCAATGTAATGGGAAAATCCATCGTAATGGGGAATTACATCATAATGAGCAGAAAATGAAATAGGTCATAATGATTTGAGAAGGAAATAGATCGTAATGAGATGAGTAGGAAATGGATCATAATGAACTGAGAAGGAAACAAATCATAATGAGATGAGAATGAAATAGATCCTAATAAGCTGAGAATGAAATAGATTGTAATGAGATGAGGATGAAATAGATCATAATGATAAGAGAAATATATAAAGAGTTGAAGAATTCAAACTTTTAATTCAATTTTTCATAAATCATAGAGAAATATAATGAGTATTGAAGAAGTAAAATTTAAAGTTTAAATGAGAGAGATTTTAAGAGTTCTGAAATTTGAGGAAGTGGGGAATATTTTCATGTCCACTTTTGTTTTCTAAGTTTCTTATAAATACTTTCTCAGATCATTCGTTTATTTGAAAATTTTCACATACATAAAAAAGGCAGAGCGTTGGAGAATTAAAAGTGGAAGTTCCAATCTGATTGAAGATGAATTGTATTGAGAATTGTAGTAGTTTTTTGTGTTTTTCATATTGAAAATGATTTCATCATATTGAGTCCATCATATTCAGATAATAAAATCTAGACACATCATATTGAGTGAATCCTATTCATATCCATCATATTGATAGAATCAAATCTAATATCATCATATTGAAAAAATTGGATCCAACTTCATCATTCTGAGGAAATCAGATCTAGCATCATCATATTGAAAAAATCAAATCCAGTAAAATTAGACAGAGGATTCAAACTAAGACATTCTGTAGTAGTTTCAAAAAAGTATCTGTTATTTTTTCTGGATCAACTATTTTATAATTATAAATTTTAAACTAATAGAATTCAATATATTCTTTCTAATAAGAAGATAAAAGGTGTCTTATATGATTTGGCACAAGCTATACTCACTTATTCATAATGGTGGATTTCCATAGACCCACGGGAGTGGCTATGGTAAGGATGTAGGTTCTCAAATTGAGACGAAACCTTGTAAATATTGTGTTATTTACCTACTTTCCTACTTTTCCATGCATTATTATTTACTAATAGTTGATAAGAAAATAAAACTTAACAGGTTACACGGGTAATGCTTCTAATTTTTTTTAGCTTATAAAAGTAAACAACTAATTCAACCCCCTCTCTATTGTTATTCAATCCTTTGGAAATTAAATTGGTATCAAAGGGAGGTTATTTTATTTAATTATTATCATGTATAATATCAATTCTTTAAATAGTATAGGAATTCCTATGTTTTATGGAAAAAATTATTATGTATGGAAAAATATAATGATTCTTTATCTCTTATCTCTTGGCCTGGAAGTTGTTTATGATACTACTATTGGTTTTCTAACTATTGATAAAGATGATCCTATAACGTTTAATGATAATAAAAATATAAAAGTTTATGGAAAGGCTCGAAATAAAATCCTCATGTCCTTGTCATAGAAAGTTTATCAGAAGGTGATGGGTCTCAATACTTAAAAAAGTATGTAGGACAAGCTAGAAAGCATTTACAAATGGTATACTAAAGTTAAGTAAGAAAAGCTACAAATATATAGTAGTAAGTATGAGACATCAAAATGAGAGATGGGGAAAATTTGATGAATAATTCACCAGAGTAAATGAAATTTTTTGTAACATCAGAGGATTTATAGATGTCTTGGAATATTCTATAATTGTGACGAAACTTATGAGAAACTTTCCAGACATTTTTTATTCTAAAATTTATTCTTTAGAAGATAAGTATGATTTATCTCTTGATTAATTTCATAACTTTCTTATTGCTTATGAAATTAGGAAATCTCTGATGTTTAAAAATAAGATGAAATATAAAATTTCTTTTAAATTTATGAAAAAAGATGAAAATACAATATGTTTAAGAAGTTGATCCTTCTAATTCCAAAGATAAATAGTATGATGAATTGAATGATAAGATTATGTATCTTATCTCTAAATACTATCAAAGAGGAAGAGTAAAGTATAGAGGTAAACTTCCCATCAAATATTTTGAGTGTGGTGGTATCAAACACTTTTATATGAATTGAACCAAGAAGAAAGTTGTAGAATATAGAGATTATTCTAATGAAAATCCTAAATGGAATAAGTGGAACAAAAATGATAAAGAAGAAAAGTATTCCAAAAAATACAAGAATAAGTTTCCCGGAAAAAATAATAAGTATGATGAGTAATAAATTTGAATCAGACTCAACTGAAAATAATTATTTTGAAGATGAAAGTTCATAAAAATTTAGAACCTTCATTGAAAAAGTTGAGAAAACAAAATATTACTCAAAAGGTGAAGAAGGTGGTGAATAATATTATAGATATCATCAACTCGGAACAAAAATTGTTTCATTTATTGAGCAAAAAAAATCTCTCAAAAAAGAAATTAGATTTATGTTGAAAGATTGTGAGGAATTTTCTGATGGAAGAAAAGATGTTATCATGCAGGAGGAATAATTCATCAAGGAGATTTTAAGTTATAAACATAGAATTGATGAACAGAAAAAGATGAATGGAGATATTAGTAAGAATCTGGAAGGTAAGGGAGAATAAGTTAACAAGTTTTAATCAATACTTATTGAGTCTAAAAGTACCTTGATTAATATGAATGAAAACTTCAAAAAATATTCAAAAGTAAAATTTGTGCCTTCTGAAGTTACTAAGAAGGCTCAATATGAGAATCATGTGAAATATTCTCTTACCAAAAATAATGTTTCATCTAATTATTTTAACATTTTAGGTTCTGGAAAATGTATTGATAAATCTTGGGTTGAGAAAGGATGTGATAAACCTATCAGATCTAAAAAAGTAGAAACTTCACTCACAATAAAAAATGATCCACATCTGAAGTTCATTAGAGCTAAAAGAATTTACCAACCTCAACAAAGTTTTATAGAGAAAGATCTTTCTTGAATAGAAAATAAAGCTTTTATGGATATTTTTGGTGTTGTGGAATCTATGGGAACAGATCTTATAATTTTTGGCACAATATATCTTTACTCAAAAGAAGTTTTGAGTAAAGTGGAAGAAATAGTACAAGTATAATGAGTAACATTCCTAGCTTACAGAAAGTTGAAAAAATGATTTCTCAATATGTTAAAAACATTACAGAAAAAATCAATTTGAATGTTTGGAAGAAGTTTGTGGAATATGTGATTAGTCTGGTCATCATGCCATAATATATATGTCACTCCTTCCAGAACAAGTTTCTTATTATAGAAAAAAAAATAAATCTAAAAAGAATAAAGTTGAGGAAAGAGCTTTTGTTGTTAAGACAAATTTGAAAGAAAGTAATAGGAACAACCCATGGATTCTTGATAGTTGTTTTTATTCACATATGATAGGTGATATAAAATATCGAAACATTTTGAAATTAGTGATGGAGGAGCAGTTACCCTTGGTAATGATAGTTCCTTGAAATCAGAGGAATCAGAACTGTTGATATTGAATAAGAAAAGTTAAAATCTAAGGAAGTTTTATTTTTTGATAGGATAAAATGTAACTTAATTAGTGTAAGTTAACTTTGTGATGATGGAAAAGAAGTTTTTTTAGAAAATATTTTTATATCATCAGAAGTATGAAAGATGTAAAATTCATTACAAAAGGATAAAGAACTAATGGGAATATCTTCCAAATAGAATAATTCAATAACTCATGCTACTTGAGTGCGGAGGATGAAAACAAATTGTGGAACCAAAGACTTGGGAACCTTGGATAGAAAATTATGAACAAAATTTCTAAATATGATATCATTCAAAACTTACCATAGTTGAAAATAAGAGAATAAAATGTTTTTTTACTTGTAAAAATGGGAATATTACTAAAAAAAGTCATAAAAGAGTTGAGATTCAATATACCAAACCTCTTGAACTTATTAATTATGATTTATATGGTTTGATGAGACATCGATCAACAAAAGGATATTTATAATTTATCACTTTTATTTATGACTTCACTTTAATTAAAAACATATTTTTTATGAAGCACAAGTTAGAGGCTATTGAAATGTTCAAATTATTCAGAAAAGATGTTGAGAAATAAATGGGGGTTTCTATAAAGAAGATGAGTACAGATAATGGTACCAAATTCACAAAAAATAATTTTTAAAATTATTTGAGAAAGAATGGTATCAAACATCAGTATATTTTTCCCTATACTCCAAAAAAATGGAGTATTAGAAATAATGTATAGAAGTTTGGTAGAAATGGTAATAAGTATGTTAGGATAATGCAAAATTTAAAAATTCTATTGGAGAGAAGTTTTAAGTAATGTTTTACAAGTTCAAAATAGATGCTTATTGAGACCAGAAACTATCTTGAATCCTTATAAAATGTGGTATAACAAAAAACCTTCATTGAAATAATTTAAAGTTTTTTTAGGTTTATATTTTCTCAAAATCAAAAATCCAGTTTTGGGAATGTTTGATGAGAAAGACGAGGAAGAAACTTTTATGGGTTATTCACCAAATAGATAAAGTTAAAAATGTTGGAACAAATGTTTAAAAAAGTTGGTGGAATAAAATGATGTTAAGTTAATTGAAAATAAAAGTTCCTTAACAAAATTTGTTGATAATTCTGAGGAGGATAAATAGGGGAATTCCAAAAATATTGAAATTAATTCAAAACATCCTTATTAAGATTACGAAGAATCATGTGATGAGGAAATTTCTGTTGGGAAAGAAACTTTTAAATTACCTATTGTAAAAAAATTGAATCCCAAAAAATTATTGGGAATCATAAGGCTCTTGTCCAGACAAGAAGATAGTAGGGATTAGATAATCAGACTTCACTTATCTCAAAAGTTGAACTGCAATCAGTTTTAGAAGCTATTCAACACAAAGAATGGGTGTATGCTATGAATGAAGAATTGGATCAGGTTGAAAAGAATGAAACATGGGAACTTATTTCATTTCCATCAAATAAAAATGTTATCAGAACCAAGTGGGTTTACATAAAAAAGTTAAATAAACATTGAGAAGTTTCAGGAAACAAATACAGTCTTGTTTTTAAAGGCTATGCATGGGTGTAAGGTGTGGATTTTGAAGAAAATTTTTCCCTAGTTTCAAGATTAGAAACTATTAGAATGTTTTGTTCAGTGGACACACATTTGTATTAAAAATTTTATCAGATGGATGTAAAGTTAGATTTCTTAAATGGTGAGATTGAGGAAGAAGTGTACATTGAATAACCTTGTGGTTTTCTACTTGGTGAGGATGAAAACAAAGTTTGTAAATTAAATAAATCTTTGTATGTTCTGAAATAGGATCCACATTTTTGGTATTCTAAACTTGAAAATTGGTTGATAATGTTGAAATTTTCAAAAGGAAAAGTTGATAGCAACATATATGTGAAATATGTTAACTCTGGAGCTCTAACTGTAATTGTTTATATGGATGAAATATTTTTTATGGGGATAGAGAAGATGTTTGTAAAATATTTTCTAAGGAAATGAAGAAGAATTTTGAAATGCCTATGTTAGGATAATTAACTTTCTTCCTTGGCTTATAAGTTCAAAAAAAATAAAAATATGTTTTATTATCTCAAGAAAAGTATGTTAGGGAATTTTTAAAGAAGTTTGGGATGGCATAATCTCAATAAGTTTATACTTTTGTTCTAGTGATCACAAAGTTGAGTAAAGACGAATCTAAAATTAGTGGGAATCAGAAAGACTTTCAGAAGCTAATAGGAAGTCTTCTTTATCTTATAGCATCAAGGCCTAATATTTTTTATGTTGTGACATTGTGGGCCAGGTATCAAAGTAATCTGAAAGAGTCACATATGTTGGAAGAAAATAGGATTCTGAGATATTTCAAAGGAAAAAACTTCAAATGGTTTGTTATACGAAAGAAACATTGAGATGAAGTTTCATAGTTATACTGATGTTGATTGGGCTAGAGAATGTAATGATATAAAATTAACCTCTAGATGAACATTTTTCTTGGGTGAATATTGTGTGAGTTGGAATAGTAAGAAACAAAGTTCAGTAACTTTGATCACAGCTGAATCCAAATATGTTGCAGCTACTCAAGCTTGTACTCAAATGTTGCGGATCAGAGTTCAGCTTGAATATTTGAACGTAAAATTTTCTAAACCATTGAAGATAATTTGTGATAATCATATTTTAATTGATCATTTTAAAAAACCTATACAAAATTAAAGATCAAAGTGAACTGATATAAGTTTCACTTTATAAAAAAGAAATTTTTTGTTGGAGATATTTTTCTAAAATACATTTCAAAAAGGTGTCATATTTTTGACATCTTTACAAAAGTAATTTTGAAATAATGGTTTGTGGAATTGAGGCTACAACTTCATGTTCAGCCTCCTATAATTTCTTCCTAAACCTCATAAGAAAATACCCCACCATGCTTTTTATTATATTGAAAATGGGGGAGATAAAAAAATAACTTTTACTTGGTAATAATTTTTTACTTATCTTATTAAATGAGTCTGAATTTTTGGTTATCATAAAATGGGGGATAGAAAAAGAAAAGTGAGAGTAAAAGATAAAAATGAGGGGAGTTTATCTTTACATGGATGAAAATTTTTCCTGAAACCAAGGGATGGAATTCCGTTAAAAACATCACTTTATCCAGTAGTGTGGTTTCATGACACTATCTTTTGAGAAAGGTTATGTTTTGATAAATGTCAAAAAACTTGAGTTGTTTACAAAAGTTGAGTTGTGAAAAATTATGATAGTTAGGAAAAAAAATTACAAGGGTTTTCAACAAATCCAAAGGGAGATATTGAAGAACCTTTGGGATAAATTTTTTTTAACATAGTTTTTTGTATTTTTTGACAACTAACCTTTTTGTTGAAGAATATTTTTGTTATTTAGGAATCGGACTAAGTCCATCATAATGGGGTTGTCTTCTGTACACAAGTTTTTGGACCCAGGTTTTCCTATTGAGCTGCAACACACATAGAAGGAGTTAGAAAGATGAAGTTATTGGTCAGAAACTTTTTCATATTTAGTTCCATCAACATGACATTGAAAATCATCAGATTCAAAAGAATCATAGGCATATTTTTTGTTTTTTGGAAGTTTTTTTTCTGTAATTAGAGAAATAATAAAGTTTATGAGTTATAAATAATGAATATGTTGAGTTATAAATAATTATGTTTCTGTGTAAGAAAGAAATAATTTGTTGAGATAGCATTTTGAAGTTGAATAAGTCAAATTGTTGCTGAAGAGTTTTGAAAGAAGAATTTGAATTCAGGGTTAGAAAGTTTTCATACTTTTTAAAACCAAATTAGAAGATGCTTTTCTGATCATAAAGTTCTCAAAAATCATGAAAAGTCTCATAGTAAAATATTTTTAAGATATGGTGGAGAGGTTTGAAAAAATTAAAATAAGAAAAGTGAATAATTCCATCATAATGGGACTTCCATCATAATGGGAAAATCCATCGTAATGGGAAATTCATCGTAATAGTATTACCATACTAATTGAGATTATAATGTAATTAGAATTACATTGTAATGGGAAAATTCATTATAATTGGTAATTCCATCATAATGAGATGATAATGAAACAGATCATAATGAGATGAGAAGGAAACATATCGTAATGAGAGTTTTGAAATTTGAGGGAATTTTTTCAAGTTTCCCACTTTTGTTTTCGAAATTACCTAAAAATACATGCTTAGATCATTCATTCATTTGTAAATTTTCACATACGTAAAAAAGGAGAAGCACTGGAGAATTCTAAGTGGAATTTACCATCTGATAGAAGAAAAATTGTATTGATAAATCTAGTAGTGTTTTAAGTTTTTCATTTTGAAAATGAGTTCTTCATATTGAGTCCATCGTA
Source organism: Viscum album (assembly GCA_963277665.1). Classification (NCBI taxonomy): domain Eukaryota; kingdom Viridiplantae; phylum Streptophyta; class Magnoliopsida; order Santalales; family Viscaceae; genus Viscum; species Viscum album. Next base: position 448,449,295 of record OY728165.1, read on the forward strand.
TTTCGGGAATTGGATCCAGACTCATCATATTGAGTGAATTTGATTCAGATCCATCATATTGAGAGAATCATATCCATCATTATCATATTGAGAAAATCAGATCCAACATCATCATACTGAGAAAATTAGATCCAACATCATCAAATTGAGAAAATTGGATCCTGGAAAATTGTACTAAGGATTTGGACTGAGCAATTGTGGAGAATTTTCAAAAAAGTATCTATTTTTTGTTGGGATAAATTGATTTATAATAAAACATTGTAAAATTACAGGATTCAGTATAATATTTCCTATTGTGAGATAAAAGGTTTCTAATGGGATTTGGTACAAGTTGTATTCACTTCTTCATAATAGTGGATTCCATAAACCCATGGGTATTTCTATAGAAAGGATGTAGGTTCTCACACTGAGTCCAAACCTTGTAAATATTGTGTGATTTACTTTCTTTACAACTTTTTCATGCATTATTATTTACTAAAAGTTGATAAAGAAAATAAATCTTTACAGGTCACAGGGGTTAATATTATAAAAGTTTTGAAACTAATAAAAAGTGGACAACTAATTCACCCCCCCCACCCCTTATAAGTTATTATTCAATCCTTTGGAACTTACATCCCTTAATGAGGTATATATTTATTCTGATAATGGGTCCCCTAATGTGGTATTGATTTAATTTTTCATGCATATTTTTAGTCATGATGATGATTGAGAAGTGTGGGGATCCTATTTCTAGATACTAACATAACTCAGGTCTTATTAATAGGGTGATTTGTATTTTTTTACTTGATTATACATGTCATTGATTATTGTAAGGTTTTATTCATGATAATAGTTTTAAAAAAATTGTATAAAATGTTCATTTAATTATTTTTTGAAATATATGTTATCTTATTGATTTGAAATAATGTTTTATTGAAAATATGTAAATTTCATGTCAAGGATTTTTTTTATTAAAATTGAAAGAATAAATGATTTATTATTATGTAATTTCTTATGTAATATTTATTGGTATACAACTGGGCTCCTTTTCTCACACCCTGCCTTTGCCTTTGGTTGTTTGTGGGTTATCTTATGCTTGGTCCCTAGAAAGGGAAAGTGCCACTTGGAGGTGGTGGGTGTACTTGATTTGCGGGACCCAGAGTAATGGAGTTTATTGATAGAGACATGATCCACTTGTTACATGGTCTTTCTGAGTTTATTCTTGAAAAATGTTGTGTCTTTAATGGTATTATGCTTGGGTATTATTTTACCTGTTTGATTCTGTTACTTTATCCTTTAGAAATGTTGAAACATCGACATGTATTGTTTATCTTCCAATGTCTTGTATAAAAACTATTTCATCTTGATCTTATTATGATTCTAAGTGATAGTCTCCAACCAGTTCCTATCAGTAATACCCTTAGGGCTATGTTAGTACCAACTCAGGTATCAATATGCTAGGGTATTTTGGATTTTTTTATGACAAAATGGTATCAAAGGTGCAGGTTGTGTATATTTTATTGAAGTTAGTACATATTTTGGTTGTCCTGGTAGATAGGATATAGGATTTTAAAGACTTGGGGTGTAGTTATAAGTGAGTTCTTAGACAGAACTCACCATAACAATCCTTAATTCACCCTAGATGATTAGTAAAACTCTTTTTTAGGAATGATTTGATCTGATTCTAGTATTTTCCTAGTTGATATGAGTTTTTTGATATCCCTATAACTCTTGATTAAGTTGATGATCTATGTGTCCATGTTAGTGTTTCCATGTTATCTTTTGATTTTTTTTTTAGAATCATTCCTCCAATAAGACATTTTAATAGTCCACAAGAAGTATCTACTGGTGAACCATAGTGAGAAAATCCTCTAATGGACTAGAATCTTGTTGAGATAGTGGTGTGTGTTGTCCAAACATTAGGATAGACAATTATACCAGCTCTTATTCAGGCTCCAGTTGTAGAACCTCAAAGGGATGAATTGAGAGATCATACTCAAGAGTTTCTTCACTAGAACACACCATCATTATAAGGATAAAATGATACTAAAGGGACTGAGTATTGGTTGAAAAATATAGAGCTAATTTTTGAGTTCTTGGAAATACATGATTTGATAAAGGTGAAATTTGTTACCTTTAAGATAGAAGGTCCTATAAGAAAATAGTGGGATTCGATGATGATGGTGAAAAAATGTGAGTTCCTAGAGTGGAAACTTTATAGTTATTTTCATGGATTATTTCTATCCATAATCTATGTTCTTGGTGAAATCCATGGAGTTTCTTAGCCTCCAGTAGGGTGAATGTACCATTATTAAGTATGTGAACCATTTTACTAAGCTTCTTCATTTTTCACATAAGTTGGTAATGAATGAGAAACTAAAGTCTTGAAGACTTGAGATGTGAATTTGATCTGATATTCAATCCTAGGTTTTTATATTGAAGCACACTTCTTATGATGATGTACAAGATAGAGCATTAATGGTTGAGCTTGACCTGGCTAGTAAGTTAGTGTTGATGGGAGTTATTTTTTCTATCTATGACAGTGTTGTTGGTTCCTATAAAGGAAATAGAAAATGTTATAAGTCTCATGGTGGATCTCAATAGTAGGAGTCATCCAAACCACCTTCAATTCTTTAAATAGGCTCTATAACTTTCTTTAAATGTGGTAAGGTTGGGCCCTAAGGCCTCTTTTTTATTGATTTTTGATAACCCCCTTTCAAGGGATGAGGGAGAACCCTAACAAGGCCCATAGGATTAGGTGATTACATTTCCCATAGGCTTGAGAGACATTACATGACCTTAAGGTCTTAGGGAAATCAACCAGACTATAACTACAAGAAACTACCCCTTCCCAGCATCTGCATCGTGTTGGTAGCTCTCCACCTTCGCATGTCTATATGGAAAAACATCTCATGCAAGCACAGGCTGGTCCCGATGGTGTATCCATACCCTCTCATTCTTTCCCAACCTATTTGGTTCTGCTCTGGTGAGTGCGCCTTCTCTAAATCCTCCTCTGGGGCTGCTCCTTTTTTGTAAAGTCTATCTAGGGCAACTGCATGTGGTTCAAAGGCCTTGAGGTGGCCCGAAAGCCTTAAAGGTGGCCCAAAATCCCTACTGACCTGAAGGACTGGGTGGATCGAAGGCCTTAAGGACTCCAAGCCCAAACCAGTGGCCCAAGGTGAATAGTTCATGGCTACTACTACAACTTCTACAGTACCTGCACAGTGCCTACTACATTACTTATATAGTACTAGAAATATGCCTCCACCTAGTTTCGAACCTAGGTCTCAGGGATACACTTATGTATACTTCACCAACTAGGTTGAGTCTCATGTTCTGTGTGGTAAGGTTGGGCATTTGAAATAGGTTTACACTGAGGAACCCAAGATCTATAGCACATGCGGATGCTCATTTTATCTACAGAATTTATATCATGTCTTTTATACTTTGTGTAGTGGAACATTCTCATCATCACCTAAAATTATTGTGGACAATTAGATGCTTCAAGAACTAAGGGGTTATAGCTGTAGGAATCTAGAATTAATATTATTCATGTAGTTGAAGAGTCTTTAGAGCAAGCTAATATAGGTCTAGTGACTGTGAGAGGTACCATCACTATAGATTCATCTTTAGTGACTAATTTATTTTATTTTGGTGAATCTCACTCATTAATATCAACTCATTTTATTAATTTTATAAATCTATCTATGGATATTTTTTCTTATGTGATGGATATTATTGCACCCCTTTGAACGAAGAGAGAGCATGGTCTCTAATGTCCCTCTTGTGTTTTCTCTATATTATATATTGAGCTTACATGTAATTTTATAGTTTTAGACATGAAACCTCTTGACATAATTTTCAGGATGGATTGGATGATTTATCATAAGGCCCATATTTAATTTTATCTTTAGTGGGTCTCCTTTACTGCATCCAATGGTGCGTACCTTGTTTTTCAAGGATATAGGGACTGAGATCGAGTAGAGTCAGACCATTTCTCCAAAGTTTGGTAATGTATTCTCAATCTTCACTTTTGATCTGGAGTGAGAATACTTGATTAGTTATCTCCATCCAGTTGTCATTAAGTTTCCTAGCATGTTTCCATCTAATTTTTATTACTTGACTCTAGTAAGAAAGGTGGAGTTACCCATTGATTTAGTACCTAGTACTTAGCCAATATATATTCCCTCTTTTACCATATAGAACTATCCAAACTAAAAGATTTAATGATCTAGTTGGAATAACTATTATGTAAAGTCTTTGTATATCCCCTTGGGAAGCATCTATTCTCTTTGTGAAGAAATCTGATTGGATAATTCACCTTTGTGTTGATTACTGAAAGCTTAATCGAGTTAAATTAAAGAACAAGTATTTGTTGCCATGTATTGATGATATATTTGACCAATTAAAAGGGGTGAAGTGGTTATATATTATTGATCTTCAATTTAGTTATCACCAGACAAAAATTAAAGAATCTAACATTCAGAAGACTACCTTCAAGAGTAGGTATGACCATTGTAAATTGATAAATATTTTTAAAATACATTTTTTAAAAATTAAATGGCATGATTTATGGTATATAAATAAATGTTTTATTTATAAATCATAAAATATAACTTATAAATTGTTTATAAATTACAATATATATGATATTTGGATTCTATAAAAAAAATTATATAATAGATATTGAATTATAAAAAGTTTATAATTCATGAAATATCATATAAATTCTATTTAATATAAAATATTAAGGGGTTCATATTGAAATGAATATAAAATGATTATATTATTGATAATTTATAAAAATTTTATAATTAGCTTTTATTTATGAATAGTTTATAAATTTATCATGTTTTGGAAAATAAATAAATGGTTTATTTATTTGTTAAATTTCATTGATATTCATGTTTAAATAATTTTTTATGAAATATGAATATTGTGTATTCTCATTTATATGATATATTACTTCTAGGATAGAGCCTTGTGTATCATGTTAGGTTTAATATCATAAAATTTAGTTTTCATTTAACTTGACCTCAATTTATAATTGGAGTTATGAGCTTGATAATAGTTATTGGGAATATTTTTTCCATATTATGTGTTATAGTTTTAATGAATTGAATTATCTCTTGAGCAAGGTCTTCCTAAGTAGAGGGACTTTAGGTTGGAGGACCTACTTTCCTAGTGGTTTTTCATGGATGGGAAAGTGATTGGGGTTGGCTTTCTATCATTATGGTCTTACTCATGTAGTTTTTCTCAATATCATATATCTATATGCCTTTACATGAATAATTTATATACATTATACATATTATGCATTTGGATATGTATGAATATACTTGACTTCGATATTTGGGTGATTGAAACATACTTGTGGGTTGTGTAAGGAGTTACACATTAATGTGGTGTGAACACATTAATTTGGTGGTTGGATTATGGATTTCCAAAACTAAATATTTAGAAGAATGCACACATAAAAGGAAATAAAACATTAAAATATAATGACTATATATAATGTAATAGTTATGAATTTGAAATTTATATGATGTATGTTAAATTTATGAGACTAAAAACCTTTCAAATACTATGTGTTATATTCCTTTAAAAGAAACACTTGGAAAGACCTCAATCATCCAATCAGGTAGTTTTGGGTCTACATTGGGTGCCCATATATTGTGTAAGGGAAGAAATTCATGAGTGAATCTATACTATCTTGTTGGGTGGTTTCATTTCTATATTGGGTTCCCTTAGATTTTCCTTGGTTATATTTTTTTTAGAATTTTATTTGGTTTATACTAGCTAGGATTCAATAAAATTTAGGATACTAGAGGAATAGAGTTGATTATATCTATATTATGGATTTGGATAAGTGTTTATCTACTCAACTATCCATGAGTCACAATGTGATTGGTATGATTCCCTACCTAAATAACTAAGTAGTGATATGGACACCCAATCAGACTCATTGCTTAGTGAAATAGGGATCTTGGCTCAATAAATGGATATGATGTCTAGGGTCATCATTTTTAGTGGGAACACTTTAATATAAAATCCATAATTAAAAGATATAATAAATGATACTCTCTTACTAATATGTATTTATTATAGATTATGTCATACTTTTCACTAGTCATATTGAGATCAGTAATAGGTACTACCTGTACAATAGTCAAATATTGGTATGTAGGATTGAGAAGTGTTCTCAAGGTGAAACATTTTGAGCACCACAATTTTAATGTTATATAAATAAATTTATCCAACTATGACTTGTGGAAATTAGATACTAGGTGTCTATCACTCATTTTTACTATCAAACAAAGACTCAGATATAGGACATAATTAATGGAGAGTGAAGTAGAAATTCATATCAATAATTGAGAAAAGGTTTCTACATTAGAGGTTAGCACTTATGATTTGATTTTACCAATTGGATTGATCATGGTATTTAAAACATGTTATAATGTTTCTAATATAAATAGGAAATTGATTTTTTTATCTTTTTTGGAAAATATGGGTTATTCATTAATTATTAGGAACAAGAGTTGTTCTATATATAAGAATGAAATTTTTTTTAGAATTTGGAATATAATGAATGGTTTATATATTCTTGATGTGGATAATACATTTTATAAAATTTAGAATAAGAAGTCCATGGTTAATTCTCATCCCACCTACCTTTGGCATTGTCTCCTTAGACACATAAATGAGAAGAAAATTCAAAGACTCCAAAGAGATGGATTGTTGTGGCCATTAAATTATGAATCATTAGATATAGGAAAATCTTTTTTATTGGGTAAAATGAAAAAATCACCTTTTTGAAGAAAATGTGAGAGGGTTAGTGGACTATTATAAATTATACATAGTGATGTATGAGGACCAATGAGTACACAATAAAATGGTGGTTTATCCACTTCATTGCTTTTATCGATGACTTTACTTGGTATGGGTATGTGTTTGTAATGAAATGCAAGTATTAAACTTTTGAAAAATTGAGTGAGTTTTAAAAAAAATGTATATAATTAACTAGGGAATTTTATTAAAGACCTATGATCAAATCAAGGTGGTGATTAATTAACAAAGGAATTCATAGCTCATCTGAGAGGTTGTGGAATTATTTCACAACTCACTCCTCCTAGAACACCAAAATGGAAAGTGTTTCTTAAAGGATGAATCATATATTTTTAGACATATTCTAATCAATGGTGAGTTTATGTTACCTTACTATCTCATTTTGGGTTCATGATAAAGAAATTGATGCATATTTACTTACCTGCATTCCATTGAACTTAGTCATAAAGACACCATATGAGATATGGACTAGGAAATATCCCATAATGACTTTTATGAAAATTTAGAGTTGTAAGGAATTTGTGTGATGAATGTATTTAGAAAAATTTTACCCTATGTGTAAGGGACCGGATCCATGTGGATCGAACCTTTTTGTGTTTTTGAAGATCAAAGTGCTCGGAGGAGGCTTGGAAAAGTTTGGTTAAGTAAAAGCTGGAAAGGGGGGATTACACGTCGTGTAACTATATTACATGACATGAAATATTATTTCACAGGTTTTTTTGTGAAATTAAATAGGTTTAAATGATGTGTAAGTTTTTGGGATTTGGAGAATAAAATAAATCATTAAGTTGACGTGCTTTTCGGTGAAAACCAACCCTGAGGCATTACGTGACGTGAAAGGGGATTTCACATCATGTAACCCCCACTACTGTATGTTTTTAAAACATTTCATCCGCTCTAGTTTTCACAAAACTATGGCTGCAGTAGCTCCACCTCAACCCCAAGTGACCTGATTACCCACTCTTTAGTGTTTTGGGGAGTCCTTAATCAAGGAACGATCCTTAGCTCCCTCCTTTGATCCGTAGTGATATGTCTTCAATCCGAGGTATGATCTACCACCATTCTTGTGGTTTCTTCAATATGTTTCCTCTTATTTATCTTTTCTATGTGATGGTGTGTGATCTCTATGTTTTTAATAGATTTTTCTTAGTGTTTGTTTGGTGTGGTTATTTCGTGGCGTCCTTAGGTGTATGTAGTTGTTTCAAGAGAGGTGATCTGAATTTTTTCTATTGATCTGTTCTTGTGTGAAGAATGTCTAAAACATTTTGAGGTAGGGGATTCGATGTTTTCTTATTTATTTACCTATAATTGTAGATTTATCATGATTTATCCCCTTGGATCATAATTAAATTGACTTAATTAAATACTTGAACCGGATTAAAGAGTTGGTATCGATCATGTAGTGATGTTTTTGTTTTATACTGTGATAACGGTTTGTCTCTTGATTTTCTATATAGTGTGATATCTATGACTTTTTTGTTTTATCATTTAATTATTGGTGGATATTTTTAAAGAACATAAATCTAGAATTAATTGATAATTACTTGGATAAAAGATAAAGAGGCATGTTTAATGAATCTGATTGTTGTTATTTTTGTAATTTGATATCGATCAAATTGATGAAGATATGCATGTATAATGGAATTAGTTAATGAACCTGAATCATGTTGATGCTTTTTGATAAATTATTAAATTCATGATAAATTAATTGGTTAATTAATTTGTGATATTTTATGATATATTGTTTTTTAGGTTACCCTTCATTGGAACCTTTGAATAATGAATTTTTTAATTCAATATGTAATAAGAATTGGTTGTGTGGTAAAAGACAATTCTTTTGTATGGATTGATTTTCCTACTTACTTGTGAAGGAAAAGTACCTTGTGCTTTGGAGCTGTGGTAGATTATTGTTTATGAAGGTTGAATGCCTTATTTTAGGGCCAATAGCCCAGTTGTTATGTTTGTTTCCCGCTTCTTGTGATGTGAGCCTATGATGGATGAGCCTATAGGGTTGTTGTGGTATATGGGGTGGGTATTCCCATATGTGATGTGAGCCTGGGATGGATGAGCCTAGAGGGATGTTGTGGTATGTAGGGAAAGGAGGCCTAGTTTTTGTAGCGGTAGTTGATTTCTAGAGTGAAAAAATGCATAGGTTTATGCATGTGGGTGTCGTGGAGGACACTGGAGATGATGGAATGGGTTGAAGATGGACTTACCCATTGATATGAAAGTTGGATTATTTTTGAATCTATTTCTGTTTATCTACTTTACTTTCCCCATTGGTTAAATTAGATGGTTTTTCTTACTCTCCTTCAAATGGAGGTGAATACATGTGGGGTATGCCACATGATTTCCATGTTTATCTTCTCATGGTTGGATGAGTCTATGCTCCTACTATAGGTGGAAAAGACTCGATGGGTAGTTCATATACTCATTGTGTTGATCCCCTTGTGTTTGGTGGCTCATAATGTTTTCTTAGAATACCTATAAATATGTAAAGTGGCAATGTTGTCGAATAAATGAATAAATTATGTTTAACCCATGGGGTTGGAGCTTTCTGGGATACAATGTTGAGGTTATATTTTTTAGAAACCGTGGATTTAGTTTAGTTATGCTTGGAGGGAGTGGAACTTTTTTGTGATGCTAATTTAATGAAATGTGTTAAAGGATAATGGTTAATTAATGGTTAAAGAATTAATTAATGTAAAGTGTAGCTGATAAAAGATGATAAATTAATGTAATATAGCTCTTTAAATGGTTGTGTGCTTATAGGATATCTTGTCTTAGTATTGGTAGTCGGGAGTCTGAGATAGGTTAGTTGTAGTTGAGTCTAAGACTAGGTTGTTCCCATAGTGTGGTTGTGAGATATATTATATCATGAAATTTTTGTGTTTATATATGATACTCCACCCTTTCAATTAGGAAAACCGATACCCTGGGGATTCTGAGCCCTGGGGGTGTATTCCCCAACATTCTAAAGGGAGGATGGATGGATGACTTCCCCCTTTGGTCTCGCCCTGTTATCTTGGTTGTTACTTGTGCTGGTATGCACAATGGTTATTTTTTCCCATATACATGTGTAGAGGGATATAATATCTTATGGTTATTCACACACATATATTTTGGATATAGTTTTCTAAAGGCTATTATAGGTATAACATGTTTGGGATATGATGGATTGAGTATCCTTACTCAGTGTATAGGTTGTAATGGATTGATGATTAATAACCAATGTATGATACACATTATGTAGGTTGTGGTGGCTCCCAGAGACTACCTGGTTAATTTTGTTATGTGGATGTAGTGGTGTGATGCACGAGGTGCATGTTGATGCATGAGGTGCGTGTTGTGGTGCTATGCAAAGGTGTCTATAGGCTAAATTTTTTGGAGAGAGATTTTCAGGATGTACGACATTGGGGAAAATCGGATAACTAGTCAAGAAGTGGTAGTGAGGTAGCCTTGATATTCTTCATTATAATATATTCTATTGTATTCAATACTTGGTGAGAGTATCCATGGTGAGGCTAGGAACTTAGTATACCTATTTAGGAGACAAGTTTGTTTCACTTTTTTTTTCAATGTGCTTTAGCATGATTTCTTTACTTTTGCATGAGAGGCTCCGGGGAGGATCCTATTGAGTATACTTTTATACTAACCCTATGTATATATAAACTATTTTTTAGGTCAGTTTGAGAAGGTTGTAGATTATTCTGGTTACTACTAGCTTGAGGGTTGTCGGAGTTTTTTGGGCTGCGTGTTCATTGTCATCTTTACTTTTCCTTTTTAGTGATGTAGTTTTTTCTTTTAGTTGTAGTTGTTCTTATATGACATTACATTTTTTTACTTTGGTTTCTTTTATATTTTAGTCTGAGAAGGAGTTTGTTGGTGTATATCTTATAGATATCATCTTCATGTGTTTATCTTAGAGGGTAATGTCTCCCATCTGCATGTTTATTATACCCCCGGTGCTAGTTTCCAACCTAGGGCCTACTGGAGGTGGGACTCAGGGGTCACTATCTCTCTTCTCATATTGATTACCTAGGAGGGTACACTTTTTGAGGATGGGGTCATGACAGAATTTTATCAAAGATATGGTTGAGGGATAGGATAGAGTTTGTAGTTAAGCACGAGTGATGTTTCCTAGGTTGGTAGGGAAACTGTGTCAGCTAAGTTTAGAAAGAACTATAAACACAGGAGACCGACTGAGACATGGGTAATTAGATCCCCCTTTGATCTGATGCATGGACCTTTAAGCTTACAGTGACTACTAAATGAAGTGATATTGGTTGTAGGGTAAAGACCTATTAAAGGATCATTCATCATTCATCTTTGCGCCCAAGTTTGAATGGGTAGACCTTGAGATATTTTAACCTAAAATGAATAAAAGAAAACAATTAATTAATGTTATAGTCTTCCATATTCCAGGTTTAGGAGCTCTAATTTTTTGTTCTTTTGTAGGTATAGCTTTAGGTTGAAATCCTCTTCAAGTTCACGTATAAGATGTTCAGTAGATTGCACTAGTATATTGTTGTAGAGTAGAGGTTGATGATGAAGACACTTGGAGGAGGAAACATAGAGAGTTTAAGTGATAGATTTTTCAAAGGTATGACGACACTATTTCAGATGTAGTCACAGAAGAATGGTTGGAGGAGGTTGAGATAGCCTATAGTTCAATCTGTGATCAGAAAGAGAATTGGTTTTTGTTGGCTATGACGATATTGCATGGGGTAGCGAGGTCGTGGTGGTTCTTGTTCCTCAGAGATCATGAGGATTCGACAGTCTCGTGGGAGGAGTTTTGAGACTAGTTCATATACGAGTTTCTTTTTTCGACCGCAAAGGAAGCTAGTCACTAGGAGATTCTTATCCTTTGGCATGGGAGCTCTAGTATTCAAGAGTTTGGAATCCATTTCAGGAACCTTCTATGATATGATTCAGACTTATTTCCAGATGAGGAGGCCAGGGAGGGTCATTTCGAGGAGGCTTTGTGTCTAGAGATCCAGCACCAAGTCACCCCGTTTATGTTGAAGATGTATCTCAAGGTGCTGGAAAGAGAAGATTTCATTGAGAGGATGTTCTCTAGAACTAGATCGTCATGAGAGGGGAGTTATCAAGATTCCTCACAAAGCAGCTCTATGGTCTGGGGTTCCCAGTTGTCAGGACAAAAGAACTTCCGATCAACAAGGGTAGGTCCCAGCTCTCAATGTCACATTTCTCTATGGGTGGTAGCTCTCATACCTATTCCAAGGGATTAGACGTGTGTTTTTATTGTGGAGGCTAAGCTCGTTAGTGGTGAGAGTTCCCGGCCTTTCTGATTAGTTAGCATGCGCCATGTGTTCCAATCCAAGTTCTTCTATTGAGGCAGTTCCAACTGAGGTAGTGGAAACAGGTTGCTCTAGTTTGGGATCAGTAGAGAGTATATGGGGCAGACATAGGATAGCCTTGAGATTCTCCCAATTCATAGAGAGCAGAGAGTGGCTATGGGGGTGGTTTTCAGCAAGGTCAGAAAGGTCGTGGAGTAGGTTGTGGTCAGCTTCATGCTTCAGCACTGCCAGTGCCAGATGATCCAAATTGTATTCAAGGTACCCTTTTCTTATTTTCAACTTGGTTGCATGAATTTTTTTATTCAGGAACGACGCACTCCTTAATATTTTATTCCCTTTTCTATTCTTTGTGACTTGAGGTAGAGATACTTCTAGTTCCCTTGGCGTTGACTATTCTAGTTGGAGGTCAAGCTGACTTATTTGAAGTATGTAGAGACTACGAGCTAGTGTTGGCGAAGAACCACTCTTTGGGAGATTTCCTATATTTATAGATACAACTATATTATTCCATCCTAAGAATGTATTGGTTGTATTTAATTCAGTCTATCATGGATTTATTTAGGAGTAAGTTTGTGTTCTTCGATGCAGATGGACAGCTAGCAGTGTTTTTTGGTGAGTGAGACCCTCAGATAGTTCAAAAGTGTGTTCCTTACCTATCATTATTTATGGTTGAGTTTATGTTGAGTTCATTAGAGGTTTAGGATTTGGCATTTCCTTGGGTCATAGAAGAGTACCATGATGTATTTCCAGAGGAGGTTTTAGCATTAACCCCTAAATAAGTGATCAAGTTCAGGATCAAACTATAGTCAGGCATGTCTCCTATCTCGATGTCTTCATATAGGATGGCGCCTTCTGAGTTGTGGGAGATATGTATATAGATCAATGGTCTATTTTGGTGTGGTTTTATTTGGACGAGTGTGTCACTGTGGGGTGCACCAATTTTGTTCATGAAGAAGTCTGATAGAATTTTGCGATTGTGTATCTATTATCATTACTTGAACCAAGTGACAGTGAAGAAATGTTATCCTCTTCTATGGATTGATGATTTATTCAATCAACTGAAGGGTTCAAGTTGGTTCTCAAAGATCTATTTGTTGATAGGATATCATCATATGCACATAAAGGATGAGGATATTATGAATAGTGCTTTCCATTATCATCATGGTAATTACGAGTTCATTGTGATGTCGTTAAGTGTGAAGAATGCTTCAGTTGTGTTCATGGGGTTAATGAATATTGTGTTCTATGAGTTCCTGGATAAGTTCATGGTGGTTTTCATCAACGAAATCCTTGAGTACTTAACATCTGAGGAAGAGCATGTAGAGTATCTTAATGTCATTTTGGGAGTTCTTCATCATCAATATCTATTTTGGAAGTTGTCAAAGTGTGAGTTTTTGTCTCAAGAAGTTTTTTTCTTAGGTCATATTGAATCCCATCAGGGAGTAGTTTGGGATTTGTCAAGGATATAAGTGATTGTGTCTTGGGAAGCCCCCAAGAAAGTGGTTGAGATACAGAATTTCCTTTGTCTTTCAAGCTATTATAGGAGGTTCATTTCTGATTTCTCTTAGGTTGTGAATCCTCTAACAGCATTAACCAAAAAGGATCAAGCATTCTTTGGGACTAATCAATGTCAGGCAGATTTTGAGTATCTATATGAGAATTTGGTCGGTGCTCTAGTTCTTTGTCTGCCAACAGAAGGAGTTTAGTTTGAGGTTTTCTATTATGCTTCACATCTAAGGTTGGGTTGTTTTTTGATACAACAAATATTGATCATTTCTTATGGGTCTTTGTATTTATGCCCCCCATGAGTGTAGTTATGCCACCCATGATCTTGATTTGACAGCGGTGGTGTTTTCCTTGATGTTGTGGAGAAATTAACTCATTAGTGAGTTCTTTTTGGTCTTCACCAATCATAAAAGCTTGAGGTATGTTTTCTCCCAGCTTTATTTGAACTTTCACCAATTTTGGTGGATTGGGTTCTTATAGGATTATGACTTTGATATTTTTTATACACCTGAGAATGGAAATGTTGTGGCCAATGCGTTGATCATGAAGTCACACAGTGATGTAGTGCGTGAATTTGGTGATTCCTGGGGAGTAATGGAATAGATTTCAGCAGTATATCTAGATGTAGGAGAAGTTGAGGGCATTGGTAGTCTTTTTCATATGATAGTGTAGTTATATATGGGGCAGAAGGTGGAGGTGTCCCAGTTGGTGGATCTTGAGGTGGAGGTCTGAAGAGACCAAGTTGTTTGTGGTGAGGTCCCTGATGATTGTTATGAAGATGAAAAACACAGAGTGTTTTTTCAAGGAAGGCTTTTCATTCCTTTGTGGATATGTGAGATGGTTCTCAAAGAGTTCCATAGTTCACCTTTGGCAGTACATCCTAGTGTGAAAAAGATGTACTGAGCCTTGAGAGGTTAGTTTTTTTGGCCTGGTTTTAAGCATGTAGTTGTAGATTTTGTGTCTTGATGTTTGGTCTGCCAGAAGGTGAAGGCTGAGCACCATGTTCCTAGTGGTTTGTTATAACTATTAGTTGTTCCCCAGTGGAAGTCGGATGACATCTCAATTGACTTTTTTATCATTTTAACTTGATTTCAAAGAGGCTATGATTCTATATGGCTGGTAGTTGATCATTTGAAAAAATCACATCACTTTATAGAGATTAAGGATTCGAGCTCAGTGGAGGTTTTTGTCAAGGCAGTATCTGGAGGAGGTAGTGAGACTCCAAGTAGTCTTGAGGATGATCATTTTCGATCGAGATCCTCATTTTTCCTCCAGGTTGTAGAGAGTTCTCTAACATTCTTTTGGTTCTCATCTATGTCTTATCACTGCTTTTCATCCACATATGGACGATCATACAGATCAGACCATCCATACTCTTGAAGACATGTTGCGCTCATGTGTCCTGGATTTTGGAATTTTATGGATGTGGAACCTACCCTTGGTGGGGTTTTCTTACATCAATAGTTTTCACTCCACCATCAGTAGAGCTCCGTTTGAAGCCTTGTATGTCCAACCATTCTGTTCTCCGTTGTGTTGGACTGGGGTTAGAGAGTAAGTAATCCTTAGGCCGAAACTAATACGGAATATGATAGAAATGGTTCAGGTGATTCGTGAGAGGACTATGGCAGCATAGGATCATTATAAATCCTATGTCGGTCATAGGAGGAGACCTATATAGTTTGATGTTAGAGATCATGTGTTCCTGAAGGTGACTCTCCATTGTGGGAAGTGAAAGTTTGGTCGCGGGAGTAAGCTCTCTCCCTGGTTTGTTTGACCTTTTGATGTGTTGGATCATGTTGGATCCATGGCATATTGGGTAGCACTTCCCCCCATAGATGAGATAGATACATGATGTTTTTCACATGTCGTAGCTCTATCGTTATCTTCATAAAGACTCTCATGACATCTATTGGAGCAAGATCGATAGTGATGATGATGTGACCTTTGAGGAGAAACCTGTAGAGATCTAGGACCACTGGGAGATGTTGTTGTGCAGCCATGTTATCCCCTTGGTTCATATCTTATGGAGGTACAGTGGCATGGAGGAGAGTACCTAGGAATGTGAGTTACAAATATGCGCTCATTACCCCAAGATTTATTATGTTTATCTCTTCTCTTATAACATTGTTTGTTTGATGGTTGTAGACCCTTTCTGTTTATGAGATGACTTTATCTTGTTTCTTGTTATGGATTTCTCTCTTTTGAGAGGTATCTCCCCTGGGATAGTATTTAAGAGCTAGTTGTGGTTGTTGCGTGGATTTTTGCTTGTTCTTATAGTGAGGTGGTGAGTTCCTATGGTGGCGAAAGCTTTGAGAGGTATCTCATGGGGTGACTATTCAGATGACCCCATTCTATTTTCTCTCTAGGTTGATTTTAGATTCTTGAGGATGAGAATGTTTTGAGAGGCATCTGATGTAAGTTCCCAGATCTTCATGGATCAACCCTTTGTGTGTTTTCGAAGATAGAAGTGCTCAAAGGAGGCTCAGAAGAATTTTGGAGAATTTCTATTAAGTAAAATATGTAAAGGGGGGATTACACGTCGTGTAACTATATTATACAATGTGAAATCTTGTTTCACAGGTCTTTTCATAACGTGAAATCGGGTTTCACAACGTGTAAGTTTTCAAGGTTTTAAAAATAAAATAAAACATTGATGTGATGTTTTTTTCAGTGAAAACAAACCCTGAGGCATTACACAATTTGAAATAGTATTTCACATCGTCTAATAACCTGCTATTGTATGTTTTTAAAACATTTTAGCTGCTTCAGTTTTCACAAACCTACAGCTGCAGTGGCTCTCCCTAAACCCTAGGTGACCTGACGACCCTCTCTTAATCTTTTTGGGGATTCCTTCATCAAGGAACAATCCCTAGATCCCTCCTTCAATCTGTAGTGATTCATCTTCAATACAAGGTATGATATACCTCCATTATTGTGGTTTATTTGATATATTTCCTCCCATTTCTTTTTTCCATATGATGTCATGTGATCTTCATGTTTCTAACAGATTTTTCTTGGTGGTTGGTCGGTGTGGTTGTGTCACGGTTTCCTCTAGTGGATGTAATTATTGTGGGAGAGGTGATCAAGATCCATTATATTGATCTGTTCTTGTGTGAATAATGTCAAAAACCTTTTGAGGTAGGTTATTCAATGATTATCTATTTATTTATGTGAAATTGTAGAGTTATCATGATTTAGTTTCTTGGATCGCAATGAAATTGACCCAATTAAATACTTGAACTGGATTAAATAATTGGTATCGATCACATAGCTATGTTATTTCTTTATACCATGATAATGGTTTTCCTCATGATTTTCTGATAGTGTGATATCTATTCCTTGCTTGGTTTAGCATGTCATTCTTGATGGAAATTGGTGAAGAATGTAAAGATGGGATTAATCAATAATTAATTGGCTAAAAGATAAAGAGGCGTGTTTAATGAATCTGGTTGTTATTGTTATTGTAATTTGATATTGATAAAATTGATGTATATATTCATGTATAGTTTAATTGGTTAATGAACCTGAATCATGTTTATTCTTGTTGATAAATGATTAAATTCATGATAAATTAATTGGTTAATTAATTTTTGATAGCTTATGAAAGCTTGTTGTTTAGGTTTCATGTAGTTGGAACTCGTGAATAATAAATCGGTTAATTAAAGATGGAATAAGAACTGGTTGTGTGATAAAAGATAATGCCTTTGTAGGGCCTGAGTTACCTTATTGCTTGTCAAGGCAAATTTCCTTGTGCTTTAGAGCTGTGATAGCTCATTGTGTGTGAAGTGTGAATGCCTTATTTTAGGGCCAAGATCCCAGTTCCTATGTTTGTATCCTACTACTTGTGATGTAAGCTTGGGATGGATGATCCTAAAGGGATGTTGTGGTATATGGTTCGTGGAGCCTCAGATGTGATGTGATCTTGGGATGGCTGAGGCTGGAGGGATGTTTTGGTATGTGGGGAAGGGAGGCATGGTTTTTGTGGAAGCTAATTCCCGGAGTGTAAAGATGCATCGGTTTATGCATGTCGGTATTGGGAAGGTCACCAGAGATGATGGAATGGGTTAAACCTGGTCTTAGCTATTAATATGAAAGTTGTATTCTTGTTGAATTTGTTTTTGTTTATATGCTTTACCTTCCCCACTACTTGAGGCAGGTGGTTTTGCTTACTCTCTTTCTAAGGAAGGATAAGATGCACAGGGTATGCCACGTTCTTTCTGTGTTTATCTTCTCATGGTTGGATGGGTCTACTCTCCTGCTATAGGTGGAAAAGAATCAATGGGTAGTTCATCGACTCACCGTGTTGATCCCCTTGTGTTTGGTAGCTTGGAATGTTTTATTAGAATACCTAGAAATATAGAAATCGGTAATGTTGTTGAATAAATGAATAAATTATGTTTAACTTGTGGGTTGGATCTTGCTGGGAAGTAATGCTGAGGTTATATTTCTGAGAAACCGTGGACTCGATTTGGTTATTCCTGGAGGGAATAGAACTTTTTTGTGATGCTAATGTAATGAAATATGGAAAAGGATAATAGTTAATTAATGGTTAAAGAATTAATTAACATAATGTTCAACTGATAAAATATGATAAAGTAACTTAAAATAGGTCTTTAAATGGTTATTTTCTTATAGTATATCTAGTCTTAACAACGGTATCTGGGATTCTGAGAGACATTAAATGCAGTTGAGTCTAAGACTAGATTGCGCCCATAGTGTGGTTGTGAGCTATATTATATCTTTTACTTTTTGTGTGTCTATACGTTACTCCAACCTTTTGGTAAGGTAAACTAACACCCTAGGGATTCTGAGCCCTGGGGGTGTTTTTCCCAACTTCCTGGTGGGAGGATAGATGGTTGACTACCCCCTTTGGCCCTACTCTATTCTCTTGTTAGTTACTTATACTGGTATGCATAATAGTTAGTTTTCCGAAATATATGTGTGTAGATGGATGTAATGGATTGTGGTTATTCACACACATATATTATGGATATAGTTTTATAAAGGCTGTTATAGGTATAACGTGTAGGGGTTGTGATAGCTTGAGGATCCTTACTTAGTGTATGGGTTGTAATGGTTTAAGGTATAATACCTAATGTATGATACACATTATGCATGCTATAGTGGCTCTAGGAAACTACCTGGTTACTTTAGTTATGTGGACATGGTGGTGTGATGCATGGGGTGCATGTTGACGCATGAGGTTCATGTTGTGGTGCTTTTCCTAGGTGTCTACGGGATAACCTTTTTAGAGAGAGATGCTAAGGATGTGCAATGTTGGGGAAATGTGGAAAACCAGTTGGGAAGTGGTAGTGAGGTACCCTTGATATTATTCATTATAATATACTCTCTTGTATGAGATATTTGGTGAGAGTAGCCATGGTAAGACTGGGAACTTAGTATACCTTTTTATGTGATGAGTTTGTTTCACTTGTTGTTCACTGTGCTTTAGCATACTTTCTTTACTTTATCATAAGAGGCTCCAGGGAATATCCTAATGAGTATACTTTTATACTCACCCTACATATATATAAATTTTTTTTTAGGTCATTTAAAGTAGGTTGGAGATCAGGCTAGTCACTACTAGCTTGTGGTCATTGTTTTCCATACTTTTGTTTTTGGTAATACAGTTTTTACTTGTAGTTGTAGTAGTTCTTTCATGAAATTACATTTGTGTAATTGGGTTTATTTTATATTATATTCTGATTAGGAGTTGGTTGGTGTCTATATTATCTCTATCTTTCACATGTGTTTCTCTTAGAGGTTAATGCCTCCCACCTGCATGTTTATTATACCCTGAGTGTCGGTTGCCAACTCGGGGCCTACTGGAGGCGGGACTCAGGGGGTCACTATCTCTCTTCTCCCATTGTTGGCCCAGGAGGGGTACACTTTTTGGGGAGGTGTTCATGACACTAAGTCTAAAAAATTCTTATTTTTTGGTTATCCTAAGGAAACTAAGGAATATTATTTTTATAAACCTAATAAACACAAAGTATTTGTGGCTTGAAATTTTTTTTTCATTGAGGAACAACATTTAAGTCAATGAGTTAATGGGAGGAAATTTGAACTTGGATAAGTTCAAGACAAAAAAATAGTAAGTGTTCCTAATATGGAATTTGATCCAGTTTCACAAATATTTAGGGAAGAATAATTGACTCAAGTTATACAAAAACCTTGAAGGTCTGGTAGAATTCATTGGATACCCAAGAGATGTGAACTTCTCATGGAAAATGATGATGAAATAATTTTTATAGGAGATGAAATAACTTTTTATTGAGAGAGTCCATTGAGATTCTATTGAGAGTTCGGATTCCAAAAAATGTTTAAAATCCATATAATCTAAGATGGACTACATGTATACTAACCATTTTTTGGAACTTAGTAGATACAAATGAAGTGTTGATACCCATAAGGTGAAAGTATATTTTTTGAAAGAAAAATAATATAGATGGTAGAGTTTCTACTTATAATGCACACCTAGTGGAAAAGGGTGACAAACAAATTCATGGTATTGAATATAAAGATACCTTTTCACCTATTACAATGATAATGTCTATTTGGATTTTTATAGCCATAAAAAATCATTATGATTATGGGAGATTTAAAACAGATGTCAAAACTGCATTCCTTAATGGGGATTTAACTAAGTACATGTATATGATACAGCTCATGGGTTTTTAAGTTCCAAATGAGAATGTAATGGTTTTCAAGTTTCAATGGTTTATTTATGTCCTAAAGCAATCCTTACTATCATAAAGTATAATTTACCAAATTAGTGATGTTTTCTTAATATCATGATTAAGTGTTTACTCTTAGTGTGTTCCACTCGGAGTTGAAATATCCAATTTTATGATGCAATCAATATGTTTGGTTTCATAAAAAATGCAGATGATTCTACCGTATACAAGTAGATTTGTGGGATAATGGTAGTATTTCTAATACTTTATATTGATAACATGATGATTATTGGAAATTATTTCCCAGCACTTCACTCCATGAATATGTGGTTGGGTAAATGTTTCTCAATTAATTAAATGGGTGAATAAACATATATACTCGGTATGAGGATCTATAGAGATAGATCTAAGAAGCTTCTTGGACTATGTCAGAACACATATATTGGAAAGGTGCTAAAGTGTTTTAGTATAGAGAACTCTAAAAAAAGGTATTTACTAGTGTTGCATAGCACAAATATTAGAAATATTCAATATCCATCTAAAGAGTTAGACATAATGGATAATATTCCTTATATTTCATCCATATGATCTATCATGTATGTCATGTTATGTACTCGACCTGATGCTTCATATTATTTGAGCATAATGAGTAGATATTTATCCAATCCTAGAAATAGTTACTGGATTTCTATGAAGAACATCCATAAGTACATGAGAAAAACTAAGGATATGTGCTTGGTATTTGGAGGATAAGATGATCTATATGTAAAGGGTTACCCATATATTATTTTCCAATCTAATAAAGATTTTATGAAATCTCAATCAAGAATTCAATTTTTCTTAAATGGTGGAGCAGTTATTTAGAAATTTTCCAAACAAGTCACCATAGTGAACTCAACAATAGAGGAATAATACATCATTGCATCAGATGATGTGAAAGAAGATTTTAGGATCAGGAAGTTCATTTATGAACTTGGA
The DNA here is from genome assembly GCA_963277665.1 of Viscum album. Classification (NCBI taxonomy): domain Eukaryota; kingdom Viridiplantae; phylum Streptophyta; class Magnoliopsida; order Santalales; family Viscaceae; genus Viscum; species Viscum album. The sequence continues at coordinate 448,470,605 of OY728165.1, forward strand.
GCGGTTCCTAGCATCGAGGGAGAAATTTCTCTAAATTGTGACAAAAATGGATTTTTTTCCTCAATATAAGGAACCCTAGTCTCATAAAAGGACCAAACACATCCTTAAAAAATACCATCTCATATAGGAGATCATTGAGAGGGGTGATTTAAAGATCAGTTGGGTGGTTCCACCAAATAATGTAGCAGATTCATTAACAAAACCATTACCACAACAACATGAGGGTCATGTAGAATCTATAGGTGCTAAACACATTTGATATTGGTTTTAATGGTTTTAAATGTGTCATTTTATTATAATAATGAAAATATCCATTTATAATTCATTCATGTGTGTTGAAATTTATTTTACATGAATGGTTTAATGATAAATATCCCCTGAAAGTATAAACTTTGAGCTATCCCTAATCGATGATCATCATAGAGTATAATGGTTTGTGATGAAATGTAATGACTAGATTTAATAGCGTCTCATTTCTATTGTAAATGGTTGTATATGAGATATTGAGTAATATATTATTGAGTTAATGAGTAGATACTTATCTCTTAGATATATCCACTAATGTATATCTCATGGAATTTCATATATCCATGGATATACTAAGGGGGTGTATTCTTATTAACAATACTTATTACATGAGGTTGGTGAGATACCTAGAATGAGAACCTTTATACATCGATACACTACTTACACAATTTATAATATAAACTAAGCTAATCAGGGGGTGGTTGGGTATATTGTTGATCATGTCATCAGTTGGAGTGTAACCAAGATAGGATTTTCCACTTGTATGATAAGAAAATGCATCTGGACCATGATTGAATTAAACTGAGTAAATGCATGGACATGTTTTTTTGTTTCACGTATGATGTGTAAATACTTTGATAAATTACATGTAATGTTATTATTAGATAGACGAATGACATGTAATTTATTCATCCACTTGATCAGTCTTTTTCAGTGAATCAAGAAAATGATTAGAGGCCTATACTCGATTAACAAGTTCCATGTATAGTGGTTTCTTGATGTCATGGACATATGGATTATATAAGATATATATGATGTATATGATACATCTTTTGGTGGACATGTTATTATTGAGATATGATTATGTTTTATAGAGATCACACTAGACCCCTTAGTAGCATATGTAACATCATGTTACCTTCTTTTAGGTACTTCACAAATCTTGTTTTGATTTCCCTTTTTATTTGGTGGAATTTAATTAATTTTAAGGATTGAGAGATTTTATTAGGGAAAATGACCTAAAACTCAATGCTATATATTTTTTTAATTAATGGAGTCTGGATATGAGTGTATCAAGGGTTTTAGAGGGTTCCCTTCTTGGGACCTGAGGTGAGTTGAATGTTGTTGGGTGTTTCTATATAATTTAGTTTTTGAGCACTAGATACAAAAATAATTTACACTATAAATCAATGATTTATGTTGTAGATTGTCTACTAGAAATAATCCATGAGAATGGATTATGTCATAAACTGATTTACACCATAAAAGATGAACTTATGCTGTAAATTAGTCACTCGGTGTGTTTTAACCTAAGGTGATTCCTTTTTCGGTGTCTATGAAACTTGATTCATTTACACTATAAACCCTTGATTTATGATGTAAATGAATTATTCCTAGTAGTTTTATTTATACTACATGTCTTGTTTTATTATTCATTCTATAAGAACTCCTCCCGAGAACCTTAGGCCTCCTCTTGTGTGTAGTGATCGATTTATTCTCTTCTGGGTGTCTCAGTTTGGAATTTGATCTCCAGTGAGTTCCATCACTATGGTTTTCTCCTAATCTATGCTACCTCACTTTGGAATTAGTATGATCTTTTTTTATTGAATTGTAGTTTTATCTTGATGTTTCTCATCTAGTATTTCCTTGTTTATCTTCTTTTTCTTTGTTCTTCATTATCATTTTCCCATTGAGGATGTTGAATTGATCACTGATTAAAAGGTTGGTGGTTCTATATGATTTATCCCTAAAATTAGAGCCTTCAATTTATTTATTGATTTGAAATGAGTTTTTAAATTATTTAAAAACCTAAATTTGAGATGATTGATTGATGATTTTGTAAAAGGCGTAGAGATTCTGAAAAATTCCCAATTTCAATGGAATTTAAATGTTTGGATGGATTTGAGAGAAAGTGATGGATTTATTTGGAAATATATTTTTAAGGTAAATAGATTAAATTGAAAGATTATTTGAAAAGGCATGAATTTATGGAAAGTTATAAAAAAAATTTGAAATTAGAAAATCATATTGAAAACTGAAAATGGGAAATTGTATTTTGAACTAATTTGAAATAATTGATTTTTCCATGATTGATTGATCAAAAAACTAGAGAATATGTGAGATTGGGTATTTAGTGGGTAATTAGGATAATAATGATAGGATATGACCCACTAGCAGTAGATTTATGATGAAAACATGACATAAACATATTGTGGTATGATTTTTTCCCTGATGGGGAGTTGAGTCCCGATGGACTGATTTTTGGGACGTGTGCACACATTAAGCCGAGATAACTAATTGAGTAGTGTGAGTATCCTATTAACATAAATTAACATTCTATAGGGATTTATACATGGTGTTATGAGAGCTATTTTATCTATTATGTCTTCTTTATATTGATTTTTTATATAGAATTTTTATTTAATACAATTTTGATATATTTTATAGCTCTTGATTATGAAATCATGTTTTGTTGAAAATATGTAAATTTCATTCCATCCCTAATTTTAATTAAATTTAAATCATATTTTGTTTAATTATTATGTAATTGATTATGGAAAACTTGGTGTGACCCTACTAGGATTTATATATCACACCCTGCCTTTGTCTTTAGGTGTTTGTAGATTATCTTATTCCAGGTCCACAAAAATAAAAAATGTCACTTGGAGGTAGGGGATGTAATTGATCCTTGGGACTCAGAGTGGTGGAGGTGACTAGTGGAGATGTGGTAAACTCATTACATTGGTATATCTTTGATCCTTATCTTGAAATATGTTGTGTATTTTGGTGATTCACTATTTGAGTACTACTTTACCTATTTGATTCTAGTAATTTATCCCTCTGAAGTGTTGATAATACTATCTTTTTTCTTTTATCATTTGAATTATTTTAGAAAAATAATTCACTCATGATTCTTATGTGATTCTAGGTGTTTTTCGCCAACCCATGGGGGTCGAGAATGCCCTTTGGGCTATATCAGAGCCGACTCAGGTGTCAGGGTACCATGGTATCTAGGATGGTTCTTGAAAAAGTGGTATCAAAGAGATGTTAGTTTGAGTTTATTTCCTTGATGTCAGTATGAATTTGGGTTATCCTAGTTGAAAATAGGTAGGATTAATGGGACTTGGGAGGTAGTTGTGAGTTATTTCATAGCCAACTCTCATCTTAATGAGCCTTAAGTCACCATGGGTGTTTGGGAAAATTGTATTGAGGAATGTTTTGATCTAATTATAGAATTTTACCTTATTATGATATGATTATGTTGAAACCCAAATCTTGAATTATGATTTATGGAATTGATATTACTATGACTCTTATTTTAGTTAATGATCTTTTAATCCTTTATAATACTTCCAGTGTGGTCTACTGATGTTTTGTAACATCATGCCTCTGAGAATAAGTTTGAATAGGCTATAGGAGGAAGATTCTAGTGAACCATAGTAGGAAAATTCTTTGGTCAACCCAAATATTATTGAGATAGTGGTGTGTGTTGTCTATGTTTTGGGACAGGCACCTAAACCCATTACCATTCTAGATTTTGTAGTGGAACCTCGAAGGTATTAATCTAGAGATCCTGATCAAGAGTTTCTTCATCAAAAACCACCAGATTTCAAGGGTTTGAATGATCCTAAAGAATATTAGGATTGGTTGAAAAAAATTGAACTAATTTTTTAGTTATTGGAAATATGATAAGCTATAATGGTGAAATGTGTTACCTTTAAGATTGAGAGGCATGAGAGGTATGATTTGATGGTGACTTTAAATAAGTATGAGGGTTTGTAGTGGAAAGACTTTAGAGTTCTTTTCACTGATCAATTCTCTCTATATTTGATATTCTTGGAAAAATCCATGGAGTTTCTCAACCTTTAAAAGTGTGACAGAACTGTGACATAGTATGTGAACCATTTTTTTGAACTTGTTCAGTTTTTACCTAAGGTTATATCCAATGAGAAGATGAGGGTTGACAGTTTGATATGGGTCTCTGATGTAATATCTAATCATATTTTTCCTTGATGAATCTCACTTCTTATAATGATGTGCTGGATAGAGAATTGATGGTTGATCTTGAACTGGTTGGTAAGTCAGGGTTGATGGGGGTTCCTTTTTCTCTAAGTGACAGTTTAGTGTGATATTTTAAATGAAAGAGGAAGCGCAATGAGTCCCATGGTGGTTCTGAATAGAATTAATCATTCAAACCTCCTACATTTCTCACCAAATTATCTTTGACTTGCTTTTAATGTGTTAATGTTGGGCATTCAAGATGGTTTTTCACTAAGGCACCCAAGATTTGAAGTTCGTACGGTCACTCGTGATGCCTACAAAAGTTCTAACACTTATTTTCTACTTCTCATAGTGTAACATGATCATAAGAACCTAAAAGTACTATAATGTAATTAAATACTTCAAGAACATAGGGGTTCCAACCATGGTCACCCATAACAAAGCTTATTCATGCAGTGGAAGAGTCTCTATAGGAAGATGATGTGGGTCCAGTGACTATAAGAGGTTTCATCACTATAGCTCTAGATTTAGTTAATTCTTTATTTAATACTGGTGCATCTGAATCATTTATATCAACCCATGTTTTGAAGTTTTTGAATCTTCCTATACATATTCTTTCTTATGCGATGGATATCACTATAATCCTCATAATGAAGAGAGAAAAGGGTCTTTGATGTCATTCATGTGTTTTATATTTATCAAAGATTGATTTTATCTAGATTTTTATGGTTCTTGACATGAAACCAATTAATGTAATTTTTTGTATGGATTGGCTGATTGCTCATAAAACTTGGATTGACTATTATCTTCAATGGGTCTCTAATACTATGCTTGATGGGGTGTGTCATGCCTTTTAGGGAGAATGGGACTTGTGGTTGAGTAAATCTAGACCTCATTTTCTAGATTTGGTCATCGTAATATTAGTGTTTTCTTTAAACTTGGAGTGGTAATATTTAAGTAATTATCTCACTCCAGTTTTCATCGAGTTTCCCAATGTTTTTCCATTTTATTTATGTAGATTTACATTGGTAATAGAGGTGGAGTTTTATTTTGATTTAGTACCTGGTGCTCATCTATTTTTTATTACTTAATAATATATTGAATTTATGGATTTGAAAGATTTGAAGACTTGGTTGGATGATCTACTAGAGAAGTGGTTTATATGCCTAAGTGTATCACCTTAGGAAAAACCTATTCTCTTTGTAAATAAAGTTGATGGAAAAAAATTTACTTTGTGTTGATTACCAGAAAATCAATCGATTCAAAATAAAGAATAAATATTCATTTCTACAGATCGATGATCTATTTGATCAATTCAAAGAGACGAAGTGGATCTTGAAAACTGATCATTGATCAAGATTTCACTGGTTGATAATAAAATATTCTAACATTTAAAAGATAACCTTGAGGAATAGGTGTAGCCATTATGAGTATCTTGTTATGTTATTTGGTTTAACCAATTCTCATATAGTTTTTATAGATTTAATAAACATTACATTTCATGAGTACCTTGACTCATTCATGGTGGTATTTGTGAATGATATCATAGTTTACTCTCAAACCGAGGAGGACCATGTGTTTCATTTGAGATTAGTTCTAGAAACCTTGAATAATCATCAAATTTACATGACTCTTTTGAAATTTAATTTCTATATTTGGTAAGTGAAGTTCTTGTGACACGTGGACTCAAAACATGATATTTCAGTTAATTCTAATAAGGTGAAAGTTGTTATGACATGGGAGTAATTGTGTATTTTTTTTAGATTCAGAACTTCCTAGGTCAGATTCTTCAAATATTTCTCGAAGTTAGATTCTCTAATGAACCCTCTCACTTGAAAATGAGTTAATTACATTTAGGATGAGAAATTTTAGATTTATTTAGTTGAGATGAAAACTATTTTGACTTATTTTTTGGTGTTGACTTTTCTAGAGGTTGTGTAGGGATATGTGGTCTTCAATAATGCATCTGGTTCAAGTTTGTGTTGTGTCATTATGAAGGTTAATCACATGGTAGCCTATAGTTCCATAAAACATAAGGCCACATAAGAATAATTATCTAACCCATGATCTCAAACTCTCATCTATGATGCATGCTATTAAGATTTGGTGTCATTTCCTTTTTAGAGAAAGGTTTATCATTTATTCTCACTATAAAATCTTTAGTTATATCTTCTCTCAAAAAGACCTGAATCTCTAACATAGGATTTGTGTGGAGTAACTTTAGTCTTTTAATTTCAACATTTCCTATACCCCTAGAAATTGGAATGTCATTGATGATTATTTAAGAAGTAAACTTCTAAACTAGGACATGAAAGAATATTTAGAAGAGTGGAATCTGATGGCTCTCTTTGCTCAATTGCATTTGGGAGTCTGGAGGAATGAGTCTGAGGTTGTTTTAGTGAGTTTGTAGTTTACCTCCTCTTTTATTGATAATATTCTTTAAGAGAATTAGTTTTATGATGAATTTTGTGGAATTGGGTACTATCTTTATGGTGTGGAGACCATCAGTGAGTGTACTTTCACTTTAGAGGGTATCCTTTGTTTCCAGAACTGGTATGTCATGTCTTTTCCTTTGAGAAAGGTTATGATGGGTGATTTCCATAATTCTTAGTGGGTGGTGCACCCTATAACCACAAAGATGTTTTATGATATACAGTAATGATTCTAGTATCTAGATATGAGACAAGACATCGCTAACTATTTATCTCATTATTATACCTCCCAATAGGTCAAAGCTAAGAACCAGAGACCTTCTGGTTTTCTCCAGCCACTTCCAGTGCCAATTTAGAAGTGGGATGATATTTCTATGGGATTTTTGGTTGGGTTTCCATGAACCCCTTATGGGAAGAATACAATATGGGTTATGATCGATTGGCTGACCAAATAGTCTCACATTATACCCATTTGAGATGCAACCAAATTTGACAGCTTGGGACATCTCTACATGCATTAGATTTTCATATAACATAGAGTTCCATTTGCTATAGTATTTTATAGGGATCCTCATTTTACTTATCATTTCTGGAGAGTCCACCAGAAGGCCATGGGATTCTAGATACATCTGAACATAACATATCATCAATATATGGATCTCCAAATAGAGTGAGCCATATATATTCTTGAGGACATGCTATGTGATTAAATTTTTAATTTGGTGGGGATTGGGATGACTGTTTCGGATTGGTTGAATTATCTTATAAAAATAATTACTAGTTTGCTATTATAATGGCTCGATTTGAGTTATTGTATGGCCAAACTTACAGATATTTGTTGTTTTGGTCAAATATTGGTGAATGTTCCTTGGTTAGACTGAGTTTAGTCCATGAGATGATAATGAAGATTTAGTTGATTCATCAGAGAATTTTTATGGTACCGAGCTGGTATAAATATTATTCTGTTCATTGATGATAACTTTTGGATTTTTTAGTTAGTTACAAAGTGTTCTTGAGAGTTTCACCTCAATTGGGTTACCAAAATATTAAAAAATAGGTAAATATTATGCTGAGTTTTGTGGGTCCTTTTAAGATTTTTCAGTGAGTGGGGAAAGTGGCCTACCATTTGGAACTTCCTGTAAGAACCCAGATCTTCTTTTTAGGTATGTTTCTTTCTTCTCTGGTGTTTTTTAAAAAAAGAGGACTTTCTAGAAATTTTTGAAGTACATGTCATGTACTTATATGTACACGTCATGTACTCTTTTTCTATATGTAGCCGTGTGATGGTCGTGTAACGGTCGAGCACACAGCCATGTGTGGTGACCTGAAGACTGCCTTATGTGAGGGCCAAATAAAGTGAATACACATCGTGTAATTCAAAAGTAAATGTCGTGTACTTTATTTTTTTCATTAAACAGACCGATGTCACATCTGATGGACAGAACACATCTCTTCTCGGCCTAGTTTTTTTAGAGTATCTGTACGGCCCGGATCTTCACTGAGCCCCCAATCGAGCGTCCGTTATCTGAATCGAACTTCGTCGGTTGCGTTGGAATCGCATCGGTGAGTTCTCTCTTCTTATTTAACACCTTCTTCTGATTCCTTCTCTCTCATGATATATCATGGGTTGAACATTTTAGACGTTTTTGTAGATCTTCGGCGTTCTAGGGTGATTCAAGTCTTGAGGTTCACGTATAACGATCCTACAACACTGAGGTAGGTGATTTGTGTCTTTCCGTAGTTATTCTTTGAGTTATACATGCAAAAGTGCCCAATACCCTTGAACGGGGTATTGTATGTTTATGTTTTTAGCCCTAATGATTGTCCGTTATGCCTTCATTGATTGTATAGAGGTTTATATTGTGAATAGGGTTTATTTTTCCATGCTATGGAGGTTTTTACCATGTTATCTTGTTTTTATCATTGGTCTAGTTTTTCCTGTTAGGTTGCTGCTTTGTTTTCCATGCTTAGTATTGTTAGGATGGATTGTTTTATCTGATATGTTGTTATGCTGTAGTTTGTTTAGCCAAGTAGTTCTTGATGTTTACTTTGGCCTCCATGTATTGTTGTGCTCGTTTGACTTACACAGGACCGTGAGAACCTGGTGTAGTAGACCATAGGGAGAATGGACGTGAGGGCTTATCCAGAGGGTCTATTTTTACTGTTACGATGAGAGACCATAGGGGGAATTGATGTAAGTGCTTCCTCAGAGTGTCTGTAGTTCTTTGACGCGGGCCACAGGGGGAACGAGATATAAGCGCTTCCCCAGAGCATCTTTTAGTTACCGATACAAGACTATAGGGGGAATTGACAGTGATTTCTTCCTTAGAGAGTATGTGATAAAGCTGAACCATAGGGGTTAGACTGTGTGTGCTTCACAGAGGGTTGCTTGTGTTTTCTAGGTAGGACCAGAGGGGATTAGGCTGTGAGTACATCCGAGAAGTTTACCTATTTGTGATTATATGATTACTTTATATGTGGTGTTTGAATGATTTGAAACTATAGGAATGTTTACTATTGAGTACTTTCTTGTTTACTGCTTTATTTTGATTATAGCCTGCCATATATATTCCCTGACTTTTAGGCATAGATCTTTGGGTGGTTTTCTATTGGGATTTAGTCTCACACCCTATTTGAGTCATGCTTTTGGGCCCAAACAGATTATATTATTGCAGGTATAGATAAGAGAAAGCACCCTTCTACTTCAGGTACTTGATTGGTGCAGAGCTGGGGAGCATGGGACCAAGATGAGGCTTGCGATGCCGTGAAGAATTTTATCTGTTTGTTATTGTAATTTGGTTTAGTATTTTATTCCAGCATTGTGAATTGTTTGGATACTTTCCTAGACATATTTATCATGCATCATATATATATGTGTGTGTGTGTGTGTGTGTGTGCTCCAATTTTTTATTACTTCTGTTGTTTACCTATTGCATGTTTTACTGCTTTCGTTATTGCTATCTGTTTTACTTCAACTATGTTACTCTTCCAATGAGGGCATAGTTTCCCCACTATCACACCCAAGTCCCTCACTTCTATTTAGCAACCTCTGGCATTCAGGGAAATGCACTTGAGGCCATGTGACCAACCAAGTACGGGGCACCTCTAGTCGGCTTCCGGAATCGGGGCGTTACTAAGTGGTATCAAAGGAATTCTTTTCTTCTTGATTTACTATTTGGAGCCTATATCCAGGGATAGGAAGTAATAGGTACTTGGTAATAAGATGTTCCCAGAAGTAGCTAACCCATGTACAGGGAAAAGCCAATTTACCTCATTATTGATTTTTTTTGGTTTTGAAATTATTTCAGTTGATTTGATTTCACCATTGAGTGATTCACATGTTTTGTGATGTTATTGTTGATATTATTGAGGTTCTATTTCTGTTGCAACCTGATGAGATGAGGGTATGTCATCTCATGCATCATATAGGCACTTGCCAGAAATCACATGTCATGCATTCTTTCCATGCCATTTAGGTTGCATTAGCGATTGCATGTTGTTATGATAGATGTTGTGCTAGATATGCATGCTATTGTGATAGATGCCTTGATAGAATACCTGCTTTTGATAGGGTATTGAATTGTGTAAGGATTCATTTAAAGGAAATCCAAACTTTGGTTCTTGAGGTGTTATGGGCCCTCATGGACCGGAATTTGGCGGATCATTGTTCTATTATGTTATATGTGATATGTATAAGATTCCAAGCTTTGATTTGCAGGGAGTATAATGTTCATTTCAATGTTTTTCTGGGATTTTGGAGTAGTTTTTGAGGCTTACTATCTGGAAAAACCCAGAATACACAGCGTGTATTGATGAATACACACCATGTGTCCTTCTGTTTGAGAAGGAACTATTTTTCTTGAGTACATGTCGTGTAGTCTCTAATCGTGTCACTGACTGTGTGGTCAGAGACATGGGGTTGAGAAATATTTGGTGGGGCACGTCGTGTACCAGATGTACATGTCGTGTTGCATAGACCTTGTGTCCAACCGTGTGACTAACGACACGGATGGATGGAAGCTTAAGTTTTACACACCATGTCAAGCTTGAACATGTCGTGTAGTGTAACCTGGTATCCGGACGTGTAGCGAACAACACGGGTCGGTGAAACCTTTATAGTACACGCCGTGTATGGAACAAACACGCCATGTAGAGTGAGCTATGTAATCTGCCGTGTGACTAACAACACGGGTTGGTGAAGTTCATCTAGTACACGTCGTGTCTTGCACTAACACGCCATGTAGTCTTGTTCTAGGAGAACTGTGTGACTTAACCATGTAGAAGAACTCGGGCAGGGAAAGAGGATTCAAGTACACACCATGTGTTAGGACAACATGCCATGTGTATGGGGTGTTACATGACCTAGGTTGGCAGAAGTACACGCCCATGTGAAGGCTTAAGGGAACAAGACGTGTAGGAATTATACATGTCGTGTATCCATGTTTTGAAAAACTTGAATGATTTCTTTATCTTGTTACCTTCTCACACTTCTAAGTTTCATCCCTTGATAATCTTGATCTAAGGTGTGTACCTAACCTTGCAGAGTCATGCCACCAATATGTCCTCTGGTTGTCTGCCAGTTATAGGGTAGTGATCAGACACCGGACATGGCTAATCAGGGACTACCAGTAGATCCTCAAGTTGTGTCAGTCTTAGCACCAGCCATCATTCTGGACACAAGTGTTGATGAACAGTTCTGAGAGGGTTTTATGAGGTTTATGCAGACCTTCTGAGGAGTACCACATCCTTCCCCTTCTACGGTAGAGTTGACATAGTTTTTCCAGTAGCAGCATTCTCCCACCTTCAGAGGGGAAGGAGGACCACAAGTTACAAAGTCATGGTTAGAGGCCATGTTTTCTATCTTCGAGCATCTAGAGATACCTCCAGGGAGGAGGGTTAAGCTCGCTACATATATGCTTTGGGATTCAGCCAAGAGATGGTGGGATGTTCTCTCACAGGCAGGACGCTAGCAGGTTATGGTGTGGGATGAGTTCCAGCATTCCTTCTATGAATACTTCTACCTGGAGACTTTAAGGGATGATCGATCCTGAGAGTTCATGAGTCTAGAATAGGGCACTCTCTCAGTCATGGAGTACAGAATCCCGCCATTTTATAACATAAACTTTCATTACATTACACAAAACTGAGGATCATTAAGGTCTAGTGTCTTGGAAACCAGGAACATAATACATGAAAAAAACATAAAACATTCTTCTTAAACACTTGAAAGGCTTCTCCTTAAGTTCATCCTAGGTTCATTACTGCATCTCATAACCTGGGGACATACATCAAAAGAAAGGGTGAGCAGAAGGCCCAGTAAGGGAAACAAGAGGAACATTTTACATGTGAACTTGAGATACTTCAATAAGGACATGAAAAGAACTTTAAGGCATGAGAAAGAAATCATGAGGCATTTCATAATAAAAATAAAATTTTCCATAACTTGAAGATGTGGCTACATCATTTAATATAGACAATCAGGAACATATCACCAAGGTCCATCCCCAAGGTGTCATTTGAAAATTACCAAGGTTATTCACCAAGGTATCGTGAAAATTGTAATCTCTAGTGGTTACATCATTACCCAATGCATTGGAGTGCTATCAGGGAGCACCCTTAAATTTGCCTTTATTATCATGTGAGCCACATATATCATCATCAAACATTTCATAAATAACCCATATAGCATAAAATAAATGGGTTTCATTTCATAATCATAACGTTTTTAAAAACTGTTTTAAAGACATGATCTTTACGTCACTTTAAACCCACGGAAGGGAAAGTGGGTCTCATGTATGTAAATCCAAGAATTTAAAATAGAAAATTTTGATATATATGTGAATACCCTTGTAGAAATAAGAGCTTTGAGTATTCACTTTATAACATAAAATAATTTTGAGAAAAGAGAGAGAGGCATTTTGAGACGAAAATTATGCAGCATAACGGCTATGTTTCGGGTTTTTAGAAAACATTGAAAAGAGAGGGGACATGGGTCACCCACTCATAAATGATCCATAAAACAGTAAGGGAACAGAATAAGAAGGATATATGGACATGGTAATGAAATTTGAAGGACATACCATTTGAAATGAAAAACATGGAAGGAAGACAAAAATTAGATTTCTCTTATGAAAATTCGGCAGCCTAACGGCGTCACTTAAACTTCAATAAAAGGAATTGACAAGATCAAATAGGGTCTCTCATAATATTATCATAAGAGATCAGTATGATAGATATAGAGATCATACCCCAACATAATAAAAAGGAACTTGAAAGACTTGACATGAAAATCGAACTTGAAAAATGAGAAGGGTGAAAGAATCCCTTAAAAATTCGGCAGCCTAACGGCGTCACTTAAACATTCATAAAACGAAATGATGAGAGTAAGAGGGGATCTCTCATCATATAAACATGAAAAGGGTAGTAAGAGGAATATAAAAGAACATCCTCTCACATAAGGACATGGATCATAAAAGTAATGACATAAAAAGGATTACATGAAAAGAAAGAGAGAGGTCGGATCCCTTACCTTAAAACATGACTCTTGAAACTCAAAGGTTTGGACCTTGAGGGCTTGGGGGCACCTTGGGAGGACTCCTTGGGAGGTAAGGAGACCAGAACTTTGTTGGGGGAGAGTTGGGAGTGAAAACTAAAGGAGGAAAGGGTGGGTATTTATAGGGAAAGTGAGGGGACAAGGCAATAATGGCCAAGGGACACCTCACTAGTGGTTTTGGCAAAACCATGGGCTTGCCCATGGTATTTGCCCATTGTATTGGCCACTTGGGACACCTCATAAATTATCTTACTATTCATAATTCGACCATATTGAATATCTACTTAATACATCATTTAATGATGTCATTAAACACCCATAACTTAAAAACTATATTTTCACTATTCATCAAAAATCCAACTTTCTCAGAATAATCCCAAAATTTCACCTTAACCAAATATCAATGCTCTGATTTCAAAAATGAAATCCAATTTATAAAAATATTTTTCTAAATATTTTTAATTTAATTTTTAAATAAAAACACTATTCATCGAAAATTCATTTTTTTCAGAAAAATCCCCAAAAATTACCTTAACATAATATCGATGCTCTGAGTTCAAAAATAAAGTCCTTTTTATAAAAATAAATTTCTAATTATTTTTAATTAAATTTTTAATTAAAAAACACTATTCATCCGAAAAAACTAATACTTTGACTAATAATTTATGAAACCGTTATTTACCCATTTTATTGAATCACGTTACTTAATCTAGGTGTCCAAATTATATTAAAACTTTCTTTGAGTGAAATTACTAATCCATTTGGTCACATTACTAATCCTAAGCGTAAAATCACTATTCATAATTTACTATTCATCAAAAATTAAGTTGATCTTATTAGACTCCAAATTCCTTACTGAACACTTTTGTAGAAGACCATTTTTTGAAAATCATTACACATCATTAGTTATTTAGGGTTTTCATAAATATTTTAAAATATCCTTTTTTTCAAAAAATTCATCAATAAAATGCGTTCTAAAATTATCTGGACATTTGAAATTTCACAAACATCACTAAAGGAAGAAATATCAATTTATTCACCCGAAAGGATTACACAAGGAAGCTAGGGTCTCGTCACATAGCCCCTTATAACACCGGAATAAGACCTAAGTGTAAGGTGTGCTATGGTGAGAGAATCTGAGGGAGGATCAGATAACATTACCCTAGTAGTAATCTCTACTAACTTGAACTTCTCCCATAGGCGTTTCCGTTGAAGCTTGACACGCTGGAGTTCAGCTTGGGCTTGGTCCAAAGCGAAGCCCACAGATGCTACCTCCTTCCCAAGCTCTGATAAGTGAGCTTCATAAGGTTCAAGTCTACTGGATGAAGCCATCGCCTCCTCTTTCTGCATTAACCATTAACATCTTATTAAATCATTAAGAGTAAGTTAATATACTACTCAAAAAGATTGGGTCGTTACATTCTTCCCCCCTTAAGAAATTTCGTCCCCGAAATTTATACTTGAGGCCTAGTCGAAAAGGTGAGGGTACTTTTGCTTCATCGTTTCCTCAGGCTCCCAAGTCACTTATTCATACTTATGATTCCTCCACAACACTTTCACAAGGTGGGTAGTCTTGTTTCGTAGAACCTTGTCTCTACGGTCCAAGATCTCCACTGGCTGCTCCTCATAAGAGAGGTCATGTTCCAGTTGTACCACCTCTGGGTTCAGTACATGCGAAGGGTCGGGTATGTACTTCCTCAAGAGAGATACATGGAAGACATTGTGAACTTGAGCTAGGTTCGGTGGAAGTGGTAGACGATAGGCCACTACTCCTATGCGGTCAAGGATTTCATAGGGGCCAATGTACCTAGGGCTGAGCTTCCCTTTCTTCCCAAACCGCATGACTCTCTTCCATGGAGAGATTCGAAGGAAGACTTTGTCACCAACACCAAACTCCAAGTCCCTTCGACGATTGTCAGCATAGCTCTTCTGCCGACTCTGAGCAGCCTTTATGTGTTGTTGGATGGCATGAACCTGTTCTGTCATTTCTTGCACAAGATCAGGCCCAAGAAGCTTTCTCTCACCAGTTTCATCCCAACAAGTAGGAGTTCTACATCGCTTTCCATACAGAGCTTCATAGGGTGCCATCTGAATACTCGAATGGAAGCTGTTGTTATAGGAGAACTCAACTAATGGGAGGTGTTTATCCCATCCACCTTTAAATTCCATTGAGCATAATCTCATCATGTCTTCGAGTGTCTGAATAGTCCTTTCAGATTGGCCATCAGTTTGAGGATGATAGGCCGTACTAAAATTCAATTTAGTATTCAGAGCATGTTGAAGACTTCTCCAGAATTTTGATGTGAATCTAGGGTCACGATCAGATACTATGGATAGTGGTACCCCATTCATCCTTACCACTTCCTTCATGTATATCTTGGCAAGATGATCCAGAGAGAAATCTTCCCGAATAGAGATAAAATGGGCTTTCTTGGTGAGACGGTCCACAATAACCCATATCGCATTGTTTCCTTTGGATGTTTTCGGGAGACCAGTTACAAAGTCCATAGTGATATTATCCCACTTCCATACTGGTATGGGTAGCGGTTGTAATACCCCCTTAGGAAGTTGTCGTTCTGCCTTTACTTGCTGACACACCAGGCACCTTGTAGTGTAATCAGCAATCTCCCTCTTCATGTTATCCCACCAATAATGATCACGAAGGTCTATATACATCTTAGTGCTTCCCGGATGTATAGAGAAAGTAGAGCTATGAGCTTCATCCATCAGTTCTTTCTTTATCTCCGGAATAGATGGAACACATAGTCTTGTACGAAATTTCAATACACCTTCTTGATCAATATTGAAATCAGGGAACTTCCCATCCTTTACAGCCTCGAACTTCTCCTGCAGCAAAGGATTTTCTTTTTGAGCCTTCTTGATCTTCTCTAGTAATGAAGGTTGAGAAATCATTTGGGATAGGGTTGATGATGTCTCTTTCCTTATAATTCCCATGTCCCGTTTTACTAGATCTTTAATCAAGGGATCTCCTAGGATCCTCATTGTTGCCAGAACAACAGGATCTTTCCTGCTTAACGCATCCGCGACTTTGTTTGCTCTTCCAGGGTGATAATGAATTGAACAATCATAGTCTTTAATAAGCTCCAACCATCTCCTTTGTCTCATGTTCAATTCTTTCTGAGTGAAAATATACTTTAGACTTTGGTGGTCAGTGTATATATCACATTTCTCCCCATAAAGATAGTGCCTCCATATCTTTAGAGAAAAAACAACTGCCGCCAGCTCTAGATCATGCGTAGTATAATTCTGCTCATGAATCTTCAACTGTCGAGATGCATGAGCAATTACCTTGTCATTTTGCATGAGGACGCACCCAAGCCCTTTCAGAGATGCATCGCTAAAAATAACGAATCCTTCTCCGATAGAGGGTAGTGTTAACACAGGTGCAGTAATCAATCTCTTCTTCAGCTCTTGGAAACTTTTCTCACATTCCTTTGTCCAGAGGAACATAACCCCTTTTCGAGTCAACTTGGTTAGTGGATTAGAAAGTCGTGAAAAGTTTTTCACAAACCTCCTATAATATCCCGCTAAACCAAGGAAACTACGAATCTCAGTTACTGTTGTGGGTTGAGGCCACTCCTCCACAACCATTGTCTTTGCAGGGTCAACAGAGATTCCTTCATTTGTTACGATGTGCCCCAAGAAAGCCACTTGTTGTAACCAAAACTCACACTTGCTGAACTTCCCAAAGAGCCTCTCCTTCCGTAGAGTTTTCAAAATAACCCTCAGATGATCTTCATTCTCCTCACGACTTTTTGAATATATCAAAATATCATCAATAAAAACTACCACAAAGTTATCAAGGTAGTCCTTAAAGACTCTATTCATCAAATCCATGAAAATAGCAGGAGAATTAGTCAAGCCGAAAGGCATAACAGTAAACTCATAATGCCCATATCTTGATCGGAAGGCAGTCTTTGGAATATCTTCCTTCTTCACCCTCAGTTGATGATAACCAGACCGAAGGTCAATCTTAGAGAAGAATTGAGCCCCGTGAAGTTGGTCAAATAAATCATCAATTCTTGGAAGAAGATATTTGTTCTTCACTGTGATCCCGTTCAGTTCTCTATAATCAATGCATAGCCGCATTGATCCATCCTTCTTCTTCACAAAGAGAACTGGTGCTCCCCAAGGAGACACACTCGGTCGGATAAACCCCTTCTCCAACAAGTCTTGGAGTTGTTTCTTTAACTCTTCTAGCTCCACATTTGCCATTCTATACGGAGTATTTGATATCGGTTGAGACCCAGGTACGAGTTCAATGGATAACTCTACCTCTCTTTCTGGGGGAGGTCTAGGTAACTCCTCAGGAAATACATCCATGTATTCCTGAACAATCGGAACATCTTCAATCTGTATGCTCCCTTTCCCTTCTTCCTCATCACCGATTAACTCCATAAAGAAAGCTATAGGAGGTGCTTCTAGATAGGGATCAGTTCGGGATATCTCTCCTTGGAAGATAACTGTAGGTCGTTCATTCAAGACTACTGAGATTTCCTTACTTCTGCATTTGATCTTAGCATTATACTTTGAGAGCCAGTCCATCCCTAGTATAATGTCAATTCCATCATGGGAATGACTACTAGATTTGCGATAAGATTGTGCTCACCAAAGTAAACACTAGAGTCTCTAAATACTTTTGATGCAAGGATAATCCCACTTGGAGTCTTGACTGACAACTCTACCTCTAGAAGTTCGGGGATTGATTCTATATTCCTTACAAACTTGGAGGAAATAAAGGAATGCGTAGAACCAGAATCAAATAAATTACTTGCTAGTTTTAAGAGGACAACAAGAGTACCTGCTACCACATCGTTCGGAACTTCAACTTCAGTTGTTGTGATAGCAAAATCACGACCTTGCTCCCTTGGCCTCTGCTGAGGTTGATGGTGATTCCCCTCCACCGCCCTCGGATTTGGACATTGATTAGAAAAGTGCCCAAGCTGTCCACACTTGAAGCAGGTGACTTCGGGTAGGGCCAGAACCATCTTTCCTCTATCGTTAGTGTTGGGAAGTTGAGTCTTCACATCACTACGACAATTCCGAGAAATATGGCCTTCTTTTCCACACCTATAGCACTTACCACTTCCGATCAAGCAGTTCCCCGAATGCTTCTTTCCACATTTATTGCATGTGGCATGTTTCATATGCTTTCCACCTCTTTCCTGATCAAAACTTCTTCCCAGGCTCGGTTCTAGAGTTCTCTTCTTCTCATTAGATTTGTGAGACCACTGTGTCTCCCCAAACTCTAGTTCAACTTTCATGGCACTTCCAACTATTTCTTCATAGTTATCATAGTCCCTGTTGGCTAGATTCTTCCACAGATGAGGTTGTAGTCCACCAAAGAATCTATCAACCTTCCCATTAGGGTCCATGACAAAGCTTGAGGTATAACGGGAAAGCCTTATGAAGTTCATCTCATAGGTTCCAACTGATTCATTCTCCTTTTGCTTCAGCTTGAGAAATTCTTTCTCCATTCTCGTTCTCATCGAACAAGGGAAATACTTATTAAAGAATATTCCCCAGAACTCTTCCCACTCCATAGCTTCCATCTCTCCTCGTGGCTTTGTGTTTTTGATCAGTGACCACCACTGATCAGCTTCTCCCTCTAGGCGGTAAACATCAAGGGTGACTTTTTATTGTTCCGAACAATGAAGTACAGAAAAGATCTTTTAAATGGAGCTTATCCATTATTCCGCAACCAATGGGTCAGTAGATCCACTGAATGTTGGTGGTCATTGGCGCATGAAGGACTCAACAGAAAGTTGTTCCCTTCGTGGTGAGATCGGCCTCTCAGCTTGATTCAAGTTATTACTCATAACTTGAGTCAGTTGGTTCATCATTTGCATGAATGTTTCCATTCCGGCTTCCATTGGAGGGTCGTCATCACACGGTGCATTGCGGTCACCATCGGCATGGTTCCTCCTATTTCCCACCATTTTCTAAAAGAATAAAACCTTAGTGAGAAACTTATTTCATTTATAAATCTTTTAACTAAGACTTCATGCTTAGACAATTACACTTTTCTATAATTCCTTCATAATGATTCATAAAAATCTTGTGATTAACCAAACATATCCCCCGGGAGTGTCGTAACCAAGAGTGCAGCAAGGCCCGTTATCGTGCACCAGTTCCCGTTCGAGTCTAGCTCAAAGTGGTGTTTTCATGTTTTACCCCTATGTACATTTGTGCCAGAGCCGCCTCTACCTGCTCGTATCCAGACAGGGATGTATTTGTTTGATAAACCACTTACTCAATACTTACCAAAATACCAGGAAGTTTTCCTATATTTAAACTTTTCTATAGGGTTCTTCCTAAAGTTTTTATATCCTAATTTCCACAAATAACTAAACCTTCCTTTGATACCAACTATAGCATCCCGCCATTTTATAACATAAACTTTCATTACATTACACAAAACTGAGGATCTTTAAGGTCTAGTGTCTTGGAAACCAGGAACATAATACATGAAAACAACATAAAACATTCTTCTTAAACACTTGAAAGGCTTCTCCTTAAGTTCATCCTAGGTTCATTACTGCATCTCATAACCTGGGGATATACACCAAAAGAAAGGGTGAGCAGAAGGCCCAGTAAGGGAAACAAGAGGAACATTTTACATGTGAACTTGAGATACTTCAATAAGGACATGAAAAGAACTTTAAGGCATGAGAAAGAAATCATGAGGAATTTAATAATAAAAATAAAATTTTCCATAACTTGAAGATATGGCTACATCATTTAACATAGGCAATCATGAACATATCACCAAGGTCCATCCCCAAGGTGTCATTTGAAAATTACCAAGGTTATTCACCAAGGTATCATGAAAATTGTAATCTCTAGTGGTTACATCATTACCCAATGCATTGGAGCACTATCAGAGCGCACCCTTAAATTTTCCTTTATTATCATGTGAGCCACATATATCATCATCAAACATTTCATAAATAACCCATATAGCATAAAATAAATGGGTTTCATTTCATAATCATAACGTTTTTAAAAACTGTTTTAAAGACATGATCTTTACGTCACTTTAAACCCACGGAAGGGAAAGTGGGTCTCATGTATGTAAATCCCAGAATTTAAAATAGAACATTTTGATATATATGTGAATACCCTTGTATAAATAAGAGCTTTGAGTATTCACTTTATAACATAAAATAATTTTGAGAAAAGAGAGAGAGGCATTTTGAGACGAAAATTCTGCAGCATAACAGCTATGTTTCGGGTTTTTAGAAAACATTGAAAAGAGAGGGGACATGGGTCACCCACTCATAAATGATCCATAAAACAGTAAGGGGACATAATAAGAAGGATATATGGACATGGTAATGAAATTTTAAGGACATACCATTTGAAATTAAAAACATGGAAGGAAGACAAAAATTAGATTTCTCTTATGAAAATTCGGCAGCCTAACGGCGTCACTTAAACTTCAATAAAAAGAATTGATAAGATCAAATAGGGTCTCTCATCATATGATAATAAGAGATCAGTATTATAGATATAGAGATCATACCCCAACATAATAAAAAGGAACTTGAAAGACTTGACATGAAAATCGAACTTGAAAAATGAGAAGGGTGAAAGAATCCCTTAAAAATTCGGCAGCCTAACGGCGTCACTTAAACATTCATAAAACGAAATGACGAGAGTAAGAGGGGATCTCTCATCATATAAACATGAAAAGGGAAGTAAGAAGAATATAAAAGAACATACTCTCACATAAGTACATGGATCATAAAAGGAATGACATAAAAAGGATTACATGAAAAGAAAGAGAGAGGTCGGATCCCTTACCTTAAAACGTGACTCTTGAAACTCAAAGGTTTCGACCTTGAGGGCTTGGGGGCACCTTGGGAGGACTCCTTGGGAGGTAAGGAGACCAGAACTTCGTTGGGGGAGAGTTGGGAGTGAAAACTAAAGGAGGAAAGGGTGGGTATTTATAGGGAAAGTGAGGGGACAAGGCAATAATGGCCAAGGGACACCTCACTAGTGGTTTTGGAAAAACCATGGGCTTGCCTATGGTATTTGCCCATGGTATTGGCCACTTGGGACACCTCATACCTTATCTTACTATTCATAATTCGACCATATTGAATATATACTTAATACATCATTTAATGATGTCATTAAACACCCATAACTTAAAAACTATATTTTCACTATTCATCAAAAATCCAACTTTCTCAGAATAATCCCAAAATTTCACCTTAACCAAATATCAATGCTCTGATTTCAAAAATGAAATACATTTTATAAAAATAATTTTCTAAATATTTTTAATTTAATTTTTAAATAAAAACACTATTCATCGAAAATTCATTTTTTTCAGAAAAATCCCCAAAAATTACCTTAAAATAATATCGATGCTCTGAGTTCAAAAATAAAGTCCTTTTTATAAAAATAATTTTATAATTATTTTTAATTAAATTTTTAATTAAAAAACACTATTCATCTGAAAAAACTAATACTTTGACTAATAATTTATGAAATCGTTATTTACCCATTTTATTGAATCACATTACTTAATCTAGGTGTCCAAATTATATTAAAACTTTCTTTGAGTGAAATTACTAATCCATTTGGTCACATTACTAATCCTAAGCGTAAAATCACTATTCATAATTTACTATTCATCAAAAATTAAGTTGATCTTATTAGACTCCAAATTCCTTACTGAACACTTTTGTAGAAGACCATTTTTTGAAAATCATTACACATCATTAGTTATTTAGGGTTTTCATAAATATTTTAAAATATCCTTTTTTCCAAAAAATTCATCAATAAAATGCGTTCTAAAATTATCTGGACATTTGAAATTTCACAAACATCACTAAAGGAATAAATCTCAATTTATTCACCCGAAAGGATTACACAAGGAAGCTAGGGTCTCGTCACATAGCCCCTTATAACACCGGCATAAGACCTAAGTGTAAGGTGTGCTATGGTGAGAGAATCTGAGGGAGGCTCAGATAACATTGCCCTAGTAGTAATCTCTACTAACTTGAACTTCTCCCGTAGGCGTTTCCGTTCAAGCTTGACACGTTGGAGTTCATCTTGGGCTTGGTCCAAAGTGAGGCCCATAGATGCTACCTCCTTCCCAAGCTCTGATAAGTGAGCTTCATAAGGTTCAAGTCTACTGGATGAAGCCATCGCCTCCTCTTTCTGCATTAACCATTAACATCTTATTAAATCATTAAGAGTAAGTTAATATACTACTCAAAAAGATTGGGTCGTTACATGGAGTACTCTTCTCATTTCACTGAGTTGCAGTGATTCATGCCTATCCCAAGAGGTGATGAATTATTCCTGGCAAGGAAGTTTGAGGATTGTCTCAGGCACGACATCTGATCTTTGGTGAACATCTTCAGGTTGACTTCCATCACTTCTATCGTCAACCAAGCGCTGATCATGTAGTGAAACCTAAGGGATTCTGGAGTGGTGAGATGGGAGGTTCAACATCCAAGGTTGGTATCCCTTCTTACTGATAGCAGGAAGCACCACAGGGAGTCTACATGTAGGAATCCAAGGAGTCGGGATTCTTCTTCTGGTAGCCAAGTGGTGTTCTTCCAGTGCGGAAAGAGTGGGAATATGAGGCCATATTGCCTGAGAGACCCAGTGGAGTGCCGATCATGTGGCAAGATGGGCCATCTTCAGTGTTTTTGTCAGTTTTTCTCACCGGCAGCTGGTTACAGGGGTTCTTCTATGACTCCTCATTCGGGAGCAGCACCACCAGTTTCTCACCAGTCTGGGAACTAGTGTTCTTTCGGCTATTCATGCCAAGGTGGAGGTCATGGCCATGGTAACTAGTCGCCAGGCTTTCAGTGTCACAGGGTGGATCAGCTCAGAGTGGCCAGGTAGGGTCACAGGGCCGCAATATAGGTCAGAATTTTGTAGTGGAGCAGACCCAGCAGGATCAGGATCCTGGACCCTCTACAATTTGAGGTACGATCCTAGTTGCCTCAGTTTTAGCTTCTTCTCTTTTCGATACGGGGGATTCCCATAGCTTTATATCTATTTCTATTGTGTATATCCTTGGGCTCTGTATCTTTTCTTCTACTAATATCTTAATGCTAGACACGCTGTTGGGGACAAGAACGGATAGTGTACAACAGTGAAAGGAGTGCCCTCTAGAGGTTTGTGGGTGTCACTTCTTGTGGGACCTTTATTTCTTAGAGATGATAGGATATGATTTGATTATATTAATGGACTGGTTAGTTCCCTTATAGGCAGTTGTCGGTTTCTGTCACCGTAGGGTGAGTTTCACATCACTATAGGGTGGATCATTTATTCATAAGGAAGAATGGGATGTCCAGACGAGTAGAGCGGAACCCGAGCATCATGGGTTGAGAGGAGTTATAGCCCAGTTTTCTAGTTTATTACTGGATGAACAGGGGACTTCACAGATGGACTTTCCTCCAGTGGTAGATTGTTTCAGATATGTATTCCCAGATGACCTTTCAGGTTTTCCTCCAGAGTGAGAGGTAGACTTTTCTATTGAGATCATGACAAGAGCGGCACCAGTGTCTATTCCTCCTTATAGGATGGAAACACCAGAGTTACAGGAGCTCAAGAAGCTGTTGGAGGAGTTGTAGGCAAAGGGTTTCATCAGACCCAGTACATCTCCTTGGGGTTCGTCTATCCTATTTGTGAAGAAGGCAGACAGTACCCTCAGACATTGTGTGGATTATCAGAAGTTGAACTAGTTGACGGTCAAGAACTGATATCCCTTACTGTGGATTGATGATCTCTTTAATCAGCTTCAAGGAGCCCGGGTGTTCTCGAAGATTGAATTGAGATCCGGTTATCATCAGTTGTCTGTTATACCATCAGATGTACCTCTTACAGCCTTTCAGAGTAGGTATGGTCTATACAATTATGTGGTTATACAATTTGGTCTCATGAACACGCCTGCAGTTTTCATGGAACTAATGAACCGAGTGTTCCATCCATACTTGGATTCTTTCGTGGTAGTCTTCGTGGATGATATCTTGGTGTACTCTCACACTCAACACGACCATGCCACACATCTTGAGATCATTTTGAGTACACTGAGAGAGCATTATTTATATGCTAACCTCCCAAAATTCCACTTTTTGATGGACCAAATTCACTTCTAAGGTCATGTTATCTCAAAGGCAGGAGTATCGATAGACCCAGAGAAAGTGAGAGCAGTAGTTTCTTGGGAGCAGCTGAATAATTTATTTAAGGTACGGAGTTTATAGGGCTATATGGTTACTACAAGCATTTTATATAGGACTTTTCATGCTTAGAAACGCCACTGACAGGCCTGACTAAGAAGGGTGCAAAGTACTTGTGGTCATATTCTTGTGATTCAGCCGTTCAGGAGCTGAAAGGGAGGTTGACTTCAGCACCGATACTAGTATTTCCAGAGTCGTAAAAAAGCTATATTGTATACTATGATGCATCAGGTATCGGGTTGGGAGTAGTTCTTATGCAAGTAAAAGGGGTTGTTGCGTATGAGTCTCAGTAGTTGAGGCTACATGAGACGAACTACCCGACGCACGATCTCGAGCTAGCTGCAGTTGTTCATGATTTATGCTTTTGGAGACATTATCTTCTGGGAGAGTATTTTATGGTTTTCACCAACCACAATATTCTCCAGTATATCTTCACTAAGTTTGATCTGAATTTGAGACAGCAAAGGTGGGTTGAGTACCTTCAGTCTTTTGACTTTGAGCTTGCCTACATGCCTGGGAAGGGCAACGTAGTGGATGATGCGTTGAGAAGGAGGACTCAGGTACAGGCAGTTTAGGAGGCTAGCAGTGAGTGGCATCTTATGGCTCTGCTCTATGAGATGTATTTGGAGGTGCACGACAGTCAGGGGAAGACGTTTCTATTTTTTGTAGTTGTTACCTCTACTCTACTTGATCGAGTGTGAATGAGGCAGCTATCAGATTCTGAGGGCCTAGTCCTATCAGAGAGTGTTTCAGGAGAGGACCCTATTCCTGGATAGATAGTAGATGAGGATGAGATCTCCTGTTTTCATGGGTGCGTATGGGTTCTAGCAAACATACACGAGGAGCTGATGCAGGACTTTCATTCCTCGATTAGGGAAGTTCATCCTGGTGTCACGAAGATGTATCGTGATCTACATTGTCAGTTTTGGTGGCCAGGTATGAGGAGAGATGTTACTGGGTTTGTCATGATATGTTCCACCTGTCAACAGGTGAAGGTGGAGCATCAGTGACCAATAGGTATTTTGCATCAGTTACCCATTCCTGAGTTGAAATGGAATGATGTCGCGATAGACTTCATGACGGGTTTACCGAGGTCACCTCGAGGGAATGATTCAGTATGTGTTGTCATTAACAGACTCACAAAGGTTACTCACTTCTTTCTTATCAAGGAGACCTTCAGTGTTGATGAGCTTGGGAGGTTTTACATCCGATATATTGTGCATTTACATGGAGTTACACACTCCATTGTTTTAGACGAGACACACATTTTACTTCTCGGGTCTGGCAGGGATTACAGAAGGATTTGGGTACATAGGTACTTCTGAGTACGGTATACCATCCCCAAACAGATGTCCAATTCGATCGTACGATTCAGGTGCTTGAGGAAATGCTTTGAGCATGCATCCTGGATTTTGGAGATTCATGGGAGAAGCACATACCTCTTGTGGAGTTTTCCTACAATAATAGTTTTCAAGAAACTATTCAGATGACACCTTATGAGGATTTGTATGGTAGGCCATGATGATCACCCTTATGTTGGCTAGAGGTAGGAGAGGCAGCTATGCTGGGACCTCGACTTTTCAAGGAGACCACAGAGCAGATAGAGTTGATTCGGAAGAGGATGGCTACTGCATAGTCTCAACAAAAGTCTTATGTTGATCAATAGAGAAGACCTCTGGAGTTCGAGGGTAGAGATCAGGTTTTCATGCATGTCACATCGAGGTTGGAACATAGAAGGATTAGAAGACAGGGTAAGATTTCACCGAGGTACATCAGGCTGTTTAAGGTTTTGGAGAGGGTCGGGCCGGTTGCCTATCGGTTGTAGTTACCTCATAGGTATCGGGCTATGCACGACGTCTTTCGCATTTCTCTGCTTCGATGTTAATTCTCAGACCTGTCTCATATTTTTTAACCCAAAAGATTGAGTTAGAGGTGGATTCCTCATTCGAGGAGCATCCTATCTGCATTATTGATCTAAGTATGAAAGTTTTTCATGGTCGGTCTGTTCTTCTAGTATGAGTGCTATGGCAGCACAGGCAAGTACAGGACGAGACCTGAGAGAGGGAGGCTGATGTATGATCATAATGGCTGGAGCTTTTCGAGGATTCTTCTTCTACAACACCTTTCTAGGGAAATTTGGGGATGAATTTCTTTAAGGGGGTAAGTTTTTAAGAACTTGGATCTTCTTTTCAGGTATGTTTTTCTCTTCTCTGGTGTTTTTGAGAAAAATATGAGTTTTTGGAAATTTTTGAAGTACACGTCTTGTACTTATATGTACACATCGTGTACTCTTTTTCTGCACATAGCCTTGTGCTGGATATGTAATGGCCAAGCACACAACCGTGTGTGGTGACCAAGAGACCGCCTCATGCGGGGGCCGAATAAGGCGAGTACATGTCATGTACTTCAAAATTACACGTAATGTACTTTATTTTTTTCATTAAACAGACCGAGGTCACGTTTGACAGACAGAACACATCTCTTCTCAACCTAGTTCATCCAAGAGCATTCGTATGATGTAGATCTTCACGGATCCCCTGATTGAGCATCCGTTCTTCGAATCAAACTCCATCGGTTGCGTTGGAATTGCATCGGTGAGTTCTCTCTTCTTCTTGAAAACCTTCTTCTAATTCCCTCTCCCTCGTGAAATATCATGGGTTGAACATTTTAGACTTTTTTGTAGATCTTTGGCGTTATAGGGTGATTCAAGGCTTGAGATTCATGTATAATGATCCTACAACACCGAGGTAGGTGGTTTGTGCCTTTCCATAGTTAGTCTTTGAGTTATACATGAAAAAGTGCCCAATGCCCTTGAATGGGGTATTGCGTATTTATGTTTTTAGCCCTGATGATTTCCTGTTATGCCTTGGTTGATTTGAGAGAGGTTTATGCTATGAATAGGGTTTATTTTTCCATGCTATGGAGGTTTTGCCCATGTTTTCTTGTTTTGACCATTGGTCTAGTTTTTCCTGTTAGGCTACAACTTTGTTTTTCATTCTTAGTATTGTTAGGATGGAGTGTTTTATCTGACATGTTGTTATGATGTAGTTTTTTTAGCCAATTAGTTATTGAGGTTTAATTTGGCTTCCATGTATTTATGTGATCGTTTGACTTACACAGGGCCATGAGAACCCAGTGTAGTAGACCATATGGGAGAATGGAAGTGAGGGCTTCTCCAGAGGGTCTGTTTTTACTGTTATGATGTGAGACCATAGGGAGAATTGACACAAGTGCTTCCTCAGATTGTTTGTAGTTCCTCAACGTGGGCCACAGGGGTAATGAGACATAAGTGCTTCCCCAGAGCGCCTTTTAGTTACTGATACGAGACTACAGGTGGAATTGACGGTGAGTGCTTTCTCAGAGAGTCAATGCTAAATCTGAACCAGAGGGGTTAGAATGTGTGTACTTCCCAGAGGGTTGCTTGTGTTTGCTAGATAGGACCAGAGAGGATTAGGCTATGAGTACATCCCAGAGGGTTACCTGTTTGTGATTATCTACTTACTTGATATGTGGTGTTTGAATGCTTTGAAACTATAGAAATGTTTATTGTTGATTACTTCCTTGTTTACTTCTTAATTTTAATTATACCCTGCCATATATATTCATTGACTATTAGGCACAGATCTTTGGGTGGTTTCCTACTGGGATTTAGTCTCACACCATGTTTGGGTCATGCTTTTGGTCCCAAATAGACTATATTGATGCAGGTATAGATAAGGGCAAGTGCCCTTCTATTTTAGGTACTTGATTGTTGTGGAGCTGGGGAGCATGGGACCAAGCTGAGGATTGCGATGCCATAGATCATTTTATCTTTTTGTTGTTTTACTTTGGTTTAGTATTGTATTCTATCATTTTGACTTGTTTGGATACTTTCCTAGACATATGTATCATGCATCATATATATGTGTGTGTGTGTGTGTGCTCTAGTTGTTTATTAGTTCTGTTGTTTACCTATTTCATGTTTTATTTCTTCCTCTATTGCTATATGTTTTACTTTTATTATGTTACTCTGCCAATGATGGCATAGTTTCCCCAATATCACACTCAAGGCCCTCGCTACTAGTCGGTAGCCTCTGACATTCGGGGAAATGCACTTAAGGTCATGTGACCAACCGAGTACGGGCCACCTCTAGTCGGCTTCTGGAACAAGGACATTACACTTCCACTATAGTTGAATTCAATCCATGGTGTATTTCATGTATCACAACTTTGAAAGTATCTTTATGACCCTTCTAATGTTCTGATCTAGGAACATCTTGATGTCGAACATGATTTATCCATGATTGAGAATCCAGTTAAGC
The DNA here is from genome assembly GCA_963277665.1 of Viscum album. Classification (NCBI taxonomy): domain Eukaryota; kingdom Viridiplantae; phylum Streptophyta; class Magnoliopsida; order Santalales; family Viscaceae; genus Viscum; species Viscum album. The sequence goes on from OY728165.1 coordinate 448,499,370, forward strand.
TTATTGATTCTAAGACCAAATTTTATCATGGGAAGATAATACCATTGGTTTGTGTTCTATAGAAGCATGGTTATTATTCACATGAGAAATGGGGTCACGATACATTGATGAGAGAGAATTTTCCTCATCACTTTGATATGGAAACTCCTTGACAGTCTTTCTGAGGATAGAAAGCATTTATGGTGGGGTGGTTGTAACATATCATTACCTTTTTTCAGGTAATTCTTGAATCTTATTTTGATTTCACTTTTTTTTTTGGGGTGTTTCTAGATTTTTGAAAATATATATATTTTTTATGATAAAAATACCTAAAGTTTAGGGATGTATGTTTTTTTGAATCAATAGATTCCAAGTATGAATGTGTCATGGGTTTTAAAGGGTTCCCTTTTTAGGTCCTGGGGTGAGTTGGAAGTTATTGGGTGTTTTTATAGGATTTTGTTTTTGGGTGATAGTTATAGAAATAATTTACATAGTAAATCCTTGATTTAAGATGTAAATTTTCTGTTGGCCAAAATCCATGAGAGTGTCTTACGGTGAAAACTGATTTACGTTGTAAAAGATGAAATTATGCCCTAAATTAGTCACTCAGTGTGTTTTAACATGAGGTGATTCCTTTTTTGACATATGTGGAACTTGATTAATTTACACTATAAACCCTTGATTTATGATTTAAATTAATCATGCCCATCAATTTTATTTTTTTCTCACACCCGATTTTATTAGTCATTCTACAGGTGCTCCTCCCGAGAACCCTAGGCATCCTCTTATGTGTAGCGAGTGATTTCTTACATTTCAGACATCTTGGTTTTGAATTTGATCCTCAAAGAGTTTTATATATATGGATTTATTATCCTCCCTACTAAACTTATTCTTTAATGGTATGATATTGTGTTTTTTGGTTGAATTAGAGTTTGATCTTGAGGTTTTTGTTCTAGGATTTCCTTGTTTGTCTCCTTCATCTTAGTTATTCATTAGCATTTTCCCATTATGGGTGTTTATTTGATTACTAATTAAAATTTAAGTGGTTCTACATTATTTATACCTACAATTAAAACCTTAAATTTCTTAATTTATTTGAAATAAGTTTTTAAATTATTTAAAAACTCAGATTTGAGATGATTGATGGATGATTTTGAAAAAGGCATCGAGATTGTGAAAACCACCCAATTTCAATGGAATTGAAATGGTTGGGTGGATTTGAGAAAAATTGATGACTTGATTTTGAAATTAATTTTGAGATAAATAGATTACATTTAAAGATGATTTGAAAATTCATGAATTGATAAAAACCCTATTATTTGGTTTTGAAATGAGAAAGGCGTGTTGAAAACTTAAAGTGGACAATTTTATTTTGAACTGATTTGAAATGATTAATTTTCCCATGATTGATTGATTGATTGACTGAAGTACATGTGATCATGGTATTTAATGGGTAATTAGGAAAATCGCACTAGGATATAACCCCCTAGAACTAGATGGATAATGAAAATACTAATATAAACATACCATGACATGATTTTTCCCTAATGTAGAGTTAAGTTCCAACAGACTGAGTTGTGGGATGTGGGCACACTTTGATCCATGGTGACTAATTATGTAGTGTGAGGATACTATTACAATAAACTAACAAATCACAGTGCTTGATACATGGTGTTATGATATACTTTATTTTTTGATTACATGAAATCGATTTATATAACTATTTTATTCAGGCCAGCTGCATTGTATAAATGTTTTATATAAAATGATCATTTAATACTATTTTGATATATTTTTCATCTCTTGATTAAGAAATAATGTTTTTTTAAATATGTATATGTACCTCCATGACTTATTTTATTTAAATTGAAATCATATTTGGTTTAATTGTTATGTAATTGATCATGGAACACTTGGTGAGACCCTTCTAGGATTTATAGATCACACCCTACCTTTTCCTTTGGGAATCTGTAGATTATCTTATATATGGTCCAAGAAAAGGAAAAAAATACACTTGGAGGTGGTGGATGTTATTGATCCTTGGGACCTAGAGTGATGGAGGTGACCAGTGGAAATATGATCAACTTGTTACATGGTTTTATCTTTGAGCCTTATCTTGATATAAATTCTTTCTTTTGATGATGTATTGTTTGAGTAATGCATTACCTGTTTGATTCGGGTACTTTATCTCTTTGAGAATACTGACTTGTATATTTTATTTTCCATATTATTGTGGAAAAATAATTCTCTCATGATTCTTATGTGATGTCAGGTTCTTATCACCAACCCATGGTGATCGGGAATTCCCTTCATGCCATGTCAGAGTTAGCTCGAGTATTAGGGTACCAAGGTATCAGGGATGGTTCGTGACAACATGATTATCACCAATGTTTTACTAGAGGCCACTCTTTTCTTACATCTATGAAATAGATATTTCATATTTTTTTCAACTCTACTAAGGCACATAAGGTCATATAGTTAGGCCCTTGGATGATGATAAAATTTTGGACATAATGTTTGTTCACAATGAATAGATTTTGATTAAAAAACATATCCAAAATATTTTTGATGGATTCAAAAAGAGTTGTGAAGTTATGCATAAACTCCTTATGAGATTTTAGTACAACTAAGAGATTATTGGATGTTCACTAATATATATATATAATATTATATTATATATTTATATTTATATTTATTTAATACATGCATGTGATGTACTTTTTTTATGAATAAAATATACATGCGATAATAAATATATATATATATGATATTTATTTATTTCTCTCGAAAAAATTTATTACTAGTTACAAACCATTATGAATTTTTAATGGATTTATATTAATTCATTAAAAAATTCAATGAATTAACCCAACATTATGAAACACATAAGATGTGAGTATCCTTTTAGTGTCTCGAACTGATTTCCACTAAAATGGTTCCTTGAGCAAGATGACCACTAGACTTCAAGTGCGCCTCCTCATATGCTAAAGGTCGTCGACTAGTAGCAAGGGTGTAAAAGAGGTAAAGTGGGGAGAATATAATCTCTATATTGAGAATAAATATAGTGGAATCAATAATAAATAATGGTAATGGAATATAATAATTACTGGAAATCAATAATAAATAAATAAATGCTCATTCATGAACATCATCTGATAAAAATACAATTAGGTATATATAGTACATAGCAAGACTGACAAAGGAAATAGGTAATGAAAAGACATAGTGGCTATCTCTAATAACATCATGAGAACACTCTCATACCTATGCTCCCATTCTCCACCCTATCCAAGAAGGAAAACAACATGAAAGTGCAATTAAGGGACCTAATACTACAAACATGAGATCCATTCGGGTACCCCAGTGCAATGGAGGCCTGAAAAAGGTGTGAGATATACTCAGTTGGCCAAGATCAATTATTTCTAATGCATAATCTAGTCTGATATTATAAAATAAAAATTAGTGTTTAGGTATATAAAAATTAAATCAGTGTGATAATAATAAATTTTAAACAAGTCGGACTCAAGTTCCTCAAGGGCACTTGGCTGACTTTACTTGCTTCAGCCTAAGCTAGGGTATCTTTGAACATGTCACATTGTATGTTTATATATATGTGTGTGTATATATATTTACTCTATATGTACAAGCATATATAGAAATATATATAAATATGGCATACTAGTTAGGATTCGAGGCATAACTCAGGCATCATTATATAATCATAAGAGTGTCATACTCTGTAAGGGAGATCATACCCATAATAGCTCAATGAATGAATTAGGACATCCCATACAACAATATCAAGGGAAAAATAATAATAATGCAGGTTATTATAATAAATAGTTCATAATCCTAATATCTGAAAATGGGGTATGGAATTCATGTTCATCATCCTCCTCATGGATGTGACTGCCATGCACAACATTCTAATCAAGGGGGCATGAGATTCCATGCCCAACAACCCATGTGACGTGATACACCATTCTCATCATACTTGAAATGGGGGTGTGATACATCCTACTCAATGACCCTAACTAAGGCCCATCCAGTCATAATAAACATGTAGGGTAATCCCACTTACCCTATGAGCCCTTAGCCCAATGTTTCGAAAAGAGGAAACTGACATCACTCAAGGTGTAGTGGATCATTTTTAGTATAATCCACTTTAACATTTTAAATGAAGGTCATAAGACTATCCATTCCATAATCAATTCAGTTCATAAAACTAGTCTACTTAATATATAATTAACTATAAGTCCATGGGAGGCACCAATACTATAATTCAAATCCTTATACACACCATCAATCAATTCACATTTTTGATTTATAAGACCGTGCACCTCAAAAATTGGTTTTATTAGAAAACATGACATTTCATCAAACAATTTAAGCATCTCATTGAAGTGGAATAATTTAATACACAAAATCAAGGGAAGTTGGAATACAAGCCAAACATGGGCAGTTACTATAAGTACAACTATTTTATTAATACACCCTAAGGGTGGTTTAGTAATAAGAAAAAACCATAATTATTATGTGATTTAGTGAACCCACCCTAAAGGGGTGGTTCGGGTTGATCTCATAACCTCCAACCATAATTAAAGTGGTCTAAAACACAATATAATGGGGGCTAGGCATTTAATTTAAGGTATTTCAAAATATAGAAGTGACACCCAGAAAGGTCCAGCACATGTCACATTAGTTGTATTATATAAACGATGGAACTTTTATGGAAGAGTAACTATACCACCTGCCTCATTCTTAGGATGGTACACTCATCTAATATCGAGCTTTGATTTGATACAGAATTAAAGAGATCATAAGAATTTTCAAACACCCTGCAAATAGGAAAATATATCATATAGATTTATTATTCCATGTGGAGAGGTAAAACAAGAAGAGAAACATAAGGATTTGAGAGCTTATTGATATGATTCCAATACACCCAGCGATGCTTGATTTAGAGGTTGTATGAGGAAGATATCATAATCCTAGGAGAGAGGAGAAAGGGAGCTCGATCAGCTGCCCCTAGTGCGCAAAGAGGCGAAAGAAAAATAGGGGGAGGAAATAAATAGGGAGCAGGGGAAAATTGCCTTTTCCATCTCATTATAGAGTAACATGGTTTGGAAAATTGTGCGCCAGCTATGCAACCTCCTCTACCTAATTTCCACACCCCTCATTGTTAGGTTTCATTGTTTGTTCTAACAATGTGCCAAGTATGCATAGGTATAGTTTAAGTGGCACTAAGGGTGTAGGATAGGCGCACAGTTTGGTCAAACTGTGCACAGCCCATGCGGGTCACCTCTTCACACCTGTAACAAGGCACATAGTTACCCATGGGAGTTGCACGGTTTAAAAAAATCATGCCCCTTTAGAAAAGGGGTTCACACAGTTGATCCACATGGTTAAACTAATTGTGCGCCAACCATGAGCCTATAGAAGTTTCCTCTTGAAACTGAGTTTTTAGAGCCTAATGCATCTGAAACCAATTTGAACACTCGGGACACCTCTTGTGACTTAAACCTCATCCAAATACATTAATTTAGAGTGATCTAATTCTTATAATTATGTTTCAAAGATTGTTTTAAGATTTGGATTATTCACTAAATATGAAAAGATCAAATTCACAAGGAATTTCCATTCGATACAAAACACAGGTCGTTACAATCTCCCCATCTTATAACTTATCATCCCCAAGATTCCATGGGAATGATGAAACATTACCAGGCCTACTTGAGTTTTGAATCTCCACCCAAATAGTCGTGTTGCATCTTGAAATGCCCAATACACCTTTAAGAGTCATTTTAAGCATACGGTGCTTAAACTGCTAAAACTATGGCCAGTGCCTACAACCAAAGCCAAAATATCTAGAAAGATATTATCTGAGTACATATAACTTGAGACATGATCACTTCATTGTCTCTTTTATCAAGAAGCCTAAGGCGCTCCCAACCTTAGTTCATAACCTTTGAATGGACAATTCTGAGTCATGGCACCAACACCGTTCGAATTGCTTACTAAAGCACATCTACAGCATTCTAATGACCCTCCTGACTTGCTTCTTAAAATGATACACCCAACCATGGGTGAGGAAATTATCCCTAGTCCTTATTCTGATTTCAACAGTCAACTCTAATTGAACCAGTTCAAAATTGGTCGCTTTGGATTTCATTAAGAAGTTGAGATGTCCATTTTACACAACACCCACCTAAATGCACAACATGCATGAAATGGTTCCCCAATGACCATATATCTTCTTCTTAGAGAGCTCTAATCTAACCACCTTCGGCCGACTATCCTAAGAAATCCTTATATTAGATGACCATTATAATTAAAAAGCTAGATCACAAAGAATTTTTGTGGAGGCATCTCGAGATCGTATTGACAACATTCACCAAATCCTGTAACCAACTTCCGATGATATATCCTAACCGAACCATTCCTAATTATTTTTATCAAACAACATACGAGTTCCCAAAATGACTATCCAACAACCGGTCCTGCATTACCATGACCCTTATCTCAAGAGGGTCATATTCCAACTTCCTATGGTGGCATAAACACCATAAGGATTCCATTAAATATCTCCTTGAGTACACTTCCAAGGAGTCCATCCATAAAGAAAGAAAGGGAATTTAATTAGTTTAGCTAAGCATATGATCGACGCACTCTCAGTGTACTCAAGACAAAGTCTATATAGGGGTCATTATCACCTCTTAACAAGGATTACACCAAGATTTCACTGAAAGGTGTGTACTTCTCTTTCCAATCCACACTCACATTGAAAAAAGGTTAAAATCTCCTTATCCAACACCTAATTCCATGTCTCCTAACCATGAGTTTCTAGGTCCAAACATGGGTCAACTATATCATGGTTCCCAATCGAGTTCAGGATAACCCTCTTCATAATCACTCTCTTTAACTATCCAAAGCTCCAGGTCACTATGCCTACATGCATCACATTTAAAGAACCATCGGTACTTCTCTCACACCTAGCTAGTCATCGACACTACATACTTAATAGCTCTATGCAAAAATGTCACAAAATAGACTTATCATATGCAACGGGTGTACATCTCATACCACCCATTTCAAAACTCAACTCATAGACTTGGGAGTCATCCATCAACAGATTCAAATTGATTGTACTACTTAACATGTCAGTAATTTAATACACCCAAAGTTCCATTGGAACCCCTCTTTAAAATTGGGCATCCCATATGTTCCATAATTTTTTGAATTATCTACCCCTCACAGCATCATCTCCAAGAAGAAAGCGTAAATGTGAAACGAATGTTCAAATGGGCTAGGCAACCAAATGGTCCTAAAAACACAGCCAGTTTTAATAAACAAGCACTCAGGTTTCTTTTTAGAGGCAAGGTAATCACCATTCTTGAATCAAAATACTCGAGTACCTACCATACATAGGTCTAGAAAAGCACGTAAAATTAATCTTATCGCCAAGAGGAAAACATAGTCCCATACAAACCTCTTACACATTTTTTCCTTAACAGAACAACGTCGTTGACCTACTAGGGTCTGAGTCAAAGAGAGGGCATCTAGGTCCATACATCTATCCCTATAGTCTCTCACATGAGAACCATACCCCCTTCATGGGAATCTATTACACAACACCTAAAACACTTGGAAACCCTCTTTCTGAAGATGTCAAACTAAAATAGGTATGAAAGTATTAACCTATAAGGGTAAGAATCTATCATCATAGGCCTAACAAAATCACCTTACAACATCAAATACCAAGCCCTGACCATCACCAGGCATCCAAAAAATGGAGTGATCATTGAAAAGTCACAACATTAATGCAAGAGATAGAGAGATAGTACTCAGTGGTACCCATATATGATAATACACCTCAAATTTCATCTCACCAGACAACCACACATCTACCCAGGGGTGTCTTTTCATTATTTAAGAGTCCTACTTAGGAAAACCACTACCTAAACAACACCCCTCATTGAAAAATTAGAAAGGAATCATTTATAAATGCTTATGGATTCTAAGGGAACTACCTCTACAGGGATAGCCCCTTACTAAATCATAAGGCGTCAATCCTAAAACAAGGTCATGCCAAAAATGATAACTAGGACTTATCACCTAACCTCTGGGTCCAATATAGCCTAGGAAGAAGTCCACTAGGGTCTATAGGAAACATCAACGTTCCCGCTCCAAGGAAACAACAAAAATTGAACCTTACATGAGGGTTCCCGCTATAAACACCTACAATGGTTTTCACTTTTAAGGCATTTAAATAATGCTTATTTATTAAACATTTAAACAACTATCATATAATTTATGTCATGTACTAGTTTTAAAACAACTGTACTAATCACTTTATTTAGCTTCTATAAAATAGAATTTTAGGAAAATTATCTCATAATTTCTTTTTTAACCATTCATTTGATTCAAGGGGTTTCACTACTTGATCAGTTAAAGAAAATTTCAATTTCCATTCTAGAGAGGAAAAAACTCATGAGTTTATAATTGAAATTTTAATTAACTGACACCTCATAATAATAAATTTTAATAGTAGATAACAAGGCTTTTATTAATTAAGGGAACTGGTCAGGTAAGATGTCACTATATGTTTATATGTAACACCATATAAAAAGCTACAGACACTTTAAATGGTCATTCCATTTAGCATGTAAACACCCCATAGGGTTACATACCAAGGAATATAAAAGAAAATGGAAACCTATAAGGTTCCCACTATTACATTCAAAAAATTTAAAACACCCTTAATGGGTTTTATTCTAAGCAGTATGCCAAACCAGTCTACTTGGGTCCAGTTGGTCATAAGTATTTAGGAAGATTTATCATACCCCTAAAAGGGGCTCGTCTCACAACAATATTCCCCAACTGACCTACTTGGGTCCAGTTGTGTTTTAAGGATTTAGTCACATGGTTCTTCATGCCCAAATTTAGAGGGATGAGCACTTATAAATTGTAATTTATGATACATTTAACTGATATTAATATGTACCGGTTTAATTTTTTCAAAAAAAATTTAACTTCATTATAATCTAAGGTCTAAAATAGGCCAATTTATTAACCATTCACTATAATTCAAGAATTAGGATTTCTTATTTCATATAGTGATCCAGTTAGATGAATCACTATTCCCAAGTTATAAAGGTACATGCCTTTATAATTTACAATTGGAATTCATAAAACTAAAACTAGATTAGCACTCTTAGTCTCAAAATATAATAACCCATATATGATGGTTTGATTATATGGGTTACCACTCCCAATTTATAAGGGCCCATAATCCTTATATATTGAAAATTTGGGATCCATTTAATCATGATCATCAATGTTTCAACCCATGAAACCAATGGTACATGGATCAAACATAAAATAATTAGTTGATTAAATAGAATTTCATTATCAAGCTATGTGGGAAAACACCATTTAGGTTGGTGTGAACACTTTATTTAATCATCCTTATATCACAATTTTCACTAGGCATGCTATCAAAAAGAAATAAATATAGGAAATTGTGGAAGAAATCACCCAAACATGGTGTATAAATAATCAAGGCATGTACTCACGGAATCATGGAATACAAATAAGCATGCTATATAAAAAAATAGAAAATCTATAATGCACCCTACATGGAATGACATATGCATGACATGTGAATATCTACATGCCTAGAATGATGCATGAATGCATCTCACTTCTCTTACCATTCTAGGCCAAGTGGTAAAATCATAATCCATAAATCAAGTGAAAGCATGAAAATCACTCAATGTGAAATATCAATCAATTGTAACAATAACATCATAAACAATAGTCTCATTCCCTAGACACATGATCTCTCCCTCATGCTTTGGTTGGTTGGACCTAGGCATGAGCTATTTACCAAGTGTCGACACTTTCCTATTCTCCTATCTAACATCCCAAAATCCTAAAATCAAAGAGGAAAATAAACAATCTAATTCCATTTGTAGCGTCTTGATCTGAGTACCACTAAAACGATGCCACAAGTCGGTTGGACACTTGGCCTCATGCATGCCTCCTCATATGCCAGAGGTTTCCAACTAGTAGTGATGGTGTAAAGGTGGTACAGTGGGAAGACTATACCCTCTGCATCAGGAAGAAATACAACATAAGAAATAATAAATAAAGGCAGTGGAATATAATAATAATTGGTAATCAATAATGAATGAATAAATTCTCATGCATGAATATTCTCTAACATAAATACGTGCAGGTATACACAGTACATAGCAAGACTAAAAAGGAAATAGGTAAAGAAAAGACATGACAACTATCTCCAATAACATCACAAGAATAGGCTCGGCCCTCTACTCCCATATGTGTAGGTATATCTAAAGTAAATCAATGCTATAATAATAAATGTAAACAAGTCTGGCTCATGTTCCTCAAGGACTCCTGACTGACTTTACCTGCTTCAGCCTAAGTTAGGGTATATCTAAACATGTCACCTTGTATGTGTGTGTGTGTGTGTGTATTTATATGTATGTACTCTATACATACAAGTATATATATCCATATATATAAATACGTCATACTTTTCAGGACCCGAGGCGTAACTGAGGCATCCTTATATATTCATAAGAGTGCTATACTTTGTAAGGGATGTTATGCTCGTAATAGCTCAATGAATGAATAAGGACATCCCGTCCAATAGTCTCAGGGGAAAAATAATAATAAGGAAGGTTCTTATAATTAACAGGTCATAATCCTAATATCTAAAAATGGGATACAGAAGTCATGTCCATCATCCTACTCATGGATGTGATTACCATGCTCAACATCCTAATCAAGGGGGCGTGAGACGCCATGCCCAATAACCCAAGTGATGTGAGATTCCATGCCCATAATCCCCAACCTAGGGGTGTGAGACGACTTTCTCAAAAACCCTAATTGAAGTCCCTCTAGTCATAATAAACATGTAGGGTAATCCTACTTTCCTTATGATCCCTTAGCTCGACGTTCCGTAAAGAGGAAACCAGAATCACTCATGGCGCAGTGGGTCCTTTTTAGTGTGATCCACTTTAACATTTTAAATACAAGTCATAAGACCATCCATGCCATAATCAATTTAATACATACAACTAGGACATTTCATATATAATCAACTATAAGGCCGTGAGAGGTACTCATGCTATAATTCAAATCACTGTACACATTATCAATCAATCCACCTTTTTGATTTATAAGACAACACACCTCAAAAGGTGGTCTTATTATAAAATATGGAATTTTATCGAACAATTTACTTAATTCAATTTAATCATCTCATTGAAGTGAAATAATTTAATACACCAAAGCAAGGGAAGTTGGAATGCAAGACAAACATGGTTAGTTACTATAAGCACAACCATTTAATTTACACACCCTTAGGGTGGGTTAGTCATAAGGAAAACCATACTTATTATGTGATTTAGCGAACCCAACCTAAAGGGGTGGTTCAGGTTGAGGTCATAACTTCCAACCATAATGAAGGGGGTCTAAAATACAATAAATGGTGACTAGACATTTAATTTATGGCATTTCTTAATTTAGAAGCGACACCCGAAAAGGTCTGATGCGCGACACAACAACTATATTATATAAACGATGGAACTTTAAGGGAAGAGCAACTAGACCACCTAGCTCATGCTCAGGATAGTCCACTTGTCCAATATCGAGCTTTGATTCGATCTGGAATAGGAGAAATCAGAAGAATCGTCAAAGGCCCTAAAAATAGGGAAAACAAGCTCGTACGGATTTAGCGTTCCGTATGGCGAGGTAAACGAAGAAGAGAAGCATGAGGAGTCGAGGGATTACTAATATGGTTCCAATGCACTCGACGTCGCTTGATTTAGAAGTCGTATGAGGAAGATTTTCCAAAGCCTAGGAGGGAGGAGAAAGGGAGCTCGAGTGGCTACCCTTGGAGCGCATGGAGGAGAAAGAGAAAGTGGGGGAGGAAAAAAATAGGGAGTAGGGTCGAAATAGTTTTTTCCAGGTCTTTAAAGAGTGGCACATTTAGAAAACTGTGCGTCAACCGTGCAACCATCTCTGCCTAGGTGCCACACCCCGCACAGTTAAGTTGCACGGTTTGATCCAACTGTGTGTTGTTATTGGTTAAGTGGCACTAAGGGTGCGCACTGGGCACATGATTTGGGCAAACCGTGCGTAGCCCATGCCTGCCACCTCTGCACACCTGTAATAAGGCGCACGATTACCCCTAGGAGTTGCACAGTTTAAACAAACCGTGCCCTTTTAGAAAAGGGGGTCTCACGGTTGACTCGCATGGTTAAACTAACCGTGCGCTAACCATGCACCTACGATAGTTTCCACCTGAACCGAGTTTTTGGAGCCCGACGCATTTGAAAACTCATTTGAACGCTCAGGACACCTCCTGGGACTTAAACCTCATCCAAAATATCACTTACCAGTGATCCAATGCTCGAAATTACATTTTGAAGATCATTTTAAGATCTGGCTCATCCACTAAATAAGAAAAGTTCAAATTCACAAGGAATTTCCAATAGGTCCAAAACACAGGTTGTTACAAGCCTTGGGCTCTACCTATATAAGAGGATAGGGTCCTCTTTTGTTGGGTGTGATGTATTCTCTCTTCCTCCATTACTACTATTCATCATCTAAGACAATGGCACTAACACCCCTTCAGTATTTGGGTATCCTCACTATACGATCATATATCCATTTGCCGATGTTCCCCCCCTAAAGACAAGGTGCTTTTGTTCGTTGTTTCATAATCTTTATGAAGCATTCTCATTCGCCAAGGAAGAAGAAGACTGCTGATGTTGACATTTTCCAAGTACTATGTTTTACAATTTTATTTACATGTTTATTCTTAAAGATAGATCTACATGTGTTTGGATTTTCTTCCACCGCATGTGGTCACATTATGATCATACAAAACCCATCAACTTATATACCTTTCTTAAAAACCTTGAAAAGTTCATAGAGCCATTGAGAAAGTCATATTGATGTTGTAGCACCTGTTTCATATTTTTCATCAATTTGATTTATCTTATATTTGGGAAAGAGATACATAATGAGTGTTCAAAGACACATTAAAGTTTGCTGTGATAGAGACAAACAATATGTGAGAAGTGAAATACCATATCACCTCTCCCTCTCTCTCTCTCTATCCAGAACAGCAACCGTCTCTTTCGTTGAAATGATTGAAGGCTTGCAGCGTGTTCATCTGAAAATCGAGGGATTTTGATCGTGAGAGCAATGCTCCAACCTCCCATTCATCCTCCTCACACGGATAATCATTCTACAATTCTTCGGCAGCAGACCAGTTCAGATCCCATCTTCTTCTGCCCTTTCGATCTGCGACGATGCTCTGTTCAATTTCGACAGAAAAATCCAAATCAAGCTGGCTCGACCGGCTCCGCTCCGCCAGAGGCTTTCCCGCGGGCTCCGACCTCGATCTCGACTATTCCCTCGCTCCACAAAACACCGTCGTTTCCAATGTGGAGGTGTCGGCTGTCGCAGATACTGCTAGGACCCACATCGGCAGGGAATCTACCCGCGTTTCACCGCGGCCGCAACGGGCACAGCCCGTGATCGATTGGCCCCAGGCCGCTGACGCTTATTGTGGAGATGGTGAGAAGGATTGGTTTGGTTTAATTACTAATGTTCTCTCCGATCTCTTTGTCACGGGAGAACCCAACGCGATTTCGACGATTTGCTCGAAGAAGAGCTCGCGCAAACAGGCAAACCCTAGATTTTTCGCGCATTCAAAATCTCCAAGCGTCGACGAGAGGGGCTCCGACGATCCCCCTAGACGAGACGAACGCGCTTCTGTAGCCGCACCATCAAGCGGCGATAACAGTTTAGCGGAAGCGAAGGAGGCAACGGCCGCGGAACAGGAGGATTCTGTTTGTGCGGACGATGCCGAGGACGATGAATTTTGGAGTGACCTGAAGGGGTTTTCTCGAACTGAAGTGACGGTGATTGATACGAGCTATCGGTCGTGGAAGTTCGAGAAGTGGCTGTTTAGGAGGAAGAATGTATGGAAAGTTCGCGACAAGAAATGCAAATGGAAGAACTTGGGGAAGAAGAAGAGGGAATTGGGTTTTTCGGATGATAGCGTCGGTGGTGGGAAGAAACCTAAGGTTACGATTCTGCCTCTCAGTTCGTTGAAGGAAGGACGGCGACCAGAACCAGCTGGTACATCACATGGAGTAAGCTCTTTCGCTGATTGTTTTTTATGTCAGCCGTTGCATTTGGATGAATTCTTTGGTTTTTACTCATGAAACGATAGCTCTTTGCTTGTTTCCCATCGTATCCTCCCTCTCTTTTCTCACCATGTTAATTGCCTAATGGATATATTGATACAGTGTGTATGGGAGTTGATTCAAAGATTTAAAATTTAAAAGTTTTCAATCCCATTGGGATGTATGTGTATGCTCACCTACTGCTTCTTGATTAGTTTCCTTGCAAAGAATTAAGTATTTCATACCCCAATTTCTGATTTTAACATTGTGATGAGCTGAGAAATAATTCTTGCTATGCTCATTCTGTTTGTTTTTTTCCCCTCTGGTTCTTGAAGTTTTGAAGTGATAATACCCAATTTTAATGTAATGCAGAACAATCAGCAGTCTTTTTCATAGACAACCATAACATAAATTTTCTACAATGATATAATTGTTAAAACAGAATATGGGTGTAATTAGTCATTAAAATGGTGGAGTGGCCAGTGTTTCCAAGATCCTAATGATTTGTGTTCGAGTCTGGTAACAAGCTGCAAGCTTCTCAACAACGATCTCCCATACTTTTGTAGGGACCAAATCAACCGGACAAAAGAGGAGAATACAATAAAAATACAGACGCCATTGCTCGAGCTTCTTTGCATGGGCAAGTCATTTGTAATTAGCCCCCCGCTCTCTCTAACCCAAGACATATTAAACTCTCAAGACATTGATCTTGCAGGTTTCCGAAGAAATTAAGAGACGGCGGAAGGTCTCCTTTCAATGCCCTTAAAGATGATCTTACTGCTGCCAGAAGTGGGACTAATGCTCTCAAAGACACTCACTGGGGGCAGTAGCGGTGTTTATTGCCTTGTACGACTGTTATTCAGTGGATGGGAGCAATGGCGTTCACAGGTTCTAGCCGTGTTTATTGCTTTGGATAAATGTGTTTTTCATTTTTTACGTTTAAATTTGAAGTTGGCAGTTTTGCCAGCATGATGCAGTTTCAAGGTATCTCCGATCATAAAGGGCAAGTAGTTATGGTGGTAAAATTATTCTATAAATGATTGTTTGAAATAATTTATCATTTAAGCAGTGTTTGGGTGTTTTTTTTTTTAAACTTTTTTTGATCACCCACATTGTGTGTACTACTCATCGAAGAAACATAACTCATTAGTTTGGAGGTTGTGGTGTTTCAAAAAGGTTGTAAACAATACTGGAGATTTATGTGGAAAGTTGTTTGTTTGTGGAGGCAACAAGTATGGGGCATCCTTATCTCATCATTTGATTAGTTGTAAGAAGAAAAAGCGCTATAGGGATGTCTCTAAAATGATTGTTGAGCGTGAAGGGAAGTTGACTTACAAAAAACTTGATGAAAAATGGGTTCGAGAATGTCTTTCTATGTGTATTATTGAGCATGATCTCTCATTTTGTTTCGGTGGGTGTAAAAGAATATGAGAACTTATGATGTTGCTTAGTTTTGATGTTGAGACATATAGTAGAGCCATAGGTACATCTAATGTTATGAAATATTATTCAACTCAGACGGAAAAGTTTAAACAAATAATGTTTTCTAGTTTCGGAAGAATATGCTTAACTTCTTATTGTTGGTGAAGAACCTAATGGTTTGTGTTGATTGTATTTGTTGTCGATAAGAATGTCAATATGAGTTGGGTGATGTGGAAGAGTTAAATGAATGAAGAATCTCCATGGTTGATGAAGAGTATCTTGAAAAGGGGAAGATTGAAGATTGAGTTGATGACATTATGAATGAATGACAAAGGATGCTGCTACTTGGAATTCTGACACAAACAGATTGAAGACACATTCCAACCATGCAATATTTAAATTTGATGATTGTAGAGTTGATCTTCTTGAGAATTAATGAGAAGTATTGATAGAATGTAGGTAGCACTACAATAGTTTTTAGAAAGTTGGAGAGTGTTAGCCATTAATACAATTTGAGAGCTATGATTAGAGGTAAAAGCCAGCTGAAATATTGAGAATCCATTCGAGGATCATTGACTATTGCATTTAATGATGAAAAATCACCTGGATGAACGTTGGAGTTGACTGAGATTGAAACTGAAATTATAGGGGCAGTGAAGGTTCTTTAAACACTCAAAGATGAGTGTTTATAAGCTGCAAAAGGCTTGGGATATAAAGATTAAAAGTTTGGAAATATTCTAGAATTTTCAGTCATTAGAATTGTTTTTAGATGCTTTAAAGATCCTCGAGATACTCTATGGTGATTTGAAGAGGTTTTGAACAAATTTGATCAAGTCTAGTTTCATATGAATGTTTTTTTTTCAGAATCAGAAATTTGGTTAAGGCATTTATGTTGAATTGGTGTAACCCGATCTGTTTTGGATGATATTGGGCCGAAAGCTTGTGGTTCATACTGCGTAGTAGGTCGCAACTTCGTGGGTCGAGCTCCACACTGAACTTGTTGGGGGTTGCAGGGGGCAATGCGCCCCTACTATGGGGGTTCGAGGGCTGAAAACCCCTGACCCAAATTTTGGGGGCATTGTAGTGACTCTGACCGACTGTAGTAGAACTGATCAGATGACACCGACATGACACTGCAGCAGTGCAAACTTTTGATACGGCTACTGTAGCAAGTCGGACTTTGGAGACAACGGCATTGTAGCTCCACAGATTTCCAACCGCCAGCCACTGTAGCAGTTTGAATTTGGGTGGTCGCGACACTATAGCGATGTGGACTTTCAGTCATCGTTCACTGTAACAGTGTAGACTTTCTATGCGGTTGGTGGCACAATACTTCATCTTCTTCATTACCTCATTTTGAGTTAGGGTTTCTGTGTGTTAAACTTTGTGATCTTCCTGTAAATTTGTGCTCCCGATTTTTTTAAAGTATTTCTGCCTCTATATGGATGTAGAGATTATTGTCGAACCACGTAAATCTCTGTGTCTGTCTTCTTCTATTTTCGACATTTTTTCATCCTCAAACATGTTTTGTCGCTGCGACTCCCGACGTTTCCGCAACAATTTCATACATAATATATTTTTTTGCTTCAAAACATCAAAAAATTGGCAATGAAAGTTCCTTAGCATGTGTAACATTCTCTCAGAATGATACATAATATATTTCTTTGAGTTGCATATTGAAATTCACAGACATTCCATGTGTAAGATATTTCAGTGATGCGTAATATATCGACTGAAGTTCAGAGCAAAAAATTGTCAAAGACATGGATGAATTCCCTATGCTCGTAAGAGTCCCTCCAAAACATAGAGTTGAAAATTTTGCGAAGTATCGAATTTATCTTGAGCATGTAGGGGTCATTTCTTAAATTCACAAGGGTCATCTAACTGAGTGTAAAAATCATTTTGTAAGTCATATGAACAATCTCAGGAGTTATATTCTCATTCCTAAGGGTCACTTGTTGCTTTGGAAAGTGAAAATGGGGCGAAGTGTTTGAGGTTACCCTATGTTCATAAGGGTAACTACTACTCTTGTTGATTAAAATTTGGCTAAGTCGGGAGACTCTCCATGTGGTCTGTAAGTGTCAATATGGTGATTCATGAGAACGTGTAAGGGTTAAGGGTCAATTACTTAGCAAAATTTGAGAGAATGGAGATCTTTCAGAAGATAGGTTTGGAACTTAGTTCATCAATGCTAGAGCTCTTCTTCATTGAATTAAATATCACAAATGAGATTGTGATTCGAGCAAAATATTGAGAACATGATTTCCACACTGTGGAGAGGAAGACCACGCCATAGAACATGTTGCATTATGAGGAAGATGACTCGACCACGTCATGGTGCAGTGAAGAACACGATATAAATAGGAAACAAGGAGATCAGCTTGGAAACAAACGTTTTTGTAGGAATTTCATTCGAGACACTTTCCTGGGAGAAACAGCAAGATCTGGACATGTTGTGGTTGGAGCCGCACTGGAGATTTTATGAGAATAAAAGCTGGAGGAATTCTTGGAATATATATTCATCCAATTTTATAGGGAAAAAGGGTATTCTTGGAATACCAGTAAAGACAAGCAGTTTAGACAAAGGAATATTCTTGAGATCATGGTAGTACCCCCATGTGATGCGATTGAAGAATAATTAAGGAGATCACCATGTTGAGAATGTAGGAGATTTTCTATATTAAAATATAGAAAATGCATTCTAGTGAATCAGATTATATAAAAGGTAGATGAAGAAGAAAGAGAAGAGTGTGTGTGAAGAATTCAAGAGAACCCGATACAAAACGCTAACATAAGAACTCTCTGAGTATAAAGGAAGAAGAAGCCGATGATATTTCTTTGAAGTTGATCTGGTGTGTCTAAGCAGAAGAAAATGAAGATGAAAAAACATGTTCGAAGAACTATCATGTGATACTACCCTGAATGGCCCAAAGGCCTTCCTTTTTATTTATTTTTGGATAATCTTCATTTTAAGGGTTGAAGGGGAACCCTTACATGACCAGTAGGCCCAAGGCACAAGGTCCATAAATGACCCAATACATGACCTTAAAGACCCAAGACCTGACACACTTGAAACAACCCCTCCCCAACATCTGCATTTTGAAGGTGCCTAACTCCTCACCCCGCATTTTTGATCGACTAGCATTGCCTCGTGCAGAGATGCACAGTGCCTAGTCCTGATGACAGTTGTCACACCTTCTCATTCTTCCAATCCGGTTAGCTCTGCTTTGGTGGTTGCTATTTTTTTCTCTGAATCTTCATCTGGGCATGCTCTTGTGTGGTCTGCCTGAGTCGCTTCTAGGTCTTATCTGTGGCTCGAAAGCCCTGTGGCCTGAAGACCATTGGTGGCCCGAAGGCCCTGTGATACTCATTATTGCAAAAGTCGATGATGGAGATGACACAGAAGGCAACTCTTGAAGAAAAAGAGTGAGGAAGAAGATGACAAGAGGTATATTGTTATTTAAAACTACTAGTAATTCTGAGTTTGAGTCACGAGTACATGGAAGATATGCATGGAATTGTAACAACATGTATATTGGCAGTCGAGTTCCAATGTTGAGGAAAAAGATCTTATTGTTGTGATGTTGTGACATCTGAAGCAGATTGATGACCTTATTCTGGAGGGTTTGGTTGTTTTGTAATACCAGTTGAGAGACTAAATTTTGTTGGTAGGAAGTACAAAGAACACTATCAGAAGATAGTTTTTAGAATGTGGATGATACTTACCCATGGTTACAAGATGATACATGGCCACCCCCACTTGTAATTGATAATTGATTATAGTGTAAAATATATGAGTCAAATTGAAATCAATCACAACAAGGATGTAGTCACCCACACCATGGATGAACCTTGAAAAAATATCGTGTCCCACTTCACGTACTTTCCTTATAGTTTTTGCATGTGTTAATTGTGTTTCGGGAATTCATAAATCGATTCACATTTTTCTTAACCAGAAAAAAGATGTTTAGACACCAACAAGGGTAAAAGTTTATAAGAGTATTTGGGATTCAATAAAAATAAGCCTACATTGATTCACCCCCTCTCAGTGTACCTACATAGATCACTGGACACTTTAATTAGTATCAGAGCTAACCATGTTTCCTATGAGTAGATCTAATTTTTATTTCCTATTGGCTTTTATTAGAAATAATTAAGTTCAAATTTGAAGAGAATTTAGAAGTGCCTCTGATGAAAAATGTAGTTTTCATTCCCATCTGTTCAAATGTGGAGGTTTTAGCCAAGTCCTTGAAAAATATGATGAAAATAGAGGCAAAGAATGATTATAAATCAGAGTGGTTGTAAATCTAAATCTACTGAGAATGATTCTGATGATAAATCAAGTACAAGTTGTGACGAGGTTGTGTTTAATAAACCACTCAATGATTTCTATTCTAATGTTAAGGATTATTTGAAAAAAGAACCTATTGAAGTTTTCACCAATATATTTGCATACATAAAGGGACTACAAGATGAGAAGTCATAGATAAAGTTGGAAGCTGATTCAATAAAAGATGCATTAACTAAGAAGGTGCAAAATTGCATCACTCTCATCAAAATTGATTGATCCAAGGAACAAGCATTAAAGTTATATAAAGAAAGACTCACCCTTGAAGAAGAAACAGTGCAGAAAGCTAATGATGAGAAAGTTGAGGTCAACAAAATCTTTAAAGAAAAGTTTTTTGCGCTAAACGAAATCATTGACGTCAAAAGTGCTTAGTTGGGAATCAAGGCTAAAAGAGTAACGGAGCTTGAAAATTTCATATAGGAAGTAAGTCAGATGCATGAAGAACAATTTTAGAAGATGAAATGTGAATGGGAAGGAAGATTGAGATGAACTGAGGATGAGCAAAATATCCTCAGTTGAAAGTGACTTGAACTAGAAATTAAATTGAGAAATCTTGATGGGGCACAAGCTAAAGCTTCCCAAGCTACTGATAAAATAAATGCTTCCATGAATACTTCTGATAAGAGTCTTAACTCTAAAAATACATATATAAGTGAAAAAATACCTCATCTATAGATCAATTCATTACAAGCTCATGGAAGAAGGTAACCTATGTCCTGATTAATTCTGTTTGTACTAATGCAGTTTCATCTGCTAGTGTAGGTTCAAAAAAAAAAATCTGTACAAATCTGGGTAGAAAAAAATGCTAAGTCCACTACTACATCTAGGGTGGATGATGGAATGTGTATGAAAAGCATATCCCTAAGAAGAATCGAAAAGGGTAGTGTTTCTACCCAAAAACAACATGGAAGAAATTTTAGCTAGATTATTACAAAAGGAAAAATAAGAAGGTCAATTTCTTATTGTATGTGATGTGGAAGATTTGGGCATAAATCTATTGAATGTTGGCATGATATATCAATGTATGGAGATGTTAGAAGGCCTAAATTAATGGGAAGTAGAGTTGAAGTCAAGAGAAAACCTACTATACAAAAGCAAAGTTCACATAATAAGATAAATCTTTTTACATCAAACATATTTGATATCTTGGAGAAATTTTGTGAGAATATAAATAGAGGAGGTCACAGGGAAGATGTGTGATGGTATTAACCTATCTAGCATAATTCATTTGGTGATGAGAAGAGAAGGACACAATAGATGAAGAAACAAGGGGAAAAAACAAACAAGTCTGTCTTGGAGTACAAACAAAAGAAGAATGTTGAGAAGTGAACTTCCCAGATAAAAACTGGAAAGGGTGTCACACTGATCACGCTGTCAAGCGTGTCAAATTAGATGTTTAGTTTGACTAGAATTTCTGCAGTATAACAGGAGCTCTAGGTCATCTCTTGATGGAACCTTAGATCATTAATCCCAAAAGAAAGTTGTGATTATGAAAATAAAAGGGTAATGAGGTTTTGGAAAACTTGGGGTTTGATGATTTAAGAAGCCAAAAGAAAATGGAAATCAATAAAACAAAGTGGAAATTAACAGAATTAATTAAGTGTGATCAACTCGAGGAATTCTCATGATGCTCATCATTCATCACTTCAAGAGAAAGAGTATAGATCTTTTAATCCCTAGTCTATAACACCTAGAACGAGAATGTTATTGAGTTTATACTAGGATACCTCCTAGGGTTCAGTCGGAAGCACATAATGATTCATCGGATACTGCTAATGATTGAGTGATTTGTATTCGAATTCATAGTCGAAACTCACCAAGGCAACACACAAAGAACTCGATACGATGTCCAGGTTTGTATGTTATTTCAATGTGTTACCATGACATGAAAGTATATGGCTCTAACAGTGTTTATGAGAGTTCAATTGACCAATATGAACCACAAAAACACCACAATTGAAAGGGGAAAGAAGAAGTGGTGAATGGTGTGTGAAACATCACATGAATGAGTACCACCAAACATGATCATATGAGTCGAGTACAACTACCAGTACATAACTCAATAAAAGAAGAATAGAAGATGAAGAAAAACAACATACAAACCTGGAATTAAAAATATCATTCAATTATTACAAACAAGAAGCTTGAGATTTACATCACGTTCCTCCCCAGGTGATCACATGGAGTTTAGAATTCCATGGGAAGGGAGGAAGCCATAGATGTTGAAGTAGCACTTCCCATAGCCTCCAGAATTTCTAGGAATGATTAGAGGACTCCTTTGGGTCTCCAAAATGGTAGCACCTTGCATCCTAGCCGAACATCCAAATGGGGTGCCCAAGGTACTCTTTTATAGGTGAAGTAGATGGTGGTTTTGGGCACCCATATTTCGAGAAACCACTTGGCCCATGGTTTTGGATGGGTAGAAAACATTATCTTGCTTCGGAGAAAACTAAAAAGTTGTTTCCCCACATATTTACTATCTCTACCGAAAGTTTGGCATCATTTGGAGGCTGACAGCTCGAGATGTGGATGGAATATACCACACCACTTTTGACTTCATGTAGATTCAGTTCCTTGGACAGATTAGTCCGATTGGCCCCCTTAATGGATGAATTGGGCTTGAGTTCCTTCATAAGAGTTGTATCCCACTAAATTCTAGACCATTCCACAAAATATCAGCCCAATTGGATGCACAGTTCAGTTGGAGTGTCCATTTGAGGCCACTGGTGTTCTTGTTATCTTGCGCATTTTGACCCATTTTTCTTCAACTTCATCTTGGGCCATCCAAATCATCTCCAACTATAATGAAAATATAAAAACAAGTAAAATCACCCTTTTTAACATTGATAAAAATTAAATTATTGAATCAAACATGAAGTGAATTTTTTTATAATAATTGGAATTTACAATAAAAAATCAGTTTAATACAGTGGTGTTAGGATGAAAATGATTAGTGATTCGCTACACGATCACACCCCCACACCTAAACATTTTCACTCTTGCGAAAAGTCAAATTTTCAAAAATTATGCATGAGAATACTCCCAATTTCTTGAAGATTTAACATTAAATGAAAATTTAATCCATGATGGTAATGTGATCGAAGAAAAAATCACACCAAAGAGTTAATTCTCAATGATCATGGGAAAAAATGTATCATAAATTGTATCATAATGAAATTATAAGAGGTGTATGATATCAATCTAAGTAAACAATTCAGAAGTTAACCATGTCACAAATTCTCCACGTGTGTGTGTGACAACCATTCCATGTTTTTCTTTCCACTTTCTATCAAATAAATATAGGTTATTTTAAAAAATTTCTGCTTAAATGATTCTATCCATCGAACTTGCCCTACATCCTTTGCAATCATATTTCAAAACCCACTCACTTAAGCATTTCCAGAAGTCAAACCTTAAGCTCTCGACCTAGATATCCCCATATGTTGTACATTTCAACACTCTCTTCATTTATTATTATTTTTGTTTTTTAAAAAATTGTACTTGGAACAAATCTCACACTCATCACTCAACTCTTGTTTGATCTCCTCACAACATTAATTGTAAAAGTTATAACAAGATCAAAGATCGAGAAAGAGTGTTTTTTGACTTTCCCAAGACACAACTCATATTTTTATGCTTTTGTATTTGTTTTTTTTTTGATTTTAAGTTTACTTTTTTAGGGCGTACAACAATCGGATAATAGGTACACAAGCATATGTCAATTTGGTACAGTAATGAAAAAGATCGGATAAGGAACGAACATATGGAAAAATCATTTTGGACAGTAGAGAAATATTAACCTAATATATATTTACCTTCTATTAAGTAAGAAATATTCACACTTCACGGTTGGGTGCAAATATGTGTGAAGATATTAAGCGACATAATTTTCCCATAAACTACTCACACAAAGGGTATCATTCTTCTCAAAGGTTTAAAAATGACATAGCCATTAATATCATTAACAAATAACCAATTAACTAGAAAAAGTCACACCTCAATGTTAAATTCATTCCAAAACACACATTCCATCAGTTAAAAGAAAAAAATGTTAAAACAACATGAAATAGGGAAATTCTGTAAACATTTTCAATAAATTTCAGGATTAAGAGGGCATCATTTTCCATGATTAAGTGGGCATCATTTTTCATGATAAAGTGGGTATCAAAAATGAATCTTCTGGCAAAAAAGTGAGGGGGAAAGGTAACAATACTATCCAATAAGCCAAAAAGAGAAAAAAAAGAAAGATGATGAAAATTCCTAACTCATGAATATATCCACCCCCCCACACCTAGTATAAGGCCCCAGCCTTAAACATTACTTAATCCTGAGTTAAGTCAATAATTTGACTTTCAGTCATATTGAGTATCTTTTCAGGTTTAGTGCTTTAGAGAATTAGACGATAAATCATACATAACAACTCAAATATTACAAAGTAGACACTTCTACTCACTATCCATTTTTTTTCATAAAACAAAAAAAAAACATTTAAAAAGAAACATGGTTGCATTTCATGTTTAAACTTCATAACTTTTCCTTGATCCCATCCTTGACTATATTCTTCTTTAAATCATATGAAAAGCATTTCAAAATTTGTGATGAGCATAAAAAGCTTAGTAAGGAATACACAAACAAGGAAAACTGTTAGTCTTGCGAAAACATGTAAACCATGAATACTTTATCATAAAGTATTAATTTTCACCATTAAGAAGTAATAAATATACTTCACTGAATATAAGATCATTGATTACCATTTTTGTAATCAAAAGATTACCATAAAACCCATAGAAATCACATATAACATATAAAGCTAACTTGGGACATAATCATATTTGGATGGAATAACCATATGGTCGACTTCCACACATATCACTAAATGGAATAGCCATACGGCTTATTTCCATACCCAATGCATTGGAGGTTAAAACGTAACCACTCGTCCTTGGTTTATCATGGAACCACCAGTCTTTGCTTTATCACATAACCACTCTTCTTTGGTTTATCACGTAACCACTCGTCAAATATCCATGTACCATTATATAATCATAACACATAAAATATTGCAATTATTAACATTTCACTCATAAAATTTCATTTTCAATCACAAGAAATTATTTCAAGATATTGAAATAGTAAATCCACTTTCAAAATCATTTCAATACCAAAACACCCAAAAAGGGAATAAGGGATTTCTTTTTCTTTTAAAAAAATTAAGGATTATAGAGGAAGCCAAATATCAAATAATGATTATGACGGTATAGAAGTCGTTGTCACCACATACATTAAAAAAAACTTTCCATTTTCTATTTTTTAAAGAAAGTAAAACACTTCATATGAAAAGATTCCTTTTGAAAACCTTGGAATAAATTAAAAGTCAAAGTTGTTGATTATAAACCTTATAAAAGAAGGTGGTGTATAACATCAAAATATGCCTCAATGAAAGGAGTTTGAGACAAGTCCCTTACCTTGAGTCTGAATCATCTCGTACGTTCTTTATCTCCCTCTTTTTTGGTTGATCACCTTTGAAGAACACCTTAACACCTCTAAGAAAGGTGTTATGCCTAAACTAAGGCTTTAAGAATGTGGAGAGAGATTATAGGAAGGGGTTTGAGCTGAGCTTGGACGAACCAAAAGTTTTTGGAAGTGTGAGTAATAGGGAAGAGTGAGTACCTTTTTATAGGATAGAGGAGGGGCACCCTTGAATTTTTTTTAAAATATTAAATTAATATAAATTAATTTTTAAATCCAAACGACTCTAACTTGAGTTATGTCAAAGATAAGATGAGTATAGTTTGAAATATTCTTAACCAATAATTTTTAAACACGTTTTTATTTCATTTTAAACCTTATCATTTTGTTTTACCCTTAATTATTCTCTTTTAATTTTAATTGTGGTAATAACATTTAAATATTACAATCCTATAAATTTTACGTATATGGGGTCAATTACCCATAAATGGACACCTTATAAACTTTTATACTTTATCATATCTACATTGCAATTTTTAAATATTTTTAAATAATTTAATAAAATATTGCTTTTATAAAATATCAATAGTGTCCATTTTGACACTATTCATTTTATTGAATTTAAATAAAATCCAAACAAAGCGATAAATTAAAAAAACTATTTAATAGACTTATAATATGTCATAGTCACCTAAAAAATTCATGGAGTTCCCTAATTATTTCGAATTATATTTATTTTAATATTTTTAATATCATATATTTGATATTTCTATTAATAAAATAATTAATGTATCACTGTTGTGTCAGTATTTATGGTAACTATTTAATCTCTAAATATTCAAAATAGATTCCCATGATGTAGATAAATTCATTAGATTTCTGGAGACTATTTATGATCGAAGTTTTATCATGTTTATCTCTATATTAAAATTATTATACTTATAAGAAATAATAGGGTGACATGTTGTCACTTTCTTTTGTTTTAATAATATTTATATCACTTTTATGGACAAAATTCCATTAAATGAGTCAATTCATATTCTTAGGTGTTAGGGGTCGACTTTTATTTATCTAATAAGATTTTTACAGGTGTTAGGGAAATTTTATTATCCTTATAATATTATTTATTACCATAATTTACCCGATTTACCTTTAACCGTGGTAAATAAAAATTACCAAAGTTACTGTTCATAAAATCCAAAAAACAAAAGGAACCTATTTACATAATTTGGACCCACTTATTCCAAATATGGAATCTATTTTTCAAAATTTAAAACATAGAAGTTGCAGTAATTAATTTAAAATTAATCCCCATTTTCAAAATGAGAAAACGAGTTTTTAAAATTAAAAACCATCAAAAGATTGACATGCGTTTATATCTAATTTAAATTTGAAATTACTTCCAATGACTAACATTGGATCAAATGATAAAAATATAATCTAATTATACTTTAAAACCAATTAAAATGATAAGCTAACAATATAAATAAATTAGAAGAAAAAGTAGTTTTGAAATATAATGCAGTATTTTTCACTATTCATTAAAATATGAATTTTATCATAAAAATACCAAAACTTTATCCAAACTAAATTTTGATATCCCACTTCAAAATTATAAGTTTATTTTTCCAAATAAAACTTATTAATATGTCAAAACTAGATTTAAAATGGGTTCACCATCAAAAAGTGATAAAATTGCCTTTTAAAAATATTAGAGCATTTATTACTAAAATTGGATTTATTCTTATTTTAAGCCCATAAAATTTATTTGAAGAAATTAAAAATATTTAATAAACATGTGTAAACATAAAATAGTTAGTTATCTTCATTCCCGTCAATATAACGATTAGGCGATAACTACTATTTAAAATAATAATATTAATAATGTATTAATTTTTTTTGTATAACTCAGTATTGTATGCAACGTTGGATTTCAGAGAAACTCATTATTGCATGTCGAGTATACTATCAGACATAACATCCCCTTTAAAGTAAAATTAATATCTAATTCATAAATATTAATAGATATAAAAAAATATTATTCTATAATCACCTGAGATGTTACATCCTTCCCCCCTTACGTCCTGGTAATTTTATTCACTTATCAAATAAGTGGGGGTATTTATCCCTCATATCATTTTCAGATTCCCATGTTGCCTCTTTAAACATATGGTTTTTTCCAAAAAAACCTTAACCCGATGAATCACCTTATTCCCCAACACTTGCTCTATGCGGTCAAGAATCTGAACTGGTTGTTCCTCATAAGAAAGTTTCTCTTCCGACTGAACTACTTCTAGACTCAAAACATGAGATGGATCCAACACATACTTTCTTAACATTGAAACATGAAAAACATTGTGTACCTAGGATAAAGCCACTCGATAGGCAACTGATCTAACATTATCCGGGAATTCATAGGGTCTAATGAACTATGGACTCAACTTCTCATTCTTACCAAAACACATCACTCTTTTCCCTAGAGAAACTTTGAGAAAGACATGATAACCTACCTCAAATGAAAGATCATTCCTCCGATTATCTGTGTAACTTTTCCGCCTGCTCTGTGATGTCCTCATGTTTCTTTGAATCAACTGAAATTTATCTGCCATTTTCTCTACCAATTCTAGTTCCATCAACTTCCTTTCACCCACTTCATCCCAAAAATCCGGAGTTTGACACCGCTTTCCATATAATGCCTCAAATGGTGTCATCTATATACTAGAATGAAAATTTTTATTATAAGAAAACTCAACCAAAGAAAGATGTTGATCCCAATATACCTAGAAATCCATTGAACATGCATGTAGCATATCCTCCAACATCTGAATTGTTCGTTCTGACTGCCCATCTGATTGAGGATGAAAAGCTGTACTAAAATTTAATTCAGTACCCAATGAATTTTGAATGCCTTTACAAAATTTAGAATTGAACCAGAGATCATGATTAGATACAATAGAGAGAGTAACTCCATGTAACTTGAATATCTCTTTAATATACAACTGATAAAGTTAATCTAGAGACGGAGTATCTCGAATAGGAAGAAAATTTGCAGATTTAGTCAATTGATCAATAATAACCCAGTTCACATTGTTACCTTGAGAAGTCTTTGGTAATCCCACTATGAAATCCATGGATATATTTTCCCATTTCCACTCTGGCACTGAAAAAGGATGAAGCATCACTTTCAGTAACTACCACTCTGCTTTAATCTATTGAAAAATAAAATATCTCAGGGTAAATTCAGCAATATCTCTTTTCATTCCATCTCACCAGTAATACTCCCAAAGGCCTCTTTATATCTTAGTGCTGCCCGAATGAACTGAAAATGAAGAACTACGAGCTTCACATAACAAATCTTTCTTCAACTGTGAACCACAAGGCACACATAATCTCTTTACAAATCTCAAAACACAATCTTTATCAATGTTAAATTTAAATAACTTACCCTTCTAAACCAATTCTATCTTTTTCTGCAACTCACTGTCTTCCTTTTAATCTTGCTTAATTCTGTCTGATTGTGATAATTTCACTGACACCTGAAACAAAATAGAGTAATTCTCTTCACCAACAACTTCCAAGCCAAAATTCTTCAATTCATTAACCAAAGGATCTCGTTCCAAGCGTAGCATGGTTAATGTAGCATTACTTTTTCAACTCAAAGCAACAACCACTTTATTTTATTTTCCTGGATGGTAATGAATCATGTAATCATAATATTTAATTAATTCTATCCATCTTCTCTGTCTTGTGTTCAATTATTTCTGAGTGAATATATATTTCAAAATTTTATGATCAGTATATATTTCACACTTTATGCCATACAAATGATGCCTCCAAATTTTTAATTCAAAAACAACAATAGCTAATTCCAAATCATGTGTAGGGTAATTTAACTCATGAAGTTTCAACTGATGTGAAGTATAAGAAATTACTTAATCATTCTGCATTTGGATACAACTAAGTCCTTTCAATTAAGCATAACTATAGATAACAAATTCACCATTCTTGGAAGGCATAGCCAAAACTGGATCATTTACCAATAATCTTTTCAGTTCCAAAAAACAATAATCACATTCTTTTGTCCAGTTGAACTTAACTCCCTTACGTGTTAACTTAGTTAGTGGGCTAGATAACCAAGAAAGTTTTTCAACAAAACTTCATTTATAACCCGCTAATACAAGAAAACTATGAATCTCTATGATATTGGTAAGTCTTGGCCACTCTTCAAATTTTTTTAGATGGGTCAATAGTTATTCCATCTTTAGAAACAATATGACCAAGGAATGATTTTTTTGCAACCAAAATTCACTCTTACTAAAATTTACATATAGTTTCTTTTCTTTTAAGGTTTGCAAAACAATCCTTAAGTGATTTTCATGTTCATTATGACTTTTAGAATATACCAAAATATCATCTATAAACACAACCACAAACTGATCCAAAAACTAATGAAAGACTCCATTAATGAGATTCATAAATACAATAAGAGCATTAGATAACCCAAAGGGCATAACTAAAAACTCATAATGCCCATATCTTGTTCGGAACATTGTCTTTGGAATGTCATCCTCCTTCACTTTCAGCTGATGGTACTCAAACCTCAAATCACTCTTTGAAAAATATTGAGCTCTCTAAAGCTGATCAAACAAATCATCGATATGAGGCACCAAATACTTGTTCTTAATAGCGATGTTATTCAAGGCTCTGTAATCAATACACAGTCCCATAAAACCATCTTTTTTTTCACAAATAAAACAGGAGCACCCATAGTGGAGCGATAGGTTGAATGAAACCTTCATCAAGTAATTCATGATGTTGTTTTTTCAATTACACCAATTCTACATGAGCCATTTGATAAGGGGGTTTAGAAATAGGCTCAACATAAGACAATAAATCAATAGTAAATTCATCCTCCTGATCAGGAATAATACTAGACAATTCATCAGAAAAAACATCTGTAAATTCATTCACTACCGGAATGTCACTAATCAAAACTGTTTCTTTCATTTCAACAACATGAGCTAGATAACTTTCACTATCATCTTTAATCAATCTCTCAGCTTCTTGGTATGTCATAAAAGGTATGAAATCATTGAATAAAACTTTCTTGTCTTTTCAATCTATTTTAGCATGACAAACTAAAAGCCAATCCATACCCAAAATGATATCAAATTCCATTATGGGAAATTCAACAAGATTTGTAGGAAAAACCGTCCCACTAATGATAATAGGAATATTTCCATAAATCTTGGTTGTTTTAATACTTCCACCTATAGTTTTTATCAAAATTTATATATCACATTCATGAGGTGATATTTCTAATTTACTTGGAAATCTCTCAGAAATGAATGAATGTGAAGATCTAAAGTCAAATAGAGTATTGACATATTTTGAAAAAACCTATAACATACCTGTCACAATTTCATTTGATGGTACCACATCAACCTTAGTAGTAGAAAATGATTTTTTTATGCCCTTATGATTTCGAGCTTACTGGTTTCCACCCTGGGTAATCAACTTTGGAACCACATTGGAATAATGTCCTAACTCATTAAAACTAAAACATCTTACCACTGAATTTTCATTACTTTCCTGATCATCTCCCTTGCAGTCACGAGCAATATAAAAAGTCTTGCCACATTATAAGCACTTCCCAGACTTTGAGAGACATCCTCCACGATGATTTTTACCACACTTCTCACAATATGAAAATTTAGTTTTCTTACCTCCAAACTTCTTTTATGAATGCTTTCCCATTGCCTGCCAACTGGATCGCTTCTTTTTCTTGCTTTCATGAAATACATGGTCATCAAAAAACTCTATTTCTACCTTTTCTACACACCGAACAAGTTTCTCATAGATTTTGAACTCATGAGAAGCTAATGCCCTTCGATATTTCAGATTCAATCCTAAGTAAAACCAATTTATCTTACTATTAATATCCTGGATAAAATTTTGAATGTACCTTGAAAAACAGGTGAAATTTTCTTCATATGAAGCCAAAAAATCTTCCTCCTTTTGTCTCAATTACAAGAATTTCGTTTCCATCCTAAGTCAAATAGCCTTAGGAAAATATTTCTCAAGGAAGATATTTTTAAATTCATCCCATTACATGGAATTAATCTCTCCACTTCCTCTGATATTTTTAATCATTGACCACTACTGATCAACTTCACATTAAAAACAATAAACAAAAATACTAACCTTTTGATTGTCTGAACACCCCATTACATCAAATGATCCTTTGAATGATGGGGGATGTTGCCTCACGAAATTCTCCACTACCGACATATTCCTCTATGGTTTATCTGGTTGATCTCGTGCATGGATACCACCACCATTTATTGCCTGATTCAACTAAGCCATCATTACAACAAACTATTCAGTTCCAATTCTGACCATCTCAAGATACTAATTTAGAAGGTTATTTTCCTTTGTATGCCTTCCCAGCACGACTACCATGTTTCCTCTATGGAAAACCATTCTGAACAAACATATCTTAGATGAAGCAACATGGTAATCTTCAAATTCTATATCATTTCAATTTGACCATAATGTAAAAATAATTTATGGATATTCTATTAATAATATTCTAACTCCTAAAGTTATCTAAACTGACCTCTGATACCAACTATAAGTTCCCAGCCTTAAACATTACTTAATCTTGAGTTAAGGCAATAATTTGACTTTCATTCACATTAGGGATATTTTTAGGTTTAGATATTTAGAGAATTAGGACATAAATCATACATAATAACTCAAATATTACAAAGTAGACACTTATACTCAATATCTATTTTTTTCATAAAAAAAATGTTTAAAAGAAATATGGTTTAGTTTCATGTTTAAAATTTATAAATTTTCCTTGATCCCATCCTTGACTATTATTATTTAAATCCTGTGAATTTTTTTTCAAAATTTGGGATGAGCATAAAAAGTTCAGTAAGAGATACAAAAAGAAGGAATACTATTAGTATTGTGAAAACATGTAAACCATGAATACTTTATCAAAAAGTATTACTTTTCACCTTTAAGAAGTATTAAATAAACTTCATTGAATATAATCTCATTGCTTACCATTTTTTTAATCAAAATATTAACACAAAACCCATAGAAATCACATATAACTTGTAAAGGTAACTTGGGACATAATCATACATAGATGGGATAACCATATGGTCAACTTCCACACATGTCACTAAATAGAATATTTATATGGATGGCTTCCATAACCAATGCATTGGAGGATATAACATAATCACCCATCCTTGATTTATAATGGAACCACCCATATTTAGTTTACATGTAACCACTCATCTTTGGTTTATCACATAACCACCCGTCAAATATCCATGTACCATTATATAATCATAACATATAAAAGATTACAGTTAACAAAATTTCACTCATAAAATTTCATTTTCAATCACAAGAAATCATTTCAAGATATTGAAGTAGTCAATCTAATTTCAAAATAATTTTCAATACCAGAACACCCAAAAAGGGAATATGGTATTTCTTTTAATTTTAAAAACATTAAGTATTATAGGGGAATCCAAATATCAAATAACGTTTATGGTAGCATAGAATTTATTTTTTCTGTATACATTAAAAAAATATCCCTTTTCCATTTTTTAAAGAAAGTAAAACACTTTGTATACAAAGATTCATTTAGAAAACCTTAGAATGAATTAAAATTAAAAGGGGTTAATTATACACCTTATAAAAGAAGGTGGTGTATAACATCAAAATATGCCTCAATGAAAGTAGATTGAGATGAATTTTCTTACCTCGAGTCTGAATTGTCTCGTACGTTCTTTATCTTCTTCTTCTTCGGTTGATCACCTTTGAAGAACACCTTAACACCTCTAAGGAAGGTGTTCTAACTAAAATAAGGCTTCAAGAATGTGAGGAGGGATTCTAGGAAGGGTTTTCAGAAGATTTTGTCTGAACCAAAATGTTTTTAAAGTGTGAGTAATAGAGAAGAGTGAGTACCTTTTTATAGGAGACTGGAGGGTTACCCTTGGAAATTCTTAAAATATTAAATTAATATAAATTAATTTTTAAATCCCAATGACTCCAACTTGAGTTATGTAAAAGATAAGATGTGGATAGTTCTAAATCCTATCAACCAAAAAATTTTAGACATGTTTTTATTTTATTTTAAATCTTATCATTTTGTTTTACCATTAATTATTCTCTTTTAATTTTAATTATGGTAACAACATTTTAAACATTACAATCCTATAAATTTTACTTATATGGGTTCAATTGCCCATAAATTTACACTTTATGAACTTTTAGACTTTATCATAGTCACTTTGTAATTTTTAAATATTTTTATGATTTTTAAATAATTTAATAAAATATTATTTTTATAAAATATCAATATTGTCAATTTTGAAACCATTCATTTTATTGAATTTAAATAAAATCCAGACAGAGATATAAATTCGAATAAAACAAGTTAATAGACTTCTAATATGTCATAGTCACCTATAAAATTCATGGAGTTACCTAATTAATTCGAATTATATTTATTTTAATATTTTTCATTTCATTTATTTGATTTTTCTATTAATAAAATAATTACTGTATCACTGTTGTGTCAGTATTTATGGTAATTATTTAATCTCTAAAATTTATAAATAAATTATCATAATGTAGATAATTTTATTATATTTTTGAAGACTATTTATGATCAAAGTTTTTTTTATTTTTATCTCTATATTAAAACTATTATACTTATAAGAAATAAGAGGGTGACATGTTGTTACTTTCTTTTGTTTTAATAATATTTATATCACTTTCATGGAACAAATTTGATTAAATGATTCAATTCTGATCCATAGGTGTTAAGGGTCAAATTTTATTAATCCAGTAGGATTTTGACAGCTGTTAAGGTAATTTTATTATCCTTATAATATTTTTTATTAACCTAATTTATCTTTAACTGTGGTAAATAAAAATTACCAAACTTACTATTCATAAAATAAAAAAAATAAAAGGAACATATTTACATAATTTGGACCCACTAATTCCAAATATAGA
Source organism: Viscum album (assembly GCA_963277665.1). NCBI lineage: Eukaryota > Viridiplantae > Streptophyta > Magnoliopsida > Santalales > Viscaceae > Viscum > Viscum album. Next base: position 448,533,873 of record OY728165.1, read on the forward strand.
ATCCATTTTTTAAAATTTAAAACATAGAAGTTGCGGTTTTTAATTTAAAATTAATTCTCATTGTCAAAACTAGAAAACGAAGTTTTAAAAGTAAAAACCATCAAAAGATTGATATGCGTTTATATCTAATTTCAATTTGAAATTTCTTCCAATGACCAAAATTAGATTAAATGATAAAAATATAATCTAATTATACTTTAAAACCAAATAAATTGATAATATAACAATATAAAAAATAGATAAAAAATAGTTTTGAAACCTAATGCAATATTTTTCACTATTCATTAAAATATGAATTTTATCAGAAAAATACCAAAACTTTACCCAAACTAAAATTTTATATCCTAATTATAAAGAAGAAGTTTATTTTTTCAAATAAAACTTATTAATGTATTAAAACTAGATTTAAAATGGGTTGACCATTAAAAGGAGGTAAACTATATTTTAAAAATATTAGAGCTTTTAGAGCTAAAATTGAATTTATTCTTATTTTAAGCCCATAAAATTTATTGGAAGAAAGTAAAAATATTTAATAAATATGTGTAAATATAAAATAGTTAGTTCTGTTCGTTCCTACCAATACAACAGCTAGACGATAACTACCATTTAAAATAATAGTATTAATAATGTATTAATGTTTTTTGGTATAACTTAGTCTTGTGTGCAACGTAGGATTTTAGAGAAACTAATTATTGCATGTAGATTACTCTATCAAACATTACATCGCCTTTAAAGTAAAATTAAATTATAATTCATAAATATTAATAGATATGAAAAAATATTATTCTATAATTACCTGGTATGTTAAACCTAGAGCGTGCAGTGTCCTCATTGTAATAAAGGATAATGTGGGGAGGAAGGATAAAACATGATGGACTTCACTGATATGTTGCTTCTTTAAGGTGGATTTCCTCTACTGGATGCTTTGGAAAATCCCCATAAAAGTGTTTATATATTTTCCCATTGAATATAATACTTCAGCCACTCTGCTCATGAAAAACCTATATTGTACCAAAAAGGGCAACCATTAGTAATAGTGTAAGGACCAAGCCATCGGGAACGAAGCTTACCTAGGTGGAGCTTTAGCCCTAAATTTTACATGAGGAACTTCTCACCAATATGAAACATCCACTGATGAATCATCCCATCATGGATAACCTTTGCCTTCTCTTTATAGATTATAGAGTTCTAATATGCATCACACTGAATTTCTTCCAACTCCTAAATCTACAACTTTCTATGCTCACTTGCATCTAAGAGATTCATATTACATTGCTTAATAACCCAATATGCACAGTGATCTAACTCCACTAGGAGGTGACAAGCCTTTCCAAACACAATCCGATATGGTTACATTCCGATCGGTGTTTTAAAAGTTGTATGGTACGCCCAAAGTGCATCATCCAAGTGCAAACTACAATCTTTCCTATTGGGTTGTACCATTTTTTCCAAGATTCGCTTAACTTTCCTATTTGTTATTTCATCTTATCCATTAGTTTGGGGTGATATGCAGTGGATAATTTATGAACAACCCCATACTTATGGAGTAATTTTTTCATGTTGCGATTACAAAAATGTGAACCCTGATCACTAATGATGAATATTGACAAACCAAACCTATAGAAAATTTGGGACCTAAAAAAATCAACAACCACTTGAGATTCATTGGTCTTGGTAGCCTTTTCTTCCACCCATTTAGATATGCAGTCAATATCTAGTATGATGTAAACTAATCCAAATAAATTTGGAAATGGCCCCATGAAGTCAACTCCTCATGAATCAAAGATTTCACAAAATAACATGGGATGTTGGGGAATTTCATTCCTCTTGGAGATATTCTCTGTGAATTGACATCGAGTACATGACTTACAAAACCAAGGGGAATCTCTATACAATTTTGTCTAATAAAGTCCTGAGTCAAGGACCTTTTGAGCTGTATGTTGAGATCCAAAGTGGCCCCCATAAGCCAAAGTGAGGCAGAAGCTCAAAACTGAGTCGAACTCATGGTTAGAGACACACCTACAAACAAATTGGTCACTAAAAATTCTCCACAAATATGGGTCATCCCAAATGTACCATTGATAATCATTCTTAACTATTTGGGATTATGAAGTGCTAAAATTAGTGAGGACCCTAGATGTTGCTAAAAAATTCACAATGTCTACATACTAGGGGTTAAGTTCCACAACATCACAAAGGTTCTCATGAAGAAATAATTCTTCAATGGGGAGAGATGAGTCAACATGGTGGTTCAATGGTGGGGGAATCATAATAATGTGGTCAGCTAACACATTTTACACTCCTCTCTTATCTATAATTTCATGGTCAAACTCCTGGAGGAGGAGCATTCATCATATGAGGCGGTTCTTTTCTTCAGCTTTCTTAAGAAGAAATTAAAGGGAAGAATGGTCAGAAAACACAATGACTTTTGATCCAAGAAGATATGAACGGAATTTTTCCAAGTAAAACATAATAAAAAAGAGCTCTTTTTCAGAGGTTGTGTAGTTTACCTAGGTAGGTTCAATGGTACATGAGGCATACACAATGACATAAGGAGCCTTCTCAACCCTTTATGATAAAACTTCCCCAACTACAAAGTTATAGGCATCACACATAAGTTCAAAGGGGAGATCCCACCTTGGTGGTTGGATTATGGGAGGTGATGTGAGACTCATTTTTAGTGAATTGAATGAATCCTCACAATTTTTATAAAAAAAACACAAATTCTTTTTGTAATAATTAGGACAAGGGAAGTGTGATCTTACTAAAGTCTTTAATGAATCAATAGTAAAAACCATTATGACCCAAGAAAGATCACACCTCATGAACAAATTTTGTATATGGAAGGTATGAAATTAATTCAATTTTCGATTTATCCACTTGAATTATCTCATTTGAAATAATATGCCCAAGAACTATCCCCCGCTCAACCATGAAATAACATTTCTCATAATTGAATACAATATTTTTTTCAATGAAATGACGGAGGATAGAACCCAGGTGTGCCAAACAGTCATCAAAGGAAGATCCATAAACTGTGAAATCATCCATAAAGCCTTCCATACAATTCTCAAGGTATATAGAAAAAATACACAACATACATCACTAAAAAGTACCAGGATAATTACATAGAACAAAATACATATTTCTGTATGCAAATGTTCCGAATGGATAGGTAAATGTTTTCTTTTCTTGACCTTAAGGGGGCTATATAGATTTTTAAATAACCCGAATATCCATCAAGGAAACAATAATGGAACTTACTAGCCAATATTTTTAACATTTGGTCAATGAAAGGTAGAGGAAAGTGGTCTTTTTTCATGGCTTGATTCAATCGATGGTAGTTAATACAGACTCAACAACTATTTTACACACATTTTGGAATGAATTCATTCCTTTCATTTGACACTACTATTATTATAGTTTTTTTAGGCATAATTTTCACTGGGCTAACCCATTTATTATCAGATATAGGATAAATGATCCCAATAGCAAGTAATTTACTGACTTCCAATTTTACCACTTAAAGGAGATTGGGATTTAACCAGTGTTGAGATTTCCATATAGGTTGAAACTCATCATCTAAAAGTATATGGTGCATAAAAATAGATTGGATAATCCTAAGAAGATCTTATAATTTCCATCCTATTGCCTTTTTACACTCTCTCAAAAGGTTAATCAGTTTTGATTCCTATTGCGGAGAGAGGTTATTGGCACCAATGATGTACAATTAGTCAATACCCTCAAGATAGACATATTTTAAATTAGATGAAAGTGGTTTTAATTCCAACACCAGTGGTTTTTAGATCAAGGGAGGGGATTTAGGGGGAGTGAATTCTATAAAACCGTCTATCTTCTCATGTTTATTCTCAAAGGAAAAAGAATATATAGAAATGAGATTTTCATAATCATTAGTGGTCATGGGTATATCAGAATGAACACACTCATCAATTAAATCACAAAATTTAAAATTTTCTAAACCCATACAACACTCAAAACATGAATCAAAAATAAAATAATCCAAGGGTGAAGAAGAGGAAAATAACTCATAGTATTGGTTGAGGAGAGAATTTTGTGTGTGTGTATGTCATTAGAGAGAAATTACATCAAGTAGATAGGAAGAGTGGAGTGCTCTTCAATGGTGTGTTTCATGACATCAAGGATATTAAAACATACCTTTTATCCACTGAACTCCACGGACAATGTACCATTGTGAATATCGATGATTGTCTTTTCTGTTTTATAGAATGGAATCCCAAGTATGGGAGTGGAATGTCATTAGGTCCGAGTATATTTAATCTCTAGAATATAGAATCATGTAGGGAATATTATATTTTTCACTCTTATGAGTATTTCCTCGATCACCCCAAATGGGTGTCTTGTGCTCTAGTTAGCAAGTTGCATGATGATACCCATTGGTTGAAGCTCTCCAACCTACAAAGAAGCGTACATAGAGTGAGACATCACATTAATCGAAGCACCCAAATCTATAATTGCATAAAAAAATAAAGTCTCCCCTATGGTGAAAGGTATCGTGAAAGTTCCTAGATCCTTGCATTTGGTTGAAATTTCTGGTTGTATTAAAGACGAGACATTCCTTCCCAGGTTAAATCTGTCACTGCACTTCAGTCGTTGTCTATGGGTGCAAATGTATTTAATAAATTTTGGTTAGAAAGGGATCTATTTAACTGCATCCAATAAAGGAATATTAACTCATACCTTTTTAAATTCATACATTATTTCATTATCAATCTCATCATCAAAATTTTTATTAGATTTAGAGAGTCTTTGGGGGGAATGAAGAAGAATAGATTGTTCAGGGGAATCCTCAATGATAATTTGTTTACCCTTTTTGTCTTGTTTGTCTTCACTTGATTTTTTTTGGGTAGATAAAGAGAGTTTTCAAGAGGAGGACATACCTATTGGGTAGAATATTTAGAAGAAGAAACTTCTTTACCACTATGAGGTTTTATTGCACAAACATTGCCTTTTTTTTGGGAAATTTGTGTTCAACTTCATAATCGAAACTCACCAAGGTAACACACAAAGAACTCAATGCCCTATCCAGGTTTGTATTTTATTTCAACATGTTACCATAACATGAAATTAGATGGCCATGGAAGTGTTTATGAGAGTTTAATTGACCAATATGAACCACACAAACACTATAATTGAAAGGGGGAAGAAGAAGTGGTGAATGGTGTGTGAAACATCACATGAATGAGTACCCCCAAACATGATCATATGAGTCGAGTATGACATACCGGTACATAACTCAATAAAATAATAATATAATATGAATAAAAACAACATAAAAACCTAAAATTAAAAAGATCATTCAATTATTACAAACAAGAATCTTTGGATTTACATCACGTTCCTCCCTGGGTGATCATAAGGAGTTTAGAACTCCATAAAAATAGAGTAAGCCATGGATGCTGAAGTAGCACTTCCCATAGACTCAAAAAATTCTAGGAATTATTGGATGGATCCTTTGGGTTTCCAAAAATGGCATCAACTTTCCTCCTAATAGAACTTCCAAATGGGGTGCCCAAGTTACTCTTTTATAGGCAAAGTGGATGGTGGTTTTGGGCACCCAAATTTCAAGAAACCACTTGGCCCATGGTTTTGTGTGGGTATAAAGCATTATCTCACTTTGGATAAAACTAAAAAAGTTGTTTACTCACCTATTTAATATCTCCACCGAAATTTTGGCATCATTTGGAGGCTGATATATTGATATATGAACGAAATAAAGCACACCACTTTTGATTTTGTGCAGATTCAGTTCCTTGGAAAGATCCATCTTATTGGCCCCCTTAATGGATGAATTGAGCTTAGGTTACTTCATAAGAGTTGTATCCCACTAAATTTTGGATCCACCCACAAATTATCAGACCAATTAGATGAACGGTTCAATTGAAATATCTATTTGAGTCTACTTGTGTTCTTGGAATCTTTCACATTTTGGACCATTTTTCTTCAACTTCACCTTGGGCCCTCCAAATCACCTCCAACTAAAATTAAAGCATAAAAAATGAAATATATCTTTTTCACAGTGATAAAAATTAAATTATTGAATAAAAAATGAAGTGAAATTTGTTTTAATAATTGGAATTTACAATACAAATTCAGTTTAATATAGTGGTGTAAGGGTGAAAATGAATAGTGATTCGCTACACGGTCACACACCTAAATAAGATGCTTATATTATGGAAGTAAAATCCATATTATAGAAAATTTTAAAAAATTCATGATCATCATGATATAAAGGATCAAGATGAAATCAAAAGTGAAATCCATCCAAGAAAGAAATAAGTGGATTTGTTTGGTGAAAAAATGGCAATCCAATGCCATTGAAGAGTTGATCAGAAAGTGTAAATAGTCTGTACATACAACTAATAAAAGTTTTAAATGAATGCCTATAGAAAATGAAGTGTTCAATACCATGGGGAAAACACAAATGACTTATTATGGTAAAAATTCTACTGTGAATGAGTCTATACACAAGAAGAAGGCTGAACATGTTCCTAAACAATGCTTAACCATATGGCCAATATAATTGGAAATGGTTTAGAAAATGAAAGAATCACAAAATAGAGAAACTGCTTTTCTAAAAAACGTGACAAAGCATATTTCTTCTAAAAATAAAGCTAAAAATATAAGGAAGTCCTTATTTCCCAAGGAGAAAGATTCCTGGAAAATTAATGGAGGTGCTAGCATGAATAGTTCTCTTAAGATTGGTGCTAAAAGGAAAAGGGTTTTTATTTTGAGAAATAAATATTAACCATGTTTCTTTTATTAAAAAGATGAAAAATATTGACCTTATAGACATATTTTCTTTGTTTTTGGTTCTTTGTAATGGAAATTTAATGTGATGCATAAAAATAAAAAAAATGGATGAATGTTGTAGTAATTGTACATATTAAAGAGTTATCCATTATTGAATATTTCAGCTAGTATCATATTACCTCCATGAAACATTTCAAAGAATTATCTCAAAGAAGATACTTGGATTTCATTTTGAAAGAAATAAACCACGATGAAGAGTTGATGGAGTCCCTACCTTGAGGGGGATCTTAAAAGAAGAGAAATATATTAGTGTTTTATTATTTAATGAATATGGAATTCTAGACAACCCTTATAAAAAGGTGAAGATGAGGTATGACATTTCTTTTTTCAATCCTTTTTTTTAATTTAGTCAATTTTAATTATTAAGGGAGAGTGGTTGTTAAGATGGAAGGCAGTTTGAAGGGGGAAAATATTATTGTACTTGAATATTTTTGATTTGTTTTTTTGAGATGAGAGTAGCTTAAAATTTCTTGAAAATTCATTTAAACAACCCCCAATTAGAGTAAATAGAATTGGTAGCACATGATTGAATGTTTATGGACAACTTTGATATGTAGATTAATCACTATTTTTTTTCACCGAGTTAACTCACATAGACTTATAGTATATTAGTTAATGAATAATTGCTAAGTAATATGTGATGATACCTTCTCTCATGTGAATTTGAATGATTCTATGTATAAGGGGGAAAATAAATTAAGAACCACTAAGAGAAAATGATAAATTTTGAAAAGGATATATGGTAAATTTTTTCCCTTACATTTACAACTTTTCATCTATTATCAATAAGGGGGAGATAAAAGGGTTATTGAATCCATATTAACAACAATATATGTGTATCTTTTTAAGATATTAACATGAAATTCAAAGGGGTGGGGGGATTTTGTTGGAATGGTGGAGCCTGATTCATCATATGAAGTTTTAAAAAATGCTAGTGGCCCGTACTATATACAAGTTCATAGCTCTTGCGATTCGACCTCTATAGTAAGGTAACTGGGGGTTCTAGGGGATTAAGGTCCCTAAACAAAATTTTAGATGTATAGTAATAGAGCTGGCTAACTACAGTATAAATAACTGGTGACATTGATCATGGGTACTATAGCAGTATAGACCTTTTCAACATGGTACTATAGCAACAAGGAATTTACTTACATGGTTACTATAGCTTTTTAGACTTACTTCCACCATTAATATCACATAATGGACTTATTTTATGGATTTGGAACTATAGAAATATGGGTTACTATAACACAACATTTATTTATGATCTCATTTCATGGTGGGGTTTCAATACTTTGAGTTTGTTCCCTATAATTTTCTCCCAGACATGATAAATTTATTCTGCATCTCTTTGGATTTAGGAATTATTCCCAAATGAAGTAAATCTTGAAATATTTGTATTTTTCTTCTTTATTTTTTCCCTTTTACACTTTCTTGTAATCAACTATTATTGGTGCTCCCAACAATATCGTAATAGATTGAAGAACCCAATAGTTTCTCTAGGTTTTATTTATTGTCAATATGAGTTGTGTAGTGTATAAGAGACTAATGAAAGAAGAATCCCCATGGTTGGTGAAGAGTATCATAGAAAGGGGGATATTGAAGATTGAGTATCCACCCTTATGAATGAATGGAAAATGATGTTACTACTTGGAATTCTGAGATAAATAGACTGAAGATAGATTCTAACAAATAATTATTTAAATCTAATGATTTTAGAGCTGATCTTCATGTAAATTAATGAAAAGTTGTAATGGAATGTTGCTAGCACTGTGTACAATAGTTTTGAGAAAGTTGGAGAGATCTTGTTATTGATATAGCTTGAGAGATGCGATTAAAGAGGTTAAAGATGTCTGGAATATTATGAATCCATTAGATGATTATTATGTATGAAAAAAATCTATATTTAATGATGAAAATAACTTGTCTAAATGATGGAGTTGACTGAGATTGATGTTGGAATTTCAAGTGTAGTGAAGGTTCTTGAAACACTCAAAGATAAGTGTTTATATATTGAAAATTATTCTAGATTAAAAGATAAAAATATTAGAACTTTTCTATACTATCTAAATTAATTATATTTTTTTTGTGATGCTTTGAAAAGGCTTGACATTACCTGAGTTGATTTGAAGTAATTTTGAACAGATTTGATCAGGTTCAGTTTCATAGAACTTTTTTTATCAGAATTTGAAATTTGGCTAAGTCATTTTACATGTAACATATTTATCTACTTTAGAACATTAGGAATTTGGAAAAGTATATATGTTTCTTGTATGCATAAAATTATTTTATAATGAGATGTAATTTATTTCATTGAGTTTTATAATGAAATTCCCAAAGGTATGATATGCGTAAAATATTTCAGTGATGCGTAATATACTGGATGAAGTTCATAGATTTTTTTTTCAAAGGCATGGATGAATTTCATATATGTGTGAGAGTCTCTCTGAAACTCAGAGTTGAAAATATATAAATGTATTGGATTTATACTGAGTGTGTTAGGGTCATATGACTACATGTAAATTTTCTTTTGTAAGAGTCATTTGAAAAATTGTAAGAGTAATATTCTACTTATTAAGGGTTACTTGCTACTATGGAAAGTGAAAATGAAACAAAGTATTTGATGTTACCCTTCAATTTTAAGGGTCACTTATTCTATTAATGATGGAAATTTAGCTAAGTTTAGAGAATCCCCATGTAGTCCTTAATATTTAATATTATGATATAGGAGAAAGTGTAATGGCCAGTACTAAAAAAACATGAGAGAATGGAGAGACTCCAAAAGATATTTCTGGAACATACATCTATCATTACTGGAGTTTTTCCTCATTAAATTAAATATTACAAATGATAATGTGATTCAATAAAAGGATTGAGAAGATGATTTCCACATCATGGAGAAGAAGACCATGTCAAAAAGCATGTTGAATTATGGGGAAGAAGACCCAACCATGTCATGGTGTAGTGAAGAACATTACATATACATGAAATAAAGAGTTCATCTTAGAAACATGAATTTTTGTAGGTGTTTCACTTGAGATATTTCTAGTGATAAATAAAGAGATCTAGACACATCATGGGTGAATCCATGGATATGATTTTATAAGGATTTAAGCTAGAGGAATTATTATAATATATATTAAACCAGTTTAAAAGAGAAGAAGTGTATTCTCAGAATACAAATGGAGACAAGAAATTAAAATAAAGGAATATTCTTAAGATCATGGGAGAACACCCACATGATGTAGTTAAAGAATAATTTATTAGATCACCATTCCAAGAATGTAAGAGATTTTTTATTTTAAAATATTGAAAATAAATTCTGGTGATTCATAATATATAATAGGTAGATAGAGAATAAATATAAGAGTGCGTGTGTATAATTCAAGAGAACCCAATTCATAATGATAACAAGATAACTCTTTGAGTATGAAGAAAGAAGAAGAAGTTGACATGATTTTTGAGAAACTGATCCAATGCATCAATGTATAAGAAAAGGAAGAAAAAGAAATATGTTTGAAGACATTTCCTTTGATATATAGTATTGTAGGAGTCAAATATAGAGAAGACAAAGAAGTGGACTATTGAAGGAGGAGAGTAAAGAAGAAGACAACATGAGTTATATTTTTATCTATATTTGTTGGTTATTTTGAGTTTGAGTCATGAGTACAAGATAAAAAAGCAATGAATTGTAGCAGTAGATATAATGGTAGTTGAATTCATTCATTTAGGAATAAGATATTATTATTGTGATTTTATGACTTACAAATCATATTGATGATCTTATTTAGGAGGGGTCAGTCACTCTTTAATTCTAGTATGGAGACAAAATATTGCTGAGAGGAAATATAAAAAATGATATTGGGAGATAATATTTGGGATGTGGATAGAAATTTCCAATGGTTATAGGATGAAATATAACCACCTCACTTATAATTGATAATTTATCATGGTGAAAAATATGCAATTCAGATTGAAACTGATCATAACAAGGATGTAATCACCCACACTGGGTGAAAAACTTGTTAAAATACCACGAGTTTCTTTACTTTATTTCCTTACAGTTATTGCATGTGGGAATTATGTTTCAAGAATTCATAAATTGATTCACATTTTTCTTAACCGAAAATAGAGGTTCAAATACCAAAGGGGGTAAAATTTTATAAGAGTATTATGGAATGGGAAAAAATAATCCTACAATAATTCACCCCTCTCAATATACCTATATAGATCAATGGGAGCATATGTTGGACTACTTACATTAGTGAGAGATTCATATGTTTGAATACTATAATATAATAATTTTTTACAATAAATCACATTGAATATTTTAATTAATTTTTATAAGGTTGGTCGCGATGTTGGTTCATTTTCATTATTATTGCAGGTCTTTGAAAAGTATACATTATATAAAATATTTTTTTTAGTTGTACACATTTTGATAATTAATATATTTTAAACATAGTTTCTAATAGAAAATTCAACATCATGGTTGTTTAAAAAATGAGGTTATTTTCCTATGAGAAGTATAATTTTCACATTCAGGCTTTGATATTGTAACGTCCCGACCTGGGTGCCAAACACCGATGCCCCAAGCTAGTTTTCTACGTGACCTCAGGTGCACCTCTCCATATGTCAAATGATTTTGACTAATAGTGAGGGTATAATATATATAACATAGGGAGAATATACTATCTTTATCAAAGTAGCACAATAACAGAAATAAATAGACAATAGCCAAATGATAATAAATAAAAACCAGAACAATATCATAACCAATACAGATCAGTATCACATGATAAACCAAATGAGGAAAAGAATATCCAAACCAAATTTGTAGATATTTCATTTAATATATGTGTCAAGTGTAAAATGAAAAATCAAAATAAAGACACTGAAAACTCCCAAGAGGGTCCCAACATCATGTCTGGTTCCCTCATCCATGCTCAATCCCAACTTATCCATCTAACATAGGGCTCTTTCCCTTATCCTATCCTACAAACATGAAATCTATTCGAGTACCGATTAGGAAACTCAAGTACAGTGTGAGTACAGCTCAATAGGTCACCACCAATAGCATCTAAAACAATATCTAGTCTATAAAAGTGTATGCAGTTGTTTAAAGAATAAAGTGATATAATAAAATAAACTATTTTTCACATGAAATTTTTATTTATTTAACAGCATTAAATCATTTGGTTCATGATGACACTTGAACCATAAATATATGCTTCGGCCCATGCTGGAGTCTGAACTGTCCCCAAAGGGATATCACATTTCATTCCATCCTGGGTTTTCATTAATCAATTAATTTCAATTATATCATTCATACAATAGGGGCCTAGAGTAGTAGTCTAGCACCATATAGGTATTTGGAGTAGCAGTCTCTATCCCACAACTCAATGATCACATATATACATAAATATATTGGGGTACTAGAGTGGTAGTCTAGAACCCCATGGATATTTGGAATAGCCATCATTGTCCACCAACTCAGTCACAAATATCACATCACATGGTTCCATATTTCCATCCATTTATCATCAACTATCATAATTTATTATTCACCCATTTCACAATTTCATTTATCAATATATCACAAATTAACAACCATTATTTTCATCTTATAGGCACACCCCAAGGGTCTCTATCAATTTCAATAATATCAACACACCCTATGGGTCACTAATAATTTCATAAACCATTAATCAATCAATTTCATAATCATGATATTCCATCAATTCCTTAATCACGTTAATTAATTAACCAATTAATTAATTCAATTTAAGATGTTATTTCTAAACATGGAAATCAAAATCTCACAGTCTCATACATGCAATTATAATCAAGACTATGAGAATTTAAAATTAGACCACCAACCTCAATGTTGTTGACAGATGTTCGCCAAAACAAAATACCCAAATTGATGCAGAATGATAAAGATCACAATGGTGTAGAAGATCTAGGACCAATACCAGAGAAGGGAAAATCCTTCAATAGAATCAATGATTCACACAGAAAGGGGTTCTAGGATCCTTGGAATCCTCTATAGAGCCTCCAAAATCAAAGGAATTCATGTTAGTTTGAAATAGGGTGCTTAGGGATAATAACTGGGTGGTTTGGGAATTTAAAATAAATTTTATAGTAAATTTAAACCCATATGCATAGTTTCCTAGGTAGGGATGCATGATTTTCCAAAATGTGTATCTTAATCATGCACCTCACTTTTAGGGTCACACTATTTTTCCTAAGTGGTGCACAATTTGACAAGTTGTGCACCAAATATGAAAACCACCATTGTTTCAGGGTGCACAATTTTGGAGGGTGGCCACACGATTTGGCCAAATTACACATGAACTGTTCACCACCTCCTATATCACCAAAATAGGGCACACAGTTTCCTAGGAAAAACCATACAGTTTTCCATAACCATTCACCAATCGTGCACAACCCCTTTGGCTTCCAAAATCCTCCAATTTAACTTGAAACAAACCTGAAAAAAAACCCACCTAAGGTGTAACCAAAACAAGGTAAAAGAGTACCAAAAAATGAGCACAATATATCTCTAGAAAAGGTCGGGATCTTATAATCTCCTCACCTCATAACAGATCATCCCCTATTTGTACTCCCAAGCATCTCTAAGATTTCAAGGTAAAAAGTTTGGGCCACTGAACCCGCACATCTATTTATCTCTCCCATTTTTCCTTCTGAATACATCCATGCTACCACAATACTCGAACTATCGGCACAGTCTTTTCCCATAATAATTTTTCACTACAATACATGACACGAATCAGGTGATCCTCAAAGGACTCATCATCCTTAAGCTTAACATCATCATCATCGATCACATGAAAAGGGTCGGGGCGATACTACCAAAGACGTGGAACATAAAAAACATCGTGCATAGAACTATAATGTTGTGGAATATCCAATCAGTATTCCACTAACCTGATTCTCTCAATAATATCAAAATGTACAACAAACCTGAGTGCTAACTTGTTATGTATTCAAATCATACAGTGACCCAATCTAAGCGACGCCTAAAGGAAGACACGATCAAGCACTGTAAACTCAAGGAGGTTATCGACATCAAACGACATATTACTTCTTCCTAATATGTTCCACAAACATACACTTCTGAATCAACTGAACCTACTCCAAATTCTCCTACATGAGACTCAGTCCCAACAACCCTGATTCACCTACCTCTATCCAGAATAGAGGTAATTTACATAACCTACCATAAAGAACCTAACATGGTTCCATCTAAATAGTCACCTAATAACTATTGTTATAGGTGAAATCGAAAAGTGCCAAGTGATTCTCCCAAGACCCACCAAAGTCAAGAACGCATGCCCGTATCATATCCTACAATACCTATATAGTAAGTTATGACTATATATCTGTTTATGGGTGGAAAGTCATACTCAGATAAACCTATGTACCCAACACCTTCTGTAAGACTTTCCAGAAGCATGAAGATAAATGTGGGTCACAATATGAAACTATACTCTACAACACCCCATGCATATGGAATATCTCCTGAACGTACAATTATCTCAACCAATCCACTGATAAAGTCTCCAAAATAGGCAAGAAATGGGATACTTTCATCAATTGGTCCACAATTACCCAAATAACATCATTATTTCAAGGTATCCTTGGAAGAATCACCATAAAATCCATGGTAACATTGTCATAAATCCCTTATAGAATTGGAAATGGATGTAATAAACCACTGGGTTGTTGATGTTGGGCCTTCACTTTTTGAAAGGTGTATCATTATGTCACGAACCCTATAATCTCCTTTTTCATGCCCAACCACCAATAATGTCGATATAGGTCACAATACATTTTGGTCAAACCTAGATGCACTTTCCACTTCGAGGCATCAAACTCACACATCAAATCATCTCACATACATGTAGGCACAACAACATGGCCCTGAACATAGATGATCTCATCCTCATCTATGGTCCAACATGATGGCGACTCCCCACCTTCAAGGATTTCCCTCAAGGCCAAACACTCCAAATCCTTATACTACCTCTCCTTGATCTAGCTCAAAAAGTGTGGATTCCACTAATATTGATATGAGGGTCATTTTCTCCTGCCCCTACTGAAGCACAACATGAATCTAATCTAGTAAAGTCATCATATTCAAATCATAACTAGACTCCTCAACTGCATGAGTCTTTTTCTTCCTATTCAAAGTGTCACAAAAAATATTTCCTTTCTCAGGTGTATATTCCAGCTCAAAATCAAATGAATGCATATAGTCAACCCACCTCCACTACTATAGATTCAAATCTTGTTGTGAAAAGATATAATTTAAACTTTTATGGTCGAAATACATAGTTTACTTTTCACTTAATAGATAATGCCGCAAACAATTCAAATCATAAACCACTACCGCTAACTTGAGATCATGTGTAGGGTAATTCCATCCATGCGACCTCAACTGTCATGACTTATATGCCACAACCCAATCTCCCTGTATTAATAATAATCCAAGACTAATACCAAATAAATCACAAAACATGATATACTCCTCCCCTGGATTGGGTAGGATCATGAGCAGTGCGGTAGTCAACTCCTACTTCAACTCTTGAAAAAAATTCTCACATGCTCCAGAAAATTCTAACTTTATCCCCTTTTTGTTCAGGATTGAAAGTGGTGATTCCAAGTGGGAAAAGTCCTAAATGAACCTCCAATAATAACCCTCCAAACCCAGAAAACTAAATATATCAAAAACATTCTTAGGCTACTCCCAAGAAACCACAACCTAAACTTTCTCTGGGTCCACTTACACACCTTCTTCTGAGATGATGTAAACCAATAAATGTACCCGATCGATCCATAATTGAAACTTTGATAGTTTGGAGTATAGTCAATGCTCTCTTAGTGTACTCAGGATTATTTCAAGATGTTGGGCATGATATTCATGAGTTTTATAGTACACCAATATTTCATCAACAAAAACAACCAAAAAAAGATCTAGGTACGGGTGGAAGATTCAGTTCATCAAGTCCACAAACACTACCAGAGCATTCGTCAGCCCAAACGACATCACGATGAACTCCAAAAGGCCATAACTTATTCTAAAAGTAGTCAATGGAATATCATAAGGCCTAAATATCAACTATTGATACGATGATATCAAGTCAATTTTTGATAAAACACAAGCTCCTCTCTACTGGTCAAAGAGATCATCAATACATGGAAGGGGATATCAGTTATTTACTATCATTCAGTTCAACTTCTGATAATCAAAACATAAGCGTAACATCCTATTAGACATCTTAGAAACCAAAACTGGAGAACCCCAAGGTGAATTACTTGGATGTATTAACCCCTTATCTTTCAACTCATCCATCTGAGTCTTAAGCTCTTGAAACTCTGTTGGTGACATTATGTAAGGTGGAATGGAAACCAAATCAGCTCCAAGCATGAGGTCAATTGTAAACTCAACATCCCTCATAGGTGTAAGCCCTGAAAAGTCCTTATAAAACAATTCCTAAAACTAGTTTACTATGGCTGGAAATATATCTTGATGCAAACCCATTCATCTAGAAAAAGACTTGAAACCTAGGTAGTGATCTCCCCCATTTGATGATGAACTGTCCCTAGGATATTTGACTCTTCATAATGAACATAACTATCATCAACAGGAGATGTAAATATCACTCTCTTGCGGTAATAATATATGTGGGCTTGGTATACTACTAACCAATCCATATCCAAAATAAAGTAAAAAACTAACATGTCAAGGATGAAGAGATCCTAATAGAAATAATATTCCCTAACATTGAGAGAAAACCCTTTACATAAACAAATGTCCCTCGACTGCACTCCTTACAGTGTGTTGATCATCATAAACCCACTCATGAAATCCATCACTAGATTCAAACCTTTCAGATGTTGAGAATATATAAAATAATGAGAGGATCCAGTATCAAATAAGGCACTAGAAAGTGTAGAAGATATAAGAATAGTACCTCTAACTGTCGATGTCCCAGCCTCTCTATCCACAAGTGTAGGCTATACTGTATACAACTATCCTAACCCTATTTGTTGTACTGTAGTCTAATTTACTTGAGCTACACCACTTTGATGATACAAGTGCTTTTTCCCAAAAGTACCACATCCACTGATTCAAACACCACGACCAGTATAACTCCAACTTCCATACTTATATGGGGTAGAATACCCCCTCCCGGTGTACTGTCTATTATTGGATCCTCCATCATTACCCATAGGTTGAGGGTTTATGAAATACCTTTGCAAGTGACCCATCCTACTGTAACCTAAAAACTCCACTGGTGATCATGGACACTGTCTACAAATATGTTCTGACCTACCATACTGGTGGAAGTATATTTGGTTACTACTCTGAGTGACTGATCCATCTCCCTAGTCACTCTGTTTGCTATCTCCCTAGTTGGAATTCTCATAGTGATGCTTCCTAATCTTGGAAGACGTACCTCCTGGTCATCCAGTAGAAACCACCTATATTCCACTAGAAGCCTCCTCTAGGTTCCCCTCAGAAATGAGAGCATGAATCCCCACTTCAAAAAACTTTTTCAGTCGAAAGATATCTATATGGGACTTAATCTCATATTTAAGATCATATTGAAAATGCTTCGATGCAGTTGCTTCATCTCCTTCCAATGCTAGAAAAAAGTGCTAAAGGTTGGTAAAGAGGCCAACATAGTCCATCACAAACATACTCCCCTAGGTCAACCTCATAAATTCAGTTGTTCTCTCTCGCCTAAGCGTATCAAGGTAAAAGTTCTCCAAGAACCTCTCATGAAATTCCTTCCACTCTATATTCTTTAGCTATCTATCCCGATTATAGATGTCCCACAAATGCTTCGCTTGACCACATATCATATAAACCTCCATCTTGACTCCCTTCTCAGCAGGAGTCTCTGAATGGTCAATGATCACCTGGATATACTCAATCCATAACTTAGCTATCTCAGGTCCACCCTCTTTGGTGAATATCGGAGGGTGTTTCAATTGGAAATCTCGTGTCAAGTCAAACATATTTCACACAACCCACACTGGTTATTTTTACATAAAATGTATACAGTGAGAAAAGTTTACCTAGAACTTCTCTCTAGCTCCCTCACTCAGAACTATTAGAGCCTCAAGTTCCATTACGGGAGGCACATTTCTAGCCATGTCCCCCTGCCATCCTATCAACAAGAATAATCCTGGAGGCATATCTCTACAATTCCAAATAAATGTCTTAAGACATATAACACATCATTAAAACACTTACATATGAGGGATTCACATAAAACAATAACAAGTCACCTCCATACCCCACTACGTTGTCAAAACTGATGCACTATCACTACCCTCAACCATCCCTCACCTTGGTCATGGCTGACATAGGGTAAAAAATTTTCAGATTTTGAGATTTCCCATCAGACACCCACTTATCCATTTTAATTTACCACATTTCGCCTCATTTTTAATTTCTAAATTTCATATTAGGAACCTTTTTCATTTAAATTACTCAACAAAGAAAATCATTTCATTTAACAACTCACCCAAAACCTACTTCTCTGTGCTTGCCTAAAATGATTCATGTTACAATAAATCCTGAGTGCCTAAAATGATGCATGTATATGTTGAAATAGTGGGTGCCCTAGACCCAACTATACAGTGATTTTGATTACCATATCATGTATACAGTTAGTTATACATGATGTTTACTTACCATTATAGTGTAGAAATTTTTGCGTCCACTATTTAATGGTAATTTTTATAGATTAGTTGTCGTATCAAACAGTTATAGTAGATCCCATGTTATATTGAGAATCTTAAGATTTCATGAAATTAATCTTAAATTAAGGTCCTATGGTCTCGATACATATTATTGTTTGGGCATAGTATATATATGACCATCAGGTGCTGGGGGCTCATAATCATTGAGACTTCTTCTCACGAAGTTCGCACTTGGTGATCTCTAGTAGTGAGATCATGAGGCCAGACACACCAATAGGAACACCACATGTTTTGGGTGTCATTGGTTGTTCCTATATATGGACATGTGTAATTGTCTCTTGACTTGATGTCATTACCAATGTGTTTTATTTTATCATGTACTTTGATTCAAGTAAAAACCATGATAATGAAATCGTGGCGAGGTAGTTTGTGACAAGTGCGTCATTGGTGGACTAATATTTTTGTAGTGGTCAAGAATGGAGTTTTCACTTCCAGGTTAAGGAAGTTATATGTTTTAGACCATGTTGATCAGGATGGTAGTACCTTGATAAATCAATGGCCATGATTTTCCAAGTTAAATCCAACCGATTAGATCAACAAGTAATAAATCAAGAATGAGTGATGACATGAGTGAGTCCTGATTTATGAGATATTAAAGACAAAGATATTATATTATACAGTGCGTGTTCGTAGGTTGGCTTTCACTCCTGTGATTATCTTTATATCTTTAAGGGCTATGATGGGTTGCTAGATCCTGTTTTTTTTCTATGAATAACATTCACTACTATCGAGGTAAGAGCCAAGAGGGTCACACACAATAGCACATTCAAGAATCTTCCTTATTTAGTTGAATAAGAGTTTTAGACATGGTGGTCCCCACTATTGGGATCGAGGATTTTTCCAAGAATAAAAAATCACTAAGGAATAAAGAAATTCATATTATTCAAGTTAAGAATAATTGGAATTGAAATTATTTATTAAATATTTAGAAGTTTTAAATTAAATACATGAAAATATTAATTGAATGAATATTAGTTTAAAATATCCAAGGTTTATTTAATATTTGTGGGAAGAACGAGTCTAGTTAATGGATTAGTTATTATCATGAAATATATTTATTATATTATAAGGATGTTATAATAATATAAATGTCTCAGTACAATAGTAATTTTAGTGAGAAATAAATATTCATGTTTTGGGAGTTTATTTCAGATATTTTTGTTTCACTATAAATAGAAGAGAGACTCCCACTAGGTACTATTCACTACCTCGATCTCTTCTCTTCTCTCTCTTGCATTCTAGAGAGACAGGATCTAGATCCAGGAGCTTAGATAAAGCTCTCTCTTAATCATAATAATCATGGAAATTCGGTGATCATCGATGCATCAAATTCTTTGTCAAATCTCCATGCTAGAACCCAGAATTCGAAGATCGGTGCTCTCGTAGTTTCTTGAAGCATGTGTGGGCGATCTATAGGAATTCAGATTTGAATATTTTGAGAAGTGATCACCGATGAAGATTATACATTGTGTGGGGATTTTAATCTAAACAACGTATTTTATAGTTCTAATTTTGTTCTTAAAACACTTCACGTGAGATCCTCGGCTTAAATCGAGTAGTGATTTGTCAACGCCGATGAGTTCATGTTGATCGTCGGTGAAAAATTTTAAAATCACATCTTTTGGGGACTTTACTACATGCTCGGTACCTTCAATTGGCATCAGAGAAAAGAGTGATGATTTTTAAGCCAAATAAAAAATTAAATTTGCATTAAGCTTAAAAGAGGCCATCGTTACGGTCCCAACACCGCAGATGGATTTCCAATCTGACCTCGGATGGCCAAGTTACTACCATTCAAAGTTTTAAATACGGATTGAAAAACAACATTTATGAGTATTTAAATGAATCACACACACACACATATATGTTGATATACTTCAACAAGTTGGTGTAATTTTTCCGGTGAACCTGAGTATTCCGACCCTTTTCCGGTGGTCGGAATAGGGTTCTCCGGCAAGGGGTTTAAAAAAATTAATTTTGTTAACTTAATTAATTAATTAATTAATTAAACTAATCAATAAATAATTATCATGATAAGTCTATTTGATAGACTTTATCATGTTGTGATGGGCAGGTATGCAAACCTTTTGATAACAAATAAAAACCAACGGATGAAGTTAATTTAAGAAAAAAAGGTGGAAAAAGAAATATTCCCAGAGAATTTTTTGTTCAACATGGTGGACCCCTCTCACCGTACCACCCTCCCACTTGAGCCCCCTTCTCTGCTGCCTTCCTCAGCTATCATCCGGGTCTGCGGCCTCCTCTGCCGTAAGCAGTGGCTTTGGCTTGTGGCGGCCCAACTCTAGTCGCCTTCCTCCCGAGCGGCAAACTCCTACCATGAGACACCTCGCTTGCGCCTCCCCCATGTAGCAAGGTCAAATCCGACTCGCACAGGCCCTACCCAAGGGTTTCAGGGCCCGGTTAATTTTATATGATAAAAAATTAATTAAATTAATTAGTTTAATTTCAGTTGTAAAGTAAATTAATTAAATATTAATTTTTGATTAAGTTTGGGTTAATTTAATTTAATTTTGGTATTAAATTAAATTAAATAATTAATTAATTAATTTTTGTTTTTAAAATTATATTAATTAATTAGATCAAACGATTGTTATTTTTTGAATTAAAATAGGAGTGAATTTTAATTCAATAAAATGATATTAGAAAATATTTTTAATAAAAGTTTAATTTTAATTTTTATATTTAATTTTAATATAAGATTTTAATGTGTATTTGACTGATCATGAGCCTTAGACCATCCAATGTATGTTTGGTGTTTTAATTTATTTATTTAATTGTTTATTGAAATGGTTTGTAATAAGTAGTTTAATTACAAGGCAATCTATGTGTCGTCTCAAAGCGTCATTATATGTATAAGGTCCTGCATGCTCATATTCTTAGAGTTGTATTTTATACTCTCCAGTTCCCCTCACCTACAAGTGATTATTATTGTATAATTATGAGATAAGCAATGACACTTCGCACCGAGCTATGGTGACACACTACACAGGAGTTGAACACATTGGATGGGCATACACTGCATTTCGAGATTAAAGTGACGGACCTCAAGGTATTACCCCTAGGGTATAGGTTGATCCATTATCCACTCAATGGATCAACCATTAGTATCAGATCATGATCATGTCATCATTCTATTTTTTCATGGTTTATTATTTTGTTAATGTGTAGTTTTTGTGTGATCATATAGAATAATATAAAATCATACACAGATAAAATGAACATGTGATGCGATAAATTTTCTATTTATTTCATAGTCAATTATGAGTGCAATCACATAGTACATTCTTATAAAATATATAATGATTTCTTTCGTCACTTAAAAATAATAAAACCCTCAATGAAATATTAAGTCATAACCACCTTCCATCATTCAAATTTGGGAAAAACTAGATGTTTGGGGTTCTCTTCATGCCATAGCTGAGGGTGACTCTCACTACTAGGGAGTTCTTATGGGAGTGGTTGGTTGACTTAACTAAAGTGGTAGTAAAGATTATCCATCACTAACTTTTTATCATTTTTCAAGGAAATCATTAAGTAAATCAAGTTATGATTTTAGAAGTTGGGACTTCACTCAACAGATCAAGGAACCGTGAGTTAATGCAGTTGGCCAATCAAATGCCTAACTTGAACCCTCCAAGTAGTGGTGTAACCATAGCTTGTATACCACGAGGAAAGGTTTAGGGATCCTTGCCACTAGAATAATCAACTAACAGAGTATTTTGATTCTAGTGTAGATGGTTCCTAGAATTTGATAAAAAGTGGAATACATTTAATGATTTAATTAATTAATCAAAATTTCAAAATCGGTAATCAAGACAAAAAGTACTAATCCACTAGAATTTTAATTTTTTAGAAAATAAAAAGGTACACCATAAGAAAAACTGTGATAAATAATGTACACACTAGAACAAGTATCCAATAGCAGTACAAGTGCTTGCACAAAATACTACGATATTGGAAAATCAAGGTGTTAGTGTCCCCAATACCTATTAAGAAACCTCATGAAGTGAGGGTATAAAATTGATTACATGAGACTCATGTATAGAGCATGTTATAGTTATGTCATAATTCTATCATCAACATCTGATGCTAGTTGTGGTCACTACATCAGGACATGCATGATATAACATGTAGTCTTATCTCTGAGTAGTTTACAAGGATAAAGTGACGAAAGATGATAATGAGATGATTAAACTAGCTATGAATAAATTGGAAGGTAGATAATAATATTTCATGTCATCCCATCCCTACACCCATTTACTTCAGTCTCATTTTAGGTAATAAAACAAATAGTTTGGTGCAAGCACTTTATTACCATTTAGGTAAGGTTTTCTTAGTAAATAAGAATATAAAATATAGTTTAATTTGAATTTGTATAGTGAAAAAATTGAAAGGAAAGGAAAAAATACTAATGTAAAGTAACTAAAAAGGCACATTCATGACATATTTCATCAAAAGGGGTATTAACATGAGGTTATTTTCATTTCATATTATTAAATAAACACATGGAAGTTAAAATAAATAAAATGATATGTGTATTTAAATACGGTAACCAAGTGAGTATAGAAATTTTATTAGAATTTAGGTGTATTCTCCAAGCGACTGAGAAAGGGTGATTCATAAGTCAATGGTGAGAATTACATGACCTATATATTTTCAAGTGAATGATTCTTGTAAAACTATTATTGAGTATTACCAAAACATTTATCTCACGTGTCCTTTGGACACAAGGAGACATTATTCCAGGTTCTGGAATGAATACTTTTTTTGTATTTAATACTAAACCAATAGTTTAATGATACATGAATCATAGGAAATACCTATGAATATAAATGTAAGAATTATTTATCTAGTTGTGGTAAGATAAATATTTTTCAAGAAAAACTAAAAGAAGAATTTAAGGATATATCCAGTATGATATTTAGGCTCGGTAAAGCTAACCAACTATGGTATTATTGACATATTTAGTTTGGACAAAGAAAGCTTTAGAAATAAAGGTTTTCTGCAAATCTTTCAGAATTAGTTCATCTAGAGAGCATGAACTATTCCAAGAGTAAGCTATAGGTATATATACTTCATAATATTCCATTAAGTAATTAAGGAATGATAAAGAGAAGTATATGCATGGTTAGAAGATATAAGTTGCTTCGGGATGACATGCCAAATAATATATTGACCAAGAAATTATCGATCAAAATAATGTAGCATGGAGTAATTCCTAAACACACACTACCTTATCTACATCAAGACATTGATGTTAATGATGAGGATTGATGATTAAGTCTTACATGTTAACATTGATAAATAAAATGCATCATGGAACAATTCCTAAATGCACATTTTATAAATCAATGTTATGGTGTAAGGAGTATTAATGTTATAACTTGCAGAAACTTTCATTATATTTCATGATGTGATTTTTAGATAATGATGATATCACATAACTATATACCAACTATAATGAAAAATGCATATCATATGAATCATACTATGATATAAATCCATTATGTAATTAGGAAGTGTGTCTATATGCAAAGAGTTTGTTGGGAAATAAAAAAACTTGCATTAAGAACTTACACATTATGCATCTAAGTAATTATCTTAATGGTTTCTTAAGATATTACATAAATCCCTATGATAAAAAAGTAGTTGTCAAGTGATAGAATAAATTTATATAAAGGGTCCAAATATCTATTAGAGATAGTGGGATCCATATTGACTTGGGTTTAGTCAATGCTTAAGATGCACATATAGTTGGCATAGGAACTAGTTCCACAAGTGCATGTGGAACAGGAATGTTCCAAAGACACATACTGCATAGGAAGGAAAAAATCATGGTGATGATTTTTGTATTCATCATGGCTAGTGATAAATTATTCATTGTGAATAATATTTCCTATAAGTATGAAGTACATGAAAATTAGATAATATTGAAATGATAAATTAAAATTCAATAATGAATTCCATGTATCAAAGTGTAAAGGGGATTATTAAATTGAATGCTGTGGTGGGTATTCAAATGAGATTATACATGGATGGTACGAGTGTAGTACCAATAAGGTTTGATTAGTTATTCTAAGTCATTATGCCTAAATCCATTATAATTTTACTTGTCATAACTAATTTTTATGATTATTATATTAAGAATTTGATGTCATGAACACCAATCATGGATGATGTCTATATAATGAAACCAAAAAGGGTTGATCACATCAAAAAATGCTAATAGAGGTTGCAAGTTACTGAAAAACGGTTTAGGATTGAAGTAAGAAACAAGATCATAGAGTATTCATTTGGAATGAATATTTTCCATGTGTCTACCAAAGGCTAGTGGGAGTGCCAATATCTTCCAAGTAAATATGCTCAGCAACATATGGGAAAAAACTATTGGTCTTATAGTTAGTTAAGACCAAGATGAAAGTAATTCTCCAGTGATTGACTTAAAGTTGAAACCTAAGTTATAGGGAACATGATCTATTAGGTTTTATCTAAAGGTTTCTTGGACTTATTTGATCATACATATAGTGACATGGTATTTAAAAGTAAAATATGGAACAATTCAAGAGAGGAATTGTTACTAATGTCACATGTCATGTATCTCTCAAAGTAGACATGTTCGGTGACATGGTAGGAGATTAATGTGGTGAGTTGAATTCCATTAACTTTAGAAATGGATCAATCACATATGCAATTATATGCACATAAATTAATATTTCTAGGATATACTTTATAGTGGTAAAATATTAGTTAAATCTAGGAGCACTACAAGTGAAGAGTCAGAACTATCTGAATGTACTAAGGTAAGTAGAAAAGATATATACCTAGTAAGTGGAGAAGAAAGGATACTAGTTTTTAGAGGACAAAAACTTGTCTTCCTTATATCCATGTGATATTATGTTGCATTTAGGCTAAGGTGATGAGTGAGAAAATCACATTTAATCCAGTGGTAGCCATACCTACAAATATCGTGTATGTTGCAGCTTCTAAGGAAGCTAAGAAGTAGTTAAATGCAATGATTTGTTCTAGTTATTAGAATCACACCTAGTAAGTAAAGTATTATCATAATGTAAATTATAAAATTCTTACTAACTAAGATGTAAAGTTATGATAGTGGACAAAAAGGTCAATACTTAGGGATAATATCTCTTGATAAGTCTAACTCAAGGGGACGAGGTCGTATATAGTAGAAATTCCCCATGAAAAAATGTGATAGGCCCAACAACTAAAGCCATAACTCAGCAGAACATGATCATAATCATGTGCTAGCTAATAAGGTTTGTTAGTAAGTAGGATATAGTGCAAGTGGGAGTTTTGAAATAGTGGGTTCCCTAAACCCAACTATACAGTGCTTTTTATTACCATATCATGTATACATTTAGTTATACATGATGTTTACTTACCATTATAGTGCAAATATTTCTATGTCCACTATTTAATGGTAATTTCCATAGATTAATTGTCACATAAAAAGGTTATAATAGATATTAGGCTATAATGATAACCTTGAGATACAAAGACATTAATTTTAAACAAAGGTCTAATGGTCTAGATAAATCTTACTAAATGAGAATAATAGATGTATGAAAATCAAGTTCTAGAGACTCATAAGTATTGAGACTTCTTCTCATGAAGATTTCACTTGGTGATTTTTAGAAGTGAGATCATGAGGAAAGACTCGCCAATAGGAACACCACATGTTTTAGATGTCATTGGTTGTTCCAATCTACAGACATGCGTAATGGTATCCTGACTTGAGGTCATTGCCAATGTGTGTGATTTGATTGCGTACTTTTATGCAAGGCAAAAAAATTATAATGAAATCATGGAAAGGTAGTTTGTGTTGGGTGCTTCATTGGTGGAATGACATTGGTTGAGTGGTTAATAAAGGATTTGTTGATTCCAGCTTAAGGAAGTTATATATCTCGGTCCATATTGATTAGGGTGGTAGTACCTTGATAAATCCATGTCCATGGTCATCCAAGGTAAATCCAACCAGTTAGATAAACAAATAATGAAGCAATAAAGGGAGATGACACGAGTGTGCATCTTTATTTATAAGATATTAAAGAAAAAGTGATTATATTACACAATGCATGTTTATAGGTTGGTTGTAACTATTGTGACTATCCTTAACTCTTTAGGGGCCACGATGGGTTACTAGATTCCACTCTTGGTCTATGAATAGTATTCACTACCATCGAGGACATGGTCTAGAGGGTCACACACAATAGAACTTTCAAGAATATTCCCTATTCAAATGAATATGAGTTTTGGACATGGTGGGTCCCACTACTGGGATCTGGGATTCGTCCAAGAATAAACGATCACCAAGGAATAAATAAATTCATATTATTCAAGTTATAAGAATAATTGATATTGAATTTATTTATTAAATATATTTACAAGTTTTAAAGTAAATACATGAAAATATTAATTGAATGGATATTAGTTTAAAATATTCAAGGTTCATTTAATATTTTTGGGAACGATGAGTCGAGTTAATGGAAAAGTTATTATCACTTAATATATTTATTATATTATAAGGATGCGATAAAAATATAAATAGATCAGTATATTAGTCATTTTAGTGAGGAATAAATATTTGGGTTTTTGGAGTTTATTCCGGATATTTTTGTTTCACTATAAATAGAAGAAGAGAGCCTCCCACTAAGTAATATTAATTGCTTCTCTCTATATACTCTTATCTCTCCCACATTCTAAAGAGATAGGATCTGGATTTAGAAGATTAGATCTCTCTCTCTCTCTCTCAATAATTGCAAGCATGGTGATGCTGTGATCATCAGAGCATCAAAGGCATCATCGGATCTCCGTGCCCGAACCTAGAATTAGATGATCAATGGTCCCAAAATTTCTTGAAGTGCGTGCGGATGATCTAGAAAAATTCAGATTTATATTCTTTAAGCAGCTATCGTAGAAGATCAACATATGTAATGTGTAGCTTCAGATCTAAACCTGATATTTTATGGTTTTAATTTTGTGCTTAAAAATCTTCACATGAGATACTTTCCATAAACTGAGTATCAATTTTCCAACACCGATGATTTCATGTCGATCGTTGGTGGAAAATTTTAAAATCCCATATTTCAGGGCTTCTAATGCATGCCCGGTACCTTCAGTATACACAACTCTTGTACCATACCATGCTACAAATATAAATCTCAGAAAAAAATAATATCACACAACAAGTGCATCACCCAAGGTGAAATAACATTTAACTATAATAGAAAACATCAATAACATCATCCCACCCTGGGTATTTGGGTTTTTCCCTCATACATGGGTCAGTTACTCCCATGTATGAGATCATGACCAATGTCTGACTCATTATAGTATTATGTCTACCTTTCCCAAATTGCAAGACAAAAGAAAAGAAAATAAAACCCCTCTAATATCACTTTGTAACATCCCGACCTGGGTTCCACACACTGGTGCCCCGAGCCAATCCACTACGTGACCTTAGGCATACCTCCCCATATACTAGAGGCTAATGAATATTAGTGAGGGTTTAATATAGATGATGTGGGTAGACTATACCCTCTTTGTCAAAGAAGAACAATAATAAAAATAAATAACAAATATCCAAATGATAATAAACAATAACCAGAATAGTACGAGAACTAACACATGCGAGTATCCCATGACAAACCAAAACAAGAAAACAATATCCAAACCAAAGTTTTAGATATTTCATTCCATATATGAGTCAAGTGTTAAATGAAAAACCAAAATAAAGACATTGAAAACTCCCAAGTAGGTCCTAACATCATGTTTAATTCCCTCATCCATGCTGCATCCCAACTTAGCCATCTAACATAGGGATCTTTCCCTTATCCTTCCCTACAAACATGAAGTCTATTTGGGTACCGATTAGGATGCCTGAGTATGGTGTGAGTACAACTCAATAGGCCTCTACCAACGTTATCTAAAACAATATCAAATATATAATAGTGTATGTAGATGTATAAATAATAAAGTTAAATAATGAAATAAATGGTTTTACATATTAAATTATTCTTTATTTAACCATATAAAATACTCGGGTTCATGATGGCACCCAAACCATCAATACCTACTTTAGCTTGAATTGGAGTCTGAAATATCCCAAAAGGGATATCACATTTCATTCCATCACAGGTTTTCATTAATCAATTCATTTAAATTATATCATTTATGCAATGGGGCCTAGAGCAGTATTATAGTACCCCATGAGTATTTTGAGTAGTAATCCCTGTCAGAAAACTCAGTGATCACATATATACATAAATATATTAGGGGCCTTGAGAGACAATCTGGCACCCCATGGGTATTTGGAGCAACAATCCCTATCCCAAAACTCAGCCAAAGATATCACATCATTTGGTTCCATATTTCCAATCATTTATCATCAATTATCACCATTCATTATTCACCCACTTCACAATTTCATTTATAAAAAAATATCAAGTTACAAATCATTATTATCATCTTATCGGAACACCCTGTGGGTCACTATCAATTTAAATTATATCAGCACACCCCATGGGTTTCTAAAAATTTCATAAACCATTAATTGATAACTTTCAAAATCTCGATATTCCATCAAATCCACAATCACATTAATTAATTAACCAATTGATTAATTCAATTAAAGATGTGACTTCTGAACATGGAAATCAAAATTTCACAATCTCATACACATAATTATAATCAATAATATGGGAATTTAAAATTAGACCACCTACCTCAAGGTCATTGATGGACGTTAACCAAACCAAACTCCCCAAATTGATGTGGAATGATAAATATCACAATGACATAGAAGATCTAGGACTAATACCGAATAAGATAAGATCCTTCAATCAAATATTTGATTCATCAAGAAAGGGGTTCAAAGAGCCTTGGAATCCTCTCAAGATCCTCAAAAATCAATGCAATTCATGTTAGTATGAAATATGATGTTTAGGGATAATAACTAGGGGGTTCATGAATTTAAAATAAAATTTTAGGTAATTAAAAATATGCGTGCATGGTTTTATCAACCTGGCTACATAGTTTTCCAAACTATGTGACTCACTTTAGGGTTTACATGACTTCTCCAAAATGGCACACAGTTTAACAAACCGTTCGCCAAAGGTGAACCCTCCACTATTTTGGGGTGTATGATTTGGGAGGGTGGCCGCACGGTTTAGACAAACTATGTCCGAACCGTACACCACCTTCTATCTCACCAAAACAAGGCACACTGTTTCCTAGGTCAAACCACATAGTTTTCCCTAATCGTTCACCAACCATGCAAAACCCCTTTGGCTTCCAAAATTCTCTAATTTCACTCGAATAAACTCCAAAACAAAACTCACCCATGATGTAACCAAAATAAGGAAAAAGAGTACTTGAAAACAAGCATGAGACATGTCCAAAAAATTGAGATCTTAAAGAGACTAATTTTGATATATTTATGGTTTTTAATTGGATTACTGGTTTTCAACACTCACTACTAAAAATTTAAGATATACCAGTGTTTAGACCACACTGTTGGTTTAGGTGTGGTTTTATGCCACCTATACCAACAGTTTGGTCAAATTGTTGGTATAGGTGACCTATTAAAAAAATTCTAATGAGTTTTGATATCACAACCTCCAACTTATATTTTGAAAACATTTACCACTCTACTACAATGTCTTTTATGTTTACATATACATAATATACATATATATGTATGTATGTATATTTTTTTTGATTTTGAATTATGTATTATTATTTTTATTGTTGTATATATTTTAATATATAAATATATTGATATATATATATATAAAATATTTTCTTAAATATTATTTATATGTTATTTATATATGTGTATATATATTTTGTAATATATAATTATTTTAATATATATAATTTTTTATTTTACATAAAATGGATAATTTTTTTTTATTTTTACATATTATATATATTTAAAAGGATATCTTATTATAAATATGTTAAAATATTTATTTATATAATTAATGTTTTATATGTAAATAAATAAAAATATGTATATATACACATACATATTAAATTATAAATAACCCTATAATTTGAAAATGATAAAAGTTGAATTCCATAATATCCATATTAATTCATGCCTTGGAAATAAATTCAGTTTCCACTAAAAAAAATAAGATAACCCTATTAAATGAAGATAAAATCTCATATAATGTTAAAAAATTAGGGCATCTTAACTAAAAACTCAATTTTAGAGGTTTCCATTCCTTTTTCAACCATGAAAAAATAGTAACTGAGGTTCACTAGGTCAAAATGGTGTAGATATCTTCACAATATTTGATTTTATATCCTTTGTATCCAAAACAGACACCCAAATCAGAAGTTATGAATTTTTGAAGTTCATGTACCATTTTCAACTTATCTAAATATATTAATTAATTTTTTTAATTTTTTCTATATTTTTTTATTAAATTTATATTAATCAATACTAATTATAAAAATATTAATTAATATTTTTTTTTTTATTTTTATAAACCATTATCACTAAATTTATTATATATTAAGTGTAAATATCTATTTAGAAATATATTAATCAGATTTTAACAAATATATATATATATATATTTTATCAATATGAATATATTTATATATTAAAACATATGTAATAATAAAAATAATAATACATAATTAAAAATTAAAAATTAGTTTTATGCATACACATACACACACACATATGTATATATAAAAATAAAAGATGTTGCATGAGAGTAGTAAAATGTTTGTAATATAACCTGGAGGAATTGGGATAAAAAATTCGCATGACATTTTTTTAATAGAAAAATTATACCAACAATTTATCCAAATCATTAGAGTAAGTATTTCCAATTATATTTCCTATACCAATGATTCATATACCAATGGTTTGGTCAAACCATTGGTATAGGGGCTTCCCTGATGGAAAATCACTCAACAATTCACCAAATAGTTGATATAGACTATACCAATGGTTTGAGGACCTATACCAAAAGTTCCAGACCATTGGTATAGTCTTTGTTTTCTAGTACAAACTCTTAACCTAAATCTTGCTTATAAATATATGGTTATTTATCATCTCTAGGGTTAATTATCAATAATAAACATAAATATCTAGGGGATTTGGTTGTTTGTGGTGATTTGAAGGACCATTCTTCATGGAATGATCATCAATGTTTATGAGGTGGAGTCAAATTCATCAATGCTTTAGAGTTTTTGGTATGAGGTATAACTTTTGATTTGTTTCTTCTACCTCATTCTTCATACATCAAGATTCATCCTCCCAGATTGAACTTCTCAAATCCTCATGTCGATAAAATGATTATTAAATTCAAGGATATTATCTTTTAAAATACTTGAAAAATATTTGATCATGTTTCAAATGAGATTTACTTTTCATGATTCATGAAATGTTCTATTTTACACATCCATGTATCCTTGATTTTTTTTAAATAATACTAAAATAGGATTAACATGGATTAAAACACATATAACTTTTTTATGTTCATGAATTCATTATTATATAGTTTTAATTATCAAAGAACCCCTTTTGATAATTGTTAATTTTGGAGATTTCATGGATTATTTTCACAAACAAAATTATCATGTTTTATAGATAATTGTTTTTCATTAAAGTTATTCTTGACCTCTAAAAGGTTTGTTTTGCCAAAATTTCCTTTGAATAACCCTTCATTGATCATCGATTGGATCCTCTTTCTATTTACTACATTCTTCGATGAACATGAACATGAACCCATTTTTGGATGGTCTGACTTGTCACTAACCTATATTATTTGATTCATTCTTCCTCATCCTTTACACTAAGGTTCAATTGTGATTCATCAATTCAACAATAAAGTGCGACTGGTGACATGGGTTTTTATAAGGTAGTGATGGTGAAACATGGATTTTAGTGAGGCTTAGGTTTGATTACGATAGGAGTAAGGAAAATTTTCATGATTGAGGATTATAGGGATAACTAGCTAGACTAACAGGGGATGGATGTCTAGTAAGGATGTAGTTAAGTATGAAAATTTTGGTAGTGGTCATGTTTGAAGTGAAGAATTTGGATCTAGTATAAATTTTATAACTACACGACATGTATTCCTTTGTGTCACACACTGTATTTCTCATTCCATGCAGTTATAGGATTTTCAAGGTGCTATAAATATTACATGAGGTGTAACCTCTAGTCACACACCATGTATTCTAGAACCATGTGACTTGACATGAACCTAAGTATATGCTATTCTAGCACCTTATCCCACACATCTTGTGGGATAGAGGATACACTGTGTAACTCAGTGACCAAACTTATAAAGTTCATCTAGTATACGCTCGAGTTTCTCAAAGTGTCCACACATTATGTGAATGAGATACATGTCGTGTAACTCAAATACATGATATAGAATCCCATATTAGTACATGATCATATTTTCCATAAGTCCCACATTCCATGTACTTCACTAAGAGATGATATACATGATAACTTCACATGAACAAGGCTTTGGTGGTACATGACCAACTATAACCCGAGTCCTTTACATTGTGTATATTATAGTACATGTCATGTAGTAGAAATTTTTATTATTCAACATATCTTCACACCCAGTTGTCAAAATCACACATATGAGTAATCTATTATGAGAAATATTTATCCAAGAACATGTTAGTGCATATATTTTTATCATCTTAGGATTGTTTCTGATGTGTTTGAGTAGATAAGGTTCCTTATATTTTTAGAGATGAAAACAGAGAGTGGCGATAGGGTTAGAATAGACATGAGGTCATTCACCCCATATTGGTATACTGATTACAAGGAATGGGTCCTCTATACACCTAGTGGAGTAGGTAACCATCCTTTATGATGGAGCACAAGTCCTCCACTTATAGATTATGTGTCCCCTTGGCCGATTCATACACCACCTGATGAGGTGTGAGTCCTCTATAATCATTGGTACCCCCCTCAATTGAAATTCATTATTTAGAAAGGTATGAGACCCCCATACTATTATGTAGGGATGATGTGGATGTGATGGAATATAGGTAGTTTGGGTTCCACATGCCTAGAAGGGTTCAAGGTATTCTGGGTTCCTTTCAGAGTACAAATTCCATGGACCTGAGCAAGAAATATTTAAACTTACCCTACTTATATTATATTGAATCTTAAGGAATATATGGGTTTTTCCTATTTGAGTTTACTTGTTAATATATATTTACCATTCTATTTTCATGGTGTCATATTGGGTATGTTTACACTCACCCTTACATGGGCTTGTTCCCACACATTTTGGGTAAGTGAAAATGATGCACAGTTCGATGGAGACTTTGACGGGTGAGGTGTTTGCGTGTAGAGGAGCTTGGTGTTGATCGCTAATTGTGGTGATTGAGTTGATGTATATTTTTTTTGAATTACATCTATTAAAGTTATTTTAGGTTAGTGTATACCATAGTATGTTGATCATTATGATTTACCTATTCTTATTATCACTTTCATTATTGTACTATTGGTATATTTAGTGTGTCGCATGTATGTGACATTGCTATTGGTTATTTATCTACTTTTCATTATTATATACTATTCTAGATACATTTGGTTGTTGTAAGTTATAGTATAAGGCCTCCCATATTTGTGATACTACTTTTACTGTTGGCCACCAACCCTTAGATTATTGGAAGTGGGTTTAGGGTGACACACCCAACTCACTACTGGACCAGGAAAGGTTCTAATGGTTTGGGTCATGTTATATTATTATTAGAGAAATTTGAGTCCTAGGGATAGATTTTTGAGTTAGTAATGATGTGAATATTAGTTTTGAATACTTAGATAAATGGTATTAAGGGGTATGTAGTTTGTTTAATAGACTAAGGAACCCTGTAATTGGTGTGAGAAACCAATTTATCCTTTCACTAGGTTGTTGATAACATATTAATTAACTAAAAAATCTATAATATCAGTTGTAGGGTCTAATAGTATGGTACATGCATCATATAGTGCGTTGGTTTTGTTTTTTATCCACATATTTTTTAATTTATATCTTTGAAATATGCTTTGATGACTATAGGTTCATCTTGATAAATGTAGTATTTCATCCTATATAAAGTCATCTCAACTTCATATGTAGGGATGTGATGAGCCCATGCTAATGATTCATCCTCTAGTTTATGATTTTTTGTGTGATGATTCTTTAGTACAATGAGTATAAAAGGAGTTTTTTCCACACTAGTGGAGTAAAGATTTGATCCCTCACTTTTTGTGCTAAGAAAAAGCCAACCCACAACATAAATGATAGTACCCAAAGAGAAAATGAGGCCATTATTGTGATTTATGAGTTATATATGTAGAGGCATCCAAGATTATGAAGAGATACAGATCATTAAGAAATAAAGGATTGTATAGAGTTAGCTTCTCACATTTTCCATTTGGTTCAGACACCTGTTGGATAGGTGGTGGTTCTTTTTATGAGTCTTTTTATGGAATAGGTGATCACGTAGACTCATCATGACACTACTCTACCCTGTTTTGAGTTTGAGTGCTAATTTAGAGAGGAATACTATTTGGTGATTCTAAGGATTGTATGAGTTAATGAGATATTATGCCTCTAATAGAGAGACATGATAGTGTATTAATACACTATGATGTTCACGAACCTTGTGAGATACTCTCAAGATACTATTTAGGATGGATATCTTTAGGACCGAAAGTTTGACCATGTTCTTTAGTGGGAGATTCATGTTGGGACTATACCCCTGTGCATTCCTACCTATGAAAAATTCCTTGATCATGCTTTTGTGATTGAGAATTTTCTAGTAGAGTCTTTAAAAGGAACTTGAGTACATTTAGTATTTCTCAAAGAAAAGTCATAAATAGAAGCTAGCTAGTGATAGTAGATAATATCACATCATCAAAGGTAGGTTAATTCACAATCCTAGACTCAATGGGAGTCAATAGAGTGATCCTAGACCAGTTCCACCCATCTAAAAGATACAACTTTCTATGATTTTGGTGACAAAGGACACTTGTCTTGTGTATATCCCACCATGTGATGGAATAAAGGATATATAATATGGAACCATGGATAGAACTCCCTAGTATATGAAACACAAATATCAAGGGAATTTTCAAGGTTGACAAGGTGTCCAACCCTGAGGTAGCTGAAAAACCTCATGGATTTGTGGGATGGTTTGTGTAAGCTTGAAGATCTCATGGTTCTTGGTGAGTCTAGGTTGTGGTATTTGTTGAAAACATTTCTTGTGGTTCTTACTAAGAATGATGATTCTTGATAAGGTTTATATGGATTTTTATATCATGGAAGAAAGTTTCATGTTGCAATAAAGTGTTTTGAGATAGGTTTGAGGATGGATAAAATGGTTTGGTTTGAGTCTGAGTGAATTCTAGTTTCACATATCCTATTTGGTAATATAAAGATTCATGTAGCTATTTTTTATTTGTAGGCGATTCACGTAGCCATTTCTACTATGCAGGAAAATCACATAGCCATTTTGGGAATCCACGTATCAGAATGAACAACGTATCTGATTGGTGACATAGCCAACTTTAGATGAAAACGATGTAGATAATTAGTGATGTAGCTAATTTTTGATGATAATGATGTAGCCGATTAACAACATAGCTGAATAGAGATTTATATAGTTGACTCACATAGGTGAATATTCCATAAAATCGATTTAAAATTATATATCCATTTGTATTCCATGTATTTGATTCATAATTTTTTCTACATATAGATTTAATTTTTGAAAGTTTCTAGAATATGAAAATTTTGAGGATAAGTACTTTCGATGATGCTTGAACGGTTTTTTAATGATTCTATAATCATAAAATTTGGATTTTAATCCATGATTATAGAATGTTTTAATGGAGTGTACAACAGTTCTTAAGAATAATTAAATCAAGATCATAATATGGAGATCATGGGGAATTTTGTATACATTTTCACTATAGTGTAATTGAGAATAGATAGACTAGAGATCATAGATCATGTCCTCTGTTTTGTAATAGAAAAGAGAGAGTGGAGATTATGGTGCCATACCAATACATACCCTTTTTTCATAATAAAAAGAAGAGATGGTGTGGGTAGTAGAAGATATATCATATAATATAGAAAAAAATATATACAGGTAAAGCAGCACCACAACAATTGAGAAGTTATTTTTTGTTGTGAGAGAAAAGTAAAGAAGAAGAGGATTTTAAAGTCGAGGATGAATATTCAGCAATCAACATCTGATGAAACTCATGTCTTTAGGATATCTATTTTGAGTTAAAGAATATTTATATTGTGCTATACAAGATTTGACTATGGTATATTCTTTCTTGCATATTCTAGAGGATCATGGAATGTATCTTCATCTTTTGCTGTAGAAGAAACCTAGTTCATTTGGTGATATTCTTCATTTTGAAGTCATCTTTTTTAATGTATCAGGAGGCAATTATATTGGGTATAATTCCTGAAATGTGTGTTGGATGCTAAAAAAATTATTGTAAGAATATTTCACTTGCGTATATAGTGAAAATAATCTGTGGTTAGGGGTAGTAACCAACCACGAAAAGGATTAGGATTCCACATTGGATCTGAACCTTGTAAAATTGTGTGTTCTTTACTCTTTATTTTTTCTCCATGATCCTATGAGGCTTAGTTTTTCTATTTTGAGTGGATTTTACCCTAACAAGTCATTGAGGTTTATTTATGTTTAAAATAAATTATAAAAACTTCCCTCTAATGATTTAACCCCCTTCTCAGTATGGAAACCTGATCTTTCCAGACACTTCAATTGGTATTGAGGGGGTTACCTTTGTAGGATATAAGAATTTATTCATTGAGCATAGATAATATCAATATATTTAATATAAGGGGTGTACCAACATTTTAAGGAAAAAAATTTCACAGTTGGAAGAATTTAATGTTTCCATATCTTTTATATCTGATTTTGGAAGTTTGTGATGCAGTGACTATGAGTTTTCCGCAATTCATAAACGATGTTAAGATGTTATTTTCTGATAAGAGGAATATGGAATTTGATAGAAAAGTATAAAATAAAATTATATTGTAATTATTAGATAAATTTTACACTAAATTTATGGGCCTATAAACTACAAAACAGACCTAGGATAAGTTAGAGAGAATTTATGAAGGGAATGTGAAATTCAAAGAAGTAAAACTACATATCTAGAGAATAAAATTTGTAGACATTAAAATTGAAGAAGATAAACGTGTTAATGATTTTATTACTTGAGTAAATGAAATTATTCATAATATTGGAGGCTTTAGTGAGAAACTTGATGATTTAACAATCATGAATAAGTTAATGAGAAATTTTCTGAATAGATTTGATCCCAATATTTCATCACTCTAAGATAGAGAAGTTATTTCTCTTGATGAGTTACATAATATTATCATTTCATATGAAATGTGAAAACTCTTGAAATTATATAATTAAGTGAATAAGAGTTGGATTTTTAAGTCATAGGGGAATATAAAAATTTGCAATGATGAAGATGATGATAACGCAAGTGATTTTGGGAATGAAAAAGAATATCAACGAGTTACTGAATTAATTTAAAAAAGGTTTTATAAGGGAAACGGTAATAAAAAAGGTACATTCTCTAGTTGATGTTATAAATGAATTGGTATTGGGAATTATGTAATTAATTATCCAAATAAAAAATGAGAGGATTATGAATATAGAGATGATGAAAATAATCAAGGAAAGAAGTAGAGGAAAAAATATAATGAAGATTTATAGGATGGTGGAATAATGAAGATATTTCAAAGAAACAAAAGAATAAACCAGATGAGAAAAGAAGAGGAAGCCGATCTTATCTCATGTAGTGATTCTGATGAAGAGACACAAGAAAAATTTACAAATTTATCGACCATGTTCAGAATATTGTTGATTCATCTTGTGGTGATAAAGATGATTCTGAACTAATAGATCATGAATACATGCTCAAATAAGAACTCGAGGCATGCCTTGACAAAAACCCCATGCTCAAGAAAGAGAATAAGATTCTAGTAAGAGATAATAAGAAACTAGTTGATGAAAAATGGTGAGCAAGCTAAAAGGGAGATAAATCTTGTAGAAGAAAATAAAAAATCTCAGGTAGAAATCCACATAATATGAGAATACGATTAATGATATTGAAGAAAATATCCTTAACAGATGAATAATTATTGATGACATAATCAAGATGTCCTAAAGATGATAAATATATGAAAAATATCAAGAAGGAAAACAAAAGATCCATTGAAGTCAAAGGAAAATCCTCCAAAGATGCTTAAAGGATTTTGATAAAATCCTCATATGATAAATATATTTCCCAAATTGTTGACACTATAAAAAAATAGCATATTAGAGGTGGTTATTTAGAAGGTGTTCTACACAACCCCCTCTAAATTTATATTTTGTATAATTAGAGGGGTTATGCACAACCCCCTCTAATTATTTTAACAATATTTTTTAATATCCAGTTACATTTTAGAGGGGGGTTTTGAACCTCCTCCAATGTATTAAATTAGGGGGATGGGGTTTAAACCCCCCTCTAATGTCTTTAAATTAGAGGGGGTTCAAAACCCCCTCTAGTTTAAGATATTAGAGGGGGTTTTGAACCCCCACTATTTTAAGAAAACAAATTCCATAATATATATATATATATATATATAAGTAAAACCAAAATATTTAAATGTATTTAAATACATTATAATATATTTATGACTATATTTATATGTATACATAAATATAATTGTATAATATTATGTACATTAATATATATATTTATTTTTATAAATTGTATTTCATATAATATTAATTATATACAATATAAAATCATAATCATATTATATAAATACATACATAAATATAATTTATTTAAAAAATATGTCATATAAAAACACAAGATTATAGTTTTATAATTTATTTTATAATAACAATAAATATATTTTAAATAATATATTTATGCTTTTATATTATATATAATTAATATTATAGGAAATAAAATTTATGCAAATTAATATATATTAATGTACACAATATTATACAATAATATTTTTTAAATTACATATATATTAATGTATATAATAATAAATATATGTGTTGAAATAAATAATCTAAATATTTGTATAAATTTTAGTTCATATAATATTAATAATATATAATATACATATTAATTATATATAATATAAAATTTTATTTCATATAACATTATATAAATATTTGTATAAATTTAATTTAAAATATAAGTATTTCATATATAAATTATATATTATTTATATATATTATTATACAATTTATAAAAAATATATATTAATGTACATAATAATAAATATATGTATTGAAATACATTATATAAATATATTTTTAAAGACATTATATAAATATATTAAATAAATACACATATATATATTATAAATAAACATGTATATAATATATAAATATGTATAGAAGTATATAATAATTTACATAAATATATTTATAAATATATAAATATATGTGTATATACTTAACATAAATAAAATTATAAATATACGTAAAAAATATATTTACTCAAATGTATGTAAATACACATATAAAACATAGAGTTTATATAAATATATAAATTCAATAAAATATATATGTATTATAATATAAATAAATAAATACATAATATAAACATGTATATATTAACTTATATATATAGGTTATATATTTATATGTGTTTAAATATTTATTAAAATAATATTTATTTGATTAATCTTGCTAATATATATAAATATAATAATGTGTATTTAATATATTGAAATCATGTTTCCATGGTGGTAGAGGTGCGAGTTTTTATGTGTGTGGAGATCTGGGTTTGAATCCCACTACAAGATGATTTTTCACAGGGGGGCTAAGGGAAGTGTAGTGTGCGCATGGGGTGTCTTTAGTGGATGGGGAAATGTAGCATGCATGTGGAGAGAGTCTTCAGAGGAGGGACCCGCGTGGACTAGTTTGGATCGGGAGGGAGGGGGTTTGGGGGTATCCAGTGCGACACGAGTGGGGACTGGGAGGGTCCAGCAAAAGACAAGTGGGGGAAATGGGAGGGGAAATACGGGAAGGATAGAGGATCACATAAGAAGGAGAGAGGCTCACATGGGGTAGTTTTGAAAAATTCCCCTAAAAAATTACATAACCCTCAATTAGGGGCAGTTTTCAACCACCCCTAATTTGATAAATAAATTATAGGGGGTTAAAACCCCCTCAAAATATCTACTTCTAAAGAAATTAGAGAGGGTTTAAACCCCCTCTAACTTAATTACT
The DNA here is from genome assembly GCA_963277665.1 of Viscum album. Taxonomy (NCBI): domain Eukaryota; kingdom Viridiplantae; phylum Streptophyta; class Magnoliopsida; order Santalales; family Viscaceae; genus Viscum; species Viscum album. The sequence goes on from OY728165.1 coordinate 448,574,859, forward strand.
ACTAATTGAACCTTACCTTTCCATCTGTTTAGGAAAAATGCCGCTAAAAACATTAGGAGGTCACATTATCAGCGGTTATGGGTAACCACCACTAATGTTATTAGAGGGGGTTATAACCCCATCTAATAAAAAATAGTTCCTTTTAAAAGGAAAATTTATTATAGTGTGACACTAATAATGCCAGTTTAAATTGTAATTTTAGTTAAATATGGGACAATAAAAATGGATAGAAATTAATTATAAAATTACATGATGAAATAAGAATATTTAATGAAATATCTTTTCATAATCTGAAACAAAATTAAACCCAAATAGTTCATTGAATATCAAATTCTAGATTTATTTTTTTGGGTAAAACTTTGGGTTTTCATGAAAATTTAGATTTCAAGGTTATTTTTGGTGTTGTGGAATGTTCATACATAAAGAATATACATGTTGGTAAAACATATAATTACCTAGGAAAAGGAAATAACCTAGAGGGAGCAGTAGCAATGAGAAGAAATAATATTCTAGAAGAAAGTGGGTAGAGATGGAAACTTGATCCAAGATGAAAATACAAAAAAATTTACTATCTAGAAGAGATTTATGGAAGGTGTGATTGAAAGGGACATAAATCATATACATGCATGAAAATATTATCTGGTTAGTTCCCCCTCAAATATAAATGGAAAATAGTTTAAGTGAATAATGAATAAAATCCATTCTTGGCACAAGTTTCTTTTAAATAAAAAAAATACAAGGGCATGTATATTTGATGGTAGGTGTTACTCCCACATAATTTATAATTATTAGATTATAATTAAAATTAAGAAAAATAAATGAGGATAAATAACATATGGTAATGAATATTACTTGAAAATCAAAGGTACTAACATAGATCAAATTAATAATGATAATTTGATATTAGATGATGTTCTCTATGTTGAAGGGATTAAGTAAAAATTGTTGAGTATTATCCAACTTTATGATAATTGGCATGAAGTAACATTCATGATAAATACATGTTTCATTAAAATAACAAGTGATGGAAGAACCGCCTCTCAAGGTAATAGAACAAATGGAAACTCATTTTTGATTGGTGATCCTTCCAATACATGTTACTTGATTATGAAAGATGAGAACATGTTATGGAATAGAAGGATTGGAAATATTGGTCAATGGAGCCTAAGAAAGATTGTAAAAAATAAATTGTTAAGAGGTTTTCCCATGTTGATAAGATATCAATATGGAATATGCGGATTATGATATAAGGGAAAGATAACTCAAAAGACTCACAAAAGGTGGATATTACTTACACAGGACCATTAGAATTAGTTCACACAGATTTTTGTAGGCTCATGAGACAGAAGTATACCTGTGGTGATATTTATTTCAATACTTTAATAGATTACTTCACTTAGATAAATAATTTTGTTTTTATCCAACATAAGTTTGAGGCTGTTAGGATTCTTAAACGGTATAGAATACAAGTTGAAAAGAAGCTTGGTTGGTGTATAAAAAATCTACGATCTAATAATGGGAAATAATACACAAGTGATTCATTTGAAACTTATCATAGAAAACATGGAATCAAACATCAGTATAACACACCTTCTACACCATAAAATAATGGTATTTTTGAGAAGAAAAATAAGATCATTGTGGAAATTGATTGAAAAATACTGGCTGAGAATAATGTTTCAAAATATTTTTAGAGAGAAGCAGTATGTACTGTGGTGTATATTAAAAATAGATGTATTTTGAGACTCTAGACACATGTTATACCCTATGAGGTGTGGTACCAAAATAATTCGACAATAAAATATTTCAAGGTTTAGAAGTACTTGTTATATTAAAATCAAAGTAATTCTGCTAAGAAATTTTGAAGAAAAGGATGATGTTAGAGTATTTATGGGATATTTATCTTATGGGAATAGATAAAAATGTTGGAATAATATATTTCATACAATTTTTGAGTGTTTATATGTGAATATTGATGAAAATATATTAAACAAAGTTAGGATATTCAAGTAGATTTTTGGTATCCCATAGAAAACAATGAGCATATTTTTGAATAAATAGGTGGAAAAGTTACTGAAATTAGGTCAGAAACAGTTGATGATAACTCAAAATTTTCCATTGACGATGTAGATGTTTCTAGTGGTGACATAAATCAGTTTTAGAGATTAAATAAACATATAAACACAAAGAATATAATTATGAATAAGAATTCACTAGTTCAAACTAGAAGGAGACTAATATTGGAGTACCAAACAACTCTTGTATCACAGGCTAAACCTAGAATAGTGGTTGAGTCTATTGAACATGATGAGTGGGTGGAAAAAAATTATAAATAACTCAATAAAATTGAGAAGAACCTAACATGCTAAATTGTTCCTAGACTAGAAACTAAAAATGTGATTGGTAAAAAATGGTTTTTCAGAAACAAAATGAATTAGAAAGGTGAAGTTACATAGAACATGGCTATAATTGTTTACAAAGGTTATTATGAAATGAAAGGCATTGAATTTTAATATATATTTTCACTAGTTTATAAACATGTGATAATAATAATGTTCTTGGTTGTGATAGCTCATAATAATTACAGGGTATATCAAATGAATGTAAAATCCACATTTATGAATGATGACCTTGAATAAGAAGTTTTTATTGAAAAACCAAATGGTTTGATTCTTGAAAATGATTGAATAATGATTAGTATATTTATGAGATAATTATATGTATTAAAAAAATCTCCAAGGGATAGGTATTCTAAACTTGATGAACATTTGATAAAAATAGGGTTTGTCAAAGGCACTATTGATAACAACTTGTATATGAATAAGGATTCTTCAAATGAATTGATGGTGATATTATATGTGGATGAAATAATTTTTCCAGTAATAATAATTTATTATTTGAGGAATTAATAATAAAGATACAAAAGTAATTTGAGATATCCATGCTGGGAGAATTAAACCATTTTCTAGGCTTACAGATTAGGAAGAAGTTTAATCATGTATTTATTTCATAAGAAAAATATGCTAGAGAATTGTTGAGAAAGTTGGGAATAGAAGATGATAAATATGTTTCTAGACATATATTAGTTGGAAAAAATTTGAGAAAAGATAGAAAAGACATGAAGGTTGATCAAAAGAAATTTAAAAGCATGATTGACAACCTTCTGTATCTCACAGTGTCTAGACATGATATTTCCTATGTGTAGACTCTGTGTGAAAGGTATAAAAGTGAATAAAATGATTCAAACATGCATGAATTTAAAATAATTATCATTTATTTAAAAGTCATAGTAAATTATGGCATACTATAGAAATTTAGTTCGAATCTAGCCTTTCGTGGTTATACTCATATAGATTGGAAAGATGACCATATAGACCATTGATCCACATAGGGTGGAGTGTTATTCATTTATAATGGTTGTGTTATTTGGTATGGTATTAATAAGATTTTAGTGACCCTAATTAAAGCTAAATCAGATCATGTGGTGGCCACAAATATAGTTACACATAATTTATGGATAAAGGTTTAGCTAGTAGATTTGTGGGTTGATGTCCAAAGACCATTTAAGATTAATTGTGATAATCAAAGTGATTTTAATATGTCAAAAAATATAGTTTAACAATATTGGTCTAAACATATTTACATTTGACATCATTTCGTCAAAGATTATGTGGATTCTGATGAAATAAAACTCTTACTTATAGACACAAAGGATCAACTTGCAAATATCTTTACAAAAGCTATACCACATGAGGGATTTTTGGAATTAAGGCTAAAATTTCATGTTCAAACTTCCCTGCACACTTGATCATCAATTAGGCCCCCACGGTCCTTTGGATTATGTTCCCAAAGTTGGAGATAGCATATAATTAAAGGGGAGTGTAAGTAAAATGGGGAGTATGATTTTTTGCGTTAGAATCATTTGAGCCACTCAACCTAAACATGCTTGTCACCAAGAGATTAAAATATCTTAAAAACACTACAATATCCTATAGTGCGATGTCAGGATACTCCTCTTTGAGATTATATGTGATTTGATGATTCATTTTTTTAATTATTTCTAAGTTAGGGGGTTTCATATTGTTGTAAAAAAATACAAAGGGTGAGATTGAAAAACCTCATGGATTTATGACCTCGTTTGTGTAATCATGAAGATCCCATGGATCTTGGTGACTGTGGGTTATTGTATTTGTGGAAAACCTTTATTGAGGTTATCACTAAGTCTGATGACGCTTCATCTAGTTTTTATATCTTTATATATAATGTAAGCAAGTTTCATGATGCAAACAAGTGTTTTTGAGAAGGGCTTCAGGTCTATTGAAATGGTTTGGTTTGAGTTTGAGTGAATTATGGTTTCATGAAGAATTTTTTTTGAAGTGAAGAATCACATAGTTATTTTTCTATATAGGAGATTCATGTATCCCTTTCTTATATGTAGTCAAATCATAGAGATGTTTTGGTAATCCATGTAATCAAATGAATTACATATCCAATTAGTGACATAACCGATTTTTAATGGGAACAACGTAGATGATAGGCGATGTAGCTAATTTCTGATGAGAAATACATAGCCAATTGGTGACATAACCAATTTTTTATGATAATGACATAGATGTTTGATGAAATAGATGAATATAGATTCACTTAGCTAACTTAAATAGGTGAATATGCTATGTAGTTTATTAATAATTATATTTCCATTTTTTTCTATGCAGCCTATTCATAATTTTCTTATATATGTATTAGATTTATATAGTTATCCAGAATTTGAATATTCTAAGAATAAATAATTTCAATGATTCTTGAATGGTTTTTTAATGCTTATTTATTCAAATTCTTTTAAGTTTAAGAAATTATTATAACATAGTTTGAAATAGCATGTAGTGGTTCTTAAGAAGAAGTAAATTTAAATAAAAATATGGAGATCATGGGGAATTTTGTATACATGCTCACTGTGGTGTAATAGAGAAGAGATAAAGTGGAGATCATAGATCATTTACTTTTCATTGTGATAGAAAATAAGGAGTATAGATTATGGTACCATACCAATACGTGTCCTTTTTTTCATAACAAAAACGATAGAGGTTGTGGATAGTAGAAGAGATATTACATAAGAGAGAAAAAATATGCAGGTTATATAAATTTAGACCTGCTAAAATTTATTTCAATTTTTTATTTTTAAGATATATTTACTCAAATTATTAAAATAATATTCAATTAATTAATTATTTATTTTAATATTTTTTTGAGCAATACTTTTAGATTTCCATCATGTTATTTTTAAATAAATTTATTTTTGATATAAGATTATTAAGTACATAGTGTGTATTGACGAGGTCACACACCATGCAATATCCTGGAAAGTTTAAATTCATTATTAGAATTTAATATATAAATGACATGTACTTTGAGGGAGACATAATGTGTGCCTTATGATTCTAAATAAATATATTTTTGGAGTTTAATTATTACATGAAATGTTTTGTCACTTGACATGGCATGTGAAACATGATTTAAATGGTCGTCATGTATGGTGTACTTTCATGACATGTATTCCCACATGAAGTTTCATGATATACATGAAATATAGTTCTATAAGAAAATAAACATAGTCTACATAATGTTTATAACTTCATGACACACCATAAATATACGTGGCATGTATCATTGTAAATGTACATGAAGTACACATTGTATACTAAATTGTTACACATCATGTAGTTCCAAATTTATGCAGATAATAATTATAAAAAAATTATATCCACAAAACCCATCCAAAATTTCATGTCATGTACATGGTGTAGAAAAAACTATTAGACAATATGAACAAATAACTATATGCTGTGTAGTTTGGTCTTTCCTGAATTAAATGCATATTGACTCATACAACATGCCTGTCATGAAATATACCTCACATGAGTTAACACATGTTACATAGTGTGTATAGTTAGTTACATGACATGTAATCCACTAACATCCACCAATAAAATACTGCTTAAATATCGATATTTATGTCATATGGGATGTCATGTGTTACATGGCATGTATAGCTAAGTACATAGCTTCCTATGATTTACTTAGAATCACTGCTGTGTGGGGTTACATGAAATGTATCTAGATACCTTCTATATAACCCCTATCAAACCATGTACTAGATTCCAATAAATATGCGATGTGTAGTGACACCACATACTAAAACCCACATGATATATTGTGATTTATGTGGATTGAATCTTGTGTGGATGACTAAGGGAGTGTAGTGTATAATTTACCATTACATGCAGGGTATATGTGTCATGAAGACAATAACCTTGAAACGTCCAATTTAGGTCTTTGAGAATTTATCTAGTGTTCTTAACCTATTTTTGGTCATATAAGTTCATAAGAACACTTTATCTCTAATTTTGTATGAAAGTAAGAAAACTAGATTTAAAAACTAACAAACAAATGTGAAAATTTATCAATTTTTTTAAAATAATTATAAATTATAATGTGACCACATTGATACCACTTAAATGTTTTAGGGAATAATAGAATAATCAAGATAATACCGAAGAATGTGTTTTCATAGGTTTCAATAGATAATATCCAAAAAAATTAATAAGGGAAACCCCAGAATCTTCTAGAGAGGATCTTCCACATTTAATTTATAATTCATTTAAAATAATAATTACATCGAAAATAAATATTCCTTATGATTAATTTAGTTTTTGATCTTGTTGTGTAATCTTTTCTGGGGGAATCCATGCTTGGATTCCTCTAGTTGTATCCACACATGTTCTATGATTCTTTGAGCAATGATGTATTCATTTAGGGTGCTAGAATAGAGGAACCTAGTCCTTTGAGTTATTCACCAATGATAACAATGAGAGGATTATCTTGTTATCTCTTATTATTGAGAGGGTGAGATGTTGATTTTCTATCTAGGTCTTGAGATAATTATTATGTATTTATGTTATGAATAATAGATCATCTTCTAAATTGACATAAAGTGGAATATATACTTAGAGTTTAATATTTGATAATTTCATAATGTCAATTTACCAAATATTTAATCTAAATTATTTCACATGTTTAATAATAATAATAATAATAATAATAATATTATATTAATTTAAATGAAAATATTTAAATATCATTTATTAAATAAATAAATTAATACTTAATTAAATTATATTAAATAAAATATATGATTTTCATTAATACCTTCTCATCTTTCCAATCCTAATTGGAATTAATCTATCCTTGAATAATAAAATATTTAAATAAACAAACAAATAAATATTATTCATTCAATAAATAATAAATATTATATTCACTAAACCCATGAATAAATATTTATTTCAAAATACACCTAAATAAATAAATAATTATATTAATCTATTCACAAAACTATTTAATAAGTAAATATTTATTTTTTACCTTATGAATAAAAAACATGTGATAAAATTCAACTCACATATTCTAAACTAGAATATTATATGATTGAATTTATATGATCAATTATACATAAATAATTATTATTCCATAAGATGAGAATAATATTTATTCTTATTAATTAAATTCAATATAATTTTAATTATATTTTGGATAATTTTTTTTAATAACTCTCTAGGTCTATTTATTTTTGGCATTAGATAAACTTACTTAAATACCAAAATCAGTATTTAACAACACATCAAGCACCCATAGAGAAAGAATTTAACATCATAGTGAAAACAACCTTCCAATGAATACTATGTAATATAATCCATTTATCTTGAATCTCACCAAGAAATATGCATACTTGTGTAATTACCCTTTATGTTTGATATATCTCCATTTTAGTTTTAGAAATAAGCTTTTTAATTAACTACCATGTCTATAGATGTAATCAGATAGTTCTATTTCAATCAAAGGTATAAAGATATCTTCTCCAATTAAATTAAAAGGTAAAATACTTTCACAAATTATTTAATTAATGACATATCACTTATGAAACACCCAATATATTCTACCTTATCACAAGAATATGTCATCACTATTTTTTCCATATATGAAAGTACACAATTCAAAATATACATTAATAATAATATCAAGTTTAAATAACAATACAAACATTAATAGATAGTAATATCCAATGACACATATTGAATGAGGTATTCCTGTTGGTTGGTTTGTCCTCATAATCTCCCTACTTGAAGATCACCAAGTGAGAACTTCATGAGAAAAAGTCTCAATGTTTTATGCTAATCCAGTACCTAATAATAAAATATCATGTATATCCCATCAAAAAGATGTTGTCTAGGCCATAAGTCACTTATTTTAGAATTTAATTATTATATCTTTAGTTTCACATTATATCATGGAACTAATATAATCTTTTAATAAAAAAACACTCTAAAAAAATTATTAAATTAATGTTACATAGAATAACAACAATCATGTGATAAGATATTTAGTAATATTTTAGTAAATGAAAGAAAAAAAGTTAGTTAGTTATAGAGAATCAAATAAAATATTATTTTCTATATCTGGAAGTGGTATCCTTTGATGAATAGGTTGACCAATGCTCTAGTGTTATGAAGTAGGTTATTATGAGGTATATTTTTAGTTCTCTAGGTATGGAATTAGTTTCATGCAATTACATACACAATCCATGATTGCTTATGGGTATAGGAAGATGAGACTACATGAGTAGAATTATGAAACCCAAGATGTGGAGATTACAACAATTGTATTTACATTAAAGGCATGGATGAAATATATTATTGGTTAGTTGATTATGGTATTAAAAAATTATAAGAGTATCAAGTATAACTATCCACAAATGGATCACAATTTTAGGTAGAGGTGATGGCTAGAGTTCCTGTAGTATGATGAATTTGATATAATATGTACTTCATAAAAGGATATTATTACAATAGATTACCTTAGGATAAATTTCTATGTTCAACAGATATAGGATGTATATGATTGTTAGCCTCACTATGTTATTAAAAATTTATGGGGAATGGGAACTAAAAAGCTACAAAGAAACACACAAACACACACATGTAGGAAGCTGGGGAGATTCGAACCCAAGACCTACCCAACACCCCAGAAGCCCCTTTACGTCACACTGTTAGATTTAGTGGAAGGATAAATTTCATACCTCATATTTATGGTGGTGTCCACAACAATTATTCCTTGGGTGAAGGGGTACTAACCAAGAGACATTTATTATGAGACATTGTGTGACAAAATACCCTTAGATAATGCACCTAATAGATTCTCAGAAGGAGAGAATCACATCACCCTATTATAAGGATGAACAATAGTTCCATATGTGATGTGTAAATAGGTCTTTAGGTATTTTCATACATATCTAATTGTGGTAAATCCTAGAATGATAAAAATATATTAGGATCCTAAGAATTAGTTTTTATATCCTAACATGAAGCGGTGTGTTTTTGAGTTTATACCATAGTGCCTCACCTATCAAGTGGTGAAGAGTGAGCATCAAGTTCCTTATATATTGAACCAACCTATTTATATTTTTGAGTGAATTTGAGATAATATATCAGTGGATTTCATGAAAAAACTTCCATGATTAGAGAATGATCTTGACACTATCTAGGCAATCTTTAATTGAATGACCATGTATGCTCATTGACTTCCTATTTAGGAATAGAGTTTGATACGAAGTTTGTGATACTTGTACATTGAGAATATTGTGAAGTTTCATGTGTTATCCTTGATTATTATATCTAACTATGATTCTTGATTAATTCTCTAGCTACAGAGAAGACAATAAGAGGTTTTTGAAACCTAGGTTCTATTGAGTATGAAATTCTTCCCCTAAAAAGATGATTAGAATGAGAGGAATATTTTAGTTCTCAGGGATATATTGAAATATTTCATGTTGAATTTTGGATAGATTTGAGATGATCACATTCAATTGGTAGAGTTTTCATATGACAAAAACTATTACTTTACTACTATAATAACACATTTTGAGGCCATATATGGGTGAACCTAATGGTATCCCCTTTTCTTGATGAATTTTGGAAATTCATCACTTATAGGTCTTATGTTGGTGTATTTAACTATAGAGATCATGTAAGTGATTATGGTTTGTATGAACAACCCAAAGCCATTATAATTCCTATATAGATAAAAAATAGAGAACCTTGGAGTTCAATAAGGGATACACTGTGTTCCTAATGATCTTTCCTCAGTGTGGTTTGAATATATTTGGTTAAGTAAGCAAGATATCCCTAAGATTAATCGATACCTTGGTGATTAAGATCTAATTTGTTATGGTCACTTATCTTATAACATTACCCACAAATATATCAGGTACATAATGTTTTCCATGTTTCATATCTTGGAGGCATGTGAATGATCCATCACACATTATAAAAATGGGAGTGATGGATTTTTAGGATTAAACCACCTTTTTGGAGTACCTAATAGTGATTAAGGATCCATAGGAGAATATCTTTCATCGCTGATTGATTCCATTAGTGTGTGTCTTGTGGAAACAGAGGAATCATCAATAGATTTTGTGGGAACATGATAATTAGATACATACTCAGTATCATCACCTATTTCTATGATTTGTTCTTTTCGATATGAATATACTTTAATGGGAGAGGATATAGTGACCCATATTTTTGTAACAAACCACTTTGAATATTTTAAATAAATTTTATAAGGGTGGTTATGAAAATTGGATTATTTTCATTAGTGATGTGGGTCTTTGAAAAATATATAATATATAAAATTATTTTTATCTATTCACATGTGACAAATTAAAATATTCTAAATAGATTTTTGAATTGAAATTTTAATTCTATATTTATTAATGGAATGTGGATATTTTCCTTGGATATGTATAATTTTTATATTCAGGATTTGGGACTCAGACTGATAGTTTTTAGGTTTTTAATTAGATTATCAATTGTCAAAACTCTTAATATAAAACTTGATTATAAATATATGGTTTTTTATAATTTCTATTATTATCTATTGTCAACAAAAATAAACCTTGATTGTATTTTATCATTCTTGGTTATTTAGAGGATCTTTCTTCATGGTGGTTTCATAAATTTTTGTAACGTGGACTCGAATTCATCGATGCTTTAATGTTATCTTAACAATGTAGGAATTTTATACTTTTTCCTCCACACCATTCTCCATATTTCTAGATTCTTACTCCCATGAATTAAATTCTCAATTCCACATTTTTAGAACATGATAATTAAATTCAAGAATATTAATTTTTTTAATACCTGATAAATAAATGACCATGTTTCAAATGAGGTTTATTTTTCATTATACAATTTCTGTTCTTTGATTCCTACTTTATTATCCTTCACACTAAGTTTCGATCATGATTTAGTGTCATAATGGTGAATTTTTACTAGTGATGCGAGTTTTTAAAAGGTGATGGTGGTGTGACATAGATTCTAGAAAGCCTCATAATTGATGATGGTGAGAGTGAGGTTCCTTGGCGTGACCAGAGGAGGTCATTGTGGTTTTCATCGATAGTAAGGATCATATGATTTATGAGGATTCTAAAAAATCTAGAAATCATGGAAATAAAGGTGAATAATAGAATTTTTTTTAGATTTGACATAAATTTAATGACTACATGATGTTTAGTCTTCTAGGTCACACACAATGTTTCACATTTTATGTGACACTAGGGTCTTTTATGGTATTATAAATATCACATGTGGTGTGATCTTGTGTCACACATTGTGTATTTTAGAACCACACCTAGTTGAGTAAATTCTAGGATAACATTACGTCCCATACACTATGTAGTATAAAAGATATTCCATATAACTCAACAAACCAAATAAGGTGACATATATAGTAGAAAATTGAATTTCTTGAATGGTATACACATTGTGTGGATTGGTTACATTCTATGCACTTTAGATATAAGGCAATACTCTAATAACAACACAATCCAAATTTTTATGAAATTCCCATACACTATGTATGACACTTAAACATGTTGAGTAGGTTGAATCCACATGGATAAAGATTCAAAGGTATATGAAAAACCATCACCCGAGGTCTATACACTGTGTACATTAGAGTAAATTTCATGTAATTAGAAGTTTTTATTATTCTTTATATATTCTCACCAGAGAGTAAGAATCATACATATGAGTATTATATTCTATTTTCCCCCAATACCATATTGGTTAATAAATCTTCATCACTTAAGCATTATTTTTGAGGATTTAGAGTAAATATGATTCCTTATCATAGTAGAGATTATGACAGAGAGTGGGAAATATGGTTAGAGTAAACATGAGGTTAGAAAACCCTTAGAGGCATAATGATTCCATGGTACAGACCCTATATACACTTAGTAGAGTAGGAAACCCCCATTTGGGATGGGGAATGGATCCAAAAATTATGGAGTAGGTAACCCCTATGACTAATGTTTACACTAAACAATAAGGCACAGGTCCTTCATATCATTCAGTATCCTCTTAGTTGATGTAAATTATTATATAAAGTGAAGGTCCCCTACTAATATTATATAGAGATGACATGGAAGTTAAAAAATTTGGGTGTTATAGGTCTGATAGTGTTTTGGGAATTTAATGTTCCCTTCAGCGTATTACTTCTATAGAGGAAAGTAAGAAAAATTGATACTTACCCAAACTATGATTATATTGAATCTTAAATAATATCTAGGTTTATTATATTTGAGATGAATTTTTAACCTATTTTCTCCTTTCTATTTTCTATGTATTCTATTGGTTATGTTTATACTCACCCTTACATGGGCCTCATTCCCACACATGTTGGGTCATAGTAGACATTGCATAGTTTTTTGGAGAAATCAATTGATGAGGTGTTATTGGTTCTAGTGTGTAGTGGAGCTTGGTGGTGATTGATTCAATGTATGTGCAACATAGAGTAAATCTATTCTAGTTATTTTAGTGTGATGTTTACCATGGGATATTTATATTAAAAATTTTAAATTTTTTATTGTCATATTAATTTTTGTACAATTGGGACATTCAATGTTTCACATGCATGTTACATTGTTGTTTTTTATTTATTTGGATTGAATTATTATATACTATTCTTGATACATGTGTTTATTTCAAATTTTATGATAAATCCTACCATATTTGTGTTATTACATTTTGTTGAAAGTCATTAGCCCCTATATTATTAGAGGTGGTTTTGTGGTGGCATGCACAACTCACTTCCAGCCTAGGTAGGGTCTCAATGGGCCGAGTCATGTAAAATGATCACTTTGTTGAAAATAATTAGAAGTTTAATAACATAATATTTTGATTCAATAAAATATATATTACACATGAATGAATTTAATTTCAAAATAAATTTGTTGCTTTAAAATATTGGGGCATAAATAAGAAAATATTTTCTCTTACTTTGGACAAATGCATCAACTAATGATTGCATAAAATATTATGTAAAAAAATGTTTTAATAATCAACATAGTTTTTTATGTGATGAAATTTTTTTAATGTAATATTTTTTTTCTAACATTTTAAACATTGTTATTCAATATGGTTTGAAAATATCACGTGATTCATTCTTTAAAATCTATGAAATTGAAAAAGTTTTCAAATATTATGAGGCTAGGATGAAAGTTTTTCTAGTGTATCTTGAGAATATTTGAAGTGTTAATACTAAATATAGATAATTTATTAATGTTTTAACTCTATTGTATGTAACTTTTATTCTTATTGTAAGTTCCATCAAACACAAACATGTTTTCCATGATTTCAATCTAAGCGATTTTAAATATCTATATTTACCATTAAAATATGAGTAGAGAAGGGAATCAATAATATTAAATTATTTACATAAATTGTATGTGAAGTGTTATATGATATCTTAATTATATTATCCCACATCAATGTTTTATACTCACACCCTTTCTCAAATTAAATGAAATAAACAATGCATAAAAATAACATGTGTTTTTACAAGGTTTATTTCCATGTTGGGTGATGACGTACTTGTTATAATTGGTATCATAAATGTCACGTATTTAATCCATTAATATAATAAATATAATTATAAATATTTGTGAGAAGATATATTCTTGGATTAAAAATAAATATCCTTGACATATTATAGAAATATCCATGGTTTATAATGAAATTTTTGAATAAAATGAAAAACGGTCTTTAACAAACTTATGGATATCTCTATCACAAATAAACCTAGTAGAAACCCCCTCTCTAGATTAATAATAATAATAAATGTGGAACTCAAAAAATAACTCTAATATTCCAATATTTTACAACTAGTTTCTAAGTTATAAATCATAAAAAGAGGCATTACTCTCTAGAGAACAAAACAGAAGACTGTAAAATAAAATGAAACTGCTAAACCATGAGTAATAAAGAATTTAAGATTAACTGATATTAAAAAAATGTATAATGAATAAAAATCACACAACATTGGTAACCAACTCATGAAAAAATAACTTGTAAACCACCAACATGAAAAAACCTTATATACCCAATATACCTTAGAGGTATACAAATCATTCTTTAGAGTTAGTATTTTACTTTCCACCTCAATCACCAAGCCAACACCGCATGACACCTCCACCAACTCGATCCTATAAACCTATATTAAAAATTAGGGGTTTTAATTTCCACATAAGGTGTAAGTAATCCCCTAAATATGAATTTCCAATACAATATTATTATTGTATAACGATCTAGGAAATAAAATCATAATACATAGTCATGTACTCATCAACCAAAATCACCCTATGCAATATTGATCAAATTTCTGTTAGTGAACTTTCATAGAATCAAAACCATATTAGATATTAATCACAAGCCTATTTGATTCCATAGATCTATAAATCATTATTATTAATTCTATATATTCAAAGTATTATGTTTATAAGGTCATGAAAAGAATTAATCACCAAATTAAAGAGTTTGTATAGTATAACAAACATTATCAAAATTTAGAAAGGACCCTAAAAACGAACTCTAACATGAACTGACCCACTAGGGACCTTCTTAAGTTGTTAGATAGACTAGGTGTTCCACCAAAATATAGAATTTAATAGTCTAGGGGATATAAACTAAAACTAATAAGGAATATCTCAATGGGATACATTTTTCAAAAGGCTACCTTTAATGACATACAAAAACTATAAATAGTGATAAAACTATAAAACTATCAATAAAATATAAAATGGTAGAAAAAAATAGTAGAAAATACATATAATTATAATTACCTCCAACTGAAATTTACTGATACATAAAATGGGTTCATATTTACAAAAGGGTACCTGTAATGACATTTGTAATCTCCAAATATTGATAAAACTACTAGTCTATCAATACAATAGAAAATGGTGGACTAAAAGTGGAGGACATGTATATAATCATAAATATATCTAACTAATATTGTTTGATACATGTCCAATCTTCTAAAATAAATGAAAATAGGGAATAAAAAAATAAAAGTACCCAATAGCCACAAAAATTGGGGTAGGAGCCTCCTCGATATCAGTACTCATAACACAAACTTTGGAAATAATTATTATGTTATATCACCACTAATTATTTTCTCCTTTAATTCCATGTCCTTTAAGATCACCCCACACTGTACATTATCTACATAGACACATCACTCATGGGAAGGAATTCCCATGTAGGGGTTTGTATAAAAATACCCTATAGGACACCCCAAATCAAGAGAATACTAAAAAACCACCTAAATAAAACAAGGGATGGGAAAGTATAATATTGGAAGGAAGAGACATAAAATGATTCCCATACACAATCTCACCATGATCAAATATAATAAAGAGGAAAGGGAGAACCCAATAATCTTATGGAGTCACTATAGTAATAATCCTAGAATGGGACCCAAACCTCAAGGTAAATAAACACCTCTCTACTCACCATTAATAATCTTGGAAACAAAACAAAAAACTATAAGAAAGAACTTTTACAAAATCGTCATATGGTACACCTCTTTCTCGTTACTAGGTTCATCATGATAGACATACCACACATCATTATTTCCAGAAAGACATTTTAAAACATAAGAACCCATTAAAACACCCTGCCTAAGGTATCATGTATCAGAATGTTTAATGTGACTTCATCAAGGAGTCATATATCAATCAAGGGAGTAATAAACCCACTAATGGGGGACCCATACCCTATCCCATAAGGGATTTACCTACCAAATTGCACATAAAGGAAATCCATGGTCTATTTATTGTGTAAAGACCAAGGAAGTTACTAAAACTTATACATAATGTTGAGGACCTGTACCTAGACCCTTGAGGGAGTTAAAATACCATCAATAGATGGGAAAACGAAACTTCATAATTGACGTAATGATTGTGGGAGTATCTAAAAATTATTTTAAACTCCCCCTTCCCTCATGATCATAAAAACATATGATTCAAAGGAAGGACGATGTTAAGAAAACTCCTAGGTATAGGATCTCTTAATATTACTTTTGAACCACTCCTATGAATTATCAAACTCCCATCATCCAACATACGTTTACACACTAAAATTTAACTTAAGGAATTTTTGATGATGAATGAAAACATATAATATCCTAGTTATCATAGATTATCTCTAACAATATCACATCTCATAGGAAGATAAAATACATGAAAACTCATTGTATTTTTAATACCCATAATTTCTATATTTTATAAGAAATACATTAACTATCTAAATCTATATTATAAAACCCATGCATATATGTGGTAAGTTCATTGGTTGATGGATTACTGAACCCAATAGAGGATCTAATACTCATCAAGTAAGGCACATCATTAGTGGTAGCACCAACTACATAGATAGAGGATCCACACATAGAGTCCATAGGGGTGAAATGAATTCAATGAATTATATATGGGACCCATTCCCTACCATCAATATATAATTAGGGGAGTACCGAATCCCACTTTCAATCTGATTATCTTCCCCAGATACAATCTTCATGCTTATAGAGTTAAAGGTCTCCAACTATTCAAAACAATATATTGATATAATTTATTTGTGAAGAGGGTCACACCATAAAATTTTGCATGAATAAACACTCAAAATTTATTACTAACTTTTTTGATTATGAAACTTGTGTAAAAATTTGTAAAAATTACTAGGTGGGTACATCCTTGGACATGTAGTGCCCCTCTCGAGGTACACCATGTGCTTCTGTAAAGTGGGTGATTGCACCTGTTGGGTGTGTGGATTCCCATCAAGGTGTAAGGATTCGCAGAACCACGTGTTACATTACTCGAGTGGGTTGAGTCATAGAAAACCCAAAATAATCTCCTTAGGCTTCCCAGTTGAATGATCACACTTCTTGGAGGGGGAATTCATCCTAATAGCCAAATCACACACCCCTCAAGCCACCTGATCTAGTTTGAGTTAGTGTGCTTGACCGGACTGATCCACCTAGTGGATTTTTGGGTGTGGGCCTATGTGTGGCCTTTTGGTGGAATCCATTTACTCACTACCACCCCTCCTTCCACTATATAGTGGGTGGGTAGCTATTGATCTATACCTAATATAATAGTCAGGGTAGAACCCTAAACTCCCATTCCACTTTATCAAAACACAATACACCACCTTCCCTGATCCTCTACTATATACCTCCCAACATTAAGACACTCTACCCTATACTAATGTTATGAGACTCCTCTATTATGTCCATAATTATTATACACCTCCCTTTCTATTCACACTATGAAATCGACGGTGCCCCTTGTAAAGCACCCTGACAATTTCTACCTTTTCCAAGATAACACCCATACCACCACTTGGATGAAATACCTATGCCACCCTCCAACTACCATTCCATAATTTTTCAGTCTTCTTTATCATGCTTGATCCTATCACACACCTTCATCAAACTGTTGGATATTATAAAGTCAAGAGGTGGTTTGATCATCACGAGGGATAAGAGGGAGGGTGACCAAGGGAGGGAAAGGGGAAATGCGGTGACTAGGGTGGCCAAAAAAACCCTTTGTGAATCCATTATATAATGAGGGATATATTTTTAGCACACATTACACTAGTAGTGCACAATGGTGAGGTTCATGTTGATTGGTGTTAGTCTATCCACCATGTATTCTTCTCTATTAGGGTTAATACTTCCAACCATAATGACACAGATCTAATAATAATAATAATAATAAAAGGTTGTTTATGGGGATTTATTTAAATAATTTTTAAGAGAGATAAATTCAATAGTTTTTGGAATGGAGTAGGAATAAAAATTAAATATCTAAATTGAAGTAGATTAGTGGTTGTTGTAAGATCTAGACTTACTCAATTTTTTTTTGTTTTTATCTACTCATTGAATGAATACAATCCCTAATATTGTCCAAGGTATATTTCAATAGCATATCATCCAATAATTATAGTATTATAGATATATTTATAGATCTATTTTCATATCATTCATGTTTATTATTTTTTAAAGAACTGAAATGGGCCTGGTCTGAGGCTTGAAACCAAAGAAAAAATTATACTACTACTTAATAAGAACCCCCATTATGAGCATAAATATAATGATAAATTTTATATCTAGGTATCCATTTATGGATATATAAATGGTTCATATTTTTCATACATGTAGTATTAATTAATTTAAAAAATATTAATTAATTATTTAAAAATTCAACCACATTTTAATTACTCCAAAATTATTCCCAAGGGTAAACACTATTACCTAAAATCAACATAACCTCTTAGAAAATTTTTCTAGGTTGTTTTATTGGTTAAATATACAATTTCATTATTTTATGGGTATGAGGCTCCAAAACTCAATAATAAGATAAGACATCTATCAAGGAAAAACTTAGGTCACTATATTTACCTCACCTTTGAAAAAATTCATCCTAGAAAATAAAAAAAGTAAATATAATAAGATAAGTTTCTCATAATAAAACACAATGTGAGAGGATTATATTCCATTAAATATTATTTTTTTCATTATTATAGATCTAAAGATCTCTGTGATCTCAATACATAATAAAAAAACATCATCTTTGCATAAATTTTATTTGAACTTATATTTTTAGGACCTCTCTTTCCATAGATCCATAATAATGCTAGGATCATTTAAAGGAAATTCCTTGATAAAATCAAAATACCATGTTTCATGAACCATATCAAGGGTCTCTTACACATTGAATTTCCCATCCATAGGTTATCCTACTTCAAAAAAATAATCATAATCACAAACCATCAGTTTCAATATTGAAATGGTTCAATAACAGATGTATTTGTTGAGAAACTATCATATTACCCACCTTTATTGAATGAATCGAATGACTATCAAATGATTCCAAATATTACCACACTAAACTCGACCCTCTATGTATCAATGAATACAATAAATTGTTCTCATAAGAGATTCATGGATATATATATTCCTTGATCATTTCCACTTCAGTGAATTACCTCTCAAAATATGCACATATCAATATCATCAGTTGATAATATGAGAATAATAACACTATTCTCATTTCTCATCACCCTAAACTTAAGGAAGAGAAATAAATTAAAACTATTTACCATAGTTAGTTTCTTATCTATTGTTATATATAGATCAGTCAGGTAATTGTTTCTCCCTTATGAAAGATACAAAAGAACACATCAATCAATACATCATACTATATAAACCACTCTACATTTGGATCTTAAATTTTTAGTGATATATACTCTTATATAATATGAAGTAGATGGTCTTGATCTATTTAGGTAACCCCAATATATCATATATAGACCCCAATATAATGCCTACTAAAATTTAAGTGACTATGACTATAACCTATGGAAGTACATACCTTATTTTCTATTATTTATTGATTATATGTTTCAAAACTTATTAAATTATAAATTGAACTAATAATAATAATTGCTAGTAACATTGGATAAATATTAATCAAACTTTTTGACATATCCTAAATAATATCACTACTATCTTCCCTTAATATGTTTCTAGAGTTTCTATATAATGGAGACAACTGATTAATTGGTTAGTCACATACTTTTATAGACCAATGCTCTACCATGATGACCCTAGATCAAACTATATTCCATTACACTCATAATATGAATCATAAGGTAATATCACCATCCAATAACCCTTTAAAAATATGATAACTTGTATTGAAAACTCCATAAATAATTATCAGTCCATAAACTATGGGGAATTCATTATCCCTCAACTCCATATGTAGGGATTCATAAAATAACCAAGTGAATAATGCTAAATTGATTGATCTTAAATAATAAAAGGTTATCTCAGGGTGTCTAGAGTTATTCTATAAACTTTTAAAAAACTTGAACTTAAATAAATAATCATCATCAATCACTTATCCATCAAATCCCCAAACCCAAACATCATAGTGGATTGATATCATTTCAAAAACAATAATATATAAGATCAGTTAAATATTTATTATTATATTAAAAAACTATAAAAATTAATATTATTCATATGACAACAAATCATGTAACCTTCTCATTGAGAGAGTATAACTATAGGAAAACATCCAATCATATTCATCTAGATAAGGATCTCTTTCTTATATTCTAGATTTCCACCATAAATACTTCTCAAATGATAGAGCTTGAGGGGATAGATAGATCCGAATGATGGAATTTATAAGATAGTACCCTTATTCGTGAGATGATAAACCATCATTTCCTCTTAGATAATCTATCACAAATAATTGAACAATAGTGGATGATCTATGATTCTCAGAGGAAAATATATTGGTTAAGGGAGTTCTTAACCCTATGGGTGAAGGATATACACTTTAAAAGAGTACCTTCTTTGATAATGGAGGCCTCAAACCCTATTCTTCATAGATTACCTACTCTACTAATATAGGAACCATAATCTATACATCAAGGGAGTACATACTTCAATGATTGAAGACACATAGACGAGTTCTTAGGGGTGTACCTACAGTGCTGATGGAGGAACAACACCCCAATCATCACGAGGGTACCTTGATGTATCTAGCATATAGAAAACTCATGCCTTATTAATGATACAATGACTAAGGGAGTATGAGACCCCATAGATTATATGATCTAACCACATATTATTGATGATGGGCTGATTAGGGAATTCCTTATCCCATGCTTATACCAAGCACTCATTATAGTGAACCAGGCTTCTCATACATGGATATTACATATTTTTAGATGAATATTTAATAAATTACACAAACGCATGACTAAGGACCATAATAGTTTAGTGTCTTTGTAAACTTTGAAATATAAACACTGGTTCATAAGAGAGCTATGTCACCTCTCATTATATTCTTAACCACTACCACCCTTCATAAACATATCATACATAACACATATCATTATAACCTGGTGAAAGGAAACATAAGAATGGGTAAGATTATATGATCATTAAGGGTAAACAAGGAATATATGTAATCATAAAATGAGCATAAGGGTATGAGAACATGAACATATAATTTTAAAAGCATACCCTACATATCAACGATCACAATCTTGAATCATGGAAAAAATATTGGCAGTCCATAAGTAATGAATCATAAGGTAATCGAAGAATATGATCCATGAGAGAATAACATTGGTATAAGGAATAAAATGTTTTGTACACATAGGCATATAAAATCAATTCCATATTGTTCAAGCCTCTCTACCATGACCATCATAGTGAAAAAGTCCTTTATTGTAATGAGTTAACTCCTAATTACAGTCTTGTCTTACTGTACTGGGTTCACTGCCTATTCCAGCCATGTCTTAGTATATTAGTTTCACTCCCTATTACATCCATGTATATCTCATGAGATATAAAAATGTTTACCTACTGAATTAGAGGGAGATATAGGTCCCACCCGTAATATAATGAAATAATATTTATGAGTACCAAAAGATCATAAAAATTAATCACATCATAACCAATAAATTAAAATGGGTATCATAAAATTTTCATCATATCATAACCTATGGAAAATAGATAGGTTTCATAGTCATTTCATCATATAATAACCCATGAAAATAAGAGGGTTTCATAATAATTTATCATTGTATAATGCATGGAAGTGAATTGGGTTTTATAAAAAACTTATCATCATAAAAATTAACCATTTATAGAAAGAATAATAATGGTATATTTAAATCATATCCCTAGTAAGGAATAGGTAAAATCAAATAATGAAATATTAGATAAAAAATAATTTTGAAAGTTCATTTAGAAAGTTTATTGAGGAAAATATTCTTTTCACTTTGAAAAACACTTTTTAAAACATAAAAAATTTTGAAATTTTTTTATTTTAAAATAACCTTTAAAAATTATAAATTAAACTTTAAAAGTATTTTAAAACACTTTTTAGACAGAAAACATTTTCAAAATACATTTCTTTGAAAATAAACTTTGAAAAATTATAAGTAATCTTTTAAAATCATTCAAAACACTTTTTAAAAAATAATCCATTTTAAAAAACCTTTTATTTGAAAATAACCTTTAAAACAACATTTAATAACATTTTTGAAAACATTTTTAGAAAAAATGGTTTTTGAATAAAATATATTTATGATCAAAGAGATAAATAAAGTTGCATTTTCTTAAGAACATTTTCTTAATAATTTTAAATACCAAAGAGTGAAAAAATGGAACTATTACTTGAAGATATCATGAATAAGAACATGAGCCTCAGCCCAGTTGGTGAGGTATCCTTAAGTGCATCCACAAGACGCAGGTTCAAAAACTGGTAGAGGCATATTTCTAGGTACTGTAGTAGTACTGTAGCAGGACTGTACACTATGCGGTACTGTAGTAGAACTATACACTGTACAGGTATTGAAGCAGAACTATACATTTTGTGGGTACTGTAGCAGGCACTGTAGTAGTTATTGTAGCAGGTACTGTTCGGTACTGTAGCAGTTAGAACTATTCACCTTGGGCCACCAGTTTGGGCTTGGAGTCCTTAAGGCTTTCGGGACACCCAGGCCTTCGGGTCAGTAGGGATTTCGGGCCACCTTTAAGGCCTTCGGGCCACCTCAAGGCCTTCAGGCCACATGTAGTTTCCCCAGACACACTACAAAAAAGGAGCATCCCTAAAAGAGGATTCAGAGCAGGTGCACTCACCAGAGCAGAGCCAAATGGATTTTTCCGAATGAGAGGGTATGGCTATGCCATCGGGACCAGCCTGTGATTGCACGGGAAGCCTAGCCAGACGGCCATGCGAAGGTGGAGAGCTAATATCATGATGCAGATATTGGGGAGGGGTAGTTCTTTGTAGATATTCTAGTTAAATCCCCTAAGACCTTCGAGTCATGTAATCTCATAAGCCTACGAGCCATGTAATCTATGAGCCTACAGTCCTTGTAAGGGTCCCCCCTCATCCCTTGAAAGGGGGGTTATCAAAAATCAATAAAAAATGAAGGCCTTCGGGCCATTCAGGATATATCATGAATAACTCAAGGAGAAAAAAATAATGAGAATTCTTGAGAGGTAGATCATAAGATTTAAATATTGGAGACTTAATCATAGACAATCCCAATAAATAATGAAATTTTAACATAAAATATTTACAACTTTAGTAACATTGAATCATTATCCCCATGAAAGTATAAAATAAAATAAAATATAAAATATCATGAGGATGAATAAATTCATGATATTATATTTCAAATGGTCTTTATATACACCTTGTAAATGAATATAGGTTCTCAATATAACACACGTCTCAAAGAAGGAAAACTGATATAAAAATCTCTTACTGATTTGTTAACTTTTGAACCATAAAACCCATGAAAGAGAGATACTAAAATGGATATGTAAACCCAAATAGTTTTCTAAATAATAATCATAATAAAAATTCATTGGAATTATATACAAAACATAAAATAAATAGGCAGTGAATATGACATGTGTCTCACGAAAGTAAAAAAGAGAGATAAAAATCACCTACTGCATGAGTTACTTTTGGATCGTAATCCTAATTAAATAATAACATAAATAGAAACATTAATTATCATGAAATAAGGTAGATTAATGATATATCATTTCATAGAAAAGTATATACACTTCATAAATAAAATGAGTGGTGAATATGACCTAAGTCTCTCAGAAATAAAAGCGAGACTATGCCCATGGGGTGTTAGCCGAGTGGTACCCACTGGTTGTACCCCTTTCTCTCCATGGGAACTGGCGCAGGATCAAGTCCCACCAGGCTCGAACACTATTCGTATTATGAATAGGGTGATTAAAATCCATTTCTTAGATGGGGACATGGTGCGTACTTAGGCTGGTGGGCCCCCCCTCTGGGAGTCAGTGCTAGCAACACACGTTTTGCACATGAGCCTTAGCCTGGTTGGTAAGGACTCCGTAAGTGAATCCGGAAGACCTGGGATCAAATCCAGGTGGAGAAATTATTTTATGGTACTGTAGAAGTACTGTAGCAGGTACTGTAATGCAAACTGTGAAGTATTGTAGCAGGTACTGTAGCTGGAACTGTAGCAGGTACTGTTTGGCACTGTAGCAGCCAGAAATATACCCCCGTTTGGGATTTCGGGCCACCGATTTGGTCCCCGAGTCCTTTAAGGCCTTCGATCCACCCAGTACATTGGGTCAGTAAGGCCTTCGGGCCACCTCAAGGCCTTCCGACCACCTTAAGTGCAAATGAAAACCATACAACCTATAAAGAACAAGCTCTACAAGGAGGATGAGCAAGGAGATTTCACCACCGCAGAAGCTAAACGGATTGCAAGAATGAGAGGGTATGGAACCTGCCATTGGGACAAGCCTGTTAATGCACGAGAATGCCTAGCTGAACTTCCATGCAAAGGTGGAGAGTTGATTTCGCGATGAAGATGCTAGGGAGAAGCAGTTCCAAGTAGTTAGTCTGGGTTGTATGTAATGTTTGAAGCCTACGGGAAAATGAATTCCTCTAAGGCCTACGGGCCATGTAAATCCTACTCCTATGGGCCTTGTAAGGGTTCCAACTCACCCCTTTAAAGGCGGATTATCAAAAATCAATAAAAAAAATCAAGGCCTTCGGGCCATTGGATGGAAAATAAAAGCGAGACTATAAATCCCCTTACCTTAAGTCTTGACTTCTGTTGTACTCATTAAAAATTAATGTATAATAAATATAGGTTTATTATAAATATATCAAAGAACCATATTCTTAAATATCATACCATATATTATTTTTATAACTTTATATTACCTGTTTATTGATAATTCTAAGTTATTGTTGATTTTTGGGTAATAACCGCTTTATTTTTTCATATATGTTTTGACTTGTAATTTTCGGTCCTCTTAATTAGATCATGGTTAAATAATATTAATAATTTAAATAATGATATAAATATTATATATAAATATTATATATGTATTTATAGTAATCCATAAAATTTGGTTATGGGAAATGAAATACACCGTTCATAGGGACGGTATTCTGTATGTATGCATGAATGCTATTTCCATTTTGCTATCATATTGAAAGAAAGAAAAGTAAATGATGTATATATTTTATCATTAATATAGAATTTTTATTTCATATGTATCACATATTTTTATTAAACCCATCCTTAATACATTCTATGTGAAGTGTGAATGAATTACATCACTTTAGGAGGTGGTAGTCCACCGTATACACGAACGACGTTATCATATTCCCAAAAAATGGAAAACATAAAGGTATGTGTGATATAACAATTAAAAAATCATAATAGCATCATAAATATATTTTATAACATATATAAACTATAAATCCATCATCATTCCAACCTTCAAAGGCAGTAATGAAAAAACGAATGACATCTGTTCGTGAGGCGGTAGTCCACCGTACACATGAAAAATGAATTCATAACTATTTAATAGATGTGTGTGTGGTTTTAAGTTGTACCTTTAATATAAAAATATCTTAGTATATTTAATATAACATGTTTATTATATAATTTTGATATAAAAATAATTGAAGGGGTTTGAGGAGGAAATAAAACAAAAATGTTCATTGATGAACTTTACCTCTTCTACAGGTATCTTTCTTAGGTATGCACGAAAATCATTCCTTGTATGGATTTATTCCCAAAATAAGGATTTTATGATTACATGGGGGATTTTGGGAAGTTATTTTTGATGTGTTTGGTCTAAATAAATGGCATGAGAGGCATGATGAAGTGAGGAGACTGAGTTCCTTTTTATAGTTTAGGAGTGACATTCTTATAAATACTCAATAGTATTCACTATTAGGAGGTATACCATACCTCATATTCCTAAAAAAATGAATAATAATGGAGTTTATGTTTTATATAATCTATAAACACATAAAAAACAATTTTTATCATTTTTTTCCTTATACTTTAAGTTTACTCAATTTTACCTTTTTTGTTTTTAGAACGATGTCTTATTTTCTAACCGAGGTAATTTATACTTTAACAATAAATTAAGTTGAGTCCTATTAGAAAATTTAGAACCATTTATTATAAATATGGTATCTAATTTATAAAATTAAAATCACATGTTTATTGTAAATTAATTTTAACAAAAGAGAATGTAACACGCAAAATCACTACTTTAAACCTAACTGTGCGAAAAAAAGTTTTTACTATTTAGGGGTAAATATATTTATTATAATAGATAAATTGGTCCATAAATGAAAAATATTTTATATTTATTAAAATTTTAAAATAAATTGGTGGAATATAGATTTTTTAGTAATTTTAAATCATTTAATAAAATATCATTTATTATAAATTAACCTTAATGTCAGTTTTGACATTATTTAATTAATTTGAATATAAAAATTTAAATACAATGATATAATTTTAATATATTTAGTTAAAAACTATATAATATGATATATTAATCTAAAAAATTAATGTAAAATAATAATTCATTAAATTTACTTCACCTTTAGTATTTTTAGTACCATTTATTTTAGTTAATTATCAACTAATAATTATTATGTTGGGATTTCTTAAGTATTTTAAGTCGCTAATTCATCTATAAAAATTTGAGATAAATTATTATGATTAAATAAAATCATTTATATTTAAAAATAATATGTATAACTAAATCAAATTTATTTCTTTCCCTATCCCAAAGCATTATAGATATTAAAAGCAAGGATGGTTCCATTTTGTCTTTATCTTTACTTAACTTATTATATAAGTAACTTTGATAAAATATTGTCCCTAAAACTCAAAAAAATTATAAAAAATTAATAAGGGTATAAATATGTCCATAAAATGGGTTTTCTACAAGTTTTTGGTCATTATTACTCCTTATATTATAAGTTTGACCACTACTGACTGAATAGACTGAAGGCCTTCTTTTTTATTGATTTTTGATAACCACCCTTTCAAGGGATGAGATGGAACCCTTACAAGGCCCATAAGCTTAGAGATTATATTGCCTATAGGTTTAGAGAAATTATAGGACCCGTAGGCCTTAAGAAAATTATATAGACTATGAATACTTGAAACCACCCCTCCCCAACATCTACATCGTGATCAGCTCTCCACCTTTGCATGACTGTTCAACTAGCATGTCCATGTGCAGAGATGCACATGCTTAGTACCGATGGAAAATTCCATAACCTCTAATTATTTCAAATACTTTTCTCCCTACTATGGTGAATGTTCCATGCTCCTTTCCTCCTCTGGAGTTGTTCCTATAGATTCGATGAGAAAGAAAGTTTTTAAAGTGAAAATGTTCAAAAGTTTACAAAGTTTTTATATCCAATTTCAATATGAAATTGATTCAAATTACCTAAATTGGATTAATAGATTCATAATTGAACTAATTATACTTTAAAAAAAATTTAAAATATAATTTATCTATTTAAATAATTTAGTTGAAAAGACAACCTTCAATAAAAATTCAGTATTGTTTCCACTATTTATCAAAAAATAAAACTTTTTAGAAAAAATCAAAAAATTAAACCAAATATAATTTTAACATTATGATTATAAAAACTAATTTTATTTTATCAAATTAATTTTCCTAAAATATTAAAAAAAATAATTTTATTATTTTCCACAAAAATAAATACAAATCATTTTTTTTGAGAAAATAACATTTTCAAAACATATAAACACATTACCCAAAATTATATATTTTATTATAAAGATATTTTATTTATGTAAAACCATTATACATAATATTTAAAAATTATTTATTACTATTCATACCACTAAGTTTAACATCTAGGTTATAACAGTCGTGTTTGAATAACTATATTAATAATATACCATGGTTTTGTTAAAACTCAATGTTGTGTACACTACAATCTAACCCATGGTTGCATTTAATGCAAGATTAACTTGGTGTTGTGTGTAACATAATACTAGATTAGTGTTTCATGTAATTCAAGATAAATTCAAAATTTTTTAAAATTAAAAATATAAATAGGATTAAATTAATTTGAAAAAAATATTTCAAAAAATATCAGGGTGTTACATTTTACCCCTTAAAATGAATTTATCCCTAAAAATTCAACTTGGTCATCAAAGGTTTTAAATTTGAAAATACCTTTATATAAAAATACAACATACCAATGAATAATAAAAATTCCTTTAAAAAGGGAATGTTATAAACACAACGGTTACCCAAAGTAACTCATAACTATATTTCCACACAGGAGAACGTAGGTGGCAAGTGAAAACATAGACATAGAAGAGAAAACAACACCCAAATATTGATAGAGAATGATAAATAAAATTGATCACAATAAATTGGGTGATCCAAATAAATTTAGCAACAACAAAACTATAAACTAAATAGTAATTAAAAATCTTATTTATATCCTCAAAAATGACGATAAAATGAATTTTTTTTATTCTAAGATCATTTTACTAATGTTGGATAATTTTCATGAGAAGATATAATTACTTGATTTAATTCCATTTTATAAGAATAATACCACCCTATGGTTGTGCCTTGATCAATTTCCACTTCATCTCTTACTCCAAGAAATTATTTTTTTTGTTTTAATCACTAAATAAGATCTATAAAATAAGGATAAAAATTTATTTATGTCTTTAGTTATTATGAAAACAATAAAGTTAATATATGTTAAGAATAAATATTCATATGGTGAAGTAATACATTAATATCTAAAAACTCATCCGATATTTGACTTAAACCATTCCATAAATGGTTAACCTTATAACCCTTCCCAAAAAATAATTTTTTTTAAATAAGGTCTCTAAATTTCTCAAAATAATCTTAACATTGATCCACCATACATCATAAAGTAGCTCTTGATTGTCACATACCATACATGTGAATAATTTTATCATGTATTCTCTTGAAACATATTAATAACATGAATTACCATAAAACCTTATTTAAAACATATATTCTTTATTATTTCTTAAATAAAACACATTTTTTGGAGATATTACTTAAATAAAAAAATGCTAAAAACTCCATCAATGATAACATAAAATAACCTATAAACAAATATTTTATCACTTATAAGGCCATCAGTTGTATCCAATTTACTTTATCCATATCAATCATATCTTTATCCAAACTAAAAACTATTTTATCATTCTTGGGAACATGTAAATGGTTATCTTATATTAATTATAAAATACAAACCTTACATTAAATCAATTTCTAGGTCATCAGTACCATTCAACATATTATTCTTTTATACATATTTTCTTTCACATTTAATCAGTAGTATATTTATCATAATAAATTTATCTATTACTCACACCACCTTACAGATTCTATTCACAAGATCTCCACTTAAGACATCGATTTACATAATTACCATACTTACCACATATAAGGAATTTAATAGTCAATTATGTATTAGGGATACCATTATTCCAATCCATTTAATTGACTAAACTTTTAATTTTCCCTTCACAATTACTTGCTTTATGTCTTTCTTTTACATAGACAAAATATCTTCCCTTTCCTCTAAGACATTTACTTGGGTTCTTCTTCCCACATTATTGAAAAAAGGAAACTAAATCTTCTTTCCTCCATGGTATACACTAGATTAACTCTTAGAGAACTCTTTACTTATCTTATTTTGTAAGTTTAAGATTTGGTTAAGGTACATTTTATTAATCATGTTCCTTGAAAACTGATTAAGTATAATCAAAACATATGTTACTCTTGTCATCATCCCATTTGGATGCTCATCAGAAAATTGCCTATCACATTCAATGTTAAACCAATTCCTTCTGGTCCCTGCCATTGAATAAAATCAAAATCATACTATGAGAAACACTAATCATAGTGAAAAACCCCATAATGCTAAAAAATCACTTATAATATGTCTAAATCATGAAACCTTATTCTTTAATATATGACACCTTAAATTTATCCTAGGTTATTAATATTAATCTTATATTTAAATATTTAATGAGGGTTCATAATAAGTTTGTGAATTTATAAAGCATATCCCTCAAGAGTATCATACCAGGTGTGAAGAAAGCCCTGTTTCTTTGCACCAATTCCAGATCAAGTCTAGCCCAATATGGTGTTTTTTGGGTTTTTACCCCTATGTACATCGGTTCCAAATCCACATTTGCCTATAATATCTATATTGTGATTTAATTTCTTGGAAGACACTCACTCTATCATTTACCAAAATTCAAATTATCCTTAGATAAATCACTAGATATATTCTTATAAATATCCCTAGGGATTTCAGTAAATTTTTCTCTCCTAGTCTATAAAGTTAACTAAACCTTTTCTTTGATACAAACTATAGCAAACGAGGTTTCTCATACCTGGATATTATATCTTTTTAGATGAATATTCAATATATTACACAAACACATTCCTAAGGATCATAACAATTTAGTTTATTTGGAAACATGGAAACATAAACACTGGTCCATAAGTGGTCTACATCATCTACCACTACATTGTTGACAACTAGTACCCTTCTTAGAAATATAATACATAAAATGTAATGAAATAAATTTTCTCAAAGTTATGGACCATTTTTTTTGTTTTAATACTTTTTTTAATCTTTTTAAACATTCCCTATGGCATAAGGAAGTTTTTGGGATTTTCTAAGGATAGTTTGGAGCCTAGATCTATAAGAGATGGAGAAACAGAATGGGATTCATGGTTAGCACATGGTTAGTGATAATTGTATGACTCAAGAGTGTGAGGTACCCAATGCATAGGGGAGGACACCTGGTTAGTTTGAAACTATGCGAGCCGAGATACATGATTGTGCGATATTTCCGACCTCGGTGATAGAGGCTTACTGCACAGATCGTGCATGGTTTGGAAAATCACTCCTCTAGCCTATGTAGGTGATGTTCAAAGGTAATGGGTGGTTCATGGTTGGTTCAATATTTTTTCAACCATGTGTCCAAACCATGTGACCCTATTTTAAGGGGTGATTTAAATATTTTTCCCTAAAAATGTTTTTAAACACATTCCTTATTTATCCCTTCATGTCTAGCATGAAACACTTCTACCCATCTCTCATGATCTCTCCATCCTTCTAACCTAGGGATATTGAGTGCTTCTTCTTCTGAACTCGAAATGTATTGATGTAAGAATTTTTGGATAGCTAGTGGTAATCTCTCAAATCCTATTGTTTCCATTCTTAGTTTCTATTCTCATCTATTTCACTATTTTGGTGTGAGATCATTCAGCCTATTTTCTGGGCATTGGTCAGTTTCTATGATTTATTTTGTTCTACTTCAAACATGAAGCTGATATTAGATGATGAGTTGTTTAAGGTTCTAAGGTAGGTGTTCTAGTTGTATTATCTAAAAACAATAAGGTTTTCATAGATTTTAAATTTTTTGGGACCAAGTTGGATGGATAAAGAAGTAAAAAGGATTTACTATTATATAGTGTTGTCTTTTTTTGTCAAAGAAGATAAACCAATTCACTTGGTAAAGGACTTTGAAATCAAATTATGATTTTATGATTTGTGTTTCAAAAATATCATAAGTTAGGAGAACATGTGATTCAAGCCTTATGAAGTAAAGGGGGAGTAAAAGGTGATGCCAATCATATTCGGTTTTGATTGGAATAAAAGATGCTAGTGGAAGACAGGGAAGTTGTAGTACTTCTTGTTGAAAATATGACAATGATAAAGGTTTTAGATCAAAGAATATATATCACAATAGATATTGTTCATGATGAAAGTAGTTGTATTCTGAATATTCCAGATGATAGTGAAGCAACATTGGTGTTCTTACCGAAACAAATTTTAAGACGGCGTCGTTTCCTAGTGTTTGCCAAATTTTTGGGGCTAAAAATTGGGAGATGGAGAAATGTGATTTGGAAAAGGATAATGTGTGAAAGTTTGAGTATGTATTGGTATTTTGCGTGCAAGTGGAGTTCCATGATCCGAACATCAAAATCTGGAAAAGGAGAGGCTTGCGCGGAAGATTGGTTTTTGTGCGGAAGATTGAAGAGAGTTGGGAATGTTGTGCGCAAGGTATGATTCAGGGTTCAAACATTGAAAAATGTAAAAGGAATAAAGTGAAAGAAATATTCAAGAAGTGCACAAAATATGTGGTTGATGTGAAAGATACTTATGCGCCCAATGCGATATCAAATGGGGTTTTGCATGACGCGTACGAATCTTGTGCGACACATCGGGGTTTTTGCACGTGAGGGTTGGTGAGGTCTATAAATAAGAGGTGACCCCCTCACATTAAATAATATTGAAACCTAGATAAATTCCATGATCTGAGGCACGAATGAATTTTAAGTAAAGGGGAGTGTGCGAAAGAAATAGAATTGCGTTCAAGAAGTGAGTTGCGTGCAAGATTGAAGTTGCGCACAAGAGTTGTTTCACGACAAAAGTCAAATCTTGTGTGCATGGAATAAAATTTGTTTGCAAGGAACCTATAGGGGTGTGAAAACGATTTGGGTTCTTCTCATATATTCAGTTGTGCATAAGACAGTTCTTACTGGCTTTTGGGTAGGAAAGTGAAGATTTTTAGTTCAGAGAATACACCTGTTCAATTGTAAAGAAGCACTGAAATATGTAATTTCCTATTTGTACTAAGAGGGTGAGCACACACTTGCATATTTTTCTCTAAGTTCTACACGAGTGTAAGGGTATATCCAACTCATTGTATTCCACATCAAAGGGTTATTTTCTAGTGGATTGTGTGGTACTAGATTGTTCCCGTACCATACCAAGGATGTAACTACACTTGTTGAATAGTGAACCTTATAAATCTTGTGTTCTTGTAGTTGTGTGTGTTTAGTAGAGAAGAAACTCTTTTCCAGGAGGCGAAAGTTGTTTTAAAATTAAGGAAACATAAAAAGAAAAAGGATATCACTGATTCACCCCTCCCCTCTCAGTGATACTTGGATCCTGACTGGGAACTTCAACATTGTGCCATATTCCAACCATTGTTGTGCATTTCCCAAAATGTGTTCTACCATTCAAAATAAATTCAAGCATGTTGTTATAATCCCATGTACCCTTGATAAAGGATCAAAGGTTTTTGAACTTGTTCATTGACACCCCTTTGGGTGTGCTATATTGATTTACCTCTATTATATAATTATTTAATAGACCAAACACCACCTAAGTTTTTAGCTTGACATGGAAATAAAATTTACCTATTTTATATAATTTTATATATGATAAAAGAACCTTATAAGTGTTTGGATTTACCATAAAATTGATTTTATTTTCCTTGATAAATTAATTAGCTTGTTTAAATTGAAGGGAAATGGATGACAAGGTCACACCTTGTATTTTATCATTATAAACCCAAGCTATTTAAATTGTATACTTTTGGATATTTGTGATATATTGATACAAATGAATTAGAAGTGATTCATCATGGTTATTATTATCATTATGATTACTTCATTTCTATTGGATGGTGAATGAAGGTTACGGGACCTGTTAGGAATGAAATTTCACTTCCCCTTACATTGGGTGTTGGGCATGATGTCTCACACCATTATACTTTTATTTGGTTTATGTGAATGATGTTACACATTACTCTATATCAGGTGTTGGGAATGATGAATCAACCCACCATATTGAGTGACAGGCATGATGTCTCACATTTAAATGGTATTTAGGGCCTGTACCCTTTACTGGAGTCCATAGATCATTAAACTAGTTATGGACACCTGAGTCACACCCCAGGTCCAGCTTGAACCTAGTATCCATGTATATTCCAACTTATGACCTCAATTACTTAGCTCATATACATGTATATAGTATATAACCACACACACAAACACACACACACATATATATATATATTATTACTTATATATATAGCCCTCAGATCAGACATATTCAGGACTGTGCCAAAGTAGGTAGAGTCTGCCAAGTGTCCAAATGGAACCTGAGCCAACTGGAATTTATTATTCATTATTGTTTATTATTCATTTTACATGCATACTGATATGATATTCACACTGGATTAATTATTTATGGACACAATTGGTGGTGGCCTACTGAGTTTATCTCAAACCGTACTCGGGAAATGTTTGGTACTTGAGTTGACTTCTTGTTAGCATGTATGGATAAAAGAAATCTCCCTATATAGATGCTTGATTTGTTTTACCTATAGATTGAATCATGTTAGAAGAGGACCAAGAATATGATCATGATTCTAGTGAAGTGGTATTTTGTCCTCTTTGTATTTTTTGTATAGCATGTTGTATATTCCTGTCCCCTGTATCCCCTATTTACATTTTTATGCCATCATTCCATGACATCATCATTTATATGACTCATCCTATGGAATATCTATTATTATTTCAGTTTCATGGTTATTTAAGCTTCTAAATTTGATTATAATTTTGTTTATGCTGTTCCATCTGCTTTATAATTCCTCTGTTGTTGTCTTTTTATTGATTATATCTATTGGCTAATTAAGGTGTAATAACCAATATATGCAGGAAAACACCATAAATATGATGTCATTTTTTATAGGGAAAATATAATTGGATCAATTAAAATATCTATATCAATATAAATGGTTTTTTCCTATATATATTGGTTATTACACCTTAATTATCCAATTATACCATGTTGTGGGTCCTGGACCTACTAGTTATGGACTGTGAGATGTATATCATATATACAAGATTATGAACATAAATTATGTTAAAGTATTTAAAATCAAATGCTTACTGCTAAATGGGATGCCAATTTTAAAGTAAAGGGTGTTTTACTCTATACATTATAATTGAAACTCCATATATCTGAAACCCTATCATGTTATATGATACCTATACCCAAAAATAGCCTTAGTAGTGGGTAGTTGGGAGTGTCACTTACGTTCTTATGACTTGTTATGGTTTTTATTTATCACATAGATCTAGATTTTAGAGTAGGTAGAGAGGTGTGATCTTTTCTATAGGAAGGTTGTATAACCATATTATTTTCTATTTGTAATATTTCAACTAATAATTCTATTTTGTGGTGTGCATTTGGCATTATAAATAATTACACCATGATTACATCAAACCATACACCAAGAAGGCGGTGTTCACCATGCAATAGAGGTGGTGGGACTTGATCCACTAGTGATACCTCCTATAGCTCCACCAATAGAACCACCTAGTATACCTAATATGGGAACTGACACCCAATTTGAAGAGGGATTTTCTATATGATGAAAAATATGCAAGGTGTCACTCGACCTACCTCGATTATGGAAGATTTGACTCAGGAGTTCCAACTGTAGAATTATCCAACCTTTTTTTGGAATGGAAAACCACATTCTATAGAGTCTTGGCTAGAGGCCATGATTTTTATTTTCAAGTATCTAGAGATTCCTATAATGAAAAGGGTGAAACTCATTGCTTACATGATATTCTATTCTACAAAGTGATAGTGGTTTATCATTACCCAAGTGAACTAACATTGAGATTTTATTTAGGAGTATTTCCAGATGATCTTCTATGAATACTTATTTCCATATACATTGAGGCCTGACTAGGATAGAGATTTTATGATCCTATAGTAAGAAGGCATGTCTATCATGGAATATTATGCTCATTTTAATGAGTTGGAGTAGTTCAACCTGACTATAGCGTGTGATGGTCTTATGACTTCCAGGAGATTTGGGGATGGGATAGTATATTCCATCCAATAAAGGGTCAATGTATTTTGGATAATAATTTTTTCTAAGATCATAAAACAGGATATCATTATGGAGAGAATTTTGAGGGAATATGATGATGTGAATTAGGGTGGTTCAACACCTAGACCTTGCAGTGTTTCTTCTAGAAGATGAAAGCAACACTTTGAGGTTTCTCTTAGGTGTTGCAGCAATTAGACAACTTGCATTGAAAGATTACTTTTTGGTCACTAGTATGGTAATATAGGACAGACCAAACCTTAGTGTATGTGTGACCTAGTGGAGTTAAAAGGCTGCAAAAGGATGGGGGAATATCTAAAGCTTCTGTAGGGATTTTTCCATTAGTTCCTAACAAGTGGGTATCTCCACCTCTCCCATGTTTTGGAGAAGGACCATTAGTATCTCTCAAGGTAGGAAAATGGAATACCACCATCTACTCAAGTCAAGGTGGTGGTTGAGGAAGAGGTAATAAAACTCAGTAATTACTATTCTAGCAAAGCGTTCCTTCTTAGGATAGTTAGGTTTTGACTCAGGGATGTGGTATAGGCCAGTTGCATACAGTGTTACCTTTTCTATAAGAGTAGAGCAACATAACTTCTACTTTTCAAGGTACTATTCTAGTCACCTGTACATTAGTGTCTGCTTTATTTGAATATAGGTGCTTCATATTCCTTTATATCTGGGACAATTATGGAGAGTCTAGGCATCAAGATAGAGTTTTAATATGGTGTCATAACACTCGATACCCCATTGAGCATCCAATCAAAGAGTATTCCTCATTGTTAGGATTTTCCCATTGAGATATGAATATATCTCTTAGAGTGGGATATTTTCATCCTCGACATGAAAGGATTTGATGTAATTATTTGGATGGACCAGATAGTTTTCTACTGAGGCCATATTGACTATTATCTCCATAGGGTGATGTTAATATCCTCGAATTGTGGTAGACATGTCATAAGGGAGAATGAGATGTCCACACATCTCGAGTTGGACCTAAGAATCATGGCATAGGTAGGGTGATAACCTAGATTTCTAGTCACTTATTAGATGATTAGGGGTTATGTACCATTGATTTACCTCCTTTGGTGGATAGTTTTAGGTAAATCTACCCTAATGAATTTTTTGGGATACCTTTAGTGAGAGAGGTATAATTTACCATTGAGCTAGTTCTAAGAGCCACACCAGTGTCCATTCCTCCTTATAGGATGGCACTTATAAAGATTCTGGATCTCAATAAATAGTTGTAGTACTTGGAGTATAAGGGTTTTATATTCCCAAACACTTCTCCATGGTGTTCACTGGTCCTTTTTTCTAGGAATGACGACAATATCTTCATGCTTTTCATGGATTATCGATAGTTGAACAAGATTATGGTTAAAAAATGATATCCAATACCTCGAATGGATGACCTCTTTGATCAACCATGAGGAGTGAGGGTATTCTAAAATATTGATTTGAGGTTGGGTGATCATCAGATGTGAGTCAGGTATTCAGACATACCACATACATATTTTCGTAGCAGGTATTGTCGTTATGAGTATTTGGTAATGCAGTTCGGTCTCACGAATGTGCCAGCTATTTTCATGGTTCAAATGAATCGGGTTCTTGACCCATATTTGAATTCATTTATGTTATTCCTTTTGGATGATATATTAGTGTATTCTCGTTCTCAATATGACCATGCCCAAGATATTTTGTTCATAAAACATACACTGAGAGAGAACTATCTTTACGCTAAGCTTAGATAATGACACTTTTGGATTGATAGAGTTTACTTCCAGGGTTATATCATCTTAGAGCTATGAGTTTTAGTAGACCCAAAGAAGGTGTAAGATATAGTTTCTTGGGAGAAACACAAGAACAAATTGGATATATAGAGTTTATTAGGGCTATCCAGGTATTATAGACTCTTCAACCGAGATTTTTCATTCCTAAAAGTGCTTCTTATTGGTTTTACTAAGAAGGGTGTGAAATTAATATGATAAAAATCTTGTAAAGTATCCTTTCAAGAGTTGAAGGGAAGATTGAATTCAGTGTCGATCCAGATTCTTCCAGATCCAAGAAGGATTTTTACCATTTTCTGTGATGAACCAGGTATTGGGAGGGGAGATATTCTGATGGAGGATGAGTGAGTCATATCATATGGGTCTCATCAGTTGAGGCCTCATGAGTAGAATTACCCCACACAAAATCTTAAGCTATATTCTATTGTTTATTCTTTATGATACTGGAGACATTATTTTCTTAGAGATCATTTTGTGGTGTTCATGAACCAAAAAAATCCTCAAGTATATCTTCACACAATGTGATCTCAATTTCAAGTAGTGCATATGGGTTGAGTACCTACAATCATTCGATTTAAAACTTTCTTATACACCTAGTAAAGGCAATGCTATAGCTGATACTTTGAGCCAGAAGACTTAGAAACATACAGTTTAGGAGGCTAGTGTTGAGTTGAATCTCATGGAATTTTTTTAGAAATGAACATTATGGTTCAGGAGGACCATGGGAAAATAATTCTATTTTCCTTAGAAGTGACCACTACCCTTCTAGAATAGGTGATAATGAGGTAGATTTGGATCCTGAGGGCCTTGTCATAAGGGAAAGTATCTCAGTTGATGATACATCTTCTAGTTGGACCATGGATGAGGATGATACCTTATGCTTTCATGGACATTTCGGGTTCCTAGAAGACATCATAGATGAGCTGATGTAGGAATTTCATGACTTAGTTTGTGTGGTACATCTTGGAGTCACCAATATGTATTTAGACTTATGTATCCATTATTGTTGGCTTGGTATGAAATGGGAGATAACAAGATTTATCACTTGGTGTTCCACCTGTCATTAGGTGAATACAGAACATTAGAGACCAGTAAGAATTTTACTACCATTATCCACTACCATGTGGAAATGTGAGGATGTTTCCATGGACTTTGTGAATGGTTTTCCTAGATCTACTTAAGGTAATGATACATTTTGGGTAGTCATTGACTGTTTGAATAAGGTAGAATATCTTTTTACAAATCCAAGAGACCTTTTCGGTAGATGAACTAGGGATTCTATATTCCAGATAGGTCGTACATACTCATGGAGATCCATGTTCTATCATATCTAATAGGGTTTTTCACTTCATGTCTCGATTTTAAAAAGGTTTGAAAAAGACCTTGGGGTCACAAGTGATTTTGACCATGACTTATCACCCTCAGAACAATAGATAGACAAAGTGTATAATTCAAGTGTTATAAGACATGCTCTGTGTCCTCGATCTTGGGATTTATTGGTAAAAACACATACCCCTAGTTTATTTCTCTTATAATAATAAGTTTCAGGCTACCATTTTGATGGATCCTTATGAATCCTTACATGCTAGGCCTTACCGATCACCTCTATACTGGTTAGAGGAAGTGGATGCATATTTTCTAAGACCATGTCCTATCCATGAGACTTCAGTGAAGGTCCAATTTATTATAAAGTGCATGTTGATAGCCTAGTAAAGACATATGTCATATGATGACTGATACTCGTGACCTCTTGAGTTTGATCAATGACCGGGTTTTCTTGAGAGCTTCATCTAGGATGGGAAATAGACAAATTAATAGGTAGGGTAAGATTTCACCTCAGTTAGTTGGCCCCTTTTAGCTTTTGAAATGAATTAGGCCAGTGACGTACCATATAGAGCTTCCTTAGAGATACCGGTCTATGACTAATTTATTTCATGTATCTTAGCTTCACTGATATTATCCAGACCTGTCACATGTTTTACAACCAAAAGAGGTTGAGTTGTATGTGGATGCTTCTTTCAAGGAGTATCTAGTGCGTATCATGGATCAAAGTGATAAGAAACTCTATGATAGGTTAGTTCCTTTAGTACAGGTACTGTGGAAGCACAACCAAGCACAAAATGGGACCTGGGAGTGGGAATCTAATATGCGAGCCCAGTGGCTGGAGATTTTCCCATATGACCCCTCTTTACCTTCACAAGGCCAACTCGAGGATGAGTTACTTTAAGGAATGGGGTTATAAAAACTTGAATTTTCTCAAAGGTATGAATATTTTATTTAATTTTGAATCTTTTTTAATCTTGGTAAATGTTCCCTATAGCCTAAGGAAGGTTTTTGGGAGCATCCATGGATTGTTCTGATCCTGGATCTTTGAGTGATAAAGAAAAAATGGGTCACATAGTTAGCGCATGGTTAGTGATAACCATGTGACTCAACTATGAAAGGTATCCAGTGTATAGGTAAGTCTTCATGGTTAGTATGAAACTGTTTTAGTCGAGGCACACACCCATGTGAGATTTATTACCTCGGTGATAGAGGCGTACTGCACAACTTATGCATGGTTAGGAAAACCATACTCCTATCCTATGCAGATGATGTTTAAAGGCAGTGGGTGGTTCACGGTTGGCGCATGGTTTGGCCAATCATGTGACCAAATAGTGAGACCCCATTTTAAGGGGATATTTTACTATTTTACCCCTAAAATGTTTTAAAACCCATTCCTTCCTTCTCCATTCATTTCCAATGTGTATCACTTCTTCCCCTCTCCCGTGAGCTCTCGCTCCTTCTAACATAAGGATCTTGAGGGACCCTCATCAAAAATCCAAATGGATCACTGTTGGAAGAATTGGATAGCTATAGTTAATTTCTAAAATCATCTTACTTCCATTATAAGTTTCTATTCCCTTATATTGCACTATTTTGGTGTGATATTATTTGCTATATTTTCAGGTCATTAGTTTGTTTCTCCAATTTCTTCTATTATACTTCAAATATGAAGCTGATATTAGATAGGGAGTCATATAAGAACCTAAGTTATGTGTCCTAGTTGTCTTCCCTAAAATTCATGATGTTTTCATAGATTTTCTATTATGCTGGACGTTGGATATTTCTGCATGTTTCCTAAAATGCGTTCTACCTTTCTAAATAAATTCAAACATGTTGTTATACTCCCATGGACCCTTAATGAAGGATAAATAGTTCTTGACCTTATTCATTTCCAACCCTTTGGGTGTGCTAAATTGATTTCCCTCTATTATATAGTTATTTAATTGACCAAACACCACCTAAGTGTTCATCTTGACTTGGAAAAATAATTTCTACCTTTTATATAATTTTCAAGATGATAAAATAATATTATAAGTGTCTGTATTGGAAATAGAATTGATTTTACTTTCATTGATAAATTAATTGTCTTGTTTAAATTAAATGGAAATGGGTAGAAAGGTCACACCTCATGTTTTATCATTATGAACTTAAGCTATTTAAATTGTTCATAGTTGGATATATGTGCTATATAGATATAAATTCATTTGATATGATTCCTCATGGTTTTTATTATCATTATGAATACACCATTATTATTGGATAGTGAACGATGGTTGAAGGACTAGTTGGGAATAATGTTTTACTCCCCCTTACATTGGGTGTTGGGAATGATGTC
Source organism: Viscum album (assembly GCA_963277665.1). NCBI lineage: Eukaryota > Viridiplantae > Streptophyta > Magnoliopsida > Santalales > Viscaceae > Viscum > Viscum album. The sequence goes on from OY728165.1 coordinate 448,616,369, forward strand.
TCACACCGTTATACTTTTATTTGGGTGATGGGCATGATTTTACACATTCCTCCATATTGGATATTGGTTACAATGACTCACCCAAGCATATCAAGTTATGGGAATGATGTCTCACATTCATAGGAGATATAGGGCTTGTACCCTTTTCTAGAACCTATAAATCATTAGACTAGTTATGAATGCCTGATTTATGCCCCGGGTCTAGATAGAAACTATTATCCATGTATATGGATACTTATATCCTCACATACTTAGCTCATATACATGTATACAATATATAACTATATATATATATATTATTAATTATATATATACGGTACTCATATTAGACATATTTCAGCCTATGTCGAAGTAGGTAGAGTATTCTAGGTGTCATTGTGAAACCTGAGCTGACTGATATTTATTATTGAACATTGTTTATCATTAATTTTACCTACACACTACTATGATATATACACTAGTTGAATTATTTCTAGACACCATTGGTGGTGGCCTACTGTGTTTATCTCAAACCCAACTTAGGACGCATTTGGTACCCGAGTAGACTTCATGTTCGCAAGTATGGATAAGAGAAAGCACCCTGCTATAAATGCTTGATTTGTTTTACATTTAGCTTGGAGCATGGGAGAATAGGGATGAGAATATGCTTGTGATTATAGTGGAGTAGTATTTTGTCCATTTTGTATTTTTTGTATAGAATATTGTATATGCATGTGCCTTGTATCCCCTGTTTCAATTTTAGTATATTAGAATGACATAATATAATCATGTATATGAATAAGCCAATGAAATTTTGATTATTGTTTCACTTTCTTGGTTATTTACGCTTCTTTAGTTGATTATAATTTTGTTTCTGCTATGCTATATGATTTATTAGGCTTATGTTGTTGTTTTTTTTATTGATTATATTGATTGTTCCACTCTAATATAAGTGTATAGTATCTCCACTATACCAGTTTAGACCCTTGATTCTAGTCGATAGCCTTTGGAATATGGGGATGCACACTTGAGGGCATGTCACCCACTGACTCAAGCCATCAGTTAAGTGGATCCTGAGTTGGGATATTACATAACACATATATTTATAACCTGGGGAAAGGAAACAAAAGAAAGGGTGAGCTTAGATGCCTATTAAGGGTAAAAAAGGGAGATATATAAGCGTAACATGAGAATAAGGTTATGAGAATATGATAATGAAAATTAAAAAGAATACCCTCCATATCAAAGATCACAATCTTGAATCATGACATAAATATTGATAGTTCATAAGGAATGAATCTTAAGGGTATCAAAGAACATGATCCATGAGAGTATAACATTGGCATAAGGCATAATTTTTTTGGCATACACATAAGCATAAAAAATCATTTTCATATTTTTCAAATATCATTACCAAGGCCATCATAGTAGAAAAAGGCCTTTACTATACCAAGTTCACTCCTCATTCTAGCCCCATTTTACTAAACTGAGTTCACTTGCTGTTCTAGCAATGTCTTACTATACAAGGTTCACTCCCCATTCCAAACATACATACCTTATGAGATATATAAATATTTACCTAATAAATTGGGGGGAGATATTGGTCCCACCAGTCATATAATGAAAAACATATTTATGTGTTTCACAATATCATAAAAATTCATCATATCATAACCCATGAAATGAAACAGGTATCATAAACTGTTATTCATATCATAAATAGTGGAAAAGAGATAGGTTTCATAGTCATTTCATCATAGAATAACCTATGAAAATAATTGGGTTTCATAAGAATTTAATCATGGTATTACCTGTGGAAGAGATAAAAGTTTTATCAAAAACTTTTCAGCATAAACATAAACCATTAAGAAAATTAATAATAATGGTATCCTTTGATCATATCCTCATTAAGTCATAGGTTAAATCAACAGATGAGATCATAGATGGAAAATAATTTTGAAAGAACATTTAAAACATTTCTTGTGAAAAATATCCTTTCTGATTTAAAAAAATGATTTTTAAAACATAATAAATTTTGAAAACATTCTTATTTTAAAATATCCTTGAAAATTATAAAGGAATCATTGAAAATCATTTAAAACACTTTTTAAGAATAATTTTTTTTGAAATCCTTTTCATTAAAAATAAAATTTGAAAAATTATATATAAATATTTAAAAAAAATTTAAAACACTTTTTAAAATATCAAAAATTTTTATAATACTTTAATTTTAAAACAAAAATTGAAAAATTATTTAAAAAAATAAATTTTTTAGAAAACATGGTTTGGGAATAAAACACATTTCCGACCAAAGAGAGAAATAAAGTCGTATTTTATTAAAAACAATTTCTTAATAATTTTAAATACCAAAGAGTAAAAAAATGGTACCATTACTTGAAGATATCATGAATAACTATAGGTTAAGAAAATTAATGAGAATTATTGATATTTAGATCATAATATTTCAATATTGGAGACCTAATAATAAATACTTCCGATAAACAATGAGATTGTAACATAAAATCATTACCACTTTGGTAACATTGTATCATCAGCCCCATGAAGGAATAACATAAAATGAAAAAATAAAATATCATTAGGATGAATAAAATCATGATATTTCACATAAAATGGGATTTATATTCACATATTTAAAGAATATAGGTTCAAAACATAATGTATATCTCAAGGAAGGAAAATTAAGACAAAAATCCCTTACCGATTTGTTAACTTTTAAACCATAAAACCCATGAAAGAGAGATCATAAAATGTATCTATAAACCACAATAGTTTTAAGTATAAGAATCATAATATACATTCATGGGAAATATATACATCACATACAAGAAATATGTGGTGAATATGACATGTGTCTCATAGAAGTAAAAAGTGAGATGAAAATCCCTTACTGCTTGAGTAACTTATGGATCACAATACCCATGAAAAAATAACATAAATTGAAACATTAATTATCATGAAATTAGGTATATTAATTATATATCATTTAATAGGGTATTATATACACCATATAACATAAAAAAAGTGAATATGTCATAAGTCTCTCAGAAATAAAAGGGATATTAGATATCCACTTACCTAAAGTCTTGAATTCTTTCATACTCATTCAAACATCATGCATAATAATTATAACTTTATCATAAACATTTCATATAAACATATTCATATATATCATACAATATATTATTTTATCATGACTTTATATTACCCATTCATTAACATTTCCAAGCTAAATTTGTGTTTCGGGTAATAATTGTATTGTTTTTCAAATATGTTTTGACTTGTAATTTTTGGTCCCGTTACTTAGATAATGGTTTCATAATATTAAAAATTTAAAAATTTATATAGATATCATATATATTCAGTATATATTTCTTCATAGTAATCCATAAAATTTGGTGATAGGAAATGAAATACACCATTCATAGAGATGGTAGACCCTACAAACACATGAACATTGTTTCCATTTTCTTTTCATATTAAAAGAAATAAAAACGAATGATATATATATATATATATTATCATTATAGTATAATTTTTTACAATATATATCACATATTTTTATTAAACGCATCCTCAATAAATTCTATATAAAGCGTGGACGAATCACATTGCTTCGTGAGTCAGTAGTCTACCATACACATGAACGATGTTATTGTTTTCCCAAAAAATTTGAATCCTGAAGGTATGCGTGATATTAAAATTAAAGAATATTTATAAAATAATAGATATCATTTTTATCATATTTAAAATATAAATTCATCATTATTCCCAACCATTAAATGTGGTAATGGAAAAACGAACAACATTAGTTCGCAAGGTGACAGTCCACCATACACATGGACGATGATTTTATAACCCCTTTGATAGAATTGTGTGTGGTTTTAGGTAATAACATAAACAAATAAACATATTAGTATATGTAAGATAATTTTGTTATTATATAATCATGATATAAAATGAATTTAATGGATTTTAGGAAGAAATAAAACAAAAAATGTTCATTGATGAACATTACCTATTCATTGGGTATCCTCCAGAGGTTTACAATAAAATATTTACTTGAATGGATTTATATAAAAAATAAGGATTCTAGGATGAGTGTAGAGAATTTTTTAAGTTATATGGGTAGATCTTGGTTGATTCAAATGTCTTGATGGGTTTGGAGAATTGGGAAGAGTGAGTGCCCTTATATAGTGGAGGAGTGTCATTCCTATAAATTCTCAAAATTATTCACTATTTTGATGACTCCCTTACCTAATGTTACTCAAAAATAGAATAATAATGGAGTGTTGGATTTATTGGGTCGATAAACCCCTCAAACACACAAAAATAAAATAATTTTTATCATTTTTATCCTCATTCTTTATGCTTACTCAATTTTACATTATTTATTTTTGCCACAATAACTAGTTTTCTAACCTAGGTAATTTATCATTTAAGACTGAATTAAAGTGAAAATTATTATAAAATTTAGACCCAATAATTATAAATATTATATATAATATATGAAATAAAAATATCATGTGTGTTGGAAATTAATTTTAATAGAAGCACATGTAACATGAAAAAACATTGCTTTAACCCTAACCACACTAAAAAAGCATTTACTATTTACGGGTGAATATATTTATTATAACAGATAAATTGGTCCATAAATGGAACATATTTGATATTTATTAACATTTAACAATAATTTGGAATAATATATTAATTTTGCCAATTTTAAATCATTTAATAAAATATCAGTTATTATTGTAACACCCTGAAAATTCTAAAAGAGTAACTTATATTCAATAGCATGTATGAAACGTGACAAAAAGGGTGTAAGAGAATATAATATCCCTAGTATTTGTAATATATTTACTACATTAAATAAATTAAATATATTTTATAGCTTTCAATGCATGCAACACTGAGTTATCATACATTGTACGCAATAATGAGTTTATTCAATGGATTATGTTACACGCAAGTCCGAGTTTTACCGAACAATAATATATTATTAAAATATAATTATTTAATATAATAAGACATAAAATATCCATTATGAATAGTATTAACTAAATTATGAAAATACATGGATTACACAAATATAATATGAATTAATTAGTTACAAATTAATTATAAATTATTATAAGAACTAATTGAATATAAAAAGAATATTTATATAGAAAACTATTTTTATGCACACATAACTATTTTATCCTAATAAATTAAATTAATTACAATTATTGAGTGATATTAATTTAATATATATATATATATATATATATTTAATATAATATTTTTGATATTCATTCAATATATTTGATAAGCATAAGATAATAACAAACCTAATTTTACACATACAAACCTATATTTTTTAGGCATTTTTACTTCCTTTTAGTAGAAAACTGGTTTTAAATTCAATTTTTTTGAACTTTTATAGATTATTTTAATGTCACAACCCAGCTGACCTCTAAGATGGTGGCCGAAATAGTGAGTCACATGACCTCAAGAACATCTTCCTATATGCCAGAGGCTACCGACTAGTAGTGAGGGTGTAAAGATAGTCAGTGGGGAGACTATGCCGTCTTATCAGAGTTGTGAAATAATATAACAGAGTAAATAAAAATCAATAATGTAAGCAGTAATACATAATTGACTAAGTATCAGAAGATATATTTGATATAACTAAAAAAAGCAGAAAATGCCAGTTTATACAATATATGAATGCATTAAATGGTATTTATACATGTTTGAAAATAGTAAATAGTACAACATTCATTTCAATATGGCACAAAAAATAAAAGACAACAAATCCCCATAGGTAATCTCCTTGACCATCCTGAGCTCGAGCTCAGTCCTTTGCTTCTAACTCTAAGAACAAGCAATACAAAAAAAATCATGGTTCATAGTCCTGCAAACAAGAAAGGTCTACTTGGGTACCCCAGTGCAATGGTGGCCCAAGTAGAGTGTGAGATATAAATCTCAATAGGCCGACATCACTGGTGTCTAGCCCAATCCCAAAAGTGTGATATAAATTAATTAGGGTGAAATAATACATAAGTTAAGTAAAAATTACCAGAAACTAAATACCCAAGTACCCGTTTCAGACCTCGGCTGGTATTTGAACATGTAACCAGTTTATTAAATATGTAATTCCCATTTTATATTAATAATTCACATGAGGCATATCCAACACTGAACTCACCTCGTGATAGTATAAATAGTGAATTTCCCAAAGTATCATTGACCCTAGGGGTTGCTAACTCAGTAGTATTTGTGTCTAACAAAGGGGTAAGTGTGTAATCCAAGGAGCATAGTCCAAGGCATTCCACAATGAGTTCCTTACCAAGTCCAAGCAGTTCATCCAAGGTAAAATGGGGCTAAGAAATGATAAGGCCTGATGGGATTTAACCATGGAACCTAATTGTCAAGATGGATCCAAGTAGTGTATTCAAGGAATCCTATGATAATGTGTAAGGGATCCTACAGTATCATACCAGGCATCCAAGAAAGTCAAGGGATTATGATCTTTGTGGGTTTCAACCAAAGAAGGCCGTATCCATGAATTCAGAATGGGGTCCTCGAGTGCTCAAGGCATTCTCTGATTAGAATCCAAGACAAGATTGAGTCAAGCCATTCCTATTTAATAATGAAGTCATGTAATATTATCTTTTGGTTCAAGCCTTGCCTTTCATTCATGTGGAAAGTTCAAGTAACATTGGAACCATTTATTTACTGGTTCAGGCCTTGCCTTCCATTAGTGTGGAAAGGTCAAGTAGCATGCAACCATTTATTCAATCAATTTAAGGAATTTTCAAAAGTCAAGGTTCATTCAGCTACGTTCCATTAACATGGTAAGGGGTGATACAAACATGAAACATATTATTAAATTAAATTTAATATAGATAATTCATATACTAATATTCTTGACAATTTCCATTATAAATTTAATAATCAAATTGAAACACTTACCTTAGGTAGGTCAAGTGGTGAGCATGTAGGTTCATTATGCAATTAAAAAGTCTAAAACAATCCATTTAATGTAGGAAAGATTACCCTTAGAATGGTCAATCCATGGCACACCCAAATGATGGCCTTAATGTGTCAAAACACTAAACAAAAATTATGGAAAACTTCACACATGGATAAATCCAATTTGAAACTAGGCCAAGAACTTAGGCGGTGCCTTGGCCCTTTAATTATTTAAAAAGGTAACTCTGATTTTCTATTTCCATTAGGGCCATGTCCTAAACATTCCATATTTCAATGAAACATCAAGGAAATAAGAAAAAACAATAAAAAAATCCATGAAATCACAAAATCCTAATCACCACTTTTATCTTTAAGAAAATGCACCTCAATTGAGGAGTTTTATTAAAAAAACACGATATTGTTTATTGAAAAATAATTTAATACATTTAATATTCAAATCATGAACATGATAAATTTTCATTTAATAAATATTTAATCCAAATACTTCACTACATGAATTAAAGTCTAAAAATAGTGAAATAAGAAATTCAATTATGCATTTATAAAATTTAATGGCTTGAAAAAGGACCCTACCTTGAAATAGAACCAGTTTAATATACACACTTTGGAATCATAGGTGGAAACCAAACACAACCAGTCCATAAACTCAAACACATGCCTTTATATAGAAATATATATATATATATATATATGTGTGTGTGTGTGTGTGTGTGTGAAAACCCTCAACATTGATCAAAATCCACTACAAAATAACTTGGAATCACAAAAACGTAGCTACAAGACTCAATGCACCTCAATTAAAATACCAGGGACTCATATAATCTAAGAGAACCTAAAAAGGATGATGTGAAAGAAATAGAGGGTGTATAAACCTTAACAAAAACATTAATGGAATAAAAAAACAAGTCCATACATCTCTCCCATGGAAGCAGATGCCGGAACATGGACCAACATGCCCCGATACATCAATCACATACCCTATTAAAGGAATAACACACACCGGGTATTATCTTCAAACCTTAGGTTCGTCCAAAACCATATTAGTTGCTGAAAGAGAAACAAATCACCAAAGTGATAAAGGATAACATGTAATAAGATCTTAACTTATTTAATTAGATAAGAACCATGAAGGAATCAGAAGGAAAAGGATGTGGAAAGGGGGACCGTGAGAGGGGGGTCGCGTGTCCTAGGGTTTCAACCAGGGGGTCATGCGGCTGCTATGAATCACGGCCAGGAGAGGTCCGGTTGAGAGTAGTTCATCCATGGAGAGGCTGGGGTCATGCCCTATCTAGGGTTATTGTGAGAGGATCTCATGCGCACTTCACCAGGGAGAAAGAGGCATTAGTCCTCAAAGGGGAGGAGGATAGGTCTCACCTCACACAGTAGGTCGTGCCTCCCTCTTTTTTTCCCAAATCAAAAATAAAACCCTAATACCCACAATTAATTATAATAATTAATATAATAATAATAACCACCATATTATTATTATCATTTAATAAAAAAACTTCTTTGATTAACCCCAAACTCTCCATTAAATACCATTTAATTAAATTATATTCAACTTAATTTTGTTAAATAAATTCACCAAATCATCATCATTTAAAAAATAATAATTTTAAAACATTAACCAAACCTGTCCGCATGGTTTAACCTACACATTTTAGAAAACTGTGCACCAACCACGTAGAGCCCTCAGTTTATGAAACTCACCTTGCATGGCCAGTCCTAAAAGGTTTTCCTCACCGTGAAGAAATCACGTGATCACATATTTCCATCTGATTTAACCCACAAAATTTCCTGTTATGTGCCACATGTTTTAAGACAAACCATGCACCCTCTATAGGTCCCTAAAAGTAGAATTTTCTGGGTTTGGTTCTTCCAAAACTCCTCAGTACACCTGGGTAACTTATCATGCCTTTTCCCAAGTCCAAAAAAACACGTTTGAAGTGTTCCAACACTTGAAATTAGGTTTCAAAGATTGGTTTTAAAACCAAACCATCAAGAAACTGAAAAAGTTTAAAAACATTTGTATTTTAGTTCTGTTCAAAACACGAGACTCAATCTACCCACCATAAAAAACTTCTTATCATCGAGAAGCCTTTGGGAGCAATGTAAAAATCACCCAACCTATAAGGGTCATGAAGTTTTGTTTAAATGGTTTTATTGTGTTACCAATACCCGATGAACCTTTAAGTAGTTCATAAGCCTTCTACAGTTAATCCGGTACAACCCGATCCAATGCTCTCTTTCCAACTAAAACAACCAAACATAGCTTACACAAGACTGTTAAGTTAGAGGAATGTTCACATCATCATCTCAATAAAAATTTGACTGATGCTACTCCCCACCATAGGTCTTAACTTAAGGAAGATACAAATCCTAGCCATGGTACCTTCACCATTGTATTTTCTATACAATTCACACCTTTGAGTGTTCTTACGATGCTCCTAGCATGTTTTTGTAATAAGAAGATGGTAAAATCTTGATCGAACAAAAAGAAACTAGTCATGAAAGATTTCTTAAAAGACATTACTAGCCATGAAACCACACTTTCTTTTACCTATAAACATTATTTAAAATGATTTCATCACCAAACATACACATTGAACAAAGAAGAGTGAAAGAGTCGAACCACTTGGTTGACTTGTCTTGAAGATGCCTTGATTAGGTGGCTAGAAGAACTCAAAATATGTAGCTGGAGTCCTTGATTCCGACCAAGTAATTCCTACTTGGGAACCCAAGAATCACTAAAGACTTACCAAGACTCAATAAGAACCATGCGTTAATGTATAACACTAATAATGATAACCCAACAAGATCAAAATATTATAAAGATTTTATGCAGGGTAAGACCGGTTCTATCCTAGTGCATCTAAGATGACATCAAGATAGAGGATGTGGACATCTCTTAAGAAGAGAAAACTAAGAGGATTTGGAATGGTTCTTCAGTAAAACACACCCAACTGTTGGAAGGAAAAATGGTCAAACCGTGATTGGTTGACTTTTCATAGAAGGGAAATTGGCTTCACCTGCCGACACATCATTAGATGATCACTAGCCTTTATCACATGAGGTATTCTGTGATCGTTTGAGATAATCCGCCTAAGTCTATCTGATAACAAGAGTATTTTCACAAGGGTTTCACACATAGAGAAGTAGGCCAAATTCGTGATGATAAGCAATAACTGTCACAATTTAAGACTTGAAATCCTCAAGGGAATTCAAGTGAGACTGGCCATTTATAGATGGACTTCTTTAGGTTGTTCTCCTTCTACATGGAAGGATACATTTATCAAGTTCAGCATTATACTCTCTAATTTAGGAGTATCTTAGTTGCAAAATAAAGAAAACAAGCCACTCATAACCAAGCTAGATCAAAACTTAAATGAACATGTGATGCTCCTCCAATCCACAATCACAGTGAGAGAAAATACAAAGAAGATCAAAACATCAAGACTGGCATGTCAAAAACACCCGAGTCTTATAAAAGACATCTTGATCATTAGGACTAGATAATTATTTAATACTCAAGTCACTCCACTTAGAGATGAACCTATACCATACTCAATAGTACAAGAAGTTTATTCTAGAGTCGTATTACCACATATGACTATTATCCTGGATGATTCCATAACCAGTTGTCCATTACTTGTGAAGAGGAAAGGGTCACATGACCTACGAAGCAGTTGACCTTGCCCGTGGCATGTCTAATCTGCTGAAAATGAGCACTACCTAATGCTCAATCCCATATCAAAGTCAAGAAAGACATGACCACCCATCCAAACAAGGGTTTCACTTTAAAACTGAATGTTCTACTTGGGAAAAAGGCACCCAAACATCACCAAAAAATAGAAATCTCTCGGTATAAGAAAAGAAAAAAAAATATATGGGTGATACCTACCGTATGATAGCCCCATATGAAGAACAAATGTTTACCCTAACACCAGTTCATGATAATAGATACCACTAGGCTTAAAATACAATCATCAAGTCATTGTTAAATAAATGAATGCCTACAAAAAACACTCGTGCTTCCACTCCAAGGCAACTCAAAGGAGAAGCTCAACCTGCCCTTACATGAGGGTCTTATGTAGAGGACATCACTATAGGTTCCATTTCCAATCCCTTTATATTTAATCAAATTTAATATTTAATCATCAAAAGATTTAATCAAAAAACCAAGTACCACTTTTCTAAACAAAACACAAGGTACTTGATTTTTAACCAAATCCCCATGGGAAAAAAGGAAAGTTCCACAAAATTTCCTTTTTAAACATTTAAATTTATTAAAATCCATCATAAGTTAGGAAATTTATAAAAATAAATTCCATTAAGAAGATAAGGTGACCTACGAGGGTCCCATTTCAACCAACCTAGGTTCTCTAGAAAGTAACACAATAGAAATCGCAGAAATTATTAATGTCCAAACACCCACCTAGTCATCTCATAAAAACATTCCCTTACTAAAAAACTTGGGTCTAGTTGCATTTTTAAAATCTAACCATTTTATTTCAAATCAAAGTCAAACCTCTTTTACATTTATAAGCATTTAACAATGCCGCATACCCTCACATTTAATATGGGTTTCCATTTCCCAATTCATGAAGCACCCATACACTTCATGGATTGAAAATTGGCTCCCATTAATCGATACCGATATCAATTCAGAATTTAACATGATCAAACATAATGGTCCAAATTATATGGGTGGCTATCTACCAACCTGTAGAGCATCCATACACTTTAGAGTTTAGAATTTGGCTCCATTCATTCAAAACTAACTTAATTTATAAATTTAATTTAGTAGCCTTTTTAAAATGGTTCAATTACACAGTTTACCTTTTCATAGATATAAGGTGACCATACTCCTTAAAAATGAAATCTGGATCCCATTATAACCATAACCAATAACTTTTCCCATTAAACCATTTACATATATCAAAGTAAGCTAGCAAGTCACTACAAGCAGCTAACACTGAGAAACATGCTAAAATCACAGAAGTATGTTATAACAAGCAGTAATCATAGAAGGAATGATAATGTATTACCTATCTAGGTATAAATATAAGCATGTCATATCAATAAGGCACATAATCATACTTAGAAGGCAACCTACTAATGTAATTACATGGCATAACACATATGCATGGAATGTGAATTTATAAGTGCCTAATATGATGCATGTATGTTTCATCCTTTCCATTACAGGACAAGGGTAATATTCAAAATTCCATAAATCATAAGTATCAGAATGTACACCCATCACTCTAGGTGAGATCATATCAAATGTAACAGTGAAATACATAAGCAACAATCCCAGCCTTGGACATTTGGTCATTTCCCATATGTGGGGTGATCAGTCCCAAGAACAACTATTAACCAAGAACCAACACATTTCTATTATCCTGTCTACTAACCCAAAATAGTAGGATGAAGGAAATGAATTATCCTTTTATACTACTTTGTAACGTCCTGACCCGACTCACCTCTAAGATGATGGATGAACCGGTGAGTCACATGACCTCTAGCGAATCTCCCCATATGCTAGAGGCTGCTGACTAGTAGTGAGGGTGTAAGGATAGTCTGTAGGGAGACTATACCCTCTTATCATAATTGTGTAGTAGTATAATATAGTAAATAACAAATAACAGCGGATGTAGTAATACATAGTTGACTATGCAGTAGAAGGCAAATTTGATATAACCAAACAAAAGTAGGAAATGCCAGTTTATACAATAGATGAATGCATGAAATGATATTTATACATGTTTGAAAATAGTAAATAGTACAACATTATTTTCAATATAGTACAAAATAAAAATACAGCAAAACCCCATGGGTGATCTCCTTGAGCATCCCGAGCTCTAGCTTGGTCCTTTGATCCTAACTCCGAGTACAAGAAATACAACAAACAATAATGGTCCATAGTCCTACAAACAAGAAAGGTCTACTTGGATACCCTAGTTCAATGGAGGCCCGAGTAGGGTGTGAGATATAAATCTTAGTAGGACATCACCATCAGTTTCTATCTCAATCCCGACCATGTGATATAAATTTTTTAGGGTGCAAGCATGCATAAGTTAAGTAAAAAATACTAGAAACTAAATACCCAAGTACCCACTTCATCCCTTGGCTGGTATTTGAACATGTAACTAGTTCATTAATTATGTAATTACCATTTTATATTAATAATTCATGTGAGGAATAGCCAACACTAACATCACCTTGTGATAGTATAAATAGCGAAAGTCCCAAAGTAGCATAGACCTCAGGGGTCACTAACTTAGTAGTATCTGAGTCTAGAAAACGGGTAAGTGTGTAATCCAAGGACCGTAGTATAAGGAATTACACAATGAGATTCCTATCAAGTCCAAGGAGTTTATCCAAGGTAAAATAAGGCTAAGAAATGACAGGGCCCGATGGGATTTAACCATGACACCTACTTGTCAAGATGGATCCAAGGAGTGTATCTGAGGCATCCTATGATAATGTGTAAGGGATACTATGGTGTCATACCAGGAATCCAAGAAAGACAAGGAATCGGGATCTTGGTGGGTTTCAACCAAATTAGGCCGCATCCCTAAATTCAGAATGGGGTCCTCGAGTGATCAAGGAATTCTCTGATTAGAATCCAAGACAAGCTTGAGTCAGGACATTACTATTTAATAATGAAGTCATGTAATATTCTCTTTTAGTTCAATAATTTCCTTCAATTAGTGTGGAAAGGTCAAGTAGCAATGAATCCATTTATTTATTAGTTCAAGCCTTGCCTTCCATTAGTGTGGAAAGGTCAAGTAGCATTGCAACCATTTATTTATTGGTTTAAGACTTTCCTTCCATTAGTGTGGAAAGGTCAAGTAGAATGCAACCATTTATTCAATCAATTTAAGGAATTTTCAAAAGTCAAGGTTCATTCTACTACCTTCCATTAACATGGTAAGGGGTACTACATACATGAAACCTATTATTCAATTAAATTTAATATGGATAATTAATTTACTAGTATGATTTCCAATTTCCATTACAAATTTGATAATCAAATTGAAACACTAACCTTAGGTGGGTCAAGTGGTGAGCATAAATTGTACACAAAATTATGAAAATTAAAATTCTAAAACAATCCATTTAATGTAGGAAATATTACTGTTAGAAAGGTTAAGCTAAGGCACACCCAAACGGTGGCCCGAATGTGTCAAAATACTAAAAAAAATTATGAAAAACATCCCACATGAATAAATCCAATTTGAAACTGGGCCAAGAACTTAGGTGGTGGATTGAACCTTTAATTATTTTAAAATGGTAACTCTAATTTTCTATTACCATTAATTCCATGTCCTAAACATGCCATATTTCAATTAAACATCAAGGAAAAAAGAAAAACCAATAAAACAAGAAAAGTATGAATCAAATCCTAATCACTACATTTATCTTGAGGATATAACACCTCTATTGAGGGGTTTTATTATGAAAACATGATATTGTTTATCGAAAAATCATTTAATACATTTAACATTCGAATCATGAACATGATAAATTATCATTTAATAAAAATGTAATCTAAATACTTTACTGCAATAATTAAATTCTAAAAAAAGTGTAGTAATAAATTCATTTATGCATTTATAAAATTTAATGGCTTGGAAAGGGACCCTACCTCGGGGCAGAACCAGTTTAATACACAACACTTTGGCATAAGAGGCGGCAACCAAATTACACTGGTCTGCAACTGCACACACATTCCTTTATATATATACATGTGATCCCCCACCATTGATCAAAAACCACTAAAACATAACTTGGAATCACAAAAACAAAATGATAAGAGTCCACACACCTCAATTATAATACCAGAGACTCATATAATATAAGAGAACCTAAAATGGATTATGTGAAACAAACAAAAGGTGTATAAACCTTACCCGAAACATTAACGACATAGAAAAATGAGTCTATCCATCACACCCTTGGTGGTGGATGCTGGAACATGGACTAAAGGGTCCCGATACATCAATTGAATACCCTATTTAAGGAAGAACACAAACTGGTTATTATCTTCAAACCTTAGGTTTGGAAAGAACCATATCAGTTTCCGAAAGAGAAAAAAATCACTAAATCAATGAAGGAAAATGTTCAAGAATATCTTACCTTATTGAATCTAACAAGAACCATGAAGGAATCATTAGGAAAAGGCCATATAAAGAGGGACTGCAAGAGGGGGGTAGCACGTACTAGGGTTTCCGCTAGGGGGTCACATGACTGCTGTGAATTGTGGCCAAGAGAGGTTTAGATGAGAGGAGTTTTTCCATGGAAAGTCTGGGGTCATGCCTCATCTAGTGTTATTGAGAGAGAGGAGATAATGCGTTCTTTACTTGGGAGAAAGAGGCATCACGCCTCAAAGGGGAGGAGGAGAGGTCACACCTCATACAATAGGTCACACCTCCCTCTTTTTTTCCCAAAAAGTAATAAAACTCTAATACCCACAATTAATTATAAAAATTAATATAATAATAATAATAATAATAATAATAACCACCATGTTATTATTATTATCATTTAATAAAAAAATTCTTCGATAGACCCCAAACTCTCCATTAAACACCATTTAATTAAATTAACATCAAATTAATTTAGTTAAATAAATTCACTAAATCATCATCATTTAAAAAATAATAATTTTAAAACATTAAGCAGATCAGTCCATACAATTTTAAAAACCATGTGCCAACCATGCAGATCCCTCTGTCTACAAAACTCACCTTGAATGGTTAGTCCTGTATGGTTTTTCTAACTGTGAACAAACCATGTGAGCACCTTTATCCATCTAATTTAACCCACATGATTTCCTACTATGGGCCTCATGGTTTTAGATAAACCATGCACCCTCTATAAGTCTCTAAAAGTGGAATTTTCCGAGTTTGGTGATCCCAAAACTCCTTGGGACACCCAAGAAACTTATTAGGCCTTTTACCAAGTCCTAAACAACATGTTTTAAGTGTTCCAATACTCAAAATTATGTTTTGAATCTCTATTTTAAAATTGACCCATCCAACAAAAGAAAAAGTTCAAAAACCTTCATATTTTAGTCTGATTCAAAACATGAGAATATACACTTATATATATAAAAATAAAATTAATATTTTAAATAGAGACATAAAAATTATGTTAGGGTGAATTTTTGGTATTTTTCTGTGAAATTTCTTTTTTTAAAGAAAAGTGAAAAATACTGAATTTTAGTTCAAAACTGCTTTTACATCTAATTTATTTATATGGTTAACCAATATTTTAAATTGGTTTTAATGTTTAATTAGATAATTATTTTATAAATTAATAAAATTTAGGTCATTTTAATATATTTCACTTAGAAATTGACTATAAAAACATAGAAAGCTTTTAGAAATTTTTACTTTAAAAACCCGCATTGTCATCCTTTCCGTGGGATTAAATTTAAATTAATTTCTGACACTTCTATAATATTAATTTAAAATAATGGATTCCATATTTTTATTAAGAATAATTTAAATTTTTTAATAAAGTTAAATTCTTTTTTGACTACAAATTTTAGTGAAGGTAATTAAAATTAGTCACAACGATTAAGGTGAAATTAAGCTTAATGAGGGACTAAAACTTTAACTTAAGATCCCAAATGACCTATAAACTTATTAAACACCAATTTTATAGACAAAAAGCGTCCATTAACCTTTAATTATTTATTTTGGTTGTATTTTATGCTTTTTTAGGTAAAAACTTGGGTACACCTAACTTCTTTTCAAAAATCCCAAGTGAGTCTTTTTCCTCCCTTAAAAAATTCCACCAACTATAACCACTATTAACACATATAAAACCACTTAATTTCAGAAAATATTTTCCAAAATAGCTCCTAAAAATCCCTACCCTAATCCTAGAGTCCTACCCTTTTAAAGTAATCAATCCAAGGAAGCCTTTTGGTAAAAACCAAAAGGAGTTACCTGAGTAAGAGGTAATAAACTTTCTCATTATCCACTCCCTAAACTCTTATTTTTCCATGATTATATAAAAAATTATAATAAATATACTATAATGTTTTTATATTAAGTGTTATACCTATACTTACGCACACTCCCATCTAATGGGTGACAAACATACTGTTTATGTGAACGGTGAACTACCACCTCACAAAACAATGATTGTTCGTTCTTCCTTTACCACTTCTAATGGTGTTCATTATGTTGAAAAACATGTTTATATATTTTATATATGATATTTATAATGTATTTATACTTATTTAATTATTTTATAACATATATCTTTATGCACTACATTTTGTGGGAATACGATAACATCGTTTGTGGATGTGTGGACTATTGCCTCCTAAAAGCGATGCGATTCATTAACATGATACATGGAATATATAAAAGATGATTTTTATTAAAAATATGAGAAATAGAAATATATATATTACATTCATTACATAATTAAATTTATGGAAATATAATATATTTTATTTTCTTTATTACCTTTTCACACATTAAAAAGTGATAATATCGGCTGTGGACGTGTGGACTACCACCACCTCGACACGATGTGATTCCTTTTACATCACAAGAATTATATATATAATTATTTTTAAATAAAATTGTATTTATTATATAATGATAATTATGGAAATATATGTTGTTACTTACCTTCTTTCCATAACTATCATTGAAAAACGGGGACGTTACTCATGCATACGTATGGCCTACTGTCTCCATGATTGCAACATTGATTCATTTTTCATAACCATATTTAATAATTAGTTTTAAAAGAATAATTGATGTATAAATATGATTATTATTTCATGATTATTATTCTGGATATGTATATGTAATGACCCTTTTTACCATAGTTGACCTACCAAGGTTGTTTTCAACACATGAACCAAATTTAGTCAAAACACCCGACATAAACATAATTGATTAAGTAGTTGTATAAAAAATGATAATAAGTGAAATAAAAGTTATGATAGTAATTAAAAAGGTTATAAATAATTTAAATAATTAAAATAAGTTTGTTATTTAGGAATATAAATACACATGAGACAAATCAGATGCAAGGTAATAGATTTAGTCTCAATTTACATTCAATTGTGACTTATTTGTTGTCATGCACCTAGTTTCTGTTATATAGTGTATATACTTACATTTGACATGTTATATCATAGATATATTTATTATAATGATATTATAAGTTTCATTTAATATTATTACTTCATGGATATTATGATTCAAATGTTTCAAAGTGGTATGAGACACTTTGGAATGTTTTAAGAATATTCTCCTCAAGAACATTTTTAATGATTATCTTTATAATCTCACATTATTTTGTGATTATTAACTTTATATTGAAGCAATAATTTTATTGTTGTGAAAATAATTTCTTATATATAGTTCACACACTTCCAATTTTTCATATAATATCACTATTAAATCATTCTTCATGATATTTTTAGTTTCAATTTGAATTATTTCATCTAAGGGGATTTGAGTTAAAAGTTACCAAGTGGAAAAGAATTTCATATCCCAATTTCTTTTCACTGGGTTATATTACTTCCTCATTGTCTTTAATTTTATATGATTATGTGTATAATAAATTTGAATATCTATTTATGTATCTCTTCTTCTATATATTGATTTATAGCTGATACACATAATCTACTCATTAATTGATCCTCACTCTAACATTATAATATTTTTAAGGGTTTACATTACAATCTAATTTTGTTTAAGATTTTTTACACTTAAATTTACATCAGAGGAAATTATTTTATCATTTTCTAATAAACCCATTAATTTTATTACCCTTTATTTATTCATGACCTTTATTAAGTAACACAACCATTTTCCTACTCATTGGTACTCAAAATGTTTTAGAAAAATGTTTTTAAGAAAACCTAAATTCATTTCTCTCTTTATTCAGAGAACCTGTTTTATTCTAAAAACCCCATATTCTAAAAATGTTTTCAAAAATATTTTTAACATTATTTAGTAAATAATTTTTCAACCTTTTTATTTTACCAATGTTTTCAATAGAATATTTATTTTTCTTTCCAAACAAGTAATTTTTCTTAACTTTTTACAGTGAAAAAGGAATGTTATTTTTACCTCGTATGACAAGTAGGAATTTACTCTCCATAATTTGTTTTAAGTTTCCATTTAATTTTTAAAAGGTTACTTTTTAAATAAAATATCTTAAAAAGTGATTTTAAAAGAAAAGGTTTTTTCAAAACAAAGGATATTTTTCTCAAGAATGTTTTTAAAAGATTTTTTTTCTATTCATCAATGTTAATAACCTTTTATTTTACTCCAATTTGGATATATTTTATTGATAGCATCCTTATTATTCCTCTATATGGTTTATGATTTATTTGGACGAGGACAGTATTAAAATTCAATTAATTAATTTATTTGTTAGTCCCCTTGATATATTCAGTCTTCTATGATCACTGAATGTTGAATTTCCCCTAAATTATCCATTTCATTTATCATTGATATTACTATTGCCTAAACTATATACCGTTTTACATATTGTGTCTAGTTTTAGTATTATTTAATTATTTGGGAATATATTGATAATTATATATTCTTTATTCAATATGAATATTTGATAAGGTATATTATTTTTTGGTTATTTGATATGAGGAATTATTTGGATAGGTAATGATGGGTGGAGGTTGGACTTTATATATATCCTTAATGTATCGATAGGTTCTCATGAGAAAAATAATTTGTGCAAATTAAATGGGTTTCTATCCATAGTTTTAAACTGTCTTGTGAAAGTTATTGATGGTATAGGTTTTTATATGCCTTAGACATAACATCTAATTATTAAGAATTTCCGTCATTTAGTTTTAGTTATTATTAATCTATAAGATTTTTCATCTACATATCTATGGATAAATTTCATTTTCAGTTCATTTATTATATGGAATGTGTTTCATTCTCTCACTTTTCCATATTTATTTTGACTTATCTAGTTATTTGGATGGCATGTGTTTTCATTTACCTTGACTTAATGTTTATTCAATTTATTTTCAACCTATTGGTTACTTTGAATTTGTGTTTAGTTAATTACCATACCATAATTATTATTCTCATTGATTCATTATTGCTTCCACTATACAATACCCTTAATGAGATTTTGAGTTGAGTCTTATTTTGTTTCCTTTATTAGGAACCCAAGAAGTGTACTATGAAATATATTCATGAATATTCTAAATGTAATAATTTTATCCTATATGTTTTTAGAAAATAATTATATTATAATTATTGTATTAATTTGTATTACAAGACTCATATATGTATCTGGTTTACAAAGACTAAAAAAATGACCAGTCCTTTAGGATTTGATTCCTTGTAATCATTCCAAAGTAATTGACAGCCGACACCATCTCTAGGACTTCTGGGGTCAAGTTTCTACAATTATAAAATAACTTTAATGTTAATTTTGATATTATTTTTTTAATTTTAATTTAAAAATATAAAGAAAATGAACAAATTTTAATATATTAATCTAAAACCAATGTAACATGATATATTAATATACAAAATTAATGCAATACAACAATTAATTCAATTTACCCCACTTTTAATATTTTTAGTATCATTTATTTTAGTTAATTATTATCTAAATAATTATTACATTTGAATTTATTAAGTATTTTGAGTAACAAATTCATCTATAAAAATTAAAGATAAATTATTATGATAAGTAAAAATAATTTTATATTTTAGAATAATACGTATAACCGAAAAAATGTTGTTTTTGTTCCTATCCCAAAGAATTATAGATATTATGTCACATAAATGACATATTTTAAAGGTATTTTTCATTTAATTTACATCCTAGCTTTGTTTTAGGGGTTTTCCATTCATTTTTGGAGAAAATGGTGAGTTTTCATGATTTGGGCCAAATCAAGAGCCCATTTCCAGATTTAAAAACTGATTTTGATTATTTTATAACTATTTCATTTTTAAATATTTTTCACCCATTCCACTTCCAAAATATCTTCCACTAACCGTTTTACACCAACAATGAAATTTGGACCCCTTAAGAATCCATAACAATGGGGTATTTGGGTTTTTATTTAAGAATTGGGCCAACCCAAAATCCCATCTTCCAGTTTTAAATTGTTTTTGTAATTATTTTAATATATTATTAATTTTAATGAATTTTTTGGTGATTCCACCTCCATTTATACCATAATAAGCCCAGGCGATCTCCCATTGCATTTCCCCCCTCTTTGGAGATATGGTTAACCGCTATTTGGTGCCGAACTTCATAGGCTTCCTCAAATCGTCCAGATTTTAAGAGGTAAAGTATTTCTTTCATAACTCTCCCAATTATCAATATTTTTCCTCCATTACAATTCCTAAATGACCTAATATATCCTGTTCGAACGAAACCTGAATTTTGGCTGTTTTAAATTTTAGCTACTAGTGTTTTGGAGTGATTACTTCAAGATACTTCGAGTAAATGAGTCCTTTTATTTCCTATTTAAAATTACTTAGGGTTTTATTCATTGTTATTAGTGTTTATTCACTTATAATTGAGTTTCCTAATGTCCATAAACTAGGTTTTTTAACCTAGGGTTTAACTTTGGGATTTCTTGGCCAATTCTTGTGGTTTTAGGTTTGATCTAGGTCTCTCTTGGTGCGGAGGGGGTGCAATTTGATTTTCGCACAGAGATTCAAGGGTTTTTGTTACTTTGGTAGGTGATTCCATTGTGCATGAAATTTTTGCGAATTAGCTTGATGTGTTCATGGTATTTTAATGTTTATTGCATTTGAATGTTTCTGTAAAAATCTTTTTAGTTGCATTTATAATGCAAATGAATTTTAAGTTCCAATTTTTGGTGAAATTGTGGTTTTTTCATACAAATCTTTTATTGGTTCATTTTGGGAAGACCTATAATTACATAGTTGATTTTATTGAACTGTATTAAGACTGAAAATCATGTTTTGAATGTTCATTCTTTTTGGTTGCTGCTGAAATTTTTTGTTTAAATGGTGTTTGGGAAGCAAATGGGCTTTAAGTGCCATGTTTGTGTGAAAATAGTTTTTTTTAAAAGATATAACTTCTTGGTTCACATTGGGCATCCCCATAACTGAATTGTTGGTTTCATTAAATGGTATTGAACTGAAAATTTGTTTTGATGACTTAAAAGTGTTCACATAGTGTGCAATGTGGATATTTTAAAGGGCTTTGGGTGAGAAACAATGTGATATTTTGAGAGGTTGTTTTATTAAAAATAAAAATATTTTACTGTGTGTTTTAAATGGTATAAAATGTGTGTAGATACTGTAGTATTTGTTTGTGACCAGTATTGATATTTTATATAAAAAATTATGTGTGTTTTTTTCTGAAATTGTTTGAGCACAAAATGTGAATCCCGGGTACTTTGGTGGGCAGATATGTACCAGTACGACTAGTGGACCAGATGAGTTGTGTCCCTGTTTCTATGAGAAAATGGATAAAAAAAACTCTAACTAAACTATGTGGATGATATTTGGGGACCACTATGTTATGGGTATGTTCCCTAGTAGTGGCTCGTGCACGGGAAATGATTGTGACTTAGATACTTTACACCGAGGTACGAGGTACATAGGGCCCGAGACTATCTAGTTGCCTAGGGGTGTTATCTGTTTTGGTGCTCATTGGATTTGTGGTATTTACCCTTGTATTGTGGTGTTTTTGTAAGTACTTTACAGTATCTCACATTTCTATTTAAATGTTTTAACATTCTGAAAATTTTAGCTTGAAAACTGTTTTTAATTGAAAGTTGTATTTCTTAGATTTTATCACTGCTTTTCTTTGCATATTAAAACTGCTTGTTTTTTCACATTGTATTGCTTGCTATTTAGAATCATTTGGTGGTATCATATTGGGATTAGTCTCACACCCTACTTACGCCCCTTGGGTGTAATTATACTTGGTTATGTTTGACTCAGGTAAAGGAAAGGCTAAGGGTGATGGCGGTTCAGGGTGTTAGTCCCCATCCTTGGGATGGAGTTGTGGAGACGGCTTGGGGGTGATAACCCCTTTTCATGTGGAGTCTGTGGGGAAGTTTTGTTGCTATTTCATTGTGTCTTTGGACCTTTTGTACTTCATTTGAAATTATGTATTCATTTCTTGATTTTTGTATAAACCATGCTTGTATGAATTTTTCTGATCCATTTTATCAAATATTTTTAATGTTTTATGTATACATATTCAGGTAAATCATTCCCAAACCAAAATAAATGATACCCAGGCACTTGTGCTAGCCTATGGGGATAGGGAATGACCTTCGGGCCTTGCCATGGGCTAGGTTTTGTGCCATTAATGGTGGTGACCAGATTCGGTTCGTGACAAAATGGTATCAGAGGAGGTTAAAGTTTTTGGGTTATATTGCTATTTTGGGATGAGTCGGGATAGACAGGAGTTAGGACTGTTGGGGCTCGGGGTTTTGGTTTTGATTAGGGTGCCTGGCCCGCACCTCTCATGGAAAACCTTGAGTCAGCAGGGGATGTTGGAATTTACGGATTGACTTCACTTACAACTGAGACGTGTGGGCTGCAGACCACATGTGGACATCAGGCGTATGTGGAGTAGTTGTTTATTTTATTATTGGAATGTGTTTAGTTTATTTATATTTTAGGTATTTGATTACAATTTTTAGAATTTTGGTATTGACTATTATTTTGTGATTGTTTCATTTTATAGCAACATGCCTCCCCGGAAAGCTCCCACCCGCCCACAGGAGGAAGCTGGAGAGAGTTCTCCCACACCGATTGATCAGAGGCCTGTGAAGGCTGTGGTTCGGGCTATCCAAGCTTTAGTACAAGGACCATATCCTGCTACTATTCTTGTAATAGTAGAAGAGATAGGTCCTAGAAAAGATAAAGCACAAGAGTTTCTGAAAAACAAGCCTCCTACCTTCCGAGGTAGCTCAGAACCCCAGGAAGTATAAGAATGACTCAAGAAGATCGAGCGTATGTTTGAGTTTCTGGAAACACCCGAGGATCTCAGGGTGAAGTGTTCCTCATTTATGTTGGAGGGTCCCAGCCATAAGTGGTGGGAGTCAGTGCTTCAGCTTGGGAAGAATGATCAGATGTGCTGGGGAGATTTCAAGGATGTCTTCAATGAACAATACTGCCCTGAGGTATTAGCTTATGCTAGGTCTAGAGAGTTCATAAAACTTGTTCAGGGGAATCTATCTGTGATGGAGTATGCCAACCGTTTCACTGAGTTGGTTCGGTATCCTCCAGAAATTGTCTCTAATGAGCAGGCGAAGGCCCATAGGTTTGAGAAAGGCTTGCGACCAGAGATATATTCCCAGGTGTTCTTGTTTAAGCCGAGGACCTATGTTGAGGTCGTTGATCGGTCGTGCATGGTGGAGATTGATAGGAAAGTCAGGGCTGGTTTCTATGGTTCAATATCAGTAGTGGGCAGTGGCAGCTCCTCAGAGAAGAAAAGGAAGCGGGAGGATCAAGTGAAGAAAGGAGGGGGTAGTTCAGGCCACTCCTCCAGGAAGTTATCTTCTGTGGCTTCTGATGCGAGATCAGTCGTGTGCCTCCAATGTGGGAAGCCTGGGCATATCCAACAAACATGTCCACTTCCTCTGAAGCCTTGTTACCAGAGTGGAGGTATGTGGCATTTGCAATGCTTCTGCGGTGTGGCACATCCACTCCCAAGTGGGGCAGGGTCAGTGGCCTCAAGAGGAGTGCCGACACAGTCTGAGCCATCAAGAACTGGGGGATCTCGATTTGGCGGTCATGGTGGAAGGGCTGGATCATCTTATGGGAATATCCAGTTTAGGGAACATCCATAGACTAATGTTCATCCTCAGGAAGATATTGAACATCTCCATGCAGTGGATCAGGCACTAGCAGGATCAGAGGTGGTACCGTCGATAGTTCGAGGTACCATTCTGATATCATCTTCTATAGCTACTACTCTTTTTGATACTGGTTCCTCTATTTCATTCATTTATGCCCGATTTGTGGACATTCCTAATTTTCCAACTGAGTTGATGTCTTTCGCGATGGAGTTAGTGACACCGTTGGGAAAGAAGAAGGAGCAGGGCCTCAGGTGCCCCTCGTGTGCGCTTTCCGTGTCAGGGGTTGAGATGGAGTGGGACCTCCTAGTTCTAGATATGGAATTGTTTGAAATAATACTTGGAATGGATTGGCTAGTACACTTCTAGGCACACATATAATGCTACAGATGGTGTGTGAGTTTCATGGCACCTGATGGGAGTCGTCAGGTTTTTTGTGGTGAATGGGATCCTCGGTCAGGTCACGTAGGGCCTCCACTCCCAGAGTTGGTAAGTGTTATCTTCTAGTTATCTTCGCTCATGCTAGAGGATGGTCTTTCCTTGGAAGGTGCACTACCTCATGTAGTGAATGAGTTTCCGGAGGTATTCCCGGATGATTTTTCAGGTTTTCCCCGAGAGCGGGATGTGGAGTTTTTAATTTATCTTGTGACGGGAACACAACCGATATCTCTTCCCTCTTATCGCATGGCCCCCACAGAGATGAGGGAATTAAAGATACTACTGGAAGACTTATAATCCAAAGGATTCATTCGCCCGAGCGTCTCTCTTTGGGCCGCTCCTGTGTTGTTCGCAAAAAAGGATGATGGATCCCTCCGGCTGTGCATTGACTACCGGAAGCTGAATAAGGTAACAATTAAGAATAAATAACATTTTCCTAGAATAGATGATTTGTTCAATCAGTTGAAGGGGGAAAATTGGTTCTCAAAGATAGACCTGCGTTCGGGGTATCATAAACTTCATGTGAAAGAGTCAGATATCCCAAAGACAGCCTTTTGAAGTAGGTATGACCACTTTGAGTATTTGGTCATGCCCTTCAAGTTAACCAATGCTACAGCGGTCTTTATGTAAATCATGAACATGGTGTTTCATCAGTATCTCGATTCCTTTTTTGTGGTGTTCATGGATGACATTCTGGTATACTCTAGATCTAAGGAGGAACACGAACATCACTTGAGGATCGTTTTAGGTACATTACGGGATCACCGCCTCTATGAAAAGTTTTCAAAGTGCACTTTTTAGATTAGGGAGGTGAGATTTTTGGGGCATGTGATCTAAGAACACAGAGTTTCAGTGGACCCTGAGAAAATTAATGCGGTCATGTCGTGGGAGCAACCGAAAAATGTGTTTGAGATCCGGAGTTTTCTTGGCTTGGCTGGTTATTACAGGCGATTCGTTCGGGATTTCTCTCGGCTTGCTTCACCGATGACTGCCCTCACCCAGAAATGGGTGAAGTTTGTATGGGGTCCAGAATGCCAAGCGTCATTTGAGGAGCTGAAGAGGTAGTTTAATACCCCCCCTGTGCTGGTTTTACCAGAGGTAGGAAAGGGATATGTGGTCTATTGTGATGCCTCAGGTATAGGTCTTGGGTGCGTGCTTATGCAGGATGATCATGTGGTCGCGTATGGATCTCGACAAATTTGAACACATGAAAATAACTACCCAAAACATGACTTGGAGTTGGAAGCGGTGATGCATGATTTGAAGACATGGCGTCACTACCTCTTTGGGGAGAAGTTTGTGGTATAATCTGATCACAAAAGCTTGTCTTATATCTTCTCGCAAAAGGACCTCAACTTGAGGCAGCATCGCTGGATCGAGTACTTGCAGGGGTTTGAATTTGACATTGTCTATACCCCAAGTAAGGGTAATGTAGTGGCCGACGCCTTGAGCAGAAGGGTTCCATTGCAGGCTTTGAGGAAGTCCAGTGATGAGTGGGCATTGATGGGGCTCTTTTCTCAAATGCATGTGGAGACTAGGGAACACAGTGGAGGGGCATTCTTGGCAAGCGTCTAGTTGACTCCTTCTCTATTGGAGTTGATTCTGTGGGAACAACCTAGTGATGAGCTTTGTCAGCGATCGAAGCATTTTCTTCATGGTGGGGAGACATCCTCTGATTGGTCGTTGTCTCCCGAGGGCATCTTGTGCTTCAAGGACCGGTAGTACCATTATCTCTACGGAAGGTGGTGATGAAGGATAGCCACCAGTCTCAGTGGGATGTCCATCCAAGTTCCACTAAGATGTATTATGATGTCCGTCGATAGTTTTGGTGGCCTGTTATGAGACAAGACATAGCAGACTTTGTTTTGAGATGCTACACATGCCAGTAGGTGAAAGCAGAGCACCAAAGGCCTTCTAGTTTGCTCCAACCACTACCCATTCCTACCTGGAAGTGGGACTAGGTCGCCATGGACTTTATTTTTGGCTTACCTTGTACACCTTGGGGTAAGAATACCATTTGGGTGGTGATTGACCATCTGACCAAATAATCCCACTTCATTCCGATAAAAGATACAACTAAAGTGGATGAGTTGGGCCATTTGTATCTTCAGGAAGTGGTGAGAATCCATGGTGTACCATCAGCTGTTGTCTCAGATAGAGACCCCTGCTTCACTTCTCGATTTTGGGAAGTCCTTCAGAAGGCCTTGGGGTCTCATATTAAGATGAGCACAGAATACCACTCTCAGACGGATGGTCAGACAGAGCGGGCGAATCAGATTTTGGAGGACAAGATTCGTGCATGTGTCCTAGACTTTGTAAGTTCTTGGGATAACCATTTGGGATTGGTTGAGTTTTCTTATAATAATAGTTACCAATCATCGATTCGAATGGCCCCTTTTGAGGCGCTCTATGGTCGACCATGTCGGTCCCCCCTATGCTGGGATGAGGTAGGAGAGACTTCACTGTTGGGGCTGAGCCTTGTGCAGGAGACTTCTGAGAAGGTCAAGTTGATCAGGAAATACTTTTTGTACAGCTCAGAGTCGTTATAAATCTTACGC
This sequence comes from Viscum album, assembly GCA_963277665.1. Taxonomy (NCBI): domain Eukaryota; kingdom Viridiplantae; phylum Streptophyta; class Magnoliopsida; order Santalales; family Viscaceae; genus Viscum; species Viscum album. Next base: position 448,644,179 of record OY728165.1, read on the forward strand.
TGACCGGAAGCGTTGAGACCTAGAGTTTTCTGTGGGTGACAGGGTATTCTTGAAAGTGGCCCCTCGTTTGGGCCATCATCGATTGGGGAAGCAAGGTAAGCTGATGCCGCGGTATGTCGGGCCCTTTGAGGTCACCGAGTGTATTGGAAAGGTGGCATACAAGTTGGACTTACCTTCTTAGTTGATGTCCATCCATGATGTCTTCCACGTCTCTCAGTTGAAGAAATACAACCCGGATCCATCCCATGTGTTGAGTTGGGAAGAACTGGAGATAGAGCCTGACTTGTCTGTTGTTGATAGGCCGGTGAAAATAGTGGACTCTTAAGAGAAGATAATTCAAGGGAAGTCTATTCCATTAGTCCGGGTTCTATGTCAGCATGGGAATGATAGACATGAGACATGGGAGTGAAATTCATGGGTCGAGGAAGAGTACCCATTCTTGTTTTCCAACCAAGCATCATGTTGACTCTCCGGGGTGAAAAGTCATTCATGGTGGGGAGAATTTTCACATACATGACATATTTTAAAGGTATTTTTCATTTAATTTACATCCTTGCTTTGTTTTATGGGTTTCCCATTCATTTCTGGAGGAAAGGGTGAGTTTTCATGATTTTGGCCAAATCGAGAGCCCATTTCCAGATTTAAAAACCAATTTTTATTATTTTATAACTATTTATTTTTTAAATATTTTTCACCCATTACACTTAAAAAATATCTTCCACTGACATTTTTACACCAAAAATGAAATTTGGACCCCTTATGAATCCATAACAATGGGGTATTTGGGTTTTTATTTAAGAATTGGGCCAACCCAAAAGCCCCTTTTCCAATTTTAAATTGTTTTTGTAATTTTTTAATATCTTATTCATTTTAATTAATGTTTTGGTGATTCCACCTCCCTTTCAACCATAAGAATCCCGGGCGCGCTCCCATTTCCTTTCTCCCCTCTTTGGAGCTCTGGTTAATCGCTATTTGGTGCCGAACTTCATAGGCTTCCTCAAATCGTCCATATTTGAAGAGGTAAAGTCTTTCTTTCATAACTATCTCAATTATCAATATTTTTCCTCCATTCAAGTTCCTAAATAACCTAATATATCTTGTTTAAACGAACCCTAATTTTTGGATGTTTTAAATTTCAGATACCGGTGTTTTGGAGTGATTACTTCAAGATACTTCGAGTAAATGAGTCATTTTCCTTCCTATTTCAAATTACTTAGGGTTTCATTCATTGTTCTTAGGGTTTATTCACTTTTAATTGAGTTTCCTAATGTCCCAAAACTAGGTTTTATAACCTAGGGTTTAAATTTTGGATTTCTTGGCCAATTCTTGTGGTTTTAGGTTTGATCTAGGTCTCACTTGGTGCGGCAGGGGTGTGATTTGATTTTCGCACAGAGATTCAAGGGTTTTTGTTACTTTGGTAGGTGATTCCATTGTGCGTGAAATTTTTGTGAATTAGCTTGCTATGTTCATGGTATTTTAATGTTTATTTCACTTGAATGTTTCTGTAAAAATTGTTCTTAGTTGCATTTATAATGAAAATGAATTTTAAGTTCCATTTTTTGGTGAAATTGGGGGTTTTTCATACAAATCTTTTATTGGTTCATTTTGGGCTGACCTATAATTACATAGTTGATTTTATTGAACTGTATTAAGACTGAAAATCATGTTTTGAATGTTCATTATTTTTGTTTGTTTCTGCGAAATTTTGTTTAAATGGTGTTTGGGAAGTAAATGGGCTTTAAGTGCCATGTTTGTGTGAAAATGGTGGTTTTTAAAAGATATAACTTCTTGGTTCACATTGGGCTTCCCCATAACTGAATTGTTGGTTTAATTAAAGGATATTGAACTGAAAATTTGTTTTGATGACTTAAAAGTGTTCACATAGTGTGCAAAGTGGATATTTTACAGAGCTTTGGGTGAAAAACAATGTGATATTTTGAGAGGTTGTTTTATTGAAAATCAAAATATTTTACTGTGTGTTTTAAATGGTATAAAATATGTGTAGCTACTGCACTGTTTGTTTGTGACCAGTAGTGATATTTTATATACAAAGTATGTTTTTTGTTTTCTGAAATTGTTTGAGCACAAAAGGGGAATCCTGGGTACTTTGGTGGGTGTATATGTACTAGTACAGCTAGTGGACCAGATGGGTTGTGTCCCTATTTCACTAAGAAAATGGACAACGACAACTCTAAATAAACTATGTGGATGATATTTGGGGACCACTGGGTTATGTGTATGTTACCTACTAGTGGCTCATGCATGAGAAAGGATTGTGACTTGGATACTTTACACCGAGGTATGAGGTACATAGGGCCCGAGACTATCTAGTTGCGTAGGGGTGTTCCCAGTTTTGGTGCTCATTGGATTTGTGGTATTTACCCTTGTATTGGGGTGTTTTTGGCAGTAATTTATAGTAGCTCACATTTCTATTTAAATTTTTGAACATTCTGAAAATTTTAGCTTGAAAACTGTTTTCAATTGAAAGTTGCATTTCTTAGATTTTATCACTGCTTTTCTTTGCATATTAAAACTGCTTGCTTTTTCACATTGTATTGAATTCTATTTGGAATAATTGGGTGGTATAATATTGGGCTTAGGATCACACCATACTTACACCCCTTGGTTGAAAGTATACTTGGTTATGTTTGACTCAGGTAAAGGAAAGGCTAAGGGTGATGGCGGTTCAGGGTGTTAGTCCCCATCCTTGGGATGAAGTTGTGGAGACGGCTTGGGGGTGATGACCCCTTGTCATGTGGAGTCCATGGGGATGTTTTGTTGCTATTTAATTGTGTATTTGGACCTTTTTTACTTAATTTGAACTTATGTATTTAGTTATGGATTTTTGTATAAACCATGCTTGTATGAATTTTTCAGATTCATTTTATCAAATATTTTTGATGTTTTATGTATACATATTCAAGTAAATAGTTCCCAAACCAGAATAAATGATACCCAGGCACTTGTGCCCGCCCGTGGGGATGTGGAACACCCTTCAGGTCTTTCCATGGGCCGGGTTTGGTGTCATTAATGGTGGATACCAGATTCGGTTCGTGACATATTAAAATCATGGAAGGTTCCTTTTTGTCTTTATCTTTACTAAACTTATTATATAAGTTAACTTCTTGGAAAAGTTTCCTTGAAGCTCATAAAATAGATTCAAAAGTCATAATGGTCAAGGTATGTCCAGAAAATGGGTGTCTGATAAGTTTTGGGTCATTCCTACACCTTATATTCTAATCTTAACCACTCTGTAAACTTATTTTACCTTAATCACTATAATTAATTTCAACTGTTTTCACTAATAATTATGATAAAAAATGAAGTTTAACTTATTAGTTAATATAACTGATTATTTAATTCCAAATAAGGAATTTATTTTTACAAATTAAACTCTCATAAGTGGTATAATTTAATTTAAAATTAATCCCATAGACGCGACGAGAAAGCGGGGTTTTGAAGTGAAAATGTTAAAAAATATACAGAGTTTCTATATCCAATTTAAATATGAAATTTATTCCAATAAAATAAATTGTATTAATAGATAAATAATTTAAATAATTATACTTTTTAAAAATTAAAATATAATTTAACTTTGTAAATAATTTAGGTGTCATGATAGTTTTTAATTGAAATTCACTATTTTTTCACTCTTCACCAAAAAAATAAAAAAACAAAAAAATTAAACCTAATATAATTTTGAAATTATAATATCATAAATAATGTATATTTTATCAAATTAACTTTATAAAAGTGTAAAAAACTAATTTTATTATTATCCACAAAAGGAGATAAAAATCATTTTCTTTGAGAAAATATTTTTTTTGAAACATATAAAGACATTATAAAAAATTATATATTTTATTATAAATATTTTTTATTTATGTAAAACCATTATAATTAATATTTAAAAAGTATTTATTTATATTAATATCACTATGTTTTGAAGTTAGGTTATAATAGCCGTGTTTTAATACCTATATCAATAATATATCATGGTTTTGTTAAAAATCAGTGTCGTGTGAAGTGAAAGCTAACCCAGGGTAGAATGTATCAAAAATTTTACTTGTTGTTGTATGTAATGAAATACAAAATCATTGTTTCATGTAATTGAAGATAAATTTAACATTTCATTAATGTCAGACCATCTAAAAGATTAAATTATTTTGAAAATAAATATTTCACAAAATCTCAAGGTGTTACACTCATGAACACTGATGTTATTAATATTTTCATGAATTATTATATACTACCTTTAATGATTTTATATTAAATGTGCATAATTTTTATGAAATATTAATGTTTAAATATTAAATATAATTTTTGAACACTATTTGAATTCATCCAGATTCAAGTCAGTTTAATGTTTTAATAAAAAATATCACCATACTAATCCAAATTGAATGGTTCTTGTTTTATAGGATTTATATTTAAATATAAAACATTTAATTTGAAATAATAATGAGACAATTATTCCATTTTAAGGGTCATATAGATCACACAAGAAGACCCAAAGAATTTGTGATGAAACTGGACCTGCTATGAAGATTGAATTACTGGGCTCAATCCAGAATTCCAAAAAAATTTATTCTCCTACAATGTAGTGGGGAAAATTTAAGAAGTATTTGATAAAAATTTCAAGGCCCAACTCCAATTAAAAGGGGTCCAACTATTCATTTAAACTCATCCCACCATTCTAGAAGGGAATTAAAATCAGTACTGTCACACCCAGATTATTTTTCTTTTCATGTCAGGGTTTTGATCTGGTTCATTGAAAATACCAATCATTTTCTTGGGTGTTGGTTGGGATTAATTTTGAGTTTTTAACTTCCATATAAGTATAATAACCCTAATTTTGGTTCCCCATTTCTTTTTAGGAGTTTTTGGAGAGTGGGTGGTTACTTCATGATTTGGGCCAACCGTGAGCCCATTTTCAGTTTTAAAAACCAAATTTGTTTCTTTTATAACTCCTTAGTTTTTTGACATTTTCACCCATTCCATTGCATAATTTTCCTCCACTGACATATTAAAACCTCCATATCATTTTGGACTCCTTAAGAACTCATAATCATAGTGAATTTGGGTTACTTATTTAGGTATTGGGCCAAACCGTGATCCCACTTCCAGTTTTTTAAAAAATAATTTGTTTATTTTATATATTTTTCATTTTTTTAATATGTTTCGGTTCTTATACCTCCCAGTAAAATCCAAAATACCTATCCTCACCCCCATTATCGATTTTACCTCTTTGGATATCATTTGAAGTGAATATTATGGAGAAAGTTCTTAGGTTTCCTCAAATCATCCAGAATTGAGAAGGTAAATTGTTTCATACATAAATCATTAAATTAGAACTATTTTTCCCATAAATGTTATTTATCAGGTTCTTAAATACGTTAGGAACCTCTCCAAGAAGTTTAAAGCCTTTAAAATTTCTCTAACTGTGTAGATCTAATGGAATATGAAGAGTTTTCTAGTTCAAAAGGTGAGATCCCTTCTCCTTTATCCTCCCTCTTCTTCCTCCATTCATTATTTCTTGGTTTTATAATCTTCCCTAGTCATGATAGACCTATTGTTCTGTTATAACATTATTTTTTATGGGGTTTTTGTTCGTTTGGGTATGGTCTTCATAGGTTTAGGGTTTGTAAACCCTCAGATGGTGATTTTGGGTGTGTGTTTCCATTACACCAAGGATTTGAGCTAGGATATCCCTTACACAAGCCTTTATCATTTATGTATCATCATTATCATGATTTTATAAACTTATTTATATGATATATCCTACCGTTAAACCTTGTTTTTAAATGTTTTGTGTGCAAATTATGTTTTATGACTTATTTTGTTAAAAATATAGTTGTTTTGGTATAAATGTGCACTCTTCTGGTTTGATAAATTATTCCATGAGCTTTCGCACTTGGTTTATGGTATTTATAATTTTTTTCAGTATCTTTAATAACTTTATTGCATAAAAATGGTATTTTATCCCTTTTTATGTTCTTAATTTAAGTTGTTTTGTTAAAGAGTGCATGCCATGTGTTCGGTAAATTTCCCGGTCGAATTTTATGCGTCAATTGCAATTTAAAATGATTTGTTTGGATTTATAAATACATTTTAATAATGTAAAAAAATTATTTTGGGATCATTTTATGGATTCTGAATTTGGATTTGGTTTTACAAACATATGGGTTTTGTTTTACAGTATGTTTTGGTCCGAGTTGCCGGAAAATGGCCCATTTTATGTTCTTTTGAAAATGGTTGTGTTTTGAATATGTAACCTGAGTGTTTTAAGAGATTTATAGATGTGGTTTGATACTTTAAATGGTTTTTATACACCTCCTTAATAAAATTTAAATGCCTAACTTTTTCAAATGTTAGTTTTGAGAAAATGTTTAAAGGTCTGTTTGGTCTTTCCTAAAAATGAAGAATGAGTGCTTTACTTGTATATACCATGTTGTATCAATTGGGATTGTTTTATGGTCCATGAAATGATTTTATTAAATGTTTTTAGGGATGAAAAATATTATTTGGTATGTTTTTGTTGTGTTTTTATAATTAAAAGAGTGTTTTTGAATGAGTTTTATGTGCAAAGCCTCAATACACTCCTTGAAATTGTTTTACGAACATTTTTAGTGGTTTATTGATTCGTGAAGGAAATGTGAAGAATTTTTGTGGGATGTTTATGTTTTTATGATTTGGGAATTTGAATTTTGATGTGAAATGTGTATTTGATAATATGTGTAACTTGATTGAGAACTAAAGAGAATCATGGGTATCTAGGTGGGCGAACGTGTAGTAGTATGCTAGTGATCCTATGGGGTTTGGCCCCTGTTTCACGCAGCAAGTTTGACGATGACAACACTAACTAACCTATAATGATTATGATGTTGAGTGAAAACTAGGTTATGGTTATGATCCCTACTAGTGGCTCGTGTTCATGAAAACATATATTTATTATGGTTACTTTCACTGAGATATGAGGTACCTAGGGCTCACAATTAACTAGTGCCTAGGGGTGTTCCCATGACTTGTGATCATTAAATATTTTGAACTCACCATAAAAATAAGTTGTGTTTGGTTGGTAAATTCAGTAGTTTGGGTGATTTATTTAAAAGTGTAAATTCTTTAAAACAACCCTCTTGAAAACCTTTTCCATTTTTAAGTTTCACCTCTTTGAAAATTGTTACTAGCATTCTTGTTTATAAAACATGAAAGTTTTTACTTGGTAAAATTTTTTATAGTATGAGACCTCATTTGGAAAACATACCTTTATATTTGTATTTAAAACTTGAAATTTATGTTTCTTTTATTTTAAAGGATTTTCATTGGGAATAGAATATCGGGCTAACCTATTGAGTTTTAATACTCACACCTATTGTCTTCTTCTGTTTTTAGCCCTTGTGCAGGTTTCAGCTTGAGTTCGATCACCTTGGGCGACGTGTGATCATTTTTTTGGAGTGTGACCAGTGGGGTCACATGGAGTTAGTTGTTTATCAAGTTTGGTCAGTTGATTTGTTAGTTTAGTTGTACTTTCAGTTTCTTGTACAAATAATGTTCTATTCAATTTTTATATAAATGTATTTTGGGCTGTACATTTCTTTCTACTATTTGTTTTCTTGTTTATATATGGGATAAATAGTTCCCTTTTGTGCTCTATTGATTCCCTTGGTGCTTGTTTCCATACCAGGAGGATCAGAAATTCCTCTTAAGACTTGTTGTGGGCTGGTCTAGGTGACTGGTTTAGGGTCCACTAGGGATAGTTCGTGACAAAATGGTATCAGAGGAGGTCGGATCTTAGTAGAACTTTATTTTTAGAGCGCCCTTGTTATTTGGGAGATGTCAAGGTAGATGGAGTAGGATTTTTGGGACATGAGGGGTAAGTGCGGGAAGGGCATCACGAACTATTTCTTGGTCAAATCCTCTGGTTTCCATGGGAAGTCCGGTTTTATTAGTGTCTTTTGTTCTTGTTGATTGTTTGGTGTTAGGATATGATAAGGGGAGTCTGAATAATGGACTCTATAAGCTCACAGGGCCTGTAAATCCTTGTGGAGCTAGGTAATGGTCCTAATAAGTTTCTTTATGTTGGTTTTGTGTTTGACATATGGCCGCCAACCATATGGTTAAGTCACCCACTAACACTAGTTCCTTTTTGTGGGTTTCTTGGACCTTTCTTGAATTCTGAATTTTTGTTTTGAAAATCCTTATGTAAGAATTTTGGAAATGGGTTTTAAAGGAAATATTGGATTTGGAAAAGTGGAAATAGGGTTTTCAAAAATTAAATATAAGAATGGTTTTGGGAAGGTTTTGTTTTTTTTAAAACAAATTTTGGGAAGGAAGTGTAAATGATTTAAAGGGATTGGATTTTCCCTAATATAAACTTATGGTTTGTTGAAATAAAATGTTTTTAATGTGTGAATCATTTTAAATTAATTCTGAAACTTTGTTTTAAATGGGGTGTTTTGGTATATCTAAAAGTGTTTGAATATGATGAATTAGTTTTGGAAATTTGGTTCTGAGCGGCTGGTGTTTTTCTAGAAAGGGGTTTTGGCCTTTGTGGTTGTCGGACTATGAAAAGAGTCCTTGCTGATTTTTTTTAAAATGGGAAAGGGATATTTGGAATAGAATGGATGTTTTTGGAAGTTCTATTAAATGAAATGGATTTCTTTTTTAATCAAATGGTTCTTGATGAAGCGTGTCTTGTCTTGTGAAATCTGATAATGATTTTTGATTTGGTGGTTAATGTGTCTTTGGAAGGTGCATGATTATTTTTGGAATGATGGTGTTTTGTTTTTGTATTTAGTGTTTTCATGGGTTATCACATGCATGTTTTTTTCGATATATGGATGAATGGCCAGTATAGAATGGTATTTGATTTCTCGGGGTGGAACATAAATTTCCATGTGAGTGAGACTTGATGAAACACCATTGGTGAATGTGAAAATCCACCAAGTTAGTTTATTTTTTCAAAAGTGTTTTTAGCTGAAAAATTATGGTGTCTGTTTTGAACTGATGGTTATGTGGGTGGTTTATCCTATGTCTTAGAAGTTTTTTCTATTCAGTATGCTTCTTTGTGATCTAGAAGTCATACTATTGTTGCATCTTGAGATGGGATCTTGTTGGTGGCTTAGTTTTCAGGTAATGTTCAGTGGGTTTCTAAAGATGTGTTAGATGTTGTGATGTGTCCATGGATGGTTCTCCATTGGTAATATTTCCCATTGATCAACCTAAGGATTTGTTTCAAATGTTAAATACACCACTTATAATGATACCTCATCCCATTTATTGAAATAGAGAGATGTTTGGGATCATTTTAAAGTGCCTTCACTTTATGGTGATTCTCTCAGTTGTAGTCATTGTGATCGATGATGTTTAGTGGGTGTTTTTTGTGCCTTGTTCATTCTGCTCCCTGTTCAGAGTGAGATAAAATAGTGTTGTGTATCTCCATGTTCTTGTTTGGGTAAATGTGTGTTATTGAGGAAGAGAGTTTCATGGTGTCTCTTGATCTTTTGTTTCTTACTAGGAGTTTTATGTGGTACTATGTGGAACTAAGGTATGGAGTAAAAGTTGGGGATGATCAAAGCCTAGCTATAAGGCATGATATGCTTCATCCATTAGAGCTCCAGCCATAGGTTTTAGTGTGAAGCTAGAACATAGTCAGGAGTCCTAGGATTGTGGGTAGTATTTCTAATCTCATACCTATACCATTTCATTGAGGTAGTTCCATTATTTATTTTGTGGTTTCAATGGCCCAATGATTGGGTCCCCTTCCCTACACTCCCTAATTGGTGGGGGCTTGGATTCGTGCAGAGAGTGTTGGCCCAGTTCTTTCCACCTCCATTCAAGAGTGGCTTTCTTAAATGTTCATGTTGTGTTCCTCTCAACTTGGGTTTGTAGGTTGTTGTGGGAGAGTTTTGGTGGTCCTTTTCAGGTGAGTCCCAATTCTAGTTCATTTTGAATTATTTTTTTGTTCATTTCTAGTTGTTCTCTAATGGTGGGGAGACCCACTGCGGGTCTCGAAGATCTTTCCTTTAGGATTTTTCAGATGGTAGTTATGATTTAATGGTAGAGATCCCATTTATGTATCCACACCAATTCATTTGATTTTGTGAGTGAACTATAGTTTGGGGTGATCTTTGGGTTCATTGGGAGAAGGCCCAACAATCTAGTTCTTGGCTTGGTTGTGGAGGTGGTGGCTTGATCTTTCTGTTGATTCCCTGGAAGTGGTTGTGAGTTGGTGTTTTGTTTAGGAAAGAGTATTAAGTTACATTTTTGGTGAAAGATATTTCCTTAGATTTAGGGGCTGGATTATGTTGATAATTAATCCTTAGGTGTTGTTCTATCTGTTGAAAAGCGTTAAGGCTTTCCGGTGGTGGAAAGCTTTAATGGTGGGGGGAATTGTTACACCCAGATTTTTTTTTCTTTTCATGTCATGGTTTTGATCCGGTTCATTGAAATTATTGATCCTTTTCTTGGGTGTTGGGTGAGATTAATTTTGATTTTTTAACTTCCATAAACGTCTAATCACCCTAATTTGGGTTCCACATTGCTTTTTTAGGAGTTTTTGTAGAGAGGGTTGTTACTTCATGATTTGGGCCAACCGTGAGCCCATTTCTAGTTTTAAAAACCAAATTTTTTTCTTTTATAAATCCTTTTTCTTTCAACATGTTTTACCCATTACAATCCATAATTTTCCTCCACTTTCATATTAAAACCTCCATATAATTTTTTACCCCTTAATAATTCATAATCATGGTGAATTTGGGTTACTTATTTAGGTATTGGGCCAAACCGTGGGACCACTTCCAGTTAAAAAAACAATTTGTTTCTTTTATATATTTTTAATTTTTTTAATATTTTTCAGTGATTAAACCTCCCAATCAAAGCCAAAGTACCTATCCTCACCTCCATTATCTATTTTACCTCTTTGGAGCTCATTTGAAACAAGTATTAGGGTGAAAGTTCTTAGGTTCCTCAAATCGTTCAGAATTGAGAAGGTACATTGTTTCATACACAAATCATTCAATTCGAAATATTTTTCCCATAAATATTCTTTCCCTGGTTCTTACAGACCTTAGGAGGCTCTACAAGAAGTTTAAATCCTTTAATATTTCTCTATGGGTGCATATCTAATGGAATACAAAGAGTTTTCTAGTTGAAAAGGTGAGATTCTTTCTCCTTTATCCTCCCTCTTCTTCATCCATTCATTATTTCTTGGTTTTATAATCTCCCCTAGACATGATCGACCTAGGGTTATGTTATCCAATGATTTTATGGGTTTTTTTTTCATTTGGGGCTGGTCGTCATAGGTTTAGAGTTTGTAAACCCTCAAATGGTGATTTTGGGTGTGCGTTTCCATTACACCAAGGATTTGAGGTAGGATATCCCTTACAAAAGTGTTTTTCATTTTAGTCTCATAATTATCATTCTTTGTAACCTTATTTATTTGATATGTGCTACTGTGAAACCTTGGTTTTAAATGTTTTGTGTGAAAATTATTTTTTATGACTTATTTTGTTAAAAATATAGTTGTTTTGGTATAAATGTGCACTCTTCTTGTTTGATAAATTATTCCATGAGATTTCACACTTTTTTATGGTATTTTTAATATGTTTTAGTATCTTGAATAACATTATGGAAGGAAAATGTTATTTTATCCCTTTTTAAGTGCTTAACTTAATTTGTTTTGTTAAAGTTTTCATGCCATGTGTTCGGTGAATTTTCTCAGTTGGATTTTATGTGTCTAGTGAAATTTAAAATGATTTGTTTGGATTTATAAATACATTGGAAGAATGTAAAAAAAATTATTTTGGGATCCTTTTATGGATTTCAAATTTGGATTTTATTTTACAAACAAATGGGTTTTAGTTTACAACATATTTTCGCTCGAGTTGCCAGAAAATGGCCCATTTTACATTCTTTTGAAAATGGTTGTGTTTTGAATATGTAACCTGAGTGTTTTAGAGAATTTATGAATGTGGTTTGATGCTGTAAATGATGTTTATACACCTCCTTAATAAAATTTAAATGAATAACTTTTTCAAATGTTATTTTTGAGAAAATGTTTAAAGGCATGTTTGGCTTTTCCTAAAAATGAGGAATTAGTGTTTTAATTGTATATACCATGTTGTGTTAATTGAGATTATTTTATAGTCCATGAAATGATTTTATTAAATGTTTTTAGGGCTGAAAAATATGTTTGGGTATGGTTTTGTTTTGTTTTTATAATTAGAAGAGTGTTTTTGAATGAGTTTTATGTGCAAAGCCTCAATACACTCCTTGAAATTGTTTTACCAAACTTTTCAGTGGTTTATTGATTTGTGAAAGAAATGTGAAGAATGTTTGTGGTATGTATGTGTGTTTATGGTTTGGGAATGTAATTTTGATGTGAAATTTTTATTTTATAATACGTGTAAATTGACTGAGCACTAACGGGAATCCCTGGTATCTAGGTGGGCAGATGTGTACTAGTATGCTAGTGATCCTGTGGGGTTTGGCCCCTGTTTCACGTAGCACATTTGAAGATGACAACACTAACTAAAATACGATGATGATGATGTTGGGGGACCACTAGGTTATGGTTATTCTCCCAACTAGTGGATCGTGTGCATGATAATGGATATTTATTACAGTTACTTTCACCGATATACGAGGTATCTGGGGATCACAACTAACTAGTGCCTAGGGGTGTTCCTGTGACTTGTGATCATTGGATATTTTTTACTCACTATTATCATACGGTGTGTTTTGTTGGTAAATTCAGTACTTTGGGTGATTTATTTAAAAGTTTACATTATTTAAAGCAGCCCTCTTGAAAACTTTTTCAATTTTTAAGTTGCACCTCTTTGAAAATTGTTACTAGCATTCTTGTTTATAAAACATGCAAGTTTTTTTCTGGTAATTTTTTTTTATTTCATGAGACCTCATTTAGAAAATAGACATTTATATTTTTATTAAAACCTGAAATTGATGTTTCTTTTATTTTAGAATATGTTCATAGGGAATATAATATCAGGCTAACCTACTGAGTTTTAATACTCACACCTATAATCTTCTTCTGTTTTTAGCCCTTGTGCACGTTTCAGCTTGAGTTCGATCAACTTGGGCGATGTGTGATCATTTTTTTGGAGAGTGACCATTGGAGTCACATGGAGTTAGTTGGTTATTTGGTTTGGTCATTTGAGTTGTTGTTTTATTTGTACTTTCAGTTTTTTTTATAAATAATGTTCAGTTCAATTTTTATATAAATGTATTTTGGGCTGTCCATTTCTTTCTGCTGTTTGTTTTATTGTTTATATATGGGATAAATCATTCCCTTGTGTACTCTATTTATTTCCTTGTTTCTTATCACCATCCTGGGAGGATCGAGAATGCCTCTCTAGACTTGTCGCGGGCTGGCCTGGGTGACCAGTTTAGGGTCCACTCGGGCAGGTTCGTGACAAGTACAATATTCATGACATGTCTCCTGATCTAGTCATCAAATCAAGATGAGATTTTTCAGTATTAAATATGAGATATATTTTTCCTACTTTGATGAATAAATCATTCTTATTTGAGGACATATTCCTATTCAAAAATCCATTCACATTTTGGCCATTGAAAAAGCATGGATAAAAATGGAGAGTTTAACATTGTTTTTGAAAACTGCTATAACTTTGGATCCATAAATCCAAATGCCACCAAATATTGAGATTTTTAGGAAAAAATTATTATCTAAATTCTTGAAGAAGATGATATCTTGAGATTCGGCTTTCTGAATGTCCAAATCATCAATCCAATTGGAGGGGTAGTTTTGGAATGCAAACAGTCCACCACCTTGAGCTATAAATACATCCCGTCCTATCATTTCAAAAGGGCTGGAATTTCAGAAGAGAGGATCATAAATTGGAACGGCCAAATCATTTAAAAAGGCTTGGGAGGACCTTACATACTCAATTTTTCACTTGAGAGACCCTTCCTTCTCTCTTTGTTTTCATTTACATTTGTGTCCTTCATTGTTGTAATCTTGTACGTATTTTTATTTGTAATTCTGTTTTAATGAAAGTTTCTTCTTAAATATCTCTTATTATAATCCAAATTATGTATTTTAATATTAATGTTATTAAAATAGTTTAAATCAAGTTAAAACCCCTTCCTTTTTTTTCTTTCTCATTCAATCTATAGTCAGTATTTAATTCCCTTCATTGTTTGTGTGTGTGTTCGACGCACCACTCTTTTCTTATCCCTTTATTTTTATTATATTCTTAATTTATAATCATAATCATTATAACCATATTAATAATTATTTAAATGGATGAGTAAATATCTCATTTGGGTGAGTTATAATTTAGGTATGTTAAGTGATTGAGAGCTTTTGTTGGATGAATATTCTTTAAATTAACATTGTGTTTTTTGGACTTAACATGTCATGGATTGATGACTTTTTTTCTTAATGTATGGATTCAATGCATTATTAGAACCATAAATACACTACCAAAATCAAGTACTGATTGATATTATAATACTAGTCAATTTAAGGCTTGTATTAAATCCTTAATACTTAGGAATTCCAATCAACGTCAACTTGTGACATGGGTGTTAATTTAATGAAATATAAAGAAAAGTTCAAGGATATTACAAGATTAACTACCTAATGATGAACTCATCCCAATATTTATCAAATTTTTTAAATCAATATTAATCAATAAATCATTTCAATTAATCTTTGCAAACAAACCCCCCAATCAAAATACAATCAACTAAAAACATTCGACTATTAAAAAGTATCATTGCCGAGGATTTGACCCGAGTGCTACTATACACATTAGCAGAGCATCGAAACATTGAATTGTCAATAAGCGACAATCAGACACATTTTCAAATGGTGAAATTTCTAGGGATGGTGCAATTCATTAGTTGTTAGTTTATGGTTATTGTAAAAAACAAAAAAACAAAATTTAAATTTTTTTTAAAAAAAAACACACAAAGAAAAACCCATCTTATTATTTCTTCCATAATCTCTCCGAATTACCTATAGCCTCCCAAACAATCCCTTGGATTTTTTTGACCCTAAAATTGAGCGAACACATAACCAACTTAGGAGGAAGATAAGAGATAATCAACTCATTCAAGAACACGTCCTTTTCCAACCAATTGAATTAAATATGGCCAATCCTAGGGAACAAACACTTAAAGAGCTCACTGCCCATAATATGAATTACCGACCCTTGGTATTAAATATCCAAACATAGAGGCTGTCTTCAAACTCAAATTGGGTTTGATTCATCTTCTCCCTCATTTCCACAGGCTAGCTGGTGAGGATGCACATCTCCACCTTACAGAGTTCTAAGTGGTGTGCTCTACCATGAAGCCTCAATGGGGTTTTGAGGAACAAATAAAACTCTAAGCATTCCCCTTATCCTTAGCTGACATTTCCAAGTCATGGATTTACTGCCTCCCTCCTGGTTCCATAACCACATGTAATGACATGAAGTGACTATTCTTAGAGAAATTATTTCCTGCTTCTCATACTACTTCTATTGAAAATGAAATAAGTGGTATCAATAATTTCCCAAGAAAATCACTCCATGAGTACTGAGAGATGTTAAAAAATCTTATTTCAACCTTCCCACACCATCAAATCACTAACCAAATCTTGATACAATACTTCTATGAGGGGTTATTGGATATGGAGAGAACTCTCATTAATGCTGCAAGTGGTGGTTCTTTTGTTGATAAAACTCTTGTTGCCACAAGAGATCTCATAATTAGCATGGATACAAACACACAACAATTCTATATTCGAGAACATGCTCAAGTCAAACAATCCCAAGAGAATCAATCTATAGAGCCCAACAAGATGACCGAGTGGATGAGTGAACTTACAGGTCTTGTGAGACAACTAGCTGTGGCAGCCAAAGCCCCAACCTCATCTTCTCCAAAATCTCTATTCCCTAGATCTATCAAGAACTTTGGAATCTAATGATCCCCATATCATTCAACTGACACATGTCTACAACTTCAAGAGAATCAATTCGATTCATTCAGACCAATGGAGCTCAATGTAGCATATGCTCTATAGAACACCAACCCTCAAATATCAGGTCAGTTCATTAGAACATCTAACCAACCTCACTTTGAGCCCTTATCTTATTCTTATAACCACATCTTAAGGTATGTAAACCCTTGTATCTTATCCCCCTTAATACCCTCCTGAAAACCCAAACTAGTTTCAATATGGTCAAGGTGTTGGTAACTTCCAACAAATTTATCTGTTTGTTTCTCAACAAAAAAGGGGAAATCCTCCTCTTGCTCCTCCTAGATTCCACTATCCTAGTGAGCCTTCTCAATTCCCAAACCAATACAATCACTTTCCCAAGAAAAAAAATAAAGGTAATCTGAATTTGGGACAAGACTCTTATTCCAAGAAACCATGGGAAAGTGCAGTGGAAGATCTTGCCTCATTCACTCGTTCCAGCCTTAAAAACATTGAAACCCAAATTGGTCATCTTGCATCCCACCTGATCCAGAAACAACAATCAAATTCTTCCCAACTTCTAGCTCAACCATTACCAAACCCCAAGGGTAATGTAAGTGAAATTTAACTTAGATCGTGGATGTAAATTATTATGCCTCATGATAAGTCCTCTAAGCCCCTTTAAATGTTGACCTAGAAAATGAAAAAAAAAGAAACCTAAAAAGGAATTTAAATCCATTCCCTCACCTCCTTTCATTCCACTTAGGAACCCAATTCCTTTTCCTCAAGCCTTTTCTAAGCCAAATAATTCCTTTGAACCTAATCTTAAAATGATTGACATGTTTAGACATGTTGAAGTCAACATTACTCTCTTATATGCCATAAAACAAATCCCTAAGTACACCATGTTTCTTAAGGAATTTTGCACCCAAAAGAGGCAACTTAGGACCTTTGAAAATGTTTCCACCCAGTAGTCTATTCCCATAAATTGAAAATATCGTAGGACCTTTACGGTTCCATGCCAAATTGGGAGTTCCAAATTCGATGATGCACTCATATATCTAGAATCCTTAATTAATGTCATGACCAAATCTATCTTCTCTAACCTTGGTCCAGGTCCCTTCCACCCAATGGGTGTTTTCATTTGGTTATCCAATCAAAGCACTACTAGTCCTGAGGGTGTAATTGAGGATTTCCTTGTTCGTGGGAATGATCTTATCTTCCCTACTAATTTCTATGTCCTTGACATGGAAAGTGAGATGACCTCTTCTTAATCTCCATCAATTCTATGAAGATCATTCCTAATGAAAATTAGAACCAAGATTGATGCCCATTCAGGCATCTTATCCATAGAATTTGGTGACCAGCTGGTCAAGTTCAACATTTTCCAAGCCATGCGATAACCATCTACGGATCACTCTAAACTCTCAATCCATGCTTCTGAGGACACTTCTAAGAGTCAATAGAACACAAATACATCATGTTCTTCATGTTCTAATGACAAATGATCTTGTAAAATCTGCACCATGATTTACCAAGTCATAAATGGAGAATTTGATGTTGACATTACAAATGCAAACTCCATTGATCTAAAGGATCTTGAAAACTATTTGGAATCCCATATCACATCTAACATCCACTGCTCCAACTTGGACAGTAATGGGGAAAATGAACAAGCATATTCATTTTTTGATTCGAATATGATTATCCAAAATTCATAATTTCCTATCCATGATTCTAAAAATTCTATTATATGTGAGGTGAACCCCAAACCAATGTGTTTATATTGTATTGATGGTAGTGATATTTGTGATATTTTTTCCCTAATTAATAAAGTGATCATTGTTTTTATTGAAATTGACCATTCTTTGGCAAAAAAATTGATATAAAGGATATTGAAAAATTTATTCAGTCTTATGACTCCACTGATCCTCATTAATCTACATCAGTAAGTGATGAAATAAATGAGTCAAAAACAATTGGGATCTCATACTCTGGTTTCATGTTATCTGAAACTTACATAAATTAACAATTAGAATTGATACATCTTACTGAATTTCCAACCATAGAAAACCATTAATTTGTGGATAAAATCATTCCTCACATTGAAGAAGAAAGGGAGGATTGTAATATTCTCTTTCCACCCCCATTGAATTTCAATCTAAATAACAAGAAAGGGATGGAATTATCCAATGAATCACCAGGCATCCCAAAGGAGAAGTTTTTCTAGAATCATATTGGAGTTGAAAAAATATGGTGTCCACCATCGGATTATGGGTAGTCCACTGCAATTGTCCAGCTGTAGACAAAATAAATGCAGCACTTCTTGGGAGGCAACCCATGTTTTCATTTAATTTTATGAAATATTAATTTCTTTTTAGTTTTTCATTAGATGAATAAGGAGTTTTCTTTTTCAAGTAACATCCCACATAAGGCACATCAACTTCCACTAACCCACCACTAGATGGAGACTATGACCCACCAAATCCAAAACCAAGGGGCACCTCTTTCCCTTTAACTCTCTCTCTATCTTTTCCTCTCTCTCCCACTTTTTTCTTATTCCCCTCTCTTTATTTTTTTACCACTTTATTTATCAAACCCTTTTCTTTTTCTCTGTATCTTTTGTATGGGTGTGTATTAATAAAAAACTAAAAAACTAAAAAAACTAAAAAAACTAAAAAAAATCAATTAAAAAAATAAGAAAAATCAATATTCATACTTACTCACCTTCCAATTTTCAAATTTTGTCCAACCATTTTGCGGAGTCAAAAGAAATGGTTTCATCTAAAAAATTTTGTGGTTTATTCATAAATTTGGATAAAGAATATTGTGTCAAAACCAACAAATTTTGAATACTCAATTTTTTATTTATAAAATCATTTTCCCCACCCTTGAGGAACAACATTTTCTTTCATGCCAAGGATACATATGGCCATCTTTTCAAAATTTGTGTTTTTCACCCCCATTTTTGAGTCTTGAGTTTGTGGACCTTCGAGCTGAATTTCTTACTTTAGTGTGCATTAATATGATATAGGCACTTCTCTGAACCACATGAGAATCAAAATAGACAAATAGCCTCCCATTTCCCTTACATTAATCCTTATTTTGAAATCCCCTTAGAGTTTATGAAAAACTTTTCTTTGATATCCACATTACGGGCCCAATACCTTATCCCACCCAATATATACATGGATTTACATTACATTATTTATAGAAATTTTAGTGTGGGGGGAATTGATTTCATTTTTTGGGTGCCCTTTTATTTATTTTTAATGAGTTATCATATGATTGAGGTAAAGAAACCATTTTAGTGTGGGGGAGAGGTTGTCACTGCGTGAGTTTTAGGGAATGTAATGTACTTTCATTTATGTAATTTTGTAAATGTTATTGACAAGTTTTCAAAAAAAAATAAAAAAAATAAAAAAAATAAAAAATAAAAAATAAAATAAAATAATAGTGGGTTGTGTCTTGGGAAGGTAAAAAATAACTCTTCCTCAACCTTTGATATTTTTATAACTATTACAATTAGTGTTTTGAGGAGATCAGTCATGGGTTGGGATATGAGTATGAGATGTTTTTCAAGTTCAACTTTTGAAAATTGAAAAAAAAGATGAAAAAAAGAACACTTATGTCATTAAGAGAGGTATTTTATTTTATAAATATGTAATCTTATAATCCCCTTAAAATTTTCTTCCTCTCTTGTGTCTTTATTGACACAATCATTCCCTTGTAAATATGTGTTTCCATTTCCTTCCATGTTTCATTTCAAAAAAAATTGTGCATTGTTTTACCCATGCTGATGTTTTACATATTTTTCCCATCTTTTGGATATCATATTCCTACCTTCCCATATCCACAAAAAACCCCATAAAAAGACCTCTTGATTTTTGAGCACTTTGGATAGGGAGTAAAAGCTGAGAGCTCTTATAAACTCTAAGATTTTCAATTTTGGTTATAGAATGAGTGAAGCTCCATAAATTAATTTTATCATCCTGAGAGGAGTAAGTTTTGTGTGCCACCATTTTCTATTTCTAAATTTGAGCATGAAAAAAATGATTTTTTTAGAACATTGTTTCTGTAACAACTTGTGGTTTAATTTAATATGGATGAATGAAATTGTCTAAACCCCCCCTAAGTGGGGAAATAAAATTTTAATATTTATTGGTGAGTGAAAATGATTTTGTCATGTTCTTATATTTGTTGCACATGAGGAAATACACAAGAATAAGTGTGGGGGAGTTGATGTTATTAATATTTTAATGTATTATTATATACTAACTTTACTAATTTTAAATAAAATGTGCATAATTTGTGTGAAATATTAATGTTTAAATATTAAATATAATTTTTGAGCACTATTTGAATTCATCGAGATTCAAGTCAGTTTAATGTTTTAATAAAACATATCACCATAATTATCCAAATTTAATGGTTCTTGATTTTTAGGATTACTATTTCAATATAAAACATTTCATTAAAAGTAATCATGGGCCAATTCTTCTATTTTAAGGGTCATATGGACCACAAAAGAAGACCCAAAGAATTTGTGATGAAACTGGACCAACTATGAAGATTGAATTATTGGTCCAAATACAAAAAATCCAAATTTTTTTATTATACTAAAATGTTTAGGGGAAAATTTAAGGATTCTTGGATAAAAATTTCAAGTCCCAACTCCAAAGACAAGGGACCTAACTTATTCATTTAAACTCAACCCACCATTCTAACCAGGAATTAAAATCAGTAAAATATTCATGACATATATCCTGATATATTCATCAAATCAACATGATATTTTATAGTGTGAAATAGGAGATATATGAATCTGACTTTTTTGAATAAATCATTCGGATTTGAAGGCATCCTCTTATTCAAAAATCCATTCACATTTTGGCCATCGAAAAATCATGGATAGAAATGGACAGTTTAACGTTGTTTATGAAAACCGCCATAACATTGGATCCATAAGTGAAAATGCCTCCAAATTTTGAGAGTAGTCAGTCAACATTATTATATACAACTTTTAATAATAGGATATCTCGAGATTAGGCTATATGGATGTCCAAATCATCGAGCCAAGTGGGGTGGTATTTTTGGAATGCAAACCGTCCACCACCTTGAGATATAAATACATCCCCTCCTGTCCTTTCAAAAGGGTTGGAATTTCAGAAGATATAAGAATTAATTTGAAAGAAAAAAGCCTTACCTAAGGCTTGGGAGGACCTTCCATACTCAAGTTTTCACCTGAGAGACCCTTCCTCCTCTCTTTGTTTTCATTTACTTTTGTCTTCTTCATTGTTGTAATCTGTTAAGTCTTTTTTTTGTAATTCTGTTTTAATGGAAGTTTCTTCTTAAATATATATTATTCTCATCCATAATCTATAGTTTAATATTAATGTTCTTAAAATATTTTAAATCAAGTTAAAACCCCTTCCCTTCTTTTTCTTTCTCATTCAATCTAAAGTCAATATTTAATTCCCTTCATCGTTTGTGTGTGTGTTCGACACACCACTCTTTTCCTATCCCTTTCATTTTCTTATCTTCTTAATTTATCATCATAATAGTTATAACCAGATTAATAATCATTTTAATGGATGAGTAAATATCTCATTGGGGTGATTTATAATTTAGGTATGTTAAGTGATTGAGAGATTTTTCTCGATGAATATTCTTTAAATTAACATTGTCTATGTTGGACTTAACATTCATAGATTAATGACTTGTTTTGTTTAACGTATGGATTACATGGATTATTGGAATCATAAATAAAATACCAAAATAAAGTACTGATTGATATTTGAATCCTAGTTAAGTTAAGTCTTGTATTAAATCCTTAACACTTAGGAATCCCAATCAACGTTAACTTGTGACATTGGTGTTAATTTAATGCAATATAAAGAAAATATCAAGGTTATCAAAAGCTTAACTACCTAATGATGAACTCATCACAATATTTATAAAATTTTTAAATCAATATTAATCAATAAATTATTTCAATTAATATTTTCAACCAAACCCTCCAATCAAAATACAATCAACTAAAAACATTCAGCTATTAAAAAGTATCATCACCGGGGATTCAACCCGAGTACTGCTATACACATTAACAGAGCATCGAAACTTTGAACGGTCGATAGGAGACAATCGACCACACATTCAAATAAAAAATAACTCTTCCTCAAACTTTTATCTTATTATAACTATTACAATTAGTGTCGTGAGGAGATCAATCATGGGTTGGGATATGAGTGTGAGATCTTTTTCAAGTTGAAATTTTGAAAAAAGAAAAAAAAGAAGAAAAAAATAGAAAAAGAAGAACACTTATGTCATTGGGAGAAGTTTTGTGTTTTGTAAATATTTAATATTATAATACCCTTAAAATTTTCTTCCTCTATTGTGTATTTTTCACACTATCATTCCCTTGTAAATATGTGTTTCCATTTCCTTCCATGTTTCATTTCAAAAAAAAGTGCATTGTTTTACCCATGCTGATGTTTTACCCCTTTTTCCTATCTTTTGGATATCATCTTCCTACCGTTCCATAGCCATAGAAAAACACCTAAAAAGACCTATTTATTTTTGAGAACTTTTTATAGGGATTGGAAGCTGAGAGCTCTTACAAACTCTAATATTTTCACTTTTGGTTGGTGAATGAGTGAAGCTCCATAAATTAATTTTATCATCTTGAGAGGAGTAAGTTTTGTGTGCCATTATTTTCCATTTCTAAATTTGAGCATGAAAAAAATGAATTGTTTTTGGAACATTGTTTTTGTAATAACTTGCGGTGGAATTCAATATGGATGAATGAAAATTTCTAAACCTTCCCTAAGTAGGGAAAACAAAATTTTATTATTTTTTGGTGAGTGAAAATGATTTTGTCATGTTTTTATATTTGTTTCACATGGGGATATGCACAAGACTAAGTGTGGGGGATTTGATTTTATTAATATTTTCATGAATTATTATATAATCCCTTTATTTATTTTATATAAAATGTTCATAATTTGTATAAAATATTAATGTTTAAATATTAAATATAATTTTTGAGCATTATTTCAATTCATCCAGATTCAAGCCAGTTTACTGTTTTAATAAGAAATATCAACATACTGATCCAAATTTAATGGTTACTATTATTTAGGATTCCTATTTAAATATAAAATATTTCATTAGAATGAATCATAGGCCAATGTTTCCATTTGAAGGGTCATATGTACCACACAAGATGATCCAAAGAATTTGGGATGAAACTAGACCAGATATGAAGATTGAATTACTGGGCCCAATAAAGAAATAAAAAGTGTTTTGTTCTCATAAAATGTTTTGAAGACAATGTAAGGAATCTTGGATAAAAATTTCCAATCCCAAATCCAAAGACAAAGGGACCAACTGATTCATTTAATCTCATCCCACCATTCTGGATGGGAATTAAAATCAGTATAGTATTCATAAAATTTCTCCTGATATAGTCATAAAATCAACTTATATTTTGCAGTGTAAAAGAGTAGATATATCTGGAATACTCCTTAGCATAAATAATTCAGATTTTAAGGCATCTTCCTATTTAAAAATACATTCAAATTTTGGCCATTGAAAAATCATGGATAGAAATGGACAGTTTCACATTGTTTATGAAAACTGCCATAACTTTGGATCCATAAGTACAAATGCCTCCAAATTTTAGATTAGTAGGAAAAAATTATTATATACAACTTTGAATAATATTATATCTTGAGATTCAGATGTCTGGATGTCCAAATAATTGATCCAAGTGGAGGGGTAGTTTTGGAATGAAAACAACCCACCACCTTGGGCTATAAATACATCCCCTCCTCTCCTTTCAAAAGGGTTAGTATCTAAGAATAGAGGAGCATCAATTGGCACGACCAAATCCTTTAAAAAGGATTTTAAGGACCTTCCATACTCAAGTTTTCACTTGAGAGACCCTTCTTTCTCTCTTTGTTTTCATTTACTTTTGTGTTCTTCATTGTTGTAATCTTGTAAGTCTTTTTTTGTAATTCTATTTTAATGAAAGTTTCTTCTTAAATATCTCTTATTATCATCCACATTATTTATTTTAATATTAATGTTCTTAAAATATTTTAAATCAAGTTAAAACCCCTTCCCTTATTTTTCTTTCTCATTCAATCTAAAGTCAGTATTTAATTCCCTTCATCGTTTGTGTGTGTGTTTGACACACCACTCTTTTATTATCCCTTTATTTTTCTTATATTCTTAATTTATCATCATAATAATTATAAAAAAATTACTAATAATTTAAATTTCTTAGTAAATCTCTCATTGGGGTGAGTTATAATTCAGGTATGTTAAGTGATTGAGATATTTTTCTCGATGAATATTCTATAAATTAACATTGTGTATGTTGGACTTAACATGTCATGGATTAATGAATTGTTTTGTTTAAATTATGGATTCCATGGATTATTATAACAATAATTACACTACCAGAATAAAGTACTAATTGAGTTTAGAATCCTAGTTAATTTAATTCTTGGATTAAAGCCTTAACACTTAGGAATTCCAATCAATGCCAAATTGTGACATGGGTGTTAATTTAATGCAATATAAAGAAAAGCTCAAGGATATCAAAAGCTTAACTACCTAATGATGAACTCACCCAAATATTTATCAAATTGTTAAATCAATCTTAATAAATCAATCATATAAATTAAACTCTTCAAACAAACACCCCAATCAAAATACAATCAACTAGAAACATGTGACTATTAAAAAGTATCATTGTTGAGGATTCGACCTGGGTGCTGCTATACACATTAGCATAGCATCGAAAATTTTAATGGTCGATAGATGATAACCAGTCACACATTAAAACACCGTGATCCTTATCTTAGTGATAGGGCTATGATGATAAAATTATCAATATGATGATACATGATAACATTGAGAGAACCTCATACATGATAAATCACACTATCATGAGTAACCTTGATGTTCATGTCATCTACAGATGTTTCTTACCACACCTCTAATAAATACACCTATACATGAAATTATATGTTCTCATCATATAGTAACATTTACATAGTTAGGGTTCTATTTAATTAAATTAATAATTCCCTAAATTCTATATGATGTATACAATAAACTATTCATACACTATGAATAATAACCTCAATAATTAGGTCAGTTAACATATTATTAGAGTCTTTATATAGAAATGCATTGTCCATCACATTATATAGTTGGTTTCTATGTCCTTGAAACTATACTAAAAAACCTCAAATTTCCCCCCAAATTTATAATCAAAAAACCCATAAAACTGTTATATATGAACTCTGAGTCTAGGACTAACAACCCACACTGACACCACTTTGACATTACTCTGCCCACTGGGGCCCCGTATGGGCTGACAGACAAGCTGGGTGTGCTGCCCAAGCTTGCTACTAATAATCCAAGGTCTAGAGACCAATGTGAAGAAGGCATATATAAATGAGGAGAATTTTCCAAAAATGTACCTTCCATGACATACAAAATATCCAAATGATGATAAAAATATTAAGCTATAAATATAACAGAAAATAGTGGACCAAAACAGGAGACAAGTATATAATTATAAATATCTCTAAAAAACTACGTTTGATACATGAAAAACCTCCTAAAAGAAATGAAAATGTGGAAAATGAAAAATATAAGTACACAATATCCAACACAAAAAGTGGATGATGTGACACCCTAGTTCTAAGGCCACCCCATTGTGCCCCTGTCTATGGAGCTATATGACTTCAAGTGCACATATCCTTATTCCAAAGTCTAAAGACTAATAGCATGAGAATAATATATATAATGGGAAGACTATACCCTAAATCCATAGTAATAAAAAATATAAAATAACTAAATAATCATCCAAAATAATAATTTGAGTATGGATAAATCGATAGAAACAATGCTATAAAAAATTTCTAATGTGAAAGAATATAATCATGGAACACTAATCACCCATTTTCCTGATCACATATACAAAAAAACACATGGACCCATTTCCATACTTAGCTCCCATTATACTCCTAGTCTATAGATATCATTAAGAATCTCAATACCAATCCACTGTGCCTCATTTACTCAATCTGAAAGACAATATAAGGACTATACATTCATCGGGGTTCCAATATAGGGAGTAATCATATAACTAAATATGGTCTCACCGAGCATCCATAATACATTCTATCATATATGTGTGTATGTATGAGGAATAAAATTAAAAAAAATACACATTTTCATCAAGTCATCGTGTGCCAAACCATCCACTAAAACATCAGATGAGGTACACATTCTCATCGGGCCACCCTATGATAACCAGAACACCATGATGCCCAACTGTAACTACTTCGACACCATTCTAGAATACCATAACCTTATTCCAAAAAATCAATCCCATACCTAAAGACTAAGGGTAGGGTTTCATCCATGTCCTTATCCCATAACCAATGGTGTATGGTAGGTAATCTACTAAGTCTAGACCATTACATGAAGGTATAATATAGGTTCCCTCATCCAAGTACTGACCCACTACATTATCACTCAAGGTAGGGTCCATCATATACATCTCATACCACACCATTATTGGACCATCATTTTCATTCAAGACTATCCACTATCCCGACCATTTCCTTTTAACTCAAGGAAAGGCCCATGACAACACCTTATCACTAAAGGAAAAGCCAACTAGTGTCAATACATACCTTCTCACTCAAGGTACACCCAAAATTCATGCACGACTAGGATCCCATATCACTCATGAGAATCTATCCAATTCTATCTCACTCATTGAGGGTCCAGACCTCATGATCTACCCCCCACACTAGAGTCCATATCTCATCACAAGAAAATGTAAGTAACAAAAGATAAGGAATGCATTCTTCCACAAAACTCACTATATTTTAAATAGAATAATAGTCATAAAGACCTATCCCCTTGTATCCAACCACTATCACCATACCACATCTATCACCCCATGGTAACCTCACATCCCATAGGCTCATCCAAACCCTATAAATTATAAGTAAGGTCCAATTACCATCCACCCCACTTGTAATAAAAATTCCACGTCCTCAAGTATTTCCTATGACCCAACCATAGGTATCATCTAACATATCCTAAGTGAGATCTCCCAATCCAACACCTAGAGGAAGACCCTCTCCATCACCTATAAAAATACCAAAGTACTAATCATACTCTTCCAAAATACTAAACTTTTCACTAACCTAAAGAGGTAGTTCTTAACCACCTGTGAGATGTCTAACCATCTCATCCATAAACACTCAACCCCAAGCCTCTCATGCATGTGTAATTTCCCTATTAAACCAACCTAAACTATGTTGAAACATTAAAAAAACCATGGGACCTACGGAAGGCCTTTAATCAAGCCAACTAACACCCTCACCCATTTGAGACACATGTGAATAGTAATCCAAATTCATCTAAAGTGTTACAGAGCACTTAATACAAGTATAAGAGGATTAAAAAAATCCTATATCTTCTAAAAAATATACCCTAGACCCTTAAAACATACCCTTGAATATATGTAATTATACAATCATGCACAATTATAAATAAACATTCATATGCATTTCATCATAGGGTCCACCTGCCCCCATAAAGGAGTTACGAACCACACAATGCTTCAATCCTCCTCAAGAAATCCATTCCAATCCTCATACAAGATCATACCAATACCTTGGATCCATGCCAAAACATCCAAATAATTAATTAAAAAATTATAAAAAATTATTTTAATTAATCTAATGAGTCATGTTCATAGGAAAACTCACCAAGAATCATCGTACCACCGAAAACTTGACCAACCACACCCGAAAGGTCCATGTCACATTACTAGAACCATCTTGAGAAAAAAACCTAACATAAGGTACCCATTCGATTTCTAATTTTGTCCAATTTAATGAAAAACCCAAAAATAAATTAGGTTAGAGACTTACTACAACTGAAATAGAAAAATATAACATGTATTCATCACCATAGGACGTCCTTTTTCAAAAATGGTAAAATTACCTATAATCCTCACTTGATTATACCATGTTATGATATAATAAGCACAAAAAACTAGTTAAGACATCCTAAAATTAGTGAATAACCATGAAGAACAAAGGAATAATGAGGGATGAGGAAGAATATACTCATGATTTCCACCAAAACACCACTAAAATATCCCTCAAAGGGGGGATCTATAGGGAAGAGGATGGGGCACTAGTACAAAAATTATTTTTAACGTCACCCGTTTCACGCCAGTTTTTTAGAACCGACGTGAAAATCTCCAAAATTTGATTTTTCACATTAGTTATTATATAACCGACGTGAAAATAATTTTTCGCTGATTTTTCACGTTGGTTATTAAATAAACAATGTGAAAAATAATTTATTTTGACTTTTTACATCGGTTATTTAATAATCGACGTGAAAAATCAAATTTCCCTGATTTTTCACGTCGGTTCTTATAAGAACCGACGTCAAAAAAAAATTATAATGACTTTTTTACGTAGATTATTTAATAAATAATGTAAAAAATGTTTACAATAATGTATTTTATTTTTCTAGCTTTGATTTGATAGGTCGTGGAGCTCAAACGGATTTACGGATCAAAAGTTATGCCCATCGGAAGTTGATCATCCCTAAATGAAGTCTTAGAGAAGGCCAACTTCAAAGGATCATAACTTTTGATCCGTAACTCCATTTGAGCTCCGTGACCTATCAAATAGAATATTAAGAAATTAAATACATGTTTTTAAGCATTTTTAACGTCTTTTATTTAAAAACCTATGTAAAAAAGTCATGAAACCCTATTTTTTATGTCGGTTCTTATAATAACCGACGTAAAAAATAGGGTTTCATGACTTTTTTACATCAGTTTTTAAATAAATGATGTTAAAAATGCTTAAAAAAATGTATTTCATTTTGTAAGCTTCGAATTTATAGGTCACAGAGCTCAAATGGAGTTACAGATCAAAAGTTATGGCCATTGGAAGATGAACATCTCTAAATGAAGTCTTAGAGAAGGCCAACTTCAGAGGACCATAAATTTTGATCCATAACTCTGTTTGTGCTCCGCGACCTATCAAATAGAATATTGAGATATGAAATACATGTTTTTAAACATTTTTAATGTCTTTTATTTAATAACCGATGTAAAAAATCGGCAAAAATTGATTTTTCACGTCAGTTTTTATATAACCGACGTGAAAAATCAGTGAAAATTTCAATAATTTTCACATCGGTTATCGTAAAACTTTCATGAAAGATGATTTTAATATCCCACCTACGTGGGATTTCAAATTTTTACAAAAATTTTCAATTTCCACATCGGTTATGAAATAACCGACGTGAAAAAGTCACGAAAATTGATTTTTCACGTCAGTTTTTATATAACCGACGTGAAAAATAAGGAAATTTTTTAATATTTTTCACATCCGTTATCATAAAAAATGACATGAAAAATGATTTTAATATCCCTCCAACACGGGATTTCAATTTTTTCAGAGCACGGGCTAAAAATTTTCAGTTTCCGCCTAAATTTTTAATACCGCGTTTTCTTTTTCCATATCATTTATATGGTTTCATTATACAAAAATCATAATCTAATGATCCTTTCATTCAACCATTATCCTTCCACTGACTCAACCCATTGAATCTTCAACTTGAATCCACTATTTCTCCTTTCCTTGATCTCGTCAAGGTATTCATATTTATGTTTCCATGATTTATGTTTTGTTATGATTAGTTTTCTTAATTTATATACCATTTAATGATTCAGATTCACTATTTCTTCTTTGTATCATGGTAAAACTACAAATCCTCATTCAGATTCTGAATTTCCTTTGCAGATGAAGCTTTTTTTGGCTCATTCGATCTTTCCTTGGAAAAAAATACATCAAACTTCTAATGATCATAACTTTTGATCCGTAGCTTTGTTTGAGCTATATGACCTGTCAAATCAAAGATCAGAAAATTATCTACAAAATGAAAAACTTTTTTAACATCAGTTATTTAAAACCCGATGTTATAAATGCATTTTAACATCAGTTTTTAAATAACTGACATTAAAAATAGCGTTTCAACGTGATTTTTTTTGTATAAAATATGGTCTTTCACATCGGTTTTTTTAAAAAACGATGTGGAAAATAATCGAAGAATTTTTTTTAACATCAGTTATTAAATAACTAACGTTAAAAAACATATTTTTTTACATCGGTCGCAATAACATCACCACAACGTTTCCACAAAACCGATGTTAAAAGGCAAACAAAACCGACATAAAAATGTTTTTTTGTACTAGTGGGGAAGAGTTCTGGCCCAATAGACCTCCTTATAACACCCTTTACACTCAAAATTGAAGGGGGTGTATGTGATCGATAAATTATTGGTATTCCTTCACTAAAAAATACCAAGGTATGACCAAATTTATAGGGAAACCCCATGGGTTTTTCTATAAAGGCTCTACTTTGCCTCTTACTATGGTATAGAGAAAGGTTCCCTGTTGAAACCCACATCAAGGTTTATCCCTATACCCAAACAATAGAGATACCTACATAGTGTATCCCCAAGGATGTTCCATAATGATTCCCCTCTAGGACATAATATGGCATGACCCTCCAAGTTATGTCTTAGTTTCCCCCCAAAGGGAAGGATTAACCCTGTAGCCCCATCCTCCTCTACAGCATAACCCTTTAGGGAAGTGCCATAAGGTATCAACCCTAGGAAATACTTCTATTCTATTTCCTCTTATTATAATGTGGACCCCCTTTATAGGTATTACCATGACACATCCCTTCAGTATGTGGCATGGTCAGTTTCAAAAAACTGAAATACCAGCTAAGGGTCACCCGACCCTTCTCCAACACTCACCCAAACACCCAAACCACTAACTGAACCTCATTATACATCAAAAAAATATTATATATATGTTTATATTCTTATATTTATGATCTGATTTTTTATTCCCAAAATGACCCCGACTCCCTGATAAAAAATTCAAACTTGCCCAAAAAATAAATGACACTAAAATTCACAGGTAGTTACAAACTCCCCACTATAAGGCTTATCATCCCGAAGAAACATACAATAGCCCTCTGACTATGAACCCCAACATACCAAATCCATCAATTCATATCCAACCAAACTTTATCTATCCATAAACATTGAATGTGATTCCACAATGAAACTCTAAACAACTAGGCACACTATTCCCAAAAATCCAAGGTACCCACTCATCATCAAATCCAATATCATGATGGTGCTCAAACACAACCATATATCCTAAGAAATTGATGCACCGTCATATAATTAATCCATGGGATTATAGTTCTCCCCACTATAAGGCTTCACATAGAAATGACGATTCCATGTCATAGTTATCCCCACCACAGGAATCATTTCCCCAATAGGAGATTCTAATTCTTAGTAATCAAATGACCTTATCTATGTTGTGTTCACCTAACCATGTCTATGTCTTAATAAGAAAAACATTGATCATTCCTCATTTAGTTAATTTATCCTAAAAATACATGTCCTAAACCTACGATGCATCACCCCATTTCCTTTATCACAATTCCATAATCCCCAGAGGAATCATGATATCTTTCAAACACCTAAACTGAAGTATGAACAAAAATTTTAGTTTAATATCACTGTTGGGTCATCAACCACCAACACCATCCACTATTTTCTATCCATGAGCACCAAAACACCTATGATCTAAGTATCCCTTGAATCAAATTAGCTCTGTCTGAATCCCAATGATGAAACTTAGACTCCATTGATAAGTACATTGAAATCTATAAA
Source organism: Viscum album (assembly GCA_963277665.1). Taxonomy (NCBI): domain Eukaryota; kingdom Viridiplantae; phylum Streptophyta; class Magnoliopsida; order Santalales; family Viscaceae; genus Viscum; species Viscum album. The sequence goes on from OY728165.1 coordinate 448,675,959, forward strand.
TCCTCTATTTCTTAAGGAACCAAAAATCAATAGATCCACCTACACACTGAAATACTATTCCATATCAATTTTATCTCCAACTAGTCTCACCACATTGATGTCCCTTATCATATGAGGGATATACCACTACGATCTATTTGATACTCCCTTACATTGGGGCATCCTTATCTTCACTCCACTAAACCAAATCTCAATCCTTTTTTTACCACACTCTATACATTACCAAATTTAATGAATAGGCATTTTCATCTAGCTCCCACCTGAGTGTCATTATAAAAACAACAACCTATAACCATACTTGGGTCACTAGATCACTATCCTCATCATTTAATAAACCACTCACAATTAATACCAAACCCTCTAACATCCAATGTCTCACTCTCATCTACATGGATTCACTTACACCACTCCTTAAACAAAATTCTTGGAAGATTCTAACATCACATGTTTGTCACTCTTCCTAATCCACATTAATCCATATTTGAAAAAAACATCCATGAACCAAAACCTTTGATTGATATAACCACTATACCCTGACCCATTTACATTGTAACATTATTCCACCAGGGGATATCTCCAATCTCACCAAACCTGGTGCCTCTATTCCATGAACATATCACCATCACACTACTATCACAACACTACTCACATTTATCCAAAACCATTTTTTTTCAATAGACCCACACATGGTCCATTCACTAATCTATAACCAATGGGAAACACTCATAACTACCACACACCTGACCTTTAACAATAATAATTTCCCCTAAAATCCTTACCAACCTCACGCTCTTATTCTTGAGTCAGATTTATCCTCTAAGAACCCAATAATAAGTTATTACCCATGATCCTACTCAATCTCATCCAAACCCAATGGGTCCATTCTCCCATACAACCTGGTTAAACAAACTGATTGAAATTCTAATGATTCAAATATCACCAAACCTAGGCTCATGTGTCTAACACACCAACTCTACTCCCCAATAAGTCAATTTCATCTAATAGCCCAAGTCATCTCAATCATTCCAAGGTTAACCCCATGAAAAACTACTATCTGGGAGACATTCTAAAATAATGATCATATTACCATGATCCCATAAAACCATAAAAATTACATACATAATCAATAGTACTAGGGATCTCACATATCCTTCTTTCTCATATGACATCAATACCAAGAACATGGCATTCACATGCCTTTATTGAACCAACTTAGGGGTTACTACAACCACTATGTTTAGTTAACTAGAATCCCCCCAAGAAGATATATAGGAAAACAACATGTTGGTTATTGTTGACACTTTAAGTAACCAAACCCATATCAAAACCCACATAGTTCTATATCCTTAGGGAAAACTATGATCGTACTTATATCACCTCTCAATCATACCATTCAATCATCATGTCATCCCTCAAGAATAAAATACATGCACCGACCCATTAAGGGTCACTAGATATCCTTTGTATATAAGGGTTGTGTATCCTGAAATGGTGATTATCTTGCATTAGGATCTATATATCCTATGATTAGAATAAAATATCATGGTTTAGCTGAGTATAATTCCACTAAAAAGTTATATGGGAAAATTATATATAATTTTTTTACAATTTAAATAAATGAACAACTTATTTGTAAAACAATAACACACTAGAAAATACATGTCATATGAACCCTAAATTAAAAATATGATTCATGTATAAATTCTTTTTAAAAATAGTAAAATATCCAAACACAACAAAATAAAATCTCTATTAAACAAGTCATATTTGAATAAACATCTCATCTATAATAGTAAAAAAGGAAGAATAATAATCCCACACCCCTAGTACCCAGTACTTCCCACTAGATATTTATTCATGAATCCAAATATGAGGTCTATTAAAAACTACAACAAATTCCTAGATCACCTATAAACTATCTCCTCAAATAGTAAAAAAATGAAATTCTATAATAGAAATTTGTGTCAACCCCATCTGGAGGCCGCTTCATAGATCCTCAGGCTATGGAGCTATGTGACATCAGGAACAACTCCCCTTATTCTAAAGGATAACAACTAAAAATGAGTATTTAATAAATACTATGGGTGGACTATTAAATTGAATAAGAGTTATAAGAAAGTGTAAAATAACTAAACAATCATCCATCACAATAATCAAAGTATGAAAAAATCATTAAATTCTATGCTATAAGAAATATATCATATAGAAGCATGCAAGAATGAAAAACTGATCTCTCACTAGACTGATCACATATAAAAAATAAACAAAGGAAAAAAAATATAAACATGTCCCCACTACCATATATCTTGATCCACCACACCTCTCATTCTCAACTTGAAATACAACATAAGGTTTTCCTACACAATAGGGTTCTCATGTAGGGTGTGATCATATAACTCAGTATGGTCTTACTAAACACCCCTAATATATGTCTTCATATTTATTTTTTTATTAATTAGGAAAGAAATCCATAAATAAACATGCTTGTCATGTCACTATTTCTATTCAAAAAACCATGACACCTAATGCGGTACACACGTTTGTCGGGCCACTGTGTGCTAACTAGGTTATATGGTGCTCAAACATACCTTATTTGGTTCCATGATTAAATCTCATTACCTCATGACAAAAAATTTGCCCATACCAAGTGACTCTAGGTTGGGTGTTATCCAATTCCTTAGCCTCCACCTGAAGGTACAGTGTAAGGAATCTACCATATTCTAAACAATACCAAAAGGAATAAGGTTTTGAGTCCTAACCTACTTCCTTATCACTCAAGTTATGTTTTATCACCCATATCATACACCAAACCATGACTAGACTATCATTATCACTCAAGACATTCCACTATACCAAAAATTTCTTTCTAAATCAAGGAAATGTCTATGAAAAAACTTTCTTAGTTTAGGTAAATCCAACTAGTCTCAAGCCATAGTTTCTCACTCAAGGTATTCCCAAAAATCATGAATAACTAGGATCACATCTCACTCATGATGATCATACAAATCCCATCTCAATAATGGTGGGTCCAAACCTTAAGGTACACCCTAAAATGGAGTTTATACCTTATTATAAGAACATGCATGAAATGAAAAACATGGAACAGAACCTTCCCCACTACTCATCGGTTCTTCAGTAAAGTGCTAGTCGCTCAGGACCAAGCCCCTTATCTCCAATCACTCAAACCAACCCTTATTTATCACACATGGAGACCTCATATAATGTAGGCTTATACCAACCCTATCCCTATAAGGTGAGGTTTAATTCCCATCTATACACCCCTTAGAATCCTAATTACAATCCCTCAAGAATTCCAATGATCCATCCTTAGGTCTCATCTCACATCAACTAAGGGAGATCTATCACTCTATCACCTAGAGTAAGAACCTTTTATCCACCTATTATAATTTCTAGTGGACTCATCACACCTATCAAACAAACCAAACTATTATCCAACCTTAAGAGGGTATTCCAAGCCACTCATGAGACACTCTACCATCTCGACCCTCAACACTATAACCCAAACCTCAAATATTTATACAGTAATCCTAGGTACTTAACCTAGCCTACCCATCATCACTAATTATACCTATAGACCAATTAAAGGCCCCAAATTAACTTAATGGACACTCTATCTCCTTAGATACATTGTCTTTTGGAAATACTAATTTATCTCAAGTGCTATAATAAAATTTATACAAGTATAAGTTTCATGATTCTATCTTATCTCATCTACCTAAAGTACCCTTATCCCTAAATACGATACTTGAATCCACTTTATTATATAGGAATAAAAAATTATAAATAAACATAGATATATATTTGTATCATAATGTCTACCTACCTCCATAAGGAGTTACCATCCTTGTGATGTTACACTCTTCTTAGACCAAGCCTATCTAAGCCTTGTCTATGCTCATATTGACACTTGAGCTTCCATATCATGTTAAAATATATAAATAATTAATTATAATAATTTATAATTAATTATTTAATTTAATCCAAGGAGGCATATTCACTTTAAAACTCATTAGTAATCTTTACACAACCAAAACCTTAACAAACCACACCTAGAAGGTCTATTGAACACTCTAGGAACCATTTTAAGAAAAAAACATAACAGATGACACATAGTAAATCAAATTTTATTCCAATTTAATAAAAAACCCAAATTAAAATAGGGCCCTGTCTTACCTCAATTGATATAAAAAACAACATACGTTCATCACCACAAGATATCCTCTCACTAATATGAGAAAAATATCCATCTTCCTTACCTAATTATTTAATTATTGGATGAAATAAACACAAAAATTATAGCTAAGACATCCCAAAATTAATGGATAATTGTAATAAACAAATTAAAAAGGTGGTAGGAGGATGGAAAGACTCAGAATAAATGTTAAAACGCCACCAAGATTTCCCCTCACAAGGGGGGTTGAAAGGGAAGAGAATAGGGAGGAGATCCAGCTGAATGGACCTCTTTGTAACCCCATTTCATTTTAAGATAAAAATAGGTCCAATTGAAAAATTTCCAATCTACTAATGGTAAAAAAAATTGGGTGGGTACTCTTTGTGGTGCAACCCCATGTATTGAATCATAAAGGCCCTCATCACTTTTTTGCATAGAGAAAGTCTCTATAAAGAATCCACCCCAGGGGGTAGCATGACAACTGACCCCCCATGGTACCTATATAGTGTATACCTAGGGATGTTTCATGGGGATTCCCCACCAGTAAATCCTATAATGTGACCCACCTAGCTGCGGTGCAGCTGACCCCTAAAAGAAAGGGTTGTCCCTAGAGCCCCTCCTCTTTTTTGACATGAACCCTCATGGTTGTGCCATAAGAAATCCACCTTTGGTTATCCCTTCAAAGTGTAAACTCGTATTATGGCATGGTACCTCCAATATATGCATAACCAAGATATATATATATATTTAGTTTTTGGAATAGTCTATAAGATATAGTTGAAATTTCAGATAAGGGTCACCCATCCCTTCTATAACACTCACTTGAGCACCTAGACCACCAACCAGGCTTCATACCACACCCAAAAACTTTTTATTTACTTGTTCAACACTTTGATTCCCAATATAGATCTTTATTGTTAAAAAGAATCTATATCCTACTCCAAAAAATCATACCACCACACCCAAAAGTAATTACTTTAGAATTTTTAGGTCATTACATAAGAAACCACCTTTTCATAAGGACTCCTAACACAAATTTTGATAGAAATAGTAATAGTCAAGCATCACTAAGAAAAATATCTTCAAACACCACATACACTAAGAACACATCTAAAATGAATTCTTTCTTCATAGAAACAAAATTTATGGGTAGGAATTCCTATTTAGGGGTTTGTATAAAAATACCCAATAAAATTGCTTGAAACCAAGAGAAGACTAAACAACCACCCATACCAAAACTGGGGTCAGAAAGGATAAGGTATAAATGAAGAGATTAAGAATTATTATACTCTAAAATTGGACCATGATCAAATATCATAAGGAGGAAAGGGAGATCCAAATATTCTTCTCACCTTATCATAGTAAGAACCCCATAAAATAACCCAAAATATTAAGGGGAGAATACACAACTCTTTTTACCCTTGATAATCAATGAAATAAAGAAATCTACCATTTGATAGTATCATAACTCTAGGCCTCATCACCACTCCTAGGTAAGATAATAGAGAGAAACCAATTCATATGAGATTTAAAAATTTATATTCAACCACATATTCATTAGATAAGGTTTTATCCCATTACTATGGCTATCACATAAGATATACCTTGTATTTTTATTTTTAAAATAGATCCCTAAACCATAATTACACATTAGAAAACTTCACCCCAAGAATATTGTATCAAAATATAGACTATAGTGGATGAAATTAACCTTATTGAGGGGTCATATATAAATTGATATAGTACCAAAACCATCAATGGGTGACACATATCCTACACCATGGTGGAGTTCCACACCCCATTACATGTAAGGTAAATTCATTCTGTATTGATAGTGTAACAACTAATAAATTAATTAAAACATTTTCATAACATCAAGGACCCTAACTATGACCCTTGAGGGTGTAAAAATGATATTAACATATAGGGAGACCACACCACATCAATGATATAATTTTTTTGGGAGTACCCTACCCTCGGTTCACACAACCAATTCCCCCATGATCACCAAAAAATACGATTCAAATGAAAGACAATGAAAATAAATCTTATGGGAATAGGATTACTCAACCTTAATTTCATAACATTCTCATGATAATGAAATACAAAGAAACTATTTATATTTATTTCTTCAACCATTATCTAAAGGAAGATTTTGTGGAGATTAAGTGATAAACCACCAGTTATCATTCATTAGATTAAATACATGAATTATATCTAATGAATGTGAGGAATAAAATCATACAAGATCCCGATCATCATTAATTAAAACTAGTAAGATCATATCTTATAGAAATATAAGGATACTAAAAAAATATCTAGATTTATAATAACCATACATTATATGGTTTTGAGAAGTATTTCACCTTTCTGAATCTGTAGAGGGGATTCTATGTCTCCTAGGGTAAGTGAATTGGTTGAGGGATAGAGGAACCATACCTCATCGAGTAAAGCATGTCATTTGAGGGGGTAATGAGTATATAACTGAACACACATTCTATTTAAATAATAACTTTGGAATAAAATGAATACATGTATAATATCAATGCAATAAAATCATAGATAATAATAACTTAATTCTCAATGAAGTAAATTCTTAATATTAGATTTCATCATCATAGACATCATGATATCTATTCCATCACGAACTTTAACCAAGACAATTTAAAACTATTGGTCAAGAATCATTTAATATGAGATTAATGATTTATCATATGAGAACTATTGATGAATATATGGGCTATATAATTTCATCCCCACCCATAAATGAATGAAAAAATAATTATTCATATAACAAATGATCGATTTAATTCATGATCAATATACCTTATCAATAAAAATCCATATTGAGTAAAGAATATAGATTTATCCAGATTTTACCCAGTCAATCAAATAAAATTCAATTTAAAAACTATATTAAGAAATGATAAATGGTTTAAGAAATTGGAATATCCATGATAAAGAATATGGATATTTAGGTAAATTTATTTTATATTGTTCACAAGAAATTGAATGTTTCAAGAAAATGTTAACAACCAAAACATTAATTGAGAAAGTGAATTCCAATACTTTCCTTAATCAAATTTATCATAAACCATATATATAAAGAATAATAATGGTATAATTAGAACATATCCCCAATAGAGTATAAGTAATATAAATGGGTTTTTATTGATGAATAGGCTTAACATAAAAATATCATTAAAAACATTATTGAAGAAAATAAACTTTTTTACTTTGAAAATAACGTTTAAAAATTAAAAATTTCAAAAATATTAGTAAAAACATTTATTTGGAAAAAACCTAGTAAAATTTTAAAGGAATCTTAAAAACTATGAGTTATGATGATGGTGAGTAATTCTATGTATAACATTTAATTTGAAAAAACATTTTTTTTCACACTGTTGTAAAAAGGTTAAAAAGTACCTTATTTGGAAAATGAAAATAAGATTCCTTTCAGACCATTTATTAAAAATTAGAACATAGAAAAAATTACTTTAATAAATAATTGTGAGAATGTTAAAAAAATTGAAAATATTTTTAGAAAACAGAGATATAGAAGGAAAATGATTTTCAACTGAAGAGAGAAATAATATTAATTTTCATAAAAACATTTTATGAATAATTTTATGTGATATAGAGTGTAAAATGGTACTAATAATTAAAAAATTCATTAATAAGTAGAGAAAAATAATACATATTGGGTTTAGTATGGAATATCAAATATTTACCCCAATAGAGACTTAAACATAAATAATTTTAAATAATAATGAGATTGTGAAATAAACCCTTACCACATTGGTAAATTTTGAATCTTATACCCCGTGAAATAATAAAATAAAAGGAAATGTTAAATAACATTAATATTAAGAGATTCATTATATAACATATCAAGGGGAAATATTTACACCTCATAAAAATAAATTGGTTCACAATACCAAATATGTCTCAATGGAGTAAAAATTGAGATGTAATCTTTTACAACGATAATAACATTGAAGTGAGGATTAATAAATGGATTTATTATGTGTATAAAATTTAAATACTCATAAAACAAGTGGAAATAAAATATAAAATAATAAAAAGAAATCATACACATAATCTTATAATATCAAATATAATGGAGAAGTAATATGACCTAATGAAAAGAAATTGAGCTATAAAATTCCATACCACTTGGTAACTTTAAATTAAAATAAAAATTGTTGAAATAATTCAAATTGAAACTTAAAATACCATTAATTATTAAGGATAAATTATATAATATTTTAAAGGGTAATTTTATACACTATATTAAATAAATTAGGTGCATAATATTAAAATATTTCTCAATGAATAAAAATTGAGACAAAATCTCTTACCTCACATTTCACTTTATTTGAGACTAATTTAAACTTTTATATAATGGTTTTAAATAATTTATTTATTTATAAAATACAAATATTAATATTTATAGTATCATATATGATCTTATTGTAATATATTATCACATATTTTTTAATAATATTTTATTATTACCATTATTTTGGGTGCTCACTGCTTCATTTTCTCATGAATATTTTTGCACATAAGTTATAGTTCTTATGAATATAATATAGATGCATAATATATATTATTATATTAATGTTATAAATATAAAATTAATTCATTATATACATTTTGAGAACTATTCTTGGAATTTTGACATAGAAAATGAATCACATCGTTTCGTGGAGATGGTATGTCGTACATATGCACGAGCAATGACATCATTCCATTAATGGGTGAATGGTTAAGGAAGTGGATCATGTACTAATTTTAAAAAATTATTATCATTTAATATTTAACATTTATATTATTTATTTACATCATTGTGACTATTCATGTGAGTCAGTAATGGAAATCAAATGACATGAGTTTGCAAGGTAGTAGTCCACCATACACACGAGCGATTGATTTGTTTCTTATTTGATAGAGAAGGAGATCAATAAATACCATGACATCAAAAAAATAATATCTAAGAATATGGGATATAATGGTATTATTATATTGTAATTATTATGACATATTTTATAGTGGTAAAATAAAATCTAAAATAAAAGACCTTATTAAAGAAAATTACCTTCTCTTAGAAAAATCTACTTTGGATCTCTTATTAAGGACACTAGGGTTAGTATTTTAGAAATAAGAGAACCTATATAATGCATCTAAGGATATTGGGAAAATATTTTGTAAGGGGTTGGTATATCCAAATGGATTTATAGGTATGAATAAGTAAAGGGATGGGGTTCCCTTTTATAATTGAGGACGAGTGAAATTTTTGTAAATACCCAAAAGTATTAAATAATGGGAATTCACTCTCAGCCCAAGTTCCTCAAAAATTTAAAAATAATTGACTGTTTAGATGTTAATGTTGATAAACACCTCCACCAAAAAATAAGAATCATTTTAAACATGTTATTCCTTTATCCTCTATGTTAACTTACTTTGACCATTTTATTTTTTACCATGATAATTAGTTTTTTTAACTTAGATAATTTATACTTTAATAATAAAATAAAAATCAGATTATTAGATAATTTAAACCCAATGATTATTAACATGATTTCCAGTTTATAAAATAAAAATTCCAAGTGTTTTGAAAATTAATTTTTACACAAGCGCATGCGATGCACAAAATGATATTTTAACCCAAATCATTATAAATAAATTTTACTATACTAAATAATAATTTTGACAAAAAATAAGTTTACCTTATTACAAATAAATTTTTTAAATGTGTCGAAAAACAATTTTTCATGAAATGCATTTTCAAGAATAAGATAATTTGATATTAACTATATGAATAATATTAATCATGAAATGCATTTAAATTAATATATTTAGATATATAATATATAAATTTAATTTAAATACTTAACCAATAAATATTATTTTAATTATTTAAAATGGAGTATCATTATGCACTTAAACATAGTTTTCAGAAAAATGTGTTTTTAAGCCTAAAAAATAAATTAATACCAAAATATAGTATGAGCATGATTAAAAAGTAATAAATTAGATTAAATATAATTGATTAATAAATTTTTTAATGAAATAAAATTCAATGTATAATTTTACTTTTAGGTTAATTAATTTATTGAATATAAATGTCAATTTTTCATAAAGCGATACTTTCCACTATTCATTGAAAAATAAACTTTTCAAGAAATTTCAAAAATTGTACCCTTAGATAATGTTGATATTATGATTTAAAAAATTAGGTTCATTTTATAAAATATATATTATAAAAGTGGAAAAAATATTTATATTATTTTCTCACAAAGAGAAGTGAAAATCATTTTTGAAGAAAATGTATTTTTGGAAGAATAAATTGACTTTTATAAAAATTGAGAGATTATTTTCAGAAATTTTTTATTTATCATGAAATATATAAATATATATATATCTCATAATGTGGATAATATTATTAATCCCCATCAATTAAATAGTTAGGTTATAATGGTTATTCATAAATAATATATTTCATGGGTTGTCTAGGCCTAGTGTTGCGTACCATATATGCTATCGAATATAATGCCATTATTTTAAAATATCATGGTGTTACATTATTCCAACCTTCAAAAATTTTTATCCTTGTTATTTAAAATTACTCATGGACATCATTGGTTTTATTTTTTATTTTTTTATGAAATACTCACATCAGAAAAAGGGGTTAACAAGATTTTCTCTTAAAAGAGGGAAAGGGAAATGACATGGTAATATTAAATAACATATAAATAGGTTTCCATGTAGGAGAACATTAGTGGTAATTTAATATATGTGTATGGAAGAAAAGAATAAAAAATTAAAGAGAGTGATATAAATCATTGATCCTAAGCTAGTGAATAATCAAGAGAAAGTTAATGACTACAAAACCATAAATCCATGATGGGAAAAAAGACTATTGATTCATCGAATATGAAGGAAATATGATAATTTTTTTGTTTGTTTCAAGATCATTTTTTCTAGAGCTTAGGGATTATTTTATTATCAAGTTAGTGAACACAAAAATATAATTTTTATATTTATATATATCATAAGCATAGCTTAATCATTTGGTTGTGCTTAGATCAAATTCCACTTCATGGCTTACTCTAAGAAATGTATACCCAAGATGAATTTTTTTATGAATGATGTAATAAAATTATCTTTTAACAGATTATAAGATCTATAAAAGAGTGAAAAGTCTTTCCACCTATATATAAATATTTACTAAAACCAAAATGGTTAGAAATAGTTATCCAATATAAAACATTAATCTCTAAAACTCAATAGTAAAACCAAATGTTCAACTTAATAATTTAAATAAAATTAGTTTCATATTAACCAAAACACCACGTAGGCTAGTGGTATGCACTACAACCTTATGACCCTTCAGTTGTGGGTTCAATCCCCCCAGCCTTTCCAGATGCATTGGGTTATCACCCAGAATGAATTTTTCCCTTTTCTAAATATATACTAATATAATTATTATAAAATTCCCAAATTGTAATGGCCTATAATTACCACAACATCAAAAATAATATAATCCTTCAAGGTTACCAATACCTTTAATGTTTTTCTCACAAAATGTATAGAAATTATTCCTTAAATTGAATTTTCCCTAAAAAATATTCTAAACCATTGGTTTCTATTGCTATAAATGTATTACAAAATATACTTACATAACTAGAATAAAGATTTTTTTTGTGATAGGGAGGTCTCCTGCCACAAATAGTTTTTTTAAATGTGTACTTATTTGCGAAGAGCCATTGAACTCATCAAAAATAATTATTTTTCGAAAATATTTTCACCCATCATAAATAAATTTAAAAAAATAAAAAAAATAAAAAAACAAAAAAATAAAAAAAATGAAAAAATGAAAAAATAAAAATATAGAGAAATTAATAAAAAAATAAAAAAATAAAAAAACATTTCAAAAATGTTAATAAATAAAATTACAATCATCTAAAATAATAATAATATTATGCAAAATATTTTCATTTAAATTTTAACATAGTAAATATGTCCATAATATATCTTTAACTATAGAGGGGGAGGGGGAGGGGGAGGGTCATCTGGAAGAGGAGGGGAGGGAACTCCATCCCTAAGCTTTGAAAATGATGCCAGATGTACTCATTCTACTTCTCCTACTATCATCACATCTCCTCCTACTATTTCTGGTTCTATAGATGGATCTCTTCCTTCTCCATATTCATAGAATCCATAACCCCACTCTACGATCATAGATACTCCTCATACTATGAGACATATTATAAAGAATCTCATTAAGATCCCATCAAGATGAATGTTGACCATGGAACTGTACCATAAAAACTGCTAGACATCAGTTGAGAATAGATACCAACCATTCGAACCTTCTCAAAAGAATACTGCATCGCTTGTATCCATGCTGTATCATCAAATCCTACTGAACCAATGCTCCAACTCTTAGTCACACTCTTAATCTCATCATGTGTTTGAGAATTCTCCTCCTCATATGACTCATTCATTTCCAATTTTTAATTAAAATAGTTAAGAAATATTTTCAATTGTTTTTTAATCAGAGAAAAAATATACTGACCACAATCTGATACTGCTGACCAAGTGTAATTTCTATAGTGTTAGGATCTATGTACATGCTCTTATAAATGTTGAAATCCATAATATAGATATGTTAAATAACCTATAGGATTATAAAATAAACATTTTACATAAATATTTATATAAATTATTAAAAAAATTCATACCATATGTCGTTGATGTGTACTGAAGGTATGACTACCAACACGACGTGTCACCTCTTTCTTCCCCCAATTCTACTAACATAATGATTCTATCCTCTGAAAATCACCTCCCATATAGTATGAACAGAATCCATCCCAAACCTGAGATGATATGTAATTAGGTTAATGGGAACAAAAAGACTGATCAAAATCTATGACTCTCATCTTCTTCATAGCTATCCTCCTCAAATTGTACAAAAACTGATGACATTTCTCACACATACACACCTCCCAGATCTCCTTGATAGAAATAAACAAGATATAATCAATGGGATACCATACAACCTACAGTTTTGAATAATTTAAAGTAAATAATTAAATAAATTTAAAAATAACTACTATTTATTGACATACCATCCAGTGATCAAACATGTGATGTTGAACGTCACTGGGAACCTAATCCCATGTCACCCATGCCTTAGAAAAATAGTTCTAAAAAATAGCACTTCCCTACCCAATAATATTATGTGAAAAGATGTGAAAAAATAGAAAAAATATTCAAAAACTTAGTACATAAATAAATTAATTAAAATTAATGAAAGCTAACTAAAATACATAACTGAACATATCTCCACATGCATGGATAGAAGTTAAGACATGACCGTCACTTGATAATAGGCATGAGAATCATCAATCTTGTAAGGAATAGACCCCTCCAAGTAGAAAAGGAAATTCTAGGAACCTAAGGGTCTTATGACATATCACTAGGCTCATCACCTGGTAATACAACCTCTTAGAGGTCATATAAGATGTCATCATAAGTCTCATCGGCCATCTAAAATAAGAAAAAAAGTTGTCCACAAATAATTATAGATGAGTATTATATATATATTGACTATAACAAATAAGTAATTATTTAATACTCTATATTCATCCTCATATTAATATATGAAGGTGTCAATATCTTCATATTCCTCTTCAGTATCATCAATTTCCAAAGGAGTTTTAACTTCATCATCTCTTGCTATTTTAAATTCATTTACTACATTAATAGCACCATTGCCACCATTGACCCATAACTATGGGAGTTCCATTATAGATATTCATGAATATTCATGTAAAAGAAAGATTTAAAGTTGTATCTTGAAAAATTTCAATTCCCTTCACTTTAGCGGAACCACATTTTCTTTGGATAAATTGATTTTCATGAGATTTTATTTATATTATGATCCACCAGTCACTCAACTCTCTTGACGCAACACAATAATTTTCATAATAATTTTGTTTTTCTGGAATAGACAACAAAAGTGGTTCATTTACTACAAGAAGTATTTTATATTTAATATCAACGATTCCATGACATAGATAAACACAAAAGACTCTATCTATATCCAACCAATGATATTTAAACATCGTTACTATAGGATCGAAATAACGATTTAGATTCTCAATATACAAGAGGGGGGGGGGGAGGGGGTGAACTGTACACTTTAAAAATTTCCTTAAACAAGGAAAGATCTAAGTTTAACAAATTTAAACTAAGAAAATTCAGAACAACTCTAACACTAATTGAAAGATTGGGACAAAGTATAAAGTTACAAACTTCAAGTTCTATACACTTTCTTAAATTTGGAAAGTGATTCCGAAAAAACCAGTTCTGGAAATATGGATCTGGAAAATGAAACTTAACCAAAGTTTACAATATGAGATTCTACCTTAAAGCGTATAGAATAAAAATGAATCAGAGTACACAAGTGTAATAAAGTATAAGATGATTAAACTTTCTTAAACATACAAAATTCATCGGAAAAAACAAACTTGTAACAAAAATAAGTAACAAGATATCAATCTTTTAACCCAAAGAGAAGGGTATCCAACAACCTTGGATAAAGGTCCCTTGATTTATACTTTCAAAAAAGTCTGTCTTACCCACACCCAGGTAAGCCCTCGATATTAAGACCGGAGTCTCTGTCTTGCTATCCCCGCAAGCCCTCAACTTCAAGGTAGTTGGAACCTCTGTCTTCCTCAGCAAGGAAGCCCTCAGACTTCAAGGATGTCATCACCTCTGTCTTCCTATCCCCGGAAGCCCTCAAATGTAGTCACTAACATTTAGAGTCACATAAAGCAATCTGAACAAGTAGTTCAGTATGCACAAGGCATGAAAAGCTTCTCTCTCTAGAAATCACCTTAATAGTGTGTGGTCTCTAGAGTGATCAACTTGTTGTGTAGAGATCTTTCAAATGACCTCTTATTTATAGGCTTGGTAGCAATGGTCAACTCCCTCCTCCAACGGTCATACTTTTCCTTGAATTTCAGAGGGACCTGTACACGTGTCACTCAACCAACGGTTAGTCAATAACTGAAAGTATGACATCGTTTTGTAATGAAAAAAGTGTAAGTATAAGTAAAAATGAAGTTCAGAATGTATGAAAACAAGAGTTCGGAGTCTAACCAAAATTGGAATTCAGAGTCTATAATAAAATGATATTCGGATTCTGTTTTATAGGAATTCAGAACCTGAATTCTGTAGAAATCCAAAGACTGAATTTCTAAGGAAATTCGGAGTCTGGTTTCACTAGAATCCAGAATCTGAACTAACAGAGTTCGAAGTCTATCTTTATATAAGTTCGGAGTCGAACTCATAGAAGTTTGGAGTCAAACTCATAGAAGTTCAGAGTCGAACTCATAGAAGTTCGGAGTCTAGAATTCGGAGTTGAACTTTGTTAGAGTTCGTATCCAGAATTCAGAATGGAACTTTATTAGAGTTTGTATCCAGAATTCGGAGTGGAACTTCATTACAGTTCATATCTATAATTTGGAGTGGAACTTCATTACAGTTCATATCCAGAATTTGGATCCTAAAACAGAATGCTTCATATCTACGTATTATATGATTCCGAGGTTTTTGATATGAATCCAATTTTTATACTTAAGAAAACTATTGATATGCATAAGGAAATCTAGGTTAGGATAAATTTACTTAAGGAAGGATATTTTCCTTAGAGAAGTAAAATATATATTTTCTTAAGTATAAGGTGTTTGTGATTTCCAAAACACGAAGGAATAGAAAATTCATAAGGAAAACCTTATTGACTCAACAATCTACCCCTTTTTGGAAAGCACAAACAACCTTACAAAAAAGAATATAAGGACTTGGAAAAATTTATTTAGACATTTAAATTAAAACTTATCTCCCTTTGGTTCGTAGATAATAATGAATACAATTAACCCCCCCTTAGGATTAGGAACTCTAAGGATTGTATTCTGGATATCCGGAATGAAATTTTCATTATCATGGTAATGAAAAAACTTCGTAATGAGGAACTCCCCCTTAGATAAGATCCCCCTTACTTAGGGATGGTTCTTGATTTAGAAATTTTTCCTTCTCCCTCTTTTGAGTAGTTCTTTTTCCTTATCCCCCTTTGTGATTTTCAAAAAGAATTTAAGGGAATGGAAAAGAAATAAAGTACCTGAAACATTAGTACATAACAATACAAGATACAAACAACTAGAGATTTCATTAGAGTTGAAATAATTTTTATAAGGAAATAAAAATACAACAAAATATTGGATTTGTCTATTTTCCCCCCTTTTCCTTTGGAATTAAATTTTTTAAGAGAGTTTTTAGCTTCTTTAAATATTTCTGATCTTCCTCAGCTTGCTTCTCCAAAGCTGTGATCCTTTCTTGTTGATATTTCAGCACCTCTTCTTGAGCCTTCATGGCCTCTTCCTGCATATTCACTAACTCATATTGATTTACAAGTTTTTCTTCGAGCTCAATTCGGAGATCTGTATCCCTTTTAAAATTTTGAGCAAAAGAGTTAACCTTATCATTCAAGTCCTTCACTTGTTGATTCCGAGAATTTTGATCAAGGATTAGCTTCTCCTGAAGATTATTTATCTTTGCATCCTCGGTATCAAAAGAATCTTTTACCTTATTCTGAAAATTATAAAACTCAACCAAGTCATCATCCACCTTCTTTGAACAAAGGGTGATTTTTCTTCAAGATTTTCTATGAACATCATAATTGATGACAAAATTTCTATGTCCAGCTTTAATTTTCACACACTTATCCATCAGCATGGATAAGGATTATGATTTCTGATTTAGACTATGTTGAAGCATTTAGCACCTTGAGTATATGGTGGGAAAAATCGGAATGGTGTCCACCAATTTTTTCAGAGACTCAACAACAAAATCATGACCCTGTGCTGATGACTCTGAATCCGATAACTTGATTGGGGATTTTTTTCTTGAGTTTCAACCAGTTTCCTTCTAGAGGAACCACCAACCTCTTTCTTCCTGATGATATCTTTTGTTGGTGCATCCATGAGCACTTTCTTACCTTTATCAGTTTTCATAATGGGTAGGTCATATGGAGATTCTTCCTCACTCTCTAATAGTTGAAAAATCTTGTCTTCATCTATTTTATCCTTTTTTTCTCCTTCCTCAAGAAAATTCTTTTCATAGGTCTCTTCCTCAGACAATTCATACTCTTTCTGTTCCTCTTCCTTATCATCATCTTTGTTACCTTCTTTCTCAACTTCCTTTCCCGTAGTGACAAGTTTTTCGGATTCAGCCTTTTCTTGATAATCCTCAACATGTTTAATTAGGTTGTCTAGATCAGAACTTCCTTGTTCTTATTCTTCTTCTTCTTCCTATAATTCTTCTTCACTAGCTTCTTTCTCTACAACTTCTTTCTCTTTAAGCTTTTTCTGAGTGAAGTAGTTCTTCCCAGGGGTTTCTGGTAATGATTCAGTAAGGTAAGTTTCTAGAACTGGAATCTGCTCTGAAACCATCTCTGTTGCTTTCAAAAGAGATTGAACAATCTCTTCTTCTAACATCTTCTTATTCAATTTATTTTCTTTTTCTTGTCTTTATAACTCATCAGAATCTTTTTCTTTTAAGGCCTTAGCCTCAGCAAGATCTAATCCGAATTGAGGGTGCCCTTGTTTTCTCTTCTCCTTGGATTCCCTCTACTTAGCAGCCACTTCATATGGGTAGGCTTTTTGTTTCTTTGTCTTGGGTGGTGCAGATTGAGTTTCCTTAGCTTTCTGGGTCTTGTCTTTAGCGACCACTTCTTTCAACTTTCTCTTCTTCCCTACCTTTTTAGATGGTTCTAGAGTTTGTTGATTCTTCTGAGCTGTCTCAGCCTCTTCCTTTGGTAAAGGGTAGAATTCTCTGGATTCAACAGAAAAACCCATCTTCATCCTCTTTAATGTATCATCACTAATCAACATTAACTTACAATTTCTTTGCATGAAGTGCAAGAAACTTTAAACAAATCAAGACATCTAATAATAAGCTTAGAAATCAAGGCCAAATACATTATGATCTGAGATTTTAGATTCCCTTCATTAATATTTTTAACTGTAATCAAAACATGCCTCATCAATTTCAACTTCCTTAGATTTACCAAAAAATCTAAGATGTATATATCACTCTTATTGAGATTATCCTTATCACCCCTTCTTAGTAAGAAAAATCCTTGTACCCACAGCTATAGAATCCGATTATTCGAAGAGAGATGAGCAATCTTAGCATTCTTTGCATCTTTAAGTCTAAGGAATTTCAATGCCTTCACTTTGTTGAAACTTCCTTGCTCATCTGAAAGCTTATGTGAACAGAACTCAGCTTCACCTTCATAAGATAGACCCACCAAGCTTGCAGCCTTGATGTAAGAAAGCATATAAGTCTTCCCATAAGATTTGAATGAAAACTTCTCTCTTCCATCTTCCTTAAGGAAGGAAACAGACACATAAAACTCAACAAGAAAATCTGAATAAACTGGATCCTGATTCACTGGTTTTGATAAGAAAATATCCTCCCATCCAGTCAATCGGATATTCTTAGATATAAGAGAATAATACTTGTAGAAACTCGGATGCACTAACCTCTCCCCGTAAACTAACCATTTTGAGATTGGCTTTGTAGTTGGCATATCCTGAGAAGTGGCTTCAGCAGACATTCAGAATGACGAGCTCTGGAATATTCGGAACGGGCTTTAAGAAGGGAGGCAGAAATTCAACACGTGAGAGATTGAAGATCGACGTGGGGAAACCATCGGGGGTCCCCTTTATATAGGCGATGAAAGTGACCTTTGAGATTCCAAAAACCATCTAATGGTTGAAAAACTCCTGGATCTGATCTGACGGTTGAAAACATACCCGCAAGGAAATCTTGAATCCGATCTTTTGAGGTTTTAAGAAAAAACAATCGGATTTAAGAAAACTAGAATACAAGAAATTATAAAACTCATAGAAAAATATCAGCAAGAAAAATATGACTACAAAAACATAAGGAAATCATACCTTTCAGATTGACCAAGAAGTTTATTTGTAATAGGTGATATTCTTCTTGAAGAAAAATTTGACT
Organism: Viscum album; assembly: GCA_963277665.1. Classification (NCBI taxonomy): domain Eukaryota; kingdom Viridiplantae; phylum Streptophyta; class Magnoliopsida; order Santalales; family Viscaceae; genus Viscum; species Viscum album. Next base: position 448,695,253 of record OY728165.1, read on the forward strand.
ACGAAAAACTTTCTACGAAAAATATGCGTACGAAAATTCTCATTACAAAAATTTCCATTTCGAAAAATTTCATTACAAAAATTCTCATTACGAAAATTCTCATTACAAAAATTCCAGTACGAAACCTTCATTACTAAAATTTCCAGTACGAAAACTTCATTGTGAAAATTCTCTGTACGAAAACTTCATTACAAAAATTTTCAGTAAGAAAACTTCATTACAAAAATTCTTAGTACAAAAACTTCATTATGAAAATTCTTAGTACGAAAATTTTATTACGAAAATTTTGATTATACTAACAAGAAAATGTACTCCCCCTATAAAAATAATTTTATTACTATAAGGATAATTGTTCAACAAGAAGTTAAGAAAGAAGTATTACCTCACAGTTATCATTCCCAACTTCTGTTTAATGTGTTCAAATCTATCTAAGGGTAAAGATTTTGTGAAAATGTCAGCAAGTTGATCTTGCGTTCCGATAAACTGAAGAATGATATCTCCTTTAAGTGTATGATCCTTAAGAAAGTGATGCCTAATATCTATGTGCTTTGAACGAGAGTGATGTGCAGGGTTTTTACTAAGGGAAATGGCACTTGTGTTATCACACAAAATTTGAGTCTTAGTAAAACTCAAGCCATAGTTTGTGAGTGTGTGTTGCATCCACAACACTTGAGCACAATAACTTCCAGCTGCTACATATTTAGATTTAACAGTGGAGAGTGCTACTGAGTTTTGCTTCTTACAGGACCAAGAAACTAATGAATCTCTTAGGAAATGACAAGTTCCAGACGTACTTTTTCTATCCATTCTACACCCACCAAAGACAACATCTGAATTTTTTTTAAGATAAAATCATTTCTAGAAGTATAAAATAATCCTAGATCAATGGTTCCCTTTAAGTAGCGAAAAATTATTTTCACTGCTTTTAAATGAGATTCCTTAGGATTGGATTGATATCTTACACATAAGCATACTGAAAACATCAAGTCTGATCGACTATCTTTTAGGTAAAGTAAACTTCCTATCATACCTCTAAAAGATGTTTGATCTACTGGTTTCCCAACTTCATCAAGATCAAGTGTGTTTGAGTACCAATAGAAGGACTTATACTCTTAGTGTTCTCATACACATAATTTTTAAGAATATCTTTAATATACTTATATTTGGACATGTATATTCCTTCTGGTTTTTGAGAAATTTGAAAACTGAGGAAAAATGTTAACTCACCCATCATACTCATTTCAAACTCATCTTTCATTAGATCTGCAAAAGAATCAGTTAAAGATTGCTAAGTTGAACCAATTATAATGTCATCAAATAAATTTGAACAATCAAAACAATTTTCTTATCTTTATTTATAAAAAGGGTTGGATCTGCATTTCCCTTAACATAGTTATTTTGAAGAAAAAATCCTGTAAGTCTATATAACAGGCTTGAGGGGATTTTTTAAGTCCATACAAAGCTTTGGTATGTCTAAAAACATGATTAGGATGTTTTGTGTCTTAAAATCCAGGAGGTTGTTCAAAAAAAAAATTCCTCTTGAACATAACCATTAAGGAAAGCACATTTCACATCCATTTGAAAAATTTTGAAATTAAAGAATGCTGGAAAGGCAAGTAAAATATAAATAGATTCAAGTCTGGCTACTGGATCATAGGTTTATTCATAGTCTATTACTTCTTGTTGATTATAGCCTTTAGCAACAAGTCTATCTTTATTTCTAACAATGACTCCATTTTTATCACACTTATTTCTGAAGACCCACTTTACTCCAATAACAGAAGTTTCCTTAGGTCTTTCAACCAAGGTCCAGACTTTATTCCTTTTAAATTCATTTATTTCATCTTGCATGGATTTTATCCAATAATCATCACCTAAAGCTTCATCAGTGCCTTTTGGTTCCAATTGGGAAAGGAATGCTAAATGTTCTACTTCATTTCTCATGGAACTTCTAGTCCTTACAGGTTGATTCACATCACCAATGATACTATCACTGGGATGATTCTTTAGAAATGACTGTTTTGGGTTTTGTAAAACCTGTTCATCAATATAGGGTAGGAATTATTCTGGGGTAAATGTTTCATAAATACTTTCTGGAACATTTTCCTTATCAGAAGGATATTCTAACAAAGGTTGATAATCGGTTTTTGAAAACACATATGAAGATGTAGGACGAGGTTGTTTAAAAACAAGAGGATTAGTTTCATCAAATTTGACATGTACTGTCTCTTCAACAGTACAAGTGTTTTTGTTAAAAACTCTATAAGCCTTAAAAGTTGTGGAGTAGCCTAAGAAAATTCCTTCATCAGATTTTGGTGCAAATTTGTGTAAGTTATCTTTAGTATTCAGAATGAATACTTTGTAACAAAAAACCTTAAAGTAGGGAAGTCTAGGTTTTCTACCATTCCATAACTCATAAGAAGTTTTATTAAGAAAAGGTCTAATCAAAACTCGATTTATAGTATAACAAGCAGTACATACAGTTTCAGCCCAGAAATGCCTATCTATAGAATATTCACTCAACATGGTTCTAGTTATCTCTTGAAGAATTATATTTCTTATTTCAACTACACCATTTTGTTGAGGAGTTCTAGGTGCTGAAAAGTTGTGAGTAATACCTTTTCTACTACAAAAAGTTTCAAAATCAGAATTTTGAAATTCTCCTCCATGATCACTTTGAATAGTTTTCAATGGAAGGTTTTTATCATTTTTAACTTGGGATCTAAAACTTTTAAATAAGAAAAATCTTCAGACTTCTTTGCTAGAAAATAGAACCATGTAAATCTAGTATAGTCATCAACTAGAACAAACACATAGTATTTTCCCCCAATGCTTCCAGTTTGTGTTGGACCAAAAAGATCCATGTGCACCAACTATAGTGAATCAGTTGTTGAGACTTCACTGATTGATTTAAAACTAGATTTATGTTTCTTTCCATACTGACAAGGATCACAAACTTTATAAGAATCAAATCTAAGCTCTGTTATATCCTTAACTAGTTTCTTCTTAGAGAGTTTAGATATGTTTCTAAAGTTACAGTGACTTAGCCTTCTATTCCATAACCATGAATGATCTTCCATTGCACTTAGTCAAGGTAAGTATTGGCTCTTAAGGTCTTCTAAGTTTAATGTGTAAACATTCTCTTGCCTATTGACAGAGAGAATAGACTCTTCCTTGTAATTGTGTACTAAGCACTTATCATTCATAAAATTCACAAGGTATCCTTCATCACACAACCGAATTATACTAATGAGGTTGTTCTTAAGACCCTTAACAAACAAAAAATTTGAAATCAAAGTTTTACAAAGAAGAACAATATTACCTATACCAACAATTTCTCCCTGAGCATTATCTCCAAAAGTTACTTTCCCTCCTTTCGTTTTGATAATCTTTTCGAAATAGATTTTGTTACCAATCATGTGCCGGGAGCATCCACTATCCATGTACCAAGTATTGATGTTGGTACTTTCCCTATTTTCCTGAGAATAAGAAACAAGTTAGGTTTTTGGAATCCAGACTTTCTTGGATCCAGAATTTTCAGATAACAAAATTTTAGGTATCCACATTTGTTTAGAAAAATAAGCTTTATGAAACCCAAGAGATTGAACTCTATTAAAGGAGAACTTTTTCTTCCAATTCCCACCACTTTGACACTTAGTGCAAAAAGGGGATCTAGAAGATACAAAGTAGTTATTTTTGAAAACCGGTTTTTGATGAGTATAACCTACTCCAGTAGTGTTTCCTCGAGGTCTAATTTGAAAATTCATCTTGTCAAAATTTTCCTTCCCAGAGGTAAATTTTTCAAGGAGCTTCTTAAGAGAAAATATTTCGGATTTTAGTCTGATGACTAAATTCCTTTGCTCAGGAATCATTTCCTTAGAGTTAGATTTTTCCTCAAAAACATTTTTCTTTGAAATAACATTCTTAAGATCTTTAGAAATTTCTTCTTTATCTGAATTTTATTTCTCAAGGTCTTTAGAAAGTTTTTCTAAAAAATCTTCTTTATCTCTAAGATCTGTAGAAAGATCTGAAATCTCTTTTGTAAGAATTTCTTCCCTAGTATTTTCCTTGTCTAATTTCTCATAAATTTTACAATTTTTTGCTTCAAGTAACTTGTAAAATCTAGATACTTCTTCATATGAAGGTTCTTTATTTTCTGAGGATGAAGTGTCTTCATTTGAAGTACTATGTTCGGAATAGTAATTCTTATCAAGAGATAAATTTGTTAAAGCCTCAGCAGAGCGTACCTTGGATATAAGACATGTATTAGTGAAATAAGTAGTAGCAATGAATAACATATTCTTCTGAGCTGATGAATCATATTCTGAAGATTCACTTTTTTAAGATTCTCCACAGCTAGCACTCCAAGTAGCATTAGTTTTTAGGACTTTCTTAGCTTTAGCTTTGTAAAACTTCTTCCCGTTCCTTTCCGAATTCCTTTTCTTCTTTTCCTTCTTTTTTAATAGGGGAAATCAGGTTTGATATGCCCTATTCTTATACATTCATAACATGTAAATTCTCCATCTTTATTATCTTTCCTTTCCTTCTTCTTATATTTATATTGGAAATTTCTTTATCCAGCTATCTTTTTCATCCTTTGAGCAATATTTTCTAACTCGTTCTCTGAGACTTCACTCTCACTATTTTCAGATTGGATAGTAACCTTCTTAGACTTGGATCTAGTAACTCTCTCAGGAGTCTTAGCTTTCATATAATTTGATGTTGTAGTAAAAGCAACAGTACCATTCCCATTCTTCTTTTTGATATTGTCAGCATCTCTCTTCATCCTTGTTTCATGTTGGTGAAGAGTTCCAAACAGCCCATCTACGGAAATTTGAGTAACCTTCCTATTCCCATCAATAGATGTTCTCTTTGATTCCCACTAATTGGGCATAATATCAATTATCTTTTCAACAAGAGCTTCATCATCTTGACCTTTCTCTCCCATATATTGTAATCTATTCACTATAGTCATAAATCTTTGTTGCACCTTAAAAATGGGTTCTCCATAAGGAAAGTTAAAACTATGATACCCAGCTCTCAACATAGCTCTTCTAGTCTATATGACTTTTGATATACCAAAATGAGCAACTTTAAGTTTCTTCCATATACAGTTATCTGTTTCAAAAGAAGAAATTTGGATATATATGTTCCTAGTCATTGAACATAGTAAAGTATTGCGTACCTTATAGTTGAGTTGGTATTCATGATTCTCTTGGTTTGTGAAAGCACTTACTTCCTTATCAGCAATTTGATAACCTCCAGTAAGCATAAAAAATTTTCTACTCCAGTATTGATAACGAAAGTCTTCATTTGATCTCTCCAATACTCATAATCATTGCCATAAAAAATTGGTGGTTTTTTAGGATTTAGGTTGTCGATGGAACCAACATTGATTCCTGCCATCTTAAAAATATTTCTACACAAAAACATGTTAATAACAAAAGATCGGATTCAAGGAACTAAGAAATAAAAATATAGAACAATGAAAAACTGAGCAAGAAAAAATTATATGTGAGTATAAGTATTTCAGAAACATCCTCTGATACCAATTATAGGATCGAAATAACAATGTAGATGCTCAATATACAAGAGGGGGGTAGGTGAATTGTAGACTTTAAAAATTTCCTTAAACAAGTAAAGATCTAAGTTTAAAAAAGTTAAACTAAGAAAATTAACAACACCTCTAACACCAATTGAAAGATTGGGACAAATTATGAAGTTACAAACATCTAGTTCTATACACTTTCTTAAATATGGAAAGTGATTCTGAAAAAACCAGTTCCAGAAATATGGATCTGGAAAATGAAACTTAACCAAAGTTTACAATATGATATTCTACCTTAAAGTGTATAGAATCAAATTGAATCAGAGTACACAAGTGTAAGAAAGTATAAGATGTTTATACTTTCTTAAACATACAAAATGTAGTGGAAAAAATAAACTTGTAACAAAAACAAGTAACAGGATATCAATATTTTAACCCAAAGAGATGGGTATCCAACAACCTTGGATAAATGTCCCTTGATTTATACTTTCAAGAAAGTCTATCTTACCCACACCTGGGTAAGCCCTCGATATGAAGATCGGAGTCTCTGTCTTGTTATCCCTGCAAGCCCTCAACTTCAAGGTAGTTGGAACCTCTATCTTCTTCAGCAAGGAAGCCCTCAAACTTCAAGGAAGTCGGCACCTCTATCTCCATATCTCTGAAATCCCTCGAATGTAATCACCAAAATTCGGAGTCGCACGAAGCAATCTGAATGAGCAGTTCAGTACGCACAAGGAATGAAAAGCTTCTCTTTCTAGAAATCACCTTAACAGCGCGTAGTCTCTAGAGTGATCAACTTGTTGTATAGAGATATTTCAAATGAGCTCCTATTTATAGGCTCGGTAGCAATAGTCGACTCCCTCCTATAACGGTCATTTTTTCCTTGAATTTTGGAGGGACCTGTACATGTGTCACTCAACCAACGGTTAGTCAATAACTGAAAGCACGACACCATTTTGTAATGAAACAAGTGTAAGTATAAGTAAAACTGAAGTTCAGAATGTAAGAAAACAAGAGTTCGGAGTCTAACAATAATTGGAATTCAGAGTGTATAATAAAAAGATATTCGGATTCTATTTTATAGGAATTCGGAACCTGAATTCTGTAGAAATCCAGAGTCTAAATTTCTAAGGAAATTCGGAGTCTGGTTTCACTAGAATTCAGAATCTAAACTAACAGAGTTCAGAGTCAATCTTTATAGAAGTTTGGAGTTGAACTCATAGAAGTTTGGAGTCGAAATCATAGAAGTTCGGAGTCAAACTCATAGAAGTTCGGATTCGAACTCATAGAAGTTCAGAGTCGAACAAATAGAAGTTCAGAGTCAAACTCATAGAAGTTCGGAGTCGAACTCATAGAAGTTCGGAGTCTAGAATTCAGAGTTGAACTTTGTTAGAGTCCATATCCAGAATTTAGAATGGAACTTTATTAGAGCTCGTATCATGAATTTGGAGTGGAACTCTATTACAGTTAATATCCAGAATTCGGAGTGGAACTTCATTACAGTTCATATCCAGAATTCGGATCCTAAAACAGAATGCTTCATATCTAAGCATTATATGATTCTGAGGTTTTTTATATGAATCTGATATTTATACTTAAGAAAAATATAGATATGTATAAGGAAATCTAGGTTAGGATAAATTTCCTTAAGGAAGGAAATTTTCCTTAAAGAAGTAAAATATAGATTTTCCTAAGTATAAGGTGTTTGTGATTTTAAAAACAAGAAGGGATGGAAAAGTCATCAAGAAAACCTTATTGACTAAACAGTTACATAATTCTTCCCTAGATAAAACCATTCAATTATTTCTTCTAGTAAACTATAAGAGTAAACTTCAATTTCTCTATAATGAGATCCTTTAAAGAAAACACCATTGTTAATTGTTTTTTGATTCACTATATGCATGTGTATGAAGCTGAAGACCATTCACCACATATGCATTATAAGATTTAATCATTTTGGATAGTGGGTTACTCAATACGCATAATAAATTATCAATTTTATTAGTATGATGAGATACCTGAAAACTTGAAAACAATTATCAATATAAAAAGTAGTAAATTTATTTTATATATTAAACTATAAACAATTTACTTTACCAGTTTTTGAAAACTATAGGAAAAATTATTTTTCTGACAATATTCAAGAGTAGCTGTAGTAATTTGTGGAAATGGTTTCTTAATATGATTTTCATATATCCTAAAAATAAAAAAATATTAATTTAATTAAAAAAATATAGAATAAGTGACATTAGAACTCACTGTACAAATGGTTTCATTTCTTTACATTTGAGAAAAATATATGTACGAGCCATGTGAAGTTCATCATCTAAAATCCTTCATTAATGAACTCCACCAAATTCAATTTTGGGTTGATTGAAAACTGATAATTAATTTTTAATATCATCATCAACATTTCTATCATTACATCCCCATTTAGTTATATATTGTGGGATATTTAGATTGAAAATAGTGAGGGTAGGAAAAATAAATTTCCTCCTATAAATAAGATTATTTAATTAATCCTTCAAGTGATGCTTTGTTATGTACCTTTTTCATTAATTTCTACATGAATTTGTCATATGGTTATATCCATCAGAACATTACCAACCCTCCAAATTTTTATTCAAGTGAAAAATTTAATATCAAATGGTTTATTGAATCAGATAAAGGTGGAATACTTTTTTTATGGTTTACATAAAATTAAAACAACATATTCGTGAAATCTATTTAGTGAATCATAGTCTTTTGTTTCCACATAGATGTATTAGAAAAAATATGACATTTTTGTTAACACATACCAAATCATAGAATTCAAGAAACCTATAAATTATTTCGGTAGTATTCTATCCATTATAAAGTGGTAGTCATGACTTTTTAATCTAGTAATATGAACATTTCTGACACATATAGATAAATTGGATACATAACCATATGAAAGACTCAAATTAACAATCCACTGAAGAAATAATAAATGCTTTTATTTGGAAACTGTGTAATCCGCTTGTGGCTTGATTAACTTTTATGATCTATCATTTTCAAACAATTTAAGTTCTAGACACCTGCAAATTGGGACAAGTTTTAACCATGAAATTACATTATCTTTGGTCTTACCAAGTGTGTCCAAAACTATATAAAATATATTATCAAAATATTTCTTCTCAATCTTCATGAGATACAACATGTGATGGGCTAATAAGTTAGACCAAGATAGAGGTTCGCAAAAATGATCCATTTCATCCAATTGTTTTCTTTCCCAAATCCACCTATTATTTTTTGGTTAATAAGAAGTCCAAATGTACTGGGAGGTAATGAAGAGACAATAGATTTTAACATAATACATGAGATCATTGTTGGAGGTCCATCTCTTTCAATTGTACCTTTTATGAAATGATATTTATTCCTTAGAAAAGGATTATTAGTAGGAATAAATATTCGATGACAGTAAAAAAAATAGGTTTTTAATCCATTGACAAGAATAAATTCTTTTCTTTCAAACATATAATATAGACATGATTTTGGACCATGTGTACTCTATCCAGATAACATGCCATATATTGGGAAGTCACTAATTTTCCATATCAATGAAACTTTTATTTGGAAATTTTATTTTTTAATAACATCATATGTAACAAAACCATTAATACACAATAAATTTAATTCATCAATCAATGGATTCAAATAAACATAGTTATACTTTTTGGATGTCCTGAAATTAATTAGGTCAAAAAGGTATATGGATCATTCATCAACATCCAAGGAGGTAAATTGTACGGAGTGATAAAGATGGTCTAACAAGAATATTGACTATCGTAAGAACTTAATTGATAGAAACCATCAATTGAAATACCCAATCACACATTTTGGGACTATAAAGAAAATAATGGATGTACTTGGTCAAAATGTTTCCATGACTCACCATCAAAAGGATGATTTATGGTGTTACTGGTTGAAATATTTTTTTATTATATAAAATCAAAAATACTGTATTATGGTACACAATTGAACACAACAATCTCAGTGTGAGAATGAAATACCTCAACTATATTATAGGAATCAATCCAGACTTCCCTTATTGAGCCTATTTATACCTCGATTTTCTAAATGAAGGACAAAAAACCAATGGATCATTTTTATAATTTTATAAGATGTAATCATTTGAATATGAATGAATCTTCTAATAATCAAGATATAAATTTTGAAACAGCCTCTTACTATCATAGAAATTTATAGGAAACACATTTCATTTAGGTAAGAGTGCTTTAAACAAAATAATATCTGATCAAAATAGCTATTTGACATTCCATAATCTGATTCAATAAAAATAAATTTTCAACCAATTTAAATTTTCATATCTTGTAACCAGGATATAATACATCATTATAATACATCTAAAACTCATAAAATTGAGATGGTTCCAACTCATTAGGTGAATCAATATCATTTTTAGTTTCAGTTTATTGAAAATATGGACCAACCACATCATATACTAAATTGTGAAACCATGATGGATCTGAAACCAAATTATTAGTATCTTTTGTGGAACTTTATTCACCAAGTTGATACAAAAAGAAAACAAAATCTGTTTGAAGACCAAAACACAATAGATGACCCCCAATATTTTCAAATGTGTCAGACCTCCTCAGATCACATTTCTTACATGGACACTTAATTGTTCCTTTTAAAACAATTTTGTTTTGTTTTGAGGTTGAAAATGATAAAAAAGATTCAACACCTTCAATATATATATGATTTATACCCGAACCATTTGGATTCCACATATGATTTATCTAAATGTGATCATGTAATAAAGACCATTGTCAACTTCCTTATTTCACATTTCTCTAAAAAATATAAAATAACTAATTTTTTATGAATAATTTTATATAAGAATAAGACGACCCAAAAAAGAGTATGAAATTAAGAAATTATATTTTAATTGTAAATACTATCAATTTTATCTATTTATAACTTTTTTTACTAAAATATTTGTATTTTTACTAATTACCATTATCTTTTACTAATTATAGTGATTTAATGTTCATTTTTACTAATCTTTTAAAATTAACACTAAAATTTCATAATCATCACTACTTTTTAATAACTAACAATAATTTTAAGTATAATTGAATATAAATTAATAAAAAATATTATAAATTACTAAAAGGCGTAAATCATAGAATTATCAATTTTTAATTCATGAGAAATGACCAATTTGGGTCAACTATATCCAAATTTTTCATTTCACAAGATTGAAAAATGGATAAAATATTTCATTTTCACTTTTCTAGAAATTTTTAACAATTTATATTATTTTATAGCATGTTTTAAAAAATTATAGTAATTTATATCAATTTACTATAAATTATATCACGTTTTACTAAGTTTTACTAATTATTACTAATTATTACTATGTTTTATGGACTTTTACTAATTATTAACAATTTTGATTAATTAGCACTAATTTTTAATAAAGTTTACTAATAACCAATTTCTTTAATAATTATTACAAATTATTACAAATTATTACTAATTTTTAATAATTATAATTAATTTTTATTAATTTTACTAATTTTTAATAATTATTACTAATTTTTACTACTTACCATTAATTTTTACTAATTTTTATAGATTTATAACAATTTATTTGTAATTTTTATTAGTTTATGAAAATTTATTTCCAAATTTTATGAATTACCATTAATTATTAGTAATTATCAATTATTATTACCAGTTACCTCTAATTATTACTAATTACAACTAATTATCTCTAATTAACGCCAATTACTACAAATTATTTGTAATCAACACTAACTTTTACTAATTATTATTATTTTTACTAATTATTAATAATTACCACTAATTTTAAATAATTTTTACTAGTTTTTGAAAATTTATTACGAATTATTACTAATTACAACTAATTACCACTATTTTTTTACCAAATTTTACTAATTATAACAAATTTTTACTAATTATTACAAATCATTACTAATTATTACTATTTTTTACATATTATTACTAATTTTTACAAATTATTACAAATTATTATTAATTATTACTAATTGTTATAAATTATCACTTATTATTACTAATTATTATGAATGATTACTATTGTTTAGTAATTATTACTAATTACCACTAATTTATAGTAAATTTTATTAGTTTATAAAAAATTATTATTAATTTTTACAATTTATTACTAATTATTACAAATTACAACTAATTATTTCTAATTAACACTAATTATTACTAATTATAACAAATTATTACATTTATTACTAATTACCACTAATTTTTACTAATTATTAAGAATTATTACAAATCATTATGAATTTTTATGAATTTTTACTTATTTTTACAAATTTTTACAAATTTTTTCTAATTTTTACTAATTATTATTATTTTTTACTAATTATTATTGATTATCACTAATTTTTACTAATTATCACTAATTTTTATTAATTTATATTAGTTTCTAACAATTTATTACAAATTATTAATAATTACCACTAATTTATACTAATTATTACTATTTTTTACTTATTATTACTAATTACCACGAATTTTTACTAATTTTTATTAGTTTATAACAATTTATTACTAATTTTTATTAATTAAAAAAAATTTTAACCGATTTTTACTAATTATTACAATTTTTTATTAATTATTAAGAATCATTACTAACCATTGCTATTTTTACTAATTTTTAAGAATTATTAAGAATAATTACTAATTGTTACTAATTGTTACAAATTATTACTAATTCTTATGAATTGTTACTATTTTTCATAATTATTACACATTCTTACTAATTATTACTAATTACTACTAATTACCACAAATTACCACAAATTTTTAGTAATTAGTATTAATTTTTACTAATTGTTATTGATTACCACTAATTTTTACTAATTTTTTTAATTTACCACAATTTATTACTATTTTTTTCAAATTAAGACTAATTTTTACTAATTTTTACAAATTACTACGAATTATAACTATTTTTTAATAATTATTACTATTTTTACTATTTATTATTAATTACCACTAATTTTTTGTAATTATTACTAATTACCACTAATTTTTTCTAATTACATCTAATTATGAATAATTTTTAATAATTACCACCAAATATTACTAATTTTTAATAATTAAAGATACTTTTTACTATTTTTTACAAATTTTTACTAACTACAACTAATTTTTACTAATTACCACTAATTAAAACTAATTAAAACTAATTTTTAGTAGTTATAGATAATTATTAGTAATTGGTGATAATTAAAACAAATTATTAAAAATTAAAACTATTTACTTTTAATTAAAAACATTACTACAAATTGAAACTAAATATTTATAAAACTAACTTATCCTTATTAAATCTAACTACTTTTAATTAATAATAATTATTACTCATATAGAATAACATAAAATAAATTAAAATAAAAGCATTAAATAAATACCTTAAAACCGAATCTTTCAGTGGATGCAAAGCTTGAAAGTTTGTCCCCTGTAAAGTTTAAAATTCAGAAGAGTTTAAAATGAAGAATATAAGAGTAAAGAAGGAGAGAGAAATTCAGAAAAGAATGGAATGAGAAAAATTCGGGTGGGGGCCATATATATTAGATTATTTACGATGGAAATCCTGTCACAAATAGTATCACCGTTATTAATTATAGAGGCGGTAAAAAAGAGTATTTATGATAGGGCCCATTTAAATACCCACCATCGACACTTTAATTACGACGAATGGACTTCCTGTCACAAATAACATAAAATGAAGGAAAATATTTGGGATGGGTCCTCTTGAAAATATTATCCTACCAACAGATTATTTGTGACGAGAGTAAACACCTGTCACAAATAAAAAAACACGGGATATCATTTGCGACGGGTGTAAATCCCCACCACAAATACTCCTTCCACAGTCTTACATGCATTGCGTGCCATAAGTATTTATGATGGGAATATATTCCAATCACACATACACTTTTTTAATCTAGTATTTGTAATGGGATACAATTCCTGTCCCAAATAGTCTCTTTTGACATACTATTTGCAACGAGTCAGCCACCCGTTGCAAATAACCCGTCTTAAAAGTTTTTTCCCACAAAGTTAATCTCGATAAACTCCATCACAATATACTCAAAAAGGGGTGTTTAAGAAATTGAACTTATGATCAATATTATACACATTAACCCATGATGGTATATGCAACTCTTATGTTAATACTATATGAAGACATATATTCTTCCCAAATCAACACAATCCTCATATGTTTCATTATTCTTATAACCAAAATACCATTGGTAAAAATACTTCTACAACATAGTTCTTGAATCCCAATACATAAATACTTCAAACCCTTTTACTCCCAAGATTGGTATAATATAGTTCCTTTAATAGTATAAGATTTAACCTATAAGAGAGGAAATTGACTAAGATAATGCCCAGGTTTCCCACATTTAAGACAATGGACTATAAATGGATCTCTAGGATGAAATTTATTTCCCTCCACTAAGATATTCACTTTTCCTTAGAAATTCACTACTCTATGCCCTTATTTTCCACACATAAAACATTTCCTTGTTACTTGGAGACATTCCAATGGGTGTCACTTTCCAAATTTTTGATATGAAGGAAAATTATATTTTTTTCCTCAATGGTTTCAACCACTCAAGATTTTAGATGACTCCATACTTCTCCTTTTTAGTGAGTCTGAGAGTTGGTTAAGGTATAAGTTGTTAATCATATATCGAGATAACTAATTCATCACAATAACAATATATTTCACTCCAATTATCACCCCATTTAGTTACACATAATCACCACATTGTGCATTATGTTCATTATTAACATGATTCCTTCAGGTTCTAGCCATTAACTAAAACCAAAAAGCATAGTGTGAGAAACAATAATTATATTAGGAAAATCATATAATCGTTTATAGGAATTGAAAATCATGACACCTTATTTTTGATCTAAGACACCTTATGTTTAACCTATGTCATTCATTATCATCATCTATTAATATTATTTATGATGGATTATAAAGATGTTGGGAGAAATCCCTCAAGGAATCCTCTCGGTGTTTTTGGGTGTGATTGTGTTTGTTGACCAAGCTAGATGATCGCAGATGAGTATGGTTGGTGTTTCCAGAAGTAGGTGTTCAAGATGACACAATTTCCCTGTTTTTACCAAATTTTTAGCCCTCAATATCAGGAGTTTGTTTTTGGAAAATAAAGATTTTTTTGTGTAGGATTACACAGTTTGTGAACCGCGTAGCATAGTTTGCAGACTACAATGGGAGTACGTGGAACAATGAAGGAAATCAGAAGAGTAAGTATTTTCACATAGCAACGCTATGAGGACTACAAAGTGCGGTATAAGGACTAAGTAGGGGAAACAGTTCACATGACGAAAATGGTTTGCAGGATTAAAATGGTTCATAGGAAGACTTGTGGTTTGTGGGAGACAAACATTTTGTAGATATCTTGTCATTTGCAACTAAGAGGAAATGATTCATTTGTAAAAGGAATCAACCATTACAAAAGAACAAATGCTACGCATACCGCGAAGGGAAAACAGTTCATGGGAGGAGCGCAATACATGGTGAAGGTTGTACCGAATAGAAGATGTGAGTAAAATAGATTAGTGTATTTTGTGGATATATTTTCTCTTATAATGAACACTAATCCCATTATTACTTAGAGATATTTTGATAAGAAAACATATTTTCTTCATCAAAAATTTGGTGAAGTTCGTATGTGTTCATGAGGAAGAATTCTGTGAAGGAGAATAGATTTGCAAGGAGAATTCTATGAAAGGAGAACTAGTATGTAGGAGATAGTTCACAAAAGAGATTTTGCGAGGCACTGTATCTCACAAGGAAAAGGGTCTGAAATGGAGAGGCAATCCATAGAGGAAGAATCTGTCTATGAAGTAGGGACGATCTGTGATGGAGAATTGGTCTGTAAAAGGAGGAAAGTCTGAGGAAGTGAAAATAGTCCACAGAGGAAAATGTGGTCTATGAAGCACTCATGCTACGTGGTGTAGGGCAATTCGTGGAAGACTTGAGAAAGTTCATAAAGGGACAAAACAGTTTTCGAAAGCAATTTTTACAAACTAACAGAATGTAGAAAAGTGTATTTTATGTACAAGTAAAAATGAGACTTCAACAGAGAATTCATATACAATTTAGGATGCATGCTTTCATGAAAATGAAGGGACCTACAAGTAGAAAAACTATGAGTGAATCCCTTCCAATTGAAGTGAGAAAAGTAAGAGGAAGACAGTGATCCTTTCCACCGATAGTGTTCCAAAGAAAGAGACATAGGGTGTGACCCTAGGGAATTCAGTTAGAAGACCCTAAATCTTGTAAAGGTAGTGAGTCTAGTCATTGAAGTGATCTAGCCAGAACATTGTAATTTTTAAATGAGCCTTAGTAGATTTGGTACAATCATCATATTTTCGTTCTATGATCCTTGGACGTAGACTAGTTAGTGTAAACCAAGTAAAAACCATTGTGTCTCATGTATGATTTCATTTCTGTTCATATATTTATATGGGAAGAAGAGTGAATAGTGTTTTTTTAAATAAAAAACAAGATCCAAAATGACAGTTAAATTAATCTGTCATACCCAGATTTACCCCCACTCTCATGGTATTTAACCTAATTGGGATAACAAAAGAAAATGTGAATTAACCCAAGAATATCCCATGAGAGTGTCAATACAAGTGTACAATAAGGATTTTTGTTGTGCCCAATGTAATGATTGAGTGAAATTCCAATGCACTCTTTTTAGAATTATTACCACTAGGTACAACTATTCCATAACCACATCCAGTTGTAGTATCTATAGAAGTATATACTTATAGGAAAAACCACATAATCTATCCCTTAAAAAAACATTAGGATGCTCTTCTATACTTAACATAAATTTTTACCATAGGGATATTTTCCCTAATGTATATTTTCCTCAATCAAGTTCCTATGGTTTATACATAAATTTCTCTAATACCAATTATAAATACCTCGACCTTAATATCAAAAATTTGGTTGTTACATTTTCTCATTGTTGCTAGAAGTGATCACATCCCAAAGTACCAAATAGTTTAATAATATTAGTAAACTAGATACATATTTGAATCTCAAATTAAAATTTTAAACATAAATTAAAATATAGTTAAAGTAAATATTATGCCTCCTTGAACTCATTCAAAGATTCCTTCTTCATATCCTAGGGAAATGGAAAAAATAAGAGTGATATCAAATTCTTAGTAAGTTTTATGTAAAATGGAAGGAATCATGAATAAATAAGAATAATCGATATGGAAAGGTAAATAAAAAAACACACATTACATTTAAATAGTTTAACTATCATGATTTGATAAGACATAATAAAAATGGAATAGCAAATAACTGAACACACATTCAATTTAATCAATAAATTGAGAAAAAAAAATCATCTGTGTAAAATATAAATTTAATAATATCATTGATAATAATAACTAAATTTTTAATTAAGTAAATGATTAATATTGGACATCATTATGTCATACATCATGATATCTATATCTTGAAGACCTTTCTCCAAGACAATTTAAAACTACCGGTAAAGACCCATTTAATACTAGCTTATTTATTTGTCTCATGAGACATGTGGATGCATCATGGGGATATATAATTCTAGGCCCCACTCATCACCACATGTCTAAATCATTCATCACATATCAAATGATCCATTTAATTTATGAAAGATATACCTTATCAATAAATATTTTTATTAAGTAAAGAATATGTATTTATCAATAGTTTCCCAGTCAATCAAATAAATTTTAAAGTAAATCACTACATATATAAATGATATATAGTTTAAGAAATTGGTAGATATATGATAAAAAAATATTTATATTTAAGGAAAATGTAATGTCTAATGTTCACAAGAAAGTGACTGTTTCAGGAGAAAATAAATAACCAACAAGTTAATTAAGAAAGTGAATGCCAATACATACCCTGGTTAAACTAATCATAAACCATCTAGAGAAAGAATAATGATGGTATAATTACAACATATCCCTAGTGGAGTATATGTAATATAATAGTATTTGGTTGTTGTTAATCGATAGAAATACCATAAAAAGTTCATTAGAAATATTCTTGAGTTAAATACCCTTTTTTACTTTGAAAATAACTTTTAAAAACTAGAAATTTTAGGAATATTAGGGGAAAAATTTTCTTTGAAAACAAACTTGTAAATTTTTAAAGTAATTTTCAAAGAAATGAGTGGTAATGATAAAGAGTAATTCAGTACATTTGGTATAAGTTGAAAAAACATTCTTTTTTCACATTGTTATAAAAATGTTAAAAATTACCTCATTTGAAAAAGGAAAAAAATATTTAATCCAAATAATTTTGTAAAAAGTAAAACATGTGTAAAATTTATTTAATAAAGCAGTTGGAGAATGTTTAAAACATTTTTATAAAATACAGATATGGAAGAAAAAAACATTTTCAACCAATGAGAGAATTTTAGTCAACTTTTTAAAAAATATTTTTTCAACAAATGTAAGCACCAAAGAGAGTAAAATTAAGTTATTACATGAAAACTTCATGAATAACCATATTATAAGAAAATACATTAGTCTTAATATGGAAATATCAAGTTTTTATCCTAATAGAGACTTAATCATAAACAATCTCAAATAACGATGAGATTGTGAAATAAAACCTTAGCACTTTGGTAAATTTTTAATATTTCTCCTCATTAAATAATAAAATGAAAAGAAATATTAAATTACATGGATATAAATATATTTATTAGATAAAATATTTTTGTAAAATAGATACACATCATAAAAATAATTAGGTTCATAATACCAAATATGTATCAATGGAGTGGAAATTGAGACAAAATCTATTACAACGATCATATCATTGAGTGCGGATTAATAAATGGATTTATTTTTTGTATAAAATGTATATCCACATAAAATAAGTGTAAATAAAAAATAAAATAATCCAAATACATTAAAAATATAATATTTTAATATCAAATGCAATAGAAAAGTAATATAACCCATAGAAAAGAAATTGAGTTATGAAATTTTATACAACTTGGTAACTTTCAAGTAAAAAAACCTTAGAAGAAATAATTAAAATATAAACATAAAATACAATTAAGTATGAAGGATTCATGATATATTATGTTAAATGGAAGGTGTATACACCATATAGAATAAATTAGGTGCATAAAATTAAAATATGTTTCAACAAATAGAAATTGTGTTGAAATACCTTACCTAACATTTCTATTTAGTTGAATGAACTTTAATATAGAATTCCAAGATTAAAATAAAAAGAAATCAAATAATTTTTTAGAATATTTATTAAATTACATGAACACATGCCCGAGGACCATAATATTTTAGTGTATTTGGAAACATAGAAATATAAACATTGGTCTATAAGTAAGCTATGTAATCCCCCACTATGTTCTTAACAACAAGAACCCTTCTTGGAAACATAAAACACAATTCATATCTTTATAACCTAGGGAAAGAAAATAGAATAAAGGGTAATCTCAGTTGATCAGAAAGGGTAAAAATATAGATTTTTAATAATAACATGAACAAACGGGTTTGAGAACATGATCATAACATATGAAAACCATACCATTCATATCAAAGATCATATACACAAGTATTAGAATAAATATTTGAAATAAATAAGACAAGATTCATAAGATAATAAAATAAAATGAACTTTAAGACCAAAATATTGATATAAGGCATGAGATTTGTGGCATACCCAAAAGAATAGAATATTATTTCCCTATTAGTCAAGGCACATTACCAAGGACATCATAGCAAACTAATTCCTTTAATGTATAGAGTTCACTCATCATTACATCCATGTCTTATTAAACCGGGTTTACTCTTTATTCTAGCCCTGTCTTACTATACCAGGTTTAATCCCCATTCTAGTCATTTTTATCTCATGGGATAAATGAAACTTTACACAATACATTTGAGGGAGATATAGGTCCAACACATCTTATAATGAAACCATATTTATGTGTTCCATAAGATCATAAATATTCATCATATCATAAAACATGAAATGAATTAGGTATCTGAAACATTTCATCATATCATAACCTATGGAATAAAGAAAAGTTTCATAATCATTTCATCATAGAATATCCTATGAAAAGAAGTTGGTTTCATAAGAATTTACTCATCTTATAACTTATGTAAGAGAAACAAGTTTCCTAAAAATCATGAAATAAAACAATAAACCATTAAGAAAAATAATATGAATGGTATCCTTAGATCACATCCCCATTAATTCATAGGTCACACCAACAACTATAATCTTAAATAGATATTTCTTTTGATCAATCATTGAAAACATTTATTGAGGGAAATATCATTTCCACTTTGAAAAATAATGTGAAAATTTTTTTTTTGAATTTTTTTTTATTTGAAAATAAATTTGAAAAAATATAATGTAAACGTTGAATAAATTATTGGTCATGATATTGAAAATTTTCCTTTATTCTGTACATGTTAAAATGAATATTTATTTTACATTTTCGGTAAAATAAAAACTAGAATTGTTTATAAAATTACATGAATATTTATTTGATCTTTTTTTATAAAAAATTAAAACTTAGACAAAAATTTAATAAAAAACTCAAAATATTTTAATAAATTATTTTTTAAAATGTTTTTAGAGAATATGTTTTTTAAAGAAAACATATTTCCAACCAAATAGAGATATAAAGATAGATTTCTTTAAAAGAAATTTCTTAATAACATTAAGTAAAAAAGAATGAAAAAATGGTACCATTACTTGAAGATATCATGAATTACCAGATTAGAATAAAATTAATGAAAATTATTGTGAGTTATATCATGATATTTGACCATTGGATACTTGATCATAAATAATCTTGATAAATGATGAGATTTTAACATAAAATCATTATCACTTTGATAACATTTAATCATAATCCCCATGAAGTAATAACATATAATGAAACATAAATTATCATTAGGATGAATAAATTCATGATATTACATGTCAAATGGGCTGTATATACATTTTGTGAAAGAATATAGGTGTATAACATAACATGCATTTCAAAGAAAGAAAATTGAGGGAAAAATACTTTAATACACGAGTAACTTTTAGATCATAATACATGTGAAAGAATAACATCAATGAAAAAATTAATTATAAATAAATGTGTTATATTCATTATATATAAATTAATATTTTAGTATGTATACTAAAAAAAATAAATGAGAGGTATGTCTCTCATAAATGAAAGTGAGACTCGAAATCCCCTTACCTTAAGTCTTGACTTCTGTTATACTCATTAAAAATTCATTTATAAAAAATATAAGTTTATTATAAATATATGAAAGAACCATATTAATATATTTAATACCATATATGATTTTCTTATGACCTTTTATTACCTATTTATTAACAATTCCATTTTAAAGTTACGTTTTGGGTAACAACTTCTTTCTTTTTCGTATATATTTTGAATTTTCATTTTTTGTCCTATTACTTAGATAATGATATAATAATATCTAGAATATAAAACATGATATTAATATTATATATATTCAGTATATATGTATTTATATTAATTAATAAAATTTAATGATAGTAAATAAAATGCATCGTTCATGGAGATGGCAGGCTGTAGATATTCCTGAACACTACTTTAATTTTATTCTGAGTTTGAAAGAAAGTAATTTAAATGATATATTATCATTAAAGAATAATTTTTATTTCATATATATCACATATTTTTATTAAACCCATTCTTAATACATTCCATGTAAAGCGTGAATGAATCACATCGTTTTGTGATGCAGTAGTCCACTATACAAACAAACGACGCTATTATATTCCCACAAAATGGAAATCATTATGTTAATTGTGAAATAAAAATTTCAAAAGAATAATAATATAATTGAAGTAATAAATATCATAGATAAATTTTATTTCCATCATTATTCCCAACCTTGAGTGGTGGTAATATAAAATCAATGACTTCTATTTTCGAGATGGTAATCCGATGGAGACACGAATGATGATTTTGTAACCCATTTAATGGAAGTGTGTGTGTTTTTAGGTTATAACATTAAAATAAACACCTAAAATTATATTTAATATAATAATTTTATCATATAATAATGACATAAAAATAATTTAAAGTCTTTGAGGAAGAAATAAATAAACATTCGTTGATAAACACCACCTCTTCTTCGAGTATCTCCACTTGGTTTACACCAAATACATTCAATGGTTGGGTTTATGACCAAAATAAGGATTATATTATGATAATAGGGAAGTGTGTAAGTTATTTTGATATTTATTTTTTGAACCAGGTGGTTTTAAAGGTTTTGATACAGGGGGATAGAGGGTGACCTTTTATAAGAGAAGTGGGTGGCACACTTGAAATTATTTAAAAGAGTCAATTTCAACCACATTTTTTCATGTAACCAGGCCCCAATAATGGTCCATTCTAGATAATATAATTTATAAGGTCTAAATATTTCTATAAAATGGGTTTTAGACAAACATTGTGTCATTTTTACACATTATATTCTAATCTTAACGAGTAAGTAAACTTGTTTTTTACCTTAATCGCTGAAATTAATTTTAATTGTTTTCACTAATTAATTTTGTAAAAAATTAATATTAGAATATTTTAAACTATAAATTATTCTTATTAAAAATACATAATTAATTTTTTCATATTTAAATAAAATAAGTGGAAAAAATTAATTTAAAATTAATCCCATAAACAAGATGAGAAAGTAGGGTTTTAAAGCAAAAATGGTCAAAAGTTTACAATATTTCTATATGAAATTTCAATATGAAATTGATTCAAATGACATAATTTGGATTAATATATGTATAATTAACCAATTAAAATTTAAAATAAAACTAAAACATAATTTAATATTATAAATAAATTAGATGAAAATGCAGTTTTCAATTAAAACTCAGCATTTTTCACTATTTATTAAAATATGAACCTTTTCTGAAAAATATTGAAAATTCCACACAACATAATTTTGAAATTATGAATTTAAAAATTAAGATAATTTTATAAAACTCATTTTATAAAAGTATCAAAAAGTAATTTTATTATTATTCACAAAATAAATAAAAAGCATTTCTTTTAGAAAATACTATATAAAGAGTTTACCCAAAAACATATATTTTATTATCAATATATTTCAATTATATATAACAATTATAATTAATATTTAAAAATTAATTATGAATATTAATTTTTCTAAGTCTAATAACTTGGTTATAATGGCTGCATTTAAATGACTATATTGATAATATGTCATAGTTTTTTTATAACTTAGTGTTGCTTGTTAGACAAGCTAACTGAGTGTTATGTGTAGCACAAGATAACCTATTGTTTCATGTAATAAAAGTTTGACTTGGTGTTTCATGTAAAATAATCCATCAAATAAATTTAATTTATTCAAAAAACATAATTCATAAAAACTTGGGTGTTACATTCTACCCCATTAAAATGAATTTCACCCATGAAATTATTCACTCTAATACAAAAAATAAGGATATTTCTACCTTATCGTATCCCCAAGTTCCCATGTAGCTTCCCCAAACTGGTGGTTTCACCATAAAACATTGACCATGTGAGTGGTCTTGTTTAGTAGAATTTTCTCTGTTTGATCCAAAAATCTCCATCAATTTTTCCTCATAAGAAAGATATTACTTTAGTAGTACAACCTTTGATTTTAGTACATTTAAAGGGTCAGGTATGTACTTATTTTGGAGAGATACATGTAATATATCATCGACTTAAGATATGTTCATTATAATCTCCAAGAAATAAGTTATGGTCTTGATACAATAAATAATTTCAAAGGGTTAGATATACCTAGGGCTTAGTTTACATTTCTTCCTAAACCTTATAACCTTATTCAATAGATAAATTCTTAAAAACACTTTATCACCAATTTAATGTTCTAAATCAAGCTGGGAATAATCATTATAAATTTTCTACTGAATCTAATATTCATTGACATGTTGCGGAATGTCTCTAACCTTCACTACCATTTCATCATCTATCTGAGGTCCCATTATATTTCTTTCTCTAACTTCATTCCAGAATGTTGTAGCTCTATATTTGTTTCCATATAGGGATTCATAAGGATCCATCTAGATTCTTGAGTAAAGTCTATTATTGTATGAAAACTCAACTAGTGGAAGGTGTTGATCTGAACCACCTTTGAAATCCAAAGAATAATATCTCACCATCTCCCTTAAGATTTGAATTATTATATTATGTTGAAAATATATTTGAGGATGATACAATGTTCTGAAACTAAACTTTGTAACAAGATCTTGATAAAGACCTCAAAAGTAATTTGATTTTTATCAGATATCCTGATCGGATACAATGGAATGTGGTAACCTTGAAACATTACTAATTACTTAATGTATATCCTAAGATCCTGATCTAGAGAATATTCTTCTATGTTGAAGATGAAGTGTGATGAATTTGTAAGGAGATCAAAAAAACCCATATAGAATTATTCTATTTATAACTTTTGGGGAGTCCAATGACAAAATCCATGGTGATGTTTTCCCATTTCCATTCTGGTATGGGTAATTCATAAAAATTACCCTTATATTTTTTTCTTTAAACCTTAACTTGTTGACATACCAAGAACCAAGATACAAACTTTACAATATCCCTCTTCATTCCATACCACCAGAATTATTCTTTAAAATATCTATATATCTTCGTACTTTCTGGATGAATAGAGAATTAAGAACTATGAGATTCCACTAACAAATATTTATTTAAACCATATATAGATGGAACACTTACATAGTTCCAGAACCTTATCATTCTATAATGATCAAGGTTAAACTTAGGACCATTTATAACCTTCTTTTTCAGCTGTATATATTCCTTATGCAGCTCTTTAATCTTCACTTGGATATAAGGTTGAACATTTAGTTGGGAAATATATGAATTTCCCCCTTCCTATAGTATTTAAAGATCTATCTTTTTCCAATCCATAAATATTGGATCTTTTTAAATCCTCATCATGGATAAGATAGCATGATCCTTTCGAATAAAAGCATCGACCACCTTGTGTTCTTTCCCAGGTTGGTAATGTATTGAGCATTCCTAATATTTAATATGCTCTAACCATCTTCTTTGGTGCATATTCAACACTTAATGTTTTAATATATACATAAAATTATATGATCAATATATATATCACACTATTATCTACAAAGATAATTTTTTTATATTTTAAATGAAAAAATTACCACAACTAGCTTTAAATGATGAGTTGGGTAATATTTCTCACAAATCTACATTTTTTGTGAGGCATAAGATATATCCATGTAATTATTCATAAGAAAACATACCGATCCCTTCTTTTATATATCACTAAATATTAAAAAACCTCCCCCACAATAGGGTAATGTAAGAACTGGTGCACTAACTAATCTTCTCTTTAGTTGAAATTTTCCTCACATTCATTCCTCAAGAAAAACTTGTATCCATTCCTATTTAACTTGTTTAGAGGATTATATAGTCATGAAAAAATCTCTAAAAAATAGTGATAATATCTAGCTACACTAATAAAACTATGGATCTCAGCCACCATGGTTGGTCTGGGCCAATATTCAATAGCCTTCGTCTTTGATTTATCTACTGATATGCCCTCTCTTGAGATAATATGACCCAAAAATGGATCATTTTTCAACCAAAATTCACACTTTATAAAATTTTCATATATTTTATCATTACTTAGGGTATTTAGTAAAATTATCATGTGATCTTAATACTCTTACTTTTATTTTTAATATATGTGAATATCATATATAAAGACTAGCACAAAAATATCACATAATCTCTAAAGACTATATTCATTAAATCCTTGAAGATAGTAGGGGAATTAGTAAGACTGAAAGGCATAACATTGTATTTATAATGACCATACTTTATATAGAATACCGCATTGTGTATATAATTATTCTTAAATCTCAATTGATGATATCTAGAAAGAAGGTCAATTTTGTAAAATTATTGAGATCTACGTAGTTAATAAAACAAGTCATCAATACGTGTAAGCGGATACTTGTTCTTGATTGTGATCTTGTTCAACTCCTTATAATCAATATAGAGTCACATTGATCCATCATTATTTTTAATAAAAAGAATAGGTGCCCCCTAATGTGACACAATTTTCTGAATGTATCCCTTGTCAAGGTTTTACTATAGTTGCTTCATCAATTCCTGCAACTCAATCGAGGAAATTCAATAGGGAGTATTTGAAATTGGTGTGGTTCCAGTTATGAGTTATATTGAAAAATCACATTAAAATTTTGGTGTAAGACTAGTAATTTATTCAATAAAGACATCAAAATATTCCTGTACAATAGGAATATCATCAATTTCAAGTTTCTCCCTAACCATATGAGATGAATGCCTAGTCTGAATGGGAATTAAGACCCTTACAATGAATGTGATCTCTATTGGAAGATCGTACTTATTTTCACATTGATATATGATAATTGGTTGGTTTCGAATATCAAATATGACTTCTATATATCAACAATTTATGTGGGATTTATGTAGAGAAATCCAATCCATGCCTAAGATGACATCACATTCAATGAGAGGAAGAATGAAAATATTTACCAGAAGCTTATTCCCACCATCCTCAACTAGAGAGGGATCATAGACGTGAGATGAAATCATTCAAGATTTATTTATTTTCACTAATAATTCTATATATAATATTTTGGGTGTAATATTTATACCCTTAGAAAATTCTTCAGATATTAAATAATGGATAGATCTTGTGTCAAATAATACATTAAAAGTTCTTGAGTGGATGGTTAGTGGAACTTTCACCACATTGTTATCACACCACTTATCTAAAAGATTGATCACATAAGATTTTATATTCTCCCTCTTCTTAAGAGTTTTAAAATTTTGATCGTTATCATTAACCCTCAAGTTTTTTAATTGGTTAGAATATTTCCTATTCTCCTTACACTTGAAGCACTGAAGTGTGGGATGTGCATTCTGTGAAACTTTCTCTCTATTCGCATTATTAGATAACTTTTTCTAATCACTCTAGCAATCCATTTCACAATGAACATCCCTTCCACACTTAAAACATTTACTATTCTAAATAATAAAATTTCCTCTATGCTTCTTCCCACACATTGAGAATAATGAAAATCTCATCTTCTTATTTCTAGGATTAGATTTTTCTTTTTACTCAATCAAATTTTTCTTGTCAAAACCATTAGATTGATACATAACTCCAAACTCCATTTAAACCTTGATATCACATTGAACAATATCTTCATAACTAATGAATTATATTATGGACACTAACCTTTCATAGATATGGTTTTAAGACACTGATGAATTGATCAACCTTACTTTCAGGTCAGATTATAATACCAAAAGTGTACCTCCCACATCTTTTAAAATTAGCCTCATATGTACCAACATATTCATCATCATTTTTCTTTAACTTAAAGAACTAATTATACATATTATTAAAAAGAACATGTGGAAAGTAATTGTTGAGAAATAAGGTATTAAACTCATCCCAATCTATGGATTATATTTTATTTGGTTGTATCATATTATTGATAAGAGTCCACCATTGATCTGATTCACGTTTGAAAAGTTAGAAAAAAATGAATTTTTCATGTTCTAAAAACCGGAGAATGGAAAATATATATTCAATTGTACTAATACATTTTTTAAAAACTAGTGGATCAATGGTTCCATTGAAGGAAGGTGAATGTTTCCTCATGAAGGACTCAATAGAAAGTTATTCCATAATTTTTTTGTTTGGAAGTTCAGCATGATTCATAGCTTGAAAAAACTGTGTGAGCATAGCTATAATATTTTTCATCCTATATCCCATAAAATTTGGATTCTTAGTAGGACAATAAATTCATTTTCCATCACACTATGAATTATCATAGTTTCTTTAGGTTCAAACCACTGATTAAATAAAAAAATCAATGTAAGAAATGGAAATCATGATGGATAACCTCATAATAATGAAAAATACAATATAGGATGTATAAATAACACCTTATTTCATATATGAAACCATAGGTTTATCCTAGGTTTATCCTAGGTTATTCATATTCATCTTATATTTAAATCCTTCATGATGGTTCGATGAGAGTTTATAAATTTCGAAAGCATATCCTCTAAAAGTGTCAAACCTGGTGTACATCATGGCCCATTATCGTGAAACAGTTCCCAATAAAGTTTATCTTAATATGGTGTTTTAGGTTTTTTTCTACTAAGTAAATCTGTGCAAGATCTACATCCAATTGTAGTATCCAGACATGAATTTAATTTCTTGGAATCCAATCCCTCAATCCTTTACCAAAATTGCATGGCATTTTTTACACTTTAACTCATACATAGACTTGTCCTTAGAATTTTCCATAGGGATTTAACTAAGGTTTTATCATCCTAGATTCCAAAGGATAACTTAACCGATCATTTGATACCAAATTTAGAGACCCAAGCATAACATTCATAGAAATTACATAATTTTTTAGAATATTTATCACATTATACAAACACATGCATGATGACCATATTAGTTTAGTGTACTTGGAAACATGGAAACCTAGACATGAGTATATAAGTGAGATACATCACCCCGAATAAATTTTTCAAAAAAATAAATATTTTTATACATATAATACAAAATACATATCTTTATAACCTAGGGAAAGGAAATATAAGAAATGGTGATCTCAGATGCCCAATAAGGGTAAAAAAGGGAGATACCTAAAAATAACATGGAAATAAATGTTTGAGAACATTAGAATATAATTTGATACCATACCCTTCATATAAAAGATAATATACATAAATAAAATAATAAATATTGGTAGTTAATTAGACGTGAATCATAAGATAATCAAATAACATGAGCCTCAAGAGAATAACATTGGCACAAGGCATGATATTTGTGGAATATACATAATTATAGAATATAATTGACATATTGTTCAAGGATCATTTAAAAGTCCACCATGGAAGAAAAATTCCATTACTATAATAAGTTCACTCTCCATTCCATCGATGTCTTACTAAACCAGGATCACTCCCAATTCCATTCCTATCTTAGTGTACTGGGTTCACTACCCATTCCATCCCTATCAATATCATGAGATATATAAATCTTTATCCAATGCATTATAGGGAGATATAGGTCCCTCCCATATCATAATGAAAACCATATTTTTATGTTCTCTAAGATTATAAACATTAATCATATCATAAGAAATGAAATGAAATGAAATGGGTATCATAAGAATTTAGTTATATCATAACCTATGGAAAAGAGACAAGTTTCACAATCATTTATTTATAGAATAACTCATGAAAATAAGTGGGTTCTATAAACATATCTTCATGGTACAACCTATGGAAGAGAAACAGGTTTCATAAATATCATGAAACAAAAAAAACCATTTAGAGAAAGAATATGAATGGTGTCCTTGGATCATATCCCTAGTAGGACATATATAACATCAATGGGTGTCATCTTAAATGGATAATGATTTTGATCAATCATTTTAAAATTTTATTAAGGAAATTATACTCTACACTTTTGAAAACACTTTTTAAAACATAATTTTTTTGAAGTCTTTTTATTTGAAAATAACTTCGAAAACTTATAAGGGAAGATTTGAAGAAATGATTGGTCACGATGTTATAAAATTCCATTAATATATTACAATTAAAAATAAAATTCCTTTCACATTTTTGGTAAAATAAAAATGAGAATTATTTCTAAAATGACATAAAGATTAATTTCAAAAATTTTTGTAAAAAATAAAAACATGGGAAAAAATGTTTTTTAAAAGAAATAAGAGTGTAATAAACCATTTTTTGAAATATTTTTAAAAAACATGGATTTTAATGAGAACAATTTTTTGACCGAAGAGATAAAGTCAAATTTTCTTACAAAAATTCTTACAAATTAAGTACAAAAAATTGGAAAAATAGTTCCATTAATTTAATATATCATTAATAACCATAGGAGAATAAATTTCATTATAATTATAGAGATTTAGATCATGAGATTCTAACATTATAGACTCGATCATAAATAATCCCAAAAATGATGAGATTATAATATAAAATCATCACCACTTTGGTAACATTGAATCATAAAACCCATAAAGGAATAACATAAAATAAAACTTAAAATAAAACGAGGATGAATAAATTCATGATATTACATGTCATAAGTTCTTGACATCCACCATGTGAAAGAATATAGGTTCATAATATAATGTACGTCTCAAAGAATTAAAACTGAGACAAAAATACCTTACTGCTTGAGTAACTTTTGGACATAATCCCCATGAATGAATAAAATCAGTGGAAACATTAATATAATTAAACGATATATATTCTTGATATATCATTTAATAAGGTAGAATATACACCAAAAAAATAAATGAGTGGTAAATATGGAATAAGTCTCTTAGAAATAAAAGTGAGACTAAAAATCCCTTTATCTTAAGTCTTGACTTCCTTCGTACTCATAAAAACTTACTGTATAATAAATAAAATATTATTATACATCTATCATAGAACTATGTTAATATATATCATACCATATATGATCTTCTTATGAC
The DNA here is from genome assembly GCA_963277665.1 of Viscum album. Classification (NCBI taxonomy): domain Eukaryota; kingdom Viridiplantae; phylum Streptophyta; class Magnoliopsida; order Santalales; family Viscaceae; genus Viscum; species Viscum album. The sequence continues at coordinate 448,725,549 of OY728165.1, forward strand.
CTTTTATTACCCATTTATTAATAATTCCATGTGACAGTTACATTTCAAGTAGTAACTTCTTGGTTTTTTGTATGTGTTTTGACTTTTTATTTTTTGGTCCTCTTACTTTGATCATTATTTCATCATATAAAGAATGTAAAACATGATATAAATATCATATATATTCATTATATATGTATTTATAGTATCCAAAAAAAATTAGTGATAGGAAATGAAATGCGCTGTCTATGGAGACAGTAGGCCGTACGTACGCTTGAATGAAAATTGTCATTTTCTTATCGATTAGAAAGAAATAAAAGTAAATTATAGATTAACATTATGTAATATTTTTTATTTCACATATATCAAATATTTTTATTAAACCCATCCTTAATACATTTCATATAAAGCATGAATGAATCACATTGCTTTGTGAGGCGATAGTCCGCCTACACATGAATAACATTATCATATTAGAAAAAATTTAAATAATGAACGTATTTGTGATATAAAAATTAAATAATAATAACAAAAATGTTCATTGATGAATGTTACCTCTTCTTTGGGATTCTTCTTTTGGTTTGCACAAAACACACTACATTGTTGGATTTCTGAACAAATTAAGCCTTATAGGATGAGATTAGAGAAATTGATATGTTATTTGGTCAGTTATTGTTTGAACCAATTTTTTTGAAGGTGTTAATTTATGGGTAGAGGGGTTGGACTTTTATAAGGGGGTGAGTGGCACACTTGAATTTTTTTGAAAGAGTGAATTCCACTCACATTTTCTTAATGTTACGAGGCCCCAATAATTGTCTATTATATAGAATAAAAATTATAAGGTCAAAATAAGGACATAAAATTTGTTTTGGATATGTTTTGGCCATTTTTAAAACCAATATTCTATGTTTAACCATAAATCAAACTTATTTTTACCTTAATTACTGTAATTAATTTTAATTGTTTTTACTATTCACTTTTGTAAAAAAGTTAGTTTAATTTATTATAAATTATAAATTATTTTAATTAAAAATATGGAATCCATTTTTTAAATTCAAATATCATAATTGAAAACAATTAATTTATAATTAACCGCACAAACGTGACGAAAAAGAGGATTTTTAAAGAGAAAATGATCAAAAGTTTACAAAGTTTTTTATTCAATTTATTTATGAACTTTATTCCAATGAAATAAATTGTATTAATAGATATATAATTTAACTAACTATATTTAAAAAAAATTAAAATACAATTCAACATTATAAATAAATTATACGAAAATGCCGTTTTTAATTAAAACCAAATATTTTTCACCATTAATTAAAAATGAAATTTTTCAAAAAAATCACAAACATTCACCCTAAGATAATATTTAAATTACAAATTTAAAAAATAAAGTTTATTTTATGAAATTCATTTTTTAAAAGTGTTTAAAATTAATTTTATTACTATTCATAAATGAAATTAAATAATTTCTCTGAGAAAATAGTATATAAAAAATTTAACAAAAATTATGTATTTTATTATAAATATGTTTAATTTATATAAAAAAATTATAGTAAACATTTAAAAATTAGTTATTACTATTCATTTTAATAATTCTAATGACTAGGTTATAACGATCGCATTTAAATGACTATATTAACAATATTTTGCTGTTTTGTTATTACATTATTTCATGTGTCATGTAAGCTCCCTGAGTATTATGTGTAGCTTAATGTAAACTAGTTTTGTGTGTGACACATGTTTGATTGGGTGTTTCATGTTTCTAAATCCATCAATGAAATTTAATTTATTTCAAAAAATTAACTCCTGAAAACTCGATGTGCAACGTTTAACATCATATATAATGAATTTAAACTTTTTATTCATTTATAGTAGAAGCATATTAACATTTTTAATTTTATATATAATAATTTTATAACATCTTATCACACTTTTGTTAATAATATTTCATTATTACCATTGTTTCAGGTGTTAACTGCTTTTTTTTCTGATGCTTGTTTTATCATAGAATTTACTTTTATTGTGCATAAGATATAGAGCCATCATCTCCAGAATTATATTAATTTTATATATATAATATTTATTCATTATATACAACTTTATAACCATTATTAATATTTTACATGAAAATTAATCACATCACTTTGTGGAGACGGTTGGCCATATATACACACGAGTGATGATATCATTCCCTTAATGGGTGAAACGATAAAAAAGTGGATGAAATATTAATTTTATTGAATTAATATCATGTATTATGTATCATATATATTCATTAGTTTCATCACTATAACTATCCACTTGAGTGATTAATGGAAAATAATTTTCATCAGTTTGCGTGGATATAGTTCACTGTACACACAAGTGATAACTTTGTTTCTTATTTGATAAAGAAGGTGATTGATAAATATTTTGAAATAAAATGAATGAAATATTAGAATATTGGATATATTGGTGTTATTATATTGTAATTTTTATAACATAATTGAAGGTGGTTAATGAAAAAATAAAAAGAAATATGTTAGTGAAGAAAATTAAATTTGCTTATAAGAACCTCCTTTAGATATCTTCTTAAGGACACTAGGGTTGGTATTTTGGGAATTAAAGATCATATATAATATTTCTAAGGATGTTTTGAAGTTATTTTTATAGTTTTTGGTCATGCCAAAGTCTTTTTAGGTGTTAATATGTGAGGGTAGGGGATAACCTTTTATAATTGAGGATTTCCATTTTGTAAATACCCAAAACTATTCAATAATGGGAATTTAATGTCACCCCACGTGCATCCAAAATATATAAATAATAAAGTTAAGGTAATTTAAGGTAAATATAAACCTATAAAACATAAAAAATATATAATTTTTAGACATTTTATTTCATTATCTTTTATATATATTTACTTTTACCATTTTATTTTTTTACCAAGAAAATTAGTTTATTAACCTAGGCAATTTATCTTTTAAGAATAAAATAAAATTATCCCTATTAGATAATTTGTAACCACTAATTATTAATATAAAACTAAATTTATCAAATAAAAATTCCATGTGTGTGTAAAATTAATTTTATCATAAGCGCATATAACGCGCAAAACCTCGTTTTAAACATAATTATGGTAAATAAATTTTATTGTTTTTTAATAATTATGAAAAAAATTAAGTTGAACTTATTATATGATATTATTTATGTTTATTAAAAACATTTCACTCATTTATAAAATTAAATTCACATAATTTGTATAATTTGATTTAAAAATAAACCCAAAAAATGTGTTGAAAGACAATTTTTCAAGAAATGCATTTTTCAAGCATAATATGATCTTTAATGAGATGGATTTAAATTAATATATTTATATATAAAATCTATAAATTTTATTAAATTATTCACCATTAAGGATTATTTCATTGAATTAAAATGGAGAAACATTATGCACTTAAACATAGTTTTAGAAAAATGTATTTTAATTATAAAAAATAAACTTATAGAAAAATACAATATAAAAATAATTAGAATAAAATTAACTAGAATTAATATTACTAAATAGTACATTTGTTAATTTTAAATCTAATTAAATTCATAGAGTTACTTTTAAATTACTTTATTTATTTAAAAGAAATGGACGTTTTTCAAAAACGGTAATTTTCTATATTCAAAAAGAATATTTTTTTTCCAAAAAATCCAAAAATTTCATCATAATATAGTTTTTATATTATTATTTTAAAAATTAAGGTCATTTTATCATTTTAATTTTATAAAATTCAAAAATATTAGTTATATTTTTTTCTCACAAAGAACAGCAAAAATCATTTCTGACATAAATGTGTTTTTTGAAGAATTAACTAACTTTACTAAAAATTGAGTGATTATTATCAATAATTTTTTATTTATTAGGACCATTATATATATATATATATAATAATTTTGTTAATTCTATTCATACACATAAATTGAATGAATAAGATATAAAGATCATATTTAAATAATATATTTTATGGGTCATTTAGGCCCAATGTTGCATATCGTATACGTTATCGAACATAATGTTATTATTTTAAAATATCAGGGTGTTACAATTTTTCACCATGAAATATAGGTTTATTTTTTCATCTTTAGCTAGGAATAATAATCAACTATCTGTTTCTAGTTTCTAACACCTGCTTAAACCAGATTTTATATTGTATTGGTAATTACTTCCACCAACAAAGGATCTACTAGAGGATTATCTTGCAGAACTAGTCTTGCACCTTCGTATGTTAGATTTGGAAGAGTTTTTCTTGGAGGAATTATCTATTAAATGAAAATATAACTCATTATTATTAAATTAATAAAACTCCAAATCAAATATAAACCCTAATAGTCTATATTAAATCCCTTAAGTAATAGATATTTAATGAAATTAAAAATTCATTGAATGAGAGATTGGAACACTAGAAACCAACATAATATAATAAAAGATTCATCAAAATAAAAAAAATAAAGTTCATTTAATTAACCCAAAAATAAAGCTCAAGCTTGATGAAAAATCCCTAACCACCATTGATAATAAAATATTAGATATGTAAGTGAACTAGAAAGAACTCTTCCACACTTACTATGTGAGTTATGGTGGTTTAACTCCAATATTCCAAAAAACATGTAGATGACCTCCTTCGATACTAATTTACAATAAACTAACCCATTTGACCTGAAAATTTACCTAAGATGGTCCCCCACAAGGATCTAAGAATATTATTGGTCATTATGGGCTGGGGACAAGCACCTAATAATCGATAAATAAAGGAATGGTAATGATTTAACCTAGAACATGACTAATAACATTATAATGTACCAAAGTAAATATATAATAATATAAATATAAAATGGAGTACAAAGAGAAATTGTAAAAAAAAATTAGACATTACACTAAAAACTACAAATGGTTTAGAAGGCATGATAAACCACAAGCCAAGAGTCTATTTTCATGTGACCATCGATCACCACCATCCCAAACTACTTAAAGATGACTTTTTCTAAGAGGCATCTCCCAGAAATATGATACCCTTTCATTAACCTTCATCCTAAAAAACCAAGTCTAAATATTACTAAAGGAATATATAGGGATGGGAGGAAATTATTAGTAGGTTACAACCATGAATCTATAAATAGAAATTGAACATGAAACCATTAGATCTAGTTTGAAAATAAAACATGTTTCATAAAGTAGTTCACATAAAAACAATTTTTTATAAAACATACCTTTGATTTAACTTTTGAATGAATCTATATCCCAAGTCCTAAGAAAATGTATGTAAAACATGTTTAATAATATAAATGGAAATAAACCAATGTAATACATGTAATGTTTACTAACGATGAGAAAATAATCCTCCAGATAGAGACTATGATACCAAGACATATGAAGAACTCTAGAAAACATAGTGGATCAAGGGTACCTAAAAAGATATGTATACCAAGGTCTTTACCAAGTTATAATATTTACTATTTTTCTTGATAGAATCCAATCCAAAAATTTAAAATTATCTTGGTGTCATTTTATTAAACAATTGAAGCTTATACAAACTATTTTTAAGGATAAACCCCGTTAAAACATTTTTTGTTTCCAATAAAGATCAAGTAAAAACAATGGATTTAAACTTATCCCTTAACAACATCAAACCAATCATATTCATATGATGAAATCCAAGGATTATAATATAAAATTTATGTTTTTCATTAGAAAGAATCCACTATATATATACATATACCTTTCTAATGGAGGAGACATCAATGTCTTCTAATTTTGTGACTAGACATGAAGAAATTCGGTGCTTAAAAGATTAAATATACAAATAGAATCATAAATTCCCCATCAAACTGTCTCAATATTATAATCACAATAAAATTGGCATCCAATGGATCAAGGGGAAATGTGATCGAGGATAGATCTATAAAAAAGAGGAGAAATCGAGAGGAGGTCCATATAGAATTTGAAGAGATCTATCCAAATCATTCAAGGATCATTGAGGAATAAAGTGGAGAGTCCTATAGAGTGTTACGTAGGGGATATTTTGAGATAATCATTGATTAAAAGACGATTATAGTTAAAAACTCATGTAATTGGTGTAATATTACATTTTAAGAAGTTTATATTGGGATACACAACTATAAAATCAATATTTTAACCATATAGGAGGCACTATATCTTAAAAATAAAGTCACACAGTTTCCTTGGAATAGGTGAATGGTTTGAAAACCAATGAATAAGCCATACAATAATCTTTGGATAAGACCTGAACATCAACACTGTAAGATCCTATATCTTATTAAGGTATGTTTTTGTTTAAGTTTTGGTTTGGCATCTTATTTTTGGATATATAAGTGTTTAACCATGTTTAGGTGAAGGATCGGGGGTGTTCTGGGGGTTTGGGACATGAAAGAGGAAGAAAATGGAGTTCTAGGGCATGTAGCACGGTTTGCACATGGTTAGTGAAAACCGTGCGGATCATCCCAGGTAACTGTGTAGCCATGGACAGAGGCATATGCACGGTAGGCACACGGTTAAGAAAACAATGTGGAATTTCTAGGAAACCATGCGAAGGGGTGTTTTTTGGGTAGTGGCTCACGCACGGTTTGAGCACGGTTTGGAAAACCGTGTGGGTAAACTGTGCGGCCCAGAAACTGTGAGAAAATTACCAGAATGCCACCTCGGGATTTTAAAACCCAACTCAGGATTTTCCCCTATTCCTCCCCTCTCAAACCTAGTGACAAACTTGGAATACCCAAGATTCCAAGATGTGTTTCTCCTTCTATTATTGGCAGTTTTGGACGTCATTGGTTGTGGATCGAAGCTCTAGGTTGGGGCTTCAAGGGGTGTTTAAATTTGGATCTAAGGCTATGATTGAGAGTACGTTCATCGTCAGATTTGAGGTAGGTGGTCTACAAGTATTATCTCATAGTTTTATTTTGGATTTGTGCATGGAAGTTGGTGTTCTTGTTTTACCCTTTTTGTGTCCTTGGTTCCGCTTAAGCATTTGATAAAAACATGTGTCTAAGTGACAAATTGAAACCCTCACGATCACCATGGGATGCGTTGAGGATGACTTGAACATTTTAGGTCCACCCATGGGGTGCGCCAGCAAACCTGAACCAAGAGTGTGGTTGGGTTAAGTAGTGGGTTGCTGAATAATAATGTGAAACCCATGTAGAATTTGTCTTATTGATTAATTAAAATATTAATGAAATAATGATAAATATTCCTAGGGAGATAAATTCATAAGGTGTTTTTGGAATGACATGTAAATGCGTAATTGGGTTGAAAGAGATTATGTCGATTGTTTCATGAATTTGGTTAGAAATTCCTAAGGGGATTAGGGCATGTTAAATAGTGAGCTTGCAGTTGGGTAATAGAAAGGGGAATGAAGAATGTGTTAATGGGTTGTAATAAGGGAATGGATGAAATTGGGGAATGGGTTAATACATGAGAATTAGGCAGAATACCTAAATAATTTAATGTAATAAAGGGATTATGTTATGTGATATGAGAAATGTACTTGAAATGCATAAGTGGGTAAATTATTATGAAATTATAAATGGGCTAAATGGGTTAATGAATGGTCCATGATGAATTTTACTAGGGCATAAGGGATTATTGAATAAACCTAATGGGTTAAGGAAGAAAAATGAGAATTTGGATAAATGAATATAAATTTTAAATGGTAAATGTTTTAATAGGTTATGGAATACTATTAATTCCCATGTTGTTATTTTGTGTTGTGATATCCAATGGAATTGAATATGGTTGGTTGTGTTATGGTATGGTTGTGGTGACTTGAAAAATAATCTTTTTCAAATGGCTTGATAGAGTGGGGTATTTAATTGAGGTTCTATGCCCATGGGTCAAGTTATACCGGGGCTTTAAACTCCACCCCAAAATTAACAAGTTAGGGAAGGGGATAGAGGCTGTATTCCCCTAACGGTTTCATTCCACCTGGACTGAGGCTTTGGGGTGAGGGGAATGTGTTGATGTGATATGTGGATCCCTAGTGAGATAGGGACATGATTTTTTCCCCTATCCATTGTGATTGATTGACTTATAACCTTGTGTATATATTTATTCCTAACCCATGGAACATGTGATCAATATGGATTATGTAATGAAGGTGGTATAAGAAACAAAATTGGGATAAATACTATTAATGAATTAAATGAACCTTGTTAAGTAATGGCACCCAAATTGTCTTTTCTTACTTTCCATTTCTTTTGTACCTGCATGAACTATCTGTTATACTGGATATTTTGTAGACACTGTTGGTGGCGGCCTACTGAGTTTTGTACTTACACCATACTCGGGACACCATTGGGTACCCGAGCAGGTCTCTTGGTTGTAGGCACAGACAAGGGAAACGACCCTACACAAAGAAGTTGAGTTGGGATTGGGATGTTTATGGGGAAGGAACCAAACTTACAGTTGGTACCTGTTTATAGTTTATTTTTTGTCTTACTTTTGGGTTTCATTCACTTTTCACTAATATTATGACATGAAATTATTGTATTTTATTTTTGGTTTGTGCCCCTTTTTGGTAAATTCTTGGTTATGCATGTTTATTGGTTATTCATATTGTTTCTGCTATTTATATTGTGTTCTGCCATGGCTAGCTCTGATAAAGAGGGTACCATCTCCCTATGTGACTTATTAAACCCTCACCGCTAGTCGGAAACCTCTAGAGTACAGGGATACACACTTGAGGTCATGTGATGACTCATCTCAGAGCACCGGTTTAGTGGATTGCTAGTTGGGGATGTTAAAAAGTGGTATCAGAGGAGTTCTTTTCTCTTCTAACTATTTAGGGATGGAAGAAAGGAGATTAGGATGTGTCAGGCCTTGGTAATGAGCTCGTGCTTGGGATTAGCTAACCCATGTATAAGGGAAAACCCAAGTCACCCTAGGTTGGAATCATTGTTCTTGATATGTGTGGTTATAGTTGGATGATATTTCACCATTGGGTGATGCACATTTTGTGTGATTTGACGGATTTATGATATTTCACTCATTACTAGAATGAAATGGGGATGTGCATTCATGCATCATTTTAGGCACTTAAGGATATAGGTGGCAAGCATTAGTATAGGAACACACTTGGGATAAGTGTACATGACATAGAGAGTGAAATTAATTTTACTTTCCTGATAAATATGAAGAAAATGATGCCTAATAATGGTAATGAAAGTGGGTGAATGAAAAAATGAAAATGAATAGTTAAGAAATATTGTGTATAATGAAATGTTGTGATCGGGTTAAAGTTTTGTGTTTTGATAAATCATAAGGGTTGTTTTTTGTGTCTAAAAGAAAAAGGTTTACACAATAACAATGAGTTTTTTAATGAATTGTGCCTAATTAAAGGTGTAATTGAGTTAAAATGATGATTTTAACATGTTGGGAAATGGGAAATGTGCCTAAGAGGGAAGGAATTGTGTTATAAATGAAGAATTGTTTTGAATAGGTGTTGAATAAAGACTTGTGATTAAGTGAATTGGTTACTCTATGTTTACCTTGACCCATGATATGCATGGTATAAGGGTAGTGTTCTAAGTGTGATGATTAACATTAGGTTAGAGCATGAAGAATCAGCTGTTTAAGGTTGAAAGTGTAAGACCTTTTACATTTGTGGTTAAGTCCTCTTGGTCATTCTTTAAAGCACCAGGTGAATGGTAAGTTTAAAATGAGAATGATTGAGTTCAATAGTGGGTATCCATTGTGTGGTAGGTTAGACCCTTGTATGCATAATTTGGGTTGTGATAGTTCCATAGTAGAGTCTTTGGATTTGATTTGTGAGGCCTTACTAGTCATGATGTGGACTAAGTGGTGTGTTTAGGGAACCCTCGTAGGGTTGTAGCCTTTGGGTTGCGAGGAATTTTTTGGTAATGTGAGTGAGATAACTCTCATGGTTTGTGACTGTATAGAGTACATTCTGGACCCTAAGGATGGTGTCTGGGTCTTAGTGACCTTGTGAGTAGAGACCTTGCGAGTTGTGTCTTGAATCTTGGAGAGGATGTTTTTCTCATAATTCTAATGAATGTGAACACCTTTGGTGGGGAACCTAGAGTAGATAGTTTTTGGTTTGCTAAGAATAGTGTTCATCGGAATGGGAGTGAGAGTTCCATTCACGAGCATTGATTTTTTCATGTCATGATAAGCATGGGTTGGAGAGAGGAATAAGAGATTCTTCTAGTTGTGACTCTATTTTAGGGAGTTGGTATTGTTCAACCTTCAAGGTGACCTATGATAGAGGTCATACAGGGATTATAGTGCTTTTGGGTGTGTTTCATGAAAGTAGATGTTTTGAATTTTGATAGTAGAACTCATGGTGTTACATGGCGTGGATTTGGACTAGGGGGCTAAGTGGGAAGGTTGAGTATTAGTGGTGCTACCCGAGTTATGGTTATGCACTGATAGTTCCGAAAAAGCAAGGGTGAACATGTGAGAGGTTAGCCCAGTGGTAAAGGTACCTCATAATATGAATAAAGGGAGATGATTTAGAGGTGGTGTTAATGCGTATTGAGTACCACCAAGTTTTAGTAAATGGTATAGTTATACCCAGTTCATTCGTAAGGGAACCCGAGTGCTCGTAATATGATCTAATGTTTGTTTTGAAGGGTTGTATCATATGGATTCTTGACTCACATTTTTGGATGATGATTAATAGAGGCTTGAGGTTGTTTTTGAGTAGAAGAGACAAAGGTGGCTGGAATGTGGTTATATGCTTTCACTCGATGGTTACCCCCGAGGTGAGGGTGGTCATGTGGCTAAAATTGTTTGTATGAATGGTTGGGTTGTGGAGCGATGGTTGAACCTGGTTGGAAATAACACCTAGTCGGTGATGGTTAAATGTTGATGTGACACATTTAACAGGGAAGACTAAGATTCCTGGCAGGTTATGGTGTACCATAGCTTGACGCTAGAAATAGATGAGTTGGTGGTGATGTTCTTCGATGACTTCTTAGCGCACCTCAGCTAGTGATGAGCATGCCCAACATCTTGACATTGTCCCAGGTGTTTTGAGAAGCTTTGGATCATGCCAAGTGACATGAAGGTGTTTCGTTGGATGAGGGACATAATGGAGTTTATTCTCATGGAAACAGTATGCATGAAGCCTGAGGATGGGATGTACACCATCAACAGATTCAGGTGGGGTCCTCAGGATAGACCGAATGATGAAAAATTCCATGGGTGTTGTTCAAAAAATCCGATCAAGGGAATTGGTTGATTTTTATTTCCTTGTTATAGGAAAAGATGAGCGGCCATGTCTAAGGCTGAGGTTTGGATTGTGTTGATTTTTAGAAGTAGTGGTTAAATCCTTCATGGTGAGCAATGGTAACGACACTTCTAAGGTGGGGTGCGAGGAGTCATTACTAGATGTGGAGAGGAGAACATTGAGATGATGTGGTGTAACTGAGATGAAAATGGGGAACCAGTGAGGTTCTTGTTAGGTTCCTCAAAGAGGCCATGTGGAACTTGGGTGTACTGACTGATGAGCCAAGTATCGGCTTCATGCTTAGGGTGGTTCTCTTTGAAGCTTGTGATGTCTATGCTAAAGTTGAAGAAGGTTGTGGTTGGATATGACAATAGGTAGGGGAAGGAGAGGTTGCGTTCTATAACTCCAATGAGGATCAGGGTTAGACTCAGGTAGTTCTCCTTATGTGGTTTTAGAACATCTCTAAGTTGGGTGAACCTTGTCCATGTGATGTGGTGTCATGCCAAGGGTGAAGCCAATGACGGTCTAGAGGGCGGTAGTGCCATGCTGATAGAATTATACTAGAATTTAGTAAGTGACCTCATTGGGTGCGTGGAATAATAATGACAGACTTCAAGTCAGTAAGAACCTTGGAAAGGTGATAAAGGGGCAACGTACCATCAGTGGAAGGTGGGTGTTCCAGGGTAATCTAGTCAAAGGTGGTTTGGCCTGAGATGGTAAACTTGAATGGGTAAGGTGAGAGTGACCCACCTCTGGGTTTATGTTGTAGTGGAAAGCACATTTTGAAACGAAGTTGTACCTATTTGAGGAAAAGATGATCTTATTCCTTAAATGGATAGTTTAGGGATGTATTCCCAATGGTTATGATGGCACAAATGGATTCCAAGGTAGGGTAATGCCCCTATGGATGCTTGGGCATGGTGAGTTGGAACATGTTAGGCTATGGGAAAGTTGGGTTGAGTTCTTCTGGTCCTTCATCGATGGAGTAGGTTCCAAATAACTAAAAATGGTGGATAGAACCATACTAGATAAATGGTTGGTGGATGGAATGATTAGAGTTTTGGGTTGGAAGGACTTGAGTGGTCACTATTTGGGTGAGTTGGCCCTGGTAGAGAGCTTTGGAACAATTTAACTGGTTGAGTAGCTGAGAGTCTTGAGTTGCGTCTGGATGTATATTTATGGAATGAATTTTCCGGAAACGTGGTTGGAAGGATCATGTGTTTTCCTTTGGGTGATGTCAGGTTTGTTTCACTGATAGAGTTTAAAAAATAGAGTAAAATTATGCCAAGTGATACAGGTCATGAGTTGTATAGAGGATTGAGCCGATGAGGTGCGTATTGGGTTTTCCTTGATGATGTGATGTTGTGTGTTAGGTCTCCACATGTTGTGAGTTAGGTGTTATCACATAATTTTCCCCCATAAATATCTCGTGGTGAGAATGGTTGATGTGAATGCATCCTTAAGGAGATTTTTTTGTTCGTGTTGTGGGTTTTGGTGAGGAATAATTGAGGGGAAAGTCTATGCCCTTGATCCGTGTTCGATGGGAATTGTGATTTAAAACTAGAAACATGGAAAGTGGGGATGGATAGGCAGGCCTTGTGTCATGATCTCTTATTACATAAGTTAGTGATGCTCATAAGAGAGGCTTGAGGATGAGACGCTATAAGGTGGGGAGGTTGTAAGATCGCAGATCTTCTTTGGGTATGTTTTTGTTTATGTTTTGGTTTGGCCTCTTCTTTTTGGCTAGTTATGGGTTTCCCCGTGTTTAGGTTAATGCTCGGGGGTGTTCTAGGGGTTCGGGACATAAAAGAGGAAGGACACGGAGTTTCTTGGAATGTTTCACAGTTTGCGTATGATTATTGAAAACCATGAGGATCATCCTAGGTAACTATGCAGCCATGGATAGAAGATTAAGCATAGTTGGTTCATAGTTAATAAAACCGTGTGTAATTTATAGGAAATAATGTGAAGGGGTGTTTTTTAGGAAGTGTCTCATGCATGGTTTTCACACGGTTTGGAAAACTGTGCTGGTAAACCGTGTAGTCCAGAAACGTTGATAAAATTACAAAAATTCCACCTTGGGATTTTAAAACCCAACTCAGGGTTTTCCTAAATTCCTACACTATAAACCCTAGTTATGAACTTGGATGAACCAAGCTTCCAAGAGGTGTTTCTCCTTCAATTATTGGATGTTGTAGACACCATCGGTTGCTGATCGAATTTCTAGGTTGGGGCTTCAAGGGGTATTTGAATCCGAATCTATGGCCATGATTAAGAGTGCGTTCATTGTCAGATTCAAGGTAAGTGGTCTATAAGTATTATCCAATAGTTTTATTTTAGATTTGTGCATGGAAGTTGGTGTTTTTATTTTCCCCTTTTTGTGCCCTTGGTTCAGTTGAAGTGTTTGATAAAAATGGTTATCTAGGTGACCAATTGAAACCCTCACGATCCCCATGGGATGTGTTGAGGATGACTTGAACATTTTAGGGCCACCCATGGGGTGTACCCACAAACTCGAACTCAGAGTTTGGTAGGGTTAAGTGGTGGGTTTCCGAATTAGAATGTGAAAAACATGTAGAATGTGTCTTAATGATTAATTAAGTTATAAATGAAATAATGATAAATATGCCTAGGGTGATAAAGGCATAAGTTATTGTTGGAATGACATGTAAATGGGTAATTGGGTTGAAAGAGATTATGTTGATTGTTTTATGAATTTGGTTAGAAATGCCTAAGGGGATTAGGGAATGTAAAATGGTGAGCTTGCAATTGGGTAATGAAATAGGAAATGTGGAATGTGTTAATGGGTTGTAATAAGGGAATGGATGAAATTGGGGAATGGTTTAATATATGAAAATTAGGTGGTACACCAAAATAATTGAATGTAATAAAGGGATTTTGTTATGTGATATGAGAAATGTACTTGAAATGCATAAGTGATTAAATTCTTGTGAAATGATAAATGGATTAAATGGGTTAATGAATGGTCCATGATGAATTTTGATAAGGCATAGGGGATTGTTGAATACACCTAATGGGTTAAGGAATGAGATTGAGAATTTGGCTAAATGGATATAAATTTTAAATGGTCAATGTATTAATGGGTTAGGGAATATTATTAATTACCATGTTGTTGTTATGTGTTGTGATATAAAATGGTATTGGATATTATTTGTTGTGTTATGGTATATTTGTGGTGAATTGAAAAATAAGAATGCGCACATGGATTGTTAGAGTTGGGTATTGACTTGAGGTTCTACACCCACGGGTCGAGTTAGACTGAGGCTCTAAACTCTACCCCAAAATGAATGGGTTAGGGAAGGGGATGGAGGCTCTATCCCCCTAACGGTTTCATTCCATCCCGACTGAGGCTTCTAGGTGAGGTGATTGTGTTGATGTTATATGTGGATCCCTAGTGAGATAGGGACTTGATTTGTTACCCCTTTGCATTGTGATTGATTTAGTTATACCCTTGTGTAGTTATTTATGCCTAACCCATGGAACATGTGATCAATATGTGTTATGTAATGAAGATGGTATAAGAAACAGAATTGGGATAAATACTAGTCATGAATTAAATTAACCTTGTTAACTAATGGCACCCAAACCGTCCTTGATTACTTATCATTTATTTTTTACCTGCATGGACTTTCTGTTAGACTGGATATTTTTTAGACCCTATTAGTGGTGGCTTATTGAGTTTTGTACTCACACCCTGATCGGGATGCCGTTAGGTACCCAAGAAGATCTCTTGGTTTCTGGTTAGGATAAGGGAAAAGGACCTATATAAATATGTTGAGTAGGGAATGAGATATTTATGGGGAAGGATCTAGACTTATAGTTGGGACCCATTTGGAGTTTAGTTGTTTGTTTTAATTTTGGGTTTCATTCACTTTTCACTACTAGTATGACATGAGATTATTGTATTTGATTTTTGGTTTGTACCACTTTTGGGAAATTCTTGGTTATGCATTTTTATTGGTTATTAATATTGTTTATATTATTTATATTATGTTCTACTGTGGATGGATCTAATAAAGAGGGTATAGTCTCCCCATGTGACTTATTAGACCCTTGCCACTCGTCAACAACCTTTGGAATATAGGGAGGCGTGCTTGAGGTCATGTAATGACTCTGCTCGGAGCACCAGTTTAGTGGCTTCTAGGTCGGGGATGTTACAAACACATTTTTCTTAGTGACTCACGTAGTTAGAAAAACATGGTTAAATTATAAAAATCACCACAATAGCCATTAGATACATATTACATGGCTATCTCATGGTTTGGAAAACAATTCACCAAAAACATGAACCTAGAATGTTTTCTAAAACTTCTAATTTTCAATCACCATCTCTTGAAATCCTATAAAACCACAAAAGTGATATACTAAGTTCTAAATTAATCATACTTGGGACATAGAAGGCATCAAACATCAAAACCCTGGTTTTCTCTCAAGGCATCCCCTTCATCTAAAAACATTCCCAATTAAGGTCCCACACAAGTCTAGATAAGAAAAATTTAAATACTCATAAACCTTGAGGTATGTTTAAGATCTTAAAACCATTTTCATGTTTAGATTTCTTGATATTTTTCATGATTATTTTATAGAATGTTATAATACTATTATTGATTATATTTCATTTTTCTATAATTAATGAAATGTTTTTTTAATATTTTAGTTTCTATTATTATAAAGTGAATGCATAAATGGTATGCTATATATTATTATTATTATTTTCATTATTGTTTTTGTTGTTGTTTTTGTTGTTGTTGTTTTTATTTTTATTTATTTAAATTTTTGTGTGCCTTTTATAGTGAATAATTAGTATGTATCCATGTAGGAATACAATGTAAGTTGGGAAATAGAATTCATGACATTTTATGATGTAATTATTCTAATATATAATTGTTTATATTAGAAAAATTAGAAGACATTTATGTTAAGTTGATAATTTTTTTTTTAAAATATGATAATACTGGTGAAAACATATCTATAGATGTAGGAATGACCTACAATTATGAAAAGTTACTTTTTATAGAAAAAAATTAAAAAACCCAAAAAAAAATTGGGTTTCTTTGTTTGTAGAAATACCAGTAAACAAGAGATAAAGCATATTTACTACATTACTACAAGATATAAGGTACCAAACCACACAATATAAATTATTTTAGTATTCTTGGAAAAATAAATACATAAATTAAATCCATATTAAATTTGAAATTTAAATCATATCCTGAATAATTTTATTATATCCTTAAAAATAAGTCAAACATTCCATTTTCATATCCTAGGGAAATGAAAAAAACAGATGAGATTATATGCTTATTAAGGATTATATACAACAGATGCTATCTTGATTAAATAAGTCATGATTATTATAGATTGGATAAACGAAACACATTCCATTCAGTCAGTAAATTTAGTTCAAAATAATTCCATGGATAATATAAATTTATAAATCACATGAATAACGAAAAATGAATTCTTAATAATGGAAAATAATAAATTTATAAATTTATTATCTTACCATCATATCATCAACCAAGTTATCATTAATCATACCATCAAGGCCTTGACCAAGAATCTTCCATTGAATGGGATGGAATACACAAATAACCCAATAATTATGATATGATATTACAACCTCAACATATATATCATGCCAACTTATTCTGTCTCATGAGACTTGTTGATGCATTGGGGGGATATCTATAACTAGGACCCATCCATTAATTGAATTTCCAATTCGTTACTCATATATCAAATTATCAATAAAATTCATTCTCAAAATGACTTATAAATTAATAATTATACATATTGAATTTGGAATACATAATATTTCCCAATTCAATGAAATAAAATCCTTAATAAGATTTATTCAACTGAAAATGTATATTGAAATGGTATAAATTTAAGATAATATAAATATAATGAAAATAATACTGTATAAATCCTTGATACTTAAAATTTCTACATGGAGAAGAAAATAATTTCTAACGAAATGAAAAAGAGTGAAAGGTAATATGATCATGAGAAAGTTAATGAAAAAAAACTAGAAATTAGTAAAGGATGAAAGAAGACAATAAATTCCTAAAAAATTAAGATATTCTAGTAAAAAAATGGTTATAAATAGAAAATAAAATATAAGAAAAAAATTAAAAATAACTTCTTTATAAATTTGTGTAAGAATGTAGTTATAAATTACTTTCAAAATTATTTTCAATACTTTAAAAAAACAATACCCTTTTCTATTTGTATCTTTTTAATCTAAAAATTCCAAAAATAATAAAAATAGTATTTTTTTTAAATAACCATTGAAAATTATAAACGAATCTCAATAAAAAATAACTGGTTTGATAGTGTGAAGGGGAATTCAATCCGTATATGTTAAAAAGTATTCCTTTTGTAATTTTTTTTAAAATATCAATAATCCATCTGAAAAATGTAAAAAATATTAATTTTTAATCATTCTAAAAGAAAGTAAAAAAATAATTTAAAATTAAATTTATCCAAATATTAATAAAAATTAATAATATTCTTGAAATATTTTGAAGGAACCTCAACCAGGATGAAAAAGAGATGGAAGTAAATCTTTAAAATAATATTTTTAAAATAATGTCCCTTACATGTGACTTGTTGATTCTTGAACGAAAAAGAGATTAAAAATAATATAAAAATTTAAACCACAATCATAATTATAGGATAATAAAATATACTAGGTTTAATATATTAGGATTATATTATTTTTTTCATTGGAAATCTGAAAATAAAAAATATCAAAATAAATTGAGATTGTAATATAAATCCCTTGACACAAGCCCAACTTTCTTAGTATGTACTCTTATACCTTTTTATAATAATTTAATATTTATTATAAATTTGTAAAATAACTATAATCATAGTTATTATTCCATATATTATTTACTTACAACCTTCCATCCCAAGTTTATTAGTAATTCTTTATTAACATCATCTTCCTAGGTGTTATGATTTCTGCTTTTCATGTATGCTTTAGTATGGTAGTATCTATCCCTACATCTTGATAATTATTTCATATATCCAAAATATTATTCATTATATTAATATAATATTTATTCATTGTATAAAATTTGTAACTATATATAAAATGTGGTGATAAAAAAATTAATTGCATCACTTTTTTGAGATGGTAGTCCATACAAACAAATGACTGATGTTTCCACTTTTTGATGGATGGAATGAAAGAAATATAGATAGTGAATAAAATTTATAGAATAATTTTTATATAATATTTATAACATATATTCATTAAATATATCCTTATTAAAATCCATGTAACATAGAAATGAAAAACGAATCACATTGCTTCATGGAAATGGAAGTCCACACATTCACATGAGCGACATTATCATCATCCAATGAATGGGATGGATATGAAAAAGGGTTATTACATAAAAAATAACATTTAATTATATTTAATAGACTTTTTATTATATCATAATGATTAGTAAAAAATTGAAGGTGGTATAATAAAAAATAAAATGAATGAACTTGGTTAAGAGATTTACTTCTTATTTGGAATCCTCCTTTGGATTACAACTTAAGGCTTATTAGGATGATTTTATAAAAAGAAAATAATATCTAGGATGTGGGTAAGGAATATATTAACTTCTTTTTATAGGGTTTGGTCAATATAAGTGACTCAATTTTTGTGAATAACAGTAAATATGATGTTCCCTTTTATAAGCTAGATGGATGGAAAACTTGTAAATATTTGAAATATTAATACAAAATATGTGTATAAGTCATGTAAAATGTATCAAGACAAATGTAAATTATAATATAACAAGTATAAAGAATAAATATAATCATAAAATCAGTTCTTGACTGGTTTATGTTTCATTTTAAACCTTATTTTTTGTTTAAACCCATCACTAACCCTGTTTAACCCTAATTGTTGTAACAAATTTTTAACTCATTAAGATTTAGGGAATTAATTTTAAAAATTACATGTGGAAAATACTTGAAACATTAATGATAAGATCTAATTTTCTTTCAAATATATCCATGGTATATTTTTTTAATTTTCTATTGATTAAAAAAAATTATGAACATTTAGTACTCTATAACTCCATTTTAGGACTATTCACATATATGAAATTTAAAGCAATCGAGATAAAAATGGGATTAGAATATTAAATCCTTAAAAATAACTTATATATTATAATTATTCAATAAATTCATGGGTATCCATAATTAAAATTTAAATATATTACATTTAAAATATTCAAAATCATTTATTTTATTTTTCTATTGCTTGCACATGCATTATGTCGACATTGCGTAAGAATTCAAGGAAATTATACTATCTTTAAGAATTAAAAATAAATTGATATCATAAAAAATTTATATATATTAATACTTACCATTTATAACTTTTAATATATTAATTTTTCTCTATGAATAGATATTAGATACATTAAAATAAAGAGTGTGACATTTTCAATATTTTTTAACTTAAAATAATATAAAATACATAACAAGTGTATGTGAAAAAAAATTATATATTTTATAATTTAGGATTTTTGGTTAAATTAAACTCATAAAAGTAAATAAATAAATGTTTTGGATTGATTTTGAGACCCAAAAATATAGTTTTTACTTTAACTAACTTTTTTACCCATTTTTATGGTCACAAAGTTTTACAATGGCTAATATTCATTATGAATAAAAATTAAATAGAATTATTTACCAAATTTGAAACTCTTAATTATAAATAACAAATAAAATTTTTAATATTCCATTCTTATAAATGGAAAAAAAATTATTTTAATATAAATATGTAAAACGCATTGGAAATAATTTCAAGAAAAATGTATTTTAATGGAAAAAAGGAAATTATTCCAAAATTAAATATAATTTTGATTCCTATGGAATTAATTAGATAATATTTAATATAGTGGATATTATTTAACCTTAAAAAATCCAAAATATGATGATACTTTTAAAATACTTGACTTAATGAAATGAAATGAAAGTTAAAAAAAACATTTTTCACTATTCAATAAAAAATTAACCTGTTCAAAAAATTTAAAGATATTAATCCAAAAATATTATGAAATACTATTTTTAAAAATGATATAATTTATTTTTAAATAAAATTTATAAAATATATATAAATTAATTATAATATCCATGCACAAAATGTAATAAAAACCATTTATGAAGAAAATGACTTTTTGAAGTATAAAATGACATTATTCTATTTACTTACCTAATAACAAAAATTAATAAATTTTAATTAACTAAATTGTATATATATTATAATTATTTATTTATAATAATTTATAAATAATAATTAATTTAATCTATTAAGTCCAAAATACATTTCACACCTAAAACGGTTTTATTTAAAATACATGATTTACCTTTAAAATATCTTATCTTCATTTCTAAATAATATATAATAAATTAATTATTCATTATTCATTTTTTATGGAAAAAATTTATATGTATTTATCATAATACTATTGTTCCTATTAATAGTCTTCAAACAAACAATGAGTTCATAATGGTTATATTAAAATAATAGGATATAATAGTTTATTTAAAATCATTATTGTGTGTGGCGTATGTTATCAAACATAATGTTATTTTAAAATAAAATATAAACTAATATCTCAAGGTATTTCATTCGCCCATCCCTATAGAAATTACATTCTCACAATTTTAATTCTTCTTTTCTAAAATATATATATCATAATGTAGTAATAAAATCATATATAAATTTTATCACAATCTTTATTTTTTAGGTTACGATAAAGAAACTTTTTATTATTGTACCTCTATATGTCACATAATTTAAAATGAGTTTTTAAAATTACACCTTGGTATATGAGTTTCACAATCCATTTTAGACTTGATAGATTTATCTTTAATTTCATTTAGTGTTAGGAATTAATGCAATATTAGGATTTTAAATATGACAAATTTTACTTGATTTATTCACATTCCATAAGCATGATTTAATCCTTAAATTTCACCATCATGAATATGATGTATTTTTCATGCTTGAACCAATAAAATCAAATTTTAAGTGACCATAAGATCCCTAAAACAATGAAAATTTATTCCTCCTATCTAAAACCAAAATAGTTGGTTCAAGATAAAATAATAATCAAAGATCAAATTAAAACTCCTCAAATATGATTTATTAAGTTTGAACCCAAAAATCAAAATTTTTTGATCAAATAATCTTCATTTTATCCCCAAAAAACCATTATCACATATATAGTCACATACTCAAATAAGTATATTCCCTAATCAAAAATTCAAAAATATAATTTTTCCTAAATAACCTAAATTACCATGATATAAATGACAACCAAATACAGTAAACTATACCAAGAATCACATTTTCATATCAAAAAAAAATATTTAAAGTTCATATAAAAATTCTTCTAAAAATATCACATTGTCATAAAAATTACTTTTAATGGTGATTGATAACATTAAATAAATGTCTCAAAAATTAATATTTTCTAAATTTTCCATACAACTAAATATTGTTAGAACAATCCTTGGATGTTCTCTATTAATCCTAATACTGAGATTAAATTGATAAATACTACTAAATTATAAAAATACATTCTTTAATTTATCCAAAATTTTCCAGAATTAAAATCCTTAATGGTTACATTCATCCATGAGGGATATTCTTTGATTACCTCTTATCTTGGAACGATAAATAGATATTCCATTAATGGAGACAATATAACCAAGAAATGAAAAATCATAAAATGAATATTCAAACTCACTAAACTTCTCATATAACTTCTTTTCTTCTAAAACCATCAAGAATTATTCTCAATTAATTCATATTCTCTTGATAAACCTTTGAGTATATGAAGATATCACCAATAAATACCAAAACATAATTATTATGTAAATCCTTGATGCTTTGGGAATTGTTTCTCATAATACAACATCTCTATACCATTAAAGACCTTGAAATTATTATATTCATTGTTTTATTTTAAATTATGATCTAGATGTCCTTTTTCTTAATATTCATAAAAAACTTCCATTATCTTTAATAATTTACCCAAGTGATTCTTTCCATATTATTAACACATGGGGTGTTGAATCTTTTTTCATTTTATAATTTTTATCACCTGGACATTCACGAAACTATACATTTATCTTAGTGTTAGGATATTCATTTAGGTTTATATTATTTTTCATAACTCAACTCAGTTGGTTAGGCGTAATCAGAAGATACTTCAATCCAGCTTCTCTCTTATTTGGTTTATCGATATGGGAAATGTTATTGATCAGAAAATAAGTTAGATTACCAAATATGACCGTGATATACTCAACGAAAACACCCGTTTTATTGGAATTCTTATTAGGGAAATCTATATATTGACTAAAGGTGTTTATTCCCTTATATCATCTAGGAACCATCCCTCAACAATGGAACTCACTTAGTTATCCAAAATTCATCATGAATATTTATCTTTACAATAAAAATACATAAAAAGGAAAAAGTTATTAAATATTAAAAGGCATTACAATGGTCATGATATCTATGTTTTTCTAAAATATAGTTCCCAAGGTTTCTACTCAATATTCTCTGATACCAACTATAGAATCACCGACTAGAGTAATATAGAGATGGTGTATACTTATTAAATTTGTACAAGATAAAAAAATAACACTACATAGTATCTATTATTTTAATATTTTGAAAAACCATATACATACAATAATTACATATTACATTGGAAATTAAAAACATGGCATGAAAACATTCTTGCATCCCTAAAAATCATTAAATTATTCCATCTTCTTATCCAAATGAAAAGAAAAAAAGTCTGAGATGTAATTCTTAGTAAGGGTTATGTACATTGGATTATATCATGAGTAAATAATTCATAATTAATATGGTATAGTGGATAATAAAAAAACATTCAATTCAATCGATAACTTGATTTCAAATTACATCCATTGATAATATCACTATAATAATCATATGGATAATTAGAACTGAATTATAAATAAAAGAAATGTATAAATAGATACATTCATGATATTACCTTCAATTCCTCATCCAATAAATAATGAAAATTACTTTCAAGGCATTTTCTAAGACACTTTCATTGAACGGGTAGGTATACACCAATTACACAACTATTATGACTTGATCTTACAACCTCATCCTATAAATCATGCCAACTTGTTTTATCTCATGATACATGTTGATACATCATGAGTATATCTATAACTAGTACCCAAATATACCTTACACTTTAAATTAACTCCTCATATATCAAATTATTAGTGAAACTCATTCTCAAAATTCCTTATAAATAAATAATTATCCATTTTGAATTAATAATACAAAATATTTCCCCATCTAATGACATAAAATTATTAAGAATATTTCTTCAAATAACACCTTATATTGAAACTTTATTTGGTTAAAATAACACCAAATTAGTGTAAGTAATACTATATAAATCCATTATGCTTAAAATATAGACATAAATAAGGAAATAATTTCCAATGAAATGATAGAGAGTGATAGGGAACATGATCATGAGAATGTTAATGACCACAAAACCATGAATCCATAAATTATTAAAGAAGAAAAAAAATTCATAAAAAATGAATGTTTTATATAAAATAAATCATTTTATAAATATAAAATAAAATAAAATAAAATAAATAAAAATAACATCCTTGAAACTTTATGTAATAATTTAGTTATAATTCACCTTCAAAATTATTTTCATTCCTTTGAGAAAATTATACCCTTTCTCAATATCATTAAAAAATAAAAATTTCTAGAATATAAAATCCAATATGTTACATGAAAATAAACATATAAAAATGAAAATTAATCTTAATAAAAAATAATTTCTATGATGATGGTAAGTGGTAGTCAAGTTGTATTCATTAAATTGTTTTCTTTTTTATACTTTTGTAAAAGTTTGAAAATAACTCATACTATAAATAATGAAAATAATCATTTTAAATCATTTTTAAATAAAGTAAAATATAATTTATAATGAAATTTATCATAATTTTAATCATAATTAAGAATATTCTTGAAATATTTAATGTAACCTCGACATGGAATAAAAAGAGTTGAAAGGGAAACTTTAAAAAAATGTTTTTAAAAGAAAAACCCTTACATGTACTTTATTGATTGTTGATAAAAAAAGATAAGAAATAAAATATAAAAATTTAGTGCCAAATCATATTAAGTGGTGAATAAAATTGAAGGGTTTTTAGATGTTATGGTTATGTGATTTTCCAAAAGGAAATCTAAACATAAACAATCCTAAAATAAAATGATATTGTAATAGAAATCCCTTACCTCAAGTATAACTTATAGTTTTTGTTCTCTTATCCTCCAATATAATAAATTTATATTTATTATAAATATATAAAATAACCATATTATTATTTATTATATCATATAATATACACTTATAACATTCTATCACCTTTTTATTAACTATTCGTTATTCACATCATCATCTAAGGTGTTAACTATTCCATTTTCATATATATTTTGATTCTACAGTCTTTTCATTACATCTTGGTAATTATTTAAACATATGTATAATATTATTCGTGATATATTTTCCATATTTATTCATTATATAATATTTTATAAACATCAATTTGAGGTGGTTGTGAAATGTGTATTTCATCACTTCATAGAGATTGTAGTTTGTATGTACACATGAGTGATGTTTCAAATTTTTGATGAATGGATTGGAATTATGGTTAATGATATTTATCCTTTAAATGAAAATTATTATATCATATATATCACATATATTCATTAAATATATCCTTATTACCATATATGTAACATGTAAATGAAAAATTAACTACATTGCTTCGTGGTGATGGTAGTCCAAATGTATACAGGGGTGACACCATAATTTTCCAACATATGGGAAAGAGATGAATAATGGATTTTAAATCAACATAATAACATTAATTTATATTTAATATACTTATTTTATTATATCATCATGTTTTGGATAGAATTTAAGGAGTCATAATAAGAAATAAAATTAATTATCTTAGTTAAGAGTTATACCTCTTCTATGGAATATTCCTTTGGATCACACCTTAAGCCTTATAAGGATAGTATTAGGAAAGAAAGATATATAATTCATGGAATTAAAATATTAATTAATTATTTTAGGTATTTGTTGAGTTAGGTGGATCTATTTTTTCAAATAAAAGTGAAGATGAGGTTCTCTTTTATAAGTGAGGTGGGTGGAAAACTTATAAATACATTAAATATTAATATATAATATGTGTCTAACTCATGTAAAATGGATAAAAAATACCATATATTCTAATATAATTAGGATAATATGTAAATATAATCAACAAATTAATATTATAAATGTTTAGGTGTCATTTCAAACCTTATCTTTTGGTTTAACCCCCTTATTAACCATGTTGAACCTCAACCATTATAACAAAATTTCACTCTTTACAAGTCAAGAAAGTAATTTTAAATATTAAAAGTATCACACCCACAATTTTTTTTGATATGATTAAAAATTTACCATCTAACAGAGTCTGGATAGGTTTTTTTATAAATTTTAATGATTTAAAAATAATTTTTAAACATTAAATACTATTTATAGTCATTTTTAAACAATTCATACATCTTGAATTTAATGGAAAAAAGATAATAATGTAACTAGAATATAAAATAGTTAACTAAGAAATATACATTAATATTATCTAATAAATTCACGGTAACCCATTATTTATCCAAAATATGTTAGTTGTAATGTTTTTAAATCATTTATTTTATTTTTCTACTGATTGTACAAGCGATGAGTATGTGTTGCGTAAGAGCTCAAGGAAATTTAACAATAACTAAAAATTAAAAATAAATTACTATTAAAAAAATATTTTATTATTTAAAAAAATTTATAACAATTAATAGGTTCTTTTTATACCTATGATAAAATATTCAACATATTAAAATAAAGAGAGTGAAATTTTGTAATCATTCGTAACTTAAAATAATATAAAATCCATAATGAAATTAAATTAGAAATAAAATGAAATATTTTATAATTTATTTTGTTTTTGGTCTATTTAATCTCATCCAATTAAATAAAGAAAATTTTTTGGATTATTTTGAGACCTTATCCCATAGATTTAATCACAATTTACCTATTTAACCTAATTCTGGGGTATTAAAATTTTACCATGGTTACTAATCATAATGAATAAGAATTAAATTGACCTATTTAATTAATTTAAACCTCTAGATACTAAATATTAAATCCATTTTCAATATTTAATTCCCAAAATTTTCATAAATTTATTTTCATATAAGTACGCAAAACTAATTGACAAAAAGTTTCTAAGAAAATGAGTTTTTAAGAATAAGAATGAACTTATACGAAATTAAAATATAATATTGATTATTTTGTATATAATTATATTATGTTTACTAAAATGTATCTTATGTTAACTTAAAATAAAATAAAAGATAGCACGATAATTTTAAATTATTTTTTTAAAGAAAATAAATGACATTTTTTAAAAACCAGCATTTTTCAATATTTAGTCAAAAATAAATCATTTCTAAAAAATTTTAAAAATTAATATTAAGCCTATTATGTCATGATGGTTTAAAAAATTATATATATTATTTCAATTTTTTTATAAAATTGGAATAATTTAATTACAATATCTATCCACAAAATGCAATGAAAACCATTTTTGAGGAAAATGAATTTTTGATGTATAACATTAATTTAATATCATTACCTGACTAATAAGAATAATTAAATTAGTGTTAATAATATCAATTTAATATATAATATACTTATTTTTTAGAATAATTTAAAAATAATAATTTATTTAATCTATTAAGGTAACAATACATTTCACACAAAAGAAACAGTTTTGTTAAAAATTCCTATTTCACTTTTAAAAGATTTTATCTATATTTTATTCCAGTTTTAAGAAATTTATGATTGATCATTAGTTTTATTCAGGAAAAAAATTCTATATATGTTTCTTAAATTTTTTATTCCTATTCATACACTACAAAAAAATTCTACATTACAATAGTTATATTTGAATAATAGTACATCATAGTTAATTTATGGTCAGTGATGCTTGTGATGTACACTATCAAATAAAATGTTATTTCAAAATTAAATACGAACTAAAATAGTTGGATTTCAAATTATTGGTATTGTTATCTAGTTATTATAACCTATAGTTTGGATCAATTTTAAATAAACATTTGGGTTCATTAAAAATAAGAGTCTATCAGATGTGTGGGTCAACCATGAGGGGATGTGTAGTCTAACCCAACTAAGGATCAATAGATATGTGTTGTCTACTTTGTTCAGAATCCCTATATAACTACATGTGATCATGACGACGATGACGATGACGACGATGATGATTATGATGATGATGATGATGATGATACTTATTATTATTATTATTTTTATATAAAAAGAGTCTCCTCCCCTTCACTCCCACATTTTTACCGATTTAACAAAGCAGTATAGGGGAGATTCTCATAACTTAGAGATTATATTTTATATTTAAATTGTTGTTTCACCATGGATGTGATAGATTTATTATATTATTCTTTTCTACCCTTCCACTATTTCTATTATCTTCTTTTTAAAACATTTTCTTCACTTGGAGTTTATTAGAGATTTAGTGTTTTCCATGTCAAGGGAAAACAATATTCAAGAGTATTTTGGTGTTGTGAGAGTTAAAATCCATTTAATAACTCTAATATATCTTAATTTTGAAAAGTGGTTGAGATTTTAAAAATCCTAGGTAGGTGTTTCTATTTAGTTCCTTTTATTTGACATAAATCTTAGTGCATTAGATTTATAAATATTTTTCTTATCAATTCAATGCCCATATAAATTATATATAATGAATTAGTGTATTCCAATATATTTTTGACTTTGGAGTTTGGAATAATGGGATTTTAAATGTATCTGAGAATTACTTTCCAAAAACTAAGTTTCATACACCGAAAGTGTTTGATAAAATTTCGTTTAAATTTTTTATCAAATGGACTTGTAAATTTTTTTTTGTGAAATTTATAACTTGATAAATTAAATTTAACAGATTTGAAAAATGTTATTACATATAAAGGAATGTTTGAAATAATTTGTATTATTATTTATTTTTTATTACCTATTTATTATGAGTTAATATATTATTCTTGTAATTGATAGATTTTGTGATGTTGATCATTATGACATGGATTTGATAAAGGTTTATTTTTCTTGGAGGGTGTTTGTAGGTGAAATTATATTTTACTTTTTATGTAAAGGATTGGTTTATATATGTTTGGAATTGATTATAATTACATATTAAACTATTGGTAGAAATGTTAGAATCCAATGATAAGTAATACAATTTTTTATGATTATAATTTGACAAATATAACAAGTTTAGTTCATCCTAGATCTAGAGATTTCTGTTAGATGATTCCATTTAGGGTAAGTCTAGAGCATTGATTGTTACAATCACATCACATAATGATGTGGTGGGTGGGTGGGTATGAAAATTCAAGTCCAAGGTTTTCTTTAGTCTACGGGTAGTTAAACCAATTATTTTTTTACTTTATATATTATATATATAGTGACTTCCATGCATACTTATTTCTTTATTCCATGGCCATGTTTATATCAGGGCATGTTGGTTTATGAAGGAAATAATGAAAAGAAAAATCAGTTTTTTGTATTTGTCATGAATTTTTCAAAAAATATATTTTCAAACCTTATTTTAAAACTATCATTTTAAGTAGTCTTATATAAATAATTTCACATACTTATGGTGGTATACCATTGGGTTTTAGATCACACCATATATAAAAATTCTTATGTATTTGTAGAATTGGTTATACATGATGCATGAAAGTTTAAAAAATCTTCCACCTTTATTGGTGTCCCATAGATTCCTTTTTCATTTCAAATGTTCAAAATGACCAAGTGGTGAACTCAGGTCATTTATAGATAGATAATTTAGAATTTCAAGACTCATTTAATTCATCTGACGTATCTTGTAGTGATTCCATAAAGATTATTTCTATACCTTTTCATTTTTGTCTCCTTTTTATTTTGATATATCATGTATACATTAAGAATTAATCAACACCATAATTATGATAATCAACTAGAAGTAGTCAGTCTAGAATCACCTAGTTGAATCATTTTTCTGATAAACCTCAATAACTTAATATTTCAAAACATCGTAGAAACAAATTTCATCTAAATCACTACCAATAATTCAAAATAACTTTAACCATACTCACTCCAATAAAAATTCATGCAAAGAAAATAAATTTAATTAGGTTAATAACACTTTAGATATATATATTTCAGAATAAAATTATTATGTCCATGAGATAAATATTATAACATTTCATTTCACTAGAAATAAAAGTTTACAAAATAGATACTTAAGAGTTACTTATATTACTATAATACAAGTGATCACATTTACTCCATATTTTACATCACATGGGTCCAACCCTCCATATCTTGAGAGTAACATATGGTCATCATATCACACCAACCTACAAAAATTTCAAGAGTCCATCCATTTCACTATTCCCACTATCGATCTCTTGTAGCAATATTTAGTGTGACCGCCAGCTCTAGTAAACCCAAAAAAATAAAAATAAAAAAAAATTCTCTATCTTTTATATGTATATTTTAAAAAAACAAGAACACCACCACCTTGTATTTATCAAATTATAGGAAGCCTTTTTCGAGCCACCTCATTCCTGAAACCTCCTTCCAAAATGCCTAAGGAAAAAACCTACCACTTCCACAACTCCAATTAAATGATGATCTTCCCATACCAATACTTTTAGTCGAATAATTTAATTCAAATAAAGTATGATTTAAAAATTTACAATAATATCTCTTATAAATACTACCTCATAGAAAAAAATACGACACCACCTTGTACTTTTGTAAAAAATCCTTCCATATCCAATGAATATAATGCTTCTCTAACTCATTCTGTTCAATCAAAAGAAAAAATGGTTTTTGGTTTCCTCGGTATTTATAGACCCAAAATCTTAGTAAACATATCCAATTAATTTTATTTTCTAGCTACATTCCATTACTGCAACTCATTATCTTCTAGTATCTTCTAAAAATAATGGTACTTTTTAATAGTGTGTTTAGTTCATAAATAAAACACTGAATTCTTATGTAAATGAATTATACTATGAATAGCATAGAATAAAATCTCTTTCCTATGCCTATAAGTGAGATGTTAAACTAAATTAATTTATCATAAAATCTCCTTTCTTGCTTTCGTAATGGACACATAATATGCTTCCATTATAGAAAGTGAAATCACTTGTTGTTTCTTAGACACCCATTTCACCATGGTTCCTCTAAAAGTGTAAACATATCCAGTTGTGATCCTAAGAGAATTGGAATAATCCCAAAAATCAATATCTAAAGACACAATTTATATATACTAATCTCTAAAACAAATAGTAGTAACTTATTCTTCTTTGAGATACTGAATAATCCACTTAACATATTTACAATAAACCTTTCATATATTTTCTATAAACCAGATGACCACTCCCACTACATGGGAATTTTTTTGAATGTCCACACCATAGAATAGATCAAAATTATAAATATTGAGGCCTATATAACTTTATGCATATACCTATTTTATTCTTTTATTCATGGTTCCTTCTTATCTAAATGTTTAAAGTGACCAGTTATAGGAGTTAAAACTAGCTTATAACTACTCATTTAAAATATATCAATGGTATTTAGTATGTAATAACTATTTGATAAAACCAAGATTCTAGTTTTATAATAAAGTTAAATCTTCATTCTCAATATCTTCTTAGCTTCACCAAGATCTTTCATCTTATTGTTTCCAAGAAATTCCTTCTTTAACTTCAGAATTAGCTGGATATTTAGCCCTACCAAAAGCTTATCATTACATAAAAAAATAATATTTTAAAGTTATTTCCACTAAATTTTTTAAATAAAAACAGTGATTATAATTAATTTGAGTGAAAGTTTTCTCTTCCATGAAGGAATCAAAATTATAGTTCCAACAACTTAGTTCTTATTTCAAACCAAAATGACTCATTTAGTTTGAAACCAAGACCAGATTTGGAATTATATTGAAACCAATGGGTTTTTTATATAATTTTGTCCCTCCAAATCCCCTTGAAGAAAATACACCATCAATCCATTTGTTCAAGGTAAAAAAATTTATAATCAACCAAACATAAAACTATTTGGATGGTGGTATGATTTACTACAAGGGAGAATATCTAAGATAAGTAAATACCTTCCTTCTATTAGAACCCTTTCATAACCAGACTACCTTTATGTCTCTACCTATAATTAGACCATTTTCAACAAGAATATCTACTTTATCTCAACTAATTTATTAACAAGTGGTAGTTCCTTTAACTCTAAGGTGTTATTCACTTATAGTGAATCCAACTCCTCCTATATTAATAAATCCCACTTAAGAATCACCAAGAGTATTATCTTCTTCTAGACTCTCTAGTTCTCTAATATCTATTAAAATTATGAAACAAAAATAATTTCTATACCTCTAAATTGGGCATTTGATCCATTAATATCTTCAAATATTAACCTATGATTTAGTTTCTGCTAGAAATATAGCTTCCAAAACTTCTTCTAGAATTCTTGACAAGCTTCCCTAGTTTATGAGATTTCATATATACCTTACACTAATTGAACATATAATCCATAATCACAGCCATTTTAAATTCCCTCTAGAATATGAGACCAACCAATAGATTTAGATACATCTAATAATTCTCGAACATGAGATCATCTAAAACCACTATTTAGATAAACTTGAAATGAAGTTTAATTTTTATCCTAAACTTATATCACCTTAAAGTTATTATCTTTCTACAAGATATTCTATTTAAAGAGAATATTTTTAGTTTTTAATAATTTATTCTTTTTATCATCCCAAATGAAAAAACTACAGTCTTCATCCCCATAAACTACGATGAATCATGATCTTGATTTAGCTTAAATATTATCTCTTTCTTTTTCATCCACATGTATATAGGATAAAATTATGAAACTCTATGGTGGGAAAATTACAAAAAATTATTGACCAGTTCTATTCTAGTAAATTATGTCCAACTAAAGTCAAAGGAAATATATTGATTAATTAAATTTTTGTTCTCATTGATTCCACAAAAAACTCTATGAATTTCAGAATATAACAACATACTTTTTTTTACTCTCCATCAATATATAGTTTATTATATAGACTATAAAATATTGTTTAGGTGTTCCAAGAATAGTATTCTCATTAACAATTCGTATTTTCTTATAGAAATTATAGAAACACATATTAGTAAACTCAATTCCATTTTTAGACATCAAAATTTTTGAATTACTTCCAATTTTACTTCCATTATATCCTTCCATTCCAAACACTTCAATTTCATGTTTTAGGAAGTATACACATAATTTTATTGTGTAATAACTATTAAAGGTAATAAAATAACCTATATTTTCTTTAATAATGAACCGGGGTAGCTCCTCAAATATCTGTATAAACTTATTATAACTTCAAACATTTTGGTGTTCTTCTATAAAAATTAAAAGACACACTCTTCAACTTATCGAGTATACAAATCTCACATCTTATTAAGTCTAAATGATCCAACTTCAATATTCCTATATCTACTATAATATCCATACCTTTATCACCAGGGTTCCCAAAATGATTATTCCAAAGTGATAAATATCCATAAGATATCATTATAACATGTTTATCTCCCCCTACCCTTGTAGTCAAATATAATGAACCATATTTTACACCTCTAGCTATGATTATAGATCCCTAAGTAATGTTCCATACTCCTTCCACAAAGATCATTATGAGACCTAATTTATTTATCTAACCCAATAGAATTAGTTTATTCTAAATAACTATAAAATTCCACACATACTTCAATAATAGAAAAACCATATTCTTTAATTCACCTTTTACTTATCCCTTTCCCACAATGTTAAGAGCCTCATCATCGAAAAGATACACTCCACCAAAATTTTTGGATACATAATTTTATATGAACAAACATGAACACTTCTGTAAGTATTCCTTCTACTATTATACCTTTATTTCCAAATTAGGTGAGAATAACCTACCTTTTACATTAAATACTTCACCAAAAGTTGTTTCAGTCTCTTTTCATCAACAAACCTAAATGAAAATCAGGTTCCAAATACCAATGAACACCAAATCATTATTTCAACTCAAAATACTTACAATTATTACCATGGATTCCCAAGATTAAAGTTGAAATGATAATAATAAAATCACATTGACAAAACCTATAAATATAACCTTCATATACTATAGATAACTCCATATTAATTTGAAATCATTCAACAAATGTGATCCAGATCTTCCTTTTAATAAACTCATGTTGAATACCCACCACATCATGAAAACTTTATTCAATGTTATTGGTTTCTTGAACATATATATAATTTAATCCATTAAATATTATATATTTTTACACTCCTAGATGTCTAAATTCATATTTCTAAGTAAATACACTCGTACCAAACTATTTTCCTTCCAATCCAACATTTTCAATTCAACTTTTTTCTATTGCTTCTTTAACACCTTTCAATGAAAGATCCAGATCCTTCTGAACGATATAGTATCCTATCTACATAATCTAGGATCTAAAATCTATTCCATAAAACTTTTTGATCCTTAAATTTTCTTATCTAGATTCCATACTTTTAAAAAGTAGTGTCTTTCACTAAAATTCAAAAAACATTTGGGCAAAATAATACTACTTAAACTACTGTGTAAATTTTGGTGCCTCTAGAGAACTAATCCCTTTGATACCACTTTTTGAGAATTACTCTACTCTATCCTTATAATAATCAATATGAATTATTCATTTTAATATCGCTAGGAGGAAATAGATTTTGGATGGAATTTTAAAAAAAACATTAGCCCTGATCACTCCAACAAACATTCATATAGATAAAGTAAATGTAAGGTTGTAAATGAAAAATTGGTTTTACATGTTTTATACTAAAATAACTACTCCCATGGGAGAAACATTGTAACATTTCATTTTTTCGAATGAAAACATTAAAAATTAGAAATTTAAGAATCACTCAGATTAATATGATACAAGTAATCATATATAGTTCACATTATCGATTACACCATTTTAAATATTACAATTTCCAATCTCATGTAGTAATCATTAGTGTGTCCACCACCTATGGTAAATTAGGAAAAAATTACATCAGAATTGATCATCCCTATATTCTGGAATTACAAGGTGAAACATCAATAATAACATCATCCTGCGCTGGGCACAACAGAAAAGCCTATTTTGAGCCACTAATTTCCAAAAACCTTTTTCCTAAAACCTAATTATAGAATGATAAAGGAAAGTAACTAACACTTAAATAACTAAAATAAAATGAGGATATTTAGAAAAAACTCTTTTTGATCGATTGATTTCATTTAATTTATGTAGACTTAAAAAATTCACAATAGTATAAATCTTATTTAATTTAATTGGTAACACCTTTACAAGAAGTTTTTTATGGTTTATTTTATTTATAAATCATTTGTTTTACATTATAATTTAAAATTTATTTATTTATTATCATGAATAAACTACCTTATAATACTCCATGTCATATTTTTAGAAATATATTGATATTTTTATGATGTATTTAGTGGTTCAGATATTTCCCAAAGTGCCTGGTTGATGACCTTGACTCTTGCTTCTAGCCTAAGGTGATTGAGAATGAGTTTTAGTCCCTATGGATGCTAATTAAAGTTTATTTCTTTGTATTTATACTAGTATGTTGCATCAAATCCACATTAATATGAAAAATTGAATCTCTACACAATTGAAGCAAACCAATTTTTTTCCATTCATAAGACCTATCAGGTTTTTGAGTTTTAGATCCCCAAGAACTTGAGAAGGATACAATGGTAATTTTACCTTATAAAAGAGATTTTAAAATAGTTTTATGTTTTTTTGGTTCTAGGATGTGGTTTTTACTCTTGTTATAGAGTTTGGAGAGATTTTTGTTTAGGCAAATTATTCAGGATATTTAATATTTAATTATATAAATATTATTTATTCTGATGGATTTCAACTTTGTATCTTCAAAACAACACTCTAGGTTTGAATTTTGACTTCATGGTTGGGTTTGTATTGGGGGGTTCTACCTAGTAAATTTATAATTTCTATTTGGTTTCTAGGACCTAGCCCAAGGAAATTAAATATGTTTTTAATTATAATTAATTAGTGTTTTAATTACCCTAACCCTCCCCCTCACTTCCTTTATAAAAATGACAGGAGATTCCTCTTCTCAATATTAGTGACATAGATGAACTAAGATGTGATTGAGGCTATACATCCAAAAGGTTATCTAAGGTGATTATCAAAGCATAATAATCATGAAATGGGGAAAAGTGGCATGTGGACATGAAGCTAAAATGATTTTTCATGAGTTTAAGCTATGTATTTTCATTTTCCAACATTTTATTTGGAAATGTTTTCTACATATTATTTTGAGTTTTATATTTTTTTTGTATGTTCATTTATTGGATGGTATTTTAATTTATGATGTTTTGGGTGGAATTGGGTTGTTCATAAGCATATTTCTCATGGAATTCCTACCTACACATAATGTAATCTCAATAACACATGTCATTTAGTTGGTTAGTGTATCTCAGGATAGAGAAAATGTACACCTGATGTTTTCTCAAAATGTAAATTCCAGATAGGACCCTTGTATTTGTGACACATTCTCTATCCATGTACATGACCATTCACCCCATATAGGGAACATGGAATGTATAGTTATACGCCAAGCCAGGTTACATGACAAGACATGGGACAAAGCACACTAATTTATACCCCTTGTATCTTACATTCCATTTATGGTTGATAAACACCATTTACATGGGATGTACATGTCAAGACGGGCTGAGGTATGTACCAAGAGTAGGGTTTTGGGTGTATAGACTATGTAGTACTAGTACATTTCATGTACTATCCCATGAAAATCATTTGTGTTTTTTCTCAGCATAGAGATTGATTTTGATTGGTAAGAAGTCTATTCCATTTATAATTCTAAATATATATCATAATGGCGGGGTCCTATTTACTATTAGAGGTCATTGGTATGATGAGTCATGGTTGGTTTTAGATATTGAACCACTGACAATGACAATGGGATTGAGATGATGGATTAGAGTTGGTGTGAGGGAAGTACACCTTCTTGGGTGGATTCAGACACTAGGAATAAAAACCTCACATTATTTTAATGAAAAAAACTCTCAAAGAGTTTTTTATTATTATAGATTCTTCATAGGATGGAGAGTCATGAACACCAAGTGTTCAGTTAGGTGTGAATATTAATCTCTTCATTATTGAGTTGTCTTATGAGAGTTATAAATATGTGAAATGCATTTAGGTTTACACTTTTTTCTATGAACCTAGTATTCAATATTGGTGAATAAGATTTAGGTAAAAATGATGGAAGAGGAGGTCATTCATTACCTAGTCATGATGGAATCTATAAAAAGTTTTCATTTAGACATAATATATCTTCCATATTTCACACTATATGACGAGGTATGTCTGAAAAAGATAAAGATATGATTATTGAGAGTTCATGGTGGTTTCTTTCACAGGACTATAGGTTTTTATGTTTTTGTGGTGTTAGTTGTATAGAATATGAAATTTAGATATTTTCCCCTGAGTTTTTATACTAGGACTAGGTTATGATATTTCCATTTCGATGACAGAGTTGGTACTACTCTAGAGACTTATGGTGCAAGTCTTCTATGATTGAATATGATTTCCAAAAAGAACCCTCCTTAGAGGTTTTAGATTCTCTATCCTTAAATATATTGTTACTCTTCATGGATAGTCACACCCCATGGAAAAAATGTGCAACCCTTGAGATAGATACAACGTAGTTAAGGTATCAATAAATATAATGTAGTAGAGATGGATTAATGTCGAGTGTCAGAATACCCTCAACTAACTTGAATATTCTAGTGAGAAATGGTCCCCCTATAATGTTTGTGGATTTTATAGCTTGGTAATGTAATTAGTTGATCTTCATGGATGGTTCATGAGCTTAGAGGATTGTGAATAATGGGTCTCAATAGTTATTTCCACCATAAATTACTTCCTAGAGGTGAGTTGGATTACATAACAGTTTCTTTTTAGATATTTAACCCTTATAACCTTTGAGATAATGTGGGATTCTGGGCTTCTAACATTTGTTTTAGTGTGGGTGGTAAGGTTCTATACCTTGGGTAGATTTCCCTATGGAGTGGGGTGTGGATTCTTCCTCTCCATTTTCATTAGTATACCGACCATTGGGCACCAAGTGTTGAAGGTTTTGTTTTTCCTTTTCTATATGAATCAACTTTTAATGACAATTGGTATGTACATATCTCTAGATATATTCTATTTTCTATATGTTTGGTGGTGATAAAACTTTGTACGGTTTAGTTTATGGTTTTAAATTTCTTTCCTTGTTAGGATATCCATTACTAGATCCTTAAGGTGCGATGCTGATGTATCAAATGTTATTTCCACATTGTAGAATGATAGAGTTTGAACCTATTTATATTGGAAGTCTAGGGATGTTTTTCCCTTGATAGTGATGGCGGAGATGTGTATTCCCCATATAGATGTGGATAAATATGTTCTTTCTCCAAATATGTGAGGATTACTCATTAATTTTATGGTTCATGGTGTTGGGTGAATTCTTGGGGTTATCCCTAGTAGTGAACTACAGATTAGGTTGGTGGTATTATTGAGTGGAGTTGTTTCTTATTCCTTGAGTGTTCCTATTTTTTTTATCAAATTGGGTGGCTATAATAATTGACATTTCTCATGAGATGACCTGTTGTATTGTTTCCCTTTTGTTTTTAGGGTATCCTACTGATTATTTATGTATTAACCCCTACATGGGTTTTATTCCCACACATATTGATTATGTATAGAGGAATTATATGTTGGATACATTTCATGTGTAGGGTTGTGGAGTCTTGTAGAGGTGGATATAGAGTACTAGATAAATTGGTCGGGTTTATGGAAGGTGATGCTTGAGATGATGGTTAAAATGGCATGATGATATTCATTCTGATCATATGAGATCAGTTTTTCTATATGCGTATTTTTATATCTGTAATGGTATGTACATCCTAGATGGTGTTGTGTGTTCTTTTACTATTTTTTTGTATATTTTTGTTTTAGTATGTTTCGGTTAAGGACTCCAATATTTGTCTATTACTTCTTAAATTTATTCACCAACCCTTGGCCTATTAGAGGCAGGCTTGTGGTGGAAAACTTGACCTATCAGCACCTAGGATGGGTCTATGTGGGTTGGGTCATATTAGAGTGGTATAATAGAGGGTTTTTTACAAATGATAAAGATTATTAATATGATTTTTATGAGATATGGTTTGGTACATGCGAGTAAATAATGCTTGATGTGCTTAAAAATATTTTTTAGACTAGGGAACTCAGCTTGGGTGTGGAAACCGATGTAATACTATGCATGGAACTTGATAATATGATTGACTATATCTTTATGGTCATTAAAATATTCATGTAGGGTTATAATTCCACTTGTTTTTCATAGGGAGAAATATCCTATATCTGTGAAGTTAGTATTCCACTTTTATAAAGAGATTTAATAGGGGAATGAGACCATATACTAGGATCTATAAACATTGGATGAGGTGTTTTCAATCAACACAAAATTCCATATATGAGATAATAATGTCTGGTAGTCCCCTATAGATATAGGATCCATGAAAAACAATGATGGGATTTTGGTCTTTCACTCAGTTATGGAGTTAGTACTGCCTTTTCCAAGAAAAGATATGGGTCCCCCATAATATGGTGAGGTCAGTACTACCCTAATGTATATGGAACTTATTCTCCATCTATAGTGATCAATGATCTTTATGTGATGATATGAAGTTATTTTTTTGATGTTAGTCAATAATCCCTTGAGAATTATATTGCCAAAGAAACCTTCTATGAGGTACAAGTCCTTTATGAGAGTAATAGGTTTCCATGAAACATTTGAATATCAGGTCATAAATCCCTATATACCAAATAGAAATATCCCCCACACTACAAAAAATTTATTATCCCCTTGATATTTTGAGTAGGTCCTCCTTCAATAGAGATTAATGTAGAATGAATTCACTATTGGTTAGGTTGGTAATCCCTCATCCAGTTTCCAGACAACCAGTGAGGTATGGGTCCCCCACTATAGTTTATAGTTTGGTATAATTATGTTTGATGAACAACATTTGATCTCAACCTCTTGACTATGAGTTAATATTTGGGATTATCCAATGGTAGGGTTTGGTGTAACCTCTTGGGATATTTCATGTAGTGGATGATGGACATATTAAGCTTAACACTAGATTCTGGATCCCTAGTTGGATAGGAAGTTTCAACTTGTATGTGCAAGACATCCTTTTATAGAGATTCTATATCATGGGTTATTTATATATGATAGATAATGATTTTAGTGATGAATTCCCCCTTAGTGTGGGCCATTAATGATTTTATCAGACAATAACATGCAAGTCCAATCATGATTTCCAAATTTATGGGTGTTATTATGATCATTATCACAATTTCATGTTATCCTATTTATTTTTCATTATTATATGATGTTATAGAGATCCCCATAGGTCCCCTAGACTTGTATGACATGACAGATATAATCACATGGAGGAGAATTTATAATAATGTAATACTGGTGGATATAGACAATTTTATAGGAGAGATCCCTAGAGATTTCCCCATAAAAGGGTGAGTACCATATATAATGTCATGGATGGTGGGTGAAGACCATTTTACTATGTTCAGATAAGAGAATGATGATGTGAGTCGTTTTTTTACTTAGTGTATGGTTCGTTGTCCATTTTTTTTTGGAAAAAAATCTGGTTGGTGAGTAGGACTATCCCTCATAGGCTGTAGAATGTTCCTTCCTAGGTTGGTGAGATTGGATTAGTATGATATATTTTTAGAGGAAAAAACCTAAAACAATAGAATAAGGTATTTCCCCCTTTTCCTTAGTGATGTTCTCTATGTGAGCAAGGAACCGATCACTGATTTCTTGGTCATGTCTATCTTCCAGTGGTTTCGAGGAGACAAAGGAGAGGATTATTTATGATTCTATTTTTCATTTATCATAGAACAAATATGTGTGAGTTCTTATGATTCCATTATTATTCAAACATATTATTCCTGAGCAGAGGGGTGTTGGGCCATGCATGTTCAACAATCATGAGTATCAACATGAATAATATTCAATCATCTTGATTATATTCCATATTAAGCATTGTGGTGTGAGAGAATTGGTAAATATTCCTTATAGCCTCTAAAGGTATGTTTGTGTATGCCTTATCAATTTTTAGGATTTATTTGGGTGTTTGAAATAAATAAAATATTGAATTTGGGTTATGGCGAGGATAGAATAGTTCATCTATAGTGGATGAGGTCTTGGATGAGGTTATGGTGAATATGTGTCATCCATACAGTGATTCTTGAATAAATAATATTAGGGTTGATGTTACTCTATTGATCTGATCTAAGAGGTACACATGTGTGCACTTGGATGTTGATTAGTAGGAGTGGCAGTAGGCTCTCATGATGTGGTGCAAGGATCTTATTGAGATTCCTATGGGAGGATGTTGATGCGAATATGTTATCTCCAAAAGGAATAATAATGTTTCCATTTTTAAGGTGGGGATTATGACACACCCTTGGTAGATATCTTGGTGAATGAAAAATATATGATAGATATGGATTATTTATAAAATAACTTTATAGTTAAATTATTTGATATCCCACTATGGGAGATTTTTTTTTGATTGGAATGACTTGATGAGTCTTGAGAATGTTGTTTCATGATAGCTTAATAAACAACCCTCTATTATATGGATTGAGGTTTCTTATCATTCATGTTAAAATGAAAATATCTAATTTTGTATCCCTTATCCAAGTGATTGAGAAGGGATGCATTTCTGAGTGGGGGTTACATTATAGACCTTGGGGATCTATAGAAAAATAGAGCTAGGGAGTACTTTCACAAGTGTGTTATCTTTCTTTATGATATTTTACCATAGAAATTTTAATGATCCTTTTGTAAGATTTTATTTTTTAGGATGAATATTATTTAAGGTGGGAAGATGTAGAGACCCTAGTTTTCCTATGTAGAATTCTCAGCTCATTTTTGAGTTTTGGATACCCAAGCCCTTAATAAAGGTAAAATAGTAATTTTACCATATAAAACGACCTTACAGTTTTTTGATGTTTATTGTGGTTCCAAAATATAGTTTTTAACTCTAGGTTAGAGTTTGGAGAGATTCTGAGTTAGGTATATTATTTGGGATATTTAATATTTAATTAAAAAATGGTATTTATTCCCATGGTTTCAAATATTAATATCTCTTAAGTAAAGGCATGGGATGGAATTATATCTTTATAGTTAGTTTAGGAATAGGATGACTTACATTAGTGAGGTATAATTTCCCTTCAGGTTCTAGGCCCTAGGTTGGGCCCATTAAATGGGTTTTTCTTTTTATTTATTGGGGGTTTAATTACCCTAACCCTCCCTATCACTTCCCTAATACAAAATAAGGGAAAATCCTCTACCATTCATTAGTGAAATAGAGGAAATGAGATTTGATTGATCCAATCCCATCCCAAGGATATCAGAGGTTAATATCAGAGTGAAATAATCATTCATTGGGGATTATAGATATGCAATCATAAAGATACGGTGATCTGCCACATGGTAGGGGTAGTTATTTTCAATCCCACCTCATTTAAAAATAAAATGGGTTTTTTACTTCTTGTTTTTGGATTTATAATTCCTTATAGATGTATATTTATTACCTAGTATTTTTATTTCTTTTGTTTTTGGTAGAATTGGGTGGTTTTTAGGAATTATATATCTATAATTCCATACCACACAACATGGAGACTGAAAAACACTAGTCATATAATTAGCCAGTGAATCTAAGGTTAGATGATTTATACATGGTGTGTTAGCCATATGTAAATGTCTTATATAATCCTTGGATACATGTCATGGTCTCTGGACATGTACATGTCTGAACACCCTGTATATAGAACTTGGCATATAAAGGTCTGTGCCACATTAGGTTACATGACATGACTTGGTCTATTCCAGATGATGTGATAATCCATGTGGATTACATGTAATATATGGTTGGTATATGTAAAGTTATTAGGAATTAAATGTCTAGATAGGAAGAGGTACATGGCTAGAGAAGGGCTTTGG
The DNA here is from genome assembly GCA_963277665.1 of Viscum album. Classification (NCBI taxonomy): domain Eukaryota; kingdom Viridiplantae; phylum Streptophyta; class Magnoliopsida; order Santalales; family Viscaceae; genus Viscum; species Viscum album. The sequence goes on from OY728165.1 coordinate 448,768,195, forward strand.
GTGTACACATAATGTACTGTCCTATTAGATTAGTTTTGTATATTTTCATGATCTGTAGATGTATTTGGGAAAGTAAGTAGTCTATTCCAAGTGTTGTTTTATTTAGAATGTGATGATGGGGACCAATTCACTATAAAAGTCCATTGGAGAGATGAATCATGGATGGTTTCAGATCATGATACTTTTATAATGATTACAATATTTTGGTGATAGAGTAGAGTATGTGTAAGGGAAATAAAAATTCTGAGGTCAATACAAAATCTAGTCATAGGACCCTCACACAATTTTGAAGAATTATTCAATCAAAGTTTTTTGTGTGGTAATTTATTCCTTAGAGGATATAGATTCATTAACACTTGGTTTTAAACCATTCAAGAACAATAATATCTATGCATTAGAGTAGTCTGATGGGACTTAGATAGATTCAGAACTCATGGATTATTCCACTTACTCTCATGTATCGTAGGGTTAGTATTAGTTCATGAAGTTTGGATATAGATTATGGTGTATTTGGTCATTATTTATTTTGTCTTAATGGACTCCATTTCTAGTTATCATTCAAAATGAAGGTATATTCTCTATGATGCATTAATCTTGAGTTACAACTGAGGAAGAAGGATAATTGATTACTGTGAGTTCTTTATGGTTCCTTTCACTAGAATATATGTTCTGATGTCTATGTTGTGTTGGAAGTAGAAAACCTAGGATTCATAAGCTTGTCCTAAATCTTTTATGTTGGTACAAGGCATGGGGATTTTACTTTTGATGACAGAGTTGGTATTCCCACAGAGTCATGGGCCACAAATCCTCTAGTCTAGATAATGATTTTCTCAAAGCTCCATCCTTAGTGGTGTAGGTTTTCCTCACTTGAAGTTGGTGGTACTCTTCATAAATAGTCCCACCCCTTAGGCATTATGAGATATCCTGTATGTGGATGTGGTGTAGGAATGATTTTGATAGTTATTGTTTTGTAGATATAGAATGGTTTCTAGGGTTGACATCCTATTGTCCAGCTTTTTCATTCTGGTAAGGCATGGGTCCCCCGTAATAGCTTCATATTTCATAGATTGGTGATACTAGTGGTTGATCTTTTTGGATGGTTTATAGTATCAGAGGATTTTGGAGAATAGGGAGCTCTATTTATTTCCCCCATAATGTGATTTATAAAGGAGAGTTGGATTAGTCAATGGTTTATTTTCAGATTTTTTACCCTTCTTCAATTTCGGTACTTCAAGGATTTTGGGAATTTAACATCGGTGTTAGTAAATATCAGAAGATTCTTTCCCTTAGATATATTTCCCCATTTATAGGGGTTTTGGTTTATCATATCCTTTTTAATTGGGATACCAAGCATTGGACATCAAGTGTTGAAGTTTTAATTTTCCTTCTTCTACATGAGGCCTCATTCTAAGAATGGTGACATATGGGTTACATCTTCTATACACCCTGCTTGTTCGGATAGTGCTGATACAACTATAAGTAGTTTATTTTATTTTTCAATATTCATTTATTTGGAATAATACCCCTTACTAGATACTCAAGGTGTCATAGTGATGTCCTATATGGAGGCTCCCCCTTAAGGACTGACACAGTATGAACCTGCTTGTACCAATAGGTATAGGAATGTTTTTCCACTGAGAGTGATGTCTATAGAGGTGTCTTTCCCTGATAGATATGGATAAGCATATGTCTTACACAAATGTATGAGGATTAATCATAGAGTATTTGGTTTATGGTGTTGGGTGTGATCTTGGGGTTATCCCTAACAATATTCTATGAACTAGGTTGATAGTATCATTGCATGGTGGAGTGGTATTTTATTCCCTAGGTGTTCTATTTTCCTTTATTGAGTTGTTAGGATGTATGTTTTTACATGATTATGAACTTACCTTCAACCCTATTTCCATTTTATTTTTGAGGTGTCATATTGTGTAATTATATACTCACCCTTTAGTAGGATTTATACCCACCCACGTTTTGTCTGTGTTGGTGATGTAAAGGTTGGAGAACATTTAAGCATCAGGATATGTAGCCTTGTAGAGATGGAGCGAAAGAATTTGTCAACTCGATAAGGTTTTTTGTTAGTGATGATCAAGATGATGGCTGGAATGGTGTTATGACCTTCATTCTAGTCATATGAGATCAGTTTCTCTACAGATATATTTTACATTTATCATAGTATGTATATCCTATGAGTTTATGTATCTATTTTATGGTTTGGTTGTATATATTTGGTAAAATATGTTTTTTATAAGGATTCCCATTTGTAAATATGCCTTCTTATTGTTAGTCATCTCTCCTCGGCCCATTGGAGGCAGGCTTGGGGTGGCGCACTCACCCCATCACTGCCCGAGATGGGTCTCGTTGGGTTGAGTCATATTAACAAAAAAAACTATACTAAGTTAATAAAAATATGTGGGTTATGATAGGTCATACTAAGATATAAATATAATTTATCCACTCACTAACATAATGTTAAATTTTTTTTGGGAAAAGTGACTTCAGGTGGCAGTTTGTAGTGAATGGTACTCTCATATATGAAAAAAATGATAGAAATATAATAAGAAAAATCTCACATAATATCATATTGAAAATAAATATACTAAAACAAATCATCCTCATAATATTTATGTCACCATCACTAACAATAAAATATCCCTACCTTCAACATTATCATCATACTATCTGCATCATCATTACTTAACAACATAAAACTAACCCAAATCGAGGAACTCATGCTAATAGGGTGTAAGAATTATATACATGATTAACTTATCCACATATTAATTTAAACATCCCATAACAACAAAAACATTTACTTCAGAATCCTCATTTAGGGAGAATAAGGTATACACTATCATATAAATTGTCCACATCATCATAATATACACATGTGAGAATAAAAAACACTCTATGCTAATCCACTATAGTCAAATATGTCAGTAAATAGAACATTAAACAAGTGTTCCTTTTGAATTGAGAATTTATACATGGTTACCCAACAAACCATTGTATTATTCCCCATATATTATATAACTAAACTCCAAATAAACTATCCTCATATAATATTGAAAAAAACTGAGATACAAATATTTTATTGTCTTATATTGCATTATATAACCCCACTAGAGTCTCATTCCCATATTATAAAATGATACAATAATTTCACATTATCCATGTTCCAAGAAAACTCAAGACTAAACCACACTCATCACATTTCCATAGGATGTTAAAATGTTCATTTTAAGATGAATAAAATTAAAAAATGGTGAATTTATAAGTTATATCACAATAACCATATCAAATTTTACACAATTATTTATCAACACATAATACTCTCTTAATAATCATTGTTTCTCACTATGTAGTATAACATTATCAACAACCAGAATCATGATATATTAAAAACGAATTTGGGTAATTATAGTTATAATCATGATTACGATCCCCAATGGATTATCCCCATCTATCATAGTTATAACAATAGTTTCTGGACTTCTCACACTCACATGATTATCTAATATCTTAATTTAGAAACTTAATCTTCTTAATAGAACCTAATCACTTAATGAAAACAATACTAAGTTATAATTGATAAATATAATGAAATAGTTAACTAAAAAACTTTAAAAACCATTCCATTATCGATTACGGTGTCTAATAATTTAAAATACCCAAAATTCAATATAATCTATCATCATTATTCTTGAAAATATTATCATGAGGAACAATATAATATGATTAAAATCATTTTTTTAAAAAACAGACTAAAACCTAAAATTTCACATCTATTTTACTATTTAGATATATTTGGTAAAGTGGGGGCCCTGGTGACTATCTTGTGGGTCAAACTTATGCACCACATATTTGCCTTAAATAAATTGTCTTGATGCATTGATTATAGTGTCATTGATGGATCAAACATATGATTTATTATATAAAAGTGATCAATGATAGAAGTTAAAATAATAATAATTAGAGAGAGTGTTATAAAATATAATACTTTGGATTTTTTTTGAAATGTGAATTAATTATTTTTAATACATTCTTGACATTAGATCTTTATTATTTGTATGATTTTTTATGTCCTTGATATAAACTTATTTTACAATGAATTAAATCATAAATAACTCATGATCCTTGAAAATATGTGCAACAATATAATAAATGGCAATAATTATATATTTTTTTAATATTCATCCAATGTATTATGTATATTTCAATGTCGAAATGGATGTATCCTGATAGAAGAATGACACTAGAGGATCCAAAGATTGTATTTATTACAATAAAGGACATATATAATTATTTTCCTAGATTCATTTATAACTATAGAGATTATTTTTTAGAATAAATTCCAACATTTGATCCCCAAACATCATTTTTTCCACCTCTATTCCTCTCACACATGATTTCAATCCTAATACATAAAAAAAATTTAATAAAAAAAATGTTGTTATACAATAATTTAATAAAAATTATGATATAAAATTTTACTAATTCTAAAAATCATATTCTTTTCTAGGGAATATTGAGATATCTAGTACCTTCCATAGAAGAACCTCACTATTGATTATATCCTACTTTAAAATTTCTCACATGTTTGGAGTTCTAATCCACAGTCTATTTATTTTGAATATTAAATAATCATCAGTTTAAATTTTGAATACAAAAAAGTAAAACTACTTAGGGATTTTTCTTTATTGAGGTGACCAAAGATAAAGAATCCATTTATTTACATCATTTATATAATTAAAACATCACATTCATAATAATATCAACATTTTGAGAATTTATAGGTTTAAGGTCTTTGTAGACAAGAAATAAAAGTTACTTAATTTAAAATTATTGTGAATTTTCCCCATAATTTTATCATACTAGATTTGATCCTATATGTTTGAAAATTTAAAATCATCCTCATAGCCTAAGAAATAGAAACATAAGAATTAGGTGAGATCAAACACTAAGTAAGGGAATAATAAAAATATCAACATATTACCTCGGGTGAGAAAATTAGAATGTAGTAAAAAAAAGGAGGAGAGAAATATCTTATTAAAATAATATAGAATCATAAAAATTATTCATATTTCATAATAAAAGAAAAAGTAATCCCATGTGATAAAAAATATAACATGGTGTAAAGACTATGAAAACATGTGACAAAAATTATGAGAAATGGGTATAACATAGATACATATAAAAATAGTGTGGAACCAACAAAAGAATAAAAACATAAAATTGTTGATCAAGAACCACCACCTATTTAATATAGTGAATCAAGCATTACAACATGTTTCTTATAGTTGATCAGTTATCCCAACCTTTTTCCAATTGAAAATCAGGCTTTACAATATGCATTACATTTTGGATCAAACATCATTGCCTGTTTCAATTTTATCTCCTGAGGTGTAAACTTTACCCAATTCATTAGAGAGTTATAAAGGTCCCACCCATAACTTAAATAATAACCATACTTGTGTTCTATAATAAAACATTAAATCATCCCATCATTAATACTCATGAATAAGAATGGGGTTTTTATTTAATTTTAAAAGGTATCACATAAATAACTAGATAAACTGGAAAAATTGGAAAAAATATCAATCATACAAAATATAGAATTTATAAAATATTTTATAGGGTGGTTCAAAAATCATATATTATTGGAAAATATGTCCCTTGAGATAAAGTGTAAAATAGAAGACAAAGAAGAATCATTTTATTTTTAAAGGAAAAACATTTTCAATATATTGAAATACCTTTGTTGAGACTCCACATGATAAAAATTATCACAAAAAATTCATTTAAAAGAATGGTAAGATAAATATAAAGGAAAAATGATATAACACATAATTAGTTTACCAGTAAAAAATGAGAACATTGGAAGTAAGTGAAACTATAGACAAGGAGGGGAAACCATAATTCAAGAGGTTGAGAAATATTCTTATATTAGTTTCATTTTCAATAAGGAAGATAAATAAAAAATGAGGATGATTTTAATAAAAATTGATATCATAATATTGAATTATGGTATACTTTAAGAAATTAAAGAAAAATATCAAGGATATAAATTATAAACCAACAAGTAATAATGAGTTATAAAAACAAATTACATTTTAGAGAAAATATCAAATATAGTCCAATGAAAGGAAGAGAATGAATGAATTTTATTTTTAAAAGATAAAAAAATTAAAATATTATATTTTGAGTGTTATTAGTTACAATATAAAAAATTATATTGATGAATAATATCAAAACATGCCTCAATAAAGGGTAATTGAGTTGGAAACCTTTACATATAGGATAAAACTTGAGTCAAATATTGTTAAAAAAAGAACATTATTTTTATTACTATATCTCATTAATTATAAATAAATAAATTATAAAACATAAATTGGATGTTAAATCATTATAACAATATAAAAAATAAAATATGGTGTGCAAAATGATACATGTATCAAAAAATCAGAATTGACACTAATAAAACCCTTACAACTTGAGGAGGATATAAATCAAAACCTATTTAACGATAAATATTTAAATTAAATGTAAGTTATCATGAATAATAGTAATTTTATATCATAATATCTAAATTTTTAATCACATAAACCACATTAAATAAATTATTCACAAAATTCAAAACATGTATCAAAAAGAAGAAATTGAGATGAAAATCCTTACCTTGGTCATGATTTGTTATGCACTTACACTAGATGTCCTTAATAATAAAATTTTGTTTATTAATTTCAAAATAAACAATATTATCCACAAATATAACATTTTATACTCCCCATTGATAAAAAAAATATATATAAGTTATTTTTACTTATTTTACCACATTGGGTGTTTTTAGTTTTACTCAATTGTACTAGTTTCATAGGAGAGATATAAGTATTTATTATTATTAAAAAAATTCCTCCCCAAAATAGTTAATATTTATAAAATTGATGATTTATAATTACATATTAAGTTTATATTTTCTATAATGAGTACTTTAGTCTTTATCCTAGAATATGAAATTTGCAACAAGCATATTTTTGTGATTTTTAACCCACAAAGGGTTTTCTATTATTTAATTAATTATATAGTGACATAAACCATAAAAAACAAAGAAAAATATTAATTTTTTTATATATATATCTTATTAAAACATTAATTATGATTTCATAATTATCTATCTTATAATTTCATTGTAGCATTCAAGTAAGTGGTCAAACTAACCCAAATATGAACATACCATGATTAATGGATGATTATGAGGTGATTTAGTTGAAATATAATTTTAAAAGTAGTATAATTAAATAATTTATTTTTTATTAGTGTTATGTATCATAATTATAAATAAATAATATGATATGTTTTGGGTAAGAAACAATTACATAGTATGAAAAAATTGTTTTCCTCTTAGTTTTCTTGTTTAAGATGGTTAATTTTGTAATGTTTGTTTATTTCTAACCAAATTATGATGTTATTAAATTAATATTACCAAAAAATTATTAATCTCATAAATATAATATTTATCATTTAAACTCATTTAGATATCCATCCATGGAAGTTAGTATTGTAAAACAGAATGCATCATATCATGGAGGCAGTAGCCCACATATACTCATTGTTTATGATTTAATTTTTTAAGGAATGAGATAAATAAGTAATTTAGATTAGTATTATAGAATAAAAAATAAGTTATAACGATCATAATTATATATTAAATTCCATTTTTGTACCATCCAAGTTTTATGGTGAAGGAAAATAGACTCGTTTATTCATGGAGGTGGTAGTCTGTACATATGAAGGTTTCACATTTTTATTTTTCATTATGGAAAAGATATTTTTTAATTATTTTACCATTATTATAATTACATAAAAATATACTATGGATATTTATTTTATCATTTTAATAATTTGTAATGAAATTTTAAGAATAAATATTATACAAAAAGGAGTATAAATAAGAAAGAGAGGTTATGAACTTATACATTCCTTTTAGGATTATCTCCTTTCCGAAGGGGTTAAGACTTCGAGGTATGGTATTTTAATAAGATAAAAAATATTTAATTTTTATAGATATTTTTATAAGATGTTTTAATAGAGTTTTTGCAAACTTAAGGGGTTGTGTTGTGAGGGGAAGTGAGGAGATGTGATCCCATTTTATAAGTTAAAAGGGCTGAAAATTCGGTAAATACCTAAAACTTTTCAATACTGGAAAGTCACTATGAAGGAAAGAGGATCCAAAATTTGAGAAATAATGTATTGAGGAATATATATGGTCGAGAAATCCCCAACCATGTTTTTTCACATATGTTATAAACAATTTTCAAGCTCTTTAACTATTGAATTATTACTTCTAAATTTTTAGCTTTTACTTCAGTAACTAGTTTTTACCTATGGTAAATAAATCCTTATGACTAAAAATAAAGTGGTACATATTATATAATTTTTCCTAATGATTATAGTTTTAAAATAAATTTTTTATTATTTAATTTATAAAAGTTTTAAAAGTGAATTTTAATATGACAAATGTATAATGTATTAAAACAATTTTGAGAAAAATATTACCTATGTTATAAAATATAAAATATAGATTTGTAAAGTATAATATATATATTAAAATATATAATTTCAATTGAAAAATAAATATTTTTACAAAAAAAATTTCTTATTTTTCTAAGACATATTTATATAATAATAATGTCATAAAAGATAAAGTAATAGTAGAAACACTATAATGCTTTATTAAACTAAAAATATAATGTTTTGTAAACCCCCCAAATTTTATACTAATATATTTTCGATATTTTGAATTGAAAAATTATATTCATTTTATATAATTAAAATTTAAAATTATATATTTTTTATAAAAAAATATAAGTATAAACTAATTTTATTGAAAAATGAAATTTTTAAACATTACGTGTTATTATTATTATATAATGTCACACAAATGAATTATTTTAAATATAATTTTTGTTTAATTTGTATTTTTTCTTTATTGTGGGGGTTTCCCATAAATTTTTTGGGAGGAAAGGGTGAGTTTTCATGATTTGGGAAAAACCGTCAGCCTATTTCCAGATTTAAAAACCAATTTGGATTCTTTTATAACTCTTTAATTTTTCAAAATTTTACACCCATTAAACTTCTAAATTGGCATAACCTATCATATTAGAACCTCCATATCCATTTGGACCTCATAGGAATCCATAATCATGATGGTTTTGGGGTTTTTATTAAGGTATTGGGCCAACCCAAAATCCCAATTCCTAATTTAAAATTTTATTTAATTATTCAATATCTCAAAAAAATTTTTAGGTTTTTTGGTGATTAAAACTCTCACACAATCACACATACCCAAGTTCCGCCTCCCATGATCTCCTAACCCTCTTTGGAGCTTATATGCATCGCGAATTTGGGTAAAACTTTTCTGGATTTCTCAAATCACCCAGATTTGAAGAGGTAAATTATTTCTTTCATAACTCCTTCAATTTTTACTATTTTACCCCATTCAAGTTCTTACATGACCTCATCTGACTTATTATAACATCCATTTCATTTTTTCTATTTGTAAATTTTTCTACTGGTGTATTTGAGTCGTTTTATTCATTATTTTGTCAAATAAGTGTTTTTGTCTTCATTTCCTTACTTATCTTTAGGGTTTCCTCCCCCTTTCATGGTGTTATAAAATAACCAGAAGTTTGGGTTTGTACCTAGGGTATGATTTGGTTTATTTTTGGTCAAATATTGTGGTTTTAGGGTGGATTTAACTCTCTCTTGGTGCATCTGTGGTGTGGTTGAAGTTTCACACAACAAATTGGTGTTTTGACACAAAAGGTCGGTGGTTACCTATGTAAGCATCCTAAGTTTAGTTAGATTTTATTAATTAATATTTTTATCATTCTACTATTACATTATGTTTGGTGAGATAACTATTTTTGTTAGTATTGATTAAGCATTTAGTTTCGAAGTTACATATTTGTTTGAAAATGTGTGTTTTCCATATGTATCTTTTGTTGTATCATTTGAGGTAATTTGATAACATTTGAATGTGGTTTAATAAATATTTTTAGGGCTGAAAACTATGTTTTTTATTGGTATTGGGGGGATTTTGGCCTTGAAATAGGGTTTTTGAATGATATTTATGTGAAAAACATGGTTATACCCCTTGAGACTATTTTATGAAAATTGTAAGTGATTTATTGAGCTAAACAACGTGAGAAAAGGATGTACATGTACTGTTTTAGTGAGTTTGTTCACTTAATATGGGGTTTTTAAAGTTAAATTTGTGATTTAAGATTTAATTTTTTTTATAATGTTTGATAAATTTCTGAAATTATTTATCAAATTGCATGAAAGGCGAAAAACACATTTGTGAACTGTTTTGTGTGAGTATGATGTGAAAGATGAATACATGTTTAAGAAAGGTGTATTATGTGACATGTGTGTGAGATGTTTGGTGTGTGTGATTTGTAGATGGTATTTTCATGTGAAAATTGTATTTCATGGATTTTGGAACTTGTTTTAGCAGAAAAGGGAAAACCTGGGTATCTAGTTGGGTGGATGTGTACTAGTATGCTAGTTATCCCATGGGGTTTGTCCTCTATTTCACGTAGAAGGTTTGATGATGACATCACTAAATAAACTATGATGATTATGATGATGATGTTGGGGGACCACTGGGTTTTGGGTATGATCTCTACTAGTGGCTCATGTGCATGAGAATATATATTTGTATGGTTACCTTCACCGAGATATGAGGTACCTGAGACCCACAATGAGGTAGTGCTTAGGTTTTATTTCCCATTTATTGTGCTCATTAGATACATTATGATTACCATAGTCATATAGTATTTTTGGCTAGAAAATTCAGTAGCTTTGGCATTCTATTTAAAATTGTTGATTCTTTAAAGTAGCCCATTTGAAAATAGTTTTTATTTAAAGTTTCATCTCTTTAAAATTATTATTATCATTTCATGTTTTTGAAAACATGCAAGATTTTAGTCCTTGAATGTTTATCACATGAAATATTTTATTGGTGTAATCCTACTGGGCTTTGTCTCACACCCTACTTACACCCTTGGGTGTAAGAAGACTTGGTTATTTTGTCACAGGTTTGGGTAAATCTTTTTGTGAAAGTGGTTTGAGTTTATAGCATTCCTTCTTGGCGTAGTGTCACAGAGATGTCTTGAGGGTGGTTCCCCTTGCCATGAAGAGGTACTTGGGCTATACATTTTTTGTTTCCCCATTTTTTATAGTCTTTGAGAATTGTTTTAAATTATGTAATTCAATTCTGAATTTTTGTAAAATATAGTTTGTTTTGAAAAATCCAGATTTATTATATTGGATTTGTTTGTTGTTTTATGTTTATAAACTCGGGTAAATCATTCCCAAATTCCATTTTGTGATACCCAGAAACTTATGCTAGCCCATGGGGATTGGGAACGCCCTTCAGGCCATATTGCGGACTGTGCCAGGTGCCAGTTTTTATGGCGACCAGATTCAGTTCATGACATATCATATCAATTTATAATTTAATTTATGTTAATATATTAGTTCAAATATAATAATATTTTAAATGTTTTAAATTTAATATTTTAGGATAAAATATTAAATAATTTCTAAAATGGTTATTTAAAAATATATAAATAATACATTTATATTAAATATGATTTAACAAATACTTTTAGGAATAATTACTTATATAAATAGAATAATTTTACTACACCATTGATATTAAAATAACTATTTAAATTATATATATAATATCATATTTTATTAATTATAGTATTAATATTCATACATAAAATATAAATATAAATATATTTAAAATATTTTCATATAATATTTTTGTCATTATGAGTAATATAATTTTAAATTTACTACTTTACAATAGACAATATTAGTATAACTATTGGATATATATCCAATGACTATATCTACAATGAATATATTTAAAATTTCCATGTTTTCAATGAAAATATGTTCAATGAATATATTTAAAATTACCAGACTTAATTCCTATATATATATATAAACTTACAAATCTTATTTTATTTAGAATTACCATTACTATAGCTTTCCTTTTAGATCTTACACCATGATTTATCCTTTAATGCTATTATTCCTCATTTCCATTTATTTATACTAATGGTTATTTTTAAAGGCTAAATTGGTCTTAGGGTGATGATAGTTCTAATGATATTATTATTTCTTATTTATTATCCCCTTTTAATTTTAATAGTTTTAATGGATGTAATCATTCATAATGTGTAATACATAGTTTTATGTGATTTTTTGTAACATTTTACTATTAAAGAATAATGTGTTGTAAGCTTAATCCTTATCTTGAATGAATTGTTTCCTAAACTATTCCAATTACTTTTAAAAAATATATTTTTTAGAATTATAAATATATAGTTTATGGAAGGAATACGAGTCCTTAAAATGTAGGGAATTACATTCATCGTCAATTTTGATGTTATAAGGAGGAGTTTATTTTGGATGATGCTCATGATGGTGTAAAAGATATAGATTCTATGGTTTCTTTTCATGAATTTGGAGGATGGCCAAACCTATCGTTGACCACAATAGATTTGATTCATCAAATATTTTAAGAAATAAAAATATTGAATATATATTTATTGTTTTTGAAAAAGATTAAAGATAATGATATCTATTGAAATTATATAAATATATTATATAAGTTTAGGCGGACCTAATTTTTTTTTTATTTTGTTTTTTTTAAAATATAATAATTAAACTATATATTATAATTAAACAACATTGATTCAAAAATGTTAACATGATTAACTAAAATGTTAAAAAATATATTCCTTAATGAGACCAATATCCCAATTTCGCTTCCTATGAAATTATTTAAACCATTCCCCTCATTTTGTATGGAAAAAATATTTAATGATCATAATTAACTATTTATAGTTAAAGTAGTCCACAAAGATATTAATTATAATTATCAAATTATATATACAATAAATAAAACAACACATAATTCAGAATACTAAACTAATGGAATTTCAATCTGAAGACTTCTTTTCTAGATATCCTTATTATTATATAAAATTAAATTAATGGGATGAGTCACTTATTTAATTAAATAAGTAAATTAATAAATGCATGAAAACCACAACTCCTCTGGTTCATTCTAATATTCCACTAAAAGGTAATCACAACATTATAAGGTCAATAGATCCATCAAAAAAATTATTTGGGATAAAAAACTATGTTATATTGATCTTCTGTCTATTGGGTGATAAATTATCAAAAGGTCTTTAGAAATTTACAAACACTGAAACTTTAAATTTTTAAGCTATACTATATATACACATTCAATTATTTGTATACCTGAAAATATCAAACATATCCTTATAACCTTAAATCCTATAACATAATATTATTCTAGAAATACAAATAAAAGATCCCCCATAGAATACACCCATTGAAATAGTCAAACCATAATTCAAAGAAGGTAATAACCAACTTCTAATGACATACAACAATCTATATTTCAATTAATTACCCAAACTTATTACCTCATTATTGAATTTAATTAATTAGAAAAATAAAATCAGAAAAATAGGCCGCTTCACCTTCATTTATGATTTTTTACCCTAGGTGATCGCCTATATATCTCCGTGCTACAATTATACTTAAATCAATAGAATCACCCCCTCACATAAATAGTAGTTTATGGGTCTACCATACTTCCACTAGAACCTACTTTGTAACACCCCAGGATTTCAGAGTGTGTTATTTCTTAAAAATAATTCAATAACTTGCACTACACGCAACACCGAGTTCAATCACACCATTAAAAGAGGTCATGAATAGTATTAACTACATTTTGAACTTTATATAATCCTTATAATTTTATAATCCCTATTATGAGTTTCTTAGTCATAATGCAAGAACAGATTAATTTTCAGTATTTCACTTTTATCAACTTCTAATAGTGAAACCTTTTTAAATACAATATTTTAAACTTTTTGACTAAATGGGGACATCAAAAATTTAAAATGAAACACCCCAAGCTTCCACGGTACGTTTCCCTTTGAATAATGTGATAGCGTGTGTTGTACGCAACACCGAGTTCTAACACACCATAACCAATCAAACTAGCCGTTATAAATAGTAATACCTACTTTTTGAAAATATATATATTTTATATTTCAAAATGGACTTCATTTTTGGATTCGGAATATCGAATTTAGCCTAAGGTGAAATTTTGGTACTTTTCGGATAACTTTCATATTTTGATGAATAGTGAAAATTACTAAATTTTAATTAAAAACAACTTTTTTAATCAAAATAATTAATAGTGATAAATTATGAATTTGAGTGGTTTTAAAATATATTTAGAATATATTTTTACCATTTAATATAATTTTGGTCATTGGACATAATTTTACAATTAAACCGAACATAAACAAGTGTCAATCTTTTTATAGTTATTATCTCTTAAAAACACGCTTTTTGTTTTGACAGCGGGAATTAATTTTAAATTAATTTCTGCCACTTCTGTGTTTTGAATTTAGGAAAATGGATTCCATATTTGGAATCAGGATGTTCAAATTGTGTAAATAGGTAACTTTTATTTTTAGACATTTTGAATAGTTACTGTGGTAAATATTTTATTTACCATGGTTAAAGGGTAAATCCGGTAAATAAGGGTTAAAAAATAATATTATAATAATACAAAATTACCCTAAAACGTGTCCTAACCTTATTGGTGGACACATACCCGACCATGGGCATCCTTGGGTCAATTTGGGGACCCCTTGGAGCCACTTGTATGTGGTAGGGACACATTATATTAATAAAGTTAAAATAAAAATAAAAATGGCATAAGCTTAGATCTTTTAGAAGAACAATTTTTACAAAGGGTTATACATGTTGGATTTTCGATTATAAATATTCATTAGAAAGATAAAAAGATTTCCTACATGATGATATTTTATTTATAATTTTTAGACATCAAATAAGTTAAATTATTAATGACACAATAATGATGCAATGTTTACCTCATTAATAAATCATTTAAATAAATAATATTATAATGATTAAAATATTATCTAAAACCTGTCCAATTCTTATTGGTTGATGTTATTTAGAATATTAGTCATCTTATCTTCGACCTCAATTATTTTTGGACCATTATAAACCGAATATAATTATATTATAAAGTAATACTTTCACTCTTTCCTAAAGAGCCCCTCCTCTCCCTTATAAAAGGAGACCACTTATACTCATTCCTCACACCTCTCAAGCCACTTGGCTCGTCCAAACTCTGCCCAACTAAGCTCCCCACATCCCTCTCCTCCTCCTTGAAGTTTCCCCTTAGGCAGAAAACATTTCAACAAGTCCTTTGGTTCCAACCAAAGTGAGTTACCTAAATTAAAGGTAACGATTTCTCTTAAATTATTTTCATTTATTTTGCTTCTTCAACCCCCAAACTCTTTTTATTTCCTTTCTTTTATAACAACACCAGTATCCTCAATATACTAGGATGTTGTTATAAGAAGGATTCAAACTACACATACACACAACTCCATCTAATGGATGATGAACATAATGTTTCTGTGGATGGCAAACTAACGCCTCACGAAACGATGATTGTTCAAATACATCTTACCGCCTCTCATGGTGGCCATTATGATGGAACTGTAATTAAATATGATATTAATGATATATATTTTATATATAAGCTTCTGTAATTCCATTTTATTTCATACCATTATTCGTTTCATGTTGTATATACATACGATAATTTCATTTGAGGAAGTGCGGACTACCGCCCCCTTAAAATGATATGACTCGTTCATACCACACATGGAACGTATAAAGGATGGTGTTAATGAACTTAAGTAACATGTATAAAATATTATATTATACTGGAATATTAATATACCTATGTATCATTGGTATTCGATTCTTTTAAAATAAAAATTAAATGGAAGTAGCGTTCGTGCGTACGTACGGACTACCGTCTCCACGAACGCGATGAGATTCATTTTCCATCGTATCCATTCAAGTATAATTATCATTTGATGATTTAAAAATGATGTTTAAAGACTTGATACCATTCTGTATTTGAATAATATACAACTTATCCTTTACAAACATGGCTTATGTAACAAAACATATAAAAGAAAATGAGTAAGTTAACACCCGAAACGACGATAATTTTAAGATATTATTATCAAATCAGTATTAAAAGATCATATATGATATCATATTAATGTATATGATTCTTGTATAATTTAGTAACAATTATTTCACTATTATACAGGAGGTTAACCTACCCCAACCAAGGAAAAGTACAAGGTAAGGGTTATTTCACAATCTCTTCATTATCCGAGGTTGTTTATACGTAATAATCTACTGGGATCTCTTTATCATCCACATCCATGTTTCTTAAAAATGCATTTCAAAACATTTTTACTATTTACTAGAATATGAGTAAAATTCATTTATACCCTTTTTGACTTTTTATAAGAGGTTTATAAAGGAATCTTTCCGTCGTTTTCAAAACAAGGTCCTTTTTAACCTTTTCGACAGAATTGAGGTAAGAATGTTTTTTTAACTTATACGGCGGGTGCGGTTATTTTACGCCGTTATAAAATCGTCAAAGCTTTCCTTACAAGCTTACAAGAATATTTTCAAGAAAATGTTTTATTTTATATGGCTCTTAAATAATTTCAAAAATAGAAAGAGATATTTCTCTAAAAAGTGTTTTGATTTCATCTATGTCAACATCCTTTAATGGATTTTACGCATATTTGAAGTTGATTTCTTATAATAAAAAACTTCTATATTGTATTGAAGGTTTTGTGATATTTTTGACTGTGGATGTTCTATTTTATACCATTCATAGTTTATGGTGAAACTATTGACATTTCGTATGCTAGTTTTAATCCGAATGTTTATGTTATATTTCAAACTTTTCTTCAGATGAATGTGCTAAACAAGTATGTTCCGGGTTGGGGACTGGTAAAAGTAAGCCCTCCAGGTTGGGGACTGGTAAAAGTAAGCCCTCCAGGTTGGGGACTGGTTAAAGTAAGCCCTCCAGGTTAGGGACTGGTAAACGTATGCCCTCCGGGTTGGTGTCCGGTTATTAGAGGCACTCCGGGTTGGTGTCCGGTTATTAGAGGCACTCCGGGTTGGTGTCCGGTTATTAGAGGCACTCCGGGTTAGGTTCCGGTTAGAAGTAACCCCTAGGTCTTGGGATGAGGCCTAGACAATGAAATTAACATTTGACATTATGCGTTCCAACATTATGAAAGTAGTTATTGATTTTGCATGTGATTATTCGATTAGTAGAATATCCATGTGAATAAGTAAATGGCATTATTTAATTTTACTTTTTCCATACTATGTTGAAGTTCATGTTTAAAAGGCTTTTGTTTTAGTAATTCATTGCCTTAAATGTTTATGCTTATTTTGAATGTTCCGCTATATTGTTATCCTTACTGGGCATTTGAGCTCACCCCTTTTCTATGTTTTATTTTTCCCAGGTAGTGAAGAAGTAAATTATGATTGACTTGCAGGGATATTATGAGGGGTTAATAGTGTGGATATGAAGACTTTGTTGTTGTAGTAGTTTTTCACTTTGAAATGTAATGTAAAACTTTATGAATATATCTAGTGTTTCCAAGGCTACTAAACCAATCGGTCTTTCGAGATTTGATCTTTCTTGTGATCATGCCAATGTTACGAAGTAATGCACCGACTCTGGGTAGCTGGGGTCGGGGCGTTACATACTTACTATCATAATTAATCTATTCTAGTTACTAATAAAATTTATATCCTCATCAAAATCTAACTCATTCCATGAAACCTCTTGAGAAGAATTAAGTAGCTATATCTATATAAAAAACATGGAATGCACCATGCATCAGTCTAGCTGAAATGGAAGTGAATGGTTTTGAATGAATTTATAATATCTAAAATTTAGTGGATGAACACTTAAAAACTGATTAATCGCAATATATATATATATTATAATTAATAAAAAACAACATGAATAATATACCTTACACCATTCATTCCAGATTGCTGAAACATTTCACAAGAAATTGGTTAATATCACTAATATGAGGCTTAATAGAACATTTATATGGAGGTATCCATGAATCATGGGAATCGGTTGATGTTTAGGTAATATCTACCTCGACATGAAAATCCTCTAAAACCTTTGGTAATATGGGGTAAAGAAATGATAGCTCTAAACAATCAACTTTGAGTAGTTTTTCCAAATCTAACACTTTCATGAGAAATAAACCAATTTATATAAGAATCAATAAAATAAAAACATTCATCATATTCAAGGTACTTTTCTTAAATATTAAAAACATTTAAAATCATTTAAAATAATAAATTTAATTCCTACAAAGATTTTTTAATATTTAAAAATTCGTTTTATATGTTTAAACTCCACACTATTATCATACTATGATGAAAAGATGAATATGATATCATTTGAACATGATTTAAATTGATTCCCAAGAAACATCTCAACATTTTAAATTTCCTAACAGATTAATTGTATTTTTTAAATAAGAAAAGTTTCATTAATGTTTATGTAAATTTCAATATGAGTTGAGAGTCTTCAAAGAGTTGATGAAGGTTCTTCCATGTTTAGTGGAAATAGAGTTTGTGGTTGGGTATTGGATATTCAACTTGGATTTATTTAATGTAAGTTAAAAGAGGCTAGCTGATAATGATATTTAATAATTCATATTCATGAGTTTAGGTTGGATGAGAAGCTAGAGAATCTAACCAAGGGGTTCTGTACATGTAAGATTATGAAGGTACACAATTTTTAAGATGTTTTTAGATGAGGCTAAGTGAATAAAAAGGATATGTAAATATTATAATAACTTTTGAATTCAGTTTAGAGGAGTTTTACACATATTTGGAAAATGGGTATTCCATGAAATCATAAGGTTGGGACAACCATCTTTATAAGGTACAAAAAAGTCACTATAGTGTTGATACTTTACATCATAAGGTTGATTTATCACCGAAATAAGATTCATATAAGGATTCAAAAGGTTGAGACAACTATCATTATAAGGTTGAGATAGGTTTTTAGTGACTTCATATGGTACCTTCATAAGATACAACAATATTCATTGGTTACACAATAAACATCAAAGGATATAAATGAATTATTAGGGTATAAGGATTAAACCATACATTGGGGGAGAATAAAAGAAAAAAAAGTTATATGAGACAAATTCTGGAAGCCTCTTAATGTATAAGGACTTATTAGGGTACCATCATAGGTTACAAACTTCATAATGTACAACTGAACTTGATGAAGATTAAAAAAAATTCTACCTTAAAAAAATAGTGAAATATACTGAAGAAATTTCATAAATTTCCATAGATAATTAATAAGATAAGTTTCTCAAGAACCATATGAAATATAAATGAAGGAAAAATAAGAAATATTGGTATGCGATAATGTAAAAAATCAGAATAAAATTTTAATAGATATTTATATATTTTTTGAATAAATCAAATTATGTGATGAATTTATCTTCATGGGATTAAATATAACAATTAATATTAATAATTTTTTTAATCCTAGATTGAAGGAGAACTATCTGAATAAAATATTGGTATGGATATGTCCTTGACACCATGAAGTTGGAGGGGCACGTCATAGTGCATGCATGAGTTCATGTACATGTGGAACATGATTTCAAACATAATTATATATAGTTGATTTATTATAGAGAAGTAATTAGTGATATTAAAATATCAAATCAAATATAGTCCCAAATATTATGGGATTTAGAAAGGCTAAAAACAAAAATTAAAATGAATTTGAATGATAATTATCATAAGGTTTCCATAAAATTATGGAAATAATATTTGAATATTCCCATGATATTTTGTGAGTATTTAAATGATAGGAAATGAATATAAAATGTTTCTTTTATAATATTGTGTGAGTATTAAAAAATATTGAGAAACCAATATTTAGTTATATTAAGAAATATCTATGAGATAAAATAGACTAAATCAAGGAGATATTTTGAAGAATAAGAAAACATTGACACTTGAGTATTCATTGGATTCAGGAAGAACTATATCACTCATGGTCTAGTGTGAGTTTTGATATAGGAATAATTATTTATAATATATCAAGGAATATAAAAAACTATACATTGGAAGGATAATTTACCATGTTTTTTTCATGGAGGGATATATATATCACACAGTGAAAGAGAATCCTAGAGTATGAGGTGATTGTTCATTATTTTGGGTTATAAACTTGTAGTGGGGTAATTTGAAGCTTCAAAATAACATATAAGACTTAGAAGCTATAGCTTATTAGTACTATTAAATAATTATATTTTTATTATCCATGGAATAACCACTTGTTTATATAGATTAGAATCAATGATTCTAGATAATAAGCAATCACAATAAAGAGTATGATTTTTTTTGAAACCTTGTAAATGGTTATGTCCTCATGATATTTTTATTCCACTATAACCGGGTAAGTTTATCTAAATAAATATAGAGTATAGTGGTTTTAACTAACCAAAAATGTTTAATATTAAATAAATAATTCATTAATTACACCATCGATTTAGCCCATTCTTATTGGTATAGTAAGTCTTTTCTCTATAAGTTGCATCAGAAGAAGTATAGGTTTCCTATACTGATTTGATAAGATTCTGAGTATCTAGAACATAAATTCCATGAATATAGAGGGTGTTCCATAATTTTATAGAAGGAATTATTATAGTTATAATATTAGGATACTAACATAACTTCATTCACGTGTACTTGAAGTTTGAGATGTAGAAACTATGGGATTTCCACCCATTTATGAGGAATCACTTATTTCATTATCTAATAAGAGAAACTTTTAAGTGGATGAAAAAGTTCAAAGTAATATCTTTATGTATATATTATAACAAGTTATAAAAAAAGTCAATGGGTCTTTAAACTATAGAGGATATTTGGTACAAATTTAGAAGAGACTCTGAAGGTAATATTAATGTTAAGGAATGAAAAATAAAAGTCTAGATGAGTAGGTTTGAAGAATTTAAAATGGTGGATGATGATATAATTAATTATTATTTTATAAGATTCTATAATATTTAGAGTAATATTAATGTGTTTGGTGAGAAGAATGATACTTTCAAAATTGTTAAAAAGTTGATGAGGAATTTTATAAATCAGTTTTTCCAAAATTATTCGACTTTTAATATAGAGAATGCATTAAATTGGATGAGGCATACAAAATTATAATCACCCATGAGTTGATAAAAAACCTAGATTTCAAGAAGTAATTTAAATGAAATATTGAAGTTGAGGCCATGATAAAGGTGAATATTAGTGATGAATAAGTTATAGAATAAAGTGTCTCTAAAATTGAGGATGATAACGAGGGTTTCAAAAAAAAAATTGCGACCCCTGTATAAAATAATCCAAGATAAGGAAAGTTGAAATTAAAGTTAAAATAATAACTAATATTTTATAATTGTAAAAACATAGTACATTTTTTCATTAATTAGTAAAGAGATAATGCGGTTGAATCTGATTTTAATTTTGATAAGGAAGATGAAAGAACCCAAAAAAAGAAATAGGGTAACATAAATAAGAAGAAACACTTAAGCATGAAAATGATCTTGATGAGAAAAAAGAAGAAAATTGATTCATCATCCAACAGTAAATAATTTTATGATGTTAATTTTTTTGATCATGTTGAGAGAGGTTTTTATACCTCTGATAGTGATGATACTAAAGAAAGGATATATCTAGTGTGGATATTGAATGACCATTTTGGAGAACTTTTTGAGAAAAAATACACCACCCAAAAAGGGGAAAATAAAGTTGGTAAAATAATATAAATTTTTTTTGATAAAGGGAAGTGTCACAACTTGTCCTCAAGGCCCATGTCGTGACTACCCCAAGCCCGCCTTTTATAGGCCAAGGGTTAACGACTAGCCCCAAAGGCGTAAATCCTGATAAAAATGGAAGACATTGCCTTTATGAAATGTAAACACACACAAATAGAGTACAAGCGGAAGCAAACACTAAATAAAGCTGTATAAAAAAAGTTGTGCTGAAAGTAAGGGGCCGGAAATACAAGCCCAAATGTAAAGTACATGGTAAAAGACAAAACAACTGGAAGGTATCAAGCAGCTCCTAGATCATCCACCAAAAGTCCTACCTGAAGGGTAGGTATAGATAGCGCAGCTCCTAGATCATCCACCACGGATCCTACCTAAAGGGTAGTTATAGAGAGCCCCCTCAGTGCCCTTATCCATCAATCCTCCTCCAGGTACTGAATTTTTGTGAGGTCCACCTCTAGGTACCATCCAGTTCTCGTACACTCGGCCTCTGTCAGCGCTGCCCGTCGTCTGCATCCAACACAACGAGGTGCGGGCATAGCTCGTGCAGGGGTGAGTATAACGATACTCAGTAGGGACCCCGAGACCCTGAAGGTGTCATTAAATCCAACAAGGATAAACCAAAAAGAAAGATATAAAAATATAACCTTTACTTAGGTATATGTCAATACATATACCTAAGTTATCAAGTAACCCATCTCAATCATGAGGAAAAACACAAAGGTCATTGACTCAGCTCAAACTAGGATTTTCATTAATGATATAAAAAACAAAACTGCTGAAGATCTCCTCCTCTATCAAGTATAGTGATCCTGTCACGACTCCAAGGTGCTGCTCACTAACCTTAGACTGCTAAGGTACTCCTCCTGTCGAGTACCGCGGGTCTGCCACCCCAACACAATAGTGCTCCGCACTGTGGGTATGCCACCCAAACACAGTAGTGCTCCCCCTAATAGCCTACAAAGGTACTCCTTCTATCGAGAATCACGGGTCTACCACCAAAACACAGTAGTTCTCCCTGCCGTGGGTCTACCACCCAAACACAGTTGTGCTCCCCACTGGGCTAGTCAAGTTACTCCGACTCGAATCGGACAAGCAGTCAACAGGTCTCAGCCAGCTACAAGGTCTTCGTACTCAGTATGCTCATCTCCGGGAGGATCCATTCCAGGAGATACTGTTCGATACTCTAAGTATCATAAAGTTCCAAGAAGAATTATCTCAAAGGACTTCCTCGTCATAGGGGTCTCAATGCAACAGACGACACGTCAATCGGACGCCCGGTCTGTGAGTTATTAGCATCTCCGTTCCAGGGGCCCGATTGGTTTCTAAGCTAAACCAACCCAAAAGTACTATAACCGCATCCAAAAATCAAGTGGATTATTCCAAAATAACCGTCTCATCATAAGGAATCCAACGTAATTGACGGCACGTCAATCAGATGTCCGATCCTTAAGTTATAAGCGTTTTATTACTGAGGGCCCTGTTGGATTCATGTTCGATCCAACCCGGTCGTACTTCAAATGATACCGGTTAACCAAACCGGTCACACAATTGCGATCCATACCGAAAAACACATGAGATGTACTAACCATTGGTCCAAAATGGATAGCCAGTGAAAAAGTTTCATTTCACCGCAACACACGCGAATCGGGCCTCGTGGGGCCCACACCTCAACCTCTACTTAAATATCCAAAATTGGTCTTGAAACATCCGCCTTAATTCCAGGGTCACAACATCGTATACGGTTCGTCATTCTGACACCGTATGTGAGAGATATGTCAGATTTAAGATCCCATAATAATAATAATATTATTATCATTGAGTGTTTCGTGGACCCGAGCCACAAACTAGAATTTAGTATCGAACATTAGACTTGAATCGACTATGTTAATGACAGGGTCCCATCCCCGCTAACGACGAGTCAATCAGATGTCACATGCATGAGTTATAGAAAGTCGAAGATTTAATAATAATATAAAATCTATTATTTTCCGAGCGCTTTGGGTACCTGATCCAAAAAACCCAAAAAAGATATCCAATATTGGACTCATGAATTCCTTCTCGAAGTCAGGGTCGCACTGCCACTGACGGTTCGTGAAATCGAGGTCACACGAAGAAGATTCCGTTAAAATATGGTTTTCCCAACGAAAATAATAATAACATTATTATATTATTATTATTTTTAATTTTATTTAATCCATTAACTTATCACACCCAAAAATTCCACGCCCAAAATCTTTTCACGCCCCACTCTACCTTTGATTGATTTCTTTTTATTTTGTTTTATTATTTCTCCATCTTATTTCTATTCTCTCTCCAATCTATTATATATCACACAAATTACTCATGCTCCACCCTAATTCCAGCTGCCGCACATCAATCCTCCTAACGACATCCCGGAAAAAAAGTAAACGTGCTACCCCTTCACTACATGGACACTGCCCTCCGGATTTCCACCGCACATGCCTTCCGCTGGCCACCGCGTCGCCCCTTCCGCGGGCTACTGCATCTCCATTCTAAGTTTGGAAATTGTGACGACCGTAGACTCGCATTCCTCGGGTCGAGATCTCTGCGTCTGTATGCCACGCTAAACATGACATTGAGTGCTTAATATGCTTAATTATTTTGCGATGAAGAACACGCAATGAATGCGCGAAGAATGAAATTGAAAAGGGAATGTTTTGTGTGCGGATTGATTACTGTGTTTGGTTTGGCCATCATTTTTTAGAATCAATATCATGTGGAATTGACAAAAACATATTCATCATACTACAATATTTTCAAGAAAAACAATAAGAAATTGATTCAACGCATGGTTTTTTAATCTGTGAATTTATTCATTTAATTCGCGTTCGTCATGAAAAATTTAATTGGGGTAAGAAATCCATAAAGATAAATACTACAAATAAACGGTCAAGATCGAGGGTATAAACCATATAAATGAGAAATATACAATATTACCCTACCTCGATAATTGACGTCGCACGTCGGGCATTGCAGAAGACGGCGTCATAGGGAAAGAATTCGAAGGCGATGTCGGAGTGCGTCTGAGGTGGAACCGACATCTCCTCACTTGTCGCGGAGAATAGAATGGTTGGCGTGTCATCATTCTTCATGGAACCGGCGTTCTTCATCGAAGAAGTCACCATTCTTCGTCGGAGGGTTGGTGTTCTTCCCCAAAAACTCAAGAGCTCTCACACAACAAAAGCCTCCCCCCAATATAAAATAATAAGCTACCTTATTATTTTATTTAACATAAGCCATTTAAAATTCAAACATTCAAACCACCTCATTAATTAAATTTGTTGGAAATTAATTAAAGAGAGGGAGAGGAGGTGGAAGATCTCCTAAATGTTGGGAGAGTTGTCAACATTAAACATGGGTGTTTAATGTGGGGGGTTAAGGGAGTTATTTAGGGAGTTTTAAGAGGGTTAAGGGAGATGAAAGGTTAGGGCTTGTGTGGGCCCCACTTCTCATTTATCCACACATGGGAAGTTGGGTGGTTGTGGCCCCCACCAACAAATTACCAGGGGAGGGTTTAGCTTCCAAATTTTAAATAAAATATGTGTAATAACTTTATTTATTTTAAACTAATTCCCCAAATAATAATTCTCAACCCGCTTAAAACACAAATGCGGTAAAGGTCCCCTTAAGCAATTACCAGTGCTGTGAGTTCATCGGTTCCCTTGGATTTCAATTCCAAGAACTGGTTCAAAATATTGAAAAACTTTTTTGTTTACTGAACATACCTGAGTTAAACTTCAGAAATTGATTCCAGGCACACCGGGCCTCGAAATCAGGTGCCGTCAGAAACTACAGACTCGTAAAATTCCAAAGTATTTAAAAAAAATTCCTTTAAATTTTTGGGTCTTTAAATTACTCCCACCTCAGGGATTTACATCCCCGTAAAGCTTAAACACACACTAGGGAAAATAAAAGAAGTGTTGATCACGCATCTGAGCCTCCCGCTCCCATGTGCTCTTCCATAAGTTCCCGTGCTACTAGAGAATACACACCCGAGGAATCGACCGTCCTCATAGGACCCACTCCTATCGATCCTCAATCTTTACTGGAACCTCCTTTAAAGTCTCCCCGTCATCGATATCTAGCTCCCAGTGGTCGATGATGATAGTTATGTCATGCACGCATCTCTTCAGCTGAGATACGTGGATGCCGTTGTGCACCTGGTGCAACAGTGGTAGAAAGAACAAGTGGTAAGCCACCTCACCTACCCTGCTAAGGACCTGGAAAGGTCCATTGAACCTCAGAGATAAATTTCTACCTCGGATACATCTCCGTAGACCTCATCAAGGTGAGACTCATATAAAGATGTGGTCGCCATCCTCAAACTCTAGAGGCCTCTGTTTCCTGTTTGGAACTGAAAACTGAAAACTCCTGCTGCCACGAGGGTAAGGCTGGCCGACACAAGAGTGATCGGCCACACCCTCCTATGCATGAGTTTATCCGGTGCTGCCAGGGTTTCCCTTTTCACCATATATGGGAAAACCCTACTCCAATGTTGTAGATTAACCACATCCTTTTCCCCTAATACAGTCAATCTGTGTATGAACTATGGTTGCCCAGTCCATACCCAAAATAACGTCGTAAGGCCTCGACGCTGCCCCCAAGAGATTCCAACCGACACTCTCACCTCAAGGGTCAGATCACACCATCGGCGTAAGTGTGATTATCGAGTCTCCTCCCAAAGGTATCTCTAGACGTGAGGGTCAAGTCAACGGCTTAACCGGAAACACTAGGTCTGGGACAGGATTCGTGGAAGGAAGGAATGATTCGTGTCAAGTTTGTTGTTATGGTAGCTAGTAGTAGACACAGACCATACCTCAAATCATTCCTGGAGCCCTGGGTCACACTCCTTAACTGCAAGCAACTACTCTCTTCCCCCTGCCCTCCTGCTCCCTGAGCCTGGCGCGGACTACAAAGGCGGGTGGTTGTAACATGTCGAAAAGTACACCACCACATGCTTCTCTCCTAGATCTGCTTCCACATCTGCTGCTCATCAGATTCATATGTCCTTAACACTTCATCTTTGTGAAACATTTTACATGCCCAAGTCTCTGAGACTAGTGCTAGTTCTATGCTTTCCCACTGCTAACATTCTCTAGCTGTATCCATTCAGCCAAAGAACATTCAACCACAAAGGTTCTCTCTAGAACTCTAGCATAAGTAGGAATGCATAGAGAAAAAGTGCTGGCTCAGATATCCTTAAACACACCTCGCTCAGAGGTTCAAGCTCTAAATAACTGATCGTATCAAATTCATCGAGTACCAGGATAGATCGGTATGACTCAATGAATACTCATCTACCGATACATTGTCCTGTCGAAGCTGTATAAGATCTAGAAAACTCTCAGCCATCTCCCCAAGCCAGTCCTTAGCTGCCTGTGAGTCGGGCTCGCCTCAGAACCTGAGGGGTATCTGATGATAAAACACGTGTAAGGTGATATGCCTATATGTGTCATCTACCAGTACCGCCAGTTGAAACTGTTGACCAACAGGTAGTGATATAGTTGGCACACTACCCGAAGGTACTATCTCAGGCATTGGTCCACGTACCAAAGACTCATCACTATGCGGACCAACCTCGTGGTCACTCACTGGGAAACACCAGTATCTAAGATCAACATCTGCTCTACTAGTGTCTAAACTAGGTGTAAAACTCTAGAAATCACCTCCATCCAGTCCACTGCTGCCTAGGAATCTGTCTCGCCTTGTAACCTCGGAGGCCTCTACTACTGGAACTCGTGCAATGCGCTCTGTCAGCGTGCATCGTCTGCTAGTTCGGCTGCTGGAATCTGCTGCCTAACGGGTGGTGGTGCTGCTGGTACACCACCCGAAGGCTCCAACATAGCAAGGGGGCCCTGCACTGGAGCCTCGTCGCTCGGTGGGCCTTCATTGTGTACTCTCTCGGAACTCAAACTGACTGTTTACGTGGAGGCATCCTGAACAGATGCGACATGGTCAAATGATTTAAACCTGGTGATCTGACCTAGTTTGAGCTGAATTAATGAAAAATCTTGTAAACACACACGCAATTAGTATTTTCGTGCACTGAGTCGGAAATCAGAAGTCAAAGTCCTGGTGTATAGATACGTCGGCCGCCGCACCAACACTGGACTCCCTGAACTGAAGACCACACTTGGTACCCTTAACACTATTGCTTCACAGAAAAGAAAATATCAGAGTCATAAGTTCTATGGTAGAAACAACCTCCCTCTAATATCAATTTGTCACGACCTGTCCTCGGGGCCCGTTCTGTGACTACCCTAAGTCCAC
Source organism: Viscum album (assembly GCA_963277665.1). Classification (NCBI taxonomy): domain Eukaryota; kingdom Viridiplantae; phylum Streptophyta; class Magnoliopsida; order Santalales; family Viscaceae; genus Viscum; species Viscum album. Next base: position 448,796,379 of record OY728165.1, read on the forward strand.
CTTCCATAGGCCAGGGGCTAGCGACTAGCACCAAAGGCATAAATCCCGATAAAAAGGGAAGGCATTGACTTTATAAAATGTAAACACACACAAACAGAGTAAAAGCGGAAGCAAACACAATGTAAAGCAGTATAACAAAAGTAGTGCTGAAAGTAAGGGGACAGAAATACAAGCCCAACTGTAAAGTACAAGGTAAAAGACAAAACAACTGGAAGGTAACAAGAAGCTCTTGGATCGTCCACCACGGATCCTACCTAAAGGGTAGGTATAGATAGCGCAGCTCCTAGAATGTCCACCACGGATCCTACCTGAAGGGTAGGTACATATATCCCCCTCATCTCCCTCGTCCTTCAATCTCATCTAGGTACCGACTCGTCGTGAGGTCCACATCCAGGTACCGTCCAGTCCTCGTACACTCGACCTCTGTTAGCACTGTCCATCATCTGCATCCAACACAACGAGGTGCGGGCATAGCCCGTGCAGGGGTGAGAATAACGATACTTAGTAGGGACCTCGAGACCCTCAAGGTCACACTAAATCCAACAAGGATAAACCACAAAGAAAGATCTCAACAAATATCCTTTACTTAGGTATATTCCCATACATATACCTAAGTTATCAAGTAACCCATCTCAATCATGAGGAAAAACACAAAGGTCATTGAATCAGCTCAAACAAAGATTTTCATTAATGATATCGAAACCACAACTGCTGAAGAGCTCCTCCTCTATGGAGTACAGTGATACTGTCATGACTCCGAGGCACTGCTCACTAACCTTATACTACTGAGGTACTCCTCCTGTCGAGTACTGCAAGTCTGCCACCCCAACAGAGTAGTGCTCCTCATCGTGGGTCTTCCACCCAAACACAGTAGTGCTCCCCCTAATAGCCTACAGAGGTACTGCTTTTATCGAGTACCGTGGGTCTGCCACCCAAACACAGTAGCGCTCCCCGTCGTGGGTCTACCACCCAAACACAGTAGTTCTCCCCACTAGGCTATTCAAGTCACTCCAACTTGAATCGAACAAGAAGTCATCAGGTCTCAGCCAGCTACAAGGTCTCTGTACTCCGTACGCTCGTCTCTGGGAGGATCCGCTCCACGAGTTAATTTTCGATACTATAAGTATCAAAAAGTTCCACAAAGAAGTATCTCAAAGGACCGCCTTGTCATAGGGGTCACAACGCAACAGACAACGTGTCAATCGGACACTCGGTCTGTGTGTTATTAACATCTCCGTTTTAGGGGCCCGATTGGTTTCTAAGCTAAACCAACCCGACCGTACTCCGAATGCATCCAAACCTAAAGTGGAGTATTCCAAAATAACCGTCTCATCATAAGGAATCCAACGTAATTGATGACACGTCAATCGGACGTCCAGTCCTTAAGTTATAAGCGTTTTATTACCGAGGGCCCGGTTGGATTCATGTTCGATCCAACCCGGTCGTACTTCAAATGACATCGGTTAACCAAACCGGTCACACCATTTTGATCTATACCGAAAAACACATGAGATGTACTACCCATTGGTCCAAAATGGATATCCAGTGAAAAAGTTTCATTTCACCCCAACACGCGCGAACCGGGCCTCGTGGGGCCCGTGCCTCGACCTTGACTTAAATAACCAAAATTGTTCTTGAAACATCCATCTTAATTCCAGGGTCGCAACGTTGTAGAAGGTTCATCATTTCGACACCGTATGTGACTGATATATCAGATTCAAGATCCCTTAATAATAATATTATTATTATCATTGGGTGTTTCGTGGACCCGAGCCACGAACCAGAATTTAGTATCGAACATTAGACTTGAATCGACCATATTAAAGACAGGGTCACGTCCCCGCTAACGATGAGTCAATCAGACGTCACACACATGAGTTATAGAAGGTTGAAGATTTAATAATAATATTAAATCAATTATTTTCGGAGCGCTTTGGGTACCCGATCCAAAAACCCAAAAAAAGATATCAAATATTGGAATCATAAATTCCGTCTCAAAGTTAGGGTCGCACTTCCACTGACGGTTCATGAAACCAAAGTTGCACAAAGACGATACCGTTAAAATACAGTTTTACCAATGAAAATAATAATATCATTATTATATCATTTTTATTTTTAATTTAATTTAATCCATTAACTATCACACCCAAAACTTCCAAGCACAAAATCCTTACACACCCCACTCCACCTTTGATTGATTTCCTTTATTTTGCTTTATTATTTCTCCATCTTTTTTCCATTATCTCTCCAATCTATTCTATATCCCACAAATTACTCACGCTCCACCCTAATTCCAGCCACCGCACATCAATCCTCATAACAGCATCCCGGGCAAAAAAGTAAATGCGCTTCCCCTTCACTGCATGGACACCACCCTCCGGGTTTCCACTGCACCCGCCTTCTGCCGGCCACCGCGTTGCCCCTTCCATGGGCTGCCGCATATCTGTTCTATGTTTGGAAATTGTGATGACCGCAGACTCATATTCCTCGGGTCGAGATATCTGCATCCGTATGTCGCGCTCAACATGAAATTGAGCGTTTAATGCGCTTAATTATTTTTTGATGAAGAACACACAGTAAATGCACGGAGAATGAAATTTAAAAGGGCATAGTTTTTGTGCGGATCGATGGCCGTGTTTGGTTTAGCCATCGTTTTTGAGAATCAATATCATGTGGAATTGAAAAAAAGATATTCATCATACTTCGATATTTTCAAGAAAAACAATAAGAAATTGATTCAACCCATGGCTTTTCTATCCGCGAATTAATTCATTTAATTCACGTTTGTCATGAAAAATTCAATTGGGGTAAGGAATCCATAAAGATAAATCTAAAAAATAAATGCTCAAGCTCGAGGGTATAAACCACATAAATTATAAATATACAATATTCCCCTACCTCGATAATTGATGTCGCATGTCGGGCATCGTGGAAGACGGCGTCGTGGGGAAAGAATTCATAGGTGATGTCGGAGTGTGTCCGAGGTGGAAGCGGAATCTCCTCACTTGTCACAGAGAAGAGAATGGTTGGCGCGTCATAATTCTTTGTGGAACCGGAGTTCTTCTTCAAAGAAGTAATTGTTCTTCGTCGGAGGGTTGGTGTTCTTTCCGAAAAACTCAAGAGCTCTCACACAACAAAAGACTCCCCCAATATATAATAATAAGGTACCTTATTATTTTATTTAACACAAGCCATTTCAAATTCAAACATTCAAACCAACTCATTAATTAAATGTGTTGGAAATTAATTAAAGAGATGGAGAGGAGGTGGAAGATCTCATAAATGTTGGGAGAGTTGTCAACATTAAACAAGGGTGTTTAATTTGGGGGGTTAAGGAAGTTATTTGGGGTGTTTTAAGAGGGTTAAGGGAGATGAAAGGTTGGGGCTCGTGTGGGCCCCACCTCTCATTTATCCACACATGGGAAGTTGGGTGGTTGTGGCCCCCACCAACAACTTCCCATGGGAGGGTTGAACTTCTAAAGTTTAAATAAAATAGTTATAACAACTTTATTTATTTTAAACTAATTCCCCAAATAATAATTCTCAACCCGGTTAAAACACAACTGCGGTAAAGGTCCCCTTAAGCAATTACCGGTGCTGTGAGTTCATCAGTGCCCTCAGATTTCAATTTCGAGCACAGTTTCAAAAGATCGAAAAACCATCTCATTCGTTCACTGAACGTACCCAACCTAAACTTCAGAAATTGATTCCAGGGACACCGGGCCTCAGAATCAGGTGTCGTCAGAAACCATAGACTCATAAAATTCCAAAGTATTTAAAAAAAATTCCTTGAAATTTTCGGGTCTTTACAGGAAGTATAGGAGGAAAGAATTAGATTATGTAGATGGAATTGAGAAGAATAAATTGAAGGTGTCTTAGTACAAAAATATGGTAATATATCTTGATGATAAACTGGAATATAAGAAACAAGAGCAATAAAAAACACAAACATTTTCCTTGGGACTCAAAATGAGTTTAATAACATTATGGGTGAATTAACTTTGGATTTTTAGGTGTAATCTAGGTATTCTCAAGATTATAAGAAGGTTTTAAATGTGAAATAAAAATCGTCACCAAATCTGTATTTAGGTAAATCTAATATTGTTAATAATGAAAGTTTTAAAGAGACACCTGTTGATTCTTAGACCAATAAGAAAAATTAGAGGCAATCGCCCATATCAAAGGAAGATAGGTATAAGAAAATAAAATCACTTACCATAGGAAAAGGAATGCTCAATTTGAAATTATAAAATAACTATGATTTTATAGATAGTTTTATTTTCAAAGTGGAAGATTAAAGTTTAGAGGTGTTTGATAGTGTTATCTAACCCCATAGATCTCATATAATACCTTAATTGCCTTCCCACACACCTCATGTTATTATATATCATGGTCAATTAGGAGAATAATGAATTCCCCAGAGTCCAATACATGTTCTTTTAGTGTTATTTTCTCCCACTCAATAACACCCTAGGAAACATATCATGAGTTCACCGATCTTGATACAACTCTAGTCCAATCATGCATAACTATGGTATTATAATTAGAAAGGCTCTTGAAAAGAAAGGTTCACCTTATTAACATGGATAGTAACATTTAGTCATTATTATTAATTTTAATAATGTACAACTCTACAATCCTTTAAAGAACAATTTACTTGTTGTGTACCCCCCAAATCATTGGTATGTATATTTTTATTATATATTTAAATTTTATTTACCTTTATAGGTTTCTAGAGTCGATGATAAAAATATGAATTTTTGGAAAAATAGACTTTGGAAAATTATTATTGCATTGTTTGTGGTAATAATGAACCCAACCATATGAAGGGGGATATGGGAGAACAATTATATTTTTCATAGCTATAGTATTGTTTCTTAAACCATGCATGGTCATTATGAAACTATGGAACCAATTTTTGTTCAAGGAGATGACCTATACAGTCAGTGAATAATTTTAAGAAACCATGAGACATAAAAATTTGAAACCAACTAGAGTGTAACAATAAAATATTTTATTATATTGTTATCTATAAATAAATTTTATTTCATTGATATATTTAATTACATGTAACCCCAAGTTTTGAAAAACCACATTATTATTTTGAAATATTATTATTTAATGTGATGATTATTTCCTAACCATTGAATTGGTGGATATGAATAGTATTAACCACAATATGAATGTAACAACCTAGATAGTTATATAATAAATTATTTACATGATTATTAATATAAATCATATAGTTATATTCATTATAAATATATTAAGTAATTTTTAAATAAAAACGGAAATAGTTTTAAATAAAATATTTGATAATAATGTTTTATTTAAAAGATTAATTTATAAATTTTGGAATTTTAATTTGAAAAAAATTATATAATTTTTGAAATAATCATATAAAAATAGAATTAGGGTAAGATTTTGGGATTTTTTGGATAATATTGATTTTTCAGTGAATAGTGAAAATACAGATTTTTTTTCTAAAAAGTCATCTAATTTTAATAAAATAATTAATTTTAAAGTAACATTATGTTTGTAATATGATTTAAAGTATCTTAAGTATTGTTTTATTATATTTAATCAACTTAAATTCATTTTAATCAATATTTTATTTTATTTAAGAAGAAGTTTTTTTAGGTTTAAATGTGAGTTTTTTTCTTCTGAAAACAGTTTTAAAGTGAATAATGTTTATCATTTTTAATTAATTAAAAAAACCTATTGAGTAATATTTTAAATTAAATTTATCAATTAATTATTAATAAATATGAATTTAAATTAATATAATGATTATTAAAAGTTATAGAGTTAATATAAAATTATCTCTTACTTGAAAAAAACAGTCCTTGAAAACCCATTTTCTCATCATGTCTACAGGTTTAATTATAATTTAAAATTTTCTAATTAAATGAATTGAATTTTATAAAATGGATTTAATATCTTTAATAATAATAATTTATGTTATCTAATAAGTGAAACTTAATTTTTTACCATAATGAATAATGAAAAAGTAAAAGTATTTTACCACAGTTAAGGTAAAAATGGATTAATTAGGGATGAAACTAAAAAGATAAGGTTTAAAATGAATTAAAAATATTTATTAAATATATATAGTGGACATATTTATAATTTTTCAGTTACAATTCTTGATAATGGTCCATTTGGATCCTTGTGGCATGTAAAAAATGTGTGTACACCTTTTTCTTTTAAAAAAATTAAAGCGTGCCACTCACCTCACTTATAAAATTATACAACTCTCCTCAATTATTCAAAACTAAAATCCATTTTATCATACAATACCTACCCAAATATCATTCTTACATCTATAACCATGACCTATATCCTTTATTTTTATAACAATTACACTCTAAGATGGATTTTAGTGCTTACCTAAAGAGGTTTTCTGAGGAAGAGGTAGCATGGTTAACTGAGCACCTTTATTCTATTTATTCTTCTACCTCAAGAAAATATTATTAAATTATGATTATATAATAACACCAATATATTTTATATACTGAAATTTTATTATGTTAATTCCAAAACCAAAATCAATCTCATATTCCATCAAATGTGATATGAAATCATTATTCAGTATCAAAAACTACCACCTCATGAATTGATGTCATTCATTTTCCATCATTACCTTTCACTGATTTTTATAATGATTAATTTAAAGTATATATATGATATTTTTAAAATACTTATAATTATGGAGTTATGATATCATTTATAACTTCTTTAATTTCAATTCTGTGGGGGATACGAAAAAGTTGCTCGTGTGTATGATAGACTACCGCCTTGAGAAGTGATATAATACGTGTTTCACTAACAATTTACATCGAAGTAAATAAGTATAAATTTATTGAATAAATGTTTTATAAATTAAATAATTATAATATTTATCACATATTTATAATTCTTAAAAGATAATATATCATTTTAATTTCTTACACAAAAAATGATAACATCGTTTAGGCGTACATGTGAACTACCGCCTCCACAAAGCGATGTGTTTATTTTTTCATCACTATAAGGAATTGATGTTATATATATGTATATTTTATCATATAATATGGTATTTATTATATTATCATTATTATTTAAATAAAAAATATTATTTATATAAGGACCCATTTTTAAAACATTTCATAATCTTGAATTAAATGAATAATTCACATTGAGGATCTTTTCAGGTTTAGAGTTTCAGAGAGTTAGTCCATAACTATTACATTACATCTCAAACATTGCAAACTAGAAACTTATAACCAGTTTCAATTTATTTAATAAATTAAAAAATCTTGAAAAAAAGATTCATGTCTAGTTCCATGTTTTATACAACATGACTTTCCCTTAATCCCATCCTTGACCCTATTCATCTTTAAGTCATGTGAAAAACATTTCAAAACATGGGATGAGTATAAAAATCGCAGTAAGGGTTATAAAAAAAATAAAGAAAACATTAGTTCATCAATACATAAATAACATAATCTCTTTAACATACCTTATGAAATCATAAGATCTATGAATAACACATTGAAATCATAAATCATAAAGGTAACTTGTGGCATCAATATCATACTTAAATTGTAGCTATCACAACAACATTGGGAGTTACATTTGGAATACCCATCACAGTATATTCCCTAAATATTTTAGGAGAAATATTCATGTTTACCTCTGTCACATTACCCAATGAATTGGAGAGCTATCTCGGGATCACCCTCCCTAGGTTTATCATATAACTACCTGTATATGTAAACAATACCTAAGGACCATAATATAATAATAACACATAACATAAGCATAAACGAAAGATAACATCCCCAAATTGCAATCACAATATATATTTTGAATATATTGAACTAGATATTGAAATAATAAATCCAAAAAACATTTTCAATACCAAAATACCTAAAAGAGTATATGATATTTATTTTTCTTTTAAAAACATTACATCTTGTTAAGAAAGACAAAGATCAAATAATACTCACGATAGCGGAAAGGTCATTGTCACCACATACGTTAAAAAAACATTTCGTTTTTCATTTAGTAAAAGGACTCATAGAAAAATATTCCCTTTAAATGAAATGAAAATTAATTTTTTTTATACAGTGTTTAAAAGAATGTTGGGTATAAAACAATATATGTCTCAATGACAGGAGATTGAGACGAAATCTCTTACCTCATGTCCGAATTGACCCGTTCGTTCTTTAATATATTGAATAATAAACTAAAGTTAATTTATACTTTCTTAAGAACCTTTTACAAGTTTATTATTCCTTTTATATTACTTATTACCATGTTATAAATATTATTTAATCATTTAAGTTAATAATGGGCATTTTGTCGATATTTGGTACTTGAGTAAAAAATGAACTTCTTATATTTACAAGTTGTTTATGTGGTCAAAAGTCCATTATATATAGAATGATATTAATTATTTAGATATCATATATATCTTATATATCAAGTATATATATGTATTTATTGTAGTACATAACATTTAGAGATAAGAAATGAAATGCACCGTTCATGGAGATGATAAACCGTATGTACGCATGAACGCTACTTTCATTTCTATTTCATATTTTAATGGAATGAAAACATAATGATACATAGGTATGTTATTATTCTAGTATAATACCATATATAATTTTATAAACTTTATCCTTTATATGTTCCATGTAAGGCATGAACGAGTCATATCACTTTGAGGGGGCGGTAGTCCGCACTTCCTCAAATGAGATTATCGTATTTACCCACTATGGAAACCATAAAGGTATTATATAAATGAAAAATACATAAGCATAGAAATAATATAAATATAATATATATCACATATAAATATAGTCCCATCTTAATGGACACCATAAAAGGTGGTAGGAGATAATTGAACAATCATTGTTTCGTGAGGTGTTAGTTCGCCGTCCACAAAAATAGTATGTTATTTACCCATTAGACGGAGGTGTGTGTAAGTGTAGTTCAAATCATTCTCATAAAAAAATATATTATATTTATGATACTAGTTTTTTTATAAAATAAAGGAATAAAAAGTGTTTAGGGGGTTGGAGAAATAAAATATAACAAAACAACTTATGAGAAGACATTACCTTTAAATCAGGTATCTCCTTTTGGTTTGAACCAAAAGGTTTACTTGAATTTCCTTATGCCTAGGGGAAGGCTTCTAGGAGGAATATAGGGATATATGGAGTTTAATTGGTTATAGGTTGGATGAGACAAGGGTCTTGAGAGGTGTGAGTAATGAGTTATAGGTGAGGAATTTTTATAAGGGGGAGGATGAGCTCTTTAGGAAAGTGTGAAAATTCATTTTATTATATAATGATTTTCGGTTTATAAATGTACACAACTTATTAAATTCAATGATAAGATGACTAATGGTCTAAATAAAATCATCTAATAATAATTTTATAGGTTTTGGATATTATTTTAATCTTTATAATCTTATTTATTTAAATCATTTATTAATGTGGTAAAAACTGCATCATTATTGTGTCTTAAATAATTTAATTTATTTGATGTCTAAAAATTATAAAAAGATTCCATGATGTAGGAAATATTTTTATATTTCAAATTCATATTTATATTCAAAGATATAACTTAAATAACATCATGTAAAAATTTATTTACTAAAATATATTTGTTTATGTCATTTTGCCTTTACTTTAAGTTAATTAAAATAAAGTGTCATTATCACTCTCATGTGGGCCCATGGGGTCCCAAAATCTACCCAAGGATTACCATGGTCAGATATGTATCAACCAATAGAATCAGGAAACATGTTGGGGTAATTTAATATTATTACAATATTATTTTTACCCTTAATTTCTAGATTTACCTTTTAACTATGGTAAAGAAAATATTTACTGAAGTAAATATTCATAATGTATAAAAATAAAAGATACCTATTTACACAATTTGGACCTAAATATTCAAAATATGAAATCTATTTTTCCAAATTCAAAACACAGAAGTGGCAGAAATTAATTCCTACTGTCAAAACAAAAAGCATGTTTGTAAGAAATAACTATCAAAACGTAGACACTTTTTTATGTCCAATTTCAATGTGAAATTACTTCCAATGAACAAAATTGAATTAAATGGTAAAAATATAATATAATTACACTTTAAAACCAATTAAATAGATAATAAGACCATATAAATAAATTAGATTAAAAGGCAGTTTTGAATTAAAATACAGTATTTTCCACTATTCATCAAAAATTGAATTTTATTAGAAAAATACCAATTTTTTTTTCCAATGTGACTTTTGATGTCCCAATTCTAAAGAAGAATTATATTTGGTCAAATAAAACATATAAAAGTGACCAAAACTAGATTTAAAGAGGGTTATCCATTAAAAGGTGGTAAATCATCCTTTTAAAGAATATTAGAGTATTTATGTTTAAAATTAGATTAATTCACATTTTAAGCCTATAAACTTTATTGGATAAATGTAAAACCATTTTAAAAAATGTATAATAATATTTTAGTTAGTTATATTCATTCTCTCCAATACAACGGCTTTGCATTAACTACCATTTAAAATAATAATATTATATTATTAGTGTGCAACGTAAGATTTCAAAGAAACCCGTTGTTGCATATCAAGAATGCCATTGAAAATAAAAACCACTTTAAAGTAAAATTAATATTTAATTCAAAAATATTAATAAATATGAAAATGTCATATTTCTTTATTTTCCTTGGATGTTACATCCTTCCACCCTTTTGGAAATTACATCCTTGCAATTTTATTCACTTATCAAATAAATGGGGGGTATTTATCCCTCATAGCATTTTTAGAATCCCACATGGCATCTTCAACCATATGGTTTTTCCACAAAACCATTACCTAATGAATTACCTTATTCTGCAATACTTTCTCTCTTTGGTCAAGAATCTGGAATGGCTATTCCTCATAATAGAGATTCTATTCCAACTGAACTACCTTTTGACTTAAAACATGAGATGGATCTAGCATATACTTTGTCAACATTAAAACATGAAAAACATTGTGTACATGTGATAAAATTGGAGTTAAAACCACTTTATACAAAACTGATCCAACTTTCTCCAGGATTTCATAAGGTCCAAAGAACCTCAGACTAATCTTTATTTTCTTACTAAAACACATCACACTCTTCTATAGGGAAACATTGAGAAAGACATGAACACCTACCTCAAATGAGAGATCCTTCCTCCGGTTATCTACATAAATTTTCTACCTACTATAAGCTATTCTAATGTGCTTCTGAATAAACATAACCTTTTCTAACATCTCTTCTACCAATTCTGGTACCATCAGCTTTCTTTCCCCTACTTCATCCCAAAAAGATGGATTTCGACACCGCTTCCCATATAATGCCTCAAACGAAGCCATCTGTACACTGGAATGAAAACTGTTGTTATAAGAAAATTCAACCAAAGAAATATGTTGGTCCCAAATCCCCTGTTAATCCAAGTAGCAAGAACATAACATATCCTCCAAGGTATGAATTGTTCATTCTGATTTCCCATATGATTGATGATGAAAAGATGTATTAAAATTTAATTTAGTACCTAATGACTTCTGAAGGCATTTCCAAAAGTTGGAAGTAAACCTGGGATCACGATAAGATACAATGGAGAGGGGAACACCATGCAACCTGACTATCTCTTTAACATACGACCGGGAAATTTGATCTCGAGACAAAGTATCTCAAATAGGAAGGAAATGAGCAGATTTAGTCAATCAATCAACAATAACCCATATTGAATTATTACCTCAATATGTATTCATTAATCCGACAACGAAGTCCATTGATATATTTTCCCATTTCCACTCTAGCACCAGTAAAGATTGAAGCATCCCTTTCAGTAACTTTCGCTCTTCTTTAACCTGTTGACAAGTCAAACACCTCAGAGTAAAGTCAACAGTATATATTTTTATTCCATCCCACCAGTAATACTCCCGAAGATCTATGTACATCTTAGTACTTCTAGGATGATGCTCTTCATTTCCTCAGTCCCTTTCCCCTCCTCTGTTTGTTTATTCCAGCTGCTGTACAACATTGGATCTCTCGGAGGGTCCTTCAATCGGTGGTTTTTTGTGTGGTGGGTGGATAATTTGGTTTTTGTGAAAGAGGACACTGATCCAGTGTTGAGAGGATGGATGCTGGCTCTTTCTCTCAAGCTCATGTTTCGTGTTCTTCTTTGTGGTTTCTCAGTTTTAAAAGATGGGGTTTTTAAGGTGATGGTGTTTCTTTTGCGGTTGTTTCTTATTCATGGTGAATCCTTGTTTCGTTTCTTGGATCTTCTCGTGATATTCTTGGGAACATTTATGGTTCTTCCTATTATTCTTGAGGAGATGAACTCCAAATCTGCTTGTGTTTTAGTGGGTTGTGATTTGTAAAGGCATGGTGTTGCCGCCTATCAGCCTTTACGTTTGTTTCCTACGATCTATGATTTTTGTGGTGATGCTGTGGACATGATGATGGCATTCTGGATTCTATAGTTGGTGATATGGTTCCTCTTTGGTGGGGAGCTTGTGATGGCGATGCCTCTGGATGGTGTTCTCAAGCGTTTCGAGGTTACGACTGCGGTAGTGAGGGCTGGTGGGCTCTTGTCGGAGATTCAGACGGTTGATGTTGCGGTGATTTCGGGGACGCGGATCGAGGAAGCTCGTTGATTGCGTCTCATCGATCATTGTGTGGTGATGGTTTTTTGGTATTTTGATTTTTGAATTGTGCTTATGTTGTGGATTGGTCTCTGGTATGCGGGTTCCATGACCACCATTGATGATGTTGTGATTTGGTCTCTGGTTTGCGGGTTCCATGACTGCCGTTGATGATGTGGGATCCTGGTTTGTATGGATACCAGTTACCCATAAACCGGCTTTTTAGAAAATGGAAAAAATGGATTTCGGCAATCATTATCAAAATTAAAATCATAAAACTTACCATTCTGAACCAAATATACCTTTATCTACAACTCACTATCTTCCTTTTACCCTTTCTCAATTCTGTATGATAGATATGATTTAACTAACACCTGAAACAAAATAAAATAATTTCCCACACCAACAACTTCTATTCTAAAGTTCATAAAATCAAAAACCAAAGGATCTCATTCCAAACATAACATGGTTAATGAATCATTACTTCTTCAACTCAAAGCATCAACCACTTTATTTTCTTTTACTAGATGTTAAAGGATCATGAAATCATAATACTTGATTAATTCTATCCATATACACTATCTCATGTTCAATTATTTCTGAGTAAATATATACTTTAAACTTTTGTGGTCAATATATATTTCACATTTTACTCCATACAGATGATGCCTCCAAATTTTTAAAGCAAAAATAACAGCAACTAATTACAAATCATGTTTATAGAAATTTAACTCATAAGGTTTCAACTGACGGAAGCATATGCAATTAACTAATCATTATGCATAAGGACACAACCAAGTCCTTTAAACAAAGAATCACTATAAATACAAAACTCACCATTTCTAGAAGGTAGTTCCAAAACTGGAGCATTCACCAATATTCTTTTCAATTTCTGAAAACAATCATCACATTCTTTTGTCCAAACAAACTTAACACCTTTTCGAGTTAACTTAGTCAGTGGTCTAGATAACCGTGAAAAATTATCAACAAACCTCTAGTAATAACCTACCAAACCAAGAAAACTATGGATCTTGGTTATATTTGTGGGTGTTGGCCATTCTTCAACAACTTTTGTTTTAGCATGATCAATAGTTATGCCATTTTTTTAAACAATGTGAACAAGGAAAGAAATTTTTTGTAACCAAAACTCACACTTGTGGAATTTCCCATACAGTTTCTTTTCTTTTAAGGTTTTTTAAGACAAACCTTAAATGACTTTCAAGATCCTCATTAATTTTAGAATAAACCAAAATATCATCAATGAACACAACCATAAATTTATCCAAAAATTCATGGAAAATTATATTCATAAGATCCATGAATACAACAGGTGCATTATTTAACCAAAAAGGAATAAATAAAAATTCATAATGGATATATCTAGTACGAAACTCAGTCTTCGGAATGTATGATTCCTTTAATTTCAACTGATGGTACCCCAAACTCAATTCAATCTTTGAAAAATACTAAGCTCCCTGAAGTTGATCAAATAAATCATCGATATGAGGAAAATGATACTTGTTCTTAACAGTGATGTTATTCAATTCTCTATAATCAATGAAAAGTATCATTGAACCATCTTTATTTTTAACAAAAAAGATAGAATCACCCCATGGTGATGTTCTAGGTCAAATGAAACCACTACATAATAAATCATGTAATTGATTCTTTAAATCTAAAAGTTCAATTTGAGACATTCAATAAGGGGGTTTTGAAATTTTATTAGAATCATGAACTAAGTCAACAATAAATTATACTTTATGATCTAGTATAATACTAGGAAAATCATTAGGAAAAAACATCAAGATACTCATTTACCACTAACACATCATTAATCTGAACAGTACCTTTGTTTTCAACAATATGTGCAAGGTAACATTCATTTCCATCTTTTACTAGTTTCTCAGCTTCTTCACATGTTATCAAAAGTAAAGGTTCATTCTTTTATACAAACTAAAATTCTTTCTAAAAAGAAATAACTTTAGCTCTGCATTTAATCTTAGCATGATAAACAGAAATCCAATCCATACCCAAAATAACATCAAACTCTATTAGAGGCAAAACTATAAGGTTTTCAAGTAGATTATTTCCACACACAATGATATAAAGGTTTTTATGATTTATTTTTGTCTCAACATTTACCCCAAGTGTTTTTACCATAATTTCTGGATTCATATCTTGAGATGACATTCCTAATTTATTAGAAAAATTCTCATAAATGAAAGAATGTGTAGACCCCAAATCAAACAACACATTGGAATAATATGAACAAACAAACAGTGTACATGATACAAGTTCATTTGATGGCCAAACATCTGCTGAAGTAGTTGAAAAGGATTTCACCACCCCTTTCTGCTTGTAGTCTGGCTGCTTTCTCTCAGTTGATTTCTTCGTTGGACACTCATTTTTATAATGACACATTTCACTGCACTTAAAACATTTTACTAACTGTAAATCAGATTTTGTCTTACCATTACCCAAATCTTTTTCGGTGCAATTACAAGCCTTATGTCCCATTTTACAACATCATTAACACTTAACAGAATTCAAAAGACATTCCCCATCATTATTTTTACCACAGTTTTTACAAACTTTAAACTTAAGTTTCTTACCATCAAACTTTTTTGAAGAGTTCTTCCCTTTCAACTGCCACCTTGACATCTTATTCTGTTGTTTGTCAAACGAACACTTGATCATTGAAAAAATCCATTTCCACCTTCTCCGCACATCGAATAAGTTTTTCATAACTTTTGAACTCATGGTAAGCTAAAGACTTTCGATACTTTAGTTGTAATCCTGAGTAAAAATGATTGATTTTACTATCAAGATCTCGTATGTAATTTGGAGCATACGTTGATAGTTGAGTGAATTTTTCTTCATAAGCAGCCACTGAGTGATCCTCCTGTCTCAATTCTGGGAATTTTTTCCATCCTAAGATGAAACACCTAAGGAAAATATTTCTCAATAAACATACCTTTTAATTCATCCCAATCAAGAGAATCAATCTCCTCATTATCCCTAATATTTTTCACCATAAACCACCACTGATCGACTTCACCTTCAAAATAGTAAACAACAAGACTAACCTTTTAATGTTATGAACACCCTATGACATCAAAAATATTCTCCAGTGCTTTAATCCACCCTTATGCTAGAATAGGGACAGGTGATCCTCTGAATGATGGGGGATGTTGCCTCAAGAAATGCTCCACTACTAACATGTTCCTCTGTAGTTGATCTTGTGGATCTCATGCATGGATAACAACACCATTTATAGCCTGAGTTAATTGTTCCTTCACTGCAAAAAATTGTTTAGTTCCAATTCTAACCATCTTAAGTTGCTGATTCGGAAGGTTGTCTTCCTCCTGATGTAATCCCATCATAGCTACCCTGTTTCCTATGTGGAAAACCATTCTAAACACAAAAATATCTTAGGTGAAGCAACATGATAATCTATAAATACTATATCATTTCAATATTACCATAAATTAATTTATGGACAGTAATTTAATAATATTCTAACTTATAAAGTTATCTAAACTGACCTCTGATACCAACTATAAGTAACCAACCTTAAAACATTACATAATCTTTAATTAAATGAATAATTCACATTGAGGATATTTTTAGGTTTAGAGTTTTAGAGATTTAGGCCACAACTATTACATTACATCTCAAAAATTACAAAGTAGACACTTCTACTAAGTTTCCATTTTATTCCTAAAATAAAAACTCTTGAAAAAAATAGTCATGTGTAGTTCCATGTTTTAGACAGCATGACTTTCCCTTGATCCCATACTCGACCCTATTCATCTTTAAGTCCTATGAAAAACATTTCAAAAATTTGGATGTGCTTAAAAAGCTCATTAAGGGTTATAAAAAAAATAAATAAAACATTAGTTCATAAATAAATACATAACATAAGATCTTTAACATACCTCATGAAATCATAAGATGTATGAATAACACATTGAAATCATAAATCATAAAGGTAACTTCTGGCATTCATATCATACATACATTGTAGCTATCACAGTTATGTAGGGAGTTACATTTGGAATACCCATCATAGTATATTACCTAAATCTCTTAGGAGAAACATTCACGTTTACCTCCTTCATGTTACCCAATGAATTGGAGATCTATCTCGGGATCACCCTTCCTAGGTTTATCATATAACTACCTGTATACGTAAACAATACCCAAGGACCATAATATAATCATAACACATAACATAAGCATAAAGGAAAGATAACATTCCCAAATTGCAATCACAATATATCTTTTCAGGATATTGAACAAGATATTGAAAAAAAAATCCAAAAACCATTTTCAATACCAAAATAAAAAAAAGATTATATGGTATTTATTTTTATTTTAAAAACATTGTGGATTTTTAAGGAAGCCAAAGATCAAATAATACTTATGACGGTAGAAAGGTCATTGTCACTGCATACGTTAAAAAACATTCTTTTTTTCATTTAGTAAAATGCCTCATAGAAAAATATTCCCTTTGAATGAAATGAAAAGTCAAAGGTGTTTATACATCATATAAAATAAATTCATATATAAAACAATATATTCCTCTATGAAAGTAGATTGAGACGAAGTCCCTTACCTCATGTCTGAATTGACCCGTTCATTCTTTAATATCATGAATAATAAACTAAAGTTAATTTATACTTGATTAAGAACTTTTTCATGTTTAATATTAATTTTATATTACTTATTACCATGTTATAAAAATTATGTAATCATTTAAGTTAATAATGGTCATTTTGATGATATTTGGTACTTGAGTCAAAAATGAACTTCTTATATTTACAAGGTCTTTATGTGGTCAAAAGTCCATTATATACAGAATTATATTAATTTTTTAGATGTAATAAATATATTATATATACATTATATATATGTATTTATAACAGTACATAAAATTTGGAGATAAGAAATGAAATTCACTGTTTATGGAGACGATAAGCTATACGTACACATGAACGCTACATTCATTCATATTTCATATTTTAATGGAATGAAAGAATAATGATATAAATGTACAGCATAATTACAATATAAAATCATATATCATTTCATTAACTCTATCGTTTATACATTCCACATAAGGAATGAATGAGTCTTATCACTTTGAGGGGGTGGTAGTCCGCACTTCCCCAAATGAGATTATCGTATTTAACCACTATAGAAACCATAAAGGTATTCTACAAATGATAAATACAGAAGTATAGAATAAATATAAATATAATATATATCACATATAAATATATTTCTATCTTAATTTCCACCATAAGAGATGGTAGGAGATAATTTAACAATCATTGTTTCGTGAGGTGTTAGTTCACCGTCCATAGAAACCATATGTTCTTTACCCATTTTATGGATGTGTGTGTAAGTTGTTTTAAAATGATTCTCATAAAAAAAAACCTATTATATTTAGGATAATGGTTTTGTTATAAAATAAAGGAATAAAAAGTGTTTGTGGGGTTGGATAAGGAAAATAAAACAAACGAACTTAGGAGAAGACATTACCTTTAAATCAGGTATCTCCTTTTGGGTTGAACCACAAGGTTTACTTGAATTTCCTTCTTACTAGGGGTATGCTTCTAAGAGGAAGAGAGGGATGTAGGTATATTAATTTGGAAGAGTTTGTATGGGCCAAGTGGAATGAGATGTGTGAGTAATGGGTTAGATGTGAGGGCTTTTTATAAGGGGGAGGAGGGGCTCTTTAAAAAAGTGTGAAAATATTATTTTATTATATAATTATTTTCAGTTTCTAAATGTCAAAAACTTATTAAAGTCAAAGATAAGATGATTCATGTTATAAATAAAATCATCCATTAATAATTTGGTAGGTTTTGGATATTATTGTAATCTTTATATTCTTATTTATTTAAATCATTTATTAATGAGGTAAACACTGCATCATTATTGTGTCATAAATAATATAATTTATTTGATGTCTAAAAATTATAAAAAAATACTATGATGTAAGAAATATTTTTATATTTCAAATGAATATTTATAGTCCAAGATATAACTTATATAACCATATGTAAATATTTATTTACTAAAAGATATTTGTTTAAGTCATTTTTTCCTTTACTTTAAGTTAATTAAAATAAAGTCTCATTATCACTCCCAAGTGGCCCCATGGGGTCTCAAAATCGACCCAATGATTCACATGGGTGGATATGTATCACACAATAGTATTAGGACACATGTTAGGGTAATTGGTCATTATTATAATATTATTTTTACCCTTAATTACCAGATTTACCTTTTAACTTTGGTAAATAAAATATTTATTGAAGTAAATATTCATAATGTCTAAAAATAAAAGTTACCTATTTAAAAAATTTGGACCTCCGGATTACAATTATGGAATCAACTTTTCCGAATTCAAAACACAAAAGTGGAAGGAATTAATTGAAAATTAATTCCCACTGTCAAAACAAAAAGTGTGTTTTTAGGAAATAACTATCAAAAGATTGACACTTGTTTATGTCCAATTTCAATGAGAAATTACTTATAATGACCAAAATTGGATTAAATTGTAAAAATATAATCTAATTAGACTTTAAAAACAATTAAAAAGATAATCTAACCATATAAATTAATTAGATTAAAAAACAGTTTTGAATTAAAATACAGTATTTTCCACTATTCATCAAAAATTGAATTTTATCAGAAAAATACCAAAATTTTACCCAAAGTAAATTTTGATGTCCAGATTATAAATAAGGATTTTATTTGGTCAAATAGAACATATAAAAGTGACCAAATTAAAATTTAAATAGGGTTTACAATTAAAAGGCGGTAAATAGACCTTTTAAAGAATATTAGAGTATTTATGCTTAAAATTAGTTTAATTCACATTTTAAGCCTCTAACCTTTATTGGATAAATGTAAAAACATTTAAAAAACATGTATAATCATATTTTAGTTAGTTTTATTCATTCCTTCCAATACAATGACTAAGTGTTAACCACCATTTAAAATAATAATATTATATTATTAGTGTGCAACGTAATATTTCAATGAAACACGTTGTTGCGTATCGGGCATGCCATTGAACATAACATCCCATTTAAAGAAAAATTAACATTTAATTCCAAAATATTAATAGATATAAAAATTTTATATTTCTTTATTTACCTGGGATGTTACAATTTACCTTCTTTACATAATGATCATTGAAAAAATGGAAATTTTTCTCATGCTTACCTACGATTTATCGTCTCTATGACTATAACATAGTTAATTTTTAATAAACATAATTAATTATTGGTTTTAAAAGTA
This sequence comes from Viscum album, assembly GCA_963277665.1. Lineage (NCBI taxonomy): Eukaryota > Viridiplantae > Streptophyta > Magnoliopsida > Santalales > Viscaceae > Viscum > Viscum album. Next base: position 448,816,372 of record OY728165.1, read on the forward strand.
TAAATAATTAATAAAAATAATAATTATGACACTATTATTATTAAATATATTTTTAAATAATGACCTCTTTGAACATAGTCAACCGACCAAATCTATTTTTGATATATAAGGCGAATACTGTTAAAATTATGAAGTAAACTTAATTAATTAACTGTGTATAGAATTTTAATAATTGAAATAAAATAAATATTAAACTTTGTAAATATTATAAAATAAATAAATAATTAAAATATTTATATTATCCATGAAGATAATGAATATACGTAATGAGTCAGACTCAAGGTAAGGTACATCATCTCAATTTCTTTTGTTGAGGCATATTTTGTAGTTATGAATCTATATTCTTTTATAAGGTGTATATACATCCATAAATACATGTTATATATTTTATTTATCTATTATAATAGTATATAATGTTTTTCAATGTTATTATTTCTTGGGGATTACAAATCAAATGTTTCTGATGTTTTGTTTTAATAAAAAACCATCATTTAATGTTTTCCTTTAAACTCTCTTTATTTTCAATGAGTTTTTTTAAAATGATTTAAAAAATTTAATTATATGGAAATAGTAGTTTTATAAAGAAATTTTTTTCTATATTCTAATGTTTTAAAAAAATGAATCTTCATAGATAATGTTTGAATTTCATTACAAAAAACATAAGGAATGTTCTATTTTGTCATATATGATGATTTTGACTTTTCCTAACACAATAAAAATTATTTTAAGTTCGGATTCCTTTAAAAGATTTCATTTTTTTCTTCAATGAAAAATCTTCTATCCATTTTTATTATTATTTTGGTATCGAAAATGAATTTTGAAAATAAAAGCGTATTTTGGTGTTGAAATGGGTTTTTAAAAGAAAAGAGTTTTTGGTATTGAAAATGGGTTTATAAAAGAAAGGGGTATTTTGATATTCAAAAGTGATATCCATTTGATTTTAAAATAGATTTTTAAATGTTTTATGATTAAAAAGTGTAAGCCTAAAATGTTTTATTCATGATATAGTACTTGATCATTATATGGGAAATGGGTGAGATAGATACAGATTATATGATGAGATCATTGAGATAGTACCGAGTGATATAATATATATTTTATGATGGGAACACCTAGATAACATTTAGTGAGCCATATATAGCTTATATATTGGGCTTTTTATATTGAACTCTATTACATTGGGTTTCTTTATATTAACATGAAAAAAGGAGGGAGTTACCCGAGGGTTTATCCCATGTATTTAACCAAGAACTAGATACTTATCATACATGTTTAAAATGGGTTATGATTATGATTATCTATGTTTACTAAAGGGTTTTTATTTTCTTCCAATTGGTGTTAATGATTTTTCTTCGAGAAAAAGTGTGATTTTTTTATATGAAAATTATTTATTTGTATATCTCAGAAAATTGATATAAAGGTAAAATATTTATTGGGTTTTTATAGTTATTAATAGACTAATGATTTTCATTATTTTTAGGTACCTTACTTATCTTTTTTTTCTAATCCCATTTTTAAAATGTATTTCATGGGGTTTAAGGATGAGAAAGGGAAAGGAAGAAGTGAAGTTAAAATTCATAAAATTTTTACATGAATAGAAATCATGATTTATTTAAAAAAATTTACATTAAGGAAAAATGGATACTAATCATAATTGTCCACTTTTTAATATATTTCTTTTATGTATGAGTTATGAACTAATTCTCTAAAAAACTAAACTTGAAAAGATCCTAAAAGTGAAAGAAAGTGAATTCTTGACTAAAAATCATGATAATGTTATGTTTAAAGTTAGATAATTATAATAATATATATATATAAAGATTCTACTAAATAAAAATGTATTAATAAATTATTAATAAAGTAAAACTCAATTTTTAATAAATTCATTTTCTTCTTCATAAAATACCTTTTCAAATTTCAGTTTTATTTATTTTGTGATATAATATTATAATTTATTTCTATAAATTTTAGAAATAGTATTTAAAAAAGGGATATAATTTTTGAAATAATCATATCTAAAATATATTAAGATGAATATTTGGTATTTTTCTTGAAAATTGGGATTCTCTAGTGAATATTAAAAATAATGATTTTTTTCTTTGAAAATTTTATTTTTTTTCAAGATTTTACAAAGTTAAATTATATTTTAAAATGGTTTAAAAGTAAATTTATATATCTTATATCTAATTAAGTTCATTAGAATTAATTTTATGGTTGAATTTGTTATAAAAAATTATTATACTTAAAATGTTATTTTTCTGAAAAACTATTTTTCCTTACATTTTGTATTTTTATGTAAAATTAATATTTTCCATTTATAGAAATTTAATTTTGAAAAATAAATTCCATATTTGGAATAGTGAGGTCACATGTTTGGTAAATAATTCCCATTTATTTTTTTCTATTATTTATAGTAACCTTGTTAAATATTTTTCACCTCGATAAGGGTAAAATTGGTAAAATATGGTTAAAACATTTGGAAAAATATTTAAAATTTTACTAATAATTGACATTTTATGATTGAATGGAAGGAGTACATATATTTCCATACATGTCTTCAATATATGGCCTCTTGGTTCCATATTTTTTTATAACCGTTATATTATTTTAAGAAATGAATAAATAAAAAATTTCACTCTCTTGACATTAATATCTCAAATTTCTTACATAAAGATAAAATCAGGATATGTTTGGTTATAAATTTTTGTTTTGAATAAGAATTAATTTTTTTATCATGTTAATTTATTTTTAATTTATATTGATTTAATATTTATCTTAAATTCTTTCAATACACGAATAGAGTACTTATTAAATCAATAGATAAATAAAATTAATGATTTCAAAAGTATTAATTATAATACATTTTTTATGAATTATTATTTTACAATTTTTTTAAATAAATATACCATATTATATATGTGATAAGTGTTTATATTTTAATATCTGTATTGTAATTTTGTTTTCAAAGTCAAATTAAATGAATAGGTCCAAATATAACATTAATGATATTTTATAATAAATAATATTTTATTAAATAATTTAAAATTCATAAAAATACCATCATTCACAAAGTGAATGGGATATGGTTTAACATATCAACCATGGTCCATTTATTGGTATCTTGTCTTTTTATTCTAAAATTGTTAACCCTTAAAAAGTATAAAACTTTTATATTATGTTAATTGTCAAAAAGTTTAATATGGGACTAAAACAAATATATAAGGGTTAAAAAATCACCTAAACTTGTTAAAAATTTATTATATGAGTGGATTTGACCTTATAAACCCCATATAAAAAAATTTATCAATTTTTAGAAACATTATTATAAAAATTAATTTATATTAATCTCACTCTTTAAGTAATTCCAAGAGTTCCCCTCCCCTCACTTATAAAAGGTCACATATTATCCTCTTTTAGTTACACATTTTGAGCCTTCAATATCATTCATATCCTACCATAATACCTTTATATATTCCTTAACCATGTCCAATAGATTATATTATTTCCAAAATACCATCCTTTGAAGGCTTAAGGTGTAAGCCAAAGAAGGTTTTTCAATGAAGAGGTATATCTCTTAACCGAGAATTTTCAATATTATATATTTTTATAACTACTATAAAAAGGTATCTACCATCATGACCCATCCTCGGGGCCCGTAACGTGACTAACCCAAGCCCACCTTCCATAAGCCAGGGGCTGGAGAATAGCACCAAAGGCGTAATCCTTATAAAAAGGGAAGAAATTGCATTTTAACCTGTAACACACACACACACAGCCTGAACACAAGCAAAAGAGTACGTAAATGAAAATAAACACTAAGTAAAACTATATACAAAAGTAAGTGATGAAAGGAAAGGGGCTGAAAATACAAGCCCAATAGTAAAGTACAACAACTGTAAAGCTAGTACAACTGCAGGAAGGTAAACAGCAACTACTGAGTCTTCCTCTGGGAATCCCACCTGAAGGGTGGGTACAGATGGCCTCCTCAGCACCCCAGGTTCGTCCGTTCGCTCTGAGTACATATCGCCAATTGGTCCACCTCCATGTACCATCTAGCTCTACAACTCTCTTCCTCGATCAGTTTTGTCCGTCATCTGCAACCAACACAATGATGTGCGGGCATAGCCCATGCAGGGGTGAGTAAAATGATACTCAGTAGGGGACCTTGAGACCCCCGAAGGTCTCCCAGAATCCAAAAAGGATAAACCAGAGAAGAAAGATACAATCACAAATTATCAACCAACCCTACTTAGGTATATGCCCATACATATAACTAAGTTATCAATCACAGTTCGACTCCAACTCTTGAGACCAATCACAACCTAGTCCACACAGGAAGTAAAGACAATCACCTTGAAGATAAATGATTGAAGTCAAGACTCATATCACACAGGTATACATCTTTCGTATAGCGATAGAGATGATCTGATGTAGTCACTAATTCATCTAAGCTGTCAGACCCACATAGGATACAGGAACAGAAGTCACAACTCTTGGAGCCACGGAGGATCCTGGTACATTAGTCATCGTTGTCGAACCCAAAGTGGATTTGGTTCATTAGTCATCTTTGTCAAACCCACATAGGATTCCAGTTCAGTAATCATCGCTCTCAAACCCACGTAGGATTCCGATCCAGTAGTAATCGCAGCCAGCTCTAGGGTTCCCGCACACAGCACGCCTGATTTCGATAGGGTCCGCTCCTTGAGTTAAGTTTTGATACATCAAATATAATTAATTCCTATGTTTATGTATCCCGTAGTTCCGTCTCATTATAATGAACCCAACGCGATAGACGACGCATCAATCGGACACCCGGTCTGAGAGTTATTGGCATTTCCGTTCCAAAGGCCCGATTGGATTTACCCTCATTCCAAACCCGACCATTTCCCAAAGTTTTCCAAAACTCACTTAGAGTATTTCAAAAGAACCTCCTCATCGCAAGGATCCCAATGTAGTAAATGGTACGTCGTTCGGACGTGCGGTCTTGAAGATATTCATATTTAAGCGAAGTCGGGCCCGGTCCGTCAAGCCCAGTGGGCTGGCGGTTCGGCCCGACCCAGCTCAGTGGGTTCGAACCGGCTGGGGGGTTGGCCTGGTCCGGTTTGGAGGGTTCAAGCCGGATGGGGGGTCGGCCCGACCAGGTGGGTCGCGTCCCACCCGCGGACCTGGCCTGAACTGCGGGCCAGTTCGGTTCTCCCGGTGGCGCCAACCGGCACCAACCCTTCTGCCCGGCCGGCCGCAGCCGACCGGTTCTGCCCGGCGAACGGGTCCCACACAGCAGGCCGCAGTTCTCCTCCGCGGGGCTCCTGCGGGCACCGCAGTCTTCCAGCCCAACCGGCCGTAGTCAGCCGGTTCACCCATCCAAGCGGCCCACGGTTGCGGGCCGCGTCTCCTCCGTGCGTCACCTGCAAATGCCATGGTCCATCATCCTGGATAGAAATAGCCGGCCAGTTCTTCGGCCCGATCAACCGGTGGATGCGGGACGCGGTTTTCCTGCACGCGGTCGGCGTGCGACCACCTCCTCTGGTCGCCGCCACCTCCGGTCGCCGCCGCCTCTTCTGACTACCACGGCCTGCATGGCTGCGGCCTTCTTCCTCCTGTGCGGAGCGACGACACCACTCCCTACCGGCTCCACCTCCATTTTCAACACAAACAAGAATCAATGGAGGGTCGTTAAGCCGTGTTCATTTGGCCCGCACCCTCTGCATTAGGTGATAACATTTTGGCCACCATCATTCCAAAATAAATGTTGATGTTCATGGATATAATTCTTACATAAAAAGAAATAATTCAAATTTCCCCTACCTCAATTCAAGATACGTTGTCATAGTCGCGGAAGACGGTGTCGCGGAAGACGGACATCGTTTCGTCAACGTCATAGGGAATGACGTTGTCGTTGGCGGTGTTCTGTGTAGGTGGCATCTTCCTTTTCTTTCCCTGGTTGGAAAGAAAGAAGTCGCGACATCGTTCTTCGATGGAAAAATGGCGTTCTTCTTATTCTTCGTGGGAAGAAGGCTCTCCCTATTTCTCCTTAGTTCTCCCCAAAAAGTTTATGCCTACCCAAAATAAGAGAATATCATCCCTCATTTTAATTTTGGAAAAAGTGAATTCAAAAGAATTAAAGCACTCCAAATAATTAATTAAGTTGATTCACTTAATTAATTTGATGTAGTTGGAAAGAATTTCAAAGGTCTCAAATAATTAATTACATGAGTGTGTTGGCACATTAATAGGAAGTCCAAGAGTTTAAAGGGGGTTCAAGGGGAGTTGAAGGGTTTCAGCTCGTGTGGGCCCCACCAAAAAATATCCTCCCATGGGAGGTTATGTGGGGGTTGGCCCCACCTCCAACCTACCTTTGGAGAAAAAAACACCACCCAAATAAAAATTATTTCACACATTAATTTTTATTTAATTTTGAGAATCCCCAAAAATTAACTTCCACTCCCGATAAAACGCAACTGCGGTAAAAGTACCCTTAATTGAATACTGGTGCTGTGAGTTCATTGGTGTCCTCAGATTTTAATTCTAACCACTAGTTCAAAAGATATAAAAACCCGCATGTATGTTTACTGAACACACCCAAACAAAACTTTAGAAATTGATTCCGGGCACACCGGGCCTCAGAATCAGGCACTGTCAGAAACTTCGGACTTGTAAAATTACCATGTATTTAAGAAAACAATTTTAGAAGGATTTTCTAGGTCTTTACATTCTACCCACCTCAGGACTTTACGTACCCATAAGCTACAACACATACTAAGGGAACAAATGGGGGTACTGATCATGTATCTGAGCCTCCCGCTCCCATGTGATCTTCTGGAGGTTCCCGTGCTGCCAGCGAACGCACACCAAAGGAATCGACCATCCATGCAGGACCTGCTCTTGTCGATCCTCAATCTCCATTGGAACCTTCATGAAATCTTCCCCATTGTCGATTTATAGCTCTCCATTGTCGATTAAGTGGGACGGTTCATGCACGTATCTCTTTAGCTGAGATACGTGGAAGATGTTGTGCACCTGGTGCACGACCCCGTCGAGGTGAGACCCATAGGAAGACGTGGTTGCCATTCTCGAACTCCAGTGGTCTCCATATCCTCTTATCATAGGACTTATATCTACTATGTGTAGTCTTCATCTGCTCCTAGATGATCGGAACCTTCTCCATTGTAGCCTACACCATCTCTGGTCCTACAAGTGCTGACTCCCCCATGTCAGTCTAGCACAGAGGCGATCTGCAAGGTCAGTCGTACAGTGCCTCATAAGGTTCCATCCTGATCATGGAGTGGTAGCTGTTGTTGTACACAAACTCCACCAGGGGTAAGTTATCCTCCCAGCTGCAACTAAAGTCAAGGACACATGCACGGATCATGTACTCAAGAGTCTGAATGGTCCTCTCAGTCTGACCATCCGTCTGAGGATAGAAGGCGGTGCTCAAGCAAAGTTGTATCCCAAAAGCCTCTTACAACCCCTTCCATAGCCGGGAAGTGAAACGAGCATCCCTATCAGAGACTATCATCGATGGCACACCATGAAGTTATACGATCTCTTGTACATAGAGGCGTCCCAAGATCTCTACTGAGCCCTGCTCTCTGATCGGTAGGAAGTTTCCTAACTTGGTGAGTTGATAAAAAATCACCCAGATAGATTCATGTCCTTTGGATGTACGTGGAAGTCCCATCACGAAATCAATGGATATCTTGTCCCACTTCCACTCTAGGACCTCTAAGGGCTGAACCAAGCCTGTTGGAACCTGGTGCTCCGTCTTCACTTGCTGACAATTGAGGCATCGCGAGACAAACTCTGCTACCGCCATCTTCATACCCGACCACCAGTGATATCGTCTGAGGTAATGATACATCATCGCCACTTCTGGATGTACCACTAGAGGGGAATTGTGGAACTCCCTCAACACCTCCTCCTTTATTTAAATTGGTACCATGGTACATTCTCTGAAGAGGATGACATGATCCCCACCTTCAGAAAACCCATCAGGTTCTAGAACTAAGGTTATATGAGCATGTCACATCTCATAGTCAACATCCCCACATTGCGCCTACCTAAATCGCTAAATAAGTGGAGGAGTGACTGTGAGAGACTGCAGAAAGGCTCCTCCATCTCTATCCACAAAGGATATATATAACGCGGCCAGCTGCTATGTCGCCTCTCCTAGAAGCTGAATACCTGATCTCCTGCTGAGAGCATCTGCTACAATGTTCCCCTTCCTAGGGGTATAGACTATCTCAAAGTCATAGTCCTGGAGGAACTCGAGCCATCGCCGTTGTCTCAGGTTTAGGTCCTTCTGCGATAAGATGTACCAGAGACTCTGGTGGTCAGAGTAGACTGTAAAACGCTCCCCCATCAGATAGTGCCGCCACATCTTCAAGGTGATGACCAATGCTGCTAACTCCAGGTCATTGGTAGCATAGTTTTTCTTGTGCTGTCTCAACTGCCGAGAACCACATGCGATCACTGCTCGCTCCTACATCAGGACACACCCGAGTCCATTCCCTGATGCATTGTAGTAAACTACGTACCCTACGCCCTCGTCTGATAGCCTCAATATGGGCGCACTAGTCAATCTTTGACTCAGCTCTTGAAATCTCTACTGGAATCTATCTGACCACACGAAGGATTTCCCATTCTTTGTCAATGCTGAAAGTGGTGCTACAACTCTAAAAAAGTCTGGCACAAATCTTCGATAGTAACTAGCCAGTCCTAGAAAACTCTGCACCTTCATCACACTCCTGGGTGGCTCCCAAGCAAGTACTGTCTCGATCTTCGCTAGGTCCACTGAAACTATAGCCTCTGAGATGATTTGTCCTAGAAAGTGAACCTCTTGAATCCAGAACTAGCACTTAGAGATCTTACCATAAAGCTGGTTATCTCAGAGTGTGTCCAGCACTACCTACAAATGGTAGGTGTGCTCCTCCTTAGTAGTCGAGTAAATCAGTATGTCTTCGATGAAGACTATAACAAAGCGATCGAGGTAAGGCTATAAGATCCTGTTCATGAGACTCATGAACACTACTGGAGCATTGGTTACGCTGAAGGGCATAACCAAGAACTCGTAGTGGCCATACCGACACCTGAAGGCCATCTTCTGCACATCCTCGTCTAGAACTATGAGCTGGTGATAGCCTGACCTAAGGTCTATCTTCAAGAACCATCATGATCCCTTGAGATGATCAAATAGGTCATCAATCCGCGGGAGTGGGTACTTGTTCTTCACGGTCACCTGATTCAGGCGATGGTATTCGACACACAGTCGCAAGCTCCCATCTGCCTTCTTGGCGAACAAAATTGGAGATGTCTAGGGTGAAACACTGGGTCGGATAAATCCCTTCCCCTGTAAGTCCTCCAGCTATACTCATAGATCAAAAATCATGGTGGGAGCCATCCGATATGCTGGAGTAGATATCGGTGTTGTCCTGGGGTACAAGTCAATGTAAATGTCTACCTCTCTATGAGGAGGTAGTCCAGGAACATCATTAAGAAAAACATCAGTGTACTGATCCCCCACAACAAGAAAACTCGGACTCAGCACAACAACCGATCCGAGGATGAGACTATCCAAATGATGCATGATTGGATGCTATCTCCTCTGTATAAGTCCATCCTATGCTGATAAGGCCCCCTTCTCGTCGGTGAAGGTGAACCTGGTCCCATCCATGCAGATACACTGCACATTGAACCTAATACAGTTAATCTGAGCATGAATTATGGATAACCAGTCATACCCAAGATGGCGTTGTAAGGCCTCAATACCGGTACAAGAAGATCCCAGCCGAAGCTCTCGCCTCCTAGAGTAAGCTCAGACTTCTGGAACCTGTGCGTAATCATCGAGTCTACTCCTGTAAGAGTCTCTAGCCGCAAGGATCGAGCCAACGACTCCGTCGGAATCTACGAGCTCTGAACGAGGGCAGTGGAAATAAAATAATGACTCACACCTGTGTCTATAAGTACCGAAACAAGGGTGTAGTAGACACAGATAGTAACTTGAATCATCTCATGTGCACCGTGGTCGTAGGCCTCGACTACTTGGAGCTGATCCCACCTCTGTCTACCGGTTCCCTATGGTCGGGGTGGACCTCCTGGTGGTGGTGGTGGTAGAGCCACGAACCATCATCCATTACCTACTGCTCAACCAACTCCTCTTCCACATCTTCCTGCTCCTAGCGGACCACCACGGTCGAACCTTTTCCTCTACCTGGGAGGTCCCTCTACTAGATACTACTCATCTGCATGGCAGGTCGGGCAATCATGAGCCATGTGGCTCTGCCCGCTACATGAATAGCACTGCATGTTCCTCGTATAACTGGCTCTGTCATGTGTGGCCCGCACAACCAAACCTGTATCCTAGGGTCGCCCACCTGATGGCCTGGTCTGCTTGGACCTCTGCGTCATCTGTCTATTGCTGGCTGCAAAAGACTCCGTTACGTGTCGCCCTGTGGTGGGTCTCGCTGCTAGTGACTGCTCAGCGAGAAAACTCTCCACTAGAAGTGCTCGCTACAGCACCCCCTCCTACGTTGGAATGCTGAGAGGAATCGTCAAAGCCTTGATCTCATGCCTGAGTCCCTACTCGAAGGTCCAGGCCCTGAAGAATGGGTCCCGTACCATATCCGTGGAGTATCACAAGAGGTCAGTGAACCTCGCTGAGTATTGAGCTACTGTCATGCTGCCCTGCTGCAGATGAAGTAACTCCTGCTTCCACACCACACGAAGGGTGGCTAGAACAAACTCTGAGCGAAATAGACTCTCAAAGTCTGTCCATAGTAATGATGCCTCGTAATGCACCTAGAGCATCAGGCTCCACCATCTGCATGTTGCTGTATGAAAAATACTCACGATAAGGATGACTATGAGGTCGGCTGGTGTCCCTACCAACCTCAATACTCTCACGACAGCCTCCAGCCAATCCTTAGCTGCCTGTGGGTATGTCACTCCCCAGAACCTGGGTGGCCTCTGGTGCTGGAACTCATGAAACGCACTCAGGTAGCGTTCACTCTCTACTGATAGAGCTAGTGATATCGGTGGCCCAATGGGTAGTGGTACCACTGGTACCTCCGCTGTGATGGGGCCCTACACCGAGGCCTCGTCGCTCGGTGGGCTACCATCTTGTACATAGCTAGGAACCCTAGCTGGCTGCCTTCGTGGGGCCATCCTGAAAAGAAAAAGGTGAGACACTGTTAAAATAGTATACCTGGTGAGCTAACACAAAGTAATCACAAAGAAAACTTTTCAAAGGAACACACACGCAATCAGTGTTTTTGTGAACTGAGTCAGATATCAGAAGTCAGAGTCCTAGTGTATGGATACGTTAGCCTCCGCACCAACACCAGTTACCCTAAACTAATAACCACACCCAAAACACTTAACACTATTGCTGTTAAAAGAATCAGAGTCTAAGTTCTATGGTAGAACCGACTTCTCTGATACCAATTTGTCACGACCCGTCCTCGGGGCCCATGCCGTGACTACCCCAAGCCCGCCTTCTATAGGACAAGGGCTGCCGACTAGAACCAAAGGCATAATCCCTATAAAAAGGGAAGGGAATTGCCTTTTAACCTATAACACACACATATCCTGAACACAAGAAGCAGAGTATGCAGTTGAAAGTAAACACTAAGTAAAAATGTATATAAAAGTAAGTACTGAATGGAAAGGGGTTGGAAATACAAGCCCAACCATAAAGGACAACAACTGTAAAGATAGTACAACTACAGGAAGGTAAACAACAACTACTGAGTCGTCCTCCAGAAATCCCACCTTAAGGGTGGGTACAAATGGCCTCCTCAGCACCCCAGGATCATCCGTCCGCTCAGAGTACATCTCGAAAAGTGGTCCATCTCTGGGTACCATCTAGCTCTACAACTCTATTAATCAATTAGTGTTTTCCATCATCTACAACCAACACAATGATGTGCGGGCATAGACCGTGTAGGGGTGAGTATAACGATACTCAGTAGGGGACCCCGAAACCCCCGAAGGTATCACAGAATCCACAAAGGATAAACCACAGAAGAAAGATACAATCACAAAGTATCAACCAACCCTACTTATTTATATGCCCATACATATACCTAAGTTATCAATCACAGTTATTCTCCAACTCTCGATCCCAAGCACAACCCAGTCCACAGAGAAAGTAAAGTCAATCACCTTGAAGATAAATGATTGAAGTCAAGACTCAGCTCACAAAGGTATAAATATTTCGTATAGCGATAGAGATGATCAAATTTAGTCACTGATTCATCTAAGCTATCAGACCCACATAGGATAAGGGACTGGGTAATCTATCAGACCCACATAGGATATAGGACCAGCTACTCTGTCGGACCCACATAGGATACAGGAACAGAAGTCAGAACTGTCGGACCCACGGAGGATCCCGGTACAGTAGTCATCACTGTCGAACCAACATAGGATTCCAATTCAGTAGTCATCGCTATAGAACCCACATAGGATTCCGGTTCAGTAATCATCACTGTCGAACCCACGTAGGATTCCAGTACAGTAGTCATCGCAGCTAGCTATAGGGTTCCCGCACACAGCACGCTAAATTCCGAGAGGGTCCGCTCCTCGAGTCAAGTGTCGATACATCAAATATCATGAAGTCATGATTTGATGTATCCCATAGTTCTGTATCATCAAAAGTAACCCAACATGACAGATGGTGCGTTAATCAGATACCCGGTCTGAGAGTTATTGGCATTTCCGTTCCAGGGGCCCAGTTTGATTTACACACGTTCCAAACCTGGCCACTTTCTAATGTTGTCCAAAACCTACTTAGAGTATTGAAAAAAGACCACCTCGTCGCGATGACCCCAGTGCCGTAGACGGCACGTCGTTCGGACGCGCTGTCTTGTACATATTCATATTTAAACGAAGTCGGGCCCGACCCGCCGGGTCCGACCCAGCTGGGGGTCAGCCCGACCCGGTTGGGGGGTCAACCCGGCCCGGTGGGGCGCGGCCCACCCGCGGACTCGGCCCATGATGTGAGCCAGTTCAGTTCGCCCAGTGGAACCAAGCCGCACCGCCCCTCCTTCCCGGCTGCCCATAGCCGGCCGGTTCTACACAGCGTGCACGGCCCGCATAGCGGGCCACAGTTCTCCTCTGTGTGACACCTATAGGGGCCGCGATATTCCAGTCTAGCTGGCCGGTTCGCCCAACCAAGCGGCCTGTAGTTGTGGGCTGCGTCTCCTCCACGTGGCACCTGTGGGTGCCGCAGTCCACCAGCTTGGCCAATTCTTCATCCTGAGCGTCTCGCGGATGAGGGCCGCTATTTTTCTCCACGCGGCCGGTGCGCGACCGCCGCCTTCGGTCACTTCCGCCTCTGGTCGCCATCGACTCCGGTCACCACCGCCTCTTCCGACTGCCCCAGCCTGCATGGCCGCGACCTCCTTCCTCCAGCGTGGTGCGACGACACCGTGCCCTACCGGCTCCGCCTCCATTGTCAATGCAAAAAAGAATAAATGGAGAGTTGTCAAGCCGTGTTCGTTCGGCCCGCGGCCTCTGCGTTAGGTGATAACATTTTGGCCACCATAATTCCAAAATAAATTTCAAAGTTCGTTGATATAATTCTTACATAAAAATAAATAATCCAAATTTCCCCTACCTCGATTCAAGGTACGTTGTCATAGTCGTGGAAGACGGACATCATTCCATCAACATCGGATGGAATGACGTTGTCGTTGGCGACATTCTTTGCATGCAACATCCTCCTTTTCTTTCCCCATTTAGAAAGAAATAAGTCACGATGTTGTTCTTTGGTAGAAAAAATGGCGTTCTTTGTGTTCTTCATGGGAAGAGGGCTCTCCCTATTTCTCCTTAGTTCTCCCCACAAATTTTATGCCAAACCAAAATAAGAGAATATCATCCCTCATTTTAATGTTGTGAAAAGTGAATTAAAAAGAATTAAAAAACTCCAAATAATTAATTAAGTTGATTTACTTAATTAATTTCATGGAGTTGGCAACAATTTCAAAGGTCTCAAATAATTAATTACATGGGTGTGTTGGCACTTTAATGGGAAGTCCAAGAGTTTAAAGGGGGTTCAAGGGGAGTTGAAGGGTTTGAGCTCACGTGGGCCCCACCACAAAATATCCTCTCATGGGAGGTTATGTGGGGGATGGGACCCACCTCCAACTTCCCTTTGGAGGAAAAAAAACACCACCCAAATAAAAATTATGTCAAACATAAATTTTTATTTAATTTTGAGAATCCCCAAAAATTAACTTCAACTCCCGATAAAATGAAACTATGGTAAAGGTCCCCTTAGGAGAATACTAGAGCTGTGAATTCATCATTGTCCTCAGATTTCAATTATGAGAACTGGTTCAAAAGATATAAAAACCCGCACGTACGTTTACTGAACGTACCTGAATATAACTTCAGAAAAAGATTCTAGGCACACCGAGCCTCAGAATCAGGCGCTGTCAGAAACTGCGAACTTGTAAAATTCTCACGTATTTAAGAAAAAAAATTCCACAGGATTTCTGGTTATTTACATATATTATAAAATAATTAATTAAATATCTTGAATATACCTAATTTTTATTATAGTTATAAAATAACAATTATCCACCTTCTTCACTTCCATTGGAAAGTGATAACGTCGCTCGTGCATTTGTGTGGACTACCACCTCCACGAAGTGATGTGATTTGTTTTTTGATTTTTTGTATATATAGTTAGTAATTAGGGTAAAATTAATTAATATATATGAAATATATGATAAAATAACTATTATTTATAGGTGTATTATTATTTACCTTTCTTTAATTCCATCTGTCGAAAAGTGAAAATTGCATTCATGGTTTACATTTTTCCTACCGTCTCCATGATCTATGTAATTCGTTTTTATATCTATAAATTTTAGGGATGAATCTAATTTTATATATAATGAATATATATGATATTTATATAATGATTAAATTTATTGAGATTATGGAACTATTATCAATGTATAAGGAATGGGACTGTTGATTAAAAAAATCATGAAAAATATAGGATTTATCACCTAAAATAATGATTTTAATAAATAATTTTTAATACACTAGTGATAAGATATTATAATTAAATAATATATAATATAAAATATGTGATTAATATTATATAATAAATTATTAATAAATCTATATTTACATTATAAGAGGTTCAAATGTGCACATATAATGGCAAGACTCGAGGTAATGTATTTTCAACTAAATTTATTCTATTAGACACATGTCATATTCACCAGAAGAATCTATCAAGTGGTTTATAAAATAAAAATGAATTTATTTTATGATTTTATCAAAAAAATTATAAGGAATCACATATCCATCTTTTCTTATCTCTTTTATTAGGTTTTTATTCGAATGTCACTAAAGTGGTTAGTGGTTTACATTTCAATCCAATTTTAATCTATATTATCTATGATTAAATTTTCACTGCGGAAATTTTATGATCCTTATATGATAAATCCATTTAATATTCTTATCCCACGTATATTCATGGAGGTTTCTAGTAATATTATCTTTTTTTTTCTCAAAGGTAGATAATTTTTTTGGGAAACTGCTTTTGAAAAAAAATAGTCTTTATTTGTTCTTTGGTTGGGAATATTTTATTCCATGTACTTGATTTCAAGAACATTTTAATATTATAATTTGAATATTTAAATTCAATTTTACCCAAGTATGATTTTTTATACTTTTTTGAAGGAATATTATTTTCAATTTTATAATGAGGTACATTTTAATTTATACCAAAAATGTGAAAGGAATCTATGTTTTAACGTACATAACACTAATAGAATTTCCCACCTCTATGACTGAATAATGTTTTGAAGGTAAATTTTCAATTTTCTAAGGTAATTTTAAAAGAAAATGTTTTCTATAATATTTTTTAAATATTTTAAATATGTGAGTTGAAAATTAAAAGGGTATTTCCCCCAAGAAATATTCTAGTAATATTTGAACATATTTTTTTATCTATTATAAAATCATTTGATGTTACTTATGATTTACTGTGGATATGATTTGATGATACCACCATTATTATTTATCTAGATGATTTATGATTATGATGAATATTTTTTTATGAATCTAATTTATTTTTCTATGGGTTACTATATGATTAAATGATTAAATTTTTATGATACCCATTTCCATTCCATGAGTTATGATATGATGATACGATGAATGTTTTATAATCACATGGCACAAATATGTATATTTTTCATTATGTGATTGTTGGGAACAGAATTATATATCTCTATAATTTACTTAGTAATGTTTTATATCTCATGATATAATTATTGGAAACAATTCAAGGTGTTTGATCCATTATAGGAAACATGTGGGGATTCCTAGTCCACTATAGGAGACAAGAATTGATTCATGAGCCTTTATGATATGGGGAATAACTATTGATGCCTAATACACTATGAATTTATGGTCTCAGTAGTTAAATATGAAAAATGAATTTGTTTTTATGCCTAATGTGGTGTCACAGTTTTATTAAATAATTATGATATTAAATTATGGTTTATAATTTATTTATGATTTTTTATCAGTCTCTTGAATCATGAATTTTGAAATGATAGATTTTTCAACCATGAATCAAATTTATGATAACCAATGGGGTATGAAAATTTTACATTATGTTTATGATCTCATACGCTTATGATTATCTTATAATTTTATAAAATAAATGATTGAAATATCCCATGTTTATCCATTCTAAGCATATAATATCACTATTTATTATGTCTCCTTTCCCAAGATTATGGAAAATGTATTAATTAGGGTATTTTTAGAAGGGTAAAAATTTAGAATAATTATATGGTAGATGTTGAAGAATGTACCTAAATGAATTTTCATGTATCTAGTCTCCAAAGACACTAAACCTTCACTATTATGACATGGATATTAATGTTACATATTGAATATTTATCTAAAATGATGTAATATTTATATATTAAATTATTAAATCCCTATATATATTCTCAAGTGGCTCCCATATGGTTGGTGTAGAGTTTTCTAAACCATGCATCCAAACTATGCGATCTGCGTAGTTATCTGAAAAATGAAAAATTACAACCTTTATCTTAAAATTTTATTTCCCTCCTACCCTAAATTTTCTCAATATCATAAGACCCAAAGCACTTTGGCTATGAGATCAATTCCCATGAGTTTTTTAGTGATCTTATGTTGGTTTTTGGAATATCTCTTTAAGGTTACTCATGATTTTTCTTGGATTTATCCACCCTTCATCTTCTATTCTCTTGTTATTACCTCCCTTTCAATTTATACAACTAGAAATATCTTAGGGTGTTTAATACTTAAACTAGGAATGAGTTTTGATGGTATTTAATGGTGGTTTATATTCCTAATCATCCATATTCTTATCTTGTTGTAATCTTGGGTGAAAGCGATGGGTTTCATCAGATTTTATGGTTGGTGTCTCAATATGTTGAGTATTTCCTTTTGAATACTTATTATTATTGATTTTCATTGATTTTGGTTAATTAATAATTCTTTAAGTTGTGTATTTAAGGTTTTTTATTGATAATTTATATTTTTTGATTTTATGTTGAGTAAAATAGTGATTCGATTAGGATTTATAAATAAAATGGTTTTGTTTGCACTGACTGCACGATAAAATATTTTAACAGAAAATTTGATTCCAAAAGGAGGTTTCAAAGGTATTTTTATGGATATTTTAGTTAATATTGATATATCCATGATTGTGTACTTTTTTATTATTTTATCATTTTTTAATTCTCTATGGTTGCACGTGGGTGACCTTGGGTATGTGGGCAACTCTATGAGCGCCACTCTAGCATAGTTTGTGGATTAGATAGGGATAGTTTTTATTATACTGAGAGAGATTCTAGATTGTTTTATAGCTTCATGATAGTAGTGGTTATCCAGTGTTCCAAAAGTGAGTCCCAGTTACAATTTGAAACCTATAGGTCAGAGCTGCCCCATGGTGCAGATATGTTGTGCTTGTTTCGATGTGTTATTATTTAATAACAATTTATTCGTGGAATTTTTTGATGAAATTATGTTCTACTTCACCTGTATTATATTGATTTTATATCTTATTTAAATATGAAATGAGTATTTATTTTATTAAAAATAAAGTTTTTATAAAACATTTTTTTTCAAATAAAAAATTACACTAAATGATGTTTCCAAACTAGAACTGATGGTTTTCAAAGTGAAAGACATTATGTAGATTCAGGGTGGTATTATAATAGGGTTTTCATCAGAACTTGTATATACTGTTTTCGATGCTTTTGCTGGGGCGTGTGCATCCGTCTGTGGAGGATGCACCGCTGTTTCCCCACATTCCTGCTTTCCAAAGGTGGGTGGCATTTGCTCCTTATTCAGGGATATCTTCTCCGTGATCGAAACAGGATGATGGGATATCGGTTCTTCCTTCTGTGGATTCCTCCTCAGAACTAGTTACCAATTACGAGTCTCCCTTATAGAGTTAAGACATTGTTCGTGAAAATCTTCCTGGTGCCATATTTTCATGGATTCCAGTTAATTACACTTCTTCTATCAGGACATTCAAGGGGTATGGTCTAGGAAATAACCTTCGGTTAGGGGAGTAGTCTTGTGGGGCATCACTGGAATGTCTGGACATTAGGGGATTGGTGTGTCTGTCTTATGCCCCTTATTATAGGGATTCTTGAGGGCGTAGAAGCCCAAGGAATCCCACATTGAACATGGGGAATAATATGACATGGGCATGTATCTGAGGTTTTCCTCAGCTTCCCATGTTCAACACAGTGTATGCCGCAAGTTTAATGTCCAGCGGAGACAGATCGGGCTGATTAGAACACCGATGAGAGTAGATCAGATGGAGGAACCCTCTGGAGGGAACATCGATACTAGGTCCATCGTGTGGGTGGCCTCCCGAATGCTATTAGTTGGAATGGGGAATAGGGTGGCATGATCCCACCAGGATGTGGCAGCCCGAGTAAGAATCAGGATGGGTGGTGGAAGGTTTCATGAGGGGGTGGTGAATGGGATGGAACTGTCATGAGGATGATGATGGTTTTTTTAGGCTTGAGCCTTGAATAGGCTTCTTACGTATCCCCGTGGTAGGGAATCAAAGTCGACATAGTTCGTATGATGTTGGCTTGCCATTGAATGGGGTTACAAAAACTTACCGTTGGATGGAGTAACAACGGCTTACCACTGGATGGGGTCCACAGTTTAATGTCATGAAGGACAGGGATGAACCAACATGAAGGTGTTTGGAACAACCAGGTATTGGTGGGCATGAACCTCAGGGTGGATTCCTACGTACCTTGCCTTGGAAAGGATCAAAGACCTCATAGTTTGGAATGGTTTGTGTGGCTTACACTATAGGCTGCCCAAGGTGTTGGTGAATCAACATGAAAGAGGTCCTTGTGTCCCATGGATGGTCGGCTTGAACCTCAGTGAGGCTTCCAATGTACCTTTCCTTGGAATGGATCAAAGTACCTATAGTTCAGAGTGGCACATGGGGCTTACACTCTAGGGCGGCCCAGGTGTTGTTGAACCGATATGAAGGGGGTCAGAATGATCGGGTGTTGGGCTTGATCCTCGGAGAGGCTTCCTATGTACCTTGCCTTAGCAAGGATCAAAGACCTCATAGTTTTGGGTGGTGGATATGGTTTAACGTCATGCGGGACGAAGGTGAGCCGACGTGAAGGGGTTAGGATAAGTAGGTGTTGGGCTTGAACCTCAGGGAGGATTCTTACGTACCATACCTTGGAAAGGATCAAAGACCATGTAGTTCAGGATGGGGAATGGAACCAAATGGTCAGAACTGACCAGGTGTTGGGATTGAACCTCGGGGAGGCTTCCTACATACCATGCCTTAGCAAGGATCAAAGACCTCATAGTTCAGGAGGGGCATGGGGCTTACACTCTAGGCTGCCCAGGGTGGATTTCATGGTCGGTGCTTGCTCTAAGTCCACGTGAGTCATGATCGGTGTGAGAAACAAGAGACAACAGAGACCTGATGATCATGTTGCGAAATGTGCATTCATGGGAAGTGGAGTGGGGCTTACGCGTGATTGCAGCCCAAAGAGGAAACATGGGCTTATGCATGGTTAGCAGCCCGAAGAGGTTGGGACTTACTCCAGGAGGGAGGCCAGAAAGCGACAAAGCGCAGCGAGAGAGGGATTTGGGACCGAAGAAGGGAGAAGCACCATTCCCCATCAATCCCTTTTCTAGTCCTAGGTACTAAAGAAGAAAAGAGGAGCAGGGATGCTACCTCATACATGAAATCTAGGTGCTTACATTGAGATGGTTTCCCTTTCCCCAAGGAAAAACGCCACTCCCATATGAAAGATATCATCCCCTGTGGAGACCAGTGGGCATGGAGAATGTCCAAGGTGGGGGTACCCCACGTGCGAGGCATGGGGCGAGGTCACAGTTTAACGTCATGTGCTGAGGATGAAGGTTCTTGGCAGTTTAACATCCTAAAGCTCGAATAAAGTGGGTTTTCTCCGCACCCCTAGGAATTACATAACCGGTACCCTCTAATCCTTGGCATAGAGATGGGACAATAAAAGTTGTGGAGAGGGGGTATCATGGAGAGGACCATCGAGGGATCCAAGTTAGTGTGGCCATGCGAAGAAGAAATAGCTATTAGCATGCCTATGTGAAGAAGAACGAGGCGAAGCAACACAATGAGTAGTATTGTCTAGGGGACTTTAAAGTTACTTCGTGCGAACCTAGGAGGTTGCGTGGGAAATGAGTATATGGAGAAGGTGATATGGGTGTAGGAGGTGCCCAAAAATGATTCTAGGAGGAAGGATATCACAGTCTCACAAGGTGGGAGGCTTGCACATAAAAGGGGCCGGGCTGGTGCGCAAAAGGAACTGCACGCGTGAAAAAAGTCCGGGTCGGCGCATAATTTAGCACTGGGTGAGAAAAAGAGAAGCCTAGCATGCAAAAGGAATTGCATGCTGAAGACCTAATTGTGCACAATTGTAAGGAATTGTGCATATGGGAAGGGGCTCAAGGGGACCTCGAAGAAGATCAAGCCCGAGGGGTCTCGTGCAAGGCAGACCCCTAGGCGACCTGGCGTAAAAAACTTAGTACCTAAAAGACATATTTTGCGCACACAAGAGGTGAATTTCATGTAGGGGAGACAGTTCATAATCCTTGTTTGGAAGTCAAAGGGGGGGATTCTATTTATAGGCGCTCAGGATCGTGGGTCTGTGTGAAAAACAATTCGGCACGAAATATTGTGTGCCCTGATGTCGGCAGCGCAGAGATCAACCGCACGGAGCGGCGGTGCGAGATAGTCCCATGCCCGTGCGGAAAACTCTCGTGAATCCTGGAGTTTTGAATGTGGGGCATTTTTTTTTCGCAACTCAATATTGTTTTCATGCGACCCCTCCGGGACCCCTGAAATGGATCGCTGGTTCCAAATATGGATTTATTTTGTCTCGCCTGAACCTTCCTTATCCTTGGTGTGGTTTTCGGTATCTACAAGTGCTCCCCCTTAGAATCAGATCGACAAGGGGCCGTAAAGGTCGGATTCTGAGGGAAACGCTGAGATACAGGACTCTCTGGGGCCGTCACGTGCTAAAACTGGAGTGGCACAAAAAACCATCCTAGAGAGTGCAATCCTCTTTTCACGCGCTTGCGGAAACAGCTCATCGCGCCTATAAAAGGCCTTGTGGGTCCCCCAAGTATGTACATATTTTCTCATGCGACAGGGTCAGAGCTCTCATGCATGAACAAATTTCCTCCACCTGCACGAAAAATGCTTCAGTTGCACGTAATTCGCCGTGATCCACCATCTGTTTTCGTGCCAACCCAGGATTTTCCGTGCCAGTCCTGATTTTTTGCACCAGTTGCTGAATTTTCGTGCTGGCTTCTGATTTTTCATGCCAAATCCTACTTTTTCATTCCAACACAATTGAATCTTTCCAGAAGGAGATGGCCACCAATCGGGTTGACTGTGAGAGGGAAGCCGTGTCTGCTGCTTGAAGGGATGAGATGGTCGCCAACCCTATGGTTTATGGCGCCCGAAGGATCGTATCCAACAACCATATTCTCTTTAACATGTTTACCCCAGTGCAGAAGGAGTATGCACTGCCTTCCAATATGCTGATCTGGGACTTCAGAATCTTGGAGGAGGTACCTATGCCAAGGTTTGAGGTCAACACACCACGATCATGGGTGACCTGTGAGGATGACCTACCCCGACATAACATCACCTAAAACAACCATCCTGCTAGAGAAAGAAGACACCTAGACATTTACATCCTGAATCCAAGGACCAAGACCATCTCAGGGAGTGACCCTATTGCAGAAATTTTTCCAGCCCTTTATGTGAGAACCTTTTGTCAGAGTTTTACTGATGAGACCGAAGTCTAGCTGTAAGATTGGGATCTACGGTCTAGATGCAATTTCACCAGTGAATGTGCCTGGGTGTATTGGGTTTCCCATACATGAGACCAGTTTGGGGACGAACTATGGAACATCAATTTGTTCGAGGTGATGTTGACGTCACA
Organism: Viscum album; assembly: GCA_963277665.1. Classification (NCBI taxonomy): domain Eukaryota; kingdom Viridiplantae; phylum Streptophyta; class Magnoliopsida; order Santalales; family Viscaceae; genus Viscum; species Viscum album. The sequence goes on from OY728165.1 coordinate 448,838,886, forward strand.
GTTTCATTTCTATCACCAGCCTGAGCTCGGGCCAGAGCTATTTACTCGATGGTCTCCCGACACCAATACCTTCCACCTTCACAATTGGGAAGTCGACATCAGCTTGTGGGAAATCCATTGCATTGGGGGTATCCCTATGGATGGGCATCAGTACGATGAATTCCTCCCAACGAGAAACACCTGGGGTGATGGATCACGAACTCCTATACTGAAATGGTACTTGTTAGAGCTGGATAAAAAGAGGCTAGGGGTCAAGGATTTCCTGAAGGACATTTCATACCAGAAATGGTCCATCTTGTTTCTGCAAAGAGATTCGGACATCAAAATGTTAGGGCGAGAGAGATGATGTCCTACTGTAGCCCAAAGGAGCAAGAGCGGATCGTACTGAAGAATCCAAGAGGCGGGGGATTATCAGTCATGGGGTTTCAGCATAAATGAGAGCTGGGACCCAAACATCAAATATTCCATATTTCTTGCCACATTTCTGAGTGGGTGGCTCTTGCTGGTGAGGGATTCAAGGATGGGAGTTCGCCCAACGACCCTAGTGATGGCTGACACCATGGCCTCTATTCAAATGTTCAATCTGAGAGTCCCCATGTTTGCTCGTCTGTACGCCAGTTTGGGATGCAGTTTGAGAGGAGGGTCACCAAGAAGGATCTATGGGACCTTCAAGATCTTTTATGTCTGGGTCGCGGCCCATTGTGGAAGGTATACATTATTTAACACCATTTGTGCTCCGGGTAATGTCCTGCGACCGAGCTTGATGAAAATCATCGGGGTCATGTCATTGACGCTCAATGAGGATGGAGTAAGAATCAGGATCGAAAATCATGGAAAATTCACTTTAAGACAATTTACCACCCCGACATGCCAGATTATAGATAACGGGAAAGGCTCATTGGAGCAGAGGGAATACTTCCAAAGCATCAGAGGTGGTGTGCTCCTGGATTGGATTGACGGGAAGATATTTTTCAAGCCCTACATGTCGTCTAGGTTTTCCAGGCAGTCCGGATGCCTTCAGCGGATGCCAAAGAAGTATTAAACAGATGTTAGAGATGGGAGGCACCCCTATGTTCTTCACCAAATGTGGATGATGTTCACATCCCAGGGCTCTGACGATTTCATTACCTTTCCCCCCACCAGATTTGACACTGGCCTCTCAACAAAATATGCCAAACATTGGGCTATAGCATACTATAAGGGACTTTTGTGGATGTGATATCATAAACTCAAGGTAGTTAGTGTAGAACCTGGGTGGTGAGAGAGAAGACGGGGTTCTGTTGAGGGGGGAAGGTCGGAATCACGTCAGACAACCAGGCTTGCACAGGCCGGGACTTCAATAGCTGGGAAGTCGCATGGCGCGGCCAGGCCCTCATCACTTAGGGGGAGAGGGGATCATGTAGCAGTTAGGGAACTCCCAGGGAAGAAAATAAGGTATTTTCTCCAAACCTCTAGTGACGCAATCTTCCCGACTCTCTGGTCAGCCTGGATAACCCTACGTCAATCGATGGGTACCGAAGCTCTTTAGAAAAAGATAATGTGAGATGGAATCCAGATGCTAGAGGTCGGACTCATTCAAGTTGTTGACAAGGTAAAATTTCATTGTCGGAATGTATACCTGATGGTCGTGGATGTGTATGCAAGTCAAAAAGGTCAGTGTGAGGAGACATCTTTCTGGGTAAAAGTTATGCTTGGCCAGGAGAATGATCCAGAAAAAATTTCATCAGAGGATAACGACAGTGATGATGAGCTGGAGGTTGTCGATACGGAAGGGTAAGAATAAGGAGAAGGTAAAGGAGTGGTGAGGAAGATGAGGATCCTTAAGGTGGAGGGTCTCAGGGGGAGTCCCACCAAGGGAGTCTCCGGGAGTGCAGTGAGATCATCGGCTCTGATGTGGATATAACCGAGCTACTCGAGGTATGTCTCAACCTTTATCTATCCTTTCCTCTCATAATATTTAATATCCCTTAGTTATATCTTCTTATAATCTTCAGAAGAATATGGGTTCCAACCAAGGGCCTCTATACGAAGGGAAGGAGGCACCGGTTGAACAAGGTGGGGAACCGACGCCCATTATTGAACTGACGAGCGCTGAGGGATCCCCCGTAATGGCAGCTCTTGTAATAGCTATAAAACTAGAGGATGATTATTTGGGCTCCTGTAAGTTCATTACTTCAATGCCAGTTAATCACTGTTGGAGAGCTCAATTGATTAGGGTGTTCCTTGTTTGTGCAGTAATCAAAGCCTTGGAGGATCGTCGGGCTGCCGGACTCGGGTCATCCATGATTGATTCAACTAAAAACATGCCTTCCCATTCAGGGCACACTTCTCAAACTAAGATGACCCCGGTACTCAGTGAGTAGAGGGACATGGCCATCAGCGGTACTCATTTCTGGGCAGGGTCGGATGTCAGCGAGGGTCTACTGAGACTGAGGTGAGAGGGGATATCTACCCATGCATTGAAAAGCCCAACCCCTTGGGAGGGGCGCCTGAAAGAGATCCCGATGCTGGTCTGTTGGCTGATTTCCCAAATTATCGGTCTGCAGACCCAATGTAGATTGATGATTCAAACTCAGACGCGATCGAGGAGAGCCGAATGACACAACACAAAGGGTGGAAGTGCATCAAGCACTTCCTCGGTCAGCCCTATACAGAATGGATGAAATGGATGGGATCAATCCAAACGTAGCTACACTTTCTCTTTGCTGGAGGGGTGGATTTTTACTACCTTCTTTAAATGGTCGGTGACTACATGGTCGAGAAGCTGCGTGAGAGCAGCCATCGCTCTGACGTTGCCCAGTGTCAGGAGGTGTTAGGGAGTACCCAAGCATTCGTCGAAGAAGAACAAGAGGCCAGATGCCTTGATGAATATGTGAAAGAAAAGGAGATATTCATATAAAATTGTTTGGATCTTGTGGAGTAGTTAAGGGCCCTGCTGGAAGATACCCAAGAGCAACAAGTGAAGGTGGGTCATCAAATATCTGCACTTCAAACTGAATAGGTGCAAGCATGGTCTAGAGTCATTGGACTGCGCTCTGTGGCTTCTGATGAAGAGAGAGTCCTCAGGGGGCGGGAAGCAATCCTGGAGGCCACCTGCCAAAAGATAGTGGTGTTGGAATGATCCATCCAAGAAGATAACCCTTAAGGGCCCTGTTTTTTCCGAACTCATAAACACATTTATCCTTACTGCTTCTTATTCTGGACTGCATGTATGGATAAATTTATTTACTTGTCCGTTTGTTTTAATGCATTCAACCACAATCCTGGCATAAATAGTAATCCATTCCTAAGCTCACATGGGTGGCACCCAAGGTGAGAAACAAGGGATGTTCATACTATTACATCGATTGAACATGGGATCATCAACAAAGCTTCAGGCATATGGGGTTTGAATAACCGACCCGAATTTCTGGGAGGAAATGGGAGAGACCAGACTAGAGAATGAAGCACTCAGAACAGCCGAATTACCATTTTCCCAGGGTGATCCTGTGCATAAATGGGGTAACGCCAAGGGTTCTAGAATCAATACGAATAGATGGGAATGGAAGGTGTGAATAATGATACCCAAAATTCAGAACACTGTGGGGGTGGTATGATAATGAAGAATAACTATTGACCGAATTCAAAACACAGTATCCTTATTGTGATATCCTATAATGGGGATAGAAAATGAAAGTCGACTGCTGACCATGTTCGAAACACGGGGCCTGACACAAAATGTCATCTGTTAGCCTTCTGGAATGTTTTCCCAGAAAATAGGCGGGCCATAGGCCAAGCATCCATACTGTTAGAGGGTTCCCTTTGACATGAAAGGGGATGAGGGTCTGAATATGGGGCATGCAAAGCATGGAATATAGAGCGATGGTTTGTTCGAACCGAACCCAACACTCTTGAAATTACACCACCATGGTGGAAGCTCATTAGATGGGCGCATCGGTTTGATCATAGATCTTTCCTTATTTTGGACAACACCTCTCTGGCGAGGGAACTTTCACTTCCCAACGTCTTTGTGGGGAATCATGAACTTTTCCAGGGTGAAGCTACAGTTAAGTGGGCCCCAACAAGGGGTCAGGCTAAGGGGCCAGAACAGTGGAGGAATAGGATTTATGATTCCTAGGGCTGGGCCCAAGGAAAAATACTTGGGCATCTCTACGTATCCCATGTTGATGGGAATCAAGCCATTAATAGTTCTAAAAGAGGTATTAGTTTATGGTCTTAGTGCTCGGACCATGGATGGTAGGAAATGCAGGAGACACATGGTGGGGTAATTATAAAACCCGATGTGAATGGGAACCTGGGGTTCCAACCACCACGTGTCCCTGGGAAGGTTTTAAGTCAAGGGAATAGAAACGAGAGTCAAGATGGGTCTGAGGCAGGTGCACGGACGTTCTTACATTCCTCGTGAGGATGGGGATCAAGTTGCATTTTGTTTTAAGAGGTTTTACAGTAAGGTACCAGTGCCAGCAATAAGGGGAATGCAGGTGTGGCCCTCCCACCAAATGAAGAAGTATTTGATGTATCTTATTTGTCCTTTAAGGTGAATGGTTTTTTTGTAAAGCGATAGGCCTAGGGTAGCATATCTCGGAATCACCACAAGAATCAAGCCATATGCAGGCATTGACAAATGGTATGACATGTGACCAATACCAACCATGGTGTCCCCTTGAGTGAGGACATCACGATGCAGTGCCATTTTTTGTCGTGCGACCAGGATGATAGTGTCATAGTTTAGGGTCATGAGATGGGACCAGGGGTGCATTTTAACGTCATTCAGCACAGACGTAATAGAGACGAGGCTAACAGGGGAATGCGCATGGTGCAATAAAACATACCCGACGTGGATGAGGACATAATCCCATACCACACTGTACACAATTCCGAGAAAGGAACCTTAGGACAAGGGGCCTAAATAGAGGTGAGAGGGTAAGGGGAAGGAGAAATTAGCTCCCAATTGAGCTGAACTCGAAGAAGAGATGTCCAGGTGTTCCTACATATCCCATGAGGATGGGAATAAAGCTATACGTAGTTCTCACAAAGGGTTAATACATAAATATCTTAGTTTAAGGTCTTAGAACTCGAGCCATGGAGAATAAGGACTATCCCAAGTAATGTAAGACCTTAACCCAATCCCTAAGCCTATGTGAGTTTAACTCAGTGTAAGAAACAATGGCGGATAAGGTATCTACAATACGTGAAATACATGCCAAGGGGAAATCGGTGGAGCACCTGAATGACCACCTTATCATGGACTTTTCCTCCTAACATGCAGATGCGCACTAAGGAATAATACCAAGAGTTTCGAAGTTCTAATTGGACATGATGAGATGGATAAGGATGTGAATCATGTAACCGAAATTTTGGGCTTAATGGGGCTGGCGTGATGATGGAGGATGACTGTTGATCGTGTTCGAAACACAACATCCATATCGCGTTAGCCTGAAATGAGGACAAAAAATGAGTTTCATCCATTGACCATATTCTAAATGCAGAATTTGTATCAATTTTTTGTCTATGACCCTCGAGGACATTGACCCATAATGGTAGGAGATCCCTTAGGCCTATCATCCATGCCACTTGGGGGTCCCTTCGGATGTGAAAGGTGATGGAAGACCTAATGAAGGGGAACATGAAGCCTGATAAATTGGAGGAAGCATGTCCAAGTAGAGTTCGACATTCCAAGTACAAAACTAGAGTACCCTTAGTCACATTGGTGAATCGAAGAAGAAGGTCAAAGAGGGTGCTCATCTTGAGAGTCACCAATTTGAAGGGATGAGTATAGAACATAGGGATGAAGAACTCCCAAGAGGGAGAGGTATGTGGCGTGGTCTTTACAAACCCGAAGTGAATGAGGGCATAGTCCCATTCCACACCATATACTCCCCTCCCTGGGGATGGGTAGGCCAAGGGGCCAAGGTGAAAGGGAGATTTATGAGAGATGGAGATAGACCTGAAGTCTAGACATTCGGGCGGACTTACGTATCCCACAAGGATGTGAATCAAGCCACATGAAGTTCTTGAAGGCATATAGGGGTAAGATACCCTAACGAGGGGGGTGTACAACACAGTGATTAAATTGACATGAATGGAGACATAATCCCATACCACACCATACAACCCTAAATAAAAACTTAGGTCGAGGGCCCAAAAAGTCCAAGGGGATTGAGGCTGGGCCTCAGACGGGAAGGCCCGACCAGTTTGTAGTTTAAAGTCTTGCAGTGAGGACAAAGAGAAGAGTAAGATACCCCAAACAAGGGAGGTGTATGGAATGGAGAATAACCCGACATGAATAAGGACATAATCCCATACCACACCATACAACCCTAAATAGGAACTTAGGCCAGGGGCTCGAAAATGCCAAGGGGCCTAAGGCTGGGCCTCGGACGGGAAGGCCCAACCAGTTTTCAGTTTAATGTCTTGTAGTGAGGACGAAGAGGGGATTAAGATACCCTAAACAAGGTAGGTTTATGACATGGTGAATAACCCGACGTTAATGAGGACATAATCCCATACCACATCGTACACTCTGGGTAAGAACATGGGCTGAGGGCCCGAAAAGGCTAAGGGGCCTGTGGCTGGGCCTCATACGGGAAGGCCCGACCAGTCTGCAGTTTGACGTCTTACAGTGAGGAAAAAAGTGAGGATAAGGTACCTCATCCGAGGATGTGTATGGCACGACGTGTAACCCAACGTGAATGAGGACATAATCCCATGTCGCACCATACAATCCTGAGTGAGAACTTGGGCTGGGGGCCTGAAAAGGCCAAGGGGCCTGAGGCTGGGCTTCAGATGGGAAGCCATATGTCTTCCTATGCAGTTACCACCTCATCATGGCTTCTAATCCCACATGATCAGTGCTTGATGTGGGAAACAAGGAGCTGGTCTTAGCTCTCCCTGTCATATGGGGTCCTATAGCTAGAATTTCCCGAAGGGAGTTCATCACTTGGAGATATACCGGGCAGAATGAACCACTACACTCAATGTTTAGGACATCTTGGGGTGGTTCTAATGATGTAGGATAGCTGTTGACCATGTTCAAAACATACCGTCCCCATAGTGACCTATAATGAGAATAACAAATGATCATCGACTGCTTACCATATTCACAATGCGGGACTTGTATCAGATTTTTTCTCAACATCCTTGATGGCATTGGTCTGAAGCGGTAGGAGAGCCCTTAGGCCTAGCATCCATTCCATTTAGGAGCCCTTCTGGATGAGAAGGATGATGGAGTCCCAATTAAAGGAGTGGGTGAAGCATAGCTGTACCCATATGTTTTGAAGTCAAGAAGGGTGGTGAAAGAGGCAGACACATCTGGGGAGGGAGACGTATGACCAGATTCAGATGAGGTCGACGTAAATTGGGGAAAAAGTATGTACCCAACCATATGTCTTGTCCCAAGGGGAAGATTATGGCATTTGGACTAGGCCAATAGATGAAATGTCCAGGTGTTCCTACTTATCCCATAAGGATGGGAATCAAGCCATATGTAGTTCTTGAAGGCCATGCAGTTTAACATCTTATGGTGAAGATGTGGGAGGATAGAAGAATGGGGAGTGGGCACATGCTCCGACCGTTATAATCCTGGCATGAGTGGGGTTAAGGAAGCCTACATCATATCATGTAAGGATCTTACAAGAGAACTATACCCAGGGGGAATAGTCAAAGAGACAAGTTGGGCTGGGCTCAAGATGATGAGTCTGAGAATTCATAAGTATCCCATGAGGATGAGAATCAAGCCATACATAGTTCTTGAAGGCCATGTAGTTTAACATCTTGTGGTGAGTACGTGGGAGGATAGAAGAATGGGGAGCAGGCACATGGTACGACCATTATAATCCTGACATGAGTGGGGCTATGGAATCCTACATCATATCATGAAAGGATCCTCTACGATAACTATATCTAGGGGAATAGTCAAAGAGAAGAGTTGGGATGGTCTATAGATGAGTCATCTGAGCATTCCTACATATCCCATGAGGATGAGAATCAAGCCATACATAGTTCTCAAGATGCAGTTTAAAGTCATGCAGGACGATGAGTAGTTTAAAGTCATGTAGGACTGAACAGCTTAAGGTCCTGCTGGACCGGCGTGTAGTTTTAGGGCCGTGCAGGACCATCTAGTTTAAGGTCATGCATGAACAAACAGTTTAGGGTCATGCTGGACCAGATAGTTTAGGGTCATACCGGACCTACTGGCTAAAGAAAAGCATTGATTGTGGAACTTAGCATTGGTTGGAGGAGTTATACGCTCACCATCTATGGTCACCGGGGAGTATTGTCCATTGGGGTAAATCCTATGAATTATGTAAGGTCCTTCCCATTTGGGCCCCAAATTGGTTGCTTGCCTTCCGGGGATCATTTTCTCCCTAAGGGCCAATACCAAGTCAACTTGTAGGAAAGAGTTGAGGCGAACATTCTTGTTGAAGGCCCTAGCTATCTTATTCTGATGCCTTTCCAGATTGTGTAGGGCACGAAGCCTATTCTCGTCAAGCACTTCCAATTTAGCCAGATGAATTTCGGCTACCCTATCTGGTTTCTACTGGTCATAGACTATTGTCCGTAATGAAGGTAGCTAGATCTCGATGGGCAGGACGACCTTATCTCCATACACCAGGGAGTATGGGGTCACCATGGTGGAATTATGAGTCGTCATCCGATAGGCCTAGAGGGTGTTGGGGAGATTGTCCGACCAAATCTTTTTGTTCTGACCCACCATTTTTTGTAGAATTTTAGATATGGTTTTGTTTAATTCCTCGATCTTCCCATTTTCCTACATGTGGTAGCAGGAGGTATGGTTCGAACAGATGTTGTACTTGGCGTACAATTTCTTCAGCTCAGCTGCTTGGAAGTTGGTGCTGTTATCAATGAGGACAATGTGAGAGACTCCAAACCGGTGGATGATATTGGAGCTGACGAAGTCAACAATAGAACGTGACTTGACCTCCTTGAGCGGAACAACCTCTTCCCACATAGAAAATAAATCTTTAGCGGTCAGGATGAACCTGCAGTGGTGAGCTGTCGCTGGTGGGTATGGTCCCATGACATCGAGCCCCCATATCGTGAACGGCCAAGAGTACTTGGTGGAGTGGAGAGGTTCCAGAAGCCGATGAAATAATTTAGCATGAATTTGGCACACATTACATCTCTTGGTGAACTTGATACAGTCATGGATCATAGAGGGCCATAGGTATCCCAATCTCTGGATCTGATGGGATAGCTTCGTCCCAGTCTGGGCAGCGCCATAGGAACCGGCGTGAACCTCATGCTTGACCTAAGAAATCTAAACTCCTTGGATGAAACTGAGTAGAACACCATCGAACCTGCGCTTTTAGAGGATCTGCTCAAGACTGGGACCACTATGGAGGGTAAAATGTAGTGCGCGGTGTCGGATTCGCTCACACTCGGCCCGATCAGCTGGGAGGAAACCATTTTGGAGATACTTGACAAAAGGGGCTCTCCAGTCCGGAGTTTCCCCAACCACTACATCTAAGGGACCTGGGGGTCCTAACGTGGAGGATCCAACAGTATGATAGCTTACTCGTATGCCATCATTGTCATCCGAGGTGACGGGAGCAATGACTCTCCGATGTGCCATGTGTATAATTAGATAATCCTGCTCGGGTTCTTCAAGTGATGCAGCCAGTCTAGCCAGGGCATTAGGTCAATCATTCTGAGATCGTGGGACACGAGTAACTTTCGTCCAAGATGGAAAATGGGCCCTTAGATAGAGGGTGTGCTCCGACAATGTTGCGATCTCTGGCTTTCTGATGATGTAGTCACCGTTGATTTGCATTAGGACCAGTTCAAAATCCCCTTTCACATGAAAATGGGGCACATCGATCTCAAGGGCTAGCTCGAGGCCAGTTATGAGGGCTTGATACTCTACCTCGTTGTTGGTGAAACCCTCTGACAATAGAATTGATTATGGCAGAATGGCTTGCATCGGGGTGATGAAGACGATACCCAGACTTACTCTGTTGAGTCTAGGATCATTGAGTCTCCTGCCGGTGGGGCTCCAGGAGGCACCATCAAAGTGCATATTCCAACACCAGATGTCATGATCTAATGAGAGGATTTCCTCGTCTGGAAAATCCTGGTCCAGGGACTGGTCTGCAGGGGTTGGATGGGTAGCTAGAAAATCTTCCAATGCTTGTCCCTTGATATCCTTCTGAGGCATGAACTAGATGTAGAAATGCTGGAGGATCACTGCCCACCGTGCTAGACGACTGGTCAACATGGGGCGGTTCAGAATGTACTTCAGGGGGTCTACCCGAGACACCAACTATACCTCGTGGTGCTGCAAGTATTGCCGCAACATCTGAATGGAAAATACGAGTGGAAGACAACTCTTCTCAATGGTGGAGTATCAGGTCTCCGTATCGAGGATCATGCAGTTGAGGTAGTAGAGGATGATTTATGTACCCTCATTGTTCTTCTAGGCAAGAAGGGCCCCGAGAGATCATTCCAGGGAAGTCCCATACAGGATCAATGGTTTTCCAGAGATGAGTGGCATCAGGAATGGAGGACGGAGCAGATACTGCTTGATTTCCTCGAACGTGGTCTGGTACTCTTCTTCCCACTCATAGGCGGAGTCTTTCTTCATGAGCTGAGATAAGGGATTACACTTTCCATCCAAATTCACAATGAATTGGCGTATGTAGGCAAAGTGTCCTTGGAAATCTCGAAGATCCCAAATATTTCTTGGGGGAGGCATCTAGCTGATGGCCTTGATATTCTCTGGGTCGATCTCAATTCCTTGATACCTGAAAAAAAATCCAATAAACTTATCAGCGGTGACCCTGAATGCACATTTCAACAGGTTCATCTTCATGTGGTAGGAATGGAGGAAGCTGAACAATTTCTCAAGGTCCTTGATATGGTCTTGGAAATAGAAGGATATGACCACTAGATCATCCACATAATATTCCACTAATATCCTGAGGATTGGCTTGAATATGCGGTGCATGGCCCACTGATAGGTGGCACCTGCATTCTTCATGTTGAAGGGCATAACCTCGTAACATAAAGTACCTTGGGGTACAATAAAAGCATTGGAATCTTCATCCTCGGGGGCCATCCAGATCTGATTATATCCAGAGTAACCATCCATGAAGGAGCGGGTCTAGAACTGAGCTGTAGCATTGATCAACAATTCTATCACTGGAAGGGGAAAATCATCATTTGGACAGTGGCAGTTGAGATTGCAGAAGTCGATGCAGAATATGATCTATCCGTTCTTCTTCCTGACTAGCACAATGTTGTATAGACACTTGGGGTACTGGACGTCCTTGAAGAAGTTGGCGCTGATGATCTTATCAACTTCGTCCATGACCATGGCACCGTGGGAAGGGTGCATCTTTCTGGGAGGCTGCTTGAACCCATAATGATTCGCAGGGAGACTGAGGTGGTGGATGGCTACCTGAGGATCTAGTCCTAGAATCTGGTCGTAACTCCAGGAAAACACATCATGATGCTACTTCAGGAAATCTATGTACTGTTGTTGCTCCTCAAGGGGCATAGTGGTACTAATCAATGTGGGTCTCGGATCTACCTCACTACCAAGGTTCACCTGTACTAGTTCATTGACCGTGGTAGAGACGCCTTCTTCAAAGGTGGGGGGAGCATCCTCTAAATCTTCTTCATCAATTGTGGAGGGATCCCCAGTAGGAGGAGAATCCTCTGGGTCAATGGATCCCGACGGGAGGCTGGTGACAGCCTGGGCAGTGGTGGACAGCGTATCAGGGGATTCACGTGCTACTGAGACCATAGCGATGAAGGCAGTCGATCCGATCCCATTTGGTCTTCAGCCCAAGGGGCCACATTTGATGATATCAATGAAAAAGTGGCGCGTCATCTTGAGCCAGTCAATCCCAGCCCGATGGTACATACACATATGACGTACTATCATTGCAGGGGGAAGACATCCTGATACCGTACGGGGGTAGAAGATTCAGGGATCACTTGAGCCTGGTTTGTGTAGGAGTATGAGGAGATTTTCCACCGTCTCTTAGAGTCGGGAATGTTTTTTCCTCTTGTACCAAAGACAACCAAGAATTTCCCCATATCAGGGGTTGTGGCCTCCAATTGATGGATTGGGAAGATGTAGGCGTTATCCAGACCTGCCCTGGGATCAGTCGCGACCGTGACGGGTTCAACCTAACATGCCTAAATCTGCTTATCCTTGATCTTGTAATAGTCATCATCTAGGTAGTGGGATTCACAAGAGGCGAAAGAAGATGAATCAACATGGTGTATGCCTACTTGACCATTAAGGGAGTACTTGATGCATTGGTGATATGATGAGGGTACTGCGGCATGCAGGTAGAGCTATGGCCTACCCGTCAATGCATTGTACGTGGTGTCCTGGGAGACAACCATAAACTCAGTGCTAATAACTAGGCCACCAAACTGGGTCTTTAGATGGATCATATCAACTGGGGTTTGCTTGGTCCTGTCGTATACCTAGATCCTTAAATTGGTGGGAGTCATGTAATATTTGGATAACCCCAACTTTCACAGTGTCCTCATCTGGATAAGGTTGATCCCAGAGCCAGTGTCAATGAGATAGCGGTGAACCTCCATTCCATTAAATTGGCCAATGATTTACAGCGAGCGGATGTGCCCTTGTATGGGAGAGCCTTCATCTTTCCCATAGAATGAAATGATGGCCTAACATTCAGTGTTCTCTACAGCTTCAGTATGATAGGCTTCTGTAGCTGCTACCTCCATCTAAAACTGGAGGGGGATTCTTAAATCCTCAGCAGGGGCCTCATGCATATCTGAAGATAAGTGAAGGGATTCAAGGACAAAAAGCCTCATTTGGATGCCAGTGAGGTTCTTGAGAGCATCATACTTCCATGTCAGGCATGAACTTCTGCTTGCAGGAGGCCTCTCTATGATAAGAGGCATGGTGGGCCCTGCCGTCTAGACTGGTGGCTGACTGGTGCTGGGTATGTCCCGTTACTCACTAGTCGAAGCCCGAATAGTAGCTGCCGGATGAGGGGAGAATGACTGAGATCAACCTATAGTAGGGTGAGGCTGGTCGTGGCATGGTCGAGGAAGATTTGTCTGATATAGTAGCACAAACAGTGGTGGAGCGAGCCCGACGACACCAGATGAAGAGGCTGCACATGCTGAGTTATGCACCGGGCCTACTATCTGGTCTCAATGGCATGCACAGCCTAGCTGGAGGTGCCAAATTATGTGCCCTGACGACCCATATGGCCGCATCTCTGTTGACATTGGCGTCAGCTGGGGATGTTCGGGAGGTTCGTCTGGCGCTCCCCGTTGTCAGGAGTCAAATAGGGGTTTAACAACTTCACAGTATTAACTGAAGCATACCCTCAACTATCACTTGAAGGTTCATCTATAACTGGGTGGATTCTGGGAGGAATCCCCATCTTTAGGGGCATAAAGTTTCCGAGAGTGCGGGACGACGATGGCATCGACAGGGTGCGTTTCTTTCCCTTGCGCCGCCGATGATTACTCTTCTGGGAAGAGGCTGGATGAGATAATGATGCAGAAGTGGTGGTCATAGCTTCTGAAGGCTCCAACTGATTCAGGTGTGCCCGAATGATACCATGGGTATGGGCGACCATTTTTTAAGCCATCCAGTCGTCAATAATTCTGGGACTCGTAGTTGGGAACCTACTGCCACTCACCTTTACTGTCGTTACTGCTGTGTGACCTTATGAAGACACCCACCAATTTTTCTATGGTCGGGCCCAACCTGACTATGTTATTATCTATTTGGTCTTGAATCTAGACATTGAAAACATAGCACTTCTTGAGGGTGTGCCCAAAAATCTGATGATAGGGGAAATAGTTGGGGAAATCAGTGAGATTTTCCTATTCTGGCCTTCTGCACTCAGGCGACCACACAATCCCCTGCTCTAAGGCACTATGAAAGTAATCGAGGACCTGATTCTCATTGAATGAGTAAGTTTAGTTTCACCTGTCCGGGAAGGGGGACCTTGGATCCTGGACCTGGTGAGGAGATGGAGGGGCCTATCGAGGAGGAAGACCCTAATTTTCCCACCTAGGTAGTGGCGGCACATTCTGTGGGGGAACCTTCCGATTCTGAGGTGTAAACTGCTGAGTTGGAGGTTTCTCCTGAGGTGGACGACCTCTGTGCAGCTACAGGGCTGGTGCCACTGGTAGCAATTCTAGTTGCCTGGGGGCTTCTATTTGGGCCACCGTGGCTGGCTCGACTCTAGCATCCCTCCTCACTGGAATTATAGGGGGCAACGGGCATGCCTCGCTGGCCTTTTTCAGGGCTTCCTCCATGAGCTGGGCCTTATCGGAGAAGTATAAAAATCCTACAGGGTAGTTTTGGGTGATCAGAGAGGGAACCAATTCCATTTTGATGTTCCCTAAGCACATAGTCAGTAGTTTATACTGATTCAGTGGCATGTTAAGGGAGTATGTGAGCCCCTTCCACCAGGTGATAAATTCCGTGACTCACTCATCAGGCCTTTTTTTTCACTTGAAGAGGTCTGTGATGTTGGTTTTCTGGGTGGTAGAGCTGAACTGGTAGAGGAATTTTCTGCGAAGATCCTCCCAACTGGTAACGGATCTGATGGGGAGATGGCTGTACTAGAAGAATGCCAGCCCCTCCAATGTCTAAACAACGCTGGAGAGCTTGGCAGCCTCCTAATACGATGGAGTCCCCAAAAAGGGCCCAAACCTTGAGTTTAAGTGGGCCAGGTGCTGCGGCGGGTCCCCCTATCCCGTTAAAGGGGGAGAAGGTGGGATTCCAGAAACCCAGAGGTTCCGGCATAACATCCACCCATGCCAGGTATGTATTTCCATCATGTGGGATTTCCACTTATCGTGTTTCCAATGCCTCAAGGTGGGCTATGAGCGCCGCCATAGGATCGTCTATGCGGGGGTCCCTATCTTGACAGGGATCCTTGACCATGAGCATGTTTTCGGGTTTTTCAACATGGTAGACAAGCTCAGTGGCTCATGGAGAAGATGGTGGAGCGACCCTTAGGGAAGCATGGGGATCTCGAGTGGGATTCCATGGATTTCCGCGTTATTCAGGAGGGTTTCGAAATACATACCACACCCTCTTTCTGTGAGCTCTGGCTTCATCCCTATCTACGGGAGCAACATGATCAGGGTTTCTTGGGGGTAGCTCGCCGAGGGTAAGTTGTTCTTTCCCCTACTGTACTGGCTTAGGATCGCTGTAGTTGGGTCTTCGCTCTACTACGCGTTCATCTAGGAGTTCGTCAACCAGCTTCTTCTACTCAATAAGTTGTTGGTGCAATATGGCCTTCTCAGGGTCCTCCTCCGTCTTCTGCACTGAGGCGGAGTGGTCAGAGTGTTTAATAGCTCTGACATTCTCTTTTCCTTTACTAGAATTCCTACTTTGTACTAATGCCTCAGTGGGTGCAGGGAGACCAAGCAGGTTCCTCTGCTGATGAGTAACCCTCCCCAATGGGTCCAATAATTTTGGCACACCCTTAAGGGGTAAGTCACCATCGGGAAGCTCCAGCCCATCCTCCTCATCCACTATGTCGACAATGCTGACCGTGACCGTTTCTGGGGGCATGTCCTCAATATCGCATAGTGAGTCGGGCTGCTGTCGAATAGGACTGAAGAGGCAGGCAACATACTTCCCCCAGCCACATATTTGCATGTGGGAGGTAGCCTCCCCGTTAATTTTTCAGATTACCATGATACTATGAACGCATTTCTACTGGAGGGCCTCATGGCGACCTGGTGACTCGGGGTGCTGGATCACAGGAAGTGCTACTAGATCAGCTAGACATCATTGTTCGCTGATGTCTTCGAAATGTTCTTGACTACTTTAATAAACCATGCACATATTATGATGACTGAAATGTGTCTCCCAAAGGGTGTAGCAGAAACACTCAACTTCCTCAGGGGTGAGGGATTCTAGTATGCGTAAATTCTATGCTACCATGGGCCAAAACTTCTCGGGGAAGTGGTCCACTGCAAGGATGTTCCAGAAGATCCTCGGCTTAGATTCAGGGTCTGGCCCTTCATTACCCCATTCGTCAACTAGGGGCGGCTGAGGAACTGGCAGTGGTACTGAGGAAGACCGCTGGGACGACAGGCTGGCCGGTGGAGAGTACGGAGACCGGGCTGACTGACTATCGATTCTCATGTTGTCTTCCAAAGAGTGTAGCGACCTGGCCTCTACATCGTGATAAGATGGGCTGACGACCACCATTCCCGGCTCAGGGGAACTAGTTACTGGTGATAGGCTACGATGCTGCTCGCCTGCCACTAGCCCCCAGAATAGCTCTCCGTGATCTCTTGTGGAGGTAGAGAGCACTTCCGGTGATGATGGTGGTGATTGGGTGACCGCAGCCTGTGGGGTCACTAGATTTTCATCCTCCTGGATATACCTGCAGAGGGAAGCGAGTATCCTATGTACCATGCATTTCGGAAGTACTAGGCTGATGCGCCTTGTTCTTTCCCCATCCCTTGACTCGGATGAGCAAGGGGAGGGTTCCCGAGCTAAGTCGTTCTTCGCTTCATAGTCTGAGAAGCGGACCAGTTTGATCTCCATTCAAACCTTCTCCGAATTTTCTTATAGCAGCGATGACCCACCTTAATTTCCCTGGGTGGTTCCTCAGGACATGGAAGATTTCTAACATAGGGTCATTCGGCCGCGTTGGTGCTGGGGTGGAGAGTGTTTCCACCCAAGAAAGCCGGTGTGCGAGGAGCACCAGGAAAAATGTTGAGAGGTACATGGGGAGGACCTCCATGGATAGAACTGGAGTAGGCAAGACCTCCTCTGGGACCGGAAGGATCATGGAGAGGACCTCTATTCTTGGTGCGGGTGGAGCCTGGCTATCCTTCACCTCTCTGGTTTTTGGGGTGAGGAGGACCTTCACCGACAGCTAAGAGGACGCAGGGAGGATCCCCACGTTGGAAAGAGTCCATATGGGCAATGTCTCTGCACCGGCTGTCGGTGGAGGGAGGAATGAATCCATACTCAGTGTAGTGGGCATGAGATAAACCCCCACGCTGAGCGTCACTACCATGAGAAAGACCCTCATTTGGGTTGAGGGTGGCATGAGGCTGAATTCCTTGTTGAGCCTCGAAGTGGGGAAGACCAGCACTTTCTGTGGTAGTGGTACGGGGGGGACCTTTGTATGGGGTGGCATTGCTGTGGGTTGGTTCGCGGTGGCCACTGCTCATGCCAGCGGCAAATAGAGTCGACCTAGCCTACCTGTGGGGCAGTTGGGGCCTCGATCCCATTTGGTAATAGAGGTTACCCTGCGCAATGTATGCAGGGACCTGATGGTATGTTTCGGTGGTGGCTCGGGCCATAGTAGCCATCGACGTTGACACCCCATGGCAGGCTTCCTCAGTTTGTGCCCGATGCTGGCATCAGGTCAAACGATCCGGGGCCGGGGGTGAAGGTACGTAGATTACCTTCTCCTCGTCCAGCAAGGCCCGGCGGGGGCGCTGATGCGACCGGGTGGGAGCCCTTTCTGGGAGCCCCTGTAATGGGGATCTTACCGGGTTGGCTCAGACATCACCTACCTCATCAGTATAAGGCAGTGAGTCGTCAAACCGCTCTAAGGAGAGGCCCCAAAAGTGGTTGTATGTTGGAGTGGGGAGAAATGACTCCCTGCGTGGCCCTCATGGGTGGCATTGATGGTGAGGTGCAAACACCTCCAGATCTAGGCGGGCCATATCCCGGGTTGGGATTATGCCCTCCTCCTTGTAGCGACGTACGAGGTTGTTGATCACCCTTTGTTGGATGAACTCAAATGGGGAGAGGGGGCATGGATGCCCTAGGGCCATGGGTGTAGAGGCCGTTGTGGAAGTGGTGGAACCACCTGGGACTGCCATGTTAGTGCTGCCCCTGCCCCGACGCCGGTGTGCATGAGGTGATCGCGTTCTAGATACAACAACCTGATTCTTGAAAGAAGTGAGATTAACTCATCAGTGCTGAATGAAAAAGGAGTTGATGACCAATGCCCAGCGCCATACCATCTTCCACGTTTGATAAGAGGGATCCATGCTGACAACATCGCAGAACTGGATGTTTGACGTTCTACTTCCCCAACTTATGGTGAGTTTCATTCAAGGCCTGCTATTTTCTTGGTGGGACCCAGCGCTGGATATCTGGATCTAGTGACACGTCAATCTATTGATGCCCCGAGCGCTACTAATATCCATATTGAGGAGAATAATATCACGTCAGGTTCGCCATTTCTATTTCCAATGCTTTCACTAGGGCGCACGCATCTGTCTGTGGAGGACGCGCCGCTGTTGCCCTACATTAATGCTTTCCAAAGGCGGGCGGTATCCACTCCTTATTCAGGGATGTCTACTCCTTGATCAAAATGGGATGATGAGATGTTGGTTCTTCCTTCTGTGGATTCCTCCTCAGAACTCGTTACCTAGTCCAGCTCTCCCTTATTTAGTTAAGATGTTGTTCATGAAAATATTCCTGGTGCCATATCTTCATGGATTCCAGTTAATTACACTGCTTTTGTCAGGACATTCCAAGGGGTCTGATTAGGGAAGCATCCTTCGGTTAGGGGGGTAGTCATGTGGGGCATCACTAGCATGTTTGGACACTGGGGGATTGGCGTGTCTGTCTTTTGTCCCTTATTTTAGGGCTTCTAGATGGCGCAGAAGTCCAAGGAATCCCACATTGAACGCGGGGAATCATATGCCATGGGCATGTATCTGAGGATTTCCTCATCTTCCCATGTTCAACATAGGGTATTCCACTAGTTTAATGCCCAGAGGAGATGGATTGGGATAATCAGAACACTGAAGAAAGTGGATAAGATGGAGGAACCCTCTAGAGGGAACACCGATACTTGGGCCATCTTGTGGGTGGCCTCCTGAATGTTGTCAGTTGGAATAGGTAATGGGGTGTCATGCTCCCACCAGGATGTGGTGGCTCGGGTAAGAATCAGGATGGGTGGTGGAAGGATTCGTGAGGGGGTGGTGAATGGGATGGAACCATCATGAGGATGACGATGGTTTTTTGGGATTGAGCCTCGAAGAGGCTTCCTACGTATCCCCCTGGCAGGGAATCAAAGTCCATGTAGTTCATCTGATGGTGGATTTCCACTGAACGGGGTTACAACGGCTTACCGCTGGATGGAGTCTCAGCGGCTTACCACTGGATGGGGTCCACAGTTTAACATCATGTAGGAAAGGGGATAAACTGACATAAAGGGGGTCGGAACAACTGAGTGTTGGTGGGATTGAACCTCAGGGAGGCTTCCTACGTACCTCACCTTGGAAAGGATCAAAGACCTCTTAGTTTGGAATGGTTTGTGTGGCTTACACACTAGGCAACCCAAGGTGTTGGTGAACCAATGTGAAAGAGGACTTGGGGTCCCATGGATGGTGGGCTTGAACCTTAGGGAGGCTTCTTACGTACCTTTCCTTAGCAAGGATCAAAGTCCCCATAGTTCGGAGTCGGACATGGGGATTACACTTTAGGGAAGCCTAGGTGTTGGTGAATCGACGTGAAGGGGGTCGGAACGACTGGTTTTTGGGATTGAATGTCGGGGAGGCTTCCTACATACCTTTCCTTAGAAAGGATCAAAGACCTCGTAGTTTAGGGTGTTGGATATAGTTTAACATCATGCGGGACGAAGGTGAGCTGACGTGAAGGGGTCGGGACAAGTAGGTGTTGGGATAGAACCTCAGGGAGGCTTCATACTTACCCTGCCTTGGCATGGATTAAAGACCATGTAGTTCACTATAGGGCATGGAACTGAATGTTCGGAACCGACCGAGTGCTGGGCTTGAACCTTGGGGAGGCTTCTGACGTAACTTGCCTTAGAAAGTATCAAAGACCTCGTAGTTTAGGGGTGCATGGGGTTTACACTCTAGGCAGCCTAGGGTGGATGTCATGGTCGATGATTACTCTAAGCTCATGTGAGTCATGCTCAGTGTGAGAAATAAGAGACAACATAGACCTGATGATCACGTCGTGAAAGGTTCATCCGTGGGAAGTGGAGTAGGGCTTACACATGATCGCAACCCAAAGTGACAATAGGGGATTATGCGTGGTTAGAAAACCGAAGAGGTTGGGAATTAATCTATGAGGGAGGCTTGAAGGCAACAAAGCAAAATGGGAGAGGGATTTGGGTCCAAAGAATGGATAAGCACCATTCCCTATCATGCCATTTTCTGGACCTGGGGACCGAAGAAGAAAGGTGGAGTAGGGATGAAGCCTTCTGCAGGAAAGCTAGGGGCTTACACTGGGACGGTTTCCCTTTCCCCACGGAAAAACGCCACTACCATAAGGAGGATATCATACCCAGTGGAGACCAGTGGGTGTGGATAATGTCCAAGGTTGGGGTACCCCGTGTGTGAGGCACAGAAAGAGGTTACTATTTTACATCATGTGCTGAGGACGAAGGTGGTTGGCAGTTTAAGGTCTTGCAGCTCAGACGAAGTGGGTTTGCTCCGTACCCCTAGTACTTACATAACCAGTACCCTATTCTCCTTAGTGTAGAGAGGGAATAGGCAAATCCATGGCGAGGGGGTGTCATGGAGAGAACCATCAGGTGGTCTATGTTAGCATGGCTATGCGAAGAATCAATAGCCGTTAGCGTTCCTATGCGAAGAAGAATGAAGAGAAGCAATGCAACGGGAGGTATTATACATGGGACTTTGAAGTTACTTCGTGCAAACATATGAGGTTGCACAGAAAATGAGTATATGGAGAAGGTGTTGTGGGAGTGGGAGGCACCCAAAAATGATACCCAGAGGAGGGATATCACAGTTGCACAAGGCGGCAGGCTTGCATGCAAAAGGGACCGGGCCGGTGGGCAAAAGGAACTACGCGTGTGAAAACAGTCAAGGTCGGCATGTAATTGAGCTCTGGGCAGGAAAAAGAGTTGGACGGTGCGCAAAAGGAATTGCATGCCGAAGACCTAATTGAGTGCAATCAGAAGGAATTGCGCTTGGGGGAAGGGGATCAAGGGGACTTCGAAGAAGATCAATCCTGAGGGGTCTCGCGCAAAGGCGGACCTTCGGGCAACCTAGCACAAAATATTTAGTACCTGAAAGCCATATTTTTCATGCATGAGAGGTGAATTTCATTCAGGGGAGACTTTTGAAATTCCTCATTCAGAAGTCAAAGGGGGGGCCTTCTAGTTATAGGTGTTCGGGATCGTGGTTCCACGTGAAAAAAACTTCAGCACGAAATATTACGCGCCCTGATGTCGGCTGCACGGAGATCAACCGCGCGGAGCGGCGTCGCGAGATAGTTCCACACCCGTGTGGAAAACTCTCATGAATCCCAGAGTTTTGCAGGCGGGGAATAGTTTTTCACACAACTCAATATTTTTTTCACACCGCCCCTCTAGGACCCTCGAAATGGATTGCAGGTTCCAAATATGGATTCTCTTTGTCTCGCCCAAACCCTCTTTAGCCCTGGGGCACTTTTCGGTGTCTACATATACCTTTAGGTGTATGTATACATAGTTATATCCAATATAATAAAATGGAAAGGGAAAGGATCCACATCTAATATCAGTTCTTCTTGAGTCTCTCATCATCATTCTTATTGTGTGATTGATGGTGACCATGGGGATCACAAAGATGTATCATTTAGATTATTGGGGAATACCCTATTAGTGTATTGTATTTTTTAATGTATTGGTACAATTGGTATGAGATCATTTTTTTGGATTAGGTATAATCTTGTAATGCTGTAACTCATTTTATGTTCTTTATTGGTTTTCTATATTCTTTTTTTTATTCCAGAGTGTATACTATAATTGGTTGTTACTTATTATTTTTCATATATTTATTTTTTATCTTATTTATCTATATTATAGATTAATAAAGACAATACACATTGGGGAATCCATTTAATGGTTATTTGGTATTTAAAGGGTGAAATCAATCTCATTTGGTCTGTTACGATACATTGGTGCTAGTCATCAGACCGTACTGATCAAGAACACACTTCAAACTTATAGTTGATTAGGTTAGGTAATAAGGTCTGTTGAGTTTTTAAAGTTTATTTCAAAATTATATCAAATCCATGTTGTTATTTGGGTACTAAAGGTGATACAGTGATAAGACCATTTGATAGTGAGTGGCTAGTTTGAGTAGTTCCCAGAAAGATATTATTTTCATTGAACCTCAAGTTACTATGGGTTTTTTTGAGGTTTATTGTTAATGCGAGATTTATTTTGAGTATTTAGGATATTTGATGTTCATTATCACTAATTATTTATTTTAGGAAGAAAAAATCTGTTTATTGAAAAATTTTGAGTTTCAGGATGAAACCGAAAAAGAAATAAGAGGTGCACGATTTAGGTGCATGATTAGGATAAATTGAAAAAAACACATGAAATTTGGTCTAAAAAAATTATATTTATACTTGTGTAGTTGGAACATAGTTTGAATAACCATAAGACAAATAATTAAAAAATAATAAATGATTTATTTTTCCCCTAATGTGTTTATAATTACTATGATTTTTGTTATTACTTATCTAAGAGTATTTGAATGTGTTTTTTTGTGATTAAATTGATTTTTTTGAATTATGGTTTTGTATTGATTGTGTTTTATGTCTTTTTTTGTATAGATCATGCCAAAAAATAATTACATGCTGAATTATAAGGAGGGATGTATAGATTATAATAACCCCGGTACTCAGTGAGTAGAGGGCCATGGGCATCAGTGGTACTCATGTCAGGGCAGGGTCAGATATCGGTGAAGGTCTACCGAGACTGAGGTGAGAGGGGATAGCCACCCATGCATTGAAAAGACCAACCCCTTGGGAGGGGTGCCTGAAGGAGATCTTGATGCTGGTCTGTTGGCTGATTTCCCAAATTATCGGTCTGCAGACCTGATGTAGATTGATGATTCAGACTCAGACGCGACCGAGGATAGCCGAATGATGCAGCACAAAGGGTTGAAGTGCATCAAGAGCTTCCTCGGTCAGCCCCATACAGAATGGATGAAATAGACGGGATCACTCCAAACGTAGCTACGCTTTCTCTTTGCTGGAGGGGTGGATTCTTAGTGCCTTCTTTAAATGGTCGGTGACTACATGGCCGAGAAGCTG
Source organism: Viscum album (assembly GCA_963277665.1). Taxonomy (NCBI): domain Eukaryota; kingdom Viridiplantae; phylum Streptophyta; class Magnoliopsida; order Santalales; family Viscaceae; genus Viscum; species Viscum album. Next base: position 448,861,936 of record OY728165.1, read on the forward strand.
CGTGAGAGCAGCCGTCGCTCTGATGTTGCCCAGTGTCGGGAGGTGTTAGGGAGTACCCAAGCATTCATCCAAGAAGAAAAAGAGGCCAGATTCCTTGATGAATACGTGAAAGAAAAGGAGATATTCATAGAAAATTGTTTGGATGTTGTGGAGTAGTTAAGGGCCCTGCTGGCAGATGCCTAAGAGAAACAAGTGGAGGTGGGTCACCAAATATCTGCACTTCAAACTGAATAGGTGCAAGCATGGTCTAGAGTCAGTGGACTGTGCTCTACAGCTTCTGATAAAGAGAGAGTCGTTAGGGGGCGGGAAGCAATCCTGGAGGCCACCTTCCAAAAGGTAGTGGTGTTGGAATGATCCATCCATGAAGATGACCCTTAAGGGCCCTGTTTTTTCCGAACTCATAAACACATTTATCCTTACTACTTCTTATTCTGGACAGCATGTATGGATAAATTTATTTACTTTTTTTTGTTTTAATGCATTCAACCACAATCCTGGCATAAATAGTAATCCATTCCTAACCTCACATGTGTGGCACCCAAGGTGAGAAACGAGGGATGTTCATACTATTACTTCGCTTGATCATGGGATCGTCAACAAAGCTTCGAGCATCTGGGGTTTGAATAACCGAACCGAATTTCCAGGAGGAAATGGGAGAGACCAGACTAGAGAATGAAGCACTCAGAATAGCCGAATTATCGTTTTCCCAGTGTGCTCCTGTGCATAAATAGGGTAACTCCAAGGGTGCTAGAATCAATCCGAACAGATGGGAATGGAAGGTGAATAATGATACCCAAAATTCAGAACACTGTGGGGGTGGCATGATAATGAAGAATAACTATTGGCCGCATTCAAAACACATTATCCTTATTGTGATATCCTATAATGGGGATAGAAAATTAAAGCCGACCACTGAACATGTTCGAAACACGGGGCCTGACACAAAATGTCATCCATTAGCCTTCTGGAATGTTTTCCCGGAAAATAGGTGGGCCATAGGCCAAGCATCCATACTATTAGAGGGTTCCCTTAGACATGAAAGAGGATGAGGGTCCGAATATAGGGCATTCAATGCATGGAATGTAGAGTGATGGTTTGTTCGAAAAGAACCCAACACTCTTGAAATTACACCACCATGGTGGAAGGTCATTAGATGGGCGCATCAGTCTGATCATGGATCTTTCCTTCTTTTAGACAGCACCTCTCTGGCGAGGGAACTGTCACTTCCCAACGTCTTCGTGGGGAATCACGAACTTGTCCAGGGTGAAGCTACAGTTAAGTGGCCCCCAACAAGGGGTCAGGCTAAGGGGCCAGAACTGTGGAGGAATAGGATTTATGATTCCTAGGGCTGGGCCCAAGGAAAAATACTTGGGCATCTCTACGTATCCCATGTTGATGGGAATAAAGCCATAAATAGTTCTAAAAGAGTTATTAGTTTATGGTCTAAGTGCTCGGACTATGGATGGTAGGAAATGTAGGAGACACATGGTGGGGTAATTATAAAACCCGATGTGAATGGGAACCTGGGGTTCCAACCACCACGTGTCCCTGGGAAGGTTTTAAGTCAAGGGAATTGAAACGAGAGTCAAGCTGGGCCCGAGGCAAGGTGCACAGACGTTCTTACATTCCTCGTGAGGATGGGGATCAAGTTGCATGTAGTTTTAAGAGGTTTTATAGTATGGTACCAATGCCAGCGATAAGGGGAATGCAGGTGTGGCCCTCGCACCAAATGAAGAAGTATTTGATGTATCTTATTTGTCCTTTAAGGTGAATGGTTTTTTTGTAAACCGATAGGCCTAGGGTAGCATATCTCGGAATCACCACAAGAATAAAGCCATATGCAGGCATTGACAAATGGTATGGCATGTGACCAATACCAAACATGGTGTCCCCTTGAGTGAGGACATCAAAATGCAGTGCCATTTTTTGTCGTGTGACCAGGATGATAGTGTCGCAATTTAGGGTCATGAGATGGGACCAGGGGTGCATTTTAACGTCATTCAGCACAGACGTAATAGAGACGAGGCTAACAGGGGAATGCACATGGTGCAATAAAATATACCCGACGTGGATGAGGACATAATCCCATACCACACTGTACACGATTTCGAGAAAGGAACCTTAGGTCAAGGGGCCTAAATAGAGGTAATAGGGTAAGGGGTAGGAGAAATTAGCTCCCAATTGAGCTGAACTCGAAGAAGAGATGTCCAAGAGTTCCTACGTATCCCATGAGGATGGGAATAAAGCTATACATAGTTCTCAGAAAGGGTTAATACAAAAATATCTTAGTTTAAGGTCGTAGAACTCGAGCCATGGAGAAGAAGGATTATCCCAAGTAAAGGAAGACCTTAACCCAATCCCTAAGCCTACGTGAGTTGAACTCGGTGTAATAAACAATGGCGGATAAGGTATCTACGATACGTGAAATACATGCCAAGGGGAAATCGGTGGAGCACCTGAATGACCACCTTATCGCGGACTTTTATTCCTAACATGCAGATGCGCAATGAGGAATAATACCAAGAGTTTCAAAGTTCTAATTGGACATGATGAGATGGATAAGGATGTGAATCATGTAACCGAAATTTTGGGCTTAATGGGGCTGGCATGATGATGGAGGATGACTGTTGACCATGTTCGAAACACAACATCCATATCGCGTTAGCCTGAAATGAGGAAAAACAAATGAGTTTTATCCATTGACCATATTATAAATTCAGGATTTGTATCAATTTTTTGTCTACGACCCTCGAGGACATTGACCCATAATGGCAGGAGAGCCCTTAGGCCTAGCATCCATGCCACTTGGGGGACCCTTCGGGTGTGAAAGGTGATGGAAGACCTAATGAAGGGGAACATGAAGCCTAATAAATGGGCGGAAGCATGTCTGAGTAGAGTTCGACATTCCAAGTACTAAACTAGAGTACCCTTAGTCACATTGGTGAATTGACGAAGAAGGTCAAAGAGGGTGATCAACTTGAGAGTCACCAATTTGAAGGGATGAGTATAGAACATAGGGATAAAGAACTCCCAAGAGGGAGAGGTATGTGGCGTGGTCTTTACAAACATGACGTTAATGAGGACATAGTCCCATGCCACACCATATACTCCCCTCCCTGGGGATGGGTAAGCCAAGGGGCCAAGGTGAAAGGGAGATTTATGAGAGATGGAGCTAGACCTGAAGTCTAGACATTCGGGCGGTCTTACGTATCCCACAAGGATGGGAATCAAGCCAGATGAAGTTCTTGAAGGCATATAGGGGTAAGATACCCTAACGAGGGGGGTGTACAACACAGTGATTAACTCGACGTGAATGGAGACATAATCCCATACCACACCATACAACCCTAAATAAAAACTTAGGTCGAGGGCCCGAAAATTCCAAGGGACTTAAGGCTGGGCCTCGGACGGGAAGGCCCGACCAGTTTGCAGTTTAACGTCTTGCAGTGAGGATGAAGAGAAGAGTAAGATACCCCAAAAAATGGAGGTGTATGGAATGGAGAATAACCTGACATGAATGAGGACATAATCCCATACCACACCATACAACCCTAAATAGGAACTTAGGCCAGGGGCTCGAAAATGCCAAGGGGCCTAATGCTGGGCCTCAGACGGGAAGGCCCAACCATTTTTCAGTTTAATGTCTTGCAGTGAGGACGAAGAGGGGAGTAAGATACCCTAAATAAGGTAGGTTTACGACATGGTGAATAACCTGACATGAATGAGGACATAATCCCATACCACACCGTACACTATGGGTAAGAAATTGGGCTGAGGGCCCGAAAAGGCTAAGAGGCCTGTGGCTGGGCCTCATACGGGAAGGCCTCACCAGTCTGCAGTTTGACATCTTACGGTGAGGACAAAAGTGAGGATAAGGTACCTCATCCGAGGATGTGTATGGAACAACCTATAACCCAATGTTAATGAGGACATAATCCCATGCCGCACCATACAATCATGAGTGAGAACTTGGGTCGGGGTCTGAAAAGGCTAAGGGGCCTGAGGTTGGGCTTCATATAGGAATCCATACGTCTTCTTGTGCAGTTACCACCCCATCATAGCTTCTAATCCCACATGATCAGTGCTTGATGTGGGAAACAAGGAGCTGGTCTTAGCTCTCCCTGTCATATGGGGTCCTATAGCTGGAATTTCCCGAAGGGAGTTCATCACTTGGAGATATACCGGGTAGAATGAACCACTACACTCATTGTTTGGGACATCTTGGGGTGGTTCTAATGATGCAGGATAGCTGTTGACCATGTTCGAAACACACCGTCCCCATAGTGACCTATAATGAGAATAACAAATGATCATCGACTGCTTACTATATTCACAACGCGGGACTTGTACCAGATTTTTTCTCAACATCCTTGATGGCGTTGGCCTGAAGCGGTAGGAGAGCCCTTAGGCCTAGCATCCATTCCATTCAGGAGCCCTTCTAGATTGGAAGGATAATGGAGTCCCAATTAAAGTAGTGGGTGAAGCATAGCTGTACCCATACATTTTGAAGTCAATCAGGGTGGTGAAAGAGGCATACACCTCTGGGGAGGGAGACGTATGACCAGATTGAGATGAGGTCGACGTAAATTGGGGAAAAAGTTTGTACCCCACCATATGTCTTGTCCCGAGGGGAAGATTTTGGCATTTGTACTAGGCCAATAGACGAAATTTCCAGGTGTTCCTACGTATCCCATAAGGATGGGAATCAATCCATACGTAGTTCTTGAAGGCTGTGCAGTTTAACATCTTATGGTGAAGACATGGGAGGATAGAAGAATGGGGAGCGAGCACATGCTCCGACCGTTATAATCCTGGCATGAGTGGGGTTAAGGAAGCCAACATCATATCATGCAAGGATCTTATAAGAGAACTATACCCAGGGGGAATAGTCAAAGGGACAAGTTGGTCTGGGCTCAAGACGAGGAGTCTGAGCATTCATAAGTATCCCATGAGGATGAGAATCAATCCATACATAGTTCTTGAAGGCCATGCAGTTTAACATCTTGTGGTGAGGACGTGGGAGGATAGAAGAATGGGGATCAGGCACATGGTACGACCGTTATAATCCTGACATGAGTGGGGATATGGAAGCCTACATCATATCCTGAAAGGATCCTCTAAGAGAACTTTATCCAGGGGAATAGTCAAAGAGAAGAGTTGGGATAGGCTATAGATGAGTCATCTGAGAATTTCTACATATCCCATGAGGATGAGAATCAAACCATACATAGTTCTCAAGATGAAATTTAATGTCATGCAGGATGATGAGTAGTTTAAAGTCATGTAGGAATGAATAGTTTAAGGTCCTGCTTGACCAGCGTGCAGTTTTAGGGTCGTGCAGGACCATCTGGTTAAAGGTCATGCAGGACCAAACAGTTTAGGGTCATGCCGGACTAGACAGTTTAGGGTCATGCCGGACCTACTAGCTAAATAAAAGCATTGATTGTGGAACTTAGCATTGGTTGAAGGAGTTATACGCTCACCATCTATGGTCACCGGGGAGTATTGTCCATTGGGGTAAATCCTGTGAATTATGTAAGGTCTTCCCATTTGGGCCCCAAATTGGTTGGTTTCCTGCCGGGGATCATTTTCCCCCTAAGGGCCAATACCAAGTCAACTTGTAGGAAAGAGCTGAGGCAAACATTCTTGTTCAAGGCCCCAAATATCTTATTCTGATGCCTTTCCAGATTGTGCAGGGCATGAAGCCTATTCTCATCAAGCGCTTCCAATTTAGCCAGATGAATTTCGGCTACCCTATCTGGTTCCTGCTAGTCATAGACTGTTGTGCGTAATGAAGGTAGCTTAATATCGATGGGTAGGGCGACCTTATCTCCGTACACCAGGGAGTACGAGGTCACCTGGGTGGAATTATGAGTCGTCATCCGATAGGCCTAGAGGGTGTTGGGGAGATTGTCCGACCAACTCTTCTTGTTCTGACCCACCATTTTTTTTAGAATTTTAGATATGGTTTTGTTGAATGCCTCTATCTTCCCATTTTCCTATATGTGGTAGCGGGAGGTATGGTTTGAATAGATGTGGTACTTGGTGTACAATTTTTTCAGCTCAGCTGCTTGGATGTTGGTGCTGTATCAGTGAGGACAGTGTGAGAGACTCCAAACTAGTGGATGATATTGGAGATGACGAAGTCAACAATAGAACGTGCCTTGACCTCCTTGAGCTGAACATCCTCTTCCCACATAGAAAATAAATCTTTGGCGGTCAGGATGAACCTGCAGTGGTGAGCTGTCGCTGGTGGGTATGGTCCCATGACATCGAGCCCCCATACCGCGAACGGCCAAGAGTACATGGTGGAGTGGAGAGGTTTCAGTAGCCGATGCAAGAATTTAGCAAGAATTTGGCACACATGACATCTCTTTGTGAACTCGATGTAGTCATGGATCATAAAGGGCCATAGGTATCCCAATCTCTGGATCTGATGGGATTTCTTTGGCCCAGTCTGGGGAGCGCCATAGGAACCGGAGTGAAACTCATGCATGACCTGAGAAATCTTGACTCCTTGGATGCAACCGAGGAGAACACCATCGAACCTGCGCTTGTAGAGGATCTGCTCAAGACTGGGACCACTATGGAGGGTAAACTGTAGTGCGCGGCGTCAGATTCGCTCACACTCGGCCCGATCAGCTGGGAGGAAACCATTTTGGAGATACTTAACAAAAGGGGCTCTCCAGTCAGCAGTTTCTTCAACCAATACATCTGAGGGACCTGGGGGTCCTAACGTGGATTCTCCAACAGTATGATGGCTTACTCGTATGCCATCATTATCATCCAGGGTGACAGGAGCAATGACTCTCCGATGTGCCATGTGTATAATCAGATCATCTTTCTCGGGTTCTTCAAGGGATGCAGCCAGTCCAGCCAGGGCATTAGGTCAATCGTTCTGAGATCGTGGGACATGAGTAACTTTTGTCCAAGATGGAAAATGGGCCCTTAGATAGAGGGTGTGCTCCAACAATGGTGCGAGCTTTGGCTTTATGATGACGTAGTCACCGTTGATTTGCTTTAGGACCAGTTCAAAATCCCCTTTCACATGAAAATGGGGCACATCGATCTCAAAGGATAGCTTGAGGACAATAATGAGGGCTTGATACTCTACCTTGTTGTTGGTGAAACCCTCTGACAACAGAAATGAGTATTGAAGAATGGATTTCATCGGGGTGATGAAGACGATACCCAGACTTACTCTGTTGACTCTATGATCATTGAGTCTCCTACTGGTGGGGCTCTAGGAGCCACCATCAAAGTGCATCTTCCAACACCAGATGTCATGATCTAATGAGAGGATTTCCTCGTCTAGAAAATCCTAGTCCAGGGACTGGTCTGCAGGGGTTGGATGGGTAGCCATAAAATCGTCCAATGCTTGTCCCTTGATAGCCTTCTGAGGTATGAACCAGATATAGAAATGCTGGAGGATCACTACCCACTGTGCTAGACGATTGGTCAACATGGGGAGGTTCAGAATGTACTTCAGTGGGTCTAACCGAGACACCAACTATACCTTGTGGTGCTGCAGGTATTACCGCAACATCTGAATGGAAAATACGAGTGCAAGGAATCTCTTCTCAATGGGGGAGTATCAGGTCTCAGTATCGAGGATCATGCAGCTGAGGTAGTAGAGGATGTTTTCTGTACCCTCATTGTTCTTCTAGGCGAGAAGGGCCCCGATAGATCATTCCAGGGAAGTCCCATACAGGATCAGTGGTTTTCCAGAGATGAGTGGCATCTGGAATGGAGGACGGAGCAAATACTGCTTGATTTCCTCGAATGTGTTCTGGCACTCTTCGTCCCACTCATAGGTAGATCCTTTCTTCATGAGCTGAGATAATGGCTTACACTTGCCATCCAGATTCACAATGAATCGGCGTATGTAGGCTAAGTGGCCTTCAAAACCTCGAAGCTCCAAAATATTTCTTGGGGGAGACATCTAGCTGATGGCCTTGATTTTCTCTGGGTCGATCTAAATGCCTTGATACCTAAAAAAGGAAAGAAACTTCCTGGTGGTGACCCTAAATGCACATTTCAACAGGTTCATCTTCATGTGGAAGGAATGGAGGAAGCTGAACAATTTCTCAAGGTCCTTGAGATGGTCTTGGAACTGGAAGGATATAACCACCAGATCATCCACATAATATTCCACTAATATCCCAAGGATTGGCTTGAATATGCGGTGCATGGCCCGCTGATAGGTGGTACCTGCATGTTTCATGCTGAAGGGAATAACCTGGTAACATAAAGTACCTTGGGGTACACTAAAAGCATTGGAATCTTCATCCTCGGGGGACATCCAGATCTTATTATATCCAGAGTAACCATCCATGAAGGAGAGGGTCTGGAACTGAGCTATAGTGTTGATAAACAATTCTATCATTGGTAGGGGAAAATCATCATTTGGATAGTGGCGGTTGAGATCGTGGAAGTCGATGCAGAATCTGATCTATCTGTTCTTCTTCTTGACTAGCACAATGTTGTATAGACACTTGGGGTACTAGAAGTCCTTGACGAAGTTAACTCTGATGAGCTTATCAACTTCGGCCTCGACCATGGCACCGTGGGAAGGGTGCATCTTTCTGGGAGGCTGCTTAAACCCACAATGATTCGCAGGGAGACTGAGTTGGTGGATGGATACCTGAGGATCCAGTCCTGGAATCTGGTCGTAACTCCAGGAAAACACATCATGATGCTACTTCAAAAAATATATGTACTGTTGTTGCTCCTCAGGGGGCATAGTGGCACTGATCAATGCGGGTCTTAGATCTACCTCGCTACTAAGGTTCACCTGTACTAGTTCATTGACCGTGGTAGAGAAGCCTTCTTCAAAGGTGGGGGAAGCATCCTATAAATCTTCTTCATCAATTTTGGAGGGATCCCCAGCAGGAGGAGCATCCTCTGGGTCAATGGATCCCGATGGGAGTCTGGTGACAGCCTGGGCAGTGGTGGACAACGTATCAGGGGATTCACGTGCTACTGAGACCATAATGTTGAAGGCAGTCGATCCGATCCCATTTGGTCTTCAGCCCAAGGGGCCACATTTGATGATATCAATGCAATAGTGGTGCGTCATCTTGAGCCGGTCAATCCCATCCCGACGGGATAGAAACGTATGACGTACTATCATTGTAGGGGGAAGACATCCTGATACCGTACTGGGGTAGAAGATTCAGGGATCACTTGAGCCTTTTTTGTGTAGGAGTATGAGGTGATTTTCCACCGTCTCTTGGACTTGGGAATGTTTTTTCCTCTTATACCAGAGACAACAAATAATTTCCCCATATCAAGGTTTGTGGCCTCCAATCAATGGATTGGGAAGATGTAGGAATTATCCAGACCTGCCCAGGGGTCAGTCGCGACCATGACGGGTTCAACCTCACATGCCTAAATCTGCTTATCCTTGCTCTTGTAATAGTCAGCATCTAGGTAGTGGGATTCACAAGAGGCGAAAGAAGATGCATCAACTTGGTGTATTCCTACTTGACCATTAAGGGAGTACTTGAGGCATTGGTGATATGATGAGGGTACTGCCGCGTGCAGGTAGAGCCATGGCCTACCCGTCAATTCAATGTACGCGGTGTCCTGGAAGACAACCATAAAATCAGTGCTGGCAACTAGGCCACCGAACATGGTCTTCAGATGGATCATATCTACTGGGGTCTTCTTGGTCCTGTCGTATACCTAGATCCTTAAATTGGTGGGAGTCATGTCATCTTCGGATAACCCCAACTTTCACAACGTCCTCCTCCAGATAAGGTTGATCCCAGAGCCAGTGTCAATGAGATAGTGGTGAACCTCCATTCCATTAAATTGGCCGGTGATGTAAATCAGGAGGATGTGACCTTTTATGGGAGAGCCTTCATCATTCCCATAGAATGAAATGATGGCCTAACATTCAGTGTTCTCTACCGCTTCAGCATGATAGGCTTCTGCAGCTGCTACCTCCATCTAAAACTGGAGGGGGCTTCTTAAATCCTCAGCAAGGGCCTCGTGCATATTTGAGGATAAGTGAAGGGATTCAAGGACAAAAAGCCTCATTTGGATGTCAGTGAGGTGCTTGAGAGAATCATACTTCCATGCCAGACATGAAATTTTTCTTGCAGGAGGCCGTTCTATGATAGGAGGCATGGTGGGCCCTACCGTCTAGACTGGTGCTGGGTATGTCCCGTTACTCACTAGTCGAAGCCCGAATAGTAGCTGCTAGATGAGGGGAGAATGACTGAGATCAGCCTGTAGTAGGGTGAGGCTGGTCGTGGCATGGTCGAGGAAGCTTTGTCTGATCTAGTAGCACAAACAGTGGTGGAGGCGAGCCCGACGACACCGGATGAAGAGGCTGCACATGCTAAGTTATGCACTGGGCCTATTGTCTGGTCTCAGTGGCATGCACAACCTGGCTGGAGGTTCCATATGATGTGCCCTGACGACCCATATGACCATAGCTCCGTTGACGTTGGCGTCAGCTGGGGACGTTTGGGAGGTTCGTCTGGCGCTCCCCGTTGTCAGGAGTCATATAGGGGTTTAACAACTCCACAGTATTAACTTAAGCAGAACCTCAAATATCAATTGAAGATTCATCTATTAGTGGTTGGATTCTGGGAGGAATCCCCATCTTTAGGGGCATAAAGTTGCCGAGAGTGCGGGACGACGATGGCATCGGCAGGGAGCGTTTCTTTCCCTTGCGCCACTGATGATTGCCCTTTTGGGAAGAGGCTGACTGAGATAATGATGCAGAAGTGGTGTTCATAGCTTCTGAAGGCTCCAACCGATTTAGGTGTGCCCGAATGATACCATGGGCATGGGAGACCATTTTTTGAGCCATCCAGTCATCAATAATTCTGGGACTCGTAGTTGGGAACCTGCTGCCACCCACCTTCACTGTCACTACTGCTGTGTGACCTTATGAAGACACCCGCCAATTGTGCTAGGGTCGGGCCCAGCCTGACTATGTTATTATCTATCTGGTCTTGAATCTAGACTTTGAACACATAGCACTACTTGAGGGTGTGCTACATAATCTGATGATAAGGGCAGTAGTTGGGGCAATCAGTGATATTTTCTTATTCTGGCCTTCTGTACTCAGGCGACAACACAATCCCCTTCTCTAAGGCACTGCAAAAGTAATCGAGGACCTGATTCTCATTGAATGAGTAAGTTTAGTTTCTCCTATCCGGGAAGGGGGACCTTGGAGCCTGGACCTGGTGAGGAGATGGAGGGGCCTGTCGAGGAGGAAGACCCTAATTTTCCCGCCTGGGTAGTGGCGACACATTCCGCTGGGGAACCTTCCGATTCTGAGGTGGAAACTGCTGAGTTGGAGGTTTCTCCTAAGGTGGACGGCCTCTGTGCGGCTACAGGGATGGTTCTACTGGTAGCAATTCTAGTTTCCTGGGGGATTCTATTTGTGCCACCGTGGCTGGCTCGACTCTAGCAGCCCTCCTCACTGGAATTTTAGGGGGCAACAGGCGTGCCTCGCTGGGCTTTTTCAGGGCTTCCTCCAGGCGTTGGGCCTTATTGGAGAAGTATAAAAATCTTACAGGGTAGTTCTGGGTGATCAGAGAGGGAACTAGTTCCATCTTGACGTTCCCTAAGCACATCATCAGTAGTTTCTACTGATTCAGTGGCATGTTAAGGGAGTATGTGATCCCCTTCCACCAGGTGATAAAGTCCGTGACTCACTCATCAGGCCTTTGTTTGCACTTGAAGAGGTATGTGATGTTGGTTTTCTAGGTGGTAGAGCTGAACTGGTAGAGGAATTATCTACGAAGACCCTCCCAAATGGTAATGGATCCAATGGGGAGCTGGGTGTACCAGATGAATGCCGGACCCTCCAATGTCTGAACAAAGCAGGAGAGCTTGGCAGCCTCCTACTGCAATGGAGTCCCAAAAAAGGGCCCAAACCTTGAGTTGAAGTGGTCCAGGTGCTACGGCGGGTCCCCCTGTCCTGTTAAAGGAGGAGAATATGGGATTCCAGAAACCCGGAGGTTCCGACATAACATCCACCCACGCTAGGTATGTATTTTCATCATGTGGGATTTCTACTTGTCGTGTTTCCAATGCCTCAAGGCGGGCTATGAGCGCCGCCATAGGATCGTCTGTGCGGGGGTCCCTATCTTGACAGGGATCCTTGACCATGAGAATGTTTTCGGGTTTTTAAAAACGGTAGACAAGCTCAGTGGCTCGTGGAGAAGATGGTGGAGCGACCCTTAGGGAAGAATGGGGATCTCAAGTGGGATTCCATGGATTGCCGCGCTATTCAGGAGGGTTTGGAGAGACATACCGCGCCCTCTTTCTGCGAGCTCTGGATTCATCCCTGTCCGCGGGAGCAACATGATCAGGGTTTCCTGGGGGTAGCTCGCCAAGGGGAAGTTGTTCTTGCACCTACTGTACTGGCTTTGGATCGCTGTAGTTGGGCCGTCGCTCTGCTGCGCATTCATCCAGGAGTTCTTCAACCAGCTTCTTCTACTCAGCAAGTTGTTGGCACAATATGGACTTCTCAGGGTCCTCCTCCGTCTTCTACACTGAGGCGGAATGGTCAGAGTGTTTAATAGCTCCGACATTCTCTTTTCCTTTATTAGAATTCCTACTAAGTACTAATGCCTCAGTGGGTGCAGGGAGACGAAGCAGGTTCCTCTGCTGATGAGTAACCCTCCCCAATGGGTCCAATAATTGTGGAACACCCTTAAGGGGTAAGTCTCCATCGAGAAGCTCCAACCTGTCCTCCTCATCCACTATGTCGACAATGTTGACTGTGACCCTTTCTGGGGGCATTTCCTCAATATCGCATAGTGAGTCGGGCTGCTGTCGAATAGGACTGAAGAGGCAGGCAGCATACTGCCCCCAGCCACATGTTTTCATGTGGGAGGTATCCTCCCTGATAAGTTTATAGAGTACCTTGATACTATGAACACATTGCTACTAGAGGGCCTCATGGCGACCTGGTGACTCGGGGTGCTGGACCACAGGAAGTGCTGCCAGATCAACTAGACATCATTGTTCGCTGATGTCTTCGAAATGTTCATGACTACTTAGATAAACCATGCACATATTATGATGACTGAAATGTGTCTCCCAGAGGGTTTAGCATAAACACTCAACTTCCTCATGGGTGAGGGATTCTGGTATGCATAAATTCTACGCTACCACGGGCCAAAACTTCTCGGGGAAGTGGTCCACTGCAAGGATGTGGCTCAGACCACAGTATCCATCGACGTTGACGACCCATGGAAAGCTTCCTTAGTTTGTGCCCGATACTGGCATCAGGTCAAATGAACCGGGGCCGGGGGTGAAGGTACGTAGCTTACCTGCTCCTCGTCCAGCTAGGCCAGGTGGGGGCACTGATGCGACCGGGTGAGAGCCCTTTCTAGGAGCCCCTATAATGGGGATCTTACCGGGTTGGCTCGGAAATCACCAACCTCATCAATATAAGGCAGGGAGTCGTCAAACTGCTCTAGGGAGAGGCTCCAAAAGTGGTTGTATGTCGGGGTGGGGAGAAATGACTCCCTGCATGGCCCTCAGGGGCGGCGTTGATGGTGAGGTGCAGACGCCTCTAGATCTAGGCAGGCCATATCCCGGGTTGGGATTATGTCCTCCTCCTTGTAGCGACGTACGAGGTTGTTGATCACCCTTCATTGGATGAACTCAAATGGGGAGAGGGGGCATGGATGCCCTAGGGCCATGGGTGTAGAGGCCGTTGTGGAAGTGGTGGAACCACGTGGGACTTCCATGTTAGTGCTGCCCATGCCCTGACGCCGGGGTGCATGAGGTGATCACGTTCTAGATACAGAAACCTGATTCTTGAAAGAAGTGAGATTAACTCATCAGTGATGAATGAAAAAGGAGTTGATGAACAATGCCCAACTTCATACCATCTTCCACGTTCGATAAGATGGATCCATGCTGACAACGTCGCAGAACGGGATGTTTTACGTTCTACTTCCCCAACTTCTGGTGAGTTTCATTCAAGGCCTACTATTTTCTTGGCGGGACCCAGCACTGGATATCTGGGTCCGGTGACACGTTAATCTATTGATTCCTCGAGCGGTACTAATCTGCATATTGAGGAGAATAATTTCATGTCGGGTTCACCATTTCTATTTCCAATGCTTTCACTAGGGCGCGCACATTTGTCTGTGGAGGACACGCCACTGTTGCCCTACATTCATGCTTTCCAAAGGCGGGCGGTATCCACTCCTTATTCAGGGACGTCTACTCCTTGATCAAAATGGGATGATGAGATGTTGGTTCTTCCTTCTGTGGATTCCTCCTCGGAACTCATTACCTAGTCCAGCTCTCCCTTATTTAGTTATGATTTTGTTTGTGAAAATCTTCCCGGTGCCATATCTTCATGGATGCCAGTTAATTACACTGCTTCTATCAGGACATTCCAAGGGGTCCGATCAGGGAAGTAGCCTTAGGTTTGGGGGGTAGTCACGTGGGGCATCAATGGCGTGTTTGGACGCTGGGGGATTGGCATGTCTGTCTTCTGTCCCTTATTTTAGGGCTTTTAGATGGCGTAGAAGTCCAAGGAATCCCACATTGAACGCGGGGAATCATATGCCATGGGCATAGGTTTTCCTCATCTTCCCATGTTCAACACAGGGTATTCCACTAGTTTAACACCCAGAAAAGATGGATTGGGATAATCAGAACATTGATGAGAGTGGATAAGATGGAGGAACCCTCTAGAGGGAACACCGATACTTGGTCCATCTTGTGGGTGGCCTCCCGAATGTTGTTAGTTGGAACATGGAATAGGGTGTCATGCTCAAACCGGGATGTGGCGGCTCGGGTAAGAATCAGGATGGGTGGTGGAAGGATTCATGAGGGGGGTGGTGAATGGGATGGAACCATCATGAGGATGATGATGGTTTTTTGGGCTTGAGCCTCAAAGAGGCTTCCTATGTATCCCCGTGGCAGGGAATCGAAGTCCATATAGTTCATCTGATGGTGGATTTCTACTGAACGAGGTTACAATGACTTACCGCTGGATGGAGTCTCATCGGCATACCACTAGATGGGGTCCGCAGTTTAACATCAAGCATTAAAGGGGATAAAATGACATGAAAGGGGTCGGAACAACTCAGTTTTGGTGGTATTGAACCTCAGGGAGGCTTCCCACATACCTCACCTTGGAAAGGATCAAAGACCTCTTAGTTTGGAATGGTTTGTGTGGCTTACACACTAGGAAAACCAAGGTGTTGGTGAACCAATGTGAAAGAGGACTTGGGGTCCCATGGATGGTGGGATTGAACCTAAGGGAGGATTCTTACGTACCTTTCCTTAGCATGGATCAAAGTCCCCATAGTTCGGAGTCGGACATGGGGATTACACTCTAGGGAAGCCTAGGTGTTGGTGAATCGACGTGAAGGGGGTTGGAACGACTGGGTGTTGGGATTGAATCTCAGGGAGGCTTACTACATACCTTTCCTTAGAAAGGATCAAAGACCTCATAGTTCAGGGTGTTGGATATAGTTTAACATCATGCGGGACGAAGGTGAGCCGACGTGAAGGGGTCGGGACAAGTAGGTGTTGGGATAGAACATCAGGGAGGCTTCATATGTGCCCTGCCTTGGCAATGATTAAAGAAAATGTAGTTCACCATAGGGCATATAACCGAATGGTCGGAACCGACCGAGTGCTGGGCTTGAACCTTGGGGAGGCTTCAGACGTACCTTGCCTTAGCAAGTATCAAAGACCTCGTAGTTCAAGGGGGCATGGGGTTTACACTCTAGGAAGCCTAGGGTGGATGTCATGGTCAGTGATTACTCTAAGCCCATGTGAGTCATGCTCGGTGTGAGAAATAAGAGACAACCGAGACCTGATGATCACGTCGTGAAAGGTGCGTCCATGGGAAGTGGAGTGGGGCTTACACATGATCGCAGCCCAAAGTGACAATAGGGTATTATGCGTGGTTAGCAACCCGAAGAGGTTGGGACTTACTCTAGGAGGGAGGCTTGAAGGCAACAAAGCAAAACGGGAGAGGGATTTGGGACCAAAGAATGGATAAGAACCATTCCCTATCATGCCATTTTCTGGACCTGGGGACTGAAGAAGAAAGGTGGAGTAGGGATGTAGCCTTCTGTAGGAAATCTAGGGGCTTACACTGAGACAGTTTCCCTTTCCCCAATGACAAACTCCACTCCCATAAGGAGGATATCATACCCAGTGGAGACCAGTGGGTGTGGATAATGTCCAAGGTTAGGGTACCCCATGTGTGAGGCACAGGGAGAGGTTACTGTTTAACGTCATGTGCTGAGGACGCAGGTGGTTGGCGGTTTATGGTCTTGCAGCTCGAACGAAGTGGGTTTGCTCCACACCCCTAGGACTTACATAACTAGTACGCTCTTCTCCTTGGTGTAGAGAGGGGATAGGAAAAGCCATGACGAGGGGGTGTCATGGGGCGAACCATCAAGTGGTCTATGTTAGCATGGCTATCCGAAGAATCAATAGCTGTTAGCATTCCTACGCGAAGTAGCATGAAGAGAAGCAATGGAACGGGAGGTATTGTCCATGGGACTTTGAAGTTACTTCGTGCGATTATAAGAGGTTGAGCGGAAAATGAGTATATGGAGAAGGTGTTGTGGGAGTGGGAGGCACCCAAAAATGATACCCAAAGGAGGGACATCACAGTTTCACAAGGCGGCAGGCTTGCACGCAAAAGGGGCCAGGACGGCGGGCAAATGGAACTGCGCGCGTGAAAACAGTCAAGGTCGGCATGTAATTGAGCTCTGGGTAGGAAAAAGAGTGGGACGGTGCGCAAAAGGAATTGCATGCTGAAGACCTAATTGTGTGCAATCAGAAGGAATTGCGCACGGGGGAAGGGGATCAAGGGGACTTCGAAGAAGATCAATCCTGAGGGGTCTCATGCAAAGGCGGACCTTCGGGCGACCTAGCGCAAAATATTTAGTACCTGAAAGCCATCTTTTGCACGCACGAGAGGTGAATTTCATTCTGGGGAGACTTTTCAAATTCCTCATTCAGAAGTTGAAGGGGGGGCCTTCTAGTTATAGGAGCTCGAGATTGTGGTTCCATGCGAAAGACACTTCGGCGCGAAATATTACGCGCCCTGATGTTGGCTGCACAGAGATCAACCGCGCGGAGCGGCGTCGCGAGATAGTTCCGCGCCCGTGTGGAAAACTCTCATGAATCCCAGAGTTTTGCACGCGGGGAATAGTTTTTTCACACAACTCAATATTTTTTTCACGCCGCCCCTCTAGGACCCTCGAAATGGATCGCAGGTTCCAAATATGGATTCTCTTTGTCTCGCCCAAACCCTCCTTATCCCTTGTTCACTTTTTGGTGTCTACATATACCTTTAGGTGTATGTATACATAGTTATATCCAATATAATAAAATGGAAAGGGAAAGGATCCACATCTAATATCAGTTCTTCTTGAGTCTCTCATCATCATTATTATTGTGTGATTGATGGTGACCATGGGGATCACAAAGATGTATCATTTAGATTATTGGAGAATACCATATTAGTGTATTGTATTTTTTAATGTATTGGTACAATTGGTATGCGATCATTTTTTTTGGATTAGGTATAATCTTGTAATGTTGTAACTCATTTTATGTTCTTTATTGGTATGCTATATTCTTTTTTTTATTTCCAGAGCATATACTATAATTGGTTGTCACTTATTATTTTTTATATATTTATTTTTCATATTATTTATCTATATTATAGATTAATAAAGACAATACACATTGGGGAATCCATTTAATGGTTATTTGGTATTTAAAGGGTGAAATAAATCTCATTTGGTCTGTTACGATACATTGGTGCTAGTCATCAGACCATACTGATCAAGAACACACTTCAAACTTATAGTAGATTAGGTTAGGTAATAAGGTAGGTTGAGTTTTTAAAGTTTATTACAAAATTATATCAAATCCATGTTGTTATTTGGGTACTAAAGGTGATATAGTGATAAGACCATTTGAGAGTGAGTGGCTGGTTTGAGTAGTTCCCAGAAAGATATTATTTGCATTGAACCTCAAGTTACTATGGGTTTTTTGGAGGTTTGTTGTTAATGAGAGATTTATTTTGAGTTTGTAGGATATTTGATGTTCATTATCACAAATTATTTATTTTAGGAAGAAAAAATCTGTTTTTTGAAAAATTTTGAGTTTCAGGATGAAACCGGAAAAGAAATAAGAGGTGCACGATTTAGGTGCATGATTAGGATAAATTGAAAAAAACACATGAAATTTGGTCTAAAACATATTATATTTATACTTGTGTAGTTGGAACATAGTTTTAATAACCATAAGACAAATAATTAAAAAATAATAAATGATTTATTTTTCCCCTAATGTGTTTAGAATTACTAAGATTTTTGTTATTACTTATCTAAGAGTATTTTAATGTGTTTTTTTGTGATTAAATTGATTTTTTTAAATTATGGTTTTGTATTGATTGTGTTTTATACCTTTTTTTGTATAGATCATCCCAAAAAAGAAGTACATGATGAATTATAAGGAGGGATATATAGATTATAATAACCACGATAATCCTCCCATGGATCCCTATCTTATTGAATTAGTTATTTAGAGCATCTATTTTTTCGGGAAAGGTAGTGAGACATGGAAATTATAGATGATGGATCATGCTCCATAGTTCACAAAGTATAACTCAACCTCATTTTGTGGTGATTATAAACTTTAATATATAGTTTATGGAAAATATAGATCACATCATCCATTTCCTTCAAACTCCTCATATTTCCAAAGATAACATCACTACCTATATTTTGTAAGGGACTAGAAGAAAGTGGTGGGTATTTTTCATGTTGGATAAGATTAATAATTATCCTACAAGAACCATGTTCAATAATTCATTCAATTAAAATTTATACTTGAATACCTTGAGGGTGGATAAGTATAGGGAGTTTATAATGTAGGAGAACGGTTAGTGACTTGTAATGGAGTATGACACTCAGTTTTCCAATATGTTTCACCTTCTCCAAAGCTTCTTATGAATGACTATTTGAAAACTCAATATTTCTAGATTAGATTAATTCCATAGGTAATATCAATAATTACTCTTTTTTTATCCTGACTTATGCATTGGTAGTTGATAAAGAAGTGATTTATGGGGGAGATATTTCTAGGTTAATTTTTATGGGGGGGGGATGCTCGTACCACTTCGATAGGATGATAGAATTACCTATATAATTAAAAAAAATAAATAATATAGAGTCTCTATGGGGTAATAATATTTCATAGTATAATATTATGGTATGTTATCAATATGTAAAGGAGTGTTAACTCATATTAGGTGTTATCAGATGCCATATAATGCATCAATAGTAGTGGGATCCCATTCTCTAACAATGGTAATGTCTTATTTTGTTCAAAAATTTAATTACGGGACTGAGATAGGGTGCTTGTATTCAATGGAGAATATACAAGAAGAATCATACTCTGGGACAATAACTATCCAATTTATGGTTTTCATTACTTCATCAATATATTATGATTTATTTAATATAGGTGAATACCATTCATTTATCTCATTAAATTTGATTAATTTCTTAGGATAATGACCTAAGTTGATTTCATGTTTGATAGAATCATCTAATCATATAGGAAAAAGGATGGATATATGTTTTAAATAATATATTTTCTATGTGAATATGGATAATTTTGAGGTTTCTTAGGATATTTTTTGTCATCAATATTAATTTATTTGAAAATATTTTTCATATGGATTAACTGGAGAGTGATAAAGGCTAGGTTGATTATTTCAATCATAAGGTTTTGTTTATTTCCGATAAAGTGTTCCCTCAGACCATTTAAGGTGACAAGGACTCAATATTATCTAGAGAAATACCTATTATTCCCATCATTGGATGTATTTTACGTCAGATATCTAGTTTTCATATTGATGATATTGACTAGAGATCTAGTGGTTATCTTCTCTTGGTGGTAGAGAAGTATCCCGATGTTTTTCTTGATGAATTTTATGCTTTTCCCAAAAAAGAGGTGGAGTTATCTATCGACCTAGTACCTGGTATGGTCTCTATTTTCTTTCTATATAATCTTATTCTACTTGATGAAATTACAGAGTTAAATGTTCAATTAGAAGATACCAAGGGTTGGGGTTTTATTCAATATAGTTTATTTCCATTGGAATAACCTATAAAATTCTACAATAAAGATAATTGATGTATATAAATCTACATTGATTATTAAAGGATTAATGATGTCATTAATAAGAATAAGTACCATTTTCTATGTATTAGTTTTCCATTTTATCATATCAGTGGAGTAAGATGGTTTTAGAAAACTAACAAAGGATTGGGATATCAACAGTTACGGGTAAGGGAAGTATATATCCATAAACCAACTTTTAGAGTAGATATGGGAATGTTGACTACCACATCATATATTTCTTCCTCACAAATTATCCTACTATATTCATGTCCTAAATGAACAATATCTTCCACCAATACATTTATTCCATCATTGTGGTATTTTTGGATAACATCTTGTTTTATTCTAAGATGAGGGAGTTTCTTGAGGATCATAAGATAATTGTGATATGGAATTTTAAAGAATACTAAATTTATAATGAATTATTTAAATGGTTGTTTTCAATCCAAGTGGTCATATTATCGAGTTACGTGGTTTTTAGAAGTTGTGTTTCCATGGACTTGGAGAAGATTTATGATTTGAAATTCTAGGAGAGACCTAATAATGATTTTGAGATTATCAGATTTTTAGGCCTGAAAATATATTATAATAACTCTATTTAAAACTTATTCATGTTGGAATATTCAGTGATTTACTTTACTTGGAATCGTGTGACATTTTAATAAGATTAAAAGTTTAAGAGGTCATTCCAGGACTTGAAATCCTAGATGACTTCATCTCCAGTACTAACTCTAAGTAATCCGTGTATAGGATACATGGTCGATTGTGATGATTTTGGTACATGGTTTGGGTATGCGATGATGTAGGATGATTATTTTATAACATAGGGATCATTCTAGCTATGTAGACTTGAAATTAATTACCCATCCATGAACTTGAGTTGGAAGTAGTGATGTATGGATTGAAGACATGGTTCACAATCCTATTTTAGTAAAAGTTCACTATATAATATAATAATATTAGATTTAAGTATATTTTCAATTATATAGATATATATTAAATCTATACATGATGGGTAAAATTCCTATATAATTTTTATTTTGAATTTTCTTATACCCTTGGTAAGCGGAATGCTATGGAAGATTCATTGAGAAGAAAACCTTAAAATTAAAAAATTGGAGAGTCAAAATAAAAACTAAACCTAAAGATAATTTTATCAAATTAAATCAATATGTGAGAGAGGAATATGAAAATGCATTCTTGACTATTTTATAGATTGTATCCTATCTTTAATATCATATTTTATTTGATCAAGTGGTTGATTCTAAATTCCAACATTTAATGATATTTTTAATAGTATAGAGATCTCTTGTAATTTTTCTTAATCTACCAATGGTTTTATTAATTTTATTAAGAAGCTTATAGTTCATGTATCCACAAGGAAGGTGGTTATTAGTGGTGGGAACCACTCTAGAGGGGTTGTTAATCCTATGGACACCAAAATGTTTTATGATCTAAGATGCCAATATTGGTGGATTGGGATGTGGTGGTTAATTATGGATTTTATGTATAAGTTACTTACCTACTATAGGATTAAATTCTAGAATGATAGAAAAACTAGTTTATTAAAAACCCTTATTATTATTGCATTAAAGTGGGATGATATTAATATATATATTTTTTATTGGATTTCCTTAGAATCTTATTGAGAAGTATGAAATATGTTTGATTAAAAACTAGTTGAAAAAATAATCCCAATTCTTTACCATTAATGAGTAGATGAAATTAGTATAACTCATAGACCTATATGTCTAAGAGATAATGAAGCTTCATGGTGCACTATTAACCATCATGTATGATTGAGACCCATTTTTACACCTTGATTTTTAAATTCTCATCAAGATGCATTGGTTTTTGAAATTAATTTGCCCATGAAATTTCATTCATATTTGGATGGTTAGACTATATAGACCATCCTGATTATCAAAGATATTATTTTGGTGTGTATAATTGAATTTGGAAACCTTTTAGAGAAGCAACTTCTATTTTTCAAATTTTACTATAATAATATTTAACATGATTTTATCAAGATAGACCCCTTTGATGCATTGTATGAAGAACCATGGTGATCCCATATTTGACGGAGGGAAGTGTTAAATTCCCCCTACTAGGACATAAAATTGTCTATTATATGATGATTTAAAATTAGTTGATCTAGAAACTATTGGAAAAACCCCATAGTTTTCAGAAATATTATTTTGACTGTCATTATAGACCACTAGAATTATGTACACTTGAATGGATGTTTCTCAATTTTCTACTTGGTTAGTATATCATTGACTGGGATGGTAGGGTATATTGATTCCACAATATGTTAAAACTTTTAAGAACATGGAGAATATTAGGAAGGGAGAATATTGAGTAATCCTACCATATCAATTGATTGAAATTCCTGATGTGGCCATTTTTTCAAAATTAATGAAATATAATTTACAACCATATTATGTGGTAGAGTGGGAAGATTTATGTTTAGATCCTAAAAATTATATGATAGAGTAACTTTTTCAGATCATAGATTACCATAATAAAATTTTGAGGTGAAAATTGATCCTTTTTTTCCAAATGATTTGGAAAAAAGAATACGAAAACCACAAGAATTTTGATTATGAAGAATTGGTTATGGATTATCAACCCCACCATTTCTCATATGAAAATTCATGAGGAATTTATAGGGGAAAAGTGGATGTCTAGGATGAAATGTGATACCCTCCAGGTGACTTGTATGTATTTTTTCCTTTTTAATTTATATTTTATCTACCTTTTTAGTTTTTGAGATACTGCTATTAAAAATATGATTTTTTGGAAAAAAATAGACTACGGTTCATGGTTATTGCATGTTTAGTTCTATCTATTCACCCAACTATTCAAAGGGGGATAGGGGAGACCATATCTATTTTGAATTTATATCACATAATTTTTCAAACTATGTAAGATTTCTAGGAATCCATGAAACCTCATTTTTTTAGGAGATGAACTACATGGTTGTTACACAATTTTAAGAAACTATGTGACCAAACCATATCACATAAACTATAGTTTCTAGTGGAACCTGTATAATTGATTCATAGTTTTCCAAACTATGTGATCAAACAGTGTGGTCTACCATATTTTCTTAAAAATTTTCTATTTTTATTTGATAACCCTATAAACCTCATTTTCTCTATCTTACACCCAAATCTCCTTTGGAAATGAATCTCTTACCCTTAGGTTTTTGGTGATTATTATTTTATTTTGGATGATATATTTAAGTTTTTTCATGATTTTATCATGGATTTCTTATCTATTCATATTTTATTATCTTATTCTTCCCTATATTTCAAGTTAAAAAACCCTATCTCCCTAGGGGATAACCTAGGGTTTGGAATTGGTTTTTATGGTATTTCTTGAGTATTTAGGTCATATAGGATCAATCTTCACCTTCCCTTATAATATTGGGTGTGAGTTATGGGTTTATTTGGATTTTAAGGAATGTGTATCTATATGTTGGGTCTTTATATTGTCAAACCTATAGTTCTTTATTTTTATTGGTTTTTTGTTCATTAATAATTATTTAAATTATGAATCCAAGGGTTTTTGATTTATGATTTATATTTTTTGAGTATGTATTGAGTAAACTATTTATTCCATGGGTATTTATAAAGAAAATAGTATTGTGTGTACCTGATTCTTGATATATGTTTTAAAAGAAACCCCTATTTTAAAACAGAGCTTTTAATAGTATTTTTATAGGAAATTTGAATTGAGGTTGATATATCATTTATTATGTATATATTTTATGATGTGAAAGATTTTTAGTGTATTGGTTCACAGGAGTGACCTTGTGTGTGTGGGTAATTGGATGGGTGCTACTCTAGCTTAGTGCATGGAATGGCTAGAGATTGTTTTAGTGAGACCTTGAGAATAACCAGGTTTTGTTAATTTTTTGGGATCAAATTGGAAAACCAATGTTCTAATATTAAGTTCTAGTTATGATTTGAAACCTATAGGTTAGAAATACCTGATTTTGTACATATATATAACTTATCTCTATGTGTTATTATTTTATTCAAATTTATTCATGACAATTTTTTGATATGGTTATATTCTACATTCCCCATCTTATGTTTATTTTATCTCTTTTTTAAAAATGGAACTTTTAATGCTTTTATTAAATCCAAATTATTTATAAAATATTGCTTTTAAATGAAAAGAAAATCCAAATGATGTTTTGAAACTAGAATTAATGGTTTATGAAGAGAAATAAATTATACATAATCAAGGAGGTATCTAAATGGGGTTTTAATTAAACCCTACATATACCTTTGGGAATATGTATACATGGTTATTTATGATAAAATTAAAAGAAATTGGAATATAGTCATATCTCATAGTAGTACTTCTTAAGGCTATCATCGTCCTTCTTTGTTTGTCAACATCAGTGACCACATGTCACATGAAGATAGCTTAGTTGAATTTATTAAATATTCATAATTTATGGATCATATTTTGGATGTTCATTGGCCTAAACAACCATAGATATATATATTTTGGTCTTATTTATACTCTTATAATGTTTTAACTCATTTTATGTTCTTTATTAAGTATTTTGGGATTGGTTTTCATTAAAGTTTTGTAGAATCTAATTAGTTTCTAATTATATTACTATGTACATTAATTTGTGAGCATGAACACTTAAATTATATATGGGTCATGCTAATATTTTAGGTGGAATACATGTTATAATTATTTTTATATTATAAGGTGAAATCATTACCAATAGGTTTATTGTAATACTATATTACTAGTCATTATCCCATGGATATTGAAAACACACATTGATCCATGTAATGGACTAGGTTAGGTAACATGTATTGTTGACTCATTGTAGTTTGTTAAAAACCAAAGAGGAGTATAAGTGAGATGATGAGAGAATATTCTTAGATAAATCAAAGCATGAATAGAAAAATATGAAATTTTCAATTCAAAAATATATTTGGATTACTAGTAAAAATATATAGTATATGTGAAAAAAGGTCATCAAAATGAAGCATTAATATATTTCTGAATAAGAGAAGTTACAAATAGTGTGAAATGGAAGCAAAATCATAGAAAAGGTAAGAAATTCATGTTATTATGAGACAACCATGAGATAATGTGAAACACCCCAGAAATATGAGCATATAATGAATAAATGTTAGAAAGTTTTTCTAGATCAACTAAAAGTGTCTAAAAAATGGTGAATACTCAAATAGATTCTCTTGTTAATGGAAATAATGTTATTTCAAAATAAAAGGCTGAATTTACTATGAATTTATATATAATAGGTGACATGAAAATTTATGAAAACCTACGTGAAATGTTTTTATAGATTAGACAAGGAATGAATGATTTTATGAAAATCATATATTCCTAATAAGAATTGATGAGAAAACATTTTTGTACTTATCAATCTCTCATGATGTTTTCAGAATTTCAAACACTCTCTTATGGTTATAACAGTTTCTCTAAAGTATTTTTTAGTTTTTATATTTCGTATTAGATGATATGATCTTGAGGATATTAAATATCACTTTTGAAGTATTTGAAAACATCTAAAAGATATTTGGAGAATATTAATGGATTTTTTGATGCCTTGAAATAATAGAAAAATAACCGTAGAATACATTTTAATGATGTATAGAGGCCCTTATGGAAGGTGAATTACTACTAGCCACATTGGCATGCTAGTTCCTTGTAGTAGTAACTCTAGATTTGTAGAAGACCCACTTTCTAGTTGGTGGTGAACTGAAAAGTTCCCATATTTCTTGGAGTCCCACGAACTACCTGATGGAGGTGAATCAACTAGCTGGTGAGAGATATCCAACATCAGCTAGCTCAAGTGAGTCAATCAACTACTTGGTGTAGGCTACTAGGACTCTATATGTTTCAAGGATACTAGTATGAAGAGTCATTTAATATGGTTGAAAATGATTTAATGGAGGTCTCTATTAGCTTCATTACCCTTGACGAATTCCAAAAGGTTTCTGATCATCATTGAACCTATAAAATGACCCCCTTAGTATATTAGAAGATACACTCGACTACTAAAAACACTATCCAATTGAATCAATGGTGAATCTATTACATTATGCAAGACCTCCTCTCAAAGATCAATTCATCATTTTAAAATAAAAAATCCTATCAACATTGAATTTATATCTCTCTATCCCATTTAGTATATGTATTTCTATAGAGATAGAATAATTATTTTTAAATTATTTTCACTAATTAAATCTCTATATTCAATCCTCATCTTATCAAGTTTATCACAACCACAAGTGATGAAATTATGCAGAAAACTAGTAGAGTAAGGGATCTTCATCAAGAAGGTTTCTTATCACACCCATTAAATGGAATGGTAAGTGGATGTTTAGTTTTTATTGAAACCAAGGGAATTTGTTTATTGGTTTTTTATTAAAACCAAGGGAATGTTTAATAAGACATATCTATCTAGGTGATGGGTGGATATGGAGGGCCCCCTTATCTTATATTTCTAAACATTTTATAATTTCATATTATTTATTTTTATATCGACATTGAATAATTATAATATTAATACATATATATTTCATAAAATTTATTCCTCCACTTTAAACTATGATGAAACACTTTTTTAAAATTTATTTAACTTTATTATACGAATCAAATTTATCATTTATTAGAAAATTAATACCATCACTTTATCCATTCAAAATATTATTATTTTTAAATTTTCATTTTCTTATACTGTAATTTTTTTAAAGGAAATTCACCCCCTATTTGTATTTTATCTTCATCCAATAGTTCATATCCAAATATTTTTATGGGTTTTTCTCAAAAATCTTAAATTTTAAAAAGTTATTTTTGTTTTCAAAATCATAACCAATTTCAATGATTTATCTTTTTTAATGGTAAATTATTTTCACAATGATCAAAAATTATTTTCCTTAGGACATGAAACTTACATTAATGGTCGAAATTATTATTATTAGAAAAACCACATGTCTGTATTTATTAGTATCATTAGTCATATTGTTTAGAAAATGGTTATGCATAGTTATACCCCATAAAAATAATCTGAAGATAAATTGGCTCCTCAGGATATTTATACTTTTAAAATTAATTTAAAATCGATGAAATATATCATTTGATTTCTTTGAAGACATATTGAAGATATTTTAATAATCTTAATGGAATTTATGATTCCTTATAATGATTCCGGAAAAACATTAGAAGAACTTAGAAGGAAGTAGAGGATCTCTTTATTGAAGGTGAAACAACACTAGAAGAATAGACTCACTGGTGGAGGGATCTTTCCAGCTAGTATAATGTGGTAGTACATATTGATTTTTATAATACCCACTATCTAGTTAGATGAGTTACACCAACCAAAAAATGGTGAAATCAGAAGATACCATATCTCTCGGAGTCCCACAACTACTCGATGGATGTGAACCAGCTATCCAGTGAAAGATTTCTAGTATTATATAAATTCATGTATCCCACTATATACAAATTTGGGGCTATTGGGTCTCTAGTGGTGTAAAGGATTTTTGTTTTATGAATAATCTAATTTGAAAAAATGCTTTAATGGTGGAATTCTTCATCTATATTACCCTCAAAGATTTCTAGAATGTTTACAGTCCTCTTGGAGCCTTTAAAAGGAGTCCCTCAGTATATTAGAAGATACAATTGACTCCCAAAAATTCTATCCCATCTAATAAATGGAGAATCTCCATCTTTTTACAAGATCTTTTCTCAATGATACATTATCCATTTACAAATATAAAGGGATCTCACATTGGTTTATATATCCATATTATTCTCTAATTTGTATCCATATTTCTAGAGAGATAGAATAAATAATTTTTAAATTATTTGTGCAAAGAAAATACCTATATTATTTTCTCATTTTCTAATTTTATCACCAGTAAAAGTAAGGGATGTTTTCTCACAATTGAAAACACGAGGGATCTTATTCAAGTGGGTTTCTTGTAATAACCATTAAAAGGAAAGTGAAGTGGTAATTTTTTCTATTAAAGTTAATGGATGTTGGTTCTTGGGATTACTTTAAAACCTAAGGAAGGTATAATAAGACAAATATATCTAATTTAAGGGTTGCGATATAGGGGAACCACATGTTTTATTATCAAACTCTTTATCAATTACTCTTCTCATCCCTTTGTATTTTCACATTACATCATTCTAATATCGATACATAAAAATTGAATATATTTGTTTCTTCCACTTGCTAATGTGTTTAAATTCTTATTTAAATTTGATATTAACTTTATTATATGAATTAATTTTATCATTTATCACTTAATAAATTCAATTTTATTATATTTTCAAAATATATTTATTTTAATATTTCAATGTGATTTTATCACTTTATTTTTTTGATGAAAATTCACCCCTTGAAATTTTCTCCCTGACCAAAAAATATTTTTATGGAAAATGCAAGGAATTTTTCTTATTAACAAAAGTGGAGATAAAAAATCGACATGAATAAAATGTTCCTTGTTTGAAGGTAAGAATTCATATTTTTAAGGCTATTAACATGAATGTTAAAAATTCTTATTATTAATTTTGAATAAATAAGGAAAAGTAAAGTTTGAGAGGAAAATATGGGCGTCAATATTTCAAATGAAAATATAATTCCCCCTTTTCCATATTTTTTATACTAATTATACTAAATTTTAGAGAATTCAAGGGGAAGGTTGAGTTTGTTATAAACTCAAAAAAAATATGTTTCTAATTAGGTATTTATTTAACAACAAAGATAAATAAAAAAATGAGTTTGTACCTTGAGGTGGATCAACCTTGAGTAAGAGGCTAAAAAATTACGCTTATATGAAAATATAAAATTTATAGAAAGATTCATAAAACTTGATAATGAGGCATGAAAATCATACATTCATCCTTTATTTTTTATTTTATGAAATATATTAATTAAGGGGGAATGTCAGTTGATGAAAATAAGAGAAAAATGGGGAGTTTCATGCCTTTCACATGAACTATTTTGACTTGTTTTTTGAGATGTGTGTATGATTAATTATTTCATGATAAATATATTTGAAAAAACCCCTAGAATGAGTTTCTATGTTATACATCTTATGGAAGTTTTATTATAGAAATGATTTATAACCATGGTTATACAATCATATTTTACACACTAGTTTATCCCATATTGACTTAGTGTTGTATAACTAAAGGCTCTTTGATATGAAATAATGTGATATCATCTAACTCTATAAATGGAATCGTATAGTTCTAAATAAAATAAGGAGAAATGGATGATTAATATAAAGAATATGAGATGATATAACCCAAAAATATACATTTTATTTATTATCAATAAGGGGGAGAAATACCACTACACATATAGACATTATAAGTTTTAGGTAATATTGACAATAAATCTAAAAAGTGAGACTTAAGTAACCATTCAATGAGTAACATTTACTATCAATAAGGTAAAATTAATTTATGATTATGAAGATTCCAATATGTATTGAGTGGTTATAAATAATTTATGAAGGTATTTCCACATTTAGGGGAAAATGTATTTTAAGATCTTGATTGAAGATCCCAAATAGAATGATTTAAAAAATATTCACTTTAAATGCGATGATTAATGATCTGTTATTCATAATAAATACATGTAATAATTATTAGAGTATTATCTATAACATTTAATGGAAGTTGGAGGAATCCAGCTGATGCAAAGATTTAAGAATTCTAAATCAAGTTTCCAAATAGACCAAGAATCTAGATAATCCATAAATGGGGTACTATAAGTTAATAAATTCATACACTTTGGATGATGTTTTTATATGTAGTTAAGTGATTTAGAAATCCCTAAAATATTTAAGAGATTACAACGTTAGTTGACAGAGTCTAAACCCAAATATAAAAATATCCCAAGTCTTGGCCTCATAAGGATGAAAAAACCACATTTTTAAGGTATAGACAAGTTACTATAATGTTGTGACTTGTAATTTTAAGGTTGATTCATCACCAATGTAATGTTCAAAAAAGGTGATTTAAGTTTGAGGTAACCATCTTCATAAGGTTGATACAATTTTCTAGTGACTTCGTAAGGTATATTCATAAGGTAGAAAAATTTTCCTAGGGTATAAAAATCATCATATGGTATAGAGGACATTTTATGGTATAAATATTGAACCCTAAATTGGGACAGAATGAAAGATTAATAGGGTATATAAACCATGAACTAAAAATTAATAGGTTATATAAACCATAAAAGTCTAATTAGCTTATATTCCAACTAATATTTGTGTATCTCTCAATGTTTCATAAACATTATTCTAATTTTAATGTCTAAAAAGTGTGTTCTTATAGGAATTTGTATAATTGATAATAATTTTTTATTTTTTAATACATAAATGTAAGAAAACATTGAACCTTAGTAAATCATAATTACCCCTCAAGGTATAAAAGGATCTAGTGCGATCTATATCAAACACACACAGACAAAGATATATATTTACACCAACTATATTACATGAAAGTATACATAATCATACAATCCCTTTTTCTAAGACATCGAGGGACAATGAGAGATTGAGTATGTCAATCCAATATAGATACTAATAGGTTATTGATTCTATAAATATAGATAGTCTTGGTTAGTGAATACAACACATGCTATTTATCTTAAGTGTATGATCTCATCATATGACCCTCATAAAAATATATAAACACATAAAATGTGCTACCAATTTTTACTATAAAGTTCCCAATCCATCATAATAAAGGGAATATATTTCTTACTCATCATATGGGAGGAATAATCCCATCTTGTTTATGATTAAATAAATGAAATTATTAGTAACATAACCAACCATATCCTTATTATGAATTTATCAAGTATTTTATTTTAATGGTATCAAATTATAAAGGTTATCTTTATAGGTATATTGATAACCACAAGAACATGTACTGAATATAAAATATCAATCCATAATATACCACATACACAATGTATAATAATCCATGTGGTGTTTACTTATCAATCATCCAATATAGAAAACCTATTTTTTAAAACATGAGAAAATTTCATATCTATATATGAAATCCTACACATAATATCATTAATATTTCATCAAGACCTATAATAATCCATGATGAGTATCAGCTAGCGATAGATAAATGAAATACTTTGAGAGGTAAATTATCATTTCCCTTCATGATACTCACACACATAAAAACACAAAACTGGAGTGAAATATTTTGGGATTGTGAAGCTTCTTTATGTCACCAAAATTTTACTCAATGAAAATTGATACTCTGGTAGTTTATTTCGGCCTTGTCAAAGCAGTGAGAACATGTACCTTAACAATACAATTGAAATTAGAAGATATTGGCATACTTCAAATGATTTTTTATACATGCCTACATTTCATTAATGGGGTTGTGACCAATGCCCCAGATGAGATAGTTGAGTTTATGGAAGCTTCAGTTAAATAGTGGAGTCAACGAATGGATTACTAAAATTTTTGGATAGTAGGGAAACCTATTTGACCGAGAATGAACATTTATTATAGGGGGATGTGACCAAATACTGATTGATTACTCTACTATACTATTCTGTACTAAATGATGAATTGTATTACACTGGATCCTTAGCTGTAGTGTTTGTGATTATTGCAATTCTTGTAATAGGAATGGTTTTCAGTGTTCTTCCATTGAATTAAGATGAAAACTTAAACCACACAAAATCCTAGGTAACCATTTAATTTTCCTATAGATCTAATTTTACTATGAGTTATATTTTGTGAATTATTTGTCGATGAAGCTGTGATTAGTTTTTATCAAGACTTCCAAATTTTGATAATTCAAGATAAAAATGATGAACTAGTTGTTAGTTTTCTGAAATATTGAAATACCATTGGAAAAATGTTTCCAATGAACTAAATTTTTAACCATTTAGTGTTTGTATTGGTTTTTCTAGGTTCAATGTCTTTTACAAGTGGTATCAATGGGTACTTGGTTTGAAAAACCTATAAAATCAGTTAAATTTCTCACTTTCTTTATATTTAAATTGATATTAGTTGGTCATTCTATAATTCAGATATTTGACAATGGATGTAAGAAAGTTTCAGATCAATAAGTTTAATGGAATCAACATTGGTTTATATAAGATATAGATAGATTACTCTATTATATAAAAGGATCTAAAACTTTCATTAGGTAAAAAAATCTATAAGATAAATAAATTAGAATAAGAAAAGTTTTAAAAAAATTTGTTAGGCTTTGTGATTATGATGTTAGAATAAAATATTTCCTTCAATATTTTGGATAAGAAGTCAGAAAATACACTAATATAGGACCTAACAGAGATTTATAAAATGTTTGAATCCTAAAACAAAGTTTCCTTGACTATGAATTTTTTTAGATTGAGGTTACCTGAATTATGGTTATCATAAGATCACATAAATGACTTTAACATGGTTAAATTTAAGACTGAGTTAGTTAAAGTGAATTTAACAGATAATATTTAGGCTATTATACTTATCTTATATATATCTAATCTTTGTATAGTATGGTTAAAATGTTAAGTAAATCTATGGGAATAATGATCTAGTGTTTTTGGACATCTATAATAGGATCCTTAATGATAAGATCAGAAGAAAATAAGTAAAAAAATATTCTAGTAGTGTGTTGAATACTACGAGAAGGGGTTGTTCACCCCATTAGTAGAATCATCCAAAATAAAGAGAAAATACCAGTGGGAAAATTCATGGAAATATGAATGGTCCAAGACATACCTATTGTAATAATAGAAAGTGCGTAAATATCATGATGAATTCCAAAAGTTATAAGGAAGTCACTGGAAATATTTCTTCCAAAAGATTAAAATCCATCAATTTAATTAAAGATCGTATCAATATACTTATAAGTGTTCACAATATAGTTGAGTAATATATGGTTGAATCCAGTTCACCATTCCACATAATGAATGATCATGGATTATTGAAAAAATATAGATTATTTGGGAATTTTAATCTAGAAAATGATGAAGATTTTGAAGTGGTTAGAAAGGTAAATATTCAGATGAAAATGGGTGTATTCTTCAGCTAAAGGGAGTAAGAAAAATACCAAGTCTCCTGAGGAATCTAATTTCATCAAAGGAAGTTATATGATGATGAATTTAGTATAATTTTCCATAGTGTATTCTGGATATTGAATTGGGGAATGAGGTTTGTGGCATTAGGAGTAAAGGATAGGACCATTAATCCAAAATAGAAGTTAATATGGTAGGGAAATAGAAAATATTTCATACACTAAGAATTCAAAGGTTTCACATTTGAAACTCAATCACCTTATTGAGGAGAACACAAAGGTTCTTGTTTGGCAGGGATCCATAAATCCTGATAATACACCTATATAAATTTTTGAATGTTTTTCTCTTAGAAAGAAAAATTGGGTTTCATTAAATCTGAATAGCTAGAAGCCCATATCCTAGAATTTGGAGCTAGTTCAGATAGATGTTTAGGGTGCTAGCATAGTTTAATCACATGAAGGATCAGGATAATTCATCACATTCAATAATGATTCCACAAGGAAGGTATGTGTTTATTTAATTTAAAATAAATATGATATTTTTGATTCCTTTGATTAGTGGAAATCCACGATAGAGTTAGAAAGTGGTCATAAATTTAAGTGCATCAGATCTAATAATGACGATGGATAAAATAACATAAATTTATAGAAATTATATAGGAATAAGGGTATTAGGATTGAGAGAAAAACACCCAAAACTATACAATATATTGGAGTGGAAAATAAGATGAAATAGACTTGGAAAGAGATGTCAAGATGCATGCATGTTCACTTTGATGTGCCCAAGGACACCTGGACATAAGCAATTACCACATAACTATACTTGGAAAACATAAGTTTGGACTCTATAGTATAAAAAACTACACTATAAGATTTATGGAATAGTGAAATCCTAGAATTTTCTCACCTCAAATGTCATTATTTTCATTATATATTCTCTTGTTTATGTGATTGGAAGATATAAGATGGTGGAAAATTCTAAATCCCATTTTTTGTAGGCTATGGAAATGAATAATATTTTTATTTACTATCAATTAATGACTAATGGATGATCACCATATATTGATATGCGATATTTAATGGAAAGAAATTTTAGAAATATATGAAATTGAATGAATTATATGTCAAGTAAAAGGGATCAATTTTTGACATACATGTTAGAATGGGTAAAAGCATAAAAAATTATAAAATACCATTGATACCAGTCATCATCGTGAATGCACAAAAAATTTGAGCAATGAAAGTTGTTTCAGAATGCTTGAAAACTAAATAAATCTGAGGGGAATATCTGGTAGTAGAGTAATCAACCACAAGAAGAACAGGATATTTAGAAAATGAAATTCAAGGACTAAAAATTACTAAAACATATCTGAGAATCTATTTTAGAGTTAGAAGAAAAATCAAATGGTATTGCGTATGTATGAAGTTCCTACTTCCAATGGATGTTGTGCATCCTAAATTTCCTCAAAGTCATTAGGTCTTCAAATATGCTCCATGATGGTGGAACCACAAGTTTGATGATTTCATGATAGAAGATCATTTCAAAAGGAGAAGCTATGACCATTTATATTATTGAATGTCGTGGAATTATAAGATTTAATTTTATCTCCTACTCTGCATAGATGACATGTTTCTAGAAGGTCTATATAATCAATGGATTAAAGAGATTAGGAGTAATCTATCAAAATTATTTTAAATGAAGTGTCTTTCAAATCTAAGAGAAAATTCAGTATTGAGATAGATATGAATTTGAAATCCAATATGATGGTGTAATCTAATGAGTACATCCTGAATATCATTGAAAAATTCAAGAGGATTAGATATAAATATTTTAGAAAAACCTTTTTAGACACATTATGTTATCCAAAGAATAGGTACCTTCAATTGATAATGAGGTCTGGTATGGGCTGAATGTATCTTATACATCCGTTTTCATATGATTGGTGTATATGATGATATGTATATAACTATATATTTCTATTGCAGTGGAAGTGGTGAGTCGGTTCATCTCTAACCTTAGGAAGGATGTTTAGGAAGATGAGAAGTGGATAATATGAAATAAAAAGGTATTGATAGATACATCATTATGCTTCAAGGAAGATGATACTATATAAGGTTTTGTTGATGAAAATTTTTCAAGGGATTATAACACATAGAGAAGAAAAATTTGTTTTTCATTTATATTTGAGAAAACTATAATTAGATGGATTTCAAGACTATAGATGATGGTGAATTTTATTATGAAATAAGTAGAGTATATAGAAACTAAAAAAGGAGGAATGGAATTTTTCTAGTTAGAGTTATTATTAAAATATCCTGTGAAAAAATCAAATTTAGGAATGTTATTTTTTGATATATAGAGTACTATGCACCTTGCCAAGAATTTGGTATTTCATTAGAGAAGAAAAAAACTGAACTAAAGTTCTATTTCATTTGGAATAAACTAAATGAAAAGTTTTTATAGATATTAAAGATCAAAATAAAGAATAATGTATATGAAATTTTCATGATAGTTTTAGTCCAAGAGATCCCAAGGAAACATAATTCCTTATTTGGGCTTGGTTGAATGAAAGCAGGACAAAGAGAACTAAATGTAAATAGAATAATGACAATTTTATCCCAAAGTGTCAGAGGATACTGAAGAGGTTCCTCGAAAAAATATCATTTGGGATTTTTTTGATCATGAATCTTATTCCAATGACTACAAGTTCATACTCCAATAGTTCTTCTTAGATTTTTCAGTGTAGTGGTAATAAGAATCTTCTATATGTTCTAAGATTACTAGAAGTTTTTATACTTACTATGATTGTACAGACTACTCTATATATTATGAAGTTTTTATTATTTGATATGGTTGAGTTGGTGGAATATTTAATTGAATTATAGAGTTAATTGGTTATAGACCACAAAGGTTTTATTGTGGGGAAAATGATTTAACCAACAATAATCCTCTATAAAAGAGATGTATGACTAGCTGCTGATCGAAAAATCTACTATATTATACCATATTTCACTATAATAAACTATGAAAATTGTAACACTTTATCCTTAGATACATTATTTTTAACTCTTATAATTTTGGTAATACAAAGGGTTTTAAGTATTCTCCTATGGATATAGGATTAAAGACTAAGCTGTAGGATTTGAGTGCAGTGAAAGTGTGTAGATGACATGGAAAACTTGAATTTTAGTATTAATTTACAAATAATTTTTTTTTTCAAATGAAAAATAACATCATGTACAATGAAAATCATAGATTACCTGATTAAAGAAAAACATCAGAGCCAGAAGAGGAAGATCATCACATGCAATTTAAAATTAATTTATATATAGATATCGAATTACCTTAACATGTAATTGTCTATTAATTGATGATACAATTTACTAGATATCCTAATAACAAAATTTTAATGTTGGATCCAAGGGAATAATCCCTCTATAAGTGATCCAAATTAGCACCAAAATCTCAAAATGTTTCTATATAATTACCAGCTGCTTTCACAATTGATCCTAATTTCTTGTATTATTTATTTTTTATTGTATAAAAATTATTCTTGAATGTGGAATAACTCATGATGTTATCTTGATGTCATGATAGAGTAGGAAGAGGGAGAATGTTCTAGATCTCTATATATCTTTCAAGGGCTTTAGAGAGCCTCTCTATATCCATTGTGTACAACCTAAATCATTTTGGAAAGTGGTGCAATTAGATATTTATTATTGAAGGTTTACGGTTGGTAATTTTCACACAATACCTTTCCCAACTCCATAATTATTAATTTACCCCCATATCCAATAATAATAACATATATTATAAATAATATTACATGAAAAATTATTTAATAAAATAAAAAATATCATTCTTATCACTTCTAATCAAACAATTAAGCTCAATCAATTTTCACTCATCCAAATTTACATATCTTTGAATAATGACAATTTATTTAATAAATAAATATAACTGTATTATTCATTGAAAAATATAAAATATATTATATTATACAAACCCTATAAATAAATATTTATTATTATTATTATTTAAAACACTTATTCATTCAAAAAACTTGCGATTAAATCATGAAGATCAACCAAACCCAAATAAATATTATTTACTCTAACTTGTTAAATTCAATAATTTAATTAAACTAATACTAAGAAGACACTTTCTATGTCTCCCTATAGGCCTCTTTATTAGTGTAATTAGTAATAACCAACTAAATTAATAGGTTAGCATCTAGAATATTGGCAAGGCTCCCACTGAGAAAGAAACTAATGTCGTAATGACTTCCAACCTCATAGGAAATGAACACACCCACTAAACACCATGTCCATGGATTGATCCCCAAAGTTCCATTCCCATAAAAGGGACTAAGATATCAACTTCTATCAATATATATAAGGGATAAACCATTTCTTGAATTATCCATTAATGCATTATCACTCATAATTCACCCAATGTATCCCACCTCACCTCCACCATATGTGATCATATTTTTCAAAAATACAGCATAGTGCTCGAGTCATTGTATACATTAATTATAATATTAATATATAAGGACCCTTACACATTTATACTGATAGGAATATGCAATGACACATGGAAATGTGGATTTTCTATAGATGGGTTTGTTATTATAACATTATATATTGGTGATTACCAAGGGTGAACACCATGAGAAGGTGTCTTAATGTCTTATGAGCCTCTTACCAATGATAGCCTGCACATTCTAGGTCCTGTTAGTCAATATCATTAATCTGTAGAATAATATTCAAGAATACTATCATGGAACCTCTTTATTATCATTATATTTGGTATTTGCAATGATCTTTTTCTATAATATATATTTCTAATAAATTAGAACATGAAAATTTCAGAAAGAGGAAAAATTATAATTTTATAGGTAACTTCAATAATAATTAAAAAACATAATAAAATACTAATAATGTTGATGATAGAGAACCAACTCCAACAGAGTTCTACTTACACTAAATCCAACTGATAACAACTCTAAATATAATATCTCTTATATGATACTCCTAATTTTGTAGAGAAAGATCCTTTATTAAGGGGCCTACCATTTTTTCCTATGTAGATAATTTACTCACCACAACTTTACCTCATTGAGAAAAATCCCTCAAGCGATGAAGATTCTGAAGTCTGTTTTAATTTATTGATGTGATCTTGGATCTTTCAAAAGATCCACCACTTTAGCAGTATCTCAATAAACTATGAAAGGGTATTGACATCTAGGAACCACATCATTATCTTAGAAATTTTTTCATATCCAAACCATTTTTTTGTCCACCTAAAAAGACAAAATATAATTAGAATATGCTGTAGAATTAGTGATAACCAGCTACTTAGGATATTCCTGCACAAAATTCATCCATTGAGATAAAATACATATCTACACTCTAACTTCAGATCTTTTTGATCTATCTAAAATATAGAGTATCTATAACCCCTGAAGAATATATCTTTATAAACTCAATACACTATGAATATATCCTTAGTTTTCCTTATATATATATAAGGATAAACTTAAC
Organism: Viscum album; assembly: GCA_963277665.1. NCBI lineage: Eukaryota > Viridiplantae > Streptophyta > Magnoliopsida > Santalales > Viscaceae > Viscum > Viscum album. Next base: position 448,900,735 of record OY728165.1, read on the forward strand.
AATAATCCAATACTGTAACATCCCAGGTAAATAAAGAATATATCATTTTCATATTTAATAATATTTGTATATTAAATATGAATTTTACTTTAAAGGGTATTCTATGTTCGATGGAATACTCAATAAACAAAAATTAGTTTATTTGAAATCTTACATTACACACAACGTTGGGTCATACAGAATAAAAATAATATAATATTATTTTAAATGGTAGTTAACTCCAAGCAATTATATTGGCAAGAATGGACAGAACTAACTAAAATATGAATATACATGTTTATTAAATGTCTTTTACATTTATCCAATAAATTTTAGTGGTTTAAAACAAGAAATACTCTGATTTTAACATAAATACTCTAATATTCATGAAAAGGTCGATTTATCGCCTTTTGATGGAGAAATGTCTTTAAATATAGTTTTGGATAATTTTAAATGTTCTATTTGACAAAATAAAATTTTTATTTATAATCAGGACATCAAAATTTACTTTCGGTAAATTTTTGGTATTTTTCTGATAAAAGTAATTTTTTTAATGAATAGTGAAAAATACTATATTTTAATTCAAAACTTCCTTTTAATATAATTTATTTATAAGGTTAAATTTTCTTTTTAATTAGTTTTAAAGTGTAATTAGAACATGTTTTTTATCATTTAATCCAATTTTGGTCATTGGAAGTAATTTCAATTTGAAATTGTCCATAAACAAGTGTCAATCTTTTGATAGTTCATAATTTTTTAAAAACACGTTTTTTGTTTTGACAGCCGGAATTAATTTTAAATTAATTTCTGCCAATTTTGTGTTTTGAATTTGGAAAAATAGATTCCATGTTTTTAATTAGGAGGTTCAAATTATGCAAATTGGTAACTTTTATTTTTAGACATTATGAATTTTTACTTCAGTAAAAATTTTATTTACCACGGTTAAAAGGTAAATCTGGTAAATATGGGTAAAAAAATAATATTATAATAATATTAAATTACCATAACAGGTGTCTTAATCATTTTTTTTATACATTTCCAAACATGGGAACCCTTGGGTCTATTTTGAGACCCCATGGAGCCACTTGGGAGTGATAATGACACTTTATATTAATTAATTAAAAGTAAAGAAAAAATGACTTAAAAATATATCTTTCAGAAAATACATTCTTAAATGAGGTAATATAAGTTATCTCTTAGACTATAAATATTTATTTGAAATTTATAAAAAGTTCCTACATCATGGTATTTTTTTTATAATTTTTCGACATCAAATAAATAAGTTTTTTTATGACACAATAATGATGCAGTGTTTACCTCATTAATGAATTATTTTAATAAATAAGAATATAAAGATTAGAAAAATATCCAAAACCTATCCAATTATTATTGGATGATTTTATTTAAAACATGAGTCATTTTATCTTTGACTTCAATAAGTTTTGGACCTTTAGAAACCGAAAATCATTATATAATAAAATAATATTTTTAAACTTTCATAAAGAGCCCCTCCCCCCCTTATAAAAATCCCTCACTTAAAACCCATTCCACACACTCCTCAAGACCCTTTAATCATCCCAAATCTTTTCATTTAATCTCCCTACATCCTTATACTCCTCCTAGAAGCCTTACCCTAAGAATAAATCAATCCATGTACACTTTTTGGTTCAAACCAAAGGGAGATACCTGATTTAAAGGTAACATCTTCTCTTAAGTTATTTTGTTTGATTTTACTTCTCCAACCCCATAAACAATTTTTATTACTTTATTTTATAAAAAAAATAGTATCCTAAATATATTGTGTTGTTTTTATGAGAATTATTCTAACCACACTTTCACACACCTCCATCAAATCGGTAAAGAACATACTATTTCTGTGGACGTTGAACTACTTCCCCCAGAAACGATGATTGTTAAATATTCCTCTACCACCTATTATGGTGGAAATTAAGATGGAACTATATTTATAGGTGATATATATTATATTTATATTGTTTCTATGCTTATTTATTTTTCATTTATAGAATACGTTTTTGGTTTTCATAGTGGGTAAATACGATAATTTCATTTGAGGAAGTGCAGACTGCCGCCCCCTCAATGTGATATGATTCATTAATACCATACGTGGAATGTATAAAGGATGGAGTTAATGAAATAATATAAGATATTATACTATAATTATAATATACCGATGTGTCATTATGTTTTTATTCCATTAAATATGAAATAGAAATGAAAGTAGAGTTCATGCGTACGTACGACTTAATGTCTTCATGAATGGTGCATTTCATTTCTTATCTCCAAATTTTAATTACTATTATAAATACATATATATACTGGATATATATGATATATATGATATAAAAATCATGAATATCATTCTATAGATAATGGAATTTCAAACATATGGAAAATTTATAATTATAACAAGTTCATTTTTAACTCAAGTTCTGAACATCGAAAAAATGCCCGATATGAACTCAAATAATTAACAAATTGTATAGAAAGATAATAATTGATATAAAAGGAATAATAAAACTGAAAAAGGTTCTTAAGAAAGTAGAAATTAACTTTAGTTTATTATTCAGGAGATTAAATAATGACCGAGTCAAGTCAGACAAGAGGTAAGGGACTTCTTCTCAATCTCATTTCATTGAGGCAAAAATTGTTTTATACACGACTTTATTTTATACAGTGTATAAACAATTTTGAATTTTCATTTAATTCAAAGAAAATATTTTTCTATGAGAAATTTTACTAAATGAAAAAAATAATGTTTCTTTTACTATAAGTTGTAAAAAAGACCTTTTCAACGTCATGAGTATTATTTGATCTATGGATTCCTTAACAAGCCATAATATTTTTAAAAGAAAACCAAATACCATATACCCATTTTAAATATTTTTCTATTGAAAATGGTTTTCAAAAATCATGATTATTTAAATAACTTTAAATTATATATTGTGATTACAATGTGGAAATTTTATCTATCCTTTATTCTTATTTTATGTGTTACGAATCTTGGGAATTGTTTACATATATAGGTGGTTCCATCATAAAACTAGGGTGGGTGAGCCCAAGATAGCTCTTCAATGAATTGGGTAACATGATGGATGTGAATGTGAATGTTTCTACTAAGAGATTTAGGGAATATACTGTGATGCATATTCCAAATGTAACTCCCTACATAGCTCTGAAAGCTACAATGTAAGTATGTTATATATTCCACAAGTTACCCTTCATGATTTATGATTTCTATGTCTTATTCATATATCTTATGATTTCATGAGGTATGAGCTTATGCTTGGTATGTATTTATGAACTAATGTTATCTTTCTTTATCTTATAACCATTACTGAGCTTTTTATGATCATCCCATGTTTTTGAAATGTTTTTCATAGGACATAAAGACGAATTGGGTCAAGGATGGGATTAAGGGAAAGTCATGTTGTAAAAAACATGGAACTAGACATGAATTTTTTTTCAAGAGTTTTTATTTTATGAAATAAATGGAAACCGAGTAGAATTGTCTACTTTTTAATTTTTGAGATGTAATGTAATAGTTATGGCCTAATTCTATACAACTCTAAAACTGAAAATATCCTCAATGTGAATTATTAATTTAATTAAATATTATGTAATGTTTTAAGGTAGGGTCCTTATAATTGGTATCAAAATATAGTTTAAACAACATTAGGAGTTAGGATATTGTTAAATTAATATCCATAAATTATTTTTAGTTTAAGTTATGATTAAAATGTATAGCCTTTACAGATTACCAAGTTTCTTCGCCTAAGTTATTTTTGTGTTTGGAATGGTTTTACACAGAGGAAACAGGGTAGCTATGATGGGATGAAATCAGGAGGAAGACAACCTTCCAAATCATTAACCTGAGATGGTTAGAAATGAAAATGAACTGTTTTTAGTAGTGATGGCATAATTGACTCAGGCTATAAATGGTGGTGGTATCCATGCATGAGATCATCTAGATCAACCATAGAGGAACATGTCAGTAGTGGAGCATTTCATGAGGCAATATCCCCCATCATTCATAGGATCATCTGACCTTGTGCTATCTGAAGGGTGGATTAAAGAAATGGAGAAGATTTTTGATGTCATGGGGTGTTCAGAACATCAAAATGTTAGTCTTTCTATTTTCTGTTTTGAAGGTGAAGCCGATCAGTGGTGGTAGATGATGAAAAATATCAGGGATAGTGAGGAAATTGATGATCTTGATTGGGATTAATTTGAAGGTATGTTTCTTGAGAAAATTTTTCTTAACATGGTTCGACTAAGGATGGAAAAAAATTCCTGGAATTGAGGCAGGAGGATAACTCAGTTACTGCTTATGAGGCAATATCCTCTTGAATACCAAGGTATGCTCTAAATTTCATACGAGATCTTTATAGTAAAATCATCCATTTTTACTTAGGATTAATGAAAAATAATTTAGGGGCTTTAGCTTCTTGTGATTTCAAAAGATATAAAAAACTTGTTTGATGTGCGGAGAAGGTGGAAATAAAGTATACCAATGATCATGTATTCTTTGAAAAACAACAGAATAAGAGGTCAAGGTGGCAGAAAAAAGAGAAGAACTCTTCAAAAAAGCCTGATGGTAAGAAAATTAAGTTTACAGTTTGTGAAAATTATTGTAAAAAGAAAGTTAGGGAATGTATTTTGAATTTTGGTATGTTCTACTGATGTGGTAAAATGGGACATAGGTCTTATAATTGCACTGAAAAAGACTAGGGTAATGGTAAGAAAACATCTGATTAATAGTTAGTAAAATGTTTTAAGTGCAATGAAATGGGTCATTATGCTAATGAATGTCTAAATAAGAACTCAAATAAGGGAGAACATCCAGAATACAAACAGAAAGGGGTGGTGAAATCCTTTAGAACTACTTCATCATATTTTGGGCCATCGAATGAAGTAATATCAGGTGCACTGTTTGTTTGTTCATATTACACCAATGTATTTTTTTGATTCAGGGTCTATACACTCATTCATTTCTGAGAAGTTTTCTAGTAAATTGGGAATTCTATCTCAAGATAGGAATCCTGAACTTATGGTAAAAACACCTGGGGGAAATGTTGAGACAAAAAGAAATTATAAGAACCTTCATTTTATTGTGTGCGGAATAAATATACCTAAAAACCTTATTTATTTTCTGCTAGTAGAGTTTGATGTTATTTTGGGTATGGATTGGATTTCCATTTATCATGATAAGATTGACTGCAGAACTAAATATGTTTCTTTTCAAAAATATTTTCAGTTTGTGTACAAAAGTAAACCCTTAATTTTGATAACATATCAGGAAGCTGAGAAACTAGTAAAAGATGGAAATGAATTTTACCTTGCACATATTGTTTAAAACAAAGGAACTATTCAGATTAATGATGTTCCAGTGGTAAATGAGTACCTTGATGTTTTTCCTGATGAGTTACCTTGTATAATACCTGATTAAGAAGTTGAATTTACTGTTGACTTAGTTCTTGATTCTAAGCCAATTTCAAAACCCCCTTATCGAGTGTCTCAAATTGAACTTTTAGAGTTAAAGAAGCGATTGCAAGAGTTATTATATTAAGGTTTCATTCGACATTGCACATCACTATGGGGTTCTCTTGTCTTGTTTATTAATAAGAAAAATGGTTTAATGAGACATTTCACTAATTATAGAGCATTGAACAACATCAATGTTAAGAACAAGTATCCTTTTCCTCATATCGATGATTTGTTTGATCATCTCTAGGGAGCTCGGTATTTTTCAAATATTGATTTGAGGTCGAGGTACCATCAGTTGAAATTAAAGGAAGCAGACATTCTGAAGACCACGTTTCATAATAGAAATAACTATTATGAATTTATAGTTATTCGTCTTGGGTTAACTAATTCACTTGTTTTATTCATGGATCTTATGAATACAATTTTCCGTGAGTTATTGGAAAAGTTTTTGGTTTTGTTAATTGATGATATTTTGGTTTATTCCAAAAGTAAAGAAGAGCACTAAAGTCATTTAAGGGTTTCCTTAAAAACCTAAAGGAAAATAAATTATTTTGGAAATTCAGAAAGTGTGAGTTTTGGTTACAAAAAATTTCTTTCCTTGGTCACATTATTGAAAAAAATGGCATAACTATTAATCCTAATAGAAAAAAAGTTGTTTAATAATGTCCCAGACCCACAAATATAACCGAGATTCGTAGTTTTCTTGGTTTATAAGGTTATTACTAGAGGGTTGTTTAAAATTTTTCATGGTTATCTATCCTAATGACAAAATTAATTCAAAAAGGTGTTATGTTCATCTGGACAAAAGAATGTGATGATTTTTTTAATGAATTGAAAAGAAGATTGGTGAATTCTCCATTTTTGGAACTACCTTCTAGAAATTTTGAGTTTTTTTATCTACAGCGATGCTTTGTTTAAAGGACTTGGTTTTATCCTTATGCAGAATGATCAGGTAATTGCTTATGCTTCACGTAGGTTGAAACCTCATGTGTTAAATTACCCTACACATGATTTGGAATTATCTGTTGTTGTTTTTGCTTTAAATATTTGGAGGCATCATCTGTATGGATTAAAATGTGAAATATATACTGACCACAAAAGTTTGAAGTATATATTCACTTAGAGATATTAAAACATGAGACATATGAGATGGTTGGAATTAATCAAGCCTTATAATTGAACGATCCATTACCATCTAGAAAAAACAAATAAAGTGGCTGATGCATTGAGTCAAATAAATAATGCTTCATTAACCATGCTATGTTTGGAACGAGATCCTTTGGTTTTTGATTTGATGAAATTTGGCCCAGAAGTTTTGGGTGCAAGAAATTACTCTATTTTTTTCAGGTGTCAATGAAATAATCTCTATCATACAAAATTAAGAAAGTGAAGAAGGAAGATAGTGAGTTTCAGAAAAAGGTAGAGTTAGTTTATAAGGGTAAGTTGCCTGATTTTAACATTGATAATGATTGTATTTTGAAGTTTGGGAAGAGATTATGTGTGACTTGTGATTCAAAGTTGAAGAATGCATTGTTATATAAAGCTCATAGTTCTCCATTTTCATTTAATCCTTATAGTACTAAGATGTACAAGGATTTTCGGAAGCATTACTAGTGGGATGGAATGAAAATACATATTGCTGATTTTACTGTGAAGTGTTTGACTTGTCAATAGGTTAAAACAGAGCGGTAGTTACTGAAATGGATGCTTCAGTTTTTACCGATGCCAGAGTGGAAATGGGATAACATATCCATGTAATTAGTTGTGGGATTACCGAAAACATCGTAAGGTAATAATGCAATCAGGGCTATTATTGATCGATTGAATAAATCTACTTATTTCCTTCCTATTTGAGATAATTTTTCTCTATATCAAATTTCATGGTTGTATATTAAATAGATAGTTAGGTTGCATGATGTTCCCCTATCCATTGTATCTGACCGTGATTCCAGGTTTACTTATAACTTTTGAAAGGCCTTCAAAAGTCATTGGGTACTGGAATAAATTTTAGTACAACTTTTCATCCTCAATCATATGGGCAGTCAGAATGAAAAATTCAGACATTGGAAGATATGCTATGTGCTTTCTCAATGGATTACCAGGGAAGTTGGGACCAACATCTTTCTTTGGATGAATTTTCTTATAGTAACAGTTTTCATTTCGGTATACAGATGGCTCTATTTGAGGCATTATACGATAAGCGGTGTCAAACTTTAGCTTTTTGGGATGATGTAGGTTAAAGGAAGCTGATGGGACCCGAATTGGTAGAATATATGGAATAAAAAGTTCAGTTAATTCAGAAGCAAATGAGAACAGATCAGAGCAGCTAAAAAATTTATGCAGATAACAGGAGGAATGATCTTTCTTTTGAGGTAGGTGATCATGTCTTTCTCAATGTTTCTACATGGAAAAGTGTGATTTGTTTTGGTAAGAAGGGAAAGTTGAGTCCGGGGTTCATTAAACCTTATGAAATCCTAGAGAAAGTTTGATCAGTTGCGTATAGAGTGGCTTTACCTCCAAGTTTATCCCAGGTACACAATGTTTTCCATGTTTTAGTGTTCAGAAAGTATATACTAGATCTATCTCATGTTTTGAGCTTAGAAGTAGTTCAGTTGGAAGAGAATCTCTCTTATGAGGAATAACTAGTCCATATTCTTGAACGAAGAGAGAAAGTGTTGTGGAATAAGGTAATTAATCAGTTAAAGGTTATGTGTAAAAACCATATGGTTGAAGAGGCAATGAGGGATAAATACCCCCACTTATTTGATAAGTGAATAGAATTATTGGGATGCAATTCTCAAAAGGGGGGAAGGATGTAACATCCAAAGTAAATAATGAATATAACATTTTCATATTTAATAATATTTTTGAATTAAATATTAATTTTACTTTAATGTGGATTCAATGTTCTATGGCATACTCAATATGCAATAGTGGGTTTCTTTGAAATCTTACATTGCACACAATGTTGGGTCATAGTGAAAAATAATAATATAATATTTTTTTAAATGGTAGTTAAAACCTAGATATTGTATTTGCGAGAATGGAAAGAACTAACTAAAATATTAATATATATGTTTGTTCAATGTTTTTACATTTATCCAATAAATTTTAGAGGCTTAAAATAAAAGAGAATCTGATTTTAATCATAAATAATCTAATATAAATTAAAAGGTCGATTTACCTTCTTTTGATGAAGAACCCTATTTAAATCTATTTTTGGACAACTGTATATGTTCTATTTGAAAAAACAAAATTATTCTTTAGAATTAAGACATAAAAATTTACATCGGGTAAATTTTTGGTATTTTTCTGATAAAATTTCTTTTTAATGAATAGTGAAAAATACTGTATTTTAATTCAAAATTGCCTTTTAATATATTTTATTTATAAGGTTATATTATCTTTTTAATTGGGTTTAAAGTGTAATTAGAATATGTTTTTTCCATTTAATCCAATTTTGGTCATTGGAAGTAATTTCATTTTGAAATTGGACATAAAAAAGTGTCAATCTTTTGGTAGTTATTATTTCTTAAAAGCACACTTTTTTTTGACAGCGGGAATTACTTTTAAACTACTTTATGCCACTTATATGTTTTGAATTTGGGAAAATGGATTCCATATTTGGAATTATGAGTTACAAATTGTGTAAATAGGTAACTTTTCTTTTTTATATATTATGAATATTTACTTCAGTAAAAATTTTATTTACCATGGTTAAATGGTAAATCTGGTAAATAAGGGTAACAAATAATATTATAATAATATTAAATTACCCTAACACGTGTCTTAATACTATTTTTTGATACATGTATGACCATGGGAATCCTTTGGTCGATTTTGGGACCCCATGGAGCCACTTGAGAGTGATAATGGCGCATTATATTAATTAATTTAATCTAATGTCAAAAATGACTTAAACATATATCTTTTAGTAAAGGAATTATTAAATGGGGTTATATAAGTTTTATCTTCCACTATAAATATTAATTTAAAACATAAAAATATTTCCTACATCATGTTAATTTTTTTATAATTTTTGGACATCAAATAAATAAAATTATTTATGACACAATAATGATGCAGTGTTACCTCATTAATGAATTATTTAAATAAATAAGATTGTAAAGATTAAAACAATATCCAGAACCTATCTAATTATTATTTTATTATTTTATTTCTAACATGAGTCATCTTATCTTAAACTTTAATAAGTTTTCACCTTTAGAAACCGAAAATCATTATATAATAAAATAATATTCTTAAACTTTCTTAAAGAGCCCCTCCTCCCCGTTATAAAAGACCTCACTTATAAACCATTACAAGAACTTATCAAGACCCTTGTATCATCCAAAATCTACCCATTTAATCAACCTAAATACCTATACTTCTCCCAGAAGATTTCCTTTAAGCAGAAGGCAATTTATGTAAACCTTTTGGTTCAAACCAAAGGGAGATACCCGATTTAAAGGTAACATCTTCTCTTAAGTTATTTTGTTTTATTTTACTTCTCCAACCCCATAAAATATTCTTAGTCATTTATTTTATAATAAAAACATTATCCTAAATATACTAGGTTGTTTTTATGAGAAGGAATCTAACTAAAATTACACACACCTCCATCAAATGGGTTAAAAACATACTGTTTTTCTGGACGGTGAACTACTGCCTCACAAAATGATGATTGTTAAATATTCTCCTACCACTCCTTATGATGTCCATTAAGATGGAAATGTATTTATATGTGATATATATTATATTTATATTGTTTCTATTCTTAGGTATTTTTAATTTATTTAATACCTTTATGGTTTCCAGAGTGGGTAAATATGACAATTTCATTTGAGGAAGTGCGGACTACCCCCCTTCAATGTGATATGACTCATTCATGCCATATGTGTAATGTATAAAAGATGGAGTTAATGATATTATATATGATATTATAATGTAATTATAATATATCTAAGTACAATTATGTTTTCATTCTATTAAATATGAAATAAAAATTAATGTAGCGTTCATGCGTACGTACGACTTACCGTCTCTATGAACAGTGCATTTCATTTCATATCTCGAAATGTTATGTACTATTATAAATACATATATATACCGGATATATAAGATATATATTATATATAAATCATGAATATTATTTTTTAGATAATGTAATTTCTACCATATGGAAAATTTATAATTATAACAAGTTCATTTTTAACTCAAGTTCCAAACATCGAAAAAATTCCTGATATGAACTCAAATAATTAACTAATTGTATAGAAAGGTAATAATTGATATAAAAGGAATAATAAAATTGAAAAATTTTCTTAAGAAAGTAGAAATTAAATTTATTTTATTATTCAGGAGATTAAAGAATGACCGAGTCAAGCCAGACACGAGGTAAGGGACTTCTTGTCAATCTCATTTCATTGAGGAAAATATTGTTTTATACACGACTTTATTTTATATAGTGTATAAACACTCTTTACTTTTAATTTAATTCAAAGGAAATATTTTTCTATAAAAAATTTTACTAAATGAAAAAAAATAATGTTTCTTTTAACATAAGCAGTGACAACGACCTTTTCCACCGCCACAAGTATTATTTTATCTATGACTTCTTTAACAAGCCGTAATGTTTTTAAAAGAAAAATAAATACCATATACCCTTTTTACATATTTTTTTTTACTGAAAATGGTTTTGAGAAAGCATTTATTATTTCAATATCTTGAAATGATATATTATGATTGTAATGTGGAAATTTTATCTTTCCATTATTCTTGTTTCATGTGTTATAGATCTTGGGAATTGTTTACGTATATGGGTGGTTCCGTGATAAAACTAGGGTGGATGATCTCGAGATAGCTCTCTAATGAATTGGGTAACATGATGGAGGTAAACGTGAATGTTTTTCCTAAAATATTAAGGGAATATACTTTGATGGGTATTTCAAATGTAACTCCCTAAGTAGCATTGAAAGATACAACATAAGTATGTTATGTATGCCACAAGTTACCCTTTATGATTTATGATTTCTATGTCTTATTCATAAATCTTATGATATTATGAGGTATGATCTTATGCTTGGTATGTATTTATGGACTAATGTTATATTTATTTATCTTATAACCCTTTCTGAGCATTTTATACTCATCCCATGTTTTTGAAATGTTTTTCACAGGGATTAAAGATAAATAGGGTCAAGGATGGGATCAAGGTAAAGTCATGTTGTCTAAAACATGGAACTAGACATGAATCTTTTTTTCAAGAGTTTTTATTTTATGAAAAAATTTAAACTGAGTAGAATTTTCTAATTTGTAATTTTTTAGATGGAATGTAATAGTTATGGATTAATTATATAAAACTCTAAACCTGAAAATATCCTCAATGTGAATTATTCATTTAATTAAAGATTATGTAATGTTTTTAGACTGTGTCCTTATAAATACCATTCCCCTCAATTTTCATTAAATTTACCTACCATGATCAATGTATAGGGGACATTAATCCTCAAATATAACATTACATACATGATTGATCATATCGTATAAGTGTAACATATAATACTTTTTCCCTTTCTTTCCTCTTATATACGAGGATAGATTTTCTATGTAATATGTATACTATATGAGACTATAATCAACACCCTCTTGGATTTCTCTATAATGAACCTATTCAGTTCCCGAACAATGTATATAAAATGACTTAGTCCAAGAATCCTCTTGAATCTATCACTCATGATCTTTATCCCTATAATATAAGTTACTTAAACAATGTTATTCAATAGAAATAACATTCTAAATCACGACTTAACCTCTTTTAAGGATGTTATATCATTTACAATTAGAAATATTTAATACAAATATACTATAATGAAAAAAACCAAACTCCCATTAATTCTAAATACACATATCACATTATTTCTTAATGAAAGAAAATTATTTTACGGATTCATAGAATCAAATGTTCCAAGTCATGGATACTTTATTAAATACCTAAATGGGTCTCTATAACATGAAAACGTTTTTTTAATTTTCTAGAGTCACAAACCATAATAGTTGGGTCATATTCACATCTTCCTAAAGGATCAAATTTAGGAAATATGTTTTGACATAAACATTCCAAATCTCATAGTCATGGTAAGATAATATGGTAAGAAAAAATATAATGGATTTAAACATGGAAAATGGAAGAAAGTTTTCATCACAATCAATTCCTCATTGTTTTCTAAACCCCTTAGCTATTATTCAAGCTTTATAGGAACTTAATTTACTTTCCATGTCATGTTTTATCTTGAGTACCCATTTAAACCCAATGGGTTTTACATCAACTGATGGATCAATCAAAACTCAAACATGGGTTTGATACATGTAATCCATCTCATTATTCATGGATTCTTTCTATATTATAGCTTTTGAGAACCGAATTACCTCTTTTTTGGTGATAAGATCATTATTTTGAACTAATAATGAGTCACTATAATTAGTGACTAGAAAAACATATATCTCTAGTTCTCTTACCTCTCTAGCGCTTCTATGATACACTTGTGTTTTAGGAACAACATCTTCCATTAATATTTTTTGGATTTATTCCTATACCAACTCTTTTGTATCTTGATCATCCAATTAATTGATGTAAATATTTCTCTAACAATCCTCTTTATGGGTGTGATCCTTCTATAGAAAGACAACCTATATTGTGACATTTACTTTCTTCCTTGACGGTTTGTATAGATAATATCACTTTTATCCTTATAATAACATATAAAGATGCAATTTTGTCATCAAGGTGAAAGTTTATTTCTTGAGATAACATTAAAAAATTACTCACAACCTTATGTAAGAACTTTTGAGGCAACGAGTTTATTTACACTTTATAACTTAAAGAGACCACTATTTTTCACTTTAGTTGGTACCCAATTTAGTATGTATGACACCATCAGTAATGCATATCCCCAAAATGACAATAGAAGGTTTACATGAATCATTATTTACTTTACAATTTCCAGTAGTGTATGGTTTCCTCTTTCACTAGTACAACTCCACTATGGTGTATAAGGTGGAGTGAATTGAGATAAAATCCCATACTCTTATATAAATCTAATAAGATCGTGGTTAATATTTTCACCAGGTCAATCCAATCATAATTTATTTATATTTTCAATAAGATAATTATTGAATTCATTATTTAAATCTTTGAAACTCGCAATGGATTAAGACTTATACCTCATTAAGTTTACATAACCATACCTACTCAAGTTGTCGGTAAAATTAAAAAAGTATGATAATCCATCTCAAGATTTCACCTAAAAGTATAGACAATCATTAGTGTATACCAATTACAGAAGCTCTATGGACCTTTTGCCTTGATGACTAAATACTGGTTTGGTCATCTTTCCATGTAAACATGTCAAACACATTTCAAGTGGTTTAAGCTCAAAATATTCTAAATAACCATCTTGATTGAGCTTTTTTAAACACTTATCATTTATTTAACCATAATGGTGATGCCAAAACTAGGTGTTATATGAGTTGTTTATATTTGTTTCATTATCAATTTAAAAAATACTATTTTTTAGATTTAATACATAAATATTTTTATTTAATTGTTCCATACCATAACAAGTTCTATCTTTATAAAATTAGAAACTCTTATTTCCAAATTTGAAAATAAATACATCTATGTATAAAGAAGAAGTCGAAATTATGCTTTTAGTAACACTAAGAACATAATAATAATTCATCAAAACCATAATCAACCATGTTATTAATGTCATATGGTAGTCTATAATGGTTAGAGATTCTAGGATCTCCCTATTGGTATCCCATTGATCCACCTCACCTCTATAAATCTTCTGAAATCTACTTGGTTCTAGTATTTGGTTACAAAAGTGAGCACCACATATAGTATATAATAACAAACTTTCAGACATGTAAAGATAAAATTATATAAAAAATGCACCTGAATATTCATCTTACTTATTTGGATGGGGGAAATTCCTATTCTATTGGACCTTCCTTCCACATGAAAAACTCACCACATCCTATTTCTTTTCTTTCCCATGGATCTTCTTACTCTATTAAGGATGGTTCTCTAGGATTTAGGGCTAGAATTATTCTTCGTCCCATTTTCCATATTCCTTCTCTTCTTATGTACTATAAGGATAATGGGTTTTTCACTCCCCAGGTATTTATTAACTTAAAGAATAAGGGTAATATGTTATCAAAGTATTTTATCACTATTTATCATTTTATAATTCACAATAAAACTATATTTTTTTTGTTAGTGAGGGTAAAATGATATTTTTTAATAGATCATCTATGATCTTAAACCATAGGATGTTTATATTTTTAATATTTATAATTATCTTGAATAAAAATGGACCCTCTAGCACCAAATCTCCATGTTTGCACAAGAACTGTGTTTTTTATGCCTGACAATTGAGAATCAATAATTTTAGGATAAAATAAATACTATAATAAAATTTATTATATTCTCTATAAAATAAATTATAGATCATTATGGTTACATGGATATTAGGTGGCAAGGATATGAACATCGTGTGAACCCCAAGAAGACACATGAACACATAAGAGTAAAAATGTCACATAGATGGATTATGTATTCCTTGCGATCTGATAATGATCACACAAGCCCCATTCAGTGAATAATTTTGATCATAAAAAGAACTATTAGAAATCCCTATTCATCATACAAAACCCTTCTGAAAATTATTATTGATTATGAGAACCTAAATTAGAATTGTTACTCTAATTATGTGACATTTCAATTGAAAATAACTTGATAATAACCTAGATACCATTGAAAAATAAAAGATGAAAATGTAGGAAACCTCATGCAATGGAAGTTATATTGATTTTCATTTGAAGATAATATAAAAATCATGTGATCAATACAATGATCATGAATTTTCCCTAGTGGCATGTTAGCCATGCCGTGTGAAATAATTTTGGCACTATACCTTAATCATGTGAATTTCCTCTAACATTTCCATTTTATCATGTGATGAACAGAAGAAAAATCAATGGGAAATTTTAAAATTACAATAAAATAAAGAAGAAAATATAAAAAGATGGTTCCATTATTAAATACAATGTTATTCTATTTATAATGTGAAGGGGTTATGCGCCTTGAGTGATCTATCCACTAATCATGTAAAGGCCCTTTAACATGACATGTTGATCTCATGAAGGACCTATGATAGGCTAGTTTGATATTATAAAGGGCCATAGGCATGTCTTCCCTGATAATTAGAAAATCCTCTTCATTGGGAACTCTAGTATGTTAATGAATCCTAAAAATATCATCCTCATATTGTGAAGGATGTTTTTATTGTAAAATAAAATTTGAGAAAGCCTTTGAAAATACATGGGTCTAATAAATATGAAAAAGGTAGAGCGATATCGATATTTCTATTTATCACAAGACATAAATATAGAGCCATTGATAAACCATGGAAAGTTCAAAAAAAGTATGTGATGTGATTCTCCCTACACAGACTCAATCCCATATATGAGATTTATGCGATGTATAAAGTCTCATAGATCTAGGGTGGAAAGGCCTATAAAAATCAACCCCTAAACACAAAAAACATAAATAGATAGAATCGTATATGTGATGGTGGATATCTTGGATTAGAGAGCTATAAAATCACAAAATTCATCCGTCTGGTAGAACCAAGGGAATGACTTGAAGAATTATAATTTATGTATATATGATTCAAGTAATCACCCTATTGATCATTCATAGGACTTTTGGTATGACAACCGGATCATGAAAAGGAGTTTCCTCATGTCGACATACTTATGTAAAGTCTAAATGGTAAAATGGTTGAGGAGAATTAAGAAATATATTCCATAATGAATGAAAAATATTGAAGCCTTACACAACTATGGATATAATTATTTTAAAGTGAATTGATCATCTGCTTTATATGGCCTATTTATTAGAAATGATAAAACACTCAGACATGTCCTCAAAGTCATTCGAGGTAACACCCCATGTTTTGTGTGAACCTATTTTTTCAAAAAAATTATTTTATTTTTTGAATTTCACACTACAATAAGTGAAACATTCATTATAATCTATTATAAGATAATATTGTACTACATGCAACACCGACTTGTCTGGTGTTACATTCAACATTGAGTTTCTATGAAACATAATTTTATTATTATAATTATTTAAGTGATTTAGTTATAAACTAGATGTTAAAATAAGTAATATGAATAATAATAATTTTTTAAATATATTTATAATGTATTCATGAAAATAAAACATATTGATAAAAACATTTTATATTGGTAAAGTCTATATATGTTTGAAAATCTAATTTTCTCAAATGAAAATATTTTTATGTCCTTATGTGAACAATAATAAAAATAATTTTAGACTTATTTGAAAATTTAGTTTGATAAAATAGAAATAATTTTTTAATTATTAATTTATAAATTATCTTATTGTTAAATTTAGGAATATTTCCGAAGAACTTCATTTTGAATGAATATTGAAAATTATGAATTTTAATTCAAAAATGTTTTTTCATATAATTTATTTATATAGTTAAGATATATAAAAATTTAGTTTTAAAGTTTAATGATAATTTTTTACATAAATTAATCCAATTTAGGGCATTTTAATCCAAATTTAACATTGAAATTAGAAATAAAAACAATCCAATCTTTTAAACTTTTTTTCTAAGAAATGAGTTGTCATGACACATCTGTGGGATTAATTTTATAATTATTTCTACCAAATATGTAATTTGAATTCGAAAAAATGGATTAAATATTTGTTATAATCCTAATTTATAATTTATAATAAGGTCAAATTAGTTTTTTTTTCAAAATTATTAGTGAAAGTGATTAAACATAATTACAATGATTAAGAGAAAAATTAGTTTAACAAAGGACTGCACCTTAAACTTAAGGAAACAATGACATAAAAACTATTAAAAAATACATTTTATGTCCATATATATACTCCATACAAGTTTTTATTGAATTTTTGTCATTATGTAATCTAATCATCATATGATAAATGTGAGTGGAATTCCCTTGTCAAAAATTTTCTAGAATGCCACTCCTCCTCCGCTATAAATAAGTACCCACCCCTCCCACTAATTCACACATATAAAGATATTTTTATTAGAAAAAATATACATAAATATACTTAAAACATCCCTACCTTAATCCTAGAATCATCTATTTGTGAATAAATCATTTCAAGGAAGGCCTTTGGTGCAAACAGAAATGGGTTACCCAAAGAAGAGGTAACATCATTCCTCAAGTTCTTTTGTTTTATTTTCATTATTCACCCCTAAACAATCCTTATGATATGATTATATAATAACTCCAGTATCCTAAATATATTGATATTGTTTTATTATATGGGTTAAACCTACACTTACACACACTTCCATCTAATTTGTAATGAACTTACCATTCTTGTGTACGATGAACTATCACCTCATGAAACAATGTTGCTCGTTTTTCCCTTAACACATATAATGGTTGGTAATTATGATAGAAAATATGTTATATATATATATATGATATATATGATTCATTTATTCTTATTGAATCATTATATAACACATAAGTTCATGTTTTACATTAAAAAAAAGATAATTCGTTTGGGGAAGTGTGGAATACCACCACATCAAAGAGATGTGATTCATTCACACTATATATGGAATGTATTAAGGATGGGTTTAGTAAACTTATATGATATATATAAAATAATAATTCTAATTTAATTAGTATTTATACCTATATGTATATATTTCATTTAATTTATTTCTTTCAATACAATAATTAAACGGAAACAACATTCATGTGTATGCATGACCTATTGTCTCCATAAACGGGGTATTCCATTTCATATTTATATCTTTAATATATTTTTATAAATGCATATATAATGAATATAAATTATATTTATATCATTTTTTATATTAATTAAATCTTGATATAGGTATGATGAAAAAATATAAAAACTAAGACACATGCAAAGAACAAAGAAAATAATACCCAAAACATAATCTTAACATGGAAGTGTTGATAAAAGGGTGATATAAATCCATATATGATATTTGATATTATAATGTTTATCTTTAAAATACTTTTAACAACTTATATTTTATATATTTTAGGTTTTCAAGAGTATGAAGAGAGTCAATCCATAAGGTAAGGGGATTTCTAGTCTCACTTTTATTTCTATGATATTTAGGCCTTATTCAGCACTTATTTCTTTTATGTGGTGTTTATACTAACCATGAATATATTATATTATTATTATACATAAATATATGGGTATTTAAAAATCCATTTAATGATATTTATTTCCTGGGTTTGATGTTTCAAATCTTACCAAATCGGTACAGTAGTTTTATCTCAATTTCCCTTGTGACACATGCAATGAATTTTCAAAAGCTTATTTTCAAAAATGTTTTTGAATTTTTTTTAAAGATATATATAAAGATAATTTTTAAGGAACAGTTATTTTAAAATTCTTTATGTTTCTATATAATAATTTATATTTTTAAAATTCATTTTCAATGAAATGGTTTTCAAAACGTTTTTAAGATTTGATTATAAATTTTCAAATTGTTTTCAGAGAAATCATTTTCAAAATGTTTTTAAGATTTGTTAATAAGTTCTAAATGTGTTCTCAAAGAAATGGTTTTAATTTTTTTTCAATATTTCTTAATATTTTTTTTGATTTTTTTTCAATGAAATGGTTTTCAAATCATTTTCAATCTTTCTTTATGATTTTTAATGTGTTTTTTGAAATAATATAGTTTTCAAATTTATTTATGTTTTAAAAGAAATTATTAAATAAGAAAGGATATTTTCCTCAATAAATGCTTTCAAAAGATATTTTTAAATTATTTTCCATCTAAGATGACATATTTTTGTGTTACTCATGCCTTTATAGGAAATTATCCAAAGGTTACATTCATATTCTTTCTCTGAATGGTTTTTGTTTTGATGGAATGTTGTTCATGAAACCCATTTATATTTCATGGGTTACATTTTTAGGAATCCCATTTCTTCTTTTCATGTTATATGTATATCAATCATAATTATTTTGGAAGGTTTTTTTTGATGAAATGAAACTTGTCTTCTTTTCCATAGGTTATGATATGATTACATGTTTGTGATACCAATTTAATTTTATTGGTTATGTTATGATTTTTATGATCTTATTGAACACATATGTATGAATTCATTATGAGATGTGTGGGACCTATATATCTATGTAATTCATTGGGAAAGGATTAATATCTCATGATATAATGATGGGATTCCAGTTGACAAGCTTAATCCAAAATGGAAGATAGGGAAACCAGATCCACTATAGGAATATAAAGAAACCCAATCCACTATGAGAAGATGGGAAAACCTGATACACATCGGAAGAAAAGGGAAATCCAATCCCTTAGAAGGAAATGACTATAACTGGGGATGAAAGTTTGTCTTTCCCTATAGGTATAATCCCCATGATGTTCCCTAATAAGTTTTGGGAATGCACCCCGAATTATAGGGAATCATATAACATTTTTATGTGTCTACCACAATCCCATGTCTTATTTCTATGTTATGATTTCTTGGATCATTACCTTTATTAACTTATGGTTCATGAATTATGAACTGCCAATATTTATTCCATTATTTATGTTAATATTTTTTATATGAATGGTATGATCTTGTAATGTTATGATCACGTTTTGATACCCTTTTTCTCATGTTTATGCTTACATATATCCCTTTTTTACCTTAATGGGAATCTGAACTCACCCCTTTTTATGTTTACTTCCCTAGGTTATAAAGATATGTATAATTCATGATGTGTCTATAAGAAGGTTTCTAGTCATGAATAACATAGTCGGAGATAATGTATCTCACTTATTTACCAATGTTTATGTTTCCATGTTTCAAAAGGCACTTGGTTAATACATTCTACGAGTAATTTTTTGTGTAATGTATTAATTATTCAACAAAAGTGATGTAATATTAATATATGGAAACCGATGTTCTCTGTAGTTAGTATCAAAGAAAAAATTTAATTATCCTTTAGAAAATAGGATGTGAAAACCATAATGAGAACTTAATGGATGTGTCTAAGGATAATTCCATGGATAAAAAAAAGTATATAAAAATGTACTAGTATTTTGGTAAAGGAAAGAGAAAGTGGTTTCCAAGAAATAAATCCTTGTTTGGATACTACAAGTAGAATTTTTTTTGGAATAGATTTACCTCGGATTAGAAACTCCAACAAGGTGTATTTGGCCTCACTCAAGTGTAACTTCGTACATGAGAACAGTCCTTACTAGACACCTGATTTGACACTTCCAAAGGATATGCTTTGGGAATTCACAAACTCTTCACAAACCATCATGAAGGATTTAAAAATATGATGGCTATGAATAACCTAGTATAAACCTATGGCATCATATATTAAGTAATGTTTAATAATTTATACATCATTTAATTAGTTTTTCATGAATATGTGGCTCTTCACTAGGAAAACTATTGCTTACTCAATGATTTTTTGTTTTAGTCAATTGATGGAACCCAAAGTAACTATGTTGATGGTGATTAAAATAGAAAATGAAATGGATTTACTCCTGATCATCCAAATACCATTGGTGTTGTAATAGAGAATCACATTGCTATGCTCACCCATCTTCGTCATGTTATGAATCATGTTGAGCTTCCAAAAGAGATAAGGAGGGAATAACATTTTGTTGAGTCCTTCATGAGGCAACACCCACATTATTTTAGTGGGTCTTTTGATCCGCATTTTTTTGAACATTGGATCTGTTCCACTATAAATGATATTATCCATTTTCCAGTTTTTAGAACATGAGAATCTCATTCTTGCTATTTATCTATTAGAATGTGAAGCAAACTAGTGGTGGAATCTAATCAAGAATGAGAGGAAGCAGGATGAAATGGAATCCATGTATTGGTATTATTTCAATAACTTATTTTTAAATAAGTATATTCCTTGTGTTATTCGTAAAAATATGTAAAAATAGTTCCTTGAGTTGAATCAAAAGGAAGATGACTCCATCGGATCCTACAGGGATATTTTCAGAAGACTCCCAAAGTATGCTTCAAGAATTATCATTCAACATAAAATTAGAGTTGATAGGTTATTCATTGGATTATATCCAAGTCTTGGAAGGGTATTGTCTAGAAGATATTTTAGTAGTTACAAATATATTGTGAGTTTTTCAATAAAAGTTTAAATTGTGGTAGGACTTATGTATTAATATAATGTTTTTAGAAAGAAAATGAATATAGAGTTAAAAGAAACATCTAAAAAAATTGAGAGAAGAAGAAAATCCATCCTTTTGATCTAATTGTGGAAAGATTCATGGAAGAAATTTTCTTATGAGATCTAATAAGTGTTTTAAGTGTGGTAGAGAAGGCCATTAGGGAATTTATTACAGCACTGATGGAAAGAATTTGTCCAATTATTAAAATAGAGGAAAAGCTACACATAATTCACCTCTTACACTTCTGTACATCAAGTGTAAGGAGGATGGGAATTATGCTAACTAGTTCCCAAACCCAAGGGTTGGTGATAAAGATCAATGTCAGCAACCTCTTAAACTAAGTGTCAAGGGGAAATCTAATGCGATCACTATTTCTGATGAGGGGTTAGATAATGATGTGGTGAAAGCTACACTTTCCATCCACTTTAGAACTGTAAATGTCTTATTTAATTTTGGATCTACCCACTCTTCCATATATAATGACCTTTATAAGGGTATTATGTTTCTACCTAAATTATTAGATGTTTAATTAGTAGTATAAAATCCTAACATAATGATAATTTCCTATCAAGTCAATGAATCATATCCATTTGATGTTTGTGGGAACGATCTTCTAGAAAATCTTGTCATTCTTCCTATGGTTGGTTTTGGTGTTATTAAAGGCATGGATTATATTTCTATGCAGAAATCACACATAAATTTTTTAGTAAAATTAGTTACGTATGATATTTTAAACCAACTTATGATATTATATCAATGTGATGATATGTATGAAATTTTTATGGAGGTTACATCTAGTGTTGGGGTCCTAATTTCCATTTTGAAGGCATGTTTGTATGAAATGGCTAGGGAGAAACATTACATCGATGATATTCCTATTGCCTAGGAATTTTTGGAGGTTTTCCCTAAAGAGTTTCTTAGCCCTCCACCGAAATTTGAAGTTGAGTTCTCAATAGAACTCATACTTGGTTCCACAAAAATTTCAAATACACCCTATTGAATGGACCCAATTGACTTTTAGGAATTGAAGAAGAAACTACAAGAAAAACTTGTCAAGGGACTCATTCAACCAAATGTGTCACCTTGGGGTTCACCTCCCCTCTTTTTGAAAAATAAATATGTATGTATGTGAATATACATTGATTATTGGTTGTTGAACAAGTTCATGATCAAGAAAAAGTATCCTTTTCCTCATTTTGATTACTTTTTTAATGAACTAGGTGGAGATCAATACTTTTCAAAGATTGAAATTTATTTTAGATATAATCAGTTGAGGGTTAATAAGGAGGATATACCCAAGACAACATTCCATACATGTTATGGACATTATGAATGTATAGTGATTCCTTTTGGTCATACTAGTTCCCCTGAAATCATCATGGATTTGATGAATAGAGTGTTTAGATATGACCTCAATAAATTTTTGGAAGTATTTATAGATGATATTTTTATCTATTAAAATAACAAGGAAGATCTTCAAGACCACTTTGAATTATACTAAAGACCCAAAGGCTGGATAATCTATATGAAAAATTTAAAAAGTTTGAATTTTGGATAAAGAAGTTTCCATTTTTGGGTAACATAATCTCAAGTGATAGTATAAAACTAGATCTATCGAAGATGGAGGCTATTGAATATTGGCCTAGAACAACCATGTTGATTGAGATCCATAGCTTTCGTGGTTTAGATGGATATTATCAATGATTTGTGAATAATTTCTCACCACTATCTAATCCTTTTACCAAGTTAAGTCAAAAGGGTGCCAAGTTACTCTAGAAAGATGCATGTGAGGAAAATTTCAAGGTATTTAAGAGAAGGTTAATTAGAGCACCTATAATTACATTACCTTGTCCTGTAGAAGTGATCTTTATCTATATTAATTCATACAAGAAGGGATTGGGATGGGGTTTTAAATAGAATTACATGTTTATAGGCTATAATTCATGACATTTGATTATTCCTAAGAAAAAGTACCCAACCCATGATTTCGAGTCAACATTGGTAATATTTCCATTACAAATATGGAGACATTATATTTATATAGAAAGGTATGATATATATACCGATCATAAAAGTATGAAATATATATTCACACAGAAGGATTTTAACATGGACTAGAGATAATGGTTAGAGATGATAAATGATTATGATAGCTCAATAAATTAACACCTTGGGAAATTGAATAAGGTGCCTGATGATTTGAGTCATGAGGCTCATGATAGATTATCCATGATGAGGATCAAATAAGAACCAATATTTATGTATTTTAAATGGATGGATCTATAAATCTTTAATGAAGGGAAAAAATATTATCTTGGAAAATTGAATATTCAGCACTCTATCTAAGTGAAGATCAATGAGGCGTAAAAGGAAGATATAGAGCTGTAAAAGAATGTTAGAGATATTATAGAGTTTAAACTTGACAAGGATGGAATGATAAGGTTTAAGAATCGTGTATGTGTTCCCTTCATACTAGATTTGAAGTATTTGTTAGAGGAATCTCATAGTTATTGATTCAATATTCATCCTAGAAGTATGAAAATGTATAGTTACTTGAAAGAATAATTATGGTGGGATGGAATGAAGAGGGATATCATTGAGTTTATATCTCAGTTCTTGGTATGCCAGCAAGTTAAGGCTAAAAGGAAAAATTTAAGGGGATTTTTCATCCGATACCCATAGTTGAATAGAAACTGGAGAACATACCTATGGATTTTGTCATTGGAATCTCTAAAACCTCTAAAGGGTTTAATTCTATATGTGTGGTAGTAAATCACCTCACTAAGTTAGCACACATAATCACTATCAGCAAAGACTTTTATATAGATTAGATTATATAGATATACATTAATGAATCAGTAAGGTTTCACAGAGTACCACATTCTATTTTATCTAATCAGAATATGAGGTTTATCTAGAAGTTCTGGTGAATCCTTAAATAATAACTTGATATATAATTGAGTTTTAGCATTGCTTATAATTATCCGATAGATAGTTAGTCAAAAAGAACAATTCAAACCCTAGAGGATATGTTGATATTGTGTTTTTTATAATCAAAGGTGGTTGGGATAAATACCTTTATCTAGTTGAGTTTTCTTAAAATAATATATTTCACTCAATAATTTGGATGGATACTTAGGAAGACCTATATGAAAAGAAATGTAGATCTCTAATTTTCTAGGATTAAGTTGGACAAATAATGATTTTGGGATCTGAGATAGCTGAAGAAATTGACGAGAAGGTTAGAACCATTCACTAGCATATCAAGTGGGAAGATAGTTGACATAAAAGTTATGCATATAAACATCAACGTGATCTTGAATTTGAAGTTGGTGAGAAGTTGTTTCAATGATTCTCTTCTTAGAAGAAGTTTATATAGTTCAGGAGTAAATGGAAACTAATCCATAGGTATATCAGTCCCTTAGATATTCCTGATCATATTAGAATGATAACCCATCACTTTGAAATTCATGAAAATCAATCTCAATTACACATTTGGTTCAATGTATCTCTCCTGATAAATTTCACACCTTGAGCCATAACACATATTAAACTTAGAGTTCATACTAATAGAGCAATATATTTTTTAAGAGGAACAACCAGTTGAAATTATAGATCATGAAGAGAAGGTTCTTCAAAACAAGACCACTCACCTGGTAATTTTTTTGGAGAAATACCCAATTATAGTAAGATATGTGGGAACATTAGAATATGATAAATCATAAATATTCTCATTTATTTGTATCAGAATGACGATTTTTTATGATGAAATTCATTTTAAGGTGGGTAGAATGTAACACCCTAAGTTTTTCGAACCTTTTTTTCAAGTAAATTAATTTTATTTGAAGGAATATATTGAAAAATACATTAATTCAAACTTTAATTATATACTACACTAATATAATATCGTGCTACATGAAAAAATGACTTGTCTTGCATTACACGCAACTCTAATTTTCTATGAAACATTATTTTATTATTATAACTATTTAAATGAAATAGTTATAAAATTATCATTAAACATATTAATATGAATAAAAATAACTAAATTTTATATGTTAATTATAATGGTTTTATATAAATCAAACAAATCGATAATAAAACGAGTAATATTGGTAAAGTTTTTTTTATATTTGAAAATACTATTTTCTCAAATAAACTTCTTTTAATGTCCTTACACGAACAATAATAAAATTAATTTTATAAATTTTTAGAAATAAAATTTGATAAAATAAAAATAAATTTTAAATTCCAAATATAAAAAATATCATAGTGTGAATTTTAGGGATTTCTTAGAAAAACTTCATTTTTGGATGAATAGTGAAAAATACAGAATTTTAATTCAACAATACTTTTTCATGAAATTTATTTATATATTTAAATTATATATTAATTTAATTTTAAAGTTTAATACGTTTAATTTAACATCAATTAATCCAATATAGTTAATTTGCACCAATTTAATAATAAAATTGGATATCAAAATGTTCCATAAGTTTAAACTTTTCTACTAATAAACCAAATATCATGACACGTCTGCGAGATTAAGTTTAAATTATTTTCTAGAAATTATGTGAATAGATTTTGTACAAATTGATTCTATATATGGATTAAAAATAATTTATATTATCTAATAACGTCAAATTTGTTTTTAACAAACAATCAGTGAAAATGATTAAAATTAATTACTGTGATTAAGGAAAAAATTATCTCAAAAAAGGACTAAACCTTTAACTTAAACCCAAAAATGACATAGAATCTTGAAAAAAATAATTTATATGTACATATTTAGAAAGTAGAAACTTTTTTCCTTGATTATGACCATTATTGGATCCGCTTTTCATAGGAAAAATGTGGGTGGAATTCTCTTTTAAAAAATTTACAAGAATTCCACTCCTCGTCCACTATAAAAAAGAACTCAACCCTCCAACTTATTAATACCTATAAATCCATTTGGATTAGAAAAAATATACCTAAATCTCCCTCCAAAATACCTAACTTCATCCTAGAATCCTACCTTTGGGTATAAATCCATCAAGGGTAGCCCTTTGTTGTAAACCAAAAGGAGTTACCCAAAGCAAAAAGTAACATCCTTCCTCAGGTTCTTTTCTTTTATTTTACTTAGACACCACTAAAATATTCTTATTAAATTTTTATATAATAAAATAATTATCCTAAATATACTTAGTTTTTTGTATTCAATGTTATCAACCTAAAATTACACACACATCCTTCTAATGGGTGACGAACATATCGTTCCTGTGTATGGTAAATTATCACCTCATGAAATGATGTTGTCCTGTTTTCTTTTACCACAAATCATGGCTGTGAATTATTATAGAAAATATAATATATATATATAGGATTTATTATTTCTTATGGAATCTTTATATAACACATACCTTCATGCTTTTCATTTTGTGTAAAAACGATAATTTCGTTTGGAGAATATGAACTACGACCTCATCAAAGTGATGTGATTCATTCAAACTCTACATGGAATGTATTAAGGATGGATTCCGTAAAAATATATGATATATATGAAACAATAATTCTAATTTAATTAGTATATATAAAAATATAAATATATTTTATTTACTTTCTTTCTTTCAATATGATAATTAAACCGAAATAACATTCATGTGTACGTACAACCTATCATCTCTATGAACTGTGTATTCTATTTAATATTTATATCTTATATAGATTATTAAAAATACATATATAATTAATATCAATGATATTTATATCACGTTTTACATTATTTAAATCATTATATAATTATTATGACCTAAAATATAACAAATTAATACACATGCGAAGAACAAAGTAGATATAACCTGAAATGTAACCTTAACATGGAAGCGTTAATAAGTGGGTGATATAAATCTATATTTGGTATTAGATATAAGAATATGTTTCTATAAAATATTTATAATAAACTTATATTTATTATATAGGAGGCTTTTTATGAGTACAATCAGAGTCAAGACAAAATGTAAGATGATTTCTAGTCTCACTTTTTTTATGTGAGATTTATTCATATTCACTGCTCATTTCATTTGTGGAGTGTATATATGACTATTAATATATTATATTATTATTATCCTTAAATATATGGGTATTTACATATCAATTTTAGGATCTCTCTTTCATGGGGTTCATGTTTCAAAATCTACAAAATTGGTAAAGTAGTTTTCTCTCAATTTGGCTTCTTTGAGACACATGACATGAATTTCAAAAACCATATTTTCAAAAATTGGTTTAACGATGATATTTTAAGATAATTTTCAAGAAAAAAAGAATTTTAATTTTTTTATGTTTTTATAATAATATTTTATATGTTTTAAAAGAAATTTCTTTCAGAAAAATTTCAATCTTTCTTTATAAAATTTTAAAGTGTTTTATATGAAATGGATTTCAATTTTTTTTTTCAATATTTCATTATAAGTTTTCAAAGTGTTTTAAAAGAAATGGTTTTCAAAATATTTTTAATATTTCTTTATATGATTTCAATTTTTTTAAAAGAAATTGTTTTCAAAATATTTTCATGCTTTATTTATAAGTTTTAAAGTTTATTTTCAAAGAAATTGGATTTTAGAAGGTTTTATGTTTTAAAAATAAATTTTCAATGAAGAAAGAATATTTTCATCAAGAAATGTTTTTAAAATATTTTTTAAAATTATTTTCCATCTAATATGAAATTCATTGCTATTACTCATGCTTTTATGGTAAATGATCTAAAGTATCCATTCATATTTTTTTCCATATGGTTCATATTTTGATGGAATGATGTTTTTGAAACCAATTTCTCTTTCACAGGTTATATGTTTATAAATCCCATTTACTATTTATAGGTTATATGTCTATGAAACATGTTTCTTTTTATGGGTTATTATTTTCATGAACTTATTATAAATCCTATCTCTTTTTACATGGGTTATGATATGATTACATGTTTATATTACCCTTTTCATTTTATGGGTTATGATATGATTGCTTATGATATTATGGGACACATATGTATGATTTAATTATGAGATGGGTGGGACCCATATCTCCATCCAATGTATTAGGTAAAGATTTATATCTCATGATATAATGATGGGATTCATGTCGACAGTCTTGATCCACTATTGGAGATGGGGAACCCGATCCACGATAGGAAGATAGGGAAACTTGATCCACTATAGGAATATGGGGAAACCTAATACACTATGTGAAGATGGGGAAACCTAATCCCTTACAATGAAAGGATTGTGATTGGGGATGGTGTTGTGCCATTCACATTAGGTGTAGTCCCCACGAGGTTCCCTAATAAGTTTTGGAAATTCACCCTAACTTATAGGTAATGATATTATATGTTTTATGTGTAAAACATAATTCCAAGTCTTATTACTATGCTATGATTTCATATATCATGATCTTGATTCCATTATGAGTCATGTCTTATGAACATCCAATATTTATGCCATAATTTACATTGATGGTCTTTGATATGAAGGTTATGCTCTTTTAATGTTATGATCACATTCTCATACCCTTATTATATTGTTTGTGATTACATATCACCCTTTTTTACCCTTTATCAGCATATTAGCTCATCCCTTTTTATGTTTCCTTCCTAGTTTATGAAGATACATGCTACGTATGATGTGTCTAATAAGGGTTCTAGTCATGAAGAACCTATTGTGAGATAATGAGAATCAATCATGTACCAGTGTCTGTGTTTCCATGTTTTCAAAGGCAGTAGGCTAATATAATCTTTGGGTGTTTGTTTGTGTAAGGTATTAAGTATTATGAAAAAGTGATGTAATGTTAATATATGAAAAATGAGATTTTATATATACAATGTCTTATAAAAATGTCAACCAAGTCATGTGAAGCCTTACAGACATATCAACCAAGCCACATGAAGCCTCTAATCATGTCAGTTTGATCATGAAAACGTATTTAGACATGTCATATTTGATCACAAGATGTACTCTAGACATGACTTCCTTGATCTTGTGAAGTACCCTAGACACGTCGGACATACATCCTAGAAATGTTAGGATATTACCCCAAACATATCATCTAGACAATCAGGACATCTCAGGTAGAAAATTAGGATATTACATTAAGACACTCTAGTCAAGTTAGGTGGAAACCCCCATACATGTCAGCATTTTCTAGTAGGAATACTCAAGTATGTTCTCACAAACCATGTGAACTCCAACCCATGATTTTTTAGTCATGAATTCACCCTTTATATGAGAAGTTTCCATGATATAATAGTAATGGATACTTATTCAATCCTATGGTTATTTATGGATCCTCATTCCATCCATAAATGGTTAGCCGACCACTCATGGTCCAGACTATTTATCCATCACAGGGTAAGGGTTAGATATCATCAAACTGAAACCCACCATGGTATAAGTCCCGTCATACTAAATTTATATTGGATCATAAAATTCAAAATATCTTATGATTAAATCAACATTTCTCACCTATAAATAGACATAAGCTGGGTATATATACTATAATCCCCTTAAGTGTAATCCCCAGCAATGCCACCTAAGTATCTTAAACCCATTAGCATGACATTGAAAGATTTAACTATGGGGACTCTAATTTCTACTATGAGAAGGATATATAATATTTATCTCTAAGGATTGAGCTTCATATTAAACACTCCATCAGTGCAGTCCCAATGCGTATGTTACATATCCTGTGCGATGTGACTGATCTTCCATGGTCTCTTGTTTCTCAAATTATCATGGATTACATGGTCATAATGACATGGAATGATCATATTTTTGGAACCATGAATATTCCCTAGTATGGAAATTCTCAGTGTGTAAGCCCCATTAATTAACATGATAAGAATACCTTCTTACAAGTGAACCCAACATGGTGTAAGTTCTAAAGGAATTTCCATATTGGTCAACTATGGGGTAATAACCCCTATGAGTACTGATCATCAGCCCCTATCCATTAGTAGGTTTAGAGACAAATTAAACTATGAATGCTCCGATTCCTATTATAATTAGGATACCTAATATGCCTTATTAATGCTCGTGATCCATACTAAATGCCTAATTCCCTAATATATGTATTTTTGACAAGGCATCAAACATCATGGACTAGACTTAAATGAACTATATGGGTTTTAATTCATGTTATAAATACGATATGTATAATGCCTCATGAAGTTTCAATCCCATCCTTGAGATACCAATTGTATATCTGGATGTCATTAAAATCCATATTTATTGGTTATATGGATTCAAAATATAAGCATCTACCCATTTTTAATAAATAAGAGGAAATAGATAGAGAACCTTAGATACACATTGATAGTCTCATAGTAAAACCCCCTTTACATTCCAAAGGATTTAACACTTGATTATTTTATTAGGGTAATGAGACCCGTATTGGGATTTAGAAGAGAAAGATGAACATATCTTATATATATAAGATAATACCAGAGTAGGAAATAATTCCTCCCTAAAAGGGTGTGATGAGAATAACCTCCAATACTCTCCAAACATGCGAGTTCTTAAGTTTCATTGGGTTTTAAACCCTAAATAACCAAATTTCCTATGGAAAGAAGGTTTGTACCTTATTATGGATGAGGCAGTTGTTAGAATTTTCCATGAGATATGAAAATGGTGAAAATGATGTGAATGATTATGAAAAAAATAAATAAACCCACAAAAATCACTCATCAGGCCATAATATTTAAATTGGAATAAAAAATTTTAATCTTAACATGAAATCATTTAATGAAAAAAAATGAATCATTATAGGCATTAGAAATATGGTTTATTAAACCTAGGGAAACATAAAATTATGATATAAGTAGAAATGGTGAACCTAACGTTAATAAAACATATAAAAAAGAAAATAGGTTTATTCACATTGGTATATTTTTCCCACCTTTTTAAGGAAAAAAATGGTGGACCCAACATTAATCTCTCAAATAATAAAAATAACTAGTTGACCACATGTAAGGAATTTGTTTTTTCATCTCCCATGAAAAAATGGTGCAACTAAATTAAAATACTTCAGTAATAAAACATAATTGGTTTTACGATGAAATAATCTATTCCCATAGTGCAATTTCCATGTGAGAAAAAATGGTTGAACGAGGAACAAGAAAGGAAAATTGTGGTACCCTTGTATAACTGATTAAAAATGTATCACACCTGTGATGATGAACTAACTGGTGAAGTTATTTTTTGTTGTTTTTTGAATATAGAAACTTCTATCAGAAACATCTTGACTTGATATCATCTCTTGATAATGTTTGAGAACCTCGGCTATAATAGTAACCTCTGCGGGTTGGAAAACAATCTCACCAACCTGATGCTTTCATCATTGGATGGAAAATGTGATAGTTCTATAATACGATCGGTAATGTATGATCCCATCCCTCAAAGATGAAAATAGAGGTCTGTAGATAATCACACTAATAATTAATTATCTTTTAGGGAAATCAATAATGAAATGTGTGGCACCTATAGCCACCATCGATCTCTTTAGAAGATTATCTTTAGAGATCAGAAATCAGAACCTTCCTTATCATAGAAAGGTGGAAAAAAGATTTTTTTATAGATCTATACTATTTTATGAGATTCCTAAGAGGTATATAATAAAATATCATCACTAGAATCATCTCATTAGTTCACCTTAGTCACCTACTGAGGGTACTACCTAATAAATTACCTCCCTAGACACTCATGCATGGGTACCAAGGAGGTATCACTGGGAGTAGAAATCTATGGATAAAAGGGAGTGTGATCATATCCTCACTTCTATTAATAGAGACTATAGACATATTTTGGTGGTGTCTAGTGATCATGATCATATCCTTGCTCACTTGGATCAAGTCTACACACATATTACCACAACATGCTTGGGGGAAGAAAATATCCCTCCCCCACACATGAATCCAATCATCACATTCTAATAGAAGAAAGAGTATATAAGTGGGATTATATACCCTCTTCAATTTAATACCTATTTCAGAATATCTTGGAGACTTAGAATGTGAAGGGCTATATTCTAGCAAACATCTTGATAATGCGTGAATACATTATAGTAATAGAAGAAGAGTTACACTGATATATTGCACCACTAGTACAAATATAGAGATAGGAACATATCCCTATCCCAACAGGTATAAAATATTATCACCATAATTAGTTTGAACCAGTGGAAACTCCAAAGAAAGAACACATTCTTTCTCTAGTCCAAGAGGATTATTGGAATATTTCGGTAAAGGATGAGGCATAGGACTAGGCCATTATCCTGATTCTGACTAGGGATCACCAGATCAATTTGGAATAGTCCTTAGTATAGGTTCACATTACTATTTAAAAATTATAACCGTATAATCTGAAGGTATAATATCAATATCATATTCCTATTTCTACCAAGGTTGTTTAGTTCATTTAGAATCATGCCACGAGATAGGCAGACATTCTTATAAAAAATACTACCGGTATACTCCAAATGTAGAGGATATGGCTCATATCTTTACTACAATTAAAGTCCACCAATACAATATGGGAATCACCTCAGAGTAGGCTCATATACCTATCGATGATGTTACTCAGAGTATTTTATTAGATAATTGAATCTTTGATCATATCAATACTCCCACTGATGAATTACTTCAATAGTATCCTTTAGAGGTTATATTGGAGGAGGATCATATAAATTATCCCATTATAGAGTACAATCATCAAATTGAATTAAGGAATGAATATTTGAAATGAGATTATACCCCTACTTCATCTAGTATTGACTGACATATTCCAAAAACCACTCACAGACATGATCATATTCCTACTGATAATAAATATGCTCATTGATATAATCCAGTAGCTTCTCAGAAGCATGATCATATCAGAAAACACTATATAGTAATACAAATATTCCATAAACTATCATGTTGTTGGATCATATCCCTACTCCACCCTAAAATTCATGTCGACATATTCCATCCACACTATAGAATCATGCCCATATCCCTAATCTGAACAATTATAGTTTCCTTGAGACTATACATTGTATACCGACAATATTTCAAGGGTTCATCAACTCTTTTATCAATGTAGAATGTGATTATTACCTCAATAGTCCACCTTGATTTAGTGTATATATGTATCACATGAGATATACTCATGATATATGATGTGGTAAACCTCTATAGGTTATATATCTCATAGATAGGAAAATCCTCCCCTTGATAAGACACCTTTTTATGGTGAGGCTCTAAAAACCCAGACACCTTTATATAGAGAGGTTCTCAAAACATTGAGGTTGATCATATGTAATGCCTCATCAACTATTAGCAGAACTTCAACATAGTAATTAGGTAAAATAGAGATGAAACCTCTATATCCTGACCATGTGGAGCCATATAATTGTGATGAAGAAGAGGAAGAAATTGATATTTGGAGAACATTATCTAGAAAAAACCTCCATACCATGTTCTCTCTCAAAACCACTTTCAACTATGAGATCCTAGATGAGCTAGAGAAAGATTACATGCATAAACTATACCAGAACATGTGGGAAACTCATTAATGGTTAAAGTCAAGACACCTCCCCTATCCAGTGTACAATTTTTACATTCAGAATATACACATAACATTTTTTCAAATGGATATGGTTTCTATCATTATGGCACTAGAACCAAGATTAGAAAAGCATAGAGAATATCTACAGTATGATTTATTCCATTTCCCAACAAATCTTTGAAAAATTATCACCTAAGCCACATAAAATATATATATCTAAGGACACAGAAAGTAAGAATCCTTTAACTTCACCACATTCCTAGAACTACAAAAATCCCATGATATGGAATCCTATAATTTAATATCTATAGGAGTGATCAGGAAACTATGTGATGCATATACCAGTTGGTCAATAAAACAAGACTCACCAGCAATGAAAATGAATAGAAGTAGAAACTAGAGGGAGAGGGTCTCCAATAAAATCCTATGATGGGCCCCTTGAAAAAATGGGAATGAATTTAAGAGACAAAATATGATGTTGTGGACTAACCAACTGTTTCCTATAGAAAATGACACCCATAATAGGCATCCATTGCACCCGGCATTTACATGAGTACAATTAAAGAAAATTTAATGAATAAAAATAGAAACAACCATAAAATCTTTCCAAGAGTGAACCCATACTATAGGGATGGGGGAATTGTTTCCACCACTAGCACCACTAGGGTGATAAAACCCTAATAGGATATAAGAAATATCAATGGTGACTGTAAACTAACCACAACCCATAGGGTTGAGGAATTTCTATCAAAATTACCACCACCAGGTTCATCAAACTGCAAGAGGGCCCTAGATAAATCATCAACCATTCTAGATCTACCCAATTATATGGGGTTGGGGGGATTTATATCAAAAAAATTTGTCACAAGATCCATTTTATCTATGAATATAATCATCAAATATTCAACAAAGGGATCAAAAATTTACAATAGAGTCCCCGAGTCATCCTTATCCCATAAGGATGGGGGAATTTTGTAACACCCTAAGTTTTTATGATCTTTTATTTTTTCAAATAAATTAATTTTCTTTGATATCTTTCCTTACATGAAACACCAAATATATCTTTCTTTACATACAATATCGAGTTTTATTGAACATCCACAAACTATTAATATTATTTTTTAAATAAAACCATTATTATATAGAAATTAAACCTGTAAGAATAAATAGGAATAAATAAACTTTTAAAATTACAAATAATTTTTTTATATAAATAAAACAAATTGATAAAAAATTCTTAATTTTTGTTTAAGTCTTTATATGTTTGGAAAATACTATTTTCCCAAATTTGTTTTCCTTTTTGTGAAAAATAATTAAATAAATTTTTGACAATTTTTAAAAACTAATTTGATAAAATAAACTTCATTTATGAAATATTAATTTTAAAAATACCTTATGATGAATTTTTGGGATATTTAGAAAAATAATAAATTTGTAGTGAATAGTGAAAAATACTGGATTTGAGTAAAAAATAATTTCCATTTAAAGAATTTATAAGGTTATTTTTTTGAAAAAATGGGTTTAAAAGTAAAATAGACTCAATTATATATCAATTTATCCAATTTATGTCATTGGAATTATTTTTTTATTAAATATTGATATAGAAACTTGTTAATCTTTTGGACATCTTCTCTTTGGAAAACCACTTTCTCATCGTATCTGCGAGTTTAATTTTAAATTAAATTTTACCGTTTATATAAAGGTAATTTGGAAAATTGGATTCAATATTTGGAATCATAATATTTTTTATTATCTAATTATTTTAACTTGATTTTTTACCATAATGAATAGTAAAAAGAAGAAAAATTATTTACCATTGTTAAGGTAAAAATTGGTTTACCAAGGGGTGATACTAAAAAGATAAGGCTTAAAAATGACCCAAAACATTAGAAACACCTATTATATGGACATATTTTTAAATTATGTCGTCTATTATGGATAATGATCAATTTTGGATCCTTTGACTATGACAAAAACCTAGGCACACCTTTATCCTTTCAAAAATTACAGGTGTGCCACTCACTACACTTCTAAATGGCCACCCATATCCTCTCCTCTTAACACTTCCAAAACCATTTGTTTGGCCAATACCTAACCAAATAACATCTTTAAATACCCCCTCTATAATAAAAATCCTTATTTTGGTCACAAATCCATCTAAAGGAGCCTTTTTGTTCAAGATAAAAGAAGTTTTCTGAAGAAGAGGTAACAGTCATAGCCAAGCGTTTTATTTTATTTATTCCTTCACAGACATCAATTACTATTAGAACTTGTTGATATAATAAAATTATTATCTTACATATAATTATATGTTTTCCTATTACTTTCATGACCTAAAAACATCTCCGCTTTCATCAAATGGGACATAAAATTACCATTCATGTGTATGGTAGACTACCACCTCACGAACCAATGTTATTAGTTTTACATAACTATCTCTATCAACTAGATATAATGAAAGATTAAATGTTTATATATTTTATTAATTATATTATTATAATATTTAAGTTATTATATCACATATACCTTCATATGTTCCATTCTGTGGAATATTATAACATCTTTTATGTGTACGACAAACCACCACCTCACGAAGTGATGTGATTCATTCAATATTTACATGAAAGGTGACAAGGATGAGTATAATTAAAATTTGTTATATATATAATATTATTTCTCAATAATGGTAATATATTTTTTCAATTTTCTTTTTTCAATCCATTAATAAAATAGAAATAACATTCATGTATACGTACGACCTACCATCTTCATGAACGGTGTATTTTATTTTACATCTCTACATATAGTGGATTAATCCAAAAAATATATATAATTAATATAAATTATATTTATATATTGGTTTAAATTACAGGTATGATGGAACAATGATAAAATTAATAGGACCAAAAATTAAAAATCCAAACATACATGAAAAAAGAAGTTATTACCTGAAACATGATTTAAACATGAAATTATTAATAGGTGAGTAATAAAAGGTCATAATTAAATAATATATGATATTAATAATATAATTATGGTTATATTAAATATTTATAATAAACTTATATTAATTATACATGAGGTCTAAATGAATTTTAAGGAATTCGAGACTTAAAAATGGGGGTTCTTGTCTTAATTTTCTTTCCTTGAGAAATATATTATGTTATACATCTATATTCTTTTATGAGGTATATATACAAAATAAATTACATATAAAATCATGAATTTATTTATTCTCATGATATTTTATGTTTCATTTAATGGTATTCCTTCATAGAGCATATAATTCAATGTTTCTAAAGTGGTAAATATTTTATTATACAATCTTAATGTTTATTAGGATTATTTATGATTATGTTATTCATGATAAAATATTATGATTCATATCTAAATAAAATCATTAATTTTAATCTCCTCTATAAATTTCATTAGGATACATGTTTTCCCTTTATTTTCTTCTCTTTATATACTCAAGAGTTAAAAAGAAATGTTTTTAATAAAAATCAGTATTATTTCTCTCTTTGGTCGAAAGCTTGTTTTTCTTCCAAATCCATGTTTTCTTAAAGTGATTTAAAAAATGTTTTTAAAATTATCTAAATGATTTATTAAATTATTTTATACCTATGTTTGAATTTTTTACAATTTATTTTAAAACTAATCTTCTTGTTCTTTTCCAAATAATTCAGGTGTGTATTTTACCAAAAATGTGAATGGAATCTTCATTTTAATGTGTACAACATGAATGAAATTATCTATTATCATGGACAATAATTTATTTTAATGTTACAATATAATATTCCAAGTTTATTTTCAATGAAAAGTATTTTGAAAATGTTTTAGGTTTTAAAATGTATTTTTCAATGTGAAATTATATTTTCGTTAATTAATGTTTTAAATGATCATTCGGAATCATTTTCTATCTATGATGACATTCATTGTTTTTACCTATACCTTATTGGGCATATGATCTAAGGATACAATTATTATTCTTTATCTAAATTGTTTATGTTTCCAATGTAATTATTTTTAGGAAACTCATTTCCATTCCTTTGGTTATACCATGAAGAAAAATTCTGAAACATACTTTCTTTCATGTGTTATTCTTTGATGAAATGATGAAATGATTATGAAAATTGTCTCTTTTACATAGGTAATGACATGGAGAAATTTTGTGAAACCCATTTCATTTCATGGGTTATGATATGATAAATATTTTATTTTCTTGTGGGACACACATATATATAATTTTAGTTATGTGATATGTGGGACCTATATCTCCCACCAATTCATTTGGTAAAGATTTATATCTCTTGAGATAGATATGAGTGTAATGGGGAGTGAAGATGATTTAGTAAGGGTCATTGTATCATATGATGATCTTGAGAGTAAATATTGACTACTATTATAGTTTTGGGAGTGAAAATATTTTACAATGATAGCCTTTCAAGTGATCCTTAACAAATATAAAAATTATTTTCTATTCTTATGTGTATGCCATAATTCTATGTCTTAAGAAAATATTATTCTCTAATGTCATATATTATTCTATTTCCTTATAATTTATATCTTATAAAATTCCAATCTTTATTCCATGAATTAAGATTTTAATATTTGATATTTTGGGTATAGTTTTATAATGTTGTGCTCATATTCTCATACCATTATGCTCATGTTAGGCTTATCTATCTCCTTTGTTTACCCTTACTGAGCATCATAAATCATGCATTCTTATAATTCATTTCTTTGGGTTATGAATAAATTTATTATGTATGATATTTGTAATAAGGGTGATAGTAGTGAATAACATAGTGGGATATTATTTAGTTCACATATGAACTAACTGTTTATGATTCCTTGTTTCTAGAGGCACTATACATTTTTGATACTCAGGTGTGTGTTTGTGTAATGTAATTAATATTCATATAAAAATATATAATATCTATATATGAAAATCCTAGTTTTCTATAGTTGGTATCACGGGATAGGTTTAGTTAACATTTTTAAACTATGATGAGAATAATTTAATGAGATCCTTAATGACATATCTAAGGATAAGTCTAAGGATGAGTCAAACTGTAGGAAAATGTCCTCGAATTTTGTTAAAGGATAGAGTGATTTGTTTCCAAGAAATTATATCCCTATTTAGATACTATAAGTGGGTATGGATCTAGAATAGAGGTACCCAGGGGTATTAACTCTGAAAAGGGTGTGTAACACCCCGAGATTTTATGAAAAATATTCTTTTTAATTTTATTAATGTCTTTTGGTGTACGATACACCAAAAGGAGCTTGCACAACATGCATCCCTGACTTGGCTTGCACTACACGCAATCACGACCTTCCACGATAGCGTGTGTTGTACGCAATACCGAGTTTCGCTAAACAACGATATGTTATAAAAACTAGTCGTTATGAATAGTAATACCCACTTTTTGAAATTTTATAAATTTTATATTTCAAAATGGACTTCATTTTTGGATTCAGAATATCGAAATTAGCCTAGGGTGAAATTTTGGTATTTTTCTGAAAACTTTCAATTTTTGATGAATAGTGAAAATACTGGGTTACTATTTAAAAACCGACTTTTTATTTAAATAATTATTTATTTTATTTAAATTTATTTTAGGTCAAAATTGATACATAATACCTATATAAGTTCAATGTAATTAATTGGAGTCATTTTATAATAATTTTAGAGATATAAAAATTTTATTGAACTTTTCACCGTCTTTTACCCACCTTCTAGGAGAATTTGAAAATTTACATAAAACATAATTTTACCGCTTCTGTGAATGGAATTTCAAAAATCTGAGAGACACAGTTAATGTCAGTAAGTAAAATGTGGTTCAATGAGATGAAAATAATTTTTGGTGAATAGTAACTTTTTACTTTTTTTTACCACGGTTAAAAGTAAATAGGGTAATTAAGGGTAAAAATAATATTATTATTACCCTAACACATGTCCTAATTCTATTGGATAAGTGTAATTCGACCAAAAAAACCTTAGGAATAAAATATGACCATTTAGGCCCACATGGATTAGATTAGGACATTTATTATTAATTTATTTAAAGAAGGGTTAAAATAGTTAAAATCAATGTTTAATAAGTAGAAAATTTTTAATATAGGGTTATACATAAGATAAATTCGACTATAAATATTCATTAGAAAGAGAAAAATATTTCCTACATAATGGTATTTTATTTTTAATTTTTATACATTCAATAATTTAATTTATTTATGACACAACGATGATGCAGTAATTATCTTATTAATGAAATATTGACATAATTGATGTTATAAATACCCAAATAAATGTAATTTGAGACTTTTTATGATTTACACTAATTTTATAGGTTAATATGACATGTTATTATTAATTTAAGTAACTTTTTTCTAACTAATCATTCTGTTATGATTTTCAAAAAAATCAATTACTAAATAGTGTCAAAATTGACATAAAATAGTTTTTAAAACAAATATTATATTAGTAATTTTTATTTTACTCTTAAAAATATAAGGTTCAGCCAAATGAATTAGATAAGGTTATATATATTAATAATAAACAACTTGGGGTTCTTTTGGCTTGTTATAGTAAGTTTATTAACCTTATAGTGTAAGAACACAAAAAGACATGGTAAAAGTAAAACTATTTAACTTAAAGTTAAAACTAAATTATAAGGTTAAAATAGTAAACTAGACTTGTCCAAATTCTATTGGATGAGAGGATTGAGACCCATCTCCACCTTAGCTTCAAAATAACTCAATTTGGAGCTATTAAAAACCGAATATGACTTTATAATCTAATAATATTGTTAGTTATTCCAAAGGTGCCCCTCTCCTCCCTTATAAAAGGGCACCTCCTCCCTCTCTTCCTCACACCACTTTGAGCCTTCAAGTTCGGCCAAACCCTACCAAATTCTCTTCTACACTTCCCTAGAAACGTCCTAGAGGTCCTGGTCTTCTTCAAATACCAATTTTAGTGCACTAAGAGGAGTACTCAAAGAGGCGATTCAAAGAAGAGGTAATGTCCGTTACCGATTCTTTCAACTTTATTTCTTCTTCCACTTCTTCTTCTTAGGTTGTTTCATTATGAAGTAATAAAATCAGTATCACTCATATACTGATATGTTATTATAAGTATAAAAGAACCCTATTTCACCATCTATCCATCCTACGGAAAACGAAATCACTGCGCGTGCGTACGTACGGAATACCGTCTCCACGCCGTGGTGTAATCTATTTTTCACCACCACCTTAATTGGATGGGTATAATGGTGTAAATAATAACTATATATGATTATTGTAAATTTATATTGATTCTGAAATAGTATACTTACACTCCAATACAATTCCACGATCATGAGAATGATATCATCGCTCGTGCGTACGTACTGACTACCATCTCCACGACGCGATGTGATTCATTCTCCATGTTAACCATTCATGAATGGTTATAAAGTATATATAATTAGTAATTATGAAATATATGACATAATAATGATACTGGATTTATGTGTATATATATGTATGGCATCTACTTAATTACATTTAACTCAATAAGGAAACGAAAACAGCGTTCATGCGTACGTACGGCCTACCGTCTCCATGAACGGTGTATTTCGTTCCATTTACTGATCTATTATATATATGTATATTATGAATATATATTATCTATAAATCATGTTTTATATTCTGGAATTAAGTAATCATGATCTAAGTAATCATATGAATAATTAAAAGTCAAAACACAGACGACAAATGAAACGATTTTACCCAAAACGATCTTTAACATGGAATTTACAAAAGAACGGATAATATAAAGTCATAAGTGAACCATATATGATATCATAACAATGAGTATGATTCTGGAATAAGTCAATGAAATTATTTATATCATTATACAGTAGGTTCGGACACTTACGAAGTAAATCAGACCTAAGGTAAAGGAAAATATCACAATCTCATTTTTATCCGAGATTGTTTATACTTTGGTATTTACTGGGGTGTATTTTATCATCCACATCCATGTTTCCTCAATATGTAATATTTATATCCTTCTAAAATATTTTATATCCAATTTTACCCTTCAGTGAGTTTTTAGTAAAAGATATGAAAGTAATCTTTTGTCGTTTTTCGTACGAGGTACTTTTTGACTTTTCCGACAAAAGTACGAGAAGAATGTTTTTTTAAACTTATACTGATTGAATGGATTTTTAGAACATTATTTCCATGAAGATTCCTTTAAAAGTTTTAATGTTTATTTTTAATCAACTTCTTTTAGTTTATAATTGTATGACATGTTAAGAAAGTAAAAGTGTTTTTGAAGTAGAAAGGATATTTTCCCCAAGAGTGGAGTTCAAGTGTTTTATCAAAAATATTTTACATCTAAGATAATAAATGGTTCTGTTTTTATCACTATTATTACATTGATTTGATTATTTTGTGATGGAATTATTTTTATGAATTCCTTTATCTTATATGAATTGTTTGATGATGTCACAATGTTTAAGAATCCCATTTTTATTACATAGGTTATGCTATGATGTATGGTTTATGATTTTGTGGCACACATAAGAATGGTATCATTATGAGATGGGTGGGACCTATATCTCCCTCCAATGCATTGGGTAAAGATTTTATATCTAATGAGATAGATATGGCTGTAACGGTAGGTTAAATTGGTTCAGTGAAACAGGAATGAAACAAGGAGTGAACTCAGTTCAGAAATGGACTTTGTCCACTAAGATAGTCTTGGCAATGAGTCTTGACTAATAAGAAATGATTCTCTATGATTATGTGTGTATGCCACAATGTTTCATGTTTTAGGTTATTATTATTGGGATTATATTTCACTACTATGATTTATCCCATGTTATGATATTATGATCTCTTTTGCAGGTTAAGATTTCCAAAATGTTATATTCTTATGAATATG
Source organism: Viscum album (assembly GCA_963277665.1). Taxonomy (NCBI): domain Eukaryota; kingdom Viridiplantae; phylum Streptophyta; class Magnoliopsida; order Santalales; family Viscaceae; genus Viscum; species Viscum album. The sequence goes on from OY728165.1 coordinate 448,944,039, forward strand.
ATGTTATTGATATTTCTTTTGTTTACCCTTACTGAGCATTTGAGCTCACCCTTTTATGTTTTCTTTTCCCCAGGATATAAATAAAGGTTATATGTAAAAAAGGAAGATATTTATGGGAGATGTTGAAGATCTTTCACCACGATTAGAAGATTATATTCCGAGTTTCCAAAGACACTAAACTATTACGGTCCTTGTGTGTGTGTTTATGTTATGTACTAAGTATTCTGAAAAAGTAATGTAATGTCCATGTACGTCAAGCTTCGGGTCTCTACAGGGTGTATTTTGATGGACTCAATCTTCATTATGTGTTGGGAAATAAGCATTATTGCACACTTGGTTTGGAATTCTTAAGGGATAAGATTTATAAATTCACAGACTCTTACAAACCATCATGAAGGATTTAAATAGATGATCATTATGAATGAACTTGGATAAAACTAAGGTTTCATAAATTGAAAACAAGACATCATTGATACATCTTATCACTATGTGTCATGATAATGTGGTTCCCCACTATAATTATTATTTTTTAGACTATGATTTCAAGTTTTAGTTAATGGATGGAACCTAAAGGATCCAAATTGACGTTGAGTGTGAAAAACAATTCAATTAATTTCCTCCTGAGCATCCAAAAATCATGGGATCTAGAATGAAAAATCTTTTTTATGCTCACACAACATTCCCAAGCCATAAATCATGCCAAACATCTATATAATAAAATTATGGAATAATGTAATGTTGAGTCTTTCATGTGGTGACATCCAATTTCCTTCAGTGGATCTACTGATCTGCAAGTTTCTGAGTAATGGATTAGTACCAATGAAAATATATTTTATATCCTCTAGTGTTTGAAACATGAAAAAGTTATTTTGGATTTATATTATTTGGGAGAATTAGATCAATGGTGTAATCTCATCAGGAATATAAGGGAATATGATAAAATTTACTCAATGGATTGGGAAAAAGTCATGAACTTATTTTCTAGTAATTAATTTCATCATATTATTCTTATTAATATGGATTATGATTTACTTGAGGTAAATCAAAAGGATGAATCCTAGGTGGAAGATTTTCGCAATCTCATGATGTATACTTCTAGTATTGTCATTCAACCTAAAATTATAGTCGATAAAGTATTCATTAGATTAAAACCATTTTTTGAAGGGATATATCCATAATATACATTAGTAGCTATGAAGATATTTTTTGATGTTCTATCAAGGAGGAAATGGAGGATGGTGTTATATATAAATCTCATGGTTTGATAAGAAGAAAAAAAACATGATTCAAATGAAATTATAAAAACTATGGAGAGAAGAAGATGATATTTACTTTATTCTAAAAATGTGGGAAGAATCATAGAGGAAATTTTCATAAGGAGACTAATAAATATTATAAGTGTGGGAAGGAACATCCTCATGAAATCAACTACTGAAGTAATGGAAAATTTTTTTTAATGAGTTTAATAGAGGGAAATCTTTATATAATTATATAGCCACACTCTCGTGTTTCAAATTCAAGGAGTATGGGAACTATTCTAAACGGGGCCCAAATCTAAAGGTTAATAAGGATAATCAATTTTAGTAACCTCGAAAGTAGAGAGACAAAGGAAAATCTCACATGATCACTATTTTTGACGAGGGGTGCGATAGAAATGTGGTTAAAGGAACACTACCATCCACTATAGAATTGATAATATTTAATTTGACTCTATATCTATTCATTATTTCATATCTAAATAATTTTATATGGGTATAAATATACCACACAAGTGATTATATATATAACTAGTAGTGAAAACCCCTAATGGTGTGATGATAAAATCACTAGTATATGATTACTCTTCAGTTGATGTTTGTTAGAAAGTGCTTCTAAAAAATCATTACATTCATCATCTAGATAAATTTAATATTATTTTAGTATTATATTGGATTTATTTTCATAAATCCCACATCAATTTCTAAGGAAGGGAAGTCACTTTTTATTTTTCAAACCAACCTATGATCATCTATTAGTGGGATGATGAATATATATATATTATGGAAACCACATCCAATTTATGGGTTTTGATTCCTATTCAAGAGGGGATTTTACATCATATGGTTATGTTGAAAGTCAAAATCAATGATATTCCAATGAATTATGAGTTTTTTAATGTATTACAAGAATATTTTCATATCCTTCCACGAAAATGTGATGTTGAGTTCTTAATAGAACTCATATGTGGTGCAACACCAATTTAATAGAATATTTATATAATTACCCCCATTTAGAGGTAAGTATTAAAAAGGAAACTCTAGGAGATACTTTACAAGGTATTAAATTATCCAATTGTATCACCATGGTCTCAAATTATTCAATTTGTTAAAAATAAAGATGAAACTATTAGACTCTGTATTGATTATTACCAGCTGAACAAGATCATGATCAAGAAGTGGTTTCATCTACCCTATATTGATGACCTATTTGATAAAATATTTGTAGATTAATATTTTTATAAGACTGTCCTTCATTTTGGATATCATCAATTGATATTCAAGAAGGAATATATACCCAATATATCATTCCACACAAGGCATGGTCACTGTGAATATATTGTGATGCCTTTAAATCTTACTAATTCCCCTGCCATCTTCATGGATTTAATGAATATAGTATTTAGAGACTACCTTGATTAGAATTTGGTAGTATTTATAGGTGATATTATTATTTATTGAAAGAGAAAAGATGATAATTAAGACCACTTGAGAATTATACAAAAGACCCTAAGGAGATACTATAAGAAAAATTTATAAAGTTTGAATTTTGGATAATTTTTTTTTCATTTTTGGGTTAGATAATCCCAAGAGAGGGTATATCGATTAATCTATCAAAGAAAGAAGTTATTGATCATTAGAATTGACCAAACATGGTGTCTGAGATCTATAGTTTTCTTATTTTAGATGGATATTATCTATGGTTTGTAGAGAATTTATCATGACTATCTAATCCACTCACCAAGTTAACTCATAAGGGAGCTCAATTCCTATAGAATGATGAATGTGAGGAAAATTTAGAGAAACTATAGAGATGATTAATTAGTACACAAATTTTGACATTACCCTGTAGTGGAACAGGGTTTGTAATCTTTAGTTATGCATCCATGAAGGTATTGAGATGCGTTCTTATGAATAATGGAATGGTAATATATTATACTTCTTGAAAATGGAAGGTTTAACAGAAAAACTACCCAACTCATGATTTGGATTTCGATGTGGTAATTTTTACATTAAATATTTGTAGGAATAATCTTTACAAAGAAAAGTGTGATATATATACTAATCACAAAATTTTTAAAGTATATATTCACAAAAAAGTAGTAAAATATGTGCTAGAGAATATGGTTAGATATGATTATTGATTATGAATGTTCAACATATTACCCCATGGAAAAGAGAAAAAAGTGGTCAATTATTTGAGTTAAAATTATTATGATAGCTTATAAATGTTGAGGATATAAAAAGATCCAACATTTATCAATTTTAAAAGGATGGATATGGAAATATAGAAGGAAGGGGATAAATATTATCTTTCTCAATTGAATGTTCAACCATATTTACAAGTGAAGACAAAAGATGTGTAGAAGGAATATGTAGAGCTTAAAAAGAAGGTTATAAACATTATAGATTTTAAAATTGATAATGACCAAATGATTAGGTTAAGAGAATGTGTATGTGTTCTATCTATACCCGATTTAATGAAGGATCTTTTTATAGGAATTTCATAGTTATTCATTATCTATTCATCCTAGAAGTACGAAGTTGTGTAGATATTTGAAATATTATTTTTTGGTGGGATGGAATGATGAGAGATATCGTTGAGTTTTTCATCTCAGTGCTTAGTATGTTAAAAAATTAAGCCTAGTGAACAAAAGTCTATGGGGACGTTACATCCATTACCCATACCATAATGAAAATGGAAAAATATCACCATGGATTTTGTTGTAGGATTCCCCAAAAAATATAAATTCAATAATTATATATGGGTTATAGAATAAATCCTTACAAAGTCAAAAAAATTCATATCTATCATATAAGACTTCTCTCAAGATCAGATTGCTAGAGTATACATTAAGGAAGTGGTACGGTTGTATGGAGTACCACATTCTCTTATGTAAAATTTGGATATGAGGTTTTCCTTGAATTTCTAGAGAAGTATTAAAGAATCTATGTATATAGAGTTAAGTTTCAGTATTACATATCATCCTAATATAGATGGAAAATTTTAGACAATAGTCAAACTCTAGAGGATATGCTGAGATATTTTTATATGGATTTAAAAGGTGTTTGAGATAAAAATAGTCCTCAGGTTGAGTTTTCATAAAATAATTACCTTCACTCAAGTATTCATATGGAACCTTATAAATACCTATTTATAAATAAGTTTATAGACCCAACGTGATGAATAAAGTTGGAGAAAGAAAGATATTATGACCTGAGATAGATATAGATTTGTAATATAAAGTTAGAACCATTTGAAAACACAAAAAGTTATTTCAATGTTGGTTGAAAAGTTATCAGTACTATAAAATAGGCCTTTAACAGTGTTAATAATGGCCTTTATCGGTTCTAGATAAGTGATAACTACCAGAGTGAGATTAAAATAACTTGTGTTTAATTAGTGCTAAAAAACATTGATAAAGGGGTCATTTATTAGTTCTAAAAAATCACAGATAAATGGGTCATTTATTTGTGATTTTAGAAGTAATGATAAATGAAAATATTTATCAACGCTTTTATTTAGTAATGATAATGTAGGTCTTTATCATAGCACTTAAGAGAATTGATAAATGGGCATGATGCAATGTGTTGTAACAACACACTACAACAGCAATGCAGTGTGCTGTAACAGCACACTCCAACACGAAAAACACTATGAAATCAGAAAAATCAAGTATGAATCCAGGGTTTAAATGAAATAAAATTTAAAAACCAAATATAATAAATAACACTATATTATAGATGTTAGAAACATTTTTTTATAAAATTACATAATTAAAAATTATTACATACATTCAAAAACATTCGTGTTCTTTTTTATTTTGATCCTAACCCCTACTCAAGAAAAAAAACACACCTATATAAGAAAAAAAATCTAGTGTTAGAAATAATAAAAAAAAATAATGTAACTCGAAGTGTTAATTTCAAAATAAACTTTGAGTAATAACAGGAACACTGTGTATCGGATTTTGGTGCACTTAATTGTTTCATGTCACACCATTTCATATTCTTCTTGATGAATTATCTCTAAAATATTAATTAAATAATTATAATATAGAAATGGTAAGGAAAATAATTAATTAACACAAAGATGCACTTGGAGGCATACTAGTCATATAATGCATCATATTTAGGTGAGGTTATTTTATATACATCCCAAATGACTTATTCATCATTTTCTTAAATTATCCAAACAATCCAAATGCTTTTTCTCGATTTATAGTAGGTTATTTGTCCTTTTTACTAACTTTTTTGTCAATTTTACATAAAAGGATTCACTTAGAGTCATAACAGTCATACCATGAATCAAATGAGGTGTGAATGATTCCTACATTTCCCAAATGACATTTGTATCATTTTCATAAAGTATCAAAACATTTTGAATATGTTTTCTCAGTTTTTAGTATGTCACATCACTCTTTTACTAAACTTTAATTTTAAACTAGAAACACACACTTTGAATCATACCGATCACATCACATATTGATTTTAACAGAGACCAATTCCTATACATAAAATATTATTTATCAATATATGTCCTAAATTATCAAGGCAATATGAGAATGTTTGATTGGTTTTCAGTTAGTGGCACTTTATAAAGTAAAATGTAAATTTTATACTGATAACACACACTTTGGGTCATAATGGTCACACCATGCATTTAATTGAGGTAAAAATAGTTCCAACATGTCCAAAATGACTTATGTAATATTTTAATAAAGTATGAAATTAATAAGAATATTTTTATTGGTTTTTAGTAGGTCATTTGTTATTTTTAATAAAATTGATGTCAATTTTAAATAAAAATATTCACTTGGTGTCATATCGGTCACACCATCCATCAGATTTAGGTGAGTTTAATTCCTATACATCTCAAATGACATAAGGATTATTTTCCTAAAATATCCAAATAATTTGAATTCATTTTATCAGTTTTGAGTACTTCACTAATCTTTTTAAAAAAAATATTATTTTTAAATCAGAAATGAGAAATTTGACTCATACTGATCACATCGTATATCAATTTGATGTGTGACCAAATCCTACAAATCATAAATTATTTATAAATCCATTTCCTAGATTATTAAGAAAATATATGTGTGTTTTATCAATTTTATGTGAGCGATTCTTTTCGAACTAAAATATTGATTTTAAACTAATAACAGACAATTTGAGTCGTACCAGGCAGATCATGTATTAGATTAAGGTGTAGATTATTCCTACATGTTAAAAATGAATTATAAATCATTTTCTTAAGGTATCAAAAAATTTGAAATATTTTTTCTCATTTTTTAATATGTCTGTTATCTTTTTTACTAAAATTAATGTTTATATTAAATAAAAAGATTCACTTGGAGTCATACCAGTCACAACATTTATCAAATTGAGGTGTTGCTGATTCTTAAACATCCCAAATTCATTAAAAAATACTAACTTCAAATGTTACCAAATTTTCCATTGCCTTTTTGGTTAAACATACACCACTTCATATTGAGTTGATGTTCTTTGTTGAAAATAATTTCTCATTGTTAAAATCCAAAAGAGAAGTGGAAGCACATATACCCATTATATCATGAGAAGTCACCACAATGGGAATATGAGCTGTCTCTAATCTCTTATAATTCAATAAATAGAATGTTTTTTTTGCATAAGAATATCTAATTAATATGAATTGTAGGTAGTTCAACAAATAAAGTCAACAGAAATCATGGTAACATTTACAGTTCAGAAAATTTTATCGCTTTTTTGGTTTTTTGGAGATAATTTAGATGAAAATATGACTTCACAAAAGATCTATGAACCATACTAAATAATTATTATATAGAAATTATATGGAAATTAACATAAAAATAATTAATAAAATTACAAAAAAATCAATTAAATAAGTGTATGAATACACCTTTTCATGATCGTTGTTTGAATTATTAATGCATTTTTTCTATCATTATCTCAGTTGCAAGATTGAACAAACTATTCACTTGTATAAGAAAATAACTCTTTTGTTAGTATTATTAAAATAAAATAAATTAAACAAAAATATGAAATAATAAAATAATTATACAGAAAATTATATTACAATACAAACATCAAGATTACCTCCATGATTGAGCAGTAGTGGGAACTTGAAGTAAATTGATAAATTCAGACACTATAGGGGTGAAATTTTTTTGAGGTAGAACAATTCTATGGATGTTTTGGTTTAGAAAGGTATGAAAGATGTAACATCAACCGCAACTCGAACAAAATATTCCACCTGTATACAAAAACAATTTTTATGTGAGTAATACTAAAAAGAAATAAATAAAACATAAATATGAAATAATACATTAATATTATGGACAATTATTTTACTATGAAAAAATCAATATTAGCTCTGTGATTTATAATTGGTAGAGTTGTTTCACTACTGGAAAAGGTAGTGGAGGGAACTTAATGGAACATGATAAATGAATCATTATAGGGGTGAAATGGTTTTAAGGTAGAATAAGTATGTGGAAGTTTTGGTTTATAATGGAATGAAATATAGATAAAAATATTCTAAAATAAACAAACTTTTCTAGGAATAATGAAATTTAAATCAATATTTCATTATATAATTTTCTATAAAATAGAGAAAGTATTTCTTAATATTACATTTATATCTTCCCAAAGGGTTTACTTTATTATTATTTGTTCTATAAAGGGATTGGTAAAATCATCATGTTCATAATACATTTTCTACATGAGTTGTCAAAATTTAATTTATACTATGTTAATATAGAAAAGAATATATAATATTTTGAAGAAAATCATTATATATTAAAAAAAAATTACCTTCTCATTTAACTCTATTTTTAAAGGATTTATGGATTTGGTTCCTCTATCAAAAATCCAAATCCCCTATTTATGGTTTTATCTAACTTAGAATACATTGTCCACATTAGGATTTACATGAAATGATTGTGATCTCCAAATGAAAGGGTTACCCTTGATTGAATTTTCATCTGACCCAGATTTTGTTTTAGTCACCAGCAGAAAAATTGACCAATTCTTGTTTACTAAAGTTGAGACAAAAAATAATTACACTGCTTGTGATGCCATTATGAACACATCACCTTTTTCCATTCCACAATAAAATTCACCTTCATGAAATCCATTTCATCAAATTTCACTCCACTCATATTTTCAACCCATTTATAATAAAAAAGTGTCACTTGATGTGTTGTATAATCCAACTCATACATCGGTTCGATAAGGAAAAAATATGAAATATTCTCATAAATTGGATTTCTATCTGTGGAAGAAGATATGTGAATAGATTCCACCATATGTGTAACACCACTATTTTTCATCATACCATAGTAATCATGTTCTTTTTTATATAATGTGTAAAAATTGGTTACAAAACTAGTGTTGATATAAAAATTTCATTCGATCCCTTGGCTAACCATTGAAGTGGTTCAGTAGTTAAATTCAAATTGTTTGATAAATCCTTATAGATTTGATCTCAGAACCATCCTCTAAATTATTGATTATGTGAATTTGATATCCAACCTTTATCCTTTTATGGATTCAAATCTATAATAATTTTTTTGGGGTTTGATGTATGGATTAACAGATTCACTATTATGAAAAATGTAAAGGTGTTCTTGTTATCACTATGTCAAGGTAATTGAAACAACATATATTTTGGAAATACCTTCTCGAATAAGGAGTCAACTATGATGAGAATTTTGGATACTGATGCTGTCAACATCTAATAGGTAATCTATATAGAAATTCAATACCTTATTCAAAAATATATTTTTATACAAAACAACCTTCTTTCCGACTTAGATTCTTGATATACCCTTTCAAAATTTTCATATACCATTCAATGGGGTACATCAATCTGTATTGGAAATGACCACATAGTTGAACCTATCTAACAAAGTGAACCATCAGGTAGAACATTATATCAAAGAATTATCATGGTAATAACATATATAATTCACACAATATAGATGCAACCTCTTTATTCATGATTGGAAACTTAATCGGTTCTGTAACTTTTATGCTTATGGATTTGAAAAATAAGAGTATGGTTAATTTATACCATATATTTTGAGTAATAATGCAAGAAACTAATAAGAATCAAATATTTCATCAAAACATTATAGTCATATGATTTTTTGTCCATATAAGTTCAAATTATTCATTTACATGAAATTATTTATATTTTATGAATACCCTCTAGAAATTTTATACTATTAAGTAAAAGATATAATTTCAATTTTTCTTCTAAAGATAGAGTATAAACTACTGGAGGAAGAAAAGCCCCACTCTACCCTCCATTGGTTTTAAATCTTCCCTTAACCCCATGTAAATCATGTCTAAACCATCAATGATGCCAGATTTTATTTTACTGAGAGCATTTAGTAACATGGCAATAACACTTTCACATACTTTTTTTCTTGATATGAATGAATTCAAGAAAATTTATAACATAAAAATAATTACAATATAAAAATTCAAATAAAATAGATCTCTTCTTCCAACCTAATTTAGTATGGTATTTCAAAATTTGTTTAATAAAAACAGTTTCAATGCCGTTTAATTTATTTAACAGTTGATCACTCGCTATTGGAGAAGGTGTTTCACCTTGTTTCATATTTCCATTGAATGTTTTCATTCGTGATAAGTATTTTTGTTGTTAAAGTAAAGACGTCTTCGAGTAATGTTTCAACCGAACAAACTGTGGGTGTTTTTTACAATTGGGACACCCCAACATTCCTTGAATGGCATAACCTAAAATAATTCTATAAGTGGGGATGTAATTTATCATATCGTACAAATTGGACCTTAATGTGAATTCTTTAAATTTATGAGCATGATATATTGTAATAGTTGAATAAAAAATCCATTTAAAATCTTTAATAAATGGATAAAAATAAAAATAAATATCATTATCAGTTTTTTTGGTCTAGATATAAATAGATACAACATAATGTATTTACACTTCTTGCATAACATTGGTGGAAATTAAAAATTTTCCAACATGATAGGCCATGTACTTTGAGTACTACTCTATACAATAATGGGATTTATTCCATTTATAGATAATATAATTTTAAAGTTTATTTTCTCTTTTCCAAATTTAGGATACTTGTAAAAAAATTTCTTCTACTGAGGAGAATATGTTTGATATCATTTGTTCACATCTTTAATACTTGTATCCCTATGACCTGTCAATTTTATCATGGTTTCCTGACATAAATATAGTATTTTAAACCATGGAATGATAGGAATGTCCAATACAGATTTTGAAGGACTTGATTCATTTTTCTTTTATCAATCCACTGCACACATATGTAATTTTATGAGTGATTCTTGGTCCTAGAGAAACATAATGCAATCATTTCGACAAGCATTCATTTTCCAGAGATTATTCCCATTGAACATAGAATTAATTTAATATCATATGTTTAACATTTTAGTTCATTTTATACTGGTAGAATAAAATTCAGGAGACCAAATATTCTATAAATGTGGTGTCACTCCATCTGCTGCCAGCTTTCAAATTATATAACATTAATGCAACTGACAATGTTGTGTATTTAGTTCAATCGGTATACAGTAGTCTCTTAGAACATCTATTAAGCTTCTATAACCAATTTTTACAATCACAAAGCTCATATTCAATTATCATTATCATTTCATACATGTTATCTCCATAACCATTTAAACTAGTATCCATTTCAAATGATTCAAAAACCACAATATCGTCCCAATCGGTGTGCACATTCAGTTTTTTCATGTTTAATATAAAATTTATATAGAAGATATATTCCATTACAAATAAAATGTTATATGTACTCTTCCAAGATAATTTTTATTGTATAAAAACAATGTAAGCACCAAAAAAGGATTGGATACGGGTTTTATGAATGCTCTATCATAAAATTGATGAACTCTTTAACTCTATCATCATAATATTTTTGTCAAACAATTTATGTGCATCCATATTCAATTCATGTACATCCTATTATGTTCATAAAATATTCATTTTGTACAATAAATAAATAAATACATATTATATATTCATTATTAAAGGTGAAAGTTATAGATAATTCTAGTAATTGAAACTCAAAATTTGATTGTTTCAAATAATTTCAATATGGATTGAAGAAAATGGGTAACTGAATTTTAAAAAATAATTAATCCACTATGGTAGGTGTTATCCTATGAAGTCATATAATGGTGAATGTTAGAGACACATTTTATCCTCACTGGCTCATCTTCAAAACAATTATCATTGAGTTTTTCTATTGGGAACTCATCCTCTATCTCCGGTGGACATTCACCTGTGTTTCTTTACATACTATTAAAAGTATTCATCCATAGGATGACTACTACTCAGAGTAGTAAAAGAAACACAAAAGTGATGGGGGATGAGTTTAAGGCAATAAATTTTAATAATAATGAGTTGGGTGATGAAGTTGTTGAGGATGATGGTTTTACTTCATTTTGTTCTCTAAAAGGGGTAATGCCTCCCATTTGTGAGAGTTAAACTGAGGGTAATAAGAGATTTTTAAGAGTAGAACCAAAATAAAATGTTAAAGAATTATATATTTTTAGATAAATTAAATTAAAACATACATAGTGTTTATTATATGGGTGATGAAATAAATGAAGTGATTTTTAAGAAGTATTAATGAGTGGATTTTCATTCCAAATACAACTATATTTTTACAAAGGTATTAGAAACTATTTGAACCATTTTTGATTTTATGTCAGTAAAAATTAATGTTAATTATGCTTTAAAGAAGAAATTTATTTTTTATAGTAAAAAATTGATCATATTAGATCATGAGACAATTAAAAACAGACTTAAAAAGGGTGGGTTGAGATGTTTTTAAGATGATAAGATTAAATTTATAGATATTTTTTACAAATTAAAATCAGTAGATTATTTATAATTAAAATAGTAATGAATCATCCGAGGAAATTAATTTTGAATTGAGTAGTATACGGGGAGAACATAGGGCTGAGGTAGACTCAAAATAATACATTTATGATGTGGAAAATGAAGACAGATTATCAACTGCAAGAAATACATGAAATGATGATATTAATGAATAAAATGTAACAAGTGATCAGATGGTTTTAGTGAAAACTCAGAGGATTTAGACTCTAAAAAAACCTTTATTTTTTCCCAAGTTAGTGCTAAATCATTTGGAGGGGATGATAAGAATGATAATTAGATAAAATCTATGCATGAGGATCTTGATCCGAATAAGAACAATATAACCTGGGAAATTGTTCCAAGGATGGAAGACAAAAAAATTATTAGAACCATGTCGGTGTTCTGTAATAAACTCATTAACTATGGAAAGTGGATCAAAATAAATAATGGATATTATAAAAGGGGAATTAATATATCAAGGGTATTTTTATTTATGATAAATTCACTACCATATCCTGATTGGTAACTATTTAAATTTTCATTTATTTTTGACTAAAAAAGTATTTAAAATCACACCAAATGAATGTCAAATCTAGTTTCTCACTAGAGTTACTAAGGAGGGAGTATAAATTGAGAAAATAGATGGGTTTATTAGGGATGAAAATTAGAGAATGGTGTACCAATTAAAGAATTATTTTTATAAGATTAAGAAATCACTGAGGACTTAGTATTTAAGGTTGGATAAATACCTAATAAAGATTTGTTTTTAGCGAGGTAGAGTTAATCACTACTACTACATAGAGAATGAGAATGATCAAAGCATATTGGTACTCATATGTGTCAATGTGATAATATTTTAATATTAGAAAAAGAACAATTCCATTTTTTTGTGGAGAATATATGGTATGATATCGAGATGTCTATGATTGGTGAGTTAAACAATTTATTTGGTTTATAGGTGAATTAGGGAAATCATAACAGATTGATTTTCCAATCAAAGTACAAAAAAATATTCCCGTGTTATTTTCAATGGAATATTCCAAACCAAGGACAATATAGACCACTATATAGATGATTTTTTCAAAGTTGTCAATTAGAAAGAGGTAGATGTCATGGAATATCGGTATTATGAGCCAATTATACCTCACAACAACATGACCGAACATTGGGTTTGATATATATCAAGTCGTATAATACCAATGTTTTCCTAATAAGAGAGACATGATATCAAGGAAGATAATACTTAAATACATCTAAAATACTGAATTTTGGATGTTTTATTATAAGATAACAAAACAAGAGTTTTTTTGGATACACAGATGTGGGCTAAGAAGGATTAGTAGATAACCGAGGTAAAGTAGAGATATCAAAAAACCTGGATTTTATTAAAGAATTGGTTTTGTTCAACCCTTGAATCATTAGATCCTTATATTTGAGACTTGGATTAGTTATAGCCTTGATCTGGGCGTTGATTCGAGCTTGGATTTGACAACTAGGAGCACCTTCAACAGGTGGCTTCTGTAAAGAGCTTTGGATATCGCGCACAAGTTGGCAATGGTAAGAGTTCTTAAAATAGACCGGAACTCTTTTATCAATGCTTCCAAAAAATTATTGATAATGATCCATTTTTTTTGCATTAAGCTAATAAGCACTGATGGAAGGAATATTTATCATCACCTTTTTAGCACTGATAAATATATATCTTTATCAGCGTTAAAAAACACTAATAAATGATTAATTATTATAATTATAAGTATTTTTCTTAAATATATTTATATTATATATATATATTTAATAAAGAAATATATATATATTAAATATATTCTTTATTTAAATATATTTATTATATTTTTATAACTATTTAAATATACAATTATTTATTTATAATTATTCAAACAATTTCCAAAAAAATAATATTTATATCATTATGTATATTTAAATAAATATATATTAATATATTTAATATATATATATAATTATAGTAAATATATTTATTATATAAATAAATTTATTATAATTGTATAATTATTAGAATATATATAATTATTTATTTTAATTATATAAATACTATTTGGAAAATAATAATTTTTTATTTATAATTATAAATCTATAAATATAGTATATATACATTTATAAATATATTTTTTCATAAATATTATTTTTTAAAATATATATTTAACATTATTAATGAATATATAATCTTAATTAAGTGCATTCATGTGAAAAATGAGAGAAATTGAATAATTAAAAATGAATACACTTTAAAAATATTGAAAAAATGTATTAGTTTTATTAATTAAATATAAATTATTAAAAAAATATGGATAAATATTGAAATATAGATGAACACATATTGAAAATATTAAAACATAGTAAATAAATAAATATAAAATAAGTAATAAAAATTGAATGATTTACCAAAAAAATAAAAAAAAAATAAAAATAAAAAATAATACAAATTAAAAATAAATAAATAATACCTATCATTAATAATATTAAAAATAAATAAAAAAATTTATCTTTCAAAAAATAATGTAATAAATGTTAAATGTTATAATGAAATTCTAAAATGAATACTAAAATTTTAATAAATTACAAAAATAATAGTTGTGTGTTTCTATATATGATTTCATTAATTAGGTAAATATTAGTGTGTGTGCATTGTATATAAAAATAAATTAATTTTGTATATGTATGTGAAATCAATATAACACTTGTTTGATCTATGTTAGACTAAGAAATTAAACAACATTCAATTATGACCATTACTCGATACAATTAGTCAGTATTTTTAATTCATATTAATTTCTAATTATAAACCATTACTCATTAAATATATTACTTTTTATTATAAAACATAAATATTTTTTATTATATAAATCATATTCATATACAGTCATATATATATATCTATGTATTTAATATATACAATTTATTAATATTGTCAATAATTACTTAATTAATATTTTTTAATTTTTTTCTCATTATACTTATTTTTAATTTTTATTTATTTAATTATCATTTTATATATATCTATATATTTAATATATACTATTTATTAGTATTTATAATTTATATAAAGTAAAAATTGTTTATTCATTTTTTTCAAAAATTATTTAATTAAAAAAAGTTTTAATATTATTTTAATAAACTCATTTTTATTTATTTAATTATTTTATTCTTTTCATATCATTATCAGTGCTAAAAAGGTGATGATAAGGGATTCCATTATTGCCGCTAAAAATAATGCGTTGATATAGGTTATCCATTATTAGTGCTAAAGATAAAGAACTCATAAACTGACCTTTATCTGTGCTAAAAATAAAGTGTTGATAAAGGGCACCCTCTATTAGTGAAAAAAGTAATGATAAAGGATAGATTTAATTTGTGATTAAAAAAAATCTGATCAAACATAACCTTTATAAGTGCTTTTTGATTGTGGTAATAAAGTCCAACATTATTAAAGGCCTCTTTTATAGTAATGTATAATGAAAATATCCTACGTGATATACAATTTGAAGTTAATGACTAGGTGTCTCTAATAATATCTCCACGGAAGAAGTTAATGCGATTAAAAAGGAAGGGTATAACAAGACCTAGGTAGATTGGTTCCTTTGAAATTATTGATTTTATTGGGATGATAACCTTTTGTTTAGAGCTTCCACAAAACCTATATCAAGTCTAAGATGTGTTCTTTTTATCTCTCTTGAAGAAGTAACAACCTGACCCTTCACATGTACTGAACTCAATGGTCGTACCAATAGTGCATGATATTTCATATGAGGAACAACCGGTTGATATTTTGGATCATAAATATAAAGGTATAAAAAACAAAAATTCTCACCAGGTCAAAGTTATGTGTTGAAACACCAGTTTGAGGAACCTATATGGGAACCTATGGATGTAATGAGGCATTAGTGTCATCATTTTTATTTGTATTATAATGGAAAACATCATGGGAGAAAATCATTTTAAAGGGTGTAGAATGAGAAAACCCAAGTTTTTATGAAATATTATTATTTTTTGAATACATTAAATTCCTTTAATATATTGTGTGACATGAAATATCGAGTTTATCTTTCATTACACGCAACACCTAGTTTTAATGAACCACAAAAAAATTAAAATTTATTATTTAAATAATACCATTATTACTTATCAGTTAAACATGGAGGAATACATATTAATAAACAAATTTTAAATATTAATTATAAAGTTTAAATATAAATACAACATATTGACAAAAAATATATAATTTTCAATTTTTTTTTAAATGTTTCGATCATACTATTTCTTTTTTTAAATATATTTTTTTAATTTTTGTCAAATATAATAAAGTTATTTTTTACACTTTTATAGAATTATTTTGATAAAAAGAACATAATTTTTTAAATATTCATGTCATAATTATATTTTGGTGATTTTTTTATTTTTTCTGAAAACATTAATTTTTTCATTGAATGGTGAAAAATACTGGTTATTGTTGAAAGATTCATTTTTTGATTAAAGGATTTATAGGGTTCATTTTTGTTTTAAAATGGGTTTAAATGTAAAATTAATTAAATTATATATAAATTAATTCAATTTATGAATTTGGAATCATTTTATATTTAATTTTTTATATAAAAAACTTTTTAAACTTGGGAACATCTTCTCTTTTGAAAACCTCTTTGTCGTCATGCCTGCGGGATTAATTTGAAATAAAATTTTGATACTTATGTGAATCAAATTTAGAAAAAGAGATTACCTTTTTTAAATAATAATAATTTATATTATCTATTAACATTAATTTTATTTTATTACTATAATTAATAGTAAAAATAGAAAGAATAATTTACCGCTTTTAAGGTAAAAATGGGTTTAATAGGGGTTTAAACTAAAACGATAAGGGTTAAAAAAGACCCAAAACTTATCAAAAAATAATTTTCTGACAAAATTTATACCTTATATAATCTAGTATCTATAATGGTTAATTTTTTAGCCTTTTTTAATTATAAAACATGTGTAAAAAGTTTTATTTTCAAAAAATACAAATGTTCCACTCTCCTCACTTATTAAAGGACACCCCTATCCTCGACTATTCAAACTTCAAAAACCATTTTTTTCCAATAACTACAAAAATAACTTAATAAAATCCATCATATCATCATATAATACTTATTTTTTTCCTAAAACCATCCTATAAAGACTTTTTGTGCAAAACAAAAGAAGTTGTATGAAGAATAGGTAACACACCTAACTGGGCGTTTTATTTTATGTTTTCATCCAAGTCCCTTAATTATTATTAAAAAATTATGATATAATAAATTTATAATCATTAATATAATAATATTTTGTAATGTTATGGTCATGAACTAAAACCATATCCTCTTCTATCAAATAGGATACAAAATCACCATTCATGTGTATGACGGACAACCGCCTCATGAACTAATGTTTTTTGTTTTCTATCACAACCTATCACGTCAATATATAATTATTTATTAAATGTTTATATATTATATTTTTTATATTATTATACTTTTAGAATAATTATATCACATTTACCTTCCTACTTTCCATTCAGTAGGAATATGTTTACATCACTTGTGTGTGCGGTGAACTACCACCTCCTAAAACGATGTTTCATTCACACATTACATAGTAGGTAATAAATATTTTTTTAATGAATATATTATATATTTGTGAAATAAAAATTGTTATGTAATGGTTATATATTACTTAAATTCATTTCTTGTAATCTGTCGAGAAAATGGAAAGAACGTTCATGCGTACATACGACCTATTATCTCCATGAACAGTTTATTTCATTTTTTATATCTAAATCTTATTAACTAATCTAAAAAAATATAATGAATATATACTTTATTGATATAAAGGTTAAAATATTTTATATTAAACAACTGTTGATCAGTTTATGAGAAAAATAAATAAATAATAAAAATATACATGAAAAACAAAGCAGTTATTACCCAAAACGTGACTTTAACATGGAATTGTTGATAATTGAGTCATAAAAGGTCATATAAAAATCACATATGTTATGAAATATATATAATTATATTTCTATAATATTTTTATAATAAAATTATATTTATAATTTAGGATGTTTTAACATATACCATGGAAGTCAAAAATGTAACACCCTAAGATTTCATAGTAAGTTATTTTCTTTAAAGTAATTCAATAGCTTGTTCTACACACAACACAGAGTTTGAGTGCACCACAACTTAGCAAACTATCCATTAAAAAAGCTTTTATGAATAGTATTTACTGTATTTTGAATTTTATATACTCCATAAAATTTTAGAATTTATATTATGTGATTTTTAGACATAATATAACAAAAAAATCAATTTTTCAGATAAAAGAAGTATTTTTTAAAAATGCAATTTTACAGCATTTTAGTGTCGAACACTTTTTATATACAACATTTGACACTTTTTTTATATTAAATTTTAAAAAATAAACTACTTCTTTAGAATCAGGACATACAAATTTAGTTTGGATAAATTTTTGGTGTTTTTCTGATAAATTTTATATTTTAATGAATAGTGAAAATACTAAATTTTAATTGAAAACAGCTTTTTTAATTAAAATAATTTATTGTGTTAAATTATAATTTTGAATTCTTTTGAAGTATAATTAAATTATATTTTTACCATTTAATCTAATATTGGCCATTTTAAGTAATTTCACTTTGAAATTGGACACAACAAAGTGCCAATATTTTGATAGTTATTATTTCTCAAAAACACGCTCTTTGTTTTGACAATGGGAATTAATTTTAAATTAATTTTTTCCACTTATGTGTTTTAAATTTTGAAAAATTTATTCCATATTTTTTATCATGATTTCCAAATTCTATAAATAAGTAACTTTTATTTTTATACATTATGAATATTTGCTTCAGTAAATATTTTATTTACCGTAGTTAAAGGGGTAAATCCAGTAAATAAGGGTAAAAAATAATATTATAATAATACTAAATTACCCTAACATGTGTCCTATTCCTATTGGTTGATACATATCAGACCATGGTCATCCTTGGGTCGATTTTGGGACTCCATGGAGCCACTTGAGAGTGATAATGACACTTTATATTAATTATTTTAAAGTGAAGAAAAAAATGACATAACTATATATCTTTTTGTAAATTTTTTTACATGGGGTTATATAAGTTATCATTTTGAATATAAATATTAATTAAAAATATAAAATGATTTCTTACATCATGTTATATTTTTATAATTTTTAGACATAAAATAAATCAAATTATTTATGACACAATAATGATGCAGTGTTTACCTCAATAATAAATGATTTAAATAAATAAGATTATAAAAATTAAAACAATATCCAAACCTGTAAAATTTTTATTGGATGATTTTATTTCAAGAATGAGTCATATTATCTTATGATTTAATGAGTTTAGGAACTTTAAAACCGAACATCATTATATAATAAAATAATATTTTCAAACTTTCTTAAAGAGCCCCTCATCCTCCTTATAAAAAGCCCTCACTTATAACCCATCTCTCACACCTCTAAAGCCTTTTGTCTCATCCAAACTCTGCCCAAATAAGATCCTTATATCCATATATTACTCTTATAATCCTTAACATCGGTAGAAGGCACATTACGGAAGACTTTTGGTTTAAAACGAAGAGAGTTACTTGATTTAAAGGTAATATCGCCTCTTAAGTTCATTTATATTATTTTACTTCTCCACCCCCTAAAATATTTTTATTACATTCTTTTATAAAAACACCATTATCTTAAATATTATAGGTTTTTGTTAGGAGAATTATTTTAACTACACTTATGAACACCTCCATTTAATGGGTATAGAACATAATGTTTCTCTGGACAATAAACTACTGCCTCACAAAATGATGATTGTGTAATCTTATACTACCACATCTTATGGTTTACACTATGATAGAACTATAATTATATATGATATTTATAATTTTTATTGTATCTATAAGCTTATTTAATTCTATTTTATATCATACCCTTATTATTTTCATGTTGTATATATACGATAATTTCATTTGAGGTAGTGCAGACTACCACCCCCTCAATGATATATGACTTGTTCATACCATACATAGAACTTATAATGGATGGTGTTAATTAACTTACAAAACATATATAAAGTATTATATTATATTGGAATAATAATATACCTATGTATCATTTGGTTTTCATTCATTTTAAAATAAAAAATGGAAGTAGCGCTCGTGCGTACGTACAGATTACAGTCACTACAAACGTGATGAGATTCATTCCCCATCATAACCATTCAAAAATAATATTCATTTTATTATTAAAAAAAATATTTAATAAGATAATATCTTTCGGTATATGAATCAAATACATCCTATCCTTAAAAAACATGACTTACATTTTGAAATATATAAATGAAAACAAATCAATTAACACCCAAAACAATGATACTAATAAAATATTATTAAGAACGAAATTATAGAAGATAATATATGATATAATATTTATGTATGTAGTTATTTTATAATTTAATAAAAATGATTTAAATATTATACAAGAGGTGAACGTACCCTCGAACAACAAAAATTACAATGTAAGGGGTATTCATCTCACTTCTTATTCTCATGAGATTCATGATATATTTCAACTATTTCCTTTTGTGTGGTCTATGTACTGCACATGATTGTATTATTTGTGTAATATAATTTAATTTATGGGTATTTACATATTCATTGTATAAGACTTCATTCATGGGGTGTTTGTTTCTTTTGTTACCAAATCGGTATGGGAATTTCGAATTTTAATTTCCACTTATTTGGCTTTATGTATACTTCATTGATTAATTTACTCTTAGATTGTGTGTGAAATCACTATTTATTTACTTATTTAGTGATTTAGACTCCCCTTTATGTGAATATATTTTTGATACACATAATCACTCCATTCATAAATTATCAAGTCATCAATATAAACTTGATAAAAGAAATTTTAACTCAATCTCTATTCATTGAGTTAAACATCCAAGTCATTGGTGTTGTTTTTACTAGAATATTTGTGAATGTTCTTTGATTGATTTGCAGTGAATATAAAATCATATTGAGTGTATTTATATTTTACACACATAATTATGTCATCGATTTATCCTTAACCTGAGGATTGAGTCATTATAAAGGAATTCATCTCAACTTACATTCCATTGGGTCTTCTTTGTTGTTATGCGCCAATTCACTTTTATTTTGTGTATATAATGTAATTTGACATAGTATATCATCAATAAGTTTATTATCATGATATTATAATGCTTTTATTACTTCAATTATTTTTATTCAAGTGTCTCTCACTTGGTTAGGAACTCTAACTAAAATATCTTTTTAAATGTTTTAAAAATTTATTCATCTAAATATTTCTCATTAATGTCCATGTTTTAAAAATGGTTTTAAGGTTTTATTTATATGGAAATTAATGTTTTAAAATTGAAATTCCTTTTAAATTCTCCTAGTGGTAGGGGAAATATTGATTCAAAAATTTATTTTAAACATCCTCTCGAAAAATAGTGAGTCTTTTAAATGTATTCGTAAAAAATGGATATTTCTCTCAAAGATTTTTACTGATAATTTTCATCTATGTACTCATCCTTTACAGGATATTAATATTGATCAAGGTTAATTTATTATAATACAAATCTTTCACACTGTATTGAATGTTTTGTGATATGTTTGACTGTGGATGTGTTATTTTTATACCATTTATGGTTTATATATAAAGTTATGACATTTCGTATACTATTTTTTAATACGAATGTTTATATTATATTTAATCCTTTTCATATGAGGAATGAATTGGACTTAGTAAGTGACGGGGGGAGCCCGATATAGCTCCTCTATTCATTAGTAGGTCTCATGAGACCAACTAGTGTCTTAGCTCAAGGCCTTGACAAAATCTTATTTGTAGTCTTGGTAGAAGGCCTTGACTATGTGGTTATGAAGTCTGGCATTATGCATTCCATCATTATGAAATTGGCTATTGATATTACATGTGATTATTTGACTAGTATAATATCTATGTGAATAAGCAAATGGCATTATTTGATTTATCTTTTCCATATTATACTGATGTTTACATTTAAAAGGATTGTGTTCTAGTCATATACATTGCCTTAAATGTTTATTCTTATTTATAACAGTTTCCACAATATTATTATCATTACCGATCATCTGAGCTCACCCTTTTTTTATGTTTGATTTTTCTCAGGATTCAAATTAGTATATTATGATTAACCTATAAGAATAGGATAAGTGATATAAGAGTTTTCAATGTGGGACACAATGTTGTTTTTTTATTTCACGTTGTAATGTAAAACTTATGTATGTATTCTAGTACTTCCAAGGATACTAAACTAATAAGTAATTATAGACTTTAATCCTTATAATCATGCCAATGTATTAAAATAATGCACCAGATTCAGATTTTTGGGGTCGGGGAATTACAGTTGGTATTAGAGGAAGTTTATTACCAACATTAGAAGCTAGATTTAAAGAAAATCTGATTAGGAAACACTACCCTAAGATAGACATTGAGGATTAGTATAGAAGAACATCCAAAAATTTTGGTAATATAAATATTATATTTGTTTTCCAAGAAATAAATCCCTGTCTGGATGCAAGAAGGTAGAGGTGTCTCTAGCACAGATGTACCTAGGCGTGAAAACTCTGAAAAGGAGTTTTGGGATTGACTCAGGGTATCCCCGTACACGACAACGGGCCTTGCTACACTCTTGGTTATGACACTACCGTGGTATATGCTTAGGATAATTCACATTTTCTTTACAAACCAATTTGATGTATTTTAATATAATATGATAATAAAAAACCTTTTTTAATTATAAGGTGTTTCATATTGAAAATAAGGTGTTATGGTATTATCTAAATGATTTTATGACTTATACTATGCTTTCTTGTGTCAGTCAATGGATGGATTCCAAGGAAGTCATAGTAACATTGAACATGATGTACAAGGTGGGAACGGTGGTTGAAATGAGAAACAAAATGGAATTATGATAGTTGTAAAAGATATTGTGTTCATGCCGAATTAGTTTTCCAAAAACATGATCAACAAAATATATATTAACCACCTCCCAGACTCAACAAAGAAGAGAAAAGTGATGAATGATAAGAGCTCCAGAAGTGGAGACCATGGAAGAAGTAAAGCTCAATTTCCATCATGCAGTAAATGTGGAATGAGACACCTTGGGATGTATCTCAATGGAACAAAGAATTGCTTTATGTGTGGGAATAAAGAAAATAATGTAAAGAATTGCCGAGAAAAAATGAAGAGTAATATAGAAGAAAATAAAAATGATCCCAAGAATCCCTTTACAGTCATTTGCCAGAAATATAGGGGACCTGGGCCTTACCCTAGTTAATTACCTATTCTATATGATAAACTCTTGGTCAAGGAAGAATCTATGTGGAAATAAATAAATAGTGAAATGATTAAAAGTATTAGTGATGTTTGTTGATGGGATTACTTTTGAAGACTTTTCTCTTGTATGTGTAACCCTACATTTTGTTATGTAAAAATTCTATTTTAGGAATAATTATCTTGATATATTTTTTATATAGTTATAAATAACCATTTGGGTTTATATGATCCTTGAATTTGGGGGAAATTACAAGTTTTTAAATTTTGGGATGAAAATACAAGGTATGAAATAACATTTGTGGTGAAATTATGTTATGGTTATTTTGAGTAATTTATCTCATTTTGTGAATGTTATAGAATATTTTTTTTGAAAAAAAACACATCGACCGTGTGACAACCCATCGCATTGGACAAAGTTGTGGGAATCGAACCCACAACCAGAGTGCCATTGGGATTTATCACTTACCACAGGATTATGTGAAGTCCCTGGTTAGTGTGACTAATTCTTTTTAGTTAAAGAATTTTATTGATCAATAATAAGTTGATTTGGGATCTTATGTCTTATCAAATGGATAGGAAAATGATTTGGTGATGAAGAGATAAATGTTATTTTGGAAGACGTTCGCTCTGTTTTGAACATTATATGCCTCTGGAAAATATAATACCAAGGAATTTTATTTGAGTTGTAGTGGTGTATTTTTATTTATGTTTTTATTATATATTTATAGTGATTTGGGTTATTTAAGGAAATTATTAACCTATCATAGAGAATATGTAATTAGGTTAACTAATTTTAAGTATGAGACTTTAAGAGTAGTCGATGTTATTTGGAGATAAAATTTAATGTGTAAGACTATGTAATCAAATTCTTATAAGTTTTGAGTTTCAATACTAGTTTGGATTATATTGAATGATTTTAAGGAAAATTGTTTATTGAATGGTATTTATTGAACATTGGGTATAGTTGGTTTAATTTTAGAAATTAAGATTAGTATTTCTTTCTCTAAAGTATTATACTTTTTGGGGATCACATGATCTTTTACTAACCATTTTGGTTTTTTTAATCTCTAAGGACAAGGAAAATATTTAGTTTATCCTTTATGGATCATGTGATTCTCTAGAAGTTGATTGTAGTGCTTTAGGTGTGACCAAGTCTTCCTGAATACTCATCATTTGAAAAAAAGATTAGTTAGTGGTAGAAATTTATTAAAGGATGAAACTATAATTAAAAAGTACATATATCTCTTTATTTTATTAGTCAATCTCATAAATAAATTACTCAACTTTATGAAATAGAATGAAAATAAAAAAAATTGTTCGTTTACTTTTACTAATGGGAAACTAATGACCGTTTATCTCATCACAAGTTTGTGGTTTTCTTATGGTTAAATTTCTCCTGATAATGGTTTATATCACTCTCCATAATAACTTGACACATATTTTATCTTCCATATCCATGTTTTTCTGCATGGAATCCTAGTATGGGTTATCATGGGTGACCTTTGTACTTATCTTTCTTTCTTTTAAAGTGATTGTTTTATTGACTATTTTTCTGATGTGGGACTTTCAATGAAGTTCCCAAGATTAATTTTAATAATTTATAAGATGCAATTTCCAAAAGGGGGGAAGAATGTAACACCCCAATATTTCATAGTAAGTTATTTTCTTTAATGTAATTCAATTGCTTGCACTACACGCCACACCGAGTTTGAGTCCACCAAGACTCACCAAACTAGCCGTACAAAAAGTTTTTATGAATAGTTTTATTGGAATTTAGAATTTTATATACTCCATATAATTTTATAATCCATATTATGTGTTTTTTAGACATTATATAAGAACAAATTTATTTTTCAGATAAAAGAAGTATTTTTCAAAAAATGAAAATTTACCACATTTTAAAGTCAACCCCTTTTTAAATAAAACATTTTACACTTTTTTATATTCAATTTTAAAAATAAACTTCTTCTTTAGAATTGGGACAAAGAGATTTAGTTTGGATAAAATTTTGGTGTTTTTTTGATAACTTTCATATTTTGATGAATAGTGAAAATACAAAATTTTAATTGAAAACAACTTTCTTAAATAAAATAATTTGTTGTGTTAAATTATACTTTTGAATGGTTTTAAAGTATAATTAGATTATATTTTTACCATTTAATCTAATTTTGGTCATTGGAAGTAATTTCACATTGAAATTGGACACAAACAAGTTCCAATAATTTGATAATTATTATATATCTTAAAAACTCACTATTTTTTTTGACAATGGGAATTAATTTTAAATTAATTTCTGCCACTTCTGTGTTTTGAATTTGGAAAAATTGATTTCATGTTTCAAATCAGTATGTCCAGATGATGTAAATAGGTAACTTTTATTTATATATATTATGAATATTTACTTTAGTAAATATTTTATTTATCGTGGTTAAAGGGGTAAATCCTGTAAATAAGGGTGAAAATAATATTATAATAATATTAAATTACCATAACATGTGTCCTATTTCTATTGGTTAATTAATACCCGAACATGGGAATCCTTGGGATGATTTTGGGACCCCATGGAGCCATATGAGAGTGATAATGACACTTTATATTAATTATTTTAAAGTGAAAACAAAAATGACATAACCATGTATATTTTTGTAAAAAATATTAACATGGGGTTATGTAAGTTATATTTTATACTCTAAAGATTAATTTTAAAGGTAAAACTCTTTCCTACATCATGGTATTTTTTTTATAATTTTTATACATCAAATAAATAAAATTATTTATGACACAATAATGATGCAGTGTTTACCTAAATAATAAATGATTTAAATAAATAAAATTAAAAAAATTTAAAAAGTATACAAAAACTGTCAAGTTATTATTGGATGAATTTATTTTTAACTGGATTCATCTTATCTTTTACTTTAATGTGTTTTGGACATTTAGAAACCAAAAATCCTTATATAATAAAATGATATTTTCAGGCTTTCATAAAGAGTCCCTCCCCCTCTTATAAAAAGACCTCACTTCTAACCCATATGACACACCTCTCAAGCCCCTTGGATCATCTATAATCTACCCAAAGAATATAATTACATCCATCTATTATTCTTAGAATCCTTACCTTAGGCATAAGTCACTTCAAGGAAGCCTTTTTGTTCAAATCAAAGGGAGTTACTCGATTTAAAGGTAATATCTCCTCTTAAGTTATTTTCTTTTATTTTACTTCTCGAACCCCATACAATCCATTTATTACTTTATTTTATAACAAAAACAGTATCCTCAATATAATAGGTTGTTTTTTGGAGAAGTATTTGAATGAAACTTACGCACACCTCCATCTAATAGGTATAAAACATAATGTTTCTGTGGATGGAAAACTACTGCCTCACAAAACAATGATTGTTCAATATTATACAACCACCTCTTATGGTGGAAATTATGATGGAACTATAATTATATATGGAAAATATGATATTTATTTTATCTATAATATTATATAATTATATTTTATAACATACCCTTATTCTTTTCATGTTGTATATATACAATAATTTCATTTGAGGAAGTACGGACTACCACCCCCTCAAAGTGATATGACTAGTTCATACCATACATAGAATGTATAAAGTATAGTGTTAATGAACTTAAATAACATATATAAACTATTATATTATACTAGAATAATAATATACCTATGTATCATTTAGTTTTCATTCCTTTTAAAATAAAAAAATGGAAGTAGTGTTCTGGCGTACGTACGGATTACCGTCACCACGAACATGATGAGATTCATTCCTCATCATAACCATTAAAGAATAATTTTCATTTTATTATTAAAAATTATATTTAATAACATAATATCTTTTAAGATATTAATCAAATACATCCTATACATAACAAACATGACTTGCGTAGTGAAACATATAAATGAAAATGAATAAATTAACACTCGAAAGAATGATACTACTAAAATATTATTAAGAAAGAAACATTATAATATAATATATGATATCATATTTATATATGTAGTTATTTTATAATTTATTAACAATGATTCAACTATTATATAGGAGGTTAAAATACCATCGACCAAGGAAAAGTACAAGGTAAGGGGTTTTCATATCACTTCTTATTCTCGCGAGATTCATGCTATATTGGTGTATGTACTACCCAGGATTGTATTATCTATGTAAAATAATTTAATTTTTGGGAATTTACATCTTCATTGTATGATAATTAATTCTTAGGTTGTATGTTTTGTAATTTACCAAATCGGTTTGGGAATTTAAAATTTCAATTTCCACTCACTGGGCTTTATGCATAGATCTTTGATTACTTTAATCCAAGATTATGCCTGAAATCACTATCTATTTACTTATGTAGTGATTTACACTCCCATTTTTGTAGATATACATTTTATACACATAATCACTCCATTGATAAATTCTCAGGTAATCGATATAAACATGATAAGAGAAATTTTAACTCAATTTCTATTTAATGAGTTAAACATCCAAGTCATTGGTGTTGTTTTTACTAGAATACGTGTGAATGTACTCTGATTGATTTACACTGAATATCCAATCATATTGAGTGTATTTATATTTTTCACACATAATTATGTCATTGATTTATCCTTAACCTAAGGATACTACTATTATAAAGGAATTTATCTCTACTTACATTCCATGGAGACTTATTTTTTGTTATGCACCAATTCACTTTTATTTGTTGTATATAATGTACTTTGACGTAGTATATCTTGAATAAATTTATTCTCATGATATTATTAAGTTTTTATTACCTCAATTATTTTTATTCAAGCATCTCTCATTTGGTTAGGAACTCTAACAAAAATATCGTTTTAAATGTTTTAAAAAATTATGTTTCTAAATATTTCTCATTAATGTCCATGTTTTAAAAATGGGTTTAAGGTTTTATTTATATGGAAATTAATGTTTTAAAATTGAAATACCTTTTAAAAGTTTCAAATTGGTATGTGA
This sequence comes from Viscum album, assembly GCA_963277665.1. Classification (NCBI taxonomy): domain Eukaryota; kingdom Viridiplantae; phylum Streptophyta; class Magnoliopsida; order Santalales; family Viscaceae; genus Viscum; species Viscum album. The sequence goes on from OY728165.1 coordinate 448,972,655, forward strand.
CACTTTGATTAAAAAATCTATTTTAAACATCTTCTTTATAAATAGTGAGACTTTTAAATGTTTTCATAAAAAAGGGATATTTCTCACAAATATTTTTAATGATCATTTTAAACTCTTTCAACATACTTTATGAAATATTATTATTGATCAGGGTTTATTTATTATTATAAAAATCTTCCATACTGTATTGAATGTTTTGTGATATGTTTGACTGTGGATGTGTTATTTTTATACCATTCCTGGTCTATATATAATGTATTTACATTTCATATGCTAGTTTTAATACGAATGTTTATATTATGTTTAATAATTTCCATATGTAGAATTCATCAGACTTAGTATGTGATGGGCGGAGCCTGCTAATGCTTCTCGATGCATCGGTAGGGCTCATGAGACAAACTAGTGTCTTGGAACAAGGCCCTGACAAAATCTTATTTGTCGTCTTGGAACAAGGCCTTGACTATGTGGTTATGAAGTCTGACATTTTTCATTCCATCATTATGAAATTGGATATTGATATTACATTTGATTATTAAACTAATAGAATATCCCTGTGAATAAGTAAATGGAATTATTTTATTTATCTTTTCCATATTATGCTGATGTTTAAGTTTAAAAGGATTGTGTTCTAGTCATATACATTGCCTTAAATTTTTATTATTATTTATGAAAGTTTCCAAAATATTGTTATACTTTCTAACAATCAGAGCTCACCCCTTTCTTATGTTTTATTTTTCCTAGGATGTAAAGAAGTATATTATGAATAACCTGTATGAATCGTCAAAGGGATATAAGATTTTTCAAAGGGGACACAATGTTGTTTTTTTATTTCATGATGTAATGTAAAACTTATATATGTACCTAGTACTTCCAAGGCTACTAAACTGATCAGTATTTCGGGACATGATTACTTGTAATCATGCCAATGTATTAAAATAATGCACCAGATCCGGGCTTCTGGGGTCAGGGTGTTACAAAAAATTAAGGTAAGGGATTTTTGTCTCAATCTTTTTCCTTCAGAAATATGTTATGTTTTGAACCTATATTATTTTATGATATGTATATAAAACTTTATTTACAAGTATGATCATGAATTTATTTATTCCCATGATATTTTATGTTTCATTTAATTTTATTCCATCACGGGGCTTATAATCCAAATTTACTAAAGTGATAAGATATTTATGTTATAATATCATCATTTATTGGGATTGTTTGTGATTATGCTTATAATCATAAAATATTATGATCCATATATCAAGAAACTAATGAAATTTTTATCCTATTTTTATGTCATGGGGATACATTTTTCACATCATTTTCATCTCTTTATGTAATATAATTTATAAAATAATGGTTTAAAAAAACCATCTTTATTTCTCTCTTTGGTCTAAAAATAATTTTTATTCTTAACCCAAGATTTATAAAAGTGTTTTAAAATATGTTTTTAGAATTTTAAAAATTATTTATTAATGAAAATTTTAACCATGTTTTACTTTTTACTATTTTTTTAAAAGGAATCTTTATGTACTTTTCCAAACATTGCCTATTAGGATTTTACTGAAAATGTGAAAGGTTTGTTCATTTTAACGTGTATGGAATAAATAGAATGATCTGAAATCATGAAAAATAATTGATATGAGTCTTCCATAATAATATTTCATGTTTATTTTTAAATAAAAGTATTTTTAAATATTTTAATGTTATAAAATGATTTTTTTCATAGTTGAAAAGTTATTTTCCTCAAGAAATATTTCAAATGATCTTTTCAAATCATTTTCAATCTAAGATGACATCTATTTATATTACCTATGAAGTTTTTGTGATATGATCCAATTATAGTATTTCTATTCATTATATAAATGTTTTATGTTCATGATGGAATGATGTTTATGAAACCTATTTCTCTTCCATGGGTTATATCATGGGTAAATCATATGAAAGTTGCTTCTTTTAAGAGGTTATCCTATGGCGAAATAAAGAAATTACTATGAAACCGGTATATTTTCCATTGGTCATGATATGATGAAATGATTATGAAACATATTTCATTTCATGTTTTATGATATGAAGAATGTTTTATGATTTCCCACACATATGTATTATTTTCATTATGTGATAAGTGGGACCTATATCTCCCTCAAATATATTGAGTAAAGATTTTATTCTCATGAGATAGATAGGATTGGAATGGATAGTGAACCCAGTTTAGTAAGGAATTTTTTTTCACTATGATGATCTTGGGAGTGAACCTTGACTACTAAATATGATTTTAGGAGTGAACCCATTCCAGAATGATATATTTTACAATGAGACTTGACAACTATGGAAATGATTTTATATTATTATGTGCATGAAAAAATTATAGGTCTTATTCCAATGTTATGCTCGCATGAATCATGTTATTTTACATCCATATTATTCATTTTCTATGAACTAATAATATTTATTCCATTACTCAATATTTTGATCTATGATACGTAGGGTTTATTTTTCATATTTTAATCTTATGTTCTCATACCCATATTCTTATGTTATTCTTACATATCTCCATTATTTTCCTTTACCGAGCATCTGAGCTCACCCTTTCTTATGTTTCCTTCACCCAGGTCATGAAGAAATTTATTATGCATTATTCCATTAAGAAGGGTTATACTTATGAAGAACTTAGTGGGAGATGACTTAGTTCACATATAAACCAATTATTTATGCTTTGATGTTTCCAATGGACCTATACATTTATGATCCTTAGACACTTGTTTATGTAATGTAATGTATATTTATATAAAAGATATAATATGTATGTATAAAAATCCTAGGTCACTATAATTTCTTTAATCATCATCACCTAGGTATGGAATCCATCTTCTCTTAGTCATAAGGTAAATATCAACGATCGACATCCCATCCACTTATACCACCATGACATATACCTTTTCCATTTGGGGACTATTCATAAATCATGACTAGAAACTCCATTATGGTCACTATCCATATACTGAGCTAAGAGGAACATTTGTAAAAGGAAATCAAACCCTATAAGTATCATAATCCAAAATGGCCCAATAAATAGAAAGATCAGATAAATAACCATGATTCAACCTTCAAAGGAGGATTAAGAGGCGTGGAATCACCCTTTGGCATGGATATTAATGGGATAGATATCATTTCCCGATACAAATTAGTAAATTCCATAACCATTAATCTAATTTATGTTGTAGAAAAAGATGAAAACATGGAGGGATGCAATTCATAAACCATGCCTTGAGAGGTAGAATACCTGGATGAACAAACTAAGGTTGAACGTACATGGAATCAGAGAAGTAGCAAAAACATGGATCCTTTAGATGATTAATTTACACCTTCGTAGAATAAAACTATCATGTATATAGGGAAATGTGTGACTATATCCAACTAAACACCTAGAGGAGACAATATAAAATTAATTGAGTAATTGATAAAATAATATGATAATGAGATAAGAAATATTAGACACCTCAATATGGGAATACTCTGGGAAAACATTCCCAATTGGTATTGTGTTCAGATATAGGAAAATATCCCACATTAAAATATTGGATAGAGATAATCTACCTATAAGAGAATCATTTGAGCATGAAAATAGCTCTAGATCTAGAAAACTAGTCTATATAAATGAGGATTTTGAGAATGATTGTGAATTTCCTCTGTGATGAAAAAACCTCTCTCCTTAGAGGGTGATCATTTAGTCGTAACATGGATTGAGAATAAATGAGATATAATAATGAGGTCACCTCAGGAATCCTCTCCCTCTCTATATAGATGAGCGATGGTCTACGAAGTGGTACCTAAAGAATGCCTCAAATTCATTGAATCAATAGCTTCTTGAATAAATGTAATGGAAAGAAGGTGGGCACCCATATAGATAGAAACTAATGAAAATCTTGAATGAAAAAAATGAACTTTTCCCCGAACCAATTTGGACAATCCCATCTACTAAAACATTTTACGGCATGGGAGATATAGAACAACATCTCCCACATTTTGTGTCCAGATGAGGCCTGATGATGGGCCCTCAAGATCCACATGAGATGGAAAAACTAAGATGTTTTGTGCATACTTTGGTAGGAAAAACCATCATTTGGTACAACATCCTTCAAAAAGATTACATTGTAGGATGGTAATACCTCTATCATCAATTAATTTATCATTTAAACTACATGCTATAGAAAATATAAATTATCGTCCTCAAAAATAACAAACAACGTGAAAATGATTGTGTTTATAACTTCATTACCAGATGGAAAGGTTTAATATATTCACTCATTATCACATATATCATAAGAGATATTTTTGAAACATTATGATAAGAATCTTTATGATGAGAAAATAACAAATTTGATCTCGATGAAGTATCCCGATAGATTCTGTGATCTTATAGGGACGGCTCCATACCTTGAAGATTCCATTCAGTAGAACCGAGATAAATTTTGGTCTACACCCAGCACACAAGAGAATATGCCTGATAAATTAGATATTTTTGTTGTTACCATAAAATGAGTATTAGTTCCCATTAAATCAACTAGATATCCACCAAAATCATCTAGAAACTATCTTCAGGCAACTATAAAAAAATCATCATTAACTAGAAGAAAAAATTAATTAGGTTCACCTACAATTTTAGGAATATATAAAAAAGTGTATTCCATCTAAAATGAGAATATGAATGGTTATTTACTTATAAACATGGAAAAAATCCTTATCAAGCTACTGAATCATAGGACACCCAGTGAGGTTACCCTCACAAATTGTCCCAACTACTTCCCTTCCCATAGGAGAATATGGCACACCATGTAGGATTGATTTCTATCCAAATACTTCCTCCAAATCCTAGTTAATTATAGATTGATGATATTATAGAATTTCATGTAACTTGTAACTTGTGTAATCGATACCAAAAAAAATTAAACGAGTGAATGGAAAGATATTTCATTCTCGTATAGATAGATGACCAACAATTGGATGACTTGAAAGTTAGTTGACTAAGCTCATTCCACCTAGAGAGATAATATTAAAAAACCACCAACAATCCTACTACCGAGGGAGGTTTCATTTAATATGCACCCCATAAGTAGATGTAATCATTATACACAGGGAAATACACAATTGAAAGATATATATCTATCTGTCACACAAACTCTATCTCTTATAGATTTATTTCCTTCAATATCTGAAGAATGGGTACCACCTCACAAAATAGAACCCTCATCAGATGATGTTCTCATGTTTTGTTCAATTAATTTATTTAACTTAACATAACCCTTATCCAATTATTAATACACCTCCATGTATGATTTCCCCATACTTGATTGGGGATATAGAGCCCAAGGATGCAGAAGCCAAAGATATAAGGGACGATGCATGCATGGCCAAACCCAATATACTTGTCACTTCCCTACAAAATACATATATGTATCTGAGACACATTGGTGAGAACTTACACAAGACCAAAAAAATAATGGAGATGACTCATATCCCTATATTAGTAGTTCAATCCTAGCCATTTTACCCCACCATTTGGTGGGGGTGTGATTGTATGATCATCCCAGATAAAGGGGACGTTCAGTGTGACCTACAACATTGGAAGAAATTTCTACCTTAAAAACTTCTCAATTATGAGTCCCATAAACCTAAAACACCTCAAATCCTTAGTCACAGAATTTGGAGGAACCCTACATTTTCGGGGGGGGGGGGGGGGGGCTCTAACACAAAATTATGACATTCTAAAAAATATGGCAATTTTCCTAGCCCAACATTTAATCTTGAATGCACTCCATCTTTAAAAATAACTCAAAGAGGGACTCATTGAAGCCATCTAGATCCCTTAAGAGTTTGAGAGAGAAGCCAATGCAGTACAGTATTACAAAGTGGAGACTATCCCATTCGAATTTCATACCATCATTTCATTTAAAAAATAGGATTAGAAAGAAGTTATATAAGGACATATTAAACCCTTCTTTATTTCATGAAAACCCTATAATGTCAAAATTCAATGGAATATAGTTGGAAATGGTTCATGGATCAACCTCATAATAATTATGACCCTTCTTTATTTGAGATATAGCATGATAGATTTATCTCCAATGAAGCTAACCATTTATGGGTATGATAAGAGTGAGTAAAGGCCTACTGAGAAGTTCAAGAGAAAGGTTCAATTTGGGTATCTCACATCTAAAATTGAGTTCATGGTTACCCAGCAAGAAAAAACATCTAATTTCATACTTGGATGACCTTGTCTTTATATCCCCAAAGTGAAACCTTCATCATTTCATCAATGGTTGAAATACCCAATTGATGGAAAGGTAGATATACTATATGGTGAAAATTACCCCTTCAAGTCTTGTTAATGTGCATATGTCGAGGCATGTTTCTATAAGAAGGAAGGAAAGAGACCAATTACTGATGATGATATATAGGTTGCATCCCCTAATAGATTATGTACTTCACCTTTTAATTCATAGTGCATGCTCTATAGTGAGTATATGTTGCCTATCAACTTGATCAAGGTAGAAGATTCAATCCCAGAAGACAATCATGAACCATAAACTTCACTGGATCATGTCCATGTGATAACCATAAAATTAACAGAATTGGATTCTTCAAAGGGTAGTCAGACTAATTCTCTATCAGGGATCGATAATTCTCTTGTGTCTTTAGTAGATATCGAATATTCCCCAATATATTCATCGTAAATCATGATGTCCATATCCCTCATTCCTCTGGTAGTAGTGAAAAAGAAGAAAAGTCTCCCTAGAATCCCTCTATTAATATTCTTGAATATCAGGATGTCAATGTACATTTTCAGGGATTCTAATATCTCAAAATTGAAAAAGATTCCCCCAGATTACCCACCTTATCTAAAAATTCGTCCACAGATACTGAGATGGATGAAGAATAGGATGACTTTAAAAGCCCCTCTTACATTTGCGGAAGGCCCCTATACCATCATTGATGAGCTTAGGTAGATGAATTTGGTAATAGAATAATACCTTTGGCCTATGATTATTAGTTCCCCTATGCATTTTTAGGAGCAGGAGATGTATATTTAATTTTTAACTTAGCATCGATATGTGTTCACTTGGAATTATACAGTGATTCATGGACTGAACCTTGATGTCAATTCTCACTATCTAGGCATACAATATGATCATAGAGGTTACAATAAGGTTTACACGAGGATTCACTCCTCTCAAACTACTAATTTAGAACTGTAAGTTGAAAAATTTATCAAATCCCACTTTTCCTGGGAAGTGTAAAACCTAACATTGCTCACCAATATCATCCCCATCAAGAAAAAGAGTAGTAATATCAGGGTATTTATCAATTTTAAAGGACTTAATAAAAACTTCCCAAAGGATTATTTCTCATTTACAATAATATAATTTTTAATTGATGAAACTATAAACTTTCAAGCCCTTTTTTTTATGGATTTTTATTCTGGGTATAATTTGATAAGGATGGATCCTGAAGAAAATTAATACACCACCTTCATAGAACCTTAGGGGATAATTTTCTATCATGTCATTCCCTTCAGATTAATTAATGATCACGCTAATTACCAAGGTTACATTTATTATATATTTAAACACTTTATGGTTTAAATCATATAATGTTATGTCAAATACATGGTGGTTAAATCTTGATAGTGATGAATCACCTCATAGATCTTCATACAATATTCAAAAAGTTATAACAACATAGTTTGAAGATAAATACCTTAAATTGTTATTTCAAAGTAATGTTAGGGTCATTATTTGGCTTTTTGGTACACCAACATCACATAGATTTCAATCTATTAAAGACTACTGAAATCCTGGAAATTTTACCCCGTACAAATCTTAAATAATTGAAGGGGATCCAAGGGAACATTACATATATGCAGATTTTCATATCCGACCTGGCTAGAAAATCCTCCAACCCCTTAAAAAAATTAATGATGAAGGGAGTTACCTACCAATGGTTTGAGGACTACAAAGAATATTTTTAGAATTGAAAGTAGTAAATATTGAACCCACCAGTCATGATGCCACCGGTAGAAGTAAAACCTCTTATCTTATATGTGGCATATATGAAATGATCGGTTGGTTGTCTCCTCACATAGGAAAATAATATGGGGAATGAAAATATTGTATACTATCTCAGTAGAATGATGATGGGTACTATGGAGTGATATTATGATATTGATAAGAAGTACCTCAAAATAATCTTTGTAGTTTGAAATCAAATGTATTACATGAATCATCCTAAATTCCAATTAGACTCTCATATTGACCCACTAAAGTATATCCTCATCTGCCCAATGTTGAATGGGAATTTGACCCAATGGGAGGTTATTATGAAATAATATGACACATAGTTCTTGTCAAAAAATGAATTTAAATGGTAGGCCCTAGATTATTTCCATACAACACATCACACCGTAGAAAGAACACTAGTGGACACCAAACTTCCAAAAAAAGTGGTTTTATCTTCCCCTGACACTCCCTAAACACAGGATATGTATTTTGACAGTGCCTCCCAAACTAATATTGGAAAGAGTATTGAAGAAACAAATCTCAAATAGGTTGCTCTAAGGATAAAACTTATTTATGCTAAAAAAGAAAATTTTCATTACTCCTTCTCACTATCTGAAGGATGCACTAGTGAAGAGGAAGAATACCAAGCCCTAATTATTAGATTGGAAATAGAATTATAGTTATATATAGCCGACTGAAACAACAAATGGGATTTGGAGGTAGTGATCAAGAAGACAAACTATGATTATGCCTTTAGGATGGAATAATTGGCCCCTATCATTGTTCATGTTAGAGGATTGATGTTAAAATTTTCCTTAGAGCCAACATTACATCAAATACCTCAATAAAAAGATTGTGGTTTGAAAAAATACCTAATTAAACAGCATTACTAATAAACCCCAATCTATAAGAAGTGGTTTTACACAACAAATAATGAAGGATGATATCATTAGTCAATGTTTGTGGCCTGGAATAAATAATTCTATTCAACACTACCCTAGAGAACGCTAAACCAATATCACCCCCTAGATGGATGGATCCCACATTCAATTACCTCTAAAATGGGACTCTCTTATTAGATTTATCCAAAAGGGAAGATACTAGATGCTGAGTAGTGAACCTTACCCTTTTGGATGAGCCAAATGAGTAGAAATACCTCTAAAAATGTGGCTTTAACGGAATCCTCCTTAGATGCATAGTAGAAGGAGAAATTTCAATTGTCATGGAAGAAGTACAAGAAGGCTCCTATGATGCTCATTAGTTTTGTACCAGACTATCCCACCAAATTAGGATACATAGTTATTAATGAAAAAAATGATATTGAATTGTGTTGAATTCACCAATAAATTTCATGCATTCCAAATTCATGAAAAATTAATCCATCAACCCTAAGTTTTCAACATATATCTAAGTATTCTTGGAAATTTTTCACATGGAGAATGTACATTGTGAAGCCATATAAACCCACCACAACTAATCATTTTAATAACATCCTTATCCTAATAAATTCTTTTACAAATGGGCTCATAAAATAAATCTTAAGGATGTCTGAAAAAATGACATCATTAGCTTGGTAAAGTCTAATATAATTACTAGATTTGGAATACCCAACATGATATTGATAGAAAATGGCCGAAACTTATATTATTCAGAATTGAAGATACTATGATTGGAATACAACACCAAGTCCAACCATCCATCCCACTATATTGTAGTAGAAAATGGGAAGATAGAGACCTTCAATAAGACCTTTTCAAATATACTCTATAAAATAGTGGTAATAAGAATTTGTAGCCAAAAAAGCTTCTTAATGATTTATGGACCTACCACACCACCACACACACTATAAAACAAGAAACTCCATATTTTTTAGTGTACATAATCGAAGTAGTGTTTCCCATTAAAGTCCACTTTCCATAAATCTAAATAGATATATGTATATAAATCTCATACAATAAGAAATTGAAAATGAGTATGGATGAGTTGGAATGACTTGATAAGAAAAGATTGCATACACTACACAACCATGATGTTCATCAGAATCAGATTGTGTGAGAATTAAATAAAAAGGCTATCCATTACTCATTCCATCAAGAAGAACTTGAGTTTTTTATTATAAACTCGATGATACTAGTAAATAAACTTCCAATTTTGAAACCCATGTGAGAAGGGGCTTACAAAATACCTATGGTCTATTCAAATAATGCTTACTCATTAGCCATAATGGGTGGAGAATACATCACACCTCCCAACAATGAAAGGTTTATGGAGAGATACTTTTCCTAGCTGCCATAAAGAACCCTTAAGTCATAAAATCAAGGATTTAAACCACATGGAATACTTTTCCCTTACCGTATGACATTAAACTTCAAGGAAGACGTCCTAACCACATGACATTAAACTATACCGAATATGTCCCTACTATAAGATGTTAAACTACATAGAGAGCGTTACTTAATGGATGGATCACTACACATGAGCTAGATTTGTATAAAAGGAAAACAAAGTACTCACATACCTATGGGTGAGTCAGATCCATATAGAGAATCTTCCATTTCAAGATCTACGTATTGTGATATCCTGAGACCTGCACTGTTGGATTTAATACAAAAAAACTAAACATTAAATTTATAGATTTGATAATGATAAATATTACCAAATTAATCCCATATAAAACTCACACATAAATATGAAATATTAAATCACTTACATGACCTTGGACCTTTTAGGTTAATAGTTTTATGGAATTAGGAAAAACTCTTAAAAACATGGGTTCATAAACAACTAGTTCATAAAGTCTAATATAATCTCCCACTATACCCAGCCATTCACATTCCATGTTGATACTTCGAAATCTCCCATAAAATTCCATCCATATGAAATCTTTATAAACAAAAATCACTTAGTATCATTCTTTAAGACTAGGGGAAATGGAAACATAATAAATGGTGATCTCATATTCTTAGTTAGGGTGAGAATGAAAGATATCAATATCTAATCATATTAATTAATAAGATAAGAATAAGGGTATAATAACACGACCATAACATAAAAATCTCATAACCAATCTTAAAAAATCATAAACATGAGTAATATCAAAAAAAGATTGTATTTAAAATTACATGATTCATAAGAATGATAAATTATTATAACTTAATAATGAACTATAATTTCACTTCATAAATGTGTGTGGCATCATCATAAGTATAGAAACAACTTCATATGTCAAGGTTAACTACCAGGGTCCCCAGATAAGGACAGAAAACCTATTTTATGTAGTGGATTAAGAACATAGACTTATTTCCCATAACAAATCAACTACCTAGACTTGTTTCATATAACAGATCAAGTAATTTTACTTATTTCCCATAACAGATCAATCACATTGACTTTTTTCCTATAACTAATCAGTAACTTTAACTTATTTCCCATAAATATCTCCTTAGATATAATAATTTACCCATTGCATTTAAAGGATATATATGTCCCAACCATGTCATAATGAAAATCATACACATTTATTCTAAAATATCATAAAACATTCATCATATCCAAATCAATGAAAAGAAATGGGTTTCATAAACATTTCTTCATCCTATAAACCACAGAAAAGAAATGGGTTTCATAATAATTTCATATTTTAATTATAAAAATATACTATCTAGATAATGAAAATAGATGTTACCCAAGGATAATATCCCTATAAATCTCATATATAATCAAATGATTTCATCCTAGATAGAAAAATAATTTTGAAATATCACTTGGAATAATTATTGAGGAAAATAAACCTTCTATTTTTTAATCAATTCTTTTAAAAAACTGAACAACTATAAAGGAAAACATTTTATTTGAAAAGAGCCTTATAAAATTTTAAAGAAAACTTCAAATAATTTAGGTTTAATTATGGTGGTAAATTACATTCATAATGTATATGTTATGAAAAATATTCCATCTATATATTTTTTCTTGAAAATTCACAAAGTACCTAATTTGAAAAACCAAAAAAAATATTTCTTTTAAATAGTTTTATAAAATGTGAAACATGGATAAAATTTATTTTAATAAATTTTAGGAGAAGACTAGAAATCCAATTTAAATAATTTTTATAAAACATTTAGATGTAATAGAAATATTCCCCCTCATAGAATTAAATAAAAACATTCCTGAATAATAACGAGATTATGAAATAATGATTTACCCCTTTGGAAACTTTTGTATCATATTCCCCATGAATGAATAACATAAAATGAAAGATTAAATATCACGAATAAAGGGATATTAATGATTTAACATGTCAAATATTTAGTATATACACATCATAAACATAAATAGGTTCATAACATCAAATATGTCACCACAAAAAAAAACTAATATGAAGAACCCTTATCTTAAGTTTGACTCATCACATATATTCTTTATATTTCAGAATAATAAAATTATGTTAATTAATTAATTTCTTAAGAAATTTTTTAATGTTTATAATTATTTTTATTTCACTTATCACCATGTTATTATAATTAATTAATCACTCATTTTAGACATTAGACATTTTAACAATATTCGGTAAAAAAAGTTAAAAATGACTTTGGTAGGTTGACTATGGTTGATGATTTCATTATTCAAAAATCTCCAGAATAATAATGAAGAAATAATTATTATTTTTATGCATAAATTAAAATTTTAAATCCAACCATTAAATATGGTCATGAAAATTGAACTATGTTATAATGATGGATATAGTAGGTTGTATGTACGCATGAGTGACATTTTCATTTTTAAATGATCATTATGGGAAGAATGTAAGTATTATTATATATTTAAAAAGTTATAATCATATCATATATTTAATATCACTTATTTTAAATAAAATTATATATATATCATCCATGTGATGTGTTGATGAAAAAATAAATCACATTACTTCGTGGAGATGGTAGTCTACACATATACATGAATGATGTTATCATTTATTAGTGAATAAAATCATACAAAGATAAATGATATATTATATTTTTTAGAATTATAAATATTTCATCAATATTATATATAAAAATTAATTCTGCCACTATAACCTATCTTGAGATATGGTTATGAAAAAAAATTCAATCGGTTAATGAGGTGGTAGTCCGCGTACACATGAATGATGGTTCTGTTTCCCATTTAATAGAAGAGAATATGGATATATTTTATTCAAAAATTACAACATAGTAAATAGAGGATACTATTGTTTTTATTTTATCTATTTGGGGAATATTTTAAGGATGTGAAAAAATAAATAAAATCGAAACGCGTGATTAAAAATGATAACTATTATTTTAGAAACCTGGTTTTCTTATCACATTAAGTCCTTCAAGATCAGTATTATACCTAAAAAATAACTCTAGAATTATTTTATGGTTTATAATATGGTATTTGGGTAGGTATTTTTTAATAAAAATGTTATTTTAATTATGAAGGATTGAGAAGAAGATGTTTCCTCTTATCCGAGAGGGGTGGGGCACTTCTAGAATTAACCAAAATCTTAAATTAATTAAAATTAATATTATACTAAAAATGTATAAAAACTCAATTATATAGAATATAAGATGAGTATGTGTCCAAATACTCTCATCCAATAATTTTTAGACATGTTTAGGTTACGTTTTTACCCTTATCATTTGTTTTGGACCCCTTATTAACAATTTTTAAAACATAATTTGACAATAAGGATTTTTTTCTCATTGATAGTCAATATATTTATAATAAATGGTTAAAAGGAACATTAATGGAAAATTTTTTATATTAAAAACCATATCCTAATCACTTGGATGAATATAATATTTTTATGAATTTTATATTATTTTATGAAATATTATTTATTATAAAATATCAATAATGTCAATTTTTAGAACTATTTGTGACATTTATTTTAATAATATCAAGCTTACAATTATAATTCAAAAAAAATTTCTTTTATATATTTCTATAATATCAGGTTAATATATAAAATTAATTTATCACCTTAATAACCTCAAAGTATTTGAATATTTATATTTTAAATATCATTTATTTTATTTTTCCATTAATTGAAAAACACATTTTTAGCGTTGTGTATGTATTTGAGGTAATTATTTAATTACAAAAAATATAAATAATTACCATAATTAATATAATTTTATTAGGAAAAAAATTACTATTAATATTTTTCATAACTAATTTGTGTCCCTATGTGAACACATAAATTATATTTAAAACTAAGAGAGTGAGATTTTGTCAATTCCATTACTTTAAAAAAATGTTAGTCATTTTCAGGGACATGTGTCCATTAATATACTCAAATTTGACTATAAGGTGATAAGGTTCGAATTTATTTCATTTAATAACAATTATTTTGTATAACTATGGCCTTATCAAATTTATTTAACAAATATTTACCTGATTTACCCATTTTAGGGTTGAAAAATTTACTAAAGTTACTATTCACATTAACTACAGATAAAAGGAACTATTTACAAAATTTGAATGCCCTGATTCAAAATATAAAATCCCTTTTTCAAAATTCATAATAGGAAAATTGAATAATATAAGTAAAAATCAAGTTGAAAAAATGAAATTTCTCAAACCAACCTAGCTCAACCCCAAACCAGCCACCTGGGCTGGCCCGTGACAAGACACGAGAAGTAATCACTATCTTTCACAATTCGAAACTAGTTCCACAAATCAAAGATAATATGAATGGTAATAATTTAGAACAATTTATAATTTTTAAATAAAACAATGATAGAGTACACATCATAAAAAATGGTAATAAAAATTAATAAAGGAAATAAATATATAAACATATTTCGATACAAAATTAGTATAACAAAATTAAAAACTACAACCCAAACCTAACCTAAAATAAAACCTGACATGATCTCCATGTGACATCTTAGTAACCACCATTCATAAACCAAACTTCTCTATAGGAAAACGTGAACAAAACTGTACATGAAAAATAGCTCAAGTATATCAACACTGAGTGGAAGAAGTGGAGTGTGAGAATTAAACAACTTAGTAGGTAGGTACCAAAGAATACATACATATAATTTAATAAAATAGTCCATAAATTTAGTTTTAAGAACATTTACAAAAATAAGTTTTTTCTCATTAACAATCCAATCAAATTTTCTATTAATTTTTAAAACTCAGTTGGAAAAACCAAACCTAACAAGGAAACACAACCTAAATAGTGAATAAATTGAAGGAGAATCAAAATAAAAAGAAACAATTGGGAAATTAAATTAAATCCATAAATAGAAATTAAATATGACATGTTTACACAAAAAACACTATAACTGAAATTAACCACAATTTTTTAAAAATAAATATGAACATACAAATATAAAATCTTGGGAATTTCCAAAAAATTCCTAGAATAAATCCCTGGACGCAATCATTTCAGACCCACCTATCGGCATATGATACAACTCAAAAGTCAATAACAAAACTGGATTTTCTAAACTAGCCTCACAGGTGAAAAATTACACCTGGAATATCCTCTATCCAAGGGTATCTAAACTATATAATCTGGACTAGAAAGAAACCATTAATCTTTTTTCTAGATAACATCTAGGAATCCCTTGATTGTGGTATAAAGGAGAGTGAGGAGGTCATCAAATTCTTGGTATATCCTGCAATTTATATTGTGAATTCCTTTCCCATTCTCTAACACATACTATGATGTGGAAATCTCATTAGAAGGATGACCATAGGGGTGATTTTTATACATAGAACCTTTCAAAAGTTCCAAACGGGCCTACATGTCATATGAATTTAAAGTCAATTTCCATAAATCAAAAAGTACCAACTAAGGCTTAACGATTTCAAAAGAAATAAAATTTTACAATCAAAACTACTTTATTTACAAAACATTTCCAAAACCAATATGAAAACACAATTTTATTGGATGTTGACAAATGCTATTTTTTTCACATCACAAGGTTACTAAATTACATCTAAAGGTGCCAAACAGACAATGGTTTGAGAAAAAACATTTAATAACACACTTTTTATTATTTGGGAACAAAGTATCCATTTAAAAAGAATTAAACGTTTTAATAAATTCCGTTTAGAAGATGGTGGATAAATATAGGATATAAGATGGAGAGGTTCTTTTTAAATCAAAGGTCATCACTTATAAATTTTTATGGAGATTCAATTTGTATTTGTGTATTCCTATCCATATGTGCACCTTGTGAACATATAAAAATTCCTACATATAATGGAAAAAATATGGGCATCCATAAAGAAACATGAGGTTCCAAATTGATGAATTACAATATGTTTCACAATTAATCATTGGTATCAACACATAATTACCAAACCATAAATGTAACCAAAACAAAAACACAATCCCAATTCCACATGTCACCCAATAACTAAAACTCAAAAAAGTTTAAAGGAAATATCTGTGTTCTCAAATTCATTTCAAAATACAGATTAACATTTTTTTCAAACACATTGAATATATAAATATAAGTGAAAATAAAGAAATCCTCTGATAGAATAATTTTTCACAAAATTCCCATCATCGAAACACCATAATCAATCAAACTAACACACCAAAAGGAGGAATAACATATTTATAAATTTATTAAAAAGGCCCAAGTATTAAATAGAATGTTTCATAAAGGAAATATATGGAAACACCAACCTCAATGATGTGATAATGTGAAAAAACTACGAGACAAGGAAGAGCATGGTCTAAGTAGAAAACCACACTCCCTAACATTAAAAGAATCAACCAGTATTAGAAAACCATAATCCTAGGGTTTGACTATGAGGGAACCCAAACAAGAAAACCCAAGAAACCAAGAATGAAACTAAAGAAGAGTATAAAATTGAACAAAAATAAAGGGAAATTGACCTTGAATTGATGGAGGGTAATCAACCATAGAAGAGAAACCAATGAAGGAAGGGGTTGGGATCCCCTTCAAATGAAAATATGAGAAATAGGGAGAGGATGATAGAAATGGGTTAAAAAATAAGAGGCGTATAATTGGGAACTGAATTTTTCAAGAATCTAAATAAGTAACATGATTTGGTCACATGGTTTAGAAAACCGTGCACCAACCATGTTCTACTGAATGGTAGGAAGGGACACCTATAAGGGCTGGCTGTATGGTTTGTGAAACTATACCCCAAACATGAAATTTGGATCTATAAATATATGTAGAGCCTCTCACATGATTTATGCATAGTTTCTTCTAATAATGAACAAGTTGTGCTCCTTGTCCCAGATACCCCCAAAATCCACATAGTTACCCCTTTGACTCACAAATTTTGGTAAAAGTTGTGAAAATTCCATGAAAATCAAAAAATATAAGAGAAACAAGAATTGGAAACACCCCCTTCCTTGACCATCTATATGGTTTCTACTCGAACCATTCCCAATAACTATAAACAGGGACAAAAACAACTCTAAACCTCGAAAAAAATATAAATTAAAACCAGAAAATCAACCTGAACCTCAACCAAAAGATCCAACACCAAGAAATAAAAAAAATAAAAAAAATATAAGGGTTATATTTTGACAATTATTCCCACCACAAAAAAATTGTGACCCTATAAATTTACTTATCTAAAAAAGGAAAACAGATAGAACCCAAAAATAAATGAATCCAAATGAAACCAAGTACCATGGTTTGAAATATTAACATACAAGTTAAATCTAACATAATCTAGAGGAAATAACAGAAAAAACATGATGGGACTCCCAAGTATTTAAAATTTCACTTACATAGACCAGCCTGGGAACTCCCAACATGAAAAAAAAACCTAACCAAAGGAAACCCAAACTAAAAACCAAACTGAACCACAACTTATCATTTATATAAGACAAGAAAATATCAAAAATAGAACCAACTAAATATAAATCCATTCCATAATAAGGATAAAAATATAAATATCACGTGTAAAAAAGAACATCCATAACTAAATAGGTTCCAATTAATGAGCCCAAAAATATTTTTAAAACAAAAATTATTACCAAAGAAAATGAACTACCATAAGTGGAACGAACCATATCCACTCTAATGTCAGAGAAAAAATATGGAATAAGGTTCCCCACATTGACCATTCATTGAATACATAAAGAACAACACTTTATGTAATGTGGCTAGAGTCATGGAGCTCTGAAGCATCTACATCATATTTAGGAGCTGAGAAACTCTGACTAAGGTTTATTCCTATTCTAGAAATAAAAACTTGTATATCTTTTCTGAGTGACCCAAAATGCCACATCATTGATAAGAGTTTGTAGGATCATGAAAAGAAGGATTTGAGTTCCCAAACTGAATAAAATAGAATCACATAAGTGAATGTTCTAATGAAGGATAGATATGAACTGACAAAAGAGACTTCTTAGAAATGGGTTCATCTAGAATACACTTCTCACAAGATGGGGAATATTCATGAGCACCATGTAAAATTATATTTCAATCTTATACTAACTACCCTATGGGTACTAACTTAGTTAGAAACACCTTATCCACCAACTTATAAAATATAATTTCCATAAAATAGAGAACTCAGACCTTAATCTCTGGACGAAGAACATGAAATTGAGAGGAGAATTATGTTGATCCTTCAACACTATCTTTAGAGAAAAGAAATCATGATCTTTTAAGTAGTCAATATAGTCCTTTACCATCACTTAACCTTGATGACTTACCCGGATCATCCCCACGGTCTTCATATTTACCTCCTCATGTATGATCTATCATATTAAAGTGGTCTTAAAGACTTCCTAATATATCCATTTCAACAATGATGGCATTATCACCTTCCATGAATCCAAACAAGAAAGATTAAATAAACCCATAAAATCTCACACCCTCATGTCTTATAGATTTCCCAAATACATGAATACATTTTTTACTTCCTCAGTTCATTCCACTAACTCTAATAGACCTTAATCACTATGGAAAACTAGAAATAAAAAAGAAAAACTCAAGGCTACCACCCCCTGAGAGTTTAGGAAGGGCCAACAATTGGAGGATACTCTCTTGAAAACATTGTGATATTTCTAGGTGTAAGTATATATATGAAATAAAATCACAAAACCAAATCAACATCAAACCAGTATTCCCCCAAGAAGAAACACAACAAACCAAAACACCAATCTCATTTTTTCAAAACATCACAAATAAAACCCAAAATCCACTGTAAAAAATAACTACTTTTATTCCAAATTACAAAATATTTTTAATCCTAGTCTACTTTACAAATATTTAACCCTCTATTCAAATATAATTTAAGAAAACAATCCAATTTTTAATATATAACTATGTCTCAAAACAAATTTCCTTTTGAATTATTTTTAAAAAAACTATTTTTCATTAAAAATCCACTTAGGCCTACTAAAATTATCTCAAACATAAATCATGATAAAAATCCTAAAATAGGGAACTAGTGTCCATGTACGGTCTAAAAACATGGTTTTACAGACTATTCCCTAAGAAATAACCAACCAGTAGAAGTATCTTGAACTATGCACTTAGTCTCCACATGGGTCAATACTCCATATAAGACCAATGTATATCATCATCTCACTTCCATTGTTATTCCCTAAACAAAATGATCTAAAAAAACCAATGGTATAATCCCAAAATCTAGAATTAGAGACTTATGTCCCAGACTAACCTTGGTATCTCGAGTTTTAGAACTAGTAAAAGTTTTCAATACTCTTCCTACCACTACCTATTGATTTAAGACAATCCTATCTCTAGTCTTCCTGACACCCCAAATAACATGGGAATCATTGATTTCATTTGGCCATAAAATAACTTTTTTCAACCTCAAACTAGTCACCCGAGCAGGTCTACATCAAGGAATGAGAGGTATTCTGGATCATCCTTGGATGGAAACTAGTTCATAGGATCTAAAATAATTCTAATGGGAATGATTTATCCCAATAAATAACTGATAATAAAACAATATATAGTATGCAACATAAAACAGATGAACTAAAAATCACTGAATGAAATAAATGCATAAAATTATCCAGATACAATAGATGTAGAAAAAAATAGAAAACTAAAAACAAAACTGAACCTAAACTAGAACATGAGATAATATCTATGTGACCTCTTGGTCTCTAACATCCATCAACTATCCCACTCTATAAGAAAACCTAAATAAAACGAAACCTACAAAACAAATTGGGTCTACTGATGCTGAGTATAAAAGTAGGGTGTGAGTATAAAATATCTCAGTAGGTAAGCACCAAATAATCCATACATGTCATTTCCTAAAATAGCCAATAAAAATTTATTTGAAATATATTTATAATAATAAGGTTTCTCTAATTTAAAGAGACAATAAAAATTTATTTTTCTTTTTAAAAAAAAGTTTCAAAAACCAAAACCATGAATTAAGTGAAACATAAATAATGCATAAAATAAAGGAGAATAAAAACCAAGAGAAATATTCGGTAAAAGTAATTAATGTTAAAACTATTAAGGTAAATGTATGAGTGTAATCAGACAAATGCTATCTAAGAATGTAACCAAAAAACTTTAAAATGAAATAAGAATATACAGATATGTAATTGGGGGAATTTCTTAATCATCCCTAGATATACTCAGTATGGAACCACCAACCAGTGTATGGTGAAGCTCCACAATCGATAACCAACCTAGTTAATCTAAAGTAGCCTCACTAGTGGGAAATCCCACCCAACCTATCATCAATTAAAGGGATTCTACTCCATATAATTTGGACTAGAAAGAAACCATCAATCAACCCTCTATATTACATCTAAGAGTCCAATTATCGCTGTATAAAAGAGATTTAGGAGTTCATCACATTATTTTTATAACACATAGTTTCCACTGTACATGCCTTTCATATTATTTAAAATCGACTATGAATTGGCCTTGTCATAAAAAAGATGACCACATGGGTGCCCATCACACATAGATCCTTTCAAAAGTTCCAAATAGGCCTACGAATTATATGAATTTAAAATCAATTTCCAAATATCCTAAATTACAAATTGAGAATTAAATGTTTTGAAACCAATAACCATTTCTAATAAAAAAAAATTATTCTCTAAACCATTTCCCAAATCAAGGTGAAACTTTATTTTCATAGAATATTAAATGTTTCCATTTTAAGTCATGGTGTTACCAAATTACCTATTAAGGTTCTAAACGGTCTATTATTAAAAAAATAATTTTAAACCATATTTTTAGGTATTTGGGAAGCAACTAAACATTTAGAAAACAACTAGAGTTTTTAGAAAAACCATTTAGAAGATGTTAGAGAGAGAGAAGAATAAATATAGAGTGTTTATTTGGAAAACCAAGGTCATCACTTACAATATTTTATAGATAATCAATTTTTATGTTTGTGTTCCTATCTATATGTGCACTCTATAGAAATATGTATATGCCCACATCTAACATCACACATATGGACACCCATAAAAACACCGAAGGTTCCAATTTAAAGAATTATAGGTTCTTTATAATAAATCCCAAGGATCAAAAAATAATCACCAAATCATAAAAAGGCACAAAAATCACACTCAAGATCAATTACACATATCATTAAATGGCCAAAATTAAAACAAGGTCAAACAGAATCGTTATGTACTCAAATTCATTTTAAAAGAATTATTGACATTTTTTTAGACACCATTCATACACACTATAAGTGAAACCAAGGAAATCCTTTTAAAGGCCATTTCAATAAATTTTATACATTAAAACACAATAATATATCAAAATAAGACATCAAAAGAAAGAATAACATATTTATAAATTTATTATAAATGATCAATCATCAAATGGAATGTTTTGGAATAGAAATGCATAGAAAAGACGACACAAAAAGTGTTTGAATGTGATGAAACTATGGGTGAATTATAAAAAAAGACCATGGATAAAACTAAACACTATAACATTAAGAAATAAACCCACCTTATCCAACCCTCACCCAAGGGTTCAGCCTAGAGGGAACCAAAATAATAAAACATATGAAATTATGAACAAAAGTGAAGAAGAGGAAAAGAAATTTAAAAACTAAGATAAAATCTCTTAGAATTTATGAGGTGATTGAACCAGGGAATATGAGAAAATGGGGGAGGTGTTTGGGAGCCCCTTTATGTGGAAAAACTGAGAAAGAGGAAGAAGAGGTTGGAATCAATTAAAACATAAGAGGGGTAGAATTGAAAACTAATGTTTTCATGAATCTTGGAAAGTCAAATGATTTGGTTGTATGATTTACAAAAATAGGATCCAACTGTGAACCCCTACTAAAATTAAGGTAATCCCACATAGGTTGGATGCACGTTTTGAGAAATAATGCAACAACTGTTCAATTTTGTTTTGTCAAAAAACTGTAGAATTTCTCATATGCATGTTGCATTGTTTCTACAAACCATGAATAATCTGTGCACGGTGTCATAGAATCCACCTAGAATCCACACATTTACTCTTTTAACTCACAAGGTTAAAGAAAAAATGTTTATAGGATGTAAAATTAAAACCATAAAAAAGAGAAAAGAACTAGAAACATCCTCTTCTTTCACTAGCTTCATAGTTTCTCCTCTAACCGTGCATAGAGAAAAAATCCTAAAACCCAAAACAAAAAAATTAACACCTGAAACTAAAAAATAACAATAATATCCAACATTAATAAATAAAAAATAATAAAACTATGTTCGGGGTGCGACATGAAACTAGAATGGGTTATCTAAAAAACGTCCTTTTTAAATATAAATTATTTAACACTAAATCCAAGTATAAAATTCATTTCATAAACCAAAATGTAAATAAAAATTAACTAATGAAAAACTAAAACTAATCTAAAACATAATTTAGAATTTTAAATACATTAAAATAAAATGCATTTTTCAATAAAAAATAGCATTTTAACTATTCATTGAAAATTGATCTTTTCAGAAAAATCACAAAAATTCATCGAAATATAAGTTTGAAATATGTATTTAAAAATTTCAGTAAATTTTATCAATTAAATTTTAATAAATTAATTATTTTTCTCATAAAAAGGAATAAAAAAGTCATTTTTAATCAAAATATATTTATGTAGAATAAAATGACTTTACTAAAAATTGATTTCTTATTTATAAAGAATTAATTAATATATTAAAAATGAGTAGAACCATTATATATTTCATAAGTCAATTATTACTATTCAGACCCACCAATTTAGCAGCTAGGATAAAAAAGTCACAAAATAATATTTCATTATATTTTTAACCTTGGTGTTTCATACCTTGTTCTATATTTAAAATTATATTTACTTATAAAATATTAGAATATTACCTTCTCCCCCTTTAATAAATTCCATCCTCATAATTTTATCTTTTAATTGGAAATCAAAGTATTTACATTTGAGAATTCATTTTTGTAAACCCATGTCCTAAAATGGGTTAATAAAAACTTCTCTTAATAAGAGATAAAGAGAAGTATAAAGGTTATCTGGGATAACAGATACTAGATTTCAAAAAAGGAGAACATTAGTGTGAGGTTGATATATTGAAATGAAAGAAAATAATATCCATAGATAAGTGATAACAAGAATATGGATGATCCTAAAAAAGATAGCAATCACAAAATTGTAAACCAAAGATATAGAGAAGACCATAAATTAATCATAACTGAAGGTTAAAGGATTTTTTTTGGACTCGAGATCATGTTCCTAGAGGTAAGTAATTAATTTACTTCTATAACACCCAAAAATTACAAAGGGGTAAATGAATAAATGATAAGACATGTGTCAACAAGGTGAACATTTATTTTCCAGATCTTACCAGATTAAAACTCTAGAGTCAAGCATGTTTTTTTGGGAGTAGTGATTTGGATGGGTGAACTTCTGGGTAGTTTCCCAAGGTGTGCATGGGTTAGGAAAAATAACATTGGATAGAACATATGTTGTTCTATGAGGACAATCATTAGTTAGATGACCTGTTCGTGCACGTGGGTGGGCCCTATAGAAGAGACCATGTGTTTATGGGGAAACTAGTTGTAACTGGAGGGATGAGACCTAATGGCCATGTCAAGATAGGGTATCTATGCTATCAATAGGGCATAGTTTTTATATTAGTATTATAGGAGTATTCAAACCAAAAGTGTGGTGGAACTGCCTTGATTGTGATGTAGGGTCCACAATGAGGGTGTTGTTCTATAGGGGGGGGGGGTGACTGTAACACCCAAGAATGATAAAGGATTAAATGAATAAATTCTATTACTCATGTCAATATGGTGAACTATTCTTTTTAAGATCTTATTAGATTAAAACTCCAAAGTTAAGAATTCATGGCTTGGAGTAGTGATAAAGATGTGTGAATATATAGAATGTCTCCCAAGGTGTGTTTGTATTAGGAAAAATCACACAAGAAAGAACTTGTGTTGGACTATGAGGATATTCACTATTAAGATGATCCATTGGGGCATGTGTGTGGTCCCCATGGAGGGGACTGTATGTCTGTGGGGAAACTGGTGGTACATAGCAGGCAATGTCCCAAAAATAATGTTATAGTTGGGTGTATGTGTAGTTAGTGGAGCCTGGTTATTTCATCCTTGCCCTTAGATTGGTGGTTATAAATTTTAATATATAAATTATGAACAAATATATGGTCTACATTTTTATAAAATGAATATTTTACATATCAAATGATTATTATTAAAAAAATAATTTTTTTTAAAAAAGTGATGGGTTTAAAAAAAAATTATGCATGAAATGTATTTTATATCAATATATTAAATTAATATTTATTGTTGAGTTTTTTAATGAATTGGATATATTATTCAATTTATTAAATGTTTTGATCATTTAAAAAAATATTTTTCTATGAATAGGATAAAAATAAATCCACTTTTATACTTAATAATATATATTTTTTTCAAAAAAGATTTTTTTCCACATTTTACACACCTACAATAATATTATTTTATTCTACTTATAGTTATTTAATAATATTAAATTAATTTCACATTTATAATCAATAGTCTCAAAAAAATTTATTATGCCTCTTTTATTTTTTTCCCAATATGATTAGTAAACATGATAAGATTTATCACCTCCATAAAGGGTAAATTGGGATAATATAGATTAAAAACAATTAATAAGACCACACGTATTTATACTAATTAATATTATATGAATTTAATTTTAACCTTAATAACAATTTTTTTTAATTTGACTTATTTAAAGTAGTATTTCCATGAAAATGTTTTAAATATTATGAAAAGCAAATAAAGTTATAGAATATCGCACTCTTTTGTTTTAATATCTATTTTGTGTCCACATTGGGAAAAAATTATGTTATGAATGAATATAACTGTCAATGTTTATCTTAATAAAATAATTTTCTTGGTGGAAATTTATTTTTAGTAATTATATAATGGCCTTAATTACTTAAGAAACACCGATTCAGTATTTCTCCATTTAATGAAAAAAATATAATAAATTTATTTAAAAATATTAGAAGTGAAATAATTTGATATATTTAATGTGAAAAAATAATTTTAAAGATCAATATGTCATATTATGGAGGTTTTAAAGAATTATATTGTAATATTCCATTTTTCTTGATGCATATAAAGTAAAATTAAATTTGTAGTGTCAAAATTGTCAATAATGGTATCTTATCAAAATAATATTCTATTTAATTTTTTAAAGATCATAATATTATTGAAATAATATACAGTTATCATGATATGGTATAAGATTTCAAAAATTGTGAATTTACAATCCAATTTTAAACTTATAATTAAATAATACAACCATTTAATATTGAATAAGTTATCAACATAGTTAAGATTAAAATTGGTTAACTAAGGGTTAATCAAAATGACAAGGCTTAAAATTACACCCAAACTTATCAAAAATCTATTGGTATATGGGATTACAATTTCATCCCATCTAATCATCAAATAAATTTGAATATTTCAGGTTATTTCGTCAATAATTAATTTATTATAACTTAATCCTTGGGGAATTTTCAAAAGTTCCCCTCACCTCATTTATAAAAGGGCACCCTCCCTCACTTAATTACAAAAAAATGAGTCTTAATAGTCAACCATAATATGTAATATTTTATTTTAGACTTCTCTATAAACATTCTAGAGGTGCTACTATTCCAAAAATACCATCCTAGAACCCTTCAGAGGAGATCTCAAGGAGTCACTTGGAAGAGGAGGTAATAGTTGTAACCAATCACATTCATTTTATACTATACTTTTAATCATATAAATATAATATATTTTTCATAAAATTATATCTTTATAATCATAAATATTATGAAATGTTATATGATGATCAAAACACCACTATAAACCTTCATTCCCATCAAACAAGAAGTGAAAGTATTAGTCGTGCGTACGTACTACTTACCATCTCCATGTAGCGATAACATTCATTTTTATCACTATATTTTATTGATTGGTATTATGATTTTTTACTACTTATATTTTATATATATGAAAAAATTATAATTTCTTAATGATAACATAATATCCAACTTATTACCATCCAATCCTTTGGGAAACAATAAGGCCATTCATGCATATGTGTGGACAACTACTACCACAATCCGATAATATTATTTTTTCCCATTTAAATTTTAATTGGATAGTAATAAAGATGAATCTTATAATTATAAATGATATATATAATAAAATAATTATATTTAAAGTTGAAATATTATTTTCCTTTCTTTCAATTCAAAAAGTTGAAAAATAGAAACAACATTCATGCGGACATATGACCTACTATCACCTTGAATGGTGTAATTAATTTTTCTACATATAATAATCTATTAATGACTATAAATATTTATATAATGAATATATATTTTTTATACCATTATTAAAAATTTTGGAAATTATGGCTCCTTTATCAATGTACAAGTACTTGGACTTCAGAATCGAAACATGCTTGGAAAATGAAGCAGTTATCACCCATAATAGTGATTGTAATAAAAAAAATATAAATAAATGGGTAATGAGATGTTATAAATAAATCATACATGGTATGATAGAGATTAATATTTTTATTTAATACATATATAATAAATCAATATTTATTATACCAAGGGATTGAATGTTAATATGGAAGGACGATACTTGAGTTAAGGGATTTTCATCATACTTTTATTTCTGTATAACACATGCAATTTTCACCACTTGTTTCCTTGGAGTGATGTACGTAATTTTTATTAAATCCTTTAATAATAAATATTATTAATTTTATAGGTATATATATTTCCATTTATGTTTATTTCATTCATGGGGTTATGATTCAAATTCTTCTGAAGCGGTAAGGTTTTATTTCCTAACATCATAGTTATTCAAGACTGTTTTTTCTTAAGTCTCATATGGGGAATATTTTTATTCCATGTCCATGTTTTATAATTTTTTTTTTCAAAAATGGTATTTTAATATTATTCTAAAATTTTTAAAAATTATTTTTTACCAATATTTGTCTTTTTACAAAAAAATTTCAAGGAATCATTTTTTCATTTTCCTAATGAGGTACTCTGTGAATTTTATAACAAAAATATGATAAAAATGTTTCTTAAATTATATAAAATGAGAGAACATTCCCAAAATCATTAAGAAGAAATATTTTTAATAATTATTTAAAATTTTAAAACATTAATTTAAATGAAAATGTTTTCATATATAAATTTTCATCTTTTCAAAAAGATATGTGATTTAAAAATAACATAGTTATTTTCCACAAGAATTATTCCAAGTAATATTTCAATTTAATTTTCCATATAGTATGACATGATTTATTGATACATAATCATTACTAGGGATATTATCCTAGGATACAATAATTTTTCATTCCCTGGATGGCTTTTTTTGATTTCATGATGTTCATGAATCCCATTTTAATGAATGATTTATGTTATGATGAAATGTTTATGAAACACATTTTTATTTAGTTCGGATATGAATAATGTTTTATGTTTTGGAACCCAAATGTATGATTTTCATTATATTAAAGGTTGTACCTATATCTCCTTCTACTTTATAGAGTAAATAATTATATCTCATGAGGTATTTATGGGAAACAAGTCAAATTTCTTAATCTATTATGGGAAAAAAGTCAATGTGCTTGATCTGTTATGGGAAGAAAGTCTATGTGATTTATCCAGTCTAGGAAACCTGTATTAATTCCCAATATGATGGTATTGGTAATTATTCATGACATATGAAATGGTTTCTATACTTATGATGGTTCCACATACATTTATGAGATGAAATTATGGTTAAAGAATCAGTTATGATGAATTTCATTCTTATGATTCATTTATTTTGAAATTTTAATGTTTTTTTCTACAACTCATGTTTATGTGATTTTTTTATATTGGATATGAACATTTTAAATTTTGGTCAAGATCTCATAAACTTATGCTTATATTATTCTTTCATATGATCATTGATTGATATCTACCATGTTTACCCAATCTAAGAATATAAGCTCACTCATTTATTATATTTCACTTACATGGGTTATTAAGAATGATCTTAATACGGTACCCCTATAAATAGTAATATGTTTGGAAAATATCTATGGGATATGTTTAATATATTTCATAACATAAAAATATTTTATATCTAATCTCTCATGACTCTAAACTATTATGGTTTCGACATGGATCATATTACTATTTATTTATTAATTATATAAATAGATGTAATAGTTGAAAATAAAAAGCTTGTATGATTATAAATTATAGCATAAAATCCACAATATTAGTAAAAAAATTATATTTCACTATTCTATTAAAAATATTTTTTAGAACAATCTTAAAAAATAATATTAAATCAATATTTCCATAATAAATCTAAAAATGAAGTTAATTTTTTCAAATTCACATTCTAAAATTTATAAAATTTATTAATAAAATAAATTATATTGAAAAGATGATTGTTTATACAACTATTTTTTGATATATTAACTATTCATTTTCTTATAAATTAATAATCAGTATAGTGACAAATAATTTTTTATATGATAATTATGTATTTTTTATTAAATCATAATAAAATTATTTCTTCAAGAAAATCTCTTATTCAGAAAATAATTGTTTAATAATAATGTGAATTGATAAAAAAGGTCCTTTCTAAATGTATAAAAATTATAGATATATATATATATAATTATATATTAATAGTATAAAAATTTCTATTTACATAAACCCTTATGATCTCTTCAAAAGGAACAGGAATTAAATATTCTTTAGTTAAAATTTCAAGTGGTAGATCATAAAGCATGGACTTTAATGAATTTTACATGATCTTTAACTTCTCATATATAAGGTTTCAATAAAATTGTAATTTCTCTAGTTCATCTAGTGTATGGTCCAAGGAAATCTCTAGAAAATTGAACTCTCTTATGAGTTAATGGAAAAAAATTCATATGGAGGAGTTATTCATCTATATTATATTTAATCCTATATTCCTTATCAATTTTGAAATACAGTTACCTTAATTTATATCAAATAATTTAATATCTATGTTTTAATAGTCAAATTTAATGGTAAATATTATATCAAGGTATTTAATTTTAGTTTTAAATAGTGTAACAATCCCATAAATTAATTTATAATTTATTTAAGGAGAATTTACAGTTAAATCTTGAGTAGTTACAAGGATACATATTTTTTTAGAGATGTGAATTCTTGGAAGAACACAAAAGGTTTTTGTTCACTTTTAAAAGGAAAAAAGTTTTTTGGATATATTTATTGCATTATATGGTTAACCTTTTAATAATGGAACTAAAATAATGATTTTTTATAGAAGTAATAAATGATTTTTTTCTAGATGATGTGTCTACTGAAGGAACTTTAGAAAAAATATAAAGGATAAATGTTGTTCTTTTATAATTTGGGTGACATTCATCTTGATAAGAATTACATATATCATTCAAGAGAAAAATAAATCAACATAAAATTTAAATTCATAAGTAATATAATATGAGAAATAGAGTTGTAACTTTATAAGTTGGATGTAAACTAGAATCACGATAATATGTTCATAAAGGTGTTATTCCAAGAATGTTATATGTAGAACTGCACCTCAGTTGGACTTAGATTAATGAAAAGAGATGTATAAAAAAATTAAATGGTAAAAGGTGAACTCTAATGAATGTTAAAGGATGATATAATTCAAGAATTATGATTTATTTGGATATTGTTTGGTTTTTTGGGGTCACATCAGTTTTCTGGAAGGAGATTTCTAAATGGATTTTTATAAAAGGTTCATTTTTTGGGATTGAGTTGATGTTTATAGTCTTGGCCCATGGAATTTTCAAGAGTCTGAAAAAATAAATATGTTATGATGTTATATTAGAATTATTTAAAGGATAATATTTATATTTGGATGTAATATTTTTTCATTGATTTTTAATGGTCAATCTGATGGTGTAACAAGCTACTATATGTTTCCATGGTTAACTGAAGGACTGTCATGAATCTCAAATTGTTGGGGAACATTTTTCCATGGAGTTTACCAATATAATTACGAGGTGGGAAAAGATACTATGATACAATTGATAATATATGATTAGAATACATCATAAGGAGACATTTGCTGAGTGGGTGTAGTGGGAGTGATATTGGTTTGTATTCTATTGTACATTAATATAACATAGTGACTACAATGTTCTCTAGTGGATTTATAACTTTTTATCTCACCATGGAATTCATATTTTTTCATCTGTTTTTTCATTTATTATGTAATTTTATGTTTTTATGAGTTTGGAAGGTAATCTATTAAAATAATGTTCCTTCAAATTATTTTTGTGAGAGTTCTTCCAGTTTGACTCCTAACAACTATCATATAAAATATTCTTGGTATATTTTGGTTATTAATTTTTTATTAATCCTAGAAACATGAGGTTAAAAAGATACCACATGTATTAAAATTTATACTTTTATACCATTATTATTTCATCCATAATGATTCACTTAATTAGGGTGTGGATAATAATGATACCATGGCATAGTTGAATCCTTGATTACTTGTATTTTAAAACAAAAATCTGTTTAATCTATGTCATGTTATTAAATATAATATACCAATACTCAATTGAAATCATAGAATTAATGAAATAAAATATAATAATGAATGATATAAAAAAATGATACCTTCATGTTTCATGTGTTCATGATGTTCACTACTCATTGTCAAATAAATATACCTCAAATGAATCAAGATAGAATCTCTTCATATTAACCTACACAAATTTAAAATATATATTTTTTTACCTTTATACAATCCATTTTTTCTAATTTAACACAATCATGTGAATTTAAATCCCAATATTATTTCTATAACAAAAACAACATAATTAATTAATATAAAGTGAAATCGTGCATGTTTTTTTTCAACATTCTCTCTCAAAAGATTGGCAGAATGACAAGAAGGTGTGATACTTTAGTAAAGAGTCTGAATTTATCTCTTTTAGTTAATTTTTATATAGTCAGGTTTTAGGTTTATTAAAATGTAACAAATTTCATTATGAAACATAAAATATTTGGAATTCCTAAAATTACACTTAAAACTTATTTAATTTTTCTTAAGTTTCCCATATATTTTTTCCACTAACTTATAAGACTTTAATTTTTCACTTGATAAATTATAAACCATTAACCTATCTTTACATTTAAAAAAAACTCGAAACTTATTTTTTTTTAAAAACATCCCATCATCAATTATGTAAGATTAAATAACTTTTGAATTCATAGATAAATAAATTTAATTACGATTTTTATGAAATCTAAATAAATTATATGTTAATTTTTTATTTATTTACTTGAGACTTCTCATTGGTGTCCATTTTTTGAATGAAATATTTTAGAGACTCTATAATTTAAATCTATAATTCAAAAAAATTAGTAAAACCTTTCTATGTAAGTTACGTGTAGCCTATAAGATCTTATATCACTAGTTGTGAACCCAACCCACAAACCATGATTGGTATCTAGAATCTCATTATGGTCACTAAAATGATAAATATAAATAATAACTATAAAAAACTATTTATAATGGTTTAATATATTAACTCATTCAATTGAAAACTCTTAAAAAAGATGCATAATTTCATTCACCTCCATTTAATGGATTATTCATATTTTTAGCTGTTTTTATGTAATTTTGTCCATCTACCATGTCCATGGAATTCATCCATGCACTACCATCCATGTCAAAGGGATAGAGTTATGTTCTTCCTATATTCATATGAGAAATATCTATCTTCATCATTCAATAAATTTCATATTACTAATGATACAATTGATGCATGTTACTTCACAGAAACACAATGTCTTATGGTTTTTATCATGTATGAAAGAACTTGATTGATATAATTCATTAATAATGATTTAATGTGACTCATATATAAAAATATAGTTACGAACATTTACTGACACTCAAAAAATGGTTATCTTAAGGGTTATCCAATCATCATGATCTCTTATACATGAGTTCACTAAGTTCTAATTAAATTAGAAAAAGTCTTAATTCTTATGATTTCCCAGTACCCAATAGTCATGTATCATTCTAATCACTCTAGAATGTAATATCTAGAAAATTATACATACTTTAACATTATTATCATCATGTTTTGACATTCATATTATTGATGAGACCAACTATAACATTTTTATTAAATAACAAATATAAGGCAATTCCTATTTAAATTATATGTACATGTGATATTACTATAATGGTAAGAAAAATGCATTAAAATATCAAATTGTATTAATTAATTGGATGTAAAAAATTACATGCTCTGGTTGGGACTAAGGAACCCACTCTAATGACACTCCCACTTACACTAGATACAAGTAATATCTTATAAAAACATTCACTCTCACATGTAATTAAATTTTTTTTGAGTTATATATTTAGTCATTAGGTTTACAATTCTTTTATATGGCTTAATCTACTAATTGTCATGTCACCTCAATAAATTAAATCCCTCAAGTTATACTATTTCCAAATTTCATACTTCTTTCCTATATCATGAACTAAAATCCTTAGAAGGTGTCACTGTTTGAGTATTATAAAAAATTTATAACAATTTTATACATTATTTATATAATGATTTAATTTTGAACAATGTTACATATTTCTATATCTTCCTTAATTTCAATAGAAACTACATAACACTCAAAATCTATAGAATTGGATACTATTGAATGTTATGATCTCATATTCCTCATGTTAACTACCTAACAAATATACTATATTAAATTTATCTTTTTAACTAATATTTTTATATTCTTTTGATAACTAGTTCCCCTTAAACTCAATAAACTAGGAAAATTTCCCTTATACTTTTTAAATACTTTTGGGTTGTTTTAATTATTACACAGTACCACTCTCAGGGATTTATGTGATATCTAATCACCATTTGTTTGTAATAAACATAATACCTCATACATATCATAGAAAATATAATATATCCATCCATTTATGTATAACTAGCTCCACATATATTACCAATATATTCTTTCATATAAAACACATCATTTGGTGAGATTTATACCATATGAAATAAGGGAAAAATCCCTATTATTTTACTCTATCTTTTATTTATTGGTACCATATTAAAATTTATACATTAAATTACACCATGAAATATTATAGAACAATACTAGTTGATATTTTTTTTCAAGATATTAGGTTTATACTTTAAGTAATTTATAGAGAATCATTTTTTAATCTAATTCCTATCTTTGTATGACTAATATCAATTTTTTATATTTTATCAAAATATACCACTTGGAATATAATTTTACACCCACTTCCAACCTATATATTGACGAAATAATATTATTTTGATTATCATCCATGTAATTGATATATATTTTTATCCATAAATGATCCCTTGTATGTTTATTACTATATTACTTAATATTGATATCAAAACCCCTTATTGTTATATATTATAGATATTTTCATAAAATTATTTTGAATTTTTTTTATCCCAAGACAATGTACAATAATAATTTTAATAAACTCCTCAAATTAGAATTCAAATACAACTGAACATATCTTTTAGGGATAATACATTTTCACAATCGATATATTGATTAATATTAAAGCCTTTATATTTTTTTCACAAATTATTGTAATTAAATTTTCCATCTATTCCTTGATATTTCTTGAATAACCTTTTGAGTGTATAGATTTTTAAATAAATTATATGTTTAATAAAAATAAAAAAATTAATTTGGTTCAAGGAATCCATTTTTGAATTCACAGATATTTTCTTTTTTGTTTCTTATTTTAATTTTAGTTTTTCATTATAAGAAATCGATTCATTATTCTCAATGAATAATATATCATCCAGCCCAGTGAATAGATAACTATATAAATTTCATTTTCAAACATTATTTTTTAACATTTGTATCTTTTGAACTTTTTTATTATGATATTACAAAGAAAATTTATTCCAAAATCCCGCCTAGATAACAAGAGAGCGGGGATAATCAGGGCATCCAAACGTTACCTTCTAAGATGGATTGAATCACTTTATTAGATGAAAAAATTATAAAAAATACTTTTCATATTTTTTCCTCATCTGGAGGTTAAATTAAAAAATTGAACACAATAAGCATGAAAAATTTACATCATTCACCAAAATGATCTACATCCAAAGAACATAAACACAATAATGTGTTGGTTTACTAATAACCACTGTATTTTTAAATCTTTCAATATTACAAAAATAGATCTCTAAGACTAATCACACTTAAGTTATAATTTTTATTATTGAACACCACTTCCTGAAGAGACAGTCTTCCTTCCACATTTCCACAGTAATTGGGCATATTTTCCATGAATTTTCTTATTGGATTGAGTAATGTCAAAAAAAACTTTCAAATAACACCAGTATAGCACAATATCTTCTATTATAAATAATAACACAATCTTATTTATGTTTTTATTTATTTAACCTTCAAAATAACAACATTTTGGAAAACACCAATCATTGAAAATATTTTCATCTTTTTTGAATATTTCATTAGTAATATCAATATCACAATCTATATTCATCCCCAAAACCTTTATAAATTTCTTATTTTTAAATCATCCAAAAAATAATATTTATTCAAAAATACAAAATAGAATCCAATATATTCATAAAAATTTTCAAAATTCATAGTTAATAATACCCATAAATACGAATAAATTTCAACATTTTAAAACTAATTAAGAGTTAGCCAAAATATCTTAAATTAATTCCAATGATTTCCATTAAATCAACACTTTGTAGTTTAGTTTATCTTAATAAAATGTAAATGAGTTTTGAAACATAATATTCAATATTACATATTTTAACTTTTTACATACATGTGTAAATAGAATATCAAATAAAACATATTTAGTAAGATAAAACCTCAATTTAATTTATTTTAAAATTATAATTAAATTTTAAATAAATTTGAATATTTGAATATTTAATTAAATTTTATATCACCATCAAAAACATTATTATAATCATACTTGAATATAAGAAGCAAGAATTGTTACCTAAATATCTTTTTCTCGTTGGTTCACATACTTTGAAATCTTCATTTAATTCTTATACAATTCCGTACTTTGTTAATATTATCTAACCATATTACATCATTTTCCTACTTCATCAAAAAATATATTGGTAAATACTAGTGAACAAATATCAAATTTGTAAATAAATATAATATTTGAAATTTTAATTGTTCACTTATACAAGAAATATTTTTATTTATATGATTTTTTCAAAATTCCTGTCACGACCCATCCTCGGGGCCCATGCCGTGACTACCCCAAGCTCGCCTCCCATAGGACAAGGGCTGGTGACTAGCATTAAGGCGTAATTCCTGATAAAAAGGGAAGGCATTGCCTTTGTAAAGTAAACAAATGCCATAGTAAGCAAGCTGAAGTAAACACTAAGTAAACTGGGTACAAATGTAAGTGATGGAATGTAAATGGGCCAGAATACAAACCCAACTGAAGTAAAGTACAACTAAAAGAAAGTACAACAACTGAAAAGTAAAGCAGCAAAGTCGAGCTGTCCACTAAAAGTCCCACCTGAAGGCTGGGTACAGATCATCTCCTCTGCTCCTCGGCTCCAACTGTCTGCTCCGAGCACGTCTCGTCCAGTGGTCCACCTCCAGGTACTATCTGGCTCCACGAACTTCTACCTCGATCAACGCTGTCCGTCGTCTACATCCAACACAACGATGTATGGTCAAAGCCCATGTAGGGGTGAGTATAAGCTACTTATTAGGGACCCCAAGACCCCCAAAGGTCTCCTAGAATCCACAAAGGATAATCCAAAAAAGAAATATACAAACACAAAGTAACATCCAACACAACTTAGGTATATGACCATACATATACCTAAGTCATCAATTCCAGTTCGTATCCAACATTCGAGCCCAAGCTCGATCACATCCATATAGGATAGTACAACCCAATCCACACAAGAAAGCATAACACAATCCACATAGGAATCAAGTCAATCATATCAAAGATAACGATCGAAATTCAAGACTCAGCTCACATAGATATACTTCTTCCTAAGATGGTAGAGATGATCAGATGTAGCCACTGATTCATCTATCTGGGACCCACGTAGGATACTAGACTAGCTAAGCTATCAGACCCACGTAGGATACTAAAAAAGAGGTCAATACTGTCAGACCCACATAGGATACAAGTATTTTAGTCGTCACCACCGAACCCATAGAGGATTCTAATATGGTTGTCGTCGACATTGAACCCACGGAGGATTCCAGTACGATAGTCATCACCGTCGAACCCACGGATGATTCCAGTACGGATGTCATCATCATTGAACCCATAGAGGATTCCAGTACGAAAGTCTTCACTGTCGAACCCACAAGGGATTCCAATATGGTTGTCATCGTCGTCAAACCCACAGAGGATTCCAGTACGAAAGTCTTCATCGTCGAACCCACGGAGGATTACAATACAGTTGTCATCATCGTCGAACCCATGTAGGATTCTAGAACGAAAGTCTTCACCATCGAACCCACGGAGGATTCCAGTATGGTCTTCATCGCTGCTGAACCCACGGAGGATTTCAGTGCAGTCATTGTCACTGCCGAACCCACGGAGGATTTCAGTGCAGTCGTCATCACCGCCCACCCATTGCCCAACAGACACGTGGGCCCCAGTGACAGCACAACCATCATGCCTTAACATGGCCATCGGGTCCTAGCCCACCAGGTACAACCAGTTGCGCCGTAGACATGTGGGGCCCACCCCAGGGCCCACCCACATGCCTGATCAGGTCATCTGACTAATGACAGTCCCCACAGGCCAATGCATGTCCTTTTTAGTGTGGTTTGTCATCACTCACACACACCCTGGGAAACTTTCCAGAAGGTCACCCATCCTGATCACTACTTCAGGCCAAGCACGCTTAACTATGGAGTTCTAATCTGGAAGGTTCTCAAAAAAGAAGGTGCACCTTGTTGACATGAGTCATATCATTTAGTCATTTAACCCTTTTTTCATTTGAGGATGTTACAATTGCCCCCCTTTAGAGCACAAAACCCTCATTGTGGGCCCTAGATCTTAACCCAGGAAGTGAACTGCACTTAAGGCTGGGTATGAAAGTCTTCACTGTCGAACCCACGGAGGATTCCAGTACGGTCTTCATCGCGGATGAACCCATGGAGGATTTCAGTGCAGTCGTCATTGCTGCCGAACCCACGGAGGATTTTAGTGCAGTCGTCATCAGCGCCCACCAGTTGCCCCACAGACACGTGGGCCCCGTCAGGTCCTGGCCCACTAGGTATGACCGGTTGCCCCACAGACATGTGGGGCCCACCCCAGGGTCCACCCACATGTCTGAACGATTTATCTGACTAATGATAGTCCCCACAAGACAACACATGTCCTTTTCAGTGTGCTTTGTCCTCACTCACACACACTCTGAAAAACTTCCCAGAAGGTCACCCATCCTGATCACTATTTCCGGCCAAGCACGCTTAACAATGGAGTTCTAATCAGGCAGGCTCCCGAAAAGGAAGGTGCACCTTGTTGACATGAGTCATATCATTTAGTCATTTAACCCTTTATCATTTGAGGATGTTACAATCACCCCCCTTTAGAGCATAACACCCTCGTTGTGGGTCCTAGATCTTAACCCAGGCAGTGCACCGCACTTAATGCTGGGTACGAAAGTCTTCACCATCGAACCCACGGAGGATTCCAGTACGGTCGTCATCGCGGCCGAACCCACAGAGGATTTCAGTGCAGTCGTCGTCACTACCGAACCCACAGAGGATTTCAGTGCAGTCATCATTGCCGCCCACTAGTTGCCCCACAGACACGACAGCCCCAGTGACTGCACAACCACCCCACCTTAACATGGCTGTTGGGTCCTGGCCCACCAGGTACCACCAGTTGCTCCGCAGACATGTGGGGCCCACCCCAGGGTCCACCCACATGCCTGAATGGGTCATATGACTAAGGACAGTCCCCACAGGCCAACACATGTCCTTTTCAGTGTGCTTTGTACCCACTCACACACACCATGGGAAACTTCCCAGAAGGTCACCCATCCTGATCGCTACTTCAGGCCAAGCACGCTTAACTATGGAGTTCTAATCAAGCAGACTATCGAAAAAGAAGGTGCACCTTGTTGACATGAGTCATATCATTTACTCATTTAACCCTTTATCATTTGAGGATGTTACAATCACCCCCCCTTTAGAGCATAACACCCTTGTTGTGGGCCCTAGATCTTAACCCAGGCAGTGCACCACACTTAAGGTTGGGTACGAAAGTCTTCACCGTCGAACCAACGGAGGATTCCAGTACGGTTTTCATCACTGCCGAACTCACGAAGGATTTCAGTGCATTCGTCATCGCTGCCCACCAGTTGCCCCGCAGACACGTCTGCCCCAGTGACAGCACAGCCACCCCGCCTTAACATGGCTGTTGGGTCCTGGACCACCAGGTACCACCAGTTGCCCCGCAAGCATGTGGGGCCCACCCTAGGGTCCAACCACATGCCTGAATGGGTCATCTGACTAATGACAATCCACACAGGCCAACACATGTCTTTTTCAGTGTGCTTTGTTCCCACTCACACACACCCTGAACGAGTCATCTGACTAATGACAGTGCCCACAGGCCAACACATGTCCTTTTCAGTGTGCTTTGTCCCCACTCACACACACCATGGGAAACTTCCCAGAAAGTCACCCATCCTGATCGCTACTTCAGGCCAAGCACGCTTAACTATGAAGTTCTAATCAAGCAGGCTATCAAAAAAGAAGGTGCACCTTATTAACATTAGTCATATCATTTACCCATTTAACACTTTATCATTTGAGGATGTTACAATCACCCCCCCCTTAGAGCATAACACCATCGTTGTGGGCCCTAGATCTTAACCCAGGCAGTGCACCGCACTTAAGGTTGGGTACGAAAGTCTTCATCGTCGAACCCACGGAGGACTCCAGTACGGTTTTCATTGCTTCCGAACTCACGGAGGATTTCAGTGCAGTCGTCATTGCCGCCCACCAGTTCCCCGCAGACACGTCGGCCCTAGTGACAGCACAACCACCCCGCCTTAACATGGCTGTTGGGTCCTGGCCCACCAGGTACCACCAGTTTCCCGATAGGCATGTGGGCCCCACCCCAGGGTCCACCCACATGCCTGAATGGGTCATCTGACTAATGACAGTCCACATAGGCCAAAACATGTCCTTTTCAGTGTGCTTTGTCCCCACTCACACACACCCTGAATGAGTCATCTGAATAATGATAGTCCCCACAAGACATCACATTTCTTTTTCAGTGTGATTTGTCCTCACTCACACACACCCTGAGAAACTTCTCAGAAGGTCACCCATCCTGATCACTACTTCAGGCCAAGCACGCTTAACTATGGAGTTCTAATCAGGCAGGCTCCCGAAAAGGAAGGTGCACCTCGTTGACATGAGTCATATCATTTAGTCATTTAACCCTTTATCATTTGAGGATGTTACAATCACCCCCCCTTTAGAGCATAACACCCTCGTTGTGGGCCCTAGATCTTAACCCAGGAAGTGCACCGCACTTAAGGCTGGGTACGAATTTCTTCACCGTCGAACCCACGGAGGATTCCAGTACGGTCTTCATCGCTGCCGAACCCACAGAGGATTTCAGTGCAGTCGTCGTCGCTGACGAACCCACAGAGGATTTCAGTGTAGTCGTCATCGCTGCCCACTAGTTGCCCCGCAGACACGTCGGCCCCAGTGACAACACAACCACCCTACCTTAACATGGCCGTTGGGTCCTAGCCCACCAGCTACCACCAGTTGCCCCATAGACATGTGGAGCCCACCCACATGCCTGAATGAGTCATCTGACTAATGACAGTCCCCACAGGCCAACACATGTCCTTTTCAATGTGCTTTGTCCCCACTCACACACACCCTGAGAAACTTCCCAGAAGTTCACCCATCCTGATCGCTACTTCAGGCCAAGCACGCTTAACTATGGAGTTCTAATCAAGTAGGCTATCGAAAAGGAAGGTGCACCTTATTGACATGAGTCATATCATTTACTCATTTAACACATTTTCATTTGAGGATGTTAAAATCACCCCCCTTTAGAGCATAACACCCTCATTGTGGGCCCTAGATCATAACCCAGGCAGTGCACCGCACTTAAGGCTGGGTACGAAAGTCTTCACCGTCGAACCCATGGAGGATTCCAGTACGGTTTTCATCGCTGCCGAACTCACGGAGGATTTCAGTGCAGTCGTCATCACCGCCCACCAGTTTCCCCGCAGACACGTCGGCCCCAGTGACAGCACAACCACCCCGCCTTAACATGGTCGTTGGGTCCTAGCCCACCAGGTACCACCAGTTGCCCCGCAGGCATGTGGGGCCCACCCCAGGGTCCACCCAAATGCCTAAATGGGTTATCTGACTAAGGACAGTCCCCACAGGCCAACACATGTCCTTTTCAGTGTGCGTTATCCCCACTCACACACAACCTGAACAAGTCATCTCACTAATGATAGTCCCCACAAGACAACACATGTCCTTTTCAGTGTGCTTTGTCCTCACTCAGACACACCCTGAGAAACATCCCATAAGGTCACCCATCCTGATCACTACTTTTGGACAAGCACGCTTAACTATGGAGTTCTAATCAGGCAGGGTCCCAAAAAGGAAGGTGCGCCTTGTTGACATGAGTCATATCATTTAGTCATTTAACCCTTTATCATTTGAGGATGTTAAAATCACCCCCCCTTTAGAGCATAACACCCTCGTTGTGGGCCCTAGATCTTAACCCTGGAAGTGCACTGCACTTAAGGCTGGGCACGAAAGTCTTCACCATCAAACCCATGGAGGATTCCAGTACGGTCTTCATCACTGCCGAACCCACGGAGGATTTCAGTGCAGTAATCGTCGCTGCCGAACCCACATAGGATTTCAGTGCAGTCATCATCGCCGCCCACTAGTTGCCCCGCAGACACGTTGTCCCAGGTGACAGCACAACCACCCCACCTTAACATGGCCGTTGGGTCCGGGCCCACCAGGTACCACCAGTTGCCCCGCAGACATGTGGGGCCCACCCCAGAGTCCACCCACATGCCTGAATGGGTCATCTGACCAATGACAGTCCCCATAGTCCAACACATGTCCTTTTTAGTGTGCTTTGTCTCCACTCACACACACCCTGGGAAACTTCCCAGAAGGTCACCCATCCTGATCGCTCCTTCAGGCCAAGAACGCTTAACTATGGAGTTCTAATCAAGGAGGCTATCGAAAAGGAAGGTTCAACTTGTTGACATGAGTCATATCATTTACTTATTTAACCCTTTATCATTTGAGGATGTTACAATCACCCCCCTTTAGAGCATAACACCCTCGTTATGGGCACTAGATCTTAACCCAGGCGGTGCACCGAACTTAAGGCTGGGTACGAAAGTCTTCACCGTCGAACCCACAGAGGATTCCAGTACGGTTTTCATCACTGCCGAACTCACAGAGGATTTCAGTGCAGTCGTCATCGCCGCCCACCAGTTGCCCCGCAGACACGTCGGCCCCAGTG
The DNA here is from genome assembly GCA_963277665.1 of Viscum album. Lineage (NCBI taxonomy): Eukaryota > Viridiplantae > Streptophyta > Magnoliopsida > Santalales > Viscaceae > Viscum > Viscum album. The sequence goes on from OY728165.1 coordinate 449,014,803, forward strand.
ACAGCACAACCACCCCGCCTTAACATGGCCGTTGGGTCCTGGCCCACCAGGTACCACCAGTTGCCCCGTAGGCATGTGGGGCCCACCCTAGGGTCCACCCACATGCCTGAATGGGTCAGATCATTTACTCATTTCACCCTTTATCATTTGAGCATGTTACAATCACCGCCCTTTAGAGCATAACACCCTCATTGTGGGCCCTAGATCTTAACCCAGGCAGTGCACCGCACTTAAGGCTGGGTACGAAAGTCTTCACCGCCGAACCCACGGAGGATTCTAGTACGTTTTTCATCGCTGCCGAACTCACCGAGGATTTCAGTGCAGTCATCATCGCCGCCCACCAGTTGCCCCGCAGACACGTCGGCCCCAGTGACAGCACAACCACCCTGCCTTAACATGGCCGTTGGGTCCTAGCCCACTAGGTACCACCAGTTGCCCCGCAGGCATGTGGGGCCCACCCCAGGGTCCACCCACATGCCTGAATGGGTTATGTGACTAAGGACAGTCCCCACAGGCCAACACATGTCCTTTTCAGTGTGCTTTATCCCCACTCACACACAACCTGAACGAGTCATCTGACTAATGATAGTCCCCACAAGACAACACATGTCCTTTTCAGTGTGCTTTGTCCTCACTCAGACACACCCTGAGAAACATCCAATAAGGTCACCCATCCTGATCACTACTTCTGGCCAAGCACGCTTAACTATGGAGTTCTAATCAGGCAGGCTCCCAAAAAGGAAGGTGCGCCTTGTTGGCATGAGTCATATCATTTAGTCATTTAACCCTTTATCATTTGAGGATGTTACAATCACCCCCCTTTAGAGCATAACACTCACATTGTGGGCCCTAGATCTTAACCCTGGAAGTGCACCGCACTTAAGGCTGGGTACAAAAGTCTTCACCGTCGAACCCATGGAGGATTCCAGTATGGTCTTCATCACTGCCGAACCAACGGAGGATTTCAGTGCAGTCATCGTCGCTGCCGAACCCACAGAGGATTTCAGTGCAGTCGTCATCGCCGCCCACTAGTTTCCCCGCAGACACGTTGTCCCCAGTGACAGCACAACCACCCCTCCTTAACATGGCCGTTGGGTCCGGGCCCACCAGGTACCACCAGTTGCCCCGCAGACATGTGGGGCCCACCCCAGGGTCCACCCACATGCCTGAATGGGTCATCTGACCAATGACAGCCCCCACAGGACAACACATGTCCTTTTCAGTGTGCTTTGTCTCCACTCACACACACCCTGGGAAACTTCCCAGATGGTCACCCATCCTGATCGCTCCTTCAGGCCAAGCACGCTTAACTATGGAGTTCTAATCAAGGAGGCTATCGAAAAGGAAGGTGCACCTTGTTGACATGAGTCATATCATTTACTTATTTAACCCTTTATCATTTGAGGATGTTACAATCAGCCCCCTTTAGAGAATAACACCCTTGTTGTGGGCACTAGATCTTAACCCAGGTAGTGCACCGAACTTAAGGCTGGGTACGAAAGTGTTCACCGTCGTACCCACAGAGGATTCTAGTACGGTTTTCATCGCTGCCGAACTCAAAGAGGATTTCAGTGCAGTCGTCATCGCCGCCCACCAGTTGCCCCGCAGACACGTCGGCCCCAGTGACAGCACAGCCACCCCGCCTTAACATGGCCGTTGGGTCCTGGCCCACCAGGTACCACCAGTTGCCCCGTAGGCATGTGGGGCCCACCCTAGGGTCCACCCACATGCCTGAATGGGTCATCTGACTAATGAAAGTCCCCACAGGCCAACACATGTCCTTTTTAGTGTGCTTTGTCCCCACTCACACAAACCCTGGGAAACTTCCCAGAAGGTCACCCATCCTCATCACTACTTCAGGCCAAACACACTTAACTATGGAGTTCTAATCAGGTAGGCTCTCGAAAAGGAAGGTGATCCTTGTTGACATGAGTCATATCATTTATTCATTTAACCCTTTATCATTTGTGGATGTTACAATCACCCACCATTTAGAGTACAACACCCTCGTTGTGGGCCCTAGATCTCAACCTAGGTAGTGCACCACACTTAAGGCTGGATACCACCTCTGATACCAAATGTGACAGCTGGGCCCCGCCCACCAGTTTCCCCACAGTCACCTGGGCCCAAGTGACAGCACAAGCACCCTGCCTTAACATGGCTGTCGGGTCCTGGCCCACCAGGTACCACTAATTGCCCCGCAGACATGTGGGGCCCACCCCAGGGTCCACCCACATGCCTGAACGGGTCATTTGACTAATGACAGTCCTCACAGGTCAACACATGTCCTTTTCAGTGTGCTTTATCCTCACTCACACACACCATGGGAAACTTCCCAAAAGGTCACCCATCCTAATCACTACTTCAGGCCAAGCACGCTTAACTATGGAGTTCTAATCAGACAGGCTCCCGAAAAGGAAGGTGCACCTTGTTGACATGAGTCATATCATTTAGTCATTTAACCCTTTATCATTTGAGGATGATACTACCACCCCCCCTTTAGAGCACAACTCCCTCATTGTGGGCCCTAGATCTCAACCCAGGCAGTGCACCGCACTTAAGCATGGGTACCACCTCTGATACCAAATGTGACAACTGGGCCCCGCCCACCAGTTTCCCCACAGACACGTGGGCCCCAGTGACAACACATGCACCCCGCCTTAACATGGCCGTCGGGTCCGGGCCCACCAGGTACCACCATTTGACTCGCAGACATGTGGGGCACACCCCAGGGTCCACCCACATGTCTGAACAGGTCATCTGACTAATGACAGTCCCCACAGACCAACACATGTCCTTTTCAGTGTGCATTTTCTTCACTCACACACATCCTGGAAAAATTTACAGAAGGTCACCCATCCTGATTACTACTCCAGGCCAAGGACACTTAACTATGGAGTTCTAATTAGGAAGGCTCCTGAAAAGGAAGGTGCACCTTGTTGACATGAGTCATATCATTTAGTCATTTAACCCTTTATCATTTGGGGATGTTACAATTCCTTTCCATGAAATCATTACCAATAATGTTAAAAAATTACTCCAACTACTTCCATGGATTCATCAATAAATTCTTGAAAATTATAACATAATTTCCTTTTATCTCATGTAATTTAATAATGTTAATATTTTTCAATTAATAATTATATTATTTTGAAATACCCATGAACCTCTATCTTTATGTTTTTCTATCTAATGTATTCTCTCAATATTCTACATTTTATTATATTATCCCTATAAATAATATCTACTTCTCCCCTAGACCTTTAATCCCCGTATATACACAAATATAATGTGTAAGGATTTAGTTATTTATCATGGTTTAATCCTCAAATGATAAAGTATAAAAAAATATTATCTAATATAAAATTATTTAAATCTCAATACAATAAATAATAAGAAAAAAATGTGAAATCTGAAAAACATTTCAACAAAAAGCAAAAACATCATAGCTCATTTCCCCAATAAATATGCCACAATTCAACAAACAACAAAATGTTTATTTTATATCCATATGATAAAACATATGGATAGTAACTTCCACTAAATAAAAAAATATATTACCAATTTTGTGAAAATAAAACACAATTATGGAGAGGTTTATCTATAAAAATCATTAGATTTATTGAGATAATTAAAATCTAATGTTTAACCTATACATATCAAATTATTGCATTTCGATTTATTTTGTAATGATATAAGCCATATAATAAATGTTTCTAATTTGTTTCACTTTTATGATATATTATTTCACTATTTAATTACTTTAGTGGTAGATAAACTCAATATAATTTATTTTTGAGAGTTGAGATAGATTTTTATCAAGGTTATTAGAATTATTTTAAAAATATAAAATCATCATAACAATCATTACATCCTCTCCAAGATCTTTTATTTTTTTACCAAAATAAACTAATTTAAAGATATAACAGTAGATATATATTTTATTTTTTCATTTATTAGTAATGAGTTATACTTATTCTTTCTTATCCAAATAATATATTTTTATTCATTTTAAAAAACACTTATATTTTTTTAGTTTCTTTCTAAAATTTTTGATACCTAATAAAAATTGTTGTGAACTTCTTTATAATGTTAGCGACTCAATGAATAACACAATATATAGTTGGTATTTCATTTTATTCATATCAATATATTCTCTGCATATATGAGCTTTTATTTATTAAGATAACCATGAAATATTAATTTATTTCAAAAAATGATGCAAATATAATATCAGATCCGATATTTTTTCAATACAACAAACAAAAAACCATTATTCTATTTTGTGTTGAACCCACCATATTTACTACCTCAGTTGTCAAAATATTGTATACCCACCATGATGAGTTTTGATACCTTTTTATTATCTTATATTTCATGTTTCATTAATATATCATTATATAACTACAATGGTGGTATTAAATTTCATCAACCTTGTTGATTACCATACAACCTATAAAAATATGAGTTTGTGAATATTTAAAACCAGAATAATTATTTAAAAAGATATACATATTTTTACAAGATTCAACATTGATTCCACTAAATATAATATCATATATATAAAAAACTACAACAAAAAATTCCCCTACCATGTTATTTATATAATGATTATGATCCACACATCATGTTATAAATTCCAAATTTCTAAAAAAGGCAACAAACTAGAAATTACAAGATTTTTCTGATTGTTTCATCCCATATATTACTTTCTTGAAGTAGAAAAAATTTGTCTCATAATCATCATTTTGATACAGATAATGTTTTCAATATATATTTATTAATTAGAGACAATATTTAGTAAATTAATATTTAGATATATTTGAATGATATTATCACTTAATTAAACATTATTTATTATTAATAACCTATTTAATTTATATATTATTACTAGATAAAAGGTAAACTTATAGATGTTTGAAGGATCATATTCAAATTATACGGGGTGATGTCATAGGGGTAATTTATGACATGGAGTTGGTAATTTTTTTTATTTCTAGTTCATGTTGGTTCTTGGTGGAATATTTATAAGAAATATAGAGGGATAAAAAAAGCATTTCAGATCCCATGGTGCTATCACCTATTTCTTAGTGTATTCTATTGTGTTTTTGTGTATTAGAGATTGATTGGAAATATAATGTGAAACTATCTCTATTATAGGGTTGATTACGATGTATGTTGAGTTAATTTTCAAAATAATTATCATCTATGGAATTATGTCATGGTGATGATCAAAATATACTATATAAAGAAAAAACTGGTAATATTTACTGGGTTAATGAAATATTAAAATACACAAACCTTATCTATAATCTAATCTGGACTGATTATATCATGGGTGTGTATTTACTTCACCATGGTTAAGTCCCCAAAATTATTATTAAATTTTTTAGTGATTCTATTCCCTTGGTTTTAGATTTTTGGTCTCTCTAAAACCCTATCCCACCATTGGATCTCTGTTAGGACCCATTGGTTAGATCCATGATGTTATATGGATATTTATTTAGATGGTTGATCCCTTTTGATATACTATCTCTCCATTATTCCTTTCTCTATATTATATCCCCCTTTCAAATTCCCTTCTCTACTTTTTGTTTTTGTGTTGTAGGTTTTTTTGGTTTATGATATTGATAAAATTTTACGCATATTATATTTTTGAGGATTTATCTTAGGATTTACCAAGTGTTAAAACATTGTTTTCATCCAGTTATTCTATATTTATTACTGAATCAACATTTAATATAAGGGATTTTAAACATATATTACCTTATTTATATGTTAAATATGAAGCTATCAATATTTTTTCAATTATCATGTTGTAATATTTGAATTAATTAAGATAATGAATAAAATTAAAAGAATATAAATTAGAGAATTGGTTCACTTTTGATTTATATGATTTCTTTGTTATTACTTGTATATTACTATTTGAGTTGATGGATAAGTGTTTCACAAGGATATTAATATTGATGTTGTTATTATTGAAGTTAATTATCATTTTTTTAAAATATTAGGTAATATAAATATGGTAATTAATGTAAAGGTGAAAACCTTGAGAATATGTTTGATATTATGAGAGAATTATTATTTACTGAGAATTATACTATAAATAAATATGGTTAGTTGATATTGATAATATGTTTCTTATTTTTTTATGTCGATCATGATGGTCTAAAATTGATATTTTTTTGATAGGAAAAAGTATGTTTTAAGTTGTTTTTTTAAATTATGGGTAATAATCAAAGTAAAATATGTAAATTTGGGAGTGTTTTTACATCTAGAGTTAGTAGTAATGGAATGATGCCTAAATAAAGGGTTTTATTGTTGTTGTGTTTATCTAGTTAGATTTTATGAATATTTTTAATGTAATTTTGACTATATTTTTTCAGGTATAGTTATTTCATCACAGGGTAATGGGATAATGATTTTTTATTATAGTATTAGTGGAATGAATTATCTAATTTGGGGTAGATTTGATGATATTATGAAGAGAAATGATTGATATTGTGGTTGTTTTCTTGATATAGTTTAGTTGTAGATGTAGTTATGAGATAACTTGTTGTGGTTTGTGTAATAATTTCCCTGAAATATAGAAATATAATGAATCAATTAAATTATTTAAATGGTTTGGATTGTGATGAAATGAAAAAATTATATATAATTAAAATTTCAAAATATTAATTAAAATGAGAATGAATAATGGTTTAATAAATTGGTTTTGTATAAATTAGATATAATAAATTGAATTATTGATATTGAAATTTAATATCTTATATAAAGTTGTATTGAATAAGAGATAGTGTATAAATTTATAATATATATAGTTAATGAACAAAGTGGAAGAAAATAATAATTTGTTTGTAAGTTTTTTAGTAATTAATGATGTGAAATTTATTATGAGATATAAAATGAAATGAATAAGATTTTTTTTGAGATTCTCGATATAACATAATGGTGGAGTTGGTTCATGTTGGGGATAGAGGTGTTAACAATTTAAATGTGCAGTGAATATTGATTAGGATTATTGTCATGTTTGGGGTAGTTATCCTTTGGTTTAATATGTTTAATATTATATATTTATTATAGTATATATTATTTTATGTGTAAAGCCACCTGATCCAAGTTATGTAACAGAATACCATATGAAATCATGGGTTCTAGGTGGTTTCATCAACATCCTTGTTGTAAAGTATATAGATGAATAACTACTAATATTTCTATTTTATCTCTTTTAAAATTTTTAAAGGTTTTGATAGAATGAGGTTATAGTGGTTATAATGTGCGGTAATAGTAAAGCCCTATATGAGAGGAGGAGGGAATGATGTTTTTTCCCTTCTTGATTGCGTACTCTATCATTATGTGGGTTTTATTTCTAGAAATTTGACATGAAGATATGTTATATATTTTAGGTTGTGTGGTTTCATTTGTGATATGATTATGTAATTATATTGTTATGTGGATACAGAGGATAAGGAAGTTCCAAGATCATTATTACAAGGGTATAAGGGGTTCTAGATTTGTGGGAAATACATGTGGGGAATTTTTAAATTTATTTCCAGATATTATGTTACTATACTTATATGTGGATGTGAGTGAGTTGGCCTTTGTGAGGATGGGGAAATAATAGAACTATTATAGGTAATGAGATGGTTTTATTATTTATTCCCTGAGGCATTATCAGGTTTCATATATATTTTCATGATAGGTTTTAGGGAGTATCATTGTATGTATTATTTTAAACTAACCCCTACACACACACACAAACACACACACACACAGATATACATATACATATACATATACATATATATCATTTTTTTACATGACTACATGAGGATGTTTGGGTTTGATCTAGACATTATAAAAAATTAACACAGAGTTTTCCGGTATTCATGGAGTTTCTTCCATATGATTTTTCTATATTTTCATTCTCATTTAGAGATATTATTTATGTATAAAATTAGATATGGTATGATATTTTTTTATTTTATTTTATATAGTGTAATTTATTATGTCAATTTGGTTGTGAACATTCATCAGGGGTTTTTAAGTTTGAAGTCTAATGTATGGGTCATTTTTAATACCATGATTTGTAGTTGTGTATTGAGAGTTTTAAAATTTTCTAAGGTTGTTTTTATACATTGTTTCTATCTTATAAGGAATGCTAGGGGCTCAAAATAGCCTCAAGAGAGGTTGGGGTGTTTGTTGGTACCAGAACTATAAAAGTACACTAGCTGGCCAACATTGTTTGAGGGTATAAAATGCTACAATGAGTGTCCATAAACCTGTTATTAAACCTAAAAGAGGTAATAATTTCATTTCATTCTACTATATTTTTAAATTGAGGATGCCCCACCTTCTGCTCATGTTTGCGTGTATATGATAGTTGAGACCCTCCCTGTTATTCTATGGATTCTCCTTTATTTGGGGTGGGTTTAGAACTAATATTCGATGATTTAAGGTATGATTCTATCATCCACTATATTTTTTTATCTCCTTATCAATTATTTTATTATTTTCATTCGGGTTAGTTTGGAATTTGGTGTTTATTCCACTAGAGAATTGTTGAATTAGATGACTATTATGGGTATTTCTTCAACCTAGCTAGAGGATATCTCAAGATGATATACATGTTTCATAATTCATCATTTCATAATAGGTATAATTTCCTATGATTTATTTAGGGTTTTTCCTTTTAATGAAAGTAAATTTCATATTTATTTAGCATTTCCTTTGGGGATTTCACTCGACATAGTCTTGGGGATGTGAGTAGGGCCCTTGAGTGATATTGGATATGGTTCAGGCATGATAGTGATGTTTTGTAAAAAAATTGGCATAATTCCTCCTTGGTTATAATAGTTTAATTACTTTTTCCTTATTTGAATTAATCATTTTTGATTACCTACTATTACATAGGTTCTTGGGAACAAGGATGGTGGATGGTTAATCCAAGGATATCTTGGGTAATGTTAGACATTGATTTTTTATATACTATAAATATATAATTCGTCTTCAAAATGAGTTAATCCGTCACATGTTTTAGACTTATGGTTTATATTCTTTGTTTTTTGTGGAATTAGGTGTATGATATTGCCACTAAATTCTACATATATTAATTATTAGAATCATTTTGGATTAAAAGTTTATTTTTAAATTAAAATATATAACTATTTAAACTATGTGAGTAAACCGAAATGAGTGTAAGGATACATGTGGCCTCTTTTTCATTGGCCCAATTCTCTGGCAATCAATGTCAAAATCCTTGAATTTTAAAGTTTCATGTGACTTCTAGACCCCTTGAGCAGAGTTTCCAAACATTGAAATATCATTACTTGACTATGAGCCTTTTTTTCCTATTGAAATAGGTGTGTTGTGCCTTGAGACTTCCATCCCATGAGGTCTAGGCGAGACTCTTGATACACCTATAAAAATTATGTGGGGTTAACTGATAGAACACCTCCTATCTAGTCCCTAAAGGACCTTGGGTAGGCCTATGAGCTAAGTGGGTCATATTACTAGATGGCTTTGATCACACCTTTCCATTACTAATGACTTGGCCTAGATGGATGGCCTTAGGATTGTCTAGAATTTGGTTGGGTGAGTGGAATAACCAAGAGGGACTATGTAATTAAGATGGTCCATGAGACATCCCCTTATATGGGTGTTTATGTGGCTTTCACTTTGAGGTGAAAAGGTCATTTTATATGTTAACACTGTTGAGAAGCATGAATTTCTTGATTAGTGAGAATTATCAAAAGAGACTATCATCTAAAAAAGGATTTCAAGAGGTATGTATCGGCTTACATACATACTTGGGTGACCCATGTTGGTTCCCTGTTGATAGAATAACCTTGATAGATTTCATATTAATAGGTAGTGATGGTACCATATGTCACCTTAGGACCCAGAATAATGTATAATCCCTATGAAAATGAGATATTGATTAAGGGAAAGAGATTTTCTCCACCAATTAATATATTTATTTATTGGTGATTATTCTTGATGATGTTATTTCCTATGAAAACTTGGAATCTATTGTCAGTCTTGGAACTGATGCGATAACACATGATTCCTTGGAATCACCAAATGAGATTGATGAGACACTGGGATGTTTATTATGATTGGGATCTAGTATTACTATATATTGAGGGTTTATTCCAAATCTGACAAGAATATAGAGGTTATAGTTGATGAATCAATGGATTATTAGATATGGTACCTAGGATCTATTATCTAAACTATTTATTAAAGTGAATAAATGAACTCTTGTGATGTATGATATTCTTTTGATATAGTGAGACCATTATAAATGCCTTGGGATCCTAGGAATCAAATTGTGATACTATAATAAAAAATTTAATTATTGGGATTATTAGTATTTGAAATAAGATATTATGTGTTGGTTGGACATTTATCCCCAAGAAAAAATGTTTGAGTCTCGAGGGTGAATGTTGGATCCCCTCAATTGATGTCAACCATACCCCTAGAAATGGGTGGATACACATATATGCTTCGGCTGATAAGACACATGATACTAGAATTCCAATAGATTGGATCTATGATCTAGGATGGTATTACATTTAATTTATTATATCACCAAAGAATCTACCACTTTTGGATATGTAGGATTTAATAAGACCTCACCCTCATAGGAATCACTCATCATCATAAAATAGATAATTTCCAGGTACAACTATGGGGTTTATCCTAAGGTATTTTGTATAAGGGATGAGTGGGGACAACCAAGGATATATTACTCATCAATGGATGTGTGGGAGTGGGATATCTAGAGTGTGGATAGAGGTACCCTAAGGTGGTTCTAGTACTTAGATATATTTTAATATTGGATGAAGCATCTATGGTCGATCAGTATTACGAAAATTACGATAAATGACAGATATTGGTCTTAGATATGGATATATGTGTATTCCATTAGGGATATTTTGATACTGTTAATGGAATAATATCCATGACATGATAAGATATATTCTTGTAATGGGATGAAGTTGTTATTTTTATTTATTATTTATTTATTTATGTTTTTTAGATTATTTATTGATTAATGTTTAAAATTTTACATGAACATATCATAGGATGTTATAGTTAGTGTAGGACCAAGTCCGTGGTTCGCTATTGAGTTATTTACACATTCACTTCTCGGGTCACCATTTCATGTGGGTACCATAGTATCTTTTACTTGGTTATAGGTATAGGACTATTTGAGGTCTGATATTGTAAGTTCAAGATGAAGAAACTTGAGTAAGATCTATATATTTGATGTGAGGCTCAAAGAAGGGGGTGGGTACTATTTTTTATAATTGGGTTTTTTATTTATTTACCTTATATATGTGATAATCTCAATGGGTGATCATTCTCATTTTCTAGAATTATTGTTTTAGTATGTAATACTTACATATTAATTTTATATATTGGATATGTTTATCACTAATGCATACTATGATTCAATGATGTGAATGTTATTTGATTAATTACCACGATTGGGTTGTCTAATACATGGGATTAGTATCCTTATTATTCCACGTTAGACACCCTCTACTTGTCACCAACCTCTAGCATATGAGGAGGAAAACCAAAGGTATCATGGTAGTCTGGTTTGAATAATATTCCATGTGATCTAGTTCGGGGCATGAAAAATTTATATAAGATCACTATTTATTTTGTTTCTTATTATTTTATGATATGAAAAATGAGATATATCGGATTATTTTAGAGTTTACATTGGATCTTTGACTAGTACATCAAGAATAATTTTTCTGGTAAGAAGCACTGGTTACTAGGGGAGGGGATTATAGTTCTCTGTGTTTGATGTTATTATTAAATATGATTTTAACCCTAAATGAATCACATATATATTTGAGGTTCTTGATTTATCATGGATTTTGGATCTTGGACTTATAGTAATGATTTGTTGCATGAATCATAATTAGAACACTATATTCACATGACAGATATGCATGGTAGTGTGATTATTGTCACTCACGACTAAGGCTTAGTGGTTTATGATATAAAAAACTTCTTATATGTAGTTTTACCATATAAGTAGTTGGTGGAATTATAATACATTTGGATGAATTGTATTTTTATGACCTTAATATGACAGATCATGTGGATCTATGGTGAGGTAGTTGATGCTGATGGAGGTTTCCACATGCGTAGGAGGTGTAGTGACCCATAATGAGTCAGAGTTAGAACTTGATGAAATTATGATGATCCCAGTGGGTTGATATAAGCATATGATTCCTCAGTGTTACACCAAAAATGCTAGTTTATATTACAAATTTTTTAGTATTTTAATGTGATAGTGGCAACATATATGGTGTTTTCCCTTATAGCATGAAATTGGACACAACATAACTGAACTGTGTAATGGAGGTTTATGGGATACATATCTATATAAGGAGATACCTATTGTATGTGTGTTCCTATGTGATATGACCAAATCATATAAAGAGTAGTTAGAATTGAATATACTTAGATAGGGTGGTTTCCCTAGGAGTGGTTTGGTATGAAAACAATATGCCTTTTTATTAGACTCTTTATGGGTCAGTATCTTATAGGGATGGTTATATAAAGTGTCAAAAAAAAATATATATGTTTTTCCCATATATATTGGAAACAAATTCTATATAAAAAATCCTCAAGTATATGTTTCATTGAAACTAATCATAATGTATGTTTGGGGGGGGGGATCAAATTGAGTTACTCATTCTCAAGAGAGTATTCTAGTGAGAGGATGTTTTATGAGAATCCATGCATAATATACTATAGCCTGACATGAGATGTTGAATGTATGCGTGAAAACATTGAGAGGATGTTAGTTAATATGATTCTATTTGGTTTATATATTGTATCATGTGATGCTATTTATGAGTTATCTTCTAGTGAGGCCTTGGTTTAGATGCTAGGTGGGAGACCCTAGTGACCATATTAGAATATTTCTCATGTTTTATTGAGTCAGTTTCTATTTTGTTCTGAGGAAAACTAATGTGAGAGTTTTTATGGGATTACTAGTTTCTTAGTGGTTTTAATAACTGGTAGGTAATTTTTTTTGATATAGATGAATGAGTGTTGTTTTCAAATTATGGTTATGGTTTGATTGTGGACAGTTGTGCAGATAGGTGACAAAGCTGCTTCTATTTACTAAGAGTTGTATATCATGAAGAATCGTTACTAGTTGGGGCCTATAATCTTAGGTTTTAGGCTTATTAATCACCATAGTGTGAGTTGGGTTCATTAAAATTGATCACATCAAGGGTTTTGACCCTTGTGTTTCAATGAAAATAAGACAGTGTTTGATGTATATGTAAGGGTCTAGGTATAAAATTGGTGAGAAACATATCAGTGTGGTGACTCGGATCTTGGGATAAAAATTAGGGTATTAGTCTATGAATTAGGATGATTCCAAAAAGGCATAATGTATAGGGTTTTCAATTGATGGTAATGGCTTGAGATGAGAATTGAACATGATTTGGACCTTGTGAGATGTTGTGAGTGTCATTATTGGAAGCCAATAAAAAGTGGTTTTTGATGTTTTTAATCATCAATTAGGTGAGAATGTGAGGGCCAAGCCTAATATTTAGTTCAGTGATGAATGGAGCATTGTGTACGATCATTGATATTTTTTTTGGAAAGGTGAAATTAATGAAACTCTTAAAGTGGGGAGTGATGTTCCAATCATGGGAATATGACCCTTATTATGGAATGGATTTGGGAGTGTGGAGTTGAATGTGGGATGGTAATGATGTAATTAAGATGAAATTATGTGATGATATGATTTATAAATAGATCCCTTGGGTAATTCTATAGGTGAATTGGATATTATCATGGATCGAATATAATCATTGAAATTGATCTACGAATAGAATTGGATGACCTGAGGGAGTTTATATTAGAGGATTATTTTCATGTGTGGTAGGACATGAATATTGTTTTATTGGTTTATGGATCGAACTATGGAGTTACATCCAAATTCAAGCATGGAATTTGGTGACTGTGTTTATATAATCATAATAATCCTCAAGGGATGAATGTATCTTGTTCGGGTGATTGTATACTTGATAATGGATGCATGTGATATTTTTAGGAAATTTCAACCATATGTGGTTTGATATGTGATCATATGTTGAAAACTGCATCGGGTGGGTCATTTTTGATATGATGGGTATGTTTTGGGAATTAAATAAAACCTTTTGATATAAATATAATGAAAACCTATATTTTTTTATATAGAGGTTATACATTCTTCATGATATCGATTTAGAAAAAGGAATTGAGATTAGTAAGTGAATATTGTTACTAAACGTTATTAGTCATTGTTGGGAGGAAACTATACTGGGAGAAACATTAGAACATGGGACATCTGATTTAGAAGGTAATTCCAATAGTGGAATCGCTATAGAATTGGACTTATTCTTAATTAAATAAGTCATATTACTGGTATAAACAAAATTGTATTGATGAATAATATGATGATATGGTTTTGTTTTAGGAATTGTGGGATAGGCCAAGTTTGATTCAAGAATTTTTGTATGTATCATGGGTGATGGCTTGTGGTTTTTCAGTTTGAGAACTTTTGATTTAGAGGTAATGCCTAAGATGTGATTTGGGCATTTGGTAATGGAATATGACGATTTTTATTTTTTATGGACTTTTACAGTTTTCTAGATGTGGATTGATGACCACTAGAACTTTTCTTGGAAATTAAGTGTTCTGGTGAGGAATTTGTATTGTCTCATATTCAATAAGGTGTGAAATTTCCAAATGAATATTCATGAATTATGTTTAGTGGTTGATTTTTTTCTGGGATCTAGGATTCATAATTGAGTTAATAGTGTATTAAAACATCTAAATGATATTTTTAGACAATGATTAAGCCTTCAAAGGTGTCATGGGGGATCGGAGGATCCTCAAGAGAGGCTAAGGTGGTAGCTATAGCCAAAATAGTAGTCAATGTTTTTGTAAAAAATTATTCAAACTCAACTCTTATCTTCTAATTTTTCTTGATTTTATAGTATTCAAACCTATTCTATGAGTTTCGATTTTTTTTATTTTCTTATGAAGGTCATGAATTTTTCCATTTTCAGTATCTGGCATTCCCTGGAATTTAGTGTTGGGATATAAGCCCACCTCAAATACCATATTATTAGGGTTTGACACTAATTATTTATCAATACTAGTATGGTATTTTACCATTTTAGAACTAGATATTATATGAATCTATAAGACTATAGCTCCATGACATTACTAATCCTCATGGAAACAAGTTTTCTTGAGGTCATGATGGTGGTCTTTATCATAGTTAGTGATGAATAGGAGTAGGGAATGGTAAGATGCATGGGATGAAAAATCCAGTTATTATTGTAAGAGTTATAATTCAAAGAACTATCTTGTTTTCCTCTACGCTAGTATATTCATTAATTTATTTCAGAGACTCACACTCTTTCATTATTATTTCCTTAGTCTGATCTTTAGGTGTCATGACAAAAATACTTCTAGTTTCCTTGATGTTAACTATTTATGTAATAGGTTGTTCCAGCTTGTTTAATGTTTATTAGTGATGAGATATAATTATGGGGGTGCATCATTTGAGATGGTGGTTTTATTTATTATGGTCATGTATATATTAGTTGAACATAAGAGTGGATTATATGTATTAAATGTAAGATATTATTGATTTATTTTTAAGGAATGTTGTTTTAAATGAAAAAAAGTAATTATATATTATTTATTAGAAATAGAGATAATCATATGAATTATTAGTATAAAAAGCCTCTATTTTTTTCAATTATAAGAGTTAATAGTTGTATCAATTAGAAGTCAAGGATGGGGTGTTTTAGATTGATGATTTATTCTATAAGTACCTCAATTGGTTTAGCCTATGACCCTATGGTGATTTAATATTGTTCACAAATAAGACAGATGAAATTATATTATTGTTTATTGATTACATCTAATTTAATTAGTTGATAATGAATAAAAGTTAACCTCTCATGAGTATTAGTTATTTATTTGAGCATTTTAAGGGATATAAATGGTTCTTAATGATCAACTTTTCATTAGGGAATCGTATAATGAGGTTAATGTTGGATGTTTTCTTGAAGGGTACCTTCTGATATTTTTTGGAAACGTTGGTATAATGGTTAAAAATTTTAGTTTAACAAACTCCACAGGGGTTTTACTTGGATAGAATAACCTAGTCTTTATGAGTTCATGGATATGTTTATAATTATGTTCATCACTAAAATTTGTTTGTATTCAATGTTAGAGCATGATTGATAGTCTTTAAAACATAAATTTTTTAGTTCATCAATGAAATAAACTCTATGATAAGTTATTAAAGTGTAGGTTTTTGATGTGTTATGGGAATTTTCTTGGGAATTTTCTTTTCTTATCATTGTTTTTAAGTGACTCCTTCAATGATTTAGGTAATTTTATTTGGGGTGGATCCCAATAATTTTTTAGAATTTCAAAAGTTCTATGGTGTTATAGAATATTATAATAGTTTTTGTGTGACTCATCTCTAATCATGGTTTCATTTATATCATTGACTAGGAATGATGAAACATTCATAGGAATATATTAGTGTCAATATATATTTGTGTATCACAAGTAGAGACTTATCGTTGCTTTGGGTCCACTTTTTTTAAAAGGTGGAGTCAAGTTTGATGTATCCCAGGATTATTCTGAGCTTAGATTTGGTTTTACTTAGATTAAGTATAAGGTAAGGATATATTATTGGTTTTTATTTATTACAACATCTTTAATGTAACTATGACACACATGATCTCAAACTTTCTCTAATGGTCTTTAACTTGAATATACGGAAGAACTATATTATTAAAGATGATTTTTTGGTCTTCATGGATCATAATAGCCTACAATTAATCATCAATATATGTGACTTGAATCATCATTATCTACAATGATATGAGTTATTAAGAAAATATGAATTTAAGATCTACTACACACTAGATAGATTAAATGGGGAAGTTTTTGTGATAACCACATTGTCACATGGTGATACTACTTGAGATTCTAGAGATGCAAGGAAGATGATAGAGGATGTTGGTGGTTTTCATCCTGATATGGGAATAGTTAGTGGTGGAGATTGTTTTTACCATATGAAAGCGCATTATTCCATAGTGTTATAGGTATATGGATCCTAGTTGGGAGATCTCGAGGATAATTATTGGAAGTATTATGTCATATATTTGTACTAATATGATTGACGGTATTACGATGATCAACATTATATGTTCTTATGGGAGAGACTCTTTGTTTAATTAGTGGAATAAGATGTGGTTCCATATAAGTTATATATATATATATATTTATATACATCCATAATGGTTTATTATTCTTTAAGGAATTTTTTTGGTTATTTGGTATAAAGATATTAGTTATATAGTTTATATCTTAGTGTTTTATCTATTATAGGGTAAATGATGATAATAATGGTCTTATTATTTTCCTGTAGTAATTTTATGTTCCACGGTGGATATGGGAGTAAATTTAAATGGATTTAATTACTAGTTTTCCTTGAGATTTTGGAAGATGTGATGCCATGTAGGTGATATTTGATTGATTAATGAAGTTGGATCATCTATTAGAAGTATATGATTCAAACACCATATAATATTTTTTTTGAGTTTTTATATAGATTATACTATACAATATTATGGATTAAAAAGAATGATCATATCTAATTGTGATCCTCATTATCCCTCATGAGTATGTAAGAGTCACGAACATGATTTTGGATCTGATTAATTCCTTATCAATATGTTTATTCCTTAGATAAATTATGATATTGAGTAGACTATCTAGAAACTTAAGGGAATATTACAAGCATTGGCCATTAAATTTTGTGCTTTATAGACATATCACCAAACTTTTATTGAGTTTTCAAATAAAATTTTTAATCATTAATAAATTTAAATTAATCCACTTAATAAATTATATTAGTTATCTTAAATATAATTTTTTTTTCAAATAGATTCTATAGATTTTGTGATTATTAGAATATATTTGTTATTAAGCATGGTGAAGAAGGTGTAGGTGATTCATGAGTTAATGAAGGATACCCGTAACTATAAAACATTATTATATTTATGAGAGGAGGATACTTCAATTTTCTAAGGTTTGTGATCATATGATTCAAGGGGTTTTCTGGTCTATACTATTCAATTCTTCCAAATTTATAATATTATTATCCTATTAACTACTATAATAGTGGAAAGGAATGAATATCCACAAGAAACATGGGGTCTAGATCACCAAATTTAATATCATCCAAAAAAGTTCAAAACATACATATATATGGAGTATTTATTTTTATTTTTTATTTAACACAAAAAATTAAAATAACTAATGACACATAAAAACTAAAATATAATGATAATGAACCAATGAAGTAAAAAAGTTGTCTCAATTGTTATAACTTTATAAGGAAAATTAATATACATATCATGAAAATACTTTTCAATGATTCAAAAATTATTTCCCTCACTATCACCAATTCCAAAATTTTATTCTTTTTAGATGATTATTTTGTTCTCTAAATTTATTTAAATTTTTTTCTCTATTGTTATAAAAAAATTAAAAAATGAATTTAACTGGAAAATTCCTGTAAGGAAATGAAAAGTGTTATTTCTCAAAAATCCAACACACATATGTGTTCCAAATATAGATATAAAAACTAAATTATTCATCATTATGACAAATTAATAGAATTACATTGGTTAGATTTAATTTTTGGAAAATAATTTCAGTAAAAATTTAACTAATGAAATAAAAATCTAAATTATAAATTAATTAAATTATAAAATTAATAATAAAATAATACAATAAAATAGAATGCATAGAAATTCCCTTATTTTTTCAAAATAATAAATAGTTATCTCAACATGATTAACAGATTTTAAAATTATAACCAAAAATAATAATCCATGAAAAATGTAATCACATTACCAAAATTAATTCATGCCAATTTGTAATCCCACCTTATGAAGAAACATATTTTCCATTGGTCTCTAAAACACAAATGTGAATTAACATGCATGTAATCGACACAATAAAAAACCACAAAATGTAAAAAATAGATCCAATATGCAGTGAAATACTTAAATTATCAGCATATAACTGAAAAACCATAGAACATGAAAGTGAAACTGACAATAAACAATAAGAATTATTGTTGTGAATTCTAATCATGATCATCATTTACATGAATAAAAAAATTTAACCACTACAAAAAAATAATCTATTTACATTATTAAGACAACAAACATAACCAATTTTTTATTTTTGTTCAATGAATATGATTCATTATGGTTTGGGTTCACAGGTTTGAGTAAGTAAGGTGACTAAGATAACGCTCTTCATAGAGGAGGTAGATATTGTGATCTATTGATGGATGCAAATTAGTGGGATTAACTTCAGTATTGTTTTAGTGGATCACATTTAAATCTTAATAAAATTGATCCAATATTATAGTTTGTTCTAGTGGGAGGAGGATGAAGAAGATTCACTACAAGGGTTGTTGTATAGATCTGGTGCCGATGATGAAGATAGTGTATGGAGGTATAGTGTTTTATAAAGAGTGTAGAATTGTGTTGGTTTTGGTGGTTTTTTCGATGGCCTCAAATAATGAATTTTGTATATAGGAGTCTGTATGAATGGGGTAGTATTGGTGGGGATTGAAACAACCCATGTCATTATAGGATGGTGAAAAATTGTAAACTTTTAATTTTTTTTTTGTTTTAAACTAAGAGATGTTTCATGAATTGGGATTCAGAACATGATATTGAGAGTTATAATTCCTCTTTTAGATTATTATAGATCGTATTGTGGTGATGGAAGATTTTTCTAGTTCTTAAGGGAGCTTCTTATGTCTGTTAATGTTTCCATGATTTAATTTTATACTGCAGATTTATTGTCTTTTCATATAAATTGAGAGTTACATCATGATGATTGGCCTATTGAGGCATGCATATTTGGAATTAATAGGTCAAAACCTAACTAGTCAGTTTCATTATATTGAAAAATCATTTTTAGGTAATTCTCTATGGAATGTACTCTTATATATGGGAATCAAGTTATGATCTTGGTGTCATACCATGAAAGAAACTAATATTTATATTTCTATCAATTAATAACTATTATTCAAGTGGGCCATGATATTATTAAGGGTGTTGTACTAGGGTTATGACCCTTATATATTAGAAGGTGGAAAATGATTTTCCACTTGTGTTTGATGTGATATTACCCTTATGTTTTCATTGTGATTTTTATAATGGGGACTTGTCATACAATGAAACCTTTGGGTCAAAAAAAGACCAGAGTTATATTATTCTATTAGGGAAAGGCCATGTTGAGGAGCCTGGATATTATGAGGCATCATAGTTTATATAGTGAAGTAATTTATTTGGAATGGGAGGACACATTGTGGATAGTATGGACTCGGGCTTTATGTTCTTCTTGAATGGGTTGTGTCATTCCATGACCAGCATGGTCACACCATGTGGGATTAAGCTATGGATATTTAGTTTCAGAGATGGTAGGTAAGTCATTCCAAGATACAAAGGTCAATGTTATGAAGATTACCATTCCCAATTTATATAATAATATTACACTCATAAATTTATGGTTGGATCCCTTCGTGATTTAGGTCATCTGCGACTTTAGTGAGGGAAATTTCAACTAGATATCTCCCTCACTTTATTAATTTACATTATCCTTGGTGATAGGTGACTCTTGGATTTTACCATGTTGAATCTGGGAATTATTATTCCTTTTTTCCTATTTTATCCTTCCTCTAATTAGCCACCTATTTTAGTTTTTGGGCCAAGGGATTCAATGAAAATTTAACTAACACATATTTTATATCATCCAAAACAATGGGAAATTTTCTCATCGTGAATAGTGTGTTTTTCAATGGTATTAATGCATGTCATATTTCACCATTTTCATAAGATATGTTATATCCTTTATTTATTTAGTGTTTTTGTTTATGTTGGTTTCATTGGAAATCAATTATGGTGAATGATTTGGGTATGTTAGGTGTATTAGGTCCAGGTGAATGTTGAGGGTGACATATACCCCGTTTCACATGGTTTCAAAACTATTAAGCCACCAAGTGATTTTATCAGAAATTATTATATGTTTAGTTAAATTAAATAATAAATCATAATGTGTAAAAATTAATTATTATTGGTTGTTTTAGCTTGACATAGGATCTTGGGTGTTAGTATGAGAATGTATGTGGTATGTTTGTGCTTATGAAAGGATGTGTTGAGTATGATAAGGATGATAACATTGAAGGAGGTTGGATCTACCAAAATATATCCCTAAGGGTTATGATTTTCTTATATTTCTTGTGATATAATTTATTCCCTCATGTGTTTCATTGACCTCAAATTTAAAATAAATTAATAGTTCCCCATGAAAACTCACTAAATCAATGAAAGTGTCTTGGGTCATAGTGGTCCCTTGATCTCTTCCCTGATTCCTCGACTATTGATTGTATAGAGACTCATCATAAAATGGTTATTATAAAATATATAAACTATATAGGGTTATAAAACCAAGAATTAAATGTATCATACCTTGAGATAAGTTCTATTAGAACCCTCTTAATAGAGGAATGTGATGGTTTTGATATGGTTATCCTAAGGATATATCATTTGTTATATTTTTATATAGTTTAGGTATGGGAGGACCAACCTTATTGATTGTAGAAGTGAGATGGGATTTATTCCATCTCACTAGTATGTCACATATGTTATATCACCTATATATGAAATTACACCATATAAAAGGCCATGTTATACAAAGATACCTTATATAATAAATGATACAACTTTTCCCTTGAGAGGGGATTGAGATATAAGAACCCATTTTGGGTATTTGGATCCTTTTTTGAATAAGGGTACAATAGTTGGAGATCTATATAGTGTAGGATCAGAGGAGCATTAACAATGAGGGCTGGTGAGAATATAGATTTGTATGAATTTTGTAATGGGTGTGGGTTGTTCTCATAAGGGTAAATCCTAGGAAATATGAATTAGTTTGGGAAAGTGGACAACTCACATAGGTGGCATGTGATAGGTATGTTGTTAAAGAGGGAGAGTATTCCCCCAGTCTATGAGATATGATATTTCATGGATGTCACCATTCTACCTGATGTAATATTTTATTCATGGGAGGGGCATCATTCCCTCTGGGTTCAAGTTATTGTCAGATGGGTATAATGGGGTTGGAATTATTCCACTTGAGTTTTATATATTGATTGTATTATAGAGCATGGGTTGTTACACATAATTGTTATATATTTATCATATTATGTAGTGGAAAAACATTTCAACCAATTGTTATATATTTATGATATTACTTGATCGGAAGTATCCCCCTTGATGATAAATTTTTTAGTGATATAGTGGGATGAGTGAATATCCCCTCGATGATTTTAAATATGTTTCTATTATCAAGCGAGGACCACATCCACCTAGTGATTAAATATATAATGGTGTAATCATGTTGGGAATGTATCCCACCAATGTCCATGATATATGATTTCATATTCTGGTGGTGCATATATCCCTCCAAAGATTATAATATATGATTTTAATACTGTGTGGAATGTCTATAACCTTGACGAGTATGATATATCGTGATATACTGGGGGTGGTGTATCCCAGAAATTATTATATGTATATATTTGTATAAGTGTGATGGGTGTGTATCCCCATGATGATTATGATATATATAGATATATCTTATGAGGAACATATCCCCCAATGAGTTTTATATATGGTGATATACAAGGTGGTCTCTTTTCCCCTGAGTGTGTGTGTATGTGAAATGAAATAGAGTATGATTATAATATAGGAGGGTTCTTATATGAACCTTTTCATAATTATGTTACATATTTAGAGACAATTGGTTCCATTTTAATAAGGTATAGTCAATCCAAATTGTATAATTAGATCCTAAGGATTGACGTTGATTTAATTTGTTATATTTTAGTTGTTTATTTTATTACTCTAAGCATATAAAATTTTATACACTATATTTTTTAGTTATATTTAGGAAAGTGATGGTGGTTTCCATCAATGTTTTACTCCCACCTTTCATGGGTGGGGTTTTCACTTTATTAGTCAACAATACCTTTTTATCATATCTGTAGGTAGTGTAGAGGCATGAAGTTAGATGTCTAAGTTGGATAACTTGTATGGAGTTAGTTGATGGGACTATTTTGGGAGTTGAAAAAAGGTGGGGATTTTTTTTAAATTTCATTTATTTAATTTGATATATATATGATATTGCATAGAATATAATTTTTATTCATACCCAACTCATGTTATATTATGGTTAGTTCATATGTGAAGCATGTGGTGTATTATATAATTTGTGGTGTTGGTTATGATTTTTATTTATTCTCTTCAAAATTTTTATAAATGGTTTTATTTTTTTCTCATTGTTTTTCCTAATTTTATATAAGGGTACATTCTCTCCATTATAATTCTATAGAAATTTTCCACTATTAAATAAACTTTTTTATATATCGACACATGACAATGGTCACAAAAGGCATTGATCTTTTTATAAAGAGTAAATTGGGATTAGGACATTACAAAGTGGTATCAAATTATTTTTTAAAATGTCTTAATCTTTTGGATATAGTTTACAGAATATATGAATTTTTATAATTTTTAATTAATTATATTCTATTAACCTCATCATCATAAGAAATATTTGATTTCCAAGTCACCATGAAGTTTATGTTGATGTTTTTTCTTTTCAATGATATAGTTTTGTTGATTTTTTTTCAAGATGATATTTGTATTTATTGGTTTATCAGTTATATTATCTTTTATTGATGAGAAATGTTATGTGAGTTCATATATCATATTTGGAAGATAGGTTCACATGAAATGCGTATTCTTGTGTGTGATTATGTCACTAGTTCATGAAAAGAAGAAAAAAAGTAAGAATATTAATGAGAAAATAGGTTTATTTACTTAAAGTTTCAATAAAAAAATATATGGTGTTTTCAAATATATTTTCTTATTAGAGTAACAATAAAAAAACATCATGAGTAAGAATATATCTAAAAACTATTTTTTTATTTAATATGTTAACAATAACTTTTTTTTTCAAAATAAATTATCAGTGGAATTTTACATAACTGATCCATATGAATATGATTTCTTCAATATATATTATTATTGGGTTATTCCATTTATATTATTGAAAATGTGACATTTATCCTTGAGGGTTTAGTTTAGTACTTGTATTGTTGTAAAGGAGAGATATACTAGAGTGAGTAGTTGATTATGTATGATATGAATGATATGTGTCTCTGAGAGAGAGATAAAACCATAGTGTGGGCTTCAGGGTGCATTATTTTATATATTATATCTTATATTAGAGTATAGATAATTATCCACAATTTTATACCCTTGAGGGATGTGAATATAGAATATTTTAAAGAGTTGAGTAAAATTATGTTGTGACTCATGATATTAATGAGTCAGTGTAATGGTACAACAATGAAAGACTATACTATTTCCATTAGATATTATTTTAGATTTTTTAGGGTAACCTAAGGTAGGGGTTTTCAAACAATTTGTTTTCCTATAAATAAATTAATCATGGGTAGATAATTACTATTTGAAATTTAAAAACAACAGGTGAAATTATGGCTCTGATATTGGTGTTGGAGATGTGTTTCATTTTGAATGAGAGTGCATAGGTAGTTCTTGGGTTATGATGGGTATTACAGTTTTAGGAGGCATGATCAAAAAAGAAATTATGTTATCAATCCTAGGATTAATGTTACGTTACTAGATATTTCAAGAGTGGAATATTAAGGAATCATGGGACCAACTTTTATGTCTTCTCAGCATGGTGTGTGTGAAAAATTATTTTATATGTTGGTTTCAATTGAAATTTATCATAGAGTTTATTATTCTAAAAATGATTTGGGTAGGTACATGTTTCCTTTAGGAATTAGATACCCATATGGTGGTTATAAAAAGGAAGATATAATTACTTATTTTCTAATGATATGAAGTACTAATATATATAGTGATTTATGTATCGAGGTTGGGTTTTAGACGATATAATGAGTTGGAATACAAGTCCTACAAGATTGGTGATCGTAGATGGTCAGTTCTAGGATGGGCAGTATGGTTAGATGCTAATATTTTTC
Source organism: Viscum album (assembly GCA_963277665.1). NCBI lineage: Eukaryota > Viridiplantae > Streptophyta > Magnoliopsida > Santalales > Viscaceae > Viscum > Viscum album. The sequence goes on from OY728165.1 coordinate 449,040,037, forward strand.
AAATGATTCAAGAGTGGTGGTTTTCCATGTGTTTTAGGATTTTCATGAGTAATATGTCTCATTCTTGTTAGAATGGAAGCATTAATGATGCATTTAGTATGATGAGATGAATATGTGAGTAGGATCATGGTTATTTATTTATGTATAGGTACCATAATTTGATTAGTATCTTTATTTTATAATGAGAGGTGTTACCACAATTGTTAATAGTGAAATCTTGTATTGATTAGAGTATCATGTCATACTTGATCTAATATTGAACCTTGATAGGTGTTCTTAGGTATGAAATAAGTATGGAATGGGAGGATGTACATTCATATGATGATGAATATTAATAGGTATTTTACATGAGGAGTGGTGTAAGGGAGGTTATACACTAGGGAATGAACATTTAGATATTATAGTATATGAAACTTGTTTTGGATGTATTATTATTGATTACAATGATGTTTTTCCTAGTAATTTGGGAATGACTGGTGATTTATGTTTCACATTTTCTCTCAAGTAAATGTGTGGTGGCCACATCCATTCATTACACATAGTAACAAATAATTAATGCGTTATATTAATCAAGTTTCTGGTTTAGAATAGATATGATAAAGATACTCCTATGATGGGGAGAATTTAATTGTTCATAGATGTATAAACCTCATGTTAGTGGGGTTATGGATATAGTATGAAAAATCTATAGGCGGTTGAAATGAAACTAGAACATTGGGGGGGGGGGGGTAGGTGACCCAAGTTTTATTAAGATCCTTTGAGTTTACATGACTCAGGTGTTATTTAGATAAAAAATGATGATGTCCTCATAGAGGGAGTTTAGTAGATATTTTGGATGTTTTATGACCCAACCCTGGGGATACACTGATTTTTAGGTTTGGTGTTTTATGTGGGTGTTGAAGATTCAGTGATGACCTTGGAGTTAAAGCAATTTGATTTGGAGATGTAATAATTCATTGGTTGTCACCACTAGTGATTTTTTGGAAGAGTCTAATAGAGAAGGGTAAAGTGGTGTTATTTCATATATTTGACTATGATTAGGTGGAAACTATATCATTTTCATCATACTAAGTTTTATTTATGTGTTTCTTTGATCAAACAAATTCAGGAGGCTCCCATGATTTTGTTTAGTAGAGATAGTTTGGGTACATAGTTTGTTTGACCATAACCAACATGAGACATACAATTGGGCCTGCCATCAAGGCTTGATGATTTAGATAATATATAAAAGATTCAATAGTAAAATTGTTATGGTTGATAAATATTATAGTAGGGATTTTGTAATGACATACTTCATTATATGTCAATTAAGATCAAGGGAAATTTTAAATTTTTCTTCTAGGCCAGAGGTTGTTTTAGATTAAAACTACATTGAGGTTGGGTGTTAACCATAAAAACCCAAACTAGAAACCAAAAAATAGGTTACAAACCAAAAATTCATGATCTATAATAATAAAACATGATCAAAAACTCAATATTGAAATAGAGAAATAAGGATACACATGAGAAAACAATGGCTGGTTGTATAATTTGACCAGTCTTAGACAAGAAGATGTTAAGAAACAACCTTTAACAATAATATCACCCACAATACCCTCTACCCACTTATGAGGGTTATAATATTATTATTTACCTCTGAGGTGTTAAGGAATAAAAGTATAAAGTCATTCCATGACACATGGGTTTCATGTTCAGGTGAACACTTTCACAGGTATCTCACTAAGGAAAGGACTCTTACGTATTGGAAACATGACATAACCCTAGTGTCAAGCTGTAAATGACCCTTACATTTAATTTTTTAAAAATTAACACTTATTCATGATGTTCATGATGTAACTTGTGGTTTAATTCCATTGTGATGAACATTACATATTGGAATGTGGAAATGTTCATGAATTTTACATATGGGGTTTGATTAAGCTTACATTTATTCATGTGATTTTCCATAAAGGAGGATCATCATTCCATGAAACCTATGGGTCACACTATGATGAGGGTTAATGTGTTCTTTGATATATGAAACAAAAATAAGAAACATATATTTTACAACAATACCATAATTTAAACATTTCCTCTTATAAATAAATATACAATTTCTAAACCAAAATATTTATTGTGTTCACGGATTAGGGACATAAATTTTCTCAATATATATTATTTATTCAATATATCACATGAAATTATCCAAATTTTTCCTCATTAAAAACATATTACCACATGTAATTACTTGGGGAAATATGAAAATATAAAAAAACGGTATCTTAAATACCTAGTAAAGGAAAAACGTATGAATGATTCATAAAGGGTTAAATCATAAGCATGTAAGACTATAGAATCATAGGAAAAATATCTGATAAAAATTAATATATAATCATATTAATTTTATATAAGTTATTATTAAAGGACACATACTCTCAAAATATCATACATATACCATGGAAAAATAATGTGGAGGCATGAGACAAAAAAATAGCCATGGAACACCGACTATGAATGTATAATAATAAAATTTTTATTCATAATAATAAGAATATAAAATCAAAACATTTGTTAAGGTTAAGAAAAATTAATATCCTAACCTTGTTGTCTAGAAATCATTTATATCATCCCATAATATAAGGAATTAAGCATCACTATTAACATCTAATACTTTATCAATAATAACAACTCACATCCCATAATTATCTAATGAGATATATAATATTACCAAATTAATTAGATTGATATATTGGAAAAATCCACCACATAATCATATTCCATTAAAAAATGTACCATAAAAAACAAATAATTCATCTTATCATTAAAACCCCATGAATAAACGTGGTTTATATAAATTTTTCATATGGTATCACATAAAATGACATCCATAATCATATTTTTTTATATAAAAATCTTAATGAAAAAAGAAATATATATCCTATTTATTTTTAGGGTAACAAATAAAAACAACCACATAATTAACATCTTTTTTATATTGATATGAAAATTGAAGAAAAATTATAAAAATAGTTTTTATAAAACATTTCAAATATTTTTATAAAAAGATGAAGTTATAAGTCACATTCTTAAATCCTTTTAAATAAAACCATTTAATGAAATTTTAAAACATTATTTTAAAAGAATAATTATCAATGGAACCCTGAAAATAATACAATAATTAATGAAATTTGGAGTTAGAGATACAAAATATATCAAAGGGACAAGAAGTTCCTTTTAAACCTTTTTAGCTAATTTAATGAAAACCCACATCAATGAATAAGTAAATAAATTTCAATTTTTAAGGATATACAGAGAAATATAATAATTATAGAAGACAAAAAATATTTCAATTTAAAAATAATAAATGAAAACATTACTAGTAAGGATGAAAATTTACATGGAGGAGAAATATAAAATATGTGGATGAGAATTTGTATTAACATCATCATTTTTTATAATGTAAGAAATCTACCAAAGAAGAATATTTTGGAATGAAAATTTAATTTTAATAGAGATAAAGAGAAAATAAAATATTATATATTATAATTTAAAATATAACAAACATAAGAGAACATATTCAAAGGTGGAATATTATGAAGCATTAATATTAATGTTGATTAAAAACACTATATTTTTTAAATAATTATTTTGAAATGAAATAAGTTATAAAATAATGAGAATAAAAAATACTTTTTAAAACCATGAATACTTGTAGAGATTTTTTAGATAAAACTAATGTTGATGAAGGGAAAATGCTATCATGGGAAAATAATAAAACATTATTATGACTCAAAAAAATGAATTGAGTTAAAAAACCCTTTCCCATGGATACTTGCATGGTTGGATGCACTCTATCATCCTTTATAATAAATTTCACTTTGTTATAAATTTATATTAAAATATTATTTATTATTTATTTTTATTTATAACATTAATTTATAATTTATTATTACCCATTTGATAATAATTTTTATAAAATTAATATTCATGGGTTAATTATCATTATTATTCTATAATATCATGGGTATACCTGTTTTGATCATTGATAATTTCTTATGTGTTCATCACCTCCAAAATTTTAATTTTAGTGAAATGAGTTTGAATGATATAATAATGAAGTATAACGTACATTTTATGGAATTTATTATAATAGTTCAAAAAGAGAAGAAAAAAATCCATTTTTTTTAAATTTTATTAAATCAAAAAGAATATACTTTAATAATAAAAAAATTCATGTATATTACCATTTTCTAATTATAAAACATCATAAATATATCTTTATTCTACAATATTACCTATATTTATATTTTATTAATTATTCATAATATAATCATTATAAGATCATTCATATAGATTGTAGAACCTACCTGAACAAGAATGTGTTGTAAAGAATTAATGAATAAGAGTATTAAATTTTATAGGTTTAAAATCACATTTATATAAGAGTATTGGATATAAAATAATTTATTAATGTGGTAAATTATATATTAGAGGAGTAAAATTATATAGATATATATATATATAATTATTAGGGAGTGGATAGTAATTATGTTGAATACTTACTTATTCTATTATAAATCCTCTTAGAAATGAAGGACTTGTGACTCTTTATTTTGAATAGAAGTTGCCAAATGGGAGAGAGGATTGATAGGGATTGAATAAAATAAGGGATTAAAGAGAAATTACAATAGAAGGTGTGTTATGAATTAGGTATAGTAGGGATCCATTTATTGGTGAGATTGAATGGCATTTTCCCAAATACCCAATCAAATATGAATATGGAATGTAATTTCTCATGAAAAATTAAATAAAAGTGGGAAATAATTGAGATAAGATAATGTGAGGAATATAATCCCCCAATACATAAATTTATAGATAATATTTTATGATATTATACATTGTTATACCATAGTTAAACTCATTTATATCATTTTACATTCATCAAGGTAATTCATTTTTTACCTTAGTGACTAATTTTGAAGTCAAAAAATAAAGTCATATTTTTACCTAAACTTAATATTTTGATTCAAAATATGAATAAAATTTTATTATATTCAATTTTAAAAAGTGATAAAAATTTATTTTAACATAAGAACAAAAAATGAAAGAAATAAATTTGTAGAGAAAATGTATTTTTATGCATAAATTTAATATATTATTCTTCCTTTACAAGTAAAAACCATTACAGAATGCTAATTTATTTTTGTATATATATTATTAGTGTATTTTATAAAAAATTTGTGATTAATAAAATTAGTTTAAAAAATTATAGAACAAATAAAATATAACTATTTAAAAATTACCACTATTTAACATTAACTTGTTTTATTTATAATTAATTAAAACTTGTTATTTATTGATAAATAAATTTTATAAAAAATATTTACTAAAAAAATCCTATGTCATTAAATTAATTTTTTTAATTGTAAAATTTTGGGATAAATTATTAATATATATAAATACACATAATCATGAAAACATATATATCATTTACTAAAAGAATAAATACATGCTATTATTATCAAAAAATATACTTATAAAATAGCTAAAGACCTCCATTTAAGACATAAGGGTGAGATAAAGAATGATGGACAACATAGGTGGGGATTTATCTAGAATGGTTTTCATAGTGATTTCAATGATGTTGAAATTCTCTCACAAATGATTGCACTAAAGTCATAATTATTGAAGATCATATTGGGTTTGGTTTTTGAAAAATCAGTATGATTTTACCTCCTTTCAAGTCTTTAAAAAATGAGCCTCTTAAGTAAGACTTATACAACTTGATGAAATTAAATCCCCTTTTCAATATTTATTTCATAACATGGTTAATTTTTATTTATAATCATAAATCCAAAGACTATGTTAAAATGGTCATATTTTTATAAAATGCTACATATAATTTATCAAATTAATTATTCATTTGTATAATAAAGGTATCAATAGATATATAATCCTAGAGACTATATAATCCTAATAGCCATATTATCCCAATGACTATATATGTAACAGTTATATTACATTCCAATATATATAACTACACATGTATATTTAATTCTTTATAATTTTTTACCTCATTCTCAACATTACTATTATATTTGTAATGTTTTTTCTTCTTTATATAGTTTGAATCCAAAGAATGATATTAAAAGTAAACCATACGGATAGAAATTTCTTATATGTGAAATTTTTTATTTACTTATGGTTTTATTTTTCTTGTCGTTTTATTAACGATATTTGATGTTGAATTTTCATAATGTATTAATGTTTTTATTTCATTTTTATATTTTATCTCAACAAATTATATTGTGGTTGATTTCATTTTAGTGTTTTATGTAAAATAATTTATCATAGATTTAGGTGTACATTTAGCATTATATATTTGAAGATTTTTCCTACCCCTTTAACCTAAATATTCCCATTAAATTTGACAACTTGGATGGAAGAAAATGAGTGTAATTTTTACCATTTCATCTTCGTGTTCCCATATATCTCCCCTAAACATATTATTTCACCCCAACATCTTGTCCAGGTGGATGGCATTGTTTCACAACACTTTATATCATTGATCTAATATCTTCACCAGTTATTACTTATAATAGATATCATGTTCCAATTACATAGAATCCAAGTTTCGTAAAAGATATGGATCTATTATATACATCTTCAAAAGAGATACATATGACACAACATTCAGCTATGAGATATATGGAAGGTGTGTTAAGTAATAATATACCATCCCAAAAATAGAAAGAATATTGAAGGGAACAATATATACAGGTATCATTTTCCCCTTATTTATGATTCACAAAATCAAATTTAAAGGATACTTTCAAATGAGAATATTATAACAAACTTCAAATTATTGAATGTGTTGACAATTATTAGAATGGAAATTATATCAAATATTCTCTAATTTGACATGTCTGTTAATTTTTTGAACATTTTATATCAATTTTATAACTATAGCAGCTCCTTAGAGTTTCCCCTCTATAAATTCATCCCATCATGTTGGAGTTTTGTATCTATACCTATATAGTGCTTCATATAGTTCCATCTGGATGCTATAGTAGAAAATATCACAATATAAAAACTCAGTGAGTAGAATATGTTGATCCCAAAATCGCATGTAATATATAGAGAAAGATGTTATTACTCTTTACAAAGTCTAGATTATGCTTCCAAATTAACCATTGGTATGAGGATATTAAGTTGTATTAAATCTCATCTCTATATAAAATTATTTTTGATGAATACTCAATTAATACAATCTAAACCATAAATATAGATCATATAAAATTGAAATTTATAGTCCATTCCAATTTATCATTTCATTTATGTATATCATTTTGAGTTGATTGATTGAGAAATATTATTAAATATGAATGAAATGTGTAGATTTTATAAGTCAATCGACTACTAACCAAATGGAATTTTAGCCTCTAGTAGTAACTGGATGGTGAATGAAAAAAAAAATCCATTGATATTTTCTCCATTTTCAATATTGGTATAGATAATGTTTTAATAATATCCTTATATTTTCAATGTCCAAAATTTACTAGATGGTATAAAAAACATTGAGATATATAATACATAATAGTCCTCTCCACCATGTCCCCAAAAAGTGTTTCTTAAGATCTCTATGATATGTATTGAAGGGTGAAAATAATGGACAAGAGGAGGGTGAGTTTTATTTCTTTAAAAAATGAGTTATAATATTATGAGTAGAAATTAATTGGTTTAAATATTATAAAATTCAACCACATTGATATAATAAAATAAGGAGAAAAGAAAATCAAAGAAAGTAAAATATGAAAACAATATATTTTTATAGTAGTTTAGATATAAATGATCCTTAGTATACTCTCCACACACAATAACAGTGTATGGAACCCGCTATGGTATATCACTTTTGAAGGAGAGTGAAAACACTTTACATCTACTTTTTCACACATGGAGTCTAAACTCAATTCCCTTATATTTTATAGGTTCATAAAAAACCACCCTTTTATAGGAGGAGACCCATCCTATAGTTTCATAGGATCACTCCCAACTTATTACCATTTTTTATATTAGATAGAAACTAATAATTTATAGTAGAAAAACTAAAACAGTATTTTATATGATAAGGATCAACCTAGAATTTTTTATATCAGTCCTAACCTCTTCTATATTATAGGTTATGAGAGACATAGTCTTCTAGGGGGACATACCAAACACACACTCTTATAAGATAGGTCCTTTCCTATAATTTTTTAAGTATTATGTGGAACCCCGTAATATAATGGTATATAAAAAACTATGTCCTCTATGAATATAGACCAAACCCAAACACAACTTTCAATAGGGTAGTATAACCCCATGTAAGATGTACTAAATTGGACAATGTAGACCAAAGAGTTATATTAAAATGAATGTATAAAATAGATTAACCTAGTTAGTGGTCATTAATAGAGATTCTGGCATTTGTATCAGGAAATGATCAGGCTTGTCTAAATGTTGAAGTAGAGAAGTTCAATAAAATAAACATTTACTTCATTAACCAGTTGAACAAAGATGTTCCATGAACCAATTCCGAACTACGTTTCACTTATGAGATAAAATAAAAAAAACTCTTCTGTCTTCACTACATGATTTTTTCTTTTTAATCACAAAAATAGAAACAACTATTTTATCCACTTAAATAAAATGAATCTCCTTTGTAAATTATAATTATAAAATCCACACATGGAGGAGGATCATAATAATAATTTTTAAATGAATATCATATTACAATCAAATAATAATTACATCACTAAAAAATTAATATAATAGTAAATATATCCATAAATTTAGATAATACATTACGTGGAATACTACAATAATTTATTTGAGTGTATGTTTCCATTTTACAATAAAATTTACTACTAACTTTAAATTTTTGTTATAAAAAAAGATTCCAACAAAGATAAGAAGATAGTAATGCTGAGAAAGAAACACAAATGATTAGGAAAGCCTAAAATAATGTAGACCTAGAGCATCTACTTCTACTAGATTCACTCCCTCACCCATAAAAGAGTTATTACTAGGATAAAAAGAGATCCTCTATCGATGTTATGCCTTTGAAGAAAGAAATTATGTGACCTTATTTACTTATCTTCATGTTTTCTGAACATTTATAATATCGTTAATAATATCATTACACCTTAATATGATGTATGAGATCGAACAAATAATATTACCTTTTTCTAAGAAGATAGAAGTATAGGGTCATACAGTCCGTTTCTACCTCTTCTAGAATTAAGACCCTTGATCATCACCATTTCCTATGATTAAATAGAGTCAGTAGATCTGAAAACTGTTGTGAACAAAAAAATGACTTCCACAACTGGTACAACATTTTATCTTTTAGTGTTTCCTGAGAGATAAACTTACCCAAAAAAATCAATCTGAGAATTGGGGCTTCCCCACATTTTATGATAAGGAAATACATATCCACCAACAAATTTTTGGTGTTGTTAAAAATAAATATTCTTGTGAAATTTTTGACATCGACCTAGGTAGTATTATACACCTTCTGGAAGTACCAGCATCTTGTTAAGATAAAAAGACCTCTGTATTTTTTTCACTACTTCCTCAGCTCCAGCACCATGGAACTATTAGCACAAGAATGAACTTTGATCACGCTAGGTAGAGAATCCCATGAAAAAGCAAAATTTCTTCAACACTATATAGGCACGTTCCCCTTCAAAGAATAGATGATCAGAAATATCCTCTCTTCAGTTCCTACATCACAAGAACCTGGAAAATGTACTAATTCTTAATAGTTTGATATTGTCATCCTTTGGAAGGTCTCTTTTCTAGATATTCTATAGAATGAAGTTAAATATTACCAGGGTTTCATTACACCACATCATCTCACCCCACTATTATTCAATATCTCATTTTATCAACACCCTCTTAAAATCCCTCATTAGGAATCCTCTTGATGAAGATTCTATGAAAACAAACCTATCTAGATAATTGCTTATCTCAATGATTTTTAAAATATTCTGATGTTCCTTATCTAAAGTCACATTGGAAAAGTTTTGGTACCTACTCGCATCACTTAATGAAATTTTCAGAACCATGAAGTCAAGTAATATAATATTGGATCTAGCCAATTTGTGATGCCAAAATGAAATTTCCTCTTTTCCCACTATCCATTAGATATGATTATAGAGAGTCTTGATATGAAGGTGTATAATCATCCATAAATAATAGGAACCACCTATTTCTATAGCTGTGTAACCACTTAGTTTATTTTCCATTAACCTACCCCATTGGGTATTCTCCTCAATGACTTCCCATTTCAATTTCACATAGATACAATGGAGTATATCCAAGATATTTTTCACATTAATACCTCCCTCTCTCACAATCTGAGACATCCTTCTCCAGGAGTACCAATGATGTTTTCCTTCCAAATGATCATTCCATATGAATTTTTATAGGATAATTTCAATGTGGGATATTTCTTTTTTTTACTTTTTTAGACTAAAGGGAATGGACAGGAATTAATAAAATAACACTATTAACCACGGTAATTATACCACCAAGTTAGAGGTATCTTCTATTTCAATTCATAATCCTTCCAATGATCTAATAATTTTTTATTTCAAAGTGAAGAACACATGACCTAAATGATGATATATAGGGACCAATTTAATCCATGGGGAAGGTTTTCCTCTATATATCATGGTCATTAATAACCAAATTATTTCTCATGCTCGAGCATCTATTAGAGATATAGAATCTTTTTTTGTTCGGTTGATAATCTTCCCACTCCATTTTCAATATTCATCACAAATTTTATTAAATCCCCAAAACTAATCTCTTTATATAATAAGAATAAAATGATGGTATCATAAAAAAACATGAGGTTATATATGGTACACAAGTGTTGTATACACTGATAACAAATTACCTCCTTCTAAATAATATATCTGTTGATGAGTCGGCTAAGGAAATCATGGGTAATGATGAATATAGTTAGAGAAAGGGGATCAAAATAAATTATCCATTGAATAAGTTTTAAGAAGTAATATCTCCCACTAAGAAGTAGATCGAGTGTGGTGATGATCTAAAACACCTAAAGATGATGTTAGTGTCCTCAGAAGAGAATGTCATTTTATCTAGTACCTTGGTGATAAAATTCCACTCCAACCAGTCATAGGATTTATCCATATCCAATTTGATTTACTTTTTTAAGACAAGAACCATTTGGTTAATGTCACTAATCATTTCATGGGACAAGTATATTACCCTTTGAATCATCCCCTTAACAAATCCTCATTATCGATCCGATATCTATCGTAGAAGATATGATCATAGTATTTTTCTTAAAACTCAGACAATTACATTATATGATAAATTACACATGCTAATTAGTGGGTAGTGAAGGAGAGATGAGGGATCATTGATCTTGGGGATCAACATAAGCATGGTAGTACATGCCACATGGGGAAGGCCTCCCCATATAAAGAAATACTACACTATATTCACCACATCTATTTTAAACAAAGTCCATAAGGCCTTATTAAAGGAACCTAGGAATCTATCTTATCCCAAGTCACTCTCTAGATGGATATCTCTCACTCCTTCATAAATATATTATTATTTAAACTATATTCAAAGAAGGTGTTATAAAAGGATGAAACCACTTTAGGAACCACATCCCTAAGGTCTTCAAAACTGATGGGTATATCCACCTTACATTCATGTATTAAGACCTGAATGCATCGATCAAAATGGGACTTTTACAAGTGGTTAACCATACCTATTTTATTTTAGAAGGTACTATCATCCATTCTTATTTTAGTTATGATGATGAACCTCTTCTCTCTGATAAAGGAATGAAAAATGAGGTGTTTCTAACACCCACATAAGGCCATCTATCCTTGGATTTCTCATGTGCCACCCAATTATGTCTTGGAAGAAGATATGTTAGAATGATTTTTCACTAAAAAGAAGACTAAACACACTATCATCCCAATATCTTTCCAAACTGGTCTCTAGATGCTCAATGTACTTTTTAGTTTCAATATTAGATCATGATAAATCTAATGTGAATCATATTTAATACATCATTGAACAACATAAAACTATTTCATAGTGATTCAATAATATTAATAAATAATTTTAGAAAAAATAAAACATTAAAAATATTCATAATAAACTCCTAGAAAATTGAAATACAAAATATATGGATAACCGAGCATTTTTATGGTTTTTATAAAACCCTGTAGAAGCTATAATAACTATATAGTAAATTTCAAATAAATGATTTACAGGTATAATTTCCCCCCCATGTATCCAAATATCACTAGGTATGAAAATCGACATAAATGAATTCACACAGGTGAATGTATTATAAGAAAGTTTATATAAGGAAATATACATAACTGGTTTATAGAAGGGAATTTATGAAGCCATTTCAGATCAGAAGATTTTCATAACTATTTATCACTGGATATTTAATTAATTAATATAGGAAATATTTTCACATAGCTTAATATCCATGTATTGGTTTTCCACATAAGTGAGTTTACCATGTAGCTAGATTCACTTAATTAATTCTAGAATTTGAAAAAATAGATTTTCTTATCAAATTTTTGACCCAAAACAAACCTTCAAAATGGTAGAATTATATTTGGATCCAGTTTAATTAGTTTTATGTAATTTAAATATATTTATAAAGGATTAATAATCAAAACAACTGTAGTTATATGGCCTATGTTATCATATAAATATAACAAAAAAAATTCTAAAACACTATATATTTTTTAATGAAAATGTTTAGTGATTTGTAACCCAATTTAAGACATTATAGAGATCGATGCTTTGGGTCCACTTTTTTTAAAAGGTGGAGGCATGTTTGATGTCTCCCATGATTATTCTGAGCTTATATTTGGCTTTACTTAGATACAGTATAAGGTAAGGATATATTATTGGTTTTTATTTATTACAACATCTTTAATGTAACTATGACACACATGATCTCAGACTTTCTCTAATGGTCTTTAACTTGAATATACGAAAGAACTATATTATTAAAGATGATTTTTTGGTCTTCATAGATCATAATAGCCTACAATTAATCATCAATATATGTGACTTGAATCATCATTATCTACAATGATATGAGTTATTAAGAAAATATGAATTTAAGATCTACTATACACTAGATAGATTAAATGGGGAAGTTTTTGTGATAACCACATTGTCACATGGTGATACTACTTGAGACTCTAGAGATGCAAGGAAGATGATAAATGATGTTGGTGGTTTTCATCCTGATATGGGAATAGTAAGTGGTGGAGATTGTTTTTACCATATGAAAGCGCATTATTCCATAGTGTTATAGGTATATGGATCCTAGTTGGGAGATCTCGAGGATAATTATTGGATGTATTATGTCATATATTTGTACTAATATGATTGACGGTATTACGATGATCAACATTATATGTTCTTATGGGAGAGACTCTTTGTTTAATTAGTGGAATAAGATGTGGTTCCATATAAGTTATATATATATATATATTTATATATATCCATAATGGTTTATTATTCTTTAAGGAATTATTTTTGGTTATTTGGTATAAAGATATTAGTTATATAGTTTATATCTTAGTGTTTTATCTATTATAGGGTAAATGATGATAATAATGGTCTTATTATTTTCCTGTAGTAATTTTATGTTCCACGGTGGATATGGGAGTAAATTTAAATGGATTTAATTACTAGTTTTCCTTGAGATTTTGGATGATGTGATGCCATGTAGGTGATATTTGATTGATTAATGAAGTTGGATCATCTATTAGAGGTATATGATTCAAACACCATATGTTATTTTTTTTGAGTTTTTATATAGATTATACTATACAATATTATGGATTAAAAAGAATGATCATATCTAATTGTGATCCTCATTATCCCTCATGAGTATGTAAGAGTCACTAACATGATTTTGGATCTGATTAATTCCTTATCAATATGTTTTTTCCTTAGATAAATTATGATATTGAGTAGACTATCTAGAAACTTAAGGGAATATTACAAGCACGGGCCATTAAATTTTGTGCTTTATAGACATATCACCAAACTTTTATTGAGTTTTCAAATAAAAATTTGAATCATTAATAAATTTAAATTAATCCACTTAATAAATTATATTAGTTATCTTAAATATAATTATTTTTTCAAATAGATTCTAAAGATTTTGTGATTATTAGAATATATTTCTTATTAAGCATGGTGAAGAAGGTGTAGGTGATTCATGAGTTAATGAAGGATACCCATAACTATAAATCATTATTATATTTATGAGAGAAGGATACTTCAATTTTCTAAGGTTTTTGATCATATGATTCAAGGGGTTTTCCCGTCTATACTATTCCATTCTTCCAAATTTATAATATTATTATCCTATTAACTACTATAATTGTGGAAAGGAATGAATATCCACAAGAAACATGGGGTCTAGATCACCAAATTTAATATCATCCAAAAAGTTCAAAACATACATATATATGGAGTATTTATTTTTTTATTTTTTATTTAACACAAAAAATTAAAATAACTAATGACACATAAAAACTAAAATTTAATGATAATGAACCAATTAAGTCAAAAAGTTTTCTCAATTGTTGTAACTTTGTAACGAAAATTAATATACATATCATTAAAATAATTTTCAATGATTCAAAAATTATTTCTCTCACTATCACCAATTCCAAAATTTTATTCTTTTTAGAAGATTATTTTGTTCTCTAAATTTATTTATTTTTTTTCTCTATTGTTATAAAAAAATTAAAAAATGAATTTAACTGGAAAATTCCTGTAAAGAAATGAAAAGTGTTATTTCTCAAAAATCCAACACACATATGTGTTCCAAAGATAGATATAAAAACTAAATTATTCACCATTATGCCAAATTAATAGAATTACATTAGTTAGATTTAATTTTTGGAAAATAATTTCAGTAAAAATTTAATTAATGAAATAAAAATATAATTATAAATTAATTAAATTAGAAAATTAATAATAAAATAATACAATAAAATAGAATGCATAGAAATTCCCTTATTTTTTCAAAATAATGCAATAATAAATAGTTATCTCAACATGATTAACAGATTTTAAAATTATAATCAAAAATAATAATCCATGAAAAATGTAATCACATTACCAAAATTAATTCATGCCAATTTGTAATCCCACCTTATGAAGAAACATATTTTCCATTGGTCTCTAAAACACAAATTTGAATTAACATGCATGTAATCGACACAATAAAAAAACCAAAAAATGTAAAAAATTAGATCCAATATGCAATGAAATACTTAAATTATCATCATATAACTGAAAAACCGTAGAACATGAAAGTGAAACTGACAATGAACAATAAGAATGATTATTGTGAATTCTCATCATGATCATCATTTACATGAATAAAAAAATTTAACCACTACACAAAAATAATCTATTTACATTATTAAGACAACAAACGTAACCAATTTTCTATTTTGGTTCCATGAATATGATTCATTATGGTTTGGGTTCACAGGTTTGAGTAAGTAAGGTGACTAAGATAAGTCTCTTCATAGAGGAGGTAGATATTATGATCTATTGATGGATGTAAATTCGTGGGATTAACTTTAGTATTGTTTTAGTTGAACACATTTAAATTTTAATAAAATTGATCCAATATAATAGTTTGTTCTAGTGGGAGGAGGGTGAAGAAGATTCACTACAAGGGTTGTTGTATAGATCTGGTGCCGATGATGAAGATAGTGTATGGAGGTATAGTGTTTTATAAAGAGTGTAGAATTGTGTTGGTTTTGGTGGTTTTTTCGATGGCCTCAAATAATGAATTTTGGATATAGGAGTTTGTATGAATGGGGAAGTATTGGCGGGGATTGAAACAACCCATGTCATTATAGGATGGTGAAAAATTGTAAACTTTTAATTTTTTTTATTTTAAACTAAGAGATGTTTCATGAATTGGGATTCAGAACATGATACTGAGAGTTATAATTCCTCTTTTATATTATTATAGATCTTATTGGGGTGATGGAAGATTTTTCTAGTTCTCAAAGGAGCTTCTTATGTCTGTTAATGTTTCCATGATTTAATTTTATACTGCAGATTTATTGTCTTTTCATATAAATTGAGAGTTACATCATGATGATTGGCCTATTGAGGCATGCATATTTGGAATTAATAGGTCACAACCTAACCAGTCAGTGTCATTATATTGAAAAATCATTTTTAGGTAATTCTCTATGGAATGTACTTTTATATATGGGAATCAAGTTATGATCTTGGTGTCATACCATGAAAGAAACTAATATTTATATTTCTATCAATTAATAACTATTATTCAAGTGGGACATGTTATTATTAAGGGTGTTGTACTAGGGTTATGACCCTTATATATTAGAAGGTGGAAAATTATTTTCCACTTGTGTTTGATGTGATATTACCCTTATGTTTTCATTGTGATTTTTATAATGGGGACTTGTCATACAATGAAACGTTTGGGTCAAAAAAAGACCAGAGTTATATTATTCTATTAGGGAAAGGCCATGTTGAGGAGCCTGGATATTATGAGGCATCATAGTTTATATAGTGAAGTAATGTATTTGGAATGGGAGGACACATTGTGGATAGTAGGGACTCGGGCTTTATGTTCTTCTTGAATGGGTTGTGTCATTCCATGACCAGCAAGGTCACACCATGTGGGATTAAGCTATGGATATTTAGTTTCAGAGATGGTAGGTAAGTCATGCCAAGATATAAAGGTCAATGTTATGAAGATTACCATTCCTAATTTATATAATAATATTACACTCATAAATTTATGGTTGGATCCCTTCGTGATTTAGGTCATGTGAGACTTTAGTGAGGGAAATTTCAACTAGATATCTCCCTCACTTTATTAATTTACATTATCCTTGGTGATAGGTGACTCTTGGATTTTACCATGTTGAATCTAGGAATTATTATTCCCTTTTTCCTATTTTATCCTTCCTCTAATTAGAAACCTATTTTAGTTTCTGGGCCAAGGGATTCAATGAAAATTTAACTAACACATATTTTATATCATCCAAAACAATGGGAAATTTTCTCATTGTGAATAGTGTGTTTTTCAATGGTATTAATGCAAGTCATATTTCACCATTTTCTTAAGATATGTTATATACCTTATTTATTGAGTGTTTTTTTATGTTGGTTTCATTGTAAATCAATTATGGTGAATTATTTGGGTATGTTAGGAGTATTAGGTCCAGGTGAATGTTGAGGGTGACATATACCCCATTTCACATGGTTTCAAAACTATTAATCCACCAAGTGATTTTATAAGAAATTATTATATGTTTAGTTAAATTAAATAATAAATCATAATGTGTAAAAATTAATTATTATTGGTTGTTTTATCTTGACATAGGATCTTGGGTGTTAGTATGAGAATGTATGGGGTATGTTTGTGCTTATGAAAGGATGTGTTGAGTATGATAAGGATGATAACATTGAAGGAGGTTGGATCTACCAAAATATATCCCTAAGGGTTATTATTTTCTTATATTTCTTGTGATATAATTTATTCCCCCATGTGTTTCATTGACCTCAAATTTAAAATAAATTAATAGTTCCCCTTGAAAACTCACTAAATCAATGAAAGTGTCTTGGGTCATAGTGGTCCCTTGATCTCTTCCCTGATTCCTCGACTATTTATTGTATAGAGACTCATCATAAAATGGTTGTTATAAAATATATAAACTATATAGGGTTATAAAACCAATAATGAAATGTATCATACCTTGAGATAAGTTCTATTAGAACCCTCTTAATAGAGGAATGTGATGGTTTTGATATGGTTATCCTAAGGATATATCATTTGTTATATTTTTATATAGTTTAGGTATGGGAGGACCAACCTTATTAATTGTAGAAGTGAGATGGGATTTATTCCATCTCACTAGTATGTCACCTATGTTATATCACCTATATATTAAATTACACCATGTCAAAGGCCATGTTATACAAAGATACCTTATATAATAAATGATACCACTTTTCCCTTGAGAGGGGATTGAGATATAAGAACCCATTTGGGTATTTGGATCCTTTTTTGAATAAGGGTACAATAGTTGGAGATATATATAGTGTAGGATCAGAGGAGCATTATCAAATGAGGGCTCGTGAGAATATAGATTTGTATGAATTTTTTAATGGGTGTTGGTTGTTCTCTTAAGGGTAAAACCTAGGAAATATGAATTAGTTTGGGAAAGTGTACAACTCACATCGGTGGCAAGTGATAGGTAGTGTAACGCCCCGACCCTAGTTACCCAGAGATGGTGCATTATTGCATTACATTGGCATGATCACAAGAATGATCAAATCTTGAAAGACTGATTGGTTTAGTAGCCTTGGAAACACTAGATATATTCATAAAGTTTTACATTACATCATAAAGTAAAAAACAACTACAACAACATAGTCTACATATTCCACACTCATATCCCCACATAAAATCCCTGCAGGTCATTCATAACTTACTTCTTCACATCCTGGGAAAAATAAAACATAGAAAAGGGGTGAGCTCAAATGCCTAGTAAGGATAACAATATAGCAGAACATTCAAAAATAAGCATAAATATTTAAGGCAAAGCATTACTCAAACAAAAGCCTTTTAAACTTGAACTTCAACATAGTATGGCAAAAGTAAAATGAAATAATTCCATTTACTTGTTCACATGGATATTCTACTAATAGAATAATCACATGCAATATCAATAACCACTTTCATAATGTTGGAATTCATAATGCTAAACTTTAATTTCTTTGTCAAGGCCTCGTCCCAAGACCTTGGGGCTATCTGTAACCAGAACCCAACCCGGAGTGCCTCTAATAACCGGACACCAACCCGGAGTGCCTCTAATAACTAGAAACCAACCCGGAGTTCCTCTAATAACCGGAGACCAAACCGGAGTTCCTCTAATAACCGGAGACCAAACCGGAGGGCTTACTTTTACCGGTCCCCAACCCGGAACATACTTGTCTAACACATTCATCTGAATGAAAGGTTGAAATATAACATAAACATTCGGATTAAAAATAACTTATGAAATGTCAATACTTAAAAAAAACATGAGTGACATAATAATAGCTTATCCATAGTCAAAAATATCACAAAACATTTAATAAAATATGGGTGTTTTGTATCATAATAAACCAACTCCAAATAAGCTTAAAAGCCATCAAAGGATGTTGACATAGATGAAATCAAAATTCTTTTTAAAGAAATATCTCTGTTTATTTTGAAATCATTTAAGATCCATATAAAATAAAACATTTTCTTTAAAAATATTCTTATAATCTTTTAAGGGAAGCTTTGACGATTTTATAATGGCGGTAAATAGCCGCACCCACCGTATAAGTTAAAAAAACATTCTTACCTTAAATTTGTCGAAAAGGTTAAAAGTGCCTTGTTTGGAAAATGACGGAAAGATTCCTTTAGAAACACATAAGGGTATAAATGACTTTAACCCATATTCTTGTAAATAGTAAAAATGTATTGAAATACATTATTAAGAAACATGGATGTGGATGATAAAGAGATCCCAGTAGATTATTACGTATAAACAACCTCGGATAATGAAGAGATTGTGAAATAACCATTACCAATTTGGTAACATATGAAACATACAACCCATGAAAGAGGTATCATACAATGAATATGTAAATACACATAAATTAGAGTGTATTACACAAAGAATATAATTATGGGCAGTACATACACCACACAAAAGGTGATGTTGGCAATATGACATGAATCTCACGGGAATAAGGAGTGAGATGAAAACCCCTTACCTTGTACTTTTCCTTGGTTGGGGTAGGTTAACCTCCTGTATAATGGTGAAATAATTTTTATTAAATTATACAAGAATCATATACATTAATATGATATCATATATGATCTTTTAATATTGATTTGATAATAATATCTTAGTATTATCGTTGTTTCAGGTGTTAACTTGTTTTCTTTTATATGTTTTGTTACGTAAGCCATGTTTGTAATGGATAGGTTGTATATTATTCATATCCATAATTATATCAAGTCCTAAAACATCATTTTTAAATCATCAAATGATAATTATACTTTAATGGATACGATGGAGAATAAATCTCATCGCGTTCGTGGAGACGGTAGTCCGTACGTACGCACGAGCGACAATATCATTCTTTTGAAATAATATATAAATGGTTGTTATATCATATATACAGAATCATTAACATGTTATATTTATTATTTACATGAGTTACATATCATTGTTATACCCATCCAAATAATAATATATTGAATAACAATTACACCACGACATGGAGACGGTAAGCCGTACGTACGCACCTATGGTGACATGTTATTCAAAGGGTGGATAGAATACTGAATAATGTTGTACCATATTTATAATAACATCACAGTATATATATGATACTGGAGTTATTATTTTAGAATGGTAATAACAAAGGAATAAGAAGTGGAAGAAGAAAGGAACTTGGAAAAGGGTGGTGAAATCATTACCTCTTCTTCGGGTTCTTCCTTTTGATTTGATCAAAAGGGCTCCTTAGGATGACTTTATGATCAAACTAAGGCCTCTAGGTTGTAGTGAGGGAAGTTGGTAGAGTATTTGGGAAGATTTTTACCGAACCAAAAGGTTTTGAAGGTGTGAAGAAATGAGAAGGAGGAGTGCCCTTTTATAAGAGGGGTGAGGGGCACCTTTGGAAAAGCTAGAAATATTAGTTTATAATAAATTCATATTCGGTTTCTAATGGCTCCAAAGTTGATTATTTAAATTTTAAGGTGGGTATGGGTCGAAAAAAAACTCAACCAATATAATTTAGACAGTTTTGGGTACTTATATTAACCTTATCTTTAAGTATTAACTCTAAGTTAATTAGTTTCACTTTTACAATGTCTCTTTGTATTTTTATATAATATGGTTAATAAACTTATTATATACATCCAAGCGACCCCCATGTGGTCCATTAATGATGAACCTATCATGATATAAGTCTCTTGGCCGAACCTTAGATTTTTAGGAATTTAATATCAATTAATAATATAATATTTGTTTTAAGAACTCTTTTATGTCAATTTTGACACTATTCAATAGTTAATTTTTGTGAAACTCATAACAGATTGATTACTTCTAAAAAAGTCAATTAAATCAATAATAATATATCATATTATCCTAGAAAATTAGTTTAATTCATTAAAACTTCCATATTATATTTATTTGGGTATTTATAATATCAATTATTTTAATTTTTCACTATTATAGTAATTAATTCATCATCATTGTGTCATAGATAAATTAAATTATTTAATGTCTAAAAATTATAAATAAAATATCATTATGTAGGAAATCTTTTTATCTTTCTAATTAATATTTATAATCTAAAATCAAACATATATAACCCTATGTAAAAATTGTTTTTCTAAAAGATATATGCTTGTGTCATTTTTGTATTCATTTTAACTTAATTAAAATAAAGTGTCCCTATCACCTACAAGTGGCACCATGGGGTCCCAAAATCGACCCAAATATTCCTATGGTCGAACATGTATCAACAAATAAGACTAGGACACGTTTTAGGGTAATTTAGTATTATTATAATATTATTTTTTAACCCTTATTTACTGGATTTACCCTTAACCATGGTAAATAAAATATTTGCCGCAGTAATTATTCAAAATGTCTAAAAATAAAAGTTACCTATTTAAAAAATTTGAATATCATGATTCCAAATATGGAATCCATTTTTCTAAATTCAAATCACAGAAGTGGCAGAAATTAATTTAAAATTAATTCCCGCTGTCAAAACAAAAAGCGTGTTTTTAAGAGATAATAACTATCAAAAGATTGACACTTGTTTATGTTCGGTTTAATTGTAAAATTATGTCCAATGACCAAAATTATATTAAATGGTAAAAATATATTCTAAATATACTTTAAAACAACTCAAATTAATAATTTATCACTATTAATTATTTTGATTAAAAAAGTTGTTTTTAATTAAAATTTAGTACTTTTCACTATTCATCAAAATATGAAAGTTATCCGAAAAGTACTAAAATTTCACCTTAGGCTAAATTCGATACTACGAATCCAAAAATGATGTCCATTTTGAGAGATAAAATTTCTAAAATTTTAAAAGGTAGGTATTACTATTCATAACGGCTAGTTTGATTGGTTGTGGTGCGTTAGAATCTCGAAGTTGCGTACAATGCACGCCATTGCATTATTCAAAGGAAAGCGTACCATGGAAGCTTGGGATATTTCATTTTAAATTTTTTTGATGTCCCCATTTAGTCAAAAAGTTTAAAATATTGTATTTAAAAAGGTTTCACTATTAAAAGTTGATAAAAGTGCAATACTGAAAATGAATCTGTTCTTGCATTATGTCTAAGAAACTCATAATATGGATTCTAAAATTATAAGGATTATATAAAGTTTAAAATTTAGTTAATACTATTCATAACCTCTTTTGAATGGCTTTTTTTTGTTAAGTCATGGTGTGATTGAACTCGGTGTTGCGTGTAGTCTAAGTTATTGAATTATTTTGAAGAAATAACACACTATGAAATCTTGGGGTGTTACATTCTCCCCTCCTTCAATAAATTGCATCCTTACAATTTGAAATTGTTCTTCGAAAATAAAAGGTTGAAAATAGAAAATATATTTGTGGGAAAATCCACATCGGAAATTGGGTTACTAAAATTTAGTCTTAATACGAGGAAAAATGAAATGAAAGGGTCACCACCAAATTATGATCTCGATTAGGAAAACATTGGTGGCAATTAGAGAAATATAATTGGAGGAAAAACGTAAATATTTATAGGTAGTGATTGAGGTCATCAATCACAAACAAGTATAAAATTGAGGTCCTTAAACTCATCAATCTATGGTGATTTGAAATACCATCGGTTCAACAAAACATAGGGTATTGGGATAACACAATTTTGACGTTTCAAAATATCTTAGTTGAAATCCCACATCGAAAAATTAATTAATGAGGCCTCTATTTAAAATAAAGAGTGGAAAGTATGAATATTACTGAAAATAACACATACTAGGGTCCATATAGGAAAATATGGATAGGGAAGAGAAATCTAACCATCAATTATCTGATGGAGAGTGGTAGAGAACATGGATATGAAAAGGCCAACAATCCCAAAGCCATAAATTAGTGATGATTTAAGGTACCATCTAGGACAACATTTTTGTTCTAAGTTCCTTTTATTAATGTTGAGGAATTTATTTATGAGATTGGCTAAGATCATAAGGATATATACTTACTTTATAATTAGAGTTTTATCCATTAATAAATTTCTACCACAAACTCATCTTTCACTCTAAAAGATTATAGAACATAAAAAAATTTCTATTTATACTATTCGTACAGGGTTCCAAAATAAATGAATTTATAATTCATCTACCAGATCTTTTTTTAAAAAAACTACATTATTTAATCCAGGACATCTCGTGGGCCAGTGGTAGGTGATACCCCCTTGTCGCCCTTCGGTTGCGGGTTCAAGTCTCGCGGCCTTGCCGGACGCGACGGGTTGCCGCCCGACCTCTGGGTTGTCCTTTTATGGCAATCCAAAATAATCCAAACTAGAACTATCCAAAATACTTCTATCCAAACTCACAGTCCTACATTTATAAGGAAGATAAACATAATGTAGATCCTTTTTACCCCGTAATAGCATATGAATACCTTCATCATGTATTCTTTTAATACACTGAAACATCCTGAATTACCATATTCCTTATTGATTACATTCATGCTCCCTTATTCTATATAGAATGCTGGATATACTTCATCAATCCAAAAATGTTTTAAAACCCAATAATGATGGAATATACAAATCATTAATCAGTTTCAAGGTAGTCAAGAATATCCAATATAATTTATCCAAAACAATCATGTATTATTCCAAAATCACTACCTCGGTATCAGAACTATATTATGGTTTATCATTCTCTCAACCATATATTTTCCAAAAATTTATCCTGCTATTGAGTCACTTTTCTTTGTTCCACACAATCTCATGTCCTTAATGAAATAGTACTACAGTACAATCCATATATACTCCATAATTATTATAACAAGTACATTGTTGATACAACACTCAATTGACATAATCAACATAAGAACTCTAATCATTCCCCTTCATCTGTGGTAGAATCATAACTTGATTATTATCCAATAGCATCATTTGCGGCATAGTCTGATGATTGGGACATAGGTTCGCGTAGTGTCCAAACTCCTTGCAAATGAAGCATTGTACATTTGAAACCATTTTCTTACCCTTGCAGTCACGTACTTTGTGCCCTTTTCCTCCACACTTATAACAAACTCCCATTCCTTTCAGGAAAGTTCCAGGGTGTTTCTTTCCACAGTTATCACATATGGGAAAATTCTTCTGTTCCCTCTTCCCTTTATCCATCTTTCTCTCTTCCATCCTTTTCTTCTCTTGCTTCCCTTCAAAGCCATAGGACTCAGTAAACTCTTTACTTATCTTATCAACACATGATATTATTTCTTCTTATGATGATAATACATGCGAGAGTATTTCTCTTGTAAATTATGGCTTAAGACCATAAAATATATGATCCTTATTTCCCTTTGTATCATGTGCATTGCTAGAGTTCTCATTCCTTCTACTGGGCGCCATTTCTAAACAATGGCATACATTAGATTCGTTTATGAATAACAATACCTAATCCCAAACTTGTAAAACACATAACATAAATTAAATAGTTTATGGATATAATCCATAATCATAAAAATGTTTTCTTTGAGGAAGTATATACTCATAAACCCTTCATAATGATTTGTAAGGAAAATGAGAGTTATCCTAAGCATATCCCCCGGGAGTGTCGTAACCAAGAGTGCAGCAAGGCCCGTTGTCGTGCACCAGTTCCCGTTTGAGTCTAGCTCAAAGCGGTGTTTTCGGGTTTTACCCCTAGGTACATCTGTGCCAGAGCCGCTTCTACCTGCTCGTATCCAGACAGAGATGTATTGCTCGAAAAACTCACAAAATCCCTACAATACCAAAATTCTAGGAAGTTCTTCTATACTAATTCTCAAAATTCATCTTAAATCTATATGCTCTAATCAGAGTTTATCTAAATCTAGCTTCCAAGGTTTTTACTAAACTTTCTCTGATACCAACAGTAACGCCCCGACCCTAGTTACCCAGAGTCGGTGCATTATTACATTACATTGGCATGATCACAAGAAAGATCAAATCTCGAAAGACCGATTGGTTTAGTAGCCTTGGAAACACTAGATATATTCATAAAGTTTTACATTACATCATAAAGTGAAAAACTACTACAAAAACATAGTCTCCATATTCCACACTCATATCCCCGCATAAAATCCCTGCAGGTCATTCATAACTTACTTCTTCACATCCTGGGAAAAATAAAACATAGAAAAGGGGTGAGCTCAAATGCCCAGTAAGGATAACAATATAGCGGATCATTAAAAAATAAGCATAAATATTTAAGGCAATGCATTACTAAAACAAAAGCCTTTTAAACTTGAACTTCAACATAATATGGCAAAAGTAAAATGAAATAATGCCATTTACTTGTTCACATGGATATTATAATAATCGAATAATCACATGAAATATCAATAACCACTTTCATAATGTTGGAATTCATAATTCTAAACTTTAATTTCTTTGTCAAGGCCTCGTCCCAAGACCTTGGGGCTATCTGTAACCGGAACCCAACCCGGAGTGCCTCTAATAACCGGACACCAACCCGGAGTGCCTCTAATAACCGGACACCAACCCGGAGTTCCTCTAATAACCGGAGACCAAACCGGAGTTCCTCTAATAACCGGAGACCAAACCGGAGGGCTTACTTTTACCGGTCCCCAACCCAGAACATACTTGTCTAACACATTCATCTGAATGAAAGGTTGAAATATAACATAAAAATTCGGATTAAAAATAACTTATGAAATGTCAATACTTAAAAAAAACATGAGTGACATAATAATAGATTATCCACAGTCAAAAATATCACAAAACATTTAATAAAACATGGATGTTTTGTATCATAATAAACCAACTCCAAATAAGCTTAAAAGCCATCAAAGGATGTTGACATAGATGAAATCAAAATTCTTTTTAAAGAAATATCTCTTTTTATTTTGAAATAATTTAAGATCCATATAAAATAAAACATTTTCTTTAAAAATATTCTTATAATCTTGTAAGGGAAGATTTGACGATTTTATAACGGTGGTAAATAGCCGCACCCTCCGTATAAGTTAAAAAAAACATTCTTACCTTAAATTTTTCGAAATGGTTAAAAGTGCCGTGTTTGGAAAACGACGGAAATATTCCTTTCGAAACACATAAGGGTATAAATGAATTTAACCCATATTCTTGTAAATAGTAAAAATGTTTTGAAATACATTATTAAGAAACATGGATGTGGATGATAAAGAGATCCCAGTAGATTATTATGTATAAACAACCTCGGATAATGAAGAGATTGTGAAATAACCATTACCAATTTTGTAACTTATGAAACATACAACCCATGAAAGAGGTATCATACAATGAATATGTAAATACACATAAATTAGATTGTATTACACAAAGAATATAATTATGGGCAGTACATACACCACACAAAAGGTGATGGTGGCAATATGCCAGAATCTCACAGGAATAAGAAGTGAGATGAAAACCCCTTACCTTGTACTTTTCCTTGGTTGGGGTAGGTTAACCTCCTGTATAATGGTGAAATAATTGTTATTAAATTATACAAGAATCATATACATTAATATGATATCATATATGATCTTTTAATATTGATTTGATAATAATATCTTAGTATTATCGTTGTTTCGGGTGTTAACTTACTTGTTTTCTTTTATATGTTTTGTTACATAAGCCATGTTTGTAATGGATAGGTTGTTTATTATTCATATCCAGAATGATATCAAGTCCTAAAACATCATTTTTAAATCATCAAATGTTAATTATACTTTAATGGATACGATGGAGAATGAATCTCATCGTGTTCGTGGAGACGGTAGTCCGTACGTACGCACGAGCGACAATATCATTCTTTTGAAATAATATATAAATGGTTGTTATATCATATATACAGAATCATTAACATGTTATATTTATTATTTACATGAGTTACATATCATTATTATACCCATCCAAATAATAATATATTGAATAACAATTACACCACGACGTGGAGACGGTAAGCCGTACGTACGCACGTATGGTGACATGTTATTCAATGGGTGGATAGAATACTGAATATTGTTGTACCATATTTATAATAACATCATATTATATATATGATACTGGATTTATTATTTTAGAATGGTAATAAAAAAGGAAGAATAAGTGGAAGAAGAAAGGAACTTGGAAAAGGGTGGTGAAATCATTACCTCTTCTTCGGGTTCTTCCTTTTGATTTGATCAAAAGGGATCCTTAGGTTGGCTTTCTGATCAAACTAAGGCCTCTAGGTTGTAGTGAGGGAAGTTGGGATAGTATTTGGGCAGAGTTTTTACGAACCAAAAGGTTTTGAAGGTGTGAAGAAATGAGAAGGAGGAGTGCCCTTTTATAAGAGGGGTGAGGGGCACCTTTGGAAAAGCTAGAAATATTAGTTTATAATAAATTCATATTCGGTTTCTAATGGCTCAAAAGTTATTTATTTAAATGTTAAGGTGGGGATGGGTCGAAAACAACTCAACCAATATAATTTAGACAGTTTTGGGTACTTATATTAACCTTATCTTTAAGTATTACTCTAAGTTAATTAGTTTCACTTTTACAATGTCTCTTTGTATTTTTATATAATATGGTTAATAAACTTACTATATACTTCCAAGCGACCCCCCAAGTGGTCCATTAATGATGAAAATATCATGATATAAGTCTCTTGTCCGAACCTTAGATTTTTAGGAATTTAATATCAATTAATAATATAATATTTGTTTTAAGAACTCTTTTATGTCAATTTTGACACTATTCAATAGTTGATTTTTGTGAAACTCATAACAGATTGATTACTTCGAAAAAAGTCAATTAAATCAATAATAATATATCATATTATCCTATAAAATTAGTTTAATTCATTAAAAGTTCCATATTATATTTATTTGGGTATTTATAATATCAATTATTTTAATTTTTCACTATTATAGTAATTAATTCATCATCATTGTGTCATAGATAAATTAAATTATTTAATGTCTAAAAATTATAAATAAAATATCATTATGTAGGAAATCATTTTATCTTTCTAATTAATATTTATAATCTAAAATTAAACATATATAACCCTATTAAAAATTGTTTTGCTAAAAGATATATGCTTGTGTCATTTTTGTATTCATTTTAACTTAATTAAAATAAAGTGTCCCTATCACCTACAAGTGGCACCATGGGGTCCCAAAATCGACCCAAAGATGCCTATGGTCAAACATGTATCAACCAATAAGTCTAGGAAACGTTTTAGGGTAATTTAGTATTATTATAATATTATTTTTTAACCCTTATTTACTGGATTTTCCCTTAACCATGGTAAATAAAATATTTACCGTAGTAATTATTCAAAATGTCTAAAAATAAAAGTTACCTATTTACACAATTTGAACATCCTGATTCCAAATATGGAATCCATTTTTCTAAATTCAAAACACAGAAGTGGCAGAAATTAATTTAAAATTAATTCCCGCTGTCAAAACAAAAAGCGTGTTTTTAAGAGATAATAACTATCAAAAGATTGACACTTGTTTATGTTCGGTTTAATTGTAAAATTATGTCCAATGACCAACATTATATTAAATGGTAAAAATATATTATAAATATACTTTAAAACCACTCAAATTCATAATTTATCACTATTAATTATTTTGATTAAAAAAGTTGTTTTTAATTAAAATTTAGTAATTTTCACTATTCATCAAAATATGAAAGTTATTCAAAAAGTACTAAAATTTCACCTTAGGCTAAATTCGATACTCCGAATCCAAAAATGATGTCCATTTTGAGAGATAAAATTTCTAAAATTTTAAAAGGTAGGTATTACTATTCATAACGGCTAGTTTGATTGGTTGTGGTGTGTTAGAATCTCGAAGTTGCGTACAATGCACGCCATTGCATTATTCAAAGAAAAGCGTACCGTGGAAGCTTGGGATGTTTCATTTTAAATTTTTTTGATGTCCCAATTTAGTCAAAAAGTTTAAAATATTGTATTTACAAAGGTTTCACTATTAAAAGTTGATAAAAGTGAAATACTGAAAATGAATCTGTTCTTGCATTATGTCTAAGAAACTCATAATATGGATTCTAAAATTATAAGGATTATATAAAGTTTAAAATTTAGTTAATACAATTCATAACCTCTTTTGAATGGATTTTTTTTAAGTCATGGTGTGATTGAACTCGGTGTTGCGTGTAGTGCAAGTTATTGAATTATTTTGAAGAAATAACACACTATGAAATCTTGGGGTGTTACAGGTAGGTTGTTAAAGAGGGAGAGTATTCCCCCAGTCTATGAGATATGATATGTCATGGATGTATCCATTCTACCTGATGTAATATTTTATTCATCGGAGGGGCATCATTCCCTCTGGGTTCAAGTTATTGTCAGATGGGTATAATGGGGTAGGAATTATTCCAATTGAGTATTATATATTGATCGTATTATAGAGCAGGGGTTATTACACCTAATTGTTATATATTTATCATATTATGTAGTGGAAAAACATTTCTACCAATTGTTATATATTTATGATATTACTTGATCGGAAGTATCCCCCTTGATGATAATTTTTTTAGTGATATAGTGGGATGAGTGAATATCCCCTCGATGATTTTAAATATGTTTCTATTATCAAGCGAGGACCACATCCACCTAGTGATTAAATATATAATGGTGTAATCATGTTTCGAATGTATCCCACCAATGTCCATGATATATGATTCCATATTCTGGTGGTGCATATATCCCTCCAAAGATTATAATATATGATTTTAATACTGTGTGGAGTGTCTATAACCTTGATGAGTATGATATATCGTGATATACTGGGGGTGGTGTATCCCAAAAATTATTATATGTATATATTTGTATTAGTGTGATGGGTGTTAGGACCAATAGGGGCCTATATACCCTGAGAGGGGGGGTGAATCAGGGTATGGATATTCTTTTTCAAAGTTCTTTCTGCCCCACTAGATCTTGACCTCTTTGTTACAAGGGTCACTTTGTTTGCATTTGTGTGTTTACTGTGATCACTTGTCTCCTTTACCTGATGATGATGCTTTGAATGCAATGCAGGTAAGTAAGCAGGAAGACACAGAGATTTTTACTTGGTTCACCGCTAAGGGTTACGTCCAAGGAGCATACGCCGACAAGTAGCAGGTTCGTACCGAATTCCACTAGACTTCACTAGCTGTGGATTACAATGTTCGAGCTAGATCACTTCTATGCCCAGGATCACTGTCTATACAATGTTTAGGGTCAGCTCACTGCTTTCCCAAGGGTCACTCCCTGTCTCTCTCTCTCTGGCTCACTGCCGGTGGAGAGGATCACCTTCTTCCTCTTCTTAAACTCACTGCTCTTGGAAGGAATCCACTCACAGTTTATAGACCTGTAGGTATCTTCATTTCCATTAAGGAATGCATCTTTCTCTGTATGTAGATGCTCTGTTGAAGGTAAACTTTCACCCATAGATGAATACCCCTTTGCCACTATCCACTGGGAAAACTACCTTTGGAAAGACCTTCGCGAAGCACCCTACTTCACTAGGCTCCCAATTTCGCGAAGCTCAAACAAGCCTTCGCGAAGCTCCTGCCTTTTCGCGAAGCTCTCTCGTGAAGCTCCATCGCGAAGCACTCTCGTGATGCTCAAGACTTCACAAAGCAACGACCCTCACGAATCTTAGTAAGCCAATGCGGAGATTGCAGGTTTCGCGGAGCTACAATAGCTGCCGCGAAGCTCCTCTTTCGCGAAGCACACTGGCTCCGCGAACCACCTTTGCAAATCGAGAGCAAATGATTTTCTCTGAAAATTCTCTCTACTTCGCTCGAAGGGGTCGACCTCTATTTATAGGCGATACCACCAACCCTTGAACTTTCCGCGCGAAGTCAACGCCACGTCACCTCAAATCGTGAAGCTCCAAAGTTTCTGCCGGAATTCTGTCCAAATCGCGAAGCTCCACGGCAATCTTCCGTTCGCGGAGCTTGACGTAGTCACGAAGAATCACCGTCAACATATCTTTGAAACTTCACCGCGAAGCTCCCTCATGAAGCCCAACATTCCTTCGCGCCTTCGCCGCGAAGTTCACTCGCAAAGCCCTTCACCACCGCGATGCGCTTCAGCCTATGCCGTTCGCGAAGCTTGACGTAATCGCGAAGCATCACCGCCTCCATTCTTCTGGTCTTCGCGATTTCCAAACCATGCATCTTATCTTCGCGAAATTCATGCCATTGCCATATGAAATTATGCTCTTCATGGAAATCAACTTTTCGCGATGCTCACCAAACTCCAAATTTTGGACCCCATAAATTTGGCAAACACTGGGAAACTGCGCCACCATGTACTGCTCTTTTGTACCGCCTCCAGATCGTCGTTTCCTTTTTCATCGTTCTTTGTCAACATGGAATGTCAAAAACTTCTCGAGAACTCAACAATTATCCATGGAAACCTGCTTTGTCAACAAAAACAATCAACCCAAAAATACTTCAATGTTACCTTGAGGGATTTTTTCCTAACAATCTCCCCATTTGGGTTTGTTGACAACTCTTCACAACTCTTCTCAAAAAGATTTTCTGCACTTTGATACCTCACTGAGTCTTCTTCCATCCGCTACCACCATTCACCTCTTGCGATTCTGATAGCGTTCAAGGATTCACTTAACAAGTACTCTAAGCCCACATGAGCAATGCTCGGCGTGAGAAACAAGAGTAGTATGAAAAGTTCATCAATGAATCACTTCATGTCAGACCCCAATTGTTGATTCCACCCTGATACCAATTCTTAAATTGATACCATTTGTTGAACCACACTAATACCAATTGATGATAGCTGGACACCTTTTCACACCATTCCAACATCACTGTTCTGCTTTTATCACGATCCTCAGCTGTCGTGATATCTATGCTTTGATCGATCACTTATAGCATCGTCAGATTTAATACACTCCCCCTTTCTCATTGCTCCCCCTTTCTGGCTGCTCCACCTGTCAGCTTCTACCCGTATCAATTATGATTTATCAAATCTCCACACTGTCTCCCCCTTGAACAAACACCATTTTCTCCTCCTTTAACAAACACTTTTCTCCCCCTTTGTCAACGAACCCAACGGAAACTCCTTTGTAGTCTGTAACATAGTAGATAACACATATCAGCATATTAGGGAAAAACACATCATACCTCGGGGAGAGGAGGGGTCCCACATCCACACTATTTCATGTGCGGGGAGTCGACTGAACTCCCAAAGGCAGTCGATGTCTCTCAAATACTGCCTTGGGTAAGGCCTTTGTCAGGATGTCTGCAACCTGTAGTTCTGTAGGCACATACTCCAACTTCACGATCCCCTGCTCAACTTTCTTCTTGATAGAATGATACTTTATCTCAATGTAATTTGTCCTAGAGTGATGGACGGGATTTTTTCTGAGATTTATAGCACTTGAGTTATCGCACTAGATTCCGATCGGAGACTTCACTTCAACTCCCATATCTTCAAGCTGCTTCTTCATCCACAATAATTGTGTGCACGCTTGAGTGGCCGCAATATACTCAGCTTCTGCGGTGCTCAATGAAATGAAATATTTCTTCTTGCTTAGCCATGAAATACACAATCCACCAAGATAGAAAGCACCACCTGACGTTGATTTCCTATCATCCGCTGAACCGGCCCAGTCTACATCAGTATATTCCAATAACTCTGTCTGATATTTTTCATTGTATGTCAAGCTGAAGTCCATCGTTCCCTTGATATACCGAAGTATTCTTTTCACTGAGAGCATGTGACTTTCCTTGGGATTACTCTTATATATCTCTACTTGGCATGTGGCGAAAACAATATCAGGCTTTGGTGTGGTCATGTACAGCAAACTGCTGATAATCTGCCTGTTTTCAGTGAGATTAACTGCCCTGCCACTGTCATCTTTTGATGATTTCATCCGGGTAGAAACCGGAGTCTTCATATCCTTGGAATTTTCCATTCTAAATCATTCCAAAGCATCCTTGGCATATTTGGATTGAGAAATGAATGTGTCATTCCTGCCTTGTTTAATGCTGAAAACCAAGCTTTTCAAATACTGATATAGCCTTCAGTACAATGCTCTTGGTGCTTGTTTCAGCCCATATAACACCTTCTTCAGCCTGCAAACTTTGTTCTCATCCTCATGAATTAGAAAACCATCTGGCTGCTCAATATACACCTCTTCTTCCAGAAACCCATTTAGAAATGCAGTCTTTACATCCATCTGGAACTCTTTGAACTTTCTTTGCCCTGCAATGTCTAGGAATAATCTGATTGTTTTATGCCTTGAAATCGGGGAAAAAGTCTCATCACCATCTATTCCTTCTATCCGAGATCTCCTTTGCACATCAGTCGTGCTTTGTTCTGAATCAATGTGCCATATTCATTCATCTTGTCTTAATAGACTCATTTAGTCCTGATGACATTATTGTCTGATGGCCTCGAAACAATCTCCCACATCTGGTTCTTCTCAATCTAATCAAGCTCTTCATTCATAGCCCGAACCCAGTTTTCATTTCCAACTGCATCAGAAAAGAATTTCAGCTCAACCTGGGATATAAAAGATGTTTTCTGCAGTGATTCCATTCTCTTGTCTGAGCTAGAGCTGACAAATCACCAATGATATTATGCATGTCAATTTCAGATCATCTCTTTGACTATTGTGCAGATGAGGATTTTTCTTTTCTAAATCAGAATTAGTCACTTATGCTCCCCCTTTGTTGCTTTCCTCTTCATCACGTTTATCAGAAAATTTCTCACTGATTCATTGTTCATTGGAATCATTCCTTTCAGCAGCTTCTTGGTATCCTGAAAATAGTCAGCTGATACCATAATGTTAGATCAAATTAAATAATCATGAAATGCTTGATCATTGCTGCTTCTCCCATAGTACGTCTTATCTCAATAGACAACACCTGAGCTGGGTCATCCAATTATTTCCTTGACGGATCTGGCATCTGATTTTGTTATTAAATGCTCCCCCTGTGTTACACAACACTTCTATCTGGTAGGCCCAACAGTAGAGACCCATAACCATTCTTCTCCACGTGAACCATTTATACTAATATGGCACTCATCATCGAGCCATTAACCAAATCTCTAACCTACTGATTTGGAACTCGGTGTAGGAAACAAGAGACAAAGTTAACAACACAATCACATTCTATTGTGCTCTGTTGCTCCCTTTCTTCTTCAACTCTGGTACCTGATTTGAATCAATTGAAACTGTAGATCATATCACATATCCACTTCGCATCCTTAGATGCCACTTCCCCTTGGATTGTATCTCCCTAAAACCTGAAGCAGACGAATCATTAGTTAATAGCATTTATATACATAGGGATAGGGGATTTCATCCAGACTCCTAAAGATGAGGATTTCGGTTGATCCTGATGGGTCAACCCTTTGATTCTTTCTTGGAGGGAATCACACTCCTTTCTTGAATCCTCCAACTGCCTAGCCAACTTCAACTGTTCTGGCCATATGACTAGGCATTCATTGCCTACATTCTGAGCCTTTTTCTGATATGTAGATTTAGTAGGCTCGGCCTTTCTCACCGCTTGGGGTATAAACCCACTAGTACACATTTCCTTCTTTGAGGTTCCACCGAAATTCCATTTCCCTTGATTATTTCTATGAGAAGGAATCTCTTTTCTTTCGATCTTCCCTTGCTTCTTCCACCATTGCAAGGGTCTTCCTCTTTTCTCCACTGATTGTTGTGGCACACGACTTGCAAAATTTTTAATGCATTCTTGGTTTATCTGACTTTTATCAGATCTATGAGTCGCCACCCTATTTTTCATTAGCGGTGGGTCCTCCACTGAATGTACTTTCCCCTTACTAACAGCTGTAGTGTTTCCTCTCTTTTTCTTCCAGATATGGTCATGTTCTTTATTAGAGAGCGGTTGTGAGTGTGACAGAGATGGTGACTAATACACCTTTCGTTCAGCTCCATGTGATTCCCCTGAGGCTCTAAACCTGTTCTCCAACTTTCCACTTTGTCTCCCAGTGTACGATTTCTCATTATACACCACTGGTGTCGGGAATCTCCTTTCATGTTCCTTTCCCTTTCCTGCTTTCTTCTTATAGCAATGTCTTGACAAATTCCCATAATCCGAACATATAAAACATTTCCCATTAAAGGCATACCTCATTTCATCACTTCTCTGTCGAGATGTTGATGCACCATGAGATCCTCTTCTGATATTGGGCTCCTGTGCTTCCTGACACATACTCATTGTGTGTCCCTTTCTTCCACAGAAATAGCATCTGATGAATGTTTTCCTCAGAGAGACTCTCTTCTCTGATTTCTCATGACGCTTCTTCTTCTCAGATCTAGTAATGTTTCTATTTTCACAGCCTGATATGTATTCTTGTGCCTCTAGACAGAAGCTTGAAGTGTGGCCCTGAATCCCGCAGAAATAGCACATTTCATCACTTCTTATTGTAGCTATCCTCTTAGGCCTATCTCCTGCACCAACCTGATTTTTTCCATTTCTGGAGTTGTTCACAGCTCTCTTCTTATCATGCATGGGAGGTGATTCATCAAATCCAATACCAGATTTTCCAAAACTTGCTGGTCTTTGAGCTGAGAAAATATTCTGTTGTTTCTCTTCCGAAACAGCATATCTGATCTTCATTTTATCATCACTTGTCGAAGGATGATCAAATATTAAATGCAAGGCATCCTTCATTTTAGGCTTTCCTCTATCATTGGAACTCTCTAATTCCTTCTTAACTGATTCTAGCTCTTCTTATAACTTTTGAATCTCTGTCTCCCTTGATTCAAGTTGGACATCAAGTTCTCTCTTGAGAAGCTTCTCTCTTCTCATCTCATCTTCCAATTCACGTGTCAGATTTTCCACCATTGCACTTTGTTTCACTACTTTCAATTTTTCCTCAGAAACAGATTTAGAGACAGATTCATTCTCTTGTTGTAGGCTTCGATTCTTCGGAACTTCTTCAGAAAATTGTGCTACTAGATCATCATTTCTAGCTTTCAGATTATGAACATTATCTGACTTTTGATTCTCTTCATAATCATAAGCCTTTTTTTCCTTTCATTTTAGCCATCTTTTTTAGTTCTTCGACATGAGAGTCATTCTTCTCTGTTAGGTCAGTAAATATATCAATAAGCCTTTGATTTAAGCCTTTTAGCTTGTTGACCTCAATCTCCAATGCCTTGATATGGATATCTTTAGATTTGGCTTCTTCAGTGTTTCCAACATCACTTGGAATATTAGGTTCTTCGATGCTCTTGAATTGATCTTTCACTTTTCTATTCAAGCCATCAATATCCCTTTTCTGTTCTTCAATCTTAAGCTTAAACTCACTAACTGATTCTGAGTTCTCTGGTGCTGATAACTTGATTTTCTCAATTTTATTTATCAACTCAGACTTCTCTTCTTCCTGCTGCTGCATATAGAGTTTGGCATCGCGAACAACTTTGTTAGAATTCTTGGTTTTGTCTCTCCAAACATCTATCTCTTCAAGAGAAGCCTCTAACTTAGCTCGCATATCTATTATTCCTTCAATTTGCTTCTTCTGTTTCAGTATCACTCTGATGCTCATGTACTTTACTCATTCCAACATCATGATTGAGTGAATCAATCTTTTCCCTTTCTGATTCATCCAAGCCTTCCTTCAGCAAGCTGTTTGATTCCTTTAGTTGAATCACACATTTTCCATATACACTTCCACACTGAGGAGTACCACCTGACTTCTGCTTCTTCTTGGATGTTTTTCCCTTTGCCATGGCAGATTGAGATAAGAGCAGACTGATTCATTATCCACACAGATCGACTACACCAAGTTGGAGCAAACAAATCTGATAACAGCAACCTTCCCACTGATACCAATTGTTAGGACCAATAGGGGCCTATATACCCTGAGAGGGGGGGTGAATCAGGGTATGGATATTCTTTTTCAAAGTTCTTTCTGCCCCACTGGATCTTGACCTCTTTGTTACAAGGGTCACTTTGTTTGCATTTGTGTGTTTACTGTGATCACTTGTCTCCTTTACCTCATGATGATGCTTTGAATGCAATGCAGGGAAGTAAGAAGGCAGACACAGAGATTTTTACTTGGTTCACCGCTAAGGGCTACGTCTAAGGAGCATACGCCAAAAAGTTGCCGGTTCGTACCGAATTCCACTAGACTTCACTAGATGTGGATTACAATGTTCGGGCTAGATCACTTCTATGCCCAGGCTCACTGCCTATACAAAGTTTAGGGTCAGCTCACTGCTTTCCCAAGGGTCACTCCCTGTCTCTCTCTCTCTGGCTCACTGCCGGTGGAGAGGATCACCTTCTTCCTCTTCCAGAGCTCACTGCTCTTGGAAGGAATCCACTCATAGTTTATAGACCTGTAGGTCTCTTCATTTCCATTAAGGAATGCATCTTTCTCTGTATGTAGATGCTCTGTTGAAGTTAAACTTTCACCCGTAGATGAATACCCCTTTGCCACTATCCACTGGGCAAACTACCTTTGGAAAGACCTTCACGAAGCACCCTACTTCTCTAGGTTCTCAATTTCGCGAAGCTCAAACAAGCCTTCGCGAAGCTCCTGCCTTTTCGCGAAGCTCTCTCGCAAAGCTCCCTCGCGAAGCACTCTCGCGATGCTCAAGACATCGCAAAGCAACGACCCTCGCAAAGCTTAGTAAGCCAACGCGGAGCTTGCAGGTTTCGCGGAGCTACAATAGCCGCCGCGAAGCTCCTCTTTCGCGAAGCACACTGGCTCTGCGAACCACCTTCACAAATCGAGAGAAAATGATTTTCTCTGAAAATTCTCTCTACTTCACTCAAAGGGGTCGGCCTCTATTTATAGGCGATTCCACCAACCCTCGAACTTTCCGCGCGAAGTCAACGCTACATTACCTCAAATCGCGAAGCTCCAAAGTTTCTTCCAGAATTCTGTCCAAATCGCGAAGCTCCACGGCAATCTTCCATTCGCGGAGCTTGACGTAGTCGCGAAGAATCACCGTCAACATAACTTCGCGACTTTGCCGCGAAGCTACCTCGTGAAGCCCAACATTCCTTCGCGCCTTCTCCGCGAAGCTCACTCGCAAAGCCCTTCACCGCCGCAATGCGCTTCAGCCTCTGCCGTTCGCGAAGCTTTGCGTAATCGCGAAGCATCACCGCCTCCATTCTTCTGGTCTTCGCGATTTCCAAACCATGCATCTTATCTTCGCAAAATTCATGCCATTGCCATATGAAATTATGATCTTCATGGAAATCCACTTTTCGCGATGCTCACCAAACTCCAAATTTTGGACCCCAAAAATTTGGCAAACACTGGGAAACGGCACCACCTTGTACTGCTCTTTTGTACCGCCTCCAGATCGTCGTTTCCTTTTTCATCGTTCTTTGTCAACATGGAATGTCAACAACTTCTCGAGAACTCAACAATTATCCATGGAAACCTGCTTTGTCAACAAACACAATCAACCCAAAAATACTTCAATGTTACCTTGAGGGATTTTTTCCCAACAATGGGTGTGTATCCCCATGATGATTATGATATATATAGATATATCTTGTGAGGAACATATCCCCTAATGAGTTTTATATGTGGTGATATACAAGGTGGTCTCTTTTCCCCTGAGTGTGTGTGTATGTGAAATGAAATAGAGTATGATTATAATATAGGAGGGTTCTTATATGAACCTTTTCATCATTATGTTACATATTTTGAGATAATTGGTTCCATTTTAATAAGGTATAGTCAATCCAAATTGTATAATTAGATCCTAAGGATTGACGTTGATTTAATTTGTTATATTTTAGTTGTTTATTTTATTACTCTAAGTATATAAAATTTTATACACTATATTTTTTAGTTATATTAAGGAAAGTGATGGTGGTTTCCATCAATGTTTTACTCCCACCTTTCATGGGTGGGGTTTTAACTTTATTAGTCAACAATACCTTTTTATCATATCTGTAGGTAGTGTAGAGGAATGAAGTTAGATGTCTAAGTTGGATAGCTTGTATGGAGTTAGTTGATGGGACTATTTTGGGAGTTGAAAAAAGGTGGGGATTTTTTTTTAAATTTCATTTATTTAATTATATATATATATATGATATTACATAGAATATAATTTTTATTCATACCCAACTCATGTTATATTATGGTTAGTTCATATGTGAAGCATGTGGTTTATTATATAATTTGTGGTGTTGGTTATGATTTTTATTTATTCTCTTCAAAATTTTTATAAATGGTTTTATTTTTTTCTCATTGTTTTTCCTAATTTTATATAAGGGTATTTTCTCTCCATTAAAATACTATATAAATTTTCCACTATTAAATAACCTTTTTTATATATCGACACATGACAATGGTCAGAAAAGGCATTGATCTTTTTATAAAGAGTAAATTGGGATTAGGACATTACAAAGTGGTATAAAATTATTTTTTAAAATGTCTTAATCTTTTGGA
This sequence comes from Viscum album, assembly GCA_963277665.1. Lineage (NCBI taxonomy): Eukaryota > Viridiplantae > Streptophyta > Magnoliopsida > Santalales > Viscaceae > Viscum > Viscum album. The sequence goes on from OY728165.1 coordinate 449,079,819, forward strand.
TATAGTTTACAGAATATATGAATTTTTATAATTTTTAATGAATGCTATTCTATTAACCTCATCATCATAAGAAATATTTTATTTCCAAGTCACCATGAAGTTTATGTTGATGTTTTTTCTTTTCAATGATATAGTTTTGTTGATTTTTTTTCAAGATGATATTTGTATTTATTGGTTTATCAGTTATATTATCTTTTATTGATGAGAAATGTTATGTGAGTTCATATATCATATTTGGAAGATAGGTTCACATGAAATGCGTATTCTTGTGTGTGATTATGTCACTAGTTCATAAAAAGAAGAAAAAAAGTAAGAATATTAATGAGAAAATAGGTTTATTTACTTAAAGTTTCAATAACAAAATAAATGGTGTTTTCAAAAATATTTTCTTTTTAGAGTAACAATAAAAAAACTTCATGAGTATGAATATATCTAAAAACTATTTTTTTTATTTAATATGTTAACAATAACTTTTTTTTTATTTTTCAAAATAAATTATCAGTGGAATTTTACATAACTGATCCATATGAATATGATTTTTTCAATATATATTATTATTGGGTGATTCCATTTATATTATTGAAAATGTGACATTTATCCTTGAAGGATTAGTTTAGTACTTGTATTGTTGTAATGGAGAGATATACTAGAGTGAGTAGTTTATTATGTATGATATGAATGATATGTGTCTCTGAGAGAGAGATAAAACCATAGTGTGGGCTTCAGGGTGCATTATTTTATGAATTATATCTTATATTAGAGTATAGATAATTATCCACAATTTTATACCCTTAAGGGATGTGAATATAGAATATTTTAAAGAGTTGAGTAAAATTATGTTGTGACTCATGATATTAATGTGTCAGTGTAACGGTACAACAATGAAAGACTATACTATTTCCATTAGATATGATTTTTTATTCTTGAGGGTAACCTAAGGTAGGGTTTTTCAAAAAGTTTTGTTTTCCTATAAATAAATTAATCATGGGTAGATAATTACTATTTGAAATTTAAAAACAACAGGTGAAATTATGGGTCTGATATAGGTGTTGAAGATGTGTTTCATTTTGAATGAGAGTGCATAGTTAGTTCTTGGGTTATGATGGGTATTACAGTTTTAGGAGGCATGATCAAAAAATAAATTATGTTATCAATCCTAGGATTAATGTTACGTTACTAGATATTTCAAGAGTGGAATATTAAGGAATCATGGCACCAAATTTTATGTCTTCTCAGCATGGAGTGTGTGAAAAATTATTTTATATGTTGGTTTCAATTGAAATGTATCATAGAGTTTATTATTCTAAAAATGATTTGGGTAGGTACATGTTTTTTTAGGAATTGGATACCCATATGGTGGTTATAAAAAGGAAGATATAATTCCTTAATGATATGAAGTACTAATATATATAGTGATTTATGTATCAAGGTTGGGTTTTAAACGATATAATGAGTTGGAATACAAGTCCTACAAGATTGGTGATCGTAGATGGTCAGTTCTAGGATGGGCAGTATGGTTAGATGCCAATATTTTTCAAATGATTCAAGAGTGGTGGTTTTCCATGTGTTTTAGGATTTTCATGGGTAATATGTCTCATTCTTGTTATAATGGAATCATTAATCATGCATTTAGTTAGATGAGTTGAATATGTGAGTAGGATCATGGTTATTTATTAATGTATAGGTACCAGAATTTGATTAGTATCTTTATTTTATAATGAGAGGTGTTACCACAATTTTTAATAGTGAAATCTTGTATTGATTTGAGTATCATGTCATACTTGATCTAATATTGAACCTTGATAGGTGTTCTTAGGTACGAAATAAGTATGGAATGGGAGGATGTACATGCATATGATGATGAAGATTAATAGGTATTTCACATCAGGAGTGGTGTAAGGGAGGTTTTACACTGGGGAATGAACATTTAGATGTTATAGTATATGAAACTTGTTTTGGATGTATTTTTATTGATTCCAATGATGTTTTTCCTAGTAATTTGGGAATTAATGGTGATTTATGTTTCTCATTTTCTCTCAAGTATATGTGTGGTGGCCACATCCATTCATTACATATAGTAACAAATAAGAAATGTGTTATATTAATCAAGTTTCTAGTTTAGAATAGATATGATAAAGATACTCCTATGATGGGGAGAATTTAATTATTCATAGATGTATAAACCTCATGTTAGTGGGGTTATAGATATAGTATGACAAACTATAGGTGGTTGAAATGAAACTAGAACATTGGGGGGGGGGGGTAGGTGACTCAAGTTTTATTAAGATCCTTTTAGTTTACATGACTCAGGTGTTATTTAGATAAAAAATGATGATGTCCTCATAGAGGGAGTTTAGTAGATATTTTGGATGTTTTATCACCCAACCCTGGGGATACACTGATTTTTAGGTTTGGTGTTTGATGTGGGTGTTTAAGATTCAGTGATGACCTTGGAGTTAAAGCAATTTGATTTGGAGATGTAATGATGCATTGGTTGTCACCACTAGTGATTTTTTGGAAGTGTCTAATAGAGAAGGGTAAAGTGGTGTTATTTAATATATTTGACTATGATTAGGTGGAAACTATATCATTTTCATCATACTAAGTTTTATTTATGTGTTTCTTTGATCAAACAAATTCAGGAGGCTCCCATGATTTTGTTTAGTAGAGATAGTTTGGGTACACGGTTTGTTTGACCATAACCAACACGAGACATAGAATTGGGCCTGCCATCAAGGCTTGATGATTTAGATAATATATAAAAGATTCACTAGTAAAGTTGTTATGGTTGATAAATATTATAGTGGGGATTTTGTAATGACATACATCATTATATGTCAATTCAGATCAAGGGAAATTTTAATTTTTGCTTCTAGGCCAGAGGTTTTTTTAGATTAAAACTACATTGAGGTTGGGTGGTAACCATAAAAACCCAAAATAGAAACCAAAAAATAGGTTACAAACCAAAAAATCATGATCTATAATAATAAAACATGATCAAAAACTCAATATTGAAATAGAGAAATAAGGATACGCATGAGAAAACAATGGTTGGATGTATAATTTGACCGGTCTTAGACAAGAAGATGTTAAGAAACAACCTTTAACAAAAATCTCACCCACAATACCCTCTACGCACTTATGAGGGTTATAATATGATGATTTACCTCTGAGGTGTTAATGAATAAAAGTATAAAGTCATTCCATGAAACATGGGTTTCATGTTCAGGTGAACACTTTCACAGGTATCTCACTAAGGAAAGGACTCTTACGTATTGGAAACATGACATAACCCTAGTGTCATGCTGTAAATGACCCTTACATTTAATTTTTTAAAAATTAACACTTATTCATGATGGTCATGATGTAACTTGTGGTTTCATTCCATTGTGATTAACATTACATATTGGAATGTGGGAATGTTCAGGAATTTTACATATGGGGTTTGATTAACCTTACATTTATTCATATAATTTTCCATAAAGGAGGATCATCATTCCATGAAACCTATGGGTCACACTATGATGAGGGTTCAGGTGTTCTTTGAGATATGAAACAAAAATAAGAAACATATATTTTACAACAATACCATAATTTAAACATTTCCTCTTATAAATAAATATACAATTTCTGATCCAAAATATTTATTGCGTTCATGGATTAGTGACATAAATTTTCTTAATAATTATTATTTATTCAATATATCACATGAAATGATCCAAATTTTGCCTCCTTAAAAACATATTACCACATGTAATTACTTGAGGATATATGAAAATATAAAAAACCGGTATATAAAATACCTAGTAAAGGAAAAAACTTATGAATGATTCATAAAGGGTTAAATCATAAGCATGTAAGACTAAAGAATCATAAGAAACATATCTGATAAAAATTAATATATAATCGTATTAATTTTATATAAGTTATTATTGAAGGACATATACTCTAAAAATATCATACATATACCATGGAAAAAGAATGTGGAGGCATGAGACAAAAAAATAGCCATGGAACACAGACTATGAATGTATAATAATAAAATTTTTATTTATAATTATAAGAATATAAAATCAAAACATTTGTTAAGGTTAAGAAAAATTAATATCCTAAGCTTGTTGTCTAGAAATAATTTATATCATCCCATAATATAAGAAATTAGGCATCACTATTAACATCTAATACTTTATCAAGAATAACAACTCACATCCCATAATTATCTAATGAGATATATAATATTACCAAATTAAATAGATTGATATATTGGAAAAATCCACCACATAATTATATTCCATACATAAATGTACCATAAAAAACAAATCATTCATCTTATCATTAAAACCCCATGAATAAACGTGGTTTATATAAATGTTTCATATTGTATCACATAAAATGACATCCATAATCATATTTTTTTATATAAAAATCTTAATGAAAAAAGAAATATATATCCTATTTATTTTTAGGGTAACAAATAAAAACAACCACATAATTAACATATTTTTTATATTGATATGAAAATTGAAGAAAAATTATAAAAATAGTTTTTATAAAACATTTCAAATATTTTTATAAAAAGATGAAGTTATAAGTCACATTCTTAAATCATTTTTAAGAAAACCATTTAATGAAATTTTAAAACATTATTTTAAAATAATAATTATCCATGGAACCCTGAAAATAATACAATAATTAATGAAATTCGGAGTTAGAGATACAAAATATATCAAAGGGACAAGAAGTTCCTTTTAAACCTTTTTAGCTAATTTAATGAAAACCCACATCAATGAATAAGTAAATAAATTTCAATTTTTAAGGATAGACAGAGAAATTTAATGATTATAGAAGAAAAAACATATTTCAATTTCAAAATAATAAATGAAAACATTACTAGTAAGGATGAAAATTTACATGGAGGAGAAATATAAAATATGTGTATGAGAATTTGTATTAACATCATCATTTTTTATAATGTAAGAAATCTACCAAAGAAGAATATTTTGGAATGAAAATGTAATTTTAATAGAGATAAAGAGAAAATAAAATATTATTTATTATAATTTAAAATATAACAAACATAAGAGAACATATTCAAAGGTGGAATATTATGAACCATTAATATTAATGTAGATTAAAAAAGACTATATTTTTTTAAATAGTTATTTTGAAATGAAATAAGTTATAAAATAATGATAATAGAAAATACTTTTTAAAACCATGAATACATGTAGAGATTTTTTTTAGATAAAACTAATGTTGATGAAGGGAAAATGCTATCATGGGAAAATAATAAAACATTATTATGACTCAGAAAAATGAATTGAGTTAAAAAAACCCTTTCCCATGGATACTTGCATGGTTGGATGCACTCTATCATCCTTTATAATAAATTTAACTTTGTTATCAATTTATATGAAAATATTATTTATTATTTATTTTAATTTATAACATTAATTTATAATTTATTATTACCCATTTGATAATAATTTTTATAAAATTAATATTCATGGGTTAATTATCATTATCATTCTATAATATCATGGGTATACCTGTTTTGATCATTGATAATTTCTTATGTGTTCATCACCTCCAAAATTTTAATTTTAGTGAAATGAGTTTGAATGATATAATAATGAAGTATAACGTACATTTTATGGAAGTTATTATAATAGTTCATAAAGAGAAGAAAAAAATCCCTTTTTTTAAATTTTATTAAATCAAAAAGAATATACTTTATAATAAAAAAATTCTTGTATATTACCATTTTCTAATTATAAAACACCATAAATATATCGTTATTCTACAATATTACCTATATTTATATTTTATTAATTATTCATAACATAATCATTATAAGATCATTCATATATATTGTAGAACCTACCTGAACAAGAATGTGTTGTAAAGAATTAATGAATAAGAGTATTTAATTTTTTAGGTATAAAATCACATTTATATAAGAGTATTGGATATAAAATAATTTATTAATGTGGTAAATTATATATGAGAGGAGTCAGATTATATAGATATATATATATATATATAATTATTAGGGAGTGGATATGAATTATGTTGAATACTTACTTATTCTATTAGAAATCCTCTTAGAAATGAAGGACTTGTGACTCTTTATTTTGAATAGATGTTGCCAAATGGGAGAGAGGATTGATAGGGATTGAATAAAATAAGGGATTAAAGAGAAATTAAAATAGAAGGTGTGTTATGAATTAGGTATAGTAGGGATCCATTTATTTGTGAGATTGAATGGCATTTTGCAAAATACCCAATTAAATATGAATATGGAATGTAATTTCTCATGAAAAATTAAATAAAAGTGGGAAATAATTGAGATAAGATAATGTGAGGAATATAATCCCCCAATACATAAATTTATAGATAATATTTTATGATATTTTATGTTGTTATACCATAGTTAAACTCATTTATATCATTTTACATTCATCAAGGTAATTCATTTTTTACCTTAGTGACTAATTTTGAAGTCAAAAAATAAAGTCATATTTTTACCTAAACTTAATATTTTGATTCAAAATATGAATAAAATTTTATTATATTCAATTTTAAAAAGTGATAAAAATTTATTTTAACATAAGAACAAAAAATGAAAGAAATAAATTTTTAGAGAAAATGTATTTTTATGAATAAATTTAATATATTATTATTCCTTTACAAGTAAAAACCATTACAGAATGCTAATTTTTTTTGTATATATACTATTAGTGTATTTTATTAAAAATTTGTGATTAATATAATTAGATTAAAAAATTATAGAACAAATAAAATATAACTGTTTAAAAATTCCCACTTTTAAAAATTAACATTTTTTATTTATAATTAATTAAAACTTGTTATTTATTGAAAAATAAATTTTATAAAAATTATTTACTAAAAAAATCCTATGTCATTAAATTAATTTTTTAAATTGTAAAATTTTGGGATAAATTATTAATATATATAAATACACAAAATCATGAAAACATATATATCATTTACTAAAAGAATAAATACATGTTATTATTATCAAAAAATATACTTATAAAATAGCTAAAGACCTCCATGTAAGACATAAGGGTGAGATAAAGAATGATGGAAAACATAGGTGGTTATTTATTTAGAATGGGTTTCATAGTGATTTCAATGATGTTGAACTTCTCTCACAAATGATTGCACTAAAGTCATACTTATTGAAGATCATATTGCGTTTGGTTTTCGAAAAATCAGTATGATTTTACCTCCTTTCAAGTCTTTAAAAAATGAGCCTCTTAAGTAAGACTTATACAACTTGATGAAATTAAATCCCCTTTTCAATATTTATTTCATAACATGGTTACTTTTTATTTATAATCATATATCCAAAGACTACGTTAAAATGGTCATATTTTTATAAAATGCTACATATAATTTATCACATTAATTATTCATTTGTATAATAAAGGTATAAATAGCTATATAATCCTAGAGACTATATAATCCTAATAGCCATATTATCACAATGACTATATATGTAACAGTTATATTACATTCCTATATATATAACTACACATGTATCTCTAATTCTTTATAATTTTTTACCTCATTCTCAACATTACTATTATATTTGTAATGTTTTTTCTTCTTTATATAGTTTGAATCCAAAGAATGATATTAAAAGTAAACCATAAGGATAGAAATTTCTTATATGTGAAATTTTTTATTTACTTATGGTTTTATTTTTCTTGTCGTTTTATTAACGATATTTGATGTTGAATTATCATAATGTATTAATGTTTTTATTTCATTTTTATATTTTATCTCAACAAATTAAATTGTGGTTGATTTCATTTTAGTGTTTTATGTAAAATAATTTATCATAGATTTAGGTGTACATTTAGCATTATATATTTGAAGATTTTTCCTACCCCTTTAACCTAAATATTCCCATTAAATTTGACAACTTGGATGGAAGAAAATGAGTGTAATTTTTACCATTTCATCTACGTGTTCCCATATATCTCCCCTAAAAATATGATTTCACCCCAACATCTTGTCCAGGTGGATGGCATTGTTTCACAACACTTTATATCATTGAACTAAGATCTTCACCAGTTATTCCTTATAAGAGATATCATGTTCCAATTAATTATAATCCAAGTTTAGTTAAAGATATGGATCTATTATGTGCATCTTCAAAAGAGATACATATGACACAACATTCAGCTATGAGATATATGGAAGGTGTGTTAAGTAATAATATACCATCCCAAAAAGAGAAAGAATATTGAAGGGACCAATATATACAGGTATCATTTACCCCTTATTTCTGATTCACAAAATCAAATTTAAAGGATACTTTCAAATGAGAATATTATAACAAACTTCAAATTATTGAATGTGTTGACAATTATTAGAATGGAAATTATATCAAATATTCTCTAATTTGACATGTCTGTTAATTTTTTGAACATTTCTATCAATTTTAGAACTATAGCAGGTCCTTAGACTTTACCCTCTATAAATTCATCCCATCATGTTGGAGTTTTGTATCTATACCTATATAGTGCTTCATATAGTTCCATCTAGATGCTATAGTAGAAAATATCACAATATAAAAACTCAGTGAGTAGAATATATTGATCCCAAAATCCCATGTAATATATAGAGAAAGATGTTATTACTCTTTACAAAGTCTAGATGAAGCTTCAAAATTGACCATTGGTATGAGGATATTAAGTTGTATTAAATCTCATCTCTATATAAAATTATTTTTGATGAATACTCAATTAATAAAATCTAAACAATAAATATATATCATATATAATTGAAATTGATAGTCCATTCCAATTTACCAGTTCATTTATGTATAACATTTTGAGTTGATTGATTGAGAAATATTATTAAATATGAATGAAATGTGCAGATTTTATAAGTCAATCGACTACTAACCAAATGGAATTTTAGCCTCTAGTGGTAACTAGATGGTGAATGAAAAAAAAATCCATTGATATTTTCTCCAATTTCAATATTGGTATAGATAATGTTTTAATAATATCCTTATATTTTTAATGTCCAAAATTTACTAGATGGAATAAAAAACATTGAGATATATAACACATAATAGTCCTCTCCACCATGTCCCCAAAAAGTGTTTCTTAAGATCTCTATGATATGTATTGAAGGGTGAAAATAATGGACAAGAGGAGGGTGAGTTTTATTTCTTTAAAAAATGAGTTATAATATTATGAGTAGAAATTAATTGGTTTAAATATTATAAAATTAAACCACATTGATATAATAAAATAAGGAGAAAAGAAAATGAAAGAAAGTAAAAGATGAAAACAATATATTTTTATAGTAGTGATGATATAACTGATCCTTAGTATACTCTCCACACACAATAACAGTGTATAGAACCCACTATGGTATATCACTTTTGAAGGAGAGTGAAAACACTTTACATCTACATTTTTCACACATGGAGTCTAAAATCAATTCCATTATCTTTTATAGGTTCATAAAAAACCACCCTTTTATAGGAGAAGAGCCATCCTATAGTTTTATAGGATCACTCCCAACTTATTACCATTTTTTATATTAGATAGAAACTAATAATTTATAGTAGAAAAACTAACCCAGTATTTTATATGATAAGGATCAACCTAGACTTTTTTATATTAGTCCTAACCTCTTCTATATTATAGGTTATGAGAGACATATTCTTCTAGGGGGACATACCAAACACACACTCTTATAAGAGAGGCCCTTTCCTATAATGTTTTAAGTATTATGTGGAACCCAGTAATATAATGGTATATAAAAAACTATGTCCTCTATGAATATAGACCAAACCCAAACACAACTTTCAATAGGCTAGTATAACCCCATGTAAGATGCACTAAATTGGACAATGTAGACCAAAGATTTATATTACAATGAATGTATAAAATAGATTAACCTAGTTAGTGGTCATTAATAGAGATTCTGGCATTTGTATCAGGAAATGATTAGGCTTGTCTAAATGTTGAAGTAGAGAAGTTCGATAAAATAACAATTTACTTCATTAACCAGTTGAACAAAGATGTTCCATGAACCAATTATGAACTACGTTGCACTTATGAGATAAAATAAAAAAAATTCTTCTCTCTTCACTACATGATTTTTTCTTTTTAATCACAAAAATAGAAACAACTATTTTATCCACATAAATACAATGAATCTCTTTTGTAAATTCTAATTATAAAAGCCTGACATGGATAAGGATCATAATAATAATTTGTAAATGAATATCATATTACAATAAAATAATAATTACATCACTAAAAAATTAATAGAATAGTAAATATATCCATAAATTTAGATAATAAATTACACGGAATACTACAATAATTTATTTGAGTGTATGTTTCCATTTTCCAATAAAATTTACTACTAACTTTAAATTTTTGTTATAAAAAAAAAGATTCCAACAAAGATAAGAAGATAGTAACGCTGAGAAAGAAACACAAATGATTAGGAAAGCCTAAAATAATGTAGACCTAGAGCATATACTTCTACTAGATTCACTCCCTCACACATAAAAGAGTTATTACTAGGATAAAAAGAGGTCCTCTCTCGATGTTATGCCTTTGAAGAAAGAAATTATGTGAACTTATTTACTTATCTTCATGTTTTCTGAACATTTATCATATTGTTAATAATACCGTTACACCTTAATATAATGTATGAGATCGAACAAATAATATTACCTTTTTCTAGGAAGATAGAGGTATAGGGTCATACAGTCCATTTCTACCTCTTCTAGAATTAAGACCCTTGATCATCACCATATCCTATGATTAAATAGAGTCACTAGATCTAAAAACTCTTGTGAACAAAAAAATGAATTCCACAACTTGTAAAACATTTTATCTTTTAGTGTTTCATGAGAGATAAACTTACCCAAAAAAATCAATCTGAGAATTGGGGCCTCCCCACATTTTATGATAAGGAAATACATATCCACTAATAAATTTTTGGTGTTGTTAAAAATAAATATTCTTGTGAAATTTTTGACATAGACCTAGGTAGTATTATACACCTTCTGGAAGTACTAGCAGCTTGTTAAGATAAATAGACCTATGTATTTTTTTCACTACTTCCTCAGCTCCAGCACTATGGAACTATTAGCAGAAGAATGAACTTTGATCACGCTAGGTAGAGAATCCCATGAAAAACCAAAATTTCTTCAACACTATATAGGCAAGTTCCCCTTCAAAGAATAGATTATCAGAAATATCCTCCCTTCAGTTCCTACTTCACAAGAACTTGGAAAATGTACTAATTCTTAATAGTTTGATATTGTCATCCTTTGGAAGGTCTCTTTTCTAGATATTCTATAAAAGGATGTTAAATATTACCAGGGGTTCATTACACCACATCATCTCACCCCACTATTCTTCAATATCTCATTTTATCAACACCCTCTTAAAATCCCTCATTAGGAATCCTCTTGATGAAGATTCTATGAAAACAAACCTATCTAGATAATTGCTTATCTCAATGATTTTGAAAAGATTCTGATGTTCCTTATCCAAAGTCACATTGGAAAAGTTTTGGTACCTACTGGCATCACTTAATGAAATTTTCAGAACCAAGAAGTCAAGTAATATAATATTGGATCTAGCCAATTTGTGATGCCAAAATGAAATTTCCTCTTTTCCCACTATCCATTAGATATGATTATAGAGAGTCTTGATATGAAGGTGTATAATCATCCATAAATAATAGGAACCACCTATTTCTATATATGTGTAACCACTTAATTTATTTTCCATTAACCTACCCCATTGTGTATTCTCCTCAATGACTTCCCATTTCAATTTCACATAGATACAATGGAATATATCCAAGATATTTTTCACATTAATACCTCCCTCTCTCACAATCTGAGACATCCTTCTCCAGGAGTACCAATGATGTTTTCCTTCCAAATGAACATTCCAGATGAATTATTATAGGATAATTTCAATGTGGGATATTTCTTTTTTTTTTACTTTTTGAGACTAAAGGGAATGGATAAGAATTAAGAAAATAACACTATTATCCACGATAATTATACCACCAAGTTAGAGGTATCTTCTATTTCAATTCATAATCCTTCCAATGATCTAATAATTTTTTATTTCAAAGTGATGAACACAGGACCTAAATGACGATATATAGGGACCAATTTAATCCATGGGGAAGGTTTTCCTCTATATATCATGGCCATTAATAACCAAGCTGTTTCTCATGCTCGAGCATCTATTAGAGATATAGAATCTATTTTTTGTTCGGGTGATAATCTGCCCACTCCATTTTCAATATTCATCACAAATTTTATTAAATCCCCAAAACTAATCTCTTTATATAATAAGAAAAAAATGATGGTATCATAAAAAAACATGAGGTTATATATGGTAAACAAGTGTTGTCTACACCGATAACAAATTACCTCCTTCTAAATAATATATCTGTTGATGAGTTGGCTAAAGAAATCATGGGTAATGATGAATATGGTTAGAGAAAGGGGATCAAAATAACTTATCCATTGAATAAATTTTAAGAAGTAATATCTCCCACTAAGAAGTAGATCGAGTGTTGTGATGATCTAAAACACCTAAAGATGATGTCAGTGTCCTCAGAAGAGAATGTCATTTTATATAGTACCTTGATGATAAAATTCCACTCCAACCAATCATAGGATTTATCCATATCCAATTTGATTTACTTTTTTAACCCAAGAACCATTTGGTTAATGTCACTAATCATTTCATGGGACAAGTATATTACCCTTTGAGTCATCCCCTTAACAAATCCTCATTGTTGATCCGATATCTATCGTAGAAGATATGATCATAGTATTTTTCTTAAAACTCAGACAATTACATTATATGATAAATTACACATGCTAATTAGTGGGTAGTGATGGAGAGATGAGGGATCATTGATCTTGGGGATCAACATAAGCATGGTAGTACATGACACATGGGGAATGCCTCCCAATATAAAGAAATACTACACTGTATTCACCACATCTATTTTAAACAATGTCCATGAGGCCTTATTAAAGGACCCTAGGAATCTATCTTATCCCAAGTCACTCTCTAGATAGATATTTCTCACTCCTTCATAAATATATTATTATATAAACTATATTCAAAGAATGTGTTATAAAAGGATGAAACCACTTTAGGAACCACATCCCTAAGGTCTTCAAAACTGATGGGTATATCCACCTTACATTCATGTATTAAGACCTGAATGCATCGATCAAAATGGGAATTTTACAAGTGGTTAACCATACCGCTTTTATTTTAGAAGGTACTATCATCCATTATTATTTTAGTTATGATGATGCACCTCTTCTCTCTGACAAAGGAATGAAAAATGAGGTGTTTCTAACACCCACATAAGGCCATCTATCCTTGGATTTCTCACATTCCACCCAATTATGTCTTGGAAGAAGATATGTTAGAATGATTTTTCACTAAAAAGAAGACTAAACACACTATCATCCCAATATCTTTCCAAACTGGTCTCTAGATGCTCAATGTACTTTTTAGATTCAATATTAGATCATGATAAATCTAATGTGAATCATATTTAATACATCATTGAACAACATAAAACTATTTCATAGTGATTCAATAAAATTAATAACTAATTTTAGAAAAAATAAAACATTAAATATATTCATAATAAACTCATAGAAAATTGAAATATAAAATATATGGATAACCGAGCATTTTTATGGTTTTTATAAAACCCTATAGAAGCTATAATAACTATATAGTAAATTTCAAATAATTTATTTACATGTATTATTTTTCTTCCATGTATCCAAATATCACTAGGTATGAAAATCGACATAAATGAATTCACACAGGTGAATGTATTATAAGAAAATTTATATAAGGAAATATACATAACTGGTTTATAGAAGGGAATTTATGAAGCCATTTCACATCAGAATATTTTCATAACTGTTTATCACTGGATATTAAATTTATTAATATAGGAAATATTTTCACATAGCTTAATATCCATGTATTGGTTTCCCACATAAGTGAGTTTACCATGTAGCTAGATTCACTTAATTAATTCTAGAATTTGAAAAAATAGATTGTCTTATCAAATTTTTGACCCAAAACAAACCTTCAAAATGGTAGAATTATATTTGGATCCAGTTTAATTAGTTTTATATAATTTAAATATATTTATAAAGGATCAATAATCAAAACAACTATAGTTATATGGCCTATGTTATCATATAAATATAACAAAAAAAAATTCTAAAACACTATATATTTTTTAATGAAAATGTTTAGTGATTTGTAACCCAATTTAAGACATTATAGAGATCAATTATATGATATTTGTATTTTAATTAAATGTAGATAATTATTTTTTATATTTGAAATATAATAAAAATCATCTATATTTAAGTTCTATAACTCAAGATATTTTCATGATATAGAAGGTAACCTATTATGGAAAATTATATACATAGTAAACAAATCTGCTAGGTGTAATTTGATTTGGAAATGTTGTTTTTCAATTTGGATACATGGGAACAATACATTGGCTTTGCGAGAATAGTTAAAATCAAGTATACATGATATTTTAAGGTCCCAAATATTGTATTTAGCCTAGTAACTCAATATAAAACTTGTAGAAAATATTTTGAACAATCAAAACATGAAATATAAATATAATATAAGTAATTAATAATTAAGATCTAATCAAAATTAAGAATACTTTAATAAACACATTAGATAAAAAAACTAAATACAAACTAAATTATATAATAATGTTAATATATTATTCCTTAATCAATATATAATAAAATAACTTAAATATAACACTTAATTAAGACTTATGTTAAAGAGAATAAATCAAGTAAAGTTATAAATGTATTAATACATATAAACAAAAAAAATAATAAAAAATAAATATAACACCTAGTAAATTAATAATTATTGTAATTAATCAATAAATGATATTTTGTAATTACCAATGCATGATATGGTCTGAGGAGACACTAAACATCCCCCCCCCTCATTGATTATTACAAAATGATGCATAATTTCAAAACTTCTACACATTTCTAAATTACAAAAAAATAACATTTTAACAAAAAAATTATCTCTTTGAAATTAATACTCTATAATTAATTTACTTTAAATATAAACACATATTTAAAAAAGATGTATTTCATAAAGTTCTCAAACATCAATATTTCAAAAAATTATATCAATCGTTTATTTTAAAATTATTATTCTAATAAATAGTTTCTAGATATTACAGATTTCATTATATAATGGGTAATTTTAGTGTATAAACATACTCAATATATCCTTGAATTAAATATTAAAAATAAATCTAAATATACATATGAAAATAAAGAATGTTTCTACATTATAAAGAAAAATTAATTTAGAATACATAATATATACAAACTGAAATATGTAAGCATGAATAATTTTCCAGAAATACTTTAGAATCGAAATATGGTTTTCCCCCCATAATTTATGCATTATATATATCAATTAAAATAATTAAAATTTCAATTTTAAATCTCCACCTCAATTATTGATTTAAAAAAATAGTGAACAAACATTTTAGGTATACACATTTAAATATATAAATTAAATTTAAAAATAAGTGTAACTCCTATGAAATTGATGAACTCTTTTCAAAGGGAAAATATGAAAGAATTATGAGAATAATTTTAATTATAAGAGTGGAAACTATTAAAAAGTATTTTAATATCAAAAGGATCCACGAAACATGTCATTATATATTCAAAAAATTCTAAATTTATCCAAAAATATAATATAATAAAATTAAACCAGAACATAAAACTAAAACACAAATTCATTATCCATATAATGATTTTAAATAGATTAAAGTAAAATACAATACTAATTATATGGTAGAAACCCAATATTATAAAATAAATGCTTGCTCACATAAAATGATAAAACATAATTTATAATTCTCGTGCCCACATTCTAAAGATAACTAAAGTGAAATTCACGTGGATATAAGAATCCCAAAATAAAATTTATCAAGGTATAAATAATAGTCTAATATCACACGAATTAGATATAAATAATAGATTAATATCAAAATAATGTAAATACATACCATTAGGTATCCAAGACGTAACAGGTTTTGATATTTTGGCCTTGAAATTAGATTTAGACATAAAATTTCTTCTATGAAAAAATGTTTGAGTAAACATGAATGTATAATCGTAAGAATAATAACCATAAAAAATATATTTAAATGAATTAACTAAATATATTTCAGTTTAGTTTCCTTTAATTTTCTTAAAGATAATAGGAATAAAATAATCACAACCAAGTCTATTCCTTTTATCATATTTTTAGGAAATAAATAGTCTTGTTAAAATTAATAGTTGAAGAACATTTAATATAAATTTTATTTTTCAAGTATAAGTATTCATTTATAACTTTATCTAATTCATTCTTTATCCATTAATTTTATTTATTAGAAAATTATAAATCATCATAAATCTTTTAATTGGAGTAATAATAGTTTTTTATAATATTTTCATTTTTCCATTTTCAGATTCTTACATTGATTAAAAAACATAGAAATATCATCAAAAAATAAATGAAACCTTATTTATTTATCTTTAATATTAGGGGAAGGAAGTTATATAATCTGTAGTATCTCGTTACCTTTATGTCAGGTATATTTTTTATCCTTGTCGTGGTTTTCCATTTTCGTTTTCTTGGTAGGGCCGAGAAGAAGTTGGAAAGATACCTATAATGGTAAATTCTGAATATTGTTGAAATTATAAACATAAAACCTTCATGTCATATAGAATACTTGAGATTAATAGGATATTTAAATTATATAATAATAATAAATCAGTTTTTAACAAAAGGTGATGGATTTTCTCTTATTTATGGGACTTGTCAATTACACGATGTATAATTGGGATAAAAATCTCTTAATGTCTTAAGAGTTGTTTTTAAACAGGTGGATCAACCAAAAATTCTATTTTCTATTCTCCATAATTAATTTGTGTCAACCTATGAGCCATCCTTAGGAGATTTTGGATCCCTACAATCCTATCGAGTTATTTTGATCAGCTAATGATCATTGTTGAGGTTGCATTGTGACTATCTAGGTAAGCGGTCTCCCTGTATCTCTATATATTTTTTATTCCCTCATTATATTTTGTTAGATTATATTGGTATTGATGGATCTAAACTTCATGACGTTGAATACTATTTCTATGTTTATTTCTTAGATCTTCTCCCCCTTCATTCTTGTTGTAGGGTTCTGTTGTGGGTGTATTATTTCTATGAAAAAGTTAGTTAGTTCCGTTATGATTTTCAATTTTTATTAACCCTAAAATTATTAATATTAAAGTAATTTTTTTATTTAAATTAAATTTATAGATTTCAATTCAATTTATTCAAATTGATTGATTGATTGAAAACGTAATTCCAGTACATGGGTTATTTGGCTTCGATTTGGCATGAAATTGTGAAAAACCCCAATTCCACTGAATTGGGGTGTGTTTGTGAAATTGATGGGAAATTGTGAAATTTAAATTTTTGTATTAAGATTTTGAAATTGATTTGATGAAATTTATTTAAAATTGGTATTTGAGGAAAATTTCTTTAAATGATTTAAATAGAAACACAATAGTTTTGTTGTGAAGAAAAACATTAATTGATTAAAAACCCATGAGTTAGTTTTTAAAGGATATTAGAATATTTGAAATGGTTGAATGGGAAGAATTATACATTAAAATGTTTTAAAATAAATTTCTCATAATTTATTTTTGTTTGAGAACATGAAAGATAACATAGTTATTTAGTTATTGGGGACAAACATGCTTTTATGGGAATTCTATTGCACTGTATTGATGCTTTACAACTCTAAAAAAATCTGTTTGGAATATTTTATTCCTGAGTAGAATGTCAATGAGTCCAATTTGAATAGTGTTAAGGGATGTGTGTACAAATTTTCATTATCATTATATAAGTCTGTGGGGATCCTATAAAATGGAACTACATACCTCCTAGAAGATGTCAATGACACTCATTGTTTATTTATGAAATATATTCGACTTTTTATAAGTTTCTTTAAACATGCATTCTAAATTTATATAAACTATTTTATATAAAATGATTATTAATCCATTTTAAGGCATTTATATCATTTAAAATGTATGTCATATTTTTTAAAATATTAATTTGAACTACCATGCATGTTTATTTAAAATTGATAACAATATTTTGTTTATTAAATGTTGGAATTTTATTATGGAATCCTTGGTGAGTCCCTATTGGGATTTTAGATCACACCCTACATATGAATTTAGGTGTTTATATATTATCTTCTTTGAGGTTCAATCTAGGGAAAAGTGCCACATGGAGGAGGTTCCTGTTGGTGATCCTTGTGTTAGGCATTTTTGAGTCCATTGGGATGTGGGTTTCCCCTATTTTCTTATAATTTGAGTTATTTGTGCCTATTATAATTAGGGAACACTTCTTCTTATAGATTTTTTCATGTATTAATCCTGGCATGTTTATCTTTATTTTTTTTGTGTTTGGGGAAAATTCATTCCCAGTTTCATATTGTATGATTCAAGGTGCTTTTTACCCACACATGGGGATCAGGAACTCCCTTTGGGCTATAACAGTACCTGCTCGGTTATTGGGTTACCAAGGTACCCTGTATAGTTCATGAAGATGTGTTATCAGAGGTTCATGTTTTGCAGCTGGGCTTGATGTTAGTATGTAGTTGTATAATATTTTCTATACTTAAGAGGTAGTTACGATTGAGTGAAAGGTCATTTCTCACATAAATGAGCCTTAAGTCACCATAGGTTGTTTGGGAAAGATGTATTGAAGATTTGTTATCGTATTTTCCTTTCCTTTTATTTGGATTATTTGAAATTAAAATATTTTTGTTCATATCTATTGATATTGATTTACCCTATTTCTCTGTTTGAGTGTTAATACAATGTCGTTAATATTGTCTGATGATATTGTGTAGCATCACACCTATGATAATTCATTAAAATCATATCTATGAGGAAGCTGTTGATGAACCTTAGTAAATAAAAATCCTCTCATGGAACCAATTTTTATTGAGGTGACTGTGCTTACTCTCCAAGATCTAGGACCAACACTAACACCAATCCCTATACCGGATCTAGATTTATAACCTCAAAGGGATGATTTGGAAAATATTTCTCAAAAGATATTTCTCCTGAATCCACTAGAATTCAATGTATCCTATGATCTTTAAGAGGATAAGGAATGGTTGACAAGGATTCAGAATTTGTTTGGGTTCATAGAGACACTTGACAAAATAAAGGTGAAGTGTCCCACCTTTGTGTTGGAGGGACTGATTTATATATGGAAGGAAATAATAATGAGAACTAAGAATCATATGGTATTAGAGTGGAAAGGCTACAATGTTATTTTCATTGATATGTTCTATCAATAGTCGATGTTGTTGTATAAGGATCAAGTGTTTCTAAAACATGAGCACACATACAAGGCTCTGACCGAATATGAAAACTATTTTACAGAGATTGTGTAGTTTTCACCTAAGATATAATTGAATGAGAAGGCAAATACTATAAGGTTCATGATGGGACTTTAATCTCACATTCCCTCTCTGGTTTTCTTCCTGAAGGTTCCCTCTTATAATTATGTGTTGGATGTGGAATTTTTGGTCAAAATGGACCGAGATAGAAAGTTAGCATTGTCGGTAGTTTATTTTTCTCATTATGGAAGTGTTTATTAATATAAATTAAAGAGGATGTGTGTTTATTTACATGGTGGATGATGACAATAGGGTCATTCTAGACCTCATACAGTGCTATGATAAGTCCCTTTTATTTTTTACCAGTGTCGAATGCCAGGGAAATCAAAGAGGGTTTGTACTGAAACACCCAAGGTATGTAGTTCCTGTGGATGCTTATGTCACTTGAAGAAGTTATACAATATTTATTCTACTCCATGTCATGTCATAACACCATCAGAACCATCTAAATCTATGAGGAAATTAGATGCTTCAAGGGAAAAAGGGGATATATCCCCATGTATCTAGAAAGATGAATATTTACACTGTGTAGGTGTCTCTAGAGGAAGCAAATATGGGTCCACTGATCATGTGAGGTACGATCACTATAGATTCATTATTTGTGACTATTTTATTTGATACTAGTGTATCTCATTAATTTATTTCAACCTGTATTGTTAATATTCTAAATCATCATATAGATATTTTTTTTCATATGTGATGGATGTTTCCACATAGATTGAAATGAAGAGAGAGTAGGGTCTCTATAGGTTTTCTTTTTTATTCTCATTATCTTATACTGAGATTTCTTAGAGTTTTCAATTTATCAACATGAAACCATTTTACTTCATATTATGAATGGATTTCCTCATTTCTATTAATACCCGGATTGATTTTTATCTTCGAAGTGTCTATTTTACTACACCTAATGGGGTTTTCCAAATCATTAAAGGAGATAGTGACCCAAGGTTGAGTAGATTAAGACCATATGTCACGACCCGACCCAACGGTGCTGGAGCCATGACTCCCCAAGCCCGCCTCCAATAGGCCAGTGGTTGGTGTCTAGCGCCGAGTAGGATATCACACACATGAGAGGTATTAGCCTAAGGTACCTGTACACACACCCACACACACACCTCCATGCAATAGTGCAGAGATATATAAAACTAAAAAAATGCATGCACACAACTTTCCCAAACCAGAGTGCAACAGAAGTACAAAAAGGGAAAAATAGGGCCCACCAAAAGAAAAGTATAAAAGTGTCTGACCTACTCAGAAGGAGGGAAACACTGCCAAAACACCTTTCGGTAAGCTCCTCGGCACAGCTCTAGTAAACACCCCGGTCAAACCCACTCACTAAGCTTTGCCTGCTCCTGGTCCTCATAGGACTCCGTCGAAAGGCCTATGGTCTGCATAAGATTCAAACATGTGCGAGAAAATCCCGTGCATGGGTGAGTATAATAATACTCAGTAGGCACCCTAAAAACCCAAAACAAAAGGGAGAAACTGAAAGGAAACAATCCGCTCATCCCAACCAGAGGGAACCCAGACGAGGGAGAAACTCTATCTTGTGACTATGCTCAGCTAAACACAACTAGTCATCTCAACTCAGGTGTATTCCCATACATACACTATGAACAATCCAGATATACTCAACTCATGCACCAAGCCATAAGAGGTACCAACCTCATCACCAGCAACTATTCACAACCCGGAGAACACACTCCATGAGAACTACCATCCAGAGGACACTTTTCCGAGAGATACACTCCATCAGGTTTCACAAAAACATCTCAGACGCTAACCCAAGAGATCACGCTCCTCAGATATCGTCACTGAAAAAACCTCGCTGAAACAATATAAACACCAAACTCCTCGGATAGGGGATCACTCCTAGGGTCTGCTAGGGGATACCAGAACCCACACCGATATATGAAGATCTCACAGATATGGGATCACTCCTAGGGTCCGCTAGGGGATACCATAACCCGATCTGGTATTCGTAGAACTCATAGATAGAAGATCACACCTAGGATCCACTAGGGGATACCAAAACCCGATCTAGAAATCGATAGAAGCACGTCACTCAGATAGAAGATCGTCACCCATATAAAGGTGGTCACGATGATACCAGAACCCTATGTGGTATAACTCGCGATGTAGGAGATTGAACTGACGATGCCGCAACCCAACAGAAATCACGTGCTGAGTAGGGGATCACATAACCAACGATACGACAACCCTACTATAATCCTCATTCTGAGTAGGGGATCGTATTCCCGACAATGCCACAACCCTACTAAGCATGGACCAATATGTATGGGATCATATTATTGATGATTCCACAAACCCTACAGGGTTAACCAGCTAGATAGGGAATCACCACCAAGGGATAAGCGGTCAGAACGATACCAAGAACCTGATCTAGGGAAACGATGCTAGAGGATCCCGATACGGGCCTATCAGAGGGATGCCACAACTCTAACAGATTAAACATCCCATCGAGAGGATCACAAGACTAGACTAGGGTGGTGATTCCATGATAACCCTCATTGGAACGAACCAAGGGAGTACCCTCAACCACTGCTGGTCCCAACATCGCTAACCCGAGCTACCCTCCACAATGCCACCCCGCGCACCTCCAAGGCCGATACCGAGGCCACCATCATGATCCACGTGGAAAAACATGCAGGATAGGATATTTAATTGCCTGAAATGGAAAATCAGTGAAAAAGGTACTATCCGCCGCAGCTAGCCTATGTGGGGCCCACACAATGATCCCAAAACTCATCAAGTGGATAATAGCATGGTGATCACCTCAGAAAAACACACAGGATCCACTACTCATTCATCTGAAATGTACCCCCAGTGAAAAAAGTCACTATTAACCAATGCCATCTTAGGCAGGGCCCACACCTCGATCCTAAAACTCATTGAATGGATCACACCATCGTGATCCTCTCAAAAAAACACATAGGATCGACCATTCGTCCGCCAAAATCAGACTCCTGGTGCGAAAGTTTCGTTTCTCCGCAAACGCCAAAACCTAGCCTCATGAGTTCCGCACCCCAAACATGGTCTTAACACCTAGAAACCATCAAGAAAAGTTCACTGTATCATCAGGTTCTCAACGCCACTGACGGCACATCAATCAGACACTCTGGGTAGAAGATACAATAGCCCGAAGTCGAATAATAATAAAATTTCATTATTTTATTTGAAGTTTCAAGATCCCGGGCCACGATCCCGAATGTTAAAATTCCTACACCTACACCAAAAGGTTTACCTCATCTCCAAGGTCACTTCTCCATATACAACACGTGAATCTGACCTCCGGATTGCAAGAAACTGGGGTTTTAAAACCCCCGTGTGTTAACAAGGGGCTAGACCGGCCTGAACCGACCAGCCCGCATTGGCCAGCGGCTCTCCTCCACGCTGTGGCCCACGCCGTCATGGGACCAAGGCTCTGGCACGCTGGCATGGGGTTCCGCCACCACCTCCTCCTTTCCGCGCCGGCCTACTGTGGCTGGCCGCCACTCACCGGCACTGACGCCGCCGCACCGACGAATCTTTCACGGACCGCCGGGACCACCCCGGTTGTCTGTTTTTCGATCCGGAGGAATTTGCGCTACCCTCGGGACCCAAGATTCCCTGATACAATGAAAAATTGAACAAAAACACAGCATAAACTTGATAATGGGATAAAAACTGAAACCTCCTACCTCACGGGCGAGACGCCAAAGCTTCGGGTGCAGAACGACGTCGGAGACGCCCTAAAGCTCGATCTGCTGACAATCGGCGCATAAAACGGATAATTTCAACTCGATAGGGTGATGAAACGGAAGAGTAAGGGGGTGGGTTTGTCACCTCATGCGCGTACGTGGTGGAGAAGGGTGGGGTAGGAGATGGTTTTTTTTGTAAAACAAACAGCACACACACAACCCCGCCTTAGACCGAACCTCCCAGCGCATAAGAAAAGAGGTCGCCCCTAGGGAAAACACACCATTATGAATGCAACAGAGGAATTGTATTTTCGATCCAAGACTTCGTTTATAAGTTATTCGAGCCGAAGCTCATAATTAAACTTTTCCATTTATTTACAAAAATGCCCCTGGTGGCTTTTCTCACAGCAGGCCCGCGCCCGCAATGTTTACACCCTGGATAGGGTAAACGACATGCTCTGGACGCAACTGTGCCCTCAGATTTCCATTTCTTGCAAATTTTTAGGAGATATCACACCCCCTCCACATGAATAGTATAAATAACTTAAAATTTTTATAAAATTAATTCCGGGAACACCGGACCTCGAAACCGCACGCCGTCTTCACCCCTAGATCCAGATTATTCATTGAAATATTCCAAAGTCTGACAAGGACAAAAACAAGAGTCACTATATCCTACCCCCTTAGATAATCTCATCCTCAAGAATCCATAAGCACAAGGAAAACGACTGGACTCTCAACTAGGTCTCCAACACCAGTGAGTTCGCCAAGAAACACCCATGCCCGATCACGTAAGTTAGACGGACTCATCTAACACAACTAAACGCTATCTGCTTTGGGCGGCACCAAATTTCCTGCATGGTTTTAATCGCGTCAAAAAAACACATCTTGGTGGGTTAAGGATATCTCTTCCTCACGCATTCAAAGAACGTCGAACAAAAATCACACAGAGTCTTAACAATGCCCTGAACAAAACTCGATCAAGCAATGGAGAGGGAAGAGTACCGCTAAACAGTGTCTATCAAACTATATCAGAAAGTAGAAAGGACACAAGGCGTACCTCTATCCATTCGTGAAGCCTCTTGGTCAACAGCCTATAGGGAATGCAGTTATCCTTTCCCTCGACCACCAGCTCCCTGATCTTGGCATAGACCACCTGTGGGTGGGGGTGGTGGCAACTGATACCGCCTACCACCTCCTGCTGCTGCACCATTTCCGTCGCCACGTTTGATGCCCTGTAGACCACCTTGCTCAAGATGCTGCCTCGGCCAAGGTGTTCAATCGACCGGCTCCCTCTCAGTAGCACGATGGGTCAGAAAATCTCTAGAAAGATGTCCCGAACCATCACAATTGTAACACCGCCTCTCCTGCGGTTGACCCAAACTGGCCTGCGAGCCCCGTGAGCCCTGAGCCTTTGAGCCTCCATCCAAGGGTCACCTCCCGAAATTTCTCCCACATTCAGGCCCTAGAGTCTATCGCCATATACTAGATGCTCATCCAACTAATGAAGACTCATCTCTCAAATTCCCAGCACTAACACACGGGATTTTCTCACCCATAAAGCTCTCCACCACCAAAGTTCACTCCAGCACTCCAGCATAGGTCGACAGACACAAGGAACCCACACCTTCCCGGATGTCCCTACGTAGGCCCTGATCAAAGGTTTGAGACCTAAATAATGAGTCTTGAACAATATCCAGGGAGTACCATGATAGGTCTGTAAACCTCACTAAGTACACCGACATAGTCAGGCCCTCCTGCCGAAGCTGCAGAAGCTTCTGAATCCACACTGACCTCAGTGTCGCCAGATAGAACTCTTCCCTGAAGAGCTTCTCAAACTCTACCCACATGAGTGTCTCCTCATCCTGGGACTGCGTCACCAAACTGCACAATCACCGGTCCTAACCATGCAAAAGGATCGCCGTTAGGACCACCATCTGATATGGAGGTGTCCTCACTAGGCGAAAAATAGGGGTGACTGCTTCGAGCCAATCATCAGCTGCCTGGGGGTTTGGATCACCCCAAAACCTTAGAGGTAGCTACCTATAGAACTCATACATTGCACTCAGTCTGTGTGTAACCTCATCCTGCACTGCCGGCACAACCAGCTGCTCAACAGGTGGTGACTTAACTAGCGGACCACCTGGAGGTCCAGCCTCCTAAAAGGAACCCTAGTCCACAACCTCTACACGGGGCGGATCGTCAGCATAACCTTGCTGTGGAACCCTCGCTGGTTTTCATCGTGGAGGCATCCTGAAATACCATCAAGGCACCCCATAGTCAAAGAGTATATCTGGAGAGATGACTCAAGGACACGGAAAAATCCAAAACCCAGTCCTATATGATGCATGTACCATTTTCCCCGGTGACCAGTGTACGGATGTCCCAAGTCAAAAGGCACGTTATCAGAGTCCCGGTGTATGGATACATCAGCTGCCACACCAAAACTGAAGTCCCTATCCTGGAAGCCGAACTCGAAATATCATAACACTACCGCGATGCAACCCAAACCAAACTCACAACTAGACCAGCTACTCTATGAGATCGCAAAGGTGGAACCTCCTCTAATACCACTCTGTCACGACCCGAACCAACAAGGCTCGAGTCATGACTCCCCAAGCCCGCCTCCAAAAGGCCATGGGATGGAATCTAGCGTCGAGTAGGCTATCAAAAACATGGGAGGAATTAGCCTAATGTACCTGTACATATGCACCCACATAAACCTCCATGAAACTGTGCAGAGATATTTACAACTGAAAAGAAAATGAATAAATACTACTATCCCAAACCAGAGTGCAAAAGAAGTACAAAAATGGAAAAACAGGGCCCACCAAAAGAAAAATAGAAAAGTGTCCAACCTGCACCGAAGGAGGGAAAACACTACCAAAACACATGTCGGTAAGCTCCTCGACACATCTCCAATAAAAACCCTGGTCAAACCCACTCACTACGCTCCGCCTGCTCTAGGCCCTCTTGGGACTGCATCAAAAGGCATGTGGTCTACACAAGACACAAACATGTGCGAGCAAAGCCCGTGAAGGGGTGAGTATAACAATACTCAGTAGGCACCCCAAAAACCCAAAATAAAAGAGAGAAAATGAAAGTCAAAATTCTGTTAATCCAAGCCAAAGGGAACCCAGACAAGAGAGAAACTCCATATCATGACCATCCTTGGGTAAACACCACTAGTCAGCTCAACTGAAGTGTATGCCCATACATACACTATGAACAATCCATATATAATCACCTCACACACCAAGACACAAGAGGAACTGACCTCATCACCAGTAACTGTTCAAAACCAGGAGAACACACTCCACGAGCACTTCCATCCATAGGACACTCGTTCGAGAGATACACTCCATCAGGTTTCACACAAACATCTCAGACAATCACCTGAGAGATCACGCTCATTAGATATCGTCACTAAGGAAACCTCTCTGAAACAACATAAACACAAAAATAATTAGATAGGGGATCACTCCTAGGGTCCTCTAGGGGATACCAGAAACCACACCGGTATACAAAGATCCCACAGATATGGGATCACTCCCAGGGTCTGCTGGGGGATACCATAACCTGGTCTGGTATTTGTAGAACTCAGAGATAGGGGATCACACCCAGGATCCGTTGGGGGATACCACAACCCGATCCAGCACTCGACAGAATAACGTCACTCATATAGAGGATCATTTCCCATATAAAGGTGGTCACGACGATATCGAAACCATATCTGGTATAACTCGCGATGTAGGGGATAGAACTGATGATGCCACAACCCTACAGAAACCACACACTGAGTAGGGGATAGCATAACCAACGATAATGCAACCCTACTATAATCCTCATGTTGAGTAGGGTATCGTATTCCTGATGATGCCACAACCCTACTGACCATGGCCCACTGCATAGGGAATCATATTCATGATGATGCCACAAACCCTACGGGGTTAATCAGCTAGATAGGGGATCACCACCCATGGATACGTGGTCACAACGATACCAGGAACACATTCTAGGGAAACAATGCTAGAGGATCCCGCTCTGGGCCCACCGGAGGGATGCCATAACTCTAACAGATGAAACATCCCATCGAGAGGATCAAAACCTAGACTCGGGTTGTGATGCCGCGTGAACCCTTGTAGGAACGAACCATGTGAGTACCCTCAACCACTGCTGGTCCCAACTTCGCTAACCCGAGTGACCCACCATAATGCCACCCTGCACACCTCTAAGGCCGATACCGAGGCCACCATCGTGATCCACACGAAAAAACAAGCAGGATAAACTGTTTACTCGCCCGAAACAGACAACCAGTGAAAAAGGCACTATTCACCACAACTAGCCCATGCAGGGCCAACACAACGATCCCGAAACTCATCAAGCGGATTATACCATAATGATCCCCTGAGAAAAACACACAGAATTCACTACTCGTTCATCCAAAACGGATACCCGGTGAATAAGCACTATTCACAGAAGCCAGCTCAGGCGGGGCCCACAACTCAATCCCAAAACTCATCGAAGGATCACACCATCGCGATCCTCTCAAAAAAACACATAGGATCGACTATTCATCCACCAAAATTGGACTCCTAGTGAGAATGTTTCTTTTCTCTGCAAACGCCAAAACCCAGCCTCGTGGGGCCCACACCCCAAACTCGGTGCCAACACCCATAAACCCTCATGAAAAGTATGCCGTATCATCTGGGTCTAAACTCCATTGATGGCACGTCAATCAGACGCTCTGGGTAGAAGATACAATGACCCAAAGTCGAATAATAATAAAATATCTTTATTTTATTCGACGTTTCAAGCTCCGAGGCCATGATCTCGAACGTTAAAATGCCCGAACCCACACAGAAAGGCTCTCCTCATCTCCAGTGTCACGTCTCCATAGACGGTACACGAATTCATCCCCCATATTGCAAGAAATAGGGGTTTTAAAACCACCGTGTGTTAACAAGCGGCCAGACCGGCACGCAGGGGCCGGCGGCCCTCCGCCACGCTTCAGTCGGCCGCCGTCGCCTTGCCTCACCGGCCCACCGTGGCCGGCTACCACTCGCTGGCGTCTGCGCCGCCAGGCCGGTGCCGCATCGGCGAGTCTTCCGCAGACCGCCGGGACCACCCCCGTGGTCCGTTTTTCGATCCGGAGGTGTCTGCGCAACCTTCAGGACCCGATCTCTACTACTATGACAACAAATCAAAGAAAAATGCAGCATAAATGTGATCAGGGAATTAAAACACAAACTGCCTACCTCGCAGGTGAAACACCAAAGCTTCGGGTGCAGAACGACTCCATTGACGCCCTGTAGCTCGATCCGCTGATGATCAGCGCAGAAAACGGACGATCTCAAGTCGATTTGGTGACAAAACGGAGGAGGAAGGGGTTGGGTTCGTCACATCCTGCACATATGTGGGGAGAAGGGTGGGGGAGGAGATGGGTTTTCTTTCTTTTTTTAATTTTTTTAAACAAACAACACACACACGACCCCACCTCAGACCGGACCTCCCGACGCATAGGAAAAGAGGTCTCCCCTAGGGTAAACGTGCCATTCTGAATGCAACGACTGGCTCAGATTTTCGATCCGAGTCTACTTTTAGAAGTTATTCGAGCCGACGCTCGTAATTAAACTTTTCCATTTATTTACAAAAAGACCCATGGTGGCTTTTCTCACAACATGCCCACGCTCGCAAAGTTTACACCCCGCCTAGGGTAAACGACACGCTCTAGACGCAACCATGCCCTCAGATTCCCGTTCTGAGCAACCATTTAGGAGATATCACAACCCCTCCATGTGTATAGTATGAAAAAACTTAATATTTCTATAAAATTAATTCTAGGCACACCGGGCCTTGGAATCGCATGACGTCTTCGTGCCTAGATCTGGAGATATTCATAGAAATATTCCAAAGTCTGATGGGGCTAGAAACCTGAGTCACTACACCCTATTATCTAGATTTTGGGAATGTAATATTTTTTTCACTTTTTATATGGAGAGAGAATCTTTGAGCGTTGATCTACCTCTATTTTTTGTTGAGTTTCCCGATACGTTTTGTTCAAATTTATCTTATTTTCCACTGATAAGGGAGGTAGTGTTATCTATCAATTTAGTTTCTAGTAATCAACCAGTGTATATTTGTTCTTACCATATATAACCAACTAAAATGAAAGTGTTAAAGACTTAATTGTATGATCTTACTGAAAAAGGCTTTATACGCCCAAGTGTGTCACTGTGGGCAACACCTATTCTCTTTGCTAAGAAAGACGATGGTTCACTTAATCTTTGTGTGGATTAACAAAAAATCAAGTGAGTTACAATAATAAATAAGTATCTATTTCCCTGGATTGATGATATGTTTGAACAATTGAAAGTGGGGAAGTGGTTTTAGAATATTGATCTTCAATCTAGATACATTAGTTGATAATAAAATATTCTAGCATTCATAAAACTACCTTTGAAGGAAGGCATTGTAACGACCCGATGTTTTGAATAATATTATTTTTCTAAATTGCTGTGTTATTTTATTTTATACTCAACAAAACTATATCCTTTAATTAATGAAGTCAGTATAATTAAAATGAGACTATTGGGTTTCGATTGTTATATAATCGTTGGTCAATATGACTGTTGGAAACAAAAAACTTAACATTATGATTATTGTTTATCAATATAAGTGATCTTAGTTAATTATAATAGAAAGAGGATTTGATGGCCTCATCTAGTAGAATCGAGCCATACGAAGCCCATATGTTAGAGCTTGGGAAAGAGGTAGTATCTCTGGGCTTTGCTTTGGACCAAGCCCAAGATGAGCTTCATCATGTTAATCTTAAACGGAATCGCTTAGGAGAGAAGTTCAAGATGATAGAAATCACCACTTGATAAATGTTGTCTGATCCCCCCAAGATTATGTTACAAAAGCACAACTTGCACTTAGGTCCTATGCAGGTGTTATAAGAGTCTATGTAACGAGACCTTAGTTACGATGTGTAATCCTTTTGTATATATAAATAATTTATTTCTTGTTATGTTAAATTTTTAGTTTTCAAATGTAAAATTAAATATAGGATAAATTTATATAAGTTAAATATTATTAATGAATTTTGGAAAAAGGGTATTTTAAAATATTTTTTTGTATACATTAAATAATTAATAATGTTAAATGATTTTAAAAAAAATGTATTCTTCAGTTCTGATCACTAAGAAATTTAGAGTAAAAAAAGATCAACCTAATTTTTGATGAATAGTGTTGGATGAATAGTGTTTCTTGATGAATATATTAGATGAATAGTGTTATTTTGATGAATATTAAAAAACTATTTTATTGTTAAATAACCTTTTCTGTGAAATGATTTTCAAAAATCTATCATTCATGGTTGCAATCAGGGTAGAAAATGTGTTTAAATAAGATCAATTTTTTGGTGAATAGTAACATACCCTTATGAATAGTAATGAATAGTAATTTGACCAAAAAAATAGAAACTTCACCCATGAATGTATAAATACAATTTAGACATCTTAAAAGTGAAAAAAAGATCATAGTATAAGTTTTGGTATTTTTGTGTGGTAAAAATATTTTATTTATAATTTTATAATTAATTTAATAATTTAAAATGTAAACTTATT
Organism: Viscum album; assembly: GCA_963277665.1. Lineage (NCBI taxonomy): Eukaryota > Viridiplantae > Streptophyta > Magnoliopsida > Santalales > Viscaceae > Viscum > Viscum album. Next base: position 449,110,771 of record OY728165.1, read on the forward strand.
TTCATAAAATGTAATCATAAATTGTTACTTTATTATGTAATGGTTATAACATAATTTTATATGACCTTGATTACTTTTTCAAGGTGTTACAAAACAAGTTATAATTTTAGAGTTGATTTTTTTGAATAAATAATGATTTTACAAAAAAATAAATTAAAAATATTTATAAAAATATTTTCATAAAATGGAGTTAATTTTTTAATTTAGAGCATAGATAATTGGTTTGGTTGAATGTATGATATTTATATATTTTTTTTGTTTTTTTGTGAATAGAGAAAATACAGTTTTGAGTTTCAGTGTGTTTAATGACATCATTAATGATGTAAGCATGATGTAATAATGTTTTTTGACTTATGAATAGTAATAATGTTTTGAGGTTTCCCAAGTGGACATTACCATGGGAAAAGACCATGGGCAAGCCCATGGTTTTGCAAATACCATCGATTCGGTGTCCCTTGGAAATTAATAAAATATTCCCTAAATTTTGCTATAAATACAAACTCATTCCTTCATTAGTTTCATTCCAAATTACTATTAAACTAATATATGGTCTTTTTTACTTCCCAAGGAGTCCTCAAAAGGTTTTTTCAAGCCCCCAAGGTCCTAGCATTCATTCTTTCAAAGTTATTCTTCAAAATAAGGGAACCTTTCACCCTTCTATTTTATATCAAGACTTCCTTTATGTTATTTATTCTAGTTTCCATATTATTTTGTTGGGGTATGTTATTATATATCCTTATTACTGTCAATTTAATTTTCAAATGATTATATACCCTTTCCACTTTCATCAATTGATTTTCTGAATTTTTGAGTGATGCTGTTTGGCTGCCGAATTTTTTTTAAATGAAATCGCATTTTTTCTTTTTTCAAGTTTCCTTTTCAAGTGGTTTGTCATTGAAATATCCACACTATGATATTATTTATATTTTATTTTGTCCCTATACTATAAAATGATTCATTTATGGATGGGATACCCTTTTAACCCCTCTTTTTATTATTTTGTAAAACTATGTTTCAGAGCTATTATGTTGGAGAAATTTCCTCTCAAAATTTATCTCTTTCTCTCAATAAATTATCTTATTTTATTTATGTAAATAAAAAAACCTATTTAATTTATGATGGTATTCATCAAGACATAAATTTGATATAGTTTATTCTATAATTTACATACATATAACCCTTATTACCATTCCATGGGTTATAATTGACTTAATGATCTTATTTTTAAGCACTTTTTAAAATGTCATGGTTTTGATATGAAAACCATTTCTTTTATTCTCTTTGGGTTATTTATGAAATGTATGATTATGATCTATGTGGATCCCATGAATATAATTACTTATTAAGGGTGCGCTATGATAGCTCTAAAATGATTTGGGTAAAGAATTTAATCTATGGAGATGACAAGTTTTACGATACCTTGTTGAACAACCTTGGTAAATTTTTATGACACCATGGGGATATACCTTAGTGATATGTTCATGAATGTCTAAATTAAATGTTTTAGCCAAATTTTTAAGTTATGTTTCAAGTTATTATTATGATATTCCTCTATATATCTATGATATTATTGATGTTTCTCAAGCTCACTTTAAACTATTTCACTTGCTTTCTTTACTAGGACTTTTTCTCACCATTTCCATTGATGTATGTCTCCAGGTTATGAGATTTAGTAATTGTACATAATAAGTTATTATAATGAATCCTTAAAAGTATATTAGATGAATTTATTATATTGTTTTCATTTATATTGTTCCGTATTTCAAAGACACTAGACTTTAAAGATCCTCTATTTTTAAAATGTAAAGAAGAGTTATGTAATAACATGACGGGATGCCATTGTTGGTATAAAAGGATAGTTTAGTTATTTATGGAAATTAGGATATGATAAATTTATGAAGAACCCTATAAAAATGTTTAAATATAGGAAAAATTCTTGGTATTTTGGTGAAATATTATGTAAGTGGATTCCAAACAAATAAATCCCTGTCTGGATACGAACAAGTGGATGTGGCTTTGGCACATATGTACCTTGGAGTGAAAAATCTGAGTAGGAGTTTTTGGCTTGACCTTGGGTATCCTAGTACATGACAACGAGCCTTGCTGCACCCCTAGTTTGAAAATCTCATGGGATATGTCTGGTTAATCACTTGCCTTTTATGAATCACTATAAAGGATTTATAGAGAAATGTAATTGTTTAAGCATGGAGTTGTAAGACATAAAATACTTTATAGTTAAAAGGTTCATAAATAAAATAAGCTTATCACTAAGTTTCTATTCTTTTAGAAAATGTCCAGAAATAGGAGGAACCATGAAAATGGTGACCGCAATGGATGATGTGCTGATGGTCCTTCGATGTATGCCAGATGGAAACTTTCATTAGAATAGTGAACCAACTGATTCAAGTTATAGGAAATAACTTGAATAAATATGAGAGACCAATCACACTCCAAAACATTCTATTTAGTCCTTTATGTTTCAAAGACCACCAAACTTTAGTGGATCTACCAACCCATTGATTACTGAACAATTGATCAGCACTATAGGGAAGATATTTTCTGTGCTCTGCTATTCGGAACAAGAGAAGGTCACCCTAGATGTTTACCACTTAGAGGGAGAAGCTAATCAGTGGTGGGAACTGATTAAAAACTTGTGTCCAAGAGAGGAGGTTGAATATATGGAGTGAGAAGAGTTCATAGGGATCTTCTTCAGTAAGTATTTCCCTTGTTCCATGAGAACAAGAATGAAGAAGGAGTTTCGCAAGCTGATGTTGAAGGAGAATGAATCCGTGGGAAGCTACGAGATGAGCTTCACTAGGATTTCATGTTACACCTATATCATTTTCATGGATCCAAATGGTAAGGTTGATAGATTCTTTGGTGAACTGAGACATCATCTTTGGAAGAATCTATCCAATCGAGACTATGATACCTATGTAGAGATCGTGTGAAGTGAAATGAAAGTAAAACTAGAGTTTGGTGAGATGAAAGGGTATCATAAATCCAATGTCAATAAACGATAGATGGAGCCAAGATTAGGTCAGAATTTTGATCAGGTAAGAGGAGGAAATAAAGTGCAATGTACCACATGTAATAAATGTGGGAAGAAGGATTCATGGAACTGCCTACTCAGGAGTGGGAAGTGCTACAAGTGTGGAAGAGATGGCCATATTTTGCAAAATCTTCATAGTGATATGAAGCCTTAACTTCCCAACACTAACGTCAAGGGGAAGATCATGCATGAACTACCTAATGACCAATGCTATAAGTGTGGAAGACTTGGGAACTTCTCCATTCACTATCCAAATTTGAGGGAAGTGGAGGGGAATCGCCATCAGCCTCCACAATGACCAAGGGAACCATGTCATACTATTGCAATAACTACAGATGAAGTGGAAGTTCCAATTTATATGGTGGTCAGTACCCTTGATGTTATCTCAAATCTATAAAGTACATTTTTTGATTCTGGTTCAATGAATTTCATTATTTCGTCCATGTTTGTAAAGAACTTATAATCAACCCTTGATTTTCTAAAAGTAGTGTTATCAATCAAGACTCCTGGTGGGATTATCCATGCATCATCAGTGTTTAGAAGCTCTATTATTTAATTTAGTGAGAAAAATATTATCGAAAATATAGTAGTCATTCCCATTCTAGAATTCAACATTATTATACGAATGGATTGGCTCTCAAAGTATAATGCTATGATCAAATACAGATGCAAGGAAATCTCAGTAGTCATGTGTGGGAAACCAATAATTATCTTCCAAGGAGAAATATATCAACCTGATATTTTTCTAGAATAACCTTATATATCCTTATTTATGGAGTTGGTTGGTGAAGAAGAAGAAGTAAATGAGAGTATAAGGATATAAAATGTCCCCATCATCACTTAATACATTAATGTATTTCCTAATGAGTTACCCAGACCTCCACCAGAAAGAGAGGTAGAGTTATGCATTGAACTTGTACTTGGATCTCATCTGATATAAAAGACCCCATATAAGATGGAAAATGTAGAGCTAGAGTAATTGAATAAGAAACTCCAAGAACTCTTGGAGAAGGGGTTTATCTGACCATGTGTGTCTTGTTGGGGAGCACCTGTTCTATTTTTGAAGAAGAAGGATGGATTAATGTGTCTATGAATTTATTATAGAGAACTATACGAGATCATAGTGAATAATAAATACCGAAATTCAAGAATTGATGACTTATTTGACCAAATTTGTGGGGATCAGTTCTTCTCTAAGATTGATATTTGTTCTAGTTATCATCAATTGCAGGTGAAGAAATATGATATTCCAAAAACTACCTTCTGATCAAGATATAAGAATTATGAGTTAGTTTTTAGGACCTTCGTATTGACTAATGCACCTTCTATTTTTTTTTTTGGATTTGATTAATGGAGTCTTTAAAGACTACCTTGATATCTTTGTGGTAGTTTTTATTGATGATATTTTTCTATATTCCAAAATTCGTGAAGAGCATCAGAATAATATAAGGGTTATTTTTCAAACTCTGTGGAAGGAGAGGATTTTTGAAATATTCAGAAAATGTGAATTTTGGTTTCAACATGTTTCATTATTGGGGGACATTGTTACCAATGAAGGTATCACAATTGACCCTGCAAAGATAAAAGTTGTAGAGGAGTGGCCTCACCCTACAAAAAGAACTAAGATTTGTAGTTTCCTTGGACTAGCGTGATATTATAGGATTTTTGTGAAAAAAATTTCAGGACATTCTAATTGATTATCCATGTTATCTCAAAAATTGGTCAAGTTCATATGGAAAAAGGAGCGTGAGGAATGTTTCCAAAAGTTGAAGAAGAGATTGGTTACTGCACCCATGTTAAATCTTCCCTAAAGTGGATAAGGATTTATTATTTTTACCGATGCATCTCTAAAAGGGCTTGGGTGAGTCCTCATGAAATATAAAAAAGTCATTACTTATGCAACTCAACAGTTAAAGACTCATGAGAAGTACTATCCTACGCATGATCTGGATATGGCTGCGGTAATTTTTGATCTAAATATATGGATGTACTATCTTTATGGGGAGAAATATGATATATACATAGGAAATCAATGTCTAAAGTATATTTTCACACAAAATGAATTGAACTTGAGATATAGGAGATGGTTGGAACTTCTCAAAGACTATAATTGTTCAATTCATTATCATCCTAGAAGAGCAGACAAAGTCACTGGTGCATTAAGCAGGAAAGACCCAGTTGTTCTTTCCATGATGAGGATTGAAGGAGATCCTTTGATCAATGACCTAGTAATGCTGGAAATGGGAATTTTAATGGAAGGTAAATCATTATCCCTAACCCAAATGATTTCTCAACTATAATTACTAGAGAAGATTAAGAATTCTCATAAAGAAGATCCTTTGTTAAAGAAGAAGCTTGAGTCTGTGAAGGATGGGAATTTTCTTGAGATTAAAATTGATCAAGAAGGTGTACTATTATTTTATATAGGACTATGTGTTCCATATATTCTGGAAATAAAGAAGGAGCTGATGGATGAAGCTCATAGCTCTACATTCTCTATAAATCCTGGGAGTAAAAGAATGTTTAGAGGCCTTTGTGGTCATTTTTTGTGGGATAATATAAAAAGGGATATTGCTGACTACACTACATGGTGCTTGGTATGTCATCAAGTGAAGTCAGAGTGAAAAATTCGAAAATGGGTGTTACAACCACTACCCATACCAGCATGGAACTCGGACAATATCACAATGGATTTTGTCATTGGTCTGCTGAGAACATCCAAAGGAAACAATGCAATATAGGTTATTGTGGACTCTCTCACCAAGAGTTCCCATTTTATCTCTATTTGGGAAGATTTATCTCTTGAAAAACATTCCACGATTTACGTGAAGGAAGTGGTAAGGATGCATTGAGTTCCACTTTCTATCATATCTGATCATGATTCATGGTTCACATAAAAATTCATGAGAAGTATTCAACATGATTTGAGCACTGAATTGAATTTCAGTACAACCTATCACCCCAAACTTATGGCCATCCTGAAAGGACTATTAAAACACTTGAGGACATGCTGAGAACATGCTCAATGGAATTTAAAGGTGGATTGGATCAAAATCTCCCTTTAGTTGAGTTCTCTAACAACAACAAATTCAACTTAGGCATTCAAATGGAACCCTGTGAAGCTCTATACAGTAAGAGATTGATAACTTATACTTGTTGGCATGAAGTTGGTGAGAGAAATATTCTTGGGCATGACCTTGTGCAAGATATGACAGAAAAGGACCACGCCGTCCAGCAACACATTAAGGCTACTCAGAGTCAGCAAAATAGCTATGTTGAAAACCATCGAAGGGACATGGGGTTTGATGTTGGTGAAAAAGTCTTTCTTTGAATTTCACCTTGGAAGAGTGTCATGTGGTTTTGGAAGAAAGGTAAGCTCACCCCTAGGAACATTTCCCCCTATGAAATCCTTTATTGCGTAAGAGCAGTGGCCTATCTGTAACACCCCAGGTAAATAAAGAATATGACATTTCATATTTATCCATATTTGTGAATAAAATATTTAAATAACTTTAAATGGGACGCTATGCTCGATGGCGTACACAACACGCAACAACGAGTTTCTTGGGAATCTTACGTTGCACTCTAATAATAAAATAATATTATTTTAAATGGTAGTTAACATGTAGCCGTTGTAATTGTGGGAATGGATAGAAATAACTAAAATATGATTATATATGTTTTTAAATGTTTTTACATTTATCCAATAAAAGATAATGGCTTAAAATACGGAAAGAATTCAATTTTAGGCGTATATGCCCTAGTTTTCACTAAAGGTTCACTTATCACCTTTTGATGGCGAACCGTCATTAAATATAGTTTTGATCACTCTTATACATTCTTTTGGACCAAATAAAACTCTTATTAAGAATCGGGACATCAAAATTTACTTTGTGTAAATTTTTGGTATCTTTCCTATAAAGTTCATTTTTTTAATGAATAGTGTAAAATGTTGTATTTTAATTCAAAACCACTTTTTAATCTAATTTATTTATATGATTAGATTATATTTTGAATTGGTTTTAAAGTGAAATTAGAAAATATTTTTACCATTAAATCCAATAGTGTTCGTTGGAATCAATTTCACTTTGAAATCAGACTTAAACTAGTGTCAATCTTTTGATACTTATTGTTTCATAAAACACGCTATTTGACATGACAGCGGGAATTAATTATTAAATTAATTAATGTGACTTATATGTTTTGAATTTTTTAAAATGGACTTAATTTTTGAATTCAGAATATAAAATATAGCTTAGGGTGAATTTTTGGGATTTTTCTGAAAAACGTCAATTTTTGATGAATAGTGAAACCACTAAGTGGTACTTATAAAAACTGATTTTCTATTTAATTGAAATTTTTCCACCATTGTGTTTTGATTTTCAAAAATCCGACATACATGGTTGTCATTAAGAAGTAAAATGTGGTTCAATGAGATTAAAATATTTTTTTGGTGAATAGTAACTTATTAAGTTTTTAATCGCGATTAGTGGTAATTAGTGTAGTTTAAGGTAAAAATAATACTTTAATAAAATGAGATGAGCTTGACACATGTCTTACCCTCATTGGTTGTATCATGGACGACCAAGACAAGCCATGGGTAAACTTGGGGACCCCATGGATCCACTTTGGTTGGGAAATGACATAAATAACATTTTATTTAATGTAAAATTAAAATTGACACAAACAAGATATGTTTTACTAAAACAATTTTTAAGTGGGGTTATACAAGTCATATTTTTGATTATAAATATTAATTGGAAAGATAAAAAGATTTAATACATCATATTATTTTTTTTATAATTTTTAGACATTAAATAAATTAAATTATTTATGACATAATAATGATGCAGCGATGACATCATTATTTGACGATTTAAATAAAATGGAAAGATAATGTAAAATCTATGAACTACACATGTCCAAAACTTATTGGATGAGTGGATTTCGAAGCCTTATCACCTTATCCACGAATTATATCAATGTGGGACCTTTTGAAACCGAAACACATTTTCAAATAAAGTAATATTTCTTTACTTTCCAAAAGTGCCCCTCCTCTCCTCTTATAAAAGGCCCCCACCTCTACCTCATTTAACACACTCCTCAAGCCTTTGGCTCGGCCAAACCCTGCCCATTTACTCTCTCCACATACCTCTCCTCATCCTAGAGGATTCCCTTTGGGCAGAATCCTTTCAAAGGAAGCCTTTAGGCTCAAATCAAAAGGAGTTACACTTTTAAAGGTAATTCATTCTCTCATGTTCATTTGTTTTATTTTGCTTCTCCAACCCCCTAAAATCTTTTTATTTACTTCTTTTGTAACAACACCAGTATCTTCAAAATACTAGGATGTTGTTATAAGATTTATTCGAGCTACACTCTCACACAACTACATCAAATGGTTAAAGAACATTCGGTTTCCGTGGATGGTGAAATTCTGCCTCCTGAAACGATGATTGTTCAATACTCATTTAACACCTTCAACGGTGGCGATTATGATGTCACTATTTTTATATATGATATATAATATGTTTATGTTTTATTTATGCTTCTGTATTTTTCATTTTTGTCTTACCTTTATGGCTTCCATTATGGGTATACGCGATATCTTCATTTAAGGAAGTGCGGACTACCGCCCCCTCAAAGTGATTTGATTCATTAAATACCATATGTGGGTTGTATAAAGGATGGAAATATGATATTATACTGGAATTATAATATACCTTTATATCATTATTATTCCATTCTATAAAATACTAAATAGAAATGAAAGTAGCGTTCATGCGTACGTACGGCTTACCGTCTCCATGAACGGTGCATTTCATTTCTTACCTCTAAATGATTATGTAATGTTATAAATGCATGGATGTACTGGATATATATGACATATATGATATCTACATAATGAATACAATTCTGGATATAATAAACATTTGGCCACACGAACAACATGTAATTGTAAGAAGTCCACTTTCGACTTAAGAACCAAATATCGGCAAAACAAATATTATTAACTTAAATGATTACATAATGTTTATGACATGGTAATAAGTGGTATAAAAAGTAATAATGAACTTTAAAAAGGTTCTTAAGGAATTAGAAATTAACTCAAGTTTATTATTCAGGAGATTAAAGAACGATCGAGTCAAGTCGGACCCGAGGTAAGGGATCCTACTTTTCTCTTTCTTTTTAAGTACACACTTTTATGTCATTCCTTTTAAAGCTCATCTTTCTTGTTATTGGGATGATCATTTATATTACACTTACTGTAATTTTAATTTTCATGTGATGAGAGACCCTATTCTCTCTCATAAATCAATTTTGGAAGTTTTGAGTGGCGCCGTTAGGCTGCCGAACTTTCGTTAGAGATCTAACCTCTCTCTTTCTTTTTAAGTACTCTCCTTTATGTCACTTCTTTTAAGCTCCTCTTTGTAATGTTGGGGGATGTTATTTTATATTCCTCTTGATGTACATTTTATTTTAATGTGATGAGATACCCTATTTGATCTCATCAATCCATATTCGGAAGTTTTATGTGGCGCCGTTAGGCTGCCGAGTTTTCGTAAGGGATTTTTCATCTCACTTTTATTCCCGTGAGATTTATGCTACATTTTCCACAAATTCCCTTGAGTGGTGTATGTACTGCCCATTATTCTACTCTTTGTGTAATATAATTTTGTTTATGAGTATTTACATCAATTATCTTTTGTCCTTCTTTCATGGGGTGTATGTTTTGAAAGATACCCAAGTCAGTAAGGGAACCTTTCACCCTCCTCTTTTTTAAAAGACTTCTTTTGTTGGGTCTTTTAATTTACATATAGTTATGTTGGGATATGTTCTCATATATCCTTATTGATGTAAATTTTATGTCCAAGTGATGAGATACTCTTTTTATCTCTCATCAACTCTGTTTTGATGTGATGCCGTTAGGCTGTCAAGGGAACTTTTTAACCCAATTTCGATTTCTTTGGGTTCAACATGTAGTCATTGAATATGTCGTCCATTGAATATGTGTGAATGACATTTTATTGTTGTACACTTAATATCCACTTATATTGGGTGTATTTATATTTTTCACACATATCTTTGAGATTTATTTGTCCTTAATTTAAGGACACCTTCTTTATAAGGGATTTCATCACATTTGACTTTTCTATTGAGGGTTCATTGTTGTTATGCACCAATTCACTCTTATATGGTGTATATACTGTCCTTTGCAGTATTATATCATGAATCCATTTATTCTCATGATATTATAAAGTTCTGACTAAATGTTATTCCTCAATTATTGTATTCAAGTGTCTCTAATTTTGATAAAACCCCTTTAACCAAAATATCGTTTTAAATGTTTTAATTATTTGTTCTTATTAATATCCATGTTTTCAAAATGGTTTTAAGGATTTATTTATATGGATATTAATGGTTTAAAATTTTAAGCTTCAAGGTGGTATGGGACACTTTGATTCAAAAATCACTTTATTAAATGTTTTAAATGGTTTTGGAAATGGTTTCTTTTTGAATGGATTCAATATTTCAATATACTAAAATGTTATATTATGATTGAAATGTGAAAATGTTATGTTTCCTTTATGCATGTTTTATGTGACACATTTATGTTATGGTTCTTGGGCATTGTTATGAAAACGGGTGGTTCCGTGATAAACTAAGGGCGGGTGAGCCCGTTATAGCTCTCCAATGCATTGGGTAACGCGAATGAGTGAAACGTTAAGGTTTCTCTGAAGAGATTTAGGGAATATACTGTGATGGGTAATCCAAACGTAACCAAGAGGGTTACTCCCGATTTAAGAATATTATGAATGCCTCAAGTTACCTTTATGTCTTATGTTATCTATGATTTATTCATGGTTTGATGAGGTATGTTAAAGTGCCTATGTTTTATGGGTAAAGTATGATTTCATTCTTATGTATATATGAACTCTTGTTTCCTTTCCATATTTTTATAACCCTTACTGAGCTTTTTATGCTCATCCCAAGTTTTTGAAATGTTTTTCACAGGTCAATGGAAAGGTACATGATGTGATGATAGTGTCAAGGATGTTTCAAGAAAGAATCCGTGTTATATTTTAAATATGTTTCTGTTGATGGGAAGAATGAATACTGTCTTTTATGTAACCACTTTGTTTAAATGTGGAATGTAATGCAAGTTTCATGATCTAATTCTCTAAAACTCTAAACCTGAAAAGATCCTCAATGTGTAATCTTGTAATAACTCAAGATTAAGTAAGGTTTAAGGCTGGGGCCTTATAGTTGGTATCAAAGGCCGGTTTAGATAACTTTAGAGGTTAGGATATTCTTTAATCATAAGTGACATTACCATAATGGTTAGGATTTCAGAAAGAGTCCTAGTTTTAGATAAAGTGAATGAGTAAGTATATCTTAGTGTTTAACTTCCTCGTTAGTACATGATGGTTTTGTTGATATACTCACACTGACCTTTTTGGTTTTAGTAAATGGCTGGATCTAGCAGGCACCAAAGTGACAATGGGTTTGAAGGAAACTGTGGTGGTTCTCTGATTAAGATACTCGATGAGATGGGGGATTCAATGAGGAATCTCATGGTTTTTCTAAACCAACTATCAAGGAGTCATGATCAACCACTTGAACCTTGGCGAGTTCTCTAATGCATCATGTACGAGATGGCCAACTCGATGTGGAAATTCAGGTAATAATTATTAAGGTAACCATTAGGGTTTATATGATCCTTACTTTTGAGGTAATTATGGGTTATTATATGATATGATGGAAAATGAAGGGCATGAGATAAAATTGAGGTTAAAATATGTTATGATTATTCTTGAAGATTTTATCTCATTTTGGGGAATGTTTTAAGAATTATATAGTTTTGGAAAAAGGACAACACGCAGACCGTGTGACATCCCGTCGCGTCGGACAAAGCTGCGGGAATCGAACCCACAACCAAAGTGCGACTGGTATTTATCGCCTACCACTGGACTACGTGAAGTCCTTGGTTAGTTTGACCGATTCTTTTTAGTTATATGATTTTATGAATTAAGAGTAAGTTGATTTTGGAGGATAAGTGATTAGGATAATTACTTTTCAATGTGAGACTTTAGGAGCAACTGATGTTGTTTGGAGATAAATGTTACGATTTAACTTGGTAGACTATGTGACTAAATCCTTCAAATATTTGGGTTTCAATCTTAGTTTGGTTTACTTTGAAGAATTTTATGGACAAATGGTCCTCGTTGAACTTTGGGTTTTGTTGGACAAATTTTGGAGATTAAGAATAGATTTTCTTTTTATAAAGGGTTATCCTTTTCTGGATTATCTGATCTTGTACTAGCCTTTTTGGTTTTGGTTTTGGTTAAAGACATGGGAAGTATATAGTTCTATTTTGTGGATTAGTTGATTCTCTAGAAGTTGATTATAGTATTCTTAATGTGAACAAGTCTTCCTAAATACTCGTCTTTTGGAGAAAATATGAGTTTGTGTAAGGAATCTAATAAAAGTTGAAAGTCAATATGATAAGTGATTATGTTTCCTTATGAATAAATTCCTCAATAAAAAGTAACTTAAAACAAAAATGTTGTCTATTAACTTTTCCTACTGGGGAATCGAATACCGTTTAACCCATCACAAGTTTGTGATTTTCTCGTGGTTAACTTTCTCCTAAACATGTTTTCTATCACTCTCCATCAGAACATGACCCTTTGTTTTTTCCTCCATTTCCATATTTTCATACTTGGAATCCTAGTATGGGTTAACTCGGGTGACATTTGTACTTATCTCTCTTTATTTTAAAGTGTTTGTTTTACCGACTTTTGTTCCGATGTGGGACTTTCAAGGATGTTTCCAAGCGCAATTTTAAAATTGCGAGGACGCAATTCCCAAAAGGGGGGAAGGATGTAACACCCCAGGTAAATAAAGAATATGACATTTCATATTTATCCATATTTGTGAATAAAATATTTAAATAACTTTAAAGGGGACGCTATGCTCGATGGCGTACCCAACACGCAACAACGAGTTTCTTGGGAATCTTACGTTGCACTCTAATAATAAAATAATATTATTTTAAATGGTAGTTAACATGTAGCCGTTGTAATGGCGGGAATGGATAGAAATAACTAAAATATGATTATATATGTTTTTAAATGTTTTTACATTTATCCAATAAAAGATAATGGCTTAAAATACGGAAAGAATTCAATTTTAGGCGTATATGCCCTAGTTTTCACTAAAGGTTCACTTATCACCTTTTGATGGCGAACCGTCATTAAATATAGTTTTGATCACTCTTATACATTCTTTTGGACCAAATAAAACTCTTATTAAGAATCGGGACATCAAAATTTACTTTGTGTAAATTTTTGGTATCTTTCCGATAAAGTTCATTTTTTTAATGAATAGTGTAAAATGTTGTATTTTAATTCAAAACCACTTTTTAATCTAATTTATTTATATGATTAGATTATATTTTGAATTGGTTTTAAAGTGAAATTAGAAAATATTTTTACCATTAAATCCAATATTGTTTGTTGGAATCAATTTCACTTTGAAATCAGACTTAAACTAGTGTCAATCTTTTGATACTTATTGTTTCATAAAACACGCTATTTGACATGACATCGGGAATTAATTATTAAATTAATTAATGTGAATTATATGTTTTGAATTTTGTAAAATGGACTTTATTTTTGAATTCAGAATATCAAATATAGCTTAGGGTGAATTTTTGGGATTTTTCTGAAAAACTTCAATTTTTGATGAATAGTGAAACCACTAAGTGGTACTTATAAAAACTGATTTTCCGTTTAAATGAAATTTTTCCATCATTGTGTTTTGATTTTCAAAAATCCGACATACATGGTTGTCATTAAGAAGTAAAATGTGGTTCAATGAGATTAAAATAATTTTTTGGTGAATAGTAACTTATTAAGTTTTTAATCACGATTAGTGGTAATTAGTGTAGTTTAAGGTAAAAATAATGCTTTAATAAAATGAGATGAGCTTGACACATGTCTTACCCTCATTGGTTGTATCATGACCGACCAAGACAATCCATGGGTCAACTTGGGGACCCCATGGATCCACTTTGGTTGGGGAATGACATAAATAACATTTTATTTAATGTAAAAGTAAAATTGACACAAACATGATATGTTTTACTAAAACAATTTTAAAGTGGGGTTATACAAGTCATCATTTTGATTATAAATATTCATTGGAAAGATAAAAAGATTTCTACATCATAGTATTTTTTTTATAATTTTTAGACATTAAATAAATTAAATTATTTATGACATAATAATGATGCAGCGATGACATCATTATTTGAAGATTTAAATAAAATGGAAAGATAATGTAAAATCTATTAACTACACATGTCAAAAACATATTGGATGAGTGGATTTCGAAGCCTTATCACCTTATCCACGAATTATATCAATGTGGGACCTTTTGAAACCGAAACACATTTTCAAATAAAGTAATATTTCTTTACTTTCCAAAAGTGCCCCTCCTCTCCTCTTATAAAAGGCCCCCACCTCTACCTCATTTAACACACTCCTCAAGCCTTTGTCTCGGCCAAACCCTGCCCATTTACTCTCCCCACATCCCTCTCCTAATCATAGAGGATTCCCTTTGGGGATAATCCTTTCAAAGGAAGCCTTTAGGATCAAATCAAAAGGAGTTACACTTTTAAAGGTAATTCATTCTCTCATGTTCATTTGTTTTATTTTGCTTCTCCAACCCCCTAAACTCTTTTTATTTACTTATTTTGTAACAACACCAGTATCTTAAATATACTAGGATGTTGTTATAATATTTATTTGAGCTACACTCTCACACAACTACATCAAATGGTTAAAGAACATACGGTTTCCGTGGATGGTGAAATTCTGCCTCCCGAAACGATGATTGTTCAATACTCATTTAACACCTTCAACGGTGGCCATTATGATGTCACTATTTTTATATATGATATATAATATGTTTATGTTTTATTTATGCTTCTGTATTTTTCATTTTTGTCTTACCTTTATGGCTTCCATTATGGGTATACGCGATATCTTCATTTAAGGAAGTGCGGACTACCGCCCCCTCAAAGTGATTTGATTCGTTAAATACCATATGTGGGATGTATAAAGGATGGAAATATGATATTATATATTATATTATACTGGAATTATAATATACCTTTATATCATAATTATTCCATTCTATAAAATATGAAATAGAAATGAAAGTAGCGTTCATGCGTACGTACGGATTACCGTCTCCATGAATGGTGCATTTCATTTCTTACCTCTAAATGATTATGTAATTTTATAAATGAATGCATGTACTGGATATATATGACATATATGATATCTACATAATGAATACAATTCTGGATATAATAAACATTTGGCCACACGAACAACATGTAATTGTAAGAAGTCCACTTTCGGCTTAAGAACCAAATATCGGCAAAACAAATATTATTAACTTAAATGATTACATAATGTTTATGACATGGTAATAAGTGGTATAAAAAGTAATAATGAACTTGAAAAATGTTCTTAAGGAATTAGAAATTAACTCAAGTTTATTATTCAGGAGATTAAAGAACGATCGAGTCAAGTCGGACCCGAGGTAAGGGATCCTACTCCTCTCTTTCTTTTTAAGTACACACTTTTATGTCATTCCTTTTAAAGATCATCTTTCTTGTTATTGGGATGATCATTTATATTACACTTACTGAAATTTTAATTTTCATGTGATGAGAGACCCTATTATCTCTCATCAATCCATTTTTGAAGTTTTGAGTGGCGCCGTTAGGCTGCCGAACTTTCGTAAGAGATCTAACCTCTCTCTTTCTTTTTAAGTACTCTCCTTTATGTCACTTCTTTTAAGCTCCTCTTTGTAATGTTGGGGGATGTTATTTTATATTCCTCTTTCTGTACATTTTATTTTAATGTGATGAGATACCCTATTTGATCTCATCAATCCATATTCGGAAGTTTTATGTGGTGCCGTTAGGCTGTCGAGTTTTCGTAAGGGATTTTTCATCTCACTTTTATTCCCGTGAGATTTATGCTACATTTGCCACAAATTCCTTTGAGTGGTGTATGTTATTCCCATTATTCTACTCTTTGTATAATATACTTTCGTTTATGAGTATTTACATCAATTATCTTTTGTCCTTCTTTCATGGGGTGTATGTTTTGAAAGATACCCAAGTCGGTAAGGGAACCTTTCACCCTCCTCTTTTTTGAAAGACTTCTTTTGTTGGGTCTTTTAATTTACATATCGTTATGTTGGGATATGTTCTCATATATCCTTATTAATGTAAATTTTATGTCCAAGTGATGAGATACTCTTTTTATCTCTCATCAACTCTTTTTTGATGTGATGCCGTTAGGCTGTCAAGGGAACTTTTTAACCCAATTTCGATTTCTTTGGGTTCAACATGTAGTCATTGAATATGTCGTCCATTGAATATGTGTGAATGACCTTTTATTGTTGTACACTTAATATCCACTTATATTGGGTGTATTTATATTTTTCACACATATTTTTGAGATTGATTTGTTCTTAATTTAAGGATACCTTCTTTATAAGGGATTTCATCACATTTGACTTTTCTATTGAGGGTTCATTGTTGTTATGCACCAATTCACTCTTATATGGTGTATATACTGTCCTTTGGAGTATTATATCATGAATCCATTTATTCTCATGATATTATAAAGTTCTGACTAAATGTTATTCCTCAATTATTGTATTCAAGTGTCTCTAATTTTGGTAAAACCCCTTTAACCAAAATATCGTTTTAAATGTTTTAATTATTTGTTCTTATTAATATCCATGTTTTCAAAATGGTTTTAAGGATTTATTTATATGGATATTAATGGTTTAAAATTTTAAGCTTCAAGGTGGTATGGGACAATTTGATTCAAAAATCTCTTTATTAAATGTTTTAAATGGTTTTGGAAATGGTTTCTTTTTGAATGGATTCAATATTTCAATATACTAAAATGTTATATTATGATTGAAATGTGAAAATGTTATGTTTCCTTTATGCATGTTTTATGTGACACATTTATGTTATGGTTCTTGGGCATTGTTATGAAAACGGGTGGTTCCGTGATAAACTAAGGGCGGGTGAGCCCGTTATAGCTCTCCAATGCATTGGGTAACGCGAAGGAGTGAAACGTTAAGGTTTCTCCGAAGAGATTTAGGGAATATACTGTGATGGGTATTCCAAACGTAACCAAGAGGGTTACTCCCGATGTAAGAATGTTATGAATGCCTCAAGTTACCTTTATGTCTTATGTTCTCTATGATTTATTCATGGTTTGATGAGGTATGTTAAAGTGCCTATGTTTTATGGGTAAAGTATGATTTCATTCTTATGTATATATGAACTCATGTTTCCTTTCCATATTTTTATAACCCTTACTGAGCTTTTTATGCTCATCCCAAGTTTTTGAAATGTTTTTCACAGGTCAATGGAAAGGTACATGATGTGATGATAGTGTCAAGGATGTTTCAAGAAAGAATCTGTGTTATATTTTAAATATGTTTCTGTTGGTGGGAAGAATGAATACTGTCTTTTATGTAACCACTTTGTTTAAATGTGGAATGTAATGCAAGTTTCATGATCTAATTCTCTAAAACTCTAAACCTGAAAAGATCCTCAATGTGTAATCTTGTAATAACTCAAGATTAAGTAAGGTTTAAGGCTGGGGCCTTATAGTTGGTATCAAAGGCCGGTTTAGATAACTTTAGAGGTTAGGATATTCTTTAATCATAAGTGACATTACCATAATGGTTAGGATTTCAGAAAGAGTCCTAGTTTTAGATAAAGTGAATTAGTAAGTATATCTTAGTGTTTAACTTCCTCGTTAGTACATGATGGTTTTGTTGATATACTCACACTGACCTTTTTGGTTTTAGTAAATGGCTGGATCTAGCAGGCACCAAAGTGACAATGGGTTTGAAGGAAACTGTGGTGGTTCTCTGATTAAGATACTCGATGAGATGGGGGATTCAATGAGGAATCTCATGGTTTTTCTAAACCAACTATCAAGGAGTCATGATCTACCACTTGAACCTTGGTGAGTTCTCTAATGCATCATGTACGAGATGGCCAACTCGATGTGGAAATTCAGGTAATAATTATTAAGGTAACCATTAGGGTTTATATGATCCCTACTTTTGAGGTAATTATGGGTTATTATATGATATGATGGAAAATGAAGGGCATGAGATAAAATTGAGGTTAAAATATGTTATGATTATTCTTGAAGATTTTATCTCATTTTGGGGACTGTTTTAAGAATTATATAGTTTTGGAAAAAGGACAACACGCAGACCGTGTGACATCCCGTCGCGTCGGACAAAGATGCGGGAATCGAACCCACAACCAAAGTGCGACTGGTATTTATCGCCTACCACTGGACTACGTGAAGTCCTTGGTTAGTTTGACCGATTCTTTTTAGTTATATGATTTTATGAATTAAGAGTAAGTTGATTTTGGAGGATATGTGATTAGGATAATTACTTTTCAATGTGAGACTTTAGGAGCAACTGATGTTGTTTGGAGATAAATGTTACGATTTAACTTGGTAGACTATGTGACTAAATCCTTCAAATATTTGGGTTTCAATCTTAGTTTGGTTTACTTTGAAGAATTTTATGGACAAATGGTCCTCGTTGAACTTTGGGTTTTGTTGGACAAATTTTGGAGATTAAGAATAGATTTTCTTTTTATAAAGGGTTATCCTTTTCTGGATTATCTGATCTTGTACTAGCCTTTTTGGTTTTGGTTTTGGTTAAAGACATGGGAAGTATATAGTTCTATTTTGTGGATTAGGTGATTCTCTAGAAGTTTATTATAGTATTCTTAATGTGAACAAGTCATCCTAAATACTCGTCTTTTGGAGAAAATATGAGTTTGTGTAAGGAATCTAATAAAAGTTGAAAGTCAATATGATAAGTGATTATGTTTCCTTATGAATAAATTCCTCAATAAAAAGTAACTTAAAACAAAAATGTTGTCTATTAACTTTTCCTACTGGGGAATCGAATACCGTTTAACCCATCACAAGTTTGTGATTTTCTCGTGGTTAACTTTCTCCTAAACATGTTTTCTATCACTCTCCATCAGAACATGACCCTTTGTTTTTTCCTCCATTTCCATATTTTCATACTTGGAATCCTAGTATGGGTTAACTCGGGTGACATTTGTACTTATCTCTCTTTATTTTAAAGTGTTTGTTTTACCGACTTTTGTTCCGATGTGGGACTTTCAAGGATGTTTCCAAGCGCAATTTTAAAATTGCGAGGACGCAATTCCCAAAAGGGGGGAAGGATGTAACACCCCAGGTAAATAAAGAATATGACATTTCATATTTATCCATATTTGTGAATAAAATATTTAAATAACTTTAAAGGGGACGCTATGCTCGATGGCGTACCCAACACGCAACAACGAGTTTCTTGAGAATCTTACGTTGCACTCTAATAATAAAATAATATTATTTTAAATGGTAGTTAACATGTAGCCGTTGTAAAGGCGGGAATGGATAGAAATAACTAAAATATGATTATATATGTTTTTAAATGTTTTTACATTTATCCAATAAAAGATAATGGCTTAAAATACGGAAAGAATTCAATTTTAGGCGTATATGCCCTAGTTTTCACTAAAGGTTCACTTATCACCTTTTGATGGCGAACCGTCATTAAATATAGTTTTGATCACTCTTATACATTCTTTTGGACCAAATAAAACTCTTATTAAGAATCAGGACATCAAAATTTACTTTGTGTAAATTTTTGGTATCTTTCCGATAAAGTTCATTTTTTAATGAATAGTGTAAAATGTTGTATTTTAATTCAAAACCACTTTTTAATCTAATTTATTTATATGATTAGATTATATTTTGAATTGGTTTTAAAGTGAAATTAGAAAATATTATTACCATTAAATCCAATAGTGTTCGTTGGAATCAATTTCACTTTGAAATCAGACTTAAACTAGTGTCAATCTTTTGATACTTATTGTTTCATAAAACACGCTATTTGACATGACATCGGGAATTAATTATTAAATTAATTAATGTGAATTATATGTTTTGAATTTTGTAAAATGGACTTTATTTTTGAATTCAGAATATCAAATATAGCTTAGGGTGAATTTTTGGGATTTTTCTGAAAAACTTCAATTTTTGATGAATAGTGAAACCACTAAGTGGTACTTATAAAAACTGATTTTCCGTTTAAATGAAATTTTTCCATCATTGTGTTTTGATTTTCAAAAATCCGACATAAATGGTTGTCATTAAGAAGTAAAATGTGGTTTAATGAGATTAAAATAATTTTTTTGGTGAATAGTAACTTATTAAGTTTTTAATCACGATTAGTGGTAATTAGTGTAGTTTAAGGTAAAAAAAATGCTTTAATAAAATGAGATGAGCTTGACACATGTCTTACCCTCATTGGTTGTATCATGGCCGACCAAGACAATCCATGGGTCAACATGGGGACCCCATGGATCCACTTTGGTTGGGGAATGACATAAATAACATTTTATTTAATGTAAAAGTAAAATTGACACAAACATGATATGTTTTACTAAAACAATTTTTAAGTGGGGTTATACAAGTCATCATTTTGATTATAAATATTAATTGGAAAGATAAAAATATTTCTACATCATAGTATTTTTTTATAATTTTTAGACATTAAATAAATTAAATTATTTATGACATAATAATGATGCAGCGATGACATCATTATTTGAAGATTTAAATAAAATGGAAAGATAATGTAAAATCTATGAACTACACATGTCCAAAACTTATTGGATGAGTGGATTTCGAAGCCTTATCACCTTAGCCACGAATTATATCAATTTGGGACCTTTTGAAACCGAAACACATTTTCAAATAAAGTAATATTTCTTTACTTTCCAAAAGTGCCCCTCCTCTCCTCTTATAAAAGGCCCCCACCTCTACCACATTTAACACACTCCTCAAGCCTTTGGCTCGGCCAAACACTGCCCATTTACTCTCCCCACATCCCTCTCCTAATCATATAGGATTCCCTTTGGGCATAATCCTTTCAAAGGAAGCCTTTAGGCTCAAATCAAAAGGAGTTACACTTTTAAAGTTAATTCATTTTCTCATGTTCATTTGTTTTATTTTGCTTCTCCAACCCCCAAAACTCTTTTTATTTACTTATTTTGTAACAACAACAGTATCTTAAATATACTAGGATGTTGTTATAATATTTATTTGAGCTACACTCTCACACAACTACATCAAATGGTTAAAGAACATACGGTTTCCGTGGATGGTGAAATTCTGCCTCCCGAAACGATGATTGTTCAATACTCATTTAACACCTTCAACGGTGGCCATTATGATGTCACTATTTTTATATATGATATATAATATGTTTATATTTTATTTATGCTTCTGTATTTTTCATTTTTGTCTTACCTTTATGGCTTCCATTATGGGTATACGCGATATCTTCATTTAAGGAAGTGCGGACTACCGCCCCCTCAAAGTGATTTGATTCGTTAAATACCATATGTGGGATGTATAAAGGATGGAAATATGATATTATATATGATATTATACTGGAATTATAATATACCTTTATATCATTATTATTCCATTCTATAAAATACGAAATAGAAATGAAAGTAGCGTTCATGCGTACGTACGGCTTACCGTCTCCATGAATGGTGCATTTCATTTCTTACCTCTAAATGATTATGTAATGTTATAAATGCATGAATGTACTAGATATATATTACATATATGATATCTACATAATGAATACAATTCTGGATATAATAAACATTTGGCCACACGAACAACATGTAATTGTAAGAAGTCCACTTTCGGCTTAAGAACCAAATATCGGCAAAACAAATATTATTAACTTAAATGATTACATAATGTTTATGACATGGTAATAAGTGGTATAAAAAGTAATAATGAACTTTAAAAAGGTTCTTAAGGAATTAGAAATTAACTCAAGTTTATTATTCAGGAGATTAAAGAACGATCGAGTCAAGTCGGACCCGAGGTAAGGGATCCTACTCCTCTCTTTCTTTTTAAGTACACACTTTTATGTCATTCCTTTTAAAGCTCATATTTCTTGTTATTGGGATGATCATTTATATTACACTTACTGAAATTTTAATTTTCATGTGATGAGAGACCCTATTATCTCTCATCAATCCATTTTTGATGTTTTGAGTGGCGCCGTTAGGCTGCCGAACTTTCGTAAGAGATCTAACCTCTCTCTTTCTTTTTAAGAACTCTCCTTTATGTCACTTCTTTTAAGCTCCTCTTTGTAATGTTGGGGGATGTTATTTTATATTCCTCTTTCTGTACATTTTATTTTAATGTGATGAGATACCCTATTTGATCTCATCAATCCATATTCGGAAGTTTTATGTGGTGCCGTTAGGCTGCCGAGTTTTCGTAAGGGATTTTTCATCTCACTTTTATTCCCGTGAGATTTATGCTACATTTGCCACAAATTCCCTTGAGTGGTGTATGTGCTGCCCATTATTCTACTCTTTGTGTAATATACTTTCGTTTATGAGTATTTACATCAATTATCTTTTGTCCTTCTTTCATGGGGTGTATGTTTTGAAAGATACCCAAGTCGGTAAGGGAACCTTTCACCCTCCTCTTTTTTAAAAGACTTCTTTTGTTGGGTCTTTTAATTTACATATCGTTATGTTGGGATATGTTCTCATATATCCTTATTGATGTAAATTTTATGTCCAAGTGATGAGATACTCTTTTTATCTCTCATCAACTCTTTTTTGATGTGATGTCGTTAGGCTGTCAAGGGAACTTTTTAACCCAATTTCGATTTCTTTGGGTTCAACATGTAGTCATTGAATATGTCGTCCATTGAATATGTGTGAATGAACTTTTATTGTTGTACACTTAATATCCACTTATATTGGGTGTATTTATATTTTTCACACATATTTTTGAGATTGATTTGTCCTTAATTTAAGGATACCTTCTTTATAAGGGATTTCATCACATTTGACTTTTCTATTGAGGGTTCATTGTTGTTATGCACCAATTCACTCTTATATGGTGTATATACTGTCCTTTGGAGTATTATATCATGAATCAATTTATTCTCATGATATTATAAAGTTCTGACTAAATGTTATTCCTCAATTATTGTATTCAAGTGTCTCTAATTTTGGTAAAACCCCTTTAACCAAAATATTGTTTTAAATGTTTTAATTATTTGTTCTTATTAATATCCATGTTTTCAAAATGGTTTTAAGGATTTATTTATATGGATATTAATGGTTTAAAATTTTAAGCTTCAAGGTGGTATGGGACAATTTGATTCAAAAATCTCTTTATTAAATGTTTTAAATGGTTTTGGAAATGGTTTCTTTTTGAATGGATTCAATATTTCAATATACTAAAATGTTATATTATGATTGAAATGTGAAAATGTTATGTTTCCTTTATGCATGTTTTATGTGACACATTTATGTTATGGTTCTTGGGCATTGTTATGAAAACGGGTGGTTCCGTGATAAACTAAGGGCAGG
The DNA here is from genome assembly GCA_963277665.1 of Viscum album. Classification (NCBI taxonomy): domain Eukaryota; kingdom Viridiplantae; phylum Streptophyta; class Magnoliopsida; order Santalales; family Viscaceae; genus Viscum; species Viscum album. The sequence goes on from OY728165.1 coordinate 449,134,407, forward strand.
TGAGCCCGTTATAGCTCTCCAATGCATTGGGTAACGCGAAGGAGTGAAACGTTAAGGTTTCTCCGAAGAGATTTAGGGAATATACTGTGATGGGTATTCCAAACGTAACCAAGAGGGTTACTCCCCACGTAAGAATGTTATGAATGCCTCAAGTTACCTTTATGTCTTATGTTCTCTATGATTTATTCATGGTTTGATGAGGTATGTTAAAGTGCCTATGTTTTATGGGTAAAGTATGATTTCATTCTTATGTATATATGAACTCATGTTTCCTTTCCATATTTTTATAACCCTTACTGAGCTTTTTATGCTCATCCCAAGTTTTTGAAATGTTTTTCACAGGTCAAGGGAAAGGTACATGATGTGATGATAGTGTCAAGGATGTTTCAAGAAAGAATCCGTGTTATATTTTAAATATGTTTCCGTTGATGGGAAGAATGAATACTGTCTTTTATGTAACCACTTTGTTTAAATGTGGAATGTAATGCATGTTTCATGATCTAATTCTCTAAAACTCTAAACCTGAAAAGATCCTCAATGTGTAATCTTGTAATAACTCAAGATTAAGTAAGGTTTAAGGCTGGGGCCTTATACTATCGGCTTGCACTTCCTCCAAATCTTTAACAAGATTATGATGTCTTCCACATATTTCTCTTAAAGAAGTACATACTCGAACCTTAACATGTACTAAACCCAAAGGCGGTATAAGTGGAACATGACCTCTCTTATGAGGAGTATCCAGTGGAGATCTTATATCATTGGGACAAAGTTATACGCAACATGAGTACCCACCTTGTTAAGGGGTTTTGGAGAAACCAAAAATGCGAAGAAGCCACGTGGGAACCAGAGGACTCTATGAGGCTAAACTACCCACACCTTTTGTCTTCTTAGGGTAAAATTTTAAATTTTAGGTATAAAATTATTTAAGGGGGAAATAATTTAATGACCAAAACTATTGAATAATATTAGTTTCCTAAATTTGTGTGTTATTTTATTTTATACTCAACCACACTATATTGTTAATTTAATGAAGTGAGTATAATTAAAATGAGACCATTGGGTTTCGACTATTATATGATCATTGGTCAATATGACTTTTTGAATCTAAACACTTAATGTTATGATTATTTTTTTTAAATACAAGTGATATTTGTTAATTATTATAGAAAGACGAGTTGATGGCCTCATCTGGTAGACTCAGGCCATATGAAGCCCATCTGTTAGAGATTGGGAAGGAGGTATCATCTTTGGGCTTTTCTCTGGACAAATCCCAAGATGAACACTAATATATGAATCTTGAACGGAATTGCCTACAGGATAATTTCAAGATAATAGAAATCAGTGCTCAAGAAATGTTGTCTGAGTCGCCCCAATATTATATCACCATAGCACACCATACACTTAGGTCCTATGTAGGTGTTATAAGGGGCTATGTAACGAGACCTTAGTTACGTTGTGTAATACTTCTATACAAATAAAAATGTTATTTATTGTTATGTCAAATTTGTGATTTTCAAATTTTAAAATAAATACAAGATGAATTTATAGAAGTTCCATATTATTGGTGAATTTTGGAAGAAGGGTATTTTAAAGTATTTTTGTGTAGACATTAAATAATTAATAATTTTAAATTATTTTCAAAAAAATGGTCTTCTATAGTTGTGATCAGTAAGAAATTTAGAGTCTAATAAGATCAACATAATTTTTGATGAATAGTGTTGGATGAATAGTGTTTTCTTGATCAATAGTATTTGATTAATAGTGTTATTTTGATGAGTAGTTAAAAAATATTTTATTATTAAATAACTTTTTCTGTGAAATTATTTTTAAAAATCCCTCATACATGGTTGTAATCAGGATGAAAAATGTGGTTAAATAAGATCAAAATAATTGTAGGTGAATTCAAACATACCCTTATGAATAATAATGAATAATAATGAATAGTAAATTGACCAAAAAATAGATACTTCACCCATGAATGTATAAATACAATTTATAATCTTAAAAGTGAAAAAAACGATCATAGTATATGTTAGTTTTATTTTTATATGTCATAAATATTTTATTTATAATTTTATAATTAATTTAATAATTTAAGATAAAATTGTATTGTCATAAAATGTAATCATATATTGTTACTTTATTGTCTTATGGTTCTACGATAATTTAATGGGGCCTTGATTACCTTTTTAAAGTGTTACAAAACATGTTATAGTTTTAGAGTTGTTTTTTTGAATAAATAATGATTATATTTAAATATTAAATTAAAAATACATAGAAAATTATTTTTATAAAATTCATTTCAATTTTTAATTCATAGAATTGATATTAGTTTTGGGTGAATTTATGAGATTTTAATAAAATGTTTTGTTTTTCGGTGAAGAGTGAAAATACTATATTAAGTTTCAGTGTGTTTAATGACATCATTAATAATGTAATCATGATGTAATAATTTTGGTCAACTTTTGAATAGTAATATATGTTATGACGTGTCCGAAGTGAACAATAACATGTGAAAATACCATTGGAAGGCCCATGGTTTTACAAATACCACTGATGAGGTGTCCCATGAAAATTAATAAAACATTTCGTCACTTTTTCTATAAATACCAACCCATTCCTTCATTAATTTCATTAAAAATTCCTCGTCAATGAATTTATGGTCTTTTACCTCCCAAATAGTCTTCCCAATTTTCCATCAAGACACCCATGGTCCCAACCTTCAATCTTTTGAAGTTACTCTTTAAGTTAAGGGAACCTTTCACCCTCCTCCTTTAAGTCATGACTTCCTTTATGTTATGTCTTCTAGTTTCTATATAATTATTTGTTGGGCTATGTTATTATATATCCTTATTACTGTCCATTTAATTTCCAAATTATGACATATCCTTTACACTCTCATCAATTTATTTTCTGAATTTTTGAGCGATGTCGTTAGGCTGTCGAATTTTCGTAAAAGAAATCACATCTTCTCATTTGTTAAGTTTCCTTTTCATGTGGTATGTCATTCAAATATCCACACCATGATCTTATTTATAATTTATTCTATCCCTCTAAAGTACAATTATTCATTTATATATGGTATTCCCTTGTACCCTCTATTTTTATTGTTTTATAAAACCATGTTATATAGCCGTTATGCAGCATAAATTTCATCTCAAAATTTCTATCTTTCTCTCATGAAATTCTCTTATTTTATTTGTGTGAATACCCATACCTTTTTTATTTCTACAAGTATTCATCATGGAATAAAATTTATATATTTTATTCTAGAAATTACATAAATATAACCCTTATTCCCTTTCCATGGGTGATAAATGTCTTAATGATCTTGTTTTTAAGCACTTTTCAAAACGCCACGATTTTGAAATGAAACCCATTTCTTTTATTATTTTCCTGTTATTTATGAAATGTATGATTATGATCTATTTGTATCACTTGAAAATAATTACATATTAATTTTTTTCCTTGATAGTGATCCAATTCATTGAATAAATAATTTAATCTCTAGAGATGACAAGTTTTATGATACCTTAGTGAATAACCTTCGTAATTTTTATACACCTTGGCGATATAACATAGTGATACATTCATGAATGACTAAATTAAATGTTGTAGAAAAATTTTCATGTTATTTTTTAAGTTATTAATATGAGATGCCTCTTTATCTCCATGATCTTTTTGATATTTCTCATGTTTACATGTAAACTGTTTCACTTGCTTTCTTTACTTGGACTCCTGCTCACCCTTTCCTTTGATCTATGTATCCCGGTTATGAGATATAGTTATTGTACATAGGATGAAATTATGATGATTTATTAAAAGGGTATCTGAATAATGTCTTATGTTTTTTTCATTTATATTGTTCCTGATTTCCATGACACTAGACTTTTAAGATCCTCTGTTAGTAAAATGTAATGAAAATTTATGTAATAAAAAGGCGGGATTCCATATGTATGACAATTTTGAGTATCTTGTTATTACTTTTGGTATAACCAATTACATTAAATTATTTATGGATTTTATGAAATTCATTAATAATTCTGGGGTTTAGGTATGTGATGAGGCATTTCTAATTTTTTATTTCATTGTTATAGAAGACAACAGGTAAAGGATGAGGAATAGAAACCTTTGAGTTTGCCTCAGCCAGTTCCAGTCCCAACATGGAAGTGGGATGAGATCTCAAGGGACTTCTTGATTGGTTTACCAAGTAACTATAAAAATAATAATGTTATATGGGTTATGATTGATTGGATGACTAAATTAGATCACTTTATTGTAGGTTATGGGCATAGTAGAATCACGTGATGGGTGGTTCCCAACATTGGTTTTTTCATGATCGATAATCAATATATGATCTAAATAATGATAAAATCTGAGATATATGTAATTGAATTCAAGAAAACTGACACAGTAAAACATGATGTAACCAAAAGTAGGATCATCACATATTATTTATAATTAATTTAATAAACTAAAAAAATCACCTTTAAGGAATTACTTTTTCATTAATGAACTTGATGATAGATTTTTAGTCCATAGTCATTTCATTATATAAATAAATGGTAGATTTCCTCTAGCTGTGATCCAAACATGTTCCAATAACCTCTAGACTCCGTAGTAATCTCCAGGTGATAGAACAACATCTCCTTTCACTTGCATCATCCATCCTTGATCTCTTTGAGAACCTCTTCCAATGCATTCTTCTTAATTTGGTGGAGGAGGATTGACCTTGGTTCTTAGGAGAATTCTTATAGAAGGGATATCTCTAAGCTTGAGAGGTTTCTCCAAATCCATTGTGCACAACCAAGTCAAATGAATTGGTTTTTTGAAAAAATAACATAACTGGGTTTATAAATCAATAGGTTTAAAAAAAATTTGCACAAGTTCCCTTAATTATTAATTTGATCCTTGCAAAACCCCATGTCAAAAAATAATAATATAATTATTTCTCCACATGCTCTTAACTTATGAATTATAATTAAATAATATTTAATCAATTAATATTCAATATTTATTATTTCTCACCAGACATTAAACTCGGTCCACTGTTCCTCCATAATATTTATTGGACCTTGAATAATGACTATTTATTTATTAAAAATACATCACTACATTAGTCACCCATAAATAAATAAATATTATATTTACTAAATATAAAATAATTATTTATATGCGATCAAGTATACATGCATAATTATTAAACCACATATGAGAGAAATATTTATTCAACCTATTAAATAATAAAAAATAATATAGATTATTTAACTGAGATTTTGGATACACTTACTATGTGACCCTCTAGACCTATATCCCAGTGGCATTAGGAGAAGCAACCTAAAGTCCAAGGATAATGTTTCTCAACATGATAAAGAACCAATAGAGAAAGATGTTAATGCCACAATAAAATGTTACCTCATAGAGATACTTACTGAGTAATATAATCCCTTTATCTCAATATCTCTAATCAATAAAGTTGCAAGTTTTTGCCATCAACCTATGTGCTCGATGTCTCTTTATCCAACTTCTCAAAAAATGAACCTTCCTTTAGAACACTATAGACATAGATTTATTTAGGCTATATCATTTCTATAAATTTTCCTAAGATATCAACTTTTATAAATAAATAGAAAAGTTAAATCCTTTCTTGCATTATTAATTAATTCAATATTACTCTTAACACACCCAACATATCATAATTAACTATGACGATCTATAATCCTGATTTTCATCAATAAATCTACATTCAAGAATCATAATACTCATTAATAATAATATTAAAGTCTAAGGGCCAATACACATGTCCACATATTGGAATGCCAAATGACACATATAAATGTGGATTTCCTACTAGAGGGTCTTGTTCGCATAATATCCTACTCGATATTACCATGGGTGTAAAATAAGAGAAGGTTCCTCAATGTCTTATGAGTACCCAACCCTAATATCCTATATCATTAGTGACCCTAAAATGATATCATCCAACTATAGAAAATTTATTCTATAATAGTGTCATAGAATGTCAAAGTTCTCATTATAGCAGTTAACTACTATGACATTTTAGTGCGACAGATACTCTTAGGAAATTATCACATACTATGTGAAGCATAATAACAATAGTGATGCGATAAATAGTTTATTAACATTCAAAATAATGAATACATTTTTATCATAATGTATATATAAGTTGGTTATAGGGAACAAACTCAAATAGAATCCCACTTTCACTAGATCCAACTATTAACAAACTTTAGTCCACTATATGATACTCATGATTCTTCCAAGATAAGCCTTTAGTCAATGGGTCCACCATTTTCACTTCTTTGGGTACTTTGCTTACTACAATTTTCCCCATCTGATAAAAATCTCTCAAGAGGTGATGAATCCAGAGTATGTGCTTTGTCTATTGGTTTGACCTTGTCTCTTTTTCCAGACCCACCACTATAGTATTATGATAATATAATGTGATAGGGACTTTACTGGTAAGTACCACATTAAGATCCTTGAAATAGTTCTGAATCAAAATATCTTCCTTGGATGCTTCAAAAGCTACTACATTCTTGGAATCCAATTTAGAAATTAGTGATAACTGACTGGTTTGAAGTCTTATCGATCACATCTCCTCTATTTATATAGAAAAAGTTTCCTAAATGTGACATCAGATAATTTTGATTTAACAAAAAACTGGCATGAGTATAATACCTACTGGCCACCTCCTCATATCCTCTATAGAATGGGAACATATCCTTAGTTCTTCTCAAATTCAAAAGGATTTACTTAATAGTAGTCTAATGTTTTTCTCTTGGATATTATTGATATCTTCCAACCGTTATCAATGCATAGGAAACATAATGTCTATTACATAACATGACATACATGATTAATCCTGTCACCGAAGTGAATGAGAACTTACTCATTATCTCTTTCTCTTGTTCTGTCTGAGGAAACATTTTCATAGAAATATTAAAATAATGAAACACTAGAACCAATCCCCTCTTGTAATTTTTCATACTAAATCTCATTATTATCAGGTAAACATATTTACTTTGACTTAATCCAAGAAGTCCCTTGAATTTATCATGAATGATCTTGATCCCTACAATGTAGGCTACTTCACTAAAGTATTTTATGGAGAAACCCTAGTTTAACTAGTCTTTAATTGACTATAAGATTGGTATATCATTTTCAATAAGTAAAATTTCATCAACATATACTACATGGATAACAACCACATTTACAATTAACCTCTTTTAAACACATAGATTTAATTCATTATCAATGAAACTAGTTTCATTTATGGATTAATAAAATTGAATGTTTCATGAGTTGGATGATTTCATCAATCTATAAATAGATCTATGTAACTTTAATATCCATTTGGAATCACCTAGAGTCACAGGACATTCTGGTTGTGTCATATAGACATCCTCATAAAGGTTCCCATTAAGTAATTGTATTTGTTCAACCATATTCCAAATCTCATATTTATGGTAATATTCAATAGAAATTATAATTCTAATGGATTTAAACATGGAAACTAGAGAAAAAGTTTCATTATAGTCAATTCCTTGATGTTGTTTAAACTTTTTAGCCACTAGCCATGCTTTATAGGTATTTAATTTACCTTCCATGTATTGTTTCCTCTTGAAAACCCATTTTCATCCAATAAGAATTTCATCAACTGGTGGATATACCGGAACCCAAACATTGTTCTAATACATGGAATCTATTTCAATATTTATGGCTTCTTACAGTCTTACAACATTTAAGATTTCTACTTTCTACTTGTTGGATAGATGTTCATCATTGAAAATGATTAATTAGTTACCATTTTCAATGACTAGAAAACCATATCTTTCATGTCATCTTACATCTCTCATGCTTCTATGTAGTCCATGTGTTTTAGGAACTACTTATTCCACGATGACCTATGGAATCTATTACTATTCCAAATCTGGTGTATCATGAGCATCAAATTTTGTGAAGTCAATATTTCTACCACTATCCTTTTGAGGATGTGATCCCTCTTAAGAAAAAAAGATTATCTGGTGACATTAACTTTCTTGCATGAGGGGTTGTATAGGTATTATCTCTTTACTTCCTTAGAATACCCTATGAAGATGCACATTGTTACTTGAGGTACTAGTTTTCTTCCTGAGAAGGCCTTATCAAATTCCTCTCAACCCCATACATGTGTATAAGACAACATGGGTTTCTTTACACTCTATATCTCAAAGGGAATTCAATTTTCAAATTTAGTTGGAACTCGGTTTAATGTGTATGCCATCATTTCGAATGAATATCCCTAAAAGGATAATAAAAAATATCTATGGCTCATCATCGACATTACCATATATAATATGGTACAATTTATCCTTTAACTAACTCTACTCCACTATACTATATATGGTGGAGTGATTTGAGATAGAATCCAAAACTCCCATAAAAAATCGATGAACTCTTGGTCAAGATAATCACCAAATAGCTCTGATCAAAGCTTCTTTATATTATTACCATGTTCATTATCTACTTAATTCTTTATTTCAATAAATTTCTCAAAGGACTAAGAATTATACCTCCCAAGTAGATGTATCCATATCTACTGAAGTCATTAGTAAAATTTATGAAGTAAGAATATCCAACTCTAGATTCTTCTAGAAATTGTCCACACACATTAGTTTGTACCAATCCTATAAGCTCCATCCTAACCAAGCATTGTCAAACACTTATCATTTACATGACCAATTTGGTGATACCAAAGTTGACTGTTGTATGAGTCCTGTGAAAATGATTTGTTATCAATTTCTAACACTTGGTTTTAAAAATTTAATTCATAAATACAATAATTTAAATGCACCATACCGTAACATATGTTGTCTTTATAAAAGAAACAATTTTTAATTAAAAAATTAAAAATAAACCCATATGTATATAGGCATGTTAAAAAAATAATGTTTTTGGTAATTTTAGTTATATAATATAAATCTTTCAAAACCAAAATCATTTCCCTTGGTAATGAGAGGTGGTAGTCACCAATGGACAGAGCAACCAAACTCACACAATTATCAGCTCTCAGATCCACCTCTCCATTGGAAATATTTCATAAGCTACTTTTTTACTATATTTGGATAAAAATGTGAGCCCAAAATGTTGTATCTAATACCCAATGTGTATATATATAAATAGCACACATGATAACAAATGCACCATTAACTTCCCCTTGCTTCTAGCTGCAGTTCCTCTTCCAGTGGCCTGACTTTCTACATGCAAAACATAATACCTCTTTTTCCTTAAATTTTATTTAGATATTGTTCTTATTTGAAGGATGGTTCTTGGGAGATTTATACTACTAATAAGTCATGGAAAACATTTCCTTGTTCTTCCTTTTCTTATTCACCATAAGGACTGTGGGTTTTTCATGCCCCATGTCCTTATCCAGTAGGTGAATCAATGTATGAAGTTTTGAATGACTCTTATCATTATTTCTCATAGTATAATTAGTAATAAATTTGGATATGTTCTTGGGATGTGATGAATATATGAGATCTATTCACATCTCATCTGGGAATTTAATCCACAAGATGTCCAGGAATTCAATGTATCCAATAATCTTGACTACATGTGGATTAGTTTTCATATACTCTCCAAGATTATTTGTAAAAAATGAATTGAATATCTTATACCTAGATTGTCTCGCCTTTTCTTTATAAAGATATTGACGGTGATACATCATGATACATGCATCTATATCCTCATAATACTTCAAAATCATAGTAGAAATGGATAATAGCATGAAACACTAAACTTCTGTAGCATCATTCATATTTTTCTTATAGTGAGATAATTCTTCACCACATGACTCATTACCAGGCGCCAATAGAAGATGTTATTCCATCAAATACAACTTTAATTCATCTTGAAGGATAAAAAATAAGAACCTTTTCCATTCTTGGAAATTTGCGATGGTGAGAAGGTTTTCCTTCTCATGTATTAATCACAATGACATGTTTAATTACATTTTATTTAAATTTATAAAAAATAAGATAAACATAATCTCAGTATGATATCTAGTAAAATTTTGAGAAATAAATAAATATTATATTTATTATTCTCCCACTATTTTGACAAAACCCAATAGCCCTCATCATTGGCCTCAGAATATACTATTTCATGGAAATTATAGTGGAAATGATCCATATTCTCCTTCTCATTACCTAAACATGGGTAGGTCAAGACACATGAATGGTATTAGGTTGACAATCCAAATTCAAACTACATTAACTCATAGTTCCTCGATCTACTAAGTGGAATCCTCAATACTGCAATCATTAATAGTATTTCCTCAACCTTTTCCTCTTAGTTACACTATGTACCACTTAGTTAGTCAACAGTTGATGTGAATTATGTTATGTCAACCTAAAACATGAAGTTAATATTCCCCAATAATTTAAATCACCCCAACTTGGGTTTTTTCAAACACTGTTGAACTATGGTTTGATTTTAAACAATTTAATAAAAGGCTATACCGAATTTATATATTTATTTGTGGGATTTTACCTTTTTATTCATAAATTTCCAATTATTATCTTTATCACATTCTTATTAATTTTAAGTGGATTTCCTTATGTGATTAACAAAATATTAGATAATATTTATGAATAAGCCAGTTTATTTTAGTTAAATCATTCATAATTGTTAATTCATTATTTATGAGACTACAACAACAAATACATAATGAAATAACCATGAAATTGATAGATATAAAATAATTATGTGTTATGAGAATAAATTTTTATTAGCGGTTATTCTATTTAGCGGTTTATAAAATAACCATTAACCTAGGGAAAAACACCTTGAACCAATTAAGGTTCGTGTTGCAGCTTTGAATCTATCCACCTTTGTATCTCCTTGGATTGGTTTTTCCATGGCCCTAAAAATGAACCACCTCCACTAGATTGGAAGCTACATCCATTACAAATTGATTTTACTCAAATGTAGGTGAGGGTAAAATGATGTTCACATAAAATAAATCATGGGAATTTATTCCCTACATAATGAAAGGAGAGAAGGAATGAATGCGAACTATTTAATTTAATAGTAAATAAAATAAAACTACTAATATAAAAAAATTATGATCTAGCTCATGATAATCTACATGCATGAAAAGAGATAATAATTTAATAAAACAAGAATTCAATTCATAATCATTATTATCTATGATAAATCATGCTTGAATCGATTAATTATTATCTTTAATTAATCAATAAATTTATCTTAATTATCAACTGAATTTTATTGAGATTCTTATACATTATAATTTGTAAAAAAAATAATTAAAATCATTTAAAATTAACATTTTACATAAACGTATCGTGGAGGAAACCCAGTGAATACCTGTATAATTTTTCTTAACATTTATTATACTCAAATAATGTTTTACTCTTGTGACATATGGCACAAAAGACATATCACATACTTTAACAACATGTACTTCATGGATTATTACATCAATTACCCGATTTTTCAGTCATGTGTTATGATAAAATGCATGTAGAGTAATAACTACTAATACAACTCATTCATGATATGAATATCTGAACATTTTGTAAATATTAATTAAACGTTTAAATATTTATGTATATTAAAACCTATCACATGGTGTGTCAAATATTTACAACCACACATGAGTACTTTTCTCAAGGTCTACATAGTAAAATAAATAAATTTTAAATCTATAAAACATGGTATAAGTACACGGTATGTAGATTCAATCTATATGGTGTATAAACCTCTCACCATCGATCTAAGACACATTACCATGACTTAGTGTCTCATCCATGCCAAATTGTTTTTGGAGTATATGTAATGTCGAACGGACCACATGTTGTGTGAACTCCAAGTTACACAACTACCTGTCAGGTAGGCTTTGTATAGAATACATGGCCCATCATTGACTGAAAAGGACTACAAAATGTGTTTGTGGGATACACATAACATAGTTTGACTGACCATGAATCATTAAATTCCATCCAACACTTGGTTAATTTATTGTGTAAATAATGATATAATAAATGGATAATCTTAAATTTATTTCTGAATAAATTCTAATGAATTGAACATGAATAAACAGTGTGTAACTCTGGTTACATGATGTGTACTCTAGTGTTGTCTGGTGAGAAAATTTTGCACCTCCAAATGAGATCCGTGATTTTATTCTAATCAAAAAATTATTTGTTTTGATTAAATCTATGAGAAATGAAGGAGGAAGAACTAGATTTACCAATCAATTTTAAGAGAACAACCAAAAATTAATTAAAAAAATAAATTAAAATTAATAAATCACCAATTATCTATAAATAATTATAAAAAATTATGTGACCACTCTAATACTACTAATTGTTTCCGAGTGCAGCATAAGATTGCATTGGGAGTTTCCCAACATTGCATTTATCTTTATCGATGGACAATCCTTGATCTAAAAGATGAGAAATTTCAATATCTACATAATTGAATCAATGAAAATAGACAAGGTAAATCATGCCAGAACCATAGGAAGGATCAACACATATTATTTATAATTAATTTAATTAAATAAAGAATTACATTTAAGGAATTATTTCTTCTTTGATGAATCTGGTGACAGATCAACAGTCCATCATTTTTATGTTATAGAAACCAAGTGTAGTTTTCCTATAGTGGTGATCCACATATTTTCCACAAATCTCCAGATGTCACTGAAGGAATATCTAGGTGATAACATGACACAACCTTTCCCTTGTATCGTCATCCCAATATCACTTTGAGAACCACTTATAGAGAATTATTATTGATCTAATAGAGGAGGATTTCTCTCTATTCTTGGTAGCATTCTTGAAAAAATTAGCTCTCTAGGATTGAGAGGTTTCTCGAAATTCATTGTGCAAAACCAAAAACATTAATTGGATTTTTCATAAAATATCATAACTATGTTTATATATTGCTAGGGTTCAAATAAAATAATTTTACAAGTGCCCTTAATTATTTATTTAATTATAGAGAAACACCATGTCAAATAATATAAATAATATCATTATTTCTTGTCGTGTTCTTTACTAGTGAATTATAATTAAAAATTATTTAATAAAATAACATTCAATATTTATTATTTCTTGTCATACCTAAAAACATGGCTTTCCATTCTTCCATAATATTTATCATATCTTGAATAATGACTATTTAAATATTAAATCCATTCGACTGCATTATTTTTAATTAAGTTTATAATTATTATATTTACTAAATAGAAAATAAATATTTATATGCGATCAAGCATATATTAATAATTATTAAACCACATACAGGAATAATATTTATTCAACATATTAAATAATAAATAATAATATATATTATTTAAATGATATTTTGGATTCACTTAGTATGTGACCCTCTAGTCCTCTTTCTTAGTGGCATTAGGCGAAGCAGTCTAATGTGAAAGGTTAGAATCCATCTACATGCCAAGGTACCCAAAGAGAAAGAAGTTAATGCTGAAATGACATGTAACCTTATATGGATTCTTATTGCATAATATAATCCATTTATCTCAATATCTATAATCAAACAGGTTTCATTTTGGCGCCATCAACCCAAGGGCTCAATGTCCCTTTCTTTGACTTCATGAAAAATTAACTTGCCTTTAGAACACCATGGCTATTGATTTATTTATTCTATATCATTTCCATTAAATGGATTGAGATATATGGTTATATTAATAAAATGAAGGGAAAAATCCATTCTTGAATTATTCATTAATTTAATATTAATCATGACACACACAACATTTCCTACTTCAAAATAAACATCTGTCATCATGATTTTCATCAATACATATAAGTGTGTGACTCATAATACTTAATAATAATAATCATAAAGTCTAAGGGCCAATACACACATACACAGATAAAAACATAAAATGAAACATATAAATGGGGATATCTTATAGGCAAGTGTCATTCTCATAATATCCTACTAAATATTACTAAGGGCGTACAACATGAGAAGGTCCCTCAATATCCTATAAGTCTCCACCCAAGATACAAAATATTATTTTTCCCTAAAATTATATCATTCATCTATAGAATTTTTTTCAAGAATATTATCATATCACTTTTGGGTTCTCATCATAATGGGGATCTCCGATGACCTTTTATTGGGACAACTAATATTAGGAAATAATCACATACTATTTCATGAAAAACAATAATCATGATGTGATAAATACATTATTAGTAGTTAAAATAATGTATATGTTTTTATCATAAAGTACACAGAATTGGTATTGGGGCACCAACTCCACAATTTATACAAATTTGTGATAGAACCAAAGTGCATAAGTTGTGAAATATCTAATTGAAATAGATTTTTCTTTTTCATGGAGCTCCATCTGCTATAATTTCTGACCTAGATCATTAGTTCACTTATCCCTTTTAAAGAGGGATTTAAGAGGAACTAGGATCTCAGGTACAATTGATTATGGAATACCATTCACAGTTAGATGACCATAAAGAAAGAGGTATACAGATTCATGAGGATATACTCTACAATTATGATCTCAACATTGGTTGGGGTTGAGATTACCAATTGGGGCTTGTCGAGATTATGATTAGAACCACTCATTTTGAGGACTTTTATGACCATCCTTATAAATATATGTTGTGTTGGTCAGAGATTGGTAAATGTTACTTGGTTGGAATGATATTGGTTCAAGTGATAACAATAAATATTTAATTGATTAATTAGATAATGTTGATGGGCTATTACATTTATAAATTCTATGTTAATTTTCATCGCAGAACATTGAACTTTTTAGTTGGTGACCATGTGTTCTTGAATGTATCACTCTATTTGGATCATTGATTTATTATAAGAAAAGGTAAGTTTTATCCTCATTTTGTTGGACCTTTTGGGGTAGTTGAGCATGTGGGAAAAGTGACTTTCTATTTAGTACTTCCACTGTAGCTAACATAGATACATAATTTGTTCCTTGTATCATAGCTCTGAAAGTATATTTATGATCTATATCATGTTTTTTTCGAGAGATATCTTGAGGATGAACTTGATTTATCCACGAATGAGCGTCCAGTTGGGATAGTTCATTTTGAAACCAAGGTACTTCTTGGGAGGATGATACCTTTGGTTTGAGTGCTATGGAAACACAGTTCTAATTCTCATTATACATGGGAGTACGAGTCACTTATGATAGAGTAGAGGCCTCATATTTTTGATATGGAATCTTTTTGAAAAGATTTCGGGGGACCTAAATATTTTATGGTAAGGATGTTATAACATCTTGTTACCTTTTTCCTGGGGTGTTTTTTGATCATTGTGAAGGTTTTCCTTCTTTATTTTCTGGGTAAGGCCGAGAAAGAGTTGGGAGGATACCTGTAATGGCGAAGTCCGGTTTTTTTGGAATATTCAGAATAAAAATTGATAGTTCTGTAGCCTACTAGGTATTTACATTTTGTGTAATATGATTAAACTATATGTAAATTATAAAATAATAATATTTTTTTAACAAAAAGGAATTTGTTTTTGGTGTTTCTGGAACTTATTAATTACACAACGTGTAATTGGTTTATGCATTATTTAAAGTCCAGAGGGTTTATTTTTAAATATATGATCATATGAAAATTCTAATTACTCTTCTTGATAATTTTTTTCTATCAACCTAAGATACATACCTTAAATGTTTTCAAGAACTCCAACCTATCCATGTCATTTTGTTCAGTGATTGATCATTATTGAAGTTACATTGTGACTCTTCAGGTAAGTGGTCTCCCTATATCTCCGTATCTTTCTATTTCCCTCCTTAGAGTTTGTTATATATTATTCGGATTTATGGATATAAAGTCTGTTTTGTGGATTCCTATTTATAGGCTGAGTTCTTAGATATTTTTCTCTCCTTTTTTGTTGGAAGGTTCCATTGTGGGTGTTGTGTTTCCGTGAAAAAGGTAAGTGGTTCAATTATAATGGAAAATTTTGATTAACCAAAACATTCATGATTTAAATTCAATTTCTTGATTCCAATTAAATTTATTTCAATTGGTTGATCGAAACCCCATTTCCAATGGATTGGATATTTGGATTTGATTTGGCATGAAATTTTAGAAAACACCAATTCCATTGAATTTGGATGTGTTTGTGAAATAAATGAAAAATTGTGAAATTTAAATCGTTGAATTTAAATTGAGGAATTTATATAATAAAATTTATTTCATACTTCTATTTGAGAAAAAGTGTCTTTAAATAGTTTTTATTGAAACCAGGTGGTTCTATCATGAAAAAAAAACAATTTATTGATTAAAACCCCATGAGTTGGTTTATAAAATGAAATTGGAATATTTGAAAAGGGAAATGGGATGAATTTTATTTTAAATAGTTTTAAAATAAATTATCCATCATTTATTTTTTAGAACATAGAATCTTAGGTAGTTAGTGAGATATTTGGGACATACATGTTAGGATGGAAATTCCCTATTACCATATTGATGCTTTAAAACTCTAATATAAACTGTTTGGAACATTTTTTTCCTTAGTAGGATGATGACGAGTCCTCTTT
Source organism: Viscum album (assembly GCA_963277665.1). Taxonomy (NCBI): domain Eukaryota; kingdom Viridiplantae; phylum Streptophyta; class Magnoliopsida; order Santalales; family Viscaceae; genus Viscum; species Viscum album. The sequence continues at coordinate 449,151,001 of OY728165.1, forward strand.
GACCAGTGTCGAGGGACATATTGACACATTTCCATTATCATTATATAAGTCTGTGAGGGTATCGTTACCTGGATATACAATTGCTCTTGGATTATGGTTGTGTTTATCAATTTTTATATTTAAAATATATACGATTGTTTTTAAATTTTTTTACACATGACTTATGATTTTAAATATAAAAATTTATTATTACATTTATTTAAAGTGTTTCCATCACTTGAAATGTAAATCATGATATATTTTAAATATTGTTTTCAACTTCCGTACCTCTTTATTTAAAATTAAATTCATTATTTGGTTAATTAAATATTGGTATCTTATTACAAAATCCTTTGTGGTACCCCCTGGTATTTTATCTCATAGCCTACCTATGACTTTGGGTGTTTGTATATTATCTCCTTCCAGGTTTTTGTAAGGGAAAAGCACCACATGGAGGTGGTTCTTGTTGCTAATCCTTAGGTTTAGTGTTTTTCATTCTGTTGGGATGTGGGTTGTTTCCCCTATTTTCTTGTACTTTGGGTTTTTTATTCTTGTTTTAATTCTAGTACACTTATCCCGGTGGAGTTTTTATTGTATACATATTGAATTATATATCATTCTTATATTGTGTTTTTAGAATATTACTTCCCAAATTCATATTGAATAATTGCAGGTGCTTATCGCAATCCCATGGGGATCAAGAATTCTCTTCGCACCATGTCAGGTCTGGCTTAGTTAATGGGTTACCAGGGTACTCAGGAAGGTTCATGACGTAATCCTATAATTTTCATCTTTAATAGTCAAAATTTCATAATCAACATTCATGTTTCTTTATTTATACATTTCAAGAGATAGAACCTTCTTATATTAAATACATTTTTCACAATTTGGAGATAAGATCATTTTCATTTCTGGAAACCTTTTTTATTTATATTTGAGTGATACATGTATGGAAGTCATATATTTTATTTTATCTTTATATAAATCACAAATTTCATTCAAATCCTTAATTGTTGTCTCATTGTTTACATAATTGATACAAACATGAGAATCGAAACATAAATCAATATCTATAATTATACATGTCCACATATATTTCTATATTTCATATCATATGATCCAATATCACTTGAAAAAGAATATAGTGGAGATAATTTTAACATAGAATATTTTGAAAGAATTGAAACTTTACTTGTATCTTGTGGAATTTCTACCTTATCTGAAGAAACTTTATAATTACTCTATTGAGTCACATATTTGTTTTGTTTCTTATTTTCCTTCCACATTTTTTTGATATTTGGAAAATTAGGTTTAATATGTCCTCTCTTCCTACTGTAATAAAAAATAATATTGGAAAACTCAAGATTCAAATACTATTTACCTTGAATGATATATCCTTTATAAAATAATATTTTCATATTTAATGACTAGAAAATCCTTCTTCATGTGTAAAACATTCTATAATTATGGAAAATAGATTTCATGGAGTACCCTTATTCAAAGTTTGTTGTCTGGATATGTTTTCAAATCTCATAAATAGTGTTAAAACAACAAATTATGTGAAAAATATGTCAAGAAAAAGAACAATAAATAATATTAATGACCTTATAATTAATGTTATATTTAATAGAATATTATCCTTTCAAATCAACAAGATTATATTTAGGTAAATAATAATATTTAATCACAATATCCAAATAATATAATATCATTACTCTTTAGATAAGCTTCCAACTAGATCTTCCACTGAGTATACTTACAAAAATTTAAATATATTGTAAATATAAAATAAAAAAAATATATTCCAAAAATCATCCATCAGTAAAAAATATATTTACCATAGTATTGTTATGGAATAGTATAAAAATTTATCATAATAAATATAAATAATCAAATAAGGCACAATATATCCTAAAGAGACCAAACCTTTAAATACAATATGTGAGGTAACAAAAAAATTGATAAACTAACTTATTCCTAAGGTATCCTACTATGATACCATGTGTTAGGTATCATGATAAAAAAGTATTGTTCTTAAATATTAAAAGGGTAGGACTCTAATAACAATTTTAGTTATCATGTAGAAAAACTAACTAATCTTATCCTTATAAGAGCCACACCTTGATACCTTCTGTATGTTCCCAGGGGGATGATGATGATAGATATGGCGGGGGGGGGGGGGGGGGTAAATTGCCTTTATAAAACTAATCATAGTTATAATTTTATAAAAATAAAGTGGCCAATTAAATTATTAAACATTTCCTCTTGATGTATATAAGAAAATAGAGAGAACATAAAATAGAATAAATGGAAGGATAATATGATCACAATATATTTCTAATTTAGTTTGGATCTAAATGATCCTAGGTCTAATCTTCATACGTTGACCTAGTGTATAAAACCCACTATGATATATAAATTCAGAAGAATATTTGAGACTCATTATATCCACCTTTTTCACACTTGAATTATCAACCCAATTTATTTGTCTTTTATGGGTAAAAAATACAATCCTTTTACCAGAGAAGACCCAACCAAGAATTGTATAGGTTCAATGTTAACATCTTCCCTTTTTTGTGTTTATATGGAACTCGATATTTTATAAGGGAAAACCTAACCTAGTATTTTATAGGTTCAAACCCAACCTATAAATTCACCAGCTAATTACTAACCACATCTATGTCAATGTTCAAGAGGAACCCAATATTCCTAGGGGATATATTAAACCGATACTCGTATAGGAGTTTCCATTTCCTCTGTGATTTTTTATGTTAAGAAGAACCTAGTATTATAGGGGATATAATATACACAATTATCTAAGGGGATAGAACCAAAATTAATTTACTATTTATTAAGGTAGTATAACCCTATTCTATGTGAAATAATTGAGAAAATACATCCCAGACAATTAGAGTTCCATGAAAGAATAAAATATTTTATCCCAGAGAATGATCATTTATAGAGATACTTGATTTTGGATCATGAAATTCTCTGGCCCTTGTAGATGTTGAAATATTGAATCTTAGGAAACCAATAATTTACATCAATAACAAGTTGAACAATGAAGTTCCATGAATCAGTTTTAAACTATAATAAACTAAGGTGATAAACCAAATTCATGCCTTTTGTCTCCTCATTCAATGTTTTTATCCTTTTATACACCAAAATAGTAATTTCCAATTTCTCTACTTTAATGCCATGAATCTATTTCTTAAATCCAATGATAAAAAATTTGTATAGAAGAATATATTAATGATACTATGAAAATTAACGTCATGTTGTTCCCAAATAATCATTATAGCACTAAAAAATTAATACAATAGTAAAAATACCGATAAATTTTGATAATAAATCACTTGTAATACTCTAATTCATTATGTTTTACTAAAATTCCATTTTCCAAAAAAATATAATTTAAAATTTTCTCTTTGAATTCCCTCATACTAATTGTGCTTAGATAAAAAATTATTAACATCCATGTGATCATTATATCAATATCATGTTTAGAAAAATTAATATAGGATTTAATTATTAATATTAATATCCATCAGAAACCCTATGCAAATAGACAAGAAAAACTCTAATTATTTTAGTAGATTTGAATTTGGATATTTCATGTTTGAAAATTTCAACATCAATATTAGTCCATGATAAATAACTTGTGAATGATATTTAAATAATCATTGAATGACTTAGGACCTATTCTCATGGATTCAATATAATTTATGAGTAATTTTAGAAAACAAATTGAAAATATTTAAAATAAACTTACAGAGATTTGAAATATAGAACATATAGGAAAACATAGCATATATCCTAATTTTTGAAAAACCAGTAGAAAGGTTAATAACCACATATGAAAATTAATTTATGTGATTTGAATATATTATTTTTATTCTACAAATCCAAATCTCACAACATAATCAAATAAACATAGCTGAATTTACATGGGTGAATGCTACATAAGTGAATTTAAATAAGGGAATCTATATAATCAATTTATATAAAAGATTTTTTAGGTCAATTTCTTGTAAAAATTTAACAAAACTATTTATAATTATATAGGCTATTTTTTAACATAAGAAATATATCTCAAATTGCTAAATTTTTATGTATCCATTTCAAATGAGTGTTAGCCCTATTACTGAGGACTCCTCAAGTGAATCTAAGAGACCCGGGATAAAATCTGTGTGGAGACATATTTCCGGGTATTGTAGGATAACTATAAGAGGAACTGTAGTAGTCATTGTAGTAGGTATTATAACATCCATTACTATTCATTAATATAGGCCTTGGGTCACTAGTTTGGTCCTTAGGTCCTGTAAGGATTTCGTGCCACTCAAGGCCTTTAGGCCAGTTGTCTCTTAAGGAATTTGGGTCACCTCATGTCCTTCGAGCCACCCCAAAGCCTTATGGACACATGAATATGTAGATATACCAGTCAGACTATAAGGGACAAGGTTGCAAATGAGGATTCAGAGCAAGAACATTCACCAGAGTAGAGCTAACGGGAATTGGAATAATGAGAGTGTATGGAATTTCTATCCGTATCATGTTTGTGGAAATCAACATTGGATAGCTAGCCAACCAGCTTTGAAAAGGTGGAGTAATGATATTAGGAAATGTGTTGGGGAGGATCAATTCCAAGTTGTCTTTTCTAGGTGATTTCCTCTAGGACCTACAAGTCATGTAATTGTCTCTAAGCATTTAGGCCTTGTAAGGGTTCTGCCTCACTCGTTGAAGGATGGATTATTAAAAACAATAAAAAAATGAAGGCCTTCAGGACATTCAGTCAGTTTATGTATCCACTTCTCACATAAGAAAATTTCTAACGTAACTGAATTCACATAAATGATTATGAAATTCTAAAAAAATATCAAATTATAAAATTTCATACCTAAAACAAAAAACTATAAATGGATGAATTATCTTTGGACACTATATACATATATTTAGATAATTTAATTATATTTCATATGATTTAGGAATAAAATTAATCAAAGTTACATATCTAATTTATCATCAAAATATAGTATAAAAATTTTATGAAAAAATATATATTTCATAACAAAGGCATGATGTAACTTATAACCTAATGTTCGGAATAATGGAGATCAATTCAGTGTTTTATGCCTTATAATAAAATATAGATACATTTCTTTCTCCCCAACTCAATATGGAAAATCCAATTTTCTATTTTCTATATCATGATATTGTAAAAATACATAAGGTAACCGATTGTAGAAATTCAACTACATGGTTAAAAAATTGGGTATGTGGATTTTAATTTGGCTCTATCGTTTTTCAATTTGGATACAAGGTAAAATTACTTTGGATACATGGGAATAGTAAAAATCAAGTATAAATTCTTCATTAATAATTATATGAGAAGACAACATAAATAAAACACTTAGTTAAGAAACCTATTAAATAGAATAAAACCAGTGAAGTTATCAATTCATTAAGACATATAAACAATACAATGAAAAACATACTAATGATAACAATTGATAATGTTACAAAAATTAAAATTAATCATTAAATGATATTTTTTAATTATCAAAACATGTATTAGTGGAAGGAGGCACTAAAAAATATACCCATGTTAGTAATTCCTTGATAAAAAGAGAATGTTGATCTATTTTTCATTATCCAAAATCTCCTTCTTCAGTTTTGATGTGGTAATGAAACATATCGAGGTTCAAAATCATATACCTCTACATTCTTCCAGGTTAAAATAAGAAATATTTTCTACCTTATTCAATTGACACATATCATCATTTTGGGATTCCTTTATCATCACATCAATTGATGGTTGAGAAATCATTTTGTAAAGGTGGTATCACAATCATTCCATTATGATTCAATGTATATACATTAAAAAACAATGAGTTTTTTTTCAATTTCAATCCTCATCATGGAGAAGGTAGCATGGTCCTTCCTAATCAAATTATTTTCCTGCATTTTCTTTTATAGTGTGTTAATTTATTTAGCCTTCATAGTCTACGGTTAACTTTAAAAATATCCTTCAGAACATGTTTAAATATTTCCATGTGAATATGTATGTAAATCTATCATGATTAGTATACATATTACGCTTTTTACCATAGAGAAAATTTCACCAAATAATTAATAAAAAAAGACTTCTACTAGAATTCGATCAAGAGTCAGATAATGTTTCTTGTGCTTATTTAATTCTCATGAGGTATAATATGTGACATTTTCAATTTTAATATGTAAACATATAAATACATTATTTGAAACATCATTATATATCAATAACACTTCTACACTATAGGTAACTGTAAGAAAAACTATAGTTACCAACCTATTCTTATATTCCTTAAATTTATCCTCACATTCTTCCCAATAAAAAAAATTGAATCCCTTTCATTTTTACATGGTATCTGGGTTTTAAAATCATAATAAATTTCACCCAAAATGTATTTAATATATATAAATTCCATGAAATGATGGATCAATGTCATAGTGGTTGGTTTATTCCATTCATTAATCCCCTCATTCATTTACTGAAAAAAATATATATTATAAAATTTTATTATATTACCTAATAAGATTATTATTTTTAGAAAAATACACACTTAGATTTCTTGGCATAAAATTTCTCCTTTTATAGTCTTTTTAATAATCATAAAATGATCATCATGTTCTTCCTTGATCCTAGAATATATAATAATATCATCAATAAAGGGTACTATAAATTTTGTAAAGTAACCTCTAAAGACTCATCTCATAAAAATATGAATTTATTTGTTTATTTTATAATTTAAAAGATAATAATTTTGAATTAATAGAGTTTATATATTTTTTAGAATTTTGTATTGGTTATATCACCTCTATTAACATATAATTGATTTTATCTAGATAAAATACCTCCCTTCTAGAAGCATCGAGCTCATATATGTTATTATGGAGAATAATTTTTCTTTTTCATGACCTTATTAAGTTCATAATAATAAATATGAAGTCATATTTACCCATCTAACATATAAAAAAATGGGAGAAGAGAACCCCATGGTGATGCACTTAGAAATACAAAACCCATGTATACATTCTATTTTACTTTCCTATTCAATTAATTCAATTCAATGAAATTAATTATATATGAACTATTTTATATTATAATATAAAAAATATGAGTTTGATTGAAAAAAACCCATGTTCGAGAGGAATAATGGGTAATTCAATTTGAAATACATACATATATTCCCCAAAAAATGTAAAATAATCATCATTTATTTTCAACACAGCAATTCGATATATATCCTTTATTATATAATATCAAAACCCATATTAATGAAATTTTTATCAAGGGAGTATAAAATTTATAATTCATTGATTTTTGATCTTTTTTGTTAATTAGGATATGAAATTATACTTCCCAATCTCAACAAATTAATATGAGTTCGTTGTAGGGAGGGCCAATCAAATCCCATTACCACATCAAATTCTGATGGGGGAAGAGTTAATTTATTTTATAGAAGTATCTTCCCACAAACATAATAAAATATTATTTATATACCATGGATGAAATAATTTCACCACTGTGTTTTCATTGGAAATTTAATATCTATTTTTTTGAGGACGTGAATCAAAAAATTAGTAATATTTAGTTATATTAAAAATTGTAAAAAAAATGAATCAAGTAAGATATTTACATATCTCTAGTGGAAAATAAGTATAACTTTCACTACTCCACTTCAATAGTAATTACTTCATCGGATATTATATTTTTCATTAGTCTTGAAGGTTTTTAATGATTTTTTTCTATATTAGACTCTATATTATAGAGTTTATTTATATAATTTCCAAAAACCATTTTTTTGAATCATCAAAGTGTTCATTAAGAAATAGACTCAACCTTCTTATCCTCCATTACATTAATTTTTTTTGTATTTATTTAAAATATTTATTCTTGATGGTATACTCTTCCACATGTAAAACTACTTCCCGGAATTTTGAGGAAATTTCTTAGGTATTTTCTTCCACATTTTTATCATATAAGTGGTTGCAAATTCTTTTATCCATGAGATTTTTCATTGGATTTTCCCTAAAATTCCAATTTATTTTTCTTATCCTGAGAATGATTAAAGTCCCCAATTTCTATTTCCACCTTAATTTAACATCAAACAACCTCTCCGTAGATTCTAATATCTCTCAAATAAAATTCAATAAGACTAATTATTTTAGGCCACTAATTAAATAGTTGATCTTTCCTTTATAGTCTTTAATAAATCTTAATGCATTCCATTTCAGTCTAATGAAATTTTATCCGTAGGTACCATTGGATTCATCCTCAATTTTTTTAAATCCATGAATTCTCACACTATTTTAGTGAAATGGTCATAGGAAAATTATTTTGTGAAGAATATTTTCTTAAATTCATCACATTACCTATATTAATCTTATTTCATGTGCCTTGTATTCCAAATTAAACTCCACGATCATTAAAATTCACCTCTAAATGAAAAATGACTAAATCAACCATTTCACCTTATAAGGATATGTGAACATAAAAAATATTTACCATTACATTGATTTATTTATTATTAATTGATGGTAAAATGAATCACAATAATAAGGAGGGAGTTGGTACAAAAAAAACTCAATGGAGATTTGTTCCTCCCTTGCAACATTTGGGATTTCATTATAGTTCATGTTATGATTCATTTCATAACAAAGTTTTTTGATAATTGAAATCATATTTTTTCACTCTAGCATCTATCCCATTATATTTCTAATTGGGATAATCACCACTTTGTCCATAACACCAATTATTAGATTCATTCATCCATAATAAAACCATTTCTAAAACCAAAATAATTGTTATTAGTGATAATAAATAATATGTAAATATAATTATCATTAACATCCACAGAAAATTTCAGTATCATGATGTCCTACTCTATGAAACCTTCATTTTAGACTATGATACATTCTATTCAGCCATGGTTGCTTTAAGCTAGATACTCTTATATTTATTAAATTATTTCCCAAAAAATTAATAATCCTATCTTTGATACCAACTAAGGTGATGAAGGAATGAAAAAAATATAATTTAAATAAATTTCATAATTTAATCATTATAAATCACAAATAAATTCATGATCATAAAACCCAATTGTTTAGTGTATTTAGAGATTAACTACATAAATTTTATTATTACCCATTATTTCTCAAATACCTCTTACAATTTTCTCTTCATATACATTACTTCATAACATATTCATGCACTTAATGCCCTAAGTAAATGGTAAGTCATAATATTAAGTTAGATCAAATAGAAAATAAGGAAAAAATATATAAATTATTATTAAACATTTAAATGACTATAGTGTGTGAAAACCTTAACATGGGAAAAATATCTGAGTTAAAATAAAATTAAATCAAATGAGTTGTCTATAAGTAATGATGTAATCATATTTATCCTAAAAGAATCAAATATATAAAATGATGTATCAATGAGAAGATATAATTTAATAAACATGAGCCATGAAACATATCATATTATTATGGAATACTAATAAAAAATTTCACAATAATTATCCTAAAAAATAATAATATATATCAATATTAACTAACAAGACTATCATTACCTAATGGATTAGGTATAAATTTATATAATATCCCAACACTCGTACTCTTGTATTTTGTTCAAAATTCACAAACATTATATTCCATATTGATATCGTTAATTGGGACCCATTTTTTTCTAATCAAAACTAAGAAATATTATAAAGAAAAACAATATCACTTACATTGTCATATACCTTTTAGATTTTGAGTGTTAGATAATTAAGAAAAAATATTACATATAAAATACCCATGTCATTAAATGAAGATTTCCTCTATTAACCCAGTTTTCTTATATAAAATTCATTCATCATCACCGTCCATATGAAATAACTTATAGATATAAATCATTGTACATTGTTTCTTAAAAACCTGGGAAAAATGAAAAATAAGAAGGGTGATATGAAATGACCTGTAAGGTTAAAATTAAGCATTAACAAGTGAAATTCCTCAATGAACATAAGATGTCCATAATGGTATGATGACATAATCAAAGTATATGATAAAATCATAAAATAAATAATACCCATCAATACCTGAATAATCAATTGTGAAACATGCCCTAAGGCTTTAGTAAAGGAAACATTCTTAAGAATCAATAATCACGATCCTTGTGATATCAATACAGATCAAGGTAAACATTATAAATATAAGAAAATAGTAGATAAAATGTGTTGGTATATTAGTAAATAATCTTCATATAAAACATATAGAACCCTTATAATTGTAATAAATATATATCCATTTTAAAATATATTTATCCGTATAACATAATCATTACCCAATGAATGAAGGTGTTTTCTGGGTGTACCCATCATATAAGCAATAAGGGGATAAAACAATTCTATCTATGCTACACAATCATATATTCTATAATTGAATCACACAACACTATATCAACTACACAAATTTTTAATATATAATGAGAACACCTAATTATCTCTATGGAACCCCATCGTATAAGCTGTAATAGGATAACTCGACACTATATTAGATTCCCCATCATATAAGATTCTAAAGAACCCAAAACGTACATAGAACTTAGAAATAACAATAAATTTCATTAATCCGCAATATTCCTTCCATAATTATATTGACATGTAAAAATGAAATAGGTATCATAACACTCTACTTGCTACATAAGTAACATATTGAAGAGAAATTTGTTCCATAACAGTCTCTTTGGAATAATATTTTTCCACCTAGATAATGAATGAGTATGATATCAATAAAAAATATCCCCATTAGAGGATACTTAACAAAAGGGTTGTTGATGTTTGTTAATGGAAATAAATTTAAAATATCATTCAAAAAATTATTGAGAGAAATATCCTTTTTGTTTTGAAAATCAATATATAAAACATAAATCATTTTGAAAATCCAGTTATTTGAAAACTAATTTAAAAAAAATTCAATAATATTAGAAAAAAAATTCAATAAAAATATTTTACTAAAAGTTAAAAGTAATTCTTAATGAAATAATGGTCATGACGAAAGGTAATTCTATAAATATAATACCAGAACATTCCTTTTGTATGGGAAAAATGATTGAAATGTTCCTTTTTTAGAAAGATTGAAAATCATTCCATCGAAATAATCATTTTTAAATATAATATAGGTAAAAATTTCATTACAAAATAATTTTTAAAAGGTTAAAAATATATTTAGGAAACATGGTTTTCAAAAAAAATAGATTTCTGATCAAAGAGAGGAATAGAGATCGATTTTATAAAAACATGTTCTAAATTGTTTTAAGTACCAAAGAGTTGAACATTGGCACTATTAATTGATAATATAATAGATTACCATTTGGGAAGAAAATTGAGGAGTTTCATGAGAGATGAATCATAATATCTCAACCTTGGAATCATAATAAAAAACAATCATGATAAATTAAGAGTTGTAACATAAGACTCTTATCATTTTGGCAACATTAAATCATAACCCCCAAGAAATAATAAAAATAAATGAATATAATAATTTTATTTAAAGATTTACATTCATGATATAAAATGTAAATTGGGAATTATATATTCCAAGTAAATGAAGAAAAGTGTATAACATAATATATGACTTAAAGAAAGGAAATTGAGACAAAAAGCCTTTATATCTTTGGTAACATTGAAACTTAAAACCCCATGAAATAGAAATCCTAAAATGGATATGTAAATCCGACTAAATTTAAGGATAAAAATAATAAAATATATTCATGGGATCTATGTACACCATAAAAAAACTGATTAATATGGAATTTATATCATAGAAATAAAAGTGAGACGAGAAAAACCCTTACCTCGTGTTTCATTTGTCATTTGTGTTCCTTATCTTCCCAAATAAAAAAACATATTTAATTATTTAAACTATTAATTAAAAATTTCATTTTAAATATTCTTTTTAGTTCACTTATAACGCTTTTATATGTTATTACTTAATCAATTAGGTTTACGTCGGATGTTTTCACTGTATCTGGATTATGTGTCAAAGCTGCCTTTGGAAGTTTGAATATGATCGAAGTGTTCACTATCTAAAAATATAAAGAATATTTATACTGTTAATAAATCAATTATAATATTAAAATCAATCAAGAAATATTTTTTTAAAAAATGAACTAACATTTTTCACATAGAGATGGTAGATGATACACATGATGAGTAATTTTTCTATTTTTCTGTGATCATTATGAAAAAAAGGAAAGTAATATTTTCTCTTTATAGAATAATATTTTTATCATAAATAAAATCATATTTAATTATATATATACATATAATTCTTTTGATGTGGTGAGTAAAAATGAATCACATCTCTTTGAGGAGGCGGTAGTCCACACGTCCACAAATGACATTATCGCTTTTTCAATGAGTGAAAAGGTATGAAAGAAAATGTTATATATTATATTTAAAAAATTATAAATATTTCATTAATATATTAATAATTTTATTTATATCACATATATTCATTATTTTTACCCGTATTACCTTCCACATAACACATTAGTTAAAAACGTGTCATATTGCTTCACGAGACGGTAGTCCATTTTACCCACGAGCGACATTATCATATATCATAAAGAATAATATATAAAATGTTATTTATGATTTAATTACTAAATAGGTATAATAATTATATAAATATCATTTATATACTTTAGATCCATCTTCATACCCAACTGTGAGATGTGGTATGGAAAAATGAATGACACTAGTTCACCAGGCGGTAGTCCACCTTACACACGAATGATGATTTCATAAACCGTTTTATTGAAGAGGAAATGTATTTTGGTTATTAAATTAACATAATAAAATATCATTATATTAATGATACAATGAATATTATATAATAATTATTTATGAATAATTTTAAGTGGTACAGAAAGAAATAATATAAAAATAGCATATGAATAACTTTACCTCTTTTAAGAATATCCTCCTTAGGTTTCAAGCAATATCCTTTTTATGATGTACTTATGAAAAAACTACTGATTTTAGGCTTATATTAGATAATATGGGAGTTAATTTGGGTATTTATTGGCTGAATCCAAGAGGTTTTAGGGGGTGAAGAAGACATGAGAAAGGGTGGCCTTTTATATGTGGGGGAGAGGACACACATGGTATTTTTGAAAATAAACGAGTTCTCCCACGTTTCTCATTTTAAAAAAAGTCCAAAATAAAAAATAATAAAGATTTATATAATTATTGGTATAAATATGGTCTTAACATAGTTTTTATACAAGTTTATATTTTATCCCTAACCATATTTTTAGGTTTAACCCCTAGTAAATACATTTTTACCAGAATTGTGGTAAATATTTTTTACTAGATTCACAATTCATTTTGGTGAAATTTTTTGATGAAATTTTTTGATAATATAAGTTATTATAATTCAAAATATGTATTAATATTTTCCATATTCTATCCATATAAGTGATGAAATAGAACTTAAAATAAATCATGTATGTAAAGACTTGACCCCAGTTCCTAGAGTCGGGGCCTTATTTTATTACATTGGAATATAAAAAAGCAATATGAATCCAAAAGGACCAAGTATTTTTGTAGATCTTGTAAACACGATACATACATAAGTTCAACATTAAAACTTGAAAATAAAAAAAACATAAAATTTTCACTGGGAATAATCACCACTCTAAGATTATCCTGGCGTGTCAATCATAATATACCTCTTCATGTTCTAGGAAAAATGAAAGATAAGAAGGGGTGAAATCATATGCTCTGTAATTGTAAAAATTACAGTGGAAGATAACTTAAATATTGGACATGGTGAATAATTCAAAACACATGCCTTTTAAAAAAAGCTTGAACATACATTGACAGAAATACGAGGTGAGTAAATATTACCATAATGAGACATAATCATGGGTATTCTACAAGTAGAATAATCACATTAACTATCAATTTATAGCTTAATAATGAGGGACGTACATATGAGCAACATTCTGAAACATATTTTCAAGGTCTTCACCAAGACGTCTAAAAATTATTAAGGCCTTAGCCAAAACCATATCTCAAAATGGGTAAGGCCTTAGTCAAGTCCATATCTATTTGTCTCATGAGACCTATCCACTATGGGTAAAATCAATATTTTCTACGGGTTATTTGTGACAGGAAAATTTTCCATTGCAAATAACCAATTATTTGTGAAAGGATTTTGTCTCCTATCGCAAATAGTTTGGCGCGACTTGCGCGCCAAACTGCGCGAATACTATTTGTGACAGGGAAATGTCTACCGTCGCAAATACCCAGCGGCGGTTAATAGCCTTTTTACGACGAGATGTCATCCCGTCGCAAAAAGAGTGTCGGCATGAACTATTTGCAACGGGCCCCGTCAATAATACTCTTTTAACCGCAGACAGTAATTAATGTGGGCGAGGGTATTTGCGACAGGTCCCATCACAAATACCACTATTTGTGATGGGTCTCCCGTCGAAAATAACCCTGTTGCAACAAATCTAACCTATATATACCCCCACCTGTTTTTTCCCCAAATCACTGAGATCTTCCTCTCCAACTCTATTCATTTTTCAGTTTTAGGGAAAAAATTTACTTTAGATGTTTTTTTTAGACGAGAGCAATTGGAAGGCGCCAATACCTTCAGAATATCAAATTTTAAGGTATTTATATTTTATATTTTTGTATATTTTTATATATTTTTATGTTAATTTTAATTGTTGTTTATTAGTTGTAATTAAATTAGATTTCAATTGATTTTTATTTATATTTATATTTACTAAGAAATTGATATTGTTAGTGATAATTATAAATAAGTAGTCATAATTAGTATTAATTAGATATAAATATATATAATTAGTAATAAATAGATATAATTAGTAATAAATAGATATAATTAGTAATAAATAGATATAATTAGCAACAAATAGAAATAATTAGCAATAAATAGATATAATTAGCAATAAATAGATATAATTAGCAACATATTGATATAATTAGCAATAGATAGACATAATTAGCAATAGATAGACATAATTAGCAATAAATATATATAATTAGCAATAAATAGATATAATTAGCAATAAATAGATATAATTAGCAATAAATAGATATAATTACCAAAAAATAGATATAATTAGATATAATTAGTAATAAATAGATATAATTCGTAATAAATATATATAATTAGTAATAAATAGATATAATTAGTAATAAATAGATATAATTAGTAATCAATAGATATAATAAGTAAAAATTAGATAAAAATAGTAAAAATTAGATATAATTAGTAATAATTAGATATAATTAGATATAATTAGTAGTAATTAGATATAATTAGTAGTAATTATACATAATTAGTAATAATTAGATACAATTAGTAATAATTAGATATAATTATTACTAATTAGATATAATTAGTAATAATTAGATATTATTAGTAATAAATAGATATAATTAGAAATAATTAGATAAAAATAGTAATAATTAGATATAAATAGTAATAAATACATATTTTTAGTAATAACTAGATATAATTAGCAATAAATAGATATAATTTGTAATAAATAGATATAAATACCTATAAATATATATAAATAGCAATAAATAGCTATAAATAGTAATAACTAGCTATAAATATCATTAAGTAGCTACAAATAGTAATAAATAGATATAAATAGTAATAAATAGTAACAAAATAGTAATAAATAGTAATAAATAGTAATAAATAATAATAAAGTGTAATAAATAGTAAAAAATATTAATAATTAGTAATAATTAGTAATTATTAGTAATAATTAGTTATAAATAGTAATAAATAGTAATAAATAGTAATAAATAGTAATAATTAGTAATAAAGAGTAATAAATAGTTATAAATATTAATAAATATTAATAAATAGTAATAAATAGTAATAAATAGTAATAAATATTAATAAATAGTAATAAAAATTCATAAATAATAATAAATATTAATAAATAGTAATAATTAGCAATAATTAGAAATAATTAGTAATAATTAGTGATAATTAGTGAAAATTAGTGAAAATTAGTGAAAATTAGTAATAATTAGTAATAATTAGTAATAATAAGTAATAATAAGTAATAATTAGTAATAATTAGTAATAAATAGTAATAAATAGTAATAAATAGTAATAAATAGTAATAAATAGTAATAAATAGTAATAAATAGTAATAATTAGTAATAATAAGTAATAATTACTAATAATTTGTAATAATTTGTAATAATTAGTAATAATTAGTAATAATTAGTAATAATTAGTAATAATCAGTAATGATTAGTAATAATTAGTAATAATTAGTAATAAATAGTAATAAAAAAATTATATTACCAATATTTACGGAAAAACAATATTAATATTATTAAAATAATAAAAAATTTATAAATTATTAAAATTATCAATATTTGCAACATGATTTGCTCTATTCTTCTCATGTTCAAATTTCAAAGGGTCGCCAATTATCAGGTCATGCGTAATAAAAATTTTGTGTCATCTATGTTCAATGTAAACTCTATAATTGTCCTTGCATGGTTGATCACCTCACAAGTAGTGTTGCAGTAGGACAACCCAAGTCATGCCCTTCACCTCTATAATAATTAACTCGCATGACCCTTTATATAGACCATTCTTCTTTGAAAATTTAAGGGAAAGATACTAATATCCCCTCAAATTTTTATGGAAGAATGATCTATGTAAAGGGTCATGTGAGATGATTCTTTAAGACGAGAATGACATTACTTTGGTCATTCTATTGCAACACTACTTGCGAGGTGATCAACCATACATGTAAAATTATAGAGTTTCCATTGGACATGGCTAACACGAAATTTTTATTGTGCATGACCTGACAATTAGTGACCCTTTGATATTTGAACATGTTAATAATAGAGAAAAGTCTGTTGCGAATATTGACAATTTTAATATTTTATAATTTTTTTATTTTAATAACATTAATATTCTTTTTTCTTAAATATTGATGATATAAATTTTTTATTAGTAATAATTAGTAAATGAAATCTGATTGGATAATGGAGGGAAAATTTGTAATCATCTCCACAATGATGATTACCTAATTTCCATTCATTATTCAATCATTTTTCATTTTTCTAATTATTGCTAAGTATTGAAAAATTAGTAATAAATAGTAATAATTCATAATAATTAGTAATAAATTGTATTAATTAGTAATAAATTGTAATAATTAGTAATAATTAGTAACAATTAGTAATAATTTGTAATAATTTGTAATAATTAGTAATAATTTGTAATAATTAGTAATAATTTGTAATAATTAGTAATAATTAGAAATAATTAGTAATAATTAGAAATAATTAGAAATAATTAGCAATAATTAGTGTAATAAAGATGCAATTAAATGAGCAGTCGGACAAAAGAGTAGCCGTCAATCCACTGGAAATTGTGTCGCCCTTAATTAATGGTAATTATTAAGTAGTTGTAATTGTTTATCTTCTTTTTTTAGATAGTGCTTTTATACTTTCAAAATATTCAAAAACGGTGATGATTTTATATTTTATAATGAAAAATATGGATTAAGGAAGTCAACATTAGTCATTATTAGATGATCGAGCTTGGATAAATCAGTATAGAAATCCAAATGGTTCTTGTTTAAATCTTGTATATATTGAGGGTGTTGATGCTTTCGTAGCATTTGCATCATCAAAACCAGAATATGTTTCAGAAGGCACAATTAAGTTTCCTTGTAAAAAATGTGCTCTGAGAACGTTTGACACATTTGACAAGGTTGGGGGACATCTCTTGTGGTTTGGTTTTCAACCAGATTATGTTTTTTAGTATCAACACGGTGAACGCAGTTTTAGAGAATATCCTAATAACTTGATTCCAGATCCATCACAGTTTCAAAATTTAGTAAATGATGTTGCATGTCCATCTGTGCAACAAACTGAAACTCACAATGATATTGATTTAACTCCTGAGTTGGCACCATCTGAATTTTATGAGTTGTTGAGGTCTGCTGAGGATGCATTATATCCTGGTTGCAAGTTAAGAAAATTAAAAGAGGTTGAAAAATTTATGGCTACTAAATTGGATAATGAAATATCAAACAACTGTTTGGATCAGATATTTTCTTTATTTAAAACACCGTTACTTGAAGGAAATGTGTTTCCTTCAAATTACTATGAGAGCAAGAGGTTGATTCGTAATCAGGACCTTAGTTATCAGAAGATTCATCCATGTCCAAATGATTGCATCTAATATTTTGGTGAAAATGAGTCATTAGATAGTTTTCCTACATGTGGAAAATCAAGGTATAAAAAAGCTCAACCAGGAAAGCCTCGATCAATTCCAGTAAAAATGTTGAGATATTTCCCCCTTACACCAAGGTGGCATCGTTTATTTATGTCTCAGAACACAACGTCAATGATGTCATGGCACAAAACCAAGATTTCAACTGATAAAAGCTTGATTCATCCATCATATGGCGATTCATGGAAACATTTTGACCATCTGCATCCGTCTTTTTCTATAGAAGCCCAAAATGTGAGATTGGGTCTTTCTACTGATGGTTTTTGTCCATTTGGTTTTTATGGTAGTCAGTATTGATGTTGGCCTGTCTTTGTAACTCCGTATAATTTGCCTCCATAGATGTTGATGAAGGAGCCTTATATCTTTTTGACTCTGTTAATCCTATGAAATATGAAAAAGAATATTGATGTTTATTTGAAACCATTTATTGATGAGTTAAATGCATTGTCGAGGGATGGTGTTAATACATATGATGTTGTTGTGAAAAAAAAATTCATATTAAAAGCTTCCTTGATGTGGACGATTAGTGACTTTCCAGTATATGGCATGTTACCTGGTTAGAGTAAACATGGTCCGAAATCATGTCCTTACTGTATGAAAGAAAACAAAGCCTTTATGCTCGTCAATGGAAAAAAACCATGCTATTTTGATTGTCGCTGTAGAGTTCTTCCAACCGATCATTCTTTTTGGAGGAACAAATCTCATTTCAGAAAAGGTACAATTGAAAGGGATGAAACTCCAAAGATGATCTTAGGTATAGAGTTAAAATCAGTTTTATTTTCATTACCCCCCATCACATTTGGAGCAATAGTAAACAAATAGAAAATGCATGGCTTTGGGAAAGAACATAATTGGATAAAATGGAGCATTTTTTGGGAACTTCCATATTGGCCAGATTTGTTGGTCCGCCACATGTTGTATGTTACAAATATTGAGACGAACTGTTTTGATAATTTATTTCATACATTTTTGGATACACCAGGTAAGACCAAAGATACTATAAAGGCACGATTAGATCTTGCCCAAATTTCCAGGCGACCAGAACTTGAACTATTTGAAAATGTCAGATCACAGAGGTTAATGGAGCCAAAAGTAGCTTTTACACTGTTCATAGATAGTCGCTTATTATTTTGTCAGTGGATTGTAGATTTGAGACTTTCATATGGCTATGCTTCCAATTTGGGAAAATGTGTTAAGAATTGTTATATTACTGGATTAAAAAGTCATGATTGTCATGTTATAATGGAAAGTATTATGCCGATTGGATTCAGAGGTTTGTTTAATTCTATGATTTGGGATTCGATAACAGACATGTCATATTTTTTTTAGACATTTGTGCAGCAACAACAGACTACGATGTGCTAAGAAAACTGGAAGAAGATGTTGTTGTAATTATATGTAAACTGGAAAAAATCTTTCCACTGTCTTTCTTTAGCTCAATGGAACATCTGATATTACATTTTCCACATGAAGTTAAATGTGGAGGTCTAGAACAGTTTTGATGGATGTACCCATTCGAGAGATGTAGGTAGAAATTGAATATAAAAATACATAACAGAGCATCAGTTTAAGGCTCAATTGCTAAAGCTTATTTTCAAGTGGAAATTACTTTTTTCTGCTCTCATTATTTTGAATCTCAATATCCCTCAAAACACAATCGCATGGGACAAAACGAGGGGAATTTTAATGATGAAATGGACAATCAATTAACAGTTTTTAATCAGCCAAAATCTTGGTTTCAGTGGAGCTCATGAATTATGGCTTTCAGATGATGAACATCACAGAGCTCATACATACGTTCTGCTCAACTATGAAGAAATGACATCATTTTTCCTGTGAGTGCTTCTAACACTTATTCTATAATTTATGTTACAATATTTAAACTTATTTTTTTAGGTTATATGATAATCATATCTAGAAAAAACTTCCCCAAATTACAGCAACTGCTCTGGAAGAACTCAGAAAAATTTTTTATCAATGGTTTCAAAAACTGGTAACATAAATTACTTATGGTTTAATATCAATACCATTTATTATTTATTATATTGATAATTATTTTATAAATTTTCAGGAGTCTCAATATGATGATAAAATTGATAAGTGACTGTGTATATTGAGTAACCCACCATCCAAAATGGTTAAATATTATAATTCATATGTGGTGAATGGTTTTTGATTTCATACACATGCATATGGGGAATAAAAAAAACAATGAATAGTGGAGTTTTCTTGAGAGGATCACATCACAGAGAAACTGAAGTTGACTTTTATGAAATTTTGGATGAAATTATTGAACTGTGTTATTTAGTACAAAATTACATAATAATATTTAAATGTATGTGGTTGGATACTGAGAGAGGCTTGCGTGTTCATTCGACTCATGGAATCATTGATATTAAATATAAAAGTCTTCTTGCAGTAAATGAACCATTTTTACTGGCTCAATAGCCACATAAAATTTATTATGAAAAGTACTGTTCTACTTCAAGAGACTTGAGAGATTGGTGGAGAATAATAAAAATGAAATCTTGGGAAAATCAGTTTACTCAAAATGAATTTGTTTCCACTGAAGTGGAAGGAATTGAAATTTTTCAAGAGACTGCTCAAAATCCATCTGATTCACAAAGAAACGTGAATCTCGATGATGACACCCCACAATTAAGGATAGATGGTGATGAAAATGTTAATGATGTTATAAATGAATTTGAAATGACAAGAGATACTGAAACTGAAACTCATATGGATATTGATGATGCTGAGGAGGAAGATGAAGACATTGACATTGACTGCTATGGTGAAGAGCATGAAGATGAAAATTGACACAGTTAAATGCTGGTTATAATCATAACTAATATATATCTATATATAATAGTTATTTTCAAATATCTGCTAGTGAAAATCATTTTGTATTTCAGATGGACACTGATCTATTACGTGAGTTAGAGGAGGCTGAGCTACCTTTGGATGATGGGGATTTCGGATCATCTGACCCTCAACCTACTGGCGGTTCAGGGGGTATGTGGAGGGGGTGCAGTCTTGCATGACTGATGATTCCTGACCCTATTCCCGTGCGACGTCCACATCTTGGTTTCGATCCACACACAAGGAGGTATGGTGACATGTATATTTTAGTTAGCTTTAATTAATTTATTTATATATATACTAGTTTTTTGATTATTTATTCCTTTTTCACAGTTTTGCGCATGTAGCTATTGGACAGGGGAGAGCTATTTTGTGAAATTATTTTTCTCAGCCATGGATCACATGGGAACATATTTATATTGATGTGAGATGCAACATATTCCATCATTGGCTGGTACATAAATAAATAATATTTATTTTGAAATTTATTTTATTAACAACTTGATATTATAAATTATTTGTAGGGTTTATGGTATCTGTCACAACCCATCCTAGTGGGACCTGTGTCGTGACTCCCCAAGCCCGCCTTCAATAGGCCAGGGGCTAGTGACGAGCACTGAGTAGGCATATTAATAACATGGGAGGCATTACCTAAGTACCTGTACCAATTCACACATCTCTAAGCCCCCGAATTCTGAAATGTAAAAACCAATAAGGAAAAATAATGCATGCATACGACTAATCCCAACCAACAGAGTACGATGAAAGGTAGAGTACTGTAAAAGTAAACTGGGCCAAAAATGTCAACCCACCAAAAAGCAAACAAACAAGAGTCTGAAAACTACAAAGTCCAACCTGTAAGCACAAAAGGTTATGGGACTTCTGCTCGTAGCCGTAGGAACACCTCGGCCTATAGGGAACTCAGAAAGCTTGTTCCTTCCCTAGTCTGCCCTAGACTCTGTCAAAAGGCTGCTCGTATGCACAAGACACCAGACTTGCGGGCAAAGCCTGTGTAGGGGTGAGTATAACAACACTCAGTAGAGGACCCCGAAAACCACAAAGCAGTACACAAAGTAAAGGTACAGTCAACTATGCACAGTATATGTCTGCAGAACATATAGAACAAACCAGATATACTCAAAACCAGACCCGTGGTCTAGAGACAAGTCACACAACCGCATACCCCCGTAAGGGATTCTGTTCAAAGATTCTGTGATGCACTCGTTCTGGGAGAACACACTCCACGAGTCTTATAGCTCTGATGACTTTCATTTTAGAAGTGATGTTCATCGGGAACCGTCCCGAGAGATAGCTACACTAATTATGGGAGTAACACTCTTGAGTGGAAAGGTTATGATAGATAGTAGCACTCATTACTGGAGACACACTTTTGAGTGGGAAAGATCACGATACACTGATGTGGATCACTAGCACGACCATGGCGGATACCGTGACTCATCTGGATTCACCAGTTAGGTGATACACCAGCTAGGTAAAGGATTAACGCCTGGTAAGGTTGGTCACATTGATGCCTGAATCTACCTAGGTTCAAGAATGGATAGAGGATCTCGATCCGGGCCTCTCGGATGGATGCCTAACTCTATCACAGAAAGTAATGCTGAAGGGATCATACTCCGGAGTGGGAAATGATGTCTAGCCTTCAGGGGAACGAGAAGAAGGGGCACTAACCCAAAAGAATGATGTCCAAGGTACGATGAACAAAATGACAATGCCATTTTCCAAAAAAGTACACGGCGTGTAGAAAAGATACACGCTATGTTGTCTGACCCCGGGCACTGCCTGTGTACAATGGCCTGTGTCATAGGCTGGTTGTGTAGGAAAAACTAAGCACACGGCGTGTAGTACAGTGTACACACCATGTCTTTGTAATAGGGGTTGGCTCCATATACTCTGGCCATGTGCCCGTACATGGTCATCAACCCGTGTACTTCAACCCTTGTAATCCGCACACGGGGTACCCTGTGCTGCTGGACTTGCCTATCCATGTGATGGAGTACATGGTCGTGTACTCCATCCCATGCCCGCGTATCCCCGAGATACACGCTGAGTCCCGTGTAGCCTCTTCTGCCAAGTTGTACACACCGTGGCGCCTGAAGCCATGTAGATCATCCCATGTCCGTGTACTACCCAAAGTACGCGCCAAGCTTTGGGGAAGGTCCAACACGTCGTGTGACTAGGGTCACATGCCGTTTGATTCTTCTCTGACCCTGAAACCCTACCCGCCACCGCCAGTACTACACGTCGTGTTCTTCGGATGTACACGCCGTGTATTCTAGAAAATTTCCAGAAATGGCGCTCTTCGCCGGCGCGCCTCCCATGCTACCCCGATCATTGATCTAGCCATCTGATCACCATGAAACCTTCCGGTTTTGGTCTCCCCGACGCCACAAATCCACTTCCGGTGTTTTTGAACCTCCGATCAGCTCTGAAAACGTGTTTTGATCTTCCCGCATGAAGAATACCTAAAGAACGCTTTTTCCTATCTGGTCCGATTAGTCATCCGCCATCGTCGCTGCACCTCCACAAGGTCGTTGTAGTGTCGAACCTTCGATTTGGGATTCTTGAGTCACATAACAGATGTGCAACGATCCGTTGTTCATTTCCCCTCAAAAAACGTGAAGAATGCGCAAGGAAAGAAGGGGAAAAATCCAAATAAACAAATTGAGGTACAGAACTCCAACCTCGTTCGTCACGGAAATGATCCACTCTCGTTAATAGGCTTAAACAGAGCAAGAATCAACAAAAACATAAAGCATGTATCAATTCCCCAAAATCATCACAAAGAAAATCCCTCCCGCAAGAACGCATGAATCCACAGATCAACTTGTTCGTGGGTGATCCACGTTTGTGGTTTAAACTCAAAAACAGGGAAAGGAAATTGAAATAACAAACCTCTATCTTTTGAAATGATCGATCATTGATGAAGGTGCGGCACTACCATTGTCGTCGAGATCCTTCAACGTTGTTGGCGTAGCGATTCTCAAATTTGATCCTTTGTCACTCGTCGCAGAGAGATTGTTCCAATGTGCCGTGGATTCTGCAGAGGTTCCTCTCAAACATCGCCAACGATCAATAATTTTTTACCCCTTTAAAAAGGGAAACAATATTGGAACTTAATTACACGATGATATTAATGACTCCTACTTTCCAAATATTGAGTCATTATGATGCACCATTAGTTAAGGAAACGGACATCCCGTCACTGCGTATTAAAGAGTCCAACGTTCCATTTATTTTCCATTATGACACAACATTTAGTTATGGAAACAGCTACCCTTTTACAGTGCTGTAGCGGTTGCTTCCATAAAATAAAATAAACATTTAGATTTTTTTTATTTTTTTTATTAAAACGTCAAAAAATTTACTTTTTCCCTCGACCCGCACTAGTCGAGGATAGCCTCATTCATAGGTAAAATAGTTGTCCCTGATGCAACAGTGTGCTCATATTTTTAATCCAGGCATCCGTTTGGAAACTGCCACAACCACACACAAGTGCCGACTCACTTTACATAAAACGTTTAATACACCATTCCGGGCTCACTGGATCTAGGAATGATGTGCTGTCTTTACACCCAGTATTGAATTAATTCCATATAATATTGAAAAATAATAAACGGAAAATCCGAGACATTACATTCTCCCCACCTTGGGGCTTTACGTCCCTGAAAAGACAAAGCAAGGGCTACTTAAAATGTTGTGGGTACTGGGAACGGATCTGAGCCTCCCACTCCCACGTGCTCTCCTGAAGATTCCCATGCTGCCACCGGACACACACCAAGGGAATAGATCGTCCATGAAGAATCTTCTCCTGCCGATCCTCGATCTCCACTGGGTACTCAGCAAAGCTCATTCCATCCTCGATGTCCAGCTCACCTCAGTCGATGACGTGAGATGGGTCATGCACGTACCTCCTCAGCTACGACACATGGAAGACATCATGTACCCGATGCAACTGTGAAGGTAGAGCTAGGAGGTACACCACCTCTACAACTCTACACAGAATCTGGAAAGGTCCGATGAACCTTGGAGATAGATTTACTCCTCAAAAAAATCTCCACAACCTTCATTGAGGTGAGTCCAGAAGAAAGACGTGGTCTCCCTCTTGAACTCCAGAGGTCTCCGTTGCCTGTCAGCACAAGACTTCTGCCGGCTCTGTGTAGTCTTCATCTGCTCTCGGATGACCTGCACCTTCTCTATGGTAGCTCTCAGTAATTCTGGACCCATGACTGCTGACTCTCCGGGGTCGGTCCAGCAAAGCGGTGACCAGCAGGGTCTCCCGTACAAAGCCTCGAACGGTTCCATACCAATGGTGGACTGGTAGTTGTTGTTGTACGCAAACGTCACTATTTGTAGGTGGTCCTCCCAACTATGACCAAAGTCCATGATACAGGCTCACAACAAGTCCTCAAAAACCTGAATGGTCCTCTCCATCTGACCATCCGTCTGGGGATGAAACGCTGTGCCCAAGCGTAGTTGAGTCCCAAAAGCCTCATGCAATCCCTTCCATAACCGGGATGTGAAGTGGGCATCTCGGTCTGAGACTATAGTCAAGGGGACTCCATGAAGCCGAACTATCTCCTCCACGTAGAGACATCCCAAGCTCTCTATGGAACTCTGCTCCCTGATATCTCAGAAGTGGGCTGATGTGGTGAGTCGGTCAACGATCACCCAGATAGAATCACGCCCCATGGATGTCTGTGGTAAGCCTGTCACGAAGTCCATCGGTATTCCATCCCACTTCCACTCTAGGACTTCCAGGGGTGAGCTAATCCCGCTAGAACCTGGTGCTCAGACTTCACCTGCTGGCATGTGAGGCATCGAGAAACGAACTCTGCTACTGCCTTCTTCACGCCTGACCACCAGAACTGTCATCGAAGATCCTGGTACATATTTTCCACTCCAGGATGTACCATCAAAGGGGATGTATGAAACTCCCACATGACCTCCTCCTGTAACTCCACTAGTACAACAATGCGTCCTCTGAAAAGAATTACATGGTCCCCACCTTGTGAATATCCATCAGGAGCATGTCCTGTGAATAACTGAGCACGTAAAGCCACACAGTCGACATCCCCAAGATGTGCCTCCCTAACTCGTTGTAAGAGTGGAGGGGTGACAACCATCGACTGTAGGTATGCTGTGTCCTCTCCATCCATGAAGGATAACTATAACGTGGTAACTGCTGTGTCGCCTCACTCAATAGCTGTGAGCTCGAACTTCTCCTAAGGGCATCTTCCACCTTGTTCCCCTTTCCAAGAGTATAGATAAGCTCAAAATCATATTATTGGAGGAACTCTAGCCAATTCCACTGCCTCAAATTTATATCCTTCTATGAGAAGATGTACTTGAGGCTCTTGTGGTCAGAGTAGACAATGAACCGCTCACCCATAAGGTAGTGTCGCCACATCTTCAATGCGAAGACTACTGCTGCTAACTCGAGATCATGGGTCGCATAGTTCTTCTCATGTGGCCTAAGCTGGCGCGAACCATAAGCAATCACTGCATGCCACTACATTAGGACATAGCTGAGCCCGATCCCTGATGCGTTGCAGAAAACTATGTACTCAACACCCTCCTCCGGCAATCTCAAGACTGGGGTGCTCGTCAAACTCTGTCTCAACTGCTCAAAAGCCTGCTGTCACTTTTCAATCTACATGAAGGGTTTCCCCTTCATAGTCAAGGCATTCATCGATGTTGATATCCAAGAGAAATCAGGAATTAATCTCCGGTAATATCCTACCCATCCAAGGAAGCTTCGCACCTCTGTTACGCTCCGAGGTGGCTCTCAGGCCAACATAGCCTCCACCTTGGCTGGGTCCACATCCACTCCATCTACTGAGATGACATGTCCCAGAAAGTGGACCTCCTGAATCCAGAACTGACACTTCAAGAGCTTTCCATAAAGCTGGTGCTCCCGAAGTACGTCCAGAACCATCCGTAGGTGTCTTGCATGCTCCTCCTCTGACATCGAGTACACAAGGATGTCGTCGATGAAGACCACCATGAACCGGTCCAAGTACGACTGGAAGATCCGGTTCATCATCCCCATGAACACCGCGGGGGAGTTCGTCATGCCAAAAGGAATCACCATGTACTCCTAGTGACCGTAGAGACATTAGAGAGACGTCTTTGGTATATCCTCATCCCGCACTCATAGCTGGTGATATCCTGATCGAAGGTCTCCCTTTAAGAACCACTTTGACCATCTTAGCTGATCGAAGAAGTCATCGATTCTCGGCAGTGGATACTTGTTCTTCACCGTCAACTGGTTCAGGCACTGATAATTCATGCATAGTCTCAAACTCCCGTCGGCCTTCTTGGAAAACAAGACCGGGGCCACCCAGGGTGAAACATTGGGTCTCAGGAAACCCTTGCTCTGCAAATCCTCCAACTGCACCCTCAGCTCGCGAAGCTCTGTGGGAGCCATTTGACATGCCGACGAGGAAATCAGTGTCGTCTCGGGGTGTAAGTCGATGCAGAAGTCAATTTCTTGGTGGGGAGGTAATCCTGGAATGTCTTCAGAAAAGGAGTCCTCATACTCTGCCACCACTGCTGGAAACTGATATCTCACAACATCTACTGCTCCAAGGGTAAGGCTAGCCAACTCATGAGTGATCGGCTACACCCTCACATGCATGAGCCCATTCTGTTCTGCATGGGTTTCTATTTCTCCAACAAAGGAAAACCTCATTCCATCACGGCGGACACACCGCACCCTTCACCTAAAATAGTTGATATGGGCAAGGACCGAAGATAACCAATCCATATTGAGAATGATGTCGTAAGGACTCGACGCTACCACCAAGAGGTTCCAACCGAAACTCTTGCCTACAAGGGTAAGATCACACTATTTGAAAAGGTGTGTGATCGTTGAGTCTCATCCCATAGGTGTCTCCAATAGTAAGGATCGAGTCAACGGTTCTATCAGAATATTGAGGTTTTGTACAGGACATGTGGCTATAAGGGAATGACTGGCACTTGTGTCTATGAGTACGGAAGCTAAGGTAGAAAAGACACAGATCGTACCTCGAATCATCCCTGGAGCCCCTGGGTCGTATGCCTCGACCACATGCAGCTGCCCTCTCCCATGTCCCCCAGCTCCCTAAGCCTGGTGCGGACCTCCTGGGGGTGGTGGTGGAAGTAAGCCGAAGCGTTTGCCACCACCTGCAGCTCTCCCTGCTCCTCTGCCATGTTTGCCGCCTGGTGGGTCTGCCTGCTATGTTCTCCACCTCTACCTCAGAATTCTATCCACCGCTTCCCTGTCAGCAGCTTGATGGGTCAGGAAATCTCTAGTGAGATGTCCCCTACCGTCGCATGCGTAGCATCACTTCTCCCTAGGCTGACTGGATCCAGCATGAGAGCCCTGGACAGTCGATCCCCTCTCCTGGGTCCTCCTATGACGTTACCCATGTCCAGATCCCTGTGCCTGACATCAGCTCCCCGCTGTAGGGGTCTCTGCACCTGTCTGCCTACTACTGACTACCGGTGACTGTTTCTGCTCCGCCAAAAAGCTCTCGATCACCAAGGACCACTCGAGTACTCCAGCATAAGTGGAAATTCATAGAGGCACTACACTAGCTCGTATGTCACGCTGTAGACCTCGTTCAAAGTTCCGAGATCTGAAGTAATGATCCATGACCATATGCATCGAGTACCTGGTGAGGTTGGTGAACCTCGATGAATAGTCAGCTACTATCATACTATCCTCCTGGAGCTTAAGAAGCTCCTGGATGCATACAGCTCTTAGCGTAACCGGGGAGAGCTCCTACCGGAAGAGTTGCTCAAAATCCGTCCACGAAAGAGTCTCCTCGTCATGAGTTGTGTGGTCAAACTCCACCATCGTCTGACCGAACCCTGAAGAAAGCTCGCTCCTAGGATCACCATATGGTATGCTGGTGTTCTCACTAGTCGGAAAACCTCGGTCACCGCCTCAAGCCAGTCTTCAGCCGCCTGAGGGTCAGGCTCGCCTCGGAACCTGAGGGGTCTCTATCTCTGGAACTCATGGAGCGCTCTAAGCCTGTTCTCTTTGTTGGTCGGTACTCCAGGTACCAATGGATTCTCTACTGGTGGTGGTATAGCAGGTGCACCACCTGGGGGCAACACCTAGGGAGCTGGTCCCAGTATCGAAGCCTCGTCACTGATGGGGTCATCCTCGTGATCGTGCTGTTGAACCCTAGTGGGTATGCGTCACGGAGGAATCATGTAAAGAAAAAATATCTATCATGGTCAATGAGTATATCTGGATAACTGACACAAAGGACATGGAAAACACAACCAATTCATATATGATGCATGTACCCTTTATTTCCCCAAAACCAGTGTTTTCATGAACTGAGTCGAAAATCAGGTTATCAGAGTCTCGGTGTATGGATATGTCAGCTGCCGCACCAACACCGGGGTCCCTGGCCTAAATTCCGTACCCGAAACACTAAACACTGTTTCCCCAAACCAAACTCACAGACTCTTGGTCCTAAGGTAAAACCGAAAAATTCTGACACCACTCTGTCATGACCCATCCCAGTGGGTCCCATGCCATGACTCCCCAATCCCGCCTCCAATAGGCCAGGGGCTGGTGACTAGCACCGAGTAGGCATATTACTAACACGGGATGCATTTCCTAAGTACCTGTACACACGCACACATCTCTAAGACCACAAATGCTGAAATGTAAAAACCAATAAGGGAAAAGAATGCATGCATAAAACTAAACCCAACCAATAGAGTACGATGAAAGGTAGAGTACTGTAAAAGTAAACTGGGCCTAAAATACAAGCCCACAAAAAATCAAACAAACAAGAGTCTAAAAACTACAATGTCCAACCTGTAAACACAAAAGGTCCTGGGACTGCTGCTCGTATCCATAGGAATGCCTCTGCCTGTAGGGAACTCAGAAAGCTCAGTCCTGCCCTGGACCAACCTGGAATCTATCAAATGTATGCTCGTCTGCATAAGACACAAGACGTGCGGGCAAAGTCCGTGCATGAGTGAGTATAACAATACTCAGTAGAGGACCCTGAAAACCACAGAGCAGTACAAAAAGTAATGATACAATCAGCTATGTACAATATATGTCTAAAGAACATATAGAACAAACCAGATATACTCAAAACCCAGACCCGTGGTCTAGAGACAAGTCACACAACCACATACCCCCGTAAGGGATTCTGTTCAAAGATTCTATGATGCACTCATTCCGGGAGAACACACTCCATGAGTCTTATAGCTTTGATGACGTCTATCCGAGAAGTGATGTTCATTGGGAACCATACTGAGAGATAGCTACACTCATTACGGGAGACACACTCTTGAGTGGAAAAGGTACGATAGATAGTAGCACTAATTACATGAGACACACTTCTGAGTGGGAAATATCATGATAAACAGATGAGGATCACTGCCAGGGCCATGAAGGATACCGCGACTCATCCGGATTCACCAATTAGGTGATACACCAACTAGGTATATGATCAATTCCTGGTAAGGTTGGTCACGTCGATGCCTGACTCTACCTAGGGTAAAGAATGTATAGAGGATCTTGATCCGGGCCTCTCAGATGGATGCCTAACTGTGTCACAGAAAGTCCTGCTGAAGGGACCATACTCCGGAGTGGGAAATGATGTCTGGCCTTCAGGGGAATGAGAATAAGGGGCACTAACCCAAACGAAAGATGTCTAAGGTATGGTGAACGACATGACCATGCCATTTTAAAAAAACTACACGGTGTGTAGAAAAGATACACGTCATGTTGTCTGACCCCGGGTACTGCTCGTGTACAACGGCCCATGTCATAGGCTGGGCGTGTACGAAAAACTAAGTACACGGCGTTTAGTACGGTGTACACGTAGTGTCTGGGTAATTGGGGTTGGCTCCAAGTACTTTGGCCATGTGCCCGTACATGGTCATGAACCCCTGTACTCCAACCCGTGTAATCCGCACACGGGGTGACCCACACTGCTGGCCTCACCTGGCCATGTGATAGAGTATATGGTCATGTACTCCATCCCGTGTCCGTGTATCCCTAAGATGCACGCCAAGTCCCACGTAGCATCTTCTGCCAAGTTGTAAATGCCATGTTGCTTGAAGCCGTGTAGATAATCCCATGTCCGTGTGCTACCCAAAGTACACGCTGAGCTTTGGGGAATGTCCAACACGCCGTGTGACTAGGTTCACAAGTCATGTGATTCTTCTCTGACCCCGAAACCCTAGTCGTTGCCGCCAGTACTACACGACGTGTTCTTCGGAAGTACACGCCGTGTACTCTGGAAAATTTCCAAAAACAGTGCTCTTCACCAGCGCGCCTCCCGTGCTGCTCCGATCATTGATCCCGCCGTCCGATCACCACGAAACCTTCAGGTTTTGGTCGCCCCGACGCCACGAAGATGCTTCCAGTGTTTTTGGACCTCTGATCGGCTCTGAAAATGTGTTTTGATCTTCCCACATGAAGAACGCCCAAAGAACGATCTTTCCGATCTGGTCTGATTCATCATCCCCCATCATCGCCGCACCTCCACAAGGTTATTGCGGTGTCGAACCTTCGATTTGGGATCGTTGTATCACAGAACAGATGTGAAATGATCCGTTGTTCGTCGCCCCACAAAAAATGTGAAGAATGTGCGAGGAAAGAAGGGGAAAATCCAGCTAAACAAATTGAGGAACGAAGCTCTACCTTCATTCGTCACGGCGTTGATCCGCTCCCGTTAATAGGCTTAAACGGAGCAAGAATCCACAGCAACATAAAGCATGGATCAATTCCCCAAAATCAACCCAAATAAAATCCCTCTGGCAAGAACGCATGAATCCGCAGATCAACTTGTTCATGGTGGATCCATGTTCATGGTTTAAACTAAAAAACGGGGAAATGAAATTGAAATAACAAACCCCTACCTTTAGAAAGGATCGATCGTTGAAGAAGGCGTCGTGCTTCCATTGTCGTCGAGATCCTTCAATGTTGTTGGCGTAGCGATTCTTCATTTTGATACTTCGTCGTTCGTCGCCTAGAGTTTTCTCGAACATGCCGTGGATTCGGCAGTGGTTCCTCTCAAACATCGCCAACGATCAACAATTGTTTACCCCTTTAGAAAGGGAAACAATAATGAAACTTAATTACGTAGCGATATTAATGACTCCTACTTGCCAAATCTTGAGTCATTATGACGCACCATTAGTTAAGGAAACAGATGTTTTGTCACTGCGTATTAATGTGTCCAACTTTACATTTATTTGACATTATGACACAACATTTAATTAAGGAAACAACTGCCCTTTTACCATGCTATAGCGGTTGGTTCCATAAAATAAAATAAACATTTAGATTTTTATTTTATTTTATTTTATTATTAAAATGTCTGAAAATTAACTTTTTCCCTCAACCCGCGTCGGTCAAGGTTAACCTCATTATTAGATAAATTTATTGTCCTGGACACAAAGGTGTGCTCAAATTTTTAATCCAGGCATCCGTTTGGAAACTGCCACAACCACTCACAAGTGCCGACTCACTTAACTTAAAAAGTTAAAACTGTAATTCCGAGCTCACTGGACCTCGGAATGATGTTCCGTCTTCACGCCCGGTCTCGAAATAATTGAATATAACATTTAAAAATAATAAATAAAAAATACAAGATATTACAGTATCCTATTGATGATAGTATGCGCGACGCTATCCACGCGGCATGGCAGGTTTCTATGCATGACCGTTTCCGTCAGTTTTTGCACAATTTAAGAAGGACAACCATTAAGAAAGTAGGAGCAAGAGAATTTGATGAGTCATGTAGAGCCCACCGACCAGAGTACATTTCATCTGACATTTGGGATGGATTATGTTTACACTGGTTGGGTTGTAGATTTCAGAGGAGATCTTCGGTGGGACGACAAAACCGGGGGAGATAGGAGGTGATGCATTGATCTGGTAGCCGTACATTCAGTTCTCATAGAGACCATCTGGTAAGTATATGTTTTAAATATTTTATATAACTTTAAATATAAACATTTTATTTTATATTTCTATAGGCAGTCGAGCATCCAGATATTACATAGTTCTATGTTTATCGGAGGATGTACAGTGATCTAGCCACTGGAGATATTAGAGGTGATCGCCATCATCATATTGTGGTTATTATTATTTTTTCAGTTTGAAAATTAACTGCATATAATATTTTCACAATTTTCATTTTAAATTGGAATTGAAGGAGTCATATGAGGTTGTGACCTCTTAGACAGAGGCTGAGGTTTAGGATGAGATGACTAAGCAAACCAGTGCTCACCATTTCGATGAGGTGACATGGATTCATGTGACTCAGTATGGCTTTGAGAAGGGCAGAGTAGTTGGTATCAGCTCTCATATAACTCCTGGTACTTATTATGGTACTACTGCGATGTCGGCATCTAGCTCGAGAGGAGCTCATGGAGATACATCATCTTATGGATCACAGTATCAAGAGAAGTTGCGAGCTCAGGCTGAGCTTATAGAGACTTTGTAGAAGCAGCAAGAATAGATGTGTCGGCAGTGGAAAAAGCAGGAGCAGTGTTACGAGGAGTAGATGCATCGATGGCAGCAGTAGTAGCAGCAGCAACTTGAAGAGGAGATGCCTCGATGGCCACAGCAGCATCATGAGCAGATGGAGTACATGCACTGTATGACTCATAGTTTTGGGACAAAGTTTCCTCCACCAGCTCTTTCAGCTTCTCCACCTCCTCCAGAAGATGACCCAGTAGTGATTTTTTATGTCACAAACATTTAAATTTAACATTGTAATATGATTTATTTACATTTTCTGTCTTTTATATCGGTTCAAATATTACATAATTTAATTTTTAATATTTTTTTTTTATTTTTTTTGTGAATAATGAGAGTTTTAATATTTTTTATTTTTTTATTATTTTAATAATATTAATATTATTTTATTAAATATATTTTTTTAGTATTATATTTTTTAATGTTTATTTATTTACTAATAATAATAATAATAATAATAATAATATTTATTTATTTTTTTTTATTTTTTTTGGCGAATATTGAGATTTTAATATTTTTTATTTTTTAAATAATAGTAATATTATTTTTTCATTAATCGTAATTTTATAAAATTTAATTTTTTTAAATTAATTTCTTTTTTGCGATGGAACCTTTTTCGACAGGACCCCGTCACAAATAGTCTAACTAAATATTTTCAAAATCATATTTGCAACGTGACTACTTGCCCGTCGCAAATAATTTGTTCCGACGAGCCCATCGTAGAACGTTATATATATATATATATATATGTGTGTGTGTGTTTTTGCGACGGGGTCATTGCTACAAAGTTTATGTATATATAATACATATAATCAGAGACTTATTTGCGACGATTATGTTTCTTGTCGCAAATAATTGTATTTGCGACAGCGTTTTCTTCAATGGACTATTTGTGATAGGACACCGTCGCTAAAGGGTATTTGCGACGGGATCCCGTCACAAATAACCCGTCGGAAATACCAAGAATTCCAGTAGTGATCGATTCATAAAGGGTCTATAGAGGTCCCCATCCATCACATAATAAGCTCAATTCATTCATAATATGAGTGGGAAAAAACATAAATTTCATATACATTCATATTGAAACTAGCATATTAAATGTAACTAACTTTTCCCAATAATTAAATATAAAGACGAAAGCTTCAGAGTAATATGATGAATGGATTGAAGAAAGAACATCCATTGTCAAACTAATCAAAAAAAAATTCCACAAAATATGGTAGATGAAAACATAAAATATGAGTCCCATTTATATATAAAAATCAATAAGAGTGTTGAAACAAATTAAAATACTCTTATAAAATCATCTAGTAATTCGTGAGATAAATAATCATTTACTATGAAATGAAGAGTATTATTTTAAAAAATATTTTTATAAAACTATAATTGAAATAATATTGTTCTTTTCTAATAAAATGAGAGTTTTTAGAAAATAATGGTTTCTTAAAGCTGATTACAGATTTCCCTTGACAACAGGTTATAATTTGGGAAATTTCTTTGAAATGGGCACGTATTTTGGGAAGAATTTCTGAAAGATCCTTTAATAATATATAACTACCCTTAAATGAAGGTATAAATCTAGTGTGAACACATATATAGAAAATTAATTCAGAAATTATGATTAGTAAATATCAAGGGATAATAATTTAATTTAGGTAATTAGATAATAAAAGTAACCCAAATGAAAATGGAGGTTCGGGTAAAAAACCCTTACCATACGTCTAAATGTGTTCTTCTCTTGAACTTATGGTCCTAAAATATGAAGTTATACTTATATTTAAATTAATTCAGAACCTATTATAAATTTATTTAGTTTATAATAATTTTGTTAAGTTCATGTATTTTCATATTGATACGTTATAAGATTGAATTCTGTCATTCCAGAGAGTTCATTTCCTTGGTTTTCATGGTCGGTATATTTGTATATGAGTATGGATGTTCATGTGTAAGGGATTAAATTCTATATAATTGAAATTATATATTATTTATGAACACACATAAGTTTTAATGGTTATATATTGAATTTTTTTACATTTTATGTGGATGAATCAATCAATGAAATGACAATCACTTAGATTATTTTGCGGTGTTTGGATTATTATGAACTAGTTTGTCATATGAATTAATACTATGTACATATAATAGTTTAGGAATATTAATTAAGTTATAATATACATATTATAGTATTTTTAAACCATATAAATTGTTCGATGATGAGTGATGAAGGAGAAATTGAAGAATGATACTTCTTCATCCACGAAGGATGTAAATTAGAACCTCAAGGATGATGATTTCATTTATAAAAGAGATAGAGAGAGATTAAGAAGATTTCTAATGTTTATCACATTAGAAAAGTATAATTCCAGTAAATAGATTATAATGGTGTTATAAGGATCAATTGGATAGAAGAGGTTATGAGAGAATAAGAAAATAAGATAAATTGAAATGAAACTAAATGAAAAAGAAAGATGCTTTATCTCTGGAAATAACCTCCTCGAGAACCTCCATAAGGGAAGGGGTTTTGTTCTTTTGGAAAGACCAAGAGCTCTTGTATGTGGGGGTTACTAAGGAAGGTTAATTTTTTAGAACATTGAGGATCTTTATGGATTAGAGGAGTGAAGAGATTATGGAGTGAAGGAGGGATTTTATGGTGGAGGAGGGGAGTGATTTGTGAATATCTTATTCATTATTTTATTATTTCCATCAAGACAACCTATTGTATTGATTCATGAGACCCCTAATAGTAATAAGTGCACGTGTGTTCTAACTTATTTTTCTTGAATCATCCATGATTATAGGAATAGTTAATTTAACTGATAGTGTATATATATGGTAAATTACTGTATTTTACTATTAATAAAAATTTGATTATTTCAGAAAAAATCAAAAAATACACTCTAACCATTTATAGATTTTTAGAAGTAAAAAATGAAAACCATTTTTTGAAAAGAATTTTCTAAATATTATTAATTTAATTTTTAAATAAAATCATATTATATTCAAAAAATAATAATTTTAAAACTATATTTTTATATCATAGTGAAAAATTAATCTGGATCTCATTATCTTATAACCTTAAGAAAATAAAATAATAATAATATTTAATATTCATAAGGGTAATTTTAATATTCATTTTACTATTTATAAGGGTATGTTACTATTTACCAAATATTAAGTTTGTCTTTTTAGACTCTAAATACCTTACTGAAAGTAACTGTGAATGTACGTTTTTTGAATTTCAAATCATAGTGGTGGAAAATTATGTTTACTGGATAGGTCATAACAAAGTGGTGTTTTATAGAGGCCCATGGTTTCATTCATTCAATATTAATTTTATTTACAAAATCTTGGGGTTGGACATTATCACCTCCTTACAAAAATTACATCCTCAAAATTACTAGAATGTTACTTCACAAAATGATTTGGGTTGTTATTCATCATAATCTCCTCATTTTCCCATGTTTTTTCTTTAATTTTATGATTCCTATAAAGTATCTTTACCAATCAACTCATTCAATTCCTCAACACTTATTCTTTAGTATTCATAATTCAGATAGGATCTTCATAGTATGATAAGTCAGGTTCTAATTCTATACCTTCATAAGTGAGGACATGCGTTGGGTCTGGCATGTACTTTCTCAACAGTGAGAAATGGAACCCATTTTATACTTTAGACAGGCTATGGCATAACCAAATGATATAAAAGATCTCTAATTCTTTCTATAATTTCATAAGGTTCAATATACCTATGTATTAGTTTCCCTTTCTTCCCAAATATTATAACACCCTTCCAAGGAGATACTTTTACGAAAACAAGAAATCTCACTTGAAATTTCAAATCCTTCCTTTGATAATTAGAATATATTTTTTGTCTATTTTTAGCTACTTTTATATGGCCTTGGATAGTCTTTACCTTCGTCATTTTTTCCTCTACAAGCTCTGGTCCCACAAGCTTCCTTTCTCCAACTTCTTCCCAACAAGTTGGTGTATGACATCTCTTTCTGTAAAATGATTTATATGGTGCCATTTGAATACTTGAATGGAAACTATTATTATAGGAAAACTCCACTAAAGGTAAATTTTAATCCAACATACCTTTAAATTCTAGTGAAATGATCTCAACATATCCTCTAAGGTTTGGATTGTCCTCTCTGATTACCCATTAGTTTGAGGGTGATAAGCAGTACTCAGTCGATGCTTAGTATCCAAATAATTCTAGAGACCTTTCCAGAATTTTTTTGTAAATAGTGAATCAAGATTAGAAACAATTGAGAGATGTTCTCCATGATGTTTCACAACTTCAT
Organism: Viscum album; assembly: GCA_963277665.1. Lineage (NCBI taxonomy): Eukaryota > Viridiplantae > Streptophyta > Magnoliopsida > Santalales > Viscaceae > Viscum > Viscum album. The sequence goes on from OY728165.1 coordinate 449,189,041, forward strand.
TGGTATAGAGTCTAGCTAGGCTATCTAGTGGGAAATCCACCCATATAATGAGGAAATGGGTAAATTTCGTAAGTCGATAAACAATTATCCATATTGAATCATTTTTTCTCGGAGTTTTAGGTAATCTATTGATAAAATACATAGTGATGTCATCCAATTTCAATATAGGAATATGTATATGTTTCATGAATCCTTTTGGATTTTTCATTTTTGCCTTCACTTTTTGGAAGACTAAAAATTTGGATACAAAATTCGAAATTTCCCTTTTCATGTTATCCTGCCAGAAAATGTTCATTCAAATATCTATAAATCTTAATGCTACCAGGATAAATGGAAAAATTATAACAATGTGAATCATCAAATAACTCCCTTTTTATCACATGTATAGCTGGAACACAAAGACTTTTCCCAAATTTCAGAACACCATCATCCCACACAAATTCTAGCATCTTCTCATATTTCATTGCATTAATTTTCTTTTGAAGGTTCTCATCATCAGGCAAAGAACTTTTAATTATTTCAAATATTTATTGTTGGAAAACCAAATGAAAAATTAGATATGTTTCACATTTTTTTATAATTCCTATATCCATCCTCACAAGATCCATGTACACAAGATCCTTTTCAATCTACATTTTGTTGAGAAAGCAAAGATTCTTCATGCTCAATGCATCAAGTACCTCATTTGCATTTCTTGGATAGTTGTGTATGGTATAATCATAATCCATGAGTAGTTCGATCCATATCATTTTTTTCATGTTGAGTTATTTTTTTGAGAAGATATACTATAGATTCTTATGATATGTATATATCGCATATTTTTCACCATAGAGATAGTGTCCTAATATTTTTAGAGAAAATATCACCACATATAACTCAAGATCACGTGTATGATAGTTTTGTTTACCAATTTTTAACTGTCTTGATGTAGTAGAAATAACTCTATCATTCTTCCAAAGGACACAACCAAGTCCTTTAATTGATTCATTACTATAGATCACAAACCCATCATTCCCTGATGGTAAATTTAGGATCAGAGCATTCAATAATCTTCTCTTCAATTATTCAATATAGTCCTCACATTATTTTGTCCATACAAACTTATCCCCTTTACGTGTAAGCTTGTTCATTGGGTTGGATAAACAGTTAAAGTTCTTAAAAAAACACTAATAATAACCTGCTAAACCAATAAAACAACATACATTCGTTATGTTTGTTGGAGTAGGCCATTCTTGCACAACCTTTTTCTTCATAGGTTAAACAAATATTCCATCCTAAATAAAAATTTTTCCATGAAAGGAATGTGATTGAAGCCAAAATTCACACTTTCTAAACATCCCATATAATTCATTTCTTATATGGGTCTTAAGAATAATACGCAAGTGATTTTCATGATCCTCATTGATTTTAGAGTTTACCAAGATATAAGGGGTATTTGATACAGGACTTCAATCTGGAATTAATGGAATGGAAAACTCAATTTCTTGCTATAGAGGATGTCTAAGTAATTTCTATGGAAACACATCAAAATATTCTTGCATAATAGATACATCCTCTATCTGAACATTGCCTTCCTCAACCATTATTATTGGATTCCCTTTTTCCCTAATAATTTTATTCAGTAGAGCTACATGAAGTGGATCATCCTAACAAATTTTAGCCTCCTTCTTCTTGCAATAAGGTTTCACGTCATGGTTTGAAATACAATCTATATCAAGGATTATATAAAATTCATTCAGGGGTATGAAAATCAAATCAGTAGGTAAAGCATGTTTATATTTCATAATATGGACTTCCTACCATAAATTTGTTGCAATGATAATTCCCTTAGATGATTTGACAACAAATACCTTATTAAATTAAATTGGAAATATCTAATTTGATTAGAGAAATGGTAAGATATAGATGAATGAGATGATCCATAATCAAATAAATAATTGTCTATGCTTGAGGAAATGATTAAAGTTCCTTCAACTACATCATTATGAACTTCATTATTAGCAGTTTTGATCACATAAGCTTTTCCCTACTCCCTTGGCATTTTCTTTGGCATGTTTCTTTGACGCTTTGAACAATCACTAGCATAATGCCCCATCTCCATAAAATTATAGCATTTAACATTAATAGATTCTTTCTAACCCTTGTAATCACCAACAAGATGACCTTTATGTCCAAATTTGTAGAATAATCCTATTCCTTTTAAGCAGGAACCAAGGTATTTCCTTTCACTATTATCACAAGGTGGAAATTAATCTATTCCTCTCTTCTCCAATTCCTTGTTTCCTTTTCCATAGTTTTTAGCAACCCTATTATTCTCTTGATTTCCTTTAAAGTCAACAAACTTTGAGAATTCCTTTTCCATCTTGATATCACATGAAACTATATCATCATATGTTGAGAATAATTTTGTGACTAGGGCCTGTTAGAGGAATGGATTTATGAAATCCAAGTGTCTATAAATCTTGCTACTTGTATTTAATATATAGTCCATAGCATGCCTTTCTAAACTTGTGATGTTTGATTCCTACATAACAACATTCTTATCTTCCTTTAACTAAAAATTCAGAAACCTCCTTTCTATATCCGCTCGTTGTTCACAAGAAAAGTACTTCTCTTGGAATATTTCATTAAAGTCCCTCCGTTACAAATCTTTTAAATCTTCCTACTCCTTGGCGGTTTGGATTTACAACCACCACTAATACACATCACCCGATAGATGATAAAATACCATGATGATCTTCTCTCTTTCGTTACATCCCAAAGCAAGAAATATCTTCTCTTGGAAACATATCCACTACTCAGCTAAAAATGGGTTTGTAGTCCTTTTGAATGATGGAGGTTGTTGTAGCCTAAATGGATACAACATAGCTCTTCCATATTGTGGATCAGGATTCTCCATATGGGTAAGGTTATTTTTCATAACCTCAGTTAGTTATTCCAGTATAGTTATAAGTTTCTCAGCACCAGTCGTAGATCAACACCCAATACTATTATTATGCATCAGAGGGAAATCCTTACTTGGGATACACAATTTCATGAAGTTTCCATTACATCCACTAGGTTCCATTTATAGATAATGGCATATACTATATTAGGTTATGAATCATAATGTATAATATCAACTTAGAAAAATACTTATAAAAAGTTGAAATCCTATGCATGGATAATCCCATAATAATAAACATGGTTTTCTGTGGAAAAATTTACATTTACATCTTTCATAATGTCTTGTAAAGAAAATATGAATTATCCTATGAATATATCCTTGGAGTTTCAAACTAGGTGCACAGTAAGGTCTGTTGTCGTGTACCAATATACCTCGAGTCACACCCAAAACTCCTTGTTAGAGTTTTCACTCCAACGTACATCTGTTCCAGAACTATGTCTACTTGTAGTATCTAGACATGGATATATTTTCTAGGTAGATCAACATAATATATTCCTTAGAAAATACTAAGATATTCTTATATGTTTATCCTCAAAGACAATCTTAGGCGTTTGTTCCCAATTCTATGTTTTCTAAATATAGATTCCATGTTTTCTACTAAACATCCTCTAATACCAGCTGTAAAGACCTGACCCCAATTTCCCAGAGCTGGTGGCATATTTTATTACATTTTAATAAAAAAACAAAATATGTATCAGGATGGACCAAGTATTTTAGTATATTTTTGGAAACAATATATATACATAAGTTCAAAATTACGACTTGAAAATAAAAACAACATAAAAGTTCCACTAGTAACTACCACCACTCTAAGATTATCCCTACATGTTAATAATAATATACCTCTTCATTTCCTTAGAAAAAATAAAACCTAATAATGGGTGATATCTGATGCTTAGTAAGGGTAAACATTACATCGAAAGATAACATAAACATTATACAAGGTGAATAATTGAAAACAGATGCATTTTAAAGAAACATGAACATAATATGTCGGGATTATGAGCTAAGTAAATATTTCCATAATAAAACATAATCATGGGTATTCTACTAGTGAAATAACCACATGAAGTATGAATTTATAGCTTCATAATGAGGGAAGGGCGTATGTAGTTAATTATGAAAATATCTTCAATGCCTCGACCAAGGTGTTTAAAAATGATTAAGGCCTCGTTCAAAACCATATCTCAAAATTGGTAAGGCCTCAACCAAGTCCATATCTATTAGTCTTATAAGACCTACTGATGAATAAAGGGGTTATAGAGGGCCCCAACCATCACATAATAGTTCCAATGCATTATTAATATGACCCGGGATAAACATAAACAACATATACATTCATATTGAAAATAACATATGAAATTTAACTAACTTTCCCCAATCAAAAAAATTAACACTAACCATTCAGAGTAATATGGTGAATGGTTTCAAGAAAAAACATACATATTAAAACTAATCATAAAAAATTTAAAAATATATTTTAGATTACAGAATTAAATATTAGTTTTTTTTACACATAATAATAAATAAGCGTGTTGAAAAAAATGTAAGTACTCTTATAAAATCATCAAGTAATTTTTGAGATAAATACTCTTTTACTTTGAAAAGAAGAGTTATTTTGGGAATTTTTTTATCTAAATCCAGAAGAGAAATAATATAATTTTTTAATAATAAAATTAGTGTTATTATAAAATAACGGTTTCTTAAATCATATTATAGAGTGCCCTTGAAAATAGGTAAGAATTCTGGAAATTCCTTTGAAACAGGCTTGTATTTTGTGAATAATTTTTGATAGATCCATTAAAAACATATAATTTCCCAAAAATGAAGGTATTATTTTTGTAGGGACACATATATAGAAAACTCACATAGAAATTATGAGGAGTACATATGAATTAATAATAATTTAATTGAGGTAAGTAGATAATTGAAGTATCCTGAATGAAAATGGATGTTTGGGTAGAAAACCCATACCTAAAGTCTGAATGTGTTCTGCTCTGGTGCATAATGTCCTAGAATATGAAACTAGACATATTAATAACTTAATAAAGAACCTATTATAAATTTATTTAGTTTATAATAATTTTATTATGTTCATTAATGTTCATATTGATATGTTATATAATTGAATTTCGTCATTCTGGAGTGTTCATTTCCTTTGTTTTCATGATCAGAATATTTGTATATGAGTATGGATGTTCATGTAGAATGAATGAAATTTAATAGAATTTAAAAAATATTTTATTTATGAACATATAAATGTTTTATTGGATATATATATCATTTTTACATGGTATGTGGATGAATCATTTAAAAAAATGACAATCATGTAGATTATTTGGTGGTGTTTGGATTATTATGAACTAGTTTTGTCATATGAATTAATACCATGTATATATACTTGTTCATGGATATTAAGTAGTTAATAATACATATATTATAGTATAGTCAAACCATTATAATGGTTATATTATGTTGGGCAAAAATCCCTCAAGGTAACATTGCAGCATTTTTGGGTTGATTGTGTTTGTTGACAAAGCAGGTTTCCATGGAGAATTGTCGAGTTCCCGAGAAGTTGTTGACATTCCATGTTGACAAAGAACATTGACAAAGGAAAGGACGATCTGGAGGCGGTACAAAAGAGCAGTACAAGGTGGCGCCGTTTTCCAGTGTTTGCCAAATTTTTGGGCCTGAAAATCGCCAATGGAAAATGGAGTGATATGTTGTTGGCGAAGGTTGAGGAGAGAGAAATGAAGGAGGTGTGCAGAAAAAACAAGCGTGGCGCGCAAAACTAGCGGGTTGCGCGAAATCTTGAAGTGTGGCGCGCAAAACAGCGGGTTGCGCGAAATTGTATTTCGCACAAAAGATGTTTCAAGGCCGAAAGCTTGAAAATCGGTAAAGACATGAGGCGCGCGAAATTTTGGAGGCATGCGCGGAAAATTGAAGTGGCGCGCGAAATAGCGGATGAAGTATTTCGCGCAAGAGGTGTTACGAGGTCCGAAGCTCATAAAATGGCAAAGGCATGAGGTGCGCGAAATTATGGAGCAGTGCGCGGAAAATGTTTGTGCGCGGAAGATCAAAGTGGATTACGCGCTCAAGGAGGGTTTTTCGCGCGGGGTCGATTTTGCCTATAAATATGAAGTGACCCTCCTCCATTCAGAAGAGTTCAAGACATAGAAAATACCCGAGCTCTGGTTCGCGAAATTGAAGTTAGAAAGTGTGTTGCGCGTAAACTTAAAGTTTGCGCGTAAAGTTAGATTGCGCGAAAAGCAAAGGCTGCGCAGAAAGTTGGCGTTGGCGCGTAAAAGGAAGATTGCGCGAAAAGTGGATTTCGCGCAAAATCAGTGAATTGCGCGCAAGGCAGTTTCGAGGCTGCGCGTAATATTTGGAGGTTGCGCGAAAAAGGAATTTCGCGCAAATCATAGAAATTGCGCGCAAGTCACCGTAAGGGTTGCGCGTAAAAATTGAAGTTGCCCGGTACATCCGGTGCAAAGTGAGATTCATCTGCGGGTGAAAGTTGGACTTCAACAGAGCATCTACATACAGAGGAAGATGCATTCCTTCATGAAAATGAAGAGACCTACAGGTCTATAAACTGTGAGTGAATACCTTCCAAGAGCAGTGAGCTTAGGAAGAGGAAGAAGGTGATCCTCTCCACCGGCAGTGAGCCAGAGAGAGAGAAACAGGGAGTGACCCTTGGGAAAGCAGTGAGCTGACCCTAAACATTGTATAGGAAGTGAGCCTGGGCATAGAAGTGATCTAGCCCGAACATTGTAATCCGCAGCTAGTGAAGTTTAGTGGACTTGGTACGACCGGCAACCTGTCGGCGTATGCTCCTTGGACGTAGCCCTTAGCGGTGAACCAAGTAAAATTGTTGTGTCCTGTGCTTGCTTTACTTTCTGTTTATATTGTGCAGCAGGAAAGAGAGAGAAGAGTGTTTTGCTTAACAGCAAAACAAGATCAGAAAGGGCTTTAATTTTTAATTAGTCATACCCTGATTCACCCCCCCTCTCAGGGTATTCAGCCTAGTGGACCTAACAAGTGGTATCAGAGGGAAGGTTAACAGTTGGTCTTCTCTCAATGGAGGTCACTAATCATAGAGGGATTCCGATCTTCGACGGATGTAATTTTCAGATATGGAAGAATCGAATGCAACACTATTTCCGATCTCTGGGAATGGATGTGTTTTCCGCAGCTATGCATGGTATCACAGCTGATATTACTAGTGGTGCATTATCAGAAGCTGAGCACAAAGAATTGGATGCTGATTCCAAAGTAATAAACGCCTTAGGTGGAGCCCTCTCTAATCCCATTTATACAAAGGTGATGTCATACAAAACGTGACATGCCATGTGGGAAAAACATTTGAATATTTATGAAGGGGATACAAAAGTCAGAGAGGCAAAGCTGCAAGTGTTGTGGAATAAGTATGAAGATCTCAAAATGAACCCGAATGAGTCCGTTGATGCATTCTTTGACAGGGTAAATGTTGTGGTAGAAGACATGCGGGGTCTTGGAGAAATTATCGAATACATTAAAATCGTAAAGCGCATCTTGAGAAAGCTTCCACCTCGGTTCAATCCGAAAGTTTCTGTGTTGGAAGATAAAGATCCGAAAGAGCTAACATTGGATAACCTACACAGCACTCTTGTTGCATATGAAATGAGAAATGATGACAACGATGCTGTGGAAAAGGGGAAATCCAAAGAGGTGGAATTTAAGGCCATGAAGAGGCTCACTATTGAAGATTCTCAGGAGGAAGAAGAGTGAGATGATGTGACGTCGTTCCTTTCTTCAAATCTGCAAAGAGGAAAAGGAAAGTTTAAAGGGAAACTTCCACTAGCATGCTTCCGATGCGGAAAGGTTGGTCATCTTGCTGCAAGATGCCCCAAAAAGTTTCAAGAAGAAAGCGATGAAGATGAAGTTAAGACTCCCATAAAAAAATCTTCATCCTATGTGAAAGGGAAGAAGCAGTTCAAGAGAAATTTCTTTAAGAAGAAGAATCTTCTTTCCCAAGAAATTGACAGTTCAGCTGAGTCTGAGGGTGAAGAAGTTGAAGAGATAGAAAACTGAAAAGATCATGGTCAAAATGCGATGGTGGCTGTTGCTAGTAGTGCTCTAGAAAAGAAAGAAACCTAAACTGATGAAGAAGAGGAACAAATTGAAGGGAGAGTTGACATGGAAGCTGAATTAGAAGCAGCTCTTGAAGAGATAGATGTTTGGCGAGCAAAAACAAAGAAAGCCAACAAGATAGTACGTGATGCCAAACTCTACATGCAACAACAAGAAGAAGAGAAGTCTGAGCTTGAGAAAGAAATTGAGAATCTTAAGTCTTCCAGGCCAGAGCGCACAGAAAAGGTTGATGAGCATAAGCTCAAGATTGAAGAGCAGAAAAGGGAGATCGATTGCTTGAGTCGAAAAGTGAAGGATCACGTCAAGCGTATTGAAGAGCTTGAAGAGGAAGTTGTCGGTCTGCGAAAAAAAGTTAAAGACCAGGAAAAACCTTTGAATCCCAACACATTCTTGGGAAATCAGGTCGTTATGAAGACGGAAAAGAAGAAAGAAGAGCCTAGTAGTTCAGCAGGAAAGAAGAAGCAATTGAACTCATATGTTAAGGCTGATTCACGACTTAATCAGAAACAAAAATCTGCGGCAGTTGAAGTTAGACCGCAAGCACCTGTCCCGAGATTGAAAGTGGATTTGAGCACAAAGAAGGATCAAAATACTCAGAGATCCAAAGGGGAAACTCGTAGTGCTGAAGTAACACGAAGGAATGCACCTTATATCAGGTGTTATTGTTGTGGAAAGATGGGACATTCACAGTATGTGTGTTCCATAGCCAAAAGATATCGAAGGGAACAAGAACAGAGATGGCAGCCAAATAGAGAACGGTTTTCCAGAACATTTTTTGAAGGACACTGTTTTTGGTGCGGAGGATTTGGACACATGGCTAGGTACTGCACTCCGACCATTCAGAAAACTGTGCCAAAACAGAATCAAAATGTTCGCAAGCATCAGATCAGTAAACCGACAAATGAGTTAAAAGTTCAGAACAGATTTGCAGTTTTTCAAGATGAAGCTGGTCCATCATACTCTGAGAAAGAACAAAAGCCTCAATCCATGCCGAGTATGAAAGAAAAAGTATGGACTCGGAAGAAGAAAACTGAGAAGGCCGTAGTTGCTGAAATTTCCCTTAAAGCATCAGATCATTCTGGTGTTTGGATCCTTGACAGTGGTTGCACATCCCACATGACGGGTAATAAGGATCTGGTTACAGGCATAAAATATGACAAAGAAGGAGTTGTCAAGTTTGGAAATGATGAAGGGCTGAAGATTGTTGGCTTAGGAAAAGCCAAGTTTGGGGGCAAAGAAATGAGACATGCTGATGTCTTGGTGGTAGAGGGTCTCGGTCATAATTTGCTTAGCGTCAGTCAACTATGTGACTCTGGGAACTCTATACTTTTTACCAAGAAGATGGGTATTGTTAAAGGAAAAGATGGAATAGTCATTTTTCAGGGAAAACGAACAAAGGGGAATCTTTACCTGGTAGGTGGGGAAGAAGATTCATGCCTTTTATCCAGAGAAGAAGAAAATCAGCTCTGGCATAAGCGACTTGGTCATCTATGTCAACCATCTATGGAAGATCTGGTAAAGTGTGATGCTGCTAGAGACCTTCCCAAACTATCACGTGATCGCACTCATACGTGTGATGCTTGTCAACAAGGGAAGATCATCAGGAAGACATACAGGCCAAAGGAACAAAAAGAAACTCGAGTGCTCGAATTGGTGCATGCTGATGTATGTGGACCTATCTCACCACGAGCTATAGATGGGCAAAGGTACTATGTTCTTTTCATTGATGACTACAGTAGAATGGCCTGGGTATTCATCATTACCCATAAGACAGAGGTGTTCAGTTGCATAAAGCAGTACAGGAGGGAATCAGAAAAGATGCTTGGGCAGAAAATTCTGAGGTTTCGTACTGATAACGGTACAGAATTTACAAACAGTCAGGTTGAAAACTATCTCGAGAAACATGGGATAAGGCATCAAGTTTCATCAGTAAGAACTCCCCAACAGAATGGAGTGGTAGAAAGGAGGAATCGGATCATTAACAACATGGCCAGAACAATGCTTATTGATAAGGACCTACCAGAGAAATTTTGGAAGGAAGCAGTTTTGACATCGGTCTATGTTTCAAACAGGTCCCTGTTATGTCCGAAGCAAGGGAAGACTCCGTATGAACTGTGGTACGGAAAGAAGCCAACGTTGAAATACTTTCAAATCTTTGGAAGTAAGTGTTTCATTCTCAACAAAGAACATCATAGGAAGTTTGAGGCACGAGGAGATGAAGGGATATTCCTTGGCTATTCAGGGAAAAGCAAAGCATATAAATGCTTCAACAAGAGGCTGGGAAAAATTGTTGAGAGTAATGATGTCACTATAGTCGAAAATGAACAGTGTAACACCCGAGACTTTTATGTTATATAAATCATCAAAGGAATCTTTTTCTACACAACACTTTCTTGGCTTGCTTTACACGCAATCACGACCTTCCTCGATAGCTTGCGTCGTACGCAATACCGAGTTTCACTAAACAACAATATGCTATTAAAACTAGCCGTTATGAATAGTAATAACCACTTTTTGAAATTTTATAAATTTTATTTTTCAAAATGGACTTCATTTTTGGACTCAGAATATCGAAATTAGCCTAAGGTGAAATTTTGGTATTTTTCTGAAAACTTTCAATTTTTGATGAATAGTGAAACCACTAAGTGGTAGGTTAAAAACTGAATTTTGGATAAAACTTAATTTTACCGCTTCTGTGAATGGAATTTCAAAAATCCGAGAGACACGGTTAATATCAAGGACTAAAATGTGGTTCAATGAGATGAAAATAATTTTTTGGTGAATAGTAACTTTTTACTATTTTTACCGCGGTTAATAGTAAATAGGGTAACTAAGGGTAAATATGATATTAATATTACCCTAACAAATGTACTAATTCTATTGGACAAGTGTAATTCGACCAAAAACAACCTTAGGAATAAAATATGACCATTTAGGCCCACTTGGATTAGATTAGGACATTTATTATTAATTTATTTAAAGAAGGGTTAAAATAGTTAAAATCAAAGTTTAATAAGTAAATCATTTTTAATATAGGGTTATACATAAGATAAATTCGATTGTAAATATTCATTAGAAAGCTAAAAAGATTTCCTACATGATGGTATTTTATTTGTAATTTTTAGACATCAAATAATTTAATTTATTTATGACACAAAGATGATGCAGTAATTATCTTATTAATGAAATATTGACAAAATTGATAATATAAATACCAAAATAAATGTAATTTGAGACTTTTTATGAATTCCACTAATTTTCTAGGTTACTATGATATATTAGTATTGATTTAATCAACTTGGTTCGAACATATAATTCTGTTATGACTTTGACAAAATCATATATCAAATAGTGTCAAAATTGACACAAAATAGTTTTTAAATCAAATATTATATTATTAATTGTTATTTTATTCCTAAAAATCTAAGGTTCGGCCAAATGACTTAGATAAGGATATATATATTAATAATAAACAATTTGGGGTTCGTTTGGCATGTTATAGTAAGTGTATTAACCATATAGTGAAAGAAAACAAAAAGACATGGTAAAAGTTAAATTATTTAACTTAGAGTTAAATTTAATTGATAAGGTCAAAATAATATCCTAAACTTGTCTAAATTCTATTGGTTGATAGGATTTCGACCCATCCCCACTTTAGCTTCTAAATAAGACCCTTTGGAACCATTATAAATCGATTTTGACTTTAATATAAAATAATATTTTGAGATATTCCTAAGGTGCCCCTCTCCTCCCTTATAAAAGGGCACCTCCTCCCCCTCCTCCTCACACCAAATTGAGCACTCAAGATCGGCCAACCCCTGCCATTTTCCCCTCTCCACTTCCCTAGAATAGTCCTAGAGGTCCTGGTCTTCTCCAAAGACCAATATTAGTTCCCTAAGTGGAGGATTCAAAGAGGCGTTCCAAAGAAGAGGTAATATCCATTACCGATCTTTTCAATTTATTTCGTCTTCAACTTCTTCTTCTTTAGTTGTTTCATGATAAAGTAATAACATCAGTATTACTTACATACTGATATGTTATTATAAATATGAAACAACCCTAATTCACCTTCTATCCATCCTACGTAAAAATGAAATCACCGCGCGTGCGTACGTACGGAATACCGTCTCCACGCCGTGGTGTAATCTATTTTCCACCATCACCTTACAAGGATGGGTATAATGGTGTAATGAGTAACTATATATGATTATTACTAAGTAATATTGATACTGAAATAATATATATATATACTCCAATACAATTCCACGATCATAGGAACGATATCATCACTCGTGCGTACGTACGGAATACCGTCTCCACGATGTGATGCGACTCGTTCTACATGATCTTCATTTCATAATGATTGTATAAATGAATTGAATGAATGAATATGGTATATACTACACTAATAGCATTCTGGAAATGAATTATCTATAACCTAAAGATAAGAATAAGAATTTATTCGACAAAACACGCATAAGAACAAAAAGTTATAAAGACCCGAGTAACAAGTAACAATGAAATATTACTAACAAGAAGCTAATAATATGACCATATATGATATCATGTAAATATGTATGATTCTGGAATAAGTCAATAACATTATTTAAACCATTATACAGGAGCTTCAGACACGTACAAAGCTAATCGGACCTAAGGTAAGGGAAATATCACAATCTCATTTTTATCCGAGATTGTTTATTCGTAAGTATTTACTGGGGTGTATTTTATCATCCACATCCATGTTTCATCAATATGTAATATTATTTCCATCCACCTAAAATTGTTTTAATCCATTTTTACCCTTTGGTGAGTTTTTAGTAATATGTATGAAAGGAATCTTTTGTCGTTTTTCGTACGAGGTACTTTTTGACTTTTCCGACAAAAGTACGAAGAATGTTTTTTTAACTTATACGGCACGAACGGATTTTTACGGTTTTATAAAGCCTTATTTTCATGAACCTTCCTCCAAAATATTTCATGACTATTTTCAATAAAATCTTTTTCTTTTAAAATTGCATGATGTTTTGTGAAAAGAAATTGATTTTGAAGAAAAAAGGATATTTTCCTCAAGAATTCAATTCAAGTGTTTTATCAAAATTATTTTTCATCTAAGATAATAAAGGGTTCTGTTTCTATCCATATTTTTTACAATGATTTGACTAAGTTGTGATGGAATTATGTTTATGAATTCCTTTATCTTATATGAATGGTTTTATGATGTCATGTTGTTTAAGAACCCCATTTTTATTACATGGGTTATGCAATGATGTATGATTTATGATTTGGTGGCACACATAAGAAATGATTCATTAAGAGATGGGTGGGACCTATATCTCCCTCCAATGCATTGGGTAATGATTTTATATCTCATGAGATAGACATGGCTGGAACGGAAGGTTATTTCGGTTCAGTGATACAGGACTGAAACGAGGAGTGAACTCGGTTCAGAAAGGGACTTTGTCCACTAAGATAGTCTTGGCAATGAGTCATGACTAACAAGAAATGATTTTCCATGATTATGGGTGCATGCCACAAAGTTTCAAGTTTTATGTTATGATTATGGGGATCTCATTTTCACTTCTATGATTTATTCCATGTTAAGATATCATGATCTCTTTTGCAGGTTTTGATTTTCAAAAAGATATGATATGATTTTTATTTCCTTTATATGCCCTTGCTGAGCATTTGAGCTCACCCTTTTATGTTTTCTTTTCCCCCGGTCAGGAAGATGGGTATTAAGTAGAATATGCTAAAAGGGACCCTAGATATGATGAAATAAATGGGAGACACTGTAGAATATTTATGAACCAGTTGTTTATGTTTCCCAGTTTCTAAAGACACTATACCTATACGGTCCTTTGTGGTTTTGTCATATGTTGTAATAAGTGTGCTTCAATTTTGAAGTATTAACAATGTATGTAAAGTATGGGTCGTTATAGTTGGTATCAGAGGAAAGGTATAGTCAACCTTTGGAAACTAGGATGTGAAAGCCTTAGTAAGAACCCTAAGGATAAGTCTAAGCATAGAACACAATCTTAGTGTTTTAGAAATGTCCTTGAATAACCTAGGATAAGACCTTAAGCATGAAAATTTTACTCTTGAATTATGTGGTTTCCTATTATAATTAGTGTTGCTCACACTATTCTTCTTGGTTTTAGTCAATGGCTGGAACCCGAAGGAACCGTGTTAATGCGGAATGCGATGGGCAATGCAATGATTGTCCCCCTGAGCAACCAAACGATATGGGAGCTGGAATGCAAAATCTTGTAGCCATGCTCACACAACTTTCTCAAGCTATGAATCATGCAGGATTTCCAAACGAACAAAGAAGGGAGCAACATTCTGTTGAATCGTTCATGAGGCAGCGTCCACCATCTTTCAGCGGGTCTACTGATCCATTAGTTGCTGAACAATGGATTAGTACTACTGAAAAGATATTTTCAGTTCTTCAATGTTCTGAGCATGATAAAGTCATCCTAGCAGTGTATCGTTTGGAAGGAGATGCGGATCAATGGTGGAATCTTGTTAAGAATACGAGGCAAAGGGATGAAATTGAGTCTATGGAATGGGACGAGTTCAAGAACTTATTTTTCAATAAGTACTTCCCTCGTATTCTCCGAACAAAGATGGAGAAAGAGTTCCTTGAACTGAAGCAAAGGGATGATGAATCTGTTAGTACCTATGAAGCAAATTTTACAAGACTTGCAAGGTACACTTCTGGTATTATTATCCAACCTAAGAGTAAGATCGATCGATTCTTTAGTGGCTTAAAACCAAGTCTTCGAAGGGAGTTAGCCATAAGGGACTTCAATAGCTACGAAGAAATCGTTCGATGTGCTCTCAAAGTCGAGATGGAGATTGGAGTAACCCATCAGTCACATGGGTTTGATAAGAAGAGGAAGATGGAATTCAAAGAAAAATCTAAAGAGCACACGGAAAAGAAGATGAACTTTCCCTTATGCTCAAAGTGTGGAAAGAAACATGGAGGGAGTTGTCTTAAAGGGACAAGTAAATGTTTTAAATGTGGAAAGGAAGGTCATCGGGCATTTGAATGCCGTGATAATGGGAAGAAGATGTCTAATGATGCAAACAAAGGAAGGGATACACAGAATGAACCTGCTACACTTCAATGTTTCAAGTGCAAGGAGATGGGGCATTATGCCAATCAATGCCCAAATCCAAGGGTTGATGATGATGGTCGACGTCAACAAACTCTTAAGGCTAAAGACAAAGGAAAGTCACATGCAATTTCTATCAGCGATGTGGAGTACGATAACGATGTGGTGAAAGGTACACTTACCATCCACTCTAAAGTAGCAAATGTTTTATTTGATTCTGGATCCACCCACTCTTTTATTTCTGAAAAATTTTCTAAGGGTATCACCGTATTACCTCAACAATTAGATGTTGAGTTAGCTGTGACAACACCTAATGGCACATCAATCGCATCAGAAGTTTATAATTCTTCTCCGATCGAAGTTTGTGGGAAAGTGCTTCCTGCAAATCTTGTGATCCTTCCTTTAGTGGAATTTGATGTGATTCTTGGCATGGATTGGCTTTCTCTACATGGAGCTCATATCAATTGCCAAAGAAGGGAAGTCACATTTCATATTCCAGATCAACCTACGATCGTCTATCAATGCAAGGATGAACATAACCTTCCAGTGGAAATTTCTTCCATCTTATGGGTATTGATTCCACTAAATGAAGGTTATTTATCTCAAATGGTTGGTGAGAAACTCACGATTAAGAATATGCCCATTGTACGGGAGTTTGATGATGTCTTTCCGGAGGAATTGCCGGGTCTTCCACCAAATCGTGAAGTTGAGTTTTCAATAGAACTCGTACCGGGTGCTTTGCCTATTTCAAAGACACCTTATAGAATGGCCCCAATTGAGTTGCAGGAATTGAAGAAGCAACTCCAAGAGAATATTGATAAGGGATTCATACGCCCTAGTGCGTCACCTTGGGGAGCACCTGTTCTATTTGTTAAGAAGAAAGATGGATCAATGAGACTTTGCATTGATTATCGAGAACTTAACAAGATCACTATCAAGAACAAATATCCTCTCCCACGCATTGATGACTTATTTGACCAACTACGCGGAGCTCAATACTTTTCCAAGATTGATCTTCGTTCAGGGTATCATCAATTAAGGGTCAAAAGGGAGGATATACCAAAGACGGCTTTCCGTACAAGGTATGGACACTATGAATTTATAGTGATGCCATTTGGTCTTACTAATGCCCCTGCTATCTTCATGGATCTAATGAATAGAGTCTTTAGAGACTATCTTGATCAATTTGTGGTAGTCTTTATAGACGATATTCTTGTCTATTCAAAGAGCAAGGAAGAGCATGAAGATCACTTGAGAATTATATTGAAGACCCTGAGAAAGGAGAAGCTTTATGCCAAATTTACCAAGTGTGAATTTTGGCTTCAAAAAGTTGCATTTTTGGGTCATATAATCTCAAAAGAGGGGATATCTGTGGATCCAGCAAAAACAGAGGTTATCGAAAGACGGTCAAGACCAACAACAGTAACTGAGATCCGAAGTTTTCTTGGTTTGGCTGGATATTATCGACGTTTTGTAAAAGATTTTTCACGATTATCTAATCCACTCACCAAGTTGACTCGAAAAGGAGTTAAGTTTGTCTGGACAGAGGAATGTGAAGAGAATTTCAAGGAGTTGAAAAGAAGGTTATCCAGTGCACCTGTGCTCACACTGCCTTGTAGTGGAGAAAGGTTTGTGATCTACAGTGATGCATCCAAGAAGGGATTGGGGTGTGTTCTTATGCAAAATGATATGGTGATAGCTTATGCCTCACGACAGTTGAAAATCCATGAGCAAAATTACCCAACACATGATTTGGAGTTGGCTGCGGTAATCTTTGCATTAAAGATTTGGAGGCATTACCTTTATGGTGAAAGGTGTGATATTTATACTGATCATAAAAGTTTAAAGTATATTTTCACACAAAAGGAGTTGAATATGCGCCAAAGAAGATGGTTGGAGCTGATTAAGGATTATGACTGCTCAATCCATTACCACCCTGGGAAAGCAAACAAGGTGGCAGATGCATTAAGTCGACAAGACCATGCTAGTTTATCCATGATGAGGATCACAAAAGATCCAATATTTATGGATTTACAAAGGATGGATCTTGGAATTATAATGGAAGGGGAAAAATCTTATCTTTCTCAAATGAATGTTCAACCATCTATACATGTGAAGATTAAAGAGGCACAGAAAGAAGATGTCGAGTTACAAAAGAAGGTGAGAAATGTTCCTGAATTCAACCTTGATTGTGATGGGATAATAAAGTTCAGGAATCGGGTTTGTGTTCCTCCCATCCCCGAATTAAAGAAAGAGCTGCTGGATGAGGCTCATAGTTCTTCATTCTCTATTCATCCTGGAAGCACGAAGATGTATAGGGACCTGAAAGAGTACTTCTGGTGGGATGGCATGAAAAGAGATGTTGCTGAATATGTCTCTCGATGCTTGGTTTGTCAACAAGTTAAAGCTGAGAGACAGAAGTCTAAGGGGATATTACAACCATTACCCATACCCGAATGGAAATGGGAAAACATCACTATGGACTTTGTCACAGGACTTCCTAAAACATCCAAAGGCAATAATGCTATCTGGGTCATAGTTGATCGTCTTACAAAGTCTGCACACTTCATTGCTATTAGAGAGGATTTCTCTCTAGATCAGCTTGCCAGGATATATGTAAAGGAAGTGGTAAGATTGCATGGAGTACCACTTTCTATTATATCTGATAGGGATCCGAGATTTACCTCGAAGTTCTGGCGAAGTCTTCAGCATACTCTGGATACAGAGTTGAGTTTCAGCACTGCTTATCATCCCCAGACAGACGGTCAGTCTGAGAGAACAATTCAAACCCTAGAAGATATGTTGAGAGCTTGCTCTATGGATTTCAAAGGAGGTTGGGATCAACACCTACCTTTGGTAGAATTTTCTTATAATAATAGCTTTCACTCCAGTATTCAGATGGCTCCTTATGAAGCTCTCTATGGAAAGAAATGCAGGACTCCAACTTGCTGGGATGAAGTTGGGGAAAGAAAGCTATTAGGACCTGATCTCGTTGATGAAATGGCAGAAAAGGTTAGATCTATTCAACAACACATAAGAGCAGCTCAGAGTCGACAGAAAAGTTATGCCGACAACCGAAGAAAAGACCTAGAGTTTGAAGTGGGTGATAAAGTGTTCTTACGAATATCTCCCTGGAAGAGGGTTATGAGATTTGGAAAGAAGGGGAAGTTGAGCCCTAGATATATCGGTCCTTTCGAAATACTGGATCGTGTTGGGAAGGTAGCTTACCGATTGGCGCTTCCACCGAATCTCTCTCAAGTTCACGATGTGTTCCATGTATCTCTCCTGAGAAAGTACATACCTGATCCTTCACATGTACTCAGCTCAGAAGTTGTACCGCTGGAGCAAGATCTTTCTTATGAAGAACAGCCGATAGAGATTCTGGATCGTAGCGAAAAAGTCCTACGAAACAAGACCACTCGATTGGTGAAAGTTTTATGGAGGAACCACCAACTTGAAGAAGCTACTTGGGAGCTTGAGGATATGATGAGGGAGAAGTATCCTCATCTGTTTGTTACAAAGTGACGAATTTCGAGGGCGAAATTCTTTTTAAGGGGGGTAGAATGTAACACCCGAGACTTTTATGTTATATAAATCATCAAAGGAATCTTTTTCTACACAACACTTTCTTGGCTTGCTTTACACGCAATCGCGACCTTCCTCGATAGCTTGTGTCGTACGCAATACCGAGTTTAACTAAACAACAATATGCTATTAAAACTAGCCGTTATGAATAGTAATAACCACTTTTTGAAATTTTATAAATTTTATTTTTCAAAATGGACTTCATTTTTGGACTCAGAATATCGAAATTAGCCTAAGGTGAAATTTTGGTATTTTTCTGAAAACTTTCAATTTTTGATGAATAGTGAAACCACTAAGTGGTAGGTTAAAAACTGAATTTTGCATAAAACTTAATTTTACCGCTTCTGTGAATGGAATTTCAAAAATCCGAGAGACACGGTTAATATCAAGGACTAAAATGTGGTTCAATGAGATGAAAATAATTTTTTGGTGAATAGTAACTTTTTACTATTTTTACCGCGGTTAATAGTAAATAGGGTAACTAAGGGTAAATATGATATTAATATTACCCTAACAAATGTCCTAATTCTATTGGACAAGTGTAATTCGACCAAAAACAAACTTAGGAATAAAATATGACCATTTAGGCCCACTTGGATTAGATTAGGACATTTATTATTAATTTATTTAAAGAAGGGTTAAAATAGTTAAAATCAAAGTTTAATAAGTAAATCATTTTTAATATAGGGTTATACATAAGATAAATTCGATTGTAAATATTCATTAGAAAGCTAAAAAGATTTCCTACATGATGGTATTTTATTTGTAATTTTTAGACATCAAATAATTTAATTTATTTATGACACAAAGATGATGCAGTAATTATCTTATTAATGAAATATTGACAAAATTGATAATATAAATACCAAAATAAATGTAATTTGAGACTTTTTATGAATTCCACTAATTTTCTAGGTTACTATGATATATTAGTATTGATTTAATCAACTTGTTTCGAACATATAATTCTGTTATGACTTTGACAAAATCATATATCAAATAGTGTCAAAATTGACACAAAATAGTTTTTAAATCAATTATTATATTATTAATTGTTATTTTATTCCTAAAAATCTAAGGTTCGGCCAAATGACTTAGATAAGGATATATATATTAATAATAAACAATTTGGGGTTCGTTTGGCATGTTATAGTAAGTGTATTAACCATATAGTGAAAGAAAACAAAAAGACATGGTAAAAGTTAAATTATTTAACTTAGAGTTAAATTTAATTGATAAGGTCAAAATAATATCCTAAACTTGTCTAAATTCTATTGGTTGATAGGATTTCGACCCATCCCCACTTTAGCTTCGAAATAAGACCCTTTGGAACCATTATAAATCGATTTTGACTTTAATATAAAATAATATTTTGAGATATTCCTAAGGTGCCCCTCTCCTCCCTTATAAAAGGGCACCTCCTCCCCCTCCTCCTCACACCAAATTGAGCACTCAAGCTCGGCCAACCCCTGCCATTTTCCCCTCTCCACTTCCCTAGAATAGTCCTAGAGGTCCTGGTCTTCTCCAAAGACCACTCTTTGTTCCCTAAGTGGAGGATTCAAAGAGGCGTTCCAAAGAAGAGGTAATATCCATTACCGATCTTTTCAATTTCTTTCGTCTTCAACTTCTTCTTCTTTAGTTGTTTCATGATAAAGTAATAACATCAGTATTACTTACATACTGATATGTTATTATAAATATGAAACAACCCTAATTCACCTTCTATCCATCCTACGGAAAAATGAAATCACCGCGCGTGCGTACGTACGGAATACCGTCTCCACGCCGTGGTGTAATCTATTTTCCACCATCACCTTACAAGGATGGGTATAATGGTGTAATGAGTAACTATATATGATTATTATTAAGTAATATTGATACTGAAATAATATATATATATACTCCAATACAATTCCACGATCATAGGAACGATATCATCACTCGTGCGTACGTACGGAATACCGTCTCCACGATGTGATGCGACTCGTTCTACATGATCTTCATTTCATAATGATTGTATAAATGAATTGAATGAATGAATATGGTATATACTACACTAATACCATTCTTGAAATGAATTATCTATAACCTAAAGATAAGAATAAGAATTTATTCGACAAAACACGCATAAGAACAAAAAGTTATAAAGACCCGAGTAACAAGTAACAATGAAATATTACTAACAAGAAGCTAATAATATGACCATATATGATATCATATAAATATGTATGATTCTGGAATAAGTCAATAACATTATTTAAACCATTATACAGGAGCTTCGGACACGTACAAAGCTAATCGGACCTAAGGTAAGGGAAATATCACAATCTCATTTTTATCCGAGATTGTTTATTCGTAAGTATTTACTGGGGTGTATTTTATCATCCACATCCATGTTTCATCAATATGTAATATTATTTCCATCCACCTAAAATTTTTTAAATCCATTTTTACCCTTTGGTGAGTTTTTAGTAATATGTATGAAAGGAATCTTTTGTCGTTTTTCGTACGAGGTACTTTTTGACTTTTCCGACAAAAGTACGAAGAATGTTTTTTTAACTTATACGGCACGAACGGATTTTTACGGTTTTATAAAGCCTTATTTTCATTAACCTTCCTCCAAAATATTTCATGACTATTTTCAATAAAATCTTTTTCTTTTAAAATTGCATGATGTTTTGTGAAAAGAAATTGATTTTGAAGAAAAAAGGATATTTTCCTCAAGAATTCAATTCAAGTGTTTTATCAAAATTATTTTTCATCTAAGATAATAAAGGGTTCTGTTTCTATCCATATTTTTTACAATGATTTGACTATGTTGTGATGGAATTATGTTTATGAATTCCTTTATCTTATATGAATGGTTTTATGATGTCATGTTGTTTAAGAATCCCATTTTTATTACATGGGTTATGCAATGATGTATGATTTATGATTTGGTGGCACACATAAGAAAGGATTCATTAAGAGATGGGTGGGACCTATATCTCCCTCCAATGCATTGGGTAATGATTTTATATCTCATGAGATAGACATGGCTGGAACGGAAGGTTATTTCGGTTCAGTGATACAGGACTGAAACGAGGAGTGAACTCTGTTCAGAAAGGGACTTTGTCCACTAAGATAGTCTTGGCAATGAGTCATGACTAACAAGAAATGATTTTCCATGATTATGTGTACATGCCACAAAGTTTCAAGTTTTATGTTATGATTATGGGGATCTCATTTTCACTTCTATGATTTATTCCATGTTAAGATATTATGATCTCTTTTGCAGGTTTTGATTTTCAAAAAGATATGATATGATTTTTATTTCCTTTATTTGCCCTTGCTGAGCATTTGAGCTCACCCTTTTATGTTTTCTTTTCCCCAGGTCAGGAAGATGGATATTAAGTAGAATATGCTAAAAGGGACCCTAGATATGATGAAATAAATGGGAGACACTGTAGAATATTTATGAACCAGTTGTTTATGTTTCCCAGTTTCTAAAGACACTATACCTATACGGTCCTTTGTGGTTTTGTCATATGTTGTAATAAGTGTGCTTCAATTTTGAAGTATTAACAATGTATGTAAAGTATGGGTCGTTATAAACAGACTGCTCAACGACCCAGTGAACAGTTCCTGGATGAAAGTGATGATGAGGTAAGCAACCCAGGGGGAGCAGAAGTGGCAGAAGCTGACTCAGAAGAAGATACTGATGATGAAGAGGAAAGTGTCAAGTCGGTGTCTGCGAGGAAGACAAAGAGTCGAGCTGAGATTGATAGGCAGAATATCATTGGTGATCAAACAGCTCCAGTTCAGACTCGAAGAATGAAATCATCACAGCAAGCATCGTTTTTGTCTCAAGTGGAGCCAAAATTTTTTTCTGATGCAGCTGAAGATGAAAACTGGGTTCAGGCCATGAACGAAGAGCTTGATCAGATTGAGAAGAACCAGACATGGGAGATTGTTTCGAGGCCAGCGGACAAGAATGTCATTGGGACCAAATGGGTCTATCGCAACAAGATGAATGAAGATGGCACAGTGATTCGGAACAAAGCACGACTAGTGTGCAAGGGGTACTCCCAAATCGAGGGAATTGATGTTGATGAGACATTTGCACCGGTTGCAAGGCTGGAGACAATAAGATTATTCCTAGCCATCGCAGTGCAATGGAAGTTCAAAGTGTTCCAGATGGATGTCAAATCCGCATTCTTGAATGGGGTTCTGGAAGAGGAGGTGTATATTGAGCAGCCAGATGGTTTTCTCATTCATGAGGATGAGAACAAAGTTTGCAGGCTGAAGAAGGCATTGTATGGGCTGAAACAAGCACCAAGGGCATGGTACTCAAGGCTTGATCAGTACTTGAAGAAGCTTGGTTTTCAGCGTGGAGGAGTTGATTACAATCTCTATTTCAGTAATGACAGTAATCAAAGGATGATGGTGTTGGTTTATGTCGATGACATAATTTTTGGTGGATCAGATGAAGCTCAGTGCAGACAGTTTTCCGAATTCATGAAAAATGAGTTTGAAATGTCAATGATTGGAGAGCTAACGTTTTTCCTTGGTCTACAGGTCACACAAGGAAGGAATGGAACATTCATTTCTCAATCTAAATATGCCAAGGAGGTCCTGAGAAGGTTTGGAATGGAAAATTCCAAGGAGATGAAGACTCCGGTGGCTACCCGGATGAAATTATCAAAAGATGAGGATGGCAAGGCAGTTAATATCACAGAATACAGGCAAATCATTGGAAGTCTGTTGTACTTAACCGCAACAAGGCCTGATATTGTTTTCGCCACATGCCAAGCAGCGAGATATCAAAGTAATCCCAAGGAAAGTCACATGCTCGCAGTAAAAAGAATACTTCGGTATATTAAGGGCACGGTGGACTTCGGCTTGACATACAATGACAAATCTCAGACAGAGTTATTGGGGTACACTGATGCAGACTGGGCCGGTTCAGCCGATGATAGAAAATCAACGTCAGGTGGTGCATTCTATCTTGGTGGATTGTGTATTTCTTGGCTAAGCAAGAAACAAGATTGCATTTCATTGAGCACCGCAGAAGCTGAGTATATTGCGGCCACTCAAGCATTCAGACAGTTATTGTGGATGAAGCAGCAGCTTGAAGATATGGGAGTTGAAGTGAAGCCTCCGATCGGAATCCAGTGTGACAACTCAAGTGCTATAAATCTTAGCAAAAATCCCGTCCATCATTCAAGGACAAAGCACATTGAGATTAAGTATCATTTTATCAAGGAGAAGGTTGAGCAGGGAATTGTAAAGTTGGAGTACGTGCCTACAGAACTACAGGTTGCAGACATTCTGACAAAGGCCTTACCCAAGGAAGCTTTTGAGAGGCATCGACTGGCTCTGGGAGTTCAGTCGATTCCCCGCACTTGAAATAGTGTGGATGTGGGTCCCCCACCCCCCCTCTCCCCGAGGTATGGTGTGTTTTTCCCTAATGAGCTGATATGTGTTCTTTACTATGTTACGGACTACAAAGGCGTGACCTTTGGGTTCGTTGACAAAGGGGGAGAAAAGTGCTTGACAAAGGGGGAGAAAAGTGTTAGTTCAAGAGAGAAAATAGTGCGGAGATTTGATAAATCATAATTGATACGGGGAGAAGCTGACAGGTGGAGCAGCCAGAAAGGGGGAGAAATGAGAAAGGGGGAGAGATTTTTAAATCTGACGATGCTAGACGTGATCGATCAAATCATAGAAATCACGACAGCTAATGATCGTGATAAAAGAAGAACAGTGGTGTTGGAATGGTGTGAGACGGTGTCCAGCTATCAACAATTGGTATCAACTTAAGAATTCACCAATTGGTATCAGTGTGGTTCAACAACTGGTTTTATTTTAAGAATTGGTATCAGGGTGGAATCGACAATTGGGGTCTGACATGAAGTGATTCATTGATGAACTTTTCATACTACTCTTGTTTCTCACGCCGAGCATTGCTCATGTGGGCTTAGAGTACATGTTAAGTGAATCCGTGAACGCTATCATAATCGCAAGAGGCGAATGGTGGTAGCAGCTGGAAGAAGACTCAGTGAGGTATCAAAGTGCAGAAAATATTTCTGAGCAGAGTTGTGAAGAGTTGTCAACAAACCCAAAGGGGGAGATTGTTGGGCAAAAATCCCTCAAGGTAACATTGCAACATTTTTGGGTTGATTGTGTTTGTTGACAAAGCAGGTTTCCATGGAGAATTGTCGAGTTCCCGAGAAGTTGTTGACATTCCATGTTGACAAAGAACATTGACAAAGGAAAGGACGATCTGGAGGCGGTACAAAAGAGCAGTACAAGGTGGCGCCGTTTTCCAGTGTTTGCCAAATTTTTGGGCCTGAAAATCGCCAATGGAAAATGGAGTGATATGTTGTTGGCGAAGGTTGAGGAGAGATAAATGAAGGAGGTGTGCGGAAAAAACAAGCGTGGCGCGCAAAACTAGCGGGTTGCGCGAAATCTTGAAGTGTGGCGCGCAAAACAGCGGGTTGCGCGAAATTGTATTTCGCACAAAAGATGTTTCAAGGCCGAAAGCTTGAAAATCGGTAAAGACATGAGGCGCGCGAAATTTTGGAGGCATGCGCGGAAAATTGAAGTGGCGCGCGAAATAGCGGATGAAGTATTTCGCGCAAGAGGTGTTACGAGGTCCGAAGCTCATAAAATGGCAAAGGCATGAGGTGCGCGAAATTATGGAGCAGTGCGCGGAAAATGTTTGTGCGCGGAAGATCAAAGTGGATTACGCGCTCAAGGAGGGTTTTTCGCGCGGGGTCGATTTTGCCTATAAATATGAAGTGACCCTCCTCCATTCAGAAGAGTTCAAGACATAGAAAATACCCGAGCTCTGGTTCGCGAAATTGAAGTTAGAAAGTGTGTTGCGCGTAAACTTAAAGTTTGCGCGTAAAGTCAGATTGCGCGAAAAGCAAAGGCTGCGCAGAAAGTTGGCGTTGGCGCGTAAAAGGAAGATTGCGCGAAAAGTGGATTTTGCGCAAAATCAGTGAATTGCGCGCAAGGCAGTTTCGAGGCTGCGCGTAATATTTGGAGGTTGCGCGAAAAAGGAATTTCGTGCAAATCATAGAAATTGCGCGCAAGTCACCGTAAGGGTTGCGCGTAAAAATTGAAGTTGCCCGGTACATCCGGTGCAAAGTGAGATTCATCTGCGGGTGAAAGTTGGACTTCAACAGAGCATCTACATACAGAGGAAGATGCATTCCTTCATGAAAATGAAGAGACCTACAGGTCTATAAACTGTGAGTGAATACCTTCCAAGAGCAGTGAGCTTAGGAAGAGGAAGAAGGTGATCCTCTCCACCGGCAGTGAGCCAGAGAGAGAGAAACAGGGAGTGACCCTTGGGAAAGCAGTGAGCTGACCCTAAACATTGTATAGGCAGTGAGCCTGGGCATAGAAGTGATCTAGCCCGAACATTGTAATCCGCAGCTAGTGAAGTTTAGTGGACTTGGTACGACCGGAAACCTGTCGGCGTATGCTCCTTGGACGTAGCCCTTAGCGGTGAACCAAGTAAAATTGTTGTGTCCTGTGCTTGCTTTACTTTCTGTTTATATTGTGCAGCAGGAAAGAGAGAGAAGAGTGTTTTGCCTAACAACAAAACAAGATCAGAAAGGGCTTTAATTTTTAATTAGTCATACCCTGATTCACCCCCCCTCTCAGGGTATTCAGCCTAGTGGACCTAACATATTACCTGTAATAAAGGATAAATTGAAGAATGAAACATCGTTGTCCATGAAGGTTGTAAATTAGAACCTCACAGAGGATGATTTCATTTATAAAAGAGAGAGAGATATTAATAAGATTTATAGTGGTTATTAAATTATAATGATATAATTATAGTATATATATGATACTAGAGTTTTATGAATCAATTTGACAGTAAAGGTTAGGAGAGAATAAGAAAATAAAATAAATTGAAATGAAATAAAAATGAAAAATAAAGATGCTTTACCTCTTGAAATAACCTCCTTGAGAACCTCCTTAAGGGAAGGGTTTTTGGTCTTTAAGAAAGGCCAAGAGCTCATAGACACGGGGAGTTACCAGGGACGAGAATTTGGGTAGAAAAATGATGAGTTTAAAGGCTTAGAGGAATACAGATAAGAGGCAGTGCAGGAGGGTTTTTATAGTGGAGAAGACAAGTGATTTGTGAATATTTTTTCATTATTTTATTATTTCCCTCAAGACAACCAATAGTATTGATCCACGTGACCCTTAATAGTAATATGTTCACTTCAGTTCTAAATATGTGTTCTTACAACATCCATGATGTTAGGAATAGTGAATTTAACTGATAATGAATATATATAGTAAATTAATATATTTTTCTATTCATCCCAAATTTGAGTAGTTTAGAAAAAACCAACAAATTGACCCTAACAATTTTTTGATTTCATGAATTAAAAAATTAACTCTATATTTCAAAAATAATTTTCTAAATATAATTAATTTAATTTTTAAATAAATTCATTTTATATTCGAAAAATAACAATTTTAAAACTACAATATTTTTATATCACAATGAAAAATTAATCAAGATCTCATTATATTATAACCTTAAGAAAATAAAATAATAATATTATTTAATATTAATATAGTTCATATTACTATTCATATGGGTATGTTAATATTCACCAAAAATTAAGTTTGTCTTATCAGACTCTAAATATCTTATCAAATGCAATTGCGTCTGTTAGATTTTTGAATTTCAAATCACAGAGGTGGAAAAATTAAGTTTAGTGGCTAGGTTATAAAAATGTAGTATTTTTAGAGGCTTAGTGCTTTATGCATTAAATATTAAATATATATGAAAAATATTGGGGTGTTACAATGTAGATGTGAAAAGATAGAAGGATTTTAAAGAGGAAAATGTTCAAAAGTTTACAATGTTTTTATATCTAATATCAGTATGAAATTTATTACAATGAAATAAATTGGGTAAATGGATGTAAAATTAAAATAATTTTACATAAAAATAAATTTAATATATAATTTAACTTTATAATTTATTTAAACCAAAAGGGTGTTCTAAATTTAAATTCATTATTGTTTAATATTCATAAAAAATGAAAATTTTCTAAAGAATCCAAATATTTTACCCTAAGAAAATTACGAAACTATGATTTCAATGATTTTATTTTATTTTTTAAAATAAATGTTCTAAAATTTAAAATATAAATTTTAATGGGAAACCCACTGATTCAATGAAAAATCAAGTTTTTAAGAAGTGTATTTTTTTCAAGCCTTAGATGATTTTATATTAACTCTCTATATAATAATAATCATTTTATGAATATCAATTAAATTTTTTTTTATATAATCTATGAATTTTGTTTAAATAACATATCTTTAATGGTTATTTTAATTAATTAAAATTTTGAAACATTATGTACTACAAAAATTTTTCTAGAAAAATACCTGTTTTAATCACAAAAAGAAACATATATAAAATAAAATACAATAATGATTAAAATGTAATTAAATAGATTAAACATAACTAGATAGTTAATATGTAACTTTAAAAAAATAATGGTGCATTTATATTATTTAATTTACTTAAATTAAATGATTTTTGTAGAGACAGTATTTTCACTATTCACTATAAAGTGTATATTGTTTGAAAAAAAATAAAAAAATGGAGTTAATTGTATCAAATAAATTTTATTAAAGTTCAAAAAAATTATTTTAATATATTTTTCATGAAAATAAATATAGTTTTTTGAATAAAACTGTTATTTATGAATAAAATCACTTTACTAAAAATTTATTCATTATTTAGTAAAAATTTATCAATAATTTATATTGAGTATGAAATGTATACATAAAAATATGTTTCATAATGTAGTTTATACTATCGATACCCAAAAATGTAATGGCTCATTTATAAATAGTTATATATATCATTGGACATTTTAGATTGGTTTTTCATGTTGAATATGCTATCGAACATAAAAGATGTGGGGTTGCGTGTGGCACAATACTTTAAAGAGGATAAATTTGTTTAAAAATATTTATATTTTAAAGTATCAGGGTATTACATTCTCATATAATTTTAGTGTTGTTTTTCCTTTACACTTTGAATTTTAATTTTATTCCTCTAAAATATAATGGTTCTTTACACCCCTTGATAAATTGCATCCTTGAAATTTTCACATTATCTCAATAATTAGTAGATTAAAATTTTATTTTTTAAAACCCACATCATAAAAAGGGGTTAATAAAACAGCTTATAGATAAAAGTGAAAGGAAACTAAAATGGGTATATGAAATAGCAGATAATAAGGGTTTAAAATATGATAATGTTGGATGTAATTGAAGAAAAGTGTAAATAATTATAGAGAGTGATTGAGGTCATTGATCATAAGAAAGTGAATAATTAATGGAAAGTAAATGGCCTCAAAACCATAAATCCATGATAATCAAAAAGGACATCGATTCATAATAAATAAAGGTACTGTGATAATTTTTTTCAATATACCCATCCTAGTGTTGATAAATTGTCTTACGATATAAACTAAAAGAATATTGAAATATACTTGATGAGTAGAAATTCATCTTTTAACTAATTTCCACCACAACCACAATTTTTTTCCAAATGAAATGTATTGAAGATTTTTTTCATTCATGAATCACAAAAATCAAATTTTAAAGACCATATAATCATACAAGTTATAATAAGGTTTTCCTTCTATCTTTAAACATTAACCAAAACCAAAATGGTTATCACATAGTATGATAATTTCAAAAATTATAAACCATCATATGATACCATAATCTTCAAAATTCAATAGTAACACCCATAATTGAAAATAAATAATTCTATAACACCATTCCCAAGATAACCTCATTTACCTTATGATTAATAATTTATTTTACCTCAAAGGTTATCTCATTCCTTCCAAATTTTAGGACTAAAAATATGGAAATCGTTTTTTGATGTAACATTAATCAAATTTTCACTAAATAACTTTTCAATCCTACATATATCTATATTATAAAACTTGTGTTCTCAATATCCAAGATCATATAAACCCTAATGGTTATCAATACCTTCAATATAATTCCAACAAAATCTAAATGTATACTTCTTGTTAAACCATAATTTTAAAAATAATTCAAATTACTAAGAAATCCTTAAATATTTCATTAATCACTTTAATATTTCAACGTTTAAAACCAAAAAGTGGTATTTAAGATGTTAAAAATATTATCACCCTTTTTCATATAAAACTATGTTGGTTTCCTAACTCTTATGAAAACCTCACATAAAACATCCGAATATGTAAAGTTATCTAAAACTCCCTCTAATACTAACTATAACTTATAAAAAACTTCTCTCCATGATCTGGTGATAAATTCATAAAATTTACATTTTTGGATTGAAACTAGTAATTGTGACCTAAATTTTGTCCTTCCAAAACATACCACATAAAATGAAAAAATGATCACTAAAATTCTCATGAGCCTTCTTGGTTTATAGTTTTAGAGAATTTGGATAAACTCTTATCTAAAAAACCCATATTGTTAAATGATTATTTATACCACTTATCAAATATTTTATTTCTTTAAATTAAGTCATCATTATCATCTATATGTTATCCATTCTAGTCATAATTTGGTAAACATCATTTATTGATAATCCTAGGACATGGCTGCATAAGAAAATTTTCTAAAATTCTTAGTAAGGATGAACATAATAATTAACAAGTTAAAGTCATCAATGAACATAAGAAGTGTATGAGGGTATGAAAACATAATTAGAGTTAATGATAAATTCATAAAATAACTCATACCTATCAATACCTGAATCATAAATCATAAATCATGGAATAAGGATTTAAAAAGTAAAGAATCATAATAATTAGTAATAATAAGCCATGTGATATCAATATTGATCAAATGAAACATTATAACCTCATGGAATTAGTAGATAAAGAATGTTCATATATTGGGAAATCATATTTCTAGAAACATATAGAACCATTACAAAACCCCTAAAATTCGAATAACCATGTGTTGAAATTCCCAAAAAAATTATAGAGAACATTCTAATTACCCAATGTATCAAAGCTCTATCTAGGTTAACCAACCATATAAGTTATTAGGGGATCACCCAGAACTATTAGGGCCACCCCATCATATAATCTATAATGGGATCACCCAGTTCTATCTAGGTTTCCCCATCATGTAATTTTTAATTGTCTCAGCCATCACTATTGGGGATACTACATCATATAAAAAGTAATTGTATAATCACGTTACCTTGGTCGGGTAAGTTTATTTTTTATATGTGCCCTAATGGTTTTAAAAATCCATATATGTGATTTTTATGGGCTTATTACAGACTACTGAGTAGGTACAAGCCATGTACCTGATGTATACAATGTGTACTTGGTTCTGGATGCATGTTGGGGACTAGGAGATCACATCGTGAACTGGGAGATCAGTCCATGAGCTGGTACAAATTGTGTAGGGAATAATAATATGGGTTTATAGCAGAGGTGATGGGTTTTTTAGTGTAACTTATCCAATGAGGCATACACGTCTTGGCCAAGGGGTATATGTCGTGACCTGGCCCCTGCCCAGGTTTAAGTCACACATTTTTCAGTTTCTCTTGGACTTTTTCTACCTAACCTCTTGGATCTCAACCCTAAAATTCTCCTAGGTGATTTTTAGATGTGTCTCACCTTCCATATCTATCCGATAAGCTCCGTTTCATTGTTTTTTATACGGTGCATCTCCCTGAGTAAATGTTCTTTCCAGTTTTTCTTTGCAATTGATCATGGTATCTCTTTTTCCTTGTGTTATTGGATCTTTTGATCCATGTTTCCTGATCCTTGTTGTATTCTTCAAGATATATTGTGAGATCTATTTCCGAAGACCTTTCCCCTTCATTGGTTGTGGTGCGGCGGGTATTCTTCTTTCATGTATCTGGATTTCCCCTCTTCAACTGACCTTTAATATTTGGATTTGAATGAATATTATCCTGTATTGGATTCTAGGGACTTTTTTGGTGATATTGGGTTTCCTTCTTTGTTTTGTATCTTGTTGAAAGAATGTGCAATGCAGACATTGAATTCGGTGGTTCCATCTCCAATATAGTGATAATGATCCTAATTTCTATTTCGTTACAAATTGATTTATGAAATTTTCATGGTTGTTTGTGTGTGTTGAAAAAGGGGTTTTGAAAGAAAAATGGTTTCTCTCTATATTTTTAAATATATTGTGAACCTGTTTTGAATGGTTTTCAAAGGCATTGAAATTGGTTTTTGAAAAAGAGAACATGGGATACCATGGGTACTTAGATAGAAGTTCATCTTAATCCCATCATCCATTGCTTTGTGATGATCAAGGAGGTTCATCTTGGGGATTTCCTCTGTTTCCTAGGTCCATTGTTCTAGGGGACCGATAGTGAGTTTGGGGGGGGGGGGTTTAATCATGAGGTATTCCCCTGCTTTCATTGACAATTGTTCTAGGATCAGTTTTTCTACACTTGATTATTTTGGTATGAGTAGTCTTCTTCCTAGACCTGTATTATTCCTTTGTGTTTTGATGCCTTAGCTTCTATTTTATATTTCTTGGGTTTCTGAGTTAGCCTTGATGTGCCTGTAGATGCTTGTGAAAAATGAAATCGAAACTTTTATTTGGAAAAATTATACGTGCTTTTGTTTAGAACAATGGAAAAATGAAAATTTACTATGTTATCTATAAAACTGCTTTACTGCATATCATGAGATGTTTTATTTTAAAATGAGAATATATAATTTTTATAAAGGTACATGTTATGGAACACCTATGTGGGATCCTAGTGTTCATGTTATATCACACCCCGAACACTGCTATGGTGGTGCGTAGACCTTTTTTTCGAAATTTACTGAAAGGAAAGGCAATGCGCCATAGTGAGGTGGTGTGGTTTGTGCTAGATGGAATGAGTAGCTGGTGGTGACGTGGTTGGAGTTCATCCATTCCATTTTTGGATTACTTGTTTTGTTTTGATTCCTTTACAGTTAGATGTGTCTTTTGGGTTTTAACTACTATTACAGTTGTTCTGTTTCTGCTGTTTTCCTTACAGTTATGGAATACATATTTTTTAGTCTTCCGTTGTTCATTTTTCCCCTATATATGTATGCCATGTGGTTGTTCAGGTTGGGTAAAGTCATTCCCTCAGTTTTGTCATTTTATTATCGGGTGCTTTTTTCCATCTTGTGTGGACCAGGAACACCCTTTTGGTATGTGATAAATCGGGTCGAGTTCCAGGTTTGATGGTAACCCGGGTCAGTTTGTTACAATTTGGTATAAGAGGGCGGTCTATCCTCAAGAATGTTTTTCTTAGGACTTTTGTTAGAATGGATATAGTATTGCTAGGACATGAGAGGTATGTTGTGATAAGTTCCTGACCAACTCTTATCGTAATGAGACTCAAGTTACCATGGGTTGTTGGGATATGTGTCTATAGTGTTGGTTTTTTAATTTTAAAATCTTGGATCTGCTTATGGGTTTCCAAGATTGAACTGAGATTTGTTCTATATTGACTCATTCTTACGTTTTGGTGTGCAACAGTATGCCTTTGAGACATCTTACACAGGTTCCTCAGGATGGTGCAATTGATGCCCTTCAAGGAAATCCACTTATGTATCAGAATATTATTTTGAATATCGTACGAGGAGTATGTGATGTAGATTAGGATGCTTCATGAGTTCAGAACATAGTGGTTGAGGTATATCCAGAAGATGGAGGAGAAATAGATCGATCGTGGGAGTTATTTAGTGAGAAGCCACATTCTTTTAAAGGGACGAATAAACCTCAAGAGGTGGAGGATTGGTTGGATAGGATTGATCAAATATATGGATTTCGGGAGACACTTGACAATATCAGGTTGAAGTGAATAGTGTGAAGTCATGACGGTTCCGAGAATCATTGGAGGGACTCTATGGTCAAGGAAGACAAACATGTGGTCCTGGATTGGAAAGGTTTCAAGACCCCATTCTTTCAGAAAATTTGACCAGAGTCGTTGGTGTTGTAAAAATCTACAGATTTCTTGTCATTGCAGTAGGGAGAGCATTCAGTGTTAGCATAAACCAACTATTTTGCTAATCTGGTCAGATTTCCTCCAAACTTTGTAAAGAATGATGAGCTGAAGACGCAAAAGTACCTTCAGGTTTTGAAACCAAACATTTGATCATAGGTGTTCATGATGAATCTTTATAGCTTTGTAGAGATAGTAGACATAGAAATGATGGCAGATATGAACATGGTAGGAAAAGACATCTTTACGACCTCTTCTTTTCAAATAGGTGACATCTTTAGTGGCATGCATGGGAAGAAGATAAAGCAGAAAGACCGTCGTCAAAGTGGTGAAGGTGGGACTCCGTATTGAGCCTCCTCTACACCATCTGTTGGAGCTGGCAGTGTCCTCTGACTTATTATCTTCCTAGAAAATGAGGAAACAATAGACGTTCTTGTCCTATTCTTGCAAAGGCATGAAATACCTATGGACATGTTAGTCATCTACATCATTTCTATCAACCGATGAATATACCTCATTATGGTTAGGGTTCGTTGGCTCCAAAGGCTACCATGGTGTAGTCAGAAGCTTCAAAGACTACATGGATCTAGACAGAAGCCATATGAGTGAAGCATTTATATGCAGTAGATGAGTTTCCAATGGAAGTTGATGCAGGTCCGACAATAGCGAGTGGTACTCTCCAAATTAAAACTTTAGTAGAAATTTCTTTGTTTGATACTGCTTCCTCCCACTCATTTATATTTTCATGTTTTTTTTGATATTATTATACTTACAAAGGAACTTATGACATTTTCAATGGAGTTAGAGACACCTCTTGGAAAGAGGAAAGAGAAGGGGTTTCACTGTACTTATTGTTTATTGACAATATCTAATACAGAGTTGGTTAGGGATTTTCTTGTTCTTGATATGTAACAGTTTTAAATCATCATCATTATGGATTATCTAGTCACTCATCGAGCTGAGGTTTTTTGTTATCATCATCATGATTCATTTCTGGCTGCTGATGGGAGTTATCATGTATTTTAGGGAGAGTGGGACCCAGGGTTAGGTCATGTATGAACTTCCCGCCCAAATATCAAGAGTTTTTTGGTTGCTATTTCATTTGATATTGATGAATTTTATTCCGTTGGAGATCTTACTATTTTCGTTGAAGACATTCCAAACATTTTCCTAGATGACTTCTCAAGTCTTCCTCTAGAGAGAGAGGTAGAGTTTACGATTGACCAAGTGCTTGGTTCGAAACTGATATTGATGCCTTCTTATCATATGGAACCAAAAGATTTGAAAGTGCTCATGATTTAGTTAGATGGCCTATTAGATTAAGGTTTCATTCTCCCTAGTGTTTCTCCTTGGGAAGACATTGTGCTCTCTGCGAGGAAAGCATATTATTCACATTTTTTGTGAGTTGAATATCAGCAGTTTAACTAGGTAACGGTTAAGAACAAATACCCTTTTCCTTGTGTGGATGATTTTTTTATTATTTAATGGGGAAAATTGGTTCTCAAAGATTGATCTTTGGCTGGGTTATGATTAAATAAAAGTCTGAGAGTCTAATATACCAAAAACAAACTTTATGAGTAGGTATGACCATTATGAATAGCTTGTGATGTATTTTGGTCTGACTAACACTCCTACAATTTTTATGGATTTGATGAATTAGATATTTCATTAGTATCTAGAAACTTTTGTGATAGTGTTCATGGATGATATTATGGTATATTCAAAATCTGAGTATGAGAAAGAGCACCATTTGAGTTTGGTTTTGGACGTTCTGTGATATAACTGTTTGTATAGAAATATTTCTAAGTGTAGTTTTTGGTTATGAGAACTAAAATTATTAGGGCACAAAATCTCAGAGCATGGTTTGTCAGTTGATCCAAATAAGGTTAATGTTGTCTTGTCCTGGAAGGATCCATGAAATTTATTTGAGATATAAATCTTCCCTATTCTGGCTAGATAAAACTGAGGGTTCTTCAAGGATTTCTCTAAGTTGGCATCACCTTTGACATCCCATACAAAGAAATCTGTGAAATTATCATAGGTTGAAAAGTGTCAGTCTTATTTCGATGAACTGAAACAACTTCTGACATCAAAACTTATTCTGATCTTACCTGAGGCCAGTATGGGGCAGATGGTTTTTATGATGCATCTAGAAATTGTTTCAGATCCGTACTGATCCATGATAATCATGTTGTAGCTTAAGACTCTCATCACCTCCAACTGCATGAGGAGAACTACCTGACTCATGATTTAGATCTAGCATCGATGATGCATGTAGTTAAGTGTTGGAGGCAATATATCTTTGGGGAGATGTTCATGGTGTTTTCTAACCAGAAGATCCTGATCTATATCTTTTCTCATAAATACATGAATCTAAGATAGATATGATAGTTGGAATACCTCCATAAATTTGACTTCGATATATCCTACACCACAAAGAAAAGAAATATTTTTGTGGAAACTCTATGTAAGAAGATTCCATCACAAGATGTTATATAATCAATGGAGGAGTGGAATATTATGTGGATTTTTGCTCAGTTTCACTTGGATGCTTAGGAGGATGCTTCAGATATGGTTTTGACCAGTATTTAGTTATCATCATCTCTCTTTATGTTTATTTGGCAAAGTTAGCAGTAAGATGACGAGTTTTAGAAGACTTGGGAAATAATTATGGTGGGGAAACCATTCTTGGTTGGAATTTTTCTTCAGATGGCATAATTAACATCGAAAAGTGATTTGTCGTCCCAGCATCTATAAGGATTTAAGCCTTGTTTGATTTACATAGATCTCCATGGGCCATTTATCTAAGTGCTACGAAGATGTATTATGGCATGAGAAGGTAGTTCTAGTGGCTAGGTATGAAGTGTGACATTTAAGATTATGTGTCCCGCTATTACACCATCCAATATATAAAGGAAGATCACTTGAAACCCTCTGGTTTACTTCAGCCTCTTCGGGTACCAGTTTAGAAAAGGGACGAGGCATCTATGGATTTTGTTGTTAGGTTTATACGGATTCCCCAAGGAAAAAATTCTATCTTTGTGGCTGTAGATTGGTTGAAGAAGTATTCTCATTTTATTCTGATGAAAGAAATCACTAAATTGATGATCTAGGTAAGGTTCATATACAAGATATTGTGAGGTGGCATGGGAGCCCTTCTGCCATTGTTTTGGATAGGGATCCTAAGATTACCTCAAGGTTTTAGAGGAGTCTTCAACAGGAAATAGGGACTCAAGTCTAGTTGAGCCTAACATAACGTCCATATATATATGGTCAGATGTCGTGTGTGATTCAGATCCTAGAGGATATTCTTCATTCCTATGTCATAGATTTCGATGGATCATGGGATAGCAATCTAGGACTAGTTTAGTTGGTTTACAAAAACCATTAAAATTCTTCGATCAGAATGGCTCCCTTATAAGTGTTGTATGGTATCCCATGCAGATAACCATTTTTTTGGGTGTAGGTGAGAGAAGTATCTTTGGTTGGACCAATTCTAGTTTAGGAGATGTTATCAAAGATTCAGGAGGTGCGACGACGTCTAGATATAGCCCAGAGTTGACTGAAATTGTATGCAGATTGGTGGTGTTATGTTTTAGATTTTTCCATTGGTGACTAGGTTTTCAGGAATGTTTTTCCTCGGGTCTGTCATCGTCGTCTTGAAAAATAAGAATATTTGGCCTTGAGATATATTGGACCATTTGAGATCACTAAACATCTCGGGCATGATTCTTATCAGTTAGCATTTCCAATTTAGTTGAACATCATTCATGATGTTTTCCATATATCTCATCTCCAAAAGTATCACCCTGATCCCAATCACGTTATGAGTTGGGAAGAAATTGAGTTAGAGCCAAATGCATTTGTTCTGGAGAAACAAGTTGAGATATTTGATTCTTAAGTTAAATTCTTGGGTTGGAAGTCGATTCCATGGTTAGTGTTCTATGTAAACTAGGATCAAATTATCTTGAGACATGGGAATGTGAATCATTAATGAGGGAGTGAGGGCCTCATATTTTTACAAGACTACATCTTCCACATGAATTCCTAGGGAGAGAAAGTCTTTATAGTGGGGAGTTTGTTACATCCTGTTACCTTGGTTGGGTATGTTTCCTTCCTCTATGATCTCTCTGAGTTTTAAAATTCGTTTTATGTGATTTTTCTGGGTTTTCTACAGACTGCTGAGCAGGTACACACAATATACCTCAAGTACACACAATGTACTTGGTGTTGGTTTCATGTTGAGGACTAGTTGATCACGTCGTGAACTGGGGGATCATGTCGTTAGTTGGTTCACATGGTATAACTGAGGCACTTGTCGTGTAGGGGATAAATATCAGGTTTTCCACCCGAGGTGATGGGTTTTTTTGCAATAATTATCCAGAGAGACATACACATCATGACCAAGGGGTACACGTCATGACCTAGCCCATGACAAGGTTTATGTCACACATTTTTCAATTTCTCTCGGCCTTTTTCTCCTAAACCTCTTGGATCTCTACCTAAGCTTCTCCTAGAATTTTTTTAAAGGTCTATCACCTTCTAGATAGATCTTATTGGATCCATTTCATTGATTCATATATGGTAAATCTCCCCAGGTAAGTGTTTTTTTCGGTTATTGTAACGCCCCGACCTCAGTTACCCAGAGTCGGTGCATTACTTTAATACATTGGCATGATTACAATGAATGAAGTCCTGAAAGACTGATAAATTTAGCAGTATTACAAAATAGATTACATACGTGAATGTTAAATTACACTTTATAACATACAACACAACATAAATAATCCTTTTTGAACTCTATTATTCCCTTAGCTTAACCCTGCATATCAATTATAATACACTTCTTGGAATCCTGGGAAAAATAAAACATAGAAAAGGGTGATCTCAAACACTCAGTAAGGGTAAGAAATACTGTGGAGGATAAAATAAATATTAAGCATGGTGAATAATGGAAATCACATGCCTTTACCAATAATAAACATGAATACTTTTATGGCAGGAATTTCAGATGAGTAAATAATTCCATAATAAAACATAATCATGGGTATTATACTAGTTGAATGACCACATGAACCATAAATATTATTTTCATAATGATAGAATGTACAATGAAAAATTTTAATTTCTATATCATGGACTTGTACTAGGACCTAGGGGGTAACTGTAACCATACCCCAACCCGAAGATCCTCTATAACCGGACTCCATCCAGGAGAGCCTCTGTAACCGGATTCCAACCCGGAGAGCCTCTGTAACCGGATTCCAAATCGGAGAGCCTCTGTAACCGAACTCCAACCCAGAGAGCCTCTTCAACCGGACTCCAACTTGGAGGGTCTAATGTAAATAGACCCAACCCGGTGGGCTTACTTTTACCGGTCCCCAACCCAGAACATACTAGTCCAATATATTCATCATAATAAAAGGTTGAAATATAACATAAACATTCATATTAAAACTAGCATAAGAAATTTTAATACTTTATCCATAAACCATGAATGATATAAAAATAACACATCTATAGTCAAACATATCACAAAACATTGAATATAATATGGAATATTTTTTTCATAATAAATCAACTTCAAAAAAGTTGAAAATCCATTGAAGGATGTTGTCATGGAAGAAAATGATCAGTAAAATGCTTTGAGAGAAATACCCCTTTTCATGAAATCGTATAAAAATTCACACAATTTATCAAGGTAGTAATTTAAAATGGATTTTTTAATAAAAGTGTCCCATACCACTTTAAAACCTTTTAAAATAATTATCACCTCAAAACATTCATGTCCATATAAATAAATCCTTAAAACCATTTCGAAAACATGGAAATTAATGAGAATGATTTAAAAGAAAAAATATTTAAACTATTTAAAATAATGATCTAGGTAAATATTCAATTAAAATATTCCTTTTGAAAATATTTTTCTGAAACATGGATGTGGATGATAAAGAGGTCGCAGTAGATACTCATGTAAAAACAACATCGGATAATGAAGAGATTGTAGAATTAACCCTTACCTAGTTGTAATCAATCGAGTCGTATGAAAAATAGTCAATAACAACCAAATGAATCATAGAATATCAGGAATATAATGATATACATGATAATATACATAAAATGGCAGTACACAATACACCACATGCAATAAATAAGTGTTGAATAATGGAAATATCACGGAATTAAAAGCGAGATAAGAAACCCCTTACCTCGTGTCTGACATGATCCGTTCGTTCTTCAATATCATGAATAATAAACTAAAGTTAATTTATAATTTCTTAAGTACCTTTTTCAAGTTTATTATTCCTTTTATATCACTTATTACCATGTTATAAACATTATTTAATCAATTAAGTTAATAACGTTCGTTTTGTCGATATTTGGAACTTGAGTAAAAAATGAACACCATGTAGTTACAAGTTGTTCAAAAGGTCAAAAGTTCATTATATCCAGAATGATATTCATGTTTTAGATATCATATGTATTATATATATCTAGTATATAAATTTATTTATAACAGTACATATCATTTTGGGGTAAGAAATAAAATGCACCGTTCATGGAGACGGTAAGCCGTACGTACGCATGAACGTTAATTTCATTTCTATTTATTATTTTAATGGAATTAAAACATAATGATACATAGGTATATTATAATCCTATTATAATATCATATATAATATCATTAAATCCATCCTTTATACATCCCACACATGGAATTAATGAGTCATATCACTTTGAGGGGGTGGTAATCCGCACTTCCTCAAATGAAATTATCGCATTTACCCATAATGGAAACCATTAAGGTATGATATAAAAGAAAAATACAGAAGAATGATAAAAAACATAAACATAATATATATCATATATATACATTGTGCCATCATAATGACTACCATGAGAGGCAGAAAGAGGTAATTGGAAGATCATCGTTTCGTGAGGCGTTAGTTTTCCATCCACAGAAACATTATGTTCTTCACCCATTAGATAGAGGTGTGTGTAAGTGTATTTATAATACTTATTATAAAAACATCCTAGTATATTGATAATACTGGTGTTAATATAAAATAAAGTAATAAAAAGAGTTTAGGGGTTGGAGAAGTAAAATAAATGAAAATATGTTAAGAGAAACTTTGACATTTAATTTGGGAAACTTCCTTTGGTTTGAGCCAAAAGGACTTCTTGAAGTGCCTTCTACCGAAGGTAAGGCTTCTAGGAGGAGGAGAGGGATGTAGGGACCTTAATTTGGCAGATTTTGGATGAGACTAAAGGCTTGAGAGGTCTGAGGAATTGGATAGAAGCGGTCTCCTTTTATAAGGGGGAGGATGGGCTCTTTAGGAAAGTTTGAAAATATTATTTTATTATATAATGATATTCATTTTCTAAAGGTCCAAAAGTCATTAGGGTCTAAGATAAGATGATTCATGCTTGAAATGAAATCATCAAATAATAATTGGACATGTTTTTGATATTATTTTAATATTTACAATCTAATTTATTTAAATCATTTATTAATAAGGTTAATACTGCATCATTATTATGTCATAAATAATTTAATTTATTCGATGTCTAAAAATTATAAAAAAATAAAATTATGTTGGAAATATTTATATATTACCATGTAATATTTATAGACAAATATATTTCTTATATAAAACCATATAAAAACTAATTACTTAAAGATTTGTGGTTAGGTCAATTTTTCCTTTACTTTAAATTAATTAATCTAAAGTGTCATTATCATTCATAAGTGGCTCCATGGGGTCCCAAAATCTACACAAGGATTCCCATGGTTAGACATTACTCATGAAATAAGGATAGGATAAGCGTTAAGGTAATTTTGAATTATTAAAATATTTTTTTACCTTGAATTACCCTATTTACCTTTAACCGTGGTAAATAAAAGTCAAAAGTTACTATTCACCAAAAAATTATTTTCATCTTATTGAACCAAATTTTACTTACTTTGGTTAACCGTGTCTCTCGGAATTTTTAAATTCAACTCATTGAAGCAGTAAAATTATGTTTTATGCAAATTTGCAAATACTCCTAAAAGGTGGGTAAAAGACAATAAAAAGTTCAATAAAATTTTTATATATCTAAAATTATTATAAAATGACTCCAATGAACTATTTTGATCATATATAGGTATTATGAATCTATTTATAACTAAAAAAAATTAAATAAAATAAATAATTATTTAAATAAAAAGTCGGTTTTAACCAATGACTGAGTGTTTTTCACTATTCATCAAAAATTGATGTTTCTCAGAAAAATACCAAAAATTCAGCCTATGATATATTTGATATTCCGAATTCAAAAATGATTTCTATTTTATCAAATTCAAAACAAATAAGTTGAATTAATTAATTTAAAATTAATTCTCGTTGTCAAAACAAATAGCGTGTTTTTAAGTAACAATATCTTTCAAAAGATTGACACTTGTTTATGTCCAATTTCAAAATGAAATTAATTATAATTACCTAAATTGTATTAAATTATAAAAATATTATATAATTATACTTCAAAACTCATCAAATTCATAATTTAACACCATAAATTATTTTGATTAAAAAAGATGTTTTTAATTAAAATTTAGTATTTTTCACTATTCACCAAAATATGAAATTTATCAAAAAAATACCAAAAAATTATCAAAACTAAATTTTTATCTCCCAATTATAAATAATAAGTTTATTTTGTCAGATTGAATATATAAAAGTGTCAAATATTTGATTTAAAAAGGGTTCGCCTCAAGAGGCGGTAAAATTTCATTTACTGAAAAACACTTTTTTTATCTAATAAATCTAATTTGTTCTCATATTATTTATACGAAACACATAATATGGATGTCAATATTATATGGAGTATAAAAAATTAAAAATGCAGTTAATATTATTAATAACCTCTTTTGAACGGCTAGATTGGTAAGTCGTGGTGCACTTGAACTCAGTGTTGTGTTAGTGAAAGTTATTGAATTAATTTTTAGAAATAACGTACTATAAAATATTTGGGTGTTACATTCTTCCCTACTTAAATAAATTTCATCATCTCAATTTGAAATTTTTCTTCAAAAATAAAAGGTTCAAAATATAAAATACCTTTGTGGGAAAACCCACATCAGAAATGGGTTAATAAAATTTAGACTTAAAAAGAGGAAAAGGGGAATGGAAAAGTCACCATCAAATTATGATCTAGATTAGGAGAACATTGGTGGAAATTAGAGACAAATAATTGGAGAAAAAACATAAATATTTATAGAGATTTATTGAGGTCATCAGTCACAAACAATTATAGAATTGAGGGCCTCAAAGCCGTCAATCTTTGATGATTCAAAATATCATCGGTTCAAAAAAACATATGGTATTAGGATAACACATTTTTAGTTTTAAGATCCCTTACCTAAAGATTGATAATTGATTTCTTCATAGAATAAGAGAAAAAAAATTATATATACTTGAAATGTAGAGTTCCATACTTTAACTAATTTCTACCACAAACTCATCTTTCACTCTAAAAGATAATAGAACTTAAAAAATATTCTATTTATCCTATACATATAGGGTTACAAAAAAATGAATTTATAATTAATCTATCAGACCCGTTAAAAAAGAAACTACATTATACAATCTAGGTACTTCACGTAGTCTATTGGTAGGCAATAAACCCCAATCACACTTTGGTTGTGGGTTCGATTCAAGAAGCTTTGTCTGACGCGATGGGTTATCACACGGTCTGCGTGTTATCCTTTTTATAAAAATCCAAAAATAAGTATCCAATTTCAATCTTAATCCATTCCAACCTTTAGACGTATCCAAAATACTTCTATCCAAACTCACAGTCCAAAATTTATAAGGAAGTTAAACACAATGAAAATCCTTTTTTCCAGGTAATAACATGTGAACACGTTCATCATGTATTATTTTAAAAAATGGTAACATTCTGAATTACCATAAAACCTTATTGGTTACATTCATGCTCCATTATACTTTATATAATACTAGATATATTCCTTATATCAAAAAATATTGAATATTCCAACAATGATGAAATAAACAAACTATTAATCAGTTCCAAGGAAGTCAAGAATATCCAATATAATTTATCCAAATCAACCATCTCTTATTCCAAAATCACTACCTCGGTATCAGAACCACATTATGGTTTATATTTCTCTCAACCATATATTTTCTAAAAATTCAACTTTCAATTGAGTCACTTTTCTTGGTTCGACACAATCTCATGTTCTTAATGAAGTAGTAATGCGGTAAAATCCTTATATACTCTATAATTTTGATAACATATACATCATTAATAAAATACTAAAGTGGCACAATATTTTAATAAAAAAATAAGAAATATAATGATTCCTCTTTATCTTTGGTAGTATCTTAACTTTATTTTTATCCAATAGTAGCATTTGGGGTATACTGTGATGATTAGGACATTGATTCATGTAGTGTCCCAACTCCTTGTAGATGAAGCATTGTACATTGGAATTTTTTTTCATACCCTTGCAATCATGTACTTGGTGTCCATTCTCTCCACACTTATAACAAACTCTCATTCCCTTAAATCATTTACCATGTTGACTTTTTCCACAGTTATCACAAATGGGAAAATCCTCCTTTTCACTCTT
Organism: Viscum album; assembly: GCA_963277665.1. NCBI lineage: Eukaryota > Viridiplantae > Streptophyta > Magnoliopsida > Santalales > Viscaceae > Viscum > Viscum album. Next base: position 449,233,485 of record OY728165.1, read on the forward strand.
CCCTTTATCCATATTTCTATCTTCCATACTTTTCCTCTCTTGCTTTCCCTTCAAAGCCATAGGACTCAGATAATTATTTACATATCTTATTAACAGATGATACTATTTCTTCATATTTTGAGAATACATGGGAGACTATTTCCATTCTAAATGTTGGCTTAATACCATAAAATATATGATCCTTCTTACTATTTGGATCATAAGTATTGCTAGAGTTCACATTCCTTTTACTGGGCACCATTTCTATAAAATGGCATAAAAAAGATTAGTTTATGAATCGAAATACATAATTCCAAACTTGTAAAACACTTAACAGAAATTGAACAGTTTATGGATATAATCCATAATCATAAAAATGTTTTCTTTGAGGATGTATATACTCATAAACCCTTAATAATTATTTTTAAAGAAAATGATAATTATCCTAAGCATATCCCCTGGGAGTGTCATAACCAAGAGTACAACAAGGCCCGTTTTCATTCACTAGTTCTCATTTGAGTCTAGCTCAAAGTGGTGTTTTCAGGTTTTACCCCTAGGTACATCTATGCTAGATCTGCCTCTACCAACTCATTTTCAGACAGGGATTCATTTTCTTAGAAAACTCACTAAATCTCTATATTACCAAAATTCTAGGAAAATCTTCTATACTAATCCTCAATGACTATCTTAGGACTGTGTGTTCTAATCAGAGTTTATCGAAACCTAGTATCCAAGGTTATTGATAAAATTCCTGTGATACCAACTATAATTCCCTCACCCTAGTTACCCAGAGTTGGTGCATTATTTTAATAAATTGGCATGATTACAAGGAATCAAGCGTTGAAGGACAGATCGGTTTAGCAGTATTTGAAAATATATTACATACGTGAATGTTACATTGCAATTTATAACATACAACAGAACATAAATAATCCTTTATGAACTCCATTATTCCCTTAGCTTAACCCTGCATATATATCAATCACAATACATTTCTTGGAATCCTGGGAAAAATAAAACATAGAAAGGGGTGAACTCAAACGCTCAGTAAGGGTAAGCAATATAGCAGAAGAAAACATAAATATTAAGCATGGTGAATAATTGAAACCACATGCCATTACTAATAATAAACATGAATAAGTTTATGGAAGGAATATGAGTTGAGTAAATAATTCTATAATAAATCATAATCATGGGAATTCTACTAGTCAATTGACCACATGAACCATCAATATTATTTACATAATGAGAGAATGTATAAGATCGAAGATTAATTTCTATGTCATGGACTCGTTCCAGGACCTAGGGGATAACTATAATTGGACTCCAACCTAGAGATCCTCTGTAACCGGACTCCATTCTGGAGAGCCTCTGTAACCGGAATCCAACCCGGAGAGCCTCTGTAATCGGACTCCAACCTAGAGAGCCTCTGTAAATAGACTCTAACCCGGAGAACCTTTTTAACCAGACTCCAACCTGAAGGGTCTGCTGTAACCGGACCCCAACCCAGAGGGATTAATTTTACCAGTCCCCAACCCGGAACATACTTGTCCAATACATTCATCATAATAAAAGGTTGAAATACAACATAAACATTCGTATTAAAAATAGCATACGAAATGTCAATACTTTATCCATAAACCATGAATGGTATAAAAATAACACATCCACTATCAAACATATCACAAAACATTCAATACAATATGGAATATTTGTATCATAATAAGTGAACTTCAAACCAGTTGAAAATCCATTAAAGGATGTTGACATGGATGAAAATGATCAGTAAAATACTTTTAGAGAAATACCACTTTTTCAAGAAATCTTTTAAAAATTCTCAAAATTTATAAAGGTAGTCATTTAAAAGGTGTTTTTGTATCAAAGTGTCCCATAACACTTTGAAACTTTTTAAAAGAATTGTTATTTCAAAACATTCATGTCCATATAAATAAATCCTTAAAAACTATTATGAAAACATGGAAATTAATTAGAATGATTTAGTAGAAAAAATATTTTAACCATTTAAAATGATGATCTAGGTAAAGAGTCCCTTAAAATATTCCTTTTGAAAATATTTTTTTGAAACATGGATGTGGATGATAAAGAGGTCCCAGTAGATACTCACTTAAAAACAACCTCAGATAATAAAGAGATTGTAGAATTAACCATTACCTTGTTGTAATCAATCGAGACGTATGGAAAATAATAAATAACAACAAAATGAATCACAGAATATCAAGAATATAAAGATAATCATGATAATATACATCAAATAGTAGTACACAATATACCACATGCAATAAATAAGTGGTGAACAATGGAAATATCATGGAATTAAAAGTGAGATAAAAAACCCCTTACCCCGTGTCTGACTTGACCCATTCATTATTTAATATCCTGAATAATAAAATAAAGTTAATTTATACTTGCTTAAGAACCCTTTTCATGTTTATTATTCCTTTTATATCACTTATTACCATGCTATAAACATTATGTAATCATTTACGTTAATAATGTTTGTTTTGTCGATATTTGGAACTTGAGTCAAAAATGAACACCTTATAGTTACAAGTTGTTCACATGGTCAAAATTTCATTATATACATAATGATATTCATGATATAGATATCATATATATAATATATATCTAGTATTTAAATGTATTTATAACATTACATATCATTTTGGGGTAACAAAAGAAATGTACCGTTCATGGAGACGGTAAACCGTACGTACACATGAACGCTACTTTCATTTCTATTACTTATTTTAATGGAATTAAAACATGTTGATACATAGGTATATTATAATACCAGTATAATATCATATATAATATCATTAACTACATCCTTTATATGTCCCACATATGGTATTAACGAGTCATATCACCTTGAGGGGCGGTAGTCCGCACTTCCTCAAATGCAATTATCACATTTAACCATAATGAAACCATTAAGGAATGCTATAAAAGAAAAATACAGAATCATGAATAAAACATAAACATGACATATTTCATATATAAATACAGTGCCATCAAAATGGCCAACATGAGAGGTGGTAGGAGGTAATTTAACAATCATCGTTTTGTGAGGTGTTAGTTTTCCATCCACATAAACATTGTGTTTTTCACCCATTAGATGGAGGCGTGTGTAAGTGTAGTTAGAATCCTTATCATAACAACATCTCAGTATATTGAGGATACTGGTGTTGTTATAAAAGAAATTAATAAAAAGATTTTAGGGGATGGAGAAGTAAAATAAATGAAAAGAAGTTAAGAGAAATTGTTACCTTTAATTTGGGTAACTTTATTTTGTTTGTGCCAAAAGGATTTGTTAAAGTTCCTTCTACCTAAGGTATGGCATCTAGGATGAGGATAGGGATGTAAGAAGCATAATTTGGTAGAGTTTTTATGAGCCTAAATGCATGATAGGTGTGAGTAATTGGTTAGAATTGGTCTCCTTTTAAAAGGGGGTGGAGGGGCTCTTTAGGAATGTGTGAAAATATTATTTTATTATATAATGATATTTGGTTTCGAAAGGTCTAAAAATCATTAGGGTCTAAGATTAGAAGACTCATGGTTGAAATATTATCATCAAATAAGAATTGGACATGTTTTTGATATTATTTTAATATTTATAATCTAATTTATTTAAATCATTTATTAATGAGGTAAATACTGCATAATTATTGTGTCATAAATAATTTAATTTATTCAATGTCTAAAAATTATAGAAAATAACCATGATGTAGGAAATCTTTTTATATTTACAATGAATATTTATAGTCAAAAGTATTAGTTATATAACCCATATAAAAATTAATTACTAAAATATTTGTTTATGTCAGTTTTTCGTTTACTTTAAATTAATTAATCTAATGTGTCATTAACATTCATAAGTGGCTCGATGGGGTCAAAAAATCAACCCAAGGATGCCCATGGTTGGAAATTTGTAAGATCTCTGTGTTTTGAAGGGTATGTTTTCGTTATGTTTTGGTTGAATCCCTTGTTTCGGGCTTCAAGGGATGTCTTCTGAAAGTATGAGAGGCCTTGGGGGTGTTTCGGGGGCTCAGGGCATGGAAGAAAGGAAAGCTGGGCAAGACAAGCCTGGGTGCACGACCTGTGCACAACCAGGGAAAACCGTGCAACCTTCCTAGTTAAACCGTGCAACCCCTCCTCCTCCAGATAGTATCATGCACATGGTTTGTGCACGGTTTGTCAAACCGTGTGGCCAAACCGGGTGACCTCTTAAAGTTGGAAAAAATCACAAAATTGCCACCCCGAGATTTTAAGAACCCACTCCAGATTTCCTCTCCATTCTTCCCTCTTCACCCTAGGAATGGACCAAATATCCCAAGAGCTCTAAGTGGTAGACCTCCCTCATTTCTATGGAATTTTTGGTGCAGTTGGATGTGGATCGAAGCTCTGGTTAAGGCTAATCCCATCCTTGCTTCTCTTTTTGGTTTAGGGTTTGTATCTTCTCTCCCTCTTGTTCTGAAGCTCTAAAACCCTATCTTTTGGGTGAGTTCTAGGTTGAAGCTCCAAAGGCTGGTCGAATTGAGGTATAAGGACTCGATTGAGTGTGCATTCAACCGCGGTTTTTAGGTAGGTGGCCTACAAACATTATCCCATAGTTTTATGGTGGATTTATACATGTGTGGCTTTGTTCATGGTTTCCTTTTGATGAGATTTGAACAACCTGGATTCATTTTGTAAAAAGGATGATTAAAAAAAATGGTAAATGGGAACCCTAACAATCCCCATGGGATGCGTTGAGAATGACTTGACGTAATTGGGGCCATCCATGGGGTGTTGTGGCTTTTCCCGGGCTTATGGATTGTTATTAAACAACTTACCTTGTTGTAATAAATGGTAGAGCCCTTGACGAAAATGTTGGTATGATTGGTTGAACATGGAATAGAAGTTAGGTGATGCACCTAGACTTGGAAATAACCTAAAGGTTATTTGGAATGTTTTGAATGGTTGATTCATGTAAATGATGAACGGGTTAAATGGGTTAATGTGCAAAATGATTAAAGACCATAATGGGATTGGTTATGGGTTAAGTGTTGAATTCTTAGTGAGATAGAAAAAAACACGTGGGAATTGGGTGAATGGTTAAATGATGTGACGTGGTAATGTGTTAATGGGTTAAGGCATAATATGAATTCCTGTGTGGTTTGCTGTGAATGGTGTTTGTCAAAGGGAAATGGTATGCTGGGTTGATGGTTGGTTATATATAAGCATGTTCACATGGCTTGGTAGAGTGGGGCATGACTTGAGGATCTACACCCACGGGTCGAGTCAAGACTGATGCTTTGAACTCCACCCTAAATGCACGAGTTAGGAATGTGGACTGAGGATCTATTCTCATAACGGTTGCATCCACTCGGACTGAGGCTTCGAGGTAAGGATATTGTTTCTATGAGGGGTTTAGTCCTAGTGAGATAAGATAATGATGTGTTTACCCTATTGCATGTGATTGTTGGCCTTAGAACCATGTAACAAAATGTATGGGATTAACCCATGGAAATGTGATGGAATGGTATGTGATTATAATTGGTGTGAAATGAATGGTAATGGAAGTGGAAATGGCTTTGGCTCTAAACTGGTTAATGTAACCTTAAATAATTACTTGGAAATTATCACTCATATTCCTTTGGCACGCACTACCTATTCATAGTAGATATTTTGTAGACACCATTGGTGGTGACCTACTGAGTTGTACTAACACCCAGCTCGGGCAACCATTGGGTACCCGATCAGACTTAATGTTTGTAGGTCAGGAGAAGGTCAAGGGTCCTTTCTAGATAGTTGAGTAGACATGGGTAACACTTGGTGGAGGATCCAGAATTGGAGTTGGGACCATTTTGTGGATTTTGGCAGTTGTCTTCATTTTGGTCTTTTGTTCACTTTTTCACTTATAATAGGACATGCCAGATTTATTGTTTGAAATAGTTATTATACATGTTCCTTGTTTATTGATTATTGTTTTCAATAATGGTTTTTTTGTGGCTTACTCTGATAGAAAGGGGGTATAGTCTCCCCACTTGACCACATAGACCCACGCTACTAGTCGGAAGCCTTTGGCATATGGGGAGGCACGCTTAAGGTTATGTAACTACCCGACTCAGAGCACCAGTTTAGTGGCTTCCGAGTGGGGAATGTTAAAAAGTGGTATTAGAGGAGGTATTTTTTCTCCTTCTCTGAGGTCTTGTTATTTGGAATAGGTTTCCAAGGGGTAATATGTGTCGGGCCTTGGTAAATGAGCTCGTGCTTGGGAGTAGATAACCCATGTACGAGGGAAAACCCAAGTCACCATGGGCGGGAAATGTTGTTCTTTGTTGTGTATTGTTACAGTTGATGATATTTCATTGTTGGGTGATGCACATGTGGTTTGATGTGACTGTTTTATGATATTTGGCTCATGGCCTTAACGACACAAGGATTTTTATTCATGCATCATTGTAGGCATCTAGAAAGATAGGTGATATGCATTGTGTTATGCACATGTACATGGTGGGTGTGTGAGGTAGGAAAGTAGGGTCCATCATGCATTTCATGAAACAAAGAAATAATGAGAAGAATGAAATAAAACAAGTGGGTAAATGTTTTTAATGAAATACAAGGGTTTGAAATGATGTTAATTTTTTTTTGTAAAATGTTGTGTGAGTTTTGTGGTAGTGCATGGTTGTTTACCCCATGTGGACCATGACCTGTGGTAGGGATGGTCAGGGCGGTGAATTTTAGGTGTTAATATCATTGAATTTGTATATGAAAATGGTTTGTTGTAGCTAGTAAAGAAATTTTTGATGACGTTGTGAAAGTTTTATGGTATGGGTGATAAATCTTATGCTTGGAAATATAGAGAGATGCCACCCCGATGTTGGTTACCAGTTGGGAAATGGGAGGATGTTTTTGAGAACACTCCTCCGGTAGAAGAGCACAAAATTGTGGTGATCAATGAAGGTAGAGAAGACCAGTTCATTGAGAACTTGGCTTGCCTTATTCAGATGATGGATCAGGACCTAGGGCGGTTTGCACCGAGTATGTTTGAGAAGACCAGGGAGATCCAGCAGCAGCACCCTCCGACCTTCACCGGAGAGGGTGAGATAGAGGCAACAAAGTTCTGGTTAGAGTCTGTCCAGACAATACTAGAGCATCTAGATAACCCTGTTGAAAAGTGAGTAAAGCTGGCCGTATATATGATTCGGGGCTAGGCAAGCGGTTGGTGGGACATTCAGGCTCAGACCGAGCAAGATGAGGGGATGTTGTGGATGGTTTTCCAGGATAAGTTTTTGGAGCATTTCTACCAAAAGACATGGAGGTAGGAGCAAGCTGTAGAGTTTATGAGCCTGACTCAGGGATCGCTATCGGTGATAGACTATGCTAGTCGCTTCACCGGTTTTCAACGCTTTGTCCCAGTGTTAGCAGGGGATGAAGAAGTAGTAGCAAAGCGTTTCCAAGATGGGTTGAGAAATGAGATTAGGTATCAAGTAAATATCTTCTTCTTGAAGAGGTTTGCAGACATGATGGATTAGGCACTCATCTCTGAAGGGAACCTAAAGGTAGATTCAGGTGGTGGGCTTGTCGTTCCAGCTGGGCAGACAAGTGGTGCATCTTCCGAAGGTCAGAAGCATCGTTTGGAAAGTTTCCAGCAAGGTGGTCATAAGAGGGGGTCATCCTCTCAGAGTGGGAAGCAGGTGTTCTGTTATCAGTGCGGTAGGCCAAGGCATACGCGTGGTCAGTTTCCTCGACCTCCAGTTGAGTGCCATTCATGCGGCAGGATGGGGCATGTGAAAAGGTTCTACAGGAAACCTCGACAGGAGGCTGAGCATGATGATGAAAAGCAGGTAACGGGTACGAGAAGGGGATCAGTTTCCCCGTATCAGGCAGGCAGTTGGAGCTCCACAGTCTGAACTGGCAGGGGTGGTGGACGTGGAACTCCAGGGTAAGATCTCTCACTCCAGTAGGGCAGTGCAGTGCAGGGTGCTCAGGCTAGAGCCCAGGGTAGAGGGGCAGGTCAGCTTCAGGTAGTTTAGTTTGTGCCGGGTGGGGGTGAGGCTAGACTGTCAACTATTCGAGGTACGATCCTTGTAGCTTCTCAATTTTCTAGTGCGTTTTTTGACACAGGTTGCACAAACTGTTTTGTTTATACTCAAATTTTGGTAGTGCTGGGTTTACCTGTGGAGGGGGTGTGTGGAGTTATGTCAATTGACACCCCGTTTGGGGTGCGAGTTGAGGATATCAAGGAGTGAAAGGGATGTGCCTTGGAATTTGGTGGGTATCATTTTCTGTGGGACATGTTCATTCCTGAGATTTTAGGGTTTGACCTAATCTTGGGAATGGATTGATTGGTGTTGTATCGGGCACACATAGATTGTTATCACTGCAGAGTATCATTCCGGTCACTTGAGGGTGACTCTTATGTGAACCGTGGCAAATGGGATGTTCGAGCAGGGCGTACAGGGCCGTTTTATCAATAGATGAGTGGACTCACAGCTCAAGTGGCATGTCTCATGATTGATGATGATGAGGGAGGGAAAAAAATTAATTTTCCTCTTGTGGTGGATCATTTTCAGGATGTTTTTCTTGAGGATTTTTTAGGGTTACCAGCTGAGAGGGATGTCGAGCTCATGATCGAGTTGCTGCCGGGAGCGTAGCCAGTTTCTATTCCGCCATACTGAATGGCAGTGGCAGAACTCTAGGAACTGAAGTTTCAGCTTGAGGAGTTGGAGCGTAAGGGGTTTATCCATCCTAGTACATCTCCTTGGGGATCTCCCATGTTTTTTTCAAAGAAGGCTGATGGGTCATGAAGGCTGTGTGTTGACTATCGAAAGTTGAATCAGATGACAGTGAATAATCGCTACCCTATTCCAAGAATTGCTGACCTGTTTGATCAGTTGAGGGGTGCATCAGTGTTTTCTAAGATTGATATGAGGTCAGGTTATCACCAGATTAGGGTGAGGTCTTCTGACATACCACAGATAGCTTTCTGGAGTCGGTACGGTTTGTTTGAGTTTGTGTTAATGCCTTTAGGCTTGACCAATACACCGACGATTTTTATGGCTTTGATGAACCGGATCTTCCATCCCTATCTAGATCAGTTTTTGATTGTCTTTCTTGATGATATCTTAGTGTACTCGAAAACTCATGACGATCATGCCCAACAACTTGACATCGTCATGGGTACGCTAAGAGAGCATCGGCTATATGCCAAGCTATCAAAGTGTCAATTCTGGATATGTGAGGTGTTTTTTTGGTTCCCATCATCTCAGAGGTAGGTGTGTTAGTGGATCCAGAGAAAGTGTAGGCAGTTGTATCTTGGGAGCATCCAAAGAGTGTTTTTGATGTTTAGAGTTTTCTGGGTTTGTCCGGGTATTACCGAAGGTTCATTCGGGATTTCATTCGTTTGGAGGCACCACTCCCGGGCTTGACCAAGAAAGGAATGAGGTTTGAGTGGTCTGAGGCTTGTGAGAATTCCTTCCAAGAGTTCAAGAAGTGGTTGACGACCACACCTATCTTGATCTTACCTGAGCCGGGTAGGAAGTACATCATGTTTTGTAATGCGTCTGAAGTCAGACTTGAGAATGTGTTGATGTAGGATGAGCGGGTTATGGCTTATGGGTCAAGGTAGTTGAGACCCCATGAGCAGAACTATCCCACTCTTGACCTTGATTTGGTTACAATGGTGTATTCCTTGAAGTGCTGGAGGAACTATCTGTTGGGAGAACGATTTACTATGTTTACCGACCATAAGAGTTTAAATTTCATCTTTTCACAACGAGATCTGAACCTTCTGCAGAAAATATGGGTTTAATATCTCTATTATTTTGACTTTGAGTTAGTGTATATGCCGGGAAATGGAAATAGTGTTACTGATGCTCTGAGAAGGAAGGTTCATAATCAGGTGGTTCAGGAGTCCAACATCGAGTGGAAGGTGATGGCTTTGTTTATAGAGATGCACCTGGAGATGCAGGAGGAGAGTGGTCAGGTCACTCTTTCTTCCTTAATGACGGAGTCGACACCTTTGAGTCAAGTTAAGGAAGGTCAGCGTGATGATCTTGAGTGTTTTATCGTGAAGGAAATGCTTAAAGGTGGGGAGCTACATTCTGGTTGGGCCGTCGGCGTGGAAGGTGTTGTTCATGTTCGTGATCGTGTGGTTGTGCCAAAGTGTGTGTGGGAAGAGTTTATGCGTGAGTTCCATGAATCAAACTGGGCAGTGCATCCTAGTTTTACCAGGATGTACCGTGATCTCTGAAGGTAGTTTAGTGTCCTTCAATGAAGAAGGAAGTTGCGGGATTTGTGGCACGGTTCCTTACCTGTCAGCAGGTGAAGTTCGAGCATCAACACCCAGGTGGTTTGTTTCATCCATTTCACATTCCGGAATGGAAGTGGGATGATGTAACAATGGATTTTGTCGTGGGTCTTCTGAGGATTCCACAGAAGAGTGATGCAATCCGTGTGGTTGTGGATAGGTTAACGAAAGTGGATCATTTCTTACCGATTCAGGAGACCTTTACAGTCGACCAGTTGGGTAGGCTATATGTTTGGTAAATATTGCGGTTCCATTGTGTTCCCTGAACCATAATGACGGACCGAGATGCACGTTTCACGTCGCGTTTCTGGAAAGGGTTGTAGAAGGCGCTTGGTAGGCAGGTGTTTTTGAGTACAACATTCCACCCGCAGACAGATGGGCAGTCAGAGCATACGATCCATGTGTTGGAAGACATGTTAAGAGCTTGTGTCTTGGACTTTGGTGGTTCTTGGTAGAGGCACCTATCATTAGTTGAGTTTTCCTACAACAACATTTTCAGGCTACAATTCATATGGCACCATTTGAGGCACTCTATGGGAGGCCATGTAGATTTCCATTGTGTTGGCTAGTGGCTGGTGAATCTGAGTTGTTGGGGCCAAATCCCGTGCAGGAGACTTCAGAGAGAATTATGTTGATCAGGAAGCGTATGGCTACGACATAGAGTAGGTAGAATTCGTATACAGATTGGAGGCGTAAACCTATTGAGTTTGCAATGGGTGATAAAGTGTTTCATCAGGTGTCGCCAAGGTTGGGTCACTGTCGGATTCGAAAGCAGGGTAAGTTGGCGCCCAGGTATGAAGGACCTTTTGAGATTGTGGAGAGGATTGAACCAGTGGCTTATCGATTGGCTCTTCCATAGTGGTATGGTGGGATGCATGATGTGTTTCATGTGTCACAACTTTGACGGTATCACCCTGACCCATCTCACGTGGTTTATGTGGAGGATGTGGAGCTTGAGGCAGATGCATCCTTTGAGGAGAATCTAGTTCGTGTGGTGGATCATAGTGAAAGGGCCTTGCGAGGAATGTTTGTGCCATTAGTGTGAGTACTATGGCAGCATGAGAAATTTTAGAAAGAAACATGGGATAAGGAATTTGATATGCGGGCTCAGTGGCCTAAACTCTTCTCTTCGGTGGATCAGTGAGGCTTGGAAACTCGGCTCGAGGATGAGTCGTTATAAGGTGGGGAGGTTGTAAGATCTTGGTTTTTGGAAGGATATGTTTTTGTTATGTTTTGGTAGAATCCCTTGTTTAGGGCTTCAAGGGATGTCTTCTGAATGTATGAGAGGTCTTGGGGGTGTTTCGGGGGCTCAGGGCATGAAAGAAAGGAATGTTGGGCAAGACAAGCCTGGGCGCATGACCAGCGCACGACCAGGGAAAACCATGTAGCCTGCCCAGGTAAACCATGCAACCCTCCTCCTCTAGATAGTAGAATGCGCATAGTTTGCGCACGGTTTGTCAAACCGTGCAGACAAACCGAGCGGCCTCTTAAAGTTGGGAAAAATTAAAAAAAATTCACCCTAAGATTTTAAGAACCCACTCGGGATTTCCTCTCCATTCCTCCCTCTTCACCCTAGGAATGAACCAAATCACCCCAGAGCTCCAAGAGGTTGATCTACCTCTTTTCTAAAGAGTTTTTGTGTCGTTGGATTTGGATCAAAGATACGAGTAAGGCTAATCCCATAATTGCTTATCTTTTTGGTTTAGGGTTTGTATCTTCTCTCCCTCCTATTCTGAAGCTCTAAATCCCTATCTTTTGGGTGAGTTCTAGGTTGAAGCTCTAAAGGCTGGTCGGATTGAGGTCTTAGGACTCGATTGAGTGTGCGTTCAACCATAGTTTTGAGCTAGGTGGCATAAAAATGTTATTCCCTAGTTTTATGGTGGATTTATGCATGTGTGTCTTTGCTCATGGTTTCCTTTTGATGATCTTTGATCAACCTGGATGCATTTAGTATAATGGATGCATAAAAAATGGTAAATAGGAACCCTCACGATCCCCATGGAATGCGTTGAGAATGACATGACATAATTGGGGCCATCCATGGGTTGTGCCGGCTTTTCCCGGGCATACGGATTGTTATTAAACAAGTGACCTTGTTGTAATAAATGGTAGATCCCTTGATGAATATGTTGGCATGTTTGGTTGAACTTGGAATAGAATTTAGGTGATGCAACTAGACTTGGAAATAACCTAATGGTTATTTGGAATGGGTTGAATGGTTGATTCATAGAAATGATGAATGGTTTAAATGGGTTAATGTGTAAAATGATTAAAGACCATAATGGGATAGGTTATGGGTTTAGTGTTGAATTCTTAGTGAGATAGTCATAACACATGGGAATTGAGTGAATGGTTAAATGATGTAAAATGGTAATGTGTTAATGGGATATGGTATAATGTGAATTCCCGTGTGGTTTGTTGTGAATGGTGATTTTAAAAGGGAAATGGTATGGTGGGTTGATGGTTGCTTATATATAATCATGTACACATGGCTTGGTAGAGTGAGGTATGACTTGAGGATCTACACCCACGGTTCGATTGAAGACTGATGCTCTAAATTCCACCCTAAATGCACCAGTTTGGAATTGGAACTGAGGATCTATTCTCCTAACAGTTACATCCACCCAGAATGAGGCTTCGAGGGGAGGATATGGTTTCTATGATGGGGTTAGTCCTAGTGATATAGGATAACTATGTGTTTACCCTCTTTCATGTGATTGTTGGCCTTAGACCCATGTAACATAATATTTGTGATTAACCCAGGGAAATGTGATGAAATGGTAAGTGTTGATAATTGGTGTGAAATGAATGGTAATGGAAGTGGAAATGTCTTTGGCTATGAACTAGTTAATGGCACCATAAATAATTACTTGGAAATTATCATTCATATTCCTTTTACACACACTACCTATTCATACTGGATATTTTGTAGACACCGTTGGTGGTGACCTACTGAGTTGTACTCAAACCCTACTCGGGATGCCATAGGGTACCCGAGCAGACATCATGATTGAAGGTTAGGAGAAGGGAAAGGGTCCTTGATAGATAGTTGAGTGGACATGGGTAGCACTTGGTGTAGGATTCAGACTTGGAGTCGGGGCCATTTTGGTGATTTTGGTCGTTGACTTTATTTTGGGATTTTGTTCACTTTTGCACTTGTAGTATGACATGACATATTTATTTTTGGAAATGGTTGTTATATATGTTACTTTATTATTTATTATTTTCTCCGCTATTGGTTCATTTATTTTGTGGCATACTCTGAAATAAAGGGGGTATAGTCTCTCCACTTCACCACATAGACCCCCGCTGCTAGTCGGCAGTCTTTGGCGTTCGAGGAGGAACGCTTAAGGTTATGTAACTATCCGGCTCGGAGCACTGGTTTAGTGGCTTCTGGGTGGGGAACGTTACAACATTACTCATCAAATAATGTTAGGACTTGTGTTAAGGTAATTTTGAATTATTACAATATTCTTTTTACCTTGAATTACCCTATTTACCATTAACTACGGTAAATAAAAGTCAAAATTGACTATTCAACAAAACTTTTTTTTGTCTTATTGAACCACATTAGACATACTGAGGTTAACCCTGTCTCTATGATTTTTGAAATTCAACTCATAGAAGTGGTAAAATTAAGTTTTATGAAAATTTGCAAATACTCCTAGGAGGTGGGTAAAAGATGGTACAAAGTTCAATAAAATTTTTATATATCTAAACTTATTATAAAACAACTCAAATGAATTATTTTGAAAATATATAGGTATTATGTATCTATTTTGACCTAAAATAAATTAAATAAAATGAATAATTATTAAAAGAAAAAGTCAGTTTTTACCAATAACTCAGTGTTTTTCCTTATTCATCAAAAATTGATGTTTCTCAAAATACCAAAAATTCAGCCTAAGATATATTTGATATTCCAAATTCAAAAATTATGTCTATTTGACTAAATTCAAAACATATATGTTGAATTAATTAATTTTAAATTAATTCCGGTTGTCAAAACAAATAGCGTGTTTTTAAGTAACAATATCTATCAAAAGATTGACACTTGTTTACGTCCAGTATCAATGTGAAATTAATTATAATGACCTAAATTGTATTAAATGATAAAAATATAATCTAATTATACTTCAAAAACAATAAAATTCATAATTTAACACTGTAAATTATTTCAATTAAAAAATTTGTTTTAATTTAAAATTGAGTATTTTTTTTCTATTCACCAAAATGTGAAAGTTATCAAAAAAATACCAAAAATTTATCAAAACTAAATTTTTATCTCCCGATTATAAAGAAGAAGTTTTTTTTTTCAAATTTAATATATAAAAGTGTCAAATATTGTATTTAAAAAGGGTTCGACCTTAAAAGGCGGTAAAATGTCATATTCTGATAAATAATTCATTTATCTAAAATATTGAATTTGTTTTTATATTATGTTTCAGAAACACATAATATGGATGTTAAAATTATGTGGAGTATATAAAACTCAAAATGAAGTTAATAACATTCATAACCTCTTTTAACGGCTAGATTGGTAAGTCGTGGTGCTCTTGAACTCGATGATGTGTGTAGTGCAAGTTATTGTATTACATTGTAGAAATAATGTACTATGAAATCATGGGGTGTTACAGTTATTCATTTTAGTTGATCATGGTATCACCCTTGCCTTGTGTTATCAGATCCTTTGATCTAGGTTTTTTTATCCTTATCGTCTTCTTCTAGATCCGTTGTGAGAACTCATTCTAGAGGCCCTTTCCCTTAATTTGTTGTGGTTCAGCGAGCATTCTTCTTCAAGGTTTGTTGGATTCCCCTCTTCTGCCAATGTTTTTTGTTTATATTTGAACCAATATTATCTTGGATTGGATTCCACGTACTTCGTTGGTGATGTTGGATTTCTTTCTTGGTTTTGGATCTCATTGTGAGCATGTGCAACCCAAACTTTGAGGTATCTGGTTCTGTCTCTAATAATATGATAATGATCCTAATTTATATTGCTTTAAAAATTGATTTATAAAAGTATCATGGTTGTTTGTGTGTATTGAAAAAGGATTTTTGAAATAAAAATGTCTTTTCCGTAGATTTTGAAATGGATTGTTAAATGGTTTTGAATGATTTTCAAAGGAATTGAAATTGGTTTTTGAAGAAGATAAAATGGGTTACCTTGGGTACTTAGGTGGAAGGTTAGCTTGAGGACATAGTCCCTTACTTTTTGATTATCAAGGAGGTTTGTCTTGGGGATTTACTCTATTTCCTAGGTACACTGTTCTATGGGACTAATAGTAACTTTTGAGGGGTTTAATCATGGGGTATTTCTTTACTTCTTAGGCCCATTATTCTAGGATCAATTTCCATGCACTTGATTATTTTGGTATGAGTAGTATACTTCATAGATCAGTTGTATTCCATGGTGTTGTGATACCTTTGATTTTGTTTTATATTGCTTGTATTTCTGAGTTAACCTTGATGTGTATGTTGATGCTTGCGAAAAATGAAATGGAAACTTTTCTTTGGAATTGTTATACCTTATTTTGTTTAGAACTATGGAAAAAGGAAAATTTACCATGTTTTTTTTATAAAACTTATTTACTGCTTATCATGCCTTGTTTTATTTTAAAATTAGTATATAGTATTTGTTAAATAGATAATTATTATGGAACACCTGGGTGGGATCCTACTGAGTATGTTAGCTCACACCCTCTACACTACTTTGGTTGTGCATAGACCATTGTTTTTATTCCAGTGTAGGGAAAGGCAAGGCTCTTTATTAAGGAAGCGAGGTTCATGTCAGCTGGCATGGGTGGATGGTGGTGATATGGTTGGAGTTCATCCATTCCATCATTGGAGTAGATATTTTGTTTTGAGTACTTTGCATTCAGACATGTATTTTGGGTTTTAGCTATTGTTATAGTTGTTTTGTTTTTTCTGTTTTCCTTATAGTTATGGCATACATATTTTTTAGTCTTATACTGTCCAGTTTTTTCTCTATATATGTATTCCAGGTGGTTGTTAAGTTTGGGAGAAATCAATCCTTCAGTTTTTTCATTCGATGCCCAGGTTCTAGTCGTCATCCCATGTGGATAGGGAATTCCCTTCAGGTATGTGATAGATCTGGTCGAGTGCTGGGTTTGAGGGTAACCCGGGTCATTTCATTATAGTAATGGTCTCAATCAACTCAATATAGGTCACCCTATCTTATAAGATGTCTACAAACAACAAATAATGTAAATAGATCTTAGAATCAATTTTCAAACTCATAATCACCAATATTCGATTCATAATTAGATTAACCCATATGAAACAATCAGTTCTATTATAATCTTTTTGAAACATGATTAACCCATAAAAGAGAAACATGTTCAATAACACTATCTTTGAAACAATCTTATTCAATCAATAAAAAGAATTAGGATGTTATCAATAAAAAATATCCCTAGTGGGGGATAAGAAACAAAAAAGGGTTATTAACATTGATGAATTGAAATACCATTCAAAGTATATTAAAACATTATTGAGGGAAATATATTTTACATTTTGAAAATCACTTTTTAAATCATAATAAAATTTGGAAATCCATTTCGTTGAAAACAATTTTTTAAAACTATTAAAATTTTTAATCTTAGAAAAAAATACTATCTAAAAATAACTTTGTAATATTAAAATGTAACATTAAATATATGATAATCATGATGGTAGGTAATTATATACATTCCATACAAGAACATTCATTATTCATTGTAAAAATGTTAGAAAAGTGCCCTGTTCAAAAAGCGAAACAAATGTTACACTGAAAATGTATTTTTTTTAAAAATAAAAAATGTTTAAAAAATATTTTATAGACCATTTTGAAGAGGATAAAAATTTATTGTTTTTAGAAAATATTGTTTTGGAAGAAAACATATTTTCAACCGAAGAGAAGAATAAATTGATATTTTATTAAAAAAATTGTAATTTTTTTTCACTACAAGGGAGTTAAAAAATGATACTATTACGTGAAAATATAATTAATAACGAGATTAGAAAAGAATTCATGAGTTTCTTGAAAGATATATCATAAGATCTCATCATTTGAAGAATAATCATAAACAATCCTAATAAATAATGATGTTGTAATGAAGAACTATTGCCACTTTGGTATCTTTTAATCATAACCCACATGTAAAATAACATTAAATGAAACATATAATATCATGAAAATTACAATATTCATGATATAATTTTTCAAATGAATATTATATATGCTGGCCACCTCAAGTTTTGATGCTCACAAATCATGATTAACTATGTTTTATTATGTTACATCTTGTTTAAAAATTTATATACTTAATATTAACCTCTTTTGAGAGTATTTACATAATAAAACATTTTAACAAGATTTGGATAAGTATATGTCACTGATAAGTATAAGTCGCTAATTAGTATAAGTCACCAATACCTAACCTATCGACGACTTCTTGGAAGGATGAGCTACCGACAGAGTAACCTTCTGAAGAATCACCTATCGATGCATCACCTACCGACACATCACCTACCGATGCATCACCTACTGACACATCACCTACCGATGCATAAATAACTAACAAAGTGATATACTGACAGACCAACCTATCAACAGGCTAAGACATCGATAGACTAAGACACTAACATCCTGACCTATCGATCCTAAGACACTGTCATTCCTTCCTTTGACATTAACATTCAAATACTTCTAATGGCCATATTTATGAAACATAGAACAAATTATTATATTAATGATCTTGTATTTATTTTTTTGACATCATCTAATTTATTTTAGAGAACAATATGAGGTACATTTTACCTGAGAGCATGTTGTTTGTCTGATACTGTAAAGACCCCAATTTTCCATGTAATTTTTTTAATTAAATTGGACTACTTTGAGGCTGTTAAATCTGACGGAATTTGATTCTGATGCCTGTTGTGTCTGGAGAAAAATTTTAAACATTATTTAAAGTATGTTCAGTAAATGTGTGAGTTGGAGATCCTATCTTTGGAAATGGTGCTCATAATTAAAATATGAGGGAACCATTGAACTCCCAACACCAGGATTCGCTTAAGGGAGGTTTAACTGCGACCACTATGGGTTGAGGAGGAAATTTGTTTTGGCATTTATCGTGGATGTATAAATATAATAAAATTTATTTTATTTTATTTTTAAAACATCATCCACCTAAATTTTATGTTTGGATGGTGGGGACCACAGGGGGGGGGGCAAGAATCTAATGGAAATTAAATACCCAATTACAAAATGGTTGTGTAACCACTCTTCGTATGATTAATGTGGTTCATTAATCACACTAATTAATTAACCTCTTAATCACATGTTAGAGAGTTAAAATCTAATGTGGGGTTTTGGAAAGTCATTTTCAAAGGATTGATCTTGGGATGATTCTTGACGAAGAATGAATCCCCTCACCAAGGATGAATGGAAGAACGACGATTGAGTGACGTCGTTGGAGGGTTGTTGCAGGAATGATGAACACTGACTCTTCCTAAAACATGGACGTTCCGTAACGATCTTGAGGTAGTGTTTTTATTTGATTTATTTTTAATGGTATTGTTGAATCTTATTCTCCCCTCATGTTATCATGTTAACGTGGAGGGCCCAGGCAAAACGAACAAGGCTCGGACCTTCCACTACTTTGTTGAGCTATGCGTTCATCACTGCCTTTTTATTTGGGATTGGATAGAACCCAAAACAGAGGGTCAAGTAGTGAAGAGGTCATCCCGGGGAAGCCGTTGATATGTTCGGATGACAAAACAGGTCACCAGAGGTCACCCGGTGACCCGTAAAAGACCACTGGTGTGACACTGACACGACATCACCAGTAACCTGTGCCAGAGGGGGTGATGGAGGTAGCCGATACTGGTCGGCCGTAAAGGAGGTGGTAGCACGTGGTCGTACATTTCCGGTGAGTAGGGTCACAAAATATTGCTACAGTGGAGATTAGTGGCCGACACTGACTGATAGCGGGCAGATGCAAGCAAAGTGCCGTCACACGCTGCTAAAGAGGGCTACAACTCAGAAGCCATGGTGGAGGGCCGACACCCACTCCATATGCGTCACACGGGTGACCTGGCAGCGCCATGTGGCACTGCCGCTCTGCCTTCCAAACAGGGGGGGATCCCCCCCCCCCCCACTAGCTTGGGAGGGCCCTAGCTTGCGGGCCACGCCCTCCGCAGGCTAGGCCACACCAACCGAGCGGGTTACGCCCTCTACGGTCCGGGCCACCCGATACCCATAGGACTCAACCTCCATAGAAGGATATGCCACCTAGGCATGTTAGTCCGGTCCGCAGCCCAGCCCAGCTGGGTCAGACCCAGACCGGGTTGGGTCGACTCAAACCTTGTCAGGTCGGGCTGGGTCAGACCAGACCCGAACCCAACCAGGCCTTGGTTTTCTTAAAGGGCCATAACTTGTGAACCAGATGTTCATTTGACCAAACGTCTGTGGAACTGAAGAGATGATCATTTTGGTATATTCCACTCGAGTTTTGGTGAATGTTGGAGTACGACAGGGTTGGATCGAACCCGAATACAACCCGACCCTCAACATTAAAATCCAAAAAACTCACAGACCAAGCACATGATTGACACGCTGTTAGTCACGTTGGAACCCTTACGACCTGGTGGTCCGTTGAGACACTTCTTCGTGTAACTTCATGGTGGCTGAGGTATGACTGATGGAATTAGAAGCAGATCCTCCATGAATCAAGTGTTCTTAGTGCGGTAATCAAGTGGCTAATGGTAACGTGAAGAAATAACATCGATCCTATGTGGGTCAACATCTATCTATCCAATGTGGTTCATCTTCTATCGCTCCTATGTGGGTCAGCTCTCATCGATCCTAAGTGGGTCAGTGCTTACCATTCCTATGTGGGTTAGCATCTACCGATCCTGTGTGGGTCAGCAGTAGAGGCTCTCAATAGAATTAGATGATCCAGTGATATGTCTAATCATATGTACTTCTGTACTTAAGTTATTCCTAGCGTGAGTTGAGTCTTTATCTTTATGGCACATTAACCTTCATGGTGTTACCTTTGTGGTGTTACCTTCATGGTGTTACCTTTGAGGTGTTACCTTCGTGGTGTTACCTTTGTGGTATTCTCCCATCATGGATCAGTTGTGAAAATGGCTAAAAGTTAGAGCCTTATGTTTCCTCATGAATGAGATGAGTATATTTTGATAACCTAGGTATATGTATGTTCTTCTACTTAAGTAGAGTTTATGAATGATTTGTGATCTGTTATTGAGGTCTTCCTTTGTGGTTTTTCCTTTGTGGAACTCTAGGAGACCTTTGAAGGTCTCAGGGTCCCTACTAAGTATAGTTAAAATCACTCCTGCATGAGATATGCCCACATCTTACTGTGTCTTGTGCAGACGATGGGTAGAGTTGATTGGGGCTGAGGGATCCAAAACTAGATGGTGCTCATAGGTGGACCATTTGACAAGATGTTCCATAGTTATTACTGATTGTGAGCTGTACCTACCGTTCAGGTAGGATCAGTGGTGGATGAACACAGGAGCTATCTCTCTATTGTACTTGTACTTTCCCAGTTGGGCTTGTATTTTGGCCCCCTTTTACTTACAGTACTCACTAATTTACTATGTATTTTGACACCATGGTTTTATTCCTATTATGTGCTTTGACTGCGTGTCTGAAGGTTTAATGGAAATGTCTTCCCATTTAATGGGATATGCCTTTCTGGTGCTAGTCGCCAGCCCCTGGCCTATGGATGGTGGGCTCGGGGTAGTCACGACACGGGCCCCAGGGGACGGGTCTTGATAGATACACTGTATATATATATATATATATATATATCAGCAATAAAAAATACACTATCATAGAAAATATACCAAGTTTCTTGTGCACCCTAAAGCAATTAAAAAACTACCAATTGTGATTTGAATCCTAATCGAAGAACTTCTGTACCAAAAAATGAAGAGTAAGAAAAACATATCAAGAAAATATCTATCTCATTATGAATTAGAATATAGAAGGCTTAACGATCCTCTATTTCATTATCTGTAACTGAAATTAGACTCTAGCTTCACTTCAATCTATCTTCTAGGAGTTTCTTAGATGTAGGTCCAAACACATAATGATTTCTAACACACTTGTCAATATTTTATCTTTGCTTGTGTACATTATTTACATTTTCGAGTAGTGTGTGTGTCTCTGTTATATTAAAACACACTATATCATGTGCATAATTGGAAGAAACATTGGTATCTTCAAAAACATATCTTTTTGAACCTTACACTCCAACAAATAATAGTAGAAGAGGTCCCTATATGGAATTTTGTAATTTTCACTCCCATGAGAACTATGGTAGAGGTCAACTGACTTGGACAGTTTTTATTCTATTATTTACCCTGATCTAGGGTGTGGTTAAAATTTATTTATATAAATTAATTGGTGGCCAGTGATCACCAAGTAGAGAGGACTATGTTTGATCTTGAGACTAAACCTCTTGTTTTAAATCCATTATGTCATTCCAATTTATGTTTTTACTATTTTATTTAAATTAGAAAACATTTATTTCACTATGATAGTTAATATTAGATAGTGTTTATATTAGAATTTGATTTAGTAGATTTATTTCAAAAGTTGAATAATAATCCATATTTATCTGAGAACTAATAATTATTTGAGAAATTTTTAAAAATATCAAAAATATTATAAATCTACTACTTTGGTTAACCAATCCTCATTTGATTTTAAATTGGGGTATTTTTGAATAATAATTTTAGATAGAAATTTTTGTAGGAACTCAATTCACCCCCTCTTTAGTGTCCTACTCTGACCAATATTTGGAATCAAAGGATTTACTTTTTGGTTCTTAATTCTTTTAAAATATTCAAATCATTTCAACAATTATTTTATTTGTGTTTTAAATATATATAAATTTCTGTTAGTTCAAAATTTATTCTTATTTAAAATATTTAAAATCTATTTTAAATAGACAATTGATAGAAATGTTTTCAACCAATAGACATGCATCCTTTATTTAAACAAATTATTCCAAGTGGAAAATTTAAATGAAAATTCATTTATAAACTATAGGTTTTGAAATCTGGTCTTCTATAATTTATGAATATAAAATTTCGACTACTTCTATAAATACATGGGATGATACCACTAATTGTTCTTATAAAAATAATTGTGAATCCATGAATGAATTATATTATTATTTAGGTGAAGATAAATTTAATAGGATTTCATCATGTAATAAAACTATGAGATTTGGGATACTCTAGCTATTTCTCTTGAAGGAACAACTAATGTAAATGATATATGGATTAATATATATACTATTAAATAATATAACTTTCAAATTAAGCAAGAGGATCTTATTTATGAAATGTATCTCAGGTTCAATGAGTTTTTTAATAAAATGATTCTACTCATAAAGAAAATCACTACAAAGGAACATATCATAAGGATCTTAAGATTTGTTCTAGAACAGTAGAGAGGGACATCAATATCTATTAGAGAATATTTTTAAATAGATTCACTACTTATAAAAGAAATTATAGGTTAGTTAATGATGTATGGGGAAGATTTTATGGTTAACAGAGTAGAAGATGATGAACTAAAGAGAATGTTAGTTTCTTTCAAAACAACTAGTTCTAAACAAAAATAAAAATAAAAAATAAATGTTTAGGATGAAAGTTCTAGTAATTAAGATTCCTGAAGTGATAATGATGAGGAAATGGCTCAAGTAGCTAGAATATTCAAAAAGTTCTTTATAAATAAGAACTTCTTTATAAATCATAGTTATAATGCAATGAATGGAAAAAAAGAAAATAGAAAAAAGGACTAAAAGAGAAATGAAGACACTAATGAAATTGTCTGTTATGAGTGAAAGAGAATAGGACATGTGAAAATTGACTATCAAAATTTAATTTCTAAAAGAAAATACGAGGAAAAAGAAAAAAAATATAATATGGAAATGAAGGAAACCTAGATTGCTTCTGAGGATATCTCTAGTGAATCTAAATCATCACATGATGAGATGGAATATAAACCCAATATGTGTTTCTTGAAAAAAACATCTGAGGTAACTTTAAAATCTCTTGTAAAAATTATTATTATTCTAGAGATGAATCTAATTAAAAAAATATGAAAAATTATGTGATATTTGAATACTCTAAAATGTTTGGGGATATATGTAATAAACTAAAATATAAATATAAAACTCTCAGGAATTACCATGATCATTTAGTTTTTAAATAGAAAATAATTCCCAACTACTCAATGATAATACAGAAAATAAACTATCTAATGAGAAATAAGTATTTAGAGAAGCTCAAAAATGGCAACTATACCTTAGTTAAAATTATTAGAATACAAATTGTTCCAAAATAAGGTACTTGTATTGGTTATCAGCCTGTAAAAATAAATTTTGTTATAACCAATTTTTTATACAATTCTATAAAATCATGTTTTATACCTAAATTTGAAAAATATAATGCATGTTCCAATACTGGAAATACTTTTACTACTTTAATTTTTTTGTATCTAATAGAGTTTATTTTTCTAAGACATTATAAATCATTTATTGGAAACCCATGAAATAAATGTGGGATCCCAAATCGTTAATTACAAATATTGTTGGACCGAAGAAATTTTGGGTACCAAAGTGTATTCTTGTTTGATATATTTTTATATGAAATATTTTTAAAGAGTTCATGTATGATCTTATGGTACATGGAAAATGGTTGTTCAAGAAATATGATATGAGACTATTCGAGCTTTAAGAACCTAATAATGGTTGACGGTTGTCATTTCTTAATTTGGTGACAATTAAATAGGAAAAATAATTGGATTTGGCGAGATAGGTAACAATAATTAAATTTTAATTTCTAATGTTATTTAATTGTATGGTCTTATGTATAATCTAATTAGAATCTCTCAATTAGGTGGTGAAGGATTTCAGGTTAAATTTGAAAATTATACTGGCAATGTTTTCAATTCTAAAAATTATTTAGTATTTAACAATTTGATAAAATAAATGATTATGATGTTAATTTATATTCTTTAGTTTATCAAAATGTTTATTGATTGAGTTTATTTCATAAATAGTCTTGTCTCTAGAATATAATACAAGGACACTATA
Source organism: Viscum album (assembly GCA_963277665.1). NCBI lineage: Eukaryota > Viridiplantae > Streptophyta > Magnoliopsida > Santalales > Viscaceae > Viscum > Viscum album. Next base: position 449,257,923 of record OY728165.1, read on the forward strand.
TCATTAACTCCCTTATATAGCTCACTATAAAAGGACTGGTAAAGAATATACCTGAACTTGAGTTTCCAAAAAATAAAGTCTACAATCATTAACAAAAAGGAAAACATCATAAAATATATTTCAATCCAAATAAAGTAGTTTCCACTTCTTAACCCCTTGAGTTGGTTCACATGGATTTTATTGGACAATCTAGAGTTTCTAGTTTAAATGGGAAGAATTATATCTATATTCTAGTAGTTAAATTTTCTAGATATTCTTGGACTTTATTTTTAGCTCACATGTGTGAATAATGCTCTTATATCACCTAGTATACTAGGTTAGTAGAAACAATAAGTGAACTAAGGATAAAAAACATAAGAAGTGATCTTTTCTGTGAGTTTGAAAATCAAGAATTCAAATATTTTTACTCAAAAAATTGCTATAGTCATAACTTATCTACTACTAGGACACCCAAGTAGAATGGAGTTTTAGAAAGTATAATTATAACCTTATAAGAAATTAAATGAAATATGATTAGTGAATATTATTTACTTAATTATTTTTTAGAAAGAGTTTTGACTACAACTTGTTAAAAAATTAGTAGAGTTATAATTATAAATATCCTTAAGAAAACTCCCTATGAGATGTGGAATAATTGGAAACCCAAGGATAATTACTCTAATGTTTTTGGTTTCAATGTCAATATCCTTAATAAAAAATATAATCTTGATAAATTTTCATCCAAATGTTATGAAGGTGTTTTCCTAGGTTATTAAATCTCTAGAAAATCCTATAGGGTCTTGAATAAAAGAACCAATTGTGTGGATGAATCTATACATTTTAGATTTTATGAAATAGATCCATATGAACCTAATACATCCCTAGAAAATATTGAGGATGATTTGTAAAATCTTTACTTAAATTCTAAACCTTCTGACTCTATTTTTAATCATGTAGCAAAATCCTCCAGTATTAAAAAATTTCAAGGCTCTCATCATAGTGAACCCAAACTTGCAGAAGAACCTGAAATAACAAGCCCTTATTTTTATATATTAGTTAGAACCATTAAGAATAATCCCTTATATTCTTTAGTTGGATACATAGATATATGGACAGAGACAAGAGCTTATCTGTAGATCTTGGTTGAAAATCAAGCCTTTTTTCCACAAATTGAACCTAAGAATATCAATGATGTAATAAATGGTAAATTTTTGGTGATGTCAATGCAAGAAGAATTAAATCATTTTAAAATGAACAATGTTTGGAAACTTATTGATAGACCTAAAGACACTTTGACCATAGGTAGTAATTGGATGTTTAGAAATAATGTAGATGAATCAAGAACAATAGTATGGAATAATGATAGATTAGTTGTAAAAGGATATAGTAAAGAATAAGGAATTCACTATGAATTAACCTTTCCACATGTTTCCAGACCAAGGTCCATAATAATAATTATATCTTATGCAGCACATATTAATTTCAGACATTATAAAATGGATGTAAAAAGCGCATTACAAAATGGTTATATGGTTTTGGATGTTTTTATTGATCAGACCCATGGTTTTACAAAGGTTAATTTTCCAAATCATGTTTTTAAATTAATGTAATCATTGTATGGTTTAAAATAGGCTACAAGAGCTTGGTATGAAAGACTCACCACTTTTCAAATTTCCAATGGTTTTATAAAAGGTATTTTTGATCATACTGTTTTAATAAAAAAATTCAAAATATGTTTTATCTATTCAAATATATTTTGATGTTATTATTTTTGGATCTTCTAAAAACTCTTTATGTATTTATTTTTCAAAAATAATGCAAAATGAGTTTGAAAATAGCTTAATGGGTGAACTAAAATTCTTTCATGGATTTCATATATTAAAAAATAAAGAATGTATTATTTAAAACAACGAAAATAAACTAAATATATTTTAAAACGTTTTGTCTTGGATTACACAAAAAAGTAGTTACACTCTTATGAGTTCCACCAGTAAATTGGATCTTGATGAAAATGGAAAATTAGTTGATCAAACCAATTACAGAGGTATGATTGGAAGACATCTATACTTAACTACTAGTCGACATGATATTATGTTTAGTGTGTGTATGTTTTCTCATTTTCATGAAAATCCAATGGAGTCACACATTGATTATGTTAAAATAATTTTCAAATAACTCAAATATACTACAAACTTAGGATTTTTCTACCCTAGAGGAAAACCATTTGTCATAGTTAGTTATTTTGTTTCTAATTTTGGTGGGTGAATGTTATATTGAAAAAACACCTCTAGAAAATTTCCCTTTTTTGGGAAAGTCTATAGTTTCATTGTGTAGTAAAAATAAAAATGATGTTGCATTATCTACTACCAAAGATGAATACATAGGTGCTGGTAACTGTTGTGCTCGTATTTTGTGGATGAAACAAACATTACTATATTATGGATATCAATGCAGACATGTCCCTATAAAATTTAATCACATGAGTGGTATTAACATTTCTAATAATCCAGTTTCTCATTCAAGAACAAATAATATAGATGTAAGACATCACTTTTTTAGATATCATTATAAAAGAGGTCATATAATTATTGAATTCATTGGCACTAAACACCAGCTTACTGAATTTTTTACTAAGCCATTAAATTCCGAGAGAATGAGTTACATCAGACATGAGTTAGGAATGATAAAATTTTTGTGATTAACTATTGGATGTATCACCTATGCTGGCTCACAGATGATGTCTCACTGATGAAGACTCACTGATGATGACTCACCAATAGGACTCACCAATGATGACTTCCCAATAGGACATACTGATAGTGACATATCAATAGGTCTCACCGACGTGTCTCACAGATTGATACATAGCCATTTTTCAATATAGAATATAAAACGTCATTGTTTTAATTATTTCATTTTTTTCAATCTTCCATTAATATTTTATGTATTCAAATCCCAAAATGATATAATTAAGGGCCAATCCATTAATTATTCTCACTCTCACACTTATGGTCCCACACTACTTCATTCAAAACATTCTCCCCAAAACTCCTACCTTTCTATTTTGAACCCATAACCCTCAAATCTCACTAAGAAATCAAGTTAAACATTTTTCTAAGAGTTCTATAGATGATCTGAATCTGTCTAAAAAGAAAATAGGTGAATCTAGTCATCCAAAACCATGAAATCGTCATCTGAACTTGCCAACTAGATTGTCAGTCCTAAGAAAGAAGTGCACTAAAACGGCTGTAAACACGTAACTTTATCTTGTTAAATGTGTTGAAGTCTCAAGGATGGTTGGAGTGGTTCCCCAATAATGAAAGGCCATTTTATCAAAGGATAGTGTATGAGTTCTATTTACATTAGTAATTTCTTTTGGAAGGCTTAGAGTATTTTTTGATCAAAACTATAGTAGATGGAAAATGAATCTTGTTTCCATACAAGTATTGGGAAGAATTCCTAAAGGTACCCTATGAGGGTGTTTGTGATTATTATTATAGAAGTGAGACACCACCCAATGATATATTCAATTTTGAGGAAGCTTCAGCTATTCTTACTGCTAATTGAGATCATAGAAGGCATATAAAAAAGAACTTGATGGTAAATGGAGGCTGTTATTTGAGTTTATTCAATATAATTTATTTTTTAGGAAATGGGACTTTTCCTCCCAAATGTTCCTATATATATATTTGATTTATCTACTGAATAATAGATATGAGGATAAACTGTGAATCAATTTGATGGTGCATATAAGTGAAATGATAAAACCCTAATGAAAAACAAATTTATTGTTTTACCTATAGATTATCTATGATATACTGAAAGATAAGGGTTTAGTGATTGTGTGTGAAGAAATAGTTTCAGTCTATGATGGTTTTTATATCAACAAAAATATCTAGAGAATTATGAAAATAAATTGGAATCCATGGAAGAAGATGTTAGTTAAGGAAAATGACACACTATTTGAAGATTTTAATCCAATTGAGCATCCCTCAAGGTCGAGGAACATGGTTGACATTAGTCTAGAACCATATGATCCTGGAATGTATTCATATATAGAATATAAAGCTTATTAACATAAAGTAAATGAATCACTAATTGATGATAGAAGTGACCCTGATATAGCCAAATGTAAAAAAAAGATGTCATATGGTCCTGCTAGCCCTCGTAAGACTCCTATTACAAAGGAACCACTTCTAGCTAAGTATTACGATGAGTATATTGAAGATTAATATAATGTTGAGTATGATTGTAGATCTGATAGTGATTTGGAGTCAAATGGTTAATAAGGAAAAAGTGTGATTGGAGGAAAAAAAGAAGATGATGGTGATGGTGATGGGGATGAAAATGATTCATATTAGAAGGAATATAATAAATAATATGAAGATGATGTATGTGATGAGGAAGGAAAATGAAGTGATGAATATTATGCTATATTAGATCATCCTAATGATGATCAAGGTCCTAATTTTGTACCTATTGATCTTACATTAGAGCCTGCTAAGCCTGAAAGTCCCCCTGATACTCTTATAGTGGAACATGAATATGACCCAGTTTTAAAGTCCCATGATGCTCGTTAGTTACCAATGGTTATGTAAAGATCACCATGTGTTCACATTCATGATGATGTTAATACAGAAAGAGAAGTTCCAGTGACTCCAATACAAGCATTTTTTTATGTCCAGAAGAATGATTCTGTTAATAGCAGACCATCAATTGAGTGGGGAGAGATAGGAAAAGAGAGTGAAAGTTGATGTTCATTCTACTATTGATGATATAGTTGATCCTATGTGGATAAAAGATCCTAGTTATGTGACTTTGGGTATAGAGTACTCCGATTCAGAGGATAGGATACCAAATCCTTCACTTGTAGCTATACCTGAGCCTGTAGAGTTTTTAACTAAGGACGATATCAATTCCTTTAAGTAATAGTTGATTTCTTTGGTCATATTTGTCCCTCCACATTAACCAAATCTTGTTTCAAGGAGTAGTGTGATTGATACAGATATTCTCACAAAAGGGGTGTCTTCTCAATTTGAACCTAAGATTATCTCTTTATTGGAAGTAATTGAAACAGATAATCAGAAAATGGGTAATTAATTGGTAACTATAGTCTCTTCCACTGACATATTAACAATTTAATATAAAGAGTATTTCTAAAAGGTTCAAAAAGTTCTTGGATATATATCTTATGGTTCTTCAAGGGATGATTCTCTTCCCCCTCAAACTCTTGATCTAGACATTTTGAAGTTTGTTGTCAAAGATGTTGTGCGTGATGATTCGCCTCCAGCAACTCCTCATCCACAAACTCTTCATCTGAATCTATTGAGATCATATATCTGATATATCTTGAAAGGTTCCTCTACTTTCGTAGCTCCTATTTTTCATCCTCATGATGTTGAGATGATATGACATGTCATAATAGTGGAACCTCTAACTATGATGGGTGGTACAAACCAAGAAAACCTAAGACAGATTTGGTAGAATTGTGATCACATCTATGACATGGTAAGATTTTTCATAAAAGGGGCCACTGATGCTTTTGAAGAGATAACCAAGAATGTAGAGTTCTACATTAAGAGGTTTTATACATATCATCAACTGAATAGCCGTTTAATGTTTTTATTGGAAACGTTGAGGCTACCTCTAATTACTCAAGCCTTGAATGATTAATTTAAGAAGATTAAGTACTTATCCCCTACCCTTGATATTTTTATGGAGAATAAAGAAGATTCCAAAAAGTCTATAGATTATGCTGGTCAGGTCATCAAGGAATTCATCAATCTGCTGAAACCTCACCTACATCATGGCAATACTACAGTTATTCTAACAATAGCTTCTCTTCATTGGCACCACTTGAACCATTCTATTTATTAATCTATATCCTTGTAACCTTTTTCCATAACTCTTGCTCAAGAACTAATCCAAATTTTAACTATCATTCATTGTGATCTTACTGGACCTCCTTACTCTTCTATCTCGAGCCTTACTAGTCCTGTCTTTACTATATTTCCTCTTCCTTCCCTTAGTATCTGCACTGCCACTGCAAAAACTACTTCTGCACCTCCTGCTTTAACCACTACTACATCTGATAAGGTCAAAGAAATTATGGACTATGCTTTGGAGAAGAAGTTATTGGATGTCACTTTAATAGGGATATATTGTTCTATTTTTTGATACTGCATATATTGTTTGACTAATGGAATATATTATATATTATCATCTCATCATATGTTCCTTTTTTAATTCCTTATTTACTTTTTGATAATCCCAATAGGGGGAGAATTTGTATGATGTATATCTCAGTGGGGGCTTGAGATTAAAAAAAAGCTTACTAAGTGATATGTTTCTTTTTTCTATATTTATTAAAATATCATCTCTCATGATCTGAATAAAATTTTAAATAGACCTTCATTTGATCAACATAAATCAATTAAATTCTATACAATTTCATGATTTCTAGACATCAAAAAGAGGGGGATTTTTATCCTCATCTAGTTTTAATTCTCATAAAATAATTCTAAATTACGGTTTATTAAGTTACATCCTGTTTAACAATGTATGAATTTAATATTTAACATATCTTTTAGTATTTACATCATAATACCGTTTACAATGATTTGGATAAATATAATTCACTAATAAATATATGTCACTGATACGATACCTACTAAAATATTCTCAGAATTTTAACTAAGGATGAGCTATTGATAGAGTAACCTACTAACGTATCACCTACCGATGCATCACCTACAGATGCATCACCTATAGACACATCATCTACCAATGCATCAGTTACTGAGAGGGTGAACTACTGATAGACCACACTACCGATAGTTTAAGACACGGGAAGACTGAGACACTGATGGATTGACCTACCGATCCTGAGATACCGACAATCCTTACTTTTCCATTTAAATTAGAAATTACATCTAAGATTCATATTTATAAAACTTAGCACTACTTATTAGTTTAATGATCTAGTTTGTCTTTTGTAGACAACATATAATGAATGTTAAGGTATGAGTTACCAGAGAGAATAATTCTTGTCTACTACAAAATATAAAGTGTATATCTGGATTAGAAATAAAAAAGATGCTATTAGAGAAAATATATCGAGCTGCTCATCACCCTTGAATAATAAAAAAACTACCAAAAATCTCCATATCATTATGAACAAGAATATAGAAGCCTTGATGACCCTCTATTTTTCTATATATTTCAGAAATCTGACTCTATCTTCACATTAATATATATTTGTGGAGTCTCAGAGCCATATAGCCAAACACATAGAGCATTCTAACACCCTCCCAAATATTTTAGCTTTGCTTGTGTACATTATTTACATTTTGGAGTAGTGCATGTGTCTCTGTTATACTAAGACATATTTCCTTATGTGAAAAAACTAGAAGATACATTTATATCTTCAAAAACTTACCTTTATACGCATACACTCCCACATATAATGGTGGATGTCCCTGCATGGCCTGTTGTAATTTACACTGACATGAGAATTTCGGTAGAGGTATATTGACCAGGATGGTTTGTATTCTACTTTTTACCCCAATATGGGGTATGTATCAAATTTATTTATATAAATTTCTTAGGAAAGGTTATCACCCAGTGGAGAGGACTATGTGTCATCTTGAGACTGAACCTCTTGTTTTAAGTCTGTTGTGTCCTTCAAAGTTCTGTTTTTACTATTTTATTTAAAGAAAAAATAATTTATTTCACATTGATAGTTAATCATAGACAATATTTATATTAGATTTGGATTTAGTAGATATATTTAAAAAATTTATATAATAATCCACATATTTTTAAATTCATTACTAATCAATGATCCATAAATCATTCAAAAGACAAAAACATTTTTAAATCTTCTACTTTGGTTAATTGGGACGTATTTGAATGTAAATTCAAGGATTTTTAAATAAGAATTTTACATAGAAACTTTTATAGGAACTTAATTCACCCCCTCTTTAGTTTTCTAATTTTACAAACAATAGACAATGAATAAAATAAGATAGGTTTATAACATAACATATGTCTAAAAAAAGGGAAATTGAGACAAAAATACAATGCTATTTTGGTATCTTTGAAACATAAAACCCCAAGAAAGATAGATCCTAGAATGGATATGTAAATCCCAATAAATTTAATAATAATCAGCATAAAATATATTTTTTTCATTACATATACCTCAAAATAGAAATAAGTGGTGAATATGAAATATATGTCAGGGAAATAGAAGTGACACGAGACAAACTATTATCTCGGGTATGATTCATCACGCTTGTTCTTTACATTAATAAATATTAAACATATGTTAATTATTTACATTTTTAATAACGTTTTTAAATATTTCTATTCCATTTATTTCACTTTTTAACATGTTATATATGATTAAATAATCAATTAGGTTTAATTTAGATGATTTGATAATATTTGGATTATGTGTCAAAAATGACTTTGGTAGGTTGACTATGGTCAATGAGTTCATTATATGTACCCCTATAAAATAATAATCAGGAAAAATAATCAAACATAAAAATAAATTATACTTTTAAAATCAATAATTAATTATTTTTATGAAAAATGAACTAATTTTATGGTCTTAGTGAAGGTAACATATTCCTACACATGAGTTACATTTCTATTCTTCAATGTTCATTATATAAAAAAGTTAAGTCATATTTTAACATTAAATAATGATAATTATATAAAATACCATTAATATTACATTATATATACTTATATATGTTATTCATGTGTTGTTTTGATGAAAAATTTATCACATCTCATTGAGGCCGCTATATTGCACACATACACAAATGGCGTTATCACTATTTTAGTGAGTGAATTGGTAATACAAGAAATGATATATATTATATTTAAATAATGATAAATATGTAATTCATATAACAATAATTTTCATTATATCACATATATTGATTATCTTTACCCTTATTACTTTCCACGTATTATGTTAGTGGAAAATGTACCATATTTCATTCCGAAGCGGTAGTCCACCATACACATAAGCTACGTTATCATATCCCCTATGGATTTGAATGTCAAAATTTATATATTATAAAATGAATAAAATGATATAATAATTTTATAAATATCATATATATAATTTAGATAAATCATCATACGCTACCGTGAATGGTGTTAATGAAAAAACAAATGACATCAATCCGTGAGAAAGTCGTCCACCGTACAACCAAATAGTGATTATTGTAACCCATTTTATGGAAGAGGGAACAGATTTATGATATTAAATTAACATAATAACATATAAGTTTATGTAATACACTTTGGTTATTATATAATCATTGTTTAAGAATAATTGGAGGTGTATAAAGAAATAAATTAAAAACTCCCATAGAATAATGTTACCTCTTCTTCAGGTATCCTCCTTAAGTTTCCACCAAAGGCCTTACTTAGTTTCTTTTATGAAAAAAATTAGTCTTATATGAAAGGAGGATGGATTTTAGGATTTTATTTTTTCAGGTATTGTACAAACGCAATAGTTTTTAATGTGTGAATAAGGGAGAAGTGATAGTGTCCTTTTATAAGAGACAGAGAGGACACACTTGGTATTTTTGCAAGGATAGAGTGATACCACGTTTTTCATAAGTGAAATGTGTAAATAGTGGACCATTATAGAACATTATAGGTATATTAGTCCAAATATGGTTATAAAATAGTTTTTTTAACATGTTTATAATAAAATTTTAACTATATATTTATAGTTTAATGCCCCTATAAATCAATTTTCACCTTAACAACCCTAACTGATTTTTACTAGATTCAATATTAATTTGGGAAAAAATAAATTTGACATTATTAGTTAATATAAATCATAATTAGTTGAAACATTTGATCAATTTTTACACATTTCATTCAAAGAAGTGTAAAATTTTAATTTAAAATTAATCATGCTAATACGATAGGAAAAATGTTTTTTAAAGAGAAAATTGTTCAAAAGTACACAATGCTTTTAGATCATAGTAAAATATAATGTTTATTAAAATGAAAAAAATGGGAGATATGGATATGTAATTAAAAAGTATTTTTTAACTCCAATTCAATATTTTTTACTATTAATAAAAAAAACTTTTTAGAAAATTATTGAAATTTCACCATAATAAAATTTTGATTTTATGATTTTTTTTTATTTTTTCAAATATGTTTTATGAAAATATAAAATACTGAATTTAAATTAAAACCTATAGAACTAATGAAAAAGCAGTTTTTGAGAAGTGTTTTTTCTGCAAGAACTAGATGATTTAAAATTAACTATATATCTAATAATAATTTTTGAATTATTATAAATTAAAAATTGTTGATATATAATATAATCATTTAATTTCAATCATTCCTCATTATGGGTAATTTTAGTTAAATAAAATTAATACACATTATGTACTTTAAAACAGTTCCATGAAAAATCCATTTTTAAACAAAAAAAGTTAAACTAAAATAAAATATAATTATGATTAATATGTAAATAAGTGGATTAAATATTAATAAATAATAATTAAATAAATTTAAAACATAATAATTAATTTAAATTATTTAATTTATAGGAACGAAATAAATGTTTTATAATAATCTATTTTTTCCCTATTCACTGAAAAATCAATATTTTTAGAAAAAGTGAAAAAATGAAATTAATTTTATTAAATTAATTTTATAAAAGTGACAAAAATTTAATTATAATATATTTTTCATGAAAATAAATTAGAAAAATTAATCTCTTAAGAAAAAATATTTAGGATGAATGAAATCACTTGAATAAAAATTAATTGATTATTTTCTAAACATTTGTCAATGATTATATTTCTTATGAAATTTATATATATAAATATATTTCATAAAATATTTAATACACTTAATACCTTCCAAATTTATGGCTAGGTTATAATGGTTATATATATAATAGGCCTTTTAAGATCGATGTTTTGTGTTGAGTACACTATCAACATAAAAGTATTGGGGTTTTATGTGTGAGAATCTATCCAAGTGATTAAATTTATTTAAAAATAAGTACATTATAATGTATCAGGGTGTTGAATTATCATCTAATATAAGTGTTGTGTGTTTATTATGATATTAAATATTATTTTATTTCTTTAAAATATTAGGGATTTATACTGTATGAATTTCATACCATAGTGGATTAGGCATCATTACTTACATCCCATAGTGTATGGAGAATCAAAACTCACATCCCATAATTATCATATGAGATGTAGAACATTATCCAATGCATTAAAGGTATATATAGGGCGTAAGCATAAACAATTTGTATGCTAAACATATATGGGACTCATGAAATAAATTATTCATCTTATCATGAGAAACTAATTTAATGAATATGGGTTGAAAAATATTTTCAAATGGTATCATATAAAATAACATCAAGAATTATATTAGTCCATAAAAAACTCAATCACTTGAAAAGAAATATAACGTTAGAAAATATATAGGCAAGTAATTAAAGTTACCCAAATAATATTTTTATATTTTATACAGGGAGAACAATGTATGTGAAATCATAAAAATATTTTAATATGAAAATTTTAAAATTCTAATAATTAGATGAAGTTACAAGTCACTTCCATAAATAAATTTCTATAAGGTAACAAGAATAAATTTTTTAAAATTATTTTAAATGAATCCTTCATAATGAAACTTTGAAATGAAGTAATATTTATGTAATTAAATGTGTAGTGGAAGATACAAAATATATGGATGTGGTAAAAAAATTCATTTTAAATCATTCTAAATAGTTTTAAAGACAACCAACATTGATTAAAATTTAAGAAAACTTCTATTAGAAAATATATAATGGGAAATATAATGAATAAAAAATATATATCATATATGTATTTCAAAATAATAAATTGAATCATTTTTTTGGTAATAATGAATATGGAACGGTAAGAGAAATAGTTAATACCAAGGGTAGGAATTATTCATAACAATATCATTTTTATAAAAGAATAAATCAATGGAAGAAGAATATTTTGAAATATAATTTCACAATATTGAAATATAAAACTAAATATGAAATACATTTATGATATAATATAACAAAAAATAGAACAACATTTTCAAATGAGAATGACTATGACTCAACGATATGAAAATTAACACAACATAATCCCTATATTTATATAACTTATATTTTAATAGGAAATAATTTTTAAAAAAGGGGTAATGAAATTAATTTAATATAGAATTCATAATTTTATAGGAATATTTATAGATAAATTTACATTTGATAGTAGGAAAATGTGATAATGCGAAAAACATAAAAAATATTAGCAACTCAATAAAAGGAATTGAGTTAATAAAACCTTAGCATAGAGTCTTACTTGGTTGGATGAGATCTGATAAACTATATATAAATTTTGGTATATGAATACATTATTTATAAACCATATTTAAATATTTTTACATTAAAACAATAATTTATAATTTCTTATTACCAATTTATTTACTATGTTTTCTGAAAATTAATATTTGTGAGTTTTTCGTCTTGTTTATTTTATGCTGGCATTGGTATAACAGTTTCACTGTTTGATCCTTGATTATGTTTCCATCACCTATATAATTTAAATGGATGTTTATTTTTTTTCGTGATATATTCTTACTATATAATGTATATATTTTGGTATTTTGATGGAAATATAAAAAGAGTGGTTGAAATACTATTTTTTTATAAATTTTGATGATATAAAAAATTAGTTATTTTATTAATAAATACACTTATTATAATACTATTCAAAAATTAGAAAATAATATTAATTTAATATTTATTCCAAAATATTAAAAGTACTTTTTTCATAATAATCCATGATTTAAATAGTACAACATTGTTCATGTTGGTGGTATATGGGACCAAAAATGGACGGTGTTATAATGGGTTAATGAATAAGAAAATATTATTTTGTAGAAATAAATTCATATTTGAATAATAATAGATATTTTAAAATAACTTAACTAATTTTATTAATTAAATTTTAAAATAGATGTATGAAAATAATAGAGATGAATATATTACAGACTATATATTACTTATATTGAATACTTCAGTTTTCTCTTATAAAGCATCTTAGAAATTAACGATTTGGGACTCCATATTGTGAAAAAATGTTTTAAAAATATAGATATAATTTTTTAAGAAGAGAATATGCGGTTTTATTCAAGAGTAAATTGAATAACTTGTTTGTAATTATTTTTGTATAGTATATATCCTTTTAAAAGTGATATCAAGAGTCATTTTTTCAAACAACAATTATTTAATGAATAAAGAGTGTAATTTCTTATGACTTGTGGATCCAAAGTTGGAAATAATTTATAAAATAAGATTTTTTGTAAATAATTCCCTCATCCACATATTAATATATATTCATTAATAAGATATTATAACTTTACCCCATAGTTAAACCTAATTACCTCATCTTACTTTCACCATGGGAACTCAATTTTTTTCTCAGTAACTTATTTTTGGTAATTTTTTAATTTTTATCTAATTCAAAAATAATGATTCAAAATATTAAATAAATTTCAATATATTCAATTTATAAAATAGAAAGAAAATTATTTTAATATATGAGCACATAATTTAAAAAAACAATTTCCAAAAAATATTTTAAGAATAAAATGATTTTTTATTAATTGCGTAATTAAAACCATTAAAGGAATGGTAACATATTATATATATAAACACAGACACACAAAGATATATACATATATATTATTATTATAATTCAGTAAAATAATTATTGAGTAGTGATTACATTAATTAATTTTAAAAAATAATTTAGGCATAAAAAAATTCATTGAAGAATATCTCTTTTTATCATTAAATGATTTTACTCCAAAATTTTATAATTTATTTATTTATTTATCAACCATTAATTCAATTTTATAAACACATTTTTATTAGAAAAAAATAAATCACTTAATTAAATTTACTTTTTAAAATTTATTTTTTTTATACATTATTATTGCATAAAATTACATATAATAATTAAAATATATGTATTATTTGAAAAATTAATAATTACATGTTTATATCATCAAATGTTTTACATAAAACCCCTCAAAACATTCATATAAGACCTAAGTATTACATTAGAAATGGTGGTATTCACAGTGATGATTCCACTGACATAGATCTCATCATGGTTTCCATTATATTGAACTTCTCTTAGATATGATTTCACTCAAGTTGTACTTGTTATTTTTTACCTAGGGGTTGGTCTAAGGAAAAACCTATGAATGCTACCCACTTTTAAATCATATAAAAGTGACTCTCTCAAGGATGAATTATACTTTTCTGATTCCATTAATCCCCATTTTAAAAATATTTTTCATAATTTGAATACTTCTATTTATACACAACAACTAAACAACCTAGTTATAATAGTTATATTTTTATAAGATACTACTGATAGTTTATCTCATTAATTATATATTTGTCTAATCATTGTAACAATATCTATATAATACCATTAAACATACAACCTGAAACAACATATAATCCAAATAGTCATATATTTTATAGCGATATTATATTATTGTATGTATAACCCCGCATAAATATCATTCATTTTATTCATATATTTTACTCAGAATTTTTTGACTACATTTATTATATTTCATATTCCTTCAATAGTTATTATGATGGGCGTGATCTTTAAAAGAAACTATTTGGATAAATATTTTATTTTTGGGGTGTTTTTAATTTCTTATTCTTTTATTCCTCTTTTTGTATTTATTAATGAAGTATAATACTAAATTATAATAATGTAATAATTTTTATATTTTAATTTAATATTTTATCTTAAAAAATTATATAATTGGTTTTTATTGAATTATTAGTGTAATTTAAGACATCAAGGCATTAAATGGAAATGTAGCATTATATATTTCAGGTGTTACTCAATGATTTAGAGGCTACAACATGAGGAATGATTATGGGGTGGAACCATTGTTTATATATTAAAGGTAACACAATGTAAGGGGAGTAAATGATGTGGACTCTAGGGCCATGCAATTTTATTTCTACTCAAGGGTATTATAGAAAACAATAACACAGAGGTATGCCATGAGGTATTATGTTATAAGTCTTTGGTATAATAAAAGGAAGGTGAGTAATTTATTAATATAATGGGTCAACTTTTAATGATGCCCAATCTCATTTTTTAAAATTATGGTTGACCCATCATTTCAATGTGATGCCTCTTCATAATTTAGTTGAAGTGATTTGTTAGAGAGGTTCAATTAATTTGTTACTCCTCTTATTCTTCTAATATTTGATCCCCCTTATTGGTGGATTGTTTTTTAATATTTCATAGTAATTTTATGTAATAATTCTTCTTTTCTCTATATATTATTATTCCGATCATTAAACACTAATTTTAGTGTCTTTATATGGGTATTTGAGGATTATTTCACCAAAATGTTGTCAAAATGTCCCAAAGAAATGGTATTTTTCTCAACATGGATAGGGGACTTCTCAATGTGATGATCATACATTTTCTTCCACAAATTTTCTAGATGTATTTCTAAGATGTATTTTATTTCATTTTTTGGAATATAATATTTAATTAGACATCAAATTAGGGTGACGGATTTCAGGTTTTTTTGGATTAGGTCTATGTGTTGGTTGGTACTAGACTATACCCTATTAGTCATGGTTTTTTTACACCATTAGGACAGTAGGAAAATTTATAGAAAATTATAACTCCTTTTATTGAATTAAATAATAAATATAATTGGTTATTATAATTATTTTTTACATTTTCCCTTGAGATAATAAATAGGGTGTTGCTAAAATCTTGGGCGAGGCATGCTTACGCTTGGCCGACGATCTATGTAGCATCACATGGACGATAACATAAAATGTAGTATATGGTCTCTAAAAATATACCTTAGGTTTATACTTTTTGTTATTTATAATATGATATGTTTTTTATATACTTATGTGTGATTCAAAATCAAATTTAAAATAAATTAATTATTCCCTTTCAATCCCTGTGAAGTCAATGAAATTCCTTTTGAAATGATGTGACCTTAAATACTATACTAATGTCATAACTATTAAAGGTAAAGGAATTGATCACAAAATATGTTCTATGAAAAATATAAATAGAATAGGGGTGTATAACCATGAACTGATAGGTTCCCTCAACTCCCTTCAAGTAGGGAAATGTGTTGGGTTAGAAATTGTTATTTGAGAGATACACCATTGGTGATATTTACGTATTGGTTATGTATGAGATGAATGAATAAGTTAATATTGGAAATGAAACGTGATTTAGTCCATCTCTCAAGTGTGATGACTACTTTCTATCACTGATGGGGTCGATTAGACCATGTCACAAGTATTCTGATGTTGATAGAATATATTACCTAAGAGATAGGTCATGACCCTATAGTGGAGAAAGAGATGAAATGACCCATGTGGGGTGTCCAGTGTTGATTGGGTTATTTGTATTTAATTTTTATATGATTTTATGATTATAAAATAATTTTATTCACAATAACATGGGTAGATAAATGTTCTTGATGTAATCATTTCTTATAGAATAAAAGAATGATTATAAATTCATTCTTCATTTTTGTTTGTTGAAAATCTATTAATTACTTGTTTTTTTATTTTCAACTTATCATTATATTTTTTTTAAAGTATATTCAATTGGTATTTTTATTATAAACTGATTTTGGATAAATATACACTTAAATATGAGTTGTGTTATTACTCAATCATTGACATAACTGACTAACATTTTTCCATGTATTGGATGCTCCTTATTCATATTATATATCATCCTTATGGATTTAGTAATGATCCATCCAATCCAAAAAAATCATTTCTACACACATCAAAGTTGATACATACACAATTAAAAAATCCTTACAAAGTTATATTTTTAAAAAAGTGAATCATATTGATAGAAATAGTTATTTCAAAGTGAATTTCACAATATATGAAATGATGTTTAAAGAAAATGATTTTATTCTATAAGAAAAGGTTGTTTACATAGCTTTATTTGTCATTTAAAATACTATTTTATCAAAAACTTCAATAATTCAAAGGATAATTACAAAATATATAATGGATTTTACATATTAGAAAAACATTAATACATGAGACAAAACAACTTGTACATAGTTCATAGTAAAGGAATTGTATGTAGATCATGTAAAATGACTTTTAAATTAACACCTAGAGATATTAATCATAAACCAGAATGAAATAAATCATATAGTCGATATAAATGACACATATGCAGATGATTTTTTATTAAAATAATTATCTTTTGAGTTAGGTCATTTAAATTTTCATTTATTTTTTTTATTTTTATCTTATATATTAGTGTTTATTATAGATTAATAAACTTTGTCATTCAATTATAATGTTCATATTATAATTTTTTGAAACTGTTTAATATATTTATATATCTTCAATATGTTCAAGAAAGGTTTTGAAAAGATATTTTAATTTTAGACATAATATATAGAAACTAGACTATGATATATACATGATATTATGAGAGGATATTTTTGAGATTTATGGCAGATATTTTAACACTATTTAATGATTTTTTTCAATTTCCTTTTCACATTTGATATATTTTGTAATTTTACTGTTGATATTATTGTAAGATAAAGTTTTAATTTAGATTATAATTATTGTAATAATTCAAGGTATCATTATTACTAATATTTTAAAATATTCTTATTATTTTCAAATGTGTAGCTATTAAAAATTATTTTGAAATTAAATAATGCTTTATTGAGATGAATATATATATATATATATATAATGGTTTTAAAAATACTTTCTAATCATTTTAAGAACAATTTGTAAATTTTTTGAATGACTCTCATGGTAGAAAACAATATTTCTTGATATCTTCATGCATAGAGTGATGAGTTGTCCCATTGATAAAGGATTGGATGTTCTGCTATAAATGTATTACATAATATACCTTGAATAGTTTCTAGAGTGTTATATTCAATTATTTTTATGCATCAAATATGCTTGAACTATTTTATGATTCATTCTTTTCACATAAAAAATAGTTCCCTACATTTCTTTATTCATACCACCATAAAAGGTATGTGTCGTAATTGGGTGTTGAACAACCTAAAAAATTAAAGGATATATTTAGTTTCTTCTTACATTAGATTTTTAAGGTTATATTATTGTTGTGACTCCCCTTAAAAATAATTACTTTTTTGGTGCAAACTATTTTTTATAGGTAAAAATAAAATATGGGTAAATGTAAGATCCTAATGGATCTAAACTGCTCTAAAAATTTCTTGGGTTATTTATTTTATCCTCCTACTAGTCATGAATGTTTTACCTTAATCTAATTAAATTTCATAAAAATTTTAAAATATTATATCCATCCATCCTCTCTTGGCCATCAAATATATTGGTTGGGACCCAAATATTTATATCAAAGGTATAAAATCTATTTGGTTTACTACATTGGTATTATAAGTGTTTGATCTCATGAATATTTTTTACTAACATTTTCTTAGACATAACATTATAAGGAAAATATTATTAATATGGATTGAATTAGTTAAAATTATATATGAATTCTATAGAAACAACCTCACTTATATGGTAGAAACTATGGAAAATAAAAGACAAGAATGGAATGGAATCTTAAGTAACCCAGCCATGATCATCTAAATACTATGGTAAAAAATTATAACTTACTAGATTATGACATTGATTCTCTTATATTATCTGATGGAGATAAATATTTTTTAAATAACAATGTTATAAATATTCAGTACTATTCTATAAAGATATGATTTTTTTCATTATTTTTTTGGTTGTAAAAATACCCACCAAATTTGGATAATATTAAAGGTTTTTCACCTTGGCCCATATAAGGTGAGGGATTAGGAAAAATCATGAAATTATTTTTTGTGAATAAAAACAATTTAATATAAGAGATTATTAAATGGGAAACTAAATGATCCATAGGTTTACCAATATTATAATTTGAATGGATTCCTTTAAATAAGATTTGGACAACATCTTCCTTATTTAAAGTGTTTTAAAATATTTTTTGGAGAGATAATAACGATATAAGGCTACCATTGATGAATGAAATAACTTCAAGGATTAAAATATGAATGATATTATTTTTTCCTACTTTAATATGATATGGGACAAAAGGAAATATCTTAAAAATCGTAAAAAAAATAAAATGTATACATTTTAATTTTTTAAAGTTATTTATTATGAATCTCCTAATTATTAAATTTTAGGATGTGTAAAAGAAGAAATAAAATTATTATTGAGAGGGGTTTAAAAAATACTGAATAAAAATTGTCTTAAAAACTAATCTAGATAAAAATAATGAAGGATAATCCTAATAGAGAAAAAAGAAATCATAATTTTTTTATAACATGTCATATGTTACAGTTTTTGAACAAAGAAATATAGGAAATAGGAATCCTAATTACCCATGAAATAGTAATGAAATTAAGGATAAAAAGATAAAAAATAAAAGGAAAATTAATTAAATACTATCTAGATTTATACCTAAGAATTTAATTTTACTGAAAAATTTAGAAATAAAAAATCTAACTTGTGATTCATTTAATATAATAAAATGGTTAGTGATTTGAATTTTCATTCTATAATTTATTATGATGATTTTATTATATAATGAATTAAATGAAAAAAATAATAGAAACTAGATGATGATAACACGTATATTTTATATGAAAATTGACGACATATAAATATTATTTCAACCATGAATGAGATGGGTTTTAAATATTTAAAAATAGAATATATGTTAAATAAAAAGATAACTAATGATATTGAAACATGAAAAATAATCATTTACATTTATCTAACAGAAAAATAGTTCTGAAAAATTATTTCATTAAAAATGATGAACAATATTAAAAATTGTATTTTATAAAACAAGATATTACCATAGATTTATAGAAATAATTTTATGAAATGTTCAACCGATTATCCATATACTTTAGTTTTTTTATATATATTATGAAGGGATACTATAATAATAATTTTTAATAATATTTCAATAGTATTTATGATATAATGAGACTTATAATTCTAATTATTTATCTAAAAATTTTCATTTTAATATTTCGGAAAATATCCATGGGTACATTTATTTAAATCCTATTGAACCAAAACTAGTATGGCTACCAAAATTGTCTACCAATTAACTTTTTATGAAAAGTTTCATGTTAGTAATTCATTAATGATAAGAAAAATATGCAATGTCTCATCTTGAACAATTATTGAAATAATCTCCAGTCGACCTTTATTGTCAGTTCCTCTTGACTTATTCATTCAGACTCAATTTATTAGTCTTGGTGTTAAGTAATACATATTATTTGTCACATATGATTATAGTGGACATAAATTATTATATTTATCTATAATAAAAGTGAAAAATTAACATCAATTGATTCTTTCTATAATTTATTGTGGTATAAGAAATGTTAATTTATTTTTTATTCATAGTGATTATAGAGATGAGTTTTATAAATGAGAATTTTAAATATTCTATACAAATAATAGTTATTTATATAAATTTTTGGAAATAATGAGACATCAAAAAAATTGAGTCTTTAATTGTACAAACCAAACCCTATTTGAAATTTCTAAAACTATGTCAATTAAATATAGTTTTGCAATGTATTTTTAGGATGAATAAATTTTAAATTCATGTAATATTTCAAATAGAATTCTTATTAGTCCTATTTTAATTTAATCCTCTAATACGTTATAAAATAAAATTAATCATTGAGTTCTTTATCTTAGATGTTTTAGATACATATTTTTATCATAAATAATAATTTTAATTTGGATTAATTTAAAAATAAACATTACAATGTATGTTGTATAGGTTATTGTAATAATATTAATTATTATGAGGTTTTTAATAAAATAATTATTATTATATAAGAATGTTTTCATATTCAATTTGATGAAATTAATATATATCAAAATTAATATTTAAAAAATATATAGTTAGAATATTAAAAATTCAATTTTGGAGAATATTAACCCTAATGTTATGTATCTTTATGTGGGTAGGGGGGATATTATTTCTCAATCTAATAAAGGGTATTAGAAAACTCATAGAGACCACTGTAATGATAAATTTATTGGTAATATTGATTCTATAATTGAAAATAATTTATCTATATTTTATTTCATGTAAAAATGTTGTATATTGTTTAAATTGTATCTAATAAAATTTATAATGCTTTAAAAGATGTTAATTTAGTGGTTAATATGGAAGAAAAAATTAATCACTTTAATAGGAAAAAGTTTTTTCCATTTTTGATTAAAAAAAATATATAAATATATTTGGGATGAAATTAATTTTTAGTATCAAATTTCTTGTATCATGTAAAATTTAAAATAATACGGCTAGAAAAGTTGGATACAATTATTATCAAGCAGTAATTATATATTTTATTGAATCATTTCAACTGTTTCTTGGAATAACTCTATCATTAATTTATTTGATTTTTTATATTTTCAATGTGTTAAATTATATAAAAATTATTTTAAAAGTTTGTTATTCAATGCTTTTATTTTTGAAGAATTTTTTCTTAATCAATCACCAGGTCTTGAATAAGAAAATTATCATAATCATGTTTTTAAATTATAAAATTCCTTATATATACGTGAAAAAGATCCCAGTGTTTTTTTAGAAATGTTTCCATTAATTATATTGAATAATATTTTTAATAAGGGTAGACTAGATACCAAATTTATTATTTGAAATAATTATAATGAGAATTTAATTATTCTAATTTATATAGATTATATTGTATTTTAATGAAATAGTTTATTAACATGTACTGAATTTTAGAATTTAATGACTTTTGAATTTTAAATGAGTCTCATCGGATAATGAAGATTATTTTTAGGACTAAAAATTTACTAAATAAAATATTAATTGTTTTTTAGTACATATATGTATGTAAAGAAATTAACTAAAATATCTGGACTAGTTTCTTGAAAAACGTTCAATACACTATGATTAATAATAATAATTTAGATTGATATGTTAATTGAAAATCAGTTTATGTTAAACTATTAAAATGTATTAGATTAATTTTGCATTATTTAATAACTTATTGATTTGATATTGTGTTTAGTGTATGTGTATGTGATAGATTTTATGTGGATCATAATTAATCTCACTTAAATAATAACAAAGGAATCATCAAATAAATTTATATAACTGCAAATTCGATATTGTTTTATTTTATAAATTTTTTATTTGGTAATCAATTCATATTGTTATTTTGGAGGATATATGATTGAATTAAATAGTACATCAGAAACACGTAATATTCTTGTAAAACGTTTAATTTATTAAGGCATAAGGAAACAACTATTAGTTTCTTTATAACTAGTCGAAGCTCAATATATATTAGTAGTTAATTTTTATGCTCAATATTTATCAATTAATAAATTTTTGTCTAATTTTAATTATTATTTAATAATACCCAAGTTTCTCATGACAACTCTTATCATATTTCATTTTATAAGAACACATTATAATATTTTGGAGATAAAAACATATATGTTAGATTTAATTTTATTAGAGATTATATTAAAAATTATAATTTTAATTAAAATATTTTTCTTCTAACAATCAATTGGATAATACCATTAATAATCATTTGGATGAAATTAATTATGAGAAAATAATATTTAAACTTTTTATGATTGAAGATTAATGAAATTTTAAAATTTTAAAATATTTTATATTTTAACTATTTGAATATTTTTTATAACACGTTTATTGGCATTGCATGTAGCTATTGGTTACATATAATTCATTAATGTTTTCGTGATTCCATGAATATATTTATGTCTTTCGATAAATCTTTTAATATTCCATGTATTATATAAGTAGAGTTCTTATTATTTTATACATCTAGAATTTAAAATATATATAAAACTAATCGGATTATTTGAAAATAATTAAGCGGAATTTAATTGGAAGCATTATATTTTTTGTTTATCTTTATTTAATTTTATATTTATTAGAAAAAATAAATTTAGGAAGTTTTTCATTTTGTAGATATATTTTCACTTAATGTTATTATTACAATGATGAAACTATATAATTATACTGAAATATATATAGAATTTTATTATATAAAATTTTATATGTTTATCCATAATGTTTTTATTTTTTTAATCATGGGTTGTTTGTTATTTTTAATGTGTTAAAGCATGAACTACATTACAAGACCTTATATTTTATGAAGAAGGATAATCATATTTCATAATTCTTTTTACAAATTAAACTAATGAATAATATTTTAATTTATCAATATTTATTTTAAACTATATCTATTTTCAAAAAAGGGAATGAATCTTTGAATATACACTATGATGTTCAACAATAATATAAATAGTTTTTATTTATTTATTTTCTTATTTTTTCTCATTTATAAAATTTTCAGAATTTTTTGTGGTTATGTTCAATTTTAAAATTATAAATTGGGAGATGGATGAGTGTATCTTTTCCACTTAATTTTATTATGTTCTAATAAATAATAAAATTATTTTATCATTTCTATAAAGTGAAAAAAATTGTTTGAATATAACACTTCTTGTTGATGAAAATAAGGGTGTTGAATTTATTTTTAAGGTTTATTTTTGGAATAATTATTCTTAAATAATTATTTTTATATTATAGATATAATTTTATTTTTAAAATGTCCTCATGTTTATTGTGTTTCTTATAAATTTAATTTGGATAAGAATCCACTACAGTATGAGTTGGTTTATGACTCATACATTGAATAAATTAATTGAAAATTTTTAATGTGATGGTTGATCATTTTGGAAAATAGAAATCATTATTATGTTTTTAAAAAATATCTTTATTGTAAAATAAAATTTTATTTATGAAAATAAGAATTCATACTTATGATGCTACACAATCATTTAGAAGGTATATTTACATATAATTGAACCATATTTACAAAAATTATTCCTACAAATTGAATTCTATCATTACATGAAATATTGAAAAATAAATGATATTTGTAATATAGAAAAATGATATCTATATAGTTTTATTCAAATCATATAAGTTATGTTTTAAAAAAATTATATAGGTGTAAAAGGTTACATACACAAGTATAAATTAATCATATAGATAACCACAATATTTTTATGTATGAAAAAATTACTCATATACAATTTATATGAAATTCAGAGATGGTTCATACACTCAAGTGAAGTGGATAATCCAATAGAATAGAAAGAATCATATGTATATTTAACTTTACAAAAAAACATAACTTATGATATTTGTCTTTAATATTTTATTTTATTATTTTATTATTAACATATATATATTTTCGATTTTCTTTGATGATTAAATTTTAAAATTTGATTATATAAATCATATTTTATGTTATTTTAACTTGTTAAATACAATGTTTATATTTTCTATGAATATGATATTGGTTTCTGTAGGGTATTTCAAATTAAAATTTTATGTATGGAATCTAAACTGTGATTTTTTTTGTGATATTCTAAAGGAATATTTGTTATATTTTTTGGATGATATTTCATGATTGTTCAATAATGATATTAAAAGGATTAGTGAACTGTTAAGTTGTTAATTATATGAATAATGATACTTTTAGAAGCCGGAGTTTTAATTTTGATGATAATTAAGTTGAAAATATCAGGTATCATTATCATTATTTTTAATTATTCTATTTTTTTGAAAAATAGATACTACATACTCTATTTTAAGGGATTGAATCCTCATTTAGGAAAATACATAGATACACATAAATTCATAATAAAAAACCTTCTAATAATTTACTGAATAATTTTAATAAATATTGAACAACAACCAAGGAAAAAGAAATATTTTTTTGATCTCTACTACCATATAATGATTTTATTCTATTACTCAAGGAGTTGTTATTATGCTAAAAATATTCTACACTATCTAACTCGACCAGTTTCTTGAGTATTTATACTCTATTATTTTTATCCCTTATTTATAATTGAACAATATTTTGATTTAGAATTTTTAAATATAAAATTAGTTCCCATATTATTTTGAGATATAAATCTACATAAGTTGTGTTCTTTAATGGGGTTGTGACTATCCTTTAAATTTTAGGTTTGTTATATGGTTTTGATTCCACTGTAAATGGTAGGTTTTAAAAGGGTTATCACTCTATGTAAAAAGTGATGTCTTTTTACTACATTCTATTTATATCATTGAATATAGATAAATGAACTGTGTTTATACGATTACATTGTTATAAACTAATATAAAAATTCATTGTGATATTTATTTAATCTTATTACTTCATTTTCATGTTTGTGTGGGGACACTTTTAAATTCATGTATGTTTTAAACCAAAACAATCACCCCACCCCCTTTAGACCATCAACCATATTGGTTGGGACCTAACATCTATATCATTCAAAGAACTAGGGAACCTCATTTGGTTTCATAGTTAGGGTTAACTCTATGGAGTATTATCTCAAGAGAGTTATCAAGTATGTATCCTGGCATGAATTTAGTTGAAGGAATGAGTTATGAAATTTAGACGAAAAACAAGAAATATGAGTTGGGTTCAGATGAGAAGACAAACCATGTGATGTGGAATGTAATAGGTGGTATGTGATGTTTCATAGAGAAATATTATTCCCTATGGGTATGATATTTTTGAATCTAGGGTGGGGGTATTTTTCCCTATGTTGTGATATGTGATTCAATGGAGGCATTCCAATCCGCCTGAGCTGTAATATATTATCATATGTGTATTATAGGGTGGGTGTTATTCCCCCATATTATTATTCATTAATAGTGTTATAGGATTGGAGATATTCCCTATAATTATTATATATTGATCATATTAAAGGATGACTACTTTTATCCATAATTATTGTATATTTATGGTATTATAGGATGGGCATTATTCCCTATAATGATAAATTTGGTAAGATTATATGTGTCAAAATCCAAGCCAGAGTGTCATCCAACCCAACACCCAACCCATCCTGTGACATAGAATGATGGGTGGTCTCAACACCAATAAGATAAATAATGTTCTTGGGCATCATCAATATAATTTTGTAATGATTTTACCCATTTGAATAATTATATGTAACCAACAAAAATAAACAAAATGTCAATAACTAACCAAACTAAAACAAAGCATAAAAATTTTCAAATTAAAATTTTACAACTTTTAAACAAAATTTAGAATACTAAAATACAAGGGAATCTCCAAATATTCAAAAAACCTTTTTGAAACATGAGGGACATAACCCTCAAGCCACCAGAACCACCTACAACAAGGAATACTAGAAAAACGGTCAATTGACATCACTATGACTCATCATTCCTTTACATGGTTCATACAAACAAATTCTACATACACCCAAATGTTTTCCTAGGGTTTGAGCCAAATCTCGGAAGTATGTCAACCAAAGAGAAATATTACTTGCTATAAAATTAAAATAAAAAATAACATTCCCTTCCATACCAAGCATTTAGAACACTTGTAATAAAGAATTTTAAGGAAAACAATATTTAAGGTACCATTTTTTTATATACACATTTACAGGAAACACTTCATGAAAAACCATATCTCAAATAACATTATTAAAAATAAAATACACTCAAGGTCCACTATATATGAATGGATGGCCCTACATCACATAATTCTCATGTCCAATTAGAACCCCGTGGGTAAATCCTTATGTGTTATCTAGCTCAAGTGAGACACTATAACCTCATATCTTGGTGAATGGTAGTGTAGTAACCACAACATTTTTCTTTCTCATGCATGATCCAGTAGGATTGCACAACCCATGGGCCTAGTGGTATCCAATCATCATAATAATTTATTTAGTGTTGTGATCATCAATCCCGATAAGTGAAACTAAGAGGTTCCACTACCATATCACTAGAGTACTAGATAAAATCATCCCAACTAGATATTTAGGATTCCCCTTAGTACTCAATTCCACATTTTACATGTGACAAAATTTAGAAATTTCACACACATTCCAAGAACGGTAAAAACATTGAGAAAATTCCACTTTCACAAATTAACACATGAAAACCACAATTTTACTTAAAAACGTACTTTCTATTTTACGGACTCCAAAACCATTTGAAAACAGATTTCACCACTTAAATAACACATAAAACCCATTTAGAACATTATAATAAAAGAACACAATTGTTCAACCAATTATAGGGGCCAAACCCCTTTCAAGTCCACATATAAACTCAGTTCATTTTTCAAACATGTTTCCAATCATTTAAAAAATTTAAAATTCTTATTAAAGGTGCGCAATAAGAAAAAATATATGAAATAAATATTATTTAGTTTATAACACTCATTTTTACTTTTAAATACTTTTGGAATCCCTTTTATCACTCTCCACACAAATCATAAAACCTTTTCAATGAAAAAATCACAATAAAACATAAAAAAAACCTAACTGTTCCCTTTAGAAATTCCACTGTCATAATAAAAACAATGAAAAATAATTCAAAAATATATTTCTCACTACATGATTTAACTATAGAACATGATTAAATACAGAAAAAAGAATATTAAAATCATCTAATAATGTTAGGTCATGGAAGAACGTACCTAAATCATAGAAACTTATATAAAATGGTGTGAAACTACAATCACACCACCACAAGACCCCAAAAAAAAAAATTATACCGAAGTCATCAAGACAGAACGCAAATAATCTATATTTAAACCTAAGATAAACTGCCAACCTGCTAGAGATATGAAACAACATAATAGAATAAGTGAAATTCAAGAAAAGAGTAGAAATATATGGGGAGAACCACATACATTAATATTTATTGGAGTTTATAAGACAAATACTCTAGAAAAATGGTTATCCAAGGGATACATGGGAGGTGGGAAATGATTATAGGGATACAGATACCAAATGGAGAAGAGAGAGGTAGATTTGGGGCTAAATCCCGAGGGGACACATCCAGAATTTCTAGAATTTTAATGACTTGGACATAGTTCATGGTTTTTACCAAATAGTATTCCAAACCATGTGCCCCTCAGTGTCTAAGAAGAACTTACCACATTGTTATCCCACATGTCTTGAAATACTATGGATAATCCTTACAGTACTTACTTCCTAAAACCACCACCTAATGCACGGTTAACTAGGAAAGGGTGCACTGTTTCCATTAACCCAGTGCCAACCATTTAACACAAGATTTTGGGCCCAAAAAACTCACATTTTTATTACCAAAAACTCTTAGAGGATACTAATGAATGACCTCAGGACCACAGATAAACAAAATGACATCTTAAAATTCAAACCTATCAGGCAAAAAACATTAGAGAAAATAGAAATATATGTTTTATCTATGAACAAAGGGTAAAAAACAGAGTGTTACACCATAATGGAATGTATACCCTTATGATTATATATATGAAAGAATTATAGGGTTCGGAGCATTTTATCATTATTATTACATATATATGATTTTATTAATAGGTGGGGAACATACCCCCTTGATGATTATGATATATGATGGTATTATTTTAAGGGATTTATGTCCCCTATATGATTATTATATATGATGGTATTACCATATGGGGCATGTAAAAGTTATATTATTATGACATATTTGTATACTTAGTAGTGTATGTATCACCCAAATGATCATATATATAATCGTAAAACCAAGAGGGTTGTATCCCCCTGATGATGATATTTTTTTAAATACATGGTGTGGTGTGTATCTACTTGATTAATATATATAGTCACATTTTGGGTGATCACTTATCCCCCATATTAGTGTGATATATGGGGTTGGAACTATTTACCTAGATCTTGTATGTGATAGTTTTTGTGTGTGTGTGTGATGGAATGAGTTTTGATGGTAATATGGGAAGGTATAAATTCTACCCTTAGCATGGTTATGCGACATGTTTAGAGACCTCTATAATTTTTTGAAGTAGGTATGGTAAATCATGTTTGTCAATTTTTATTGTGAGTATTTTTATTTATTTTTTTATTACATTTAAATTAATAATTTTAATACTCTTAGCACATAATAATGTCCATACACTGTATTTAATAGTTTTATTAGGGACACCATTGGTGGTGGCCTACTTTATTTTTATCACACCAGGCCCTATTTTCACTTGCAATGGTACCTAACTATACCTATTGATCACAAGAGTAGGCATGAAAGAGGCCTAGAGTTATATAGTTGATATGGAAAACTTAGATTGAGTCTAAAGATGGATGTTTGTTTAGATTTAGGACTAGGTTATGGTTTTTTCAAATATTCTATTTGGGGTGTATAAGATATTCTCATGAGAGATCCTTTTGATGTCGGTATAAATTTGGTTCCATTTTATTTATTTTATTTTTTATATTATGTGTTTTATATATTATTTTTTTTATCATTATCCAGGATTTTTATTTATTCTCTTGGATATTGTGATCATATTGTATTTTTTAATTTTTATGTTATTTTATTCTCTAATATGATGGTATAATCTTCCCATGGTAACACCATATACATACATACCTATTCCAAAACCTTTTAGTGTCCCTAGATATCCAATGGAAGTCATGTATTACTCTATTACTCTAACAATAAAGTGGGCTAGGCAAGGGATGCAACTGTGATCATTCGTAGAAGATGGAGGTGTTACATGTAGGGGATGACATGAAGGGTGTTGTTCATATGGAAGAGTGTTGGTGATGGTATGGAATGAATAATGTGGAGAGGGTGTGAGGTTAATTAAATCTAGTTTCTCTATTTTATAACAATGATGGGGTTTTTCAATGAACGGAGCCCGCTGTGATCATACTAAAGATGGATGAAAAAGGGAATTTCAAAATTTGGAAACAATTTTATTTAGATGATGAAGATATTAATAACAATATTAATTATATTTAGAATTACATTATAATACTAACAAAAATATATATAATTATTACTATATAAATATCATTATATTTAATTAAACATATTATGTCTGATACAAAAAATACAATAATTAAACATAATTAAAACAAATTATATTTATATAAATAATACTATAAATTAAGTTAATATTAAAAACCTCAAATGATAAAATGTATTTTTAATAATAATATAATACAAAAATATTATTATTTAATTAAAATAATGTCTTAGAATAATATAAATGTAGTATATAATAACAATTATATTAATATATATATGACTATAAATTATAATAATAACTAAAATACTAAAAAAATAAAAAAGATGAAATATCAATTTATAAATATCAAATAAATAACTAATATTAAGTTAAACAAATCCTAAAAAGGATATTGATTTTTAGGTTATTTAATTCCCCCACACTTAATATTTTCATTTTTGGAAATAAAATTAATATATGCCATGTGAATAGACCATTAATAAAATCAAAAAAGTAAAAATACAGGTTAAAAATTTTATAATCTTTTCACCAATAAAATAACAAAAATCATGAAAATACTAATTTTTAAAAATAACATACATCACACTTGCATTAATTTCAAAGAAAGTATCTACACTCATTTAGGATATTACCTACCTTCCCATAAATCTCATATCTCATTGAAATTCCAATTAACTATATGATCAATTCTTAGAGATAATAATTTTTTACTATATAGTTTCCAGGAATTTCATATACACACTTGTTGATTACCTAATTATTGATATAATCGCGAGACTTCACATTACGTTCAAATGATCACTGAGGCTATAGGATGGTGGGTAACAAAAAATGGAAGTATTTTTAAAATATGAGGGTTGAATCTTTAAATATATTCATGATAAATGTGAATCTAGTTGTATACAATAAAATCTCACTCCCACATATAAAATATTTAATTTTTATAGGAAAATAATTATACGAAAACTCACAAGATGATCGATAATATAAAGATCCACTCTAATATAATGTGAAGACATACATGTTAGGAATTACTATGAAATCTGATGAATGCAATTCAAGAAAATATACTACAAGAAAAGGATACAGGTGGCACATACTCTACAAAAACTATATAATGTAGGTCATATAAGAATTGCCTAACTCTTGAGGTAATAGGTAATCAATTTTTTAGGTATCCCTGAAGGTGAGGGTCACTAGGTAATGAACAAAACTATATATCTTGGAGGAAAGGATAAATTATAATCCAATAGAAAAAAAGTGTAAAAAAATAAGGTAGTAAGAAAAATCATAAAACATAGTGGGATAATGTCTATACATGTGAATCAAGTGGCTTAATATCCCCAAAACAATCATCTCTATGAAAAAATCACCCCCCAACTGTTAGAATGAAAATCATCATGCAAGTATTTATGATATGGGTGGTGAAGGATATGTATATGGGAGCATAATAAAAAGGATTCTTCATGGATTACAAGGGCTACAAAAGGGATAATAAATAGTGGTGAATTAGTGGGTCAAATTTTATAAATAAAATAAACCAATTCATTTGAAATTTCAATGAAGCTTCCAAAAAATATTATTTCACTAGAAAAACCAGGAATGTTAATGAAAACATAAAATGTTTGAGATTCCCTTAATAAAGTGGAATACTAAGTGATTTAAAAAGTTTCTAGATTCCCCAAAACTATAGAAATATAGTGTTATACACCACATATATGCATGATTGAAAATAAGAGTCTCAAAAATGAAAAATTTTTAAAAGAAGTTTTTAATTAATTGAATGACATCAACAAACATATAAATTCACAGGTTTAAATATTTAAATAATTAATATTATGAATTATATTCATAGATTACAGATAAGGAAATTTCTTTTTATTTCGTTGAATATGGTACTACCAAATTATGAATAATTTTCATTCGTGTTAAAAATTGATAAGGTTGTAATTTATTTTTTGGTCAATTATTTTAAATAGTGTTTTTGGATGTGTAAATAAGGTTTAATAGAATATTTATCATTTCTTAAAATAATTTCAAACATATTTTTTATATTTTTTACAAATACCATGAATATATATAAATGATTTTCATATAATTTGGTAAAAGTGGAAATACATGCCTCATTATATATTAATGTTATGAAAAAAAGATGACAAAATGAATGAAACAATATATTAGAGAATAAAAAATAATATAAAATATTCAGGGAATAATAAATAAAATCCATACATGTTAAATTATTTCCTAAAACATAGTAAAAATAAAAAAAACAATACAAATGAACTAATGATGGGCGATGTCCCATTATGAAGCAGGGTTAACACATACATCTAGATAAATAGAAAAAATAAATCTATTGGGTCTATTGGATTAAATGTACCAGGATTATTTTCACTAATGATTGGTTTTTCCAAAAACTCCATAGATTTTTTCCTATGGGTTTTCTTCTTTATCTTGTCAAAAAGGAACCACTCTTAAGAAAATTTTAATTTCTGATACTCATCCCACAAGCAGATCTCAAGAGGGATCATAATTCTATTATCACTATGGTAAGTTACCATCATCTATAATTCATTTTAATGTTATATCTTTTTTAACTATAAAAAAAATATAAAAGTAAAAAAACATAGATCCTAGAAATTAAATAAAGCTATGTTTCCTATAAATTAGAGTTAACTTTACTATCTTTATACAAATGAAAAACCACTCATTTTAAATAATTTTCTCCTTTTGGGACTATCATATATCATGTGTGGTAATGTTTTATGAATTTTATATTCACCTAAAATGGATGAATATTTTAATCTTATATTTCAACAACATGGTGGTGATATATAATTATTACTATGTATTGTCTACGTCATGACCCAACCATTTCAATGAAAAAATGTAAATGAATTATAAAAAAATTGTAAAATCCAGAGTAAAAAAATTCTTACATTTAACACTTTAAAATACATTAGTTTTAATAGTATAAATAAAAACAAAGTGACAAATTCTCTCCCAACAAGAAAATCACCTAGAGAAAATAATGAATTAAGAGATCCCATTTATTAATCTCCATGATTGACCACAAAATGCAGTTCATGTACCCAAGTACAACTATGCTCCAATGATTTCATTTTTGATCTTCCTATAGTCTTCATGAGAAATTACATCTGAACTAAAAGGAAATTTAAAAGTGATTATATACATACTCTATAGGACACCTCAAAATCACTATGAACGAATCACCGTGATAGAGTAGTCAAATCATCACAACGAAGGTACATAAATTAAAATATGATAGGAAAACACAATGATAATATATATATGATAAAAAATAATAATCCCAAAATGATGAGCCAGTACACAACTCCAATTTTCCATATCCAATGCCCAACATCATATAACACAACATAAGATACCTTATTGATGACCTGCACAGCTCCACTGCACACTATATTCGAGGATGGACAATATCTATCCATGAATCTTACATAAACTCACTAGAATATGATTTGATGGGGGGGGGGGGGTATTCTCAAACCACCTATATATGTTAGGGATACATTACTCTCATATAGGACATGGTCCTTGATGGAGCTCGATGAAGTGGGGGTACCAATCCGTATATAGAGGACCTGCACCTAGTGAAGTACTAGGTTCCACCATATATTTGTAGTGATTATGGGGGACCCGTTCTATGGTGAGGCATGTGTCTCCCACCCTTGGTAATGATATAATGACGAAAAATTATAATTACTACGATCATAGAGAGTATGTGGGACTGGAGCCCTAATACGATAAGGGAGTACCGAGCTTGATGCATTTGGTTATCCAAACCGACCACTATCATCGTCCACAAATCATTGAAGAAAAAAACACTCCAACATCAAATTAAATTAGATATATACTACAAAAACAAATAATAGAAGCACATTCTATATGGAACACAATTTAAGACACAATATTCTAAAAAAATCCTATTTTGTAAAAAATATGAAAAATGCATGAGGATCATCATTGGTTTTATAGGAAGAAATATTAATCCACAAATATTTCATTAAAAATAGAACTAAATGTCCAATTGGATCACTCCGTTGTAATCTTAATAAAAAATCAATCAAGATAAGATATTTAACTTCCCAAAAATAAAACCTAATGAAAACATTTTTTTGTATTATGTATGATGGGAGCTTCATGATACCTTTACACGAGCCCAAATTAAACATATGATATTGATATCGAAACATCTGCCTCAATATCGGGGTAATGATTCCAAAAATTTGTATTTAATATAGTGTTGTTTTGAGAATTTACTTTGGAAATAGGGTTTAATAATAATAATAATAATAGTATTAATAATTCCATTATCATCATTTTCACTATAATCATCAAGAATATTATAAAAAATAATAATAATTTCTCTCTCCCCATATCTTTCTATAGAAATTTGTGAGAAGTTGTGTTCTAACACTTCTTCCAAGCAAGGGAAGTAGAGTATGAAGGAACATAGAGGCCACCACAACTTAGAGGTCACCATAACTATGGGCTTCATTCATTACATTTCATATACTATAACTATTGTAGGAGACCTCATTGTTTCTATTATCCTTAATTGTTGGAGAAGAGGGGGCTATAATTCCAATAGCCACTCTTCATAGTTGGAGGGTTCACACCACCATTAGAGGCTAGTTCCACCACACATCACACCATAAATACTGAATCTATGGTTGAACAGTCCTTTCCATCACTGATCAATGGTTTTAATCCATTCTTTTTTACATAGAGAAAACTCATCATCAAACCATACCATCATTGCATCTCGAACCTCACATGAAGAACATTGATTCAGTAAAAATATATAGTTGATATGGCCACATCTTGATCCCATTGTCAATATTGAACCCTCATATACAAAATTCAAACTTTTATTCCAAAATATTAGTTACAAAATAATTTATTATCACGTATTTGTTAAACCATTAGACAATGGAAATATCAGTTATGAACGGGTGAAGAATGGGTATTGAAATACTAATAAACATATTGAGGAACAAACATCATCCATTGTTTTGGTTATTCTGAATTAATTTACTTCATAATTATAATCACTAAATTAATATCCCAAAACAAGATAAATCAATTTTTAATGAGTGAATCAATTATTATCAATGGAATTAATCTTTGATCGTTACCAAAAATTAGGTGAATAAAATAATCACAAATATACTACCCCAATTATGGACCATTCATTGGTGAAGAAAATATTAATAACAAATGAAGAAGATCTAAAATGTTCACTGTCTTCCTCTTGATTCTCCCCAGTCCAATCATCATTGCCCTTTAATGAAGATAAGACAATGGAGAACAATACTTATCTCAAACCATTCAAGGGTTATATGAATAAACCTAGTGATTCAGTATTAGAGGGAATTTATAATCTGTTATTAGGTTTAGGGTTATTAAATAAATTAAAAATATTCATTAATTTATTTATTCAATGCACCTGCCGAGGACTGAGATCAACCAACACCTACTTTTAACCAGCATAATGCCATTCCCAGGGAATACCCCACATTCTGGAATCAAATATGGTTTGGGATTTTCAACTTGAGATTTAATTGAGGAGTTATTCCATTAATTTATAAAAACTATGAAAATATGATATAATATATATAATATATTTATTATATCCATATCATGGTTCATTGGTATTAAAAATATCACATTATCTTAGTGTATAGCTCAAAATATATTTCATAAAATATTACAATGTCTTATATAGATAAACAATACTCATCACACTCTCCTTAACGTCATTTTTTTGAGCCCAAATATAACAAACCTACTCCCTAGTGAAGAATTGAAGCTCTTATATGGGCCTCCCAAACTAATAAGCACTCCAGAAGGTTCCCATTCCACTAAAAATGCACACACATGGGAATAAATTTCTAATAAAGGGTCTTCTCTACTGGGTATCAAATTCTTTGGGCACCTGAAATAGGTAACTCAATCTTCGATATCTTGATCAACCTAGAAGACATTGTGAAATGAGTTGAACACATGTCTCAGTTGTGACACATGGAAAACGTCAAAATCCCAGTCAAGCTTTGGTAATTGGGTAAAGAAGTATGCCAACTCAATAACCCAATTATATAACTCAAAAAAGCCTATGAACATTAGATAAAGTCTAGAGTCGAAGACAAATATCTATAACCCTTGACTAGGAAAGATCTATCCAAAAAAATTTTCTCCTCAATGAACTACAATGGATATAGTCATCTATCCCAAAGGGGATAATGAAATCTTGGAGAAATCCTTATCCATACCTAGATGAATTGTACCCTTTAAAACAAAAGCTGATAACAAATCTATGCATATATGTGCTCTCACCCACAAGCTCGAACTATTATAGAGGTGACTTGATATGTTTCCCATACATGTCCCAAAATGGTGATACAATGATGGTGGAGTAGTAAATGTTTTGATATAAAACTTCAAAAATGTTTAGTGATTGTCCCATATATATCCCTGAACAAACATGCAACCCGAATCAAGTTCACTAGAACAGTAATAATTTACATTTCATAGACATATTTCTTTGGTAAAAACACATTTCTCAATGGACTCAGAGACCCAAAATCTTCATACATCCTTGACATAATGATGACATGAATTAATCCCCACATTATGAAACTATATTTAAGGGAATTCAATGAATCCATAATACCTACTATTGAAACAAGAATCCCAACTCTATACTAAGATCTGCACTCAGATGTTTTCAAAGTGTACCATCTTGGAATTCTAATTTGTGGTCAATCATATAATTTTTTTACCTCTGACTAGTCTAGAGAGACCCCATCATGGAAAACATAATAACCTTATCCCATTAACACTTCGACCTACGAACCTTAGGATTCACATTTAGGTAGGTTAGAAACCTAGAGCTAAAATCAACAAAAAGATACTACATCCTTGGCCACCAACTAATTCTAAATGATCCAAAATACACCCTTATATCCACTTGGATACAATTATTAGGGAAAAATTCCTCCTCAGCACATCCCCTCATTTTAAGACTGTTGTCAATATATTTCATTGAATATGGATGAAATGATAAAAAAATTCAAAAAATCCATAAGTAAAAATTAAATAGATATCTGGTCATGAAAGATCATCTAATATATTTCCTCAATTTTTGTGCTCCTGACTTGCTAAAGAATCAAATGGGTAACAACCATCAATTAGAGGTACACTACACCATCCTCAATCTCAAGGGAAAATATTATAGAGGATAATTTATCTCCCACATTTCTAAAAAATAGAGGATGTAAAATTTACTTGGGCATGTTTTGATCCATCCTTAGGTGTCTCACATGGTCCTCCTTGGATGTTAAGAACACTAGGATTTCATAAATAATACTATCCAAAACAGATCCTAGAAAGTATATCGATCGAGTCATTAAGTCTCAAAAAATTTGGGGAATTCAACACACCATAGGGTATCAATATGAAATAAATAAATCCATACATGGGCTATGATTCCATTCTTGGTACATTCACATATCAAACGTGGAGATTGTGATAACATGAACTGATTTCAAAATATCTAAACCAATTCACCCCTAAATATAGGTTGAAAAAGTCATTGATTATAGAGGGTGGATACTCCTCCCTAATATTCACCTTTTTAGGGTGATTCAATCCACAAATAGACCTAATCTCTCATCCACATCTTATGGAAACATCTACGGGCCACTAAATCTGTTCTTGCTGCCCTACAGGATCACCCGATATGTTGGTGCATATATTGGGTAATCCCGAATGTATGTGCATACAGAAAAAATATTATTTATTAAAAGGTAAACCTAACACATACTTATGGCAGATGTCTTCATACATCACCCAAAACTCATGATCTAGAATCTCAAAGAATCCATTGATCCATGGGTAACACTAGGTGATATGAAATCAGTTGTATCCTCTTGTACATGATCTCATCCTGATATGTTTGGGATTCCAACCTAGTAAGAATGAAACTCCATACCATGACTAAGATGAAATAAAAACCATACCAGTAACATTTATTAGAGCTTGAATGGTTGGAAACCAATCCAGATTAAGGAAAAAACATATTTTCTCAGTACCCCTATAGGAAGATTCCATGCTAGGATCTTTCTCCCCCAAGTGTCAGGTCACACTATTAGTGATTTTTTACAGTAAAAAATCCTCAATTTAGGTTCCTCCAAGCATAAAGATTAATAAAAAATGATCCAATAGTTATCCATGTCTCAAATAGGCGATATGTCAATGGAAAGGTGTCTTGCAACCACATAAAAAATTTGTAACAAGAACTGAGAAAAAATAGGTCATACCTTGATAACCCTTGAAGACTTGGGATAACAACACCCAACTACTTGAATCCATCCTTATGTATTCCCACCTATCCTCCTTAACCAAGGACCACTGCAACACCTTAACACATCAAAATGGACCTGCATGACAAGGACAAAAGAACTCTGGCACCACACCTTGGGACTCTTCGCTGTGGGACATAATGACTCTTCTATATGTTTTTAAATCACATCACAAGGACGCATCTTGGTGGGGGAAGTTAACATCTTACTTCAATTCTTGAATTCACATAAAAAAGTTTGAAACATAGCTATTTACTGATACCCCAAGTCACCCTTGCAATGTATCACCACTAGAATGTTCATTGAGAGGGATCCTAAACAAGATAGGCACTCTTACTAGAGGCTCAAAGAAAACATATTCTACCTAATATGTGGGGTATATATTAATACACAAACTAGGTGATAACTTTCTCTAGAACCCTCAATGTCCACTCAAAACAAGTGCATAATTAATTGGGACCGTTAAAAATAAAAGCCTCTCTGTGGAGAAAAATAGTTGTGAGCACAACCATATGATCTATAGAGGCCTGATCACTAAAAATACTAGACCAATCCCTCAATCCAATCATATTACATAGGAGGGACTTTCTTTTCATAATACCTTAGTAGTATCTATTTATAGAACTAAAAATTGTGCTAACATTGTGTGTATTATCTCCTTATTCTACATGAGACCTTGATTACTCTATAACCAGATGTCCATCTTCCTAGAACACTAGAAGAGGTTATATGCACTAATCAAGAGGTGGTAGTACTATTTAGTGATATCATGGATGAAAAAACTCATGTATATTTTGTGAACCAATGTCTCATTGCTCAACTAGTCATCTTCATGAAAAATTCATGAAAACATAGCCAGCTATAATCATGAAAGAATCATGAAATTATCAAGATGTACCATGGTTAAAGATAATATGAAGGAATATAACACAAGGATAACATGAATTTCAAATGACATAATCTTATATGATGAGGTTACCATTCATTTCCCCAGAACTGTGTCTCAGTATGTTGAGTCAAAAATTAGGTCATGAGAGTCATGGTGTATGGATATCTCTCCCAAAAAATAGCGATGGGTTACCTGGCTTAAATGATACAATAAAGACACTTCAACACCATTATAATAATTCCTTAACTTATCCTAATCAGGCATATAACCCAACCACTGACCCGATGATGAAATCCTCGGAAACCACTCTGTCACGAATCGACCCACTATATCCTTTCTAACTGGTATTAAGTCAAGTTTTATAATTTGAAACGAATCTCCAAAATTATAGGATCTTGAAAATAGCGCAGTGAAGGCTTAACTGAAATGAGAGGCCTTATTTTAATGTTCCTATATACATAGACTCATCCATATTCAAACAAAATTGTAGGAGAATTAAAATTTTTTATAATATCTAGAGTAAAACCATATTTTTAATAATATATAAGAAATAAATCAGAGTACTATAGTGTAAACTAAAAACAAATGAAAAAAATACACTCCCAACCAAAAAATCATTTTGAATAAATACATAAACGAGAGATATCATTTCATGATCTCCATTTTTGACCACCAAAGACGGTCTATAAACCCATGTACCAGTTTTCTAAACCATTGTCCCTGCAGATCATCCTTTCATATACTTAAGCCATGAATCTTGAATGAAAATATCATTAATAGGTGACAATATACACAACTAGTTATAAACCATAAAATCACAATGTATAAATCATCAATATGGATTAGTCAGCTCATCACAAAAATGGCATGCCAATCATAATATTAGATAATAACCATAGTGATGACACATATATGCTCAAAAGGAATCCCAAATGAATATAGAAAAGGAATTTATATATCCACAACTAGAAAAATAATGACAAGGAATCCTATAGCCCCAAAGTTCCATCTTTGATGGAAAACATCATGTTAAACCGCATAAGAAAACTTGTGGAAGACCTAAATCTCGCCACAATACACCACGGCCACATGGGGAGAATCTCTAACCATAAAACTCACATAACCTAACAAAAATTTTAGAGGAGGATCTCTCTCTTGACTTAATAACTCCAAAGCTGAGGGAGCCACAGATCATGTGGAAAAACCTCTCATCACTGAACCTCAATGATGTGGATGCATCACTCTGTTAGTAGAGGACCTATTCTTAGAGTAATAGGGGGTTTCCAACCCAAACTGTGTAATGAGTATGGGGGAACCAGACCCTAGTGTTACAAGGGAGTATCCAAAATTTATAACACTTGGAATATCACAGTTAATCACTGTTATTAGTTTAGAGAGTATGGGGGCCCTCACTATATTGTAATAGGGGAGTTCCAACCCCAAAAAATCTATTGATCCAACCCAACCGCTATAGTTGGCAAATAATATCTAAATAAACATTCACACATGTATCACCTCATTTAAAATCTTTATATCTGAAATAAATTCATTAATCATGTTCTATATAGAAAACTACTAATGAAAGTCTATTAATGGGCTCAAATTTTAGTCTGGAAAAATCCCAACGAATGCACGAGGCTTGCCACCATTCTTGAGGGGACAAAATATTGATCCATTTACTTATAAATTCAAATTTCCTTGATTTTAAAAACATATCACACCATTTTTATCCTCATAGAAAAAACTCTAGATAAGTTATTTTCTATACCAAAACAAACTCTCAATGAAAAAATGCATTTAGTCATATTACGTATGAAGGGAGATTCATGAGACCACACCATGAACCCAAATCAAACTCTTGATATTGGTCTCAAATCATCTTTATAAATATCAAGGTTACAATTCTATAGATGGATCAAAAATTCAATGTTGTATGGATAAGATATATTAGTAACATAATTTAATGTTCTTAATATTAATAATAATATTATAATTAAAAATAATAATTTATCCCTTGCCCTATACTTCTCCAGCAAGATGTGTTTGTTGGTTGGGGGAGGGGTGTCACACCACCACTGAATAGAGAAGGGGATCATGCCGCCAATCACAGCGAGGAACCACTCGCAGATAATTGTTGATTCCAACACCATAGGCCACAATTTCATCACCACCATCCTCCATTATAGAGGAGGAAGCGGGTTTTGTTGATGGATGTTGTTCATATTAGGAGGGTTCATGCCATGGATAGAAGCTAGTATGAACCCCCATCACACCATAGATCTAGGATATATATCCAAATGGTCGTTTTCATCAACAATTTCTAGATTTCGGTTGTCTCATTTGCACATATACCCTCCTTGGTGGACCATCCCATTATCCAAATTTAAACCATGCATAAACAACATTGATCTAGTTTGGAACTATAGTTATTTCCATCATATCTAGATCCCATTATTGACCACAAACATAAATCTATGAAAATAAAAATGTTGCACTAAATATCAGTTGCACAAGAATTTATTATCATGTATTTTTAGAACCACTAGAAAAAAAGTAATAGCAATGGTGATCAGGTGAAGAAATATGATTTAAAGTAAAATAAGAAAATTTCTAGAATTAATGTCATACATTTTTAGATTAGCCTCAATTCTTTACATTAGAACAAAAAATGAATAATTAATAACAAACAACCAAAAAATCAATAGTAGATTAGTGAGTCAATTATTGTTAGCAGGATTCATCTGTTCTCAAATTAGGATAAAAAATAGGCTTAATTAAATTACCATAAATGCACTATCATAATTATAGATTGTTCAGTAGTGAAGAGGAAAATCACTAGGGGAAAAATGATCTACTATGTTTTTTCCTACCTCTCAATTCACCTCGGTCTAATCATTTTTGTCCTCTGATATAGATATGCTAACAAAGAATGATCCTTTCATAAAAGATATATGGATATGTAGCTAGAAATAGATTTATGATAAATTAGGGTATTCAAAATGAGTAAATAGGATTACATTTATTAAATAATTAAATCAAATTAATTATTTAGTTTACTCAACACACCCTCTAATGACTTATCTCAACCAAAGCCTTGATTACAACCAACTTTTTGTGTCACCTAGGGTAAAACCCACATTCCAAAATCAATCTTGATGTTGGATTTTTAACCTGAAAATTATTTTTTTGTAGTTATATCCTTAATTTAGAAAAACTTATTATGTGTAATATAATATATTTACTTTTATTATTATATCAATGATAAGGTGATCCATGCCTCATAATCTTGGTCCTTCTTAGCGCCTAGCATTGAAAATACACCTTTGAATATTAAAAATTCATAAAATGGGAAAATATAGTTGTTATAGTATAGAAATATTATATTTAATATTTCCTATGGTAAACCT
Organism: Viscum album; assembly: GCA_963277665.1. Taxonomy (NCBI): domain Eukaryota; kingdom Viridiplantae; phylum Streptophyta; class Magnoliopsida; order Santalales; family Viscaceae; genus Viscum; species Viscum album. The sequence goes on from OY728165.1 coordinate 449,300,651, forward strand.
AACATGATTTTTGAATATATATAATTTATGGACAAATGAAAATTTTCATTTTCAGATTATCTTATCATTCAAGAATAATGTTATTTTTATTATAGATCATAGAATTATCATACACATCAGTATTTATCTCATACATTTCATTCATATTTATAAATAATATTTTATGTAAAATTTTGAAATCAAGGTTCATATTTTTCGTCACCTCTAAATATTAAGTTTTCATCACAATTTTTTGCTAGTAGGTTTTTCAATGACTATGTTGTATAGAGATATTTTTATTTTCATTTAATATGTTGTCCTGTATACCCAATTTACATCATAGAGTTTGGTATTCAATGTTTCTAGAGATGATCATAGTTTTTTCAAGGATTATTATGATTTATGAGATGGAAATTTCATCCAAGACATTGTTCTATTAATAATATAGGGTGATCGTGTAAATATTGAATCCATAATGGGACATTAGTTTCTAAAAAATACCATTATTTAGGTGTTAAAAATGATTCCTAAAGACTAGTCTTGGAATTATAAACTTGGTAAATATGTGTTGATTAAGAAAAAAAATTATAACCCAAGAAGTATTTCCCACATATACCTTAAATTATACCCATTTTGAAACATAATACGCACATACTAAGATATGTGATTTTCCAAATGAGGGACCCATGAAATTAATCTCCCTTATTCTAAAAATTTCAATGCTCATAATGTGGTGTTATAAAATTACACACTTATAACTAATGTATCCAGTTAATTGAAATTTATCACAATTAATGATGATGTATTGAATATTATTATGTTATTGGGGTTATTAAATCCCACTTTGTATCAATTTATTGATTTTATAATGAATTCCATGAAAAAATACAAAATTTATAGAATAGAAATGATTAAAAACAATATAAAACTTTTATTAAATGAAACATCATATATTAATTCCATGTATAAAATCTCTAAAAAGTAACATCTCATCCAAGTAGTAATGATGAAATTTATCCAAAAAACATCTTCACTACACCAATGACTAATCAAAATACACCACACCTAGAGCTATGTAATTCATTTTATCATGATATCCTAGTTAGATTGTATTTTTTCCATATAGTTGTTCAATAAGAAATGTTTATTTTATTAATTCGACACCATTATCCATGGTGTCAATTTATAAGCATGAAAAATGTTCAATAGTGATATTTTTAGTGATTTTTCTATCCTTAGTTTCAAATTTCAAATTCTCAAAGTTGTAAGATTCAACATATTAATCATGTATTCACATATTTTATAGTCATAAAATGGAATAGGATAGAGTGATACATATATTAAATTTCTTTTGAAAAGAACATGCATGACTAAAATTTCATGAATGATGAGAAAATAGTTTGAATCTCATTTTTAGTTGATACAAAGTTGTGTTGAGGATACTCAATGTTTGGATTTAATAATAGACATGTATGCAATTATTTTCATTGTTTTTCCAAAAGAAGTTCCCATTCCCAATTCCCCATTGTGAGACATTATTACAATTGGTTTTTCCCAAACTCATGACATCATTATTGGAGCTTCTACAACGATATTCCTTAAAAATTGAAAATTTTATAGTCCTTAATGACTAAAATGGAGGGTGATATATATTCATAATAGGGTGGTCAAGGGGCAGGTAAAAATAGAATTATCCTTAGTAGAGATCATATAGAATCCAAAATAATTAATAAACCCTCTCATAACATGAACTAATAATGACATGGGTTTTATGAAAATTATATTATTCTTGGTTTTGTCAAATTCAACACATTTATTCAAAATTTTATTACTTAACATTATACCACTCTGTATAATGAAGTGATAATTTCCCTAATTATATAAATTTTTTCATATATTGATAAATATTTTCCAAAATGTGCTTGAAATTAATCAAAATAAATTCTTTAAATATTGATGTCAACCATGAATATTTTTAATAAATATTCATTGTAACGCCCTGACCCCAGTTACCCAGAGTCGGTTCATTATTTTAATACATTGATATGATTATAAGGAATCAAGTCCCGAAGGACCGATCGGTTTAGAAGTCTTGGAAAATAGATTACATACATGAATGTTACATTACACATTATAACATACAAAAAAACATAAATAATCCTTTATGGATGCCATTATTCCCATGGCTTAACCCTATATATCAATCACAATACTCCTCTTGGAATCCTGGGAAAAATAAAACATAGAATGGGGTGAGCTCAAACGCTCAATAAGGGTATGCAATACAACAAAAACTTTCATAAATAAGAATAAACATTTAAGGCAATGTATAACTAAAACAAAAGCCTTTCGAACTTAAACATAATCATAATAAGGCAAAAATCAAAATGAAGTAATGATATTTACTTATTCTAATGGATATTCTACTAGTCGAATAATCACATGAAATATCACTAACCACTTTCATAATGATGGAATGCATAATCCCAAACTATCATAACCACATAGTCAAGGACTTGTGCCAATAATACAAAGAATATTTTGTCAAGGCCTTGTGCCAAGACACTAATTTGTCTCATGAGACCTACCGATTCATCGAGGAGCTATAGCAGGATCCACCCGTCACTTACTAAGTCCAATGTATTCCTCATAGGAAAAGGTTTAAACATAACATAAACATTTGTATTAAAACTGGAATACTAAATGTCGATACTTTACCCATAAACCATGAATGGTATAAAAATAAAACATCCACAGTCAAACACATCACAAAACTTTCAACACAATATGGAATATTTGTATCATAATAAATCAACTTCAAACAAGTTTAAAATCCATTAAATGATTTTGACATAGATGAAAATGATTTGTAAATCTCTTTGGGAGAAATATCCCTTTTTCATGAAAACATTTAAAGGTCACACAATTTATAAAGGAAAACATTTAAATACATTTTGAATAAAAGTGTCCCATACCACTTTGAAACTTTTAAATGTAATTAACATTTTAAATCATAGATGTCCATTTAAATAAATCCTTAAAACCATTTTGAATAATGAAAATTAATGATATTGGTTTAGAAGAATAAATCATAAAAACAATTAAAATGATGTTTTAGTAAAAAGTACCTTAATATAATCCATTTGAAAACTATTTTATGAAACATGAACATGGATAATAAATATGTCTCAGTAGATACTTACGTAAAAACAACCTCAGATAATAAAGAGATTGTGAAATTAACCCCTACCAATTTGGTATCTTACGAAACATACACCCCATGAAAGAGGTATCATACAATTAATATGTAAATACACATAAATTAAAGTTTATTACACAAAGAATACAATTATGGGAAGTACATACACCACACAAAAGGTAAATTTGGAAATATGGTATGAATCTCATTGGAGTAAAGAGTGAGATGAAAACCCCTTACCTTGTGATTTCATTTAGTCGAGGGTACGTTTAACCTTCTGTATGAAGACCATAATATGTTATTAAATTATACCAAAACCATATTAATATTTATGATATCATACATTATTCATTTATGACTTTATACTACCAAATTTAATAATAATTTCCATGTTAAATTAACATTTCGAATAGTAATCGCTTTCTTTATCGTACGTGTTTTATCTTGTTACTCTTGTTTGTATCACTTAGATCATGATTTAAATACTTCCAGAATATAAAACATGATTTATATATCATATATATTTAGAATATAAATATGTATAATATACATATATATGAAATGGAAAACATCGTTTATGGAGACGGTAGTCCGTACATTTGCATAAACATTGTTTCTGTTTTCATAACATATTGAACGAAACTAAGTGAATAAAATATATAAAAGTAAATATATATATATATATACAGTAGAATTATTATTTCATATATTATAGACATATTAGTAATATATATTTTATAATTGTCGATGAATGGTGAATGTGGAAATGAATCTCATCACGTCGTGTTGACGGTAATCCGTACGTATGCACGAGCGACAATATAATTTCCTTAAAAGTGTGGAATTGGATGGTATATTAATTTTACAAAGACATTATCATGTTATTTTCATTATTTATATACATATTACTCATCATTACATCCATCCAAAAAACATTGTGTTGAATAACAAATTACACCACGATATGGAGACGGTAAGCCGTACGTACGCACGCATGGTGAAATTATCATTCATAAAATGGATATAATAATGAATATAGTTGTTAAATATTTATAATAACATCACAGTATAGAGAAGATATTGGATTTATTATTTTGGAATGGAAATAACAAAGAAATAAGAAGTGGAAGTAGAAAATAACATGAAAGAGGGTGGTGAAATCATTACCTCTTCTTCGGGTTCTTCCTTTTGATTTGTACAAAAAAGCTCATTAGGTTGGCTTTCTGATAAAACTAATGCCTCTAGGTTTAATTTAGGGAAGTTTAGATGATATTTGGGCATGGTTTGGCCGAGCCAAATGGCTTTGGAACTGTGAATTAGAGTGAAATATGAGTACCCTTTTATAAGAGCGGTGAGGGGCACCATAGGAAAAGCTTGAAATATTATTTTATAATAAAATAATATTTGGTTTCTAATGGCTCCAAAATGTATTATTTAAAGGATAAGGTGGGTATGGGTCGAAAAATACTCAACCAATAGGTTTTATACATGTTTAGGTTAACATTTTAACCGTATATTTTAGATTTAACTCTTAGTTAAATAGTTTAACTTTTACCGTGTCTTCTTGTATTTTTACTCAATATGGTTAATAAACATACTCTAAACTTCCAAGAGGACCTCAAGTGGATCATTAATTACATATATAATATTATTTAAGACCTTTTCTTAAACCTTACATTTTTAGGAATATTATATCATCCAATAATATTATATTTGTTTTAAATATTAATTTATGTCAATTTTGACACTATTTGTTATTTTGTTTTTTTGAAAGTCATACCGAGTTGATTAATTTGAATGAGATACATTGAATCATCCCTAACATGTCATATTCACCTATAAAATTCTTGAACTTCATAAAAACTATAAAATTATATTTATTTTAATATTTATACTACCATTTATTTGATTCTTTCATTTATAAGGTAATTACTACATCATCATTGTATCATTAATAAATTTAATTATATAGTCTCTAAAAATTAATAATAAAATACCATTATATGGTAAATGTTTCTATATTTCTAATTATTATTTATAATAGAATTTATCTTATGTGTAACCCTATATTAAAAATGTTCTAGTTATTAAACTTTGAATTTAACATTTTTAACTCTTCTTTGGATTAAATAATAATTAATGTCCTAATCTAATTCAGGTGGACCAAAGAGGTTCATATTTTATTCTATGATTTTTTTGGTAGAATTAAACTTAACCAATATAATTATGACGTGTGTTCAGGTAAAAATGACATAATTTTTATCCTTAATTACCCTATTTACTTTTAACCGTGGTAAATAAAATGAAAAGTTACTATTCACCAAAAATTATATTCATCTTATTGAACCACATTTTACTCCTTGATATTAACCTTGGCTCTCGGATTTTTGAAATTCCACTCACAAAAGCGGTAAAATTATGTTTTATGTGAATTTGCATATTCTCCAAGGAGATGGGTAAAAGATAGTGAAAAGTTCAATAAAATTTTTATATATTTAAAATTATTATAAATTGAGTCCAATGAATTAAATTGAACTTATACAGGTATTATGTATCTATTTTGAACTAAAATGAATTTAAATAATATAGATAATTATTTAATTAAAAATTCAGTTTTAAACTATAACTCAGTGTTTTTCACTATTCATAAAAAATTAAACATTTTTAGAAAAATACCAAAAATTCACCATATGATAATTTTTATATTCTGAATTCAATAATGAAGTCTATTTTTCCAAATTCAAAACATAGAAGTTTCATTTATTAATTTAAAATTAATTCCCGCAGTCAAAACCAAAAGGCGTATTTTTAAGAAATAATAACTATCAAAAGTTTGACACCAATTTATGTCCAATTTTAAATTTAAATTACATTCAATGACCAGTATTAGATTAAATGGTAAAAATATAATCTATTTATACTTACAAACCATTAAAATGTATAATTTAACATTATAATTTATTTTGATTAAAAAAGTTGTTTTCAGTTAAAATATAGTAATTTTCACTATTCACCCAAATATGAATGTTATCAGAAAAACACCAAAAAATTATTGAAACTAAATTCTTATGTCCCTATTCTAAAGAAGAATTTAATTTTGTAAAATTTAATATATAAAAGTTTCAAATATTAGATTTAAAAAGGGTTCACCATTAAAAGGTGGTAAAAGTATATTTTTTGAAAAATACTTCATTTATCTGAAAAAATTGAATTAGTTCTTACATTATGTCTAAGAAACTAATAATATGGATTTTAAAATTATAAGGATTATATATAGTTAAAAATTCAGTTAACACTATTCATAACCGCTTTTGAATGGCTAGTTTGGTAAGTCGTGGAGCACTTGAACATGATGTAGCATGTAGTGTAAGTTATTGAATTAATTTGAAGAAATAACGTACTATGAAATCTTGCGGTGTTACATTATTCCCTCCTTCAATAAATTACGTCCTTGTAATTTGAAATTATTTTTCAAAAATAAAAGGTTGAAAATAGAAAATATCATGGGGAAAACCCACATCGGAAATTAGGTTAATAATATATAGTCTCAATAAGAGGAAAAGGGAAATGAAAGTGTTGCCACAAAATTATGATCTCTATTAGGAGAAAATTGGTGGCAATTAGAGACATATAATTAAAGGAAAAATGTAAATATTTATTGGTAGTGATTGAGGTCATCAATCACAAACAAGTGTAAAATTTGGGGACCTAAATTCATCAATCTATGATGATTTAAAAAACTATCAGTTCAACAAAACATATGGTATTAGGATAAAACATTTTTGGTTTTATGTTCCCTTCACTAAAGTATATGAATTAATTTTTTCATATAATAAGAGAAGAAGAAAAATATATACTTGACAAGTAGAGTCCCATCCTTTAACTAATTTCTACCACAAACTCATCTTTCACTCTAAAAGATGATATAACATAAATTTAGTATTTTATTTATCCTATTCATATGGGGTTAAAAAATGAATTTAAAATTCATCTAATAGAATTTTTTCAAAAAAATACAACATTATTCAATCCAGGATATCATGTGGGCCAGTGGTAGGTGATTCACCCTTGTCGCCATTCGGTTATGGGTTCAAATCTCGCAGCCTTTCCGGACATGATGGGTTGCCACCTGACCTCCGAGTTATCCTATTTTGGAAATCCAAAAATAATCTCAAACTAGAATTATCCAAAATACTTATTTCCAAACTCACAGTCCAAAATTTACAAGGAAGGTAAACATAATGAAGATCCATTTTTCCGCGTAATAACATGTGAACACCATTATCATGTATTCTTTTAAAACACTACAACATGATGAATTACCATAAAACCTTATTGATTATATTCATGATCCCTTGATCCTTATAGAATATTGGATATACTCCTTCTATCTAAAAATGTTGTAAACTCCAACAATTATGGAATATAAAAATCATTAATCAATTTCAAGGTTGTCATGAATATAAAATATAATTTATCCAAATCAATCATTTATTATTCCAAAATCACTACCTCGGTATCAGAACCATATTATGGTTTGTCTTTCTCTAAACAGTATATTTTCCAAAAATTTAACCTACTATTGAGTCACTTTTCTTGGTTCTACAAAATATCAAGTCCTTAATGAAATAATACTGCAGTACAATCCTTATATACTCCATAATTATTATAACTAGTACATTGTTGATACATCACCCAAATGAAATAATTCTCTAATAATAACATAAGTACTCTAATCATTACTCCTTATTTATAGTAGTATCATAACTTGATTATTATCCAATAGAATCGTTTGGATCATACTCTGATGATTTGGACATTTGTTCGCGTAGTGTCCCAACTCCTTGCAGATGATGCATTGTACATTTGAAACATTTTTCTTACCCATGTAGTCACGTACATGGTTTCATTTTTCTCCACACTTATATCAAACTCCCATTACCTTCAGGAACGTTCCAGGGCCTTTCTTCCCATAGTTATCACATATGGGAAAATTATTCTTTTCCCTCTTACCTTTATCCATATTTCTCTCTTCCATCCTTTTCTTCTCTTGCTTACCTTTAAAGCCATAAGACTCTGAGAATTCTTTAATTATCTTATTAACACATGATATCATTTCTTCATATTTTGAGAATACATGGGAGACTATTTCCCTTATTAATTTTGGCTTAATACTATGAAAGGTATGATCCTTCTTATTCTTTGGATCATACGTATTGCTGGAGTTCATATTCCTTTTACTGGGAACCATTTCTATACAATAGCATAAACTATATCAGTTTATGAACTGCAATGAATAATTCCATACATGTAAAATACCTAACTTAAATTGAACGGTTTATGGATATAATCCATAATCATAAAGATGTTTTCATTGAGGAAGTATAAACCCATAAACCCTTAAAAATGATTTGTAAAGAAAATGATAATTATCCTAAGCATATCCCCTGAGAGTGACGTAACCAAGAGTGCAGCAAGACCCGTTGTCGTGCACCAGTTCCCGTTCGAGTCTATCCCAAAGTGGTGTTTTCAAGTTTTTACCCTAGGTACATCTGTGCCAGAGCCACCTCTACCTGCTCGTATCCAGACAGGGATGTATTTTCTTGGAAGACTAACAAAATATCTACATTACCAAAATTCTCGGAATTTATTCTATACTAATCCTCAAAGTCTATCTTACGGTAATGTGCTCTAATCTGAGTTTATCTAAATCTATTTTACAAGGTTATTTATAAACTTCTTCTGATACCAACTGTAACGAACCAACCCCAGTTACCTAGAGTAAGTGAATTATTTTAATACATTGGCATGATTACAAGGAATCAAGTCCCAAATGAACGATCTGTTTAGAAGTCTTGGAAAATAGATTACATACATGAATGTTAAATTACAAATTATAACAAGCAAAAAAACATAAATAATATTTTATGGATTCCATTATTCTATTCGCTTAAACTTGTATATCAATCACAATACACTTTTTGGAATCTTGTGAAAAATAAAACATAGAAAGCGGTGAGCTCAAATGCTCAGTAAGGGTAAGCAATACGGTGGAAAATTTCATAAATAAGCCTAAACATTTATGGAAATGTATAACTAAACAAAATCCTTTTAAACTTGAAATTCAAGATAATATGGAAAAAATCAAAATGAAGTAATTCCATTTACATATTCACATGGATATTCTACTAGTCGAATAATCACATTAAATATCACTAACCACTTTCATAATGGTGTAATGCATAATGCCAGACTATCATAACCACATAGTCAAGGCCTTGTGCCAAGAATACAAATAAGATTTTTTCAAGGCCTTGTTCCAAGACACTAGTTTGTCTTAGGAGACCTACCGATGCATCGAGGAGCTATAGCGGGCTCCACCCGTCACTTACTAAGTCCAATGCATTCCTCATATGAAAAGGTTTAAACAAAACATAAACATTTGTAATAAAAATGGCATAAAAAATATCGATAATTTACCCATAAACCATGAATGGTATAAAAATAGCACATCCAAAGTCAAATATATCACAAAACATTCAAAAAAATATGGAAGATTTGAATCATAATAAATCAACTTCAAACAAGTTTAAAATCCATTAAATGATTTTGACATAGATGAAGATGATTTGTAAAACTATATGAGAGAAATATCCCTTTTTCATGAAAACATTTAAAAGTCACACAATTAAGAAAGGAATACATTTAAATATATTTTTTAATCAAAGTGTTACATACCGCTTAGAAACTATTGAAAGTAATTTACATTTTAAAACATTCATGTACATTTAAATAAATACTTAAAACCATTTTGAAAACATGGACTTAATGAGAATAGTTTAGAAGAATAAATCTTAAAAACATTTAAAATGATGTTTTATTAAAAATACCCTTAATATAATCCCTTTGAAAACTATTTTATGAAACATGGAAATTGATATTAAATATTTCCTAGTAGATACTTACGTAAAAACAACCTCAGATAATAAAGCGATTGTGAAATTAACCCTTACAAATTTGGTATCTTACTAAACATACACCCCGTGAAAGAGGTATCATAAAATGAATATGTAAATACACATAAATTAAAGTGTATTACACAAATAATACAATAATGGGAATTAAAAACCCATAAAAAATGTTATAGTGGCAATATGGTACGAATCTCACGGGAATAAGGAGTGAGATGAAAACCCCTTACCTTGCACTTTGATTTAGTAGAGGGTACGTTTAACCTTCTGTATGAAGACCATAGTATGTTATTAAATTATAATATAACCATATTAATATTTATGATATCATAAATTATTAATTTATGACTTTATACTACCTATTTAACAATAATTTCCATGTTAAATTAACATTTCGGGCAATAATCGCTTTCTTTATTGTACGTGTTTTAACTTGTTACTCTTGATTGAATCACGTAGATTATGATTTAAATACTTCCAGAATATAAAACATGATTTATATATCATATATATTTAGAATATAAATATGTATAATTGACATATATATGAAATATAAAACATCATTTATGGAGACGGTAGTCCGTACGTACGCATAAACACTATTTCTGTTTTCATAACGTATTGAACAGAACTATGTGAATAAAATATATATAAGTACATATATATATATATATTCAGTAGCATTACTATGTCATATATTACAAACATATTAGTAATATATATTTTATAGTCTTCGATGAATGGTGAATGTGGAAATGAATCTAATCGCGTCGTGGAGACGGTAATCCGTACGTATGCACGAGCGACAATATCATTTCCTTAAAGGTGTGTAATTGGATGGTATATTAATTTTATAGAGACCTTATCATGTTATTTTCATTATTTATGTAACATCCCAGGTAATTAAAGAATAAATAATTTTCATATTTATTAATATTTGAGAATTAAATATGAATTTTAATTAAAAGGGGTTGCTATGTTCGATAGCGTACCCGATACGCAACGATGAGTTTCTTTGAAACTTACGTAGCACACTAGTAATATAATAATATTATTTTAAATGTTAGTTAACAAGTAGCCGTTGTACTGGAGGGAATGGATAGAAATAACTAAAATATGATTAGATATGTTCTTAAATGTTTATACATTTACCCAATAAAAGATAAAATCTTAAAATACGGAAAGAGTTCAATTTTACGGGCATATATACTCTAATTTTCACTAAAGGTTCACTTATCACCTTTTAATGGTGAACCGTCATTAAATATAGTTTTGATCACTCTTATACATTCTTTTGGACCAAATAAAACTCTTATTAAGAATCGGGACATCAAATTTTACTTTGTGTAATTTTTGGTACCTTTCTGATAAAGTTCATTTTTTTATGAATAGTGTAAAATGTTGTATTTTACATCAAAAATGCTTTTTAATCTAATTTATTTATATGATTAGATTATCTTTTGAATTGGTCTTAATGTGTAATATGAATATATTTTTACCATTTTATCCAATGGTGGTCATTGGAATCGATTTCGATTTGAAATTAGACTTAAACTGGTGTCAATCTTTTGATACTTATTGTTTTGTAAAAACACGCTATTTGCTCTGGCAGCGGGAATTAATTATTAAATTAATTAGTGTGACTTATATGATTTGAATTTTGTAAAATAGACTTCATTTTTGAATTCGGAATATCAAATATAGCTTAGGGTGAATTTTTGGTAATTTTCTGAAAAACTTCAATTTTTGATGAATAGTGAAACCACTAAGTGGTAATCAAGCAAACTGATTTTTCAGTTAAATGAAAGTTTACCACTAATGTGTATTGAATTTTGAAAATCCGACATACATGGTTGTCATTAAGAAGTAAAATGTGGTTCAATGAGATTAAAATAATTTTTTTGGTGAATAGTAACTTATTAAGTTTTTAATCGCGATTAGTGGTAATTAGTGTAGTTTAAGGAATAAATAATGATTTAATAATATAAAATGACCTAGACACATGTACCAACCTTATTGGTTGTGTCATGGCCGACCAAAACAAGCCATGGGTCAACTTGGGGACCCCATGGATCCACTTTTGTTGGGAAATGACATAAATTACTTTTTATTTAATGTTAAAGTGAAAATGACACAAACATGATATGTTTTGCAAAAACAATTTTTAAGTGGGGTTATACAAGTCCAAATTTTGATTATAAATAGTCATTGGAAAGATAAAAAGATTTCCTATATCATAGTATTTGTTTTATAATTTTTAGACATTAAATAAATTTAATTATTTATGACATACTAATGATGCAGCGATGACATCATTATTTGACGATTTAAATAAAATAGAAAGATAATGTAAAATCTATGAACTACACATGGCCAAAACCAATTGAATGAGTTGATTTCGATGCCTTATCACCTTATCCACGAATTCTATCAATGTGGGACCTTTTAAAACCGAATCACATTTTCAAATAAAGTAATGTTTCTTTACTTTCCAAAAGTACCCCTCATCTCCTCTTATAAAAGGCCCCCACCTCTACCTCATTTCACACACTCTTCAAGCCATTGTCTCGGCCAACCCCTGCCCATTTTCTCTCTCCACATCCCTCTCCTCATCCTAGAGGATTCCCTTTGGGCAGAATCCTTTCAAAGGAAGCCTTTAGGCTCAAACCAAAAGAAGTTACACTTTTTAAGGTATTTCATTCTCTCATGATCATTTGTTTTATTTTGCTTCTCCGACCCCCTAAACTCTTTTTATTTCCTTCTTTTATAACAACACCAGTATCTTAAATATACTAGGATGTTGTTATAAGATTTATTTGAGTTTCACTCTCACACAACTACATCAAATGGTTAAAGAACATACGTTTTCCGTGGATGGAGAAATTATGCCTCCCGAAACGATGATTGTTCAATACTCATTTAACACCTTCAAAGGTGGCCATTATGATGTCACTAATTTTATATATGATATGTAATATTTTTATGTTTTACTTATGCTTCTGTATTTTTCATTTTGTGACTTACCTTTATGGCTTCCATTATGGGTATACGCGATATCTTCATTTAAGGAAGTGCGGACTACCGCCCCCTCAAAGTGATGTGATTCGTTAATGCCATATGTGGGACGTGTAAAGGATGGATTTAAAGTTATTATAAATGATGATATACTGGAATTATAATATACCTATATATCATTATCATTTATTTCCATTAAAGTATGAGATAGAAATGAAAGTAGCGTTCATGCGTACGTACGGACTACCGTCTCCATGAACGGTGCATTTCATTTCTTATCCCCAAATGTAATGTACTATTAAAAGTACATGTATATAATGGATATATATAATTAATGATATATCTAAATGATGAATATAATTCTGGAATTAAAATATACATAAGTCTCATTTAGTTTTAATTCCATCAATATGACAAAGAAATGAAAGTAGCGTTCATGCGTACGTACGGCTTACCGTCTCCATGAACGGTGCATTTCATTTCTTACCTCTAAATGATTATGTAATATTTTAAATACATGTATATTATGGATATATATGATATATAAGATATCCAAATGAGGAATTTCATTCTAGATATAATGAAACATTGACCAAATTAACAACATGTTAGTATAAGAAGTCAATTTTTGACTTAAGAACCAAATACCGACAAAATGAACATTATTAACTTAAATGATTACATGATGTTCATAACATGGTATAAAAGGAATAATGAACTTGGAAAAGATTCATAATCAAGTAGAGATTAACTAAAGTTTATTATTCAGGAGTTTAAAGAACGGTCGGGTCAAGTCAGATACGAGGTATGGGAACTTTTTAACCCAATTTCCATTCTTTGGGTTAATCTCCTACTTTCAAATTATGTCATTATATTATTATGTCGTATCTTGTATTTGTACTTTATTTATGTGTACTTATAGTGAATACACATAATGTATCTATTTAATTTTAAAAATTATCTTTGTATGGGACTTCGTCTCAATCTCCTTTCATTGAGGCATATTTTATTTTATACACAACTTTCTTTTATACGGTGTATAAACCCCTTTGACTTTTACGTTTATTCAAAAGGAATCTTTTTTTTATACGAAGCGTTTACTAAACGACAAAAGGGAATGTTTTTGTCGTACGTATGCGGCGACAACGACTTCTCCGCCGTCGTGACCGTTATTTGAGTTTCAGCTTCTTCTACAAGCCATTCCTTCTTTTTTTAAAATAAAAATAAATACCATGTTTTACTTTTCTTTTATTTTGGTATTGAAAATGGTTTTCATAATATTTTTATATCAATGTGTGGTATTGATATCTTGTGATTGAATGGTGGAAATTTTATGTTTCCTTTATGCATGTTTTATGTGATATGATTATGTTATGGTTCTTGGGCATTATTATGAAGACGGGTGGTTCCGTGATAAACTAAGGGCGGGTGAGCCCGTTATAGCTCTCCAATGCATTGGGTAACGCGAAGGAGTGAAACGTTAAGGTTTCTCCGACGAGATTTTTAGGGAATATACTGTGATGGGTATTCCAAACGTAACCAAGAGGGTTACTCCCTACGTAAGAATGTTATGAATGCCTCAAGTTACCTTTATGTCTTATGATTTATATGATTTATTCATGTTTTTATGAGGTATGTTATAGTGCCTATGTTTTATGGGTAAAGTATGATTTCATTCTTATGTATATATGAACTCATGTTTCCTTTCCATGTTGTTTTTTTATAACCCATACTGAGTTTTTTATGCTCATCCCAAGTTTTTGAAATGTTTTTCACAGGTCAAGGGAAAGGTACATGATAAGATGATAGAGTCAAGGATGTGTCAAGAAATAATCCATGTTTTATTTTAAATGTGTTTCCATTGATAGGAATGAAGAATACTATCTTTATGTAACCACTTTGTTTATATGTGGAATGTAATGCAAGTCTTATGATCTAATTCTCTAAAACTCTAAACCCGAAAAGATCCTCAACGTGTAATCTTGTAATAACTCAAGATTAAGTAAGGTTTAAGGCTGGGGCCTTATAGTTGGTATCAGAGGGAGGTTTAGACAACTTTAGCAGTTAGAAAAGTGTTAAATTATAATATGATTGAAATGATATAGCATTTACGGATTACCATGTTGCTTCGCCTAAGATATTTCGGTGTTCAGAATGGTTTTCCGCAGAGGAAACAAAGCATCTATGTTGGGACGACATCAGGAGGAAGACAACCTTCCAAATCAGCAACCTGAGATGGTCGGAATCGGAACTGAACAGTTTGTTGCAGTAATGGCACAGTTGACTCAGGCTATAAATGGTGGTGGTAACCATGCACGAGATCATCCAGATCAACCGCAGAGGAACATGTCAGTGGTGGAACATTTCATGAGGCAACATCCACCATCATTCAGAGGATCATCTGACCCTGTGCAAGCTGAAGGGTGGATTAAATCACTGGAGAAGATTTTTGATGTCATGGGATGTTCAGACAATCAAAAGGTTAGTCTTGCTATTTACCGTTTGGAGGGTGAAGCAGATCAGTGGTGGTCTATGGTTAAAAATATCAGCGATGCCGATGAGATTGATGCTCTTGACTGGGGTGATTTCAAAGGTATGTTTCTTGAGAAGTATTTTCCTAAGGCTGTTCGACTTAGGATGGAAAAGCAATTCTTGGAATTGAGGCAAGAGGAAGACTCAGTGGCTGCCTATGAAGAAAGGTTCACTCGATTGGCAAGGTATGCTCCCAATTTTATCCGGGACCTTGATAGTAAAATCAATCGTTTTTACTCAGGATTAAAGCCAAAGTATCGAAGGGCATTAGCTTCTCGAGAGTTTAAAAGTTATGAAAAGCTTGTTCGATGTGCTGAGAAGGTGGAAATGGAGTTTGCCGATGACCAAGTGTTCTATAACAACCAGCAGAAGAAGAGACCGAGGTGGCAGGAGAAAGGTAAGAATTCTTCAAAGAAGTCTGATGGTAAGAGAACTAAGTTTCCAGTTTGTGATAAATGTGGCAAAAGGCATGCTGGGGAATGTCTTCTGAATTCTGGGAAGTGCTACCGATGTGGTAAGATGGGACATAAGGCTCGTGATTGCACTGAAAAGGATCAAGGTGAAGGTAAAAACAAATTTGATTTACAGTTAGTGAAATGTTTTAAGTGCAATGAGATGGGTCACTATGCAAACGAGTGTCCGACAAGGAGCTTGAGTGATGGGAAGCAGTTAGACTACAAGCAGAAAGGGGTGGTGAAATCCTTTGCAACTTCAGTAGATGTTGGGCCATCAAATGAAGTGGTATCTGCTCCAGGGAGCTCAGTATTTTTCGAAGATTGACTTGAGGTCGGGGTACCATCAGTTGAAAGTAAAAGAAGCAGACGACTGCGTTCCGTACTAGATATGGCCATTATGAATTTGTAGTTATGCCTTTTGGGTTAACTAATGCACCTGCTGTATTCATGGACCTTATGAATAAAATTTTCCATGAGTTCTTGGATAAGTTTGTGTTTGTGTTTTGAGGTTTGTGAAGAGGTTATGTGTGCCTTGTGATTCACAGTTGAAGAGAGAGTTGTTATGTGAAGCTCATAGTTCTCCGTTTTCAGTTCATCCGGGCAGTACTAAGATGTATAGAGATCTGCGGGAGTATTACTGGTGGGATGGAATGAAAAGAGATATTGCTGATTTTACTGTGAAGTGTTTGACATGTCAACAGGTTAAAGCAGAGTGGCAGTTACCAAAAGGGATGCTTCAGCCTTTACCAGTGCCAGAGTGGAAATGGGAGAATATATCCATGGACTTTGTTGTTGGATTACCAAAGACATCTCGAGGTAATAATGCAATCTGGGTTATTGTTGATCGCTTGACCAAATCTGCTCATTTCCTTGCTATACGAGATACTTTCTCTCTTGATCAACTTTCCCGTTTGTATCTTAAAGAGATAGTCAGGTTACATGGAGTTCCTCTCTCCATTGTATCAGATCGTGATCCCAGGTTTACCTCTAACTTTTGGAAAGGCCTTCAGAAGTCGTTGGGTACTGAATTAAATTTTAGTACAACTTTTCATCCTCAATCAGATGGGCAGTCAGAACGAACAATTCAGACATTGGAGGATATGCTATGAGCTTGTTCTATGGATTATCAGGGAAGTTGGGACCAACATCTTTCTTTGGTTGAGTTTTCATATAATAACAGTTTCCATTCTAGTATACAGATGACACCATTTCAGGCATTATATGGGAAGCGGTGTCGAACTCCAGCTTTCTGGGATGAAGTGGGTGAAAGGAAGTTGATGGGACCAGAATTGGTAGAAGAGATGGCAGAAAAAGTTCAGCTGATTCAGAAACACATGAGAACAGCTCAGAGCAGGCAGAAGAGTTATGCGGATAACCGGAGGAAGGATCTATCTTTCGAGGTAGGTGATCATGTTTTTCTCAAGGTTTCTCCTTGGAAAAGTTTGATGAGATTTGGTAAGAAAGGAAAGTTGAGTCCAAGGTTCATTGGACCATACGAAATTCTAGAGAGAGTTGGATCAGTTGCATACCGAGTGGCTTTACCTCAGAGTTTATCTCAGGTACACAATGTTTTTCACGTTTCGATGTTGAGAAAGTATATGCCAGATCCATCTCATGTTTTGAGTCCAGAGGTAGTTCAGCTGGAAGAGAACCTATCTTATGAGGAACAATCGGTCCAGATTCTTGACCACAGGGAGAAAGTGTTACGGAATAAGGTGATTCACCAGGTAAAGGTTTTGTGGAAAAACAACATGATTGAAGAGGCAACATGGGAATCTGAAAATGCTATGAGGGATAAATACCCCCACTTATTTTGATAAGTGAATAAAATTGCGAGGACGCAATTCCCAAAAGGGGGGAAGGATGTAACATCCCAGGTAATTAAAGAATAAATAATTTTCATATTTATTAATATTTGAGAATTAAATATGAATTTTAATTAAAAGGGGTTGCTATGTTCGATAGCGTACCCGATACGCAACGATGAGTTTCTTTGAAACTTACGTAGCACACTAGTAATATAATAATATTATTTTAAATGTTAGTTAACAAGTAGCCGTTGTACTGGCGGGAATGGATAGAAATAACTAAAATATGATTAGATATGTTCTTAAATGTTTATACATTTACCCAATAAAAGATAAAATCTTAAAATACGGAAAGAGTTCAATTTTACGGGCATATATACTCTAATTTTCACTAAAGGTTCACTTATCACCTTTTAATGGTGAACCGTCATTAAATATAGTTTTGATCACTCTTATACATTCTTTTGGACCAAATAAAACTCTTATTAAGAATCGGGACATCAAATTTTACTTTGTGTAATTTTTGGTACCTTTCTGATAAAGTTCATTTTTTTATGAATAGTGTAAAATGTTGTATTTTACATCAAAACTGCTTTTTAATCTAATTTATTTATATGATTAGATTATCTTTTGAATTGGTCTTAATGTGTAATATGAATATATTTTTACCATTTTATCCAATGGTGGTCATTGGAATCGATTTCGATTTGAAATTAGACTTAAACTGGTGTCAATCTTTTGATACTTATTGTTTTGTAAAAACGCGCTATTTGCTCTGGCAGCGGGAATTAATTATTAAATTAATTAGTGTGACTTATATGATTTGAATTTTGTAAAATAGACTTCATTTTTGAATTCGGAATATCAAATATAGCTTAGGGTGAATTTTTGGTAATTTTCTGAAAAACTTCAATTTTTGATGAATAGTGAAACCACTAAGTGGTAATCAAGCAAACTGATTTTTCAGTTAAATGAAAGTTTACCACTAATGTGTATTGAATTTTGAAAATCCGACATACATGGTTGTCATTAAGATGTAAAATGTGGTTCAATGAGATTAAAATAATTTTTTTGGTGAATAGTAACTTATTAAGTTTTTAATCGCGATTAGTGGTAATTAGTGTAGTTTAAGGAATAAATAATGCTTTAATAATATAAAATGACCTAGACACATGTACCAACCTTATTGGTTGTGTCATGGCCGACCAAAACAAGCCATGGGTCAACTTGGGGACCCCATGGATCCACTTTTGTTGGGAAATGACATAAATTACTTTTTATTTAATGTTAAAGTGAAAATGACACAAACATGATATGTTTTGCAAAAACAATTTTTAAGTGGGGTTATACAAGTCCAAATTTTGATTATAAATAGTCATTGGAAAGATAGAAAGATTTCCTATATCATAGTATTTGTTTTATAATTTTTAGACATTAAATAAATTTAATTATTTATGACATACTAATGATGAAGCGATGACATCATTATTTGACGATTTAAATAAAATAGAAAGATAATGTAAAATCTATGAACTACACATGGCCAAAACCAATTGGATGAGTTGATTTCGATGCCTTATCACCTTATCCACTAATTCTATCAATGTGGGACCTTTTAAAACCGAATCACATTTTCAAATAAAGTAATGTTTCTTTACTTTCCAAAAGTACCCCTCATCTCCTCTTATAAAAGGCCCCCACCTCTACCTCATTTCACACACTCTTCAAGCCATTGTCTCGGCCAACCCCTGCCCATTTGCTCTCTCCACATCCCTCTCCTCATCCTAGAGGATTCCCTTTGGGCAGAATCCTTTCAAAGGAAGCCTTTAGGCTCAAACCAAAAGAAGTTACACTTTTTAAGGTATTTCATTCTCTCATGATCATTTGTTTTATTTTGCTTCTCCGACCCCCTAAAATCTTTTTATTTCCTTCTTTTATAACAACACCAGTATCTTAAATATACTAGGATGTTGTTATAAGATTTATTTGAGCTGCACCCTCACACAACTACATCAAATGGTTAAAGAACATACGTTTTCCGTGGATGGAGAAATTATGCCTCCCGAAACGATGATTGTTCAATACTCATTTAACACCTTCAAAGGTGGCCATTATGATGTCACTAATTTTATATATGATATGTAATATTTTTATGTTTTACTTATGCTTCTGTATTTTTCATTTTGTGACTTACCTTTATGGCTTCCATTATGGGTATACGCGATATCTTCATTTAAGGAAGTGCGGACTACCGCCCCCTCAAAGTGATGTGATTCGTTAATGCCATATGTGGGACGTGTAAAGGATGGATTTAAAGTTATTATATATGATGATATACTGGAATTATAATATACCTATATATCATTATCATTTATTTCCATTAAAGTATGAGATAGAAATGAAAGTAGCGTTCATGCGTACGTACGGACTACCGTCTCCATGAACGGTGCATTTCATTTCTTATCCCCAAATGTAATGTACTATTAAAAGTACATGTATATAATGGATATATATAATTAATGATATATCTAAATGATGAATATAATTCTGGAATTAAAATATACATAAGTCTCATTTAGTTTTAATTCCATCAATATGACAAAGAAATGAAAGTAGCGTTCATGCGTACGTACGGCTTACCGTCTCCATGAACGGTGCATTTCATTTCTTACCTCTAAATGATTATGTAATATTTTAAATACATGTATATTATGGATATATATGATATATAAGATATCCAAATGAGGAATTTCATTCTAGATATAATGAAACATTGACCAAATTAACAACATGTTAGTATAAGAAGTCAATTTTTGACTTAAGAACCAAATACCGACAAAATGAACATTATTAACTTAAATGATTACATGATGTTCATAACATGGTATAAAAGGAATAATGAACTTGGAAAAGATTCATAATCAAGTAGAGATTAACTAAAGTTTATTATTCAGGAGTTTAAAGAACGGTCGGGTCAAGTCAGATACGAGGTATGGGAACTTTTTAACCCAATTTCCATTCTTTGGGTTAATCTCCTACTTTCAAATTATGTCATTATATTATTATGTCGTATCTTGTATTTGTACTTTATTTATGTGTACTTATAGTGAATACACATAATGTATCTATTTAATTTTAAAAATTATCTTTGTATGGGACTTCGTCTCAATCTCCTTTCATTGAGGCATATTTTATTTTATACACAACTTTCTTTTATACGGTGTATAAACCCCTTTGACTTTTACGTTTATTCAAAAGGAATCTTTTTTTTTATACGAAGCGTTTACTAAACGACAAAAGGGAATGTTTTTGTCGTACGTATGCGGCAACAACGACTTCTCCGCCGTCGTGACCGTTATTTGAGTTTCGGCTTCTTCTACAAGCCATTCCTTCTTTTTTTAAAATAAAAATAAATACCATGTTTTACTTTTCTTTTATTTTGGTATTGAAAATGGTTTTCATAATATTTTTATATCAATGTGTGGTATTGATATCTTGTGATTGAATGGTGGAAATTTTATGTTTCCTTTATGCATGTTGTATGTGATATGATTATGTTATGGTTCTTGGGCATTATTATGAAGACGGGTGGTTCCGTGATAAACTAAGGGCGGGTGAGCCCGTTATAGCTCTCCAATGCATTGGGTAACGCGAAGGAGTGAAACGTTAAGGTTTCTCCGAAGAGATTTTTAGGGAATATACTGTGATGGGTATTCCAAACGTAACCAAGAGGGTTACTCCCTACGTAAGAATGTTATGAATGCCTCAAGTTACCTTTATGTCTTATGATTTATATGATTTATTCATGTTTTTATGAGGTATGTTATAGTGCCTATGTTTTATGGGTAAAGTATGATTTCATTCTTATGTATATATGAACTCATGTTTCCTTTCCATGTTGTTTTTTTATAACCCATACTGAGTTTTTTATGCTCATCCCAAGTTTTTGAAATGTTTTTCACAGGTCAAGGGAAAGGTACATGATAAGATGATAGAGTCAAGGATGTGTCAAGAAATAATCCATGTTTTATTTTAAATGTGTTTCCATTGATAGGAATGAAGAATACTATCTTTATGTAACCACTTTGTTTATATGTGGAATGTAATGCAAGTCTTATGATCTAATTCTCTAAAACTCTAAACCCGAAAAGATCCTCAACGTGTAATCTTGTAATAACTCAAGATTAAGTAAGGTTTAAGGCTGGGGCCTTATAATTTATATATATATTAATCATCATTATATCCATCCAAATAACATAGTGTTGAATAACAAATTACACCACGACGTGGAGACGGTAAGCCGTACGTACGCAGCATGGTGACATTATCATTCATAAAATGGATAGAATAATGAATATAGTTGTGAAATATTTATAACAACATAATAGTATATAAAATATACTGGAGTTATAATTTTATAATGGAAATAACAAATAAAGAAGAAGCAGATGAAGAATGAAACATGAATGAGGGTGGTGAAATCATTACCTCTTCTTCGGGTTTTTCCTTTTGATTTGATCAAAAGGGATCTTTAGATTGGCTTTATGATCAAACTGAGGCCTATAGGTTAAATTGAGGGAAGTTGGGAGGATATTTGGGTAGGCTTTGGCTGATCCAAATGGCTTTGGATGTGTGAATTAGAGTGAAGGTAGAGTGCTCTTTTATAATAGGGGTGAGGGGATCCTTAGGAAAAACTTAAAATATTATTTTATAATAAAATAATTTTCTGTTTCTAATGGCTCCAAAATTTATTATTTAAAGGATAAGGTGGGTATGGGTCTGAAAATACTAAACCAATAGGTTTTATACATGTTTAGGTCAACATTGTAACCTTATATTTTAGATTTAACTCTTAGTTAAATAGTTTAACTTTTACCGTGTCTTCTTGTATTCTTTCTCTACGTGGTCAATAAACACACACTAAACTTCCAAGAGGACCAAAAGTGTCTCATTAATAAAATATATAATATTATTTAAGCCCTTTGGATGAACCTTACATTTTTAGGAATATTATATCATACAATAATATTATATTTGTTTTAAATATTAATTTATGTCAATTTTGACACTATTTGGTATTTTGTTTTTTTGAAAGACATCCCAAGTTGATTACATTGAAAAAGATACATTGAATCATCCCTAACATGTAATATTAACCTAGAAGATTCTTTTACTTCATAAAAACTTTGAAATCATATTTATTTTAATATTTATAATACCATTTATTTGATTCTTTCATTAATAAGGTAATTACTGCATCATCATTGTATCATTAATAAATTTAATTATTTAATCTCTAAAAAATATAAATAAAATACAATTATATATGAAATCATTTTATCTTTATAATTAATATTTATAGTCTAATTTATCTTATGTGTATCCCTATATTAAAAATGTTGTAGTTATTAAACTTTGGATTTAACACTTTTAACTCTTCTTGTAATTAAATAATAATAAATGTCCTAATCTAATTCAAGGGGACCAAAGAGGTTAATATTTTATTCTAAGGTTTTTTTTGGTCGAATTAAACATAACCAATATAATTAATACATGTGTTAGGGTAATAATAACATCATTTTTACCATTAATTACCCTATTTACTTTGAACCGTGGTAAATAAAAGTAAAAAGTTACTATTCACCAAAAAATATTTTCATCTTATTGAACTAAATTTTACTTCTTGAAATTAACTGTGTCTCTTGGATTTTCCAAATTCCACTCACAGAAGCGGTAAAATTATGTTTTATGTGAATTTGAAAATTCTCCTAGTAGATGGGTAAAAGACGGGGAAAAGTTCAATAAAATTTTTATATATTTAAAATTATGATATAATGACTCCAATGAATTACATTGAAATTATATAGGTATTATGTATCTATTTTGAACTAGAAATTTTTTAAATAAAATAGATTACTATTTAAATAAAAATTCAGTTTTAAACTATAACTCACTGTTTTTCACTATTCATCAAAAATTAAAAGTTTTCAGAAAAATAACAAAAATTTACCCTAAGATAATTTTGATATTCCAAATTCAATAATGAAGTCTATTTTACCAAATTAAAAACATATAAGTTGAATTTATTAATTTAAATTTAGTTCCTGTTGTCAAAACCAAAAGGCGTATTTTGAAGAAATAATAACGACCAAAAGTTTGACACTTGTTTATGTCCAATTTCAAATTGAAATTACTTAAAATGACCATAATTGGATTAAATGGTAAAAATATAATATATTTATACTTACAAACCATTAAAATGTATAATTTAACACTATAAATTATTTTGATTAAAAAAGTTGTTTTCAGTTTAAATATAGTATTTTTCATTATTCACCCAAATTTGAAAGTTATCATTAAAACACCAAATATTTATTGAAACTAAATTATTATATCCCAATTCTAAAGAAGATGTTTATTTTTTAAAATTTAATATATAAAAGTTTCAAATATTGGATTTAAAAATGGTTCACCATTAAAAGGCGGTAATAGTATTTTTTTGAAAAATACTTCTTTTATCTAAAAAAATGAATTAGTTCTTACATTATGTCTAAGAAACTCATAACATGGATTCTAAAATTATAAGGATTATATATAGTTCAAAATTCATTTAATACAATTAATAACCACTTTTGAACAGCTAGTTTGGTAATTCATGGTGCGCTTGAACTCGATGTTGCGTGTAGTGTAAGTTATTGAATTACTTTGAATAAATAACATACTATCAAATCATGGGGTGTTACATTCATTAATTACATTTAATATTTCCATCATTCTAAATTGAAATAATTCTATCATATTTCCCATTCCTTTAGGAATTCTATGATAATAAAATATACAATGTAGATAAGTGAATGTCATTTTATATTGATCTACTTATGTAATAATTTTAGGATTTTCCACTGATTATCCATCCAGAAATCAATAGAATATATTTATTTATAACATTCATGAATTTGATCAATAGAGGGTAATGGGAAGTTATACTTTTTGGTTTCATAATTCAATTTATATTAGTAGATGGACACCCTCCATCCAAACACTTTTCTAAGGGCTATCAATTACCTTTTCCATTTTCAGGAATATTGTTCTATTCCCTTTAAGGCACCACATGAAAAAGGATGACCCACTAACTATAAGATATAATAAATATTGATCCATCATTGAGAATCTTTATTACCCATTTCTTGATGAATTCCGTAATAAGTGGTGATTTTAATTTTTAGAGATACATAAACAATTTAAAATTATTTTCCATATATATTATATGAGTACATATAGTGGGGATTATAGATTCAAAATCAAGTATGGTATAACCCATAAATGATTTTCATTATCAAAATACATTGAGATATTTATATTATAATTCACTAGATAAATCATTTCTGATGATGATTGGTAATGTTTTTTGAATCTCCCAAGTATTTATATGATAATTGAGGTGTTTTAGGTATCTCAAATGATGGATCTAATAATATTAAAGCATGTTTATCTAATGAATCTACTACATTTTATATAAATTATAAACATTATATTGTTAATTTAAACACCTCATTTTCATTTATATAATGCCAATAAACCGGGGTTTATATTTCTAACATATCACATTCTTCAACAATATTCAAAAAGGATGCCATCCATTGAATTTTTTTCTATATATATTGGTATATTAAATGTATAGTTTCCTTTCATGACATTAAAAAATATACCCCAACATAAATATTCTGAAAATATATTTTTGTATCTAAGAAGGGTCTCCCATAAATGATTAATATATCCTCATATCCTTCCATATTAAGAAGTTTGAAGTCAATTATATTTTTTTCATCATTCATAATTATATCGTCTAAAAGACCACATGGATTATTACCTTATTAGTCTAACATTTACATGGTTAACCTAGTGAAATGTAATTATATAATCCCTATTTATTTATGAAATATGGATGGAAGGAGGCTAACACTAGCTCTATGGTCACATAACACAATTTAAAATTAATATCCTAATATATTTTATAGTACTATGAAACTATTTGGGTATCATATTTTAATATATATAGATCAAAATTTGACTATGAAAATTTTTTCATACAGTAAAGTATCAGGGAATTAAAAAAATGGATTCTATAAAGGTAATTTTATTAGGAATATTATTGAACATCCATATAAATTTTTAAAACTAATAATAAAAATTTCTTTACTTAATTTTTTTATAATGGTTAAAGTGGTGTGTGAGAATTCACAATGTCAATAATTTATTCATTTTAAATTTCTCTTCTCCCTTTTTTATATTCATAATTGTCATCATGGCCATTATTTTCCTATTATTGAGATCAAATATCCTTATTTGTTGAATGATATTCCTCTACAATAAAACTTGGTGCCACTTCTATTAGTTGAGAAATATATACTTATGAAACTATAAATTCTGTCCCATAGCATGATGTGATATAATTTTCCCTTTATATTAGTTTGAACATTGTTTTACCTCTATATGGTTCTTTATCAGCAATCTTGAATTTGTGAATATATATGACCCAATTTATTTTCTATGTCATACATGAAATCATCAATTTATTCTCTTGGGTATTAATTTTTTTGAATGTTTGACCTGAATTATGAAAGAACATATTCTAAATTAGGATGACTTTATATTGATGTGGGGATTAGTATGTGGTTTACTTCTTTTCATTCTATTATTTCTTATGATATGAAGGTAGTGGATATTTCTATTGATATCACTTACATTGATATTAAAATATTGTAATAATGGTTTATTTAGTAGGGAATCAAAGAGGATCCATGTTATTATTGATCTTTTTTATTATCCAATGGTTACTTCCAACTAATATTTCCATTATTTTACCTTCTTTAATAATTTCCATTTTGTAAACTGAAAAAATTATCATTGAAAATGTTATTCACTATTGTCTTATATGGATGAATGGATTAATCAGGAGGACCGCCATGTACTCTTGATTTCATTATTTTAAAGAAATATAACCAGTGGAAAGTATGTTACAATTTTATTAAATAAATTTTTATATAACTTATTGATATGTATAAATTATTTCATTTACAATATATATTTTTTTAGATGAATTTGTTTCCAGTTTAGTATCATTTAATAAATCTTATAAGATGTTCAGCATCTTGGTTCTTTGAAGAGGATAGTTCCATAAAATGTCACTGAATCATTCATATGTATTTCATCATGATTAATATTTATTTTTATAGAAGGGATTATGACATCTCTTATTCTTTAGTAATTATTTTATCATAAAATAATGGTCAAGAAATATTCTTCTCAGTATATCCCAGGCTAATTTTTTTTTACGTGGATATGATTTTCAAATAGATATTTGTTTTTCATTTTAATTTTAATGGGAAGAGTCTAACGATCAACACGTAATAAGTCACTTTATTGTATTTTTTTTTCCATTTAAAATATTATTACAACAATTTGATCACTGATGGATTTAATTCAGGGTGTGGGACATAAAACATTTTTATTATGATAACTAAGATGAATATGAATGTGTTGGGCCTTAGTTATTATTTTATTATAATAATTAGTCACGATTAATTTAAATTAAAGTAGTTTTTACTCTCCTCCCATGGATTCATCTTCTTATCAAATGTTCTACCAATTAGGGAATTTAATTTTCATTGATTTACTTATTATAGGGAAGTTGAGTTAAATTTTTGAATTGAGAGAAATTTGGATTTTCACTATCAAGATAAACTTTTTTGAAAATAAATGTTTATTAAAGACTTAATAATTTTATATTGGTGGATTATCCTAATTAACAGTGATAAAATTATGGTTCAAATTATCATGTTTTAAAATAGTTGAAGTATTTTATAAATATTACCTATTATAATAATGGAATGAATGATTAATTCCCAAGGAATATAGAGCCTATATCCTAAAAATAAATCTATTTTATCAATGTTTTGGTAGTTCATCTATATGGTGTTTGATTATTTTATTATTTTAGCTAGATATTATCTAATAATAAAAATTAAATTAACTAATGAAATTTTAAAATGATAATTTTAAAATGTTGAATAAATTAAGTCAACAAGTTGTTTATTGCTTTCTAATTTTAAAAGGGAAACTATTATGTATATCATAATTTTTTTGATTAAATAATAATTTTTATCAACTACCTTCAATTAAAAATTTATAATATTCTTTTAATAGATTTTTTTACCTTCTAATTTATTTAATGTATCATTGTATAGTTTTATAAATAAATTTAGATATTAATTTAATTATTGAACTCAATTAGTGAAATGATGTGGCCAATTTATAACAAATACAAGAAATTTATTTCTGCTACAATCAGTTTTAAAACATATAATATCAAATATCAACCAAATATAAATGTAATTAAATTTCCCAAATTTAATATTTTGAAAATAATTTCAGGAAAATATAATATAGAAAAAATATTCTAATTTAAGATAATTTCATTGATAAATATTTTGATAGTTATATAAATTATAGTGAAATGATAAAAAAAATTCATTTGTTTAATTAACTTTATAATACAATATAATTTTTTCATAGAATCATGATAAAAATGTTCATATGATAACATATATAGTATCCCATTAATATGTAATATCCTCAAAAAAAATAATTTCATGTTAGTATTCACATTTATCATGGGATTAAACATGTTTCTATTATATCATTTAAATGAATAGGTGAACCACCATATACGTTATCAACATGTGTGAACTACAAAAAACTGTGAATGAAATAGGAACCATCATGAAAATAATTACCCTAACACATGTAATGTAATTGAACATCCACTAATCATGAACCCAAAATCAATGAAGAATAGATTAAAGGATTGATGTTGATTATATTCATTATCACCTTGAACAAAAATACCAAAATTTCAACACCCACCCCTCAGGATATATTGATAATTTAAATAGCATGTGCACTAACTTCTATGTTTCGTATTTTAAAAAAGTGGCGTCACAAGGGTATAAGTTCACTAATTCATGAAATTTAGGTGTATATGACATAGCTCTATTTATAGGTAGTTGATTTTTTCTTCTATAAAATGATGAAAACTAGAGAAGACTGACTTTAGTCATATTAAAATAGAACATAGGAAAGGATATGAGTTAGATACTCAAATATTTTTGGCTATTCTGTATGAGTACTAGGATAGATATGAGGAATTGGTGAGGCTTTTACACATGGTTGGAGTTGAATATAACGATAGTTCATAGAAACCTGGTTTTCTATATATGGAAGAGACTAGTGTTAGTTCAATTATATTTATATTATGGCATAGAATAATAGTTGGAAATGGGAGAATTATTTTTCTTAGGGTGAAGGATATGTGGTGATCACTCATTGAAGAAGTAGGAGGTTGCAACTAAGAGGTTGTGTGGTATATTTTTGGATAATATATATTCAAGTATTTGAATGCATATCCATGATCAATGTTGATATGTGTGATGAATTAAAATTCCATAGTTGGATTAGGTGTAATTAATTGATCATATTTGTTGATTGTATAAGTTAATATGGAGAACTAAATTACAGTATCTTTTATAGTGTTGGTGACTATGGTTGGTTGGTTGAATTTTGTGGTTGGATTCATTAAAAAAATAATTAATCATAATATATTAGGATATTCATGGTGACATTGAAAAAGTGGTGCTCAATTTCTAGTTAATAAACAAAACCCAATACCTTGGCATCTCAATATTTGTCAAATATATAGAGTTAAAATAATGATTTATGAAGAAAAAAATTTTGGTACTAGATTTCATCCGTTATAGTCTGAATTTAATGGTAGAATGAGTATTAGAATTAGTCCTATGTAATTTAGGACATCCAGTATTTATTTTAGATGTTATAAAATTATAAAGAAAATTTTATGAGTGCTATATTAAAAGTGTATGTTGGAAGATCATAAGAGTAGTTCCAACGGATTCAAAAAGAAGATCAAAATATTATTATAATATTTCATACAAGTAATCCATAACTATATAAATTCAAGATATGAATTAAAAATAGTACATCATGACTATGAATGGGTATTATATAAATTTTGAAGAGTACTATTTGACTTTAAAAATAAATTCTATACTTTGGGATGGTAACTAGATTGTTTTGAAGCGTATTCTACTAGTTTGGAAATGTAATTTCAGAATCCATAATGGAACTCAAGACTTCATAAGGGTAATTATGTTTTTGAAATTCAAAAATCCCAATGTATATAAAGGGAATATTTTATAGTTCAAATTTGACTTCATAACGTTCAACCCATTATAAAATTTACTATAAAAGAGGTAACACATGAATAGTTCATAGGATTTTTTCACATAGATATGGATATTAATGTTATGTATTCAATTTTTTGTTAAATAAGTATATTTTTTTATGATTAAAAATACTTCTTTCTAGAAAGATAAAAAAATAATAATTATTAACCACAAAGTGGAATAGGATGAGGGAACTACTATTCTACCACAAGGAGGTGTCCATCAAAAATGCTATATGGAATATGGTATGAATTATTAGTAAACAAATTAATTAATAACTTAGTTGAAATACATAAGAAAGATGTTTCTATTTTAGATGGATAAAGACAATGAGATTTTTGGAATATTTTGTGGTTAGTGGTGAATTAAATAAAAGTATTTCCCATAGATTCTATATTTGACATATTAAAATATTTCATACAGAAGAATATCAAGCTAGATAAAATATGATTTATTTAGAAATAAATAGTAAGATATCAATAACATGATTCTAGGAGGAATATATATTCAAATTTATTGAATGAAAAACCACAAATGAAATTTATGGTGATTATAAAATAAGAAGAGAAGAAAAGAAAGATTGATCATTGATAGCTATTATTATAAGAATATATTTACATCCAAGAGAAGAAAGTGAAGGATATTAATAACAAATATATTTTGATAGAAGAGGAATAAGAAAAAAAATCATGATGCGATAGAATTAAATTCACCATTTCTTGTTCTATTATAGAATATTTTCTATGAAAGAAGTGATCCACTTATAAATATAGTATCTGAAAAGGATGATTTAAATAGTATAATTACAAGGTTGATTTATCCTCGCCTAGAGAATGAAGTAATATATTGGTGATTCAATAAATAAAATGAATCAAACCTAACATTATGGTTCTAATACCATATTTAATGATTTATAAGGATAATGGTAGAATTAGAGTTTAATATTTCATTTTACCAGAATAGAAATTGCGTAATGATTTTATTTAATTATTGATCAAATGGAGACACATGTGTCTATAAATTATAATAAAATTTTATTAATCCATTCAGGGATAAAAATTGTATCTTCCTTGATTAATGTGATATTGAGAAGATAAGGTAGTGTACCTTGGACAATGAGTGACCAAATACTAAACACTTTAATGAAGTGATCCTTAGTGTGGAGCAGAAAAAAATGTATCCACCAAAAAAGTGAAGTATTTTATTTTAAGACATTGACACATTTTCTATGAGGTATCCTTAGATATATACAATTTTTGGGATCTAGGTAAAAATCCATGTTTCCATTCATGCTTTATTTTCATGAATATTCACATATCATTAAGTGAGATAGTGAGACAGAGGAATATAGAAAAAAATTGAACATTGTTCTACTAACATAGTGAAAAAATATAAAATTAAATAATTAGGAATGAAGATAAAAGTATTGATTTAGAAAAAACATGACTCAACCCACCAACCAATTGAGTGTTTCAAGTCCCAAAAATTCATATAAATGCTAAAGGTATATTTTTTTTTAACATAATATAATGATTATTTAGATTTTTTATACTAATGGACAATATGATGAAGTCACTAGTTATCAATTGAACTAATTTTGATGGACATAAAAATACAGATTTTTATATTTTTATAGGAGTGTATTGAAGATATTATAGAGTATGTACTAAGATATGTTGAAACTAGAAAGCATAGTGAATAGGATCATGATGTGAAGACACATGTAGTTATCAACAGAGGAATATAAATTTATATATATCAAAAAACAACTCACAATTATAGTTCTATTGATATTTTTACATTTATAGAGATGGAATACAAAAAACAAGTGGGAATAAAAATGACCAGAGAGGATTCCAAGATATAATATTTAAAATATTGTTATAATGAGAAGATTATGATCATTCTATATTAAAACTCCATATATATAAAGGAAAAAAGTGAAAAGATTATGATGATGAATATCGAGAGTAAAAATAGTTATTTATAGTGAAATAATACTAATTATATTTCTATATTTGTTTATAAAAAATGTTTTAGAAGATACTTTCCAGTCATAATGTATAGATTCATCCTTAGAGGTTTATATATGTTTAGATTATAATTGCCTCATGTTTATATTATGATGGATACTCATCTTGTAACCATGAAGGCATATGATACTTACAAGTATCAATTTATCAATGGGAAGTTTTTATCAAATAAACTAATTTTTCAAAAATATTTTTTAATGGATAAAAATATGTTGATGAGATTGGAGGTGGTGTAAAATTGTGACATAACTAATTTGGGTGAAAAATAAAAGAATGAAAAAATCTACATGAAGAAAATTCACATGAAATTAGAATGAAAATGGATAGAGAATGATATAAAGGATATAATAATAATATTAATAAATACTAAAATTGAAGAAAGTAGATGGGATGTAACTAAATTTCTCCAAATAGCAATGACTTTGCTACCTGGCTAAGGAACAAAGAATAAAAGGTAATGGAACATGATAAATTGATCAATTTCTTAAAGAAAAATGAAAATATGATGAAATCACCCATTAAAGTATCGATAAGTTTTAAAAAAAAATCTAAAATAGAAAAATAATGAATTTTAAATTTAAATAATGAACTCAAAAATTAGAATAAAAAAATAAGGTTACCATGATGTTCTAATTTTATGGATTATTTAGACACACCAATAGTATGTGTCTAGAATCCCAAGGACTCAATGTAAGATGGACAAAAGTTATTCAAACATCTCAATCAAAATGAGATCACAAGTGGTATGATTTATAGGGGAGATAGTTTATACATTTTATCCCAGATGAAACAAAAAATCATCATAGAAAAATAGATGGGAAAAAATTTATAAGGATATATGTTATCCTAGTAAAAAACAAAGGGTGTACATTGAATGTATTTTCATTAAAGATGAAAAAATTTACTTTTATGGTGGAATTTATGCATAATAACAATAGGTAAAATAATAAACCCTAATTTTTTTCTCACAAAACCCTCATGAAGGGAAATAAATATAACCTAGAAGAAAAAGAGGGATGCTATTTTAGTTGTGAAGATGAAGTAAATTTTCAAAAAAAAAGGCTTGCTAAAAAACTGTTTTTTGAAGTAACTCTCATAGAAATTGAAGAGGAAACTCACCAATAATTCCTTAGTGGTTTCAAAAAACATTCTGTATGGAATTAATTAATGGTCAGTGTAAGATAGCATCAATAGAAGAAGAATCATGAAAACTAATTATGAAATAACATTGAATTAAAAAAGAAAACTTTTATAAGATTCTTTAATCCAACAACCTTGATTAAACTAATTATAAAAAATATAAATAACTCATAAGACAATATTTATAGTTAATTTCTCATATATGGTGTGATATAATGTTTTACCACTATAGAGTCCCAGATGAAATTGGGATTTAAATGGTTTTTCCTTAATGACCAACCACAATCGTCAACTTGATGATTATGGAGGCACCCCTCGAATAATGCATTTAATAATTCTGACTATTATAATATGTGGCTCAAAATTAAGGGGAAGATTTGTACATTGGGGTATTATGTGAAAAAGGTGGGTAAATATGAAATTTTTAACAAATAACATTTTACTAAGGTAAAGGTACAACCGTTTAAATATATAAAGATAATATAAAAACAAAGTCATAAGTATTACAAGTTTCCATGGATTTTGAACCTGATTAAATGCATTAAGACCTACCCTTTCTAAAAAATGATGAGAATAAATCAAGAATATTTTCAAAACTAAATCAATATGTTCTATACTATAAAGTGGTTTATTTTATAATCAAAATTTGTATAGAGATGATCCAGAATCAATAGATAAAAGGTTTTCAAGAGTACTTAAAATAACTAATGGTATCATGCAATTACTTGAATATAATAAGTTATATCATGAAATGAATTTAGAGGAATCATAAAGCTATAAGTTGTAAGAAAATTTTATAGATTAAGGAAATAGCATTAATTAATTTTAGGGTTATTTATTTTTATAATAACTAGTAGTATAATATATTTAATTTTAAAGGATACTAAAAATGATGAGAATGAATTATTATAAAAAATATTTATCAAAAAATTGAAGAATGATTAAATAAATGATATTGAAATTATGGGGTAGTTAATGATTTACCTTAGAAGGATGAACACCCTCATCTGAAAGTGTACATATATATAAAAAATGAAAAACTGTAATGTCAACTGGTATCACATGTTTATTAATAACAAGGGATACTAATTCATTAAACAAGTAGTAAGAGTCACACACTACTTTCATTATTGTTTATAGAATAATGATTTTGTGTAAGTTTTTTTTAAGATCACAAGAAGTTTTAATGAAATTCGATGGATAATAGAGCTTGTGTTTTTTAATAAAACATTAATTCATATTGAGAATATGATATTTTCCACTTAAAATCTTATTTCCCAAACTCTGAACCATCTTATATGGGCTGTAGTATTTCATGATGAGAAAAATTCTATATGGTATGATTCACTCAATAGTATCTCTAAGTAAATTATATATGTAATAGAGAATGTAACTCAAAGAATAAAATGAGTAAATATAGAGTTAATCATTCCTAATATAATGTAAAAAATATAAAATTAATTATAGTAAATAATATTAATATTGGATATTATGATTTTAAATTCAAAGTGTGTAGAAGTTTAAGAGTTTTTTCCATCTAGAGTTATTAATATGTCTGAGGAGATGTTTAAGAATCTATCAAAAAATGGTCAAATAAGAACCTCATTTTAAGAAATGGTAAATAGAACCAACTGATAAAAAGTTAAATATTTTTTGTAAGATCCATTATAAAATATAAAATAATTTAGAATATAATTGTAGTGTTATAACCAATATGGAATTTATAAAGAGATTGATATATATTCTATGGATGGAAATCAAATAGTTCACAGATCTAAGGGGTTTTCGACTATTGAAATTTTCTATTAATGGACTCATAAGAAAACATGATAAAAGAGGATAAAAATGATTAAATAATTCACATGTAACTCAGAGTTCTAGGGGGGATAATTTAAAGCCTCGTGTAGAAGAGAATAATTCTTTCTCTCCCTATTAATTATGGGGGGAAATGAAGAGATTCACTTAAAATCCAGTCTTCTATTTCATGGTATTTTGATCTGTAAGGAGAAGTAGTATTTTATATAAAAATACAAAAGTAATACAATGGAACAAAATGTTGAAACCAATATATTTTATAATAAATTTACTAATAATATATGTGCATGAGGTGGAATTCCTACCAATGATCTATGAGGATATATGAGATGAATGAATTCTTTTTATATAGAGTTAATGTTTATAATTTATTGGATTTGTTTTTTTGGGTCTCTCATTTAGGTGATGTCCTCTCCCACTCAATTTATACCACATTAGAATTATTTATTTTATTTAATTGGTTATTATTTATCTTATCTTACAAAATGTTTAGTGTTCTAATCCTAAGTATAATGTTTTTATTTTTTAGGTTGGTTTGCGAGGTGTTGGCTGAGGCGTTAGTGGTGTCCCTAAAGGCATGACTTGCGGCTGTTCAAGGTAGAAATTATTGAAGGATTTGGTCATAGAGAATATATATATATAAAAACATATATATATGAAGGCTCTAAGATTTTTTAACACTTCCCTGCCATCATATACCATCACTCCTCCCTAATTTGGTTTGGTGTGGTGGTTATCAAGGATGATTTTGGAGGTGTTGTTTGAGTGTTCAATGATGTTCTAGGAGGCGATTCTTATGTTTGGATAAGTGTTGTGATAGAGTATGGTGTGAGAGTTAATGAGTATTTAGAAGGAGATTATTTATAGTATAGAATTCACAGACAGGGGACTTGGTTTACTTCAAATTGAGCAAAGGTGATGGTATCATATGGTGGTGGTTATGATGGATTTAATTGATGATCCTAAAGAGGGTTTGGTTCATATTTGAGGATTCCAATCCAAATATAATCCTACTTTATAATCTTTGACACCTCTCCATGTGTGGCCTAGGTGGTTTCATTCAATTAAGTTTTTGGAAGTGTTTTTCAAGTGGTCATTAGTCCAAGAGGCACATCCTTCTTTGATTTTATTCCTTCTTTTAGGTTCACACTAGAGTTGATCTTATTTATGGTCATTGGAATTGTCAATGAATGGTGTTTTATGGTTATAATGGGTGGTCATGAAGTGATACTTTCTTCATTATTTTATCTCATTATGGGTCTGACTTGTTTGTTATAGAGAAGTGGTGAATTGGATTATAATGTCATAAGATGACTACGATGATGAAACGATGACTGCGATATTGAAGGGGTATTATGTTATTTTTTTTGACTTTTGACAGTTTTCCATTTATGATAGTGACAAATGAATATGAAGGGTGACAAAAACAACAAAAAATTGGTTATCTTTTGACATTTACGGAAGGAGATCTCACTTTGGGAAATTCATGGACTTAAGGATTGAGATGTATTCAGATTCAGTGTCCTTGAATATGTTTTTCCTTGAATTTTTAATTTAGAATGATTTTATTCCTACATGACCATTTTTTATGTTTTGGTTTCTGATCAATCGTAAAGAAGATATTTTAAAAAATAAAATTAGAGATTTTAGGCCATGCATAACATAAGAGGATGTTCATAGAAGCATTCCATAAGTGGTAAAATATTACTATTATGGAAACATAAATAAATTCCATGATATCCAAATATATTTCAATGACATGGATTTGAAAAGTTTATTATTGGATAATTAAATGAGATAAACAATATTAAATATATTTATATTTAATTATAAAGTATAATAAAGTGTTTGAATAATTCTAGAGGAACTATAAACATTATATCTTTTGTTTTGAAGTAACATAATTATGAGGATAATTTCCTAATCACTACATCAAAAATATATGTTTGAAAATTGGAAGATTTGATTAGAAAAAAAAATTAAATGTTTAGAAGGGTATTATTTGAGTTTGGAAGAGTAATACATAACTTATTATAGGTAATATAATAAATTGAATGTGTAATTCTTGCCTTTTAAAGGTTATTTAATTACTCTAAAGGAGAACACTGTGATTTCAAATGATATTTTAGACTTCAAAAAATTATAGAGATTGGAATTGTAATTCTCTTTGTGAAATTTTCAAATAAGAATATATCCCAATAGTGCATTATAAGTTTCAATGGTTACTTTTTAAGGTTCATCCCTTTATAGAATTTGGTTGACATGAGGCAACATAAGGTTGATTTCAAAATATTTGATATCTTAAATCAAAATATTCTTTTTTTATAATTTCTATTTTAAAAAATGATAATGTTTATTATCATGATTCATGGTACTTTTTTTCGATTATGGTAAATAGGAAAAATGTAATATGCACTAGAAAACTGAATATTGAAATGAACTGTAGTTTTTCCACAAAAAGTGTTCCATGACATAGTGATACATTAAATATAGTGTGAATTATTAATTATAAAAAATGACTAAAAACATTAGGATTTTTTTAAAAAAGTATATTTTTGTTGAATTATGAATACCATGTGATTTAAGGATCAATAATGGGTTTGTGGAGAATTAAATAAGTTTGTTTCTTGTAGTTTATATATTTTTAATATATAATTTTTTCAAATATAAATATATAATTCAAGATAGATTGATATTTGTGGATACTTAGATAAATATATATCATTGTTAAGAGAATATGATGATTCCATATTAAAAATTTGGGAAAGTAATGTCACGCTTCAATATATTGGTATTCATATAAAAATAAGTAAAATATAGAACTATGATTTATTTTATTCTCTAGATATTTTTAAATAAAAAAGGTGAGAAATGATGTATACTATCATATATAGTTTTCTCTAAGAGGAATATGATGGGGGATTCTATGTGGTAGATAATTTCATTGATTATATCTAATATCATTATAGGAAAATACTATATAAAAGGATTTCTCCACATCCACATTTGGTAATTAAAGAAGAGGGGGCCAAAAAATTAATTTTAGTGAAGAGTTATCATCATTAATAGAAATAATAATTATTATTGTTTTATGAGAAATATAATTTCACAATTCTCACTGAGTTTAGTATCTAATATATTATAAAGAAGTAAAATATCATTAATCAAGGAGCTCAATAGAATATCTACCTGATAATAAAGATGCAAAACATTATTCTTTAATTTATTTTTGTAGAGGGACTCACACATCCATAAACTATTAGGTATCATTATTAAATATTGTTAAAAGGGAATACATGATATTCATGGTGTAGTGATTGATGGAGAATAAAGGGAAGTGTGCATTTGGTAAATAGTTACTTAACCCTAAATATTCTAAGGTACCAAACCTTGGAATGGAGAAACCATGACCAAATATATATCTAATATATTAGTCCAGTAAGAGATTTTGGAATATTTACACATAAAAAATGTATGACCCTTAGACATTTCCCTTTTTATATCACCTATTGAAAACCCCTATGTGCTTGAATTATTTATTTTCTATCATATTCTCTTATCGTTAAGTATGTTTTTGGAAAATAATAATTAAGGAATGTGTTGAACACCATTATTATTAAATAAGTTATAGGACCCAAAAGATTGATTATTGAGTAACAAGGGAAACAATTTAAATGGTAAATAGACGGATTCACCCCCACCCCCTAAGTGTGTCTTGAGTGTAAAAAAATGAACTTCATATAGGGGTGTTCATGAACAATGTTGTGTGTAGAGAGGATGGTCTGTGATAGTCTAGATCAAATGATGTGGAATAGATGGGAAGTTAATAACATCTAGGTACCATGTTCTCTCAGTTGTGATGGATATAATTGAATTATAAGAAAGCCCCCTGAATCATACTGAAGCTACATGAAAATTCTGAATATCAAAATTTTAAAACAAACTTAATTAGATAATAAAAATAATAAAATTAAAATTATTAATAATCATAATGATAATATTGATGATAATTTGATATTAATAACAATAAATTATTATTATAGAGAATATAATATTATTACAATTGATTACATATGATAGGGCCAATGCCAAAATTTAATATAGGAAATCCAAATTTTTTGAAATTATACTTGAATAAATAATAATATAATAATAATCCTATGAAAACTAAATATTAAAAAAATTCACAGTAATGATAATAATATTTATAAATGGATAAAAAAATATATTTTTATTATTATTATATGAAAATAATACCAATATATTATATACTAAAAAAGGGGAAACTAAAATTAGTACATATCTGACAAGTGTTTTTTGAAAATAAATTAAATACAAAATTACAAAAATATAACATAAAACACTAAAAATGGTTAAGAAGTTTAGTTAACATTGAGCTAAAAATTTATAAAAATGTCATGTATTTCCTTGTGCATCTTGTATCCCCTTCGTGTGATGTTTTGAGAAGATTGAGGTAGTATGTTTTACTATAATTTCATTAGACCTTTTGAGGTGTTGGAACACATTAGTGAGGTGGTGTATCATTTAGAACAACCTTCATAGTTGGACTCAATCCATGATGTTTACAATTTCTCAGATCTTGGCTAGATTCTCCCTAGTGACCCTTATATCATTTATTTGGGATATTTCAGATGGTGGAGATGATGTAGTATTCATGGAGATATCTTTTAAGATTGAAGATCATATGGATAAGTTGTTTCATAGTGGTATCATTCATGTTATTCATGTATTATAGAGGCATGATGGATCATGTGATTGTATGGGGTAGCATTAGTCACACATGATTAACTAATATCCTACATTTTATAATCATTAATTCTTAATAAGATATTGATACTTTTTGAAATAAATTTGTTTCTTCCTTGGTGTTATTTTTTTTCATTGTGAGATAATTTATATTTGATAGGTCTCTCATAATGTGATTGGATTTAATATTTTTATGTCTCCTTTATAGGATAGGATTTGATTATCATGTTTTACAATCATTTATGAGGTTTTTAAGATGGAGTCCTATTTATACTTTATTCCTCTAAATTACGGTTTAAGGGAGTTAGAGGTGTTAGAGTGTATTATAGAATAATTTTGGGGAATAAATGTTAAGGATTGGTACATTATGTGCTAAAAACCCATTCTTAGAAGGGTTATGTCATAGTGTATATAATGGTCTCATTAGTGGAGAGGGAGGTTGGAAGTTTTGTCATGTTTTTGGGATGTACATGATTGTGATTATTTTAATATAGATTATGTCTAGATGACCATATATTCAACGGAGGTGTTTATTTCATAAGTCCATTCTCTAAATGTTCTTTTTGGAATCTATATAAAATAAAATTGATAGATGAAACACTAATTTTAGATGTTTTAGTTATGTACATTCAATTATAAGAGCATTCCATGACACCGTGGATTCATGATGATTTGTAGAAAATGGATAGAGTAGTAGAATTTATACTATGGTGATTCATGGCTTGATTCAAGGTTTAGAGTTTAAATGATTGTTACTAAAGACACTATATTTTAATGATTTTAATTTACATATATTAATTTAAATTTTAAAAAAATTTAAGGCATTACATCAATTTTAATTGGATCAATCCTAATATTATATTTTAAAAGGATTATTTTTTCCACAAAGGGATCCTCAAAAAATTGTTACAATCTCACCCATATTTTTATTATAAATCCATGTAAATTTCGTCTCTTTATCAGATCTTTCTTTTCTCTCTAAAACCTTTTATGTATTTGAGGTCCTTATTAGTGTTTCCTAGTCATTATATTTTCAATACACAACTCTTTATTTTTGTTATTGATTCCTTTTTATCCAAGGTTCATTCCTTATATCTTTCTCTATATTCTATTCCCATTTAAATAAATTCTTAACTATTTTATATTTTTTAAATCAT
Organism: Viscum album; assembly: GCA_963277665.1. Taxonomy (NCBI): domain Eukaryota; kingdom Viridiplantae; phylum Streptophyta; class Magnoliopsida; order Santalales; family Viscaceae; genus Viscum; species Viscum album. The sequence continues at coordinate 449,341,824 of OY728165.1, forward strand.
GGAGTTGAATGTAACTCTAAATTTTGGTGCTTTTGGTAAATTATTTATTGATATGGATTTATAATTGTTTTGTGAAGATTTTTCATGGGATATTAGGGTTGTTCAGTCATCATTAAATTTCTCGTTCTTGTTTAATTTTTTTTAAATATTTATTTTTTATAGGGGGTTTGAAATATCTCTTAAATTATTTTTGTGTTAAATCAATAATTATCTGGTTTTTAAATGGGATTAGAGTAAAAATTTATATAATAAAGATAATTAAAAGGATTAATGTAATTGAAATGGATGAAGCTAATCACATGCAATTTATATAAATCACTTGCTATTAATTATGTGTATAATTTCTAGGTTAATTATTAAATTAGATGTTATGATATTATTGAAATTTTATGAATTTTTAAATTTTTTATCATGTTCATAATTATTTAGGAAACTTAAATATGGTAATAAATGTGAAGGTGACAATTTTGTGTTTTTATTTCATATTTTTGGCAGCAAATTTTTCATTATGCAGTAAATAATAAATATATAATATTAATTAACATTAATTATGTTGGGATTATGTTATGGTGATGTCCATGTTTATTTTAAAAATATATTGATATAAATAAGAGAATTATTTTTTAAGATTTATTATGTAAACTGGCGATAATAATTAAATATATAGTATGTATACATGGGAATGATATCCAAAATTGGGAAGGTAGTTAAAAATTGATCATTAAAGTAATTTACACTATTTTTTTCCACTATATTGTTAGTTATTTGGCTTATATTTATATATTTTATGTTTATAATTGTCTTATAATAGTTTTTTTGTGCTTGATAATGGATGGTGATATATTATTGTGGTGGTAGTGACATACCATCATTGATATGTGATAAAGTAAATGTGACACCCTAGACCCACACTCCCATATATAGTGTTACTAACATACACATTGGAAAATGGATTTCATACCAAATATACATTCATGATCATAAATATTATATAATTTAAAAAAGAATAAATTTCATTACATACATTCGTGATATATTTTAGGTTTATACATTTAGATAAATAAGATAACACATAAACTAATAAAGGGAATCTTTTTATAAACTAAAGGATATTTTTATACATAATAAGAAACTACATGATCCATAACAAGTATGTAACATCTCATAAAATTTTCCCAAACATAGTATCATGTTAATCATATAATGTCTTCATATTTTCATCATATCCTACAGAAATAGAAACATAAGGATTGGTGATTTCAAATTATCAATAAGGGGAAACATAAAAATTTAGAAATCATGGTATAAACAAGGGATAAATATAATATTATGAGTAAGTAATCATCACAATACTATAATAAACTATAATTAAGATAATTATATGTAATTAATAATAAATGAAATCATTGAGACCAATATATTATAATCTCATATTGATTGAATTCATAATAACGAACATCAAAACATTCTTTCAAGGCTATGTAAGAAAAATCCTGATATTGGTTAAGGTATACACTAAACCCATGTTTTTTTGTCTCATGAGACTTGTGAATTAGTCAAGGGGATATATAATATCATGTTTTACCCATCACTTGTTTAAGTCTAATGAATTTAATATGTGGGAAAATGAATAATATAATCAATAATCACCTTTTCAAATAATCTTATGTATTTTAATAAAAACATATGAAATTATAATAAATTTCCTTAGGTAAATTAAAGGGATATCATTCTCTAATACCATATGAAAAATGATGCTGGATAGTCAAACAATATACAGTCAACCTTCCAATAATATTATGTATTAGAATAATTACATACGATATTACAATGATTTTCTCCATGTCAATAATAGGGACAAATTGATCATAACTAATATGGGGGAATAAGGTTTGTGGTCAAAAAAAACATAGCCAACTTGAAAATAATTATCTATATTATTATACAGTTATATTGTTTTATAATATTTCCCTAATCAATAAATTGAATAGTTATCTATATATGAAATCGTTAAGCTAAAATATTATAGAGTACCCGTGTACTGTTAATTCAATATTTTCCAAAATCAATTTATATATGAAATAAATGGAAACATACATTAATATATGGAATGTAAAACAAGGTATTAACAACAAAAATCCATTGGATGAAAATTTTTACCTATCGGTAATGGATGATTAATACAGAAAAAAGCAAGGGGTGGATAATTAATCTAATAGAAATTTAAATTTTTTATTTCATCCATAGTTATAAAGAGGATATTTGAGGAATAATATATCCCAAATATAATAAATTAAATATAGAATGGTATTTACATAAATGAAAAACACCACCACAAATAGTATTCTTCAAATATTATAACAAAATAGGGGATCAATGATCAAATTGTTTGATATTATGAGTTCAATCACCGAAAATATTTAATATATATTATATAAATTTTTTGAAACATGATCCTCATGAGTGTAAATAGTTTTTTATATTATATGGAAAATTTATGATGAAGCATAAAAGGGGCTTTATATATAATTATTAACAATATTGTTTTTAAAAAAAATAGGGGTCACTTTAGAATGTAATTTTAAAAGGGGTAATTTGGATAATTTTCAAACCATTTAAATTTAAAATAATTACCTAATAATTGATACATTTAAATTATATTATAGTATCCCAAAATAAATGTTTTTTGTATTATAGATCACCCAGTTTTGATAGGGAACCCCACATAAAAAATCTTCATATACATTTATATAAGGATTATCTTGTTAAAGAAGTATAAAAACCTTCATTGAAATAAAACATAATTCCTTGGAATTGGATTTTAAAAACCAATATAATAAAATATTAGGGTGAAAAAAACAATAATAGATGACCAAATTCCATGGAAAAACATTATAACTCAAATAAATAGATCTGAGTTACCAATATACCTTATCGGTAATATATCCCATGAAGTGAGAAATATTTGCGAATGGTTTATGTGAAAGGAATTTAAAAAACAATAAAACTATTAAGGAATGAAAAAATTCAATAAAAATATAAAATTTACAAATCATATGGGATATATGTTCAACTGAACTATTGTTACTCAATGAATGAAAATTGAGTTATCAAAATTAATTACATCCGGGGTAATAATTTAACATTAGTACATGGATATTGAATAATGAAATTTATATTTATATAACATGAATAATATTTTTTATGATATAATATCTAAAATTGGTAGTATAAACACCTTTAAAATAAAATATGTAAAAAATACGAACACGTCTCAATGAAGAGAAAATGAGACAAAAACCCTTACCTTATTCCAGATTCGTTCTACGCATGCACTTTTCTTTCTGAATAAAAAAATAATTTTTTATATAACTTATTAGGAACCCATTTATTAAATATTTAATTTTATATATACCATTTATTATCATAATATATATATAGTTATTTTATAGTTTGTTCCTATATTTGTGTGAAAGTTTTATCTATATTGGCTAATTTTAGTGATTTTAGAGATCATAAAAATATTTTAATTATGAGATTAATAATTAATATAACAATTCAAAAACCATAAACAAATATTTAATTTATTATTAATTTTTTTTTTAACATTATTGTTTAAATTCTCATAGTCATCCATGATAAATTTTATAGAATTATTCTAGTATGTGGTTAAATGGACTGAAACATGAACACACTATAACTCAATTTATAATCAGGGTTAAATAAGCATATAATATAAATATAATAGAATAATAATGAGATTATATTCAATATTTTGATGAATTATATATTAATTGTTTTAGAAAATAAATGAAAATCATGATAAAAAATGAAAAACTTTACTTTGTGGAGGAGGTAGTCTGTATAAAACATGATAAACATTCATATGTTTTTTAAGTGGATGGAAATGAATAAATAAATATTATTCCGATTATATAGAAACACTTAGGTACAATAATTATACTTCTTTTATAATATTTTGATGATAATTATAGTTTCTCAAGAAAATTATTAAGCCGGAAATTAAGGACTATGTAATACAATATTTTGGGGTATTGAACGTTCTCTTGAATGTATCCTTGGAAATAGAAGGATTAAAAAATCATAGGTATAAGGTGAATCATGATGAGAAATTAACATCTATGATATTTATTTTAGACATTGTTTTAAGGTAAATCATAATGTTATGTGTGGAATTGGAAGAGTGGAAGTGATGCCCTTTTATTGGTGAAGAAAACATCAATGTTTGGAATACCCTTTACCTACCATGATATCATTAAACTATTCCCTGGTAAATGACTAAAAAAGTTATTAATAATATATTTTATGGTCATATTTAGTCTAGAATGCCTCAAAAAATACTTTTATCACATTTGTAAACATGTTTCAAGAATATTATAGTAGGATTTTAATTTTGTTCAGTATGAGTTTTATATTGATAATTAGTTTTAAAAAAATTAATTTATGTTTTAATAAACATAAAAAATAAACCATTTTACCAAATTTGGGTGTGATTAACCTAAATATAATATCTGATTATTATTATTATATTTATATAAAAAAATAAAATTAACTTTTATATTAGAACATTATATATATATATATAATGGGATTTTTCTAGAAAAGTGAAGTTTTAATAATTATGTGTTATTAATATTATAGAGTATTTTTCACCACTTAAATATTAATAAAAATAATTATATTTTATTTAAAATATTCTAATATTCATCATTTAAAATAATTTTTTAGTAAATAAGATTAAAATTAAACAATATTAATAAAACAATTTTTCTTCTTTATGTTATCATATTTAACATTATCAGGGTCACTAAAATTTTTACTAGTAATTATTATTTTATTCTACAATTAAAATTTATCATGTTACATAATATGATCCCATTTATATAAAATATGAAATAAATTTTTATGTACGAAATTTCCGCAATTGATAAACACAAATATTTAATATAAGTGAATAAAAATAGTTTTTGGAAGAAAATAATATTTTTGTTTCCAAAAAAAATATATAGTTTATATAAAACAAAAATAGTAATTTTAAATGATTTGTTTTAAATACATATATATATATATATATATATATTATAAAAATTTTACAAAAAATGAAATTTATTCATGTGTTATGAAAATGTCATAAAAGTGACCCTTTTTAGCAAGAATGGTATTTTTTCACTATTCATCTTAATATCAATTATTACATAAAATTTACTTAAAATAAACTTTATAAAATATTATAATTATAAATTCAAAAAAATTTGTTCCTTTTAAAAAAAATTCTATTATTTATACATTAAATAATTTAATACACTCATAATATATAGTGAAAGCATATTTTTGTTAGAAACAGTCATTTTCAAATATTTTACATTACTATTATTATTTCATATTATTTTCCAAATAAATTTGTGTTATCCAATTATTAATATAAAAAATAATTTTCCATTATTAATCATATGTTTCATAAAATAAAAATTCACATCTTATGTAAAACAAATTCATAGTAAAATACTTTTTTAAACTATAAGTTATCATATTAGAAAATTTAGGTAAAATAATTCAATTTAATTCATATTAAAAGTAGACATTATGTTATTATACATTTATTTTATTAAGAGTCTAATCATTCTCATTTCCCACTAATTTAACCAATACATTTTAATGGTTATACATAAATATGCATATTTTATCTAAATATATCATTGTCTCTTTTAAGTTAAATGTTTCAAGTAGAGGAATATATTAAAAAATTGAATTATTTAAAGGAAATCATATATTAATGTATTTTTATTTTATAATGGATGATTTTCAGAAGAGGTGGAATTGATATTGTGGTTTTTAGATTGAGATAGATAAATTGTTGAAGTGGTTGTGAGAGTCATTTTTTTGTTTGTTTCATAGTTTCCCAAAAACATGGAATTATAATTAATTATTTAAATGATTATAGGGGAATATGTTACAAAGAAATTAAATTATGATGTATAATTAAATGAATTAAATTTTAATTGATTTAAAATTTTATTATATTTTAATAATGATGTATTGGATGGATGAAATATGGTAAATTGTATTAATGATTTTCAAGTTAATGTATTTATGAGACATTGTAGTTACTAAGAATTAATGTGGAAATTTATAATTTCTATAGTAAATTAATGTAGTGGAACTATTTAATGTATAGTTAATTAATTAGTTTGTAATTCATTAGATGAAATTTATTTTATTATATAAAATGGGTTCATTATGCTTTATTAAAAGTGACTGGATGTACCACAGTGGTGGCGCTACTTCATGTTGTGGCTAGAGGTGGTGGTGATGTTGATGTGTGGTTGATATAGTTATGGATTAGTTTCATGTGTTATGTATTTTATCTTAGGTTGGTTATGTGTGATATTGTAGTAACCATGTTTTTTGAGATCATAGAGAGTGGGAGGGATGAGTCAATGATCTATTTTTATTTTAATAAATTCCTCTTTTAAATCAACCTCTATGCAATGAAAAATCCTTGATATACTAATTCTTGTTATTTCATAATTTTTCACATTAAATAATATATAGGGAAAATAACCTTGGGATTTATAAGGTTTAGAATTGAAAAAACCAATACTTTTGAGGTTCTGGTTGGGTTTAAAGATTTATTTCTCTAGTATAAATATTTTGATCATAATTACACATTATATCCCAAAAATATTGATAGTTAATATACTGATATACCTAGACATAAATTTCATAAATTGTAACGTTTTTATGTAAATACAGTGTCCACCTCATGAATGGTTCATTATTCTGGATCCTTCTAGTTAAATCTATCCCCTAAAATTCTCCTCACCACCTCTTAGTGGGGTCTGAATATTTTATTCTTATATTTCCTCAAGGGTCCTCCTAAAAAATAATTAGAGAGGTATTCAACCCACACAATCTCTTGAGGCAATAATAATTAAGGACATTTTATTCTTCAAGTCCACATGTTTATTCTTCTTCTTGTTGTTTGAATCACATAGCCCTGCTCACCCCAACACATAGTTTTTGTGTTGGATATATTGTAAAAAAATTCAATGCATAGGCCCAACTAGATTTATTATCTTAACATATTATTTAATGCATAATTATATATTAAATTCAATCATCTCCTTATATCAATACCAACATGTTTTCTCTCTTTATAATTAAGTGTCATGCTTTCAAGTCACAAAAACATTCTTTAATAATTTTTTTCCATTTTATATTCATTGATTATCATGTGAATACTATTCAAATTATATTTAAAAGTTTTATATCTAAATTCACTTAATTCCATGGAAGGTTCTTATAATATTTTAATTCATTAAAAAGTATCATTTAGATAAATTCAAGAAACCCATTTAAATATACTCAAGTCCCCAGTTTTGAATTCTCCATGAAATATTTAAAAATCATTATTTCAACATCTCAAAAAATCATGTAACATTAATTCATTTGAAATTCTCAACATATTCATTACACTATATCTTGGAATGCAAACTAGAAATGTGGAATCATTTTATCTATATTTAAATTTAGCATGATTTATTTACTTAACATAAATCCCAATCTCTTTTTAATTTTTAATGATTGAATAATAGCATATCGTAATCAACTAAAATAATTCACCATTTATTAGAAAATTTATTCTATATTTCATATTAATTTATTGTATATAAATCTCCTAAAATTTCTCTATGTGTTAGACTTAGTATGACTCATATAAATTATCTGATTAACTCATATATTGTTTCTAACAACTCATACAACACGAACTCATATAGTTATTTTTTATGAATATTATTCATATTGTGAATGACTCGTATATAGAATGAAATCACCCACACACATGTTATTCCATTTTTCCACATCAACAACAACTAATAAATAAGTTTTTATTACACATAAAAAATTCTATTTTATATTTATGGAGATTCCAAAGACTAATAAAAATGAATCAAGGAATAATTTGAAAAACTATTTCCCTGAAAAAATACTATACCTATCATTGAATAACTCATACATACTACCTCATGATTACTCATACACACATCTAAGTATATAACTAAATTTTATATTCTATTTATCACCATCATTGTAAATTGGTGGAAACTTTACTCTTAACCTTCAACACTTATCTCTAGTATGGTTATCAATACATCAATCATCACAATTATTGACTACTACATCAATTTATCCATCTAATTTATCTATGTTTAATTGAACTGTTCTCTTTGAAATTTATCTTGTAAGCACCTCATAATTTCATTTACTCTTCACCAAAACCATACATATCATGTTATATTTTCTTATTGAAAATAAAAATGAAATCCATTATATAATTTATTTGGACATTATATTTTCATTTAATATAGTTATATTTATTTTTCAACACAAACCAAGTAAGGTAACATGAGTGATACTTATGTGAGATACTGTGTTCTGGCTCTTTTTTGCAACATCTAGGTTGCAGGGGAAACAAATATCAGATCTACCACCATTATCTCCCTCTCATAAAATTTTTTCACCAACTACGATTTCGTGAGGATATAATATATATTATATGGAATAACAGTAGAGTAAAACATGGGAGAATGAGTTAATGAGGTTTATGCCCTGCATTATTACATACACACCTTTGATGATATTTTTATTTATAAATATTTGATATGGGGATTTGAAATATGGATATGGTTATGTATTTATGGTTATAATTTTATTATGTAGCTTTATTGACATGGTAAAATCAATATATATATATATATTACATCAATATCATAATTTAAATATTTAATTTCCATGACATTCTCACAATCCCAAATCTGAAGATTACTGTGTTTGGGTATAGAATATATATGAATCTTATTACACATTATTCCTTCATCCTATCCCATAGAAAATACTATATAATACCTCATTATATAAATAATGATTTTTATAATTCCTAGGTAAATGGGAAACAAAATAAGGGGTGAGATTCAATTCGTAGTAAGGGATAACTTTTAATTGTGTCATAATGGGTTAGATAATAGACATTTGATAAAACATTAATAGGGAAAAAGAACTGAGTAAAAGGACAATTTAATAGTAATATATAATACAAATAATTGTTCAAACATTATAGATCATGGAAATATATAGTAAGATCGTATGTAGAAAATCGTGGAAGAAATGAAATAAAATACCATGTTTGGAAACATGTTAAAATTACCATAAACCCGATAAAAATAACATTAGAATATAGTTTAACATGTAAATATTACACAATAACAAGCCTATGAAGTCGTATTATATTACATGGTAATCTAAAACCACAATTATATTCTAATGGATTAGGAATCATGACCAGCACCGCATAATAAATTGGATTTGGAATCACTACTAGTATCCAATATAATAGTGGAAGAGGATCCACTACTTGTGTCTCACTTTTGCTCGATCATCAAAACATGCACCCAATAACTATCTCATAAGAAATTAAAATTTACAAAATAAATTGACGATATATTATCGATCCTACCCATAATGTAATAATATATCATACATTTATGTTCTATATGAAATCAATCATTTTTCAAACCATGGAAACCCTATGGAATGAAAAATGGGTTTCAAATGTTATTGTATAAAATGATATCAAGAGTATATTAGTAAATAAAAAATTTAATATCTTTAAATAAGTAGATAGTAAATAAAATATAGTATGAACATTTAGGTCAATATATAAAATATTAGTCTTTTAGAAAAATTTAAGGATGTGAAATCTAAGTCATAATAATATTTTTTCAGAAAATATTTTATCATTATCCAAAAAATTCAAAGTCACATTTCACAATGAAGAAATTTTGTTTGATAAGGTGAAAGGAATAAATTATTATAAACCCTTTAAAATAATACCAAATACATAATCATAGAACATAATTTGTGTTTAATTAATGAAATTTTGATTGGAATAATAAATCAATGAACATGAGAGGAAATTCGTTTTGAAACATGTTAGGCAGTTCAAAAGATAAAAGAACACTAGGGAAAAAGATTTAAAAATTAAATCTTATAAAAATATATATATATATAAATGTTATATAATATTATATATACTTAGGTATTAAAATAAAAAAAACTGTTATGTTATCCGGAATAATGACATTATGGATAAAGATCTATTACTAAGGATATGAATTATTCATAACAAATGTAAAAAATTATAGATAAATATATCAATCAAAGAGTAATATTTTTTCATGAAAATGAAAATTAAATACTTGGAAATGGAAAAAAACATATAGAATATATCAATTTTATTATAAAAAAACATTGAAGAATAAATTATTGGAAGATAGTTTATGACACAATGAAATGGAAATTAGGTTAACAAAACATTTTACTTAGATTCCCACTTGGTAAAAATATCTATAATATCATGTGTAATAAAAATTGAGTCATTAAACATATATTTCAAAAACACGTTCACATTTTTATCTTTCCATTTAATATTTTATATCCATTTATTTCATAAATATTATTTATTTCTAGTTAATATTGGTCATCTGTGTTAGTAGTTTCAATCATTCATTGATTGTTTTGGTATAACAGTTTTAGTCATCACTCCATGTTAATTATTTAATCATAAATATAATTTTGAAGGAACCACAATTGATTATTCATATTATGCTAGTATGTTCCATGTTTTATTCGATTTTATTTTTGGGTATGAAACTCCATGATGAAATCCAAAATGAACTTATTTCAGAATTTTTTTAACAACTAATTAGTGGTATAATAAAAATGTGATAAATAAAAATATTAACATTAAATAAGGAAAAAATTATTTACTTATTAATATCATATATTAAAATTAATTAAAATTTCATAACCATCCATGAAAAAAAATCTCCATAATTCATGTAGGTGGTTAAAAAAAGAACATTCTATAAACAATATATGAGTATGATTATGAAGTGATTTTATTATAATATCATCATATAAAAATAATTGTGATATTATTTATATTTCATTAAATAGATAAAAAAAATGATAATATAAAAATGAATAAGATAAATGTAAAATCATTTTATATAGTTATTACTTACAAAGAAGGAAGTGTATATCCTATTGGAAGGATTTTTGGTTTTGAAGTAATTTGGGATATATTAAGGGACCAAAATCCTTAAAAAGTTGTATAGGAATACAAAGAATGAAAATATGATATAATATATAAGCGAAATATAATTTCTTTTCTTTGAATGGGTGGAGGAGGGATCCTTCTATAAGTGAGGGGTGTGACACTTTTGTAATACTTATTTCAAAATCTAATAAAGAAAGTCATTTTATAGGAAATTTCATCCATGTTAAGAAAATAAGAAATTATTATAAAAGAGAAGGTCTATAAAAACTTTTATAATAGGATTATATATATATATATATTTTATAATCTATTCCATTACCCCCTTGGTTTATCATTTTTACTATATTTTAGCCTTTACGGTTGTGACTAGTTTTTTACCTTGGTAATTTTTTTTTCATAAAAAAAGAAATAGACTTATTACATAATTTCAACATGAGAATTAAAAATATATAAATATTTATATTTTATGAAATTTATAAATATTATGGAAACAAAATATAAAATTGTAAGGACACGACCCCAATTTCCTGGAGTCAGAACCTTATTTTATTACATTTCCATATAAACAAGGAATATGCATCTTGAAGTACTGAGTAGTTTAGTTTCATTAGAAAAACGGTATATACATTATTTAAACATTAAAACTTGAGTGGAAATACAATATATATGTTTTATTGGGATCATCCACAACTCTAAGTTTATCCTTACGGGTCATTCATAAAAAACTTCCTCATGTCCAGATAAAATGAAACATAATAAAGGGGTGAGCTAAAATACTCAGTAAGGGAAAACAATATAGTGAAATATATCATAAACATAAAAATTAGGCATGGTTAATAACTAAAAATACATTCCTTTAATAAAATAATAATACTGAACACATTATGGAAGGAACAATAGCTAAATAAATAATGCCCTAAAAAATCATAATAATCGGTATTCTACTAGTCGAATAACCACATGAAATATCAATAATAGTTTCAAAATGAGTTAATACATAATTTGGGTCATCATAACCATACAGTTGAGGCCTCATTCCAAGACTATAAATATCCCGGTTTTTGTTAGGGCCTCGTTCCAAGACCATTGTTTGTCTCATGAGACCTACTGATACACTGAGGGGATATTGTGGGATCCACCTAACACTTAACAAGTATAATTAATTCCACATATTAATGATGGATAAACATAAAAAACATATTAAATCATATTAAACCTAATATATAAAATGTAAATAAATTTCCTCATACATTAGGCATAAACATTGGCCGTTCAGAGTAAATTGGTGGATGGTTTTAAGATAGCACATCCAAAATCAAGATAATCATAAAAAATACAATTAAATATGGAAGATGATATCATAAAATATTTATCCCAATAATACATAAGAATAAAAATGAGTGTTGAAATAGCTTAAGATGCTTTTATAAAATCATCGAGTAATTTTTGAGATAAATACTCTTTCATTTTGAAAAGAAGATTTCTTTTGAATTTTTTTTATAAAAATTGACGTAAAGTAAGATATTATTTTAATAATAAAATAAGATGTTTTATATTGATAATGGTTTCCAAAAACAGATTTTATATTTAACTTGAAAACAGGTAAGAATTTGAAAAATTCTTTTGAATCAGGATTGTATTACGTGAATAATTTTTAAAATAACCTTTTAAAACATATAACACCCCATAAATGAAAGTAGGATTCTTGTTTGTACACATATATATTAAATTATCACAAAATATATTATAATTAAATATGAATAAATGAAAATTTAATTTAGGTAAGTAGAGAATAAGAATAACCTAAATGAAAAATAGATATTCGGGTAGAAAACCCTTACCTTAAGTCCGAAGGTGTTCCTCTCTTGATCTAAATGCCCTGAATAATAAAATTTAGGTTCATAAATTTATTTTTTTAGAACATAATATACATTTAATTTATTTATAATAAACATTTTGGGTTTATTTATAGCCTTGTTATGGGTTAAGGGATTCAATTTCATTGTTTTGGAGTGTTTGCATCCTTGGTTTTCAGGATCAGTTTACTTGTCTTCTTGTATGAATAAGAATGTAAAATGTGAATAGTTGTGTAAAATATAAGTGGTATGTTATTATTAAACATCCATAATATTAAAATTTCATAAAATTAATTTTGTTTTTTATGTGGATATGACTCATTATATAATACTTTAATGACAATTTTTGGGGTTATTGGGTAGTTCATGATCACAACAAACTCATTTTGATTTATAAATTAATATCATATTTAAAAAATGAATAAATAACATTAAATAAGCTATAATAAATTTAGTATAGTATAGTTAAACTATAAGGCCCCAGCCTTAAACCTTACTTAATCTTGAGTTATTACAAGATTACACATTGAGGATCTTTTCAGGTTTAGAGTTTTAGATAATTAGATCATGAAACTTACATTACATTAAATATTTAGACAAAGTGGTTACATGAAAGACAGTATTCATTCTTCCCATCAACGGAAACATATTTAAAATAAAACACGGATTCTTTCTTTACACATCCTTGACACTATCATCACATCATGTACCTTTCCCTTGACCTGTGAAAAACATTTCAAAAACTTGGGATGAGCATAAAAAGCTCAGTAAGGGTTATAAAAATATGGAAAGGAAACATGAGTTCATATATAAATAAGAATGAAACCATACCTTTCCCATAAAACATAGGAACATTAAAATACCTCATCAAACCATGAATAAATCATAGAAATCATAAGACATAAAGGTAACTTGAGGCATTCATAACATTCTTACGTAGGGAGTAACCCTCTTGGTTACGTTTGGAATACCCATCACAGTATATTCCCTAAATCTCTTTGGAGAAACCTTAACGTTTCACTCCTTCGCGTTACCCAATGCATTGGAGAGCTATATCGGGCTCACCCGCCCTTAGTTTATAATGGAACCACCCGTTCTTCATAACAATGCCCAAAAACCATAACATAATCGTATCACATAAAGCATGCATAAAGGAAACATAACATTTCCACATTTCAATCACAATATAACATTTTAGTATATTGAAATAATGAATCCATTCAAAAAGAAACCATTTCCAAAACCATTTAAAACATTTAATAAAGAGATTTTTGAATCAAAGTGTCCCATACCACCTTGAAGATTAAAATTTTAAACCATTAATATCCATATAAATAAATCCTTAAAACCATTTTGAAAACATGGATATTAATAAGAACAAATAATTAAAACATTTAAAACGATATCTTGGTTAAAGGGGTTTTACCAAAATTAGTGACACTTGTATACAATAATTGAGGAATAACATTTAGACATAACTTTATAATATCATGAGAATAAATGGATTCATGATATGATACTCCAAAGGACAGTATATACACCATATAATAGTGAATTGGTGCATAACAACAATGAACCCTCAATAGAAATGTAAATGTGATGAAATCGCTTATAAAGAAGGTATCCTTAAATTAAGGACAAATCAATCTCAAAAATATGTGTGACAAATATAAATACACCCAATATAAGTGGATATTAAGTGTAAAACAATAAAAGGTCATTCACACATATTCAATGGATGACATATTCAATGACTACATGTTGAACCCAAAGAAATCGAAATTGGGTTAAAAAGTTCCCTTGACAGCCTAACAGCATCACATAAAAATGAGTTGGTGAGAGATAAAAAGTGTATCTCATAACTTGGACATATAAATTTAGATCAATAAGGATATATGAGAACATATCCCAACATAACAATATGTAAATTAAAAGACCCAACAAAAGAAGTCTTTTAAAAAAGAGGCGGGTGAAAGGTTCCCTTACCGACTTGGATATCTTTCAAGACATACACCCCATGAAAGAAGGACAATAGATCATTGTTGTAAATACTCATAAACGAAAGTATATTACACAAAGAGTCGAATAATGGGCATTACATACACCACTCAATGGAATTTGTGGCAAATGTAGCATAAATCTCATGAGAATAAAAGTGAGATGAAAAATCCCTTACGAAAACTCGGCAGCCTAACGGCGCCTCATAAAACTTCCGAATATGGATTTATGAGATCAAATAGGGTATCTCATCACATTACAATAAAATGTACAGAAAGAGGAATATAAAAGAACATCCCCCAACATTACAAAGAGGATCTTAAAAGAAGTGACATAAAGGAGAGTACTTAAAAAGAAAGAGAGAGGTTAGATCTCTTATGAAAGTTCGGCAGCCTAACGGCACCACTCAAAACGTCCAAAATGGATTGATGAGAGAGAATAGGGTCTCTCATCACATGAACATAAAAATTACATTAAGTGTAATATAAAATATCATCCCAATAACAAGAAATATGAGCTTTAAAAGGAATGACATAAAAGTGTGTACTTAAAAAGAAAGAGAGGAGTAGGATCCCTTACCTCGGGTCCGACTTGACTCGATAATTCTTTAATCTCCTGAATAATAAACTTGAGTAAATTTCTACTTCCTTAATAACCTTTTTCAAGTTCATTATTCCTTTTATATCACTTATTACCATGTCACAAACATTATGTAATCATTTAAGTTAATAATATTTGTTTTGCCGATATTTGGTTCTTAAGTCGAAAGTGGACTTCTTACAATTACATGTTGTTCATGTGGCCAAATGTTTATTATATCCAGAATTGTATTCATGATGTAGATATCATATATGTCATATATATCCAGAACATGCATGCATTTATAACATTACATAATCATTTAGAGGTAAGAAATGAAATGCACCGTTCATGGAGACAGTAAGCCGTACGTACGCATGAACGCTACTTTCATTTCTTTGTCATATTAATGGAATTAAAACTAAATGAGAGGTATGTATATTTTAATTCCAGAATTATATTCATAATTTAGATGTATCATTCATCATATATATCCATTATATACATGTACTTATAATAGTACATTACATTTGGGGATAAGAAATGAAATGCACCGTTCATGGAGACGGTAAGCCGTATGTACGCATGAACGCTACTTTCATTTCTATATCATACTTTAATGGAAAGAAATAATAATGATATAGAGGTATATAATAATTCTAGTATAACATCATATATAATAACATTAAATCCATCCTTTATACGTCCCACGTATGGCATTAACGAATCACATCACTTTAAGGGGGCGGTAGTCCGCACTTCCTAAAATGAAGATATCGCGTATACCCATAATGGAATCCATAAAGGTAAGATAAAAATGAAAAATACAGAAGCATAAGTAAAACATAAATATATTATATATCATATATAAAAATAGTGACATCATAATGTCCACCTTTGAAGGTGTTAAATGAGTATTGAACAATCATCGTTTCGGGAGGCATAATTTCGCCATCCACGGAAACCGTATGTTCTTTAACCATTTGATGTAGTTTTGTGAGAGTGTAGCTCGAATAAATATTATAACAACATCCTAGTATATTTAAGATACTGGTTTTGTTATAAAAGAAGTAAATAAAAAGAGTTTAGGGGGTTGGAGAAGCAAAATAAAACAAATGAACATGAGAGAATGAATTACCTTTAAAAGTGTAACTCCTTTTGATTTGAGCCTAAAGGCTTCCTTTGAAAGGATTATGACCAAAGGTAATCCTCTAGGATGAGGATAGGGATGTGGAGAGAGTAAATGGGAAGGGTTTGTCCGAGACAAAGGCTTGAGGAGTGTGTGAAATGAGGTAGAGGTGGGGGCCTTTTATAAGAGGAGAGGAGGGGCACTTTTGGAAACTAAACAAATATTACTTTATTTGAAAATGTTTTTCGGTTTTAAAAGGTCCCAAATTGATATAATTCGTGGATAAGTTGTTAAGGGTTCGAAATACACCCATCCAATAAGTTTTGGACATGTGTAGTTCATATATTTTACATTATCTTTCCATTTTATTTAAATCGTTAAATAATGAGGTCATCGCTGCATCATCATGATGTCATAAATAATTTAATTTATTTAGTGTCTAAACATTATAAAAAAATACTATGATGTAGGAAATATTTTTATCTTTCCAATTACTATTTATAATCAAAAATCTGATCTTTATAACCCCATGTAAAAATTGTTTTCGTAAAACATATGATGTTTGTGTCATTTTTACTTTTACATTAAATAAAATGTTATTTATGTCATTTCCCAACCAAAGTGGCTCTATGGGGTCCCCAAGTTGACCCATGGCTTGTCTTGGTCGGCCATTACACATCCAATGATGTTAGGACATGTGTCAAGTTCATTTCATATTATTAAAACATTATTTTTACCTTAAACTACACTAATTACCTCTAATCGCGATTAAAAACTTAATACGTTAGTATTCACCAAAAAATTATTTTTATCCCATTGAACCACATTTTACTTCTTAATGACAACCATGTATGTCATATTTTTAAAATTCAAAACATATAAGTGGTAAAATTTTATTTAAACGAAAAATCAGTTTAATATAAGTACCACTTAGTGGTTTCACTATTCATCAAAAATTGAAGTCTTTCAGAAAAATACCAAAAATTCACCCTAAGCTATATTTGATATTCCGAATTCAAAAATGAAGTCCATTTTACAAAATTCACAACATATAAGTTGCATTAATTAAATTAATAATTAATTCCCACTGTCAGAGCAAATAGTGTGTTTTTATGAAACAATAAGTATCAAAAGATTGGCACTGGTTTAAGTCTGATTTCAAAGTGAAATTAATTCCAACGACCACTATTGGATTTAATGGTAAAAATATTTTCTATTTTCACTTTAAAACCAATTCAAAATATAATCTAATCATATAAATAAATTAGATTAAAAAGAGGTTTTGAATTAAAAAACAACATTTTACACTATTCATTAAAAAATGAACTTTATCGGAAAAATACCAAAAATTTACACAAAGTAAAATTTGATGTCCCGATTCAAAAGAAGAGTTTTATTTGGTCCAAAAGAATGTATAAGAGTGATCAAAACTATTTTTAATGACAGTTCGCCATCAAAAGGCGATAAGTGAACCTTTAGTGAAAATTAGGGTATAAAAGCCTAAAATTGAATTCTTTCCGTATTTTAAGCCTCTATCCTATATTAGATAAATGTAAAAACATTTAAAAACATATATAATCATATTTTAGTTATTTCTATCCATTCCCGCCAATACAACGGCTACATGTTAACTACCATTTAAAATAATATTATTTTATTATTAGAGTGCAACGTAAGATTCCCAAGAAACTCGTTGTTGCGTGTTGGGTACGCCATCGATCATAGTGTCCCCTTTAAAGTCATATCAATATTTTATTCACAAATATGGATAAATAAAAAAATTTCATATTATTTATCTACCTGGGGTGTTACATCCTTCCCCCCTTTTGGGAATTGCGTCCTCGCAATTTTAAAATTGAGCTTGGAAACATCCTTGAAAATCCCACATCGGAACAAGAGTCGGTAAAACAGTCACTTTAAAATAAAGAAAGATAAGTACAAAGGTCACCCGAGTTAACCCATACTAGGATTCCAAGTATGAAAATATGGACATGGAGGAAAAAATAAAGGGTCATGTTCTGATGGAGAGTGATAGAAAACATGTTTAGGAGAAAGTTAACCACGAGAAAATCATAAACTTGTGATGTGTTAAATGGTATTCGATTCCCCAGTAGGAAAAGTTAATAGACAACATTTTTGTTTTAAGTTACTTTTTATTGAGGAATTTATTCATAAGGAAACATAATCACAGATCATATTGACTTTCATCTTTTATTAGATTCCTTACACAAACTCATGTTTTCTCCAAAAGACGAGTATTTGGGAAGACTTGTTCACATTAAGAGTACTATAATCAACTTCTAGAGAATCACCTAATCCACAAAATAAAACTATATAATTCCCATGTCTTTAGACTTTAACCAAAACCAAATAGGTTATTAGAAGATCAGATAATCCAGAAAAGGATAACCCTTTATAAAAAGAAAATCTATTCTTAACCTCCAAAATATGTCCAACAAAACCCAAAGTTCAACGAGGACCATTATATAATAAATTTGTCCATAAAATTCTTCAAAGTAAACCAAACTAAGATTGAAACCCAAATATTTGAAGGATTTAGTCACATAGTCTTCCAAGTTAAATCGTAACATTTATCTCCAAACAACATCAATTGCTCCTAAAGTCTCGTATTGAAAAGTAGTTAACCTAATCACATATCCTCCATGATAGGTTAATCATTTTCATAAATAACCCAAAATCAACTTACTCTTAATTCATAAAATCATATAACTAGAAAGAATCAGTCAAAATAACCAGGGACTTCACGTAGTCCAGTGGTAGGCGATAAATACCAGTCGCACATTGGTTGTGGGTTCGATTCCCACAGCTTTGTCCGACACGACGGGTTGTCACACGGTCTGCGTGTTGTCCTTTTTCCAAAACTATATAATTCTTAAAACATTCCCCAAAATGAGATAAAATCATCAAGAATAATCATAACATATTTTAACTTCAAGTTTATCTCATGCCCTTCATTTTCCATCATATCATATAATAACCCATAATTACCTCAAAAGTAAGGATCATATAAACCCTAATGGTTACCTTAATAATTGTTACCTGAATTTCCACATCGAGTTGGCCATCTCGTACATGATACATTAGAGAACTCACCAAGGTTGAAGTGATTGATCATGACTCCTTGATAGTTGGTTTAGAACAACTATGAGATTCCTCATTTAATCCCCCATCTCATCCAGTATCTTAATCAGAGAACCACCACAGTTTCCTTCAAACCCATTGTCACTTTGGTGCCTGCTAGATCTAGCCATTTACTACAACCAAAAAGGCCAGTGTGAGTATATCAACAAAACCATCATGTACTAATGAGTAAGGTAAACACTAAGATATACTTACTCATTCACTTTATCTAAAACTAGGACTCTTTCTGAAATCCTAACCATTATGGTAATGTCACTTATGCTTAAAGAATACCCTAACCTCTAAAGTTATCTAAACCGGCCTTTGATACCAACTATAAGGCCCCAGCCTTAAACCTTACTTAATCTTGAGTTATTACATGATTAAACATTGAGGATCTTTTCAGGTTTAGAGTTTTAGAGAATTAGATCATGAAACTTGCATTACATTCCATATTTAGACAAAGTGGTTACATGAAAGACAGTATTCATTCTTCCCATCAACAGAAACATATTTAAAATAAAACACTGATTCTTTCCTGACACATCCTTGACACTATCATCACATCGTGTACCTTTCCCTTGACCTGTGAAAAACATTTCAAAAACATGGGATGAGCATAAAAAGATTAGTAAGGGTTATAAAAATATGGAAAGGAAACATGAGTTCATATATAAATAAGAATGAAATCATACCTTTCCAATAAAACATAGGCACTATAAAATACCTCATCAAACCATGAATAAATCATAGAAATCATAAGACATAAAGGTAACTTGAGGAATTCATAGCATTCTTATGTAGGGAGTAACCCTCTTGGTTACGTTTGGAATACCCATCACAGTATATTCCCTAAATCTCTTCGGAGAAACCTTAACGTTTCACTCCTTCGCGTTACCCAATGCATTGGAGAGCTATATCGGGCTCACCCGCCCTTAGTTTATCACGGAACCACCCATTCTTCATAACAATACCCAAGAACCATAACATAATCGTATCACATAAAACATGAATAAATGAAACATAACATTTCCACATTTCAATCACAATATAACATTTTAGTATATTGAAATAATGAATCCATTCAAAAAGAAACCATTTCCAAAACCATTTAAAACATTTAATAAAGAGATTTTTGAATCAAAGTGTCCCATACCACCTTGAAGCTTAAAATTTTAAACCATTATTATCCATATAAATAAATCCTTAAAACCATTTTGAAAACATGGATATTAATAAGAACAAATAATTAAAACATTTAAAACGATATCTTGGTTAAAGGGGTTTTACCAAAATTAGTGACACTTGAATACAATAATTGAGGAATACCATTTAGACAGAACTTTATAATATCATGAGAATAAATGGATTCATGATATGATACTCCAAAGGATAGTATATACACCATATAAGAGTGAATTGGTGCATAACAACAATGAACCCTCAATAGAAATGTCAAATGTGATGAAATCCCTTATAAAGAAGGTATCCTTAAATTAAGGACAAATCAATCTCAAAAATATGTGTGACAAATATAAATACACCCAATATAAGTGGATATTAAGTGTAAAACAATAAAAGGTCATTCACACATATTCAATGGATGACATATTCAATGACTACATGTTGAACCCAAAGAAATCGAAATTGGGTTAAAAAGTTCCCTTGACAGCCTAACGACATCACATCAAAATGAGTTGGTGAGAGATAAAAAGTGTATCTCATCACTTGGACATAAAATTTACATCAATAAGGATATATTAGAACATATCCCAACAAAACAATATGTAAATTAAAAGACCCAAAAAAAGAAGTCTTTTAAAAAAGAGGAGGGTGAAAGGTTCCCTTACCGACTTTGGTATCTTTCAAGACATACACCCCATGAAAGAAGGACAATAGATCATTGTTGTAAATACTTATAAAAGAAATTATATTACACAAATAGTAGAATAATGGGCATTAAATACACCACTCAATGGAATTTGTGGCAAATGTAGCATAAATCTCATGGGAATAAAAGTGAGATGAAAAATCCCTTACGAAAACTCGGCAGCCTAACGGCGCCTCATAAAACTTTCGAATATGGATTGATGATATAAAATAGGGTATCTCATCACATTACAATAAAATGTACATAAAGAGGAATATAAAATAACATCCCCCAACATTACAAAGAGGAGCTTAAAAGAAGTGACATAAAGGAGAGTACTTAAAAAGAAAGAGAGAGGTTAGATCTCTTACGAAAGTTCGGCAGCCTAACGGCGCCACTCAAAACGTCCAAAATGGATTGATGAGAGAGAATAGGGTCTCTCATCACATGAACATAAAAATTACAGTAAGTGTAATATAAAAGATCATCCCAATAACAAGAATTGTGAGCTTTAAAAGGAATGACATAAAAGTGTGTACTTAAAAAGAAAGAGAGGAGTAGGATCCCTTACCTCGGGTCCGACTTGACTCGATCGTTCATTAATCTCCTGAATAATAAACTTGAGTTAGTTTCTAGTTCCTTAAGAACCTTTTTCAAGTTCATTATTCCTTTTATATCACTTATTACCATGTCACAAACATTATGTATTCATTTATTTTAATAATATTTGTTTTTCCGATATTTGGTTCTTAAGTCGAAAGTTGACTTCTTACAATTACATGTTGTTCGTGTGGCCAAATGTTTATTATATCCAGAATTGTATTCATGATTTAGATATCATATATGTCATATATATCCAGTACATGCATGCATTTATACCATTACATAATCATTTAGAGGTAAGAAATGAAATGCACCGTTCATGGAGACGGTAAGCCGTACGTACGCATGAACGCTACTTTCATTTCTTTGTCATATTAGTGGAATTAAAACTAAATGAGAGGTATGTATATTTTAATTCCAGAATTATATTCATAATTTAGATGTATCATTCATCATATATATCCATTATATACATGTACTTATAATAGTACATTATATTTGGGGATAAGAAATGAAATGCACCGTTCATGGAGACGGTAAGCCATACGTACGCATGAACGCTACTTTCATTTCTATCTCATACTTTAATGGAAAGAAATAATAATGATATAGAGGTATATAATAATTCTAGTATTACATCATATATAATAACATTAAATCCATCCTTTATACGTCCCATGTATGGAATTAACGAATCACATCACTTTGAGGGGGCGGTAGACTGCACTTCCTAAAATGAAGATATCGCGTATACCCATAATGGAAGCCATAAAGGTAAGACAAAAATGAAAAATACAGAAGCATAAGTAAAACATAAACATATTATATATCATATATAAAAATAGTGACATCATAATGGCCACCTTTGAAGGTGTTAAATGAGTATTGAACAATCATCGTTTCGGGAGGCATAATTTCGTCATCCACGGAAACCGTATGTTCTTTAACATTTGATGTAGTTGTGTGAGAGTGTAGCTCGAATAAATCTTATAACAACATCCTTGTATATTGAATATACTGGTGTTGTTACAAAATAAGTAAATAAAAAGAGTTTATGGTGTTGGAGAAGCAAAATAAAACAAATGAACATGAGTGAATGAATTACCTTTAAAAGTGTAACTCCTTTTTATTTGATCCTAAAGGCTTCCTTTGAAAGGATTCTG
The DNA here is from genome assembly GCA_963277665.1 of Viscum album. Classification (NCBI taxonomy): domain Eukaryota; kingdom Viridiplantae; phylum Streptophyta; class Magnoliopsida; order Santalales; family Viscaceae; genus Viscum; species Viscum album. Next base: position 449,365,303 of record OY728165.1, read on the forward strand.
CCCAAAGGGAATCCTCTAGGATGAGGATAGGGATGTGGAGAGAGTAAATGGGCATGGGTTGTCCGATACAAAGGCTTGAGGAGTGTGTGAAATGAGGTAGAGGTGGGGGCCTTTTATAAGAGGAGAGGAGGGGAACTTTTGGAAAGTAAAGAAATATTACTTTATTTGAAAATGGGTTTAGGTTTTAAAAGGTTCAACATTGATATAATTCGTGGATAAGGTGTTAAGAGTTCTAAATACACCCATCCAATAAGTTTTGGACATGTGTAGTTCATTGATTTTACATTATCTTTCCATTTTATTTAAATCGTTAAATAATGAGGTCATCGCTGCATCATCATGATGTCATAAATAATTTAATTTATTTAGTGTCTAAAAATTATAAAAAAATACTATGATGTAGGAAATCGTTTTATCTTTCCAATGAATATTTATAATCAAAAATCTGATCTTTATAACCCCATGTAAAAATTGTTTTCGTAAAACATATGATGTCTGTGTCATTTTTACTTTTACATTAAATAAAAAGTTATTTATGTCATTTCCCAACCAAAGAGGCTCCATGGGGTCCCCAAGTTGACCCATGGCTTGTCTTGGTCGGCCATTACACATCCAATGAGTTTAGGACATGTTTCAAGTTCATTTCATATTATTAAAACATTATTTTTACCTTAAACTACACTAATTACCTCTAATCGCGATTAAAAACTTAATAAGTTACTATTCACCAAAAAATTATTTTTATCCCATTGAACCACATTTTACTTCTTAATGGCAACCATGTATGTCGGATTTTTAAAATTCAAAACACAGGAGTGGTAAAATTTCATTTAAACGAAAAATCAGTTTAATATAAGTACCACTTAGTAGTTTCACTATTCATCAAAAATTGATGTTTTTCAGAAAAATACCAAAAATTCACCCTAAGCTATATTTGATATTCCGAATTCAAAAATGAAGTCCATTTTAAAAAATTAACAACATATAAGTTGCATTAATTAAATTAATAATTAATTCCCGCTGTCAGAGAAAATAGAGTGTTTTTATGAAACAATAAGTACCAAAAGATTGACACTGGTTTAAGTCTGATTTCAAATTGAAATTAATTCCAACGAACACTATTGGATTTAATGGTAAAAATATTTTCTAATTTCACTTTGAAACCAATTCAAAATATAATCTAATCATATAAATAAATTAGATTAAAAAGAGGTTTTGAATTAAAAAACAACATTTTACACTATTCATTAAAAATGAACTTTATCGGAAAAATACCAAAAATTTACAGAAAGTAAAATTTGATGTCCCGATTCTAAAGAAGAGTTTTATTTGGTCCAAAATAATTTATAAGAGTGATCAAAACTATTTTTAATGATAGTTCACCATCAAAAGGTGATAATTGAACCTTTAGTGAAAATTAGGGTATAAAAGCCTAAAATTGAATTCTTTCCGTATTTTAAGCCTCTATCCTTTATTGGATAAATTTAAAAACATTTAAAAACATATATAATCATATTTTAGTTATTTCTATCCATTCCCTCCAATACAACGACTACATGTTAACTACCATTTAAAATAATATTATTTTATTATTAGAGTGCAACGTAAGATTCCCACGAAACTCGTTGTTGCGTGTTGGGTACGCCATCGGTCATAGCGTCCCCTTTAAAGTCATATCAATATTTTATTCACAAATATGTATAAATAAGAAAATGTCATATTCTTTATTTACCTGGGGTGTTACATAAACCATTAAAATTGTTTCATGACTATAATTGAATACAGTAATAGAAATTGAAAACCCATTGTCCTTGAATGTGATAAACTTACACATCTCGGATAGTGTTTTCATTTGGAATATAAAAGAAGGGGAAAATAGATGATGAAGAATTATTACTTTATGATAATAAAATTATTGTAAATTTAAGGTACTGGTGTAATCAAAACATTTTGATTAAGGGAGGTGAGGAAAGAAAAAGAAAATAAAGGAACATGAAATAAATGAAATGAAAGTAGGAATTTACCTCTTGAAGTAATCTTCCTTGTTGGCCTCTTTAGGGAATAGGTTTTGGTCCTTTCATAAGAAAAATGGCTGATAAACAAGGGGGAGTATATTGGGAGGATATTTTATTATAATTTAGACTACTCACAAGGGCTTAGAGGAATAACGAGAATGAGAAGTTAGGGGGGTATAGTGGAGGAGAGGAGGGTTTTCCCATTATTTTAATCATTATTTTATTATTTTTCCAAAGATAACCAATAGAGTTGACACTTTAGACCACAAATAGTAATAAATTCATGTTAATTCTAACCAATGGTAGTTTACATCATCCATAAATAAATCATGTTGTAGAAATTCACTTATTTTTCATATTTGGTAAATTATCAAATTTCAAAATTCACAAAAAAATTCAAGTATTTTATAAAAGACCCTAAAATTCACCATAAACATTTTTTGACATGTAGAATTTAAAAAATGAACTGCATCTTTTTAAAATAATTTTTAAACTAATTTTAATATAATTTCTAAATAAAATCATAATTTATTTGAAAAAAACAAGATTAAAAATATAACTCATTTTATAACACATTGAAAAATTAATCAAGGTCCATAAAATGATCTTATAACCATAATAAAATTAAATAAAACTTATGATTACATATTTTGAAAATTAATTTCCATTTTAAATTATTAAATTAATCAGAAAAATTAATTAAAATATTTATGACATAAAAAATACCAATAATTATACTATGGTCGTTTTTTCACTTATAAGATGTCTAAATTGTATTTATACATTCATGGGTGATGTTTCTATTTTTTGACTGGTTTACTATTCATTAAAATTTATTACTATTTAGAGGGGTATGTTTCTATTCATAAGGGTATGTTACTATTCATCATAAACTAAATTGATTCCATCAGAATCTAAATATCATATTGAACACAACCGTGTATGTAAGTTTTTCATCATTCCAAACACATAGGTGGTAAAACTATGTTTTTTGGTTAGGTTATAAAAATGTAGGGTTTTTTATGGACTCAGTGTTTCATGAATTCAACATTAAATTTATTTTCAAAATATTAGAGTGTTACATTATCCACTCATTAAAACAAATTGGCATCGAAATTACTAGAGTGTCACCTATCAAAGTGATTTGGGTAGTTCTTCATCATAACCTCCTGAAGATCCCATGTCACCTCTTTGATATTAGAATTTTTTCAAAGTATATATACAAGAATATTCATCAGATTCTTCAACACTTTTTTTAGTATCCAGAATCTGGATAGACTCTTCATTGTAATATAGTCTGGGTTTCAATTCGATACCATTAGAAGTGAGAAATGTGTTTGGTCTGGCATGTAATTTATCAAAAATGATACATAGAACATATTTTGTACTATAGAAATGCTAAGTGGCATAGAAAAACAATATGTAAATGATCATATTATCTACAGAATTTCAAAAGGTCTTATGTATCTAGGACCCAGTTTCCCTTTCTACCCAAATCTTGTAACACCGTTCCATGGAGATAATTTTAAGAAAACATGATCTCCCACTTGAAACTCCAAATCATTCCTTAAATTTTCAGCATAGCCTTTCTTTCTTCGTTGATATGCTTTGATATAGCTTTGAATAGTCTTTACCTTCAATATTGTTTCCTCTACAAGATATAGGACCACTAGCTTCCTCTCACTAACTCCATCCCAACATGTTGGTGTACAACATCTCTTTCCAAACAACGCTTCATATGGTTCCATACGAATACTGGAATTGAAACTATTATTGTAGAAAAACTCCCCCAATGGTAAATAATGATCCGACGTACCTTCAAAGTCTAGTGATCATGATATCAACATGTATTCTAATGTTTGAATATTTTTTTTTATTTCCCATTATTTTGAGGATGATATGAAGTACTCGAACGAAGCTCAATTTCCAAAGAATTATGAATACTTTTCCAGAATATCAATGTAAATAGAGGATCACGATCAGACCCTATTGAAATACGTGCTCAATAATGACTGACAACTTCATTGATATAGAGTTTTGAAAGATTCTCCAACGAAAAATCCTCCATTATAGCGATGAAATGTGTAGATTTTGTATATCGATTAAGAAGTATCCATATTGCATCAATTTTTCTTAGAGTTCTCAGTAATCAAGGGACATATTCTATGTTGATGTCATCCCATTTACATGTAGGAATAGGTATATGTTTCATGACTCCTCAATGATATTGTTGTTTAGTCTTCACTTCTTTATAGAATTAACATATTGAAACATAATCTGAAATTTCCTACTTCATGTTATCCCGCCAAAAATGTTCCTTCAAATATCTATACATTTTTGTGCTACCATGGTGTATAGATAAATTAGAGATACGAGAATCAACCAATAACTCCTTTTTTATATAGGGTATAGAGGGAACATATAGCCTCTTCCCAAATTTTAAAATTCCATCTTCACATATGAAGTCTTCCAACTTCCCCTCTCTCACAACATTAATTTTCATTTGCAGGTTCTCATCATCAGGATGTGAGATTTTAATCCTTTCAAATAAATATGGTTGGGAAACAACATGAAAAAGTAGTGATGTTTCACCTTGTTTGATAATTCTCATATCCATCCTCACTAGATCTATGTAAAAATAGTCCTTTTCAATCAACATTTTGTTGAGAAATCCATGGTCCTTCCTGCTAAATGCATCAACTACCTTATTTTCCTTTCCTAGGAGGTAGTGTATGGAACAATCAAAATTCTTAAGTAGTTAAAGCCATTTATTTTACATCATGTTGAGTTCTTTCTGTGAGAAGATATAATTCAAAATCGTGGGATTCGTATATATCTCACATATTTCACTATATAGATAGTGGCTATATATTTTTAGAGAAATGATCACAAAAACTAACACAATATCGTGAGTAGTATAGTTTTGTTCGGAAATATTTAACTACCTTGATGAATAGTCAATAACTTTATCATCTTTCATAATGAAATAACCAAGTCCTTTCTTTGTCACAACACTATAGATCACTAACCCATCATTCCCATATAGTAGGGTTAAGATCAGTGAATTCACTAATCCCATATTTAATTCTTTGAAATAGTGCTCACATTATTTTTTCTGTATGAACACAGCCCCTTTACATATAATCTTGGTAATTTGGTTTCCTAAACAAGAGAATTTGTGAACGAAACAGTGATAAAAATCTACTAATACAATAAAACTATGCACCTCAATTATGTTTGTTGGAGTAGGCCATTATTAAACAACCTTTATATTCTAAGGATAAATAGATATTCCATCCTCAGAGACAATGTGGCCAAGAACGGAAACTGATTGAATCCCAAATTCACACATTCTAAATATTCCTATAATTTATTTATTTTAAGAGTCCTAAAAACAGTGTGTAAGTGATTTTCATGATCTTTTTAGCTTTTGGAGTATTTTAATATATCATTAACAAATAACACCATAATTTCATCAATATATTCTATAAAAACTCTATTCATTATATCCATGAAAACATAGGGTTCATTAGTAAGTCTAAAAGGAATTACAATAAACTCGTAATGCCCATACATGGTTCAAAATGCAGTTTTGTGTATGTTTTCCTTCCTCACATGAAACCGATGATATACTTATAAATATTCAATATTTAAAAAAAATTGAGCTCTATTATGTTGATCAAATAAATCATCAATGAGAGGTAGGGGATACTTGTTCATTATTGTTATATCATTGATCTCCCTATAGTCAATGAGCAACCTCATAGATCCATCTTTATTCTTAACAAAAGGAACATAGGATCCCCATAAAGAAACACGAGGGAAAATAAATAATTTATCACTAAATTAATCTTGTTTTTTCTTAAGTTACACTAACTAATTAGTGTCCATTATATAAGGGGTCTTTGATATGGGCCTTGAATGAGGAACTAAGTCAATGGAAAACTCAATTTTCTACTCTAGAGGATGTCCAGGTAAATCCTCTGGAAAGACATCAAAATATTCTTTCACAATAGGTACATAATCTATTTGAACTTTATTTTCCTCACCCATATTTATTTCATTTCCTTCCACCCCAATAAATGAATTCAGAAGAGCTAATGGAGGTGTATCTAGTTGAGAATCATATGGTGAGGTTTTTACCCTAATGAATAGTGATTCCACATTGTCTTAAAAGATTATAACCTCTTTCTTCTTGAAATTTTTTTTGCATCATTATTCAAAATCCAATACATATAGAGGATTATATCAAATTAAATCATGGGAATGAAAATAAAATTATCAGATAAAACACTTTTATATTCCATAATGGGGACTATGTCACAAAACATATCTACAATGATACATTCCTTATAAGTTTTAACTAACAACCCCCTTATTAAATAAAATTAAAAATATATAATTTTCTTGGAAAACTAGGAATATATGAAAGAATGCGATGATCTAGAATCAAATAATGCATTGGCTAAGTTGGACTAAATGATTAATGAACCTTCCACCACATCGTTCAGAACTTCAACCTTCACAGCTTTGACCACACAAGGTTGGCCTTGCTCCCTTGGAATTCTTTGGAGAATGTTTCCCTGATGATTAGGCCATTCATGTAAATAATGTACCATCTCTAGGAAATGGTAGAATTGAACATTGGTAGCTTTGTTCTTCCCCTTACAATCCTCAGATAGGTGGAATTTTTCTCTGAACTTATAATTGACTCCCATTCTCTTCACGCAAGTTCCAAGGTGTTTCTTCCCATAATTATTGTAGGATGGAAGGTCAAGACTTTCATTCTTCCTCATTTCTGTATTTCCTTTTCTAGAGTTTTGGGTATCTCTCTTATCCTCTTTTATTCCTTTAAATTCATAAGACTTATAAAATTTCTTTTCTATCTTGATAGAACTTGAGAATATATCTTCATATGATGAGAAACATTGGGAGACTATCTCCCTTTAGTGGAATAGTTTTAAACCATCAAAGAATCAACCAATCTCTCTCATTGAATTAATTATATAGTCTTCATAATGTCTTGATAACCTTGTGAATTTCGCTTCATACTTTTCAACATTTTCACCCTCCTTCTACCTCAGATTCAGGAATTTCCTTTATATATTTTCTCTCTGTTCGTAGGGAAAATATTTTTCCAGGAAAATTTCCTTAAAATACTTCCATTAAATCTCTTAAATTTCTTCCTACACTACTGTGTTTTGGATTAATGAACAACACTGATTTTAATCTCCTAATACAAAATAAACTTCCATGACAACCTTCTTTCATTCATGACATCCCAAAGCGAAAAATATCTTCTCTAGGGAACATATCCACTACTCAGCAACAAATGGGTTTGTAGTCCCATTGAATAATGGTGGTTGTTATTGCATAAAGCAATCCAACATTGTTCTTACATGTTGTGAATATTAATGCTCTATATGGGTAATGTTATTGTTCATAACCTAGTTCAGTTTTCCCAATATAGTTATAAGTTTCTCACCACTAGTCATAGCTTTAGATCCAACATCATTATCTAGCATTGGAGGGAAATCCCTACATTGAATAATTATGTTCATGAAATTCCATTACTTACACAAGGAGATATTTCTAAATAATGGAATACAATAGATTATGTTATGAATCATAATGTATAATATCAATGTAGAAAAATACTTAGCATAAATTTAAATTCTATACATAGCTAATCTCATAGTCTTAAAACTTGGTTTATTTTTGGAAAAATTTACAATTAAATCCTTCATAATTGATGGTAAATAAAATGTGAATTTTTTTAAGAATATCCCTCAAGAATGTCAAATCAGTTTCTCAGTAAGGCTTGTTATTGTTTTATAGTATACCTTAGGTTAAGCCCCAAAATCCTTGTCTAATTTTTCACTTTTAGGTATATATGTGTCATAACTACGCCCACTAGTAGTATCTAGACTGGGGTGTATTTTCTAGAGAGATCCACATAATCTAATCTTAACCAAAATAATTGGATGTTCTCGTATGTTTATCCTCACATACTATATTAGGGGTTTGTTCCCCATTATATTCTTTCTAAATCTAGCTTCCATGTTTTCTATTAAACATCCTCTAATACCAATTGTAACGACCTAACCCCAGTTGCTGGAACCCAGTACCTTAATTTATTAAATTGGCATATAAACAAAGAATATGCATCCTAAAGGACCAATTAGTTTAGTAGTTTCTGAGACAAGATAAACACATAAGTTCAACATTACAACTTATATTAAATAACAACATATAAGTTTTATTGGGAACATCCACCACTTTAAGTTGATCCCTGCGGGTCATTCATAACAAAATTCTTCATGTCACGAGAAAATAAAAAATAATAAAGTGATTTCCTCAAACCCTCAGTAAGGGTAATAAATACAATGAAATATATCATAAAAATAAACATTAGAAATAGTGAATGATTAAAAATACAAGCATTTAATAAAATAATATTCTTGAACACATTATGGTCGGGACAACAGTTGAATAAATAATTCCATAATAAAGAATAATCATGGGTATTCTACTAGTCAAATAACCACTTGAATTGTCAATACTAGTTTCATAATGAGGGAATGCATATTGAGGGACATCATAACCATACCCTCAAGGCCTCGTTCCAAGAACATAAATAACGATTTTGTCAAGGCCTCATGCCAATACCATAGTGTGTCTCATGAGGCCAATCGATGCACCAAGGGGCTATAGTGAGCCCCATCTGACACATAATAAGTCCAATTACATTATCATATGAATGGGTATAAACATTAAAAACATATACATTCATATTGAAACTAATATATGAAATGTAAATTACTTTCCCCATACATTATGTCTAAAAACTAATCATTCAGAGTAAATTCGTGGATGGTTTTAAGATATAACGTCCAAAATAAAAATAATCATAAACCATTAAATTAAATATGGTAGACGATATCTTGAAGAATTAATCCCAATAATAAATAATAATCAAAATTAGTTTTGAAATTGATTAAGATACTCTTATAAAATGATCGAGTAATTTTTGAGAGAAATACACTTTTACTTTGAAAAGGAGAGTTCTTTTGGAAAAATATTTTTATAAAACCCGAAGTGAATTAAAATAGTATTTTTATAACAATATGATATATTTTATAAATATAATTGTTTCAAAAAATATACTTTAGGCTACCCTTAAAAATGGGAAATAATTTGTGAAATTCCCATGAATCAGGCTTGTATTACTCGAGGAATTTTTGAAATATCATTTTAAAACATATAACTCCCCATAAATGAAAGTAGCCTTCAGGTTTGTAAAAATATATATAACATTATCAAATAATATAGGAGGAGTATATATGAATTAATAATAATTTCATTGAGATAGGTAGAGAATAGGTGTAACCCGAATGAATAATGGAGGTTCATTTATATAATCCTTACCTTATGTATGAAGGTATTCCTCTCGTGATTTTAATGTCATTAATAATAAAACATAGGTTCATAAATTAAAAATTCCTAAGGTATTACTATATTGATATTAATGACCATAATTGAACACAATAATATAAATTGAAAACCCATCATCCTTGAATGTGATAAACTAACACGTCATGGATGGTGTTTTCATTTCTAGTGTAAAAGAAGGGGAAAAGAGAGAAGATGAATAATTGTTCCTATATCATAACAAAATTATAGTACATGTAAAGTACTGGAGTTATCACAACATTTTGATTAAGGGTGGTGTGGAATAAAAAATAAAATAGTGTAACTAGAAATAAAATAAATGAAAAGAGGAATTTACCTCTTGATGTAATCTTCCTTGGGGGCCTCTTTAGGGAATAAGTTTTTTATATTTTTTTGGGAATAAAGGCTGATGAAAATGGGTAGGATCTTGGGAAGAAATTTTAGCATAATTTATACTAGTAAAAAGGTTTGAGAGGATTGATGTGAAGTGGGAGCGAGGTGGGTTTATAGTGGATGAGATGAGGGTTTTCCCATTATTTTAATCATTATTTTATTATTTTTTCAAAGACAACCAATAGTGTTGATTATTGTGACCAAAAAAGTAATAATTGAATGTGAGTTTGAAAAAAATGGTAATTTACATCATAAATTACACATGTATGACGTAGAAATTCACTTATTTAGCATATTTTATAAATTATCAAATTTCACTATTCACCCAAAAATAATGTATTTCAAAAAAATCCAAAACATTCACCAATACCATTTTTTGATGTTTATAATTAAAAAATTGACTCCATTTTTAGAAAATAATGTTCTAAATATTTTTAATTTAATTTTAATATAAAATAATAATTTATTTGAAAAAACAACATTAAAACTGAAACTCATTTTACAACACCTTGAAAAATTAATTAATGTACCATAAATTTATATTATAACCATAAGATAATAAAATAAAAACTTTTGATTAGATTTAATGAAATTAAATTTCCATTTTAAATTATTAAATTAATAAAAAAAATTATAATTAAAATATTTATGACATTCAAAAATACCAATACTTATACTATGATCATTTTTTCACTTATAAGATGTCTAAATTGTATTTAGGCATTCGTGGGTGAAGTTTCTATTTTTTTTGGAAAATTTAATATTCATTAATATTGATAAATGTATGAAACTATTTATTAGGGTATGTTACTATTCATAAAAAATTAAGTTTATTCTATCAGACACTAAATATCATACTGAACACAATCGTGTGTGTCAGGTTTTTGTAATTTCAAACACATAGGTTGTAAAAATCTGTTTACTAGCTTGGTTATAAAAAAGTGATGTTTTGTAGAGACTCATTAGTTCATGCACTAAATATTATTTTTTTTCAAAATCATTCGGTGTTACATTAATAATAAATGTAAAAATTATAAAAAAAAATTTTAGAAAAAAATTATTTTAAATATAAAAAATAACTAACAAAAATTATGTATTGTGTTGATTTCAAGAAAATTTATTTTTTTAAACAAATAAAGGTTATTTTATTTTCAATGATAATAAAAACCCTATGGTATTATTTTAATACATAAAAATAAATATGTGTAAAAATGGTTTGTATTATAACAAAATATAACATATATTCCAAAATGTCAACCATAGGTTTCAAAATTAAATATAAATTTTTATTTATATTATGTCCCATATTGCATAAATATTTGATAGAGAAAAACTTTTTAACTCACAATTAAATCAAAATGATGTCATAAAATTTATAGTATTTTTAAAACCATAAATAGTAATATTCCTTAAATGAACATTTAGAGAACTCACAGAAATATTCATAATATAATTTTGAAATTCAAAATAAAAAATGATGTTAATTTTATAAAATTGAAATTCTAAATGTTGTAAAAATTAAATTTACCATATTAAATAATAACATGATTATTTTAAAATTTTTTAGGGAAAAAATAAATTTTATCAATAAATTTGTACAAATGATCATTTCCTTTATTTATAATTAAAATAATTATTTAAATGTAAATTTTATAAAAATTAATAATATACAAAAATAATTATATTAATGAAAATAATAATTAATTATATTAAATTCTTTTTGTTTATATTAGCTTAATTTCTTCTTACAACACCCTTCAAAACCTCTGCATAAAATTTGACAGTAAGACATGAAATGGTGAAAATTTTAGGTGCTGATTCAACTAACATTGACCTCAAATTTATTTCCACAAGCGTAAACATCACCCGCATATTATTTATCATAATTAATACTCATTGTTTAACATTGGGTTGGTCAAGGGGAAACATTAGTGATGATATCACTATTTCAATGTTCAACCAAAGGAACCTAAAAAAGAAGACATTATTACTCAATTGGATTGATTCTCTTTTGTAATGAACCAGTACAGGTTGTCACCAAAAAGTGAACCTAAAAATCCCACCATTGGGCTTAGGGTAATTTCTAATGGCCATAGTCTAGCATCATATGATGGGTAATCGGTAAAAAGAATTGAGATTGATTTTGGCCTTAAATAAAAGTTTAAGAACAATTAAATTTCATAAATAAATACTCTATGACCCATCCGTATGTTGTAATTTCATAAAAAATTAATTCTATAGAAAATAAATAAAAACAAATTAAATATAAAAAATTAGTTGAAAAATAATTATTCAAAATTATCTCTAAAATCAGTCTCCAAACACTATATCCTACCAAAATGACCTTCAAAATATTCTTATCCTTAGCTGCCGCAATATTAATACAACTCAAACCATATAAATAAGTAAAATTCTTTCATGTATGAAGTAAAATATTAAAATATACACACACTAAAAAGTATATAAAAATATTGTAAAGTCATACAAATTATGTAGTATCCCACTATGGAAGAATATAACAAAATTTAACTGACCTCAAATCCCACATCAATCAATGCTCTAAGAGAGGTTAAAATATATCTTCAAATTTTTAATTGATAAAACATATTGGTGTGATCAAATAATCACTCAGTATCCCACTAACCGCCTTTCCAAAAATAAATTCCTTTAATTTTAAATTTACTTATTGTAAGAATGATATAAGATTTAAAAATAGTCTTTCTTTTTTTCTAAAATATGAATTGGATGATTGAAAGTGTTTTCTCATCTTAATTAAGTTTAAGCTAAAACACCCATTTTGATGCCACTATGAATATCTAGAATGAAAGCCTTTACATAGAATAGTTTCCAAAACCACATTAAAACCAATTTTAAATATGTAAAACGAAAAACATAAGATAATTCATGATATTAAATAGCCAACACATATCAGGAAGTATAAATTTAAATTTATTAGTGGAAAGTGGTCACAACCAATACATTAAAACAATATAATAATCAATTATAAAATATAAGTACTCTATACCAATCACCAACCAAATTTCATATTTCAGGGGTTATACCCTAGGTCCTAGTGTAAAATGTTCATAAATGATAAAATTATTTCTCATATATAACTAAGAACCAATCCTTATCTTATAGTTCTATTGAGATTTTCAGGACCTAATAAATCATATGGGAATCACAAATGCATCATGTTCCACAAGATCCATATTGGAAACTCATTTGGTCTGTATAGGAACATTACCATAGTTAGAACACAATCCACAATAATTATTTTACATATCTCCATGGATAATAAATAAATTATCCTCCAACTAAAAATCCATTGGCTATAGAATTGTACAATTTCCAAATAAGAACGACCCCTAAATGGGGAATAAAGAGAAAAATCAACAAAATATGGGTTATATAAGGTTTTACATTAACAAGTGATGTCGAAATCATTTAATGTTACAAAAAATATATCTTGAAAAACAAAATTGGTTATGGATACACTTTTTTACCACTATATAACTGTATACAACATTAAAATAATTTCAAAATAATTCCATAAAAACCAATAAATATTCATTCAAGAAAAAGACTGCCGTTATTTCAAACCGAGCTTCATTTACATCCATATATAAATATATGCTTTCATGTATATTATATATAAGCATCACACTATGTACACATTCAGATATTTTCATATTAATGTATACGTCCTCGAACACACACACATACACATATTTATAAGTGCATGATAAATAGGTTCCAATACACCCAATCATAAAAACAAGAAAAAATGCGACCATCTATAATACCAATTAAAAAGGGGAATCCTAAGTATCGAAGTTCCTTGGGAACATCAAAAATAGTGTTTTAATACATGAAAATCCATATAACATCCATGAAATATTTTTTAATCCAATAATAAAGCCAAATACTCCATTTATAATTTCCATTAATTTTTTGAATGGAAAACTATGAAATTTAACAAATAACCGGTGTTCCTAACTCATGAATTATGATTAAACATTTATTTAAAAAATGAGAAACCTTAAATTCCAATGGAGAATATATGAACCCTAATTTAAAAATTATAAATTCAAAAAATAAATTTGACATTTTAATTAGAGGAGAAAATATATTTTTAAAACCACAAGAAATTAGAGGTTCTAAAATCAAAACATAGGTCATAGAAGAATCTACCTCAATTCAATTATGGACAAGACTAAATATTTCACCATAAATGGAGGACCACAAAGAAAAAAAAGATGACCCAAAGAACCCAAAAAATTCCCAAACAATAAAATAATAACAAGAACCAAATCATGTAAAAATAAATAGGGTTCATCCATGGAGGGATTATTTCAAAGGGAGAAGAAAAATAGGGGGAAAGCGAGAAGCGTGAGGAGAGAAGACCTGACCCGGGAATCCAATAATAAATTATTAGAAAATCCTAAATAAATAATGCAGGGAGAGAAGTCCATAAGGTGAAGATGATGTGTGATAGGGTATTCTCACATAGGGGGTTGTGTTATTATAGGGGAGAAAGCACACATTGTTTATCATTACTATTATATAATTTTCAATATAATTTTTTATATTATTATTATATTTTTGTTATTCATTATCATCAATTATTCAACAATAATGTTTAAAAATACTTATTTTATTAATAATATTAAAATGAAAAATAATATTAAACATATAAATAAAATAATTTTATAAATATTGGGAATTTTAGTCTTTTCATAATGCTACATACTTTAGCATAAATTTCATTAGTAAAAACAAAAGATAACCAAAAAGGGTGATCATTGCACCTATAATAGAAAAGGGAAACTAATATCATATCTCCCCTTTAATTAGAAATCTTATATATTTCTAAAAAAACTAGAAACCATGAAAGAGATAATCCATCATGAATTAGTGACAGCACAAAACAAAACAACCATAATAAAAAATCCAAAAAATAGTTCCAATGAATTATTATGACAATATATAATTGAATTCAGAGAAGTGAACAAGAACATAAATTATGTATTTCATGTTTCTGAGTATGAAATTGACCACCATGAACCATTATCAAACTTTCTCCATCTAATGTTAAAATTTATTTGAGCATTTTATGATAACAATTCCAATCATTTCTTCCATATAGATCCATGAGTATTAATAATAATGATTTTTGATCATTTGGACCACATATATGATTAACTATACCTACATTGGCTAGTGTTGGGGTGTCTCATGGCATGTTTTTGGGACCATCCTAACAATAGTATAACAACTTCCCCATAGGTATTTTATAAGACCTCTTAGTAGAGAGTTTTCATGACCTCCTTATAGAGTGTTCTCATGGCCTCACCATAGGGAGTTTTCCAAATCTCCCTGTATAATGCTTTCATGAGCAACCCATATGGATTTTTCTTTAGTATCATAAGACTGACTGTGATGGATTTTCATTTATAAAACTAGAACCAACTCCATGGGTGTTTTCATATTTAGAATCATGACTTCATAAATATGTGTATTTCATATAATTAGTTCTGGACATCTTCATGGGAATAAACTTATATAATATTAAAACATCCCACATGGGTGTTTTCCATTCAAATAACAAAGACATACCCAATGTTGGTTTCCATTTATTTAATGAAATTCATAACATATATCACTATTTACATTGATAAACCACAATTAATATTTAATTTTTTTAATTTATAATTTACAATATCTCTTTCTTCATTTAACATGTTTTTATCTCATTCCTTTACAACCCACCTTCTTCCTCTATTTATTAACTAATCACTTCTCGGTAATTCAATGGGCTATTTTAAAACATAACCCCATCAACCTATTCATGAACCATTGCCATCAACTACCATAAACAAGCTATAAAAACAATAATTTAATATCATAAATCCCTTGAGCCTTTTAAAATTAATAGTTAACCATTTATTCATCATGATAGTTTTATTTTGTAAGGCTTTTCAGGTTCATAAATACATCATCAGTTAAAAATTTTAAAATTCAATTTCAAGAAACAAATTTTTCTTAAAAAAAATACATTTTCATGGTCATCAATGATTGTGATTTTTTTTCAAAATCATTGATATTAATCATAAATTACAATAAACCATTAAAACCATAGTTCACTAATTAACAATTTGAAGAAATTTATATTTTGTGATCTCATGTGATTACATAAGAAGTTATATTATGTTTCACCATTTTATTAGCTATAACTATGGTCAATGTCATAAATAATTAATTACTTCTTTAGAATATTTTACTGAGGTTTTTATTATTTAAATATAAGAAAAAAAAATATAAAAAAAATAATTATCTCCATTGATTTAAACTAGAATTATGTATACAGAACCTAGAATGATTGCACAACATAACACTTGAGAAAAAGTCAATGATATTGTTAAATTAAGGTACCACTTATTTCAATTTATCCATTAACTTTTATTTCACTTCATATTCATTATGGAATATTCCCATTCATGTTCTAACATCAACACTGAGCTCAGGGAATCCCCATCGCACCAAAATCATGACCAGCCACATCCAGTATTTTGGTAACACAACACTGAAAATAACTCATGACTATGCTATAATTATTAAACTCAACCTATTAATACTTTGGTTAAATTCAATAAAACACAAATAGAACCCAAAAAATAGCTTTTCTAGACACATATCAATATATAGGTTCATCATTTGGCCGACCTAGGCACACTGACTAGTTGGTGGCTACTAGATGATGAATTGAGGTATCCCAGAAACCTCAACTCTTGTCTAATGCTCTATTGATCACCTAGGATAACTATAGAACCTCAACCTAAGTTTGAGACCCATATTCTAATAAATACAATCTCTCAGAATTTCCAACCAATTTTCATTTTTAGAACACCCTTTACCATCCAATGGTTTTCATTAAAATAAATACCAAAAAAACTCTATTATTATCAGTCAAATTAGTAAAACAAAACTCCTCCCAAAAACATATTTGAAATGAAATTTTACTTTTTAAGAAAAAATAAAAAGTAAATTAAACCATTTAAAACATTTTTTTCAATCACTAAATTCACAAGGAATCTTAGTTAAAACATCATTTCAAAATAACATACCTAAGAATAATGCCACCAAATTAGTTTTATTTTCTAAAACAAGGTTTTCTTTGAAATCAACCATTTTAATAATAGTTTCTCTAATGTACCCATGAAATTTCTAACAATAAATCAAGCATTTAGATGATAAAAAATACACATGGATCCATTATTAATCTAATCACCCATTATAAATTATATGAGAAAAGATTATATATTATAATTTTCTTCCAATAATAATAGATCTTAATAGGGTTTAACCAAAATAAAAAGTGAGTTCATCATCATATCACAAGATTTTCTGTTCCTATTTACAATTACACCAATGGAAATACATGAAATAGAGTTTCAAAATTGAATATATAATATAAAATGTGGAATAATGACTAACATGGTCACGTTGTGGTGGGACACATGCCAACCATTCATCAGTTCCCAAAAACGGGTCTAAAATCAGGGTCTTAGCTACTACATGGATCACGATTCCATGAAATCCAACATTCGAAACATGAATTCTTATTCAGTTATATCCCCAAACTCCAAATTATCTTTAATCCAAGCATCTATGATAATTATAACCCAAGAAAAGCATCTTTCATCGAATCATAATAAATAGAAATAACCAAAATGAAATAAAAATCCCAACTTCCACTGGAAAGTAGATTTTTGAATTGGAAAAAAAAGTGTTAGAATCCCCTTTCAAATTTACAACTAGATTCCTGATGGTTTTAATATCATCGTATCATTATTTCCCAAATAACTAAAAAGGTACCTCGTTCAAATTTTTATATATCGACAATGAGTTTCCTTCTGAACCAACACCTAAACCAACCCACTACTATATAGAGGTGAATTATTGATCCCCATGGACCATTGACAATTATTTGAGAATTAGTATCTATCATTGGGAATGATTTTACATTTAAATCACATTTTAATAAAAAAATATTCTCCTAAAAGATTTTCATGACCCACCCATAATTAAATAATCTACAAAAAAATTTATATTTATGAATTAAATAAATATATAGTAATAATATATTAAGTAGCAGTAGAACAATGTTGATAAAAAATGAACTCTAATCTCACACACTGAACACCCACCCCTATAGAAGTGGAATAAAACATAGGTTTACCCCTGACCACCATAGCACTATTACTCCTCTTACTATATAAGGTGATAAAAGGCAGACTTTTCTGATCTAAATTATTTTATTGGACATAATATAAAAATAATATGAACATAAAAAAATTAATAAAATTCATATAATAGAAATACTTTGCTGAATGTAATAAAATAAAACAACCCTCCATGATAAAAATTATCAACTCTATAAGAGAACCTAGAAACCAATTTTTTTACATGAAATAGTGATATAATATAGGTGTGATCACATAATAATTTAAAATACCATGACCTACCTATCCATAATCCTCACCTTTAATTTTAAATCAATTTCATCATAGTGTTAAAAATAATTTAAAAATACTTTTTCCAATTTATCATAAATTTTAACAATCAATTTGGTAATTTTTCTTGGACTATTATATTTCAGACAAAAAAACTCTTCGAAGATACATAAAAAATTTATGATGAAATCCATTACTTAGAACAGTTCCCTAGACCACGTAAAAACATTTAATTGAAATGAATCTAAACAGAGAGTATTGATCATGTCAATTCATAGACACCACTAGCCAAGAATAAAAAATTAAAAGTAAGAAATAAAAATGTTCCAAAACCAATACAGTTAAAGTGAATAAAAATAAGAATCATGATATGAATCCTAAACATCATCCACCAATCAAGTTAAAGTGTCATGGATTATCCCCTAGGTTCTAGTTAGCATGATCTGAAATAAAAACACCATTTCTAAATTCCACAGTATGAGCCCTTACTACACCAGTATCCATATCAGGATATTGAATCCCTAATAAACCTCATAGAATTAAACATCTTCATGATCCACATGTGGGGTCCTGATATATATTCTTGTCTATTCAGGAACATCACTCTAGTTGTAACCAAATCCATAATAAGGATTTCACATCCTTAAAATAATATGAAATAATTACCCCACTAAAAAACCTTTAACTATATATTTAAAACATTTCTGAGAAAGAACATACCCTAAAGGTAAATTAAGGTAAAAGAAACAACAATGGGTTTATTAAAGGGTTCACATGTCCAAATGACATAGAAAGCATTTAAAGTGAAAACTAGGCCTTCATCAAAAAACAACTCATGTAGATACAATATTTTTACTTCTTCAAAAACATTTACACCATTAAAACAAATTAAAATCAAATATTAAAATCAAATTAAATGTTCATTCAATAGAAAAACCAATTTTATTTCCAAACGACCTTTATTACCATGAACATATAATATTATAAATACATGTGTATATAAGATCATCAAACTATACACATATTCAATGATTATACTATAAATATGTACATCTATATATATAATCAAACCTATATATATTTATAATTTCGTGGGATTCACATTCCAACACTTTCATGTGTAAAATAAATTAAAAAAGAACATTACTGGCTTCAAAACCAATTTCAAAATGTTATCTTAAAAAATAATGTTCCATGAGATGCTCAATCATAATTTTTTTAGTAAAATCACTCCCCCTTAATGTCCATTTAATACTTTTTAAATCCCAATAATAATATAAATAAACCATTTATGACTTCCATTAATTTTTAACTGGAAAACT
This sequence comes from Viscum album, assembly GCA_963277665.1. Taxonomy (NCBI): domain Eukaryota; kingdom Viridiplantae; phylum Streptophyta; class Magnoliopsida; order Santalales; family Viscaceae; genus Viscum; species Viscum album. The sequence goes on from OY728165.1 coordinate 449,385,001, forward strand.
AGGTAATTAAATAAATAAATAATACGTGAATACCATGAAGTAAGTTTAAACCTTTTTTTAAAATATGTTAACACTTCACTTCCATTGGAAATGAAGTTAAAATATATTTTCCCCCTTATAAATTCAATAAATATATTTAATGATATAATTTTATTACTAAAAAATAATTTTTTAAGAATTAAAAATAAATTGTTCTAAAATAAAATATTGGAGAATATATAATCCTATCAAAAATAAACGATGATAGAGATCATACATGTCACATTATATGGATGGACACCAAACATAACATAAGAAAAAATGAACAACCCATCACATAACCTAACAATGATTGAATCATAGGGAATTTAGTCATACTAAAACCCTGGGGTTCAACCAAGGATGGTGTATAGCAATGGGAGAATAAAATTTAGTGTGTAGAGAAATGAGATAGTATAAGAGACCTTACTGATCCAACCAACAATGGATCATATAAAAATACAAAATAAATATTAATGTAAAAGGAGGCTGTAAGGTGGGGGCTCACACACAGTAAGGAATCTTGGTTGAGAATATTTTTTTCATTATTATTATTATCAATTTATTTTCATTAATATTAATTTATATTAATTTTTATTTTTCATGGTCATCAATTTTTAATCCCCCACATTTACCAACATATATAAAATTATTATTATTCATCTCGTATATAATATTAAATAAATGGAATAAAATAATACACTAAATATGGGGAATTTTAGCCTTTATACAAATATTTCACAATGTGTTTAATTTTATGTATACCCTCTAATAAAAAGAATATGTAATAATAGAGATATTTAATATATATAATTTTATCTCAATAAAATGTGTCCTGATTTGTATTACGCCATTCATGCTTGTGAATCAACCTATTCGACACAATATATTTTTAAAGGTAACATATATATCCTAATAATAAGATATTATATTTGACCCCTTAAAATAATTTATGCCTTAAAATTGTTTTACATAGATGATGCTAAGAGAGGAAATTTTTTTATCACGATGTATTTAGGATACCCTGTTTCTTTCTCAAACATATGATTTAACCAAAGAACATTAACTAGGTGGGTTTTATTTTTTGATGGCACTTTATCTATTTTATCTTATTGATTTAATAGTTATTAATCATAAGTGATATCTTGTTTCCATTGAACAAATTTCATGTTGAGTTCATGTAATGGATCTCGATTTTAATTCCACAAAAGTGATATTAGGACACATTATGTACCTAAGAGAGGTTTGGTGGAAGAAAAAATTAATAGGCCACAATCTCAATATGGTCAAGAATCAAAAATGAAATGATATGTCTAGGTCATGAATTTTCATTCTTCTAGAACCTATGAACTATATTCCAGGGACATACTTCATGGAATAAATATTCACCAAGTTCAAACTCTATAATTTCATTGATGATTATGAGGATAGACCTTATTTCATATTTGTAATGATTTCATTTATCATTGAATGGATTAAAACTTCTCCATAATTTCATGTGAATGAAAATTTCTTAATGTATACCGCTCTTGAAATTCATCCCATGAAGTTAGAGTTATATATATCTTCACATATAGGGGCCTATATTGTTCCATTTCAATGTAATAATGGAAGATTTTATTATATAATAACATTATCAAAGTAATATATTGATCCCATGTCCATTTAAATCCATTGAGTTGGATATTTTCATAGATTTTAATTTTTGAATGGTTTATTTAAATTAACAGTCATTTCATGGATGATAATTAATGATAAATTTTAGCTTTATATCCAATGTTTTTTAAATAACCCTATATAGTTTTAATATAAACATATAATCCAGATCAAATGAAATTGAAATTACTACTCCATGAAACCATAACACTTCCCATGTGTATAACTTGGAATGATTATTCATTGAAAAATAATCTCAAATTGAAATTAATTGTGAAATTGTTTTGAGTTAATCCACTACTACCGAAATATAATTGTATATTCTTCATGTCTTGGTAAGACCATTAATGAAATCCATATTGATGTTCTCTAATTTTTGTATGGGTAAAATAAATGATTATGTATTGTACTAATATTTATGTTCACCATTTAATTTCCATCATTGTTATGAACCATGATATGTTACCAAACTATCCAGAACCTAAGGTTGTCCCAACATAGCTCAATGGAATTCTTGATCCCCAAGGGATGAAGATAGGAACATAAGAATCAGTAATTACCTCAATGATTTTTTTTCATGACATAAAATCAAACAATGTATCATGAAGAAATTGAGTGTTGATATTTCAATACAAATCAATAGAAGAAGGATACAATTATAAAGATATATAAGGTCAAAAACAGAAAAATGAATCCAAAGTGAACAAGAACAACAAAAATCATTTTCCATGTGACATGAATTCAACACCATAATCCCACACCATTATAATAAACAAACCCACCACTTCCATATATTATTTATCTTTCGCCATGTTAGATTAAATAATATATCTGTACACGTAATGATGTATGCGGGGTGTGTGCACAAAAGACTAGTATGATCCCACAAAGTGAGTCATAGGAAAACTATATAATATAAACCATTTTTCTCATGTATATAAAGATGAAAAATTAGATACAAATTTACATAGTTTTATAGAAAAAGGAAAAAGATACCACTTTCATAATTATTAAAACCTTATAATCAATCTAGTTTTCATTAAATTTCTATAACATTAGAAATATATAGTTCAAATTTTAGTAATAAGGTAAACTAACGCTTGGGTTAAAATTATATCTGGGTAAGTGAGGATCCTCAAACAATATTCAGGATCAATAGGATACCTATTATACATATTTCTATAGTTCAACATGCCTAGGTGTAAGAGTCCCTCTCAATAGTCACTCCCTTCTACACAATGGGCCACCTGGTGTGCACATTACCCTAGATCAACTAGCCTATTAGGTTGGAGTTCATCCCTATGGATGAATTCTTTCCTAATTGATAATCACCATTTTTCATTATAAATTAAATCTCTTCAATGGAAATTTTATCTCTAGTTAATCACAATATGTTTTCAATAATAGGAAACATATATAAAAATTCATTTCATAAAAAACTTCACAAAACTAACATATTTCACAAGTCATGATGTTAATACCATGTAAATTGATTTTAAACATAAATCCATACATCATCTTCAATAACGATTTTAAGAACCAATTTCAATGATAAAGAAAACATGGTTTATAGAATAAATCTATTCTATAAAAAGTGCTACCATAAAACATGAATATTTCTACTACCAGAATGAATCAAATTGATGGAGAGACAAAATGACTGATGAAGGAAAATGAATATTCATAAAACCATAATTACATATTAAAAACCAAAATCTAATGAATTCATATGTTTAAAATTACCCATGAGATTCTATAGGAAATTGGAATGTAATGGAGAATAATATCTAATACCATACAAGAGTTAGAGGTAACAAATATGGATCAATGCAATGAAAGTTACTATGTTATGTTGGAGTTGGATCCCAAGAAAGTAAATTCATTGTACATTATGATAAACCTATATTCATTGGATGAATATTAATAAACTATTTATCACATAATTATTTTTATTCTACGATAAATAGTATGTGAAAATTTCCTAAGAATAGATGTCGCACTAAAAGGTTATAGAAGATCCCTAATGTGATGAGAAACAAGAAGTGACACAACACTATTATTGAATATATGTTCTATGGATAGATGATATAATTTAATGGGAATAATGATACATGCTTTTAGGGGTGGAGAATCATGAAACTTTGCGTCACCTTCTCATGGTATTCACCCTTGGTAATATCCAACATGATATTATGAGAACAAGAACAGCCGGTTGGAAATCAACATTCATAAGTGTTATTGGATGTTACTATCTGTGGATGTGTGTATTATTCCTTAGACTTTAAGATTATTATTAATCGGTATTATGAATCACACACTTATATGGGTTGACAAATACTCTGAAGACAAATGTTTGTGATGTGGTAAGATATGTTTGGTGTGTCAAGAGTAATACTACATTAATGAATAATGTTAGAAAGGATTTGTCACTTCTATGGATGTAGATATCTCATTTCCTTGGATGGAAATGACATAGCCAAACTAAATCCATTTCCATGGAGTTGACAAAGAATTTTCAATTCCAAGAATTCAAAGAATGAGAAATCGAGCAGATGGGTTGATTGAACTTACATGCAACCCACTTGATTAGAGATATATGAAAAAATGGATTTTATTACACGGTAAGAATTTGTATGAGGTGAAATTTCATTGCGACATCAAATTATTTCTCTCAGGTTCCTTGACCCGTTGCTAGACAGTAATCTTGAAATTTATGCAATCCTACCTAATGACAATGAGAAAGAGTTCTAGAGGGTCCCACACCTAGTGTATCCAGCATCTTAGTCAAATAATTTATTTATTTAACAAGTTAAATAAATATTATTCCAAGTGGTGGTTTAAAAATTATTCAAGTATGTATAATCACATTTATTTCATCTCTAGTTATTTGAGAGAATATATTGTTGATGAAATATTTATATATCTGTGAATAGAGTAGATATATTTATTTAATAAATAAATAGTAATTATTCAAGGCCTGAAAAATATTGAGGATGATTGGCAGTCCATATTATGGGTTCGGTGAGAAATATTATTATATAATATTTCGTTAAATAATATTTAAATATAACGTGCAATTTAATCACATGTCATAGAAATAATTGCATTTCAATTAATTTTTGACAAGGGGTTTTCACATGGAATAATAAATTAAGTAATGACACCTATGATAATTAGTTATTATTACCTGGTGAATTAAATTAGTCTATCACATGTCATTGAAATGATTGAATTGCTTTTATTATTTGACTAGGAGTTTTCCCATGGAATAATAAATTAAGTAACAGAATTTGTGCTAATTATTTATTATTTCCTAGTGAATTGAATTCCATATTATATTATGATTCTCTATATATTCCGAGGGTTCATTCCACTAGATAACCAATCGTTTTGTTCAAAATATCCTTGGAGAAAATCTCTCAATCCTAGAGAACACTTCCATCTCTAATAATGCTTTCAAGAATGAGAGAGATCCTCCTCCCCCAAATCATAGAGAATGTTTTGGAGATGATTCTGAAGGGTATCAAAGGTGGACATCAAAAGCATAAGGGTCTTATATGCTCGCATCTGGAGAATCCTCCTGTGATGTTTAGAGATACATAGAGGGCATGTGGATCACCAGAAGAGGATTTCTATCCTTGGATTCTACATAAAAAAGAAGCCTCACCTCAGACCCATGCTAGGACACATCAACAAAGAAAGAATCACCTTAGAGGTAATTCTATAATTTAATTTAATTAATTAAAAAGAATATGAAGATCTACTCTTCTCGGTTATGGGTTCTATCATTTTTCACTTATCTTTGATTCAATTTCATGGTTACTAGTGTTCATCGTCGCATTGATCCTAGATTAATCATCGATTATGGAAATGTCCAAGGATGGGTCCATACTCATCTTGCACTTCTTCTACACCTGGAAACTACAAGTTGTATCATAGGGGTCATATTTTCATTTATAAATTTTTGAATAATTCTTTAATGATTTATGCTTTAATAATTTAGTTTCTCAATTCATGTTTAATAATTCTTGTAATATGAATTCCGAGATATGTTCATCCCTTATGGTTTCTTGAAGATCTAATAGAAAAAATAATTTTATGATTAAAATTAAATTGATGAATTCATCAAGAGGTATTGACGGTTCTATCTAGCTAACAAAAGAATACACGCCATGTAGTCAGATCTACACGCTGTGTATTTGTCTTTAATGCATTAGGTGTGATTCTGTAATTAATCAATCTGTGTTCATTAATGACATGCAATGTTACTAAATCTTACACCACCTGTTGACTAGGATAAACTATTGCATGGTTAGTTGGAATACACATCATGTGGCCCACTAGACACAATGTGTAGTCCCTTCGGGCCAGGGTCAAGTTGCGTATCCCATACACGACTTTCCCAGCTGGTGATCATGTGACCAGAAGTCTAAACATCCGGTGGCTCACTAGACACGCCATGTACTCTGAATATTTTTGATGTACACCACGCATGTTGTTTCCCAAGGAGTGTACTTCTGATGGACGATGAGGAGGGTACGCACTGTGTATTAGGATATACACACCATGTTCGGTTTCTTGATTATGCAGATTTAAAATTTTATTATTATATTATGTAAACCTTTGAGACATGTACCTACATGTGGGTGTAAATATGGTACACAACACGTGATAGGTGTTAGATCCTATATATATATATAAATGTTTAATTAACATCTGCATAATTATCAAAAACTTGCATATCATGTATGATTTGTATGACAATTATAATTCTACATGCATGCTATATGTTACAATGAATAATATGTATACAAGTATAAATACATGTTGTGTAGTCGTTAGTGGGAATTCACTAGGTTTCCTCCAAGGCACAAGTTATGTACAAGGTTATGGATGAGAATATAAATGAAATTCAAAAAATAATTAAGACAAAAGGATGGATTAATTTAAGATATTGATTAATCAATTCCAGAATAATTTATCTTAATAGGAACGATTGAAGAATTGAATTCTAGTTTTATTAATTGCATAATTCATTACATGTATGTGGATGATCATGAGCATGATCAGGCCTTTTTCTGTGATTGTTTACCTTTTAATTAATTTATTTAATTAAAATTTTTGGTCTGCATGCCTTCTCCTCTTTAATATATAGGTATTTCATGCCCATGGTTTCATTTATACAAATCCCCCTTTTTCTATCACCTATATGTGATTTAAAATAATATGTAATAGATGTATCTCCCAGGATAGTGGAGCTGGTTCACGTTAAGACCCAAGGTGAAACCAATCCAAGGAGATACAAAGGTGGAAATGTGGGAAACTGGAAACAAGGACCTTAAATGGTTCAAGGTGTTTTCTCTACAAGGTAAGGGTTAGTTTATCAACCTCTAAATAAACTAACCAATAGAAAATCTTTTAATAATACCCTTTATTTATTTCTATCAGTTGTATGGCAATTCATTATGGATGTTTAACACGATCACATAATTAATGAACTAACAATAAAACAAGATAGAACTAAAATAAAATGGATTATGCAAACAATATTATCGATATATGGTTAATCACTTATGTATATCTCACTTAATATTAACAAGCATGTGAAAAGATAATAAGTTGAAATTTATGCATAAAGATAAACTCCCTCAATTAAATATTAATATGGTATAACCTTCCATTACTTCAGTAAGAATCAAACCACAGTTCAAAGTGATTCACCAACCCTAGTTGGGGTACTTTCAATTATCAGGAAATTATAATTTAATGTTTTGTATTGACTTAAATTAGTTTACATCAAGGTTTGACTTCTCTAGTAGGACTTTGTGTAACTAAGAGAAAAAGGTTATAGAAAACCAAAATTGAGGATTTAGGGTTGGGAATTCCACTCAATAGATCAAGGAGCTATGATTTAATATAGTTGAAATTTGGAATGCGTACCTAAAAACTTTTAAGTTACTTGACCAACCCAAGTAAGAGTAATGAGAATGGATATATGGATACATTCTGCTAGGGTGCACAAGAAATTGGATATTCTAAATTCAAGGATGATGGCTATTTGATTTTGAAAAAATAGCGGCAGACTAATATATAGTAATTTGTTTATTTGTCTATATTTATCAAGATGATGTAATAAAACTCTATTCATCTTAATTTATAGAAACAAAAATTAAAATTAAATCAAAAATATCACTATGATCCATACTCTAAAAGTAAATCCTTTTCACTAGATATAATTTACCTGAGTGGAAAAGGCACCTTCAGGTTATCCTTCACCATTAGAGGACACTTGTTGTACTAGAAGATCCTTTATCAGTTTCACCTGGAAATGAGGTGAGTGATGAGGAACTCTTCATGTACGAGAAATATCTAAATGATGCTACATATGTTCAGTGACTCATTACATCATCCATGAACAATGATATCATGATGAAACATGAAGAAATGGATGCTTATAGAATTTTATCACACCTTTGGGATCTCTACCAAAAGATGGAAAGACATGAGAGGTATGATATCTCCAATGCTTTGTCCACAACTGAGCTGGGAGAGTCTGGGCCTGCAGGACCATATGTAGTCAAGATTATTGGCAACATTGAGTATTCGGACATATTATAGATTAAATTCTCAGATGTGTCACATATATATATATCATACTATCACCGTTGCATAATACCTTTTCTAGTGTTATTTTGAATTATAACATGAGAAATAATCATAAGTGTATATCAGAGCCCCTTACCATGATTCTATAAGCTGTTAAAGACATGGGGCATGAAAAACTCCTAGACATTATAGTTAATAGAAAGAGGAAGGACAAGGATAAATGGATTAAGATTTATAAATACAATAAAGTCTCTGAGCAAAGTTTGAATAAGAAGAGGAAGATCCAGAGGCAGGGCAAGGGAAAAGAGGCAGTATGACCTGCATATGGAAAGTCAGGCCACTAGAAGAGGAAATTGACCCAATGGAAAGGGGAAGCAAAAGGTAAATTCGTTATAAAGTGAAATAATTCCATTTATACACATTAGGTATTAGATATAGCTTGTGGGGATCACATCTGTATTCTAATTAATGAACCAAGTAGATTCTAGAAAATTGAAAATAGAGATATGGATCTACAAACTACCAATGGTGTGAGGCTGGCTACTCTTTCCTTTCGTGACTACCAACTCACATAGCCGACGATAATGATTTTGGTTTTACATGGATGTTATTATGTACCTAGTTTTACAAAAAACACAATTTCTATATCAATTATATATACAAGATTGATTTATTTTCATGTTTGTAAATAAATGTTGCTACTTTTATAAGGAAAACATATGTTATGGTATGGTGCATTTTAGATAATAGTCTAAATGTATTAAATTATGAGAACAAAGTTTTGGAAATTTATAATGAACCAAGTTCACATGAATCATAAAACACAGAATTGTGGAATTTGTAACGACCCAAACATTTATTAAGGAAAATACCTCCTGATCTAATTAAATGTCTCATTATGTAAAAAAGTTATATAAAACATATGAAATTCATTGGATTTATGTTTTTGGATTTTAAAATATCATTAAGAATTGTTACCATTTCTAATATAGTCATTGAACAATGATCAGATGATTTGTATAAATATAGGGCCTTAACAAAACCAATTTACTCAGATAAAGGAAGCGATAACCTCATCCAGTAAAATTGATCTATACAAAGCCAATTTTTTGCAGCTTAGAAAGAAGGTATCATCACTAGGATTCTCTCTTGACTAATCCTAAGCTGAGCTTGACAATGGTAAGATTGAACGCAACCGCCTATGTGAGAAGTGGATGTTAATAGAGATTACCACCCGAGCGATGATATCTGAAGCACCCAAAGAGCCTTTCATCATCACACACCTTACCCTTAGATCTTATGCGGTTGTTATGAGGGGTTATGTAACAATACCCTAACCCTATAATTATGTGAACTATTTTTTATAGAATAAGGAATATACATTTGTTTTATTATTGTTTCTTTGTAAATGTTTTTAAATCACAAATATTATTTTTAGTTAATATTAAATTAAGAAATCCATTTTGATGAATTAAAGTATTTTTCAATTAAATAATGTTATAAAAAATATTATTACTAAATTTATATTTATAAATTAAAAATTATCTTATAATTTTTATGAATACAATTATAATTTTTATTATAATTTGAAAGCAGTTTCTTCAAAACCTATAAATTTTAGTTAAATGTAAATTTTTACCTTACAAATTAAAAATTCCCATATTAGGAAAATTATTTAGACGAAACTGATATCAATTTTGGTTTCAAGATGTCAAAATTATCTACTGGTGAATTTTTCATAATTTTCTTAGACAGTTGAATTTTTAGGTAAAAATTAAATTCTATTTAACTCTATATTTCATTTTATGACATCATAATGACCAAATAGTGATGTAATAAAATACTATAAAATTTTTTTTGGACAATATATGTATTATCTTTAAAATAATATGATTTTATATTATTTTGATTAATTTTCTGGTGGCTTAGTGGAACCTCAAAGACAGAAAAACTATTTTAAAATTTTAAAATGATTTCTTTGAGAGTGGGACTCACCACCACATAAGAAAGCCTAATATTTTAATACATTCAGAATTTGTATTTATAAAATAATTTTTTACAATCCCCTTTGGAAAAAGTCACGGGTTGGTTTGTGGTTTTTATTAGTTTAATCTGTGGTGTCCAAAACCTAAATAATAAATAATTCTCTCTCCTTTCCTATATAAACCCACCCAATAAACCATTAAACTTCAGTAAAACACTATGGAAATCGACTATACTCTTCTATCATCTCTCTATAATCCACCCAATGTGCCCCATTCTCCCTATAAGCCTCTATCAAACCTCCCCCACGCCTTTGGGATCACACATTCAAGTAAGAGATTTTTTTCTTTCACATTTTGTTCCAAATTTATTTATGTTGTTATAGCCTTTTGTTTTCAATTAAAAATATTGGGGTATTATTTTTCACCTCACCCATACTTCCCTTATTATGTTTTACTTATTATATACCACTTTTTATCTCATTAATTCCTTCCAGGTACACCTGTTACCATGCCAAAATTTTGTATGGGATCCTCACATTCCCTCCTTACTTATTTATGTCCAGGATTCCTTATATTGTTATGCCCTTTTATTTTGAATTAAAAATATTGGGGTATGATTTTTAACCTCCCCTATACTTCCATACTTATGTTTGAATGACGAGAGACCCCGTTCTCTCTCATTAATTCCTCCCATGTACATCTATTATCATGTCGAAATTCTGTAAGGGATTTCTCATTCCTCATTTACAATAATGAAAATATGTTAAATTATGCATTTCAATTCCAATAAAAATGTTGGGAAATGTATAAATATTACCCTATTACATTACATTCCCTTTACATATGATTAGATACCTCTTTACCTCTCATCAAAAATTTTTATGAAATCTTATGTCACACCGTTATGCGACAAAAATTTCACTGTGATTTTCCAAGAAAAAGTCATTTTGTATTGAATACCATGACCATTTCTCTATCAAAGGTATTCATCTTTATGAAAATTTACTTTTATATTATTGACTTTCATGTATGTATTACACATTCCTTTATCGTGGAAAAAATGATGATGTTGAATGATTCCCTTTTGAATGATCCATATTGCACACATATGCATGAAATGAAATGTTTATAAAGGGTGCGTCCTGATAGCACTCCAATGCATTTGGTAAAGAATAGTATCATGATATTCTATATAAAATGATGGTTTACTCATGATAATAAATGTAAAATGATGGTTTAATCATGATAATTAAATATCAATGAGGGTTTAATCATCCTCCATGAGTAATGAGTCTTGGATCATGTTAATATCATGTTAAATGTTGTTTCGACATTTCCTTGTTATGATAATAATGATATATCATGACTTTATGTTCAGTTTTATATTATTCCCCATTGATATTACTATTTCCTAACAAGTACTATATTCTTATTTTTGTTTCTTGTTTACTCCCTTACTCGGATTTATAGACCACCCTTTTACTTATGCATGCCTTCAGGTTATCCCACACAATGCCAAGTAAAAAAGGAATATTGTGTTCATGTAAAAGAGTTTTTCAATAATGACGTAGTGCTTTATGTATTAAGATGTTATGTAATGTTCCTTTTTTCCAATGAAACTAGGCCTATCGATCCTTAGAGTGGTCTTATGTGAATGGTAATGTTTTAAATCATGTTTATGTGTGTAATAAAGATCAGTGTTGTTATAGTTCGTATTAGAGGATTTATTTAGTTTTTTTGGGACTATGATTTGAGAATCCCAGTGAAATCCTTAGGGATAAGACTAAGTATAATAAAAACATTCCTAAATTTTGGTGATTATTGAGTATGTGTATTATAAATAAAATACATCCATGACTAGATACAAACTAGTAGAGGTGGCTCTCGCACAGATGTATGTAGGGGTAAAACCAAAAAACAACAATTTGAGTAAGAATCAAATAGGAACTGGTGCATGACAATGGGTATTGATGTACTCTTGGTTACGATACTCTTGGGGGATATTCATTTTTAAATTCATAAGCATAGTATGAACCATTGTTAAGGGAATAAAAAAATTCCCGTAATAATATATGTTGGGAAGTAGATCATGAATAACATAGATTGAAGAAAATAAATTCAAAAGTTAAGGATATAAATGTAATTTATAAGTTATTGATTTATGTATTTGGATTCCTTGTTATATGTTCCCCATAAAATTCTTTTATTTCATTCAATGCATTGTAATAGGAGGAGTCTGGCTAACAATTGATGAAAACTTCAATGTGATGACTATTCTAATAAGATTACCAATCAGATGGGAGTGGGAATCCCAAAATTTTTCACGATACTCTCTCTGTTAACTAATGTTTTGAATAGAAACATTGTTCAATATGAATGATCAACCCGGTCTACAAAATAACAAGATGCAATAGAGATATTCATGAGACAAAGGCCTACAACATTTAATGGATCATCTAATCCCTCAATCACCATACAATGGATCAAATCCATTTAAAAGGTCTTCTCCATACTTTAATGTTCTGAACAAGATAAGGTTCTTTTGGACGATTCTCAATTGGAGATTTAATCTTGTCAATGCTGGACATTGATCAGAAATATGAAGCCTGAGGAAGATATCGAAGAATTAACAAGGAATGTTTTTGATAAAAAAAATCAATAAATATTTTCAATGCACCCATCTGGCTTAAGTTGGAAAGGGACTTTCTTGAAACCAAGAAAAAAGACCCTGAATCCATCATAGTGTATGAGAAAAACTTCACAAGTCCTACATGATATGCCTTTGAATATTTCATTACCCTCGAATGAAAGTTTGACAACTTATTTTTTGGGATAAAACCAAGCCCATGGAAAGCCCTAGCGATCCATGAATTCGAGAGATATAAAGAAATAGTCAGATGTGCCCTCAAAGTGAAAATTGAGATGGAAGAATCTCAGGCGTATTATGGGGATAAGAAGTGTATATTGGACATTCATTTAGGAATTAAAATGGATAAATATAGTGGTGGTAAGAAATTCCATCACCCCACATTCTAATGGTACAGAAAGAAGGACCGCAGAAATTACTTGTAGGGGATGAGGAAATTCTTTTGGTGTGAAAGAGAATGGTACATGGCCATTAATTGAAGGAAATAAAATCCCACAACTGTGATAGAGGAGAGGAATTCTCAATTCAACTCTCAAAGGACTTTTCATTACATCAACTGCAAAGAACCAAGGAGCATTGCAAACCAGTTCCCTAAGCCATGGGTTTTCAAAGGAAACCCAAAACCTCTAAGGAAGTAAGGGAGGGATTTTTCCATCACTACTCCTAAAGTAAATCTTGAAAATGATGTGGTGACAGGTATGATATTTATTCATTAATGAATATGAAACAAACGTTATGACTCTAGTTCTTCTCATTTTTTTATATCCAAAAAATTTAGTAGAATAATCCCAATGCCACCACAAATTAGAGACGTAAATATATTGATGAGAATGATAAATGTGAAAATCATTGCATCCCAGGAATACAACTCCTCCCCTATCCCAATTTGTGGTATGATCTTCCCAGTGAACCTCTTCATACTCCCTATGGTGTAATTTGATAAAATTCTTGGAATGGATTGGATTTTCCAATATAGATCCAACATAAATTACTGAGAGAGAGAAATCACTCTATATTTAGAGAATTTACCCCCGATTTTGTACAAGTGAAATGAGGATGATGAATATTTTTTAGCACCATCATGTCAATAATGGATATTAATTCCCTATGATCATGTGTATCTTTCTCAGATGATTGAGTCTAAGGAAGAAACCATCATTGAAGACTTGAAAATTGTGATGGAATTTACTAAAGTACTTCCCATGGAATTTCTTATTCGTCCTTCCATAAAATATGTTGAATTATTAATTGATATTATACCTGGGGAATTTACAATATCCGAGAATCCATATAGAATTTCTATTGTGGAGCTTAAGGATCTGAATAAACAAATACAAGATAATATGGATTAAGGGATTATACGCCCAAATGCTTCACCATGTGGTGCACCCATCCACTTCATCAGGAATAAGTATGGCTAAATTCCCCTTTTAATTGATTATCATAAGCTCAAAAAATTAGGATAATGAAAAATTATCCTCTACCCAGAATTGAAGACTTACTAAATTAGCTATGTGGAGCACAATACTTATCCAAGGTGGATTTTCAGTCAGGATATTACCATGTTAGAGTGAAGAAGGAGGATATCCCCAAGACTGCATTTAATACAAGATAGAGGCACTATGAATTCATAGTAATGACTTTTAGACCCACTAATTCTCCAAAAATCATCATGGACATGATGAATAATGTCTGTTGATATTACCTTGACAAATTTGTGGAAGTGTTTATAGACAATACTCTAATAAACTCCAAAACCAAGGATGAGTATGAGGATAATCTAAGAATAGTTTTATAGACCTTATGAAAGGTGAATCTCTCTGAAAAGTACATCATGTGTGAGTTTTGGTTAAAGGACGTCTCATTCGTGGGTCATATCATCAAAAGAAATGGAATATCTATGGATTCTTCTAAGACAAATACAATTGAGGGATGGATGAGGCCAACATCGGTGATGGATATCCCATGATTTCTAGGGTTAGTGGGATATTATCGCTTATTTGTGAGAAATTTCTCAAGATTTTCAAACCCTATTACCAAGATAACTCGGAAGGGAGTGCTGTTTTCTTGGTGTGATGAATGCGAAGAGAGATTACGGAGTTAAAAAGAAGGTTTATCACTATTCCCATACTCACACTACCGACAAGTGGAGAACATTTTTGGTATTTAGTGATGCTTAATAGAAGGGAATGGGTTGTGTGGTGATGAAAAATGACAAAGTCACTGCCTATGCTTCAAGGGAATATATATTTAATGAAAAAATATCCAACACATGATATGGAGTTATATGCAGTAATCTTCGCATTTAAAAAAGTAGTGACATTATGTTTTGGAGGAGAAGTGTGAAATTTATAGGGATTACAAAAGACCCAAGTATATATTCACCAAAAAATAGTTTAATATTCACCAATGAAGAAGTTAGAGGTCATCAAAGACTATTACTGCCCAATCCATTACCACCCTGGGGAAGCAAACAAGGTGGTATATTTTCTATGTTGAAAGTACCAAGTAAGTCTATCATTTATGAAAATTTAAAAGGATTAAATCTTCATAGATTTGATGAAGATGGATATGGTAATCATAAATAAGTGGAAATAACAATACTTTCAAAAATAATTGAGGAACCTTATATTTTGGAAAGGTTAAATGATGCTAAAAAATATTATGTGGGAATTCAGAAGAATGTGGAAACAATCAGAAAAAGGAAATCCTCAGAGTTTAATGTTAATGAAGAATGAATTTTCTGATTTGTGAAAATACTATGCGTTCTATCAAATAAAAAGTTAAATTATTAACTTTTGGATTATGTACATAGTTCAAATTTCTCCATTCACTTAGGAAACAAAAATATGTATCTAAACATATGAGAGCATTATTTGTGCGATAACATGATGTGGGAGATAGATGAGTATACATCAAAGTGACTCATATTTCAGCAAGTGAAGGATTAGAGGCTGATGTCTAAGGGGATGATACAACCATTACCCATACCATTTTGGAAATGGGTGAACATCACCGTGGAATTTTTCACCAAACTACTAAAGACATCCAAAACAAACAATGCTATATAGGTTGTTGAGCATCATCTTACAAAGACTACACACTTCATTGTAATTTGAGAGGATTTATCATTGGATCAACTGGAATAGATATATATCAGATGAGTGGTAAGGCTACATGTTGTACCACTATATATCATATCCGATCAAGATCCAAGATTCACCTCTATGTTCTGGAAGAGTCTTCAACACACTTTTAATATTGAGCTGAACTCTAGTACATCTTATCATCCTTAAATTGATGTCCAATCTATGTACACTACCTAGATAATTAAGGAAACATTGAGATCATGATCAATGGACTTAAAAGAGGTATGGGATAAATATATTTCTCTCGTTGAGTTCCCTTACAATAACAGTTTCCACTCAAGAATCAAAATGGATCCTTATGAAACCCTATTTGGGAAGAGATATAGAACACCAAAATGTTGTGATGATGTTGTGGAGACAAAACTTCTCAGTCTAGAATTGGTTGAAGAAATGGTGGAGAAGGTTAAGACTATCCAACAACACATTAAATCTCCTCATAGTCACCAATATATCTATGATGATAATCCTGGAAGATGACAATACTTTTATGTTGGAGACATGGTCTTCCTATATATATCACCGTGGAAAAGAGTTATGAGATTTTGGAAGAAGGGAAAGATTTTTCCAAGGTACATCAGCCCTTTTTAGATCCTTGATCGCAGTTGAATAGTGGACTATCGACCAACACTCCCACAAAACCTATATCAAGTACATGATGCATTCCATGTATCACATTTGAGGAAGTACATACCTAACCCATCACCTGTACTCAATCCATAGGTGGTACCATTATAGAATGACCTCTCTTATGAAGATAATCCATTGAAGATTTTAGATTGAAGGGAAAAAGTTCTATGAAATATGATAATTCCCCTTGTCAAGGTGTTTTGGAGAAACCACATGTTTGAAGAAGCAATGTGGGAGATAGAGGAAGTGATGAAGAAGAGTTACCCTCATATGTTTTAGTGTGGGAAAAGGAAAATTTGAGTGTGAAATTTTTTAAAGGGGGAAGATTGTAAGGACCCAAAATTTTATTAATGAAAATTAATCTTGATGTAATTAAATGTATTATTATGTAAAAATGTTATATAAAACATATGAATTTTTTTTTGTGTTTTTGGATTTTAAAATACGGTTAGGAATTGTTATTGTTGCTAATATAGTCATTAAATAGTGATCACCTGATTAGTATAAATATAGGGATTTAACACATCTAATTTACTCAGAAAAATGTTCAAATGGACACATCTAGTAAAATTAATCTATTGGAATCCCATTTTTTTAAGCTCGTAAAGGAGGTCGCATTAATGGGCTTCACTCTTGACCAATCCCAAGCTAAGCTTCAACACATTCATCTTGAACAGAACCTCTTACTGGATAAGTAGATGTTAATAGAGATTTCCACCTAAGAGATGTTACATGGGCCTCCCTAATAGTCTATAGCCATCACACACCTTAACCATAGGTCTTATGTGGATGTTATAAGGGGTTATGTAACAATACCCTAGCACTATGAACATGTTCATTACTTTTCATATAGAACAAATAATATACATTCGTTGTATTATTTTTTCTTTGTAAATGGTTTTTAAAACAAAAATAGTATTTTTTTAATACTCAATTAAGAAATCTATTTTGATGAACTAAAGGATTTTTTAATTAAATAATATTTTAATAAAATATTTTTACTAATCTTTTTATTAAATATAAATGATATTATAATTTTTATGAATACAATTTTAATTTTTATTAATGTTTGAAAGCTGTTTTTGTCAAAAACCATCAATTTAGGATAAATATTCGTTTTTATTTCAAATTTAAAAATTCAAATATATAGAAAATTATTTAGATAAATATAATATCATTTTTGGACTCAGGATGTTGATATTATCTAATGGTGAATTTTACATATTTTTCAAAGATATTCGAATATTTGAGTAAAAATTAAATACCATTTAAATATATAAGGCATTTTATGACATCATAATTACCTAATTCTGTTGTAATAAAATTATATAAAAATGTTTTTTCGCCAATATATGTTTTATCTTTAAAATATTGAGATTTTTTGATTAATTTTATTGTTCCTTAGTAGACCATCCACGTATTATAATATATTTTAACTTTTTAAAATGATTTCCTAGAGGGTGTGAATCACCTCCACATAATAAAGCCTAATATTTTAATAAGTTAGGACATTTTCCATATAAAAAATGTTTTACACTCCCTTTTTTCAAAAAAACATGGGAAAAAACCATGGGTTTGTTTGTGGTTTTGATTAGTTTAATGTGTGGTATCTAGAACCAAAATAATAATGAATTTTCTCTCTTTTCCTATATAAACCCACTCAATATCTCATTAATATTCACTAAAACAATTTGAAGCTCAAAAAAACTCGGAAAAAATCTCTTTATAGTCCTCCCAAGTCACCCCAATCTTCCTAGAATCTTCTGTCAGTCCTCTCCCATGACATTGGGATCACACTTCCAAGTAATGGATTTCTTCCTTTCTCTTTTTTGTCCCAAATTTCTTTAGGTTTTTATACCCTTTTATTTCAATTAAAAATTTTGTGGTATGATTTAACACCCCCATACTTCCCTTTTTATGTGTTAATGATGAGAGACCTATTTTCCTCTCATTAATGCGTCCCATTTACACCTATTACCATGCTGAAATTTCATATAGGATCCTAACTTTCTGTCCTTCCTTATTTATGTCCATGTTTCCTTATATTGATATACCCATTTATTTTAAATTAAAAATATTGGATTTTTTTTTTCTAACCTCCCCTGCACTGACCTAATTATGTTTTAATGATGATATGCCTCTTTACCTTTTATTAATTCCTCCTATATACAGTCGTTACCATGCCAAAATATTGTAACAGATTTCACTCTCCTCATTTATATTCATGAAATTATTTTATATTATGCATCTAAATTACATTATATATATTGGGACATGTATATATATGACCCCCATACTGCCCATTTTATTTACATATGATGAGATACCACTTTATCTATCATCAAACATTTTTATGAATTCTTACGTCATGCTGTTATGCAGCCAAAAATGCACCATCATTTTCAAAGCCAAAGTCATTGTGCAGTGAATACCATGTCCATTTCTATATCAAGGGTATTTAACTTTATAAAAATTTACATATTGATTATATAGTGTCATGTATTTATTCCACATTCCTTTATCATAGAATAAATAACGATGTTTAATGAATCCATATTGTATGATCCATGTGGAATACTTATGCATGAAATGAAAATTTTATAAAGGGTACGCCCTGATAGCACTCCAATGCATTGGGTAAAGAATAATATAATTTTATGCCATGTGAAATAAGGGTTTACTCATGATAATAAAAGTTAAATGAGGACTTACTCATGAAAATTCATGTTCAATGAGGGTTTACTCGTGTTTCATGTGCAATGATCCTGGGCCCATGCTAATATCCTATTAAATGTTGTTTCCATATTTCTATGTTATGATAATGATACTATATCATGTATTCATGTTCATGTTTCTCTTATTCTCCATTGATATTAGAATTTCTAACATGTACTATATTCCACATGTTATTCTTTGTTTACTCCCTTATTAGTATCTATAGCTCACCCTTTTTATTATGCATGTCCTCAGGTTATCCCATGCAATGTTATATACAAAGGAATGTTGTGGTCATGTAAAATATTTTTTCAATAAAGATGTTGTGTTTTATGTCATAAGTTGTTATGTAATGTTCCTATTCTCCCGAGACGCTAGACCTCTCAATCCTCAGAGTTTTCTTAAGTGATTTTTTTTAATAAATCATTTTAGGTGTGTAATATTTATTAGGGTTGTCATAGAATCACTACCTTGGTCATGTAAAATGAGAAATGCCAAACAAAGATCTATCAAGATGGTTATTTAGAATCTTCCAAGCTAAAACCACTATATATATGTCAATATCTTTACAAGGTAAAATGACCAAGCCACCATTTGGTAGATTTGGTGAATGGGCCATAGAGATTCTAGGTTTGGTACACATTGATGTGTGTAGACCATATCCAATAGAAGCTAGAAGTGGATTATCCTACTTCATTAATTTTATTGATGACTTGAGTAGATATGGCTCATATCAAGGTGGAATATATCTTAACGAAGAGTTTATCGACCTTTTATGTGAGTTAGGGATTCCATCTCAACTCTCTCCACCATATACACTATAGTGTAATAATGTTAGTAAAAGGAGGAACTATACCTTATTTGGAATGGTTAGGTCATTTATGAGTCATGTGGGTCTTGAATTATCATTTTGGGGATATAAATTTCATAATATGGAATAAAAATTAATCCAAGTACCGACTAAGGTGGAAAATGGGATTCTTTTGAAACTATGAAGTGAAAATAAACCGACGTTGTTGCATACACCTGTATGTGGATGTGAGGTGTTTGATAAGGTTATATTAGAAAAAAACATGCACCCTAGGGAATGAAGTGTATATTAATAGGGTATCCCAAGAAAACAAAGGTATACTACATATACAACCCCACAGATAAGAAAGTGATTGTTACAAGACATTATGTATTTTTTGAGAGGGATCACATCCTCAAAAAGGAAAGTGTTAGAAATATTGAATTCGATGATGTTTATTCTCAAGATACACAGGAGTTGGTAGAGGAATAATATCCATAGGTTCTAATGAAAGAGGTAGTTCTTAAAACACAAGTACTATGTAGTGGAACAGTAGAGGTAAGGGAAACAGAGAGATATGGTTTCCTTATCACCAAAGATGGTGACTCATTATTATTTGGTAGTGATGAAACTCTCTCATATAAAGAAGCAGTAGAGATATCAGAAGCAAAAAAGATGACTCGATGCTATGAATTCTGAGATGGATTCCACGTATCAAAACCATGTCTATGTTCTGGTCGATGAGCTGGTGGATTTAAATCCTTCTATTTGTGAATGGGTATTCAAGAAGAAACTAGACATGGAAGTTCAAGTTAGTACATATAAAGAATTGCTAGTGGCTAAAGGTTTTAAACAAAATCAATGAATTGACTATGATGAAACCTTATCACCAGTTTCCATGTTTCAATCCATTAGAATCATACTTTCTATAGTATCATTCCATAACTCCGAAATTTGGACGATGGATGTCAAAACATCATTCCTTAATGGGAACCTTCAAGAATATGTCTATATTACACAACCAAAAAGAATTGTGGCACTAGGTGATGCTAAAAGGGTATGAAATTTTTAGATATCCATTTATGGATTAAAGTAAGCATCCCGGTCATGGAACATTGGATTTGATGAAGCCATAAGAGAATTTGGTTTCATTATAAATAATGTTTTTCCAAGTATTTACATGTGGTTTAATGGAAATGCAGTCGTTATCCTAGTATTGTATGTTCATGACATATTTATTATTAGAAAATACATACTAATCCTATAGTTAGTTAAGGACTTGTTGAACAAGTGCTTCTCCAGGAAAGACTTAGGTGACATAGCCTACACTCTTGGGATCAAGATCATTCGTGAAAGATCCAAGAGGATCCTTGGACTAAGTCAAAGTATATACATTGACCAGAACCTAACGAGATACTTTAGGGAACAATATAAGTGGTGATTAGTTCTACTGTCACGTGGTATACATCATTCAAATAAAATGTGTCCCTAGACGCAACATTAGAGAGACATGATGAGTAATATTACATATGATTCAATGATAGGATCTACCATGTATATCATGTTATGAACTAGAAATAAAGTTTCTTATGCACTAAGAATTGTAGGTAGGTATCAAGAGGATCCAGGAGAACATCATTGGACAACTGTAAAGACTATCCTTTAGTATCTGAGATGAATTAGGATATGTTACAAGTGTATGGAGTAGACAAGGATCTTGTCTTTAGAAGGTATGATGATGCTGGTTTTCAGAAAGATCAAAATGATTACAATTAGTAATCATGATATGTTTTCTACATCAATGATAGAGCTGTAAGATAGAAGAGTTGAAATTAGCCATTTTCACTGATTCTACAATGGAGTAAGAATATATAGCATCTTTTGATGCATCCAAGGAAGCTGTCTAGATTTGAAACATTGGCTAGGATCTTGATGTGGTTACTAGAAGTAAAGATCCCATTACATTATATTATGATAATGATGCAGTAGTGGTTCTGTAAAAAGAGTCAAGGTCACATCAATAGACAATGAACATACTCCAGAAGTATCATCTCTTATAGGATTTCTATAAAATGGGTGATGTCATAGTGAGAAGAGTGTCCATGGAAGAGAGCGTGGTAGACACCTTGACTAAAGGCATATCTCATAAGAAGCATGAATATCATGTGAGAATTAGTGGATAGAAGGTTGTAAGAAGTTGGATCTAGTGAATATAGGAGTCAATTCAGAAAGAATAACCTTAGAGGTATTTCAATAATTTAATTAAATTAATTATATAAAATAGATTTTGATCCTCTCTACTTGGTTCTAGGTTCTCTACTTTTCATTTTAATATTTTATTCAATTCTATGGATACTGGCATTCATCGTTGTATTTATCCATGATTAATCATCGATTATTGACATTTTCAAGTATGGGTACACATTGATCATGCACTTTCGATATACCTGGAACCTACACATTCTACTATGGTTTTGAGTTAGAGGAAAAAAAGTCATCCATGGAGTGTTCGCCAATTTTAATGGATTAATAATATATTAAGGGGGAAGGATTAAGAAATAAAATATGGTTTATGGAATAAAAAATATGATTATGCACTTACTTTTCTGGAGCAGAACTGTGTCCATTGGTAGCTAGTGACTCTAAAACCACTAGCCATGGGGATACTAATGGGTAGGTTGTTATAAGAAACATTCTTCATGTCTTCATATTCCACCAACTAGTTAGTAGATAGTCAAAACCTAGTTGGTAGAACTCCCCTATGTTGGGTTAGTCTAGGATAGTCCACTAGCTGGATGGTATCT
The DNA here is from genome assembly GCA_963277665.1 of Viscum album. Lineage (NCBI taxonomy): Eukaryota > Viridiplantae > Streptophyta > Magnoliopsida > Santalales > Viscaceae > Viscum > Viscum album. Next base: position 449,407,998 of record OY728165.1, read on the forward strand.
CAAACACCAATCTGATAGACCCCATGTATATTTCATTGCAACATGTTTAGGCCTTTGATTTAATTAATACTTTAGGAAAACCTACACCCCCTCGTAAAATATAAATAACCCATAAGTAATAGGGATTAACAAAAGATGTTTAAAGATGAAAAAAATATGATGATAATCCCTGAAAATAGTGGAAGGATGTGAAAATTATCCTCACTATATTTCTTTCTATGCCAAGAGAGATATGTTTAAGAGGGTTTATCCCTAAGGAAATAGGATCACTACTCCCCCATCAAAGACTCATTGTTCAAAATATCATGAGTATCTAAAACATGATACCACATAACTCAAACCAAAAGAATCAACATCTCTTATAAAACCCTCGTTATTGAATAATCTATTTGAAATGGTTTCTCTATCATAGAAATATCATCTTCTTAGTCAAGCCCCTCCTCATATGATAAATAATACATGTTATGTTGGTTTTTCTTGAGTTGAGACAGATGAATAACACCATTGATTGAATACAACTGAATTAGAAATTCCACCCGATAATACACATTTCCAATCTTATTATTGATCTCAAATAGTCTCAAATATATATTCGATCTATCATTTTTTTATTTCGGAGAAACTCAAGTACTTATCAGTATAATACTTTTAAGAACACATAGTCACTACCTAAAATTTATAAAAGAAGATGATGGTGATCTACATATGAATTGTATTGACTTTGAGTTATCACAAAAAACTAAAAATTCACATGATTATTTGATGTTTTCCTAAATCAATATTTTTCTCATAAAGGAAGCTTCACTAATATCTGACCAAAATGGAGTTGAGTTTCATGGTTGGACATAAAAATCATCAAAATATTCTATATTTGTGGATTATTTGTGAAATTATTATAAAAAACTAAACCATACCCAAATGGTTATCCGAAATGTCTTTAATGTCCATGTAATGGGCATGATTCATATCTGATGGAATTTGATTAACCCTTTCTATTTTCTCACCCCCTGAGGGTGGTATATTGTGTGTAAATTATCTTGTGTTCAAATATCCTCCTAGAGGACCTACCATAACCTAGATATAAAATATGGGTCACTGTATCAAAAAATGGTCATTGTAGTCCCAAGAAATATTTTGATATCTTTCACATAAAACATCACCAACTTGTCCAACTTAGTGGTGTCTCAAAATTGTAATAAATGAGCCAAAATAGGCAAATGGTGAATCACTACCCCAATGGGGTTCTTTCATCGAATGTCCAATGTAACCCAACTATGAAATCCATTGATATCTCATTCCATTTTCATATTAGAAGGGGGGATTTTGAACCATAACAGAAGGATTTTGGAACATATCCTTAATATTTTGGCATGTATAGTGTTGAGATAACAAGATGATTGTGTTATATTTGATACAATGAAAATATAACCAATGATTCATGTTATAAAAAATATTTTTATTGTGAGGGTGTACAACCAATAGGGAATGATGAAAATAATTCAGCACTCCCTTCCTCTTGGTAGAGGTGACTACATATAGATTACTAAAGAAAATAATAACCTCCAAAGATAAATACCATTCATTGATGGTCTACACACCACATAAATAATATCCAATAATATAGAACTTGGTATATTATATCTACACCTTGAGAATCATATTAAAGCAGGAGGATTTGAAATTAACAATTTACAAGTCATTACCAATCTCTTTCTCCCAGACCCCCCATGTTCATCATAGAAAAGAGTACTAGTATGTTTCTTTTATCCATTGATTCCATAATTTCCAGAGAAGAAAACAACCAGCTAAGCGAATAAGAAACCACATTACAATTTCTTAGGGAGGCTTTCAGTGCACCTAATGGACTTCGGGCCACATGATGTAAATAATCAACCAGACAGATTCTATAGGAAATAAGATCGGGATAAGGATTCAGAGAAGGCCCATTCACTAAAGTAGAGCTAACCAGATTTGGAAGAATGATAGGGTATAGAAATTTTAATTGGTTAATGCATGTGTATATCAGCACCAGATAGCTATCGAAATAGACATGCAAAGTTGTGTAGATGACATCATGATATAGAAGATGGGTTCAGGGGAATTCTCACTAGTCAAAGTCTTGGAAGATTTCATCTAAGACCTTCAGGTCATGTAATGTGTAACTAATCTTATAGGCCTTGTATTATTCCCCTAAACCCTTAAAAGGGGGAATATAAAAATTTATAAAAATATGGGGCCTTAAGGACATGAAAAAAGAGAAAATATTAAAATTATTCTATAAAATATAGTGTTTCCAACACTTAAGGGAATGTATAATAATGGTATGTTCCAAATAATGACGAGATAATTATTATCATGAGTCCTAAGATGATATGAGCTATAAGACACTGCATAATCTCCTTACATAAATATACATCCCAAACATTCACTTGATGAATGAAAATGAACTATTTATCCTTGTATGTTCTCTAGTAGAGTCAGGATTGGTGCTAAGGTCAATCACCACTTTAGTTCAATGAAGGATTATTGAAACATCAAATCCCATAAGGAATTTACCAATTATATATGTGAGAAGTCAAATGTGAGGTAATATTTAGGAAATATATTTTAAACCATTAATAATATCATACCAACCCAAATATTTTTATAATCTTAATGAAATTTTGTGTTTCTAACCATTACATAAAAACCAACAATTTTTTATGATCAAGAGAGACATCATATTAAGATTACACATGTCCCAAGAAATTAGCTCTTTATTTTTAGAATTATATTTCTAAAAAAATTTCATATAGGTAGGGATTTTTTTGGATTACGAAAACATATTTCAAGTGAATCCCATGATATTCATTTGTATTTGAGTAAAAAACAATTTCATCCATGAATACCATGATAAATGTGTCCATATACTTTAGTAAAATATGATTAATCATTTCCATGAAAACTAAAAGAGCATTAGTCTTTTTGAATAGCATAAATATTTACTAAAAATGTCTATACCTTCTCATAAGGGTACTCTCTAGAATATCCTATAATATAATCATAATATGGTGATAAATTGAATAGAAATTAATTTTTAATAAATATTTTATACCTGTCAAGTAATCATGAAATCCCCAATGAATGAAAATTGATTTTTATTCATGCTTGTTACATAATGGAGTTTCCAATAATCTATACATAAATTTATAGTTCCATAAGAATTATTATAAAAGATTATGGGATCCTCCCAAGGTGACACACATGTGAAGATAAATACCTTGTTCCACAAATCATACAATTGAATTTTTGTCTATTTTAACTCAATTTCTTCGTAATGGTAAGATGGAACCAATATCTATTAAGCCCCAGACAATAACTCAATTAAGAAATCCACTTCACTCTCTATAGAAATACCTAAATAAATATTCAAAAAATTTCAGTTAAATCATTGAATACTAGAGGAAGATTACTAATAAATTATTCTTATCCCAATTTAATCATTCAAAGATACATAAATATACTATGATCTTGGAGAAGAGTTCCTACCCGACTAGACCCTAGGTCCCAATCTCCTTGGATCATATAGGGTTTCTTATCTAGGGATGTAAATGAATTTTACTAATGATAATAATTGATTCGAGATTTGTGAAAAATACACCAATACATCTTAATAATAACATCAATGCGGACAAGGTAGAAAAAAAATGAAAAACCCAAATGAGTTTAAAATTATACAGAAATAAAGTAAATGTGGGGATTCGAAAAACATTCTCCTTATCCATTCTTATAGATTTCACCAAATCTATAATTAATAGAATTGTTTTTATAGTATTTAAAAAAATACTAAATAAATTTATGCATGAATAATTAATAAGAAATTATATAAAATAAAGTAATGGTTACATTTGAAATAGTTTAAATAGTACCACTAATAGTTCTCGCTCCCGCATCAACAACCAATTGTTACTCCTCCAATTTTGTTAAGTGCTTCATTTGGGAGGATTTTGGCTAGAACCATATTATCCATGAAGAATCTAACTGAAATTCATATCCTCTATATGTTGACAAGAATACTCTAATGCGAGGAGAATAAAATGACTAATATAACTTTTAAAAGTTTCCATATAATATTTTAAAGTTTTATATATATTAATTCCCTATGTAAAATAACTTCACCTGCCTCTTCTAGAAGCACTGGTTACAATTCATGCCTCTAACAACTGATAATGGTGTAGAAAAATTTTTTGTTGATGGACCACCTTGGTTATCTTTGTGAAACTCCCAATGCATCATATTTCCCCTAAATGAGGCATTGAAGATACTATATGAGATATGACCAATTATTTTCAATACTCATATGCCCTCATGGTCAATATCAACAATAAATTCTATATCCACCACTACTAGATAGTTATAAAGATTTAGAATGAGTACCTACAACCAAATAATATATATAAGACTTATTTGAAAAATCCATGAATTAATCTTTTTGTTAGACATTACCATATGTGAAAATAGGGTGATCTCAGAGAAGTGATTTTAATATTCTATCACTATCTTATTTCCTTTTAGAAGGTTGAGGAACTCTATGAATTTCCACACAGGAATAGAATTACAGATGAATATCTCATTTAAAATACCCTTGAATTCTTTCTGATCCAGGACCTCATGCATCTTCTCAAAATAATTGAGTTCCCCCACATTAATTTTAAGCCTTCATGATTGATGAAAACACACCTCACCTTGATAGGATTATGGGTCTTTATGAATTCAATGATTCTTTCCATCTATCAAAACCAATCTTCCACTTTAAAATGAACATTTTTATCATGAAAAGAAAGTAGTTTTTAATGAAGAAACTGTGGGTTTTGATTCATATTCGCATCCTCACGAGGTTATCTCTCTAGATTCTAAGAATGGGAAGGTTCCACACCTCAATACATAGCTCGTACTATGTTCACAACTTCTTAGAGGAGATTCTAACCAGTAAGAGTGTTTTACTACCAAGGATTGTCAATAGATCCCTCCCCAAGATTCTAAGATTTTTTAGGGAGAAAAGTAGTACACATCATTAGAAAAATAGACACACGAACATGATACCCAATATTCAATTTCAACATAAAATAATAAACGTCAATTATAATTATAAACAGACTTAGAAAAAAGATATATTGGGATTTAATCAATTAAATTACAAAAAAGTCACATTTATCGACCACACATACTATATTAATGCTCATGATGCTGAGATTTATCTAAGAAGTCACTCTCAACCAACCACATAAGTCCCAACACTCCTATCATTGATTTATAATGACCTCCCAAGATGCATGCTGACATTGGGAATAAATTAACCACTATTTGATATGAATTTCCCATGAACTAGCCTAGGTTACCCAAATATTTTGAACTTAAGGAAGCCCAAACAAGGATCAAATGGTGTTCGTGATCCCCAAATGATAAAAACAAGATCTTAGGCATAAAAAACAACCTTTGGAAAAAAAATTACATAATGGAACATCAAATTGGAAATCCTCAAAAAGATAGTGTCTATATTCCAATACAAGTCAACCATGGAAAGTGAAAAAAATAAGGAAATATATGTTCCAAAAACCCAAAAATAAACCAATTTACATAGGAATAGAAAGAAACTACACATGAAATTAATTTACTACCAGACTCCTACCATACTATGAAACCTTTCCTTTACCAGCAATGGCTAATACATGATTAACACACACCCAGTGGTGTATAAAGTGTGTGAACAAAAAGGGGAAGTAGGATCCAACCAAGTGTGTAATAATAAAAACATATCATCCAAACCAATTATTATCAAGTAGATAAAAACAAGTCATGGGAAACAAATTTACAAATTTTGATTGAAAATAATGAAAACCCACCCTTTTCGAAAAATTTAAAACACCACTATCAATCTAGTTTTCATTGAATTTCCATTATATTTTAAATATTAATTTAAAATATTAGCCATAAGTTTACCTAACACTTGTGGTAGCATTATTTCTAGATTAGTAAGTCTCCTCATACAATCTCCATGATCAACAAGCCATAGGGTATATACATTACCCAAGAAAAAAAAGCCTATGTGTATGAGTACACTCCCAAGAGTGTCTCCCTACCACAGATAAGACAAAATGGTTCACACATTACCATATATAAATAATCCTATGAGGTAATATTTCAAGACCATGGATATCTCCATTCCTCATCAATGATCATCACTCAGCTAACCATATTTGTAATATCCAATGGGAATTTTATATGCAGGTAATCACCCAAATTTTGAAACACTATAGAACATAATTTGAAATTTATTTCATGAAAAATATCATAAAACAACCACATTTCACAAATTAGTCCTTTAAAACCATTCCCATTAATTTTTAATTTAAATCCATAAAGTGTTATTTCCATTATTTTTGGAATAAAATTCAGTTAGAAAGAAAGAAATATTTTTATAAAAAAGAATCATCATAAAACCACATACCTCAAAGCACATTCAATTGAAATAGAATATAAAATCCATAATTTGTGGAGAGAAAAGGCTTGGGGAAGCAATAGTTAGATGTAACAACCGGGTCCTGCTAACTGCATAGACACCCCGCCTTAACATAGCCATCGAGTCCTGGCCCATCAGGTACCACCAGTTGCCCCCGCAGACACGTGGGGCCCACCCACGTGCACGAATGGGTCATATGACTCATGGTATTCCCCACAGGCCAATACATGTCCTTTCTAGTGTGCTTTGTCCTCACTCACACACACCCCGAGAAACATCCTAGGAGGTCACCCATCCTGATCACTACCCCAGGCCAAGCACGCTTAACTGTGGAGTTCTAATCAGATAGGCTCCCGGAAAGGAAGTTGAACCTTGTTGACATGGGTCATATCATTTAGTCATTTAACCCTTTATCATTTGGGGATGTTACAATCACCCCCCCTTTAGAGAACAACGCCCTCGTTGTGGGCCCTACTTGTCAACCCATGCTGTGTACCACACACATAAGGCTGGGTTCCTCCTTTGATACCAAATGTGACAGCTGGGTCCCGGTGACAGCACAAAAACCCCGCCTTAACATGGCCGTCGGGTCCTGGACCACCATGTACCACCAGTTGCCCCCGCAGACATGTGGGGCCCACCCCAGGGTCCACCCACGTGCCCGAACGGTCATCTGACTAATGATATTCTCAACAGGTTAACACATGTCCTTTCCTGTGTGCTTTGTCCTCACTCACACATACCCTGAGAAACTTCCCAGGAGGTCACCCATCCGGATCACTACCCCAAGCCAAGCACGCTTAACTGTGGAATTATAATACAGCTACAACCGAACAACAGTACAATAGAAAAAGACAAACAGCTGGAAGAAAGGAAGCAGCTCCTGGGTCATCCTACTCAGATCCTACCTGAAGGGTAGGTACAGATAGCGCAACTCCTGGATCGTCCACCACGGATCCTACCTGAAGGGTAGGTACAGATAGCGTAGCTCCTCAATGCTCTCGCCCGTCAACCCCCTCCAAGTGTCGTCTCGCCGTGAAGTCCACCTCCGGATACTGAATCTTCGGGTGGTCCACCTTTGGGACATGGCCTTTACTACGACGGCTTCAAAACGCCTTCGCGGCCCGCCTAACCATCTTCCGCGACGATCATTCTCTTCCACGAGGAACCTATTCTTCCGCGATGGTTAATTCCGCGATGAACTCTCGTTCGATGACAACGTTGAGGTAAGGAATTATGTTTGAGAATGATTTTATTCCCTTGACTCTTTCATTCTAAAGAAAACAAAGAACACAGAACAACTTATTATGTAGTTGATCCGCGAACGTCTTCCTTGTGGGTTGGGAACAATTTGTTGTGGGAAGTTGTGGGGGCTTATTTTATTGTTGATCGTGATCTCATCTGTCGCCTTTATTGGTTTCATTTTGGGCCGCCTGTTATCATACAAACGGGAGGATGTCGGACCGCACGAACACGACCGACCCTCCGTCCCCCCTTGTTATTTGAATTTTTTGTGGCATGAGAAAGGCAGCGCAGTACCATTGCACCGCGCAGAAACGAGAAAGAACTCAGTGAAGAAGCGCGGTGCCGTCGCGCCGTGCCGTTGAGGCCAAAGGAAACCGCAGGTCGGATTCCGGGCCACGGAGGCGACATGAAGACTCCACAGTTTGTTGTCCAAGTGCGGATCGACAGACAATGGTGAGGCGGGCCGCGAATGAGTTTTGAAGCCGCCACATTAAAGGTCGGGTCTCGGAGGTGGACCACCCGAGGAGTCAGTATCTGGAGGTGGACTTCACGGCGAGATGACACTCGGAGGGGGTTGACGGGCAAGAGCATTGAGGAGCTGCACTATCTCTACCTACCCTTCAGGTAGGATTCTAGGTGGACGATTCAGGAGCTTCACTATCTGTACCTACCCTTCAAGTGGGATCTGAGGAGGATGACCCAGGAGCTACTTCCTTTCATCAAGCTGTTTGTATTTTTCTATTGTACTTTTGTTCTGTTGTAGCTGTATTTCCAGATGGGTTTGTATTCTGGCCCATTTACTTTACAACACTTTCTTTGTACTTAGTGTTTTACTTCCGTTAGTACTCTGTGGTGTTTTGTTACTTTTATAAAGGAAATTTCTTCCCAGTTATCAGTATTTACACCTTTGGTGCTAGTCGCCAGCCTTTGGCCGATGGAAGGCGGGCTTGGGGTAGTCACGGCACGGGCCCCGAGGACAGGTCGTGACATTAGAGACCTAGAACCCAAATTCCTAATTAGTAACCTAGAACCAAATAATTCCAACTATTTAAATTACCTGTGAAAATAAATAGTCTATATAAATATAGGGGAGAAGATAATCTAATAAAAAATTAGAGTAAGTTGTCCAAAAAAGGATTATTCCTTAAATATACACATATGTGTTCCATATATTCAATGGTTATGGAAAAAACAAATCCATGGAGAGTCTTTAAATTCATATAAATCAAGATTAGGTTTATAGAGAATGATTTAGATATATAATGAGGCCTCTTGTGAAAAAAAACATTATACAATCCTTACTTTTCTCTACCAAAATAGAGTGACCTGCTAGTTGGTGAATCTCTACTAGAAAGTCGGTGGGTTACTGGTTGGGTGTTAGTTTCATGAAATATACATATTTTCTACATCTTCCATAAGTTGGTTGGTTTCATGTCATCATCTATTAGGCCTACCTCTTATTTATTAGGTTGGTCGAGGCTAGTCCACTAACAAACGTGTTGCTGTCACAAAATAATCAGTGGTAAAGCATTTCTTTTATAGATACAGGTTGAGGAACATTTTTTGATGACTCAATGAGTCAAACCTCTAATCCATACTTAAAAATTATGAAAACATGAAAAAAATTAGGATAAAAAAAGAGGCATAAAAATATAAAAGATGATACTAGTACGCATTTTTAGGGATTTCATAGAAACAAAAATAATCAAAATTATTACACAATAATATCTATTTTTTATGTTCTCATTCTAAAAGTGTTTCTTCTTATCATGATACATCATTTCAATTCTTGGATGGAAAGAGAATTATGATATATGTGCATGATCCAAAATTGCATCCTTCAATTCTAGTTTTAATGATACACACATTAATTTATTAAATCATATAACTCGACCATCATCATAGTTTATTTCTTGAATATCTATTATAGTCTTTTATAGCCCCATATCATCTTTATAGGTCTCATTGATCTTTACATAGATATAAAATTCTTAAATATTTTGAGAAATGTTAGATTTATTCCCCCCTTTATTAGTTTTTATTGAGGTATTGAATATCAATAATGATTTGTATCCTTTAAATCCTCATCTTGGATAGGTTATCATGATCCATTTTCCATGGAGAATATGTAACCTTATAATCCTTCCTCAAATGGTAATGTATTGGGAAATAATAATCACTAATTAAATAAAACAATTTTCTTTATAACTTGTTCATATGCCTTTGTGTGAATATATACTTTTTCATATTGCGATCACTATATATATAACACATTTCACCATAGAGATAATATAGGAAAATTGATCATGCATGGATGACTATTCCCAGCTCATGATCAAATGTTTGATAATTCTTCCCCTAGGTCTCAAATTGTTTTGATGCATAATCAATTAACTCATAATTTGTTATCATAAAACCTCCCAATCCTTTATTTAATGAGTCTATGTATATGAAAAACCTTATCTATAATAGGTTAATGTTATTAAAGGTGTAGTGATTAAGCACTTATTAACATCCTTGAAATTTTTTCACATTTATCTATCCAAATTAACTTTACTCCCTTCAATGTTGTCTTTTTTAGATTTTTTTAAAATTGTATGAAGCTTATAATAAAATGGTCAATGTATTATAATAAAACAAAGAAACATATTGATCTCTATCATTGCGGTCGGTCCAGTACATTCTACAACCACTTCTATTTATGAATGTTCTATAAATATACACATTCATGTGATCAAATTATAGAATATGGAAACTTTTTATTTCCAAAATTCTCATTTTCTGAAATTCAAATAAAATGTTTCGTTTCTTAATGTATTCTATGAAATCCTATTAAGATATTTCTTCTCCAACTTTCTCTTATAATATATTATAACATAATCACTAAAGGGTGGACATAATTTTTTAGGGTAATATCTTAATAATATATTCATAGAATCCATGAATATAGTTAGATAGTTTTTATCTTTGAAAAGAATCACTCTAAATTCATAGTGTATATATTGAGTGGAAGGAAATATTTTGAATTTTTTTTCGTATTTTCCCTTAAATTATGGAATAAAATTATATGTTCCACCATTGAGATGTTATAATCGGCTCTATATTAATAAAATAGATCATCAATATATGATTGAAATTATAGATTCCAGACCATGATCCTTATAAGATCATGATAATAATAAAAATAACTCATTGATCAATATTACATCATATAAAGGAAGAAAAGATCAAATCTTGGTGAAACACCAATATGTATAAAACCACTTTCTAGAATCTATTAATTATTTTTATTCAATTACTATAATTCATTGGGTTCTATTCTCTAAGGGAACATTTATATCGTTATATAACTAGAAATGACTTCAATTGAAGATAGAACCACATGTCTAGGGGAATTCTCTATATTTCCTTAGGGAGTAAATCAATATAAACTTATATAATTATCATATATATAATATTGAGTTCCAACAAAATTATATAGACTAAGAGTAAATAATTATTGTATATCAATGTCCAAAATTTATAATTCTCATCTAATGGGAGTTCATAAAAATCCTTTCATTAATGTTTATATATTAGTTGACATGGGAGATGAAATGATATTTCCTTATCCTAAACAATTATATGCTCTCTATGTAAGGAGAGAAAATCGATGCCAAATATCACATAGAATTCATACACTGTAAAAATTACTAGAGTTATAGGAAGAACCCTCCTAAAGACCTCAATCATTTAATATTTATATACCATAGATTATATCACCACACCTTTGTATGTTTTCATTGATAATTCATCATCTATTAATCATGGTGGAGAATTAATATTTATATAAAATATGAATGATATTAAATAATGGGAGGAACCAAAATAAAATATGACATTTTCATATATTTAGTGGAGAATAAATCTAACTTTAATAAATTCTTTATTATTTTCCACTTCAGTAGTAGTGATTTTAGGGGAACTTCCTTGTTACCACAGTGTATATGGTTGGAGATCCCTATTAACATTATTATCCCACTTATTTGGTAATTAATTTGAATAATTCCTGAAATTGTTTTAGTTTACTAAGTAATGTGTAGGTAGTACATTAGTCGGTTCCTTATTATCCATAATTTTTTTAATTTGACTCTTTATATTTATTTTTTCATTATGTGCATGATGTTTAACTCTACAAAATATAAAAAATCATTGAATTCCATTGATGAAAATAATAATGTGTTTCCTCCAATATTTTTGGAATATAGGTTATTGAAAATTTTCCCTTCATGTGATTTTTCACTAAAGTATCCATTAATCTCTATTTTATTTTTATTATCCTAAAATAAATAAGAATAATGGGACTTTTTAGATTATATTTCTACTTTAAGTTTAAATAAAATAATTTATTCAAATAAACCAATTAGCCTTATAGAATATAAAAAATAAGAAAATTATTTTAGGATACTAATGAAATAATAAATAATTCTTATAATGTTAATAATTAAACTAGTGGCATAACATGTGAGTCTCATGATGTTTTATTTATAAGTAGAAACATATATATCCTATTTTTATTCATCTCTAGAAATTAATTCTTAATTTTAATGAAATTAATATAGGAAAAATATTTGGTGAACTCCTTTCTTTATATAGTGTCAAATTTATCATCGTTCTATATATTATAAATGTCTTTCCACCATTTTTCTGCCCCACCTCACTGATGATTGAAATCTAAAATTACCATCTCAATATATGATCTATATAAAACATAAAATACATTCTTTATATAATTGATCAAATTAATGGAAGTTATTATATTATTTGACGCACTAAAATTGGGTTGATATTATTTCATGAATGATTTGATCAAAATTTGGTCATTTGTTGGTACTTTCCGAAGCTCCACATGAATCTTGTTATTCATTATCATGTGAGATATTTGGGTGAGAATTTATATGATATGTTCCACCCATGATACCATCATGTTAGTTTTTTATTGGGATAATCAGTTAATTTACCATCGTATCCATCAATAACATTTTTCAATATAGAACTAGACAAACTATAACAAAAATGGTAAACATAAATGATGGGAAACAACATCTTAAGGGAATTAGTGTAAATGAACATATGAAAATTCAACCTCTTGATGTCTGACTCTATGTTATCTTAAAATTTTCATATAATTAATATGCTTCAATCTGGGTTTATTTATTTTGGGTTCCCCTATACTCTTAACCCAATCCCAAAAAAATATTTAAAACGTAATATTATACTAAATAATATGGGAAAAGATAAAAAAATATATAGTTTACATAATTTTCAAAATTTAAACTTTATATCACATAAATAATCTCAAAAACATAGCACCTAAAATTTTAGTGTCATTATAGATAGTCTGTATAAACATATTTTATAACATTATTTCATCAAAATATCCCACAAGCATGTCCATATAAAGAATTATTATAAAAATAATATTGTATATAATTCCCTATGAAATGGGAAACGAAATAATCTGTGAGTTAGAATTCATAATAAGCTAAAACATATCAATAAACCATGGTGGATTATGTCGTAAACATGAAATTATCCTTGTCACTCAATTTTATAAAAACAATTATAAAAAACATGAGATAAATTATAAACGAGGGACAAATAAATAATTAAAAGGATAGTAGAAACATAAAATATAATTACATGAAGTTATATAACATCATAGATCAGGAAATGAAAGTACTAGGTCATAAAATTACTACCACAAAATATATAAAACATATTCCATGCCTTAGAAACATATGAAAATAATCATAAGAGATGAAAATATAAAATTAGAATTTGGATTAACATGGAAATGTTACATAATAGTAAGTATAATAATTTATAGTAAATGTCTTGGTAAACATCCAAAACCATTATAATCTAGTCTATTTTGAATCACTACCTGTATAACATAATATAATGGATCAAGAACCCCAATATGAATCTAATATCATAGTGGATCTGGAATCACAACATGTTTCTCTTAATGGATGGAGAATAAAAACTCACACCCCAAATGTATCTCATGAGATTAAATAAATTAAAAATATAAATTTGAGGGATATATATATCACAACCCATAATATTATTATATTCCATACATATGTGTTCTACTTAAAATCAATAACCTGTTATATCATGAAATCCCCATGGAAAGGAAATTATTTTCAAACTATATCATATTAAATAATATGAAGAGTTGATCAAACGATACCAAAATTAAATATCTCAAAAATAAATACATAATCGAATTACATTTATTACATAAATAAACATTAATATATATGAGATAAAAAATTTAGAGAATAAGGGTAAATTTTAATGACATCATGACAAAATTTAGAAAATATTTTATAATAGTCATAAAAAAGACATTGTTATATGTTATATTCCAGAAATCATTTTTGGGAAGGGGAATAAATAAAATTTTGAAACATGACTTTAAAATAATTTCCAATATTGGAAGTTTAAAAATTATTAAATTCTAAGAAAATAAAAGTAAATAAGAAGGGAAAACATTATGAACATGAGAGGAAATCTTTTTTATATTTTTATATAGTTTTAATGAAAAACCACATCACAGAAGGAGTTAAATATTTACTATATTATAAACAGTTAAAGTGCTAAATGATAATTAAATAATATTATATATATTTTTTAAAATTCTAAAATAAAACTTATTTTGAAATAACAATATGACATTTTATGAGAATTATCTATTAGAAATAATAAGAAATATTCATTAGAAATATCAACATTTTATAGAGAAAGGGATCCATTAATAAATATATTTTTGATGTGAAAAAATAAATTACCAGGGGATAAAGTGAAAACATGTATGGAAATTAAATATTTGTGAAAAAATATATTTATAAGAGAATAGTTATGGATGGTAGAATATTAACCAATGAAAATGAAATTGAGTAGATGAAACCATTTCCTTGGATTCATAATTTGTTAGATTCACTCCAAAATTCTATATAACAATAATAGGATAACTAAAAATAAATTTACTTACTTTATTCATATTTATTAACATTTAAATTAATATTTTTTATCTTTTTAGTTTATAGTTCTTACTTTTTCTTAGTTAACATTAATAAGCAGTGATAATAGATTCAATTGTTCTTTTTATATTTCCGTATAATAGTTTAAGTCATCATTCCCTATTAATAAGTTAGTTTTTGATATAATGATATATTTATTGAAATATAATTTTAAAATTTATTTATGAAGTTATAGTTTTATTCCATTGGATATTTGTAAATTTTTCTCCCAGATGAACACTAAGACATGCTTATTTTAGGAAATTTTAATGAAAAAATAGTTATATATTAAAAATTATTTAAATAAAAAAATTTCCATTTAAGAACAAAAAAATATTAATTTAATTATTAATATGATATGAAATTATAAAATAATTTAATATAATTATAAATGATAAAAATGTACAACATCGTTCTATTTTATAGTTCAATCGACTCAAGAAAGAAAAAGACATAAAAAATGAGGGAGTACGATTATGAAGTGATTTAATTATGATATAATTAACCTATTAGTATAATCAAATTATTTAGATATTAAAAATGAGAAAATTAGTAATTGAGAATATGTAGATAAATATGATAAATGAAAAAAATTTTAAAGAAGCTATTACTTAAAAATAAACAATCATATCTCATACTGGAAGACATATTTGTTTTAAAGAAATATAGGAAATATTTGGGGACCTGAATCCAGCCAATGTATGAAATTAAGGATAGGGAATGATTTATGGATGATTATATAGGGTAATTATAATTTTTCATTCCTTTGAAGTGGTGGTGGAGGGTTACTTTTATAAGTGAGAGGAGTGGAACATCTATAATAATTATTTGTTAAACTAATAAGTGAAGTCATTTCCAAGGAAATTATATCCAAATTCAATGAAAAATTTGGCGTGATATTCATAAATTCACCTCACTTGAATTTAATGATATTTTGTTTTAATATTTTAGGTCTTTACCCCCTTGATTTAACTCTTTTACCCTATTTTAGACTTTATTATGGTTACTATTTTTTATATATTTTTATTTTTATTCATAAAATATTGATCTTATTAAATTATTTAATCATGTTTATTGAAAATATTAATAAAATTAATATGTAGAATATAATCAATTTATATTAAAAATTCTGAAATAATATAAATATGTATATATATAACGTAAAAAATCTTTGACAAAAAATATGTATTCCTAAAAATGAATTTAGAAAAAAATTATATATGATATTAATTTACATGACATTTTTCTATAGGATTAAAATATTGTGGGTTATTTTTCTAAAAATTTGTTAAGAACCAAATAGATTCTTTTTAATACTTATGTAATGGAAAAGGACCAAAAATAATTATTTATTAGAATAAAATTTATCTTAGGATGAAAAATGAAAAACATGGGATTGTAATTTAAACATAATATTTTTAAATGTATAATTTTAATTCGTAACTACATATTGGGTTTCAGAAAAATTTATATTTATTTAATATATCATTATTTTGATATAAAAGATGTGGTATTTGGAAAAGCAATATCATTACTGTTCTCCCCAAAATTAACCTTTTTAGAAAAATACAAAAAATTCACCCTATGATAATTTTGACATGTTGAATCAAAAAATGAAGTTAAATTTATAAAATTAAAATTATCAAAATGGTGAAAATTAATTTTAATATAATAACACAGAAAATGGAAAACCATTTTTGGAAAAAAAATATTTTTAACAGAAAATAAATATTTTCAATACATTTGAATTAATGAAACATTTAATTTATATTAATTAAATAAATTATTTGGAAATTATATTTTATATACATTATTTATATATTGAAATAATTATAATAATAAAAATAATAATTTATTAAATTAATAATTTCATATTTATGTTATCTAAATTTCTACTAATAAAACCCCTCTAGACCTAGGGATAATATCTACGAGTTTGATAAGAAATGGTGGTGGTCATGGGAGGTGATTCAGCTAGAATAGATATCGTATTGAATTCAAAAATATTGAACAACCTCTAAGGATAATTTATATCACGTTTTACTTATTAATGTTCAATAGGGTCTTAATTTAGGGAAAATAATTGGTATGATACCTCTTTTCCAAGCATTGATAAATAAGACTCATAAGGAAAGCTCCTACAAATTGATACCATTTCTTCTTATTTCTAAATATATTTCATAATAGAGTCATATTCATATGTACATGATAATTTAAGGTTTATATTATAATGGTCACATTTAATTCATATAATGTAATATCAAAAAAATAGATCATTGTTTTTTAGTAAGATGTTCCATGGGAAAGAAGATATAACAATAATATACTTAAAAACAAATATATATGAAAAATCAGAGGATGTGACATATATGGATATGGAGGATGTACTTGCACCAAGATATACATCATTAGGACATGAGGGTGACTAT
Source organism: Viscum album (assembly GCA_963277665.1). Taxonomy (NCBI): domain Eukaryota; kingdom Viridiplantae; phylum Streptophyta; class Magnoliopsida; order Santalales; family Viscaceae; genus Viscum; species Viscum album. The sequence goes on from OY728165.1 coordinate 449,425,241, forward strand.
TTCAGTGGTGATGTTGATTCAATGAACGTTATTACAAGATATTATGGATATTTTGATAACATTATTGTATGTTTATTTAGTTGAGAGATACTTGTTGATGATATGGAATTAGTTGACCTGATATATCTATTTCATTAGTTTGTTTGTTTATTTATAGATGAATTGGTATACATACTCCATATTTCCACAGGTGGTTTTGGTGAGGATCCTTCTATATATAATTTAATTCACATCCATATATATATATATATAGGTATTTTGGATGGATTTGGTGATTTGTTTGGAAATTACATGCTCATCACATGGAGTTAGATGGTATTCATGGAGTTGTTTTCGTAGGAATGTCATGTATTTGGGAATTGATTTGAATAATTTATCAATATATTATATGAATTGTGTTATGATATTAATTTTATTTTTTATTATATATAGTTTATTAGAGTTTTTTTCTTTATTTTATATAAATTAATGAGAGTAGTGCCTCCAATATACACCTTTTATAATATTTTTCCTTGTCTCAAACCCATGAAATAATGGAGGAATGATATGAGGGTGAAACTTTTTTTAATACAGGCCTAATAGGGGTTCTAATGAAGGAATTTCATAAAAATACACCAAATATATTCCCTTTAAATAAACATATCCATTACAAATAAGTATCAATATATTTCTCATGATCGTTTCTTTATCATTGGGTATTGTTTTAAAACCTCAATTTGTTCCAATGATATTATGATAAAATATTCTATCAAAAGTACCCATGTATTATTAAAAATTAATATGGTAAATTGTTTTCACACATAGAAATAACCAATGATTCATACTTTTCTTCATTCTAAAAAAACTATTCTCAAATTGAGATTATAGATCAATTTCATCATTATTGTTCATCTCTATAGTTTGAATTCGTAATGTTTTGTATCACGAAATCATTAATTGTTAATATTAATTTATATTCCATTACATTGTAGCATGCATAAATGATTCATCCTACTTTTCCTCATCCTAAATCAAAACATTAGAATCTTATTCTTAATAATTTTATTTCGGTTTTTTAATAAATACATCCGAATCAATTTATTGAATTTAATATGTTTGATCCCTATATGACTTTAAATAATTTTCTTACTGAAAAAACATATACATCACAAATTTATAAAATCTTTTTAATCATATTATTATGAAAATTTAAAACCAATGTAATCAAAAAGTATCATCCAAATATTCCTTCTTCTTATAAATAACAAAAAATTCCTTGAGGAAACATTCATTTATTTTAAAAAAAAAATTATTTTTTTTGAGATTTTGATTCTCCATATGTCATATATCTTTTGGGAAAATCAAATCCCCTATGTAAATTAATTAATTATTGATATAGATTTCATCTTACTTATCATCCTTTCTATAGTTTATGGACTGTCCACTTTTAGTTAAAAATGGTTTTTATATTGCATTCACTACTTTTATTTCTCAAATCCATAACACCATTTTATTATATTATCCTAATATATAGAACTTTTGGTCTTATTATATGTTTCCAAATAGAATAAAAAAATTTAATAAAATTGAATTCAATAAAATTATCTAATATAAATTTTTTTCTTGGATGTGTATTTTTATCCGACCTTTAATATTTCATAATACATCTCAAAATAGTTTTATTTAATATAAATCAATATTACTTGACACATTTTTTCAATCAACAATGATAAAGATAAAATATATCTCACATTAAATACTGATTTTCCCTAAGATTATGCTTATCTGTAGCAAAAATATCATGAATTTTTAAATATATTGTCTTTATGGATTTATAGGTATTTTAAAAAATCCTTATATATATATAAAATTATCATATATCTTGTCATTTTGAAAAATCAAATAGGTATATTTAAAATAACATTAATTTTTTTAAAAGTTTTCATTTTTTTTCATTTTTATTTACCATATGAAACCATTTCATAACCCTCTTTATTTATCAATAATTAATATTAATGTTTTTTTCTTTTAATAATCTAGATAAAAATTTTCAGTAGACTTTCATATTTATATTAAATAGACTTTATATTTTCTTATAAAATAAAAACCCTTCTCGTTTGAAAAGTATTAAAAAATCATTGAATTCCATTGATGAAAATAATAATGTGTTTCCTCCAATATTTTTGGAATATAGGTTATTGAAAATTTTCCCTTCATGTGATTTTTCACTAAAGTATCCATTAATCTCTATTTTATTTTTATTATCCTAAAATAAATAAGAATAATGGGACTTTTTAGATTATATTTCTACTTTAAGTTTAAATAAAATAATTTATTCAAATAAACCAATTAGCCTTATAGAATATAAAAAATAAGAAAATTATTTTAGGATACTAATGAAATAATAAATAATTCTTATAATGTTAATAATTAAACTAGTGGCATAACATGTGAGTCTCATGATGTTTTATTTATAAGTAGAAACATATATATCCTATTTTTATTCATCTCTAGAAATTAATTCTTAATTTTAATGAAATTAATATAGGAAAAATATTTGGTGAACTCCTTTCCTTATATAGTGTCAAATTTATCATCGTTCTATATATTATAAATGTCTTTCCACCATTTTTCTGCCCCACCTCACTGATGATTGAAATCTAAAATTACCATCTCAATATATGATCTATATAAAACATAAAATACATTCTTTATATAATTGATCAAATTAATGGAAGTTATTATATTATTTGACGCACTAAAATTGGGTTGATATTATTTCATGAATGATTTGATCAAAATTTGGTCATTTGTTGGTACTTTCCGAAGCTCCACATGAATCTTGTTATTCATTATCATGTGAGATATTTGGGTGAGAATTTATATGATATGTTCCACCCATGATACCATCATGTTAGTTTTTTATTGGGATAATCAGTTAATTTACCATCGTATCCATCAATAACATTTTTCAATATAGAACTAGACAAACTATAACAAAAATGGTAAACATAAATGATGGGAAACAACATCTTAAGGGAATTAGTGTAAATGAACATATGAAAATTCAACCTCTTGATGTCTGACTCTATGTTATCTTAAAATTTTCATATAATTAATATGCTTCAATCTGGGTTTATTTATTTTTGGTTCCCCTATACTCTTAACCCAATCCCAAAAAAATATTTAAAACGTAATATTATACTAAATAATATGGGAAAAGATAAAAAAATATATAGTTTACATAATTTTCAAAATTTAAACTTTATATCACATAAATAATCTCAAAAACATAGCACCTAAAATTTTAGTGTCATTATAGATAGTCTGTATAAACATATTTTATAACATTATTTCATCAAAATATCCCACAAGCATGTCCATATAAAGAATTATTATAAAAATAATATTGTATATAATTCCCTATGAAATGGGAAACGAAATAATCTGTGAGTTAGAATTCATAATAAGCTAAAACATATCAATAAACCATGGTGGATTATGTCATAAACATGAAATTATCCTTGTCACTCAATTTTATAAAAACAATTATAAAAAACATGAGATAAATTATAAACGAGGGACAAATAAATAATTAAAAGGATAGTAGAAACATAAAATATAATTACATGAAGTTATATAACATCATAGATCAGGAAATGAAAGTACTAGGTCATAAAATTACTACCACAAAATATATAAAACATATTCCATGCCTTAGAAACATATGAAAATAATCATAAGAGATGAAAATATAAAATTAGAATTTGGATTAACATGGAAATGTTACATAATAGTAAGTATAATAATTTATAGTAAATGTCTTGGTAAACATCCAAAACCATTATAATCTAGTCTATTTTGAATCACTACCTGTATACCATAATATAATGGATCAAGAACCCCAATATGAATCTAATATCATAGTGGATCTGGAATCACAACATGTTTCTCTTAATGGATGGAGAATAAAAACTCACACCCCAAATGTATCTCATGAGATTAAATAATTTAAAAAAATAAATTTGAGGGATATATATATCACAACCCATAATATTATTATATTCCATACATATGTGTTCTACTTAAAATCAATAACCTGTTATATCATGAAATCCCCATGGAAAGGAAATTATTTTCAAACTATATCATATTAAATAATATGAAGAGTTGATCAAACGATACCAAAATTAAATATCTCAAAAATAAATACATAATAGAATTACATTTAGTATATAAATAAACATTAATATATATGAGATAAAAAATTTAGAGAATAAGGGTAAATTTTAATGACATCATGACAAAATTTAGAAAATATTTTATAATAGTCATAAAAAAGTCATTGTTATATGTTATATTCCAGAAATCATTTTTGGGAAGGGGAATAAATAAAATTTTGAAACATGACTTTAAAATAATTCCCAATATTGGTAGTTTAAAAATTATTAAATTCTAAGAAAATAAAAGTAAATAAGAAGGGAAAACATTATGAACATGAGAGGAAATCTTTTTTATATTTTTATATAGTTTTAATGAAAAACCACATCACAGAAGGAGTTAAATATTTACTATATTATAAACAGTTAAAGTGCTAAATGATAATTAAATAATATTATATATATTTTTTAAAATTCTAAAATAAAACTTATTTTGAAATAACAATATGACATTTTATGAGAATTATCTATTAGAAATAATAAGAAATATTCATTAGAAATATCAACATTTTATAGAGAAAGGGATCCATTAATAAATATATTTTTGATGTGAAAAAATAAATTACCAGGGGATAAAGTGAAAACATGTATGGAAATTAAATATTTGTGAAAAAATATATTTATAAGAGAATAGTTATGGATGGTAGAATATTAACCAATGAAAATGAAATTGAGTAGATGAAACCATTTCCTTGGATTCATAATTTGTAAGATTCACTCCAAAATTCTATATAACAATAATAGGATAACTAAAAATAAATTTACTTACTTTATTCATATTTATTAACATTTAAATTAATATTTTTTATCTTTTTAGTTTATAGTTCTTACTTTTTCTTAGTTAACATTAATAAGCAGTGATAATAGATTCAATTGTTCTTTTTATATTTCCGTATAATAGTTTAAGTCATCATTCCCTATTAATAAGTTAGTTTTTGATATAATGATATATTTATTGAAATATAATTTTAAAATTTATTTATGAAGTTATAGTTTTATTCCATTGGATATTTGGAAATTTTTCTCCCAGATGAACACTAAGACATGCTTATTTTAGGAAATTTTAATGAAAAAATAGTTATATATTAAAAATTATTTAAATAAAAAAATTTCCATTTAAGAATAAAAAATATTAATTTAATTATTAATATGATATGCAATTATAAAATAATTTAATATAATTATAAATGATAAAAATGTACAACATCGTTCTATTTTATAGTTCAATCGACTCAAGAAAGAAAAAGACATAAAAAATGAGGGAGTACGATTATGAAGTGATTTAATTATGATATAATTAACCTATTAGTATAATCAAATTATTTAGATATTAAAAATGAGAAAATTAGTAATTGAGAATATGTAGATAAATATGATAAATGAAAAAAATGTTAAGAAGCTATTACTTAAAAATAAAGAATCATATCTCATCCTGGAAGACATATTTGTTTTAAAGAAATATAGGAAATATTTGGGGACCTGAATCCAGCCAATGTATGAAATTAAGGATAGGGAATGATTTATGGATGATTATATAGGGTAATTATAATTTTTCATTCCTTTGAAGTGGTGGTGGAGGGTCACTTTTATAAGTGAGAGGAGTGGAACATCTATAATAATTATTTGTTAAACTAATAAGTGAAGTCATTTCCAAGGAAATTATATCCAAATTCAATGAAAAATTTGGCGTGATATTCATAAATTCACCTCACTTGAATTTAATGATATTTTGTTTTAATATTTTAGGTCTTTACCCCCTTGATTTAACTCTTTTACCCTATTTTAGACTTTATTATGGTTACTATTTTTTATATATTTTTATTTTTATTCATAAAATATTGATCTTATTAAATTATTTAATCATGTTTATTGAAAATATTAATAAAATTAATATGTAGAATATAATCAATTTATATTAAAAATTCTGAAATAATATAAATATGTATATATATAACGTAAAAAATCTTTGACAAAAAATATGTATTCCTAAAAATGAATTTAGAAAAAAATTATATATGATATTAATTTACATGACATTTTTCTATAGGATTAAAATATTGTGGGTTATTTTTCTAAAAATTTGTTAAGAACCAAATAGATTCTTTTTAATACTTATGTAATGGAAAAGGACCAAAAATAATTATTTATTAGAATAAAATTTATCTTAGGATGAAAAATGAAAAACATGGGATTGTAATTTAAACATAATATTTTAAATGTATAATTTTAATTCGTAACTACATATTGGGTTTCAGAAAAATTTATATTTATTTAATATATCATTATTTTGATATAAAAGATGTGGTATTTGGAAAAGCAATATCATTACTGTTCTCCCCAAAATTAACCTTTTTAGAAAAATACAAAAAATTCACCCTATGATAATTTTGACATGTTGAATCAAAAAATGAAGTTAAATTTATAAAATTAAAATTATCAAAATGGTGAAAATTAATTTTAATAAAATAACACAGAAAATGGAAAACCATTTTTGGAAAAAAAATATTTTTAACAGAAAATAAATATTTTCAATACATTTGAATTAATGAAACATTTAATTTATATTAATTAAATAAATTATTTGGAAATTATATTTTATATACATTATTTATATATTGAAATAATTATAATAATAAAAATAATAATTTATTAAATTAATAATTTCATATTTATGTTATCTAAATTTCTACTAATAAAACCCCTCTAGACCTAGGGATAATATCTAAGAGTTTGATAAGAAATGGTGGTGGTCATGGGAGGTGATTCAGCTAGAATAGATATCGTATTGAATTCAAAAATATTGAACAACCTCTAAGGATAATTTATATCACGTTTTACTTATTAATGTTCAATAGGGTCTTAATTTAGGGAAAATAATTGGTATGATACCTCTTTTCCAAGCATTGATAAATAAGACTCATAAGGAAAGCTCCTACAAATTGATACCATTTCTTCTTATTTCTAAATATATTTCATAATAGAGTCATATTCATATGTACATGATAATTTAAGGTTTATATTATAATGGTCACATTTAATTCATATAATGTAATATCAAAAAAATAGATCATTGTTTTTTAGTAAGATGTTCCATGGGAAAAAAGATATAACAATAATATACTTAAAAACAAATATATATGAAAAATCAGAGGATGTGACATATATGGATATGGAGGATGTACTTGCACCAAGATATACATCATTAGGACATGAGGGTGACTATTTCAGTGGTGATGTTGATTCAAAGAACGTTATTACAAGATATTATGGATATTTTGATAACATTATTGTATGTTTATTTAGTTGAGAGATACTTGTTGATGATATGGAATTAGTTGACCTGATATATCTATTTCATTAGTTTGTTTGTTTATTTATAGATGAATTGGTATACATACTCCATATTTCCACAGGTGGTTTTGGTGAGGATCCTTCTATATATAATTTAATTCACATCCATATATATATATATATATAGGTATTTTGGATGGATTTGGTGATTTGTTTGGAAATTACATGCTCATCACATGGAGTTAGATGGTATTCATGGAGTTGTTTTCGTAGGAATGTCATGTATTTGGGAATTGATTTGAATAATTTATCAATATATTATATGAATTGTGTTATGATATTAATTTTATTTTTTATTATATATAGTTTATTAGAGTTTTTTTCTTTATTTTATATAAATTAATGAGAGTAGTGCCTCCAATATACACCTTTTATAATATTTTTCCTTGTCTCAAACCCATGAAATAATGGAGGAATGATATGAGGGTGAAACTTTTTTTAATACAGGCCTAATAGGGGTTCTAATGAAGGAATTTCATAAAAATACACCAAATATATTCCCTTTAAATAAACATATCCATTACAAATAAGTATCAATATATTTCTCATGATCGTTTCTTTTTCATTGGGTATTGTTTTAAAACCTCAATTTGTTCCAATGATATTATGATAAAATATTCTATCAAAAGCACCCATGTATTATTAAAAATTAATATGGTAAATTGTTTTCACACATAGAAATAACCAATGATTCATACTTTTCTTCATTCTAAAAAAACTATTCTCAAATTGAGATTATAGATCAATTTCATCATTATTGTTCATCTCTCTAGTTTGAATTCGTAATGTTTTGTATCACGAAATCATTAATTGTTAATATTAATTTATATTCCATTACATTGTAGCATGCATAAATGATTCATCCTACTTTTCCTCATCCTAAATCAAAACATTAGAATCTTATTCTTAATAATTTTATTTCGGTTTTTTAATAAATACATCCGAATCAATTTATTGAATTTAATATGTTTGATCCCTATATGACTTTAAATAATTTTCTTACTGAAAAAACATATACATCACAAATTTATAAAATCTTTTTAATCATATTATTATGAAAATTTAAAACCAATGTAATCAAAAAGTATCATCCAAATATTCCTTCTTCTTATAAATAACAAAAAATTCCTTGAGGAAACATTCATTTATTTTAAAAAAAAAATTATTTTTTTTGAGATTTTGATTCTCCATATGTCATATATCTTTTGGGAAAATCAAATCCCCTATGTAAATTAATTAATTATTGATATAGATTTCATCTTACTTATCATCCTTTCTATAGTTTATGGACTGTCCACTTTTAGTTAAAAATGGTTTTTATATTGCATTCACTACTTTTATTTCTCAAATCCATAACACCATTTTATTATATTATCCTAATATATAGAACTTTTGGTCTTATTATATGTTTCCAAATAGAATAAAAAAATTTAATAAAATTGAATTCAATAAAATTATCTAATATAAATTTTTTTCTTGGATGTGTATTTTTATCCGACCTTTAATATTTCATAATACATCTCAAAATAGTTTTATTTAATATAAATCAATATTACTTGACACATTTTTTCAATCAACAATGATAAAGATAAAATATATCTCACATTAAATACTGATTTTCCCTAAGATTATGCTTATCTGTAGCAAAAATATCATGAATTTTTAAATATATTGTCTTTATGGATTTATAGGTATTTTAAAAAATCCTTATATATATATAAAATTATCATATATCTTGTCATTTTGAAAAATCAAATAGGTATATTTAAAATAACATTAATTTTTTTAAAAGTTTTCATTTTTTTTCATTTTTATTTACCATATGAAACCATTTCATAACCCTTTTTATTTATCAATAATTAATATTAATGTTTTTTTCTTTTAATAATCTAGATAAAAATTTTCAGTAGACTTTCATATTTATATTAAATAGACTTTATATTTTCTTATAAAATAAAAACCCTTCTCGTTTGAAAAGTATTCAAAACCATTGAATCAATGTTGGATCACACTTAAAATTTTTTTTTAGTCCATAAAAAAAGTTATTTTTTAACTCTTATCATTTAATATTTATTCTTTCACTTTCTTTGATTTTTAAATTTTGAATTTATAAAATCTATAATTAAATTGATTTTCTTTTTTAAATTTTAACAATACACTATATTTTCATTTATATTCTATGCAATTATCATGTATATAAATAAATTTTCATTTTTTATTAATCAACAAAATATTTTCCATATTTTTCTTCACATCGGTTTTTATCTCGATGAATCATATTTATAGAGACTGAGGACCAGTTTGGTACCACTTAGAGGGGGGATAATTAATGGTATACTATTTTTATGAATTCTTTTAAACTGGGTCACTATAACTTATTGTTTTTTTCAATCAACTCACTGAATTTACACAACCTCACTTAATTTACTGTAACAATAAGATAGAAAAATAATCACATATATTTTAGGAGGTTTTCTGAAAATTTCCTAATCCATGCTATGATTGGTTATCCTCATCCTCCAATTTTGGACTCTTCCAAAATTATCAAAAATGATTTATAAAAAAATTACCATTCTGAATTTACAACCTCTAGATCCTACCAAAAGATACTAAAAATCATTATCAAAATATTTTCCAACAACGAAGGACCTTCAGCTTTCTCTTGGTGAAATATTAAACTCTCTCTGATGGTCCTCCTCTGTGAGTAAATCAATTAGTAGATTTATGAATATATTGATATTCATTTTTTACACCTAGTATTTACTCATGATTTGAATATCAAATATGATTAGAACCCTTGTACATCAAATAAATTAGATCTCCTCCTCATATTGAATACTTGTTCACAGTAGGATTATTCATCCTCAAATGACTCTTATCTTCTAGATCCTTCTCTATCCTCAATTCAAATAAGGATCATGCTCTCAGAAATATCTTGTATTCAGTGTTAGGTAGTTCTCAATGACATCAACACATTTATAATATAAATTATGCACAATTTATACTCTCAATTTAATATCTTAAATATTTATTCACCTTTTTGAAAATACAGAAACTCTATGATGTTATGCTAGATACTTGATTTTCACAATTAAATTGTTTAATATACATCTAATTTATTTTTTCATTTAAACATTCTCATATAAATCTATTAGAATCTCTTTAGTATTATATTTACAATATTTTAATTTTTTGATCTTAGAATCACATAATCTCAAACAAACTCCCAATATTAATTATTTTATAACATATACAACCCATGTATGTATACATATTTAAATTCATGGATCTTCAATGTATCACTTTTCTACAATGGCTTGGAACCCCCTTATTCTCATATCACATATCACAAGTCTTTAAAAATACTTATGAGTTGAACTCATGTGATCAAAATTCTTATAATATAAAAGAAATATAAAATCTCAAATACATAGGTTTGAACTGAATGACTTACTTCTTCATGGATTACTTACACTGAAAAATACCAACAATGGTTCAAAATATTATTATTAGATAAAGTTTTATGATCCAAATAATAAGTTAGGATCTGTCTCAATGACTTATAATATAGACAAAAACCAAAATACTTCTAATTCATCTTCTTCATAAATTCTCTAATCATTTCACCTTGAAATAATACAATCCATCAAAATAATCATGGAATTCTAATTATTGAAGTATGATGTATAATTATCTAAATTATAAATATAGTTCATTAGAATATAAAAATTCTAGAAATCTCATCATACCATTATAAAACTCTATAAATCATTAGTAACATTACACATGTTACAGCAAAACCAAATTTTACTTAAAAATACCTTTATGATTCTCCAGGATTCAAAAGCTACCTTTTTGTCAATGGTTATTTATCATTTCACAACTCTTCCTGAGTCTTGTAACCATTAAAAAACTATTATACATCACATGTAACATTTACATATCATAATTATAACATTTTAATGGGGAATTTCTTATTTAATTTATATTTATGAATGTAGTACTTATTGTATATTTCCTTTATCCAACCACTAATTTTTTATTCAAAATAACTTCAGGACTTTATAAATCACTCTAGATGCTTTACAACTTGTTTCAAATGTTGTAAAAAAATGTTTTATCACCCACCAACAGATGATTTTTTTCTGGGTGATCAATAAAAAAACACTAAAAATTAAATCATGAGGATTTTATCCAAAAAAATATTTTTAAGAATCCCAACTTCCATTCCCCAATAACATATTGAATTTATGAAAAAATGTAATTAAGGGGTTTAGGAAAAATCTCCCATTTATTATTTGTTTTTGATACATTGAAATAATTTTTTTAATATGTGAAATATTATATCTCCCCTTCATTGAAAATAAATTCAAATGGACTATGTTGACTCCCATTCCCATAAATGTCATTAAAATCCATTAAAATCATATTCTTATACACTTTTTCATTAAAAATCATATATTGAGTCTCTGAAAAAATGGATAAAATAACATGGTTATTTTAGAAAAGCTCCTTATCTTAATCACCTCTATGTGGACATGGGTTAACCCAATATTGAAAACAAGTCTGATAAAACTGATATCATAAATTTTTTCTATAAAATTATATATATATATGATACCATAATCATATCCTTTATTTAAGGGCTCTTCTAAGTTGATTTATCATGAAGAATAAATAACCTGCACACATCTCATTGAACCATTAATTTAAATACCCATTTATCTCATCCTTCTATCAACCATCACTCCTCATTCATAATTATATTGAACATGATCATAAAAAGTGTTTTCTGTGTTATTCACATACCTTGTTTCTCTAGTATTAAAATCTATACTGAAATTTCCAATCCACTAGAAGTTAGAAGAATACTATCTAGAAATCAAAAAATATTTCCCTCAAGGGATGAAATCCTTTATTCGTATTGATGGTAATATTTTTTTAAACCATGAAACTCCATGTGAAACTAGTAATCTTAGTGATATTTAAGTGAATTCCTAAACATAATCCTTTACTTCACTATATATTAGAACAAATTAAAAAATGTTATAGGGAACAAGGATGTACATTTTCTATTCCGTATCATAAACACTTGAGTTGTGAGTTTTCACTCACCTATTTCTTCTTCTTTATTCAAAAATCAACATTTAAACCATTCTCTTACTTGTCAAAATCCAAATTTTTTTTATCTATTTTCATAAAAATAGTTTTCTCTTCTCATGGGGATTTATTCACTGAATAATATCTCAATATAATTTCATTAAAGTTTTCTTCAATAAACATTTTCATCAATTTATATTGTGATGGAGGAATAATCATTGAATATATTATCCAATTCCCTGACTAGACATATCATTCATATATATTTTATTAAATTTGGGTATTTTTTCATGATTTATAAATTTAACCCTTATGGATAAATTCCCATATGAAATAAATTTCTTCCACTTCGCCTTATTTGTCACTAGTTCTATCTCTATTTTAAAATTTGTCGCTATAAGATCTGGATAAACTATCATTGGTGTCATCTCCATTTGTTTAGAGTTTTTCAATTAGTCATATCAAAATGTAAAGCACCATTTATTGAAATTTTAAATCTTCTCCTTAGAATTTAATGAATTTAATTTTATTTCCTCCTAATATTTATTCCCTTTTACACCATATGATTCTATAATAATAAGAATATTTATGACCTCCTCATTTTTGGGACCTTCAAGTCCACATAAAAAATGTATATCTTAAAATCATTGCAATATAATTTTTTATGATTTATTAAGTTAAGATATAGTCATAGTTATATATTTATTAAAATATTTTCTCATTTTCTCACCAAATATCCCCTTCAAATCCCAACTCCTTTATTGAAATCATATATGAACCAAAAATAATTGATTAGTGTTATTAGAATCCATAGAAACGGTAGAATCCTTGAAATATTTAACTTCTATAAATTTTAAAATAATTTTTTTGTTTTTTTATTCATTATAATTGAACCTTATTGTTCTTAGGGGATATAATCAATTTTTCATGTTTTTCTATACCATTTATACTGAATATTGACTCTTATTTCCCTTATTCTAAACCACCTTAGAATTTTAATTAAGAACTAACCCTTTTTTCTAAACTGATTAGGTGAATAATTGTCTTTTTCTTTAGACCTTTTATATTAATAGATTTCGAAGACTTTATTTAACCTAGGTATCATTAATTATGTATTAAATGTTCTTGTTAATTTAATTAAGAATTGTGAGACATATGGACTTTGTTTGAGAATGTTCTTATTCCTTTAATGACATCTTCTTTGTATGATTATCCATTACCTTATCTCATTTACTTATTATTATATTCTATGAATATATCTCTTGAATATAAATATATTTATTCATTTTTAACTCATCTTTTTCATCATACACATTATTTTTATCCTCCATCACCTTCTATATTTCATTGTTTAATTTTGTAATTTTCCTAAAACATGATACCAACTTTTATTTCAGCTTTCAATCAGATTATGTCATTTTATAGCCATCATTATCACTATTATATGAGTAAAATACATTCTAAACATGTGAAAATAAATTAGCTTCATCAATTGAACTTCTATATGTGACATATTTCACTTTCCTATACACAAATGTTCATATTTTACTACTTGAAATATTTTTCTTACTATTACTTTATTTCTATTCTTGTTTTTATCATCCATATCATTTAATTGAATTTATTTAAACTAAATATTTATGAAATAAATTCAAATATGATAAATATATTAAAAATTACAACATCTCATTAATTTCTTATCATTTATTTTCTATTTTCTTGTTTTGAATCTGTTTGATTGAAGAGTGTCATTTTTGTTTTTTCTTCATCTTAGTCATCATTATTTTAGTTACATTATAATATAGCATAATATTTTATCACTTTTACATTTCACAAGGATTAAAAAGACATAAAATATTATTCATCATTATTAAAAATGACGTATTTCTCTTCTCATGTGGTATAAAAATATTCTGCTGTTTACCTATTAACAAACACTCCTTATCTTTCAATGATGAAACCCTAGGATAAAATCTATCCAGAAAATTTAACTTGATCTTATTTATAATAGTGGATACTTCTATATTTCTACCAAATAGTTCAATAATATTTACTATCTCATTTACTTGGGAAAATTGCTCATTAATATCATTACCTAGAGTCATTTTAGTGTCCTCAAAACTTCTCTTACAAAAAATGATGTTGGGATTCCATGACTTTGACATTACGATCATAGTTTCTTCTTAAAATTTTTAGTATTTTTTTTAAACGAACAATACCTTGGTGTATACCAATTATGATACACACATAAAGATATAATTTTGAGTCTTTTTATAAAACTCCATATTTCTCTTATCATCTCGAGTCATAGAATAAGATTCAACCATTGGTTGAAAACCCTTTGTAGTAGCCTCTCCATCTTCTATCCTATGTGAAAGGATGTAAGGAAACCTCTAATTCTACAAAATTTGGTGTTTTATTCCATTGAAATTATGTAATATCAGTTCATTCATACAATTTAAATTCATTATTTCTCATCAAAATCTTACAAGGATCTTTTTTTAGGGAAACCCCACTCTGTTGTAATTTTTATATCATAAGGGATGATTATGTACCCCTAAGAGGGGGATTGAATCATTGGTTCACTCGTTCTATGAATTCATAAAAACACAAAAAGCATGAACTTGTTAATATTATAAATTAACTATATGATTTATCCATCTTTAGTATGATTTCATTAATAATAACGAACATAGATAAGTTTTCAATATCAATATTTTTTGACCACTAATGACTACTCCTCTGAAGGATTGGTTATCCACCAAATCATAGATAATTCCATTATCATCAAATTTTTCCTTTCATAATTTAGTCCCAAATTATCTAATGTTTTTAGAGTCCATTATATGATATTGAAACTCTTAAAAAATATGATCCATCGAAGAAATACTTATTCTTTTCTCTTAGTAAACTCTACACCTTTAGAAGATAGTCATCCTCGATGAGTAGATGAGTTATTAAATCTAAATGTTTAATGTTATTTATGTATGTTAAACTTAGTCCTTCTTCATTACATGGATATTCAACATTATCAGTGCTCCATTACTTTATGATAACTGGATCTCCTCAACGCATTGAATACTCAAAAATTATAGTCTTATTTTTCCTCAGGTAACTCTCATTATTGATCTTTGTCTATATATATCCTTGAAAAAAATATTATCAGGAAATCAAAAATCACTCTCACTTAATTCAACTATTTTATCAATATCCTAAACAAATTTCATATTATTTTCCTACACAATTTAAATTTTAAAAGAGAAATTATTAATATTATCATCCACATTAAAAATATGGAAAATCATGATATTCTGATAAATGTGTGTTCTTATAATAAAATCTATCAACATACATTTACTTTCACTTTTCATTAAAATTTAATCATTTAAATATATATAATACTCAGTTTTTAATATATCTATGAAATTTGAATATTATGATGTTTGAAAATAATAATCTCCACCAATATCATAAATTTAATCCTTTCTTATAATCAGTACCCAAGTATTATTGTGTATTTGAATAGATTATATTGTGATGTATAACATTCATAATGTTTGGTGGAACCCTCTCATTATAATATGGGATATTCTGTGTCATTAAAAATACTTAGAAAATGAATTCATTTTATCTAATGTCTTATGAACTACTGTAATACAATAAAAAATCATATGATCTCAAAGACCGGTGCTCGAACTCAAGGAATATTTTTATGATAGATTGTATGGTGATAAAAAATACAAATGATGGGTAATATTATTATGATACAATAAATAATTATGAATATTCTGAAATCATATTATGTATATCAAAGACATATGTTATAGAAGACAACAAAAATACTTATGTTAATCATCCACTTCAATTTTTAAATTCATTAAAACTTTAACCATAAAGAACTTTCTAAGTCATCATCAATTTTTTTACTTTAAATCTTGGTGAATCATTTCTTGAATTTCATAACTAATTATTCAGAATATAATTTTGTTTGGAATCTCAATATACTATTATACAGATCATAAAATTTATAGTTCCTTTATGTAAGTTGAAATGTTCCCCAATGTAACTTTAAAATATGTGTAACCAACTCATCTATTTTAATGTTACCTTTATGTAGACAATTATTTAGCATTATTATACTCTTAGATATCCCATATTATAAATACATGGAGAGTTTATTTCAAAAATGACCCTTAATAATCTATTTTTTTATCTTTATATAGACAAATAATTTTAGTATTTAGCTTTATAATGGCAGTGTTACTTGTATATTACCTTTTTTCTGACACTCAATTTCTACTCAAAAGGTATTTGGCCTTACCAAATCACTATTTAGGCATTTCAGTTTATAATAATTGTATAAAAAAATATTTCAACCCCCATTAATACTATTGTTTTTAGAATTATTGAAACTATTATCATAATTAAATCTTGATGGTGTTAACTATAACAATCCTATAAGTATCATGACATTCTGTCTCAAAAAATATAGGTATATTGAAAATAAATGCATTAAAAACCTTGTCCACAACACTCTTTTGAACATCATGTATTTAAATCATTTGAAATATCTTCCACAATAGTTTTTACGTTTACATTATTATCATCCAAATCATAAAATTGATTTTTAAAGGGTTTTTTATCTACAACTTTTCATTTATTAAATTAATATTTACAATTTCAACACTAATCCATTTTATTATACAATCAAATTATATATGGATATAGTTATAGTGATTAATGAAATGTTCTCCAATGTTATTTATCATTACATTAATGGATATGAATCTAGTTCCCTTTGGCTACTTATAATGGATTGACCTATCATATAACTCCTTTATTCACTAAAATATTTCATTTTATTATCCATATAATCAAAAAATATGTATTTTATTAATTTAAATACCTTTTAATCATCCCTTTTAAGAGATAAATAAAAACATTAATATATCTAATAAATACCCATAATTTTATTCTTAATATTTCTTACATGTTTATTATTACGAATTTACATAAAATTTATTATTTTACTAACAATGAGAATAGATTTTTTTTCTTATCCAAGGTAACTATGTACAAAAATTTCCACTAAATTAATGTTTTTAATTCTCAATTCATACCAAACCTATTTTAACCCTATTGAAGAATTTATTTTTTAACAAAATATTGTTATTTTCTATATTTCACTCAAATTTAATGATAATTGTTTTTAGTATCAATCATTTTTTTCATTGAAGAAAATTCCCCATAAATAGATTGAATCATTGTGAATTTATACTTAATACAAGCATTAATATCATTGATATACTTACTTTTATCTTACAAATACCACTTAAAAATAATAACATTCAATATATTATCATGAAAAGTATATTTTTCTCTAAAAAAATTACTCTATGATTATAATATCAAATTTATTTTATCAATATATGTATGTGATTCAATCAACAAACTAATTATATTTATATAAATATTATTTTGAACATAACTTTTTTTTATGTGAATCCTCGAGATCAGCTTTATCTTCATCAAAACCCTCTTGTTACTAAAAATTACCAAATATTAATTTTTAAATTTTATTTTATTTTATCGATAGAAAAATTCATAATCTTTTTTTATAAAAAATATTATAAAACAAAACAAATAATTTCTATTATAATTAAAATCATTTTTATTTTTTTTATTTTATGAATACCAATTTAATGTTAATCATGAAAAATTTACCAATTCCTCTTCTTACAAACCCTCTTGGAATTGTAGATGATTAGTATCCAACATGACCATACATAAAATGTCAAAAAGAAAATTTTCCTATAAAGATACCATTTACTCTATTTATTATATATGATAAAATTGAAATAAACTCATAATTGATTTCTTTCCCATACTTTTAATTATTCTACTTCAAATTGTTCATATTTTCAAAATCAATCCCCTTAGTTTATTAAAAAAAGTATTTGACCTTACTATCATCTTGTAAGACACCAAATTTATTTTTAAGCCATCAATACATATTTTATTTAAATCCCATTCTTCAATTGTTGAAACCATTTCATTATAAAACATTATAATTCTCCTTATGAAATTTTCTTAAAATAACTACATTTTAATTTTATATCCAAGTCCTCCCATAGAATTAATTAAATAGGTTATCCAATTGAAAACTTTATCCATTCATTTATTTGAAATAATTCTTGAATATTAAAATGTATTTTTTATCACATGAAAATTTTCTTCTTTCACATTATGATTAAATTCAAAAAAATTATAAAATTATTCCCACTAACATTTAATGGATTTAAATCCCATAATATTTTTTATATTAGATTTTAAATAGATTTACTGATGTTATTTTATTCATCACAACGTACTTCGATATATATATATATATAATTTTATAAAATCCCACTCTTTAGGGTCACTAATTTTAGTAAAAATTATAATTGTTTCATAAACATCAAGTCAAATATATATTAATTTAATGTTTATCCTCTATTTCAAATTTAACCAATAATCCATTAAAAAAATTGTACAAAATTTTTATGAACTAAATTATCAAAACAAAAAAAAACATCTTATGAAAGATAACCATGATTTAGAATTAATGATTTGACCCCAATGATTTGTTCCAATGTCCCACTTGGATACTATAAGAGGGAGATGAATCAAGGTGTCAAAATATTTATATTTAATATGTATATTTCTCCCTAGAGATGATAAATACCAATTAAATTAAATGTATCACTCTATCTTTATCAATCAGGTAATAAAAAGTAAATTATAACATATGTTTCACTGGAACATTACATGGTTCATCAAAATTGGATATATAAAATGAGAACATACATAGGAATTTACTCATTTACTAGTAAATAATAACATTTTTGTGATTAAAATATTTATAAATGAGGAATATAATGCTAGGATAACTTATTTTGTATCTACCGATCTTGAAAACTATATCCCAATGAATGAATCACATTTCATCTCTCCACACACCATATTGAGAAATATACTAAAAAAACATGTAAATAATACCTATACAGCTTAAATTTTTTCTAATCATCATTATTACTTGATAATATTTGTGTTCATTATGTTGTATCAATTAAAATTAAAAATATTCTAGAAAACAATCATCAAGAGACACATGATCTCTCTAGAATATATGTATATTATTCTCTTTTCTTCACTTAATTATATTCCAAAAATAAATAAAATATTTTAATAAATGTTTTCAAATAATATAACAAACAAAATATTTTATAAAATTTATCATAATTATTCATCTACATAAATTATTAAAAATATATTGTATTAAAACTTCATACACAGATAACAATATCTTAAATAGAATTTTGATAATTAATTATCCATTACCATCTAAAATCTGCATCAAATTTCTTTATTTAATGATTAAAAACTATTTTATCCACCTTTTTTTATTATTACAGTATATTATTGATTTTATTCCCTATAACATTAGTAATTTATAAATATTAGTGATTATTATTTTCATCTTAAGTAGAATGATTGTAAAATGTCTAAATTTTGAATATATTGAAAATATTTTTTAAAGTGTTATATATGTTTATTAAAAGTATATTTAAAATAGAAAATTTATTTTTAATGAAATATTAAATCCTTTTAAAAAATTTAAATTATGATTTTGGAAACATGAGTTTTCAAAGATGATAGTTATAGATACACGAATTTGTTAATGTGAGGATAGTATGCACACATTAATTTAAATATGTGTGAAAATAATTTATGAGAATTATTTCTAGATGCATTATAATTGTTACATATAATAACTTAGATACATTATTTTTTTGGAAACCATCTACACAGACCAATTAAATTATATGATTACAGTTTCTAATATAAAAACACCTATGTAGAAAAATTCACCTATTTGGAATACATTATTAGGTTAACATACAAATTATTTTATATTTTTCGCCATTAATGAAACATAGATATAATAAATTTATATATATATATTGATTTTATTTAATTATAATATTTCTATTTTTAATATAAAAGAGTGGTTTACTAGGTAATGAAAAACTAAAATGGCTATAAATGCGAATTTTAGGATTTGAATCTAATGTTCTTAAAGGAACACAATATATTGTATTCTTTAGAACAATTTAAATACAAAGTTGGATGATATTCTTGAAAAATATTATATAATAAAATTTTGATACCCATTATTACTCTATCAAAAACATAAATCATTCGATCCATTACTGGAAGATGAGACCTTTATTCCTCAACAATTGAAACCATTCTTGTTCATTTTGTTTCTATAGTTTTAAATACTTTCTATTCGTTTCAATAAATAGTTGTGTTTGGTTATAATAGCCATAAAAGGAATTATTTGGGTTATACTATGACATTCAAATGGAATATTTTCTTCCATAACTAGTAAAATACAAATGTTTTTGATTATTCCATGGTATAGAAAAATTCTCCTTGGTTTCTTCCACAATTTGTAAAGAATCTAAAGGGTTGTGACTGTAGTTGAGAAAATTTTATTTTTGGGTCATTCCTTTTAGGTTTAAAAAATGTTTCATTGTGTTATAAAACTTTATAAAAGTAAGAGATACTATTATTAGTGGGTTTCAACTCACTTTATATTTGATATGGGTGAATATTAAGGTAGGATCATTTAGATATAAGTTACTATAAATAAATTATTTTCACTTATAATTATATTTTCTCAATATTAACAACTAACAATGATAATAATTCAATCATATCTCAAAAGGGCCAATTATACTTTCCCCTATTTACCTTATCAGCAGTCTCACATTGGGATATGATATTTGTTATCAGAAAATAACTCCATTCTATTGTATTTTTACTTTTATATGTGTATAAAAATTACTAACATTACCTTCAAAGGAAAAAGATCTATTTGGGATATAAAAAATATGGAAAAATAAAAGATTGATTCCTAAAAGACCTCATTATTTTTATGGAACATTCTATGGATAATAGATATATTATATGGAAGATTTTCTAAAACAACTTGTCATTGATCACTAGAGTTTCATTGCAAAATGATAAAAATTACATATGGTTGATCATGGAACATTATCTTGTAATGATATAGTAAGTTATTTGTTGAATCACAAGGTGATTAAAATAATTTATTAAGATAATATAATTGTGTATATCCAAATATATGCATGTAAAACTAAACATGAAATTTAGAAAATTATATATGTCAAACATCTTTTCTCTAATAGGATTATATATTTTTTCAGGATGTTATGTTCTAGGTATTAAAAATTTAAATTTGTTGTATTTGAAACTTTAAATCAAATTTTTCATAGATTTACTATCATTTTATATTTTATGATATATTTAGGAGAAGCTTTATAAAATACATTTCTTGTTGAAAGAGTATTTAGAGAACTACCTAAGATGTGTCATCCTAAAAAGGTAGTTTTTGATTAAAGAAAGAATTTAAAATCTTATCCATATGATTATATTTTTATTTCACTATTAAAATATAAATTCAAATTGGAAAATATTATTATCTAAGGAAATAAAGAGAATAAAGGATTAAATTTTATATAAATGTTTCTACATACACTTCATATTCAGAATTAAAAAAAAGATACAAGATAAAAGCAGGTTAAATAAAAAACAGAGGATAGTAAAAGAAGAAAGTATGTTCAAGATGATATTGAAATGTGTACCCAATAGTTGAAAATATTAAAATATAAAAAATATGAGTTATGATGAAGAATATAATGGTTTTTAATTTAGAAAAATGGTGGAACAATATGTAACATACAAACACGAATCTCTAGGTTTGAGATATAACTTTTCATGAACATAGGCATAACTCTCCATATACAGGAGGAATAGAACTAGAAGTGAGAGTCTAAATTGGAACTTTGTGGAGACTATGCACTGAATTAGTGTGTATATAATGATAACTAAACAAACACCTTAATAGTATACAATTAAAATAAGTAGAAACCAAAAAATATCAACTATTTTATTGAATGTGGAAATAACAGACTTAATGGTCACAATAATAAATAAGACACTAGTCACCCACAAGGCTGATCACATATGTGATGTAAAATAATAAATTTTAAAGAGTCTCTATAACTCCAAGAATTTCCTTTTCTTAATCTACATATTCGTATTGAGTTATTGTGCTCATTTACAGAACTCATGCCTCATTCCAAACCATGCGTGTAATAAGCAATGGTTGGTCAGGAACCCAATTTCCTCGGACAACTGAGCAGTGTGTGAGTTTTAATATTTAAGACCTTTCCAACATGGTCTCATTCCCAAGAGTAAAATGTAATTTATGTAAAAGTGATAATATTAGAAATAGATATATAGATAAAAAAATTGTGAAATTATATTATATGATAACTTAAAAAAACAATTAAATAATAAGTACTAAAAGGTTATGCTCTTACCATGATTCCAAGAACCCTCCTTTTTAAATATGTAGGATCCATATCCGAATATAGTTATAATCAATATTAGAAGTGTGGAAGGGATAACCTCAAGAGTAATTAACAAGTCAAATTGATTCTATAGGGTATCAAAGAAACATGTCACCTAATATATTTGATTGATCATGTGTCTAGTTGTGCAATATAGCTGACTAGTGAGCTTGTACCTTGTATCCATAATTCATCGATTAAAAAATATGAAGGTATGGACAACTAGTTACAATGTAATTTTTCCCACATATAATCATGTCCTGGAATTGTACTTGGTATCTTAAAGTAATTGAGTTTCATGTCTTTCACAAGTCTTTCATTCTCCAACCCTTTGTATGTTTCCATCATCATCTTCACGAGGAATAAAAAATCCATTATAAGGTGTAATCATAACATGTTGGTCCACCTATCATAAATAATATTGAAAACCCGAAAAATTAAGTATGATGTATCACAATATTGAGTATATCATACATATAGGAAGAATATAGCATATAATCATGATTCACAACAGCTACAAGTACACAATAGTGATCAACAAATGAATCAGGGTCAATTATTCTATCTAACAATACTCATGGAATCAGTCATTATGTATATATTGAAAATATATTTTAATAATGGAATATGTTTATACATATCATGGAATAACACATAAACAAATATTATAACACTGGGAATGATTATCAATAGACATAACTAAACAAACAAAAGTTGTCAACCTCAACATGGGTCACATGAGCTACACACACACCCACAAGTGATCAATAATCAAACATGGTCTCACTGCATGATGGCACACACACATGTGATCAACATATGGTATGATCTTTTAGAATATAGGTGCCATGTAGTATAACCACACACACAATGGTATATGTAATCTAAGGAATTCATTTATGATCAATCCTTCCCATCACCATCTAGAATTAATCTAGTGCATAAGGGTCTATCGTATTGGTTATAACATTTCCAATTATCATTTAGAATGTATCCGTTAACTAATTAATATTTTTGTATCATTAATTAATTAATAATTAATACTTAAATTATGAATATATGGTTTATTATTGTTATACTGCTAATTTTATTCCAACATAAACCAGATAATTTTTGTTTTTAAGATCGTAAAATCCATTTATATGTTTCTAATTTTTTTTTCTAGTTTTTTCATTGGTATTTATCCTAATTTAATTTAGTTTATTTTTAATTCTGAAATTCTAGAAGTTTATCTAAAATTTTCATAAACATAGAAAATTAGCTATGTGAATAATTTTCCTCTATCAATGAATAGTTACATTGATTAATAAGATACATCAATTAATAATGCAAAGGAAACATAGATATAAATTCTCTATGGGAATCTATTATATGGAAGAATAATATATATGAATTAGATCTATGAAAAATTTGGCTATGTAGTTTTATTTGGAAACATAATCCATTCAACTACATAAAAATTCATCTATGTGAGCCTGATGGCCATGTGATTTGGAAATATAGGGATGTTGGTTATGTGAAAAACAAATAAGTTTATCAATTCAGTTACATGAATTAATATCCATGGAAATCAACTACATAGTTAAACAAAATCAGTTACATCATTCTAAAAACTAGTATATTTATTACTATTGGAGAAAATTGAGTTTAAGTTAATATATTATATCATTTATTAAATATTGGACTACTTAATTATATAAAAAAACTATTTTATAAAAGGTTGTAATTACTAAGAGATGAAATACAGTAGAATAATTTATTTCTTAGAAAAATTTTCTACGTAATTTTATTAAAAAAATTTGGAATTTAATTCCAAATTTTTATTTTATGAGATTAAATGATGAGAGATAAAGAAATAATAAATAAAATAGTTTTTAACAAATTGATATATCTCGATAGAATAATAATAATAATAATTTAACTATAAAATCTCTCTCTCTCTCTCAATGATTTTGAGGTTCCTCTCTATGCTATGTATGAAAAAGAAGAAGAAAAAAATATTCTATAGTTATCACTAATATATTTTAGAATACTCTTCCTCAAACTACACTTCACTATTATCTTATTTCCTAGAGAAGACTTTTTTAATTAGTTCTATTTCATAACTATGAGAATCATTTTTAATATTTTATTATTATCTATTGTTGTTGGAAGTGGAAGATTATTTTACTAAGCTATGGAGGTTCCTAGTAAAAGAATCATTATGTGTAATGTTTTGTAAAACATTATAGGGTACCAATAAAGTATGTTAGATTTTTAATAAAAGATGGATTCTTGAACATAGTCTGAAATTCTCCCAGAAAAGGATTGGTACAGGTGAAAATCACTAAGCACTGGGAGTTTAGCATTGGTTGATTATACTAGGCGATCTATATTTCCAAGACCACTATAAACCTCCCAATATTCATCTCTATTTTTATTTCATATTTATTTTGAAATAATTATTATTCTATGAAAATATTTGAACCTATTATACATTAAAGAAATTGGTTTTAACGTAATGAAAATTTCAAGAACTCTATTTAGAATCCCCACATATGACATAGTGCATTTATTCTCTAAAAGCAGATTGGTATCATAGGATTTACTTTTGAGTTCTCATCCATGCATGTTTTAAACCTTATGATCACATTAAAATTGATTCCAATGTTAAAGATAGAAGTTAAATCTATGATACGATATCAATAATTCAATGGTAAAAGTTATTGTTGTTAGAAGCCTGGAATGATTATCTATCAAAAGAAGAATTGACTAAATTTTTATCTAAAGGACATAAACAATAAAATTTCCTAAACTAATGCTAAAACACGGGATCCTACCATCAAAGCAAGACATGACTTAAACCCAAAATTCATGAATGCTATCATATATAGACTAGTTCCAAACGAGTTCTTCCATATTTCAAAATGTGCAATAACTTATGAGACATTGAATTCCATATTAGATTCCTTTGAATAAATTGAAAATGTGTGTTAAATATGATAAAATATTTAAAATATTATGTTTGACAGTTTAGAATGATGGTAGGAGAGAGAATTAATTAATTAAATAGATGAAATATAATGGATTTAAATAATTTTTTTTCTTTGGGAACATCTTTTCTCGAACTAGACCAGGCTATGAAAATCCATGTAATTGTACTTCCTAGATTGATTAGAATCATAGATTCAATTTCTAAATCTATAAATATAAATGATTTTTAAATAAAATTTCTTATCAGTATATTAATGGTGTATGCAGTAGAAATGGAAGCTGTGATTGGGGTGTATAAACATGTTAAGAATGATAATACTACCATGTAGGTATTTACATCAAAATGTAACATGAAGAATAATATATCACAAATTTCAGTATTATCTATAAAAAATATAACTCATGAAATTTGGAATAAAATGATGTGTCAGATCAGTTTTCTGTAATGTTAAAAAATACCTATAGGAAAAAAAGAGAGGATTTAGGAAACCCTTCAATAATAATAATCAATACAAGGGAATTATAAACTGTTTAGATAGTATTAGTGTAAAAAACTCATCCACATAAATATATACTATCATCAACTACAAGATAATAAGAGGTATTAGAAGAGGTACTTCATGAAGTTTGTGTACAAGAATAAAGGTATTTAGGCCACATGGAGTTATTTTTAGGATTTTAGTGATGATAAATCTTCAGGATCATAGTTAGAAATATCAAACCAAAAGTCTAACATGTGAATTTTAGAACAATCTAAAAAGGTAAACACATTTTATTCATTCGAACATGATTCTAATACAAAAAATTAAATTTTCTCCTCTAAATAATTAAATAAAAAATTTACCAACTAGAAGCAAAATTTTATATCATGAAAAAAGAAAAAAATACCTTCATAATTTTTATAATATCTTTTATTAAAAAAGAGTAAATAAGTAAAAAAATATCAAAATATTAATTTAGTTAATTATTTTGTATCTTGTATTGAACATGGTAACAAAAATGTAATCATACAAAAACTAGTTCATGATATTAAATTTGTTGTAAGCATTTTCATAAAACAAGACAATTAAATTAACCAAATCCTTGGAAATTATTAAAGGATAATCTTGGAATATAATGAAATGGGGAATGGCCAATTATTTATAAAAATTATTTTTTCCCAATTCAAAGACTAAATAACTTCTTAATTTTACTTTTTTAATTATAATAAAGAAAGAAAATATAATAATTATTGTATTCTTATAAAAACTCATTTTTTTGAGCTAAAACCACATTACATTAAAATTTTATTTAAAATTATATTCTCTATTTTATAGATAGCACAATGGAGAAGATAGACTCTACAAGAAGCATATTCTATATGGGGATCAGAGCAGGCTCATTCACCCAAGTAGAATCTAAGATGATTTTTCAAAAAGATAGGGTATGGAATTGCCATTGGGAGAAGCTTATTCTTACATGGGAAACCTAGCCGAACAACCATGGGAAGATAGAGATATGATATCATGATGTAGAAGCTGGGAGATGGAGGTCCAAGTATAGTCGGTATAATTCCTAAGGCCTACATGTCATGTAATATGTAAGCCTATCTGACATGTATGGGTTCCCCCTCATCCATTTAAATGGGGTTATCAAAATCTATAAAAAAGCCCTCTGGGCCATTCAAGTATATACATTAGATCATAATTCATGTTTTATAGAAATATTAAATAGTGTAAAAAATTTTAAATGAATCTTGGATTTTGAATAGAATACTAGGATACATTAATATTTATTCTTTTAGAATATTCTATAAGGGGGATTTAATTTTAGATTTACCTCAACATAAATTAAATAAAGATAAACTCTATGACTCATGAAAAATGAGAAAGAAGAAAAATTAATATTTTAAATCAATTAAAGACATTACAACAACTAGGAATTTAGAACATATCCACATGGATTTGTTTGGACAATGTAAAATAATAATCCTAAGAGGAAAATATTTTATTTTTGTGTTAGTTTTTTATTTTTGTATATTCAATAATGATTTTTTTTGAGTGATTAAAATTATAGGTTTTAATATGTGTTTTTATATTGGAACAAAAATAGGAATAGGACAAAATTATTTCATTGTGAAGTAACCAAAATGTTAAATTTGAAATCTATGCATTTAATTTTTATTATTAAAATCATGGAATCAAGCATACATTTTCTCTGCCCATGTAACCTTAATAGAATGATTTTTTAAGAAGAATTTAACCTTTTATGAAATTTTTAGAAATATGTAGTGTAAATATAACATGAACACTAATTTTTGAATAGAGGATATAAATATAACATGATATTTTATAAAAATTGTTCTAATTAGGATTATATTTTGGAAAACAACCTATATTCTATGGAATAATAGAAATCCAAAAGATAGACACTTCAATGTGTCTTTAGGAAAATTTTACATTCTAAAAACCATGTATAATATTCATAAATTTGATCTAAGACTGAAAATGGGATCTTTCTTGGATGTTCATCTACTTCTAAAGAATAATAGTGTTTTCTACAAAACATAAAATTTTATTAATGAATAAACTTGTGAGAAATTTGATGAAAGAAATATTTCAAATTATAAAATGACACAATTTTATTGGTGAGATAAGTGGTTGTTTATAAAACAAGATAGCTAAACCTATTTTTGAAAATATAAATCATATTAATTTGGAACATTAATTTTTTGAACCAAATCCTGAAAGGATGGTTATTAGTGGACTAGAAAGTGTGATACCTAGATAGTCGAGAACAATATAAAATATTCCCTTAGAAATTATTATAGGATTCATATACAAATGGATTAGGTATAGAATAAATGTAATCAATGTTGAATAATATTCAACCTTTTATCTCAATTATAACCTAAAACCATTGAATAATGAATACCTAATAAGATTTTAGTATTATCCATGAGAGAATAGTTAAACCATTTCAAGAAGAAAAATGTATTAGAATTAATTGATATACCTATTTATTTCACAAAAAAATTGTATTTTATAAACCAACATGGTTGTAATGGGGTGATCACTAAGAATAAGCTTATAATAATAACTAAAGGGTATAATAAAATGAAATGATATATTATGAAGAGGAATTTTATCCCATAGCTATATATAGGGAATTATGAGTCTTCTAGACCCTATATAAGTCTTTATTTTCATATTATATCATATGGATTTAAAAAATGAATTTCTAAATGGTTTTATTATAGAGAAATTTTATATAGAAAAACCTCTTAATTTTGAAAAAAATTCTTTTTCAAATTCTATTTTCAAACATTCTAAATCTTTTTATGATCATAATAAAGAACCTAGATCTTTTTATGAGAGTTTATGTTATTTTATTTTATCAATTATATTTTCCATTGGAGTGGAAAATCTTATTTGCTTCAAGAAAGGTTCATCGTTTATTTTTTTTAGTTTAGATATATATAGACGATGTGATTTTTTGTTCTATAAAGAAACTATTGTGTAATATTTTTTCAAAACACCTGAAAAAATACTGAAATGAGCATGAAGGGTTTGATAAATTACCTTTATATTTTTTAGAGTTATCAAAAAAACAATTTTTATGTTTTAAATAAATGTAAATATATAATTGACTTTATAAAAAGTTTTCAACTAAAACATGGTAGTGTACAAATAACTACAATGAGTTCTAATGATAATCATTATTTTGATTATATTGGGAAACTCGTTGATTATTGGATTCAATGAAGAATAAATCAAAGTATAAAATATTTTACTACTAGTAGACTATACATCATTATTATAGTATTCTTATGTTTTATAGTCCAATTTAATATTATGGACTTTAATTTCGAAGCTTCCGAAATAATTTTAAGGCATTTAAAACGAACAAACTTTCTGTCTTTAAATTTAATATAAAATATAATAATATTTTTAATTCATATTCTGATGTAGACTTTGGTTGTTTTATACTAGATAGAATGATCAAATTAGGAACCTTCCATTTTCTAGTAAAATCTATTCTATCCTATCCTTGCATTAAAAAACACTTAGTTTCACTATGTTCTACTGAAGTAGAAAAAATTTATATTGGACGTTGAAGTGAAAAGGTGTTGGGGATGAAACATGCCTTAATTTATTTTTGATTCAATTATAATCATTTATTGATAATTTATTTATAACACAAATACTATAAATATTTCAATGAATCTAATGAACTATTCAATAAAAATATATATAGATATATGAAGTAATTTTTTTAGGGATCCAGCTCAAAAAGGTTATATATCTATTAAATTTATTTCTCCTAATAATTAAATAGAGGATATATTTATTAGGGTCTATGATATTGCACATTTTGATTTTATTAATAGGGAATAATGGATATTTAAATTTAAATCATTTTAATTTATTTTATACTATATTATTTTATTTTCTTCAGTTATTGTTAATTTATTTTTTAATGCCTTGTGAATTTTATCTATTTTATTTTACCTTCCAAAAAAATTATACTTGTATATTTATTCATATCCTGATTTATTTTTCTAAATCTTGTGAAATTAATCTAAAAAATACTAGATATTATTATTATTTTATATTATTTCCTAATTTTTAAATCGAGACAACTCCAAAACCGAATTTTATATATATAACTTTTACAAATCAGGTCTGTGACCTATAAACCATATTTGAGGCATTCCTTCAATTACACATGAATTAATCATCTCACCATATAAATAAAAACTACCATCCTTCATTCCACAAACCCCCAACCAATATCATCGTGATGGGGAAGTAAAATAGAGGATTTGAAAATTATCCTAGACTCTAAAATAAAAAAATCCATGAGATTCATCACATCATGTGCTTGTTGGAAAATTCTTATATATGGATTTGTTAAATTTGAAATGAGATTATTCTCAATAAATTATTCCAATTTCCATGATGGGAGATAATTCTTTTTGAGAATAAATCATGATTTCTATTTGATGAATACATAAATGATTGTATGCGTAATTTTTAGTATTAGTTTGTTCAAACATAGGTTGTGCTTTCAATAAAGGTAAATCGGAAGGACTTACAAGTTTATTTTAATGAGATGATAGATATCCTACACTACCTTCATGAATGTGATTATAGTTTTAGTCACTATTTTTTGGGTACATGTTATTTAGGACCTAATGTAGTTTTTATGTTTCTTTTTGGGACATCTTATTTTCAATAGAAGGTTGTGAAATGCATGGAAGATGAATGGATGGTGTTGTCTATGTTTATATAAAATGAAATTTAATAAAGTTTTGTTGATATAAAAATGGGTTTTTTTTTCAGGATATATACTTATTTTATGTCTTAATCAATAATATCAAGCTTAATATGGATGGTTACATGAAGTGCTATATGCACTACTTGACCTTTGTAAAGGGAAATTAAATTAATATCCCTATAGAAGGATTATATCCATATTTTTTTGAAGAAAAGATGTAGATCTCAATGATGGATAATCCATAAGGTTCCATAAAATAATAACCTTGAATGTTGTTATATTTAAAATATTTTGTTGCAATGTGGATTTTTTTCTCAAACTCTTTAAACCCTACAAGGGAGAATGTTGATACTCATGTAGTTATAACACCATTAGAACCATATCAGGGGGAGCCATACACTACCTCACCACTAAGGGATGCAACACCAGTTGATACTATTATATCTTGTTAAGTGGATGTTCTAGTTTTTTAGAGAACATATCCTATAAGGATATAAATATGACTATTTTTGGAAGAATTTGACTATAGACAATAATATATTATAATTAGTGCTACTATGTCTCATTATATGTTTGGAATTCTATTGAGAAAGATGTCAAAGCTACAGTGGAAAGTTTAGTTGATACAACAACAAGTGTGCCTACTAATGATGTGAGATTATAACCTGAGGATGAAAACACTAAGGTTAGTTCACTCTATTTATTAGGCATGAATTTCAAATGTGGCGATTGGGATATAGTTTGGATTATGTTTGTGTTATTTCACACACCCTTGAGGTTACTCTATCATCTCCTTGATACAGTTATATTTTCCTTCTATGAGAAAATATTTAAATGTTCATATGTTGAAAAACTCCAATACACTTTTACCATTATACTAATGTAAGGGTTTTATAATCTCAAGAGAGATTTTTCATAGATGAATAAAGAGTAGATATATTCTAAGGATAAATTCAAAAATCTAAACGAGAATTTTGTTTCAAATGTATTTTCTAACTGTTTTTTCAGATGATGGATTTACACCGACCCTTGATTTAGAACATCTAACATTTGAAACCAATTGATTATAGTTTAAGTGAAAAGGAAATATAGAATTTGAAGGATGAAGTGAATGAACAGAGAGAAATATTTTCTACCATTTCTAAGATCAATGAACTTGGGGTGGTTTTTGAAATCTCAAATGGACATGGATTATAATATGACACTAGTTAAATCATATATTTCATGGGATACTCTTAATAAAATTCTATTTATTAAGATTGAGATAAAGGAATGATTACACACTCTAAAGAGTATAAATTTAAGTCAATTTTAATTTTATATGTTTTTTTCAAATAACTAGAACATCTTATTTTAGAACATATGTAGTTATATATTTTGAAAATCATTTTGATCCAGTGTTTTCATATTTTAATTTAGATCCCTATCAAATCCAATATTTAAAATGTAATATTTTCATCTATATTTTTATAAAATAATTCAAAAAAGATCTATTAGTTTATTTTCAACAAATAAAATAAAATACCAAAAGACTTGGCCTTGGGAATAATGTTTCATTTAATGGAAAGGCAGTTAATCTTCAGGAATCAATTAGTGGCCTCGAAGAAGATCGATTTGGAGTAACCAAGAATGTTAGAGATATATTTTCATATTTAATTACTCAAATAAACCATAAACACAAGTGGTCTATAACTATGATGTATAAGATTTATAAGGGATTCAGAGATCTATATATATACTCTTTAGAATAATTTTCACGTCCCTAAGATTTTGAGGACAAAACTGTTTTACCAATTTGACCTACAATAAGAGATATAGTAGCATATAGGCCTCCCTGACTAGTAATTCCAATGCCATATGATACCCCTACTCCATTAACTAATAAACTATTTAGATCCTAGAATGTGATTGGAAAAATATTGATAGAGTAGTTATCTGACCTAGATCAGAATATAAATTCCATGGAAGTAAGGCTAATAATGTTTCATGTTTTAGCTAATATGGAAGAACTATTTTTGTAGCCTTTGGACCCCATCTATTTCTCAGGCTACTTCCATTGTCTACAATTCTCAGATTCTTTCTTCTAAAAAAATTTAATCTTTTCAAGGTATGTTCAATAGAAATTTCGAGATGGTTTCTCAAATCCAAAGATAATCCAACATAATAATTCTAGATTTATGAAAATATGAAATCAACAAGAGAATATATGTGTGTGTTGATGATTTTTTCTCATTAATGGGAAGAATATCTCTTATAAAAGTACCTCTGAATAACTATGGAGGTTATTAGAAAGGATTGGATATTGTGTTTTATCCATCCAAGATTTATCATAGAGAACACTCCAAGTATGTTGTTTCAGTTTCTGCTGAGTATACTAAATAGTACGCTACTTCTTCAAATCCTTTCAAGAAGATTACTTTTTTAGTGTTTTCCAATATTCTTTTAGCATAACTTATGGGAATCATGAGAATATGTTGATAATTATTCAAGAAAACCCCATAGATTGATTATGTTTTTGGAATCAATAAATTTGTGTTATGGAGATTGGGATAATAGTTATATGTCAATTGGTTGGCCCTCAAACTATATCGTCACCCACTCAAAATTTCAAGGAATATCTGAAAAAACCATCATATGAATTTGAGCCAATGTAGAAAACCAGGTCATCTAACTACTTTATTTTTGTTCATTGTCTCATCGTAATTTTGTACAAATGTACATGATTAATGAAATTCATGTATATCAATTTATCTTCAAAGATATTTTTTTTATTTAATGTTTTTTATCTCTTTATTTTTTTTTCAATGTGATTTTTTCATTTATTTTTTTTCATTTTTTGAATGTTTTATTTGAAACACTTTTCTGATATTCAATCCTCCCATAATTCAAAATCAGAATCATCACTATACATAAATAGATCATTCCTTATAGATCTATACGAAATGGGTGAATCCTCTCTTTAATATTCAAATTTAATCACATAAAAATAGAGAGTGATCTAATAGTGAGGTAGAAGTTCATTAAAGCAATAAAAAATGGATAGACATAATTTTTTTTTAAAAAATATCTAACATAACTTTTCTATAAAATCCTTGTATCCTCAAGAATTTTATATTTATTGTTTTATGGATTTGGTCACCATAAAAAATGAATAGATTCTTGGACAATGGATGTTGTTCCAATATATCCCATGTGCTTTTTGTTTTTATGATCTAAAAAACCCTTCATCTATTTCTAATCGTTTTTTTCAAATGCTTCAATAATGTTTTATCTTTATTTTAGTCAATTATTACATAATCATGCAATTTTTGGATGTTTTACTAAATTTTTCTTATTCATATAAAATCAGTTATAAAAATACATTACCTAAATTAATAGATGGATACATATAAGAATTGGATGCATCAATCAGCTATGTGAAGTAAAGACCTAAATAATTATGATACATTTATTATATAAGTATGTGAATCCGCTGCATGGAGTAATATACTACATTAATTGTATTAACATAAAATTCAGCTACATGGTTCAATTCGAATATGTTATTCTGTAACCAACATGAAATTTCATATATGTGAGAAATATGGATATTTTATTTTTATATTTTAAAAAATTGTTTATGTAATGAACTACTAAATATATCAATTTATCAACATGAATTTAAATTTGTGGAATTTAGATAAATCGTGATCTAGAATTGGCTACATCAATTTATAACCTATATATTTAATAATTTTTGAGTAAATAAAGTTCAAATTTCTATTATCATTGATGAATTAAATCATTAACTATTTACTTATGTTAATTATTTTTTTTATTAATCTTTTCAAGTACAGAGAGAAGAAAATAATAAATAATAATTCATTTTTTAGTACTCTTTTTAAGGAATTTTCTAGAAAATGGAAAATGGAATTTTATTATGAAGCATGATTTTATGTCATATCATTTTTTACAATAAATAAATAATATAAATAAGATTTTGTTATCAGGAATATATTTTTTATAGAAGAACACAAACAATGAATTCACTATCAACCCTCTCTCACTTGAATATTTTGCAATGCTTCAACGTATCATGAAAGAAGAAGTATAAGAAAAAATAATTATACAATTATGATTTCAGGATTATTAGTGATATATGTTACCAGACTCCCCTTGAGATACAATTCACTCATATCGTTTCTATAGGATACCAATTCCCTATTTTCCGTTTCATCTAGAAATTATGGGTATCATTTGTAAGATTATGTTATTCTATGTTTTTCATTGAAGTGGTTCATTCTTAAAATACTCTATGATGTTTTTAGGTAAAATAAAATTTTATGTTGGTTTTTTTGTAAATCCTTATATGATCCTAGTAAAATTTCATAATTCTATACCCAGAGAGGGCTGCTTGCACTCAATTTGAATGTTTATGGGAAAAGGACTTATGTGGATGGAAATTAAAAAAAAATTGTTCTGTAATGGTGGAGTAGTCTATGGAATTTTTTTCCATGAACCACTATAAATATATTTTCTTTGGTATTTTTCCTTATAATTTATTTCCACATCATGATTATGTTAATAAATAAGAAAAACATATCGTACCTTAAATATGGAAAATTTAATGTGAAAAAATTTTCAAGAACACAATTAACACCTTATTGAGTTTTAGAGTAGCTATTCTCTAACAAAAAGTTCCACCATGATGGTGGAACTCATAATTCATGCTAATATAAAATTTATAATACCAAAGGGTAGAGACCATGGAACCACCCACCTCAAATTGAGTCATCTAGCAGCCAAGAAAATGATGATGGATTTTTTGAGTCTTCTAATCCCATTCAGAATACATTGATCACCACATATTTCAAACATAAGACCATAATTATAAATTATTCATTTATAATTCTGTTATAATTATTTATTTATTTACATATATTCTCACATTCAAAGACAATATAATACTTTCCAAAGGGCTTACATGATATCATAGCCTAGCCAGAACCTCGACCAATTATCAATGGAA
Organism: Viscum album; assembly: GCA_963277665.1. NCBI lineage: Eukaryota > Viridiplantae > Streptophyta > Magnoliopsida > Santalales > Viscaceae > Viscum > Viscum album. Next base: position 449,461,615 of record OY728165.1, read on the forward strand.
GGTATGTAACTCACCTCCTAATTAATTATCAGGAAAAATAATATCATGAAAAAATAATACTAATACATATTTAATATATCTATACCTGAATATTTTATTAAATACCACCCATGAAATTTACATTTTCTTCAACATTGTAAAATGGAGTTCAAACCACTCCTGGAAAACTACCGATTCTATGAAAATTAAAAACCCCAAATTAATTCAATGATAAATTGTCCGATTTAAATGAATTTTACAAAAAAAATTAACTATACAGAAAGGACATAACTATAAAAAAACTCTCATTAATGTCTTGTGTTCATCATCACAACACATCATATACCCATGTTATTCCAAATCTCAGTTATTCATGAATAATTTTACCAAGATTGGATGGAATTATAATCCAATTCTTTAATCGAAGTCTTATTAGAACTAAATTGTCTATAAAAAAGACAAAAAGAGATAGAATATACATATATTATAGTAATCAGTTAATTTTAATGGAAATAACATTCTAAGAGGCTCCACCATGATGTATGAAATAATAATCTACCACAACATGAGAAAAAAGAGGCTATTATCAAAGAAGAATGAATGATCTCACCTGAATTCACCATTAGTTTGAGTCTACATCCATGTTGGATCATAGAGAGATCTTTCAGAGTGAATGGGATGAGGGTAATACCTAATACAAATCAAAATTTTGAGCAAGGGAGGTGAAAACAATAAGGTTATGTAGGGGGAAAATACTAAAACACCACCATTAAAATCTATCTACAACACCCATCAACCAATCATCTGGGGTCTAGTAGTGAGCCTATCACTCACCAGCTAGGCTGTTCATCCTGATAGGATATATGGATTCTTCCCAACCCATAAACTCGTCAATGGCATCTACTGGCTAGAAGGTGCTACAATAGAAGCCCAAATGGTACTACAAAATACACCAACCTTCTTTTGAGTTTTATGTCACCCAGCAAGATTCCATTAAAATCCATAAACACCCTAAATGATATGATAATATGAATAACCTTGTTTCAACACTAGGTTCTCAAAATTATCCATCCCCAAGATTTAACACTCAAATTTCCACTAAAATTCACAACCCATAATGTCATGGGTCATTACAATCTCACCACCAAAGTGCTTCTCATCCATGAGAATTTTTGGTAACACATGAATCACACCTCTGAATATGTGTTGATCATCATCCATAATGATTACTATTAATTCCATCCTTGAATTCCAAATCATCACCTCATGGTCATTATTACATTAAAACTCCAATTATGCTCGTTTCGGTGAATCAATGTCTGACAAAAGAAGTCAAGCAAAATATTTATTTAGTCCACCTATAAGACTATGATTGTTGAATTTGTATAACATTAAAATCAATATTTTCTTATAATTATTCCTCATAATGTATCATGGTGATCTATACCATATGAATATTCATATATTATAGCATTATGATATTACAAAAAAATGTCTGGTGAATTTTAGTTCCATAGAACATGATCAAATGAAATACACGGGTTAAAGTCAAGACCTGAAAATAATTTTTGGTTATGGGACAAACCAATCACTCCTTCCCAACTAAACATAACTGGATCACATAAACTATTCCTAAAAGTACAAAAATTATTCATTAAAATATCATTCATACTGGAATGATGTGCTTGGTGCAGTTCCAACCACCATATTTAAGTTCACATAGAAACATCAGTATGAACTACTACAACTATATGCACTTATACATATAAATCAGTCTTCATAAATTCATCAAGGAAATATATACACTTGTGTACATTATAAATCATTCTTGTAGAGTGACCATGATTATTCGATGCCTAGTATTCATGAGACCACAACCCTTACCAAAAGAGATATCTTTAACACATTATTAGTTTGATGCTTCCCATCATAGGAGTGTACTTATAGTCTTCATGTAGAACATATATCTATTTCCCTCACCTCCAAATAATCCATCACTAAACTTAATGACTAAATGAAACTGCCTATTCATACTTGATTGTCATGAAAGAACCAAGTGTTTCAAACACTTAGATACCCAGAATGTATTCCACCACATCCAACAATTCATCCTGAATCAAAACATTCTCCATAACCCTTGGTATAGGCTAAATCATCAATCCTAGATGGGTATCATCCCCACACAAAATACACTATATCAAACCATGAAATTTTTATTATAGTATATACTTCGTATGACCATACAACAATGAAAAGATCCATTTATAATGTCATATTATGACATTGATACATCATTATAAACACACACAATTGGGATTACACCCCATATGGGAATTATTCCATACATGACAATTATAGTCTACAATGTTGAACCTAAACCTAATCCACCATTGACCTACCATCACTAGAACCTATGGGTTCATTAATAGAACATGAAATATTCCTAATAAACTACTCACCACCCACCTTACTCAAATTAATCTAACCTCTCAAAACAATTGAATTAATGCTCACACATTAAGTACATACCTAGAAATTCATGTTAATACCACTCTTTACATTAACATATTTATTTCCCCATGATTCAATATACCTCCAATATTGATTCACATGCCTTTTTATCCTTTCACACGCTACAATGTGTCAGATCCACAAAACCTGATCACTCTCAATGCTATTATTTAGAATAGATAACCACTTTTTTCCATGGTCCATCACACATTTATCATCATAAATATATCATTTTGAGAAAATAGGTGTCCATCCATGCTTCAACCCTCTCAGTTCTAAGCACATTGAATCTTAAATTAACATCAATTTATTTTTTATTCTAATCTAGGAGGATATGAAACCCCTAGTCATGTCTTTGATGCCTTGGGAATTTATTCACTTTAAACCCATCCTTATATAAAGAATAATATAACATAAGGTACTATATATTCTTGAGTCAAAGTAATATTTAATGACCATACTTTATGAATCATAATGGTCACAGACATGAAAATTAAATTTTATTTTAATTAAAACACCTATAATGAATTAAAATTGACTATCCCATCACATGGGAATAAACCCACTAAGGTTACCTTGATGTTTCATGTGAAATTGGATCCCTAGTAACTAGAGTCGCATTCATGCAGCCCAAAAGTCTTATACATAACTTGTAACAAGATTTCACTATGGATCATGACTCACCGAATGTCTTCTAGACACATATCTAGTGAAATTCCAGGATTTATTCACTCCAATAAAACACACATTGAGGCCAACGACATGTGGTTTGGATAATCAAGATACTAAAAGGTGAATAATGGATTAATTCACATACACCATAGTTGGAACCTTAAAAATCTTCAACTAACTAAAGGGTAATCACATAGATTTCATACTATGGAAATTACCACCTGACAAATACCTAGAAAGTTATCATAAATCACCTATATATAGTGAGGTTACATCAATTTTGTGATCATATTTCACCATCATTATCATAATCATCACACCATAGGTGCACCAAACCACAGTCATTCATGAATTTCTAGTATAAGTAGACATATATAGGGGTTTATATGAATAAAAATTCCCTAAACTCATATTTGATAAAAAATTATAGATTTTTTATGCTAAATATTCAAGTCCTTATTCTTTGAAACAATCAAACATAACAATTATATCTGGAATGTGAAACCTATGGTTTGAATACGATGAATGTTACTCCTCATTCCAATATGTACAAGAGTAAAATCCCTATTAAATAACAACCTAAAAATACTTTTGCATCATACTATGTGAGGACATATTACCATAATTGAAAAAATTAAGAATATCAATATCATGCCCTAGTAACATGAAATTCTCTCAGGAAAGGTGCTCGCGATAGAGTGGACTAATTTTTGTCACATGCTTTATAAAATTCATATGTATCCTTTCAAACAACTCCTCAAATACTAAAAAATGTAATCTTATAATCTTATGAAATTTTATAATATCCCTACATGAATAATGAATTCTAATACAGAATTCCCCATAGCCTCAAGTGCGGCACCTCGTATTCCAGTGGTTGTTGACTGACAATGTGGTTCTAAAGTGGAACTATTGTAATGCAATAAATTCTATCAGAGTAAACACTACTAATAAATATCCAATAATGTTAATAGTATATAATCAAATTAATCAAAGTAAAACTAATTCATATTGTTTTAAAGAATTTGGAAATAATAAACTCAACATTAATTATAAGAAACAATACACAAATAACCCATCCGGCCGATCATGTACATGATAATAAAAATAATAATAGTAAAAGAGGGGTTTAAACTCCAAGACTCACCTAATCCCAATATCTAGAATCATATAGAGCTATCCCACTAAATGATAAATCTTTTTCCTCATCCAAACCTATATCTATAATAATTGGGGATTGCTCGGGTACCCAAGTTTCATGGATGCCAAACCATGTTATGACTACAACTCACCATTGTGGTTTAATGAAAAACTAGTAAATGAATTGTAAATTCATGTGATAGCAATATAAGACAATAAAAAATATATATAATTGTGCATGTATATTATATACTCACTAATTACCCCCAAGAAACAAACAACTTTGTACTGGGCATGTGTGTTCTTACTACTCCACAACAAACCCCTAGTTATACATTATTAAGCTCTATAACATAATTTAGTTATAGAAGTGATCAATTTGTATCCTATAAACTGATTAAAATGTCACTTAGCATCGACAATGTTGAATGTGGGTTCCCAAGACCCAACTTTTATTCTACTTTTATTAGTACTACATGAATAAAATTTGTTATATATATATGTTTTATCTTCCCATAATAGTGTAGATACTTCTGCTTCAACTTTGTTCATGGAAATGTAGTTAGATTATATGTCTTATTAAAGGGTTATAGAAGATCCTAGGCTATAATGAGAACCTCAATATTAAATGATAGTAATATTTTGGTAATGTCCTTTGGTCCAGTTACATCATTCTGAAAGGAAACAGATTACATGTGACCATCAGGTTTTGGGGGATCATAAGCATTGAGACTTATTCTCATGAAGTTCTCACTTGATGATCTCTAGTTTTTGAGATCATGAGGACAAACCTACATAATTGGAATACCACATGTTTTAGATGTCATTGGTTGTTCCTATATACTGGCATGTGTAAGGTCTCTAGACTTGAGATCATTATCAATTTTTTTTCTTTTAATTTTGTACTTTTATGTATGGTGAAAACCATGGAAATTAATTCTTAGAAAGGTATTTTGTGTTGGGAACATCATTGGTGAAATCTCATTGATTGAATGATCTAGATATGTTTTTTCGCATCCAAATTGAGTAAGAGACATCTCATGCCTTATTTATTAGTATGGTCGCAAATTCATTAAATAGATGGGAATGGTAGTGGAAGGTAAGACCATCCAGACATATCAAAAAATAAAATAAAGAATGATAATGGATGATGACACTAGTGTGCATTCTGATTTATTGAGATATCGATGACGAAGAGATTATATTACACAGACCATGTTCATAGGAAGGAAGTCATTGCATTGAATTTACCTTATCACTATAGGGGACTCGGTGGGTTGCTAGCCCCTGATCATGGGCAGTGAATATTATTTACTACTATTGATATAAGGTCCTATGGGGTCACGTACTATAGCAATTTGGGAATCTTCCCTATACTGTGGAATTAGAATATATAACATGGTGGGACACACCAAGTGGCCTGAGTATTATCTATATTCTATAGATCAACAAATAATAAATAAATTATTTAATTATTCAAGTATTCAATAATTTATTGAATTTATTTATAGTAGTTACTTTCAAGTGATTATGTAAAAAAATGATAAAATATTATTCGAATGGATTTAGATATTCATGGATATTTTAATATTTTTAAGAGAAGTGATTTGAGTTATAGATACAAGTTTATCTCGCAATGTATATTTAACATATATTGTAGTGAGTGATAAAATTTTAAATATTATTTATGGCATAATTTAATTTTACTTAAATAAATATTTATAATACTTATAAGGAGAATATATATTACACGCTGGTCCGGAACCCATACCAGGTATTTTAGATGTCCACAATTTAAGTAAGAGAGAGTCTCTCCCAATGTAATTATTCATGTGTCAAAATTGAGAGCCTTTTCTCTCCCTCTGGTTTCTAGAGATAGATTATCTCAAGTAAGAAATATCTTCCATATTATCGCCCTTAGATTGAATACTCTTCACATGCTGTGATCATTGTTGCATCGGAGAGCTCGTTGGTGTACCGCGCTAGCACCCATATTTCAATGAACAACGAGTGAGAAGATTCAAGAGGCATGTGTGTATGATCTAGAGGGCTATGATGTCAGAGTCATTAATAAATGGTCATCAGAATCCTATGACGGTGTTACAAACATGATATCAGAACAAGTTACATGTTCAATTTTTTTTTTCGTCTGCCAAATCCCTATGTGGTTCTCAGACCATATTGGGATAGTTCACCGGAGTCGACGTTGTAATGTTTCATTAGTGATGCGAAAAATTTCAAATTCCCAGCAAATCGGCTTCCACTTCCTGTCTCGGTATATAACTCTAAAATCATTGATACCCCATGTCACTCAACATCCCTCATGAATTAAGTTCTAGGTTAGGATATAACTCTAATAAGAGATCATATACTCGGTATCCTCAAGGCATAGAGTCTCAGGTCAGGCCGCCTGGTCGACTAGTGATCATGTACTGAGTATCCTCAAGTAATTGTGTCTTTTAATATTACTCAATATATTTATGTAGTCATTTTTAAGGTTTACCATAAGGCTTTCACACTCCTACTGAATATACGTGTTCAACATATTCTTTGTAAGGCTTGCTCACTCCCCACTAAGGGGTAGTCATAACAAGATGGTCCACCTATCATCAATACTCAAAAAACCTAAAAATGAATTATGATATATCATGAATTATCACTGAGAATATATATAATCATAATATATAATATAATCACGAGTGACATCAATTATAAGTAAAAACATGTGATAACCAAATTATAGATGGTCCATTAGTCTATTTAAGAGAACTAATGGTATCAGTTGTTATATTTAAAATATATATATATATATATAAGAAAATATGTTCGTATATATTAGTGAATAACTCATAATGTCAGAAAAGATAACATATAACATGAGAATCAACAACCATAAGTAAAAACACTCAAGTTGTTAACATCAACAAATTTGACACGGGCTACCGACACCCTAAAGTGACTGTATAAAAAACCTCATGTGATTTCAACACACACATTTGATCAAAATTAGATATATTATTTAGAGCTTAAGTATTGATGTTATAAAACTAAACACTCAATTTTACATAAAATATTAAGCACTTATTAATGATAAATCTGCATCCATTAGTAGCTGGCACCATGCAAGTGCATAAGGGTTTATCATAACCCTTACAAATTTTACAAATTTTATAAGGAAATCATTAATTAATTAATACATTAGTATAATTTGTTAATTAACCATTAAAAATTTAATTTTAAATTTATTTATAATTCAAATAATGTGAGAAAATTTATAACTAATTCCAAAAAACAAATAATAATATCATGTTATAGAGTAATCAGAGCCACCTACCTCAAAAAATGTCAAATCATATCCATGAAAAACCCAATTGTTTTTTTTGTGTTATGAAAGACCATTTTACATCCATAAATCCATTGAGATTAAAATATTATCACAACATTTAAAATTTATAAATTATAACTAAATTAATATTAATTAATTTTTTACATGGAATCACACATTCAAGGTGAAAGGCATGCTTGCCGATGGACATACCAGATATTACCACATAGTTGGATCCTCTACCACTGATCTATGAAAGATATGTAAGATAATTCTAAAACCATTCCCTGTAAAATCCATATCATATGAAAAAATGTCAGAGAACAATTTAATTTAATTAAACAGGAACAATTTGAAGAAAACCAACCATGTGGTGTAACAAAGATGAAATGTGATCCATAGGAGTTAATGCCACTCCCAGAACCCTCCCTCTTACAAAACAAGAAAAACTGAAAATCAATTTGTTGATACATTGGCCTATTTAATTCAATATGATCAAACACACTAAAGAGGATATCATAAGGGACATACCATTAACAACATACCCACTAATGATAATTATTCATTATCATGGTACACCCTCTAGTCATGTTGATCCAAATATCAATCATTCTCAAAAAATACCATAGTGATCTAATAGAATATTCATACATTTATTTAAACAAAAACTAGATAATGATAAAATACTAGTAAATCTGATCTAAGGAGAGGAATTTGAGAGAGGAAGAGATGTTTAAACATCCAAATACCCCTAAAAATTATAGAAGGGGTTGCTAAAATCGAGGTTGTTTTGGTGGCCAAAAAGGCCAAAATGCCCCCATTAAATGCCACAAAAAGAACCCCCCAGTTCAGCAGTCAACGTCCATCGGCTAGTTTTTGTGTTATGTTTAGAAAAAGTCTCACTTCCCACCTCACCATATAGCTTATACATGCTTCCTATCTAGCTGGTGTGTACTTATAGGCAACATAAATTCATTCCACCCGACCACCTAGTAGATTCTATTTTAGTAGATCAGATAGACTGACCAATACTCTAGCCATATTTCAACATGTTTCAACAAACAAAATTATTATCAAGACTAAATAGTATCACCCCCTGATTTTAATATTTGAATTAAATCAAACCTTCACCTGTTTCTATAAATAACCCATCCCCTAGATGAAAATTTCATACATTCTTTGAAATTAAAAACCCATAATGATGTCAGTCAATAAACATAAATCCATATTCCCTAATATTTAATTTATATCAAAATGTCAATCCTATATAGTAAATAAATGAAATATATAGTAGCGAGCTATATCTATACCACGGATTCTCGATCAGGTTTTTAATTTGGTTCTAGAAATTAATTATAAAATCATTGTGTTATTTATTCAATTAAAGTTGTATGTAAACATAATTTTTATTATTATTCATAATAGAACATTTATCATTCCATTTATGATATTATTATGAAAAAATATAGACTTGAAAAAATTGAAATTATTACATGTTTATATGAATCCTTTAAAATAAAGTATATATAATTTCATACTGAAAATGAAGATATCTATATAACTATTATTTATTATAATAAACAAATTGTTACTAAGATTAATTTTTCTTTGGATGTTTATTGAGATAATTTAAATTATACAGATTGAATTAAAATAATCACTTTTTAATGTGAAAAAATAAATGAATAAAATGAAATTATAATTTATTTCTAATCAAAATGTAATGTCGAAAGATTTATAAATTTTAATTTTTCACCCAAATAAAATGAATGAATTAAATTAGAAATTAATAATTTTAAAGAAAGTAAATCTATTTTATTTAATGGTATTGAATTTTTTTATAAAATTATAATTTTTTAAAAAATTAATAGAAATATAATTTCCCTTGGATTTGATAATATTTAACAAAAAATGTACAGGAATTTATTTATTAGGAGTTTAGTGTAAGTGCAACAACTATTAATTGATATAAATGTAAATTTATAGTTCATAATGAAAATGAGTGTTTTTAGATATTTCAAAATTTTAAATGATATATAAAATATTTTATTTCGAAATATTTAACTTCTAGATTACCTATAAATAAGTTTTTGATATCTGTCTGGGTTACCAAAACCTCTTGTACATATCCCTTGGGACCAAAGATTTCTTGGGTACCAAAATATTCTTAAATATATCACCATAGAATATATTATTTGGAAGTGCCAAGATGGAAACATGGAGTATGGATAGTGGGTGTTCATGAAACATGACTTGTGAGGATTCTATATTTCTATAATTTAATAAGTGTGATAGAGTTAATGTTAACTTTGGTTATAATTATAATATTATGGTAAAAGGAATTTATATGGTTTTAACCTGACATTATATTACTATTTTCAAAGTGATAAATGTGGAAGGATTAAAATTTAACATGATAAATATTGAAAAAATGTGTTGTGATGTAGTGTATATTTATTTTTAAATATATAGGTGTGTTGTTTTTAAAAAAAAATATGACTTATTTTGTGAAAACTATAAATGCAACATTGATACCATTAAAGTTTATGAATAAACTAATAAAATTTTAAAATTTATAATTATATAGAATTTAATGGAATTTTGTGGTATAGGAGATTAATACAAGTCAATATAGTGTTGTTAATTTTTTTTCAAGTCACACTTATTTCAAATAATAAAAAGATAAATTCAGATAGAACCAACATTTTTGGATAATTCTTGAATGGAAGAAAACATAAAATTTATTTAAAACATATTAAGGAGGTAAAAATGTAATAAAATCATTATCACATTAATTTAGATCTTTAATCCCTATATGTTTTTTTATTTTAGTTTTAAAAATATATTTTATTATCATTCATAGAGACTTTTGTAGATATACATGGGTTTATTCTCTAGAACATAAATATAAAACATTTCCTAGGGGTTTACCTAATTTTAAAATGGTTCAAAATGAAAAGGTATAATTAATTATATACATTATATGTGATCATGGGGATGATTGATATAATTTTCCATATTTAGTGTTTTTTCAAGAATGTGGAAATTTTCATAATTTGTGACTCTTAGATATCCACAATAAAATGTTATTAATGAATGAATTTTTTTAAAAAATAATTAAACGAGTGGACCCAAGTTAAATTTATTTATTCATCCTAAATATATCTGGGAATAAGTAATGAATAATATTTTCATATTTCTAGTAGAGTTCATCTTAGAAATTTATTAATGAAAACTCAATATGAACTTTGGAGGAAAATAAAACCTCAAATTTGATATTTTTGAGTTTTTTTGTAAAATATTTACCTTAAATATAAATGATTCTATAGATATGTTTGATTTAAAAAGTTATTAGGGTATATACTTAGGGTAATAATATATTATAAAATCAAATATATCTTACAATAAAACAAACATGGTGGATAAAGAATCAATTCATGTTCTGTTTAATGAAAAATCATTCATTAATAGACAATATGATTTACATAAACTTGAGTATGAATTTATATATAATAATTTTTTTGATGAAAAATATAATGATTTATATGTTCATATTGTGGGGGATGACATTCATTCTAAATATTATCATTTTTTAATGGACTTGGAAGAATCATAGAGTTATTCCTTTAGATAATCAAATTGGATATGTTGAATCAAATGTTAAAATAAGTATAACATCTATGAATATTTATTTATTATCATTGATTCATTTTGGATTTTGTATGTAAGGATCTATATGTATATTTAAGTGAGTCAAATTGGATATTTTCTATCCCTGAAGTGAAAAAATAGTTTAATAGAAATAATTTGTGAAATTTGGTTACTCCACATAATGGTTCTCAAGTAATTTTAGTTTAATGGATATTTATACGTAGCTTGATAAATATGAAAATATTTTTAGAAAAATCTATACTTGTTACACAAGCATAATATCAATAAGGCATAAATTTTGAATAATCCTTTTCACCAATTGAAAGGTTTGAATCAATTACAATACTATCAACAACCATTCGATTTTATATATTTAAATTATTTCAAAAATACTTCAAAATTTCTTTTCCAAATTATAATATTTCTAAAGAATTATATGTTATATTTTCCCCAAGATTTTATAATTATAATAAATCCTCATCAAGTTTCAAAATTTTATACGGATCTATATGGTTTAAAATAATATTTTTGACCTATGAATAAGAGTTTATAATGTTTTCATCTGATGTAAAATTTTAAAAATGTAAAGTTTGATCCTAATTTATTAATTATGAAAAGTTATAATGATATTTTGATAGTGAAAATATATGTTCATGACATTATATTTTGGATATTTTTTTGAAAATATTAATAATAATTTTTCATAATTTATGACTTATTAAATTTATATGAGTATAATAAGAGATTTTAAATTCTTTCTTAGTCTTAATATTTTCCAAATAAATGATGGAATAATTCATATTAAATTAATGTATGCTTAGGAGTTTGTTAAATTTTTAATATCATATTCACGTAGAATTAAAAATACACAATGTATAGTAATTTTTAATTATATTTATATAATTTTAAGAATCAGTTTATATTAAATTTTCTAGAGGAATTATTGGAAACTTATTGTATTTAACTATTTCAAGGATATATTTAATGTTATTAGTTTTCATGTGTCATATATTTTTGAGTAACCATAATAAAAAACAATTAACCAATATTTATAATATTATAAGATTTATTGATGGAACATTAAATCATTATTTAATTTACCCAACTAAAATATCTTTTTGTATATATTTTTATTTAAATTATGATGGATAAAAAATATATACCAAAAGAACATAAGGTATGTGTCATTGTTTCTTGAATTTTTTTATTAGAGTTCAAATAAACAAAAATTTATATCCATTTATACTACAAAAAGTGAATATATAGTCATTTCATTTTGATTATTATAATGATTATGGATTAAAAAAATTATTTTAGTTTTCATCTTCAAAGGAAACCAATTTAAAAATACAGTACCTATGATATTTTCAATCCAAAAAATAACTTATGTCACTCCAGGTAAAATAAATTTAATGTTAATTTTTTTTTATTAGGGATCATGTTTAAAAATGAATTATACATCATTGACCTAATTATAATAAAAATAATCTTGATTATATTTTTTCTAATCCTACATACATATTATTAATTGAAAAAAATTTAAATGTTGAAATATAAATTATATAATATATTTTTGGAGAATTTAAAAATGATTATTGTGATTCATTTTTAAAATTTATTCAATTATGAATTTATTTTTTTCATATTAAAACGTAGGAATTTCTACAAAAAATTTCTTCATGTTTTAATGATTTAAATTTTATAGTGACCACTTGATCCTGTATACATAATTTTTAATATGTTATTTATCCTTTAAAATCATTTTAAGATATAATTTTTCATTATATTCAGAAATTGAATTTCATAATATATATAGAGTAGTTTTAAAAACTACTTTCATCGATTGAGAAGTTTCTATATGAAATAGAAGTGTAAATCAATGGGATGATTTCTTAAATATATTTTTCTATAAAGAATAAAAGATATTTATTTTCCTAGAAATGATTATTGGATTTTTTGGGAGTTTATTCTTGTTCATATATAAATATAAATGTGTAAATTTTTTTCTAATTATTTTTGATAATTTGAAAAAGGGATAATATTTATGAAATTACATTCTTTATTTTTCAATTATAAAATTTTGTGTTTTTATTAATAGCTCATTAATTGATTTTTTGTTTTGGATAATTAAAAAACATTTCTTATTCCTTTCAACATGAGTATTTTTGTAATATTAGTATATTAGTTATTTTATTATAAATTAGATAATTATATTTTATAACATCATTGGAAATCATTTATATCATGTTTTGAAGTCTTATATATGTTTTTCGATGACTAATTTCATTTATAATACTTATTTTTCATCAAATATTGAATCTCTCAAAAAAAATATAATGTAATATTTTTTATATAAGGCCCCAGCCTTAAACCTTACTTAATCTTGAGTTATTACAAGATTACACATTGAGGATCTTTTCGGGTTTAGAGTTTTAGAGAATTAGATCATAAAACTTGCATTACTTTACACATATAAACAATGTGGTTACATAAAGATAGTATTCTTCATTCCCATCAATGGAAACACATTTAAAATAAAACATGGATTATTTCTTGACACTTCCTTGACACTATCATCATATCATGTACCTTTCCCTTGACCTGTGAAAAACATTTCAAAAAAAACTTGGGATGAGCATAAAAAGCTCAGTAAGGGTTATAAAAACATGGAAAGGAAACATGAGTTCATATATACATAAGAATGAAATCATACTTTACCCATAAAACATAGGCACTTTAACATACCTCATAAAATCATGAATAAATCATAGAAATCATAAGACATAAAGGTAACTTGAGGCATTCATAACATTCTTACGTAGGGAGTAACCCTCTTGGTTACGTTTGGAATACCCATCACAGTATATTCCCTAAATCTCTTCGGAGAAACCTTAACATTTCACTCCTTTGCGTTACCCAATGCATTGGAGAGCTATATCGGGCTCACCTGCCCTTAGTTTATCACGGAACCACCCATCTTCATAATAATGCCCAAGAACCATAACATAATCGTATCACATAAAACATGCATAAAGGAAACATAACATTTCCACATTTCAATCACAAGATATCAATACAACACATCGATATAATAAAAACGTTATGAAAACCATTTTTAATACTAAAGTAAAACATGGTATTTATTTTTCATTTAAAAAAAGGGTATGACTTGTAGAGGAAGCTGAAACTCAAATAACGGTCACGGCGGCGGAGAAGTCGTTGTCGCCGCATACGTACGACAAAAACATTCCCTTTTGTCGTTTAGTAAACTCTTCGTATAAAAAATATTCCTTTTGAATAAAAGTAAAAGTCAAAGGGGTTTATACACCGTATAAAAGAAAGTTGTGTATAAAATAAAATATGCCTCAATGAAAGGATATTGAGACGAAGTCCCATACCTCGTATCTGACTTGACCCGACCGTTCTTTATTCTCAAGAATAATAAACTTGAGTTAATCTCTACTTTCTTATGAATCTTTTTCAAGTTCATTATTCATTTTATACCATGTTATGAACATCATGTAATCAGTTAAGTTAATAATGTTCATTTTGTCGGTATTTGGTTCTTAAGTCAAAAATAGACTTCTTACACTTACATGTTATTAATTTGGTCATAGGTTCATTATATCCAGAATGATATTAAGGATTTGGATAACATATATATCATATATATTCATCATATACATGTATTTATAATATTACATCACATTTATACGTAAGAAATGAAATGCACCGTTCATGGAGACGGTAAGCCGTACGTACGCATGAACGCTACTTCCTTTTCTATTTCATATTTTCTGGAATGGAATCATAATTATATAAGAGTATATTATAATTCCATTATAATAACATATATAATATCATTAACTTTATCCTTTACACATCCCACATATGGTATTAACGAATCAAATCACTTTCAGGGGGCGGTAGTCCGCACTTCCTAAAATGAAGATATCGTGTTTACCGATAATGGGAACCATAAAGGTATGCCCAAAATGAAAAAAAAACAGAAGCTTAAGGAAAACATAAAAATATTATATATCATATATAAAAATAGTGACATAATAATGGCCACCTTTGAAGGTGTTAAATGAGTATTGAACAATCATCGTTTCGGGAGGCAGAATTTCGCCATCCACGGAAACCGTATGTTCTTTAACCATTTGATGTAGTTGTGTGAGAGTTTAGCTCAAATAAATCTTATAACAACATCCTTGTATATTGAATATACTGGTGTTGTTACAAAATAAGTAAATAAAATGAGATTAGGGGGTTGGAGAAGTAAAATAAAACAAATTAACATGAGAGAATGAATTACCTTTAAAAGTGTAACTCCTTTTGATTTGAGCCTAAGGGCTTACTTTGAAAGGATTCTGCCCAAAGGGAATCCACTAGGATGAGGAGAAGGATGTATAGAGAGTAAATGGGTAGGGTTTGGCCGAGCCAAAGGCTTGAGGAGTGTGTGAAATGAGGTAGATGTGGGGGCCTTTTATAAGAGGAGAGGAGGGGCACTTTTGGAAAGTAAAGAAATATTACTTTATTTGAAAATGTGTTTCGGTTTCAAAAGGTCCCACATTGATATAATTCGTGGATAAGGTGATAAGGGTTCGAAATACACTCATACAATTGGTTTTTTCCATGTGTAGTTCATAGATTTTACATTATTTTTCCATTTTATTTAAATCGTCAAATAATGATGTCATCGCTGCATCATTATTATGTCATAAATAATTTAATTTATTTAAAGTCTAAAAATTATAAAAAAATACTATGATGTAGGAAATTGTTTTAGATTTCCAATTACTATTTATAATCAAAAATCTGATCTTTATAACCCCATTTAAAAATTGTTTTCGTAAAACATATTATGTTTGTGTCATTTTTACTTTTACATTAAATAAAAAGTTATTTATGTCATTTCCCAACCAAAATGTCTCCATGGGGTCCCCAAGTTGACACATGTCTTGTCTTGGTCGGCCATGACACAACCAATATGGTTGGGACATGTTTCTAGGTCATTTCATATTATTAAAGCATTATTTATACCTTAAACTACCCTAATTACCACTAATCGTGATTAAAAACATAATAAGTTACTATTCACCAAAAAATTATTGTAATCCCATTGAACCACATTTTACCTCTTAATGACAACCATGTATGACGGATTTTCAAAATTCAATACACATTAGGGGAAAACTTTCATTTAACAGAAAAATCAGTTTGCTTGATTACCACTTAGTGGTTTCACTATTCATCAAAAATTGACGTTTTTCAGAAAATTACCAAAAATTTACCCTAAGCTATATTTGATATTCCAAATTCAAAAATGAAGTCTATTTTACAAAATTCAAATCATATAAGTCACATTAATTAATTTAATAATTAATTCCCGCTGCCAGAGCAAATAGCGTGTTTTTACAAAACAATAAGTATCAAAAGATTGACACCAGTTTAAGTCTAATTTCAAAGTGAAATTGATTCCAATGACCACCATTGGATAAAATGGTAAAAATATATTCTAATTTCACTTCAAAAACAATTCAAAACATAATCTAATCATAAAAATAAATTAGATTAAAAAGCAGTTTTGATGTAAAATGCAGTATTTTTCACTATTCATTAAAAAATGAACATTGTCAGAAAAATACCAAAAATTCACACAAGGTAAATTTTGATGTCCCAATCATAAATAATAAGTTTATTTTGACAAACATAGTTTATAAAATTGTCAAAATATAGATTAAAAAATGGTTTGCCATCAAAAGGTAGTAAAACAATCTTTTATGAATATTAGTGTATTCCATGCATAAGATTGTATTTATTTTCATTTTAAGCCTCTATAACACTATCTTAATCATTAATAGACATAGATAAAAATATCTATTATTCATTACTTACTTGGGATGTTACATCCTTCCCACTTTAGAAAATTGCGTCCCTGCAATTTATTTACTTATCGAATAAATGGGGGTACTTATCCCTCATTGCATTTTCAGATTCCCATGTTGCCTCTTCAATCATGTGGTTTTTCCACAAAACCTTTACCTGGCGAATCACCTTATTCCGTAACACTTGCTCCCTGTGGTCAAGAATCTGGACCGGTTGTTCCTCATAAGATAGGTTCTCTTCCAGCTGAACTACCTCTGGACTCAAAACATGAGATGGATCTGGCATATACTTTCTCAACATTGAAATGTGAAAAACATTGTGTACCTGCGATAAACTCGGAGGTAAAGCCACTCGGTATGCAACTGATCCAACTATCTCCAGAATTTCGTATGGTCCAATGAAACTTGGACTCAACATTCCATTCTTACCAAATCTCATCACACTTTTCCAAGGAGAAACCTTGAGAAAAATATGATCACCTACCTCGAAAGATAGATCCTTCCTCCGGTTATCCGCATAACTCTTATGCATGCTCTGAGCTGTTCTCATGTGTTTCTGAATCAGCTGAACTTTTTCTGCCATCTCTTCTACCAATTCTGGTCCCATCAACTTCCTTTCACCCACTTCATCCCAGAAAGATGGAGTTCGACACCGCTTCCCATATAATGCCTGAAATGGTGCCATCTGTATACTGGAATGAAAACTGTTATTATATGAAAACTCAACCAAAGAAAGATGTCGGTCCCAACTTCCCTGATAATCCATAGAACAAGATCGTAGCATATCCTCCAATGTCTGAGTTGTTCGTTCTGACTGCCCATCTGATTGAGGATGAAAAGCTGTACTAAAATTTAATTCAGTACCCAACGACTTCTGAAGGCCTTTCCAAAAGTTAGAAGTAAACCTGGGATCACGATCCGATACAATGGAGAGAGGAACTCCATGTAACCTGACTATCTCTTTATGATACAAATGGGAAAGTTGATCAAGAGAGAAATTATCTCGTATAGCAAAGAAATGAGCAGATTTGGTCAAGCGATCAACAATAACCCAGATTGCATTATTACCTCGAGATGTCTTCGGTAATCCAACAACATAGTCCATGGATATATTCTCCCATTTCCACTCTGGCACTGGTAAAGGCTGAAGCATCCCTTTCGGTAACTGCCGCTCTGCTTTAACCTGCTGACAAGTCAAACACTTCACAGTAAAATCAGCAATATCTCTTTTCATTCCATCCCACCAGTAATACTCCCGCAGATCTCTATATATCTTAGTACTGCCCGGATGAACTGAAAACGGAGAACTATGAGCTTCACATAACAACTCTCTCTTCAACTGTGAAACACAAGGCACACACAATCTCTTCCCAAATCTCAAAACACAATCATTATCAATGTTGAATTCAGGAAACTTACCTTTCTAAACCAGCACTACCTTTTTCAACAACTCACTGTCTTGCTTCTGTGCTTGCTTGATTCTATCTGATAGAGAAGATCTCACTGATACCTGAAACAAAACAGAAGGACTTCATGCACCAACAACTTCTATGCCAAAGTTCATCAAATCCTTAACCAAAGGATCACGTTCCAAACACAACATTGTTAATGAAGCATTACTTTTTCGACTCAAAGAATCAGCCACTTTATTTTCTTTTCCCGGATGGTAATGAATTGTACAATCATAATCCTTGATTAATTCTAGACATCTCCTTTGTCTCATGTTTAACTCTTTCTGAGTGAATATATACTTTAAACTTTTCTGATCGGTATATATTTCACACTTTACTCCATACAAATGATGCCTCCATATTTTTAAAGCAAAAACAACAGCAGCTAATTCCAAATCATGTGTAGGGTAATTTACCTCATGAGTTTTCAACTGTCGTGAAGCATAATCAATTACCTGATCATTCTGCATTAGGACACAACCAATTCCTTTCAATGAAGCATCACTATATATAACAAACTCACCATTCCTGGAAGGTAGTGCAAAAACTGGAGCATTCACCAATCTTCTTTTCAATTCCTGAAAACATTCATCACATTATTTTGTCCAGATAAACTTAACACCCTTCCGAGTTAGCTTAGTCATTGGACTAGATAACCGTGAAAAATTTCTAACAAACCTTCGGTAATAGCCCGCCAAACCAAGGAAGCTACGAATCTCGGTTACATTTGTTGGTCTTGGCCATTCTTCCACAACTTTTGTTTTTGCAGGATCAACAGTTATTCCATCTTTAGAAACAATGTGACCAAGGAATGAAATTTGTTGCAACCAAAACTCACACTCGCTGAATTTCCCATACAGTTTCTTTTCTTTTAAGGTTTTCAAGATAACACTTAAATGTCTTTAATGCTCCTCTTTACTTTTAGAAATACCAAAATATCATCAATGAAAACCACCACAAACTTATCCAAGAACTCATGGAAAATTATATTCATTAAGTCCATGAATACAGCAGGTGCATTGGTTAGCCCAAAAGGCATTACTAAAAATTCAAAATGGCCATATCTCGTACGGAACGCGGTCTTCGGAACATCTGCCTCCTTTACCTTCAGCTGATGGTACCCCGATCTCAGGTCAATCTTTGAAAAAAACTGAGCTCCCTGGAGCTGATCAAACAAATCATCGATATGAGGCCAAGGATATTTGTTCTTAACAGTGATATTATTCAAGGCTCTATAATCAATGCAAAGTCTCATAGAACCATCTTTCTTTTTAACAAATAAAACAGGAGCACCCCAAGGTGATGTGCTAGGTCTAATGAAACCTTTCACTAATAAATCTTGCAATTGCTCCTTCAACTCTAAAAGTTCAATTTGTGCCATTCGATAAGGGGGTTTTGAAATTGGCTTAGCATCAGGAACTAAGTCAACAGTAAACTCAACTTCCCGATCTGGTATTATTCCAGGAAACTCATCAGGAAAAACATCAGGATACTCATTTACCACTGGCACATCATTAATCTGAATAGTTCCTTTATTTTCAACGACGTGTGCAAGGTAACATTCATTTCCATCTTTTACAAGTTTATCGGCCTCTTGATATGTTATCAAAAGTAAGTGTTAATTCTTGTAAACAAACTGAAAGTCTTTCTGAAAAGAAACTTCTTTAGCTCTACAGTCAATCTTAGCATGGTAAATAGAGAGCCAATCTATACCAAGGATAACATCAAACTCTACTAGAGGTAGAACAATAAGGTTTGAAAGTAGGTTCTTTCCACAGATAAGGATAGGAAGATTCTTATAAATTCTTTTTGCCTCAACATTCCCCCCAGGTGTTTTTACCAAAAGTTCAGGAGTCATTTCTTGAGATGGTATTCCCATTTTACTAGAAAAGGTTTCAGAGATGAAAGAATGTGTAGACCCCGAATCAAACAACACACTGGCATAATATGAAAAAACAAACAAAGTACCTGATACAACTTCATTTGATGGCCCGAAATCTGCTGAAGTAGTTGCAAAGGATTTAACCACCCCTTTCTGCTTGTAGTCTAACTACTTCCCATCACTCAAGCTCCTTGTCGGACACTCGTTTGCATAGTGACCCATCTCATTGCACTTATAACATTTCACTAACTGTAAATCAAATTTGTTCTTACCTTCACCTTGATCCTTTTCAGTGCAATCACGAGCCTTATGTCCCATCTTACCACATCGGTAGCACTTCCCAGAATTCAGAAGACATTCCCCAGCATGCCTTTTGCCACATTTATCACAAACTGGAAACTTAGTTCTCTTACCATCAGACTTTTTTGAAGAATTCTTACCTTTCTCCTGCCACCTCGGTCTCTTCTTCTGCTGGTTGTTATAGAAAAATTAGTCATCGGCAAACTCCATTTCCACCTTCTCAGCACATCGAACAAGATTTTCATAACTTTTAAACTCACGAGAATCTAATGCCCTTCGATATTTTGGCTTTAATCCTGAGTAAAAACGATTGATTTTACTATCAAGGTCTCGATAAAATTTGGAGCATACCTTGCTAATCGAGTGAACCATTCTTCATAGGTAGCCACTGAGTCTTCCTCTTGCCTCAATTCCAAGAATTGTTTTTCTATACTAAGTCGAACAGACTTAGGAAAATACTTCTCAAGAAACATACCTTTGAATTCATCCCAGTCAAGAGCATCAATCTCATCGGTGTCCTTGATATTTTTAACCATAGACCACCACTGATCTGCTTCACCCTCCAAACGGTAAATAGCAAGACTAACCTTTTGATTTTCTGAACACCCCATGACATCAAAAATCTTCTCCAGTGCTTTAATCCACCCTTCAGCTAGCACAGGGTAAGATGATCCTCTGAATGATGGTGGATGTTGCCTCATGAAATGTTCCACCACTGACATGTTCCTCTGCGGTTGATCTGGATGATCTCGTGCATGGATACCACCACCATTTATCGCTTGTGTCAACTGCGCCATTACTGCAACAAACTGTTCAGTTACAATTCCGACCATCTCAGGATGCTGATTCGGAAGGTTATTTCCTTCTGTATGCCTTCCTAGCACTGCTTCCTTGTTTCCTCTGCGGAAAACCATTCTAAACAAACATGTCTTAGATGAAGCAACATGGTAATCTTTAAATGCTATATCATATCGAAAAAAAATATTTTTGGATAATCATTTAATAGAATTCTAACTCCTAAAGTTATCTAAACCGACCTCTGATACCAACTATAAGGCCCCAGCCTTAAACCTTACTTAATCTTGAGTTATTACAAGATTACACATTGAGGATCTTTTCGGGTTTAGAGTTTTAGAGAATTAGATCATAAAACTTGCATTACATTCCACATATAAACAAAGTGGTTACATAAAGATAGTATTCTTCATTCCCATCAATGGAAACACATTTAAAATAAAACATGGATTATTTCTTGACACCTCCTTGACACTATCATCGTATCATGTACCTTTCCCTTGACCTGTGAAAAAAATTTCAAAAAAAACTTGGGATGAGCATAAAAAGCTCAATATGGGTTATAAAAACATGGAAAGGAAACATGAGTTCATATATACATAAGAATGAAATCATACTTTACCCATAAAACATAGGCACTTTAACATACCTCATAAAATCATGAATAAATCATAGAAATCATAAGACATAAAGGTAACTTGAGGCATTCATAACATTCTTACGTAGGGAGTAACCCTCTTGGTTACATTTGGAATACCCATCACAGTATATTCCCTAAATCTCTTCGGAGAAACCTTAACGTTTCACTCCTCCGCGTTACCCAATGCATTGGAGAGCTATATCGGGCTCACCCGCCCTTAGTTTATCATGGAACCACCCGTCTTCATAATAATGGCCAAGAACCATAACATAATCGTATCACATAAAACATGCGTAAAGGAAACATAACATTTCCACATTTCAATCACAATATATCAATACAACACATCGATATAATAAAAACGTTATGAAAACCATTTTTAATACCAAAGTAAAACATGGTATTTATTTTTCATTTAAAAAAAGGGTATGACTTGTAGAGGAAGCTGAAACTCAAATAACGGTGACGGCGGCGGAGAAGTCGTTGTCGCCGCATACGTACGGCAAAAACATTCCCTGTTGTCGTTTAGTAAACTCTTCGTATAAAAAAGATTACTTTTGAATAAACGTAAAAGTCAAAGGGGTTTATACACCGTATAAAAGAATGTTGTGTATAAAATAAAATATGCCTCAATGAAAGGAGATTGAGACGAAGTCCCATACCTCGTATCCGACATGACCCGACCGTTCTTTAATCTCTTGAATAATAAACTTGAGTTAATCTCTACTTTCTTATGAATCTTTTTCAAGTTCATTATTCCTTTTATACCATGTTATGAACATCATGTAATCAGTTAAGTTAATAATGTTCATTTTGTCGGTATTTGGTTCTTAAGTCAAAAATAGACTTCTTACACTTACATGTTGTTAATTTGGTCATAGGTTCGTTATATCCAGAATAATATTAATGATTTGGATAACATATATATCATATATATTCATCATATACATGTATTTATAATATTACATCACATTTAGAGGTAAGAAATGAAATGCACCGTTCATGGAGACGGTAAGCCGTACGTACGCATGAACGCTACTTCCATTTGTATTTCATATTTTTTGGAATGGAATCATAATGATATAAGAGTATATTATAATTCCAGTATAATAACATATATAATATCATTAACTTTATCCTTTACACATCCCACATATGGTATTAACGAATCAAATCACTTTCAGGGGGCGGTAGTCCGCACTTCCTAAAATGAAGATATCGTGTTTACCCATAATGGGAACCATAAAGGTATGCCCAAAATGAAACAAAACAGAAGCTTAAGTAAACCATAAACATATTATATATCATATATAAAAATAGTGACATCATAATGGCCACCTTTGAAGGTGTTAAATGAGTATTGAACAATCATCGTTTCGGGAGGCAGAATTTCGCCATCCACGGAAACCGTATGTTCTTTAACCATTTGATGTAGTTATGTGAGAGTGTAGCTCAAATAAATCTTATAACAACATCCTTGTATATTGAATATACTGGTGTTATTACAAAATAAGTAAATAAAAAGAGTTTAGGTGGTTGGAGAAGCAAAATAAAACAAATGAACATGAGAGAATGAATTACCTTTAAAATTGTAACTCCTATTGATTTGAGCCTAAGGGATTCCTTTGAAAGGATTCTTCCCAAAGGGAATCCCCTAGGATTAAGAGAGGGATGTGGAGAGAGTAAATGGGCAGGGTTTGGCCGAGCCAAAGGCTTGAGGAGTGTGTGAAATGAGGTAGAGGTGGGGGCCTTTTATAAGAGGAGAGGAGGGGCACTTTTGGAAAGTAAAGAAATATTACTTTATTTGAAAATGTGTTTCGGTTTCAAAAGGACCCACATTGATATAATTCGTGGATAAGGTGATATGGGTTCGAATTCCACTCATCCAATTGGTTTTGGCCATGTGTAGTTCATATATATTACATTATCTTTCCATTTTATTTAAATCGTCAAATAATGATGTTATCACTGCATCATTATTATGTCATAAATAATTTAATTTATTTAAAGTCTAAAAATTATAAAAAAATACTATGATGTAGGAAATCGTTTTAGCTTTGCAATGAATATTTATAATCAAAAATCTGATCTTTATAACCCCATTTAAATTTTTTATCGTAAAACATATTATGTTTGTGTCATTTTTACTTTTACATTAAATAAAAAGTTATTTATGTCATTTCCAAACCAAAATGTCTCCATGGGGTCCCCAAGTTGACCCATGGCTTTTCCTGGTCGGCCATGACAGAACCAATAAGGTTGGGACATGTGTCTAGGTCATTTCATATTATTAAAGCATTATTTATACCTTAAACTACCCTAATTACCACTAATCACGATTAAAAACTTAATAAGTTACTATTCACCAAAAAATTATTTTAATCCCATTGAACCACATTTTACTTCTTAATGACAACCATGTATGTCGGATTTTCAAAATTCAATACACATTAGTGGTAAACTTTCATTTAACTGAAAAATCAGTTTGCTTGATTACCACTTAGTGGTTTCACTATTCATCAAAAAATGAAGTTTTTCAGAAAATTACCAAAAATTCACCCTAAGCTATATTTGATATTCCGAATTCAAAAATGAAATCTATTTTACAAAATTCAAATCATATAAGTCACATTATTTAATTTAATAATTAATTCCCGCTGCCAGAGAAAATAGCGTGTTTTTACAAAACAATAAGTATCAAAAGATTGACACCAGTTTAAGTCTAATTTCAAAGTGAAAATGATTCCAATGACCACCATTGGATAAAATGGTAAATATTTATTCTAATTTCACTTCAAAACAAATTCAAAACATAATCTAATCATATAAATAAATTAGATTAAAAAGCAGTTTTGATGTAAAATGCAGTATTTTTCACTATTCATTAAAAAATGAACTTTGTCAGAAAAATACCAAAAATTCACACAAGGTAAATTTTGATGTCCCAATCATAAAGAATAAGTTTATTTTGACAAACATAGTTTTTAAAATTGTAAAAATATAGATTCAAAAATGGTTTTCCATCAAAAGGCAGTAAAACAATCTTTTAAGAATATTAGTGTATTCCATGCATAAGATTGTATTTATTTTCATTTTAAGCCTCTAAAACACTATCTTAATCATTAATAGACATAGATAAAAATATCTATTATTCATTACTTACTGGGGATGTTAAATTTTATTCATGAATTTACTTATGTGAGAATATTGGTTATGTGAATTTTATTACATGATAATATTAAGCATATATAAATTGATGTATAATAAAAGTTAGGTTCCATGAATTATTATTTTTTATATGAACCTTATTATATAGGAAAATTCAGTTATGTGACTTTTTTAAAAAACCGCCCACTTAGACCAATTGGATTTCATGATTATATTTTCTTAGGTAAAACCAAACTATGAAAAAAATACACCTATGTGAATTACATACTCATGAGAAACTGATAAAATTCTTTATTTTACTCTTTAATTGTCATTTTACTTTTTTGATAATTTATTTATTCTATTAATATGAGATTTTCATATAATTTTGTTTTAATAGAAAAGATTTTGGATGTTAGGGGAATGAATAAAAATAATTGTTATTTATGTGAATTTAATGTTTCGAATCAAATTTTCTTTAAATTAACTCTATATATTTATTTTTATAGAACCAATGAATCATTGTGGATGAGAATATTCATAAACTATACCATACTATATTCTTTAGTGATAAATTTATACTCTTGAGTAAATTTGACATATTTTTTCCACTAATATTAAAGGAAACCTTGATTCTCTAGAACTCAAATCTTTATTGGTTCATCTTTTTTCAGTAGTTTATATTTCATTCTAATATTTTTTTACTTAATTTTTTGGGTTATACTTCCCAAGAAGTTTAGAGTTGGGTTATACTAGCCTCTAAAAAAGGTATATGTTCTTCCATAACTCATAAAAGGAGAAGTATTTTGGTCATTACATGGTATAGAAAAAGGTTATTTGGTTTCATCTATAACTTCCAAATGAATATTGTGAGTTGTGACTCCTATTTAGAAAAATTTAGTTTTCGGTTCTGCCTATTTGGGTTTAAAAGTTAGTCTTTAAAGGCTATAACTCCCTTAAATAATCATATATTTCATAGTTAATGGGTTTCATCAATATATATGTATTATAGGGTAAAAGTGTATGGTAGTATAATTTAAATTTGAACTATTATAAAAATGACTACATTCATGTCTATTCATATTTTCACAATATTATCTACTAACATTGATTATAACTCTATTAAAAATAAAAAGGGTCATTTCACCATCCACATTAATCTTTTTTCCAATCTAATATTGGGATATAATATTTAATAAACATTAAAAATTAACTTATAATATATTAATATATTTCAAAAATATTTACTCATTATTCACATAAAAACTCAACAAGTTTAGATCTCAATTATGTGAGTTTGGAAATATTTAAATTAACATTACTTAGTTTTAGTTATCAATTTTTTGAGTAGTTGAAAAATAAAATAAATAATATTTAGTTTCTTGAAACAATTGATTAATATTATGTTACAAGTTACAATTACAGTTCAATTATACATGGCATTTTCAATATTATGTACAATGTTTCATTACATGATAAAACATCAGTTTAGCCATATGTGGGTATTTTCATCCACAAACCTCACTCGAACAAATTCATATTATTTTTATGTATTACGTGAAAAATCATTGTACTCATATATCATTCTATAATTTTTATTTATTCTTTTAAAATATTCAATCATTTCCATATATCATCAAACAGAATTTTATTATTGAAAATCACTAGTAACCACCAAATATCAATGTTGACAATAAATGAAATTGTTAAATAAACAATAATTTATTGGTTATAATGTGGAACTTCTTATTATTCTATCTTTTTATGGATATCATGCATTTTGATTTATTTATGCATACAATACAACCACTACCTCAATGGGAGATGATCCCCATTTAAATGGAAATATATTTTTTGAAATGAATATTCATTTTATATGATAGTGATATAAATTTAAAATTAATTTCAAATTATTGGATAATTCATAGTGATGAAATTCATTCTTCATAATACAAAATAAATTCATAAATATTTAATATCATTGTACATAATTTTTTTTCATGGTGAATTCCTTTCCTATTGTAACTCATATAAAATTCCATCATTAATTTTAGTTGGATAATGGATATGGGTCAATGCTTTTATTTTATAAATAATATCCAAAAATAATAATGGTTGTATCCCGATACGTATAATATATTCAATCATTTCATGAAAAGTTCAATTTTTATTATATCTAATTCCATTAACTGATATGTATAATGAGGTGGGAGTTTAGTGAAAATGATTACTCCACATTAAATGGTTAACCGGTGATGTGTTAAGATATTACCTATGTCTGTACTAATCAAGAATATTTTTTATTGATATCAAATTCAACATTTTCTTTGATTTTAAATT
This sequence comes from Viscum album, assembly GCA_963277665.1. NCBI lineage: Eukaryota > Viridiplantae > Streptophyta > Magnoliopsida > Santalales > Viscaceae > Viscum > Viscum album. The sequence goes on from OY728165.1 coordinate 449,489,339, forward strand.
CCTCATATATCTTAGTGGAATATCATTTGTGATCCATCAATTCTTTATGTCTAGATCTATTTATTACATCATAAATATTCCGGAAAAAAATAATGTAGCACAAGATTCTACTTGAATGGATCACATGAATCAAGGTGAATTCATTTAATGAATTTGGGATTCTTTTTAAATATAATAAGTAAAGGTGTAAATTTCATTATTCATTATAATAAAGCCTGAAAAATACCAAAAATAATAATTCAACGTAATATAAATACCCTTCTTGATTATTTTTGACTTTTTTTAATGATTTTACTTGAATATGTCTAATATTTCAATAAACATGTAAAATAGGTTTCTTGTCTATTATGTTTACAATTTATAATCATCATAGTATATTAGTAATTCATATATATATATATATAAAATAATTCTTGAATAAGAAAATATTTTTATTTCTAAACAATAAATGAGATACCGTAATTTATAATCTCGACATTGTGATTATGCTTCAAATAACACCGACTATATAATAAAATATTTCATATACTAGTACCAATAATCTATGAAATACAAGAATGTGGTTTCATATATATTTTGTTAGATTCATAATTATGTTTTAACTCAATGATGTATTTCAAATATTGGATTATTTTTGAACTTCCATTATTCTTTAATTGTATACAAATGCATTTGTCTCGATATGTATCTAATACCAAATATGTGAAAATAGAAATATTAAATAAATTGAACATAATTCCTAAAGTAGATGGTTATCATGATTCTTCATTAATTTATTTTAATTTTTCTATCAGTTGACTTTTTTCCACATGAAAATTAAATAGCCTCTTAATATATATTTTCCTTCTTAATATTTTAATTCTTAGAAGAGTTCTGTGAATATTCATTTGTTTTATTTTCATTGTCCTTTTATCCTTCCCTATTGTTAACCATAATTATTAAATAATTATATTCATTTATTTTTTTTAATTTATTCATCCTTATAAAAAATATATTTATGTGATTTCTATATGTTTTTTATCTTATAATTTTTTATAAAATTAGAATTAATGGGAAGAAATTTTGAAATAATTAGATCTATGGGTAGATTTTGATTTATATAGAATCATAACTTTTCTAATTGAACTGTTTACACTATCATCTTGAGTATATGAGGATAAATCTAGATTATATATTCTAATTTACAAGTGAATAATATATTGACGATCACATTTATTTCAGACCTTATATTCTCCCAAATAAGTTCTTAGTGATAGGTAAACATGGTGTTTCGATCCATTTCTGCATGTTTCTTAATAAAATAACTAGAAAATGATGATAATATGAAGATATAAACATTGGATATTTCATCCCTATTTCTTCATTAGTTACCCTTCATAACCTTTAAATTTTAGGAGCACCATCAAGTATAAGGGACTCGAAAACATAAAATTTCATCTCATGTCATTATGTTATGTCAAAACACATATACCACTCCCACAAAATTATATCACTGATGAATTTTTTTTCTTCTAAATTTAATGTATAAAATTTAGTGTGTTTTGTAAAATTACCTTAAGAAAATAAAACATAGAAAATTATTAATTTGTCTTAATTAGTACCTATTTATAAATTATTTATTTATGAATAAAAAATGTCTCTAACTTTGTTTTTAAATCCCAATTTCCCCCAATTAAAATATTTATAAGATTTAGTGACTTGAATATAATAATGGGAAATGATAGTTAATCATCACATTATAAGAAAATTTATCAAAATTCATCTATATAAGAAGGTTTCATGTCTATTTTTATCTATAAAAATTTATTGAATTATATATCATTGATCTAAAAAGTGTATTTAAAACTATTATAAATATGAATCTTAAATTTACTCAACAGTTATCTGAAAAATTTAACTAAACTACCTACAGATACATCTTTCTAAAAATTATTGTTATGATATCCCACCACTGTTATAGAAATTCCCATATATGTTGAATCACCTTAAACTATGACTCATAAGAACCACAAACTATGTTTTTTCACTAACATGAGTTATTTATGGAATTAGTGACTTAATATTAAATTTTTTTATTTTTTTATTGAATGAAATATTCTTTAATTTATTGTCCTTTTTATTTTATAATATGTGATGACATTCATAAACAGTAACCATTAATAAATAGAATACATTCATTATAAAATATTCCATTTCTATAATTATATGATTGGAAACTATCACATGTGATTGTGTTTAATTCAAATATTCACATAATAAATTAAATTTTCATGGAAAAAATATTTTAGAATGACCAGGATATTTTAAACTGATTGTTAGTTTACAGAGTATATGTCAAACAAATTAAAACCCTAGGGGAATACTTGACCCACTAAACCACTTGAGTTATAAATTCCTGAAATCTATATCATATTTTAAATTATTCTAATATATTTAGAATCTCACATGGAGTTTTCTTATCACAAGTTCCTCCTTATTTACAATAATATACTCATATTTAGGTGAGGGGAGCTTGAATATTAGAAATACCAATTAACAACTAAATGTGGATATATAGTTTCTTAAAATAAATTATTGATGTATGGGTGATGTGAAAATAATTAAAAACTATTATTTAATTATTAAGTATTAAAAAATTGATATTTCTATTTAAAATTAAATAATAATAAATCAAACATGAATGGATTAATTTTATCTCATGATAAGTCAATATATATCAATATTGAAAAATAAATATTAAATATGCTAAAATTTAACATGATGGTTTTTCAAATAATTAAAATACCAAATTAATAATTTTAATTCTCCAATAATTCATATTTTAGTATCTAAGAAAATTTTTAAAAATTATATATATTTTAATAATTTTAATAATATTTTTTATATTTTTCAAATGTCATTTGGAAAAAATTTCACCTAAAATTCCCTCTTAGATTATAAGAGCAAGTTAGGAATTCTTAGTGGGTCATACAATTTGGGTAGGGCCCAACCCTACCCAACTCTAGTCATAGAATGTGATATTGATTTTAGGGTGGCTAGGTCATGTAGGTGAAGGACATAACCAATGGTATGGGTTGTAGGTTCTCAAATGTTTATGAGTATGTCATAAGGGGAATGGGAATCAAGCGTAAGTCATGAGAGAGGGGGAAAGTGTCGACACATCCATGAATGGGTTGCATAGTCAAAATATTCATGAAAATTTGGATTAAAAAGGTGGAACTCTGGTGTTGTATGTGGTAATATATATATTCCAATTTATTAAAAATATATCTCTATATATCATCTGAATGAAAGGTGAAATCATACCCCCACTGGCCATGTACCCCCCACAAACCTTTCCTCCTTCCTCTTGATTACTTATCTAAATTTTTTTGTCCATGTATCAACTATCTGGAATCTAATTTATGAACTTCCTCAAATAACTAGACTTTATCAATCCCATCTACTTGAATTTTATAAAGCATGATGAAAATTATTGAATTAAACTATGTATGACTTCTTTAATATAAACTGACGAAACTAAAATGCATGAGAAGTGTTTATAAATTATATTTTAAAAAACATTTCATGGATTTAAATTGTATCAATATATTTAACTTATTGAAACCATATTCTCATCATGGATCATGCCTAAAATAATGCGACAATTAAGAAAATAATCAAATAAAACCTTAATATTTTGTTTGATCATTATATTATCCACTTTTTATTATATCATTATAGCTTGAAGTATTCAATAGATAATCCACACATGATTTGGAAGAACCTAATTTTTTAATCTATGTTCTTTATGTTCTATTAAAAAATAATTGACTATTTTTTAATTCAATATTATTGTTATAACAAAATAAAAATGATCCATGAAAAATAAATCGGGTCATATATGTTATTATTTATAAATACCCCCAAAGATTTATATAATAAAAAATAATAAAAATAATACATGTTAGTGTATACAAATATCAATTTTGGGTTATAATTTCTTTTATATATTTAGGTATTATATTTATTAAATTGAAATTCCTACCCCTACGATGCATAATCTATATCGACAACCCAAAATTACAATTATAACTTATTTAAATATTAGTATCTAACACACTAGTATTATCACTTGGTTTTAATGATTATATATTCCATGTGATGAATGGAAAACATTGACATGTTATATTTCCATCTATATTATTTTGGTAAACCCCTAATTTTCATTATTCATTTGAAAAATATTAATTTCAAATTATATAATTTAATCATAAACATTTAATGAATACCGTGAAAAATAAATTTAAAATTATAATTATTCAAAACTTGAATAAATTATAATTGAATTTATATTTTTTTAATTATGTGTGACCATTCACACTCGTATAACCACTAACCCACTAATGTTATGAACACATCACTGTAAACTCTAAATAATTACCAATAAAATCTGGGATCCCGTCAAAGCTGGTCTTAAAATTTTATTAAGTAAAATAAATAAGTAGATTCATGTGTTACAAGAGTTCATAAAAATAAAAGGGTTCTAGGAAATTATCATGGTAGTAGTGATTCTAGATCAAATTCCATGAGGGGTAACATGATACAAATCATGTCACATAATGAGATAGGAAAAATTTCTAACAATGGTAACCTATATAAATAATAACAACATAATATAATATATTTATCAATTGATATCTTCTAAATAAGGATGTGTGTAATAAGTCACCATCCAATAATGATTTATTTATCTTCAGATAACTATATTTGATTGATTTAATTCACATAACATGGATTTTTATTTAATCTAGTCACTATGATGAAATTCAGAGGGATATTGATTTTTTAATTTATATAATTAGATAAGAAAAATCATATCATGATCAATTAATCATGATCATTAAATCAAATTTGTAAAAATATTGACCCAAAAATCGTTCTACCATCCTATAACACCGATAGAATAGGTATGTTATTTCCATTAAATAAATAATAGGTTCAATGGAATTATTCACAGATAAAAACAAAATAAAATTAAAATTAATTATGATACATTTATTGAGATAAATTATTACAAAAAAGTAACATGAGATGTCAATGTAGTAGATGAGTTTGTTTTAGCATCCCTCCATAGTTTCCACTCAACGGTGCTTCAAGACAGTTGGCTAGAATACCTCAATATTGCCTCCCCAAATGCATGAGGCTACCTACTAGTAGCGAGGGCCACATGCGTGTTCATTGGGAGACCATTCCATAAAACATCAGAGTGAGCACATCAGAAAATTATAGATAAGATATAATAAATATCAAAATAAAAAATAAGATGTTTACAACATCATAAATAATGAAATAAAATAAGAAAGTAACAAAACATGGGGATGTATAAATAAATAGATAATGATGATGATGCCGATTATGATTCTATACAAAATGAGAGTACTAAATAAATAAGGGAAATATGCATATTCTACATTCTATTCAAATAGGTTTTAAAAGAAAAAAATGACACAATGAGAAACTCGAGCAAATTCTAAGTCATATATTCACATACTCCATCCTAAAGCTACAAATCATTCAATCATAGGATGTTTCACAATTACCTTTATGAATACCTACAATCGTGAAGCCTTCTTGGGTACTAATGACATCCCATGTTGGGTGTGAGATACAATCTCTGTAGGCCACCACCAAGGGTTTCTAGATCAATAATTATTTTTTTTGAAATAAATAAACGAGTAGTGTTCCATAGATAATAATTGTAAGGAAGTAAATAAATAAATATGTACTTTGGTCCGGGTTCCTAAAAGGAATCTGCCAAATACATCTTTGGCCTACGATGGATGTCTGAACCAAGATACCTATATAATTTATTCAGTAAATACATAGGCTACCATTAATAAATCAACCATTATAGGAAGACCACGATCTTTTTCTTTGTATTAGAGGTCTCATTCTCATGACATCATACAATAATTCTCATAATATTAATAATAACATCACATAAGACATAATAATGAAATATGTCAAATCCAAATTTGGATATTGAATCCAGTTCCAGGGGATCTATATTGAATACAAACGGTTTCTAAAAGAACCTTTAATATAACCAATGCCACATAGTCCATCCATGGCAACACAAAGAGGCATCCCTTTTATCACTCATGGCATTGTGACTCTGAGTCCGTAACAAGTATCTCACATAGGGTAACATGTATCCTTAGAGGCATGGCCTATCCATCATTCCAAAAACTCAATGCATAGTTTATATCCTTGGAATCTAGTTTCACTCATGAGTACGAGTAGTATTATAGTAGAGAATGTTAAATGGAATCCAAAGTATCTCTCTGGGCATATCATGTAGATCCAAACCAAATACATAGACTCTATACATGGAATCCTTATGTCAAGACCCTCATTCTCTCCAAACCATAGTATGTGAGGAGTAGTGAAAAAGTAATATATCATTGGCATAATTAATACAATCACATGTCATTAAAAAATAATGGAAATGACACATGATAACCATATTTCCATAAGAATATCATCCAATTAAATCCAACCAACTATTTCATAAGCCAAAATCATAATTTGTGAGAAAGGCATGGGAGCATGACATAAGGTATATCATGAGGAAATAAAGCATGATTCATATGGAAAACCCCAAAGTGAATAAGAAAGATGCTCAAGTATAAGAGAAACAACATGGAATAAATGTAATGAAAATACATAAGGCATTAAGAATGATCCCAATAAATAAGGGTGATGTATTGGTAATTTCCAAAGGGTCCTAACCCATGGTTCACCATTCCTCATAATCCAATTAATAAATTTATGGAATTTAACCAAGGTGATTAAAAAAAAGGTGGATAATAAGTCAAGGGATGGGAAAAGGCCAATAAGGTGGGAACACCGAAAAATGTGGTCAATGAAATGGGAAAGAACCCACAGTTGGATTTTCCTGCACGGTAGGTTCACAAAAGACATGAGGATCACATCAAATTAATTTATTAAAATCATTATGAGAGTTTTCAGATGAATATGGTGTGTGGATCAGTGAAATGACATTTAAAAAGATACAAAATGAGATGGAAAGTCTTAGACCACCCACCTCGTTGTAGTAGCACTCCACTCTTCTATTTCCATAGCCCGAGTCAAGCTAGAATAGGAGAAATGATGAAATTTTCCAACTACAAAAAAATTAGGGAGAGAATTATCACATATATAGCACACAAAATATTAGAAGGATGGAAAAATAAAAGAGAGATTTATTTAGGGATTTCCATGAGATTTCTAATTCTTCCAATAGTGATATATTTCGAGTTAGATTGAATGATATATCAAAGGACCTTGGCAAAGAGGTGGAGGGATCACAGGTGAAGGAGGAGGGTATATCCAACTATAAAATAATTGAGGAAGAAGAAGGTGGGTTAAATCATTAAATAGGGGGTAAAATTTTATTTTCATATACACATTAGGGGGATAATAGTTGGGCCACATAGTTGGCCAAATTGTGCCCCAACTATAGACACAGTTCTTCTTCTAAGATGAACCCTGCATAGCAAGGAAAATGATTTGTATAACCCTGAAAAAACCATGAAAAATTACACTACCATTGGGTTCTAAAACACCCCATGGTTGTGAACTTGGGGTCACATTATTGAAGACAAACTATGCTACACCAATCACCCCACATCCTATAAGCACATGGTTATCGAAACTATACGGTATAGGATGGAATGTTTCGACTAACAGTGTGGCTCATCCTGGCTCTAAAAGAGACCTGGATTCCCCAAAAACCTCCATGACTCTTTTAGGAGTATATAAGAGGTACAATTAAAATAATTAAAAAAAATGTTTGTATCTTTTATAAAATCAGAGATGCTAAAAACTACCCTCTGTAATACAATTCATCCCTTAGTGTCCCATTCGAGGGTGTTATAACATCTATTGATAAAATATCTACCCACTATAAATGTACATCAGATTCATCCTCCCATGTCTAGTAATATACACATCCATACTTCCATAGCACCCATACATGTGGAACTGACCTCATATGGAGTGAATTCATCTCTAATCAATGATATGTATCTGATTCTCCTTGAAGGACACATCCACCTCTAGCTCGATATCATCGGGATCAATCAAATGAGATAGCTATTATGATAAAAATTAATATTCAATACATGGAAGACATCATGAATGGAATGTTAACTTTTAGGTAACAACAAAATATAGGCTACCAGCCCTACTCTCTCCACTATATCAAATGGCCTGATGTAATGAGGTGATAACATTCCCTCTCTCATAATTCTTTTATGACCCAATCTAGGAGATACACATGGGAAAACCAGATGTACCATATGAAACTCAAGATGTTTACAAATGATAACAATATAAGAATTATTCCTTGATTAATATATAGCCTTACACTTCAGAATCATCTTGAATTTCATTGAAGTATCCTGAACAAGATAAGGACTCATTAAAACTTCTTCACTTACCTATAACTAGCACATAGGTGAATGACATATCCTTCTATAAAGGACTTCTTAAAAAGCCATATGAATTATTTATTGAAATATTCGGTTGTATGAAACTCTGCCATTTGAATATTATTTATCAATGAACCTCTTAAATAAAGGATGCAGGACCGAAGCATATTCTCTAACAGTTTTATCAACCACTCAGACAAGGTATCCATTTGATAATGATATGTAATACTAAAGGAAACCTATGATCCTAGTTCCTTTTTTAACCATTGATAGAATAATAATGTGATGTGGGAATTTTAGGTTGATATGATAGAATAAAAAACACCCTTAAATTCTTATATCAATGTTTTCTATCTTAAAGAGTATACAATGAAATTTTCCTTTCCGAGTGTGTAAAAAAACTCAACATCAATTTTTTTTGCATTCCACCCATATTATCTACACCATATTTAAGTCTCTCTATGTAGAGATGTATTTGAGACTCCTGCTATCTAGCTAAATGATTCATCACTCACCTAACAAGAAGTGCTTCAAAAATTATTGAGCATAAAATATTACTGCTAGCTCGAGGTCATGCGTATCTATATTCCACTCACGAGGCATTTTCTAGGGGGACCTGTATACCACCATGCAGCATGACTACACCTAATCTGATTTCTGAATCATTATAAAATACTGTGTAACTTCTTCCTAGCTCTAGTGGAATTTGGATTGATGTTGAAGTGATTCTTCCCTTTAACTCTTTTCATGTGGTGTAAAAAGTTTTAGACTAGATGAACTTTGTAGCATTCATTGGCAAGATCATAAGTGGTGTTTCCAAATGTGAAAATTAATAGACAAAACACCAAAAATTTATAGCTAACCCTAGGAAAATGGCTATGTAAAACCCATTCTTGTACTGCTCCTAGGAAACCATAGTTCTTACCTTATGTAGGTCAATATATACACCTTACTCAGATATGATATGGCCTAATATGTTAACCATATGGATCCAAATGAGGCATTTACTAAGCATCACATATAGATGGATCTCTCTTATTACACTGAATAAGATCTCAAGATGGGTAGCATGGTCATGAATGCAGCATGAATAGAAGAATCTATTGTTAATAAATACTGATAAGAATGAACTCAGATATGGGTGAAAACCCAATTCATAAGGGCTATGAAGACTAATAGTGAGTGCAAAGATGTTGTCTATACAAGGTAGTGGATGCCAGTTATTCACCATAAATTGGTTCTATCAATGGTAATAAAAAAATAATGTATGTGTTTCATTTTTCTTATTTGAAAAAAGTATAGGTGATCCCTATAATTGTGTTTTGGGTATGATAAAACCCTTAGCCTCTAGATATTCTAGCTTTTTATTATGTTTTAAGAGATCTATTGATTTTTTTATACTGAGGGATGGACATAGGAAACATACCTAATATGAGATTGATGGTGAACATGAACACTACCTTAGGAGGTAAACTAAATAAATCTTCGTATAAAAATCCCTAAGATGATCCACTATATGAGGGAATTCAACGAACTCTATTCATTGATGGATCATAAAGAGACTCTCAAACTGAGTTTTCACTCCTCATATCTCGATACAGTTGGTTCTAGATCAAACTTAAAAGATATAAAATTCAATATTATGAATATATATACTTCCATTAGGTTATGTGAATGACACCTAATGGCAATATAAATCCATCTGGGCTCGATAAGTCACAAGTCAGTCCATACCGAGAATGATGTCACTGGTGCCCATATTGAAGAATAAGAAACTACAGAAGAATCAACACCCATGAATTGAAAGGGGGATCTATTGGAATGGACATATTACCTCAGATCTGACCACCAGAGGTGTGTCATGAGACAAAATTCTATAGATTTACATAATTATAGGACCCTAGCATTTTATAAGAACACCTTATATAAAAGTGTGTGATGAAACAATATCAAAAAGGAAAGAAAATAATGTAGAGGACACTAGAATAGTAAATGTAATTTTAGATGTCCCTAGAATATGAACATTAGGTGTTGGATGCACTGTATATATACGGTATAAATCATGACCCTGATATGCTGCCTGATTATCCTGAGCAGGTAGACTCTACTGAAGCTCATGCTTTGGAGCTTTAATACCTCATCCATGACCACTACCACCAAAAAACAATTCAACCGATAGAAGTCAAAATTCAAGCCTAATGTGGATTCATATATCTGATACCTAATAGGGGTGTGAGTAAGTATATCCTCACACTTGATGAAGGAGGAAAAGGCCAACAAAAGCACTGAAAGTGACTCTTCCTGCTGCAAGTTTGACACCCAATCGGGTTTATCAAGCAATGTGGATTTTTATGGCATGGAATTCTATAATGTTGACACACTATGGATCAATCAGTGCATGTCATTGGGCTAGAACCACCCCTACATTCACCCTTAAATTGACACTTCTAACTACCAAAAGAACGACCGCTATACCTAAAAACTAAAACACCCTAGATATTATTACCAAATTCTCTCAAATTTCATTTGTTATTTAGGTAATGTTTTACTATCACTATAATGATAGCCAAACAAAATAAATTAATGTGAATGTGGAAAGTGTACCCAATCCCTTCCTCAATATACCTCCCATTCATCACCTCACCACTGGTCGGAGACATAGTGAAACTCTGGAGCTCGATGATGCGATTAGATTACTAATTCATGGTCATATTGCCCTGCTAAAGATGCATGAACTCCCTATAATGGTTCACACTTATATTCTAAAAAATAAAGTAATCCTAGAAGGTCTTAGGGATGACTTCCCAAAAAATACCTCGATGATGCTCATCTAGAGATATGATATCTCACCAATTCTTGGGGGAATCACATATGATGTAGTTCGCAAGCCTAACCCTATGCTATATAGGTATCTTGAGATGGTGAAATGTTGATATCATAGGTTATTATCATTACTCAAAATACTGAGTTTCACCATCCCATGAGGAGGGAGGTTGATGACGCTGGATGTCTCGAGTAAACTCTCCCATATTTAGGTAAGGCTGGGGATGACACAGAATAGACTGCATGAACTGAAAAAATCTATTGCTAAATTGAGCATCATTTCCCAATGGAATATAATCAAGAGGTTCCTCAAGAAGCACTTAAGGTAGTAATATGGTTGGATTAGGGTAGAACATCTTATGAGTGTGCTCAACTAACCTCTATTTTCGTACAACATGAGGGTGTCACGATGGAAAAGCTCTAAAATTTCCAATCACACTCATCAGAAAAGATTTATAACAGATGGGAAAATGATAAAGAAAGGAAAAGTACAAGGTCTACCTATAATCACATTACAACCCTAGCCTAACCCAGGAGCAGGATTGGGTGAAAATCAATGGTCACAGAAGGATCTCAAAGGGTAAAAAGAGACATGACCTACTTCCAATTGCTATGTTTGGGACATGGTCAAGGTATCACAATTTTTATATAAATTTACCCTTTCATTTTAAAAGAGGTATTGATTTGTCCCATTAATTTATGTTAAACCCCTCCAAAAGGTTTAATTAGGTGGATCACCATTTGAAAATTATAATATCCCATAAACCATATAAATTATGTGTTTTTTTCATCTTAATACTAAGCATAACACGTTCCAGCCTATACGACCAATGGTCTATGACTCAACTAGCTATAATTGGTTTCCTAAGGCATATTATTTAACCTATGTAGGAAAACCCTGTTAGGTTAAGGAAGACTCTTTATGTTCCAATTGATTATTCTTATTACTACAAGGAATGTTAAAACATTTCAATATATAACTGATGTGGAATTAAATTAACATTATTTTCCACATCTATTCTGTTATATTATTTAAACATTTATTTTTTAATTGTGTACTTATCATGTTAATTCTAGAGAAAATATTTATTTACTATGAAATAGTAATTTTTTTTAATATATTATAAAAGATTAAACTAATGAGTGTTTTATTCATTTTTTTATTTAATTTTATTAACTCATTTTTAATTTTGATTCTAAAATATTAGTTTATGTTTTATTATTTAATCATTATAAGTAATATATTTAATTTATTTAACAATTATATAATTACGTTTATTTAGGTTTAGTTTAAATTATTGTATATATCTTGATTATCAAATTTTCATTTGGGTTAGAAAATTATTTTTGGTTTAATTTTTTTAGTGCAGGTGGTCCACATAAGTTTAATTATCTATTTGCATAAGATATATTGAAGAATATATTTTTTGAAAAGGAATCAGAAAAAAGATAATTGTCCTATGATATTTTTTTCATTAAGGATATTTTTTCACCTTTCTTTTAAAAACTGGGTGAGTAGAGTTAGATGAATTTTATATAATAATATAAATTGAACTGATTAGAGAAATCACAACAAAGCCTCACATAAGATATTTTGGATATTTGTGTATGATGAAGTAGTGTAGGATAAATTATCATATGCTATGAGATTTTAGTGTCTTGACAAGGAATCCAGAAAACCAATTGAACCAATTGAATCCTGGACTGAGGATGAAAACCTACATTGAGCTTTATGCTTTTAAAGCATGAAATTCAGCCAAGTCATCACCAAAGGAACACTAGGCCCTCACTGCTAAATGGAACCTGAAAAATTATGCCATATCTCTTGATTGATTTTGATAGACAATGAACATAATAGGTTACACAACCCTATGCTTTCATATCTAGTTTGATGCCATTGAGTTCCTAAAGAATAGTAGCGTTATCCGAGCTGAACCATCAAAGAAGCTACAAAGGAACTAATTAGTCAAACATGACATCAGAGAATAAAAAGAATCAATTAATGTTGGGAATATAATGCCTCACAAGAGACCAATAATGAGAAGACAAGATGATTTCTAGGATCCGAGCATGGATTCATGGTCGAATAGGATCCTTCGTTTAATAAAAACCACGAGTGATGTTGGTTTTTCAATCTACCCATTAAGACCAGATGAGTAAAGACATAGACCATCAAACCATTATCATGCCTTAAATTGTTTTATGGCAAATGACGTAGAAGGACCCATTGACATCACTATTAATGGTCAAAATCAAAGAGATTCTCATAACATCAATGGGGAATCCAAACTCACTATTATGAATTTCCCAGATTAGCACTATGTTGCACAGATGGAAATTTTATGAAAATTGAAGATGACTTGCCTTCCAGTAACATATGATGCATTTATTTTCATAGTTTATGGAGGAGTTATTAATATATCACGGATTTAACATAAGACATAGTGAAAAAATGGTACCATTGATGACAGTCATGTCAGCCTAATAGAATGAGATGGTTCTCTGAAAAAAATATGAAAGAAGTTTTAGATAAAAAATGGGATGGGTACATCCTTATTGTTTGAAACAAATCTTCAAGAGAGAGAGTATGAGATGGGAGGCAGGAACCTAGTGGTAGTGTTCCTACTTGAGATAGTGAAAGAGATCATTGACAGAGAAGATTTAATTTCCCCATTCATATTCTTCTTAATTATACTATTATGAATTGCTGAAAAATTAAATTCCCAATTATGTTTTCCAGATAAATATTTTAGTGAACAAGATCATCTTGTCAAAACAAAATATTTCATGGATAATTACTCCTTCATGGGTTTTTTCACTCACAATTAATTGTTGAAGCTTTCATATATTTTCTTCTTGGAAAATCAATAAAATTTATTTTAGTTTAATTCATTCATGAACTAATTAAAAAATTACAATCATCTAAAAAATAGAATTTTTAACTGAGATATATAAAATATTAATTAATTAAAACTATTATACATTGAATGAATGATTAATAATATTGTTTCAATACTGTGGAATTAATTTATTCATAGGTTAACTATCTCACTTGTATCATTAGTTCTCAAATTTCAGTTCCAATGAAACTTTTTTCCTCAATGAAAGAAACATTTATTAAATCCATAAATCGAGTTCCCTTCAATTATTATTGTTTCACTTATTATATTTATTCCTATTACTTCTCTAATCTTGATTGTTTTCTTGATTTTTTTGTTTTATATTCTTTTTCTTAGTCCACACGTTAAATCAACCTTCTAAATAGATTAAAACCCCACACACATGCTTTATTATTTTTATTAGGATTGATAAATGATTATTTTGTGGCATAGTCAATATCAACATGGTCAAAGATTGGAACTATTTCTAGGAATGGAATGTGTGGCCAAGCTAGAATGATAAAAAATCAATAAAAATATAGAAAAATTTAATCAATTGAAAAATTTTCCATTAAAAAATATGTAAAAAATGCCTCTAAAAATTATTAAAACTAAAAATTGTAAATAATTTAAACTTGGATCAGGGTGTTCATTCAAATATGATCAAGGTCTGATAAATTAGAATCATTAATTTCTGAAATTATTTTTTCACTACACATTAATTAAAACTAAAAGAAAATTAAATAAAAAATTGATGAAAAAATGTAAAATATGAATAATGTTCAAAACCAAATTATGAATATGAAACAACATAGTAATTATACATAAGGGAGATCAATCCTTATGGAGTTTCAAGTGACAAATGATTCTAGAAATCCATCCTGCATCAAGAATACTGTAATGAACCGGCCCCAGAATGCCCAGAGCCAGTGCCATGAATCATGATGGGTATTTTTTTTTACAAAAACATGCACTGATAAACTATACATCATGTCCCATACAGAGGATTGAATTTGGTTTAGGTTCTGGAAAACTAGGAACTTCTTGTCAAGATTTCTTAGTTGAAAACATTCCCCTGAAAAAATTGTTACCAAAAAGTATGGTGAGCATAAGAATGCCCAATAAGGGGTTTTAAAATAAAATTATATACTAATATAACATTTGAAAAAATTTAGTTAAAAAATTTAAAAAATTCTTAAGAAATGTGGTAATACATGTAACATATCATAACAATTGTCTATGAAATTAAAGAGCACAATTAAAAGCATTCTAACAAAATTATAAGGGAACATGATTCAATTATAAGCGTGCTCATTTAGTGTAACATGTAAAAGAAGTTATAAATTAGTTGGAAGTATAATAATACATGTATAAAATTAATAAATGATAGTGGTACATAATTAGAGTTGCGCATAAAGGTAGTAAATTAAATTTCATACACTACTACTGTGAAACATACACTAGTTACTAAAAATATTGAGTTCAAAATAAATGTAATTCCATAAGTATTTAGTTTTTTTGATACTCATAAGTATTTGTTACTAACCATGTATATTCTACCAGTCGAATATCCACTTCTTTAATTAATTATCATAAGAATAATGAGGAAATTTATAAAATCAGACCCTGTCAGGACCTCGTATCAAGACTCTAAAATGTCAATGGCCTCATATCGTGACCTCATTGTCTCATGAGAACTATCAATGCATCCAGGGGATTTCATTAACCGGTCCCCAACCTATTTTACCGAGCCTATTACATTACTCATATGACACAAAGGGATGTATATTCAAAATGTCCCTTACCACTTTGAATATTTAATTTTCTTATTTCATTTTATTCAAGCTACACCATACCACCTAGAATAATTAAATACATAATTCCATGAAAGGTCATAAAAGTTTAAATTACATTCATTAGAATTTATACATATATAATGATTCTAGCACCAAAATAAGAACTGCATGGTTAATTCATTAAATGGCATGTAAGTTAAGATTACTTGTGATGACAACTAATAAACAAAAGAAATAAATATTTGGTCACATATAATAATAAATTAAAAAACCATATAAATCAATTACATATTGGAATTTGTTTTGAATGCATAATAAAAGGTAAACCAAACATTTAATGTGTGGTTTTTAAGCTTTCATATGATCAAATATTTATTTCTAAAAATACTTTTGTATAACACACCATAATGTAAAAAATAGAAAGAAAGAGACTCAACCACAATCAATACCAAAACCCTAATAACACACATATTATTAAAAATTAATAGGGTTTCTGAGTTTAAAACCATAGAGTAAAATTAAAAGGTATAATTATTAAAATACTCATGTATGTATATATATGCTTATGTAAACATGAATATTTTACATGTAATATATAGTACACAAATGGGTCATACTACAAAATTAGTTTCCAATTACTTTTCAAAACAACCATTAATCATAAAAGATTCATGTTGAAGGATTTACAACTGGTCCAGGTGGCGAGATACACAAATTATATCATTATAATAGATCGTGTATACTGAATATATATATATATATATATAACAAATTCCATTTCAGATTTGAAACTAAATGTATATAAGACTTGAAACTGAACCTCCAAGAGATTATTTTAAAACTGTATGGTTATATATATATAATATCATACATAATCAGGTATGTAATGTATAAAAATTTTTATACCACATATAACACCTTGTATTTTGTCGTTCATCATTAACTCTAAAATTCATTATTTTAGAAAATCTAAAATGCGGACCACAGGGGTTTTATTTAAAGAATAATGGTTGTACATAAGTAGATATATATTTGGTTTTATATATATAAATGGTATTCATATATATAATTCATGAGGAATGATATTATTTCTTCAAGTTTCCATAACCCAAAAATCCGCAGGACCAAGGGTCAGGTATTTTAGGATTCTCATCCAAACCATATGACCATATATGTATTAATAAATTCATAAACTGAATTTACAATCAAATGCGTACGCATATATAGAGTACATACTTATGTTTTTCTTGAATAAAATACACCCTTATGTTTATACAACCTTTTTCACTAAAAATAGAAGATTCATTTTTGGTTAAAGTGGAGGTTTTTAACTGAACCATAGAGTTAAATATATATTTATATGTAAATATGTGCATATACACATACTCTCAAGAAACAAAGATAGGTAAAAAATATATCCCCTCACAACCATAATACTACTATAACCCAAAAAACATAAAAGGATGGGATCAACCTGGAAGGAAATTTTTTTTAGACCGCAATGTTCAAAAATATATATTATGAGTATACATTTGTATAAAACCTCAAGAACATAATTCAAGGCAATATAACCCTTACCTTAGCTTGAGTAGGAGTTGGAGAGGCTCGGGAAGATTAGATGAAGCTTGTTGGAGGATCGAGTGTGGAAGAGCCGAGGGTTCATGAGGTGCGATGGGTGTGACTAAATAAATTAAATTATACTAGACTTTATATAGTATTTTATGGTTACTTGCATAGGATACAATGCTTAAATGACTTATAAAAATATTAGGGGTTCAATATTTGTGGAAACCGCGTGAGTGGAGGGGACCAGGGGGTCCCGATCGAAGAAAACTGTGTATGTAGGGGAGTATAGGTGTTACTGGTTCAAAGCAGGCATAGAAGAAGAAGACACTGCATGGAGAAAAACTGGGAAAAAAAGGATGACCATGATTTCTTCTGGACTTGATCAAAATGTCTAAATTTGTCCGCTATTTTTAAATTCTGGTCAGTTAAGATTAAATATGAGTTTGATAAGATGACCCTGGTATGATGTGGAGTTTTAACAAGCTTAGATGACTGAGATTAGATCTGATGATTGATTGAACGTTGCACAAAACATGTGGTGATATCCGTGGCCACTGAGAATCGAGCATCAAATCAGAATTGATGCCCCCGATCATGCGCAATGGGATCCAATGACCCATATCCCATTTCACATAAATATACTCATCCCACATCAAAAAGGGGAGATGCTTACGACCCATTTATTAGACTAAGCATCTGAACAATGGCTCAGAAAAAGAACACAACACACACATAGGGTGCCTTACACACGAGCTCCCCCCCGTAGACCTCAGCCAACCCCGGCGTCGCCATGGCCTCGCGCCCACAGTGGTGCGATCATGCTCTCTTGTGATCCTACGTGCCCTTCCGGGAGACTATGCCCATGCTCGGGCTAACCTAAGCTGAGGCTAAGGGCTAGGCTCAGCCACCTAGAGTGAGTTTCTTCCCATGTCTTAGCTAAAGGGTTGGCCCTAGTGGGCTAATTTTTTACAAAATCAAAACTTACAAAATTATAATTTAATAAAGAAACTAATTCATTCATTTCAACTATATAGAAATTATCTTTTAAAACATGAAATTTATTTACACTTTGAAAGGTTAAAGAGTATAAATTAAATCATACTTTATATTAACTAAGAGTATTTATAAAATTATAAAAACTAATGTGTTAATAAACCATGTTATGAATTTAATATAAACACATGAAAATTTTATACTTGTGTTATAGATATCAAAAACATTTTTTTTAGAAATCATTCAAAGTTTAATTAAACCATTTTTTTCTTTATAAATGAAATTATTAACAATATATTTGAAATATTTTCAAGGTGTTTTTAATTCCTTATTACATTTGAAAATCTCTTAAGTTTAGTTAAATATATTACACCATGTCCTTTTAATGTTCTTGATTTGGTGTGGTTTTATAATTTTCAATCCATAACATAATTATTTGGAAAACTAAATTACAATCACATGTATTCAATTATTTCACCAAAAGGGAAATAGCTATATTTATAGACATTTTAATACAATGTCCACCCAAGGAAATGGTAGAGTTGATTCCTTATAAGGTGATGCCTTAGGGTGTCCTAAATTCAATTCAATTGAAGAAAATTGCTCTGGTCATTCCATTAGGTCTCAGCATGACTGCGGTGGATTTGGTTGTTCTAATATTTTTTATGACAGATACTAAGGACCCATATTATCTTCTTGGGGTTATCTTTGTTTTGGTTGGTCTCCCTATACTTTTGATATGGGGTTTAATAGGCTTTTTTGGGTAGAAATTTTTCTTGTGATCTAGGTACATTGTTAACACTCTGGTGTCTTTTTGAATGAAAATCCTTATGTTCATCTCAAAAGTTTTGTTTGGATAGAAATAAATTTATACAAAATAAAAGAATAATAGTATTGTTATATGAAATACAAGTCTTGGGGTTTTAAACATACACCTAGGGATAAAAATTATGAGATCAAATAGTCTCATATTTCTATGTTTCCATCTCACAATGGACATCCTAGTGAAGATTCATTGGACTCATTAAATATTTATTTTGCGTGGTTAAATAACTACCATTGAGAGGGATAGGTGATGAAGAGATAAATATTAAAGCTTTCTATTTATATCTAAATGGAAATGAAATTTCTTGGTTTCAACATCTTGATGAGGAAATTTTAGATACATGGGATCAACTGTTTAATTATTTTTTATGAAGTTTTATCAAAAAGAATGACCACTAATATTGTAACATCCCTGGTAAATAATGAATAAGAAATTTTCCATAATTATTAAAAAAATTTGAATTAAATATTAATTTTACTTTAATGGGGTTACTATGCTTGATGGCGTACCCGATATGCAACAGTGGGTTTCTTTGAAATCTTTCGTTGCACACTAATAATATAATAAAATTATTTTAAATTGTAGTTAAATCCTAGCCATTGTATTGGTGGGAATTAGTAGAACTAATAAAATATGATTATACATGTTTTTTAAATGTTTTTACATTTATCCAATAAAATTTAGAGGCTTAAAATATGAATTAATCTAATTTTAAGGATAAATACTCTCATATTCTTTAAAAGGTGGATTTACGGAATTTTGATGGAGAACCCTATTTAAATATAGTTTTGGTCACTTTTATATGTTCTATTTGAGAAAATAAAATTTTTCTTTAGAATCAGGACATCACAATTTACTTAGGGTAAATTTTTGGTATTTTTCTGATAAAATTCATTTTTTAGGAATAGTGGAAAATACTGTATTTTAATTCAAAAGTTCCTTTTAATATAATTTATTTATATGGTTGTATTATCTTATTAATGGGTTTTAAAGTGTAATTATATTAATTTTTACCATTTAATCCAATTTTGGTCGTTGGAATTAATTTTACTTTGAAATGAGACATAATCAAGTATCAATCTTTTGACAGTTTTTGTTTCTTAAAAATGAGCTCTTTTTTTGATAACATAAATAAATTTTAAATTAATTACTAAAAATTCTGTGTTTTTAATTTGGTAAAATATAAATCATTTTTTTATTTGGATTATCAAATATATATTTGGCTGAATTATTTGTTTTTTTATTGAAAAACATAAATTTTTTAGGAATAGTGAAACCACTAAGTAGTATTTAAAAACTGACATTAACATTTAAATAAAATTTTACCACTTATGTGGATATAATTTTGAAAATATAACATAAATGGTTGTTTTTATTACGTAAAATGTGGTTCAATATGATAAAAATTATTTTTTGTGAATAGTAACTTTTGACTTTTATTAACCGTGATTAAAGGTAAATAGGGTAATTATGGTAAAAAGAATTTCATAATAATACCAAATTACCCTAACCCTTGCCCTAAACTTTCTTAACGTGTCATCTCTAACCATGGTAATACATGGGTTGATTTTGGAAGCTCATTGAGCCACATGGGAGTGATAATGACAGTTTAGATTAATTAATTTAAAGTAAAGGCAAAAATGACATAAACAAATATGTTTTAGTAAATAAATTTTTACATGGGGTTATATAAGTTATATTTTAGACTATAAATATTCATTGCAAATATAAGAAAATTTCATAAATTATGATATTTATTTTTTAAATTTTATACATCATATAAATTAAATTATTTATGACACAATAATGATGCAGTATTTAACTCATTAATAAATGATTTAAATAAATAAGATTGTAAATATTAAAAAATATCCAAAACATGTCCAATTATTATTAGATGATTTTAGTTAGAACATTATTCATCTTATCCTCAACTTTAATTAGTTTTGGTTTTTTATAAACAGAAGATATGTTTATAATAAAATAATATTTGTAAACTTTCTTAAAGAGCCCCTCCTCCCCTTATAAAAATGACACCATTTCTAACCCAGTACTCAAACCTATAATGCCTCTTGAATCATACAACCCCTGCACAAATAATCTTCCCAGATCCCTCTCCTCCTCTAAGATTCCTTAACTTAGGAATAAGGCACTTTAAGAAGTCGTTTTTGTTCAAACCAAAGGGAGTTACTGAAATTAAAGGTAACCATTTTTCTTAACTTCTTTTCTTTTATTTTACTTCTAAAACCCCTAAAATATTTTTATTCCTTTATTTTATAACAAAAAAGTATCCTTAATATACTATTATGTTCTTATGAGAAGGATTCGATCTAAACTTACTCACACCACCATCTAATGGCTGAAGAACATACTATTTTTTTGAATGGAAAACTAACGCCTCATGAAATGATGATTCTTAGATTATATCCTACCACCTCTCATGGTGGACACTAAGATGAAAATAAATTTATATATGATATATATTATGTTTATGTTTTATTTATGTTTCTGTATTTTTCTTTTATAGCATTTCTTTATGGTTTCCATTATGGGTAAACCCGATAATTTCATTAGAGGAAGTGCAGACTATGACCCCATCAAAGTGATACGACTCATTAATGCCATATGTGGGACGTATAAAGGATGGTTTTAATGCTATTATATATGATATTATACTATAATTATAATATATTTATGTATCATTATGTTTTAATTCCATTAAAATACAAAATAGAAATGAAAGTAGCGTTCATGCGTACATACGGCTTACCGTCTCCATAAACCGTGCAGTTCATTTCTTACCTCCAAATGTTATGTACTATTATAAATACATGTATATACTGGATATATATTTGATATATATGATATCTAAATCATGAATATCATTCTTTAATTAATGAAATTTTGACCATGTGAACAAATTGTAATTATAAGATTTCCATTTTTGACTCAAGTACCAAATATCGAAAAAATCGAAGTTATTAACTTATAGGATTACATAATGTTTATAACTAGATAATAAGTTATATTAAAGGAATAATAAACTTGATAAAGGTTTTTATGCAAGTATAAATTAGCTTTATTTTATTATTCAGGAGATTAAAGAATGGACAAGTCAAGTCAGACATGAGGTAAGGGACTTCCTCTCAATCTCCTTTCATTGTCGCATATTTTGTTTTAATACAAGAAATTATTTTATACATTGTATAAACACCTTTGAAATTTCATTTCATTCAAAGGGAATATTTTTCTAAAAATTGTTTTACTAAAAAACAATAAAATAAGGTTTCCTTTTTAACGTAAGTGGGGACAATGACCTTTACACCACCACGAGTATTATTTGATCTTTGGCCTCCTTAACCAACCGTAATGTTTCTAAAATGAAAATAAAATAGCATATACTCTTTTATGTATTTTGGTATTGAAAATGGTTTTGATAATGTATTTTTTTATGTCAATATATTTAAATGATATATTGTGATTGAAATGTGGAAATTTTATCTTTTCTTTATCTTTTCTTTATGTGTTACGAATATGATATGGTTGTTAGGAGTTGTTATGTATACGGGTGGTTCTGTGATAAACATATGGTGGGTGAGCCCGAGATAGCTCTCCAATGCATTGTAAAATGTGTTTGAGGTAAACGTGAATGTTTCTCCTGAAAGATTTGTGGAATATACAATGAAGGGTATATCAAATTTAACTCCCTACGTAGCTGTGATAGCTACAATATAAGTATGATATGAATGCCAAAAGTTACCTTTATGATTTATGTTTTCTATGAGTTATTCATAAATCTTATGATTTTGTTAGGTATGTTAAAGAGATTATATTATGTATACAATAATGAACTAATGTTTTCTTTCTTTGTTTTATAACCCTTACTGAACATTTTATGCTCATCCCATGTTTTGAAATGTTTTTCACAGGACCTATACATGAATAGGGTCAAGGATGGGATCAAGAAAAAGTCATGTTCTCTAAAACATGGGACTAGAAATGAATTTTTTTTCAAGAGTTTTTTTTATGAAAAAAATGGAAACAGAGTAGAAGTGTCTACATTATAATTTTTGATATGTAATTTAATTGTTACGGCCTAATTCTCTAAAAAACTAAACCTGAAAAGATCTTCAATGTGAATTATACATTTAATTCAAAATTATGTAATATTTAAGGATAGTTCCTTATAGTTCATATCAGAGGATGGTTTAGATAAATTTAGGAGTTAGGGTATTGTTCAATTAATATCCACAAATTAATTTTTTTTAATATTAAAATGATATATCATTTACAGATTACCATGTTGCTTCACCTATGATATTTCTTGTGTTCATAAGGGATTTCCACAGTGGAAACATGGAAGCTATGTTGGGATGACATGAGGAGGGAGAAAACCTTCCAAATCAGAAACTTAATATGGTCGGAATCAGAACTGAATAGTTTGTTGCAGTGATGGAACAATTGAATCAGGCTATAAATGATGGTGGTATCCATGCACGAGATCAGCTAGATCAACAACAGAGGAACATGATAGTAGTGGATCATTTCATAAGGCAACATCTCCCATCATTCAGAGGATCATGTGACCCTGTGATTGGAGAAGGGTGGATTAAAGCACTGGAGAATGTTTTTGATGTCATGGGGTGTTCAGAACATCAAAATGTCAGTCTTTTTGTTTATATTTTTGTAGGTGAAGCTGATCAGTGGTGGCCAATGGTGAAAAATATCAGGGATATTGAGAATATTGATGCTATTTATTGGGATGAATTCAAAGGTATTTTTTTATAAATATTTTCCTAAGGTGCGTTGTCTTAGTATGGAAAAAGAATTCATATAATTGAGGTAGGAGGATGACTTAGTGGCTACCTATGAAGTAAAATTCACTCGACTATAAAGGTATGATCCAAATTTCATAAAAGATCTTCATAGTAAAATATACCATTTTTACTTGAGAATAATTCCAATGTATCAAAGGTCTTTAGCTTCTCATGAGTTCAAATGTTATGAAAAACATGTTCGTTGTGCGGAGAAGGTGGAAATGGAGTTTTCCAATAATCTGGTGTTCATTGACAGAAAATAGAATAAGAAGTCGAGGTGGCAGACGAAAGGGATGAACTCTTCAAAAAATTATGATGGTATGAAACTTATGTTTTCAGTTTGTGAAAATTGTGTAAAAAAGAATGACGGGGAATGTCTTTTAAATTCTGTTATGTTCTACCGATGTGGAAAAATGGGACATAAGGCTCATCATTGCATTGAAAAAGATCAGGTTAATGGTATGACAAGATTTGATTTACAGTATGTAAAATGTTTTAAGTGCAATGAAGTGGGACATTATGAAAATTAGTGTCCAATGAAGAACTAAACTGAGGGAAAGCAACTGGATTACAAGTAAAAAGGAGTGTCAAAGTCCTTTACAACTTCTTGAGGAGATGTTGGGTCATCAAATGAATTAGTATCAGATACACTATTTGTTTTTTCAGATTTTGAAAATGTGTTGTTTGATTTAGGGTCTACACACTATTTAATATCTGAGAAGATTTCTAGTAAATTGGGAATTCCATATCAAGATATGAATCTTGAACATATGGTAAAAACACAAGGAGGAAATGTTGTGAAAAAAATAAATTATATGAACCTTCATGTCCTTTTGTGTGGAAACAATCTCACAACAAACCTTATTGTTTTGCCTACGGTAGAGTTTGATATTAATTTGGGTATGTATTGGCTTTCTGTTTATCATACTAAGATTGACTATAGATCTAAAAGGTTTCTTTTCAGAATAATGTTAAATTTGTGTACAAGAATGAATCCTTTCTTTAGAAAATATATCAGGAAGCTGATAAATTAGAAAAAGATGGGAATGGATGTTACCTTGCACATATTGTTGAAAACAAAGGAAATGTTCAGAATAACGATTTGGCAGTCTTAAATGAGTAACATGATGTTTTTCTTGATGAATTTCCTAGTATTACACCTAATAGGGAAGTTGAATTTACTGTTTACCATGTTCCTGATGCAAAGTCGATTTCAAAAACCCCTTATTGAGTGGCTCATATTGAACTTTCAGAGTTAAAGTAGCAATTGTAGGAGTTATTAGATAAAGGATTCATTCGACCAATCACATAACCATGTGGTGCTCTTTTCTTGTTTGTTAAAAAGTAAAATGGTTCAATGAGACTTTCCATTGATTATAGAGCATTGAATAAAATCACTGTTAAGAAGAAGTATCCTTTTCCTCATATCGATGATTTGTTTCATCAGCTCTAGGGAGATCAGTATTTTTCGAAGAATTATTTGAGTTTGGGGTACAATCAATATAAAGTAAAGGAAGAAGACATTCTAAATACCACATTTCATACTAGATATGGTCATTATGAATTTTTAGTTATAACTTTTGGGTTAACCAATGGACCTGCTGTATTAGTGGATCTTATGAATAGAAATTTCAGGGTATTATTGGATAATTTTGATGTTACGTTCATTGATGATATTTTGGTTTATTCTAAAATTAAAGAGAAACATTAAAGTCATTTAAGGATTTTCTTGAAAAACATAAAAGAAAATAATCTTTAGGGGAAATTCAAAAATTGTGAGTTCTGGTTACAACAAATTTCCTTCCTTTGTCACACTGTTTTTAAAAATGGCCTAATTTATGATCCCACTAAAACAAAAGTTGTTAAAGAATGGAAAATTCTCACAAATATAACCAAGATTTGTATTTTTATTGGTTTGGTAGGTTATTAACAGAGGTTTGTTGAGAATTTTGAACGGTTATCTTGTCGAAATGACTAAGTTAACTTGAAAAGGTGTTAGGTTCATTTGGACAAGAGAATGTGATTATTGTTTTCAGGAATTGATAAGATGAATGGATAATGCTCTAGGATAGGAACTACCTTCATGAAATAGTGAGTTTGTTATTTACAGTGATTCTTTGTTGAATGGACGTGGATGTGTCCTTATACAAAATGATCAGTTAATTGCTTACGATTCATGTCAATGGAATTCTCATGAGTTAAATTTACCAACACATGATTTGGAATTAGCTGCTGCTGTTTTTACTTTAAAGTTTTTTAGGAATCATTTTTATGGAGTAAAATGTGAAATATATATTGACCACAAAAGTTTGAAGTATATATTCACTTATAAATAAGTGAACATGAGACAGAGGAGATGACTGGAATTAATCAAAGTTTAAGATTTCATGGTCCTTTACCATCTGTGAAAAGAAAATAAAGTTGTTGATTCTTTGATTCAAAAAGGTAATGATTCATTTACCATGCTACGTTTTGAACAATATACTTTGGTTTTTGATATGATAAAATTTGGCATAGATGTTTTTGGTGCAGGAAATTATTCTGTTTTGTTTTAAGTGTTAGTGAAATGATCTCTATAATACAGAACTAAGAAAGAATATAAGAAAGACAGTGAGTTATAGAAAGAGGTAGAGTTGGTTCAAAATGGTATGTTTCATGAAATTAATATTGATAATTATTGTATTTTGATGTTTGGGAAGAGATTATGTGTGACTTCTGATTTGCAGTTGAAGAATGATTTGTTATGTGAAACTCATAGTTCTCCTTTTTCAGTTCATCCTGGTAGTACTAAGATGTAAAGAGATCTTCAGGAATATTACTGCTGGGATAGAATGAAAAGAGATATTGTTGATTTTACTATGAAGTGTCTGACATGTCAGCTTGTTAAAGAAGAGAGGCAGTTATCGAAAGGGATGCTTCCGTATTTACCGGTGCCAGAGTGGAAATGAGAAAATATATCCATGGACATTGTTGTTGGATTACCAAAGACATCTCGAAGTAATAATGAAATCTGGGCTATTGTTGATCGGTTGAGTAAACCTGCTCATTTTATTCCTATTCAAGATACTTTGTCTCTAGATCAACTTTCTCTATTGTATGTTAACGAAATATTCAGGTTACATGGTGTTACCCTCTACATTGTATCTGATCGTGATCATAGGTTTATTTCTAAGTTTTATAATATCCTTAAGAAGTCATTGGGTACTGAATTAAATTTTATTACATATTTTCATCTGCAATCAGTTGGGCAGTCATAATGAAAAATTCAATCCTTGGAGGATATGCTATGTGCTTCCTTAATAGATTTCCAGGGATGTTGGGACCAATATATTTCGTTGGTTGAATTTTTTTATTAGAACAGTTTTCATTTTTGTATACAGATGGCTCAATTTGATTCATTATATAGAAAGCGGTGTCGAACTCCAGATTTTTGGGACGAAGTAGGTGAAAGGAAGCTAGTGGGACCATAATTGGTAGAATATATTGGAGAAAAGGTCCAGTTGATTCAGAAGAATAGGAGAACAGCTCAGAGCAGGCAAAAAAGTTATGAGGATAATCGGTGGAAGTATCTTCCTTTTGACGTAGGTGATCATGTCTTTCTCAAAATTTTTCTATGGAGAAGTGTGATGTGTTTTGGTAATAAGGGAGAGTTGAGTCTGAGGTTTGATGGAACTTATGAAATCCTTGATAAAGTTGGACCAGTTGCTTATAGAGTGGCTTTACATCCAAGTTTGTCCCAGGTACACAATGTTTTTCATGTTTCAATGTTAAGAAAGTATAATCCAGATTCATCTCATGTTTTAAGTCGAGAGGTAGTTCAGATGGAATAGAATCTCTCTTATGAGGAACAACCAGTCTAGATTCTTCACTATAGAGAGAAAGTGTTGCGGAATAAGGTAATTCACTAGATAATGGGTTTGTGGAAAAACCATATGGTTTAAGAGGCATCATGGGAATCTGAAAATTCTATGAGGGATAAATACCCCCACTTATTTAATAATTGAATAAAATTATGAGGATGTAATTCCCAAAAGGGGGAAAGATGTAACATCCTAGGTAAATAATGAATAAGTAATTTTCCATAATTATTCATATGTGTGAATTATATAATAATTTTACTATAAAGGGGTTACTATGCTCAATGGCGTACCTGATATACAACAATGGGTTTCTTTGAAATCTTTCATTGCACACTAATAATATAATAATATTATTTTAAATTGTAGTTAATGCCTAGCCGTTGTATTGATGGGAATTAATATAACTAACTATAATATTTTTATATATGTTTTTTAAATGTTTTTACATTTATCCAAAAAAAATTTGAGGCTTAAAATGTGAATTAATCTAATTTTCAGCATAAATACTCTAATATTATTTAAGAGGTCAATTTACAACCTTTTGATGGATAAACCTATTTAAATACTATTTTGGTAACTTTTATATGTTCTATTTGAACAAAAAAAATTATTTTTTTAGAATTGTGACATCAAAATATACTTTGGGAAAATTTTGGGTATTTTTCTGATAAGATTAATTTTTTTATGAATAGTGAAAAATACTGTTTTTAATTAAAATATTCCTTTTAATCTAATTTATTTATATTGTTATATTATCTTTTTAATATATTTTAAAGCGTAATTATATTATGTTTTTACCATTTAATCAAAATTTTGTCATTGTAATTAATTTCACTTTGAAATTGGAAATAAACAAGTATCAATCTTTTTGTAGTTATTGTTTCTTAAAAACACGCTATTTGTTTTGATAACGGGAATGAATTTTAAATTAATTAAAGAAACATATATGGTTTTAATTTAGTAAAATATAAATAATTTTTTAATTCTGAATATCAAATATATCTTAGGCTGAAATTTTGGTCGTTTTCTGAATAACATCAATTTTTGATGAATAGTGAAACCACTAATTAGTAGTTAAAAACTGATCTTTTTATTTAAAAGATATTTTACCGCTTCTGTGGATTGAATTTATAAAATACAAAGTACATGGTTGTTATTAGTAATTAATATGTGGTTCAATAAGATAAAAATAATTTTCGGTGAATAGTAACTTTTGACTTTTACATAACGCGGTTAAAGTTAAATAGGGCAATTCAAGGTAAAAAGAATATCATTATAATAAAAAATTACCTTACCACCTATTGTAACATTATTTGATGAGTCTTGGCCTACCATGGGAATCCTTTTGTCTATTTTGGGACCCCATGGAGCCACTTGGGAGTGATAATGACACTTTAGATTAATTAATTTAATGTAACGAAAAAAATACATAAACAAATATCATTTTGTAAATTAATTTTTACATGGGGTTATATAAGTTATCATTTAAACTATAAGTATTCCTTTTAATGCTAAAAATATTCCCTACATTATGGTATTTATTTTATATTTATAGATATCAAATAATTTAAATTATTTATGACACAATAATGATGCAGTATTTACCTAATTAATAAATGATTTAAATAAATAAGATTATAAATATTATGAAAATATTTGAAACTAGTCGAATTTTTATTTTATTATTGTATTTTAAACATTAGTCATCTTATCTTCCACTTTAATGTGTTTTGGATCTTTTTTAACTCATGATATGTTTATAATAAAATAACATTTGCAAACATTCCTAAAGAGCCCCTCCTCCCCCGTATAAAAGGACACCACTTCTAACCCATTCCTCACACCTTTCAAGCCTCTTGGATCATCCCAACCCTGCCCAAAAAATATCTCAATATCTTTTTCCTCCTCCTAGAATCCTTAAAGTAGGAATAAGTCACTTCAAGAACTTTTTTTGGTTCAAACCAAAGGGAGTTACCCAAATTAAAGGTAATAGATTTGTTAAATTATATAATTTTATATTATTTCTACAACACCTAAAATCTTGTTATTACTTTATTTAATAACAAAAAAAGTATCCTCAATATAGTAGTATTTTTTTATTATAATTATTCGAACTACACTTACACACACCTCCATCTAATGGGTGAAGAACATACTGTTTTTATGAATGACAAACTAACGCCTCACGAAACAATGATTGTTCGATTATCTCATACCGCCTCTCATGGTGGCCATTAAGATGAAACTATATTTATATATTATATATATTATGTTTATATCTTCATTATGATTATGTATTTTTCTTTTCTTGCATACCTTTACGATTTCCATTCTGGGTAAACACGATAATTCCATTTGAGGATGTGTGGACTATCGCCCCCTCAAAATGATATGAATCGCTAATGAAATATGTGGGTCACATAAATAATGGAGTTAATGATATTATATATGATATTATACTGGAATTATAATATATTTATGTAACATTATGTTTTAATTACATTAAAATATGAAATAAAAATGAAAGTAGCGTTTATGTGTACGTACGACTTACCGTCTCTATGAACGGTGCATTTTATTTCGTACCATCAAATGTTATGTACTATTATAAATATCTGTATATACTGGATATATATGATATACATGATAACTAAATATTGGATTTAATTATGGATATAATTAACTTTTGACCATGTGAACAACTTGTAATTATAAGAAGTCCATTTTTTGACTCAAGTACCAAATATCGACAAAACGAACATTATTAACATAAATGAATACATAATGTTTATAACATTGTAATAAGAGATATAATAGGAATAATAAACATTAAAAATGTTATTAAAAATGTAAAAATTAACTTTAGTATAATATTGAAGAGATTAAAGAACGAATGAGTCAAGTCGGACACGAGGTAAGGGACTTCATCTCAATCACCTTTCATTGAGGCATATTTTGTTTTTATACACGACTTTCTTTTATACGCTATAGAAACACATTTGAATTTTCATTTCATTAAAAGGGAATCTTTATCTATGAAGCATTTTACTAAACGACAGAAAAATAATGATTCTTTTTTAATATAAGCGGTGAAAATGACCTTTTTGCCTCTGCGGGTATTATTTGATCTAGGGTTTCCTTAACAAGCCATAATGTTTTTAAAAGGAAAAAAAATATCATATACTATTTTATGTATTTTGGTTTTAAAAATGTTTTTTATAATAGATTTTTCAGGTCAATATATTTAAATGATATATTGTGATTGAAATATGGAAATTTTATCTTTTCTTTATGTATGTCTTGTGTGTTATGAATATGTTATTATTCATGGTAATTGTTACGCATATAGGTGGTTACATGATAAACCATGGGCGGGTGAGCCTGAGATATCTCTTCAATTCATTAGGTAACGCGGTAGAGGTAAAAGTGAACGTTTCTCCCTAGAGATTTAGGGATTATACTTTGATGGGTATTCCAAATGTAACTCCCTATGTTGTTATGACAGCTACAATGTATGTATGATATGAATGACACAAGTTACCTTTATGATTTAGGTTTTCTATGTGTTATTCAATAATCTTATGATTTCATGAGGTATGTTAAATAGCTTATGTTATGTATGAAATGATGAACTAATGTTTTCTATCTTTGTTTTATAACCCTTACTGAGCTTTTTATTCTCATCCCATGTTTTGAAATATTTTTCAGATGACCTAAAGATGAATAGGGTAAAGGAAGGGATCAAGGAAAAGTCATGCAATCTAAAATATGGGACTAGACATGACTCTTTTTTTCAAGAGTTTTTATTTTATGAAAACATGGAAACTGGGTAGAAGTGTCTACCCTGTAATTTTTGAGGTGTAATGTAATAGCTATATACTAATTCTCTAAAACTGTAAACCTAAAAATATCCTCAATGTAAATTATTCATTTAATTCATGGTTATGTAATGTTTAAGGCTGGGTCCTTAAAACAATTAGGCATAAGATTCTATGATTTTTGCAAGATATGGGCAAGTTAATCCACAAGGTGTGGTACATATTTATGGGTCTTCATAGATATTTTCCAAATCACCAGTGTAAGCTATAGTTTCTTATTAAATTTTTTTCAATATCCTGACCACTTAAAACTACGATTTATTTGATGAGGCTAATGGAGAAGATTTTACCAATAATAGTACTAAAAAATTGAAAAAAATATTCAATACACGTGCATAAAATTCCCTTCCCAAGTACTATAGGAGAATAAAAATAGTTAGAAATGGAAAAAATAATTTCAATCAAGTTGATGTCAATGATTTTGGATATTATATTGAAAATGATCAAAATTAACTTAGAGATAAGTACAATCATTATTGTATGTATGGCCATCCTAGATCGTGCTACCCTAACTTTAATATAGCTCTCGAATAACCTGATAATGAAATTTTTTCTAGTTACAAACCTATGTTACATACATAAGATGATATATTTTCTAATAATTACAATCAGGATTATTGAAATCATCCAAAATCATGGGATTTCCAAACCTACTCTACCCCCATGTTTTTAACAGAATCCTAGGAAGTAATACCAAAATAAACCAATGGTAGAACCTTAAAATTCAAAATGGAATTTTTTGGCTAAAACATTTTCTAATCTAGGAAAAATTAAAAATAAAATGGATTTTTAAGATGGAAATTTTGACACTCATCTAAATAAAAAACCCTAAAAATATTATTATTTTAAAATTAAATTTGGCACAAGAATGAAAAATCGTGAAATTCCAATAGGCCACCTAGCTAGAGTTATAAATCTGAGGGAGAAAGTGAAATTACAAAGTACAACCGATGAAAATACTATGGAAAATATCTTATCAATTACTACTATGAGTAGTCTTCAGACTCACCCAGAATCCTAGATTCCCTAAAACCATTGAAACTGAAATTGTGTAAGAAAATGATATCCCAAACAATGAAATCAGTAAAACATGAAATTTGGACTGCCACATTGAAAATTCTATACAACCTGTTGTTCCACCTCTTAAAGAAGATGATAAAGATCCAAAAATTAAGAAATTAAATAAGAAATAAAACAATTAATAATAAATAAATTGATTCCTATAGTTTTAATGAAATTAAACTAGAATTCCATTTCTTTATTGAATTAAATAGAATCTTTAAGGACTTAAATATCTCAAAATTCTAATTTTGTTCAAGAAAATTCTAATAATATTCCATTTCTATAGGATTTGTCCCATGTTACATTATATATGAAAATTCATTAAACAAATTTAATTAGGAAAACACTTAAAGTGTTTTCTACTTATGGTTTAACATAGGAATTTAGTTTTTTAGTTCACAATAGGATATCTCATAATAATAAAGATCCTAAAATTTATGTTAATAAGTTTACCTTTTGAAATAGTAGATTGGTCAAATACCTTTGTGACCATTGATATTGTATCAATATTTTTCCTTACTATATATGATATTGAGGTTAGGATATTGTATCACCCTATGCTTCCACGGTACGCTTCTCTTTGAATAATATAGTAGCGTGTGTTGTATGCAACTTCGAGTTCTAACACACACCAAAACCAATCAAAGTAGCCGTTATGAATAGTAAAACCCAATTTTTGAAATTTTATAAATTTTATCTCTCAAAATGCGATCATTTTTGGATTCGTAATATCGAATTTAGCTTAGGGTGAAATTTTGGTACTTTTTGGAAATCTTTTATATTTTGATGAATAGTGATAATTACTAAATTTTAATTAAAAACAACATTTTTAATCAAATATAATTAATTGTTATAAATTATGAATTTGATTGGTTTTAATTTATATTTAAATTCAACATTAAACAATACAAAAAAAAGTGTCAATCTTTTGATAGTTAATATTTCTTAAAAACATGCTTTTTGTTTTGACAGCGGGAATAAATTTTAAATTAATTTATGCCACTTCTGTGTTTTGAATTAGGAAAAATGGATTCAATGTTTGGAATCAGGATGACCAAATTGTGTAAATATGTAACTTTTATTTTTAGACATTTTGAATAATTACTTCATTAAATATTTTATTTACTATTGTTAAAGGGAAAATCCGATAAATAAAGGTAAAAAATAATATAAAAATAATAATAAATTACCCAAAAATGCGTCCTAACCATATTGGTGGATACATGTCCAACAATGGCCATATTTGGGTAGATTTTTGGAACCCATGGAGCCACTTGTAGGAGATAGGGACACTTTATATTAATTATGTTAAAGTAAATACAAAAATAACATAAGCATATATCTTTGTAAACTTTCTTAAAGAGCCCCTCCTCCCCTTATAAAATGATACCATTTCTAACCCAGTACTCAAACCTATAATGCCTCTTGAATAATCCAACCCTTACAAAAATAATCTTTCCAGATCCCTCTCCTCCTCCAAGATGCCTTAACTTAAGAATAAGGCACATCCAGAAGTCCTTTTGGTTCAAACCAAAGGGAGTTACCCAAATTAAAGGTAACCGTTTTTCTTAAATTCTTTTCTTTTATTTTACTTATAAAACCCCTAAAATATTTTTATTTCTTTCTTTTATAAAAAAGTATCCTTAATATACTAATATTTTCATATGAGAAGGATTCGAACTAAACGTACTCACACCTCCATCTAATGGGTGAAGAACATACTGTTTTTGTGAATGGAAAACTAACGCCTCACGAAATGATGATTCTTCGATTATCTCCTACCACCTCTCATGGTGGACACTAAGATGGAAATATGTTTATATATGATATATATTATGTTTATGTTTTCTTTATGTTTCTATATTTTTCTTTTATCGCATACCTTTATGGTTTCCATTATGGGTAAACCCGATAATTTCATTTGAGGAAGTGCGGACTACGACCCCCTCAAAGTGATATGACTCATTAATGCCTTGTGTGGGTAGTATAAAGGATGTTGTTAATTAGATTATATATGATATTACACTAGAATTATAATATATTTATGTATAATTATTTTTTAATTCCATTAAAATAAAAAATATAAATGAAAGTAGCGTTCATGCGTACATACGGCTTACCATCTCCATGAACTGTGCAGTTCATTTCTTACCTCCAAATGTTATGTACTATTATAAATACATGTATATACTGGATATATATTTGATATGTATGATATCTAAATCATGAATATCATTCTGGAAATAATGAAATTTTGACCATGTGAACAACTTTTAATTATAAGAAGTCCATTTTGACTCAAGTACCAAATATCGAAAAATGGACGTTATTAACTTATATGATTACATAATGTTTATAACTAGATAATAAGTTATATTAAAGGAATAATGAACTTGAAAAAGGATTTTATGCGAGTAGAAATTAGCTTTATTTTATTATTCAGGAGATTAAAGAATGGACAAGTCAAGTCAGACATGAGGTAAGGGAGATCCTCTCAATCTTCTTTCATTGAGGAATATTTTGTTTTAATACAAGACATTATTTTATACATTGTATAAACACCTTTTACTTTTCATTTCATTCAAAGGGAATATTTTTATAAAAAGTGTTTTACTAAAAAACAATAAAATAATGTTTCTTTTTTAACGTAAGTGGGGACAATGATCTTTACAACACCACGAGTATTATTTGATCTTTTCCCTCCTTAACCAACCATAATGTTTCTAAAATGAAAATAAAATAGCATATACTCTTTTATGTATTTTGGTATTGAAAATGGTTTTGATAATGTATTTTTTTATGTCAATATATTCAAATAATATATTGTGATTGAAATGTGGAAATTTTATCTCTTCTTTATGTTTGATTTATGTGTTACGAATATGATATGGTTGTTAGGAGTTGTTATGTATACAGGTGGTTCCGTGATAATCCTATGGTGGGTGAGCCCGAGATAGCTCTCAAATGCATTGGAAAATGTGATGGAGGTAAAAGTGAATGTTTCTCCAAAGAGATTTGTGGAATATACTATGATGGGTATTTCAAATTTAACTCCCTACTTAGCTGTGATAGCTACAATATAAGTATGATATGAATTCCAAAAGTTACCTTTATGATTTATGTTTTATATGGGTTATTCATAAACATTATGATTTCATTATGTATGTTAAAGATCTTATATTATGTATGAAATGATGAAATAATGTTTTCTTTCTTTGTTTTATAACCCTTACTGAACTTTTTATGTTCATCCCATGTTTTAAAATGTTTTTCACAGGACCTATACATGAATAGGGTCAAGGATGGGATCAAGAAAAAGTCTATGTTCTCTAAAACATGGGACTAGAAATGATTTTTTTTTCAAGAGTTTTTTTATGAAAAAAATGAAAACAGAGTAGAAGTGTCTAACATATAATTTTTGAGATGTAATTTAATTTTTATGGACTAATTCTCTATAACACTAAACCTGAAAAGATCCTCAATGTGAATTATTCATTTAATTCAAAATTATGTAATGTTTAAGGCTAGTTTCTTATAGTTCATATCAGATGATGGTTTAGATAAATTTAGGAGTTAGGGTATTGTTCAATTAATATCCAAAAATTAATTTTTTTAATATTGAAATGATATAGAATTTACAGATTACC
Organism: Viscum album; assembly: GCA_963277665.1. Classification (NCBI taxonomy): domain Eukaryota; kingdom Viridiplantae; phylum Streptophyta; class Magnoliopsida; order Santalales; family Viscaceae; genus Viscum; species Viscum album. Next base: position 449,525,963 of record OY728165.1, read on the forward strand.
ATGTTGCTTCACCTATGATATTTCTTGTGTTTATAAGGGATTTCCACAGTGGAAACAGGGCAGCTATGTTGGGATGACATGAGGTGGGAGAAAACCTTCCAAATTATAAACCTAAGATGGTCGGAATCAGAACTGAATAGTTTGTTGTAGTGATGGCACAATTGAATCAGGCTATAAATGATGGTGGTATCCATGCATGAGATCAGCTAGATTAACCACAGAGGAACATGATAGTAGTGGATCATTTCATGAGGCAACATCTCCCATCATTCAGAGGATCATGTGACCATGTGCTAGGAGAAGGGTGGATTAAAGCACTGGAGAAAGTTTTTGATGTCATGGGGTGTTCAGAAAATCAAAAGGTCAGTCTTTTTGTTTATATTTTTGTAGGTGAAGCTGATCAGTGGTGGCCAATGGTGAAAAATATCAGGGATATTGAGGATATTGATGCTCTTTATTGGGATGAATTCAAAGGTATTTTTTTATAAATACTTTCCTAAGGTGGGTTCTTATAGTATAGAAAATGAATTCATATAATTGAGGTAGGAGGATGATTTAGTGGCTGCCTATGAAGTAAAATTCACTGGACTAGAAAGGTATGATCCAAATTTCATAAAAGATCTTCATAGTAAATATACCATTTTTTACTTGAGAATAATTCCAAAGTATCAAAGGTCTTTAGCTTCTCATGAGTTCAAAAGTTATGAAAAACTTGTTCGTTGTGCGGAGAAGGTGGAAATGGAGTTTTCCAATAATCTGGTGTTCTTTGACAGAAAATAGAATAAAAGGTCGAGGTGGCAGATGAAAGGAAAGAACTCTTCAAAAAATTATGATGGTATGAAACTTATGTTTTCAGTTTGTGACAAATATATAAAAAAGAATGATGGGCAATGTCTTTTGAATTATGTTATGTTCTACCAATGTGAAAAAATGGGACATAAGGCTCATCATTTCATTGAAAAAGATCAGGTTAATGGTATGACAAGATCTGATTTATAGTTAGTAAAATGTTTTAAGTGAAATGAAATGGGTCCTTATGAAAATTAGTGTCCAACGAAGAACTCAACTGAGGGAAAGCAACTAGATTATAAGTAAAAAGGAGCGTTGAAGTCCATTGCAACTACTTCAGGAGATGTTGGTTCATCAAATGAATTAGTATCAGGTATACTATTTATTTGTTCAGATTTTTCCAATGTGTTGTTTGATTTAGGGTCTACACACTATTTAATTTCTGAGATGTTTTCTAGTAAATTGGGAATTCCATAACAAGATATGAATCTTGAACATACGGTAAAAACACAAGGAGTAAATGTTGTGAAAAAATAAATTATAAGAACCTTCATGTCCTTTTGTGTGGAAAGAATCTGACTACAAACCTTATTCTTTTTCCTACGGTAGAGTTTGATGTTAATTTGGGTATGGATTGGATTTATATTTATCATATTAAGATGTACTACAGAGCTAAAGAGGTTTCTTTTCAGAATGATGTCAAATTTGTGTACAATAATGAAACCTTTTTTTAGAAAATATATCAGGAAGCTGAGAAATTAGAAAAATATGGGAATGAATGTTACCTTCCACATATTGTTGAAAACAAAGGAACTGTTCAGATTAATGATTTGGAAGTGTTAAATGAGTATCATGATGTTTTTCATGATGAATTTCCTGGTATTACACCTAATAGGGAAGTTGAATTTACTGTTTACTATGTTCTTGATGCAAAGACGATTTCAAAACCCCCTTATTGAGTGGCTCATATTGAAATTTTAGAGTTAAAGGAGCAATTGTAGGAGTTATTAGATAAAGGATTCATTCGACCAATCACATAACCATAGGGGTGATCTTTTCTTGTCTATTAAAAAGGAAAATGGTTCAATGAGTCTTTCCATTTATTATAGATCATTGAATAACATCACTGTTAAGAAGAAGTATCCTTTTCCTCATATCGATGATTTGTTTCATCAGCTCTAGGGAGCTCAGTATTTTTCGAAGAAAGATTTGAGTTCGGGGTACAATCAGTAGAAATTAAAGGAATAATACATTCCGATGACCACATTTCATACTAGATATGGTCATTATGATTTTTTAGTTATAACTTCTGGGTAAACCAATGGACCTGTTGTATTATTGGATCTTATTAATAGAAATTTCAGGGTATTATTGGATAATTTTGATGTTACGTTCATTGATGATATTTTGTTTTATTCTAAAATTAAAGATAAACATTAAATTCATTTAAGGATTTTCTTGAAAAACTTAAAAGAAAAGAAACTTTACGGGAAATTCAAAAAGTGTGAGTTCTGGTAACAACAAATTTCCTTTCGTTGTCACACTGTTTCAAAAAATGGCATAAATTTTGATCCTTCTAAAACAAAAGTTATTGAAGAATGGCCAATGCTCGCAAATATAACCAAGATTTGTATTTTTCTTAGTTTGGAAGGTTATTACTGGAGGTTTATTGAGAATTTTGAACGTTTATCTTGTCAAAATGACTAAGTTAACTCGAAAAGGTATTAAGTTCGTTTGGACAAGAGAATGTGATGATTGTTTTCAAGAATTTAAAAGATGATTGGTGAATTATCTAGTTTAGGAACTACCTTCATGAAATAGTGAGTTTGTTATTTACAGTGATTCTTCATTGAAAGGACTAGGATGTGTCCTTATACAAAATTATCAGGTAATTGCTTACGATTCACGTCAATGGAATGCTCTTGAGTTAAATTTCCCAACACATGATTTGGAATTTGCTGTTGTTGTTTTTGCTTTAAAATTTTTGAGGAATCATTTGTATGGAGTAAAATGTGAAATATATACTGACCACAAAAGTTTGAAGTATATATTCACTTAGAAATAATTGAATATGTGACAGAGGAGATGACTGGAATTAATCAATGTTTAAGATTTCATGATCATTTTCCGTCTGTGAAAAGAAAATAATGTTGTTGATGCATTGAGTCAAAAAGGTAATGATTCATTAACCATGTTACGTTTTGAACAATATAGTTTGGTTTTTGATATGATAAAATTTGGCATAGATGTTATTGGTGCAGGAAATTATTCTGTTTCGGTTTAAGTGTTAGTGAAATGATCTCTATCATACAGAACTAAGAAAGCACAAAAGAAAGACAGTGAGTTATAGAAAGAGGTAGAGTTGGTTCAGAATGGTATGTTTTTTGAATTTAACATTGATAATGATTGTGTTTGGATGTTTGGGAAGAGATTACGTGTGATTTTTTATTTGTAGTTGATGAGTGAGTTGTTATGTGAAGCTCATAGTTCTCCATTTTCAGTTCATACGGGTAGTACTAAGATTTACAGAGATCTTCATGAATATTACTACTGGGATGGAATGAAAAGAGATATTGTTGATTTTACTATGAAGTGTTTGACATGTCAGCTAGTTAAAGCAGAGCTACATTTATCAGAAGGGATGCTTCTATCTTTACCGGTGTCAGAGTGGAAATGGGAAAATATATCCATGGACTATGTTGTTGGATTACCAAAGACATCTTGAAGTAATAATGAAATCTGGGATATTGTTGATCGGTTGACTAAATCTACTCATTTTATTCCTATTCAAGATAATTTTTCTCTAGATCAACTTTCTCATTTTTAATTTAAAGAGATAGTCAGGTTACATGGCGTTACCCTCTACATTTTACCTGATTGTGATCATAGGTTTATTCCTTACATTTGGAATGGCCTTAAGAAGTCGTTGGGTACTGAATTAAATTTTATTACAGATTTTCATCTACAATCAGATGGGAAGTCAGAATGAACAATTCAAACCATGGAGGATATTCTATGTTCTTGTTCACTAGATTATAAGGGATGTTAGGACCAATATATTTCTTCGGTTGAATTTTCTTATTATAACAGTTTTTATTCTTGTATACAGATGGCTCCATTTGATTCATTATATAGAAAGCGGTGTCAAACACCAGATTTTTGGGATGAAGTAGGTGAAAGGAAGATGGTGGGACTATAATTGGTAGAAGATATTGTAGAAAAGGTCCAGTTTATTCAGAAGAACAAGATAATAGCTCAGAGCTGGCAGAAAATTTATGAGGATAATTGGAGGAAGGATCTTTCATTTGATGTAGGTGATCATGTCTTTCTCAAAACTTTTCCATGGAGGTGTGTGATGTGTTTTGGTAAGAAGGGAGAGTTGTGTTTGAGGTTTGATGGAACTTATGAAATCCTTCAGAAAGTTGGATCAGTTGCTTATAGAGTGGATTTACCTCCATGTTTGTCCCAGGTACACAATTTTTTCATGTTTCAATGTTAAGAAAGTATAATCCAGATTCATCTCATGTTTTAAGTCGAGTGGTAGTTCAGATGGAAGAGAATCTCTCTTATGAGGAACAACCAGTCTAGATTCTTCACTATAGAGAGAAAGTGTTGCAGAATAACATAATTCACCAGATAAAGGGTTTATGGAAAAGCCATATGGTTGAAGAGGCAACATGGGCATCTGAAAATACCATGAGGGATAAATACCCCCACTTATGTGATAATTGAATAAAATTATGAGGATGCAATTCCCAAAAGGGGAATGATGTAACATCCTAGGTAAATAATGAATAAGTAATTTTCTATAATTATTCATACGTGTGAATTAAATAACAATTTTACTATAAAGGGGTTACTATTATCAATGGCGTACCCGATATACAACAACGGGTTTCATTGAAATCTTTCATTGCACACTAATAATATAATAATGTTATTTTAAATTGTAGTTAACGCCTAGCCGTTGTATTGATGGGAATGAATATAACTAACTATAATATTTTTATACATGTTTTTTAAATGTTTTTACATTTATCAAATAAAATTTTGAGGCTTAAAATGTGAATTAATCTAGAGGCCTTAGTTTTTATCAAAAAGCCAACTTAAGGAGCCCTTTTGATCAAATCAAATGGAAGAACCCGATTAAGAGGTAATGTTTTCACCAGACTTTTTCAAGTTCTTTTATTTTTCAACCTCTTCATTATTTGTGATTCCAATTCTAAAATAATAACTCTAGTATATTCTATATAATTTGATGTTATTATTAATATGGTACAACCATATTCAGTATTCTATACATCCTTTGAATGACATGTCACAATATGTGCATACGTACGGCTTACCGTCTCCACGTCGTGGTTTAATTGTTATTCAAAAAAATATTATTTGGATGGGTATAATAATGATGTGTAATTGATGTACATAATAAATATAACAAGATAATTATTCTGAATATATTATATATCATCCAATTATATATTATTTTAATATCAATATAATGATATTCTCGCTCGTGCGAACGTACGGACTACCGTCTCCGCGAACGCGGGGAGATTCATTCCCCATCGTATCCATTCAAGTATAATTAAAATTTGATGATTAAAAAAATCATTAAGGACTTGATATCATTCTGGATATGAATAATATAAATCCAATACATAACAAATATGTCTCACATAATAAATAATATAAAGAAATATGAATCCATTAACACCTGAAACGATAATAATACTACGATATTATTAACAAATCAATGTTAAAAGATCTTATATGAAATCATATAAATGTATATGATTCTTGTATAATTTATAATTAGTTATTCCACCATTATACAGGAGGTTAACATATCCTCAACCAAGGAAATTTACAAGGTAAGGGTTTATTTCACTATCTCTTCATTATTCAAGGTTTTTTATACATAATTATCTACTGGGACCTCATTATCATTCACATCCATGTTTCATAAAAATGTATTTAAAAACATTCTTAGTATTTTACAGAATATTTTTTAAAGTCATTTATACCCCTATTTGACTTTCTATAAGATGTTTATAAAGGAATCTTTCCATCATTTTCCAAACAAGGTCCTTTTTAAGCTTTTCGACAAAATTAAGGTAAGAATGTCTTTTTTTAACTTACAGGGCGGGTGTGGCTATTTTCTACCGTTATAAACTCTTCAAATCATCCCTTACAAGCATATAAGAATATTTTCAAAGTAAATGTTTTATTTCATAATAATGTGACTCTTAAATGATTTCAAAACAATAAGAGATATTTCTCTAAAAGGAGTTTTGATTTCATCTATGTCAACATCCTTTGATAGATTTTAAGTTTATTTAGAGTATATTTATTATGATACAAAACATCCATATTTTATTGAATTTTTTGAGATATGTTTGACCGTGGATGTGCTATTTTTATACCATTCATGATTTATGGTCAAATTATTGACATTTCGTATACTATTTTTAATATGAATGTTTATTATATGTTTAAACCTTTTCATATGAGGAATGTAATGGACTTAGTAAGTGACAGGTGGAGCCCGCTATAGCTCCTCGATGCATCGATAGGTCTCATGAGACAACTAGACATGGAATTGGCTGAGGCCCTTTCCCAATTTGATTTATGGTTTTGGCTGAGGCCTTAATCATTTTTAGACGTCTTGGCCAAGTCCTTGAAAATTTTTTTCCGAATGTCCGACATTATACATTCCCTCATTATGAAAATAATATTGATGGTTCTTATGGTCATTCGACTTGTAGAATACCCCTGATTGTGTTTTATTATGGAATTATTAACTCATCTCATATTCTTGCCATAAAAGTATTCATGTTTATTATTGGTAAAGGAATGTGGTTTTAATTATTTACAATGCTTAATATTTATGTCATTTTCCACTGTATTACTTACCCTTACTGAGCATTTGAGCTCACCCTTTCTTATGCTTTATTTTCCTAGGATATGAAGAAGTTAGTTATGAGTGAACTATAGGCATAATCTAGGAGAATTGGATGTTTTTAATGAAATATATTTGTGTTTTATTTCTCTTCACGATGTAAAGTTGAACTTATGTATGAATCTTGTTTCCAATAACACTAAAATAATCGGTCTTTCGACACATGATTTCCTTGTGATCATTCCAATGTTATGTAATAATGCACCGAATCTAGGTAACTAGGGTCGGGGAATTACAGTTGGTATCAAAGGGAGGTTTAGTACAAAACTTGTAAATTAGATTTATATAAACTCTGATTAGAGCACATATACCTAAGATGGACTTTGAGGATTAGTATAGAAAAACTTACTAGAATTTTGGTATTGTAGAGATTTTTTGAGTTTTCAGAGCAATACATCCCTGTCTGGATATGAGTAGGTAGAGGCATATCTGGTACAAATGTACCTAGGGGTAAAACCAGAAAAAACCGCTTTGAGATAGACTCGATCGGGAACTGGTGCACGACAATGGGCCTTGCTGCATTCTTGTTTACAACACTCTCAGGGGATATGCTTAGGATAATTCTCATTTTCGTTACAAACCATTATGAAGGGTTTATGAGTATATACTTCCACAAAGAAAACATTTTTATGAATATGGATTATATCAACAAATAGTTCAATTTATGTTAAGTGTTTTGCAAGTATAAAATTATGTATTTTTATTCATAAACTGGTCTAGTTTATGCCATTGTTTAGAAATGGAACCTAGTGGAAGAAATGGAAACCGTATCAATGCACACACTTCATGTAGGGATTTCCCTCCTGCTCAAGATAATTACAGTGGTGCTAGTGATGCAACCGTTTCTGATCAGCTAATCACCATACTGGGACAACTCACTCAGGTTATGAATAATAACCTTACCTGTATGGAGCACCCTGATCCACAGTGTGGAGGATCAATGTTAGATCACTTCATGAGGCAAGAACCACCAAAATTAAATGGTAAAAAAAATCCATTAGTAGCTAAGAAATGGATTAATTCTTTAGAGAAAATATTCCATGCCTTGGGGAGTAGTGAATGGTAAAAAGTTGTCATGGCAGTTTACCACCTCACTGGAGATGCTGATCAATGGTGGTCATTGATTCAAAACATGAAGTAAGATGATGAAGTATCAAATATGGAATGGAGGGAGTTCAAAGATCAGTTTTTAGAAAAATACTTTCCTCATGACCATCGAGCAGATATGGAAAGGCAAATTATGAGTCTGAGACAAAAGAAGGATGAGAAGGTCGCAATGTATGAGGTTAACTTTACAAGGTTAGCATAGTATGTTACAGATTATATATGTAACCCAAGAAGTCAGATTGATCATTTCATTTATGGGTTAAAACCATTTTTCCAATGAGCATTGGTCTTACAATACTTCTCGTCAAACAAATATATTGTATCATGTGCTATCAAGACAGAAAAAGAATTCTCTATGTCTGATGACATAAATCAAAGCAAGAGAAGAAGAGATCATATGAACACTCTAGGAAAGGAAATAAGGAAACAGGGAAGAAGGGAAGAATTGAATTTACACCTTGTGATAATTGTAGAAGGAATCACCCTACTTCCTGTCTAAAAGGAAAAGGAGTATGCTCCAAGTGTGGACAGAAAGGCCATCAAGCTGGTGATTGTAAAGGAAAGAAAGACACTACCAATTTCAATGCTACAATTTCAGGGAGATGGGACATTATGAAAATGAATTTCCTAAGCGTTAGAGAAACTTACCTCAGAAAAGGCCTAGAGACCAAGGCCAAGCTTATGAAATCAGTAATGATGAGGTTGAAGCCCCGAAAGACGTGGTGGTAGGTAATTTAATGGTTTCCTCAAGTTTAGAAAATGCTTTATTGGATTATCGATCATCGCATTGTTTCATATATTCCCATTTTTCTAATAAAATTAGATATTTCCAATTTGATTTAACAAGGGAGTTGTCAGTCATAACTCCTAAGGGATGTATCATTGCAACAAAGTTTTGTGGATCAGTCCCCATTAGAGCACATAAATATTCTTTATTTTCGGATTTCATCATCATAACTATGATTGAATTTGATATAATCCTCGGTATGGATTGGTTTTCGGACTATTATGAAAAAAATTATTATATGAAGAAGGAGGTTACTATTTTTGATGATGATGATGATGAACACCTTATTTTTAGAGAAGAATCGTCACCCCTAATTCTTACCTAGATCCACCCCCAGTAGCTCAACTAAATTCAATTATTAGGGAGGAAGAGAATGAAATAACTGTGGGTGAGGAAAGGAATGTTCAAATAGAGGATGTACCTATTGTGAGAGAATAGGTTGACGTGTTTCCAGAATATTTACCTAGACATCCTCCAGAATGAGAAATTGAGTTTTCTGTTGATTTAATTCCTAGTTCAAGGCCTATATCGAAGACCCCTAATAGAATGGCCATTGTGGAATTAGTTAAACTAAAGAAACAACTAGAGGAATTGAGTAATAAGGGATTTATTTTACCTAGTGTTTCTCAATGGGGAGCCCCTATCCTTTTTGTTAAAAAGAAATATGGATTTATGAGGTTATGTATCGACTACAGGGAAATCGATGCCAGAACAATAAAGAACAAGTATCCCCTACCTCGCATTGATGAATTATTTGATCAACTGTATGGAACTCAATAATTTTCAAAGATTGACCTTCGATCTGGATACCATCCATTGTGTGTAAAGAAGGAATACATCCCAAAGACAGCATTTTGAACCAGGTATAGGCATTATGAGTTTACAGTAATTCCTTTTGGATTGACTAATGTAGCCTCTATATTCATGGATCCAATGAATAGAGCCTTCAAGAAATATCTCGATGATTTTGTGGTGGTATTTATTGATGATATCTTGGTATACTCCAAAAGCTTCGAGGATCATGAAAATTACATGTGCATTATCATGAACACTCTTAGAAGACACGAATTATATGTGATGTTTAGCAAGTGTGAATTATGGATTTAGGAGATTTATTTTCTTGTCCATATTTTCTCTAATGATGGAATCTCTATTGATCCTTCTATGAAATGAGCTATCCAATAATGGCATGCACCTACAAGTATAACTGAGGTACGCAATTTTATTGGCTTAGCAGGTTATTATCGGAGTTCCGTCCAGAACTTTGCCCAATTGGATAACCCATTAACGAAGATCACACGTAAAAGGGTTAAATTTGTTTGGACAAAAGAGTGTGAAGAATGTTTTGAAGAACTGAAGATAAGATTATTCAATGATCTTATATTGAATCTACCATTGGGAAATGATGGGTTCGTTATTTATAGGGATGCATCGAAGAAAGGACATGGTGGTGTCCTTATGCAGAATGATTGAGTTATTTTCTATGCATCACGATAGCTGAAAATTCATGAGAAAAACTATCCTACTCATGATATTGAGTTAGCTGTGTAATCTTTTCATTGAATATATGTAGACATTATCTCAATGGTGAAAAATGTGATATTTATACTGATCACAAGAGACTAAAGTATACTTTCTCACAGAAAGAACTCAATAAGAGGCAAAGGAGATGGCTTGAACTACTCAAGTATTATGATTGTACGGTACCCAAAAAACCGGGGAAGGAAAATAAGGTGGTAGATGCTTTGAACAGAAAATATCATGGAGTTTTGAACATGTTGAGAATTAAAAGGGATCCTATTTTCATGGATCTAGTGAAGATGGATATGGGAATTACCATGGAAGGTGAAACATCGATACTTTTTTAAATGGTTTCCAAAACATCTTTACTAGAAAGGATAAAGAGTTATCAGACTGGTGATGAAGAGTTTCAAAAGAAGATTAAAACTGTGAATTATGGGATATTGAGAGACTTTGTGTATGAAGAAGGAATTTTGAAATTTGGTAAGAGACTTTGGGTTCTTGATATACCTGATCTAAAAAGGTAATTGTTAGATGATGCTCATAGCTCCAATTTCACTATACACCCTCAGAGCACCAAAATGTATAGAGATTTGAAGGAACATTTTTGGTGGGACAACATGAAGAGGGATATTGCTGATTTTGTGTCAAGATGTATGGTTTTTTCAACTAGTGAAAGCTGGAAGGCAACAGCCTAGAGGAATATTGAAACCTCTTCCCATACCTAAGTTGAAATGGGAATGGACATTGTCATGGGGCTACCAAAGACTCCTACAAGGAATGATGCAATATGGGTCATTGTTGATCGTCTTACCAACTCATCACATTTTCTTGCTATAAGAAAAGATCTACCACTTGAACGTCTAGCAAGACTATATATTAATGAAGTTGTGAGACTTCATGGAGTACCCCTATCGATTGTTTCTGATCGTGATCACCATTTTAATCAGGATTCTAGAAGAGTCTTTCGAAGTCATTGGATACTGAACTTAGTTTGAGCCCTACCTACCAACCACAAATAGATGGAAAATTAGAACGAACTATTTAAACCTTAGAATACATGTTGAGATCATGCTCACATGACTTTCAGGGTATGTGGTATCAATATTTACCTATACTAGAATTTTCATATAACAATAGCTTCTATTCAAGTATTCAGATGGCACCATATGAAGCATTATACAAAAAGTGATGTCACACACCAACCTGTTGGGATGATTTTGGGAAAAGAAAAATTATAGGCCCAGAACTGGTGGAGGAAATGATGGAAAAGGTAAAGGTAATCCAAAACCACTTCAAAGCAGCTCAAAGTAGGCAGAAGAGCTATGCCGATAACCGAAGGAAGGATTTGGAATTTTAGGTAGGAGACCATGTTTTCTTGAAGGTATCTCCATGGAAGGATGTTATACATTACGGTAAGTAGGGATGATTGAGTCCTAGGTACATCGGACCATTTGAAATTCTAGAACAAATTGGGGTTGTAGAATACCATTTGGAAATGCTTCCATGTCTCTCCAAAGTGCACGATGTGTTCCACGTATCACTGTTGAGAAAATACATGCCTGGCCCAACGCTTGTACTCACCTATGAGGAATTAGAACTGGAACCCGATCTATCTTATTATGAATATCCTGTCAAGATTCTTGATATGAGAGAATAAGTCTTGAGAAACTAGAAGACTCTTCTGGTAGAAGTTCTATGGAGAAATCATAATATTGAAGAGGCAACGTGTGTACCCGAGGAACTCATGATGGAAAACTACCCAAGTCTTTTCACGTGGTAGTATTCTATAATTTTTTAGGATTAAATTATTTGAAGGAGGGGAGAATGTAACACCCCAAGCTTCCGCAGTATGCTTCTCTTTGAATGATACAGTAGTGTGTGTTGTACGCAACTTCGAGTTCTAACACACACCACAACCAATCAAAGTAGCCGTTATGAATAGTAATACCCACTTTTTCAAATTTTATAAATTTTATCTCTCAAAATGGGCTTCCTTTTTGGATTAGGAATATATAATTTAGCTTAGGGTGAAAATTTGGTACTTTTCAGACCACTTTTATTTTTTGATGAATAATGAGAATTACTAAATTTTAATTAAAAACAACTTTTTAATAAAAATAATTAATAGTGATAAATTTTTAATTTTAGTGGGTTTAAAGTATATTTATAATATAGTTTTACCATTTAATACATTGTTGTTAATTGGACATAATTTCACAATTAAACCGGACGAAAACAAGTGCCGATCTTTTGATAGTTATTAGTTCTTAAAAACACTCTTTTTGTTTTGACAGCGGGAATTAATTTTAAATTAATTTCTACCACTTCTATGTTTTGAATTTTTAAAAAAGAATTCCATATTTATAATCAGGATTTTCAAATTTTGTAAATAGGTAACTTTTATTTTAGGACATTTTGAATAATTAATTCGGTAAATATTTTATTTACCATGGTTAAAGGGTAAATCCGGTAAATAATTGTAAAAAATAATATTATAATAGTAATAAATTATCCTAAAACGTTTCCTAAAGTTATTGGTGGATACATCTACGACCATTGGCATCTTTGGGTTGATTTTGGGACCCCATGGAGCCACTTGTAGGTGATAGGAAAACTTTATATTAATTAAGTTAAAGTAAATACAAAAATGACATAAGCATATATCTTTTAGAAAAAATTTTTTTACATAGGTTTATATATGTTATATTTTAGACTATAAATATTCATTAGAAAGTTAAAGATATTTCCTAAATAATGGTATTTTATTTATAATTTTTAAACATTTAATAAATAAATTTATTTATGACATAATAATGATGCAGTATTTTCTTTATTAATGAAAGAATCAAATAATTGATATTATAAATATCAAAATAAATGTAATATGAAACTTTTTATGAATTAAACTAATTTTATAGACTAACATGACATATTAGGACTGTATATATTAATTTTTAATTGAAGTAATAATGCTGTTATGAATTTAGCAAAAACAATATACCCAATAGTGTCAAAATTTACATAAAAGAGTTTTTAAAACAAATATTATATTATTAATTGATATTCAATTTCTAAAATTATATGGTTCTGAAAAAAGAATTATATCATGATATGTGTATCATTTTTGGACCACTTGGGGGTCTCTTGGATGTGTATAGTATGTTTATTAACTATATAATATAAAAATACAAAGTGACATGGTAAATGTCAATCTAATTAACTAAGAGTTAAAACTAAAAGATAAGGTTAATATAATGACCAAACCCTATCTATAATCTATTGTTTGAAATTATTAAGACCCATACCCACATTATACTTTTAATAATCTACTTTTGAACCATTAGAAACCGAATATGATTTTATTATAAAATAATACTTTATGTTTTTCTAAAGAGACCCTCCTCCCCCTTATAAAAGGACACCACTTCTAACCAATTATTCACACCGTCAAAGCCTTTTGGTTCGGCCAACCTCTGCCCAAATATACTCTTAAATTCCCTCACTTAAACCTAGAGGCCTTATTTTGATCATAAAGCCAAACTAAGGAGCCATTTTGATCAAATCAAAAGGAAGCACCTGATTAAGAGGTAATTTTTTCACCACCATCTTTCAAGTTTTTTTCTTATTCAACTTCTTATTTCTTCGTTATTCCCATTATAAAATAATAAATCCAGTATCTTCTATATACAGTTATGTTATTATAAATATGTTACAACCATATTTAGTATTCTATCCATCCTTTGAATGACATGTCACCATACGTGCATATGTACGACTTACCGTCTCCACTTTGTGGTGTAAATGTTATTCAAAACATTATTATTTCGATGGGTGTAATAATGGTTTTTAATTCATGTGAATAATAAATATAACATGATAATGATTCTGTATATATTATATACCATCCAATTATATATTATTTGAATATCAAAATAATGATATTGTCACTCGTGCGTACGTACCGACTACCGTCTCCACGAACGTGATGATATTCATTCCCCATCGTATCCATTCAAGTTTAATTCTCATTTGATGATTAAAAATAATGTTTATGAACTTCATATCAATATGGATATAAAAAATATACATCCCATCCATAACAAATATGTCTCACATAACAAAGAAAATAATGAAAGGCGAATCCGTTAACACCCGAAATGATGATAATACTACGATATTACTAACAAATCAATGTTAAAAGATCATATATGATATCATATTAATGTATATGATTATTATATAATATAGTAACAATTATTTCATCATTATACTGCAGGTTAACCTACCCTCAACCAAGGAAAATTACAAGGTAAGGGTTTATTTCACAATCTCTTCATGATCTGAGGTTGTTTATACATAATTATCTAATGTGACCTCTTTATCCCCCACATCCATGTTTCTTAAAAATGTATTTAAAAACATTTTTACTATTTTACAGAATATGGGTTAAAGTCATTAATCTCCATGTTTGACTTTCTATAAGTTTTTTGTAAAGGAATCTTTCTGTCGTTTTTGAAACAAGGTCCTTTTTATCCTTTTCTACAAAATTAATGTAAGAATGTCCCTTTTTAACTTATACGATGGGTACGGCTATTTTATAACATTATAAAACTCCCATAGGGATATATCTGTATAGAATTATATTTGGTAAGAAATTTAATTTTTCTATAGATCTTTATAAGAAATTATATTGGGAAATAAAAGACCTCAACTATAATTTCAAGTCTAATGGAGAGAGATGGTTGTTTGGTTTATGTTAGAGGGAAATAATTCAATGTAAGTCTTATAATAAATATAGAATTTATAAAGAGTTAAAAATCATTTCATGACTTTTATAATAAAAAATTGGGACATTAAGGTTGGTAATATAGTCTTACAATTTTATTCCATATTAAATCTATTTATAGGGAAACTCAAAACTAAATGTTTGAAACCCTTTACTATCATGAAATTTATAGTCAATGGATATTTTTAATTAGTTAGAGATGACAATACACCATTATTAGTTAATCATACGAGAGTAAAACACTACTTTGAGAGGAAATCAAAGGGCCTGGTAGTCATCTCTATTTTTAAAAGCTAAATATCTATAGATTCTAACAGAGGACATTAAACTCATTCCTTCATTTGAGTCAATCCATGGTCCCCTATTGTTTTTCTTCATTATTTTTAAATTGAAATAACTACTTATTGTTTTACTAGTTATCTAATATTATCTTTTTCATTCAAAATTGTGTTCTCAGAACAACATTTAGAAATTATTGCTAAGTAGGTTATTTGATTGAAATGAGAATCATAATTTCGTTGGATGGAGCTTCAACTCTTCTACATTTCTTAGAGAAGATACAAGTAAAACACACTACATTATCTTCAAAAAAATTCACTCTAGTTAAATTATTTATTACATATATTTTCATATAACTAATGTAGAGTTATTTAATTCTTTAGGTACTAAAACTTTTCAGCCATGAGAATCACTCAAAGTTTCTATAGGCAGTAAATTTTCAATGATCTAAATGAGTAAATATTCTATTACTAGGGGAGTTTTATTTCATTCCCATTATTTTCATTATGATTATTCATTGTTTTAATTATTATGAGTTTATGTGTAGGGAAAAAAATCCCAATATGTTTTGAAATTTATTTAATATTGGGTTAGTTTTTAATTTTTTTTTAGTTTTTTTTGTTTTGTGGGAAATATTTTGTGATGTATTTGAAATCCTTCTTAAAACCATTATTTACTCATTTTTTGTTTAGAAATTATGATTTTATAGAAAATACACCTAATATCTTGAAAATATTGATAAACATGCATCATTTTTGTACCTTATTAAATATTTATGTGTTGTGTCAAAAGAGGATTAACTATGCACTTAGTTATATTTTGGGAAAAGTGTTTTATGTTATTGAAAATGTTTTTCAAATTGTATTGTGACCCTTAAAACATGTCACAATACTACTGCAATGATTTTTTAACTAAAATGCTTATTTTTTTCTACTATTGTTTTCATCATTGATGACATCGTTGAGATTTGTGTGTGGGGGATATTGTCATCTTTAATATATAAAACATGATTTAATGAGAATCCCATCAGATTCCATAAATTTTTTGCAAATTGGTGTCTTCTTAAGATTTTATTTACATTTTCAAATGATCTATATTTTTATTAACTTTGAATATTGTGATTTCAAATTGAGTTCATTAATTACTATTACTCCAAGGATTTAATTGAACACATCATTTTTGTTTCCTTCTTGAAAAATTCTGTTTTTGTCAAATTTTAGTTAAATGTTTTACAATTTTCATTATCATAAATATTTTTGTGTTCCAATTGAACCCATAAGATTTACATATATTTTTATTATGAAATTAAAATCCTGACATGGGATGACCCATGATTTCGTCCCACTTTCATTTCGTCATTAATTAAGGATTCTAGAGGAGTTATTTTCTTTTTGTAATTATTAAACATTCTCATACATGTACAGTACCTATTTTTCATTCATTCTAAATATGTATGTCAACTAACCTGGAGGTAAATATATGTTTGGTCCTTTGTTTGGATGATAATTGATGTTTTTTGAATTTGTTTCAAAATTTTCAAATTCCATTTACTTTTGTAAAATAGGAAATAGACTTTGAACTCAACCTGTTTTTTAAAGGGATAATAATTTTTTTAAAATTTAATTAAATAATGGAGTAAATAATTTTTGAAAGCTAATTATTCATGGAATTACATTTTTTCATTCTTAATATTTATTTTTCACCTTTTAAAATGATAAAGTAGTTGCGTGATGAGAAGAAATGATTATGTCCGGGGGATTTGATGTGGCATTAAATTCATATATTTTTTCACATTTATTTTGATAAATAATTTTTTATTTTACTATTTAAATGAATATTTTTGTGGTTAATTTTAGTGATATTAAAAATTTACTATCAAATAGTAATTTTTCAAATCTGTTTTAAATGTATTAATTAATAACTGTATTTTTTTTATTTAATTTAATAATTTCATTTTTAATTTTCTTTCCAAAATATTCATTTATGTTTAATTATTTAATCCTTATAAGTAATAGTTTTGTAAATTAAATAAATAATGATATTCGTGTTTATTTTAATTTAATATATGTATCTAGATTATGAAATTTTAATTTGTGTTACTTTTTCTGTTTTAATTTTATTTTCAATGCATTAATAATCAGTCTGTGTAAGATATTTTAAAAAGGATATTTTGAAAAAGGAATCATATAAGAGATTATCTCTATAATATATATATTTTCTGTAATGATGATATTTAGTCACTTTTCATAAAAAAATGGATAGTCGGCATAAAATGAATTCTCCAGAATAAGATAAGTTAATCCCATAATAGAAATTACAATGAAGTATTACATTATATATTTCATGTATTAATGTATGATTAAGTAGAAAAGGATAAATTACCATACACTGTGAGATTTTAGTGTATTTCTAGGGAAGACAGAAAAATGATCTAATCTTTTGAATCCTCAAATGATGATAAATATGTACACTGAGTTTCAAGATGGAAAATCATGAACTCAAACTAAGACATCACTAGAAGAACACAAATCCCTCATCGCTGATTGAAAATCAAAACCGGGGAAAAATATCATGATGGAAGAAAACATACGCTCAAAATGAGAGGTGCCACTGTAATAGGGTTTCAGATAAATATCGATGCCACTGAGGTCATGAAGAATGTTATTTTCATATTAGAAGAACCATCAGAGAAGCTAAAACAAACCTAATTATTCTAAATCTATGAAGAATATTATTCGACTCACACTAGGAAGTTGAAGACTCAACGAACACTATGATTGAAAAGATGAGCCCGTTTATGGGATCCGATCATTAATTCATGGTTATCCTAACACCATTGTTTGAAGAAAAACCTCACTGATTTATACTTTTTAATCCACCCATCAAGACCATATGAATACTGAGTTCATACATTAAACCAGTGTCGTGTCGTCGATGGTTCATGCACCCAATGATGATGAAGATCCCACCATTATCACCATTTTTGGTTAAAACCAATGATTATGACAACATCGATGTTGAATATGAGATTACTATGATGAAGATCCCAGATGAACATGGTGATAATCTAAGGGAGAATTCAATAAATTTAAATATGGATTGATTTTCAGTGACTGTCCAATGAACTTATGTAGTGAAATTAGGATTATAAGTCCTTTACACCACACTATAATTTTTTACCACAGTTGTTTTCTTTATCGCAATAGAGTCAAAAAGTTTTGAAGACTAGATATGTGTGTTTTAGGAATTCAAGATCATATATAGTCTTAATGATGAACCAATATGAATTTTTTGGATGAATAAAATGGTTTTTGGAAGATGTTTTCTGAAGAAATAAAATATGATGAACTCAGATGAAACTTGAATAATGAAGAGTGCTAGTTCAGAATCAAATCTATGTGTGATATTGACAATCACTAATGGAATTTATTATTTTAATGATTAATATTGGTATATTTGGTTGATTAAAATAGAGAAATAATGGAATTACACTATTTTTATGGATGTTGTGCCGATGTTATAGGATTCTGACATGATCAAAAAACTTCTTCCAAGAAATCACGATTGAAAAATGTAATTGGTTGAAGGCTAGTGGAGAGTTGGTGACATCATGCCAGAACATTTATGTCATATGATGCATTTATTTCTAAATACTATTGATGATTTATAAATGTAAATTGGTAGTGATATAATAAAATGTGAAAAAATTTTCCTTTGATGAAAATCAAGTGAGCTTAGCAGAATGAGGCAATGCTCTAAAAAATATATAAGTGAAATTTTATGAAAAAATGATAGGGGTCTATCAATATTATTGTATGAAAATTTTCAAGGGTGAGACCAGGAGATTAATGGAAATAACCATGTGGTGGAGTGATGGATGGAGATAGAGGAAGATACCCTCGATAGAAAATGTTGGTCGGAGTGGATACACAAGAGGGGGGTGAATTGAGTTCCAATTAAAATTTCTGTTAAAATATTGTCTATTTAAAATCCACCAATTTATAAAACAAGTTAAAATGTAGTGAATTTATACAGATTGTAAATGTTTACTTAGATTCTAAAATATTGATTAGGTCTCAGTTAATTTAACCACAAGATCAAACTAACTTTTGAAACTAACCTACTGATTTACAATAAGTGTAAACACTTGCTAATTTAACTATCAAAGTAGCTTAAAAATAGTTTTGTATTTCAAAGTAATAGTATTAGAGTAAAAAAGATATATGTACTATATATTAAACTTAAACTAAAGATGCACATCAGATGTAACAAGAGGTTCAGTCTCAAGCCGATACTTAGTCCTCTCAAATTTATTTAAATTTGATCCACACCCTGGAGAGGGGTTAACAACTGTTTACACGACTGTCCAGGCCACGCAAGGACCTCTACCACTGTTCATCATGAAAAAAATAGAGATCAGGCCACAAAAGGACCTCTTCCACAGTCTACATGAGTAAACAAGAGTTAAGATTTTTAGAGTGAGGATTTTGATATCCTCCAATTCAGTGTCGGAGACAGTGTGTGTGTGTGATATACAGAGTACACCACACTGCTCAAAAGTAAATTAACAAATCACTTAGAGAGAATAGATAAGTGTTTAGAAAGCTCTAGTGATTATTAATGCAGCTCTGGACACATTGGATTCAACAGAATTGGTTCTTAGTCATTCTCTAGTTTTTCCGTTGAAAAACCGAGTGTCATAGTTCATCTTGTGTTCTACAGGAGTGAAAATGATCTCTTGATTCATCGTGTGTTCTTTAGTGGTTTTGGATTGCACGCAATAGAGTTTTTTGAAAGTCTTGAAATCTCCTTCTTGCTTAGGATTTTTCTTTTGGTTCAGTACAGTGCTCTCGGGTGTATGTAGGTTCTTCTTGTTGTATCGTCACACTTTCACACCACTTCGTAAAATTGTTATGTGTACTGCATCTCAATCTTCCTTATATTCCACTCGTTCTGGTAGTAGGAATGATTCCCTTTTCATAGGTATGAGATACGGTTTCCTGACATGACAACAACTATAATTAAATAACATTAATTTCATTAGAAACATCAAATACGACTGTTAGCATTATTTAAATAATATTGACAAAAAGTTAAGAAACTATGTCACAGTGATTATGTAAACGATGTCTTATTCAAGGTATGGTCTTCACAGTATGTGGTTCTCGGTAAGTGATTCACGGTAAGTGCTTCATGGTGTCTCGGTCACGGTGACTGGGTCACGGTGTTTCCTTCACGGTGTGTCCTTCACGGTGTGTCCTTCACGCTGTCTGTGTCACTCTGACTGTGTCTTGTACACAGTCTGTCTTACTGTGTCAAACATCACAGTGTCTCTATACTTAGACAAATATCTTTATTTAGACTTATATAGTAATATGCAAAATATGAATTGAGTTTAATCATTAGAGAGTAAGAGAGCATGAATCATAAATATAAATACTTGATAATATAAGTGAGATTTGTGATCATGCATAAGACTTGTAAATAATACAGAGAGTAATTAACATCATAATACTTGAAGAGCATCAGCAAGATGTGTAATTAAGATTTAGATTAATTAATAGTAATAGTATTTGTGATCATTAAAACATGATTAATACATGAGGTGTCCAACAATCTCCCCCTTTTTGATGATCACAAATCACGTATAGTAAAAATATAAATGAAATGCAAAATAGCATGTATCACTATAGTACGGATACATGTAGTTTTTCTCCCCCTTTTGGGATTATCAAAAAGTAGAGAAAATGAAGTGAAATAAGGCATTTTTCATTAAAAAGGGTCAGAATAGATCATACAAGAGAAATATAAACAGGAAACAAGAAATGACATCCCATCAAAAAGAAAACAGTCTCTCGACTCTTCAGGGATCCACCTTTTCCATGTCTTTTGCAGCATCAGGAGATGGTACTGAAGTCAAAGAAGGCATAGATGTGGTAGACAAAGAGGGTAAGGGTAGACCTTCAAAAATAGATGGAGCCAAAGTAGGGGTAGTAGAAGATCTAGGCTGTGGTTGGTCACGAATGACAGGCCGGATCTGAGAAAGTGCTTGGCTGACTGACATGGAAGTTGAGGCTAAGGTAGGTAGACAAGGTCTAAGGGGTGTTGTAGCTAGGAAACTATAGCAGTACTCTGCACATGAAGATATGGCTTCAAAAGATTGATGAAATCAGTAATTATTTCCCCACCATATTGCATAGCCTTTTCAAAATTGTCCTTATTCTCTATGAATTTGTCGAACAATCTGGTGAACATTGTATGTTTCTGAACATGATCTTTAAAAGATTGAGTTACAAGAGGGATTTTCAGGTTTTCCACAATATATCTAAAGTGATCTTTCATATCAGTTTTGGAGAAAATCCAAGTGAGATAAAAATATATTTTCTTAGTGATCTCCTATTGAGCATCATTGGCTATCTTAGAATGAATTCTAACCAAGTCCAATGCTCGATCACTATTCTCAACCACTTCTGACAAAGAAGACAGATCCAAGACACTTAAGGAATTCTTATGTTCTTCCTTGATTATGGATATCAGCAGATGTAACACCCCAAGATTTCATAGTGTGTTATTTCTTTAAAATAATAAAATAACTTGCACTACACGCAACACCGAGTTCAAGCACACCATGACTTACCAAACAAGCCGTTCAAAAGAGGTTATGAATAGTATTAACTAAATTTTAAACTTTATATAATCCTTATAATTTTAGAATCCATATTATGAGTTTCTTAGACATAATGTAAGAACAAATTCATTTTCAGTATTGCACTTTTACCAACTTTTAATAGTGAACCCATTTTAAATACAATATTTTTTGAGTAAAGGGGGACATCAAAAAAAAATTAAAATGAAACATCCCAAGCTTCCACGGTACGCTTTCCTTTGAATAATACAGTAGTGTGTGTTGTACGCAACATCGAGTTCTAACACACACCACAACCAATCAAACTAGCCGTTATGAATAGTAATACCTACTTTTTGAAATTATATATATTTTATATTTCAAAATGGACTTCATTTTTGGATTCGGAATATCGAAATTATCCTAAGGTGAAATTTTGGTACATTTCGGATAACTTTCATATTTTGATGAATAGTGAAAATTACTAAATTTTAATTAAAAACATCTTTTTTAATCAAAATAATTAATAGTGATAAGTTATGAATTTGAGTGGTTTTAAAGTATATTTAGAATATATTTTTACCATTTAATATAATTTTGGTCATTGGACATAATTTTACAATTAAACAGAACATAAACAAGTGTCAATCTTTTGATAGTTATTATCTCTTAAAAACACGCTTTTTGTTTTGACAGCGGGAATTAATTTTAAATTAATTTCTGCCACTTCTGTGTTTTGAATTTAGAAAAATGGATTCCATATTTGGAATCAGGATTTTCAAATTGTGTAAATAGGTAACTTTTATTTTTAGACATTTTGAATAATTACTGCGGTAAATATTTTATTTACCATGGTTAAGGGTAAATCCGGTAAATAAGGGTTAAATTTTAATATTATAATAATTCTAAATTACCCTAAAACGTGTCCTAGCCTTATTGGTTGATACATGTTCGACCATAGGCATCTTTGGGTCGATTTGGGGACCCCATGGTGCCACTTGTAGGTGATAGGGACACTTTATTTTAATTAAGTTAAAATGAATACAAAAATGACACAAGCATATAGCTTTTAGAAAAACAATTTTTACATAGGGATATATATGTTGGATTTTAGATTATAAATATTCCTTAGAAAGATAAAAAGATTTCCTAAATAGTGATATTTTATTTATAATTTTTAGACATTAAATAATTTAATTTATTTGTGACACAATGATGATGAATTAATTACTATAATAGTAAAAAATTAAAATAATTGATATTATAAATACCCAAATAAATAAAATATGAAACATTTAATGTATTAAACTAATTTTCTAGGATAATATGATATATTAGTATTGATTTAATTGACTTATTTCGAATTAATCAATCTGTTATGAGTTTCAAAAAAATCAACTATTGAATAGTGTCAAAATTGACATAAAAGAGTTATTAAAACAAATATTATATTATTAACTGATATTAAATTCCTAAAAATCTAAGGTTCGGCCAAGAGACTTATATCATGATAGGTTCATCATTAATGGACCACTTGGGGGTCTCTTGTATGTATATAGTAAGTTTATTGACCATATTATATAAAAATACAAAGAGACATTGTAAAAGTGAAACTAATTAACTTAGAGTTAATACTTAAAGATAAGGTTAATATAAGTACCCAATCCTGTCTAAATTCTATTGGTTGAGTTGTTTTAGACCCATCCCCACCTTAACATTTAAATAATCAACTTTTGAGCCATTATAAACCGAATAAGAATTTATTATAAACTAAAATTTCTAGCTTTTCCAAAGGTGCCCCTCACCCCTCTTATAAAAGGGCACTCCTCCTTCTCTTTTCTTCACACCTTAAAAGCCATTTGGTTCGGCCAAACTCTGCCCAAATACTCTCCCAACATCCCTCACTACAACCTATAGGCCTTAGTTTGATCATAAAGCCAACCTACGGAGCCCTTTTGATCAAATCAAATGGAATAAACCGAAGAAGAGGTAATGATTTCACCACCCTTTTCCAAGTTCCTTCTTCTTCCACTTCTTTTTATTTGTTGTTACAATTCTAAAATAATAACTCCAGTATCATATATATACTGTGATTTTATTATACATATGGTACAACCATATTCAGTATTCTATCCACCCTTTGAATAACATGTCACCATACGTGCGTACGTACGGCTTACCATCTCCACGTCGTGGTGTAATTGTTATTCAATATATTATTATTTGGATGGGTATAATAATGATGTGTAACTCATGTAAATAATAAATATAACATGTTAATGATTCAGTATATATGATATACCATCCATTTATATATTATTTTAATATCAAAAGAATGATATTGTCGCTCGTGCGTACGTACGGACTACCGTCTCCACGAACGCGATGAGATTCATTCTCCATCATATCCATTCAAGTATAATTATCATTTGCTGATTTAAAAATGATGTTTAAGGACTTGATATCATTCTGGATATGAATAATATACAACCTATCCATTACAAACATGGCTTATGTAATAAAACATATAAAAGAAAACGAGTAAGTTAACACCTGAAACAACGATAATACTAAGACATTATTAACAAAGCAAAGTTAAAAGATCATATATGATATCATATTAATATATATGATTCTTGTACAATTTAATAACAATTATTTCACTATTATACAGGAGGTTAACCTACCCCAACCAAGTAAAAGTACAAGGTAAGGGGTTTTCATCTCACCCCTTATTGCCGTGAGATTCATGCCATATTGCCACCATTACCTTTTGTGTGGTGTATGTACTGCCCATAATTATATTCTTTGTGTAATACACTCTAATTTATGTGTATTTAAATATTAATTGTATGATACCTCTTTCATGGGTTGTATGTTTCATAAGTTACCAAATTGGTAAGGGTTATTTCCCAATCTCTTCATTATCCGAGGCTATTTATACGTAATAATCTACTGGGATCTCTTTATCATCCACATCCATGTTTCTTAAAAATGTATTTCATAACATTTTTGACTATTTACAAGAATATGGGTTAAAGTCATTTATATCCTTGTTTGAATTTTTATAAGAGGTTTATAAAGGAATCTTTCCGTCATTTTCCAAACAAGGTGCTTTTTAACCTTTTCGACAAAATTAAGGTAAGAATGTTTTTTTTAACTTATACGGCGGGTGCGGCTATTTTCCGCCGTTATAAAATCGTCGAAGCTTCCCTTACAAGCTTATAAGAATATTTTCAAATTGAATGTATTATTTTATAATTATGTTACTTTTAAAATGATTTAAAAAAAAGAGATATTTCTCTAAAATAGTTTTGATTTCATCTATGTCAAAATCCTTTGATGGATTTTAAGATTATTTGAAGTTGATTTATTATGATACAAAACATTTCTATTTTATTGAAGGTTTTGTGATATTTTTGACTATGGATAAGTTATTCTTATGTCACTCATGGTTTTTGTTTAAAGTATTGACATTTTATAAGTTATTTTTAATCCAAATGTTTATGTTATATTTGAATCTTTCATTCAGATGAATGTGTTAGGAAAGTATGTTCCGGGTTGGGGACTGGTAAAAGTAATCCCTCCGGTTTAGTCTCCGTTTATTAGAGTAACTCTGGTTTGGTCTCCGATTATTAGAGGAACTCCGGGTTGGTGTCCGGTTATTAGAGGCACTCCGGGTTGGTGTCCGGTTATTAGAGGCACTTCGGGTTGGGTTCCGGTTACAGTTAGCCCCAAGGTCTTGGGACGAGGCCTAGAAAAGAAATTAAAGTTTAGCATTATGCATTCCATTATTATGAAAGTGGTTATTGATTTTGCATGAGATTATTCGATTAGTTGAATATCCATGTGAATAAGTAAATGGCATTATTTCATTTTACTTTTGCCATACTATGTTGAAGTTCAAGTTTGAAAGGCTTTTGTTTTAGTAATGCATTGCCTTAAATGTTTATGCTTATTTTTAATGTTCCGCTATATTGTTGTCCTTACTGGGCATTTGAGCTCACCCCTTTTCTATGTTTTATTTTCCCCAGGATGTGAAGAAGTAAGTTATGAAGGACCGGTAGGGATATTATGAGGGGATAATAGTGTGGACTGTGGAGACATTATGTTGTTGTAGTAGTTTTTCATTTTATGATGTAATGTAAAACATATGAATATATCTAGTGTTTACAAGGATACTAAACCAATCTGTCTTTCGAGATTTGATCTTTCTTGTGATCATGCCAATGTTATGTAATAATGCACCGACTCTAGGTAACTGGGGTCGGGGCGTTACAGTTGGTATCAGAGGAAGTTTAGTACAAACCTTGGAAGCTAGATTTAGATAAACTCTGATTAGAGCACATAGATTTAAGATGGACTTTGATGATTAGTATAGAAGAACTTCCTAGAATTTTGGTATTGTAGAGATTTTGTGAGTTTTCTGAGCAATACATCCCTGTCTGGATAAGAGCAGGTAGAGGCGGCTTTGGCACAGATGTACCTAGGGGTAAAACCCGAAAACACCGCTTTGAGCTAGACTCGAACGGGAACTGGTGCACGACAACGGGCCTTGCTGCACTCTTGGTTACGACACTCCCGGGGGATATGCTTAGGATAATTCTCATTTTCTTTACAAACCATTATGAAGGGTTTATGTGGATTTACTTCCTCAAAGGAGAAATTTATATGATTATGGATTATATCCACAAAATATTTAATTTATGTTATGTGTCTTACAAGTTTGGGATTAGGTATTGTTATTCATAAACTAATCTAGTGTATGCAATTGTTAAGAAATGGCGCCCAGTAGAAGGAATGAGAACTCCAACAATGCACATGATCCAAAGAGATAGAAGGATCATATCTTTCATGGCCTTAAGCCAGAATTTTTAAGAGAAATAATCTCCCATTTATTATCATCATACGAAGAAATAATATCATGTGTTGATAAGATAAGTAAATATTTTACTGAGTCCTATGGCATTGAAGGGAAGCAAGAGAATAAAAGGATGGAATAGAGAAAGATGGATAAAGGGAAGAGGGAAAAGAATAATTTTCCCATATGTGATAACCGTGGGAAGAAACACCCGGGAACTTGTCTGAAAGGAATGTGAGTTTGTTATAAGTGTGGTGGAAAAGGGCACAAAGTACATGACTGCAAGGGTAAGAAAATGGTTTCAAATGTACAATGCTTCATTTGCAAGGAGTTTGGACACTATGAGAACCTATGTCCCAGTCATCAGAATATGCCGCAAATGATGTTATTGGATAATAATCAATTTATGATACTACCACAGATGAAGAGGAATGATTAGAGTTCTTATGTTGATTATGTCAATTGAGTGTTGTATCAACAATGTACTTGTTATAATAATTATGGAGTATATAAGGATTGTACTGCAGTACTATTTCATTAAGGACTTGAGATTGTGTGGAACAAAGAAAAGTGACTCAATAGCAGGTTAAATTTTTGGAAAATATATGGTTGAGAGAATGATAAACCATAATATGGTTCTGATACCGAGGTAGTGATTTTAGAATAATACATGATTGCTTTGGATAAATTATATTGGATATTCTTGACTACCTTGAAACTAATTAATGATTTGTATATTCCATCATTGTTGGGGTTTAAAACATTTTTGGATTGATGATGTATATCCATCATTCTATATTGAATAAGGGAGAATGAATGTAATCAATATGGATAATGGTAATTCAGGATGTTTCAGTGTTTTAAAAGAATACATGATGAAGGTATTCATATTCTATTACGTGGTAAAAAGGATCTACATTATGTTTAACTTCCTTATAAATGTTGGACTGTGAGTTTGGTCAGAAGTATTTTGGATAAATTCTAGTTTGAGATTAATTTTGGATTGCCATAAAAGGACAACCCGGAGGTCGGGCGGCAACCCGTCGCGTCCGGCAAGGCCGCGAGACTTGAACCCGAAACCGAAGGGCGAAAAGGGTGTATCACCTACCACTGGCCCAAGAGATGTCCTGGATTAAATAATTTAGTTTTTTTAAAATATCTGGTAGATGAATTATAAATTCGTTTATTTTGGAACCCTCTACGAATAGTATAAATAGAATTTTTTTTACGAGTGAAAGATGAGTTTGTGGTAGAAATTTATTAATGGACAAAACTCTAATTATAAAGTTATTATATCTCCTTATGATCTTATCCAATCTCATAAATAAATTCCTCAACATTAAGAAAAGTAACATAGAACAAAAATGTTGTCCTAGATGGTACCTTAAATCATTACTAACTTATGGCTTTGGGATTGTTGGCCTTTTCATAGCCATGTTCTCTACCACTCTCCATCAGATAATTGATGGTTAGATTTCTCTTCCATATCCATATTTTCCTACATGGAACCCTAGTGTGTGTTATTTTCGGTAATCTTCATACTTTCCACTCTTTATTTTAAATAGATGCCTCATTAATTCATTTTTCGATGTGGGATTTCAACTAAGATATTTTGAAACGTCAAAAATGTGTTATCCTAATACCCTATGTTTTGTTGAACCGATGGTATTTCAAATCATCATAGATTGATGAGTTTAAGGAACTCAATTTTATACGTGTTTGTGATTGATGACCTCAATCACTACCTATAAATATTTACGTTTTTCCTCCAATTATATGTCTCTAATTTCCACCAATGTTCTCCTAATCGAGATCATAATTTGGTGGTGACCCTTTCATTTCTCTTTTCCTCATATTAAGACTAAATTTTAGTAACCCAATTTCTGATGTGGGTTTTCCCACAAAGATATTTTTTATTTTCAACCTTTTATTTTCTAAGAACAATTTCAAATTGCGAGGACGCAATTTATTGAATGAGGGGAGAATGTAACACCCCAAGATTTCATAGTGTGTTATTTCTTTAAAATAATACAATAACTTGCACTACACGCAACACCGAGTTCAAGCACACCATGACTTACCAAACAAGCCGTTCAAAAGAGGTTAGGAATAGTATTAACTAAATTTTAAACTTTATATAATCCTTATAATTTTAGAATCCATATTATGAGTTTCTTAGACATAATGTAAGAACAAATTCATTTTCAGTATTTCACTTTTACCAACTTTTAATAGTGAACCCATTTTAAATACAATATTTTTTGAGTAAAGGGGGACATCAAAAAAAATTTAAAATGAAACATCCAAAGCTTCCACGGTACGCTTTCCTTTGAATAATACAGTAGTGTGTGTTGTACGCAACTTCGAGTTCTAACACACACCACAACCAATCAAACTAGCTATTATGAATAGTAATACCTACTTATTTAAATTATATATATTTTATATTTCAAAATGGACTTCATTTTTGGATTTGTAATATCTAAATTATCCTAAGGTGAAATTTTTGTACATTTCGGATAACTTTCATATTTTGATGAATAGTGAAAATTACAAAATTTTAATTAAAAAAAACTTTTTTAATCAAAATAATTAATAGTGAAAAATTATGAATTTGAGTGGTTTTAAAGTATATTTAGAATATATTTTTACCATTTAATATAATTTTGGTCATTGGACATAATTTTACAATTAAACCGAACATAAACAAGTGTCAATCTTTTGATAGTTATTATCTCTTAAAAACACGCTTTTTGTTTTGACAGCGGGAATTAATTTTAAATTAATTTCTGCCACTTCTGTGTTTTGAATTTAGAAAAATGGATTCCATATTTGGAATCAGGATTTTTAAATTTTGTAAATAGGTAACTTTTATTTTTAGACATTTTGAATAATTACTGCGGTAAATATTTTATTTACCATGGTTAAGGGTAAATCCGGTAAATAAGGGTTAAAAATTAATATTATAATAATACTAAATTACCCTAAAACATGTCCTAGCCTTATTGGTTGATAAATGTTCGACCATAGGAATCTTTGGGTCGATTTGGGGACCCCATGGTGCCACTTGTAGGTGATAGGGACACTTTATTTTAATTAAGTTAAAATGAATACAAAAATGACACAAGCATATATCTTTTAGAAAAACAATTTTTACATAGGGTTATATATGTTGGATTTTAGATTATAAATATTCATTAGAAATATAAAAATATTTACTACATAGTGATATTTTATTTATAATTTTTAGACGTTAAATAATTTAATTTATTTGTGACACAATGATGATGAATTAATTACTTTAATAGTAAAAAATTAAAATAATTGATATTATAAATACCCAAATAAATAAAATATGAAACTTTTAATGTATTAAACTAATTTTCTAGGATAATATGATATATTAGGATTGATTTAATTTACTTTTTTCAAAGTAATCAATCTGTTATGAGTTTCACAAAAATCAACTATTGAATAGTGTCAAAATTGACATAAAAGAGTTCTTAAAACAAATATTATATTATTAATTGATATTAAATTCCTAAAAATCTAAGGTTCGGCCAAGAGACTTATATCATGATAGGTTCATCATTAATGGACCACTTGGGGGTCCCTTGGATGTATATAGTATGTTTATTAACCATATTATATAAAAATACAAAGAGACATTGTAAAAGTGAAACTAATTAACTTAGAGTTAATACTTAAAGATAAGGTTATTATAAGTACCCAAACCTGTCTAAATTCTATTGGTTGAGTTGTTTTCGACCCATCCCCACCTTAACATTTAAATAATCAACTTTGGAGCCATTAGAAACCGAATAATAATTTATTATAAACTAAAATTTCTAGCTTTTCCAAAGGTGCCCCTCACCCCTCTTATAAAAGGGCACTCCTCCTTCTCTTTTCTTCACACCTTAAAAGTCTTTTGGTTCGGCCAAACTCTGCCCAAATACTCTCCCAACTTCCCTCAATACATCCTATTGGCCTTACTTTGATCAGAAAGCCATCCTAAGGAGCCCTTTTGATCAAATCAAATGGAAGAAACCGAATAAGAGGTAATGATTTCACCACCCTTTTCCAAGTTCCTTCTTCTTCCACTTCTTCTTACTTTGTTGTTACCATTCTAAAATAATAACTCCAGTATCATATATATACTGTGATGTTATTATAATTATGGTACAACCATATTCAGTATTCTATCCACCCTTTGAATAACATGTCACTATACGTGCGTACGTACGGTTTACCGTCTCCACTTCGTGGTGTAATTGTTATTCAATATATTATTATTTGGATGGGTATAATAATGATGTGTAACTCATGTAAATAATAAATACAACATGTTAATGATTCTGTATATATGATATACCATCCATTTATATATTATCTTAATATCAAAAGAATGATATTGTCGCTCGTGCGTACGTACGGACTACCGTCTCCACGAACGCGATGAGATTCATTCTCCATTATATCCATTCAAGTATAATTATCATTTTCTGATTTAAAAATGATGTTTAAGGACTTGATATCACTCTGGATATGAATAATATACAACCTATCCATTACAAACATGGCTTACGTAATAAAACATATAAAAGAAAATGAGTAAGTTAACACCCGAAACAACGATAATACTAAGACATTATTAACAAAGCAAAGTTAAAAGATCATATATGATATCATATTAATATATATGATTCTTGTATAATTTAATAACAATCATTTCACTATTATACAGGAGGTTAAATTACCCCAACCAAGTAAAAGTACAAGGTAAGGGGTTTTCATATCACTCCTTATTGCCGTGAGATTCATGCCATATTGCCACCATTACCTTTTGTGTGGTGTATGTACTGCCCATAATTATATTCTTTTTGTAATACATTCTAATATATGTGTATTTAAATATTAATTGTATGATAACTCTTTCATGGGTTTTATGTTTCATAAGTTACCAAATTGGTAAGGGTTATTTCACAATCTCTTCATTATCCGAGGCTGTTTATACGTAATAATTTACTGGGATCTCTTTATCATCCACATCCATGTTTCTTAAAAATGTATTTCAAAACATTTTTGACTAT
Source organism: Viscum album (assembly GCA_963277665.1). Taxonomy (NCBI): domain Eukaryota; kingdom Viridiplantae; phylum Streptophyta; class Magnoliopsida; order Santalales; family Viscaceae; genus Viscum; species Viscum album. The sequence goes on from OY728165.1 coordinate 449,557,773, forward strand.
TTACAAGAATATGGGTTACAGTCATTTATACCCTTGTTTGACTTTTTATAAGAGGTTTATAAAGGAATCTTTCCGTCGTTTTCCAAACAAGGTGCTTTTTAACCTTTTCGACAAAATCAAGGTAAGAATGTTTTTTTAAACTTATACGGCGGGTGCGGCTATTTTCCTCCGTTATAAAATCGTCGAAGCTTCCCTTACAAGCTTATAAGAATATTTTCAAATTGAATGTATTATTTTATAATTATGTTACATTTAAAATGATTTAAAAAAAAGAGATATTTCTCTAAACTAGTTTTGATTTCATCTATGTCAACATCCTTTGATGGATTTTAAGCTTATTTGAAGTTGATTTATTATGATACAAAACATTCCTATTTTATTGATGGTTTTGTGATATTTTTGACTATGGATAAGTTATTCTTATGTCACTCATGGTTTTTGTTTAAAGTATTGACATTTTATAAGTTATTTTTAATCCAAATGTTTATGTTATATTTCAATATTTCATTCAGATGAATGTGTTAGACAAGTATGTTCCGGGTTGGGGACCGGTAAAAGTAATCCCTCCAGTTTGGTCTCCGGTTATTAGAGGAACTCCGGTTTGGTCTCCAGTTATTAGAGGAACTCCGGGTTGGTGTCCGGTTATTAGAGGCACTCCGGGTTGGTGTCTGGTTATTAGAGGCACTCCGGGTTGGGTTCCGGTTACAGTTAGCCCCAAGGTCTTGGGACGAGGCCTTGAAAAGAAATAAAAGTTTAGAATTATGCATTCCATCATTATGAAAGTGGTTATTGATTTTGCATGTGATTATTTTATTAGTAGAATATCCATGTGAATAAGTAAATGGCATTATTTAAATTTACTTTTTCCATACTATGTTGAAGTTCATGTTTAAAAGGCTTTTGTTTTAGTAATGCATTGCCTTAAATGTTTATGCTTATTTTGAATGTTCCGCTATATTGTTGTCCTTACTGGGCATTTGAGCTCACCCCTTTTCTATGTTTTATTTTCCCCAGGATGTGAAGAAGTACGTTATGAATGACCTGCAGGGATATTATGAGGGGATAATAGTGTGGACTGTGGAGACATTATGTTGTTGTAGTAGTTTTTCATTTTATGATGTAATGTAAAAATTATGAATATATCTAGTGTTTCCAAGGCTACTAAACCAATCAGTCTTTCAAGATTTGATCTTTCTTGTGATCATGAAAATGTTATGTAATAATGCACCGACTCTAGGTAACTGGGGTCGGGGCGTTACAGTAGAGAATCATCCAAAAGAGGAACAGAAGGTTGACCTAATGAAGGAGAAGCTTTTACAGCTTCAGATAGAAATTTGAGCTGTTTTAGAACTTTTTGTAGGCATCCAGTGTACTCATATGAGAGTTTATTCAGATTTTCAACAAGCTCTCTCATACGTTCCCACATCTTGGTGAGTCTTTTTCCAATATTTTCATCAAAAGATAGTAGATATGGATGAACATTAGACACAATTTCCCTATCAAGGGTAGAATTAGTTGGCTCAAGAGAAGAAGCAATAGGTGCAGGGGCAGAGACAGGAGTAGGCTCTGATCTCAAAGACAACTCATTCTGCAAGTTTGCTACCATATTTTTCAGATTTGCAACATCAGCACTTAGCAACTAATTTTCAATTCTAACTTCTTTAATTTCTCGGATCATCATTGGTTGAATATGCAATATAATATTTTCCAAGATAATTGATGCATTTTCTTGACTCAGTTGAGTCACTGGACGAGGTTGAGAGGATAATAACTTCTCAACTCCAGCTAAAAAAGTCTCTCCAAAACTTTCAGATCATCTTTAGACACAAAGGAGTGATTCTCGGGTAAGGGTGAAGGTAAAGGTAGAGGTTCTGGTTCTGGTTGCGGTTCAGAGTCATCTTCAGACACAGATTCTGATTTAGATTGAGGCTCTGGTTCTAGTACTGGTTCTGGATGAGCTATAGACTTTAGTTGAAACAGAGAAGAATGATCCATTCCAGTTGTAGTCACCTTCTGTGACTCATTCACATCATTAAAGCTTTAGAACTCATACCGAGTGTACACAAGAATATGTGACAGTAGGTTGAGAAGCTTCAGCAGATCAAGCTTCCATAATCTCAAGGTTTTGAGGTTCCTCTCCTCAAATTGTTCATCCATTTCAGAGACTATTGGCTCAACAACATGATCATGATCTACCGGATCATCTCTAATCTCTTCAGCAAACTCTTGCCTTTCGAACTGAAAGTAAATTTCAATCCTCTCTTTAGCAGAGGGAACTATCTCGGGAACCGATTGTTCCACTAGTTGAGCTTCTAGACTTGCTTCTTTCTCAACAGAGAGATCCTCTTCAACAGGGTTTGTCTCTATGGTTGCTTGCTATTATGAATCAGAAAAACCCAATTTTATTCTATCATTAGGAAGATTTTCAGGATTGCCATCCTCACTAGATGTAGGAGCCTCATCTTCTCTCAAACCAATAGTAACTTCCTCTCCATGAGGTATTTAATCCGGGATAATAGCAGGGACAACAACCCTTTCTTTTTCAACAGGAACTGTTTCCATTGGAGGTCTTCCAGCTTCTTCTCTAGGTGATACTTCAGCTGTTACTTTCTCTTCATCTTCTTCTTCTTCTGAATACTCAGCCACTTCATTTGGTTACAAACCAAGATCAGATAGATTCTTAGGTCTTCTTGGATAATCAACAAAATTAATCTTTTTATAGAGTTGATCATTATCCTCAAACCACTTCTTCTTCTAGGGGTTACATCTTATCTTCATCCTTTTGATGATAGGGTTGGATAAATAGAAATCAAAGTCCTCTATCTTTTCTTCATTCGGTCCAACCATCCCTTTGGAAACTAACATGGCTGAAATAATCCTTAAATAAAACAAGGAGGTGGATTTGGTAGTGACTTGGATTAGTTCATAGATATGGTTAATAACATACTTGCATAGGTTGATCTTATGTCCATTCATCAACAGGTGAATCAGGAACACATCATGATACTTCATTATAGAAAAATCCCCTTTTATCGAACTAATCAAATTTTGAAAATTTTTTAAAAGAAGCCTAGTCTCTCCATCTAATTCAGCAGCTATGGCCCTTCGTTTGCTGCCATTACCAGTTAGAATATCCGAGGCATTTTCCAGATTGAATATATCAGAAGATGGAGGAGGGTCTCTCTGGTAGTCTTCAAAAACTCCTTCACGTGGAATTCTTAGGCATGCGGCCCACATCCTCGAAGAGAAGGAACACTTCTGACCATTGATCCAGCTGGTCACCATAAATCTTTCTCCAAAATCAAAGAAAAACTTCACATATTGGTAGAATTGAGAAACCAACCTCGGGTAAATCGGTCTATTTTGTCCAGAGAACCATTCAACACATCCTTGTTCTCTTAAAAATTTCAAAACTAACTACTTTCTAGACAAAATCTACTTAGGGAAAACTTTTTTTTCCAGTACAACAGTACGGCTTTCGAAGTATGGGTTTAGAGGTCCTTCGGGAGCTATCCTCGGTATCCTTTTCTGTTTCTTAGAGCGGCGCTTCTCAGATGAGGGTGAAGATGGACGCTTCATCCGTGGCATCCACTGAAGGTTTGGGCGAGAGGGAAGAGAAGGTTTTCATGAATGAGAAGGTTCATGAGAGAGTTCTGGTAAGGAATCGAATGAAACCATTATGTTTTATCAATTGGGAAAGTCAATCATTATAAAAAATAAAATGCAAGAAATCAAATAGTAGTGAAATAAAAATTACAGCGATACAGGTTAAAATAAGAATATAAATAATTTTCACGGTGAGACCGTGAGTAGGCATTACGGTGTGATGAAAAACAATCATCACGGTGAGACAGTTGGTGGTCACCACGGTGAGACGGTGACCATTTTGTGCAGTCACGGTGAGAAAGTGAGTTAATAGACCGTGAGCACAAGATCTTAATTGTGAGACCGTATGCATGAAACAGTAACTGTAAAACAGTGAGCATGAAACTGTAATGTAAAATACAGTAAAGTATTGAGCATTAAGATCAGTAAAATATGTATTTATTATTAATCATACAAAGATCATGTATGATGTAGTCTAATCTTTCAGAATTTAATGGTTTAGTGAATGTATCAGCAAGTTGATATTCCGTACCAATGAATTCCAATGAGATATCACATTTTTGATAATGATCTCTCAAAAAGTGAAGTCTTACATCAATATGTTTTGTACTAGATGGAGAAACAGGATTCTATGAAATATTAATAGCACTTGTGTTGTCATAAATTATTGGTAAATGTCTGAATTGATAACCATAGTCTAGTAATGTGTGTTTCATCCACAAAATTTGCGCACAAGAACTTCCAGCAGCTATGTATTCAGCTTCTGTAGTAGATAATGCAACAAAATTTTAATTCATACTACACCATGATACTAGTGACTTACCTAAATGATGACATGTTCCATAGGTTCTTTTTCTATCTAACTTACATCTAGAAAAATCAGCATCAGAATAACTAACTAGTTCAAATGATTGTCCTTTGGGATAGAACAGTCCTAAATTGGGAGTATGCTTGAGGTATTTGAAAATTCTCTTTACAGAATTTAAATATGACTCTTTAGGTTTTTCATGGAAATGAGAACACATAGACACTCTGAACATAATACCAAGACAACTAGTAGTCAGGTAGAGTAGACTTCCCATCATTCCTCTATAAGTGGTTTGATCAATAGATTTACTATCATCATCATGATCCAACTTACAGGTGGTACTCATGGGAGTGTCACTACCTTTTGTGCTATCCAATCCAAAGCATTTTAAAATATATCTAGTATATTTACTTTAGTTAAAATAATTCCATCATCATTTTGAGAGATTTGAAATCCAAGAAACAATTTGAGTTCACCAATTAAACTCTTTTCTAATTCATTTTGAATCACTTAAGAAAAATCAGTATATAGGGAATTTCTTGAAGATCCAAAAATAATATCATCTACATAAATTTGTACAACTAAAACATCTTTATAAATTCATTTTATAAAAACAGTAGGGTCAGATATACCTTTTATAAAACCTTTAGAAATTAGAAAAGTACATAATCTATCATACCAAGCTCATGGAGCTTGCTTTAAGCCATATAATGATTTTAATAATTTGAAAATATGATTTAGAAAATGAGGGTTTGAGAATCCAGGTGGTTGTTCAACAAAAAGATCCTCAGAAATATATCCATTTAAGAATGCACTATTGATATTCATTTGATATAGTTTGAAATTTAGATGTGCAACATAAGCATGTAAAATCCTAATAGTTTATAATCTGGCTATAGGAGCAAAAGTCTCCTCATAGTCAATTCCTTCCACTTGGCTATAGCCTTGTGCAACTATCCTAGCTTTGTTTCTAACTATGTTTCCAGATTCATCTACTTTATTTCTAAACACCCATTTAGTGCCTATGGTGAAAGTGTCCTTAGGTATTTCAACAAGATTCCACACTTTATTTCTTTCAAACTTATTGAGTTGTTCTTGCATAGAAAATACCCAAAATTCATCATTAATAGCATCATCAATGTTTTTAGGTTCAAGTTGTGACAATAAGGCTTGATGTTCATCTAGATTTCTAAAAGAAGCTCTAATCTGAGTCCCTCTATCAAGATTTCCCACAACAACATCTAAAGGATGATTCTTTAGAATTATAGTTGATCTAGTGAAGGTAGGACTAGAAATTTCAGGTTCTTCTCTAGGTTTGGGTTCATTATAAGTAGATTCTGGAATAAGTCCAGAGCAGGTTGTCTTTATAGCAGGTTCATTTTATTTTATCATTAAGGTCCAGAATAGATAAATCTTCTTCAAGATTTTCAAGAGAGGTTTTAGACTCATGTGGATCAGTTTCATCGAATTTGATGTGAACAGATTCTCCCACATACTTGGTTCTCTTATTGAAAACTCAATAGGCTTTTCTGGTTAAAGAATATCCTAAAAATATTCCTTCATCACCCTTATAAGCAAACATATCAGGATTATCTTTTGTATTGAAAAAAAAGACTTTGAAACCAAAGACTCTAAAGTAATTGACTTTAGGTTTTATATTATTCCACAACTGATATGGGGTCTTCTTAATAACAGGTCTAATTAAGACTCCATTAATAATATAACAAGTTGTATTCACAGCTTCAGCCCAAAAGTAAATAGGCAGGTCATATTCATGAAACATAGTTCTAGAAATTTCTTTGTAGAGTTCTATTTCTTCTTTCTACTACACCATTGTGCTAAGGTGTCCTATGAGTAGAGAAGTTATGACTATAGACATTGTGTGAGAAATTTGATTCAAATTCATGATTTTCAAACTCACATCCATGATCACTTCTTAGAGTTTTAATCTTAAGTCCACTAAGGTTTTCTACAGACATGGAGTATTTAACAAAATAAGAACAAGCTTCACTTTTGTGAGCTAAGAAGTATACCCATGTATATCTAGAAAAGTCATCTACTAGGACATAGACATAGTGCTTCCAATTTAAGCTAGAAACCCTAGATGGTCCAAATAGATTCATGTGAACCAACTCGGGAGGTTGAGAAGTTGAGACTTCTTTATTTGGTTTGAAAGAGATTTTGTGTTTCTTTCCCTTTTGACAGGTATTGCACACTTTGTCATTTGGAAACTCAGGTTTGGGTAAGTCTCTAACCATGTTCTTCCTAATTAGTTTCCTAAGTGAGTGTATATTGCAGTGTCCTAATCTTCTATTCCAAATCCAAGACTCTTTATGAAAGGCATTTAAACAGGTAACATTTTGTTTAGCTAAGGAATTTAGATCAACATCATAAAAATTTTCATTTCATAAAGAAGAAAATACTAAAACATTTTTAGAATTAAAAACATTACAAGAATCCTTTTCAAACTTTACATTAAACCCATCGTCACTAATTGAGAAATACTTAACAGATTATATTTCAGTCCATCAACAAATAAAACATTAGAGATTAAAACTGAATCAGTGTTACCAATTTGGCTTAGGCCGATGATCTTTCCTTTAGAATTATCACCAAAGGTGACATAGCCTCCATCAAACTTTATTAAACTCTTGAAACATGATTAATCCCCAAACATATTTCTTGAACATCCACTGTCAAAATACCATGTGTTCTTGTGGGAACACTTCAAGTTGGTTTCCTACAAAACAGTTTTAGATAGAGTATGATTTTGTTACCCATATCTTCTTGGGTCCAGATAGGTTAGCAATCAATGAGTTTGGTACCCAAATTTGTCTTATGGGTCTCATATAATTTACAGAATCAATAGATTTTTAAAGATAAACTATATTTGATTTATAACTATGTGAATAACTAGTTGAAGCATAAGAATTTCCAGAACTAGAACTAGCAGTATTCTGTCCAGATTTAAGAATAAATCTATTCTTAGTAAACTGTCTCTTTCCAGGTTTGTACCTAATCTAGTAGTGTATTTTGGTTCCACTTTCTTTCCTAGCATTTGAGTTAGTGTATCCTTTCCATTTGTGAACTTCTCTAAGTCCTTTATAATTTTCTCATTAGAAATTTTCAGTTCAGTGTTCTCCTTTAAAAGTTGATAATTCTTCTCTTTTTCAATCATAAGTTCAGTTTTAACAGTTGTAGTGAGAGCATGTTGTTTCTTCAATGATATGTATTTATCCTTAGGTTTATTGCATGTATCTTCCATCATATTGCAATATTCAAATAATTCCTCACTAGTTATGTTTTCATAATCCAAATCAGATTCTGCATCATCTCCAAAATAATAAGAATTTAAAACAGAATTATCTAAGGTTGCCTCAGATGTGTTTTCATGAAACACATGTTGGCACGATTCTTTTCAGAATCAAACATTTCAGATTCACTTGTGCTGTCTTCAGAATCACTCTAGGTAGCCTTCATAACATTTTTATACTTACTATCCTTGAAATCATATTTCTTCATGAATTTTAGCTTTGGTCAGTCTACCTTAATGTGTCCTTTTCTTTTGCACTCATCGCAAACAAATTCATCACTTTTATCTGGAATTTTCCAGTCCTTCTTCCAATGTCCTTTATTTTCATACATTCCTTTGTAATTTGATTTTCTGAAAAAAAAAATTCTTCTTATATAATTTCATAAACCTTCTGGCTATCTGAGCCATTTCAGAATCACTATCAGAGTCTGATCTTTCACTTGTTGAACTTTCAGTTTTTATTTGAGATTTTTCTTTGTCTTTGTTCATTGAAGCAGTAGTCTTGAATGCCACTGTTTTCCATTTTGGTTCATCCTTTTCCTCTTTATTCACCTTGAGTTCTTCCTCATACATCATAAGCTTACCAATGAGTTCTTTGACAGGTAGATCAGTAATGTCACATAACTCTCTAATTGAAATAGATGTGCCTCTCCATCGGTCTCGTGAACATCTCAGTATCCTCATAATTTGTTCCTTTGCTGGAACAACATTACTGAGTGAATTCATTGTATTGACTATCTCATTAAACCTGAGATACATATCAGAAATATGTTCATCATTTTTCATTTTAAAATTATCATATTTAATAGTATATGTATTCAATCTCATTTCTTTAACATTGGTTGTTCCTTCAGGAGAAACACCTAAAGTATCCCAAATTTCCAATGTAGTTTTACAAGAAGAAATTCTATTAAACTCTTCATCTCCTAAAGCATAGTACAAGGCATTCATATCTTTACAATTATTATTGTAGGTAGTCTTTTTCGGTTCATACCAATTTATTCTTTCGGTTTCTGGAATTTTATATTGAGATTCTACAGCAGTCCAAATATCAAAACACATGCTTTCTAAATGAATTTTCATTTTAAGCTTCCACTGAGCATAGTTTGTACAATTGAAGAAAGGTGCCCTTTTAGTAGCAACACCCTCTAGACTATTGTCCATAACTAGAATTTAGAAATTAAATTTAGAGAGATAAAATTTAGAACTAACAGAAATTTATGATCTTTAAAGATGCAACAAAAATAACATTTAAAAAATCCTTAAATAAAAACACCATTCGATACCAAATTTTGGTCGGAGTGGATACTCAAGAGGGGGGTGAATTGAGTTCCAATTAAAATTTCTGTTAAAATATTGTCTATTTAAAATCCCCCAATTTATAAAACAAGTTAAACTGTAGTGAATTTATACAGATTTTAAATGTTCACTTAGCTTCTCAAAGATGGATTAAGTCTCAGTGAATTTAACCACAACATCAAACTAACGTTTGAAACAAACCTACTGATTTACAATAAGTGTAAACACTTTCTAATTTATCTATCAAAGTAGCATTAAAATAGTTTTGTATTTCAAAGTAATAATAGTAGAGTATAAAAGATATATGTAGTATACATTAAACTTAAACAAAATATGCATAGCAGATATAACAAGAGGTTTAGTCCCAAGCCGAGACTTAGTCCTCTCAAATTTATATAAATTTGATCCACACCCTAGATCGGGGTTAAAAACATTTTACACAATTGTCCAGGCCATGCAAGGGCCACTACCACTGTTCTTCATGGGAAACAAAACAGATATCCGGCCAAACAAGGAGCTATTCCATAGTTTACGTGGGTAAACAAGAGTTAAGAGTTTTAGAGTGAGGATTTTGATATCCTCCAGTTCAGTGCATCAGATAGTGTCTGTGTGTGATATACAGAGTACAACACACTGCTCGAATGTAAATAAAAAAATAACTAAGAGAGAATAGATAAGAGTTTAGAAAGCTCTAGTGATTAGCAAAGCAGCTCTGGACTCGTTGGATTCATCATAATTGCTTCTTAGTCCTTCTCTAGTTTTTCTGTTCAAAAATAGAGTGTTGTAGTTTAGCTTGTGTTCTACAGGAGTGAAAACGATCTCTTGATTCATCGTGTGTTCTTCAGTGTTGTTAGATTGCACTCATGAGAGTTCTTTGAAAGTCTTGCAATCTCCTTATTGCTCTGGTTTGTTCTTTTGGTTCATTACATTGCTCTCGGGTGTATGTAGGTTTTTCTTGTTGTATCGTCACACTTGCACACCACTGCTTACACTTGTTACGTGGACTGCATCTCAATCTTCCTTATATTCCCCTCGTTCTGGTAGTAGGAATGATTCCCTTTTCATAAGTATGAGATACGATTTCCTGACATGCGAAAAACTATCATTAAATAACATTAATTTCATTAAAATCATCAAATATGACCGTTAGCATTATTTAAATAATATTGACAAAAAGTTAAGAAATGGTGTCATGGTGATTATGTAAACGATGTCTTCTTCACAGTATTGTCTTCACGGTATGTGGTTCATGGTAAGTGCTTCACAGTAAGTGCTTCACGGTAAGTGATTCATGGTGTCTTGGTCACGGTGAATAGCTCACAGTGTGTCCTTCACGGTGTGTCCTTCAAGGTGTGTCCTTCACGGTGTTTGGGTCACTCTGACTGTGTCTTGTACACAGTCTATCTTACTGTGTCAAACAACATAGTGTCTCTATACTTGACAAATATCTGTATTTAGACTTAGATAGTAATATGAAAAATATGGATTATGTTTAATCATTAGAGAGTAAGAGAACTTGAGTCATAAATATAAATACATGATAATATAAGTGAGATTTGTGATCATGCATAAGGCTTGTAAATAATACAGAGAGTAATTAACAACATAAGAATTGAAGAGCATCCGCAAGATGTGTAATTAAGATTGAGATTAATTAACAGTAATAGGATTTGTGATCATTAAAACATGATTAATACATGAGGTGTCCAACAGAAAATATTTAATTTCTTTTTTCTCTTGATTCATTATTTTTCCCTTATTAATTATCGTAAAATTGAATTTCTGAATATGTTTTTTGGGAAAAAAAATTAGGGGAACAAAATTTACATGTTAAAACATACTATTTCTACCATAATTATTTTTTTACTGATTTTTTAACTCTCAATTAATTATTTTTGCTTTCATATATTCTCTTATTATAAAATCAATAAAATAGATTTTAATTTAATTAATTCAAGAACTACTTCATCATTTTCAATATTTTTTCCAAGAGATTGTCTGAGAGAGAAGAATAAAAAATAAATAAAAAATTGATTGACGAACAAATGTTAATAAATTTCATGAATGATTAATTCAACATTTGAATTGTTGTAAAATTAAGTCATTCATAGGTTATCTTCTTGAATTGTATTATTACTTTTATTATAGAAATTCTAGTGAAACTTCTATGCATAAATGAAAGAAAAATGTATTAAATCAGTAAATTGTGTTCCCTTATTCTTGTTTCACATCTTATCTTAATATTTTATATTTCTTAAAGCCTTATTTTTTTGTTCTTTTTTTAGTATTATTTTATTTTAATTTGGTAAAATATTAAAACTACCATCTCTAAGGTTTGAAACCCTACATAGAAGCTATAATGCATTTAATAAGTATTATTTATAGTTAGTCTTTCACATAGTCAACAAAAATGTGTTCAATAATAATAAAGTAACTATATATCATAACTGATAAGGAATAATAACAATCAGATGAAAAATAGGTAATACATGCAGATAAGTAGATACATCATGAAATAATGCTTGAAATTAAAATCCAAGAGTTCCTAGTATGATGCATGATTTGATATGACCTCATATAATCATAATATAATAAAAGAAGTATTGTAATGAAATTTTTTTTATAAATAATGTTAATGGAACAAAGTAAGTGTATCACCCAATGGTGAAATCCATAAAAACAGAACAGTGCAAGCACAACAGTATTTACCCGTCCCATTAAATTTCGGGTTCCCAAGAACATGGGTCAAATAATCCTAAGAATAGGCCCATTACCAAATTACAATGTCCTAGTCACTTTTCATAAATAAATAGTAATACAAATGGAAAGGTTATCTAATACCACTTTGTATCATCATGCCTTGGTTTTTACTCAATAGTGCTCTAAAACAATGGACCACAAGAACTCAAGCGTGCCTCCCTGAACACCAGAGGCTAATGAATAAAAGACCGGGCCTCAAGTTTGTTCTTGGGGAGGCAATGACATCCTATATCAAATTTATAATAAAATAAAATGATTTATAAGATATAATAGATAGAGAAAGTAGAAATAAGAAGCATACAACATCAGAAATAGTGGAAATAAACCAATCAAGATAAAAAAACTATTTGGATGTTAATATGAATATATAATAATTATGATGATGAACACGATTATATAAAAAATTACGGTACACCGGAATTTGGGGAAACATACATATGTCACATTCTATAAAAAAGGTACTAAATGAATAATAACTTCTAACACTATCTTTTTGAGAATTTCTCATTTCTCAGTCTCATACTCCATCCTAAATCTGTAAATCAATCATGCATCGGAAGATACATTCTTCCCTTAATCAGTACATACAATCCTGATTTTTTCTTACGTAACAATGGTGGACCAAATAAGGTGTGATATATAATCATAGTAGGTCACCAAAAACGGTGTCTAGATCAATCCATTTTGTGCCTTAAATAAATAAATGATGTTTAATAGATAATAAATGCGAGGTACTAAATAAATAAATAAGCAACTACTTAGGCCTAGGTTATAAAAAGGAAAACCACCTAATACAACCATCTTTAGACTATATCGGATGTATGATGCAAGGTACCTTTACAAGTGATATGGTAAATACATAGTCCATCACGAATAAAGAAACCAAGGTAGGAATACTCCCAACATGTGTTTTGGATTGGCAGTCTCATCCGTATGACATTATACACGCATGATCAAAATAGAAATAATAACATCACATAACGAACAAGAATAAAATCCATTGAATCTAAAGATTAATACATGATCCCATCCAAGGTGATATCTAATTAATCCCAAGGGTCACTACAAGAACCTCCAATATAACCAATTCCACCAATTTCATCTAAAGAATCCCCAAGATGGATCCCATTATCACTCATGTCACAGCGACTCTGAGTCTATACATAGTATCTTGTATAGTGGACTTTGTATTACCCGAGGAATGGAGTAACCATATTTCAAATGAGTATATCAACAGTAGCTCCCCTAGGGAATTGGTCTCACTAATGAGTACGAATATTCTACCAGGAGAGCCCATATAAAGAGATTGAAAGCGTCACCCTCTGTTTTTCAATATGATCCAAAAAATACATGGTGAGTCCATCCACGACGTCCTTATGTAGAGACCTGTGTTCTCACCCAAATCACAGCGGGTGATACATAATGACCATGTAAAATATCCCATGACATAGTATATATAATCACATATCATAAAAAAGGGATGGAAATGACACATGCTATTTAGATAGCCAAAAAACCATCCAACATACGCCAATCCACTATTTATAAAGCTAAAAGAATAAAATGTGAGCAAGTCATGTGGATCATAAAATAAGGCATAACATTAGGAAATGAAACTTGAGGCATATGGCATAACCATAAGGGAATAATCAACAAGCTCAATTATAAGTCACACGACCTGGAATAAATGTAACTAAAAAACATAAGTCATTAAGCATGTGGCCAATGAATAATTGTAAAGTATTAGGCATTTCCAAAGGGGCCTAACCCCTGCTTAACAATTCATCATAATGAATTTTAAAATTTTAAGTCATATAACTAATGTGTAATGAACACGGACATGGTCGGTATTAATTCAAGGCTTGAGAAAAAGACCATTAAGGTGGCAACACACAAAGGGGTGGACAATGGAAAAGGAAACACCCCATTTTTGGATTTTGACACCAGTTAGGTCACAAAATACATGAGGAGCCTATAAAGTTAATTTACTAAACACATTAGAAGCATCAATGGAAGGATCTGACATGCTGCACAAAAGCACATCCTTTAAAAAGTGAAGAAACGAGCGGGAAGACCTACTCCACATAAGTTGATGTAGTATAACTCCACTCATCTATTTAATAAGAATTAATCAAGATATAATGGGATATATTGTTGAAATCTTCTAATTCCATGAAAATAAGGAAAAATAGGCTGCACCTAAAAAATAACCAAAAAATATGTATGGTGAAATAGATTACATTGGAATGTAGATCCTACCATGATCTTTACAATACATATAATTAAAAGAGATTTGGAGTCCGATTGAAGGATATATTAGAGGACCTAGAATATGGGGAGGAGGGTTTACTCATGGAGGATGAGTAGAAATATCATTGGAAATGAATGGAGGAAGAAGATGGTGGATTAAATCATTAAAGAGGGGTAAAATTTGAATCTCACTCACTTAGGAAGGGGGCACTATCTGGCAACACAGTTGGACAAACTGTATGCCAACTGTGTGAAAGTTTTTACTTTAAAGGGTCATGCCACATGGGTAGGCATACAATTTTCTTATCATTGCATAAAATGTTAAAAATTTAACTTTCACTAAGTTCTACAAAACCGCACGACTGTGCGCCTGTGGTCACATAGTTGCAGATGAACTGTGTGTCCCCCAGAACCCCACTATCTATAACCTCATTTTAAGGGAAACCATGTGGAATTGGGGATATGGTTTCTATTAATAGTGTGGTCTAGTCCTCCTCTTTAATTTTTAGTTCACCCTTCCCCGAACAAGCTCCTGATGCCCCTAAACCTGTATGAGTTTATTATGAATCATTAAAGGGACAAAAGTGATTTAAAACTAAAAAATAATTCTTTTTAGATTTTATAAATTCCAAAATTATTTATCTTCCCCTTCTATACTTCATTAAAAATGGGGGGTTATCCCATATATGATAACGTGTTGATGAAAATTTCTTTTGAAGTATACATGATGAATGAATGGAATATTTTCACTAGGACGAATTTCCATGGTGAGGGGATGTACATCATGAGTGGCAGGAGTCAAAAGATGGAGGAGTGACCCTTGGTGGGCATCTCATTGTGAGTTGGATTGTGGAAAACTGGTGTATTGGTCAAATTATTCCATGGTGAAGTAGGGTGTATGAAATATTGAATGAGCATGCTTACTGGAAGTGCCATTGAGAGACATTTGAGAACATAGGAAATATCAAATCAATGAGCCTCGACAAAGTATTGGTGATCATTATGGGGAATATATGCTCACATACTAGAAGTATATCTATTTATTTGGGCATAAATTCTTCCATCAATGATGTAGCATAAGGGAAATGGTGTGTCCATAAGAAGACCATTAAAAATGGGAATATTGACTAACATAGAAAGAGACGGTTTGAAGACCATTTATTGTAAAAAATAATATTTCTTGGTGGGTCTTTTCAATTCTCATGGGAAGGAATGTTCTCCAGCTATCATGGTGGTTCCTAGGGGTGTGTGATTACAATTGGTTATTATAATTCCCTCAACATATAATAAATAAAAAAAATGAACATGAAATTTTTTATTACATGCCACAGTTTCTTACACCTTTTAAAAGTGCATTAAATAAAAGTGTATAATAAGTATAAATAAGTAGTATATTTAAAAACAAGATACCCTCTGCATCATGTTCACCCATTAGAATCACCATTAGTTTAACTACATCAATAATGAAAAAAATCATGAAATAGGAATGTATTACCCATATAAATGAAGGATAAGTGTGGCTAATAAGTGATAATTGAATGAATTATTTTAGTAAGTCTATATATAGGAATGGAATTTGACCATTATAAACATGGTCCTCGGAGATATTATTATATTCAATACGGTTGTTGGAAATATTGTCATTGGATATACATATATTCAATAATTATACTAATTTGTTTTAATGTTAGTAACAAATTTTATAATATATATTATAAATAATAAATAATGAAAAGAAGTATAATATTTGTTTAAAATATTTTGTAATAAAATATTCATTTGAATTAAAATATTATTATTAAAGAATGATATGATGGAATCACATGAAATATTTTAATATAATTATATTGATAAAATTAAATGACTATAATATACTTAATTAATATTAATTGTATTTGAGTGGTATATTTTTTCAATGAAATATTTTTCTAAAAGTATTTTTTTATTTTTATCATAAATAAATAAATCACTGATAATGAATGATTGTAATTAAATTTATTGATAACATACACAAGGTTAAAACTTAATTTTCATCCCATAGTCACTACAAGGAATGTATAAATATTAAATTAATTAGGATCCAAAAAATAAATTTTATTAAAAAAAATGTTTTAGGCATTTCAGGTGCTCATATTAAAATGTATTTTTATAAACTGTATAAATCTAATTTGAAAAAATAAATTTTAATATTTTTAAAAATAACTGTCAACTTTTTTTGTGAGTAAAATATATATTTTATGTATAAAAATAGTTTATCGAGGTTTGTTATTTACCACAGAGAAGGTAAAAGGGTTATTTAAAAAGTATGGTTTTGACAAGTGTTTGTATAATTATTATATTTGTAAAATAGGTTGACATATTTTAAATACTGAATCTAAAAAATTAATTATATATATAAAAATTTATTAATACATATTTAATTATTCATTTATATTAAATTAGACTATAAGAAATTAATATTTTTTTAAATACATTTATTATATTTTTTCAATATATATTTTATATTAATTTAAAAGTTAATTTTATCATATTTAGTAATTGAATTAGATTAAATGAATCCAAAATTTGAAAACAGTATATTGAAATTTTTTAAGAGGGATCATATTAAATATCAATAAAAAAATTACCATGTTGTGTACTTAATAAAGTATTATAATGGTAAAATTGGTTAACGTGAACTAAATCCTATTTTGTTAACTTTAAATGTAAAATAGAACATAAAGAATGAATTTATTATTATTAATGTAATACCTAAATTTATCACAAAAATTTCATCACATAACACTCTTTTGATTCCTTCTTTATCCCCCACCAATCATTTAATTCGAACGAAAACTCTAAATTTTCACATATAAAAGAAGATCACTTTCAACCACTTAATAGAATATTTTAATTACATATTTTCTTAAATATCTACCCATTATAACCCCCCAAGATCTCTATTACATTTTTGAGATCCCCATGTCACTCTAATGTGTATCAAGTCTTCCATTTCTAAGGGATCATTCAAGAGATGATTAAAACACTCATCTTGAATATTACCTACTCTCTATCATTCACTTCTCTATTTTTCTCCTATAACATCCTCTAGATCTATTCTAACCATTATATTATATTTAAATTATTATAATTATTATAATAAAATGTTATTTTATTAATTGAATATCCATAATCTATCTCTTTCCCTTCCATTCTAAAAATGAAAATGTCTCTCATGTTACGTGGGGACTAAAACCTCTATGAATGATATGTTCTATTATTCTTAAACTTATTTCATCAATAGTCTTAAATTGAATTTATTTAGTAAATATGATCTCTAAAAAATTATTCAATTTCTATAAGTATACTTTTGGAATTATATAATTAATACTAACAGTAAGTGGTCATTGTAAATTTAATCAACTAAAATGAGTTTACCTAGAGGAAAACAACTTCTTCATTCAATGTAATATATTCATATCAATTATCATCTACTTTTAAGTCTTCCATATTCTTATTTTACAGATTAATAATACCTTATTTAGATAACTTTACTTCTATAAAAATGATATTATAACTAAATTATGTAATAATCATACTCATCACATAATTATATCGTGTTCTTGTTTAGGATAGTTCAACAACAAACATGATTTATTCTACAAATTACTATTTTGGATAAATTTAGAAACCTAATTTCTAGTAATATTGGATTTTAATAAGTAATTTTAGTTTTTTTTGTTTTGAAATTCAATATTAATATTAAAACATTTTTTTAATATTATATCATTTGTTTATTAAAAATAACTAAAATAGACTCCCCACCAATTATATCATAAAATATCCTAATTAAAAGTAAAATATAATAAAAATAGAACTTCATAAATAATAATAAAACATAATTTCAAATACCATAAATAATCATCGAATTATTATCTTGGAATCAAGGAATACAGATCGATATTGGCACTAAAATGTTTTTTCTGAACAATTAAAATTTCTAACATCTAATGATGCAAATAAATAATAAATAAATAATAAATTTATAATAAATTATTGTAATTTAATAGTGTAAACTTTAATATATTTGAATAAAGTTATGTAAATTGTTTTTTAATATGATTACAATTATGATACCTAAGGTTAATGTACCGTCAAAGAATTCAATAATAATAGTAAGGGTTGGCTCCCCTTAATTTCCATTCTTTGAGAAATATTCCATTTTAGAAAATTATATTGTTCCATTTGGTGTATATATTTTTATTTGTATATCTCTTAAAATACATCTATTAATATTTATATTGTTTAAAAAATCATCTTATGTTTTTCCTTAAACATATTATTGATAAAAAAAGTAACCTAGTTTTAAGTGAATTTTTTAACTCAAATATGCTTAATTAGAGTTGTAATGTTTTCTATTAAACTCAATTATTCTATGTTTTTTTTAACCCTAAAATTTCATTAAAAATTAAAATATACTTCACTCTATGGAATATAAAGATTATTATTCAATTAGTCTTACATTATGAATTTAATTTAAAAACACAACAAGTTAATAATAATTCTCATCCTCTCCAAAAATTATTTTTCTTACATATCATTATTATTCCTTTCTAAAATATATTTCCTTTATTATTTTGAAATAAAAATAATTATTATCTCTTTTTAGATTCCTATTTATATTTATCTATTTTTTTCAAAAATAATTATTTCTCTATTTAATGACGCGGGATTCAATAAAAGGTATATTAAAATATATAGAAGTATTTTCCATTCATAATCGTATATTTGATCATCCAGTCAACATTTTCTAACATAATAATTATTTATTTTCAATTATAAATTACTGATTTTTTTTAAAAGTTATGTTTTATAATTTTTCTCATGTTATATTTTTAATAATTATTTTTGAAACTTATGTAACATTATCGATTGGAAAAAAAAGTGAGAAATTTTTTCTAATGAATATTTTGACATGTTTCTTACGTTTTCAACTCTAACTACAAAATATGTATCTCTTATAAAGTAATGTTTCATAAACCACTGTATAAAAAATCTTCTGTAACACTCTGATAAGTGATTCTATTTTTGTCTCGACCAATCTAACTCTGGTATTCATTTTATGTGATACCATTTGAAAAGTTCTATAAAACCCATTCTCATTTCTTATGGTTTTAATGATATTAATTATGAATGTTTTAATTTTGGCACACATGTTTATTAATATTATTATATTATGGGTGAGTTTTATATAACCCTCCATTTCATTAGTTAATGCTTTATATATGTTGGTATAACTATGGAAAATAAATTATGATACCTGATCTACTATGAAATATAGGTTGGTGATTCCTAATATAATATGATATACGGGTTTTGATTCTTAATAAACTGTGTAAAATAGGTTATGATTCCAGAACTACTAATTGAAATTTTTATTGATACTTGATACAATAAGGTATAATGAAAGTGATTTCAAATACTCTATATTATGATTTTTATACTTATGTTTATGTCAAAATCATTTGTTATATACTATCTTATTATCTATGTGTTTGTATAATTGTATTATTTTTCTACACTATTATATTATAGTATATTTTTGAACATATGAGTTCACATTTTCTTACATGATTCCTTATACTCATGTTTTATTGGTATATGTTTTTTAGTATATGTTTCTCCCATTAACATTTTTTATGCATGTTAATGATCTAACCATTTTATTACTCTATGAAATGATTTTCTATTACTGATATTTTGAGATCACTGCTTATTTTTTCCATTTTACCCTAGGGTATTATATGATGGAATACATTTTAATGGTTGTCTTAAATAGGGATTATTTTAGGGAGATTTTCAATATATTATGGAAAACAATATTTCATGTATCTAATGTCAAAATACAATAAGAATATGGGTTTGGAAATTTTTATATGATGGTGATATTTAATGTATGAATCATGGAAATAAACTTCATTTTTTAATTGAGCCATATCACTTGTTATATAATCACATAAATAAAAGATATTCTTTCGTACAAGATCTTGGTGAATGGGTCTGGGTGTCTAAAATTCCATAAACATAAACTGTAATTTTTTTAATAATGTATAAAAGTACATGATTTAAGGAACACACTAATGATGATATAAATTATGTTTAATAATCCACATTATCATAGATAATATATTATAATAACACTTATTACATTTTATGCTCTATTTTTTTGGTCAATCCTCATAATCATTTATTCATGATATTACCAAATGTGATCTTCATAAAAAGAAGTCTTCATGCTCATGATCCAAGAATACCAGATAGTCACATATCAATTATGTCCTTCCATATTGATGTATTTTAACCAACAAATATAATATAATATTATTATCATAATATCATGGGGTTTTTATTATAGTAGTTAACTACTGTAATTTTTAAACAACATATAATATAAGAACACTAACATATATAGTACATGTTAGAGTTGGTTCCCTAGATAAAATTCTATATACTTTATAAGTAATTTTATTTATATTTTGAATATTAATAAACTCTTGATCACATCATAATTATTCTTTTGTATAACATAGAATGTGATAATATCCTAAGAGTAGATTTCTTACTAAAAGGTCAAAGCAGTTTCCCAATATGATGTGAATCCACATGTACCTTGAAAATATTCTATAATATATTTTATATGGTGAGATGAAATCATTATTAGGAAACAAATGAATATCAATATAAAGTGTTCATACTAATATTAATTTGAGGCTCTGTCTCATGGTTTACTCTCTTGGTAATGTCTTATGTAGGATATTATGTGAATGATACTCGCCCATAAGAAAACAACATTTATTTGTGTCATTGGATGTTCCTTTTTTTGGAAGGGTTTATTTATTCTAAGACAACAATATTAATATTAATGAGTATAACAAGTATCATAATTTGATGTATTTATATAAACAGTGACGACATATGTTTCTGGTGAGGTATGATACTTTGGGTGCATCAAGAGTAAAATTTCATTAATGAATAATGTGAGAAATGATTTTTCACTTATGTTATTAGAAAATAGTTGATATATTAGGACATTTTTTGAAAATTATATGGCCTAAATAAATCCATGTCCATGGGGTTCTATAGGAAAGTAAGATTAAAAAAATTCAAAGAATGAGACATCAAGTACATAGGTTTACTGGACTAGTATGGAAACTACATGATTTTAGAAATAGTGGGAAGGGATTACATTAGATTTTAATCATTAGTATGTGGTATAAAATCACTATGGAATTAATATATTTTTTTATGGGTGAGTTGGCATGTTACTAGATGCTAACTGTGCACTTTTGGCTATTTTTCCTAATTTCATTGAGAAAGAGGTCTAAAGTGTCACACACTTTGTGTATCTAGAATATCAGTTAAATAATATATTTGTATTTATTATCTATCAAATTGAATACATATTATTGATGCATGTGGTTTTATAATTATTCATGTTTTCATGAACACATATATTCTATGACTTGTTATTTGAGAAAGTAATATGTGAGTGGAAAATTTAAAATATATTAATCTCTTATCTAGTGAATATAATATTATTTTATTTATTAGAGAATAATGTAGTGTTTTTTATTTAATATATATATAGTCAATATTCAAGGATCAATAAATATTATATAGGAACAATATGACATGTTTATATGTCTGATGAGAAATAATATATATGAAATATCTGTTGAATACAAAAATTAATTTTAATTCTTGAGTTTAGAAAATGTCAAGAAATAATAAAAATTATTTTATTATATTCTTATGGTTCTGTATGGATAAGATAAATATTAAATGGAATATGTTTAATTATTCATTTCTATTCATAATTGTATATAAACCAAATTATATTATTTTCCATGAGATCCAAATAATTTTTGTTATTGTAAACAATTAATCCTAAGAATCTTCTTTGAAGCCTTCAAGGACTCCCTTATCCAAGAAAACTCCAATAATGAAGGGTGTTTGTCCTCTATCATTCACTATCGAGTCTAGAGAGATCACAAGAAATTATTGGAATACATACTAATGAAGATCAAAGGAGATTGACGCATGTGATAGAATCTACCATTCTAGCACACGAAGATTACTACGGTGACATTAAATGATTAGTGAAACATGTGTGGATTAACACAAGTTAGAATATTATCTTGATTACTATAGTGAAAGACTGTGAAATGCATATCTATGGTAAAATCCATGAATGAAGAATGATCGTATAACTAGTTAAATATTAAATTTGTAAAACTAATTATAAATAATATGTGATGATCCTACACTCTATTTCTTGCATTTTGTCTATATTCTTTGATTTAATTCCATTGATCACATCATTTATCTTCATGTAAATATTAGATTGGTGATCAATCATGATAAAAATAAATGATGGTCCGGACCCATCACACGCTTCTATCGTGTCCCGAACCTTCAGTATCTACATATGCGACGTTACTATCATGGTAAAAACAATAAATATTTATATTAAACATTATACATGACTTTTTATCCAAAAATTAACACCTTGAGTTTGGTATATATAATCCAGTCCAACTATAGTTAAGTATATTTTTTTCTTGTAATGTATTTTGATGAAGAAATATGGCATTTCTACTTCTTTATGATGAGTATGACCAATAGAACCTTAATTGAAAAAGATCATGGATGTTTATAGATACACAAATTTCTAATTCTTTTTTTTATTTTCTTAATAAACAATGTTAATGTGTTTAGTTATAACCTAAAAAACACCATGGATTAAAACCCTGATCACTATATAAAGGGAATAATACTAAAATTATAGACTGAACCATAATATATATATATATATATATTACATCATATTATAGGAATTTTCATTACACCTCAAAAAAAATCGCACCCCAAAACCAATAGGTTTAGTTTCATTAGATACTAGATGCATATCCATCAAATTTTAAAAAAACATCAACATTATCCTTATATATTATTCAAATTTCATTAGATTTAGGAAATATCATACATAATAATCTTATTATTTTTCCAAATCATATGTTTCTATTAAATTTAATTTTGTATTAATTTTTTATACTTGTAAAATTTCATATATATTTTTCACCTTTTTGAATTCTGGATATTTTTTAGGCTTTACAGCATCATTGTGCCTTGTTTATATACATAAACAAGCATATTATGAATCTTGGTTTTGAAATAGGGATTTTACTCTTAGGGTCTAGCTGTTATAGAGGTAATTTTACATAATGAGTTACCTATAAAAAAACTAAAAAACTAATTCCATAGTGGAGGCCATTGAGCCTTTGTCTAGGGTGTTTTGTTGAGTGTTTTGGGGTGTGAGTCATCAGAATATAAAATTCCTACATGGGATGTATAATTTAGTGAACGTTGAGTAATAATGTCCTTCTAAATATATTAAAGGACTTATGGGAGGAAATAATACTAGGTTTATGTGAAATGTTTATGTTGGTCACTATGGTGGGGGTTTGGGTGGTCCAAACATAGACCTCTATGTCATTGAGGTGGGATTTTTGGTCAGAAATCTTTGGGTGTTGTTCCTACCCAAAATGGTGTGGTGGGTAAAACCTTTCCCATGGATCCTGTTATCTCTAGGTTCTCAAGAGGATTTCTAGAGGTGAACCATTTCATAGATCATTTCATAGTGGTGTCATATCTAGCTAAACATTTTATATTTTTCTTATCATTCCCCTATTATGTTTTAACATTTTTATCATACGTATTCCCCACTATTCATGCATCCAATTAAATGTGTGATCCCAAGTAATCTCCCCTCATCTCCCAAAGATTTAAATATTATATTTCCTTTTATTTAAATATATCTTCATGGTAAATCCTTCCATTCCCTATTTTCCCTCTACAATCCCCTCTCCCTAATTATTTACTTTTATTATCTTCTTCCAGAAACAGTAATAGTTTTGGGGGTTTTTGATTTTGGTATTGCATTGGGTTTAATTTCTGGGTATGGTTTTTTCGAGCTATAAAAGGTCATATCAATGTTTGTTTTAGTGCTATCCATCAATGATGTTATGTGGTGATCCATTGTGATGTACTTAGACATGATTTCTGGAAGGGGTTTTTATAAAATACATTCAGTTTAAATGTATCTATTTTCTTGATTATTTTATTTTATTTTACAAAATATATGTAAATGTGATAATCCAAATATTGTTTTCATACATTTTATAGTGATCTTTCAATTGTTATAATGTGAGTTTTAATGGGTTCATCTAGTTTAAATAGAGTTTTTGAGTGCATAGTGTTTAAGAAAATGAATAATGGTTTTTGAAAAATAAATGTCATATTTAATGGTATGTGGCCACATTTGGGTCATCAAATTGTTGAACATGTGTAATTTAATGGAATTTTCAAAAAGAGGAATCATATGATTTAAAATATAAAATGGTTTTAAATAAGGGATATTAATTCTCCAAATGAGTCTTAAAGTGACATCTAATGGTTAGATTTTAAAGATATTTTAAATATTGTATAAGAAGGGTCGAATTTGACTTGGTATTCAAATTTAATTTCGGAAATTTCTTGTTGGGAACTTCATAAAATACATCCTTATAATGTGTGTGTGATACCCTTTGTGGTTAACTATGTTTTATTATAAATTATTTAAATTATATCCCCAAAGGAGGTATCTTGTATAAATTTTGAAATTTGAAGGATGTTAAATGGGTTATTTATTATGAGGGAATTATAGGTGAGATGAGGTTCATATTTATTATCCATAAATGTGGTTCTTGTGTGATTTATTTTTTCTCTCCTCATGTTGTTTTCTTTCATCGGAAACATAGGATAAGATAGTGTCCTATATTTATGTTTCCATATATGGATAACATGTTAGAAGTGTCCCCTAGTTGGGTGGTATGCCAGTTCTTCTGGGAATTTTCCATCATAATGATTCTTGTACGGTTTAGTTAGAATGTTTTTATTTTTTGATGAAATGTTTATTGTAAATTATTCATGTAATAAAGTTTGTCATACAACATCTCACATTAGGACCACGGTATTTTCCGAGGATAACTATATATATTTTTGGTATAATTTAAGGAAATATCATCTTTTATTTAGTTATATAAATTTTTTAGATTTGAATATATGTAAGAAATATGTGTTACTGATTTTTCTTCTTTTGAATCCATAATAATGTGGCACCCCCTTGATGTTAATTTTAATATATAAACAAGTCATTTAATTCTAATGATATTTAAAAATTATATTTTAAAAGTTTATTTCAATGGAATATGATTTTGATCATCGACATTTTTAAAGAAGAGTTGGATATTTTATTAATAGGTTTTTTCTATTTTAAAATGATTAAAAATTACTTTTTAAATATTTAATTTTTTTAATTAAGAGGTTTATTCCAAATACAATTTATATAAAATAATTTATTGGTTTTATAAAAGCTAAATTGGATAGATGATTCTTATTTTTATACTTAAACGTTAAAAATAAATTTGCGAATTTATTTTGAAAAGAGAATAAATTATTTGTATTTGGAGAAGAATTGCACAAAATATTTTGGGAAATTATAATGGTATTTATTAAACTCACACAGAGAAAAAAGGTTTATGAAGAAATTATGTTTTCTTTTATTGTTTCTATCTACAATAGTTATTGGTAGATAGTGGAGTTGGTCCTGTAGTGTATGTTATGAGGTGTAGAGAGTGTCTGAGGGATCTCTTAGAGATGCTTCCTATCAATTTGGTTTTAGTTTTAATATTTTTGATGATTATTTATTCTTTATTTCATCCTAGATATCTCATAGATTATTTTATTTATATGTGTTGTAGATTATTTTTTTCAACTTTTATATACATTTAGTTGTCTGATTTCATTATACACTCTTTAGACATTCTTTTCTATTTGAGACATCTTGTGTCATGTTTTCATGTATAACTTAGATAAGGGTCGTGCAAGATTTATTTGAGGAATAAATAGTATGTTTATTATTAATAATTATCAAAATCATTCCTAACTATCGTGGTTTGATATTTTTGAACTATTTTATAGCCTAGGGTGATCGAGAATGTTCCATGGGCCTTACAAAGGACATTTTCAGGTGATCGGTTTAGGGGTAATCCGGGTTGGATTATGATAAAATGAAACCAGGGAACCCCCTTATTACTAGGGTGTGTCTGGGTAGCATGAAGATTGGGATTGTCATTGACAATAATTATGTAGATCACATGTGGGTTCCTAATCACAACCTTTCATGAATTTCATTTATTTTTCGTGGGTAATTGGGATCTGAGTCTAGTTTTTTTTATTTTTTTTTTATTTTTTTGATGATTTTTTATTCCCATTGAATTGAAAGTAAATATTTTAAGGACTAAATTATAATTTTGGATAATGGTAGAAATTATATATAATTTCATGGTAAACTCCCAAGGCCTAGTCAACCATATAAATATATTTTATAGAGTCTTAGAGGAAACTTATAAACCACTGAACAATATGTGCATGGTCCACCATGACATGAAATTTATCCATGCCATGCTTTACTTCATTCTTAAAGATATTTTTTGACATATTCTAATTCATAATTCTTTATAGTATAGTTTTTACTTATTGGATATGGAAAATAGTGTTTTTTTAGGTTTTGATAAAATTTCATTATATGTTTTTTGATGACCCATGTAATGTTTTGATTTTTCATGGTATTTTAAATGTTTTTTTTACATATTATGATTTTTTTCTGAATTTATTTGTTTAAATTTTTTTAAATATAATATTGAAAAAATATTATTTTTACCAATTTAATTCTCTTCAGAAAATGGATATATACAAGATAAAATGTTGGTGGTATTGTGAAGTGAAATGAAATTATATTGAATTTCAAGATAACATAGAGTTCTTTAAAAATTAATTAATTTCATTTTTTATTTATAAAAGTTTTTTTTAATGCCAATGGATTTATTTTTAAAATGTTTATGTAGTAATATTTAAATTCTTATGTAATATTTTAAGCTCTCTAGTCGAGAATTGAGATTAAAAATTGTGGTTAAATAGGAAAACAATTTAATTTTTTTCAAATTAATTTGAATTATTTGTAATGAAATATATGATCATAAAAAGGAATTAGTGATTTACATAGTCTATAATTTTTTAAAAAATTGTTTTTAGACCCTTATTCAAATGTTTTGTTTTAAAATGGATAAATCAAAGAGTGTTTTGTTGGGGTAACAAGTTCTTATGTATTTTTACATGAGGTAATGTTAGGACTATTTTAATCGAGATGTGAGTTAAGAATGCGATGAGTTAAATTTCACTTTTATTTATTTTATGGATCCCAAAAATATATTAATGGAAATGACATGTTTGCCTCTAAGAATGATCCATATGTGGACGCATTATATTGTTCATAATTTATCTTCATAGTTTTTGACTCTTCCTAGAATATTGGTAGAGATACGAAGCCATATTTTATCCTTTATATTATACCTTGGACTTATTCCCATCGTTATTTTCTCTTTATTTTTATTTTGGATGTCTATATCTGGAAATTTATCTAGTTGGTGATTTTTATGAAGGATTTTATATTAGTTTTGGCACTTGAGATTGGATTTTTATCATTCAATTTTTTTGCGTTTGAATTTGAGTGTGGATGGTAATTAGCCTATTTTATTATTGTTTGGTGGATTTTAGACACTTTATGTAATGAGGTGATAACCAAAATGTATATTTCTTTTGGAATTAATATATGTTTATCATATAGGATGTTAGTTATTACTTATTAAACATTATTCATTGATTTTTTGGGTTTATTGAGATTATTATGTGATGTAATATATGACATAGGATTTAGATTACAATGAAATATACATAGGGTAAATCATGGTATTATTCTTTGTAGATAGTGATGAAAAATATTCAAGATGATATTATTCATGAATTAATTCCTAGTTTATTATTTAGGATCAGTGTGGGTACACTATCCGTGAGTTATGTCCTAAAATACATAATAATGAGTTTTATTCATCATTGTTGGATACCTTATCATATTTTAGAAACTTTTTGGATAAATGTTTCATTTATACTCTTCAATTACAAGTAATGGATGGTTCATTTCATCATGATATTGGTCTCATGGGTGTATTTTGTGTTGTGGTTACGTTTGGAATCATAACTGATTTCTTGGATGGTCTTTTTGGTTGATTTAGGATTGTAATTTTGATGGAGTATATTGTTGATATATTTATGTATATATGATTTGGAAATATTTATCTTTGATATGTGATTAAATATTTATCTCACCAATTGAAAATAATTACTAATATTTTGGAGACCCATAGCAAGTCTCACTGTTTCATAAAATTTTTATAATATATATTTTTTGTGTATGATTGGGGAATTTTTGAGGTTTTTTAAAGATTATGTTCATTAATTTAGAGTAAATTATATCTTGAAGAGTATTTGTTTTTCATTATATCCCACTCTTCTTTTTTGTTACCCTCACACATCCTCATTCGAGTATCGATGTTTTCAATTTTTTAATGTCTTCTAATACATTTATGGAATTTTTTATGAAATAAAGTAGGATTTTAGGGAGTATTTTCATACCCATATTTCACTACTGAATTTAATATAATTTTAATATTTACGACTTATTATTTTTCAGATATTTTTGGACTCTTATTAATTTTCTAGTTTTTGTAGATTAGAAGAAATTATCACATGCTATTCATCATCCAAAAAGATAATGATGTGGATATGTGTCAAGAAATGGTGATAATTACCTTGTGATTGGGTATTTAAATTGAATCTTTATTAAGGGTATTAACAATGGGAAATGGAAAGGATACAATGTTGTAGTTGTGTTCATGGTTCCTTGGATGACTGTGTTTATTTGTGTCTCTTGGAAATACAAAATTATTGGGAGGATAAAAAGTTTGGTGAGCATAGGGGCTTGATTTCACTAGGGATTAATTTGAGGAATCAAATAAGTTAAAATTATTGGAGTTAGGAAGGAAACCTAGTTCATTTCCTAGTGGGGGTTTAGGTGATCGTAATGGGGACCTCCATACCGTGGAGGTGGGAATTCATGTTTCTGTATTTTGGGTGGTTTTATTATTTGAACCATTGAGGGGGTTGGTAACATCTTCATGGTTTTTTATATGTTGAGGTTATCAGAGTGATTTGAATAGAGGTACACTACAATATGTTTCATTTCATGGTGGTTCTCTATCTCGATTAATTTTCTTGGACTTCCAATGAAATTACTTATTTATTACAAATTAGATTAGCCTTATTTCCCCCTATACTCATGTATCATGACCTAAGGGTGACCCCATGGAATCTAGATTTATATCCCATGGATTTCATGATAATCACTCATTAGATTATTAGAGATATCAAATGTAAATCCATCCTTTATCATTTCCATTTCATCTTCTCTCCACTCTTACATCTTTCATTATTATCATAAATTTTTTCATCAAAACAAGGAGCTATAGTGGTGGTGATTTAGTTTTTTTGTTTGGGTTTAGTTTTTGGTTATTCAATGGTTAAATCATATATAGGTCATATACCATATTGGTATTGGGATAATAATCAAATTCACTATGGTGTGACTCATTATAATGTATTTATTATTTATTTTATTTTAGTGTTTATTTTGAAATTCTTTCAGTTATCATTTCATTGCATTATTGAGGTTTTTATTTTTTTTATTAAATTAACTCTATATATAAAACTCCATATTGGTTTTCTATATGTTCTAATGAAATTAATTTTTTTAAAAGGGTCCTTTTATTGATTTTCATTAGTTTTAAATGGCATGTTTAGTGATAATAATTGGAAGAATAAAAATTTTTTTTTTAAAAATAAATGTCATGATTAACGGTATTTCACTACCTTTTTCATCAAATGGGTGAAATTTTTCATTTTAAAGGAATTTTTAATATAATTTAATTTCATTAATTTCATAAATGGTAATAAATGAATGTCGTTTTGGGGTTTGGAATAAATATGAAAGTAACTACTAATGGTTAGTGATTAATGATGGTAGAAATAATAGATAAATTTTATTGAAGATGAATTTAAATTTAAAATAAATTTTAGATGTGGAATATTCATAACATTATATATGAGATTTACATGTTGTGTGTGAGTAACCCTAAGTGGTAACACTTTTTCAATTATTCTTGATTATTATTGTAAGGAAAAAGTGGTTTGTCTTATAATTATTGGATTGAGAATGATGTGAAAAGTGTTTCTAATTATGAGGGATTAAGAGTTGTGATGAAGTGTATATTTATTATCCATTGATTTGTTAATTTTTTTTATGTTTTTATTTATCACATAGGGATGTTTTTCTATTAGGAACCCTATAATAAGGGAGAGGTGTTGATTTATGATTCACTGTTTGGTTCACATGTGATCAGTGTCCCCTAGTTGTATAGTATTCTTGGTCTAGTGGGGAGGTGTCATCACAACAATTCTAGTATGGGCTAGTTGGTTGATTTGTTTTTTTGGATGCAATTTAGGCTAGTTTTTTGCACCATGTTATAGTTTTTCTATGACCATATCACCTTATGACCTAGTTAGTTTCCTATGATACATTTTTTATTCAAGATATTATATAAGGGAAGACCATATTTTATTTTAGTATACCTCTAGGTTTATTTTTCAAATGTGAAACAATTATGTAAAATTATTTTACCACTTTTGTTTCATTGATTATGTGCTTCCCCTTTATTTTCATTTTTTATTATAATTTTTATTATCTTTATAAACTTATCTAAAATATGGAATTAGAGGTGTTATTTCAATGGAAATGGTTTTGGATCTTGGATGAGATTTTAATAAGACTCTGGTATGTTAAAATTGGTTGGTTTTATTTTGAAAATCATAATATATCCCTTAAAAAAGATTTAATGTGATAATTTACTATTGGTTGATTCCCCAATTATTTTCACTAAATATAAATGTTGGTTTTAGGAAATAGAACATGAAATGTTAATTTTTTGTTATATTTTTATCCATTAAATATATTTTATAAATTTAAATCAAAACTATCATATTTGAGATATATATTGAATTTTATTTCATAAACAATTTTTTTAAAACCAACTAGGCATGGTTTCACTCACACCGTACAAACTCCAATATGTACATACATTTCATTTGTTTCTTATCTGTTTTATAATAGTGACCATTCAATGATGATGGCTAAGTTGTTCTAGTAATGGATGGAATAGACTATGAAAATTGATAGTGGGGTCCCTTAGTGATGGTTGGAAGAATTTATGTTTTTTTTCATTTTATGAAGGTTATGTATTTTACATGTCATACCACGTCTCTCTTTGATTCAGTTTGTGTATGTTATGTTGATTATTTTGTATTTTCTTCTTAGATATAACACCCTAGGTTATAGGAAAAAATTTATTTCCTTAAAAAATATATTCACCAATTTTAAATATATTATTTTATTATATTATGATATTATAACTTAATTAAGAATAAAATCATACAAGATATGAATCAAAATAAAAATTTGGGAAACATATTTATAGTTTATAATTATTTATATATAGTTGATTTAGATAATTTTTATATTGTTAAAAATATATATTTTCTAAAAATAATTTATTTTTTTATAATAAAAAATAATTTATTTTAAATAAAAAATAAATTTGGAATAGAATAATATGATACAAAATCATTTATGAAAATAACTTTTACTAAAAAAATTACTTTTTCAAATGGTTATTTTTACTAAATATCAAAGATATAATATTTTTATAAATAGTACTTATAGAAGCCAAGTTGTGATTAGTATAAAAAAACTAATATTATAAAAAATATAATTAAGATATAATAAATAATTGCAATTTAATTATTCCTTGTTAATAAAATTTTTTATATTTCAAAAAATGTTTTTGTTAACAAGTCAAATTTATCAAATTTCATATAAAAAATAAAAAATTATAATAATGAACATTGATTCAATTGTTATTAATTTGTTATATATAATTTAAATGTCATTTAATGATGAAAAGACCAATTTTTTTAAAATTATTCTTATGTGTATATGATATTTGTATCTTAGTAAATTAAATTAATCAAAAATAATGAATGGAATTAATGAAATATATTTATAATATATAAAATAAGTAAATTAATATTAACTCGATATATATTAATAGGAAATTAATAAGAATAAAATATTTTTATGATTAAATAAATATTTTCCCTAAAACTATTTTAATGCGTTGCATGTGATTATATTAAAAATATTTTTTATCAGCAAAAGAAATCGAATCTGATAAAATTAATTTTAATTTTTTAATAATAATATTCAAATTAGTTAAGGAGTATAATTTAATATTATGAATTAAAAATGGTGTTGAGGTTAATGTTAATTACCATGACAATGGTAATACTGTTATTTTCAAATACTTGTTTTTATAAGTGTTTGTATAATTATTATGTAAATAAATTAAGTTGATATGTTTTAAAAAAATAACTGTAATATAATGTTTATATATATATACAAAAATATTAAAACAAAGTTATTTATGCACTTTTATATAAGTAGACTACAAACACAGAAGAAAGTGTCATATTTTTACAATTTTTATTATATGTTATATTCTTAATTTAAAAGTTAAAATTATTTAATTTATTAATTTAATTGGATTAAATGGATTTCAAATTTGGAACTATCTCATTAATATTTGGTTTTATTTTATTCCTATATTATTACTAAAATAATAATTACTATGATAAATATTTAATCAATGTTATTAAGGGTATAAATGGATAACATAAAGTGGATATAAAAATTCATAGTTTACATAAAAAACCTTAGATAAGGCGCTTTTAGGTTATAAATTCTTACATACATGTCTCACCAACCATTCATCACATAAATCCCCAAACTCCCCTATGATTTTATCTTTACCCTTCACATATCTTACTTTTCCAAGGAAAATTCACACATTTTCACCTCAAAAAGTATTTCACTTCCACCCACATCAATACACACTAAAACATAGAAATTAACTTGAAACACATAAAAATTACCTACCATAGATATATGTTCCACTTATTTTATCCCATCTTTACAATAAATTCACTTATGTCCTCCATTTTCAATGGATTATTTAAGTGAAAATTTTAAATCCCAACTTCAGTATTACCCACTCCCTTAAATTATTTTCTCTATTTTTTTAGATACAAAATCCAATAAAACAATTCTACACATTATAAAATAACAAAATAAATATCATTATTATACTAAATATTTTTTATATTAATGAAACACCCTGTATCTATCTCCCACAAATCCAATGGAAAATGAAAACTTCACTCATGTTATGTGCTGATTATCACCTCCATGAACGAAATGCTTCATTTTTCATCCCAATATAAAATGGATTTTATATATAACATATAATTTCATACATAAATATTAAATATTTTAATATGAATATTCAATTAACTTCAAAAACAAATTCTTGAGGGCCATAAATAATTTATGTCTATAAAGACTGGATAAACAATATTTTTTTTCTCAGAAATGATATTTACCATATCCTACAACAAATATCCAATTTTGTATGATTCAATGAAAAAACAAATTTTAAAATATTATTTATAACTTGGGGGAAAAATAATAATGGGTTAATTCATATTCATAGTACGGTCAAACATGAGTGATATCAATCGATGATCATGTAAAACCATAATATAAGTATAAGGGTATGACATTATTACTATAACATAAAAAGTTAATACCCAATATATCAATGATCATAAACATTATTCATAACATAAATATTATCATTTAAAAATATATGATCACAAAAGTGAGAATAAATTATAAGTTAATAATTAACCATAAGTTCATGTCATAGTAGTGTGACACCAACATAAGTATTGAAACCATTTTATATAACGAGGTTAACTACCAATACCATAAAATCCTAATATATTTTGTCTCAACAAGGATTTAAAAATTCAAATAAAGTACATTTAATTGTTTTCCATAATAAATTAGTAAGATTGACTTTTTTCGTAATGGATCAAGAACATCAACTTTTTTCCAAAAGTTATCTAATGATATGTAAAACACTTCCCAATACAATAGAGTGATATATAATCTATTTCCCACTAATTAAATAATGAAAACCATGTGTATTTTTTCTATAAAATCATAATAACATTTTTCATATCATTACATCATAACCCATGAAAATAAAATGTGTATTATACTGATTTCATCAATTCAAAATTTCCTAAAAAATAAAAATCAATCATATTTTTTTAAAAAATATTATTATCATATTAGTAAAACACCCATATAATGAATAATAATTTCATAATTGGATTATATCCCTATAAAATAATATGTATCTTCAAAAGATGTTATCATAGAATAAAAAATATTTTAAATGATTACTGGAATGTTTCTTAAGAAATGGATCCTTTTAAATTTGAAATAATATTTTTAAATATATAAATTTATTAAATGTAAAGGAAACAATTTTCATGGGGAAAAACCTTGGAAAAATTCAAGAGAAGCATCAAATCATTTTTCGATCATTGAAGCATAAATTTCTATTCAGGTTGTATAAATTAAAATAAAATCTTCCTTTCACACTTTTGTAGTGAAAGTAAAAAAATACATCATTAAAAAAATTAAAATAATATTCCCTTTAAAAAATTTCTTAAAAAATTAAAAATAGTACAAATACATTTAAAAAATTATTGATTAATATTGAAAAACATATTTAATTTTTTTTAGAAAACATGTATATGTTAGAAAAATGTTTTTTGAAAGATGAAGGAAATAAAGTCAATTTCCATTAATTTTATTTTTGTATTGTGTAATTAAAGTGTGGAAAACTAAAAGAATTAAATAATATGTTGATATAATGATAGTAAATGGAAACAAATAATATTATTGTTAGATGGATGATATGGTTTAAACATCAAAAACATTATAATAAGAAACCCATATAAATAATGAGATTTAAACATAAACCCATACCACTTTGGTAAAATTTTAATTGAAATACTCATGAAATAAATTTACTTATATAGATATGTGGATCCTAATAAATTTAATATTAATCATTAAAAAATAAATTCATGGGTTTTATATACACAACATAAAATAAATATGTATTAAATGTGTTATCTGTGAGATGAAAATCCCTAACCTCATGTATCATCTCTCCTCATTCACATTCGAACCTCATATATAATAAATATAAATTTATTATAAATTCATTCAAGTAACATAATTATATATATCATACCATGTATGATTTATATTGACATCATATAGTCTATTTATAATAATTTGTTTTTAAATTTAATGTTCGGTGTGATAACTACAACAATTTTCACACTTGTTTCAGTTCTACAGTCTTTTTTCCTTATACTATGACCATGGTTACATAAGTTATAAAGTTTTATTACATAAATAAAAATAAAATATATTTATTATATATATATTCATCCATAAAAATAATCATTACTGAATTGAGTTACATTGTTCTTGGAGATAGTAAGTCATACGTATGCATGAACACTGCTTTCACTTTTCATCAAATGGACTAAAATAAGGAATAATAATTAAACATTAAAAAAAATTATAAAATAATATAAATAATATATATTTATAAAATTTATCCTTATTAAAATCTATTTAATGTGGATATGAAAAATTAATCATATCACTTCATGGAGGTGGCAGTCCACTTGTATGCATGAGCGGCAATATCATTTTTGATTATTTTGAAGTTGAAGAAGATGGATTTTATATTATCATTACAGTAGATGCCTAAAAGTGATCAAGGGATAAATAAGGTTTCCAAACGACAAAGAAAAGTCATATTTGGATCTAGGGACCCCATCCGGGGGGCTCAGAGGGGGTGCGTGAAAAAAAAGTCATAGGTGCATGAGAAAAATTTGTCCCACACAGAACGATTAAGGATTCACGAAAGGGCTTTGCCATGGGCCTGAAATATTTCATGCCTCGCCCCGCACGGTCGACATTTGGCGCCGCCTCCTAAATCACCCTATTTTTTTTGTGCCGACCGGGTTTTCGTGCCCCCGTGCACCTATAAAAAGAAAGCGACCCCCTTCAACTACATGGATGAAAAATTTGAACCGACTCTCGTTGGTGGAATTTTCCTTCTACACGCAAAAATATGGCTTTCAGATATGGTTCTTTTTTCACCAAGTCACCTCGGAGTCCACCTTCGCGTGAGGTCTCCTTGGTTTGAGACTGAATTTCAATCCATTCATGGTCCGCACCTTGCACACTATCTCCTCCAATTGCGCGCACCCCAGTAATTTCGTGCAGCCTCTCCCAGTTGCACACAATTTGTATTACTTGCACGCAATCCTTTCAGTTGCCTGAAAAACTTGACCTCCCTTTGCATTCTAATCCTCATTTATTTCGTACAAACCTGGTGTTTTTCACGCATGGCTACTTATTTCGCTCGCAAACATCAATGGTTTCATACAACATCCCGGGACCCCTCACCTCGGGCATACCACTGTGCGTGTGTCCGATTCTCTTCTCATGGATCTCGTGGGTGGGAATTTCTCAGCCCCCAGGCATCCACATCATGTATCGTCTTCCCGTAAGACCTTCTAGGCTCGTACTAAGTGACTTCAAAGTTCCTTGGATGATTCTTCTCGTTGCGTTGCTTCACCTTATGCTTCATCGCGTAGGCATGCTAATAGCTATTCCGTCTTCACATAGCCAGGCTTACGTGGCCCCTCGATGGTTCTCTCCAAGATTCCCCTTACAATGGAATTTCTTATTCCATCCCTCCCACAAGGAGCAGAGGGTATCTGTTATGTAAGCCCTAGTGGTGTGGAGAAAACCTGCCTCGTCTGAGATGCATGAAATTAAACAGCCAATCACCTTCATCCTCAGCACATGATGTTAAACTTTGACCTCTCCCCATGCTACTCACACATGGCCCCCAACTTGGACATTCTCCTAGCCCACTCATATCTATAGGGAAGGGATCACCCCTCCCATGGGATGATATCCTCTTTATTAGAGGGGCATTTTTCCACATGGAACGGGCTACCACCTTAGCATAATCCCCTAACATTCGATGCAAGAGGAAGCACCCTTGCTCCTCCTTTCATCTTCAGTCCCTAGGGCCAGCAAATGGCACGGTGGGGAAGGGGGCTTCTACTTTCTTCGGTTCCAATTCCCTCTTCCACTGCTCTTATCCACCTCGGGCCTCAATCCTAGATTAAACCTAGACTTCTTGGACTGCTAACTATGAATAAGCCCATGTTTCCTCTTTGGCCCACTCCTTGCGTAAGCCCCACTCCACTTCCCAGAGATTCACCTTTTGAATCGTGATCATTTGGTCTCTGCTATCTCTTGTTTCTCACACCAAGCATGACTCGCGTGAGCTTAGGGCAATCACCGACCATGACCGAACACCTTGGGCCACCTCAGAGTGTAAGCCCCATACCTTCTCGAAATATGGGGACTATGATCCATGTCAAGGCATGGTACGTAGGAAGCCTCCATGAGGTTCAATCCCAACACTCAGTCATCCCGTCCATCCTAGTATCGGTTCACCAACACCTGGGATTCCTCAGAGTGTAAGCCCCAAACCATCACGAACTACGGGGACTTTGATCCATGTCGAGGCATGGTAAGTAGGAAGCCTCCATGAGGCTCAAGCCCCACAATCCTCCAACACATGGGCCACCTCATAGTGTATGCCCTAACCCATCCCGAACTACGGGGACATTGATCCATGTCAAGGCATGGTACATAGGAAGCCTCCACGAGGTTCAAGCCCCACACCCACCAAAACTTTGGGTCGCGTCAGAGTGTAAGACACAAACCATCCCAAACTACGGGGACTTTGATCCATGTAAAGGCATGGTATGTAGGAAGCCAACATAAGGTTCAGGCCCCACTACCCACCAACCTCTTGGGCCACATTAGAGTTTAATCCCCAAACCATCTCGAACTAAGGGGACTTTGACCCATGTCAAGTAATGGTACGTAGGAAGCCTCCATGAGGTTAAATCCCCACAATCTTCCAACACTTGGGCTGGCTTAGAGTGTATGCCCCAACCCATCCCGAACATTGGGGACTTTGATCTATGTCATGTCATGGTATGTAGGAAGCCTCCATGAGGTTCCAGCCCACCACTCGGTCATCCCAACCATCCTCACGTCGGTTCACCAACACCTTGGGCCTCCTCAAAGTGTAAGACCCATACCATCATGAACTATGGTGACTTTCATCCATGTCAAGGCATGGTACGTAAGAAGCCTCCATGAGGTTCATTCCCCATACCCACCAACACCTTGTCCTGCCTTAGATTGTAAGCCCCAACCTGTCCCGAACTACATTGACTTTGATCCATGTCAAGGCTTGGTATGTAGGAAGCCTCCACGAGGTTCAAACCCCACAACAACCAACACCTTGGGCCACCTAAGAGTGTATGCCCCAACCCATCCCAAACTATGGGGACTTTGACCCATGTCAAGGCATGGTACAAAAGAAGCCTCCACGAGGTTCACGAACCATAATCTATAAAGACCTCTGGTCCACCTTCACATCGGTTTACCGACACGTTGGCCCGCGTTAGAGTGTAAGCCCCAAATGCTGCCAAAACTATGTGGACATTGATTATCTACCATGGGTATACGTAGGAAGCCTCCATGAGGTTCGATCCCATCACTCTCATCTAATCCTGATCTTTCACTAGTGCTTATGCATCTCAGGAAGCTCATACCCCAACCCAGAGGTTCCATTTATTCTGGGTCCCATCCACACGTCTTTTCTAACGGGTCACCTCCCCAGGTGTCCCATCATCTCATCAAACTACACAGACATTGATTCTCGGCCACAAGGATATGTGGGAAGTCTCATTGAGGCTCAATCCAAAAACCATCATCACCCCATGACGGTTCCATCCCATTCACAATCGAATTCATAGAACCATCCATCACACATCCTGATCCTCACCCATGATTCCACATCCCGATTGGATCGTTCCACACCTACTCTCCATTAAATCAGAAAACATTCAATAAGCCACCCTAATGTTGGAGCCAATATCAACATTCCCTCTAGGGGGTTCCTCCATCTGATCCACTCTAATCAGTGTTACGATTAGTCTGATCCTTCTCCGCTGGACGTTAAACATGCGGCAAACCTTGTATTAAACCTTAGAAGCTGAGGAAATCCTCAGGTACATTGCAATGGTATATGATTCCCCACATTCGATGTGGGGTGCCTCAGGCTTCTGTGCTCTCAATAAGCCCCACCGTAATAGACATAAGACAAACATGCCAATCCCCCAGCGTCCCGAAACACTAGTGATGCCCAACGTGACTACTCCCCTAACCGAAGGCTGCTGCCCTGACCAGAACACTTGGAATGTCCTAACAGAAGAAATGTAAATTACTGGTGTCCATGATGATATGGAACTGGGAATAGTTTGACGAACAACGTCTTAAATCTATGAGGGAGTCCCCGAATAGGTGATGAGCTTCGAGGAGGAATCTATGGAAGGAAGAACCGACTTCCCATCATCCCATTTTGATCAAGGATCAGATGATCCTAAATAAGGAGAAGACGCCACCTGCCTTTGGAAAGTGGGAATGTGGGTCAACAACAGGACATCCTCCCCGTGACGGATGCGTGCGCGCCCCGGCGGAAGCACCAAAAATAGAAATGGTGAACCTGGCGTGAAGGTCTTCTTCTTAGCATGGAGACTAGCATCATTTGAGGTATTGGTGGAATAACATGTCACCAGACCTCAAGACCCGGCACCAGATCCCACCAAGAAAATAGTAGTCCTTCTGTAAAACTCGCCTGATGTTAGGGAAGTTAGGATGTTGATCATTCCATTCTGAGACGTTGTCAATGTGGATCCCTCATATAGGCCACAGAAGATGGAATGACAGAGGGGCACTAGTTTTCAATTTATTTTCCTATCAATATTAATGTGTTCATCTCCCTGCTTTTAGGAATCAGGTCGTTGCATCTAGTACCTATTCACCACCTGACCTCCAGTGTAGGGGAGTGGGCAATATCGA
This sequence comes from Viscum album, assembly GCA_963277665.1. NCBI lineage: Eukaryota > Viridiplantae > Streptophyta > Magnoliopsida > Santalales > Viscaceae > Viscum > Viscum album. The sequence continues at coordinate 449,597,913 of OY728165.1, forward strand.
TGTGGCTACCCAACGTGGTTCCACCTCTTCCACAAAGGCCTCAACCACCATGACTACTGGATGCCCACACCCCCTCTCCCCATCAGAAACTATCCAATGAAGGGTAATTAATGTCCTTGCGCATATGTACGAGGACGAGGGGATTATTCCCACTAGGGATATGACCTGCTTAGATCTCGAAGTGGCTACACCATGCTATCAACGCCGCCCCTGATGGCCATGCAGGGAGCCACTGCTCACCACCCAGGCATTCAATGGTTTCAGGAGATTATCCCTAGAACGCCATGACAACCCCCTTCCCTACATAGATTAGGTAGGGGATTTCCGGGTTAGGCCGATCGAAGTCCCACCCCCAGGGCTCCTAGTGAAGGCTCCCACCAGGCTGCGTCAACGTCGCCACCTGGTTCCCCGAGCCATGGAGCAGGTAAGCCACGTGCCTGCACCACCGAATCCAGTTCATCTAACATGACACCAGTGTCATGCTCAAAATGAAGAGGACGCCCACCACGGAATGTCAAATTCAGTGAGTACTGTGGCCCAAGACACCAATGACTCATATCCTAAACTCCCCGCATACGTTGAGTAGGGGAAGTTATGCGCCTGACTTGGATCGAGGCCCCAACCGCCCCATAGGATGGTTGGGTCGACTCTCTCGATCGTTGGAACAGGCGATGGCCGCTGCGGAGCAATCCACGGACATGCCACCCAGTGTGGAGGCCCACTCCGTACCACCAATATGAAAGGTGTGGGCCCTCCCTGCCTCCAACCTTGGCTTGGAGGTCTGCCACGTGCCACATTCATCCCAAGAAACGGTCTCCCCCATGACAGCAACACTCCGTGTGTGGGTCCCTCCCATGCTCACTATACTGGGTATGGTTTCACTCCGCCTGCTACTGACCACCGGTATAGATATGTTGCATGTTCGGTCACTCGTCAGCATAGAGGTCCTCCCCGTGTCCCTTTTGACATTTTCCTCGGTGCTCCTTGCATCGTGGCCCACCCCTGGCGGGAGCTCTCTCCACCCCCCACCAGTATGGCAGAAGGTCCTCCTCATGTCGTCAGTGGGTCTTTCATGAAAGATCCACCCAAGGGCAGGAGAGCAGGGGGTTATCGTCGCAAGAGGAATTCTAGGGAGGGACAAATAGGAATCAAACCAATCCGCTTCTCAGACTCCTAGACGGAGTACAACTCCATGCTAGAACCCTCCCCTCGGTCCTTCGAGTCCAGGGTTGGGGTCGGAATTAGGCGAATTAGCCTCGTACTCCTGGAATGTGAGGTCCATAGGATCCTTGTCTCCCTCTGATGGTATATCCATGAGGTTGGGAACCTGGCATGTCCATAGGGACCAACCACACAGTCGCCACTTTCATCTCCGGAAGCACCCCTACCTCTTCTAGAGACCACAGAGGGATATTTTGGGGGTCAATGGGGAAAGGGTCACAATATAGCTCACCCTCGGAAAGCGCTAATGTTGTGTTATGAGCTTTGGTCACCAATCTATCCTATCTTGATATAGCCGCCAGGTCGCTACAATCCTCAATGGATAGCATGAGGTTTAGCGGCCAGTCACCCCGCTCGTCGTATTATCCGCTGGCCAAACCGTTGTCCCAGTGGTCTGCCTCAGTGTCATTGCCAGTACCTCAGCCACCCCCAGTTGAAATGTGGAGCAATCAAGGGCCAGACCCTAAATCTGAGCCATGGAGCTTCTGGACCATCCTCATGATATACCACTTCCCTGAGATGTTTTGGCCAGTCGCCGGACTAAATTTTGTGCGCCAGAATCTCTCACCCCAAAGGATTTATAATGTTTCCGCCAGACCCTCCGGGTGACCCACATCCATCTTCGCCACCAGCGAGTGACTTGTCCGAAAATACAAGTGCACTCTGAAGACATTGGTGAATAGTAACATTTTGTTGTCCTCGCCACACTCCCCGTGGTCCAGCACCATAGGTCACCTATTCACCACAGGGCCCTCCAACAGAAATGAATTAAGAGTTTCCAAGTACTCCACAAAGCTGTTAAAGAAGATACCGCCATGTGAAAGTCCATGGTTGGGGGAAGTACGCTTCCCTTCTATTCAGTGCTATTTTCCGGCCTCCATAATCACTATGTGACATTGAGGACATGCCCCCCGAGAAGAGTTGCGGTCACCATGACCGATCTGTCGGGAGTAGAACACAAGTTGGAATTTCATGATTGGAACGTCCTCCCTAAAGACATGTCACAACTTCTAGAACCATAAGGGAGGATTACTCGTCAGTAGAGGAACCTCCTTGGTCTCCCTCCGCCCAATGAGCCATTGGTACTCAATGAGAATTCTGGTAAGGGCAAAGAGAATGTCGGAGCTATCATGCACTCTGACCCATCCACTTCAGTGCAGAAGATGGAGGAGGATCCCGAGAAGGACACATTATGTTGGTATCATGCTGAGTAGAATAATTTGGTCGATGAACTTCTCGGTGAACACATTGCAGAGTGACGACCCAATTACGGTGATCCTAGGCCATGGCAGTAGGGGAAGGGAAAACTAAAACTTGGCAAGTTTCCCCATGGAAACCCTGATCATGCCGCTCTTGCAAATAGTTTGGAAGCCGAGGCTCTCGTCAAGAGGGCACAATATGTCTCACCAAACCCTCATGAGCGGCGTGACCATCCAAGAGACCCCACTCTGGCTCCCCCAGCCACCCCAAGTGTCGCTCCACCAGCTGCTCCACGAGCCGCTGAGCATGCCTACCTAATTGAAGAACCCGAAAACACACTCGTGGTTAGGGACACCCATCAAGATAGGGACCAACATCCAGATGATCTAATGGAGGCACTCCTCACCCTCCTTGAGGCATTGGAAACGTGATAGGTGTCAATCTCACCTGATGGCAAGCCATTCCCGGCATGGGTGGATGACATGTCGGCACCTCCGGGATTCAAGAACCCCACCTTCTCCCTATTTAATGGGACAAGGGAACCACCAGAGCACCTGGACCACATAAACTCAAGGTTTGGGCCTATTATAGGGAATCTATCACAACAGGAGGCCTCCAAGCTCCGCTGTTTTATTCAGACACTAGAGGGGCTGACATTTGTCTAGTACAACCAGCTCCCTATCGGATCTGTGACCAGTAGGGAGGACCTTCGCAGGTAGTTCCTCTACTAGTTCAGCTCTACCACCTGGAAGACGAGTATCACATACCTCTTCAAGTGCAATGAATGTCTTATTGAGTGATTCACAGACTTTATCGCCCTGTGGAAGGGGCTCATATACTCACTTGACATTCCACTAACTCAGGAGCAATTACTAATAATGAGCATAGGAAATGTCAAGATGGATTTGGTTCCCTCCCTGATTACTCAGAACAATACCAGAGGGTTTTGAGATTTCTCAGGCAAGGGACAGCACCTGGTGAAATCCTTGCAACATTCCAGCCAGGCAAATCAGTTGCCCCCTGTAATTCCTGGGATGAGGGATGCCAGAGCTGAGCCTGCTGTGGCGGCCCAAATAGAATCCCCCAGGAAACTATAATTACTACCATTATCCCCAACACTGTAGCCTCAAAGAGGCCCTCCACATCTGGCACAACCTCCGATTCTACAGCATCCCCAGAATCGGAAGGTGCCCCACGTAATGTGCTGCCACTACCTATGCGAGATAATCATGTTCCGCCTCCTCGGTAGGCTCATCTGGGCCCTCATCAACGTCAGGATCTTAGATCCCCCTTTATAGATTGAATAAATTGGACATAATCATTCAACAAGGCTCTGGTCCTTTTTTTCTTCCACAATTCCTCGAAGCTCAGAATTGTACAACTGCCTGAGTGCAGAAAGGTAGAAGAGGTGAATCTCACTGATCGCCCCAACTACTGCCCTTATCATAGGATCCTGGGGCACACCCTTAGAAAATTCTATGTGAATAGGGACTGGCTCTAATACTTGATTGAAAACAATTTAGTCAGGTTGGGTCTGACCTCGACACAGGTGGTGAGTGTCTTCGTGAGATAAGATTTCAGTAGCACCAGCGAAGGAGAGTTACAACAGGCTTCAGACCGCGGGTCTCGTAAATATGATGAATGGATGCCCCAAAAAGTTCTCTCAGGTGCCCATGGAATTATCTGTGCACGATTGAACCTTCTGTATCCTTCAGATGCTACGGCCAACACTTCTTTATCATCGTCTCAGGTGACCTCTTCTCAGAAGAGCAAGCATAAGCAGTGCAAGAAAAACCAACACGCCCCGCCCATGTTGTCACCATCCCGCACTCTCGGCGACTTCATGCCTCCTGATATGGAGATCCCTCCAAGAATCTGCCCAGTGGAGGATGAATATTCATTTGATGGCCAAGGGTATGCTTCAGTTAACACCGTTGTATTGGTAATCCCCTATATGACTCCCGAAGTGGAGGAGCGCCAGATGAAACTCCCCAACGTCCACAATCGATGCCAACGCCGGCGGAGGTGCGAACATAGAGATCACTGGGGCACATCAGTTGGCACCACTATTCAGGCTATGCATGCCACTGAGACAAGATAGTAGTCTTAGCATAGAACTCAACATGCACAACCTCTTCATCCTTTGTCGATAGGCCCCCCTCCACTACTGTTTGTGCTACTAGATCAGGCAGAACCACTTCCACCATGTGGTGACCAGATTTGTCCTACTATAGCCTGATCTTAGTCATCCGGTCCTCATCCGACATTGAATCTCCAATCTTTGACTAGTGAGCAATTGGATGCACCCATTACCAGTCAGTTTCCAGTCCGGCCGCTTGGGCCCGCATTGCCTCATACCACAGAGCAACTTCTTGCAAGTAGATGTTCTTGTCTGGCATGAATGTATGATGTCCTTAATCACGTCTCCAACATCCCAGTGAGGCTTTCCATTAATTAATCCCTTCTCTTATCACCAGATATGTGTGATGCACTCGTCGAGGAATTAAAAATCCCCCTCTAGTTTGAGACGTAAGTAGAAGCTGCAGAAACCAATTATACTGAAACAGTTGAGAATACCGAATTAGAGGCCTTCATTTCATTCTCTGGAGAGGATGAATGCTTCCCCATACAGGGGAACATCAACCCGTTGTACATCACATGCCAATTTAACTACGTGGAGATTCACCAATGTCTCGTTAACACCGGCTTCAGGATCCACCTTATCCTAACACGGACACTGCGGAAGCTAGGGCTATCTGAGGATGATCTGACTCAATACGATTTAATAATGTAGGGATAAAATTAGACAGAGCAAACCCCAGTTGGAATGATCCATTTGAAGACCTAGTTCAACATCCTAGTTTGCAGCACCGAGTTTATGGTTGTCTCCCAGGACATTGCGTAAAATGACTTGATGGGTAGGCCATGGCTCCACCTGCAGGTGGCGGTCCCCTTATCATATCATCAGTTCCTCAAGTACTCCCTAAATGGTCAAGTAGGTGAACTCCAAGGTGTTTCATCTCCATTCGCCTCTTTTGAATCTCGTTATCTGGATGCTGACTATTACATGAGCAAGGATAAACATGTCCAAACATGTCAGGTTGAGCCCGTCAGCGCTACGACCGACCCTTGGGTAGGCCTAAATGATTCCTACATCTTCCCAATCCATCGTTTGGAGGGCACGACCCCCAATATGGGGTAATGTTTTGTCATTTCTCGGAAAAGGAGAAACTATGCACCCAAATCTAGGTAGTGTCAGAAGATCACTTCTTATTCTTATAAAAACTTGGCATTAGTGATCCCAAAGCCTCCCACCCTAGTAAAGTATCTGGACGTCAAGCTCATGGAAAAGGCGGTGCATCATACTTATCTATTTAACCAGGCTAAAATAATCCAGCTCCAGCTGATGTGCCACTACTAATTTGGTATTATCAAGCGTGGCCCCTTGGGACAGAGACCAGATGGGATCGGGACGATAGCCTTTGTAGCTATTGTCTCGGTAGTGCGATAGTTCCTCAATGAAATAACCACTGCCGATCAAGCCGGTACCACCCTCTCGTCAGGTTCTTACGACCCAGAGGAAGATCCTACCATGGAGGATCCCTCCATAAGAAAAGAAGAGGATCTGGTGGATGCCCCTACCTTTGAAGAAGGCATCTCCGGCATGGTCGACGAGCTGTTACGGGTGAAACTCAGATGTGAGGAAGACCCAAGACCCAAATTGATTAGTGCTTCCATGCCCCTCAAGGAGTACCAATGGTACGTAGGCTTCCTTAAATAGCACCATGACTTGTTTTCCTTGAGTTCCAAAGAGATTCCTGAACTAGATCCTCAGGTAGCCGTCCACCACCTCGGCCTTCAGAAAAATCATTGTGGCTTCAAAAAACCTCCCAAAAATATTCACCCTTGCAATGGTGCCATGGTCGTGGCTGAAGTTTACTAGATTATCAGGGAAAACTTTGTTAAGGAGGTCTAGTACCCAAAATGGTTGTCCAACATTGTACCAGTTAGGAAGAAGAACAGACATATCAAAGTCTGTATCGACTTCCGTGATCTCAACCGCCATTGTCCAAAGGATGATTTTCCCCTTCCAGTGACAGAATTGTTGATCGACACAATGGCTAGATTTCTAGCCCTCTCCTTCATGGATGGTTACTCCTGGTATGATTAGATCTGGATGTTCCCTGAGGACAAGGAGTCCACAGATTTCAGGGAAACCCAAGGTACTTTCTATTACCAGGTTATACCGTTCGGCCTGAAGAATACAGGTTCCACCTTTCAGGGGGCCATGCATCGCATATTAAAGCCAATCCTTGGGACATTGGTCAATGATATGTGGATGATCTGGTGGTCAAATCTCTCCGGTGCCAGGACCATCTCCAGGATCTTGAGAAAGTGTCCAAATTCTTCTGTTCCCACCACCTGAAGATGAACCCGTTAAAGGGTTCCTTTAGGGTCACCTCTGGTGAATTATTTGGGTTTGTTGTCAGGAAACCGAGCATTGAGATCGACCTAGAGAAGATCGGGGAAATCCTCCAGATGCCTCCCTCGAGTAATATTCGAGAGTTTCGAGGTTTCCATGGCCACTTAGCCTACATGTGATGATTCATTACGAATCTGGCTGGCAAGTGTAATCCATTTTCCCATCTCTTGAATAACTACTCTTCCTATGAGTAGGATGAGGAGTGCCGGACCGCCTTTAAGGAAATCATGTAGTATCTGCTCCAGCCTCCGGTCTTTATGCCGCCCATCTCTAGGAAGCCGCTGGTCTTCTATATCACAACCTTGGAACAATCTCTCGGCACCCTTCTCATTGAGAAGAACAATGAGGGGATGGAAAAAAGTCTCTACTACCTCAGCCACATGCTCCTCGTTATAGAGACTAGATACTACCCCATCGAGAAGAGCTGACTCGCATTGGGTTTCGCAGTATAAAAACTGTGACATTACCTACAGCACCATGAGGTACAGCTGGTCTCTCAGGTAGACCCACCTATGTATATTCTAAATCTCCCCATGTTGACTGACCATCTATCATGGTGTGTGGTAATCCTCCAGTAGTTTGATATCACTTTCTTCCCTCGGAAATATATTAAGCGACAAGCATTGGAAGACTATCTATCTTCCCTTCCAACTTCTGCGGATCAGTATCTGGGCTTGGATTTTCCCAACGAGGCAATCCTCTTTGTAGATCCTGCCATACCTTGTTAGAAAATTCAATTTGATGGAACCTCCTAGAGCCCCACCAGTAGGATGCTCAATGATCCTCATCATAATAGAGTAGGCCTGGGTATCGCCTTTTTTTACCACGGTGCAAGCCGTTCTGCCATACTCATTCTTGTTGCTAGAAGGCTTCACTAACAACGAGGCAAATTATCACACAATCATTACTGGACTCGAGCTGGACCTCGAAATCGATGTTCCCCATTTTCATGTGAAAGGGGACTCTAATCTAGTCATTAAGTAGTTCAACAACGACTATGTTGTCAGAATTCCAGTGCTCGTACCATTGTTGGAGCGCACTCTCTGGATAATGACCCAATTCCATTATCAGCCAGAGGTTACCCATGTCCCTCGATCATAGAACTGTCAAGTGGATGCCATGGCTAGATTAGCTGCGTCACTTGCAGATCCTGAACAAGATGATTTGATTTTCTATGCGGAACATCAGAGAGTCATAGCACCTATTACCCCGGATGGCGATGACAGCCCACAAGTAATCCATCTTACCATCGGTGCCTCTGCGTCAGGACCCTTGGGTCATCCAGATGAAATGATCGAAATAATGACTAATTGTAGGACACCATTGGTTGAGTAACTCCAAAACTGTAACCTCCCGTCAGACTGGGCTGAGTGCGAGTGAATCCGATGCTGCTGACTAAAGTATACCCTCCAGAGTGGTCCCAATCTAAACCAGATCCTCTACAAGTGTGGGTTTGATGGAATTATCCTTCATTTCAATCTTGGGGTTGAGATTACATAGGTCATGCAAGAGGTTCACTCCGGCTCCTATGGTGGTCATCAAGCTTGGCCAAAACTGTCACACCAAATGTGGAGAATAGGGTATTTTTGGCCTTCCATGATCCACAACTGCATCGAGTTTCCCAAAAGGTGCCATGTGTGCCAAGTTCATGCTAACTTTGTGCATCAGCCACCAAAGCCTCTCCACAATACCATGTACTCCTGGGCCTTTGTAGTCTTGGTATTAGATTTCATCGGACCTTACCCATCAGTAATTGCTCGCCAATTACGATTCACTCTGACTGCTATGGATTTCAATTCCAAGTGGGCAGAAGCAGTTCCACTCAAGGAGGTCAAGGCCCATTTTATCATTGACTTCTCCAACATCATCTACTGATTTGGATTCACTGATGCCATCCTCCCAGATAATGGCCCCAACTTCTGAGTGGTCAAGTTGAAACATTTGTACGCCAAGTACTACATTCGTTCAAACCATACCTCTCACTTTCACGTGTAGGAAAATGGGAAGGTCGAGGCATTCAACAAAACCCTCTCTAACATTCTGCATAAAATTGTTGGTCAAAAAAAGAAAAGATGGTCGGATAATCTCCCCAATACCCTCTAGGAATATTGGACGACGACTCGTAATTCCACCCACGTGACCCCATATTCCTTGGTGTATTGAAATGAGGTCGTCCTGCCTATCAAGATTTAGTGTCCCTCATTGCGCACAACGGTCTATGACCAGCAAGTTCCAGATAGAGTGGCAGAAATTTGTCTAGAAAAATTGGAACCACATGAAGAGAATAGGCTTCATGCCCTATACAACCTGGAAAGGCATCAGAGCAGGATGGATCGAAACATCAACAAGAAGGTTCACCTCCTCTCTTTGCTACAAGGCAATTTGGTGCTGGATCGAAAAACACCAATGATACCTGGTAGGATAGCACCCAATTTAGAGCCCAAATTGGAAGGGCCTTTCATTATTCATAAATTTTATCCCTATGGATCATTCTCCCTGGTGACCATGGATGGTTTGTGTATAACTCCTCCCACCAATGAAAAGTTCTACAAAAAATACTTTTCATGAGCAGGAATTGGTCCTGCACGACCTCAAACTATCAGTCCTACATGACCCTAAATTTCACGTGGGTACTCTATGATGTTAAACTATATGTCATCAAACATGAAGTTAAACTGTATGTCTCCCCACATGACATTAAACTATATGTATTTCTGCATGACATTAAACAGTATGTCGTCCCGCATGATGGTAAACTGTATGTCATCCCACATGAAGCTAAACAGTATGTCGTCCCGCATGATGTTGAAATGTATCTCATCCCGCATGATGTTAAACATTATGTCATCCTGCATGATGTTAAACCATATGTCATTAAACATTACATTAAAGTTTATGTCGTCCCGCCTGATGTTAAACTGTATGTCGTCTGGCATGATGTTAAACAGTATGTCGTCCCACATGATGTTAAACTGTATGTCCTCCCGCATGATGTTAAACTGTATGTCATCCACCATGACATTAAACTATATGTCATATTGCATGAAATTACACTGTATGTCATCCCACGTGAGGTTAAACAGTATGTTATCCCGCATGATGTTAAACTATATGTTGTCCTGCATGACGTTAAATTGTATGTTTTCCCACATGACGTTAAGCTATATCTTCATGAACTACATGTGTATTGATTCCCATACTTATGGGATATGTAGGACCACCCTAACACTTAGATTTTAGGTCCATCCCCTCCCAGGTTGAGCCCCCTCGACCCTTTACAGTGGTTCACCATTGGGATGGAGAGTACTCTGGTCTAGGACCTGGACTGTCAGTTTCAACTTGGGAAACTTCCATTCACTTGACTGGCTTCATTTTCCACTTCATCTGGGCCCCCATTATCCTTCACACACGAAGGGACACCCAAAAAAGCATGGATTCTAAGCCTAAAGGCCCTCCTACTACTACGGGCCAACGTCACCCGAGGGTTTCAGACAACAAATCAATACAAGTACCGCGTTGCGAATATGGTCAGCGGTCGACACTCATTTTTTTGTCCCCATTTTAGGCTAATGCGGTAGGATGCTGTGTTGTGAACAAGGTTAGCAATAATCCTCTGTGGCCACACCAATATCTTTAGGCCCAGACTATTGGTTACATGATTCACATTATGTTCCACCCCGTTATGTTAAGGTAGAATTTCGACACTCTTGGCACTACCCCTCAGTGCACCTCCTAATGTCAGGGGGAAAAAGGTGCAATACGGTGTCCTTAGAGGCTCCCATAGTCTGAGATCTAAGACCATAAAGTAAGATCTTCTCTAAGAACATTGTGTGGCTCAATTCTCATCCTCATGGGATAAGTAGGATCACCTGGACATCATGTTTCTAGGTCCAGCTTAGCCGGGTGCTAGCTTCTCTTACCCCTAATCCTTTGACCCTTACTAGCCTCTCAGCCCATGGTTCCTTTCCCTAAATCGTTCAAAGTGGTGATGTGGACCCCATTATCATTCATGCCAGGTATGATTTATTTCATCACGCACATTCATGCATGTCTAAGCCATATGACATTAAACTGTGCTATCTGGTCCTATCACATGACCTCAAACTGTGATAATATCATCTCGACCACACAATGAAAAAACAGCAATGCATTGTGGTGACCGCATCATAGGGGAAATGACATTGGGTATCAATCATTCACCATAACATTTTTAAACGCCAATTAATGGATTGATTCATGCGGCGATGCCAGGAATTTCTACCCTAGGCCTATCGCTTCGCAAAAAAAAACCATTCACCATAAAGGACAAACAAGATATATCAAATACCTCTTCTTTTAGTGTGATAGCCAGACCCGCATGAACCTTTCATCCTTTGAACTGGTACCTTACCGTGCCCCATTACAGAACTATGTAAGGCTTGATCTCCATCTTTATAGGGTACATAAGAACGCCCATGCACTGCCCCATGGGCCTAGTCTGGTCCAAGTTCTATGAAATTAAACTAAGACCCTTTACAGAACTACGTATAGCTTGATTCCCATTCTTATGGGATGTATAGGAACTCATAGACATTTTTTCTCAAGTCCAGCCCAGGGAAACACAAATCCTATCCATTCCAACTTTCAGCCCCTTGTCCTGATCCTTTGGGGGAGTTGTGTAGCTGCAACATTTTACCTGAACAAGTTCAGGATGCCCCATAATGGCATTGGGAAGGGACGGTTCCCTCACCAAATATGGAATATCTCAAATTAGGAATTCTCAATGATCAAATTAATGTACCCACCTAAAGTGATTCCACCACGGTGGCATAATTTCAAGAGTGTTGGACTCTGTTCGGACAAACCACCACTTCACCTTCCATGCTTTGTGTGCCCTTTATTCGGACCCTCATCCTCTTTAATGTCTGAAGGGACCCTCTAGCGGCCTGGTCCCATGCCACATCAGCACACATACCATCCTGGGCCAATGCACTGGAAGACTTTGGACAACACATTGAGTTAGGACCTGTGTTTCGAACATGGTCAGCGGTCAACCCTCATTTTTTGTCCCCATTTCAGGCTAATTTAATAGGGATGCTGTGTTTCAAACACAGTCAATAGTTTTCCTTTATCGCCACGACACTCTCATAGAGTTCTGAATTTGGGGTAACGTGATTCACACTTTTCAGCTCCCTTTTTTCGGATTGATTTCAATGCCCCTATAATTGCCTTGCTCATGCACTGGAGCATGTTGAGAAGGTGATACATCGATCGGTATGAGGTCCTCTTCCTTTGATTGGACCTTCCCCTTCTCCTAAAAAACCCGGATTCGAATCTCAAATGCCCGAAGCTTGGTTGACACTCCCATGATAAAATGAAGTAATAGTATGACCATCCCCTGTTTCTCACATCGGGTATAGACCACGTGAGCTTAAGAATGGATAGCTAATTATTTCGGGATTATGGTTGAGCTCGTTAAACCAAGGGGAAAAGTGAATAAATTTTTCCATAGAAATAGTTTAAAATAATAATAAGTTAGGTGAAATAAGTTTAGGGGTTTGGCCAAAATAGGACCCTTAAGGGTTGACTTCATGGATGGAACATTCCAACACCGCTACCTTTTGGCTGGTGGCCTCCAGGACTGCTTCCCTCCCCCTGAGGACTCATTCTTCATCAACATCCATAGAGCACATTTCATCGAACCTAGATCATGCCCGAACCTATTCAGTCTATAGTTTAGTCATCTGGTGACTCTCCTCCACCAATTGCTCTTGGGCGTCTGCCAGCTGGGCCGTCAACTACTCCACGATCTGAGAACAGTTTGCGATTAATATTTCATTTCCTTTCTCATATTCTTTGAGGCATCGAACCTCCTGCTCCACCTTCAGAAATGCTCGGGTACTCTCCGACTCTTCCTGAAATTGGGTAACGTCAGAGCGCTGAATTCTCTCGTGCATCTTCTCGTGCATCTAGCCACGGACCGTCAAGTGAAGGCATTGAGAATCTGCCCCTCCGGCACATAGGAAACATAGCTAGTTGTGGAGTGATCCCATCCACTCCAGCCATTCCATATGAGGTTGACTAAGAAAACACTTGATGCACTTCCACCCTTTTTGTCTTGTCATCCGAATCTCCTCGGCCTCTTTTGAGTCTGAATCATCAATTTCCTTGGGATCAGCAGGCCGATAGATAAGAAAAACGGCCAGCAGGGTCGCAACAAGGTCTTCTTTAGATATTACTCCCAAGGGGTTGAACTCTTTAGAGTTTGAGAAACCTTCCTATCTGTTCTCAACACTGGTAGCACCTTTGTCAACTTCCGGCCCTGCCCTAGCGGAAACACCATTGGGGTCCACCAATCTCTACTCGCTAATTTTTGGGGTTGACTCAGTTTGGAAAGAATGTACTATATGGGGTGGTATGTTTTCCACTGACTCGCTTGCAGATGGTATGGGCTCAGCAACCCGACGAGCCTCCAATGTCATGATCACTGTACAGAAAAGGGAAACCCAAATCAATTGATTCCTCTAATGATAAGTACTAGTATCAAAGAAAGGAACTTAAAAGAATCAAAGGCATCAGCCTCCATTGTTCTGGCCGCCACGGGAGATGTCATTGTGGGGGATCCCTCAGCGCTCTTCAGTTGCATAATGGGTGTTGGTCCCCCACCATGTTTCATTGGAGCTTCCTACCCTCCTTCTAATGGAGACTCTTGGTTATCACCAATATTCTCTTGATTAAGATAAGTCAGGTGGATTAATGATTTCAAAGGAAAACAGATAAAATGAGGAGAATAGATAAGGTTTGGAGCATACCTTGAGCAGTTCAGTCCCATCCATATCAGAGCCGATGCTCTCGCTACTCTCCCAGAGACTCCCTTGGCGGGACACCCCTTGAGACCCTTCACCTTCGGGATCCTTTTCCACTTCACCGTCTCCTTCTGCCTCCTCCTCTTCTGTCTCACCATCCTCCAGCTCATCATTGCTGTCATCATCCTCTAGTGGCATCCTTTCTAAATCATGCTCCCAGCCGAGCATCACTTTCACCAAGAAAGGTGACTCCTCACACAGACCTAGTTGGCATGCGTACATGTCCATGGCTATTAGATATGCATGCCTATTATGGAATTTTACTCTATCAACAATCTGGAAAAGCCCGACATCAGGCAGATGGACCCCATCTCACACTATCTTCTGCCTGAGGGATTCAGTACTCATCGACTGTTGCAGGGTTAGCCAAGCCGACCATAGCACCAGGAAGATTGTGTCATGAGATGTTTGTAGTAGATATCTTATTTTCTTCCCAGGATGTTCTCTGGAAACTCCATGGGACCCTTCTCCCCTAGGTGAGGAGGGCGTGGACACTCCATGCAACTTTCCCACTATTGAGGTCCCGACCTGTGTGGGCCCTATTGTCCGACGGGCTTCTTGTCTTCCCCCTCTAGTGGCACTCTTCCTTCTCTCTCGCCACTCAGGTTCCACACTGGTGACCTTGAGTTTCCGAAATCATTTCCACAAAAGCCCCTCAGGGTATGCTATGGTCCAATGTTTGGCATACTCAGTCAAGAGGCCAACATCAACTCCTGTGGGATGAAAGGTGATGACGTCGCCGGAGCCATAGGTCATGAACATCATCCATAGTTGACGGCTGACACATGGATGCCTTTTTTCCTAGACATCTGTGTATAATTTTTTCAGCATTCGCTGCAGGCAACCAAACTGACTGGCGAACCTGGAGGACACATAAGGCTCACAAACGATCTTCCCATCAATATGGTCCACAAACACCCTACCTCTGATGCACTGGAAGTAATCCCTCTACTCTAGTGAACCTTGCCCATTATCTATCATCTAGCCAGTTGGTGTGGGTAATGGGATGAAGGTGAAGTTGGAATGTTTACCAATTCTGATGCTTACACCCTCTTCATTGAGCGTTAGTGGCATGACCCTGATAATGATCAGTAGGGAAGGTTGTGGGCCATTACCTAAAAGAAGGATGGAATTCGGGAAGGTATATCTGCCAAAATGATTCGTGACCCAGCCATGGAAAATCTGGAAGGGGCTCCCGACTCTCCTAGGTAAAACCCTCTCGAGTTGCATCCCAAAATGACATATATCCGAGCCAGCGCAGGGACTCCCAGATTAAATCTTTTGTTGGTAGCCATGATTCCAGCCATCACCAGGGTTTCCGGACGGACTCCCATACTTTCATCCCTCACCAGAAAGAGACACCCGCTCAAGAACGTAGAGAGAAATCCAGCATACTGAACATTCAAGTCCCGACTCTCGTTTATGCTGTATCCCCATGACTGGTAGTGCCCCGCCTCCAGGACCCTCTAGTATGATCCACTATTGATCCTCTGTGACAGGGTTGGGCATGTCTCCCTCACCCTGGAATCAGGAATTCTAGATCCCTCTCCAAGAACAGGCTAAACCATTCCCTGTTGGAAATGTCCATCAGGAAGCCCTTAACCCCCAGCCTCTCCTCGGCCAACTCCAGCAGGTGCCACATTAGTTTGGGGATTTGTGATCTGTCTCCCCAGGTGCTCATCGGTGGAATGAATTCATCATATTGGTGGCCCTATAAAGGGATACCCCCTATTCATTGAATGTCCCAGATACTGATACCGACTTCCCCATGATGGAGATGGAAGGTATTGGTATCAAGGGACCACCGGGTGAACAGCTCCTGCCCGAGCTCGTGCTGATGGTAGAAGTGAAATTGTGATGTCCACACTGCCTCGAATAAGCCAATATTCCACAGATCATACCCAAATTGGTCACATGAATGGAGAACCCAGTACATCCAGGCCCATTTTCTAGTGATGTTGCCTCCAGACCGCATGTCCCAGTCCTGCTGGCAGCCTTTAGCCTCGTCAGTGATGCTCTGAAGAGAGGTTCTTGCATAGAGGGTCGGGGAGCTCTCCGCAACAGGGAAACCTCCGGAAATGGTCCTAGTCCTGGGATTCAAGATGTAAGCATCCATGTGCCTAGTTTCTCTGGCAGGATGACCATTGTTGGTGATGTTGTATCGAGGGAGATCATCCTCGCGGGTCACCCATGACCGCGGTGTATCCACCTCGAAACCCAACAGAGGGACCTCCTCTGAAATTCCAAAGTCCCACAGTGACATATTGTTGGACAAGGCATACTCATTTGGGGTGGGGGTTAGCATATTAAAGAGGGTATGGTTATTGGAGACAGTCCATTTGGCGCCATAAACCTCTGGGTTGGAGACCATTTCAGCCCTGCGAGCAGTGGTTTCTACTTCATCGTCCTGGTTTACATCCATCATATTTGGAAGAATTATTTGAATACTTAGCACAGAATCTTTTAGGGTGGTGTGAAATTTTAGTGGGTGTCGTGAAAAATCAGGTTGTGGCATAGAAACCCCAAAGTGTGGCGCGTAAAACAATGCCTGATCTCTATTGAATTGTGCATGGCTGGAGCGGTTTTTCACGCAGGACTGGAGAAATTTCATCACACGAGAGCTCAAAGCATATCGCATGATAAAATTCATATGGAGCATGGGAACCGAAACCCGTTTATAGGCTAAGCCTGGTTTCCGTGCCCGTGTGAAAAGCGTATCCCACAGCCCATGGAGTTTTGCGTGCCACATCAGGTTTTTGTGCGCATGAATTCTATGGAGCCCTGCATTTCGACATTTCCCTCGGAATCCAACCATTGCAACCCCTCGATGATCCAATTCTGAGGGGGGGGGGTTTCAAACCTGAAAATAGCTTCAAGGGATGAAGAAGGTTTCCAAACAACAAAGAGAAGTAATATTCAGATCTGGGGACCACATCTGGGGGGGGGGGGGGGGCGGAGGGGTCGCACGAAGAAATTTCATAGGTGCATGAAAAGAGTATGTCCCGGGTGGAATGTTATAGGATTTTCGAAAGGTCATCGGCGTGGGCGCGAAATATTTCGTGCTCCACCCTGCATGGTTGACATTTCGTGCCACCGCCCGTGTCACACTATTTTTTCACACCGACCTTGTTTCTGTACCCCCAGGTGCCTATAAATAGAAGGTGACCCCCTTCCACTTCGGGGATAAAGAATCTGAACTGGATCTCATGCGTTAATTTTTCCTTCCACGTGCATAAATATGACTTTCAGGTATGGTTCTTTTCATGCCAAGTCACCTCATGGTCCACCTTTGCTCGAGGTCTTCTTGATTTAAGAATGAATTCCAATCCCTTTGGGGGTTCACCCCTTGCAAGTTATCCCCTCTAATTGTGTGCAATCCCATTCAATTGCACGCACCCCAGTCATTCCGCATAGCCTCTCCCAATTGCGCGCAATTGGTATTCATTGCACGCAATCCTTTTAGTTGCGCGCAAAACCTCAGCTCCCTTTGCATGCTAATCCTCATTGATTTCGCACCAGCCCAGTGTTTTTCACACAAGGCAATTTATTTCACGTGCATACCTCAATGTTTGAGTGCAATTTATTGGGACCCCTCACCTCGGGTATACCTTTGTGCGTGTGTCTGATGCACTTCTCATGGATGTCATGTGCGGGATTTTCTCACCCCCAAGTATCCACATCATGTATCATCATTTCGTACGACCTTCTAGGTATGTACAAAGTAACTTCAAAGTCCAATGGATGGTTCTTCCCATTGAATTTCTTTTCCTTATGCTTCTTCTCATAGCCATGCTAACATGGACTTCTCAATGGTTCTCTCCAAGACGCCCCCTTGCAATGGAGTTGCCGATTCTTTCCCTCCCCCAAGGAGCAGAGGGTACTAATTATGTAATCCCTATTGGTGCGGAGAGAACCTGCCTCATCCGAGGAGCATGACGTTAAACTTCCAAGAACCTTAGTCCTCAGCAGATGACATTAAACTGTGACCTTGCCCCATGCCACACATGTAGGGTCCCCGCCTTGGACATTCTCTACGCCCACTTGTCTCCATGGGAAAGGAATAACCCATCACAGGGGATGATATCCTATTTATTGGAATGGAGTTTTATCATGGGGAAAGGGCAGCCACCTTGGCATAAACCCCTAACTTTCCTGGCAGGAGGCATCACCCTTGATCCTCCTTTCATTTTCGGTCCCCAGGGCCAGCAAAGGGTGTGGCGGGGAAGGGTGCTACTCATTTATTCAGTTCCAAGTCCTTCTTCCTCTGGGCTTTGTCACCTCGGGCTTCAATCTTGTAATAATCGTTGACTTCATGGGCTGATAACCATGCATAACCCCCTATTTTCTCTTTGGGATTCTTAATGCATAGGCCCCACTCCACTTCCCACGGACGCACATTTCGTGACGTGATCGTCAGGTCTCTGCTATCTCTTGTTTCTCACACTGAGCATGACTCACATGATCTTAGAGAAAGCACCGACCATGACTCAACACCTTGGGCCACCTCAAAGTGTATTCCCATACCATCCCGAACTATGGGGACTTTGATCCATGTAAAGGTATGGTAAGTAGGAAGCCTCCACGAGGTTCAATCCCACTACTCTGTCATCCCGACAATCCTTGCGTAGGTTCACCAACACTTTGGCTGCCTAATTGTGTAAGCCCTAAACCATCTTGAACTATGGGGACATTAATCCATGTCAAGGAATGGTACGCAGGAAGCCTCCATGAGGTTGAAGCCTCACAATCCGCCAACACTTGGGCCGCCTCAGAGTGAAATCCCCTACCCATCCTGAACTATGGGGACTTTGATCCATGTCAAGGCATGGAACGTTGGAAGCCTCCAGGAGGATCAAGCCCTACACCCACCAACACCTTGGGCCACCTCAGAGTTTAAGCCCCAAAGCATCCCGAACTACGGGGACTTTGATCCATGTCAAGGCATGGTACATAGGAAGCCTCCATAAGGTTCAAGCCCCATAACCCCAAAACACATTGGGCTGATTCAGAGTGTAAGCCCCAAACCTTCCCGAACTACGGGGACTTTGATCCATGTCAAGGCAAGGTACGTAGGAAGCCTCCCCGAGGCTCAAGCCCCGCAATCTGCCAACACTTGGGCCACATTAGAGTGTAAGCCACAACCCAACCCAAACAATGGGGACTTTGATCCATGTCAATGCATGGTACGTAGTAAGCCTCCACGAGGTTCAATCCCACCACTCGTTCATCCTGACCATCCTCATGTCGGTTCACCAACACGTTGGGCCACCTCAGAAGGTAAGCCCTATACCATCCTGAACTACGGGGACTTTGATCCATGTCAAGGCATAGTACATAGGAAGCCTCCACGAAGTTCAAGCCCCACACCCACCAACACCTTGGGCTACCTCAGAGTGTAAGCCACAACCAGTCCCAAACTACGGGGACTTTGATCCAAGTAAACGAATGGTATGTAGGAAGCATCCATGAGGATCAAGCCCCAAACCCAGCAACACCTTGGGCCGCCTCAGAGTGTAAGACCCAACTCATCCTGAACTATAGGGACTTTGATCCATGTCAAGTCATGGTATGTAGGAAGCCTCCAAGAGGTTCAAGTCCCATAATCCATCAAGACCCAAGGTCCACCTTCACATCTGTTTACTAACCCCGTGGGCCGTCTCAGAGTCTAATCTATAAATGCCTCTAGAACTACATGGACTTTTATTCCCTTCCATGAGGATACGTAGGAAGCATCCACGAGGTTCGATCCCATCACTCCCATCTCACCCTGATCTCTCCCTCGAGCGTATTAATCTCGGGAACCTCATGCCCCAACACAGAGGTTCCATTTCTTCTGGGTCCCATCCACGCATCCATTCTCACGGGTTGCCTCCCCAGATGTCCCATCGTCTCATCGAACTATACAGACATTAATTCCCTACCATGCTGATACGTCGGAAGTCTCTTCGAGGCTCAAGACCAAAACCATTGTCACCCCATGATGATTCCATCCCATTCACCATCCAATTCACAGAACCTTCCATCACCCATCCTGATCCTCAACTGGGCCGCCACATCCCAGAGGGATCATGCCACCCTTACTCTCCATTCCATTAGATAGAATTCGGGAAGCCACCCATGTGTTGGCCCCAATATCAGTGTTCCCTCTAAAGGGTTCCTCCATCCGATCCACTCTAATCAGTGATCTCGATCAGTCCGATCAGTCTCCGTTGGATGTTAAAATTGCGGCATAACCTGTGTTAAACATGGGAAGCTGAGGAAAACCTCAGGTATATGCCAATGTCATATTATTCCACGCGTTTGATGTGGGATGCCTTGGGCTTTTACACCCTCGAGAAGCCATATATTAAGGGACAAAAGACATACATTCCAATCCCCCAGCGTCCAGACATGCCAGTGATGCCCAATGTGACTACTCCCCTAACCAAAAGATGTTGTCCTGACCGGAACCCTTGGAATTTCCTGACAGAAGAAGTGTAATTAACTGGTGTTTATGAAGATATGGCATCGGGAAGAGTGTCACGAACAACATCTTAAATCTATTAGGGAGATCCGGAAAAGGTGACGAGCTCCATGGAGGAATCCATAGAAGGAAAAACCGAAATCCCATCATCCCATTTCGATCAAGGATCAGATGTTCCTAAATAAGGAGCGGATGCCGCCTGCCTTCAAAAAGCGGGAATGCAGGGGGATGACGCGATGCATGCGCTCCCTGACAGAAGTGTCAGAAATAATTTCCAAAGATGAATTATTTCATTAATATCATACATACAAATTTTATCAATTATAATACTCATCCAAAATAGATGTCCTTGAAAAATTAATTGAATTGTTACGTGGAGACGATAAGCTGTACATAAGCACGAGCGATACATTCACATCCCATTTGATTGAAATGAGAGCGAATAAATATTGTGTAATAACAATAATAAAATTTATGTGTTTTTAGGATACATATGTTATTATTTAATTTAAAATATACCATATTTAGATGTTGTAAAAAAATAATTAAAAAAGGAATTGATCTGTTAATGTGATTACCTCTTTTTCGAAACAACTCCATTATATATCCTATTAAGGGACCTAGGGTTGGTCTTTTGGAGGAAAAATCCTCTATAATGTATAAAAGTTTATAATGTATTTTCCTCAAATATGGTTAATCTATAAGGCTAATAGTGGTGAAAAGAAGAAAGAGGAGGGTTCCATTTAATAATTGATGGGAGGGGAACCTTAAGAATTTATTAAAATATTAAATTAATATAAATTTATTTAGATGGCCAAATAGAAATAAATTTATATAATTATAATGAAATTTTAAAATTAATAAAATTCTTATAACCCAATAAAATCCAATGAATTTGGGATCACATTTTTACCCATATCTTTTGGTTTTAACCCTTAATTATCCCTTTTCACAATTACAGTGATATCAATTAGTTTTAATCTTAAGGGGTTAATATAGTTACTATAAAAGGAAAAAGATCCCATAAATGTAACATGGTTAATATCACCAAACAAATATCATTCATTAGGATGAAAATAATATTTTTTGTTATTTAGAATCTTTTTATAAACTATTATTTATTATAAAACAACATCAATGCCGATTTTGGAACTATTCATTTAATTTTAATTTTAGAACTAAAATAAAAAATTGAATTAAAATAAAAAGAATAAAACCCTCTATAAGATTTAATTTTAATCTAAAAAAATAAACATTAAAAATAACCGAATTATTTTATGGAGTTTTTAAATAAATTTATAGAAATTTTTACTATTTTCTTAAGAACATTATCATTGTTTAATATGAATTTAAGATAATTATTTCTTCAAAAAAAATTATAAATAAATCACCATGATGAAAAAATAATTTAGATTTCAAATAAATAATTATAACTGGACATATATTTTTTTATCCTCACGTCAAAATTTTATACATAATATAATAAATAGAATGACATTAATTTGACTTTTTCATTTTATAAAAAAATATAATGGATCCAAATCATTCCTAAATAGAATAAAAGTATATCTATTATAATTTTAGATCATTATGAATGTGGTATAATCATCAAATAAAAGTTATTAAAGTTTTTGCGTCATTATTTAGTTCATATAATTTTTTTACACTTAGTTGTCTGATTTACCCTTTACTATGTTAACAAAATTACTAAAGTTATTATTTGTAATGTAAAAAAAATAAGTAAATACTATTTACCATATTTTAACATAATGAATCATAATATGGGGTCCATTATTCAATATTAGAAACACAAAAGTGGCATAATTTTATTTAATATCAAAATAAAAAACCAATAGAAATAGTTTTTTAGAAAACAACCCTTTTGAGTATAAACTTATTTTATACTAAATTTGAGAAAAAAGTTTCATTTAAAAAACCAAATTGTATTAATTTAAATAATATTTTATTAATTTAATTTAATAAGTAATCAAAAATAAAATTCAACTTTGTAAATATTTTAATAGATAACACAATTTTTTAAAAAAAAAACTTTATTTATCAATATTTTATGGTAAATCAAATTTTTCAGAAAATTTTGAAAAATTATCCTTAAATTACTTTCTAGGTGAAGGTTTCAAAAATCAATTTAATTTTCTCAAATAAATTTTATAATTTTTATATAAATTTTTTATAATATTTCTCAAAAAAGTAAATACAAATCATTTTTTGAAGAGACCGTATTTTTGGATGAGAAATTTACTTTTCAAAATATTGATGATTATTTATGAATAATAAATAAATAAATTTTTATTTATTGGGGAAATTATATATGTATATATATATATATTCATTTAATCTGATTCATATACACAAATCCAATGGTTTTGAGATGACTTTCACATTAATTACTAATATTTGAATAGTATATCATGGTTCATTTAATCAATATTTTTCATGTAACATAGGACAAAAAAGAAATAAAATTATTTAAAGAGAAATATATTTTAAAATATCAAGGAGTTATAGTCCTATACCATCAGTAATAATTTTTTCCCAAAAAAAAGTTCTCAATCACCAAAGATATCATATATGAATTTTTTTTGTCAAAACCTACATCACAAAAATGATTAACATGAAAGACCTTAAAAAGGGAATGTGGGGAAAATATAGGTTAACTTAAAGAACATAAAATTAGGCTCTTAAATAAGGAGAACTATGAAGAGATGTTAAAATATATATGTGGAATATAAAATTTACTCCCAAGGACTAATATAGAGTGATATAGAATATGGTCAAGAGAATGTTAACGTCTACAAAACCATAAATCATGGATAATTTAAAACACCATTGATTCATTATAAATTATGATAAAAGTGTAATAATATTATTTTTGGACCATTTTCTTAAATTTGAGGATTCTTTTTTCTATCAATATAAATAACTGTAAATAATATACATATCTGATTTCGTTTCATATCATAAGAACAATTTCATCCATATGTTGTTCTTCGATCAATTTCAAATTCATATCCACCCCAAAGAAATGAATAATCAAGATAAATTATTCATGTCAGAAGAACTAAAAATATGTTTTATAAGATCATATGACCCCTAAATGAAGTTAAGCCCATTCCTACATTGAAAATATTTTTACCAAAAATAAAATGGTTACTACTGGTTATCCAATATGAATAATATTACATCAATCATTAAAAACTCATCAACATTCAACAAAAACCATTACATAAATAATGAACCTTAGATATCTTGCAAAATATGGCTGTAAAAAATAAAAATGTAGAAATATCGAAATAAGGTTACTGAATATCGAAAATAATCCTAACAGAAATCCCCAAAAAAAATAAATCATATTATTGCATCTGTGAAAAAATATGTGAGTGGCTTGACCATATATTCTCATAAAAAATAAAAATAACCGAAATTAATATAAAAGTATCATGAAAAACTTCATGCTTTATGTGATTAAAGACCCCATAATTACTTAAATAGAATCATAGAATATTGAATATATTCTATAAATCCAAAAATATTGTTGAACCTATTAAAGATAACATATATCAATTTTTCATCAACTCCAAAATTAGTCCCAATGTAATCAATACTATCAAATTTATCACAATCAAGAATCTCTTTATCTCATTATTATTTTAACACCATATATATATATTAATGGTTCTATTTATGTTAACCATGTATTCTCTAAAAATATATATTTACCACTAAATCGGTTTTCACTATCATTAGAACCATTCTATACATTCTCTAAAACACATTAAGAAAATCCTCTATATAACAATCCTTAGATGTATAATGGAACTCAAAACCATAATTTGTTTATAAAAATACATCCCCATATTTCTAAAATTCCAATACATGAATAATCCAATCACCCACATCATTGATCGACATAACAAAGGCACATCATTAGTCTAGGAGTTAACTATTAAAATAGGGAATTGAGTCTAATAATTCTCACGTTCCCCATATGTATGATATTTAACTATAAATTGTACAATAGTATGAACATCATATCCCCCCATTAAAATCTTCATTTTTGCTTTGGAATTACATGCCATATTCCCTTATTTTATACACATATAACATATTATCATTTTTTGAGACATTCTATATAGTTTTTCTTCCCACATTTTTAACATATAGGAAACTAGATAATATTTTCTCCATGTTCCCCACCATCCAATCTCTTAGTGAACTCCATCCTTCTCTTAATTGGTGAGTTCAAGAGTTGGTTAAGTTGAATATTTTTAATTATATATCTTGATAACTGGTTAGGAATAATCATAATATCCTTTACTCCACCAATCATTCCATTTTTCTTCTCAATAACATATTTTCTATCACATTCAATGTTAACCCAGTTTGTTTTGGTTCCCACTATTGATTAAATCCAAAATCATAAAGTGATAAAAAATAATCATAGTAAGAAATAGAAAATCCTTAGAAAATAATTAATATGATGTCTAAATCATGAAACCATATTTTCAATCTGTGACACATTAGGTTTAACAATTGTCATCCTTAATTATAACATATTAAATTCATTCATAATTTTTCTTAAAATAAATTTTAATTAACATAATTAAATCCCTAGGGAGGTTGAATCGATGTTTGTAGTAAGGGAACAATTAATGTGCATTAGAATGATGGTATCAATATACTCAAACAACTATTTTCTTTGTTATTACTAGTTAATGAATTTACTCTAAACCCATATCCATTTATTGTATCCAAATATGGATTTATTTCTAGGGAATCGACATTACCGATTCTTTAAAAATATTTTAGGATGTTATCCTATACTAAGAATCATCCCTAGGGTTCTCACTAAATTTTTATTATCGTAGTATCCAAAGTGTAACTAAACATTTATATGATACCAACTATAGTGACATAGTCTTTTCATATATAAATATTACATATTTTTAGAATAATAATCAATACATTTCAGAAACAATTGCCTAAGGAAGATAAGTGGTTAGTATCTTTGGAGACTACAAACACAATATTATAATCGCTTGAAATATCTCAAACATCTCTCATAAATAAATTACAATTTTTACTCTTTATAGATAAGCACTACATAAAATATTTCTTCATACTCTGGGGAAAGGAAAAAAAGAAATGGTGACATTAGATTCTTAGTAAGGGTAAAAATGAGAGATATCAATTGATGTTCAAATGAAGGAATATGAAAACTATAAGTCTGTGCTATCATGAATATAAATTAGAGAGTTTATATAGAATATTTAAAATATCATAAACATGAGTCAATAAATAAATAATTATCACATCAAAATTGATTCTTATTAAGAGTGAAAAAATAACACAAATCGAACATGAACCACAAGTTCTTGTAATATATATATGGATCTATCATAAGTATAGAACCCATTTCATATTTTATGATTAACTTCCAAGACCATAAAATAATAATGGTCTAATAATCAACTCTTTTTTCCCATAATGGATCATAAACATCAAATTATTTCATATAAATGATCAACCTTATAAAATTTTATCCTATAATGGATTAGGGGCGTTGACTTGTTTATCGTACTAGATCAATCACATTGACTTATTTCCAACAGTTATATCATGATATATAAATTTTTACTCAATGAATTAGAGGGATACATAATTATGGGACACCAATACTATAATGAAAACCTTAAATATTGATGTCACAAGATTATAATAATATTCAACATAGTCTCACATCATAACCCATGAAAATTAAAATGTTTTTATAAGCATTTAATCAACTCAACATATCAGAACCGATGAAAATATTTAGGTTTTATAAATATCTTATCATCAAAATCATAAACCACCCATAAAAATAATATGTATGATATCATTTCATTATATCCCTAGTAAAGAACAAGTAATATCTAATTATGTTATTATATATGAAATACTCATTTAAAGGATTATTATATAGTTTCATGAGGGAAATATCCTTTCACTTTGAAATAACATTTTTAAGCTTTAAATGTTCTCAAATATCAGTGATTGTTTTTATAAAATAACATTGGGAACGTGTAATTGAAACATAACATCTCTAGTCATTCATGATGGAGGAAAATTCAGTTAAATCCATAGAGATTAAAATGAAACATTCCATTCACACTTTTGTAGTGAATTTCAAAAAGTAACATGTTCAGAAAATGAAATAAAGAAAGTGTTTAAATTTTTTTTATAATAATTAAAACATGTATAAAAATGAAATTAAAAATAATTTTAAAATATTAAAAACCATATTTAAAACATTTTAAAAAATCTAGGATATTAAAGAGAACGTTTTTTCAATTAAATAATGAAAAATGATTTTTATTAAAAATAACCTTTCAGAATACTGAGTACATAGATAAAGGAAAGTGAAAATAAAACACATATTATAAAAAACCCATATGAGAATACAAGTCATGATATTTTTTGTGATTTAGATCATATGATTTCAGCATCAGAAACATATTCATAAAAAATCCCAATAAACAATAAGATTATGACATATACCCCAAACACTTTGGTAACACTTTAATTGTAAGACCCATGAAATAAATACCATTTTTAGATATTTAAATAACCATAAAATTAATAATAATCATCATAAATTAAATTCATTAGATTTATATACACAACATATAAGAAGAATGTTGTGAATATGAAATCTATCACACCAAAATAAATGTGAGACAAAGATCCCTTACCTCAAGTCTCAAAAATCTTCATTCAAGATTAAACCTCTAGTATGAAAAATATAGATTTATTATAAATTTATTATTGAACCTTAATAATCTACATTGTAATATATTTGATTTACATATGACATCTTATAACTGATTTATTAATAATTTGATATTAAAATCACTTCTCTGAGTGATAACTGCTTTGTTTTTCATGCATGTTTGCATTATAAAATCATGGTCCTTATAGGATGATCATTAATAAATAATTTCTATAATTTTAATCATGATATTAATATAACATATATATATATATAATATATATATATAACCATGTTATTTATATATATTAGAATAAATTACAATATTCATAGGAATTATAGGTCACAAGTAAGCATGAACACTACTATAACATTTCAAAAGATATAATTAAGGAAATGTGAAAAATAATTTACCATTAATTAATAATTATTAAGCCATATATAAAATATATATTCATAAAATCTATCCTTATTACCATCAATGTGAATTGGATTAAAAAATAATTGCATCACTTAATTTAGGTGGTAGTCCACATGTACACATGATAGACGTTATAGATTTTCAATAGTTTGAAAGGAAAGATGTTAGATATTAAATTTTCATTTTAAAATATACATAGATATTATTTTATACTTCCATATGTTAGGTTACCATTATAATGGTCATATTACTATTCATAATGTCCATATTACTACTCCAATAGTCTTGTTAATAATCTAATAGTAAGATTATTAATAGATGTATGGGTTTAATATTTAATATAAATACCTCTTATTCCATTAATTATTCATTCAATTATATTATATTTCACTACTATATTAACACTCATCTTAAAAATGAATATTTCATCACTGAAATTATGTTTTATTTCAATATCCTTATTTGGGAATGTTGACATTATTATAAATAGATTAGATCCAAATTAACCCATTATTATTATATAATTTTATTTCTATTATCCCAATATAACATTTGGATTTATTATTTGGTTTAGTTCCTAGATAATATAGAAATATTTATTTTTTAGGACAATTCTTTGTTGTTTTCACTATGTGATGTATGTACTTTTTACAACATCAAATAATTATAATAAGGGAATTTTAATTACTAGAATTATATGGCCATACATTATTCCACCTTATGAAATATAACCCTCAAAATATCATTTTACATATTAATTTAAAAATGGGTTCGTTTATTTCCCCTTATTTACTTCCTTTAGTTCCCATGTCGTCTCCTCATTCTTATGGTTTTTACAAATAACTTTTACTTAGATAGTTTACTTTTTGTGTATAAACTTTTCACTATGCTCCATGATCTTCAATGACTACACCGCATAATAGATATCATTATCCATATATACAACCTCTAAATTCACTAGATTTTATGTTTTCGGTATTTAATTCATCAATAGAGATACACAAAATTCATCATATAGGTGATACATGGTTGGTGTAAGTACTAGTTGATAGGGTGAAACTTTTACGCAATTAAGAATCTCAAAGAAGATGATATACCTATGGATTATCATTCCCTTATTCCAAAATCTTATGACTCTTTTACATGGAGATATGTAATGGAATGAATTATAGGTAGCCTCAAACTATAGTTCTCATCAATGATTAAATATATATATCTTTTTTCCACTTTTTATTCTTCATATTCAGCTGAATGGTCATCACCTTTTATACCAGTTCATTTACCAATCTTTATCATACCAGCTTGTATTCACAACATTTATCACAAAATTAAATTGTTTCTCACATTTTCCCATAAATTTATTTGTATTGATCAATTTTGATACTTTAGTGTAAAATATTTTTGTTATAGAATTCGACTAAAAGAAAAGATCGGTCCCAACCAACTTTTAACTCCATCAAGAATGATATCAATATATTTTCCAAAATTTGAATATTCCACTCAGACTGAAAATAATTGATAAGGTTATAATCCATTATAATGTCCATATCAGTGTCTAGATCATGTTGGATACATTCCAGAACATGGATGTAAATCTCTAATCTTGATTAGATTCAATTGATATGAGTACTCCTTGTAATTTTAAAATTTATTTATGTATATATGTGATTGTTGATGGAGTTATAATCCCTCTTGAATTATAATAATGTTATTTGTCTTTATAATATTATCCATAACAACCCATTTAGAATTATTTCCTTTGGATCTCTTCAAATATCTAGTGAGAAAGACTAGGTTTATTTTTTCACATTTCCTTGTAGTTATGGGTAATGATTTCATCATCTCATTAGACATTTGGATTACTTCCTTCACTTACTAACATACTATGAACATTTATTTTTATTCCACAATTTCCTTCTTCAAAATTTCCCACCAATAGTCCTCTTGGTGATGTGGATATATATTTTTCCTCCCTTGGTGGATGGGGATAGTTGAGCAATGTAAACACTTTAAAAGATCTTTCTTTATCTCTGGATTTTATTATACACATTGTTGTGACCCAAATCTTTTAACTCCTTTCTCACCAATTTTATTCTCCAAGGATATCCCATTTATAATAGCTTCCACCTTCATATGAACTTCAAAATCATATATTTGAGTATCTATTATCTTTTATTAAATGGATGTTTGGGAATTCATTTGAGAAAGGAATGACCATGTTCCTTCCATTATGATACGCATATCCAGCCTTTGCAATTATGAGAAGACTAGATCCTTATAAACTATCATCATTGATAATTTATAGGATCATTTCTACTTACAACACCTGCCCCCTTATTTTCTTTATGAGGATGGTCGTGGATTGAGGAGTCATAATACATGATGAGAAATAATTTTCTTCGATGGTGCATATTGAGATCCTAAATTGTGAATATATATTTGAGTCTATAATAAATAGTATATATCTCACACTAATCCCCATAAATATAATGTTTCATGACTTTCAATGTGAATATAACATCCACCAAAACATATAATTCATGGGATAGTTTTTATAATGAATATTCATATTTCTTGGTGTGTAGGATATAAATTATCATTTTTAATCATTACATAGCTTAATCCCATATTTTATGCATCATTGTATACTATGATGAGTTAGCCACTGGTGGGTAGTGTAAGTATTAGTGCATTGATAACCTCTATTTCAACTCCTTGAAGTAGTATTCATATTCAATGGTCCTTAAAACATTGCTTTATTAAGAGTTATCTTGGTTTGTGAGTTTTATAATCATGATAAGCCCCTCACAAATAATCTCTAATACCCATATAAATATAGGAAACTACTAATCTCCAATATAGATTCTATTTTGGACCACTCCCCAATTAATATTAACTTATAAGGGTATATATATATATATCCTTTTTTAGTGAAAAAATTCCCAAATAATGAAACTCCATCCAACCAAAACTCATATTTAATAAACCTTTCATATAGTTTCTCTCATTAATAATTATTTTTAAAAATAGTCAAATTCTCATCATGCTCATCATTTCCATTGATGTATGAAAAAATATAATATATAAAGACTATAATTTTTTTCAGGGAAATCAATAAATACTCTATTATTACGGTTCGTGAATATTGGAGGAGAATTAATGATTCTAAAGGGAATCTCTATGAACTCATAATGTCCATAAGTCATTCTAAAGGTAGTATTTGGAATATATTCATTCTTTCCCTTTAATTAGAGATATTCCAAGAGAAGTTACACCTTTGAGAAATACATGGACCCATGTAGTTTATAAAATAATTCATCTATTTGTTGTAGGGAATAATTTTTCTTTATCATGATTTATTGATCTCATAATAATCAATGCAGAGGATAATAGATTTATCCTTCTTCTTGATGAAGTGGACTGGCGCACCGCACAATGATGTACTCGAGAATATAACACCCTTATCTATATTACATTTTTACAACATATTTAGTTAATCTAAATAAATTGGGTCTATATTATTAGGAGTATTTGATATGGACAAAGATCTAGGTATAAGTTCAATTGAGAATTCAACCTCTCAATAAGGAAGAAGACCGGAAAATTATTCAGGGAACAGAATGGTGTAGTCCCTAACTGTGGGAATGACTTCAATCCAAATACTTTTCTTTGAATAAATCATTTGATCTAGATATTAATTATCATTAGGAAATATTATTCATTATTAAGAATAAAATTCTAATGAATATTCATTGTCCTCTATATATTTGAACAGAATCAAAGGATACCTCGAGATGTGATCTCCCCCACCCATGAGTTGATGTTTTCTATATATAAATAAATCCAATACATGACAAATATAGCATCAAACTCCACTAAAGGATGCTAGAACATATTTTATTAGAGTGTCAATCTATAAAAATTGAATGAGGGAGATTTATATACCTGGGATGAAATAATTTCACCATTTTCTATTCTCATGGATAAATGGTCCTCTATAATTTGATGTGGAGATTGAATAATTATACTAAAATTTCATGATATAAATTAATGTGTATGAAAAAATATGTTTTATATTCACAAAAGTATAATTACTATACACTTCTGCACATTATTTTCAAGATGCACTTTAGCATTAGTGATAAAATATTCCCTTTTTTGCTGCCTTGGAGGTTGTTTCCCTTGATTTTCTCTAAAACCATTGGCTTAGGGAATTGAATTGCATAATTCCCATGATCCGTGTAGTTAAATCACTTAACAATATGATAATTTTGATCTGAACCTTCCTTTATTATTTCTCATTAGTGGGATTCTTCATATTCCTTCAATAATAATTTCCCTTAAACCACTATTTTACACATTTGGAGCATCTTATAGATCCCTATAGATAGTACCTAAGATGATTCTACCCACACTTTTTATATTTGAGATGTTATGTTTTCTTTCCTTCATGGGATTTGACTATTGATCCACACATATTAATCACCATTTTCTAATTTATATTTCTATGCCCATGAGACCATTTAGAGTCACCAATCTCTATCTAAAAATTTAAAACAAAATAGACAATCTCCACAATGCTATCAAATTCTAAAATTTTATATGATTTTCATAAACTCTACCTTAATCCAATAAAGAAGTGATCAATATTGGCTTTAGTGATCATGAAAATTGAAGAGGCATATCATGAAAGCATAATAATATTTTCATCATATTCCATGATAGACTTATAATCCTTTTTTATTTGTCCAATAAACACCCTATCCATTTTATGATCAATATTTCAAGGATATTTTTCATTAAAAATATTTCATTGAAACCTTCTCCTTCAATTGAATAAAATTAATATTTAGACTTCATATTTTTTATCAGTTCCCATTACTGATCAGCTTACCCATCAAAATGATTGGCCACCAGCACACCTTTACCTTCTTCATTGCATTGAAAGAAAAATAATATCTTCTCAATGGAGTTAATCTATAGTTACATGATGAGGGAATCAGAATATACACTACATGAATGAGTTGGTCGTTATATAATAGATAAAACTAAAACATGATATTTCTTTGGATGAGGATGGTGTTCAACAAAATTAATGTTATTATTCATAACATAGTCATGTTAATCCATTATTTTCATAATGTTATAAGATCCCATTTCCCACCGGGCTTGGCATCTCATTATGAAAACTGTCACATTACCTATAAAATTGGTTATTTTCTTGGGTTATACTTTTACATCTCAATATATAAAAAATAAAAAAATTTGGGGACTGAATAAATAGCACAAAATAATTTAAAAGGAAGCTATTAACAAAGAAATAATCAATTATAAATGAAAATTATATCCTTAAATATGATTCCCTATTTTTTAATCTTGGTTATCCATGTAAAAGTTTCCTATACATTGAATTATCCTAGGGTTCTTACTAAAATTTTCTTGTCATACTCCCCCAAATAACTAGACCATCCTATAATATCAACTATAGTTATCTAAACCTTTTACATATATTATTACGTGATTTTATGCATAATAATCCATTAAATTTAAACAAAGGATAAAAATGCAAAGTGTATTTATAAGACTAGGCACATAATTATAGGACATGAAAATAGAATAAAGAATCTTTTTAGTAATATCAACTTTTATATGATAAGTCTCTTTTATCTCATACAATTTTGTAGGGTAACCTGGGGAATATAAAGACAAAAAGTGAGTAAAAATTCCAATAAGGGAGAAAACATGGAAACGAAACCTATATAATGAGTATGAAATAATAACATGGTAAAATGAAAGGCATGTATAATGGATAAACAAATATATGGATAACTTAGATAACATGGAATCATATTATAAAGGGAAAAAAGATTGTGGAAAAAACATATTTCATGAAATTAACATGAGTCAAGGATAAATTCTAAGATGATATCACATAGTGGACAGAGTCCCATAATGGATTTATTTTAATCTATATTACCATACATAACATTTGATGAGACTAAAACAATACCCAATTCAATGGATTGTAATGTGGGTTCACCCATCATGACATGTACATGTATATGTGTTCAAAATAAATAAATCAAACATAAGGAATACTCATAAGGGCTACCCATTGAATGAAATGGGTTTCATAGTCATGTAAAAAATTAACCAAAGGGAGTATTATTAAGATATCCTAAAAAATATATTATATAATTTTTCGAAATTCATAATGTAAAAATAAGAACAGTTCATGATTAACTCTGTCTAATTAATGTGAAATCATGAAATAGAGAGGTTATGTAACTTTGTAAATGTACCACTTAAGCATAGTTTTAGTGAAAATAAGAAATATTCTCTAAAGAATCTAAATGCATAACTATTTACCTAATACAAAAAATGAAATAAAATAGTTCTTCATGATTAATGATTTATTTTATAAGGTATATGTGGATTAAAATAGTTTATTTATTATACTTCAAAAGTGGTAACAAATAGAGAAGTTCCCTTTGTGTGGGTTTATTAATCCAGTTGAATTGAGAAGGGGCCCTTTCAAAAAATGAATTTACCCATCAAAGAATGAGAAAATCATATATATATATGTTTGGATAATATATATAAATTATTTAATATAATTATATTAGAATAATTAATAGATAAATTCAGGAAAATAAATAGAAAACGTCACCCAAAGTAAATATGGACATTTGGAGAGATCCCTTAACTTATGTCAGAATATATTATTTAGTTGAAATAATTATTCTAGACAATAAAATTAGATTAATTAATTTATTTATTTATTAAATTTTCCATATATATTTGTTCTATTATAATTTTTTGAGATCAATTGTTTCCATATATATGAGTTATAAAGATCAATTTTTTCATCCTAGGAAAAATAATTTCATTATTTTAATATATAATTGGAATAATAAACCAAAACTGAAATGAAATAGTTTTAATTAACTTATATATGTATAAATAGTACAATATATCTTTTTTCTTACATGGTTAATAAACATCAAGTAATATATTTGTCAACATGCAGTTAGTTCATTTAAGCTATTTTACCAACCATCAAAAACTAATTTAATTTTATTTAATATTACACCAATATGTTACTTATTTAACCAAAAATTAGTTATAATATAATTATTAATATATTATTTAACTATAAGAAAATATTTATGACATAAATTAAAGGTGGTAATAGTAAACAAAAACTTATTATCCACAGAGATGGATAAACACCATAATTGGGACAATGGTTTAATTTCATTGAATAGGAGGAGATGAGAAAATGTATAGGGATATTATATTGATTTAGTAATATAAAATTAAATTTTAGAAATAATACTATAGTTTTTATGATTTTATGGATGAATAAGGTGAGGATAATGTTGAGGATTAAACGAAATTAAAATAGGTTGTTGGAGAATGTTACCTCTTGAATATATCCTCCTTGAAGAACCCCAATAGGAAATCAGAAATGGATATTTGGTTTGAAATAAAACACAGGGAGGTTAGGATAGTGGGGAGGAATTGGTTTTGATGAAATTTGGAACTTTTTAAGGATTATAAATTTTGAAGAGAAGGGGTTATGAGGGGTATTATTTATAAGGGGAGGATAATCATATTTTTGATTGTTATGTTCATTTGTTTATAATTTTTTCTAAAGACTATTAATATTTGTTATTACTATGACTATATATAGTAAAATATGCATGTGAATTTGAAAAAATTGTTACATACATCATTCCTGACTAAAAAATTCATGTATTTTGATTATAATGTTAAATACCATAAATTATTATATTTCACTATTCGCAGAAAAATCAACTATTTCAGAAATGTCTCAAAAATTCGCCGTAACAATTTTTCAAAATATATATTTTACATATTGAATACATTTTATTTGAATAATTTTCTAAATAAGAGATATATTATTTTTAATTAAAAGCCTCATTTACTTTATGAATATATATTTTAATATTATAATCGATTTTGTAACCCTTTAAATAGTAATTTAAGCCCTCATAAAATTATTATATCATTATAATAAAACATAATATTTTTTTATAAATCCATTTTATATGTTAAAATTTAATTAAAGTCATAACATTAATTAATAAATTTTAAATTAAAATGTTTATGTTATATAAAAATGCAAACACATAATTTATCATTTCAAAAACATATAATTTCCCACACCAAGGTGTAAATATATAACATTTTCATTTTATATGTTATATAAATATAATTGTTCACTTTAATAAGTGATGTTACTATTATAACAGTCATATTACTATTCTTAATGGTCAAATTATGTTTCCAATGGCGAGGTTACTGTTCTAATAGTTAGATAACTATTCTAATGGTCTGATTAATAATATGCATATTGGTTTACTGCTTCTTATTAACACCTCTTATTCCAATAATTCTTCAATAAATTCTATTTTCTCTATATTTTATATAAAAATTCATCATAATAAAAATATTTTTTATAAATAACATTATGATTTATTTCTAATGATTTATTCATGGGTGAAATCATTCTGGGGGACCGAGGAGATCTAAATAATCTCATTTTTATCATCTTATTTTCTATTTGTTTTCCTCCATTAATATATAGAATTATTATTAGTTTAGTTTCAAAATAATTTATAATTCTTTGTTTATGCGTATAATATTTTTTTAGTTTCTCTACATGATATATATACTTTATACTACATGACATAATTATAAGAAGTGAAATTTGATTGGTAAAAATATTAGTTGTTACAAGGTTGATGAAAATATATGTATC
The DNA here is from genome assembly GCA_963277665.1 of Viscum album. Classification (NCBI taxonomy): domain Eukaryota; kingdom Viridiplantae; phylum Streptophyta; class Magnoliopsida; order Santalales; family Viscaceae; genus Viscum; species Viscum album. Next base: position 449,634,103 of record OY728165.1, read on the forward strand.
TTTATCATCTATCATCAAATGGATCATGTTATAGTGAAAAAATATCATCTTTATTGGATTTTTGATTTAATTAATCATCTAAAATGATCTTGTATGATCTGAGAGATCAATATAGGGTTGGGATATCATCTAATGCATGTAAAGGATGAGGATATACAAAAAAAATTTTTTATGTTGTTAAGGGCATTAATCGTTTTTTATGATGTCATTTAATGTGAAAACACTCTAGAAGTGCTTATGGTGTTGATGAACGCAATGTTCTGAGATTTCCATAATCAATTCCTTGTAGTTTTAATTGATGATATCTTAATTTACTCTACATCTAAGAAATATCATGTCGAGTAAAATCATGTAGTTTTGTCTGTTCTTCATCATCATTAGTATTCAAGAAGATGTCAATGTGTGTGTTCATAGATCATGATGTTTTTTAGATGATAATTTTATGTACAGATATTTATTATTTTTGGATCCTTCAAAGATCTATGTAGTGGTTTCATGGGAATTACTCAAGACTATTATAATGGTATAGAGTTTTTTTGGGTCTTATAGGATATTATTGAATTTTTTCACCTAACATCTCTTAGATTTTTACTCCTCTAACGTCTTTGAATAGAATGGATCAAGTGGTATTGTTGAATTTTCATTGTTTTAAATCTTCCAATTACTTAAATCATATTTTGGTGAATGATCTAGATATTTTTTTTACATAAGATGGTGTAATGTTCGGAGGTTTTTATGATTATTTTAATATTGGATTGGGAGATTTTTTAAGGAAATAGAGATCAGTTGTTTCTAATGGGCATCAATATCTATGAACCCATGGACATAAATATGTTACCCACGATCTTAAACAAGTATTGGTTATGTTTTATATGATTTTTTCGTGACATTAATTATTCGAAGAGTACTCTGTGATTTTCACTGATCATAAGATCCCATGGTATATATTAACCCAGACTATCATAATCATGAGGTAGTAATAGTGGATATAATTCTTATAGAAATTTGAATTATATATTACATATAGAAAAGGAAAATTAAATGATGGAGTTTATTCATTGCATAGGAATTCATTTATTGATGATGTGCATGAATTTAGAGATTATAAAAGTGTGATGAAAGAACTCTCTATTTTTCATCTTTATGTGGGAGACCAATATGGAATATGATTCCTCTTCCAAATAGATTTTTCAAAACATTTTGTGAAGAAAGTAGAAAGTCCCAACATGGAGGATTTCAATGTGGTGTTTTGGAGTGACCGGGTTTTCTTTGGCCATTCTCTTGATGGTTGTATATAGGATGATCAAAACCATTTGTTATTACAAGGGAGGGTTTTTACTCCATCAATGATTTGTGAGGTGGTTCTCTATGAGTTACCTAGATCAGTGTTCACTATAAAGCCTATAATGAAAACAATATATCATTATATTAGAGGTTATATTTGGTGGGTAGTGTAAAATAATTTAGTTTTGGATTTTTTTCTTAATGATTTGTCATTTAGAAGGGAAAGCCTAAACATATTTTTCCCAAGGGTTTTTTCTAGACATTAAAAGTTACTCTGTGGATGTTTTAGGAAATTTGGATAGAATTTTCCCATATTTTACCTCGATCTCATGAAGGATATGATGTTATATAGGTGATATTGTACCATTTGATAAAACCAACTCACTTTATAGTGATTAAGGAGTTGATCTCACCAGAGGGTTTTTCAATGAAATATTTGGAGGTGGTTGTGTGAAACTATGGAGTAACAAGTCCAATTATCTCTTATTTTCATCATTATTTTACTTAAAAGGTGTGAAGAGGTCTCCAAAAATCTTCATAATGTTATTTCTACCATATAAGTACCTTACAGTTATAGAAATATGGTCGAAAAAGTATACCATATAGACTATTAAAAACATTTTTCATACTATTTTACATGATTTTATGGGTTCATGGACGAGGCACCATCCATTGGGTTAGTCTTCATAACAATATTTTTCACTCTACCATTGGTATGGAACAATTTGTATATTTTTATAGATAACAATTTAATTATTCATTGTATTGGTCTTGGGTTAGATAATTATTAATTCCTACACTTAAACTAGTGTAGACCATGAAAAAGATGGATTAGGCTATTGATTAGAGGATAAATGTTGTATGCGATCATTATATGTACTACAAAAACTACTTAGGGGGCCTATAGAGATATATCTTTTAGATTATATATTCTTTAATGTTACTCCAAATCATAAAAAAACAATGGTTTTGTCATGGGAGTAATATTTCTCCCAGATTTTTTGGATAACTCGAGGTTTTAGATCCAGTGAAACCATCGTGTATCAAATAAAACTTCTCAAATAGATGAACTAGATACATGATGTACTCCATGTTTAAAAGATTCACCATTATCTTCTTGAAAAATCTCACATCATCTATTGGTGGGAGAACAAAATTGATAATAATGGTACCATTGAGGAGAGACCTATGGGGATCCATGGTTATTAAGAGAAGGTGTTGTAGAGATGTGTTATTGCTTTTGTTTTTGTCTGTTGGTGCCATAGTCATGTAAAGTATTGTACCTAGGAATGTGAGTCACAAATAAAAACTCATTATTAAATTTTTTATACTTATTTATTCTTCTATATGGATGATGGTTATTATTGACCAGTATCATGTTTATGATATGGTTATCACTTATTCGATTCTTTATTCGTGGCCTTTCTATTCATTATGTGGTATCTCCCCTAGTAGATTATTTAGAAGCTAGTTTTTTGTGTCACAAAGCATTCCACCTTGTCCCATAAATTGAGGTTATTATTCAATTATCATATTAATATTATTGAGAGGTATCTCATGGTGTGGCTATTAAAATTAACCCTTTTAAATTTCCTTCTCATTTGGTTGGGTTTTAATTTTTATGAATTATCATTATTTGACAGGTATCTAATGTAATGGTATTTATATTTTTAACCATTTAAATTGTGTTTTCATGTGACTTATGGGATTCTAGGAAGATTTTGTATGTTTTATGGAGGTTAATGAGTTGTATTAGAATTTCTAGGGGTCACCAAACCCTAATGGAGGGAGTTATGGGAACATAGTTGGTGTCCATGTGGTTCTTGGTGCACCACGACTAGAAAAAAATATTTTAATACACTTTTTGAGGCAGTTTTGGCTATTATATTTTACAATATAAATGGAAAATAGGGAATTCACATGAAAGGGCATGGTGTTGGGTGTAGTTCTATAGACCATGGTCTATCCAAAATGGGTAATAGAGGAAAACCATGCTCATGGTCTTTGGCATGGTTAGTGGGAAATACCCAGGTGAGTGGAAACACTCTCTAGAATAATCTATTTTAGATAGAACTCAGAAGAACAATTAATTAAATAAAAATCTCCCATTTCATGTTGGAATCTGTGGTGGGATAAAATATTTATTTTAATCGTCTAAAACTATCACCCACCTTCCTTGATTCTCATCTATTTTAAAGGGAGGAAATGTGTGAATCTAAATTTTGGGTCTTCAATAATGTCTTCTGCCATTTAATTATCTATTAGTCAGTATATTCTTCTCAAATTGGGGTTTTTAATTGTATATTCTTTAAATAAACCTTGGTCATGGTAGATCATTTACTCATGTGGAGGTTTCATTGAATGAATTGTCAATGTGAAGTGTATGTTTTACCTATCATGACTCCATATAATCTAATCTTTATGGGTGAAACACCATATTTTATAGGGAATAAAATAATTTCTATAAATATTTTCATTCTATTATTCATAAACTATTCATACTTCTGTTTAGATTTTTAATAATAAGAATCATTTTGTTTTAAGGCTTAAATTTGAGCTATATTGTTTGTAGTTTTTAGATACTAGGTTCCATATATCCTCCTACTATTTTATAGCGTTTCTTCTAATGGTGGTTGAACCTAATTCATCCATTCATATTTGAAGAAATTTTAACTTCTAATCGATTTAATGGATTTGTTTTATCAACTATTATTTTTTGTGAAATTTAAATGTTATCATACTTTATCTCATTGGGTAACAGTGGAATTAAATATCTGGTAGATAAAACGTGAAGGAATGTAAATAAATGGTTTACTATTGTAGAGATTATATGTGTTTCCACCATGATAAACATTTGCCTCTATTTTTTTCTAGGATGTTTGATATATATGTTTATGGTTTTTATTAGTATGTTTGTTATGCAATGGTTTATGACAACTGATATGTTGGATAAAGAAGAAAAAACCAATAATTTTTTTTGGAAAAATAATTAAAGAGGAATGTTTAAATGGAACCATTCTTTCAAAAGTTAATGGAATTGGATGAATAATGAAAATATTTTAATTCTTAAGGATGAATGAAAAAATTTCAACATTTAGTTTAAGAAATTCCTTATATTTTTTGATGTATATGTTATTCTTGAAAGAATGTGACACCCTAAGTTTTTAAAAATAAATTAAAATGAATGAAACACTATGTATCTACATATTGACAATTTTTTAAGGAGATAGTTGTATACTAGTCATTAAATATAATTTTTCCACTTCTATGATTTAAATTTCAAAAAATGGTCATACACAGTTGTGATCATTATGTTTTTTAGTGCCTGATAGGACAAAAAAATTGGTGAATAGTAACAGACCCTAATAAATTGAAATATTACCCTTATGAATTTTAATATGAACAAATGAATGGTATCCTCGCCAATGAATGTATTTATAATGATTTATGAGATCTTGATTAATTTTTCAAGGTGTTATAAAATCTATTATAGTTTTAAAAATTTTATTTTCGGAATAAATTAGTATTTTGTTTAAAAATAAATTTTCTAATATTTATAAAATTATTTTGATAAAATGGGGGTTATTTTCTAAATGTTCATATCAAAAAATTTCTAGGGTGACTTTTTTGATTTTTTCTAAAATACATGAATTTTTGATTAATAGTTAGATACGATAATTCACCGTATATATATATATTATTTGTCAATTACACTATTCATATCATCATAGATTATGTATGAACCTTTGGTTTCAGACTCAAATTATCTCATTAATATTTTTGGTAACATAAATCAAGTCTATTCATAGTCTTGATAAAAAATATTAAAATAATGATTAAAATAAAGGAAAACACTTCCTCTCCTCCACTACAAATACCACCATCACCCCTCTTCCTCTCGCACCTCTCAAGATTTGATAATTATATAAATTCTACCCAATACCATCAAAAATTCTCTTCCCTACATATAAAACCTTATGGTACCACCATATGTACAAAACCAAAATGTCGTAAGGACTATCTCAAGGAGATGAGACCAAGAGGTAAAAATCCTCTTTCATTTTCTTCTTTTTTCTGTTAATTTCTTTTCTTGTACTCTTTTAACCTTACAAAATACTAGAGGCTTGAAATATATAGTTTTATATATATTATTTATTTTTATCATGTTTATGGGAAAATTCATAATCATTCTTCCACACATATTTTTCTTATTCTAAAAATAAATAACACAGTCTGTGATGTGTTAATTTACCAACATCGTAGACGATGTGTCGTCAATTTCTATTAATTCCTTCAAAATAGCTTATAAAACCACATCAATAGTTAAAAAAGATTTTAAAATGTATTATATGACCTCTATTATGTTCTGGAATTAAATTATATTCAATATATTAAAGGTGAATGATGAAAAAAGATTATGATTATCGAAGAACCTCCAAAATGATCTAAACGAATATCACTAATGATTCATCCTCATAGCATATAAACAATATTATTTATTGTAAAATATAAATTTTTATTACCATTTTAACACCATTAAATTTATCTTATGAAGTTTCTCTTCCATTCTATACAAAGAAATTTTATCAACTGACCATGGAAATCATGTAAAGCATGCACCCAAAACGATGAAAATAAAAAAAATATTATTAAAAAATCAGAAACATTATGTTATAAAATGATTATATAAGGTGTTATAACCATTATTAAGATTATTTAAAATACTAGTAACACCATTTAACCCATTATATAGTAGTTTTAAAACATGTTTTATTTAAGACAAACCCAAGGTAAGGGAATTCATAACCAAATCTCCATTAATTGGGTTAACCTTCATCTTCATTAATTATGTGCTACTAAAATTATTTGTAAAATTAATTACATGTATATTAGTATTTATTACTTGTATTTATATTTTATACACATAATAATTTCATTTTATTAATTATCACTTCAATTATATGTTATTTGTAAGGGGATTTTTTTATTAATCCTCTTTTAAAATTCTATTTTACAAAATTAAAAGGAAATGTATTTATGAAATTATTCATGTTTTAGGAATATGTTCCGGTTCTTGGAAATTGTTTATGATGAAAGATAAGGCTAATATCTCCTTCCAATGCATCAGTCATGTGTATATTGGAGGTCATCCATATGGTTACTCCAAGTGTAACTACAATGGTTACACCATAAAGTAAGAATGAAGGTTACCTTGTAATGTAGTTGTGAGGCTTACAAATCAGAAGGTAGCCATCAGGGTTAAAATATAGGTATTTAATTTCCCATGATACCCTTGTGGTAATATATACACTCTCCATTGTTTTATGTACATCTCATGTTCCACAAGTTAAGTATATATGGTTGATAAGTATGTCCTTATGAAAATGATTTCTTATGTTTATAAGTATTCATGGAATATTAGTTTATTTCCTTATTTTTAAAACCTTATTGATATCTTTATTCTCATCCCATATTTTTAATTTTTTTTCATTGGTTATTAGGATGTGTAACAGAAATAAGGAATTCAAGTTAAATGTTAGGACAATTTGTCAATGAAATCATATTGTTGTGTTGTGTTCAAAATTTTATGTCTTGGAAGAAATGAATATTGTTTTAATGGTACCAAATTTTTATTCTTATGGTTTGATATGTATGAGTTATGTAATATCATTCTAAAAATCTAAAATGAAATGATTTTTGGGAATGTAAAGAGGTGAAATAATGTTGAAATACCTAGATTATGTAATGTTTATGGTCAGGTCCTTATAGTTGGTATTAGAGAATAGTTTAGATAACATTAGGGGATAACACGATGTTATCAGAATACCATAAATTATTTTTACCTTATGTTTATATTGAAATAGTATTTCATTTAAATATTACCATTTTGCTTCATTGAAGATATGTCTATTTATAATGGTTCTATATAGAATAAATAGGGAAACTGATGTTGGAAGGAACCAATAGGTTGATATCATTCCCAATCTGAAACTGGGAACGGTGGGAATTTGAACTAAGATATTTGTAACAATAATGGATTAGATAATACATGAAATAAATGGTGATGACATTAATCCAAGATAATAACCATAGATACCATAATGGATCTTAATGTTAATGGAACATTTTACGAGGTAACACATTCTTTCTTTCAGTGGATCTTCTGACCATGTAGTAGCTAAAGGATGTATTAAAGCCCTTAAAATGATATTTGATGATATGAGATGTTTAAATAATTAAAATTTTAGTTTTTCTAGTTAATGTTTTGAATGTGAATCTGATCAGTTGAGGTCAATGGTCCTGAATATCTGGGATTGAGAGAATATTTATGCCATAGAGTGGGATGAATTTAAAATTATTTTCCATGAAAATTATTTTCCTAAGGTGGTTCGACATAGGATGGAGAATAAATTCCTTGAATTGAGGAAATATGAGGAATATTAATTGGCCACGAATGAAGAAAACTTCACCTGAATGGAATTGAAAACTCCAAATCATACTTTGGATCTTGACAACAAAATCAATTCCTTTTACATAGGATTGCAGCATAGATATCAAAGGGAATTGACCTCCTGAGAACTAAAAAGTTATGATAAAATTATCTGATGTGTTGACATGGTAGAAAAGGAGTTTTCTACTTATCACTTGTACATTGAAAATAAATATGAGAATATGTATATATGGAATGTGATGGGTAATAATCAATCAAAGAAAGATCATGTTAATAAAGTAGAGGTTATAGTTTGTGAAAATTAAGGAAAAAGAACCCTAGGGAATGTATTACCTAAACTAAGAAGTGTTTTCTCTATGGTATGTTTAAAAAATAGTCGGATATAGTAATTAAAATGATCTTAATCACTATTCAGTTATGAAAACATTAAATTTTTTCAAATGTGGTGAGATGGGTCATTATGAAAATGCCTTCCCAAAGAAAGATTTGAGTGATGGAAAGTAGCCATACTATAAGCAGAAAGGTGTAATGAGATCCTCTGAGACTAATTTAGAATATGTCAGGCTATCCAATGAAAAGTTATCAAGTTCTTTGTCTGTTTACTAATACTTTTCTAAATTCTTGTTTGATACAGGGTGTACATATTCCATTATTTATGATAATTTTTTTTGTAAATTAGAAACATCACCTCAACAAATAAAACCTGAACTTATTGTTAAAACACAAGGGGAAAATGTTATATAAAACTAAAATTTTCCAAATATTTCTATTGTAATCTGTTTGAAGAAATTATCTAAAAATCATGTTTTTTACCCTTAGTAGTGTTTTATATTATTTTGGGTATGGATTGACTTTCTATTTATCATGTTAAGATTGATTATAGAGTTAAATAAGTTATTTTTATGAATGTTTTTCTGTTTGTATATAAGATCAAAACCATAAAAATGATAACATATCATGAAGATGAGAAACTATTGATTGGTTGAAATGAATTTTATCATACCCATATTGTTGAAAACAATGGATCTATTCATATTAATGATGTTCTAGTTGTAATGAATACCTTGATGATTTTCCTGATGAGTTACTCAGTGTTATACCTGATCGAGAAGTTGAATTCACAATTTTCTTAGATCCTGATGCTAATCCAATTTCAATTCCCCCTTATTTAATTTCTCAAATAGAAATTTTTGAATTGAAAAATCAGTTGGAGGAGTATTTTGATAAAGGTTTATTTCGTCATATAATTACACCATGGGGAGCACATATTTTTCTTGTTAATAATAAATATTGTTCCATGAGACATTTCATTGATTATATATCTTTTAATAATATTTCTATTAAGAATAAGTATCCATTTCCTCACATCGATTACTATTTTTATAGGCTCTAGGGAGATAAATATTTTTCATAGATTGATTAGTGATCCGGGTACCATAATCTAAAGCTAAAGGAGGATGATATTCCAAAAATATCTTCTCAAACTAGATTTGGTCATTATGATTTTTTTGTTATGCCAGTTAGGTTAACTAGTTCACCTACTGTATTTATGGATCTTATGAGTATAATATTTCAGGATATCATGGATATGTTTGTTATTTTTTTATTTATTTCAATATGATATATTATAGAAGTAAATAGGAGAATGAAAAACATTTAAGGTTTTTTTTTGGAAAATTGTAAAAGAAAAGAAACTGTATGGAAAATTTAATAAGTGTGAATTATGGTTGTAAAAACATTCATTACTTGTTAAAACTATTTCTAAATATTGGATAACTATTGATCCTACTAAAATAACGTTTTTTATAGAATGGAAAATACCCATAAATATAACAAAGATTCCAAGTTATCATAGTTTTATTTTCTATTACTGGAGTATTTTTGAAATATTTTCATGGTTATATAGTACACTGACTATGTTAACTAGAAAAGGTGTTAAATTCACAGGGATGGTAGAATGTGATGATTGTATTTAGGAATTCAAAATATTATTGGTGAATACTCTAGTTTTAACATGACCTTCTTTAAATGGTGAGTTTTTCACCTAAAATGACACTTCATCAAAGGGACATAGTTGTGTTTGGATACTGAATGATTATGTAATTTATTATACATAAACACAACAAAAACCTCACAAGTTATGGTATTCAACCCATGATTTGAAATTAGAATCTAACATTATCTTTTTAAAAATTTTGAAGCTTCATTTATATGGATCCAAATGTGAAATATATATTGACCAGAAAATTATGAAGTAAATACTAACTAAAAACCAATTAAACATGAGGTAGAAAGATAAATTGAATTGATAAATGATTATGATTTCACAATAAATTACCACCCTGGAAAAGAAAAAAATAATCATATTCCTTGAGTTGAAAACATAATGCATCAAAAACTATGTTATATCAAGAACAAGACCCTTTTATTAATGATTTAATAATATTTGGATTTGAAGTGGTTAGTTCAAGAATTCTTCTATTTTTTTAGGTTTTAGTGCAGTCATATTTGTTTGAAAAAATTAAAAAATCATATAAGGAAAATGTGGAGTTATAGAAAAGGGTTGAATTGGTTAAAATGGGTAAGTTTCCTAAACATAACATTAATAAAGATTGTGTTCTATGATTTGGAATGAGATTATGTGTGCCTTGTGATTCTGAGATAAAGAAAAAAATCTTGTGCAAATCTTATAATTCTCCCTTTTCAGTTCATCCTAGATGAACAAAGATGTACAAACACCTTCGGGAGTATTACCAGTGGGATGGAATAAAAAGAGATATTCCAGATTTTCCATGAAATGTTTAACATGTTAATAGTTTAAATAAGATCAATAGTTATCCAAGGGGATGATTCTGCCTTTACGAGTGATAGAGTGTAAATGGGAAAATATATCCAGGGAATTCATTGTGGGAATACCAAATACATCTCAAGTTAAAAATTCAATATGGGTTTTTTTATTGAGTAACAAATTCTGATCATTTCATTCCTATTCAAGATACTAGTTCATTGAATTAGCTATCTCAAATGTACCTCAATGATATTTTTAGGTAACATGGAGTTCTTCATTATATTTTATCTGACCGTGATTCTAGGTTCACTTCTAACATTTGGAAAGGCCTTTAGAATTCGTTGGGAATAGAATTAATATTTTGTACAACTTTTAATCTACAATTAGATGGCTAGTCAGAATAGATGATTTAGACTTTTGAGGATATCCTTTAAGATTGTTAAATGGACTACTAGATATAATGGGATCAATATATTTCATTATTTGACGTTTCATATAAAAATAGTTTTCATTATAGTATATAGATAGAAACTTTTAAGGAATTATATGGTAAGCTGTCTCAAACTCTATCTTTTTTGGATTAATTCTGGGGAAGGAAGTTGATAGGGATATATTTTGTAGAGAAAGTGGTTGAGAAAGTGAAGATGATCCAGCAACACATAAGGAATGCTCAGAGTGAGAATTTTTTTTTCAAATAACCTGAGGAAAGAATTTTCTTTTGAAGTAGTTGATAATGTTTTCCTTATAATCTAACCATGGAAAAGTGTTATGTTTTTTTGTAAGAAATAAATATTGATTCCATGGTTAATTGGACCATATAAAATCCTATAGAAACATCTAATTTTTCCTACCCAGTATATTTGCCTCCAAGATTATCTTAGGTACAAAATTTTTTCATGTTTGGATGTTGATAAAGTATATTCCAGATTCATCTCATGTTTTGAGCCCAGAAGCAGTTCAGTTAGAAGTGACCCTTTATTATGAAGAGAAACCTATTCATATTATTAATCAATGAGAACATGTATTGAAGAATAAGGTAATACACCAGGAAAAGGTTTTGTTAAGAAGCCACATGGATGAATAAGAAACAAGGTAATTTGAAATATTTTTTAAGTAAAAGGTTTCCTCACTTGTTTAATAAGTAACTAAAATTGCGAGGACACAATTTCCAAAATATGGGGAGAATATAAAATCCATGGTTTTAAAAATAATTTGAAATGAATGAAATAATGACTATCTACACAATGAAATATTTTCTAAAGATGATAGTTGTAAAATGACAATTAAATATAATTTGTTTTTTCTTCTATGATTATAATTTTGAAAAACAAACATACACTATAACGATCAGTATGTTTTTTGGGGTTTGATAAGAGAAACATAATTTTTTCTGAAATTTATCCTACCCATTTGAATATTAATGTTACCCTTCTGAATAGTAATATGACCAAATAAATTTTATCCACACCAATGAATGTGTTTATAATAATTTATGAGACCTTGATAAAATTTTCAAGGTGTTATAAAATCTGTTATAGTTTTAAAAATTTTATTTTTGGAATAAATTATTATTTACTATAAAAATTAGTTTTCCAGTATTTGGAAAATTATTTTGATAAAATGGAGTTCATTTTTTAATTCTACATATTTAAAAACTGTTTCGATGAATTTTTGGTATTTTTCTGAAATACTCGAATTTTCGATGAATAATGAAATAAGGTAATTTTCTGTATATATATATATTATATGTTCAATACATTATTCCTAGAATCATGGATGATTTTAGGACCCTTGTATCAAAATCACATTCCCTCTTTACTATTTTGGGTCACATGAATCAAGACTAGGAATCGTCTTGAGGAAAAATCTTAAACTAATGTTTAATATAATGGGAAACCCCTCCTCTACTCCACTATAAATACCACCATCACCCCATCTTCCTGTCACACCTATATATCAATGATAAATGCCTAAATTACTACTAGTACCCTTCCTAATTCTCCTCCCAATTTCATTTACCTTCTGGTCTCACTAAAATGCCAAAATCAAATCCTTAAGGAGGATCTCAAGGAAAAGAGATCAAGATGTACATATCCTATTTCATTTTATATTGTTTTCTTTTCAATTATTTTATTTTCTAGTACCCCATTCACCTTAAATTTTTGAAGAGGACTTAAATCTATATTATTATATATATTCTTGATTTTTATCATGTTTATGAGAAAATTCATCATCATTCTTCTACTCTTATTCCTCTTATTCTAAAAATAAAAACACCATCGATGATGTGTATTTAATTTCCATTAATTTCTTCAAAGATGGTCGTAAAACCATATTAATGGTTTAAATATATTTTAATTTTCATGATATGAATAATATTGTTTTTTATGAAAATTATATTCATAATATTAAAAGTATATGATGAAACAAGTTTGTGATTATCAATAAACAACCAAAATGATCTAAACAAATATCAATAATTATTTATAAAATGATTCATCCTCAAAGCATATAACCAAAATTATTTATCCCATAACATAATATTTTGGAAACATATTAAAACCATTTTATTCCACTTTGGTAGTTTTACATCCATTATACAAGAATATCCTTTTCAAACTGACTATGGAAACCATGTAAAGTATATACCTGAAAGAATATAAATAACAAAATATTATTAATAAATGGGATGAATGATGTAATAAAATGATCATATAATGTGTTATAAACATTATTATTCCTCTATTATATATTAATAACACAATTTCTACCATTATACATGATGTTTAATTAATTTTGATGTAAGATGAACCCAAGGTAAGGGAATTCTTAACCTAATCTCCATTCTTTGAGTTAACCTTCTATTTCATTAATTATGTGCTACTATGATTTTTGTGTAATTAATTTTCTTTTAAATTATGATTTACTATTTTAATTTACAATTTATATACATAATAATTTCATTATATTAATTCTTACTTCAATTATATTATTTTTTAAGGGGCTTTCCTTTCAAAATAATCTTTTAAAATTCCATTTTAGGAAATTCGAAAGCAATGTTTTTATGAAATTATTGGGGTTTTGTGATTATTTTCTGGTTATTGAGCATTTTTATGATGAATTTTGGGACCTATATCCCCATTTCAGTCATTGATTATGTCTATGTTTGTGGTCAAATGTATGGTTACTTGATGTTTACCTGTGATGCTTACACCATATAGTAGCCATGATTGTTACATTGTAAGCCAGTCGTCAGGGTTACAAATAATAAGGTATCCCTAAGGGTTACTATATAGGTATTTAATACCCCAGTATACACTTATGGTTATATATATGTTATGTAATGTTTTATGGAAATATCTCATTTCATAAGGTACGTATATATGGGTGAGAAGTAAGTCCTTGTGAAAATGATTTCATATGTTTATAAGTATTCATAGACTAATTGTCTATTTTGTTATTTTTATATCCTTTAATAGGATAGTATTTCTCATTACATATTTTTAAAAGTTTTTCACAGGTTATAAGGATGTGTATGTGAAATAATGAAGTCAATTTAAATGTTATCGAGTTTCTTTCCAGGAAGTCATGTTGTTGTTTTATGTTAAAAAATTTATGTTTTCAGTAAAATGGATCATATTTTATTGGTTACCACATTTTATAATTTTTGGTTGATATGAATTAGTTATGTACTTAATTGTAATATTTATAAGTAAAAAAATCAGATTATAAATAAGTGAAATCTAGTTGAAATAGCTAGATTATGTAATTTTTAAGGTTGGGTCCACATAGTATGTATCATAACATTGTTTAGAAAACTTTAGGAGTTAGTATAATATTAAAAAAATACCATAAATGTTTTTTATGTTATTTATATGTTGAAATGTTATATAATTTAAATATTACCATGCTTCTTCCTCTAATATATGTTCGTTCATGATGGTTTTCTACTAAAGAAATAGGGAAGCAGTAGTTAGAAAGAACCTAGTGGCTAATATCACTCTGAATTTGAAACCAATAATACTAGGAATTGGAACTGAGAATTTTGAAATATTAATACTGATGTTGATATTGGAAATAAATGGCGGTGTAATCCATGTATTATTAAAACCATAGCTACAACAAAAATCCTATGGATATAAATAAATTTATGGGGAAACACCATCCTGCATTCAGTGGATCTATTAACACAGTATCTTCTGAAGGATGAATTAAATATCTTGAAAATATATTAAATATTATGGGATATTCATATAATCAAAAGGTTAGTATTTCCATTTTTCCTTTTTAAGGTGATGCTAAACAATGGTGGTCATTTGTCATGAATATCAGGGATAGAGAGAAGATTAAATCCTTAGAGTGGGATGAATTTAAAATTCATTTCCTTGACAAATAATTTCCTTAGGGGTTTGACTATGGTTAGAGAATAAATTCCTTGAATTGAGGAAAAATTTATAAGATGCAGTGGCTATGTATGAAGGAAACATCACTCAAATGTCAAGGTATGATCCAAATCATATGTAGGATCACGATAGAAAAATCAATCACTTTTACTGAAGATTGAATCCATGATTCTGATGGTCCTTAGACTCCCAAGAATTCAAAATTTATGAGAAACTTGTGTATTGTGTTGAGAGGGTATAAAAAGATGTTTCTGAAGATAACAAGTACATTTTCAAAAAACAAAAGAAGCGGTCCAAATGGAAAGTGGTAGGTATGAATCAATCAAATAAGTCTGATGGTAAGAAATTCCAATTTCCAATTTGGGAAAAGTTTTTTAAAAAATCACCATGGGGAATGTCTTACTAACATAGGGATGTGTTTTTAATGTGGTAATTTTGGTTATATGACTTGAGATTATAATGAATATGATCTTAAGATCAATTCAAATTAGAAAACAATAATTTGTTTCAAATGTGGAGAGACATTTCATTATCAAAATGCCTTCCCAAAGAAAGATTTGAGTGATGGAAAGCATCCAGACTATAAGAAGAAAGGTGTAGGGAGATCCATTAGTATCCAAACTATAAGATGAAAGGTGTATGTAGATCCTTTGAGACTATGTCATCAAATGATAGTCCACCCAATGAAATGGTATAAGGTAGTTTTTTTGTTTACCTATATATTTTTAAAGTATTGTATGATACGGGGTCAATAGGTTCCTTTATGTCTGAGAAAGATTATGTTGAATTGAAAATATCATCTAGAAAATGAGACCAGAAATTATTGTCAAAACATCATGGTGAAATGTTATAATAAGAAAGAATTTTAAGAATCTTTATATTGTTATCTATGAGAGGACAATAACTAGAAACATTGCTGGTTTTCCCTTAGTAGAGTTTGATGTCATTCTAGTCATGGATTGGATTTCTGTTTATCAAGCTATGATTGATTATAGAACTAATTAATTTTTTTAAGAAAGAGAATCAGGTTGTATTAAAAAACAATACCATATAATTTCAAACATATCCAGAATATAAGAAACTTTTAAAAGATGGAAATGAAGGATATATTTCACACATTGTTCAAAACAAGGTAACTATTTAGATTAATGATGTGCCAGTGGTAAATAAATACCATGATTTTTTTCTTGATGAGTTACCGAGTGTTATACCAGATCATGAAGTTGAATTCACAATTGAATTAGTTGCTGATGTGAGGCCAATTTTAAATCCCCCATATCTAATGGATAAAATGGACATTCTTTAATTGAAAAATCAGTTATATGTTTTGCATGAAAAATGAATCATTTTTCCTAGAACCTTACCACCAAGAGATACTATTTTTTCATTAAAAAGGATGATGGTTCCATAATACTTTTAATTGATTATAGTGCATATAATAACCTTATTGTTAATAAGAAGTATCATTTTCCAAACATCAATGACTTATTTGATCACCTCCAGGGAGATCAGTATTTTTCTAAGATTGAATTGTGATCTGGGTAACATCATTTGAAGGTTAAGGTAGATAACATTCCAAAAAAAAACTTTTTGAAATAGATATGGCCCTTATGAATTTATTGTTATACCATTGGGTTTAACTAATGAAATTGTTGTTTTCATTGTTCTTATAAACAGAATATTTCATTAGTTCATGGATAAGATTGTGATTATTATTATGGATGATATTATGCTATATTCTTGAAGTAAAGAGAATAATGAAAAACATCTTTGGGTTTTATTTCAAACCTTATATCAAAATAAATTTTATGGAAGATTAGGGAGGAGTTAATTTTGGTTGAAATTTTTTTTACCTTAGTGAAATTTTTCAGATGTTGATATAACTATTGATCCTGCTAAAATGAAAGTTGTCGAAGAAATTGGATAGACCCACAAATATAATTGAGTTTCCTAGTTTTCTCAGTTTTTTAGGATATTACAGGAAGTTTGTTGAAAACTATTCATGGTTATCTAGTCCAATTATTAAGTTAACATTAAAGAGAGTTAAATTCACATGGAAAAAATAATGTGCTGATTTTTTTCAAGAATTGAAAAGAATATTGGTGATTGCTCTAGTTCTGATCCAACCTTCTAGAAATGGTGATTTTCTCATCTACAATGATGAATCATTAAATAGATTTGGTTATATTCTGATATTGAATGATCAAGTAATTTCTTATGCTTCAAGACAACTTAAACCACCTGGACTAAGTTATCCCACACATTATTTGGAATTAGCAGCTACTGTTTTCACTTAAAAAATTTGGAGGCATTATTTATACAAATCTAAATGTGAAATATATACTAACTACAGAATTCTGATGTATATATACACTCAAAAAGAATTTAAACATGTTGCAAAGAAGATGGATTGAATTCATAAAATATTATGATTTCTTGATTAATTACCATCCTGGAAAAGAAAAAAAGTGGAAGATTCCTTACGTCAAAAACATCTTGTATCATTAAATATGCTATGACTGGAAAAATACCCTTTGATTAATGATTTAATGAAAAATGTATTGGAATTTTTTGGTGTAGGAAATTCCTTTATTTTGTTTTTGGTTTTCATGAAATCATCTTTTTAAGATAGAATTAAGAAAGTGTAGAAGGAATACAGAGAGTTATAGAAAAAGGTAGAATTGGTTAAATTGGTAAGTCACCATAATTTAACAATGATAATGATCATTTTATAATATTTTGAAATAGATTATTCATGCCTTGTGATTCTCAACTAAATAATGTATTGTTGTGTGAAGCTCATAGTTCTCTATTTTCATTTTATCCTGACAGTATAAAGATGTACAAAAACCTTCAAGAGTATTATTGGTGGGATGGAATGAAAAAGATTTTATATATTTTCCATAAAAATTTTGACATGCCAATAGGTTAATGCTGAGCGGTATTTACTGAATAGTATTATTCATCCTTTACAGATTCTAGAATGAAAAGGAGAAAATATCTCCATAGAATTCATTATTGGACTACCAAAGAGTTCCCGACATGACGATTCAATTTGTGTTATTGTTGATCAATTGAATAAATCTACTCATTTCAATCCTATTTGAGATACTATGTATTAATTTCAGGTTTCTAAACTATATCTGAAAGAGATTTTTAGGTTACATGGATTTACACTTTCCTTTGTATATACTATGATTCTAGGTTCACTTATAACTCTTGTAAAGGCCTTCAGATGTTGTTTGGAACATGATTAAATTTCAATAAATCTTTTCATCCTTAATTAGATGGGTTATTAGGACTGACAATTCAAACATTGGAGGATATTATCTAACCTTTTTAAAAGGATTATCAAAGATTTTGGGATCAATATATTTCTTTAGTGGAATTTTCATATAATAATAATTTTCATTCCAGTATACAGGTGCATCCTTTTGAGGCATTATATGTGAATTTATGTATAACTCTATATATTTGGGATGAAGTTGGGGAAAGGAAGTTTATGGGACTAGAATCAGTAGATGATGTGGTTGAGAAAGTGAAGATAATCCAGCAACAGGAAAGGATAGCTCACAGCGGGAAGAAATGTTATATAGATAAAAAAGGAAAGACTCTTTTTTGAAAGTAGGTGATCATTTTTTTTGAGTTGAATCTCATTGAACCATATGAAATCCTAGAAAATGTTTAATCAGTTGCCTAAAAAGTATATTTTACATATTGATTATATAATTTACAAAATGATTTATCATATTTGAATGTTGAGAATGTATGTGCCAGATTCATATAATATTTTGATCCCATAATCATTTCCGCTGGAAGAGATCCTTTTTTATAAAGAAAAACCTGTTATAATTCTTCTATGAAGAGAAAAAGTATTTCAGAATAAGGTAATCCACCTGCTAATGGTTTTGTGGGAATCCACATGGATTGATAAGAAAAATGGGAATCTAAAAATTCTACGAAGGAAAGGTATCCTCACTTGGTTAATATGTAAATAAAATTATCAGGACACAATTTCTAGAAGGTGGGGAAATATAACACCCCATGGTTTTAAAAATTAATTGAAATGGATAAAACACTTCGTACTTATATAATAAAACATTATTTTAAGGACATAGTGGTAAAATATCAATTAAATATAACTTTTCTACTTCTATGATTTTAATTTCTAAAAACAAACATACACGATTGTGATCAGTTAGTTCTTTGGAGTCTGATTGGACAAACTTAATTTTTAGGAAATATTAACAGACCCTTATGAATAGTTATATTACTATTATGAATATAAATATGACCAAATTAAACATATCCTCACTAATTAATGAATTTATTAAAATTTATGAGACCTTGATTAATTTTTTAAATATTTATAAAATGATTTATAGATTTAAAATTGTTATTTTTGGAATAAAATAAGATTTTATTTAAAAATACATTTAATAATATATGGAGGATTAGATTGATAAAATGGTGTTCAGTTTATAATTAAACATATTTAAAAATGTATAGGGTTATTTTTTGGGATTTTGTTAAATAATCGAATTTTTTATGAATAGTGAAATACTGTAATTTACCGCATATATACATTATATGTTAAATACACTATTCCTAAGATAATGGATGATTTAGTAACCCTTGTTTCAAAATAATATGCTATCTTTAAAATTTTGGGTCACATGAATCAATAATATTATTATAGTCTTGAGAAAAAATATTAAACTAATGATTAAAATAATAGAAAACTTCTCCTCTCCACCAATATAAATACCACCATCACCCCTCTTCCTCTCACACATCTCAATATTTCAGAATTGTCTAAATTATACCCATTACACCTCCCAATGATCTTCCCTATGTTAAAGACCTTGTTTTACAAGAAAAAGGACAAAACCAAAGGCCGTAAGGAGGATCTCATGGAGAAGAGATCCAGAGGTAAACATCCTTTTTCATGTTCTAGTGTTTTATTTTCAATTATTTTCTTTTATTATACACTATTTATATCCCCTATCCAAGAGGTATTAAAACTATATTATAATATATATTATTTATTTTCTTATTGTTTATTTAAAAATTCATCTTCATTCTTCCTCTTCACTTCCTCTTATTCTAAAAATAAAAACACTGTCGGTGATGTGTCAGTTTACAGACATCGTGAACGATGTGCCTTTAATTTCCATTACATCCATCAAAACTAGCTGTAAAACCATTTCAATGTTTTAAATAGAAATTAAATTTTATTATATGACCAGTCTTAGGTTATAGAATCAACTTATATACGTAATATTAATGACACATGATGAAATAAGTTTTCGAATATCAAAGAACCACCAAAATAATATGAACAAATATCATTATTGATTTATCTAATGATTTATCCCCATACCATATAACAAAAATTATTTATGAAAAAATATAATATTCTGGAAGAATAGTATCATCATATCATTCCACCTTTTGAGTTTCTCTTCCATTATACAAGAAAATACTTTACAAACTGTCTGTGAAGATACTGTAAAGAACACACCAGAAACAATAAAAATAATAAAATATTATTAATAAATGGGTTAAATGATTTTATAAAATTTTCATATAATGTGTTATAATGATTATTTCTCATATTTAGAATATTAATAATAACCTTTTAACAATTATACATGAGTTTTAAACAAGTTTTAATTAAGAATATCCCAAGTTTAGGGAATTCTTAACCCAATCTCCATTCTTTGGGTTTACCTTATACATTATTAATTTTTTTCAAATGATACTATTTATGAAGTTATTATCATTTATATTATAATTTATTATGTATATTTAAAGTGTATACGCAAAATACTTTCATTATATTAATTACCAATATAATTATATGATATTTGTAAGGGACTTTCCTTTAGAAATCCTCTTTTAAAATTTTATTTAATGACTTAAAAAAAATTATGAAATAATTCAAGTTATGGTTCTTGGGATTTTTGTTATGATTAATTGTGGGACCTATATCATCCTGCAACCAATTTGATATGTGTATGTTAGAGGTTGGTTTAATGGTTACTCCTTTAGTAAATGTGGTTGTTACACTATAAGGTAGCCATGAGATTTACATTATAAGGTAGCCGTGATGGTTAGAAATCATATGGTTGACATGAGGGTTACAATATAGGTATTTGATGCCCCAATATATAATTATTTTTTTATATATGATCTTTAATGTTTAATGGAATCTAGTGTTTCACAAGCTAAGTATATATGGGTGAGAAGTATATCCTTGTTAAAATGATTTCATATGTTTATAAGTATTCTTCGACTAATTGTTTCATTCCATATTTTTATATACCTTACTGAGCTTCTAATTATCATACCACATTTTCAAATTTTTCACATGTAATAAGGTTGTATAAGAGAATTAAAGAAGTCATGTTAAATGTTATGAAGACTTGTCAAATAAATCATGTTGTGGTTTTGTATTAAAATTTTTATGTGTTAGATGAAATGGATAATTTTTTAATGGTACCCACATTGAGGGATTGTGGGTTTAAATTTATTGGTCATGTCATAACATTCTTAAAATATAAACCAGAAATATATTTGGTTGTGTAAATAAGTGAAATATCATTTAAATAGTTTTATTATGTAATGATTAAGGTCAACTCCTTATAAAAATGTTTAAATAATTTATTCCTTTTAACAGTTGGTTCCATATGATGTATATGGTAATAACCTATCATAAATTAATTGGTTGTTTCAATATATAAATGAATCTTTTGTTTGATAAATATTAATTTTTGGGGCAGTTTGAGTCGTTTTTTTAGAAATATGTATGGATTAATTTTTTAGGGAATAAATTCCCT
This sequence comes from Viscum album, assembly GCA_963277665.1. Taxonomy (NCBI): domain Eukaryota; kingdom Viridiplantae; phylum Streptophyta; class Magnoliopsida; order Santalales; family Viscaceae; genus Viscum; species Viscum album. The sequence goes on from OY728165.1 coordinate 449,655,871, forward strand.
ATTAACTATTTGTTGTTTCTTTATGGGATTTTGGGCGATTTCACAAGATGTGATACTTTAAAGGTGATGTTATGGAACGTTGATATAGTTTATGGTTTGATGAGACATGGGTTGGTAGGCCCTTCATTTTGGAAGTAGTCGGTTCTACAGATGGTTTGATAGATGCATAGTGATATGCATATCTTTGTCGGGGTTGGGACCAGGACTAATTCAGTGGGTAAAAACTAGGATTTATCATTTTTTGATGTTGAATGATTTGATCCTATAAGTATTATTAATATTATTTAATTATAAAATTTTCATTTTGCATTTTTTTCATTCCATTCCCAACTACTTAAAGAAGATGGTTGGGCATGCTTTATGTATGCAAGGATGGCGAATCAGTTAGTGATGTTGTTAAAGTATTTTTAATGAAATGTTAATTTCTAATTAAAATTAATAATGTAATGTTGACATTTTTATGGAATTAATTAATTAATTATTATTTAATGTTTTTATGCTTATTAGATATATAGTATTTAGTAGTTTTCGTTAGGTGATCAGGTGAGAATAGCTGGATTTGAGCTCAAGACTTGGTTGATGTCCATAGTGTGGATATGAGATATATATATATATATATCATGTATGTTATGATATTTCATATGTTTACATACCCATTATGGTAGGCATAAAGACACCAAGCGAACTCTAGGAGGGTGTTTTCCCTAACATCTATATTTTCAACGAACATATGGTTGACTTACCAATCATTCCCCACTCTCTTGTTCTGATAGTTTTTTGTGATAATATTAATGGTGGTTATGTTTCCTACATGTGTTTGGAGATTAATATAATTCCTTGTGGTCATTTTACACAAAATTATCACCAAATATAGTATCCTATGGATTATTATAGGCATATTGTGTATGGGTTGTGATGTGTTGAGGAATAATACCCCACAAACAGGTTATGGTGGAACCTGAAAAAATACTCTATTACTATATGTATATGTTTAATGTATGATGAGATTATATGATGCATGGGATACATGTTATATGATGAGATGATGTGATGTGTGATAAGATATAGTTTCACATCTTTATTAGAGATGGCTTACTTTTGGAGAGAGAGGGATTTGGATGTGTAATGTTGGGGTAGAGTGTAAACCAATGGGGAAGTGGTATTGGGATACCTTCATTGATGTAAAATATATATTTAATTATTATTTAACTCTATAATTGTTATGATATCCTTGTTGAGGAATATAGCTGATCATATCTAGTTACGTGACAAGGTAACTTCACTTGTTATTCATTGAGACTTAGTATGCTTTATTAACATTTTTCACGTGGTTTGTGTGGAAATTACTATCTTATTAGGTTGTTTTGGAGAGGTTTGGGATTCTAGGTCCATGCCAGAATTTTTTTATTTGGTAATGGAATTTTCATTTAATTTTTTTTCAATTTTATTAAATTACATTCATGTGCTGGGCTATTTATTTTATTTAAAATGATGATATTTTCAGTGCTTTTATCTTGTCTCTTTTTACACATGTTCTCTTAGTGGGCAATTCCTCTAATTTTTTCTAATGATATTCCCTTTATTCTTATTGAAAACTCATGGCTAGTTAGTGGTAGGCTTTGAGAGTCATTATCTACCTCTCTCACTACCAACCATAGATGGGTACCTTTAGGGGTAGGGAGTTGTGAAATTTTTACGATTGATAAAGTCAAATAATTAATGAGTAATCATGATTAATGATATGAGTTGAGAAGATATGATAGCTTTTGGTTACTATTTAATGAAAGAATAAGATAAAAGTGTTTTCATGACTATAAATGGATTATTATGGAAGATTTATTAGAATTATTATACCCCCCCAAATCTAGTTCCTCTTGAGAAGGTTGTTAAATAGGGATAATTAGGTTGATGCAAGTAAGAAAATACCCTATATTTTATAAAATCATGATCACATCTATCAGGATATATTGATTTTCCAATTATGTAAAATTAATAAAAATAATTCAAATGATAGTTATAAGAATATATAATATGTAGGTGTGAATTAGAACATGATTAGTTGTTTTATATCATTGAGAAGTTAAAAAAACAGAAAATTTATAGATTATAGTAGGTAGAACTAAATCAAGAAGTTATTGAAAGATAAGAACACCAATGTGCTAGAGTATTCAATGGTTAGGGAATATCCAAATGATATAAAATTTTGAAGGAGCTTCGATGTAGATAATCCGAGTTATGTGGATATCAGATGTCTTTAATGTTCATTTGAGTGAAATAGATATTTCACAATCATGGAAGTAGAACATTATGAAGTTGTGTTGAATCATCCAGAAGAGGGAAGTTAGTCAAGGAAGATGATTTTTTTGGGGTGTATAACTAATCATGGTAGAAGAGCTAGTTGCTAGGGTACATAACCATCCACAATTAGAGGACCAACTACATAGTTGCATAACCAGTTTTTATCAAACATTAGTGATTGGGGAATAAATAATAATTCCCTTGTGTGACTTTGAAGCAATTTTAATTGAGAAAAATATTAAAGTTGAGAATACATATGTCGGGGTTTCTAACCAACTACAGTAAGGAGTGTAAATTCATATTGGAGCTTGTAAATTTTGTGTGTTGAGCTCTATCTATATGTACTACATATAATGTGATTTTGATATAATAAAGGTTAGACAATGAAGTATTTAACGATCCATAGAGATTGAATATAAAATGGAGGAACATATAAAATATATATAAAGAGATCAATTATTCACCCGTCCGCTACAAGTGATAAAACCAATCTATAGACAATACAACTAATTTATATTCTATTTGGAATCTATTTTCTATTTCAAAATTCTTGTTTTAGGAATTTGAGTATAACATATTTATGTTTCATGTTTTTATCACCCAAGGTTTCATGTATGTAACCATTATTTTATGCTTTTAAATCACATAAAGTGTTTGGGTATTGTTTGGGAGGCCCTAGTAGATGTTTGGACCGTTTTTTGGGGATTTAATAAGGGTGAAAAGCTGGTTCATGTTTAGTGGATACGATGTGACTTCACCAAGAAATTGTGAACAATGAGGACGAGGTCTATGGGTTGACAGATAATTAAAGATAATGGTTTGGCCAAAAAGTGTGGCCACAAAGTAGAAATAGTTCAATGATGGACAAAGGGCTTAGTAAATATTGGTTCATGGTTTAGAAACTATGCTAGACAACTATGGGAGGCTCCCCTTAAAGAAGTATCTAGTTCATAGTTAGAGCATAGTTTTTCTAATAGTGCAACTAATGATGCATGATTTAAAAACAAGATCTTGAAAAGAGTATCTAGATTAGTTTGGTTTTTTAAAACCTATTATTTCTCTATTTTGTTTTAAACTCAACATTTATACCTCTGAATGTATATGGATACTTTATCCATCAATTTGTAATCCATCCGAAGATGTTTTTTCTGCGTTGAAGTCTGACTGTCTCAGTAAGTCATCATTCATGGTTGTTCTTGATGGTTTCCATTATATCTACCTATCTCTCTCTTGGATTCTTATATCTATAGATTATGTAGATATATATATATATATATATAAGGTATTTGATTTCAAAAATTATTATATTTGTCTTTTTTGTTCAAAGGAAAATAGATCTAAAGAGGTTTTTTGAGATTCACATGTTATTGGGGAAGTTTTCATGATGTTTACCATTTTCCATTTTATAGAGGAATGTGGATTCACTCCAAACTCCTTTATTTAAAATGTGATAAATTAGTTTCAAAATAATTGTTTTTCATGAAATTGGTTGTTAAAATGATGTTAATTTCTTGTTAGAAACCCTCATTAGTGTCAATTTATAGAAATGTTATTATTGGGAATTTTTTGTGGAAAGTAAAATTGGTTACTTGATTTTAAAATAATGGTTTTAAAATTATTGTTTGGTTTTGATGCATGAATTTGGTTTTTACAGAAAATATTTGTCTTATTGAAATGGATTTTTTGAATAGTTTTAAATAAAATCATTGTTTTATTTAAATGGATGAAATGGTTGTTTTGGCATTGGTTTTAAGCATAATGGTTGTGTGTGTTCATGTGAATTTTGGATGGATAAGGGTAAAAATCATTCCCCATAATTAGTGGGATGGATAAGTGTCAAGGCATTCCTCTATAAAGTATAATTTTCATGTTTTTTAATGTTCATTCAGGACAGATAAGGGAATGGAGTCACCCCTATAAATAGTGGGATGTATAAGCATAAGGGTTATCCCCTGTCAATATGGTTCATTAAGTGATGGCTTAGTGATAGGATGACTCACCACTCGTGAGTATAAGACAGTTTAGGTTTTATGAATAATTGGATGTGTGGATGTGTACAATGTTATGGATTATGCCATAATGTAACTTTTGAAATTCTTTTAAAGAATTATTTGGATTCATTCCTTAGAATTTGATATGGTTTTGTGAAAATTTATTGGTTATATAACATGTTTATTTTTTTATATAAACTATTTTTAAATAGTTATATATAAATTGTGTTATATAAATGTTATAACATGTTCAATCCTAGTGGAATGAGTAGGGAAGCCTTTTGGATAAATCATATTGAGTTTCATTACCAACCCCTACTTTGGAAGTTTGGTTATTTTGCAGTTATAATTTATCAAGATATTATAAATGGTAAATTATCACACCTCTCTACATGTTATTTGTGATTCTTGAGATATTGGTGGAATAGAGCCTGATGTAGGTTGAAACTTGAGAGTTTGGATATTCTTGAGTTTTTTGGTTGTGTAGTCTTCTTCGATGTACTTTTTGTTTTTTAGTCTTTTCCAATATGGTACTTTCATAACTAGTTTTGATATAATGAAATGTAAGGTTGTGTTTCATTTTTATCATGCATCATGTAGTCGTTTAATTGGTTACGAAATGTTTGGTTGGTTGTTTATTTATAAATGGTAAAATTTTCCATCAATTGAAAATAGACCTTGGAATTTATTTGTAGACTTTAGCATCTTGGGTATATTTCTTAAGGCCATGTAATGTCCTTCCTCCTTCTCAAGCCAACATGAATGTGTGGTATGTTGTAATATTAGATGTTTTGGTGTAATCCATCCTATGTTTATTATTATAATTGGGTTAAATCATTCATATTAATCATTTTTCGATACCATGGAACAATTTTTCGAAACAAGGGTAACCAGTAACATACCTCAGGCCTTACCATAGGCTAGTTTGTTTGCACAGTTTGAGGTTAAAATTAGTTAGTTTGTTTCATTATTAATGTTTACAATAAAAACAAAATAAAGGGATAGAACAAATAACTGTTAAGGGTAAAAATGGGTGATATCAATACACAATCATATGTGAGTGTAAGACGATAATATTGATATGAGAACCTAATCAAAGATATTTGAAATAACATAATAAAATTAAATCAAATAAGAAATAGATAAAAAAACCTGATTCATGGAATAAATATTTGTTATTATATAAATTATGTGAAATTGGCATGTGCAGAAATTTGTGAAAAATCATTATCTATGAAATACTAACATAGGAATATGAATATATCATAAAAGTGTGCAATAAAACTAATCATATAAAATCATTTCCTTCTACATGACCCAACTCTATGATGATCATCACACAGTGGACATACTCTTCTCTTAGATTTCAGTCACTCCACATTCCCCTAACCATAAATCACTAGCTCTCATAGTGGATTGGGATCACTCACTAATCCCATAAAAATAATTTATAGATATATGAATCATAAATCGATGAATTTTATGGATATAATATACCCTCCCATAAAAAATTAACAAATAATACACTTGTGTGCCATAACAATAAAAAAACAATAATAATTCCATCGCAGCTTAATAACAACATGGATAAGAAACATGTTTCTTGAAAATATCCACATAACATGAACATAATAAAAATATATACAAAAGGTTTATGGTAACATCACATCTTATCACTAGTGAATAATAATAATTAATGGATTTAAATATGGTTTAATAGAAATTTTATAATAACATTTAAATAATTCATTAAAAAAATAATTATAATTTTATTTTGATAAAATTTATTTTGAAAAAATAATAAAAAAAAAGGAAATATAAATTAATATGGAAAACCTTGAAATCATAAAAAAGAAGAATCATAAAAAATAACATAATTAATTTTAGGAAAGCAAGTTCATTAAAAAAATGATAAAAAATAAATTCTTTTCAATCTTTTATAAAAAAGTAAAAACCAACTCAAGAAAAAATTATTAAAAAATATTCCTTTTAAAATTTAAAAATTAATGAAAAATATAATAAAAATGACTTTAAAAATCATTGAATAATATATAGGAACATTCATAGTATAATATACGTAATATAGAGATAGAGGAGAAATATTCCTGGATGTAATGAAGTGATAAGGTTTCTTTCCCAAAGAAGAATACTTTCAGTTGAATTTTGGAAAAATTGGAAAATAAATTATAACAATACATGTGACAATTAGAAATAACAATAGGGTTATAAAATAAATTTGTTTTTATAGATAAAAACACAATTCCATTATATGGGAACCTAGAAAAAATAATCCTAAATTCATTATGTGATTAGAAAAGAAACTCTCATGGCTTTGGAAAACATTGAGTCAAAATACCACAAAATTGATATCGCTGTAGGAAATCATTTTTTTCATTTTCTCAAAACCAGTTTATGGGTTAAAGTAACCATATTGAAACTGGCCCAAATCACAACTAAACACCCCAACCACCTATTAAACCATCCAAATTAAAAATTCAAAAACCATGACAACATTTCAGACGTGAGTACCGAGGCGTCTCGGGAAGAACGTCACCTCGAGCCACACCCCTGCAGCGTTAGCCGTACCACCGGCAACAACCACCATCGCCGCTGCAACCTAAAATGTTGGCGAAAAATCAACAACCAGCATTGTCAAACATTCAACAATGCAACAACACTACTCACCAAGTTCAATGAGGGACGAAACCATATCACAACTCATTGTATCACCGGAAAATCACCAAAAAATTGCAGGACCGTGGAAAAAACCAGAAAAAACCACATAATCACAAATTCATATTGCACAACAATCAAAAGCATCCACACCTTGTCGGAAAACCCCGTCGACAGAATTCATCAAGATCATTCAGTGCATCCTTGACCAGCAGCGACGCCGCAAAAACTTCAAACCAAAACACAAAACCTGCATGAATATACCCAAGATGCCGAAAGTAGAGCAAAGAACCTCCCTCCCCCCCCCCGTGCCCCTCACCGGGCCAGGGCCTCTCTTCACCTTGTGAGTCTCTCCTAGAACACGCCTGCCGGAGAACTGGAATAAACCGCATGCTGTATCCTTGCGGAGGCAGGATCCACAACAACACCGGGCCAATACACCGGCTGGATCCACGCCCGAGCATTCAACAGGAGATGAAGCCAGAACAACCAGCGCCGAGCCGACAAGCCAAGATGTCGAACCAGATCTTAACCTGTGTCGTCTCTGAGAAGACGTGCCAAGGAGATCATCACCGGTACACAACGACACCAATCCAAAGATGCCAACCCTAAGCCACATCAACACGCACCAGGGGAGGGAAGGGATTAATGCCCGAAACCAAACCCCAGCTCAAGAAGGAGAGCTCCACCGACGCCACTTAGAGGTAGGTTAACCTTTTCCAATTCCACCTACACAAAAAATTGATATCATTATATGTAATTTTTAAATACCTTTTAATTTATAAAAACTATTATATAAAAAATACATGAAATGTATAAACACTATAAAAATAAATTAATCAGGGAACATGAAGTATAATGTCACGAACAGAATCTAGTCACCACCAATACTGATACCAAACCCAGCCCGTGACAAGGCCCAAAGCGTGTTCCCAATCCCCATAGGCGGGAACAAGTGATCGGGTACCATTTATCTTGTTTTGGGAACAATTTACCTTAATATGTATACATAAAACATCGAAAATATTTGATAAAATGAATCTGAAAAATTCATACAAGGAAGGTTTATACAAAAAACCAGAACTGAATACATAAGTTCAAATGAAATATAAATGGTCAAAAGACACAATGAAACAGGAACAAAACATCCACAAGGGATCCACAAGACAAGGGGTCATCACCCCCAAGCCGTCTCCACAACTCCGCCCCAAGGATGGGGACTGACACCCTGAACCGCCATCACCCATAGTCTTTCATTTACCTGAGTCAAACATAACCAAGTATACTTACACCAAAAGGGTGTAAGTATAGTATGAGACTAATACCAATAAGATACCACCCAATGAATCCAAAGATCATGTGATAGAATATATAAAATCTATCAATTTTAATACGCTACGAAAAGCAGTGATAAAATCCAAGAAATGCAACTTTCAATTGAAAATAGTTTTGGAGCTAAAGTTTTCAGAATGTTCACACATTTAAATAGACATGTTAGATACTATAATTTACTGCCAAAAACACTCCAATACATGGTAAAATATCACAAACACCATGATAAAAATAATAGGGAACACCCATAGGCACTAGATAGTCTCGGGCCCCATGTACCTCTTACCTCGGTGTAAGTAACCATAAGAAAAATCGATTCTCGTGCACAATCTACTAGTAAGAAACATAACCATAACCTAGTGTTCCGAAATAATCATCTGCATTGTTTATTTAGAGTTGTTGTTATCCAAATTCTAGGTGAAACAGGGATAATCCCCATCCTATCCACTAGCCATACTAATACACATCCACCCCAACTATGTACCCGGGCATCCCCCTTTGTGCTCAAAAAATATCAGAATGATACATATATACAGTTTTTTATAATAAACCACTAATGGTCACATATAATCAGTACATTAGCTACACACATTTTATACCATTTAAAACACACAACAAAACACTTTGAGTTTAAATAAAACAACATCTCCAAATCATTCCTTGTTTTACACCCGAAACTCTTTGAAAACCCCACATTAACACCATATTCATACTCATATTTTTCAAAATGGAATCCAAAAAACACTAAAAATTTCTATAAACTCATTACATGAGTTATAAAAGAATTCCAATAAGCATCACATTGAATACCCATGTAAAACACCCAATTCAACACCAAATTGATACAAAAAACCATTTTCTTAACAAATGTCACCCAAAACCAATTTCGCAGAAACAACCAAAGGATAATAAAATTGAAAACATTATTTTTATACCTAATAAAATTAAATAAAATCATCAAAATAACAATAGGGAATCCCTTATTGAACCAACAATGTATTTATATGAAGACCCCTAAATTTCACATGGAATTGGCATTAAAATTTAATTTTATTTATAATTTCCACTAAAACCGATTTTTTCAGCAACATTAAAATGAAATAGACATGAAAATACCATAAAAATAGTAGCCGGTCACAATTATTTCATAACAAAAGGAATCACCTACCAAAGTAATGGAAACTCTTGAATCAACATGCAAAAATCAAGTCGCATCGCCAACGCACCAAGAGGGACTAAGAACAAACCTAAAATGACAAAAATGGACCAAGTAAACCAATTTTAAGCCCTAGGTTTAAGCCCTACCTCTTGGTTATTTGGTACTTCAAGGAAAAGGGAATAAACCCCAATCAAATAAAATGAAAACCAAAGAAATTTGAAAGAGGAATGGAAGAGAATTCTTTACTTGAGGGATCTTGCTGAATATCCCCAAATACTCCAGTATATGAAATTTAAAATAGTAAAAAATTCAAGTTATTTTATAAGAAGGATGAGGAGGTCATTTAGGAACTAGAATGGTGGAAATAGAGTATGAATCGAGAGAGTTATGTTGGAAGGAACATACCTCCTCAAATCGTGATGATTTTAGAAACCCTAAGCAGTTATGCACTCAATTGCGATAAGAAGATCCCCAAAGAGGTGGGAGATAGGTTGCGCACATGTCTAGGATCAATGGTCTTGGGTGAGACTTTGAATCACTGAAATATCATTAAAATTGAATAGGTTATTAATTAATAAATTTTGATTTTTAGAATTAGAATTGCGCTTCCGGGCAGGCCCAATCCCTTAAATAAATACCCATATACACATTAGGTATTGATTTCTAAAAGCACAAAATTGAAATGGTGGCATTAATATGTCAGGGGAGGCCATTTAAGAACTAAAATGGTTGAAAAATGAAAATTTTATAAAAGAAACAAAATTTATTTTTAAATCAGGAATTGGGCTCACGGTTTGTCCCAATTTATGAAAACTCATCTATTTCTCTATAAATCCTTGGAAAACCGCCATAATAAATCATGAATTGAAATTAAATAAAAAATACCATTAAAATATTTCATGTATGTGACAATTCCCCCCACCATCAAAAATTTTAGTCCCGGAAAGTCAGACTAAAGCTTGATCAGAAAACAGGAACATATACTATTTTTCAACCCATGACATCCGCTCCCATGTCTCATGTGTATCATTACCATGCTTCCAACAAACCTGGACCAAATGGAATTGACTTCACATGATGAAAATTCTCTGGGAAGTTCACTGTTTTCACCTACCGCTCAATAACAGACAAGTCAGGCTTTAGTTTCAGTTCTTCCCAACATAGCACATGGGATGGATTCAGGTTGTATTTCTGTAACTGGGTGATATGGAAGACATCATGGATGGATTTAAACAGAGAAGGTAAAGACAAACAGTATTCTACCTTTCCAATATGCTCGGTGATCTCAAAGGGCCCGACATACCATGGCACCAGCTTAACTTGCTTCCCCAATTGATGATGGCCCAGACGAGGGGCCACTTTCAAGAATACCCTTTCACCCACAGAAAAATCTAGGTCTCGACGCCTCTGGTAAGCATAGAATTTATGACGACTCTGAGCTGTCAATAAGTACTGCTTGATCAACTTGACCTTCTCAGAAGTCTCCTGCACAAGGCTCGACCCCAACAGCGAAGTCCCTCCTACCTCAGCCCAACATAGGGGGGACCAACATGGCTGACCATAGTGTTCCTCAAAAGCGGCCATTCGAATCGAGTATTGGTAACTATTTTCTATGAAAAGTCAACCAATCCCTAATGGTTATCCAAATATCCTCTAAAGTCTAGGACACATGCACGAAGAATGCCCTACAAAATATGATTCGCCTGTTCTGTCTCACCATCCGTTTGAAGGTGGTATGTCGTGCACATCTTAATCTGATACCCCAAGGCCTTCTGAAGGCCTTCCCAAAATCGAGAAGTGAAGCAGGGGTCCCTATCTGATACAACTGCTGATGGTATTCCATGGATTGTCACCACTTTCTGAAGATACAAATGGCCCATCTCATCCACTTTAGTTGTATCTTTTATCGGAATGAACTACGCAGATTTGGTCAGATGATCAATCACCACCCAAATGGAATTATTACCCCTAGGTGTACTAGGTAAGCCAAAAATGAAGTCCATGCTGACCTCGTCCCACTTCCAGGTAGGAATGGTTAGTGGTTGGAGCAAACAGGATGACCTTTGGTGCTCTGCTTTTCCCTGCTGGCATGTGCAGCATCTCGACACAATGTCTGTTATGTCCTGTCTCCTACCTAGCCACCAACACTACCAATGAGCATCATAATATATCTTAGTGGAACCTGGATGGACAGCCCACTGAGGATGGTGGTTATCCTCCATCACCACCTTTCGCAGAGATAACGGCACTACTGAACAACCCTTGAAGTAGAAGATGCCCTTGGGAGATGACGAACAATCAAAGGATGGCTCCCTACCATGAAGAAATTTCATCAACCACTAACAAAGCTCATCACTGGGATATTCCCGCTGAATCAACTCCAATAGAGAAGGAGTCAACTTGATGCTTTCCAAGAATTCCCCTCCACTATGTTCCCTGGTCTCTACATGCATCTGAGAAAATAGCCCCCTCAAAGTCCACTCATCACTAGACTTCTTCAAAGCCTGCACTAGAACCCTTCTTCTCAATGTGTCGACCACCACATTACACTTTCCTGGGGTATAGACAATGTCAATGTCAAAACCTTGAATGTACTTGATCCAGCGACGCAGCCTCATGTTGAGGTCCTTCTGTTATAAGATATAGGCTATGTTTTTGTGATCAGAGTTGACCACAAACTTCTACCTAAAGTGGTAGTGATGCCAAGTCTTCAAATCAAGCATCACTACTTCCAACTACAAATCATGGGTCAGGTAATTATTTTCATGTGGTCAGAGTTGTAAAGATCCATATGCCACCATGTGATCATCCTACATATGAACACACCCAAGAACCATAACTGAAGCATCACAATAGACCACATACCCCTTCCCGACCTCAGGCAAAATCAGCACGGGGGCGGTAGTACACTGCCTATTTAACTCCTTGAATGATTCATGACATTTTGGACCCCATATAAACATCACCCCTTTCTAGGTGAGCATAGTCATCGGTGAATCATGCCGAGAGAAATACCAAATGAATCGCCTGTAATAATTAGCCAGGCCAAGGAAACTCTTAATCTCAAAGACATTCTATGGCTGATCCCATGACATAACTGCACTAAACTTCTTAGGGTCCACTGAAACCTCCTTCTCATAGATCACATTCCCCAGAAATCTCACTTACCTGATCCAATAAGTGAACTTTGGTAACTTTTCCTAGAGGCGAAGATCCCATAATGTACACAAAATGATCCTCAAGTGATGTTTATGTTCATCCTTAGAGCCAGAGTATACCAGAATATCATCCACGAACAGCACAATGAAGGAATCGATATACTTACAAAACAACCTTCTCATGAGTTCCATAAGGACCACTGGAGCATTGGTCAATCCAAAGGGCATGAAAAAAATACTCAAAGTGGTTGTACCTACTTCGAAAGGCTGTCTTAGGGACATTTTAATCCTTCACCCTAAGCAGGTGATAACCCAAACACATGTCTATTTTTGAGAACCAATTTTCCTCCTTCAACTGATCGAACAAATCATTTATTTTAAAAAAAGTGTAATTGTTCTTAATTTTTTCCATATTTAGCTTCCAGTAGTAAATGCACAACCAGAGGTATCTGTCTGCCTTTTTGGAGAACAACACAGGAGCGGCCCAGGAAGAGACACTCGGGTGAATGAATCCTTTGGATTCAAAGTCTTCCAGCTATATCTTTAATTACCTCAGCTCGGGGGGGGGGGGGGGGCATGCGATAAGAGGGAAGAGATATAGGCTGTGTTCCAGGTGCCAGATCAATTGAAAACTCCACATCACGATCCGGGGAAAAACCTAAGAAATCATCTCGGAATACCTCCAAAAACTCATTCACTGCATGAGGTAGTGCACCTCTGGGGGAAATACCATCATACACTATCATGATCGATGATAACTAGAAGGTAATACTTCCCAACACTTGGAGTGGAGGTCCAACATGACCTAACCGAGGATCCCATTCTCCTCGAAAAACCCAACGAATCCCATCAGGTGCTGTGAAACTCACTCACTGCCTGTAGAAATTGATATGTTCCAGAAAGTGTACTAGACAATAAATCCAAATAATTATGTCAAAAGGGTCCATATCTATGTCCAAGAGGTCCCACTCAATCTCGACCCCTGACACAGAAAGCGCACATGATGGGCATCTGATACCCTGCACCTTTTTCATTCCTCATAGTGTCACCAACTCCATTGCGAAAGACATCAACTCAGTTGGAAAATTCACCATGTCCACAAAATAGGAATAAATAAATGAAATAGAGACACCAATATCAAAAAGAGTAGTATCTATAGAAGATTCGATTAGAACAGCACCTCAAACTATCGACGACCCCGCCTCTGATCCTGCTGGTTCCTGATCCACTGTATGGAGATGTCCAGTATCTGCCTAAGGACGACCATTAGTGTATGGATGTTCCCTGAACTGGCTTTGCCCAGAAGATGACCCAATCCTACCACCATGGATACCAAGTCGAGATCCCCCAATCCTCAATGGCTTGGACTGTGTTGGCACTCCCATTGATGCCACTGAACCTGCCCCACTAAAAAGTGGACGTGCCACACTGCAGAATCACTGCAAATTCCCCATACCTCCACACTGGTAACAAGTCTTTGAAGGAAGTGGACATGCTATTCAGATGTGCCCCGGCTTCCCACACTAGTGGAACATGACTGATCTCACATTAGATGCCATAGAAAAAAACATCCTGGAAGAGTTCCCTGAACTGCCTCCTCCTTTGTTCACATGATACCCCCTATTCCTTTTCTTCTCATTGGAGATACCACTTCCCAATATTGATACTGAACCACAGAAAACATCCCTTCCTTTCCTATCAATCTCCATCATGAACGCTCGATCAAATACCTCAGCATAGGTCCTCAACATAAAAAAGAACACCTAGGAGTATATCTCTAGTCACAAGCCTTTCTCAAACTTCTAGTCCTTCAACTTATCATTAGAGACAATTTCTGGAGTATTCCAAACCAACTCAGCAAAACGATTGGAGTAATCCATCATAGATAGATTCCCCTGAACTAGTTCCATGAACTCTCTAGACCTAGCATAAGCCAATACCTCAGGGCAGTACTGTTCATTGAAGGTAGCCTTGAAATCACTCCAGTGCATCTGCTCATTCTTTCCAGTCAGAAGCACATACTCCCACAACTTACGGCTGAGACCCTCTTATAGAAATGAGGCACACTTCAACCTGAGATCATCGTATGTTTCCAGGAACTCAAACATACTCTCAATCTTCTCGATCCATTCCTCTTATTCATGGGGTTCTGAGCTGCATTAGATGGTAGGAGGCATGTTTTTCAGAAAATTCTAATCATTATATTTTCTAGGACCCATCTCTTCTTCCCTAGCAGGAATATAAGAAGGATTTGGTCCCTGTCCCAGTTCTTGGACATCTCGGACCACAGCCTCGCCTATCCTCTGATCAATCAGCGTGGGTGAACTCTCTCAAGGTTCCTCCCATGGGTGTGTGGGAGCATTCTAGGGAGGCATGTTGCTACAAAATGAAACAACCACAAAACAATAATCAATACCACAATTCTGAAATTTTTTATCAAATAAATAAAGTATAAAAAAATATAATCACATTCCATTAATAAAAGAAAAAACTACTCCAACACCGGCTGAGGTCCACATGTGGTCTGCATCCCACATGTCTCTCCTGGAAGTGAAGTCAATCTGTAAATTCCAACATCCCCTGGTGAATTAAGGTCTACCACGAGTGGTGTGGGCTAGGCACCCTACTCACAACTAAAACCCTGAGCCCCGACAGTCCTAGCTCTTTTCTATCCCAACTCATCCCAAAATTTCCATATAACCAAAAAACATTAGCCCCCTTTGATACCATTTTTTCATGAACTGAATCTGGTCACCACCAATACCGACACCAATCCCAGCACATGACGAGGCCTGAAGGGTGTTCCCTATCCCCATAGGCAAACCAAAGTGTCCGACTATCATTAATCTTGGTTTGGGAATGTTTTACATGAATTTGTATACATAAAACATCAAAAATATTTGGTAAAATGAATTTAAAAAATTCATACTAGCAAGGTTTATACAAAAATCCAGAACTGAATACATAAGTTCAAAAGAAATAAAAAAGGTCCAAATACACCATGAAATAGAAACAAAACAGCCCCATTGAATCCACATGACAAGGGGTCATCACCTCCAAGATGCCTCTACAACTCCACACCAAGGATGGGAACTAACACCCTAAATCGCCATCACCCTTAGCCTTTCCTTTACCTGAGTCAAACTTAACCAAGTCTGCTTACTCCCAAAGGGTGTAATTAGGGTGTGATACTATGCCCAATATGATACCACCCAATTATTCCAAAGGGCATGCAATATAATGTGAAAAATCATGTAGTTATAATACTCCAAGAATAGCAGTGATAAAATCAAAGAAATGAAACATTCAATTGAAAATAGTTTTTGAGCTAAAGTTTTCAGAGTATTCACACATTTAAATACATATGTTAGATACTATTACGTACTACCAAAAACACCCCAATGCATTGTAAAATACCACAATCACAATGATCAAAAAAATCTGAAACACCCCTAGGCACTAGATAGTCTCGGGCCCCATGTACCTCATACCTCGGTTTAAAATAACCATAGTAAAATACATTATTGAGCACGAGCCACTAGTAGGGAACATAATCATAACCTAGTGTTCCCCAAAAATAATTCACAAAGTATATTTAAGGTTGTAGTTATCCAAATTCTAGATGAAACAGGGACAAAACCCATCCCGTCCACTAGCCTTACTAGTACACATCTGCCCCACCTTGGTACCCAGGATTCCCCCTTTGTGATAAAACAATTTCAGATTGATACATATATCCATTTTCATATAAAACACCAATACTAGTTTCATATAATCATTATAGTAGCTAAACACATTTTATACCATTTAAAAACACACAATAAAAAACATTGAGTTTCAATAAAACAACTTCTCCAAATAATTCCTTGTTTTCCACCCAAAACTCTTTGAGAACCCTACTTGAACACCATATTCATGCTCATATTTATCAAAATAGTATCCAACATAGCCTACACATTTATTTAAACTGATTACATAAGTTATAAAACAATTCCAATAATCATCACATAGAATACCCATGTAAAATACCCAATTCAACACCAAATTGGTACAAAAAAATCATTTTATTAACAAATGTCACCCAAAAGAATATCACAGAAACAACCAAAGGATAATATAAATGAAAAAAATATTTTCAGACCTAATTCAGTTCAATATAATCAACTAAATAACTTTGGGGAATTCCTTAAAGAACCAAAAAAATATTTATATGAAAAACCCCTAAATTTCACATGAAATTGGAATTAAAAATTCATTTTCTTTATAATTTCCAAAAAAACAATTTTTGTAGATAAATTCAAATGAAATAGACATGAAAATAACATAAACACAATAGATAGGTCATAAATATTGTATACCAAAAGGAATCACCTACCAAAGTAATGGAAACCATTGAATCAATGTGCGAAAATAATGTCGCACCATCAACGCACCAAGAGGGACTTAGAGAAAACCAAAAACCAAAAAATTGGACCATTAAAACCCAAGGTATAACCATAGGTTCAAAAACCTATCTCCTAGTTCTTTGGTACTTAAAGGAAAAGGGAATAAACCCATATCAAATAGATTGAAAACCAAATCAATTTGAAAGAGGAATGGAAGAGACTCACTTAGTTTATGGATCTTGAAGAATCGCCCCAAATACACCAGTATCTAAAATTTAAAATAGTAAAAAATTCAAGGGAGGTTCTAAGAATGATTAGTAGGTCAGTTATAAACTATAATGGTGGAAAAAGAGGAAGAATTTAGAGAGTTATGATGGAAAGAAATGACCTCCTCGAATCAGGAATATTTTAGAAATCCTACTATGTTCTACACTCAATCGCGATGAAGAAGATCTCCAAAGAGGGGGTAGAGAGGTTGGTCTTGTGACTGGGTTCAATGGTCATGGGTGAGACTTGGAATCACTAAAAAAGTATTAAAATTGAAAACGTTATTAATTAAACAAATTTGCTTATTAAAACTAGAATTTGGCTTTCTAGTAGGCCCAATCCCTCAAATAAAACCCCTTATACACATTTTTTATGGATTTCTAAAGGCTCTAAATTAAAAGTTTTGTGTGATAATGTCAGGATATGAATTTATGAATTGGAATGGATGAAAAATGTTAAAAAATGAAAATGTTATAAAAGAAACAATATTTATTTTTAAATCTGGAATTGGGCTCACCGTTTTTCCCATTTCCTGAAAACACATCTATTCCTCTATAAAACTATGGGAAACCCCCAAAACAAAGAATTAATTGAAATTAAATTAAATAAACCATTAAAATATTTTATTTATGTGAAATATAACTTCATAAATGAAAATTGAGATGATAAACACTTAACTCAGACTTCCATTTAAAATAACGTTCTCAAATAACTTGTATAATAAATTTAGGTTAACTATACATTTACATGAGAAACATATTCATTTTTATTATACATAATACCATTAATTTAACATTCTTTATTTCACACATATTAATTGTTTATTTTCAAAATTAATAATTGAGTGTCAATTATTTTGTTTTACCAAAAATTCTTTAGTTTGGATCTACTAATTCTTGTCCCTTTTCCATAGATTCATCATTGATATAATTTTTAGGATGTTTTTTATTTTGTTAATATATATTTGGAGTTCCACGGTCATTTTTTGGAACTCATGTTGCCTTTTTTAATGTAATTATAAAAAAATCACATCTTTATGAATTTTTATTTAAAAACGGAATTTATTTTTTAATGTATTATACATATACAAATTAAAATTAAATTGTAATGAAAAAATATTAAATTAATCATTATTACATAATATTTATATAATTTATTTTCCAATAATCATTCAACATGTTAATATTTTAACATAAACCATATTGTTGGAAAAACTGACCTAAACAAGGGGACATTATAATGAATTAATGAGTAAGAAGATGTTATTATATAGTAATACATGTAATTTTAAATAATCTTAATGATGAAAAGAATATTTTCTAAAACTGATAAATCAAATTTAATAAATTTTATATGAAGAAGATATAGAATATTTATTACCCAGAATATGGCACTTACATTAAAGAATTGAATCTCTACTTAGTGAGCTTTTTGGAAGTGAGGGGTTTTTTGATCCTTCTTCAGAAAATATATACGAAAATTTTAGAGATTAGTCTGAGGGATATAATTTAGTTATAGTTTAATGTAAATTTAAAAGATTTTTTTTGTTGATGTTGGATTGAGATGGGTCCTTTTATAAATTTTAAAATGGGTGGTATTTTTCTAAATATTCATTTATTTAGGTAAAATGAATTCCATATTAATGGAGAGTGGACTCATAATTTACAATTTGTGATGATAAGAGTATGGGAAGTCAGTAAATCCCTCATAAAAAATTTATAGATAATTTTTGGTGATATTTTATAACATTATCCCTTAATATCGCAATTTTACATTATTTTAATCTTTATAGTGGTGACTAACATTTACATAGGTAGCTTATTTTTATGACCCAAAATAATAATGAACTTATTAATTAATTTGAATATTTTGAATCTAAATATTAGAAATAATTTAATATATTTAGTTTATGAAGGTGATAAAAATTAATTTTATCATATATATGCATATCACAACAAAACAATTATTTTAGAATAATGAATTTTTAATCATAAAGAAGTATTTATACATATTCATTACCACATAATAACAATTAAATAATTTTTAATTAAATTTTATAAAATAATAAGAATTTTTATTAAACTATATAGTTTAATTATAAAAATTTATTTATAAATAAAAAATCATAAACTATAAAATAAAAATATGAATTTTAAATGAATTTTTTTTCTTAGTCGTGAATAATTAAAGTATAAATCCATATAGTTTATTAATTATTTCATGGGTAATAATAATTTCTTTTAATAATTATTCTTTGAATTTATAAGATATATTTTATCAATATCTTTTTTATAACGTAATAAATTGAACAAAAATACAAACTTCATAAAAATAGTTTCTTTAAAATAAATGTAATTTTTCTTTATAAATTATAACTATTTTTTAAATAATAATTTTTTTAATTTATCAATAAATATATTTCATTGTATCTCATTTAAGTATTGTTACATGGAATACTTAATTTTTTTTCAATTTTTCATGTATCGTATGATATCGAACACATTGGATAAATTTGAAGGTTGTAACATGAAATCTTTCATTTTAGATCAATGTTGAATGTATTGTAAGATATTGAACAAACATGATTTATTTAAAGGGATATGAATACTAAAATCGCAGTGTTTCACATGATAATTATGTACCATAATTCTAAGAAAAATTATATTTAAAAAACATTAAAAGAACAAAATTTCCCCAAAGGATTCTAGTAAAATAATGATTCCACGAATCAAACACCATGCATCGCAATCTAAGTGATTCATTAAAATTAGAATGATAGATTTACTAACAGGGGCCATTGATACGCTCATTATTTAACACCACAACTACAAATAATTTCGATCAAATGAAGACTATGTCTGACCCTAATAGACAAACCATGATCCACTATTTTTTGTAAATAATCAAATTGTTATATCACTATCAACTAAAAATTGAGTCAAAGTATTAAAATAAATAGATGAATTCACTAAGACATGAGAAGAATAAATTGGACCTTGACCAATAAATTATGAATAATAAAAACCATAACCATTAGTAATCATCATCAATAAGTTCCAATCCCATAAATTCCTCTTCTATAAAACCTAAAACATTTCACTATATCTATCGTATCCATTATTAAGTACGAGAAAAACCATAAATAGTGCATCTTCCATTTATTTGGATTTTATGATCCCTCATCACAATAATATTTAGTTCCCAATGAAATCAAATATAGATAATATATTAAAGGATTATTCATTAAAATATCGAGACACAAGAGTAATGGAAAGATCATATTAGGATTGGATGTGGAGAATATGCAATCCAAGGAAAAACCCAAAACATAATAATAAACCAACCATGATAGAAGAAATCACAAGGGGAAGAATAATTATAAAAAATATATAACTATAACTCCAAACTAACACACAAATATCCTCATAAAATCACAATGAAGTACCACCATCTACTAATATAGGCTCAATTTTCTCTTAAATATTGTATCCTTATTTATATCAACAAAATCAGACCAAGTCTTCACTGAAAAAACAAATACACTCACCCCTGGGAAGATGAAGTGAGACCTTATACACTACAGAAAGATAAATTGAGTGATATAATAAAGAAATAAAATAAGGACCATAAACTAAACACAATATAATCAACTAAATTGGCTCAATAGATAACTCTTATACAGAAAAATCATCTACACCAACCTAAGGTAGGGGATCTACAATAGGGGAAGATAAACTCTTATAAAGAAGAAACTGCATCTAGAAACCAAGATAAGATACATCACAAATGGGATAAAAATTTACATATTTGAAAAGAAAAAACCATACAAAACCCCACTATAGAGGGATAATGAAGTATCAAAAATCATGAAAGGAAACAATAGGGTCCAAAACACCATAAAACAAAAATAAAATGGGTTTATGCTTCATTAGTGTAGGTTATTTTGAAATAATTTTTAATCAAGTATTCATAATACTTTTTAACACTATAAAGGATAATATATTTACTCATCATTATGTCTAAATGGTGATTCAATTTTGAATAAAATATTTCTCTAAAATATAGATAATTTATAAGGAAACTTGTGTAATTTTTTCGATTTTATTAAAAATATATTTGCATTTGATTTTAAAAAAATTGAATATATTTTTTAATATAGTGTGAAGTTTTCATAATATTAATGAGACTTTAGAGTATGTAGGATTTTGAAATAATAAATTGTTTAAATAATATAATTAATGGTGCAATTTTGGGTAATTTTTATCAGATATTTTGTATACCACGATAGGTTTTGATATATGATATATTCAACATCCTCTAAATTTCCTTTTGTTTTTAATAATTAATTTTATTCTATCATATATAGTTATATTAAATACAATATAGTGAATTATAAGTGTATTTTAACATGTAACATTAATAATTAAATGCTAAATTATTAAGGAGACATAGATTATATTTGCAATTATTTTTATAATGTATAGTATTTTTTTTGAATTGGTGTTTGTGTATTGATTTTTGTGATACATCACCTTAGAGCCTCTATCATTAATGAAACATATTTATAAATTCATGTAAAGGAACCATGGAAAATTATTTGATTTAGAATATTTCCCCGGTCTAACATCTCTCACTTCTCCTTATTTACATTAACTCTGGTGATACTAATATGTTATGGATATTTGATAGGGAATATAGATAAAATACATGATTATATAAGTTGTTAGGTCACTGGAAGAAGCAAGAATAAATATAATATTTCATAGTGATCTTTATAATGGGTTGGGAAGAAGTATCTTCGGTCAATGGAAATAAATGTATGTGTTTCTTGATATTATGTTAAATTTTTAATTATATTTTCAACACCTCTTCGATAGTCTTTGTTTGATGTTCTATTGGCATGCTAAATTTATAAAAGATATATGTTTCCAAAACCAAGCCCATTTTCCCCTTTGTGTCACATTGATTAGATATTTTTTTTAAAATTTCCCATATATTCCTTTAAATTATCCTTATGTTTAAGATTATTTATATGCGAATTATGAAATTTTATATTTGAAAATTTTTATTATATATATTTTCATTATTTTCAGGTCCATCATTGATATATATATATATATATATAATATAAAATATAAAATTTAAACATTTTATTAAGTGGTAACTACTTATAACCTGGTGGGGAATTCAACTCCTTTTAGAATGAAAATGTGAGAGAAGAGGTTAAATCAAATTCTATTATTAATTCAACTTTTTAATTTATAATTCTTTTTTGATCAGATAAAAAATCACTAAATTTAAAACATAATATGTCTCAATGGATATCTATATCATATTATTAAAGAAATACTCTTAATTTGTGGTTTTATAGACGAATCAATTTTGAATAATTTTTTAATAAGATAAAAATAAACGAATGGTTAAGCCAACCAAGAAATGGAAAAGCAATACAAAAATTAATAGAAGATGAAAAAAAGAATTTGTTGATGGATTCAAAATATATTTTTACTAAAAATATTCACATTGGGTTAGAATATTATAAATAATTTGGATTTAATAGTGTTATATTTTTCTATATTATAAATTAATTAGATTATTATGAATTAATTATTATAATTATATTAATTATAATAATTTGAATACATCTTAGGATAAAATTGTAGTTGAATAAACGATTATGTGAAACAATTGTATAATATATATATTTCATCATGTATTTATAGTTTTTTATGAATAAATGATATTTAATTGATAATTTTTAATATATTATGAATAATTTTATATATTACTTTCAAAATAAATTATTTGTAACATATTAAGATAATAAAGAATATTGGATATGGTACTATATATATATTATTAAATAATGAAATAGATCTATAACTAAATATTTAATCATAGTTCTAATTTACATCAAGTATAAATATGATATAATTATGATGCAATTTTTGACGGTGCAGGTTTTTTTATAGCCCTAAAATCCAAATCCTTACAAATAATAATATATTAATTTTCAATCAATGGATCATAGCCTATAGATATTATGTGATGTGGGAAATTAATTGTGCACAAAACACTATCCCCACTAATAGGAACCATGAAATTTAATTTTTTTTCCAAAGTATTATAACTACTAGGATCGTTGTATGAATAGTGAAAATATTTTTAATACAATAGAAATATTATATATTAAATTTATAACTCTAATAGAAAATTAAAGGAATGAGAAGTTTTTATTTTTTATTATAATGAAGATAAATTATAGGATGATAAACAAGTAAATTAATAATTTTATTGGCATTAAAATGTGGTATATTAAGTAATTGTAATTTGATAATTGAAAAGATGTAATAATTGTTAAACACATATAACTATTTCATGTAACCATTAAAAATAGGGAAGAAAATATTTAAATAAATAATTTTATGTACATAAAGTATAATGACATTTTATGTGTGTAATATGATGTAAAATAAATTATTTTAATGGTTATGAAATGTTCTTCATTGATATTTCTTTAATAATATATTTATTATTTATTATTTAATAATTATATTTTTAATCTAAAAAAATACATCAAAAATTTAGATTCAACACATTTAAATAGGAAATGATGGTTTTCTTATAAATTTTTGAAAACAACACAATGTTTTAATGATTGGTGAAAACAATATTTTTTTAAATGATATGTTATATGATCTCTTATTGATACAGTAATGACATAAATAATTGAAATGATATTTTCATTGACATAAAATATGTTATTGAGTTAAAAATTTGTTTGATAAATTTTAAATAAAGTTTCAAAACATATAAAATAATTTTACATTCCCTATGATGTTTTACCATTTCAAAAATATAAAAATTTCTAATGAATAAATTAGTTTTTCAATTGAAAAAATTATATAAAATGATATAATTTGGTATTGAAATCCTAAAACTCGAAACTAAAACATGTCATACATGTAAAAAATCATGATAAAAAACCATGTATGAATGTTTTTAAATATATTTTATATAATTTAATTTTATAATAAACCCTTTCATGAATTATTACAGAATTATCCCAAAATTATATAAACACTCACAATACCACCATATTTTCTTTCACTTGATACAACATGTGTAGATTTTTGATTTAATTTCTCACTAAAATTTATCTTCATAGAGATCCAAAGTGCTAATGACTTTTATCATTTTATTATGATGTGAATATATGGGAAACTATTCCTCATATTTCCATATATTTCTTGTATTGATTTAAAAACCCATCTTTTATTTTTAGTTTATTATTTAATTAAAATTATATATCTATCAAATCACCTATTCATAGGGTTTTCCAAATACCTTACTTAAAATATTTTTTTATGTTCATTGAAATAAAAAATAATACTTCATTTTTTTTATTAATACTTTATATTATAATAATAATTTAATTTTCATTGTCTTTCATTCACAATGGTAATTGTGGCTTTTAAATTTTAAATAAAATGTTGATGTTTTGAAATAAAATATTGATATATCTAGTTTCAAATTTATTGGGATCATTGAAACTGATCCTTATATTAATATGATTGATGCTTCAATATCAAATATAACTATTCTATGGGTTCTTTCTTGAATGCTTTATTATTTATAATGTTAATAAGATATATAAATTGTATATCATTGATTCTGTAGAAATTTATTCATCATTTCCTTGGTATTGTATCATAAAACCTCATTTAAAAACATTTTAATTTATTTTATTAATGGATATTTATAAACATTTAATATGAATAATTTCAATTGATACCATTATATTATAATATTTTCCTTCATGATTCATTTTGTTTTGAAATTATTATTGATTTAGTAATAATGTTCTTTTTTTTGAAATCACTTCTTTGATTATTGATTGTCAAGCTGGGAACCCACATCTCTTACTCATGTGCTTACCATGATGATTGATCATATATTAAAAATTATTTACATTATTAACTAGTGTATGTATTTCTATCAATTGTTTCACATTGTATTTGAAAAAATTATATACAAATTCATTGGTGGACGAGCATGAAATTATTTAGAAACCCTTTAATGTATTTAGTAATGCTTAACATTAAAATATATTATATAAGAAGTAATAAATCTGATATTTTGACATAGTTGGTATCATTATAATAAGATGACATTAAAATATCATTAATTGGAATGAAACATTGTCATATTAAGGTTTGATATTAATTTTTACCACTTTTTTATATTTCATTAATATCTTCTATTATATATGAATCATGTTTTTATCCTTCAATTTAGTATAATTATATATTAATAAATAATTTATTATATAGAGGAATCTTGATCAAAATTATACCATGACCATTGGAAACAATCATAGGTTACAAATGAATGTGTGAGAATAATTATCACCTGTTATTCACTATATATGTATAGTTTTGTTTGGAAAAAATATTCTTTTTGATAATATAAAATAATATTAAAAACTTTAAGAAATAAAGTATCAGAGAATCCATTGAATCAATAATGTATGTTGAAATTTAAACTTCATTAATAATCATTAGAAAATAAACGTTTTGATCGAAGGAGAAAATTATTTTATATAAATGTGGACATATGATCACAATTAAAAGAAAAAAGAAATAAAAAAGGAGAAAAAAATATTTAGTTGATGCCAAAACCTTCTCCTCGCAATATCATTTTTTACAAATATATATATATACACAATACATTTAAATATTGTCAATAGTCAATATTAATCCATATTCCCATGTAAAATTCAATGGTCAATATCCACTCCTCATTGATAAAAGAAATAAAGGTTTATCTAAAAGAATAGTTTGACATATATTTATTTGTAGTAATAAATTAATATCATAGTAATTCCCCTATTTATGGTGAATGAGTAAACCTAAAGAAAATCATAGTAATAACCCTTGGATGTCATCAGATTCATATAATATTATTTATCCTTCACATAAAAAAGTCCATGTAGAGTTTGAAATAGGTTAAGAAAAAATAATTGAATACCATGTACAATATATAAGAATCCATGATAAATATATATATAAGAACCCGACTTCATAAAGACCCTTCTTCCATGGATATTTTGTGAGGCCAATTGAAACCCCCAAATCATACTTCTTATTGTTCATTGGTTTATAAAAATATTCAAGGGTATTCATAGCATAAATGTAGGGTAAAACCTTTTTTCATGTACACTACAGAAGACATTTAGGAATATTTAAAAAATCAAATCCTTGGATAACAATAAATATCTATAGATGAATAGTTTCATAATAAAATTAAATTGAGGAATGAAAAGAAAAAAATGAGCTAGTTTAGCAGTAGAAGATAATATTGAAAACCCCAAAACGATGCTCCCAAAATCTCTTAATACCATAACATGTTTAGTAGTAGAAAAAAACTGTCAATTCAATAATTTGAAAAACATTTTTAAGGGTAATAGAGTATAAAAATCCATACCCATTAGTTAAATCATGGTAAATTAAGTATTCATTTCATTCCAATTTTATAAATAAGCTTATAAACTTTTTAGATTGAAATTTATTTATAAATAAATATAGTAGATCATGAAATGATCAAATTTTTTAGACATTAATCACACCATTATTTAGAATCTTTTATTTTAAAATTTTTTTTTGGAGATGATTTTTTCATGTTATATTTGTTATACTAACTATTAATTTGTGTAATAAATTTTTCGATATCACCCTGTAAATTTGTGAGAGTATATATATTCATATAAATCCAAAATGGTTCAAATATGATGAATAAACTATCATTAATGAATAAAATTCTCAAATAGATCATGATTTTAAAAAAACTAATCATGATTGTATGAATTCAAAATAATTATTTGTTTTATAGAATGCGTTTATATAACCATTGCAATATATTTGATAAGTATCTAGTTTTAGATCTATAATTATGTGGACTAGAAAATTTTTCATCATCAGTATAACCAACCAGTTCATATTATAAATTTTGGTGTAAGTAATTATTTATAAACATTAAATATCAATGAGTAAAAAATAACTTTACATTACAACTGATTTATTTTAGTATGATCTCATATTATTTTTTATTTACACATTAACATATATGGGTTTTCTATTTAGGGATAAATTAAAAGTGAATTGATATTTAATATAGAAGGGATAAATAAGTTCTTTATTATTCCCTCATAAATGAAATATATCATTATTAACAAAAAAATATTTAATTATTCATTATATATACTATCATTAATATATAAACAATCAATTAAAACAATTATTATTTTTTCATGAATAAAAATAAAATATTAGTAAATATATTTTTATTGTTAAATACTACATTTATTTATTACATTATTCAATATTTTTTATGTAATTAAAATATATAAGTATAAATATGAAGATTAATGCATGTTCACTAATTTATAAAAACCATAGTAAGTAATATAAATTTTATTTCTATTTTTCTATGAATTAAAATTGTTATATTTGATTTTTATTTTCCAGTTTAATTTATTTAATGATTTTTTTAATTTTATGGATCTTTTATAATTTCAAATTATATTATATCATTTTAAACCTGAGAAGGATGCATTTATAGATGTTGTAATCAGTATTAAAATATAAATAAATAATGAACACAATATATATTCACAATCCAAATTTTTATATAACAATTTCATAAGAAATTGTTTTTATAAAAATCACATTTGTTACATAACAGTATTTTATGTTCAGATAACCGCTCCAAATCATTATAATTTTATTATAAAATATATTACATAAATTATTTGGAGTTTTTTTTTATATAGGATTATCTTAAGATCCATTATTATTTATGATTTCTGAAATCATGTAAAATTTAAAACATATCAGCAATGAAAATTAAATTTTTATTATAAATTATATAGTTCTATTTTAACATTTTGGAAAATGTTTAAAAATAATTATTTCTATTTATATATTTATTTTTTAATATTATAATTTATTTATTATTTTCTACTCATAACTAAATATGATTTTATATAATTAGTTTAATCAATCTTTTTGTTTGAATAATTAATAAATCATATTATTAGTTTTCAACACTATAAAAATAAATTGTTCATATAAGTGTTGTTTCATCTTATAAATGATGATATGTGATCAATTGATATATGTCATGTGATAATCAATATTTATTTTAAAAATCATGAAAAAATATTCCATGTGAACATTTCATAGGTGAATCTTTCACAATGTTTTTATACTATAAACATAATGATTAGAAGAATCATTATATTTTACATATTTCTCATTTCATTAAAATATTGTAAATTTACTCTCAATATATATGGTGAATATCTAAATAATTAACTTAGTAATAGGTAAACCATGGAAAATCATCAGATATGGAGCAATCATAAAATAATGAAGAGAAGGAAAAATTATATTATGAGTTTCATTTTAGCAAGAATACATCCATCAACTAAATTTTTTATTTTCCTCGAGATATATATCTATAATTATATCAATAAATGGATTATAAAATATAAATTTATCAAAAAAAATCATCATAATAGATCATCTATTTTGGAAATAACCATATAATATAATTAAGGTTTTATGTTTAGTTGATTGTTGTCTTACTATAATTAATTTAATTATACATGGAAAAAATATTAAAAAAATACATATAAATATATATGATTTATTAAGAATTATTTTTGTATATAGAGGTATTAGGGACCTACGTCATCTATGGTATTTATATAATAGTAATTTTTATAAATATCTTTAATGCTAAAACTACATAACCAACACTTAACATACATAAATATTTATTTTTTTGTGGAACTTTATGTGCATAATTTTATCTTCTTGAGCATTATATTAATATTTCTCTAGAAATTTTGGTGCTCACATGAGAATATACTAATTCCTAAATATATATTTATTAATAATAAAAATATATGAGTTCATATGAATAATTTAATTTATATAATATTTATAAAATTTGTAATTCATGTTAAGAATATATTATATATTTCTGAACATTAGTTATTCACATTTAACACATATATGATTTGTAGTAAATAGAAAAAATAATATTATTTTTAATTTTGATTATTGTTTCCACTTATATTAGTTTAAAATAAATTATGGATTTACAATATAATCATTAGGAGTAAGACCCATAACCTAGAGAGTATTTCCCACTATAGAACATAAGGACATCATGTTTTTTAAATATATATTCTTTGGAAAGTGGGGAAGAAAAAAATATTGACCTTTTTGTGTGTTTTATAGTTAATATTCTCCCATTATATCTTAAACATAGTAATTATCATGTTTTTGGAATTTGGAGTTAATTAGATGTTAATTGTAAATACATGATTTTTTTTCATAGAAAATGTGTATTGGTAAATATTTATCCTGTTTTGAATTATAATTATAATAATTTATGTGAATCAGTAATTTATTTTTCTGGTATGAAAATTCCAAAATATCAATTTTCGACCCAAAATGAGCCCAATAATGTCTGGAAATTTGGCAACACAATTATCCAGCTTTACCAAATGAAATCCCAATAAATGATCTTCCATAACACCAGTATTCAAAAAAGTCTATTAGTTGTGTCTGTAGTCCAATATCAACACAAATATAATTACTCATTCTAGATTATATAGGTTTATGTCTAATTCATAGAGGTCTCAAGTAGCCAAATAAATCCTTTTGCATACGTCTTCCTTATTATCAAGTAAGTAAACCTCTACCCTCACCAAAACAACATTTTTATATGAAGTAAAAAAACATTAAAAGTAATTCTTTTTATTTTTATTGCACTATGGGAAATAAGAAGTGGTGGTTGGAATAATAATTTATAAAAAAATTTCATATTAAACATATACAATATGATGAACATTTGGAACTCTCACCATAATTTCATAGAAAGGATCCAGAATATTTAATTACAATAATTTTAAAATAGAGTAATCATAACTATGGTATTTTTCATTATCATTTCATTATTGTGACTAATTGGTAGTGTTGTAATGTATTGGAGAATCAAATAATGTATCCATTTATTATTACGCACATATATTCCATGAAACTATGAGTGTTATTATATAAGTTTAAAAATATAACATTGATTAATTTAACACTTCACATCATTTTTCTTAGTCATAATGAGAAATATATTATTTTACCTCTCAGAAAATTACATAATGATAATGATTTTATCTCTATAACATAATTGGATAGTTGATTGGATTATCTCTCTTGACATCACAATGGAAAATAATTGTTTTATATACTATGTCAACATTAATGGAAAATATATAACTATTATTCATAAAATTTAATCCTAATAAATATTCCATTTCAACTTTCTCTTAAACAATATTAATATAATTCTTATTTTTCGTTTCCAAAAAAATATGAATCTTTTCACATATCTCACAAATAAAAATAAATAATATATTATTATATTAATATGTAATTAGATAATTAAATATTATTTCTGAAACAGAAAAAATATTTATTTAAATTATATTTAATTACTTTTCACATGGTACCTCACTTAAATAATAATAATTATTATTTTAGGAGACCAATAATGATCTTATATTATTTCTTAAATAAATAAATATTTATTCAAATTATACAAAAACCTATTTATTAGTTCATTAACTTGATCTAAATCCTCCTATAAAATTATCAAAACATTAATAATAAAATATCCATTTGATAAGATAAAATAAAATACATATTACATTCCCATAAGTTGTGATTAATTATTTATTTTAATAATTCATATTAACATATTTAGTATTCTCAAATTTTAAAAATTATTAAACCCCATTTTATTAAAAATTATAAGTATTCCTATTTAAAAATCAATTATTTCAATAATTATTAACATTAAACATTTATTTTTTTGGTATCATAAAGGTATTGTAGTATTTTTAATTGTTTGTAAGGGTAAGATGAGTTTTTTGACCATGAATTTGGGTAGAGTGGTTTCAAATTAGTTTCAAATAAAAAATAGTCAATGTGTATGGCTAGTATAAAATCCATGACCTATGAAAGGGTAATATCATAGTTTCATGAGCTCTGTAAAATTATGATGGAGTATATATATGCTGTATAAGGGTAACATTAGAACTTTGTAATGGTAACATGTAGAATCTTTAACCCATGTCAGGGTAAGAAGGGATTCACATAAGGGACATCTAAATTACATACCCATCACATAATGGTATGCTAGAGTTTTTATATTATATTTAAGTGTAGCTCCATATTTATAAGTGATGCATAATTTTACCTTTCGTGCAGCATAATGGTAAGGTGAAGCTTCTATACAATGCATTAAGTTATCTATGGGTTTCTAAAATGTCATATAAGTGTCACCAAAGGTGTATAAAAGTATATTTAAGAATATAAAGTGTGTAATAGTAAATATTAGTTACCCTTTGTAGTGCTCACTTTGGAAAGATAATAATTATAAAAATTTATTGTTTTCTTCTTCAAAATCATGCATGTATCATCTTTTTATGAATATTGAATCCAAATATTGGGGGAAATTATTCCACTTACTCATTGAAGGTTTTAAACTCTTTTCAAAAGATCAAAATCTTTCTCATTAATCAAAAATTTCAATAATTATATTAAATAAAAAAAATTCAATATCAATTATATAAGCAACCCTTAGCCTTTTCTGAAAGAAAATACCATAAATTTATAATATATATTATTTATATTCATTTGATTTTGGGTAGCCCATTAATTTTTTTACATGATATATTTCAAGTATTCATATTAAAGATAGTTATCTCATTTTATTTATAGGTGTGGAAAAATAATTTATTGTTTTGTCTTATGTTGTTTTTGGTGTTTTGTAAAGGGAAAAATATTCAATAAGGAATTTTGATACATATTCCATCTTTTCATGAAAGATATTGCATCTTATTCTTTAATTTATATATAGAAATTGAATAATGATTTCATAAATGATAATATTTTAGAAATTATTGAAGAGTGAAATAATATTTATCTGATGATTATGACGGATTATTATAGAAAGGGAAAATTTTTACCTCATGTAAACTATTTTTTTTATTTGAGAAAGAAATTATTAGATCATTATATAGCCCAAATTGATAATTTATAAGTATCCAAGAGTGGGAAATATATTAACTCAAGTAAAAATTTTATTTATTTTTGAAATAAAATTATTGAATCTATTCTATGAATTGTTGTTGTCAAATTCGAACTGACTAATATGAAAATGTGATTCCAGTGATGATTCCAAGGATAACATTGGTGTTGATTTCAGTAACATTAATTTATCAATTTTCATAACTTTTAGGCCTCTATATTCTATTGTTTCCATGGTTCCACTTATGATGGTATGCAATTTTTTTCTTGATTGGTGGTGTTTATTTGATTGATCTTGTGTTTCTGCGAAACCCATAGATGGTCATTATTTCCAAGATTATTTCTTGGGTATCTTGTTTTGATTTTTTATGATGATCACTTGTTTCTATATGCTCCTACTATATTCTCATGATTCCATGTTATGCTTGTCTTATTGTTCTCCACATGATTATGTGTATTACCATATCGTTGGATGATTCTATTGGTATTTGTGTTAAGTGATCATCATGGTATGATTGTCCCTAAAGGGGGAGTTCACTAGATGTGTAACTATGATGACGGATAACCCCAAAATGGGGTAGGATCAAGATATACTTTGAGTCCAAACAAAACTCAATGCCTTGAAGATACTAAGGAATGTTCTAGAACTTCATGATTTATAGATACCAGGTAGAATATATGCGCAATGATTTGAGGATGTTGCCTTATAGAATGTTATTATTTATTTATAACTTCAAAACCATTCTTCTAATAGCGATTAAACGAAATTATAACAGTGGATCATGGTGGCTTGATTAACTCATAGGTTTTCATGAGATTTTTTTTATGATTTCTTGCAGATTTATTATTATCATATAATACACATATTATACATGTTCACTTTTATGAAGGTTGAATTAGTGGTAACATTCTTGGTTTTATTACTCACAACCTATATGTGCATTTTAATGAACGTGAATTATTTCTATATAGGGATCCTAGAAGGGAATGTAAACCATGGAAGATGGTTTTGTTGAGGATAATGGATATTGGAGAAGTAGAGAGAAATACTCTAGTGTATCCCATAGATTTAATTATTTTTCATTCCTGAAAATATATTCTAGAATGTCTTTCTCCAACAATATCTTAGTATTTTACCTTATACATTTTTATGACTTTTTAAACATGAGATATTTCATAAGGATTTTTTAGTTTCTGAATGAAACCATATTTATTATATTATTTATATTATTAGTGAATGTATATGATATTAAGGGTATAATATCACCATTAACGGACCTCATACCTTTATTTTTAGTTGAAATTCTCATGAATATGTGGGGTGTTGTATGAGGTTTTAGGACTCTTCAGCTGGGATCTGATGGTTTGGGTGTAGGTGTTCAAAATGGTATCATAGAATTGTTTTCTTCTTCTTTTTTTTGACTAAATGTGGTCATGTTAGAAAGGATAATTATTTTTGGGACATAGTTAGGGTAGTTTCCATATACGTAGAAACAACATGGGTAATAGATTAGGAAGTTACAATTGAATGGATAGTTCTTACATTTTTATAAGGATTTGGGTGTGTTTATGCCTTATGACTTTGCAGAGAGGTTAATATTTCATATATATATATATATATTGTATAATGTTCCTAAATTTCATACCATTATTTGTGGTATCTTTCAAGGGTATACTTGTACTATATAATGTGATATTTTTTCATGTGTATATTGATATATCAATCATGGAATAAAATAGTTTAATCTAATGTTTTTTTATGTTTATATATATATATATTATTTCTACTAATGTTTTGGTATAAATTCATTGTTTATTGTTGGGAAGGTTATACCTTGGGTTATGGGTGGACTCAGAGGGAATTTTCCACCCCTTAGCCAATGTATGATCAATATTAATGTTTTTATTCATGTTATAAAATATTCCACCTCACAAAATTCTGATGGGATCTCTATTTGAAATATGTTAGTGTAATCCAACTATAGTGGACTCCCATGTTCCACTGCCTATTATGTTGGAAGATGTTTCAGAGAATTTTCACACAACTTCTCTGATAGCACTGGATGTTGGGATAATCTTGTTGGGTGTCCTTCCGCTAATTCCAATCTAGGGAGGGTGGGTGATGAGTCCCATGTTCAGCTATGGTAGAGACTTCCATATCATATAATATCCATCCATTCAAGGAACTTTTAGATTCAAGTATATAGAGGACTAGATATACATCATTAAAGGCATCACCAACCTTGTTGAGACACACGAGGGATAAACGGTGGAGCTGGTAACGTTCATGTGTCAATAAACCACTAGGAGTTGGTCAGTTGTAATAGAATAGGCCAGAATTCATGGGGGTATCAACTACGAGACTTTAATAAACATGTTAATTAGTCAATTCATCCTTAACACTCATAATATTGATCAGTCAAACAGTTTTATAGATATATAGAAGGGTTCCATAATGATATCCTCAAACTCCACTTGTTTCAATAATTTTAATTTCATTTCTTGATTCCTAGATGAATTTGAAACACATAATGCTAGGATGTTCAAGATCAGATTTAATTCCCACAACAGATAATAAGTGTAAAATTTGACCCACCTACATGTACAAATGTTCTACAAAAGTCCTTGACTATTTATAATGTTCAAGTGTTGGATCAAGAAGTTGGTTTCCTTACACCCTTAAATTATCAGGTGAGTGAACCACCTAAAGATGTGGTGAATATATCCAATAGTAATATGAAGAGTAAGACTTGGTACATGAAAGTATATAGTGGAATGTAAGTGGATGGTATTATTAATTACTTATCCCACTCAAGAAGAGACCCACAATGTTCTATCTTAGGAAATGTTAGACATTATCAAAAGTTATATTCTTCGTGTTAGACCACATGCTATAAGTGAGATATAAAGGGCATATCCAACACATCTTATATCAGGAAACACGGTAATGGTTCTATAGGTTTAGAGTATAGATTCTTTCTATAACCTATGGTTTTGGATGGGGTCCACAACAATTTGTTTAGTTATTGAAAACAGAAATTGTTCATGAATATTAGTGATAAGGTTGTGAAGTAGTGGTTTTCATGTTTATAAAATGTATCAAACTCTTACATATAGTGGTGATGTAAAATTTTCTATATGTGGTTCGGTTTTGATCTCCATTACATTATTTACTACCATGTTTGATAATGGATCTTATCAATTATTTATATTAATATCTTTTTAATACTTGACTTAATATTTATGTTATACTTTGAGTTATTTTCCATCGATTGGCCATTAAAAAATGAGAGTAGATCATCTTTATCAATTTCCATAGTGTCCGATACTTTTTTTCCAATAGTAGATATATGTGAAACTTCATGATTTTAGAAGAAACATTATTCAATTTGATTCTTAGAGTGGTCTGGTTAAACAATTTTTATGCTCACAATGATTACTATCAAAGAAAAGTGTCATATAATTTTTCAAAGGGAGGGATGTATATAATAACCATATAATGTGAAATTGGGGAAGGTATATTTAGTTTATACTTGATTCATATATATATTATCATCGAACATATTATGAGATTGGATCCTTCAACCAGATTGGTGATAACCCATCATTGTTTCCTACAGTCTTGCATATCTATTAGAACATATTCCAAGATGACTTCACCAGGATTATCCTAGATAGAGTAGTCTAATTTTTTATTGATCTCATGCTAGGATCATAGAACATTTTTATACCCCATTATCATAGGTCACTGTACAATTTAAAGCAACTCATGGTGAAGATCAAGGACTTAGAGTAGCTGTTATTTATAAGGATAAATCCATCACCCTGGGGCATAACAGTGAAGTTTTATAAGATGGAAGACAGCGTTCTTCGACTCTATGTGGATAATTGGAATATGAACATGGTGATAGTGAAAAAGTTATATCATATACTTAGGAACAATGATCATGAAGTTCCAAAATATTGACTAACAACAAGGAGGGGGGGTGAATCAGTTGTTCACATTATATAGGTTTCAACACATTTAAAATTTAATCCCAAAAACTATTAAGGTTCATATCATTATCATAAAGTGATAAATAATCATATAAGAAAAAGTACAATGTAATTTAAAGAACACAATATTTACATGGTTTGGCCTCAGCGTGAGAATCTACATCCTTGTTTTAGCCACTCCCATGGGTCTATGAAAATTCATGATATATAATTAGTTAATAACAATTGTGTTAACAACCAATAGATACCTTATGTATCCTAAGATCAATGGTTCTAATTTCTCTCATCAATTTAAAGATTTTTCTTGTAAACAATTGGGAAACAAAATAAGAGATCACAATAAACCATTTCACCTCAATAATATATCTTCAAAATTAGTCCGATGAACCTTGGTTAGAAAGAATTAGTATAATTTCCTCATTATGATGAACATGTAATGATGAATCCTTTTCTCAAAATCCAATTTGAAAACACTACTAAAATACTCAGTCTAATCTTCCTCATTTCGATAAGAAAACATTCAACTATATGATCTTCAAACAATATCTATATACGATAATAAACTCTTACTCAATGTATTTAGTGTTATACATTTTTTACAGGTGAAATCGTTAAAAAGTTCTTATATATTTTTTATTTATAGGAATCTCAGAATGGAAAAGGAAGGAAAATGAAAAACATTCTCTACTTAATCTAATTTAGAAAAATCTAAAATTCACTCGTAGTTGAACTTCATGTTTGACCACTTAAAATCTTATAGAACGTTCTTGAAACGTCTTGAGCCCTATCACTAATCATCCTTCTCGAACATTCTATCTTATCTTATGTAAAATATAACTTCATCACAACATTATGATAGAACATCATTGACCCATTAATATGTATGTTTTTCAGTTCCTTACAATAGAATTTTCACAACTCATTCTTAATTGACATTCCTCATCAGAGTTAGTCTAATTGAATTTCTTTCTTAGAGTCATTTTGATTGAATTTCTTTCTCAGAGTTTGTCTGATTTAATTTCTTATTTAGACTTTTCTAATGGAATCCCCATAAAATATAGTTATACTTATTATGGAATTCAAATTATGGTAAAATTATAATAACGATGGAGACTCTACTCTGTAACATCAAAATCATTGATCTTCATCAGTTATAACTCATTCATACTTCTAGAAACTTTTTATGTTGTAATTCTAGATTTTATTCAATAATTTCCTTGATTCCTATAAATGATGCAATATTTATGATTCCTATATTTCTTTAAAAGATTTTATAATCGGTGTTTTCAGGATTTATGAGAAATTCTGGATTGGAGAAGTGTTGTATGACATATGATTAGATATTTTAAGAAAATTAAAACTATTAAAATCATTGTGTTCATTAAACTTATTCATAAAAATTATGAATTTCTTACTCAATTAATTATTTCTAATAAACATAATGTTTTAAAGGTCGTGAAATTTATGTTGATGGATCTGATATTGAGGATGTGTGTGATAAACATTATTTACTTTATGATGACTTCTATGATCGATGCTACTTAGTCCAATACACTACATCCAGTTCTCTTCTATATGATCCACCGCATTAGAAAAACAAAATTATAGAAAAACAAAACTTTTCTCCCCCTTTATGTTTGGGTCATAACAGTCAAAAAAATTCATTTATTTCTCAAAAATATTCTTTAAAAAAACTATTTGAATAAAAAATACAAAACCATAGTTAAAAAATAATAGAAACTTTCATTAACATGACCCTTTATATTTTTATGAAAACATTCATTAACATATTTTAAAACATACCATTATTTAAACATATTTACTTTTTTCACAAAAAATTCATGTAACAACAAAATGTTTTAAACTGTTATGAAAAAAAATAATTTCTAAAAATTGAATTTCTTAACACCACACTACTAGATAAAGTAATATTGTTAAAGGATTTCCAACCCTCTATGACAGGAAAATTTTACAACCACATTAATATTTACTTCCATTCACTGTTATCTTTTCCTCTCACTTTTCTTATTCTCTCCTGCCTTTTTTTATAACCAGTACTTCATATTTGTAAAATAAATTTAAATAAAAGTTTATTACAATGTAAAAAATTTATTAATATCTATCCTGATATTTCAACATAATAAAAATAATGTTGGGGGTGATTTATTAGGAGATTTAAGAAGTCATTAGAGTAGAATGAACATGAAGTTTCATCTTTAGCTCAATGAACCATTCTTTTTGGATTACCATTGTGAAGATATCAACAATTTGATACTTCATTGAGATATATTATAGAAAAACAACTCTATAAGAAACATTTTATTTTATATATTGAAACCTTATATCATTGTCTCATGATCTTTAATGTTGGATAATATTTTTAGAAATATAATTTTCTCATTGATCATTATAATGTATCTCCTATTGATTAAAAAATATTACTTACAAATATTCTATCTAAACATTCATCCACAAAATCTGAGTCAAAGATTGATTAACCACTACATATTCAGATTCTGTTAGGAAAAAAGTTAATGTAATATGTTTCTTATTATGCCCACTTAAAAAACACTCTCCCAAGTAAAAGGTTCTCCATGGGGTTGATATTCATTCATTATAGGCTCCATCTTAATTAGAATTATTATAACCATGGAACTTCATCTCGCAATTTATTTTGTATGAAATACCATGTAATGTTTTTTCCATTGAAATATTTTATAATTATCTTTTATTACATCATATTTTATTCTTTCATATTATATTGATACCCTGAAAATATGTCATATAATAAAAAATATCAGTTATTGAGGCTATAAGGTAATGTAAATTTCCAATAAGCTTCTGAAAGTCTTTATAATTCACAATGTTTCTAAAATCAGCATTACTGAAAATCATCCCCCCATATATAATGTATAAATTTACCTTGATTTTACAAAGCCATATTTTTTATCAATTCCCTAAAATAATTTTGTTGATATAGAAAAATTTATTTTTCATTGTGTTGAACATGTAAGCCAACATAGAATTCTAATTCTCCTAAGATTGACATCACAAATTTCATTTTCATTTAATCATAAAATGTTTTACCAATATCTTCTCTATACGCAGAATAAATTATATCATCCACATAAAAATTTATATTAAGAGTTTTAGAGTAAACATATTTCAAGTATAATTTTATATCAACTTTGCCTATAGAAATATTCATCATTTTAAAAAATATTCAAGCATAGATTACCATCCACATAGATCTTGTTTAATCCCATAAAAATATTTCTTCGATCTACAATGTTTTAAAACTCATAAAGTAGAATCCCACAAGGTTATTTAATGCAAACATCTTCATCAATTTTACCATTCAGAAAAGAAGAATTTATATCCATATAATAGACTTTGTAATATCAGGGAGAATCCACTACTAGAAACATTTGAATAGTTTCAAAAACATTCAACATGGGAAATGGTTTCTTCAAAATCCTCACCTTCCACATGTGAATATCCATTAAAAACATGCCTTAATTTGTTTCATGAAACATCTTTATGTTTATTCATCATTTTCTATAACCCAATTTTTTCTAATAAATTTTTACATTTCAGACATAGAACAGGTTCCTATAATTCATTTTTATCAATTTGATCCCACTTTTCTTTAATATCATTCACCAATTATTTTGGTATAATAGCTTCTCAAATATATTTTGGTTGAAATTTTGAAATGAGTATATTTTGATTTTCTAATCTCAATTTAATTCTACTATAAACTGGAGCCTTCTAATTCCATAGAATATTTTTTCCACACTATGTTTTATAATGTAGTAAATTTCAAAGTTCCTCTCATAACATTACTTTCTTCATCACATGAGTTATTTGTATCATCATGAAAATTTATTTAATCACATTCATTTTCATCAAAATCTTTTAGTTTTTCTCCCTCATCATTACTAGGAACATTTGTTAAGGATGATATATTTTCCATAAAATTCACATCATATGAGTCCACTAATATTATTAATTTTTTTACAAAACATAAATATTATTTTATTTTCTATGTATCCATTTAAAATTCCTTCTTTAGCTTTCTCATCAAACATTCCAAGATATATATTTTTTATTTATAGTAATATGGGACATATAAAAACATTTATGAATTTTAATGATATTTTTGTTGAAACACATTTAATAGGAAGTAATATTGGACTATAGTATCAACAGTCATATATAATGAATATATAGAGTAGTAAAAAATGATTATCTACAAAATAATGCTGAAATTTTTTATTAAGAAAAAATAATTCTTCACATTTATGCTAAACATCTACTGTTTATTTCTCCACTCCATTTTGTTCTGGAGGGTAATGATAACTATAAAATTGTTTTATACCATGATTTCTTAGATATGTTTAAAATGTTTTTGTGTTGAATTTTATACCATTAACTGTTCTCAACTTATTTATATAAAAACCCATTTTTTTCTCATCATAATTTTTTAAAAACAAAATCATTTCCAAATCCCGTGAATTTTTTTTCATAAACATAATGCTTTCCATCTGATTGAAATCATAAATTATTGTGGTAATATACAAATTACCTTTTTTTATGTCTCATCATCTAATATAAATAAGAATCAATAAG
Organism: Viscum album; assembly: GCA_963277665.1. Taxonomy (NCBI): domain Eukaryota; kingdom Viridiplantae; phylum Streptophyta; class Magnoliopsida; order Santalales; family Viscaceae; genus Viscum; species Viscum album. The sequence continues at coordinate 449,696,923 of OY728165.1, forward strand.
TGAAAGAGGTATGGAGTACTTAATCTCTACTCTCTTATGATTTTTATTAGTCATATTTCATTTCTAATAAGTAACACAAACATCTTCATCTCTTATTTTCAATTATAGAAAATTTTAGAGTAAATCATATTTTGAAAGTTTATCCATGTATTTATTCCAATAGTTCCCCTGTCTTTGATTCCAAAACTTTCTTTCATTATCACCACTCAAGTAAAAGATGTTATTAAATTATACAATTTGGAGGATTTTACACCTATTTTCTTCCTCTATTGTAACAATTCTTCGATCTTTTCTAATTATAATGGTACATAAATATTTTATGAAAATAAATTATTTTCTATCATTAAATAGTTGACTTACACTATGTATGTTCTTTTTTATACCCCCCTCCTTGAATAAAACGTTATTATATTTTATGTTTTTAGGTTTAATCTTAGTAGTTTTAATTCCTATAATTTTTAAGTAATTATCATTATCAAAATTAACAATACATGTACCATGATTTCAAATGCATCTCAATTTTTTTGAATCAACTATCATATGTGAATAATAACCCAAATCAGGGAAACATGACATGATATTTTTACATGACTTCAAGGAAGACTCACCAATAAAATAACATTCTTAAAAATACTTCTTTTATACTACCTTTTCAATTATATAATAAAAAAAAATAAGAGTAGTCATACATTTCATAGAAATGTGACCCGGTCAATAACATCTTCAACTAAATTATTTTATACAATCAATCTAAATTTTCATTTGAGTGTTTCTAACATCTTGTGATTTCACCTTTTACAACATTATTTGATTTCAAAGAGTTACACATTATATATTCACCATATCTTCAACAATATTCAAAGCGTCTTCCCGGAAGTAAAATTTTATGAGAAAATTATAATACCCATTCCCCTAAATTCTAAATCACTAGAAAAACCAGTTAATATTGATTTTTTATTAAAACAAAAACTTTCTCTATAGAAACATTGTTGATATTTATAATTTATTCCCTCTAAAACACACTCAGGATGAAAAACATTTTACCTAATATGTGAGTTCTAAAATTTTTTAGTTATTATAGGGATCTCACATAATCTCTCCAAAATGTATTTCCCAACATATTTTCCAGATCTAGAAATGTTATATGAATCAGATTAAACATTATTTTTGTAAGTGTGAATTTAACATGATTTCCTTTTTGAGCCATCCCATCAAATTTATTAGTCTCCAATTTTATTTAAAACAATTTTTTGATGTTTTCATTAATATTTATTAAAGTATTTTTTTCATAAATAAATTTATATTGAGATAGTTACCTTTATCTTTCTTTCCTGCTAACTTATTATAGAGGTCATCAACTATCTTTCCCTGTTCAAATATTCTCTGATTGCAATTTAAGATATAATGTTAAAATTCGTCTTCTTACATGAAAAAATTTTTCCCCATAAAAAAATTCCCACTATCTTTCGTTATTATTATAATTTTATTCTTGAGATATATATTTTTACAAAGACACACAACAAGTTATATTTTGATTTGGTTCTCTCTATAAGATTCTTTTTAACGACATGAATTGTTTTGAATCAAATCCACATGTTGGATTTAATCAAATAGAAACCAATTGCACTTATTTGTATTATTATATCCAATTGGATTTAAATTTCCATTAAGTTCCTTTACCATTGATAATATAGTCATTGACTGGTGATCACATGACTAGTATAAATAAAGGGTTTTAACAAAACCTTTTGGCCTAGACAATTAAAGTGATGGCCATAACCATTAGGATATTAAGGTATGAAGTCCATTTATCAGAGCTCCTGAGGGAGATAATATTTATAGGATTTTCCCTAGACCATTCCCAAGCTGAGATCCAATATCTTAAGCATGAGAGAAACCATTTATGGGAGAAGATCAAGCTCATTGAGATCACAGCCTAAACCAAATTCACCGAATATCCCCTTGAAATCCCTACCATCATAAACCTTAATCTGAGGGAATATTATGGTTTAATTAAGGGATATGTATCAAGACCCTATAAATATGAATATGTATATTATTTTTTAATGAATACATTTTCATCCTTTTATTGTTAACTTGTAAATTTTATTTGAAGCACAAATTGTATTTTTGGTTAATATTCAAATTAAAATAAGAAATCAATTTCGACGAATTAATGTATTTTTTAAATAAAAATTATTTTAATAAAATATTATTCATAAATAAATTTTATTTAATATAAATGAACATATAATTTTTATGAAGTCAAATGTAATTTTTGTTATTGTTAAAAAATTGTTATTTTCAAAACCCATCAATTTTCAATAAATGTAGGTTATATTTTTGATAGTTAAAATTAAAAATTTTAGAATCATATTTAGATAAATTTTTTTATATTTTTTAATTAGGAATTTAAAATTATCTAATGCTGAATTTTCCATTTTTTTGGATATAGTCAATTTTTTGGGAAATAATTTAATACCATATATGTATATGATGTGTTTTATGACATCATAAATCCCCAATAGTTTTGTATTAAATAATATAAAAGGTATACTAGAAAAAAAATATGTTTTTAATCTAAAATAATGTAATTTTCTACAAATTATATTTATTTTATAAATCATTAATGAATTGTCCAAGACTTGTAATATATTTTAATATTTTAAAATCATTTATTTGAGAGTGTGGCTCCCCTGCGTATATGGAAGGGAATTATTTTATTATATATGTCCCTTTACCTTATAAAATAATGTAAACTAATCACCTTTGTCCAAAACCATTGGAAAAACCATGGTATGGTTTTTGGTTTGGAATATTTTATAACATAGTGTCCAAAACTAAAACAATACAGAAATCCCCTCCATTCCTTTACAAACCAATAAAAGCTCCCATATCTCCTCACTGAAAATTTTTGAAGCATGAAAAAACTCCACCACCTACTACGTAGAGTCATCCTAAGGTTCCAAAAAGCTTTAAAGAAGCTCCTCCCACGAATTTTGAGCCACACATACAAGTAAGGGATTCTATCTCTCATCTTTTTATCTGGCATTTCATTTATGATATGAATTTTTATTTTTATTTTGTTAAGTTGGGATAGTTTCATTCCTTTCCGACATAATTTAAAATTTATTTCTAAATTATGGGATCCCTTTTAAATCTTAGTTATTCCTCTTATGAACCCTTATGTACATGTATTAATTTGGTGAAATTCCATAAGGAATCTTCCACCCTCCTCTTATATCAAGAATCCATATTATGTTGTGTTTTTTAACATCATTTTGACTATGATAGGATATGTTCATAAATATCCCTATTAGTGTCTATCTTATTTTAATATAATGATTTCCCATTTAAATTTCATTTAACCCTCTTATGAACCTTTATATACACCCGTTATCATGCCAAAATTTTGTAATGGTTCTTTCATATATCCTATATCTTCAAGTTTTTTTTATTATGTTACACAATATATTTACAATTTCTTATTTTAAGAAATGTATTTACATGAAAATATTAATTTAAATTTCCTTTATAAATTATGAGATACCGCTTTCTCTCTTATAAACACATTTTATGAATTTCTATATGACGTCGTTATGCTACTGAAATCAAATCATGATTTTCCATGACAACATAATTAGGTAGTGAATTTCATAACCATTTATCTATAAATTGTATTAAAAATTATGAACATATAATTTTTGATTCTCAACTTACATGTTAGTATTACAAATTTCATTTATCATTGAATAAATTATGATTTTGAATGAATCTATGCTATATGATCTATGTGGCACCCTTAAGCTTAAAATAAAATGATTATAAGGGTTGTTACCTAATATAACTTCAATGAATTTGGTAATGTTAAGTGTCATGATACGTCATGTTTGGATAGGGGTTTACCTGATTCATTAAATGGACTTTTTCCACCAGGAAGTCTTATCATCTTAACATTGACCAATATCTATGATGCAGTAGTTTAATTTGTTTCCACATTACCCATGTTATGATTATCATTCTATATTTGGTATCAGTATTATTTTTATTTTTATGCTCCATTGAAATTATTATTGTATAACAAGTATTTTTATTCCAAAATTTATTAATTTTTTATTCCCTTACTTGGAATTGTAGATCAACCCTTTCTTTTATATGTCCTCAGGTTTTCACATGTAGAGTTAAGTGTCAAGGAAAATTTTAGTCATGTTAATGAATTTATCAATAAAGATGTCACATTTCATTTTTAAGTTGTTATGTAATGTAACTAATTACCCAAAGAAACATGGACTCTTTATATTTTGGATTTTATTAAGTGTAATATTATGTTATAAAACTTTTATTATTGTGTAATAAATATAATTGTTGTTATAGTTTGTATCAGAGTAATGGTTTAGTTATTTTTCGGATTAGGATTCAAAAACCATTGTAATAACCCTTAAGTACAAGACAATGTGTAATATAAAATACCTATTTTTTAAAATATATAGTATGTGGTATATAAATAAAACACATCCTCGTCTAGCTATTATAAGTGGATGTGGTTTGGGAATAGATGTCACTAGTAGTAATAACTCTGATGAGGTGTTCCAAACCTAACTCGGGGTAAACTAGTACATGAGAATGGGCCTTACTATGTACATACATTGATACTCCTTGGGGATCTACATTGGTAAATTCATAAGCCCAATACCAACCATTATTAAGGTGAAAATGAAAATAAACATTTATATTTGGAAATAGACCATAGATATCATAGATCGAATCCTATAAATTCATAAATAAAGGAGAACATGTAATTTATAATTTATCCCTTTTATGTCATCATATTCCTCTGAACATGATTAATTTTAAGATACTCATCACTAATTATTTTTATCCAATGTCTTTAAATAGGATTTATCATGTTAACATATGATGTGAATGGTAGTGTCATGATTTCCCCAATGGGACGCCCAATTCAATGGGAGAGAGAAATGAAATTTTATCATAACACTCTCTAAGTAAACACATGTTTTGAATATAAAACTATTTAATGTGGATCATATAATCCTCCCTAATAGATAGAAATTTATAATTTTTATCATCATACAACAAAGGCCTATTAATTTTAATGGATAATTAGATCCCCTAATCACAGACCAATGGATCAAATCTTATGGAAATATTTTCCCTATCATTCAATGTTACTAATAAGAGAAGGTTGTTTGGAGTGTTTATCATATAGAGGGTGAAGCTGGTCTGTCGAGGGAATTGATCAGGAATACAATCCCTGAGGAATAGATCGAGGAAATGGAGTGGATGGAATTTTGGAAAATGTTTTTTGATAAATATTTCCCCCGCACCCTCCATCATAAAATGGAATGATATTTCATTGAACTCAGGAAATAATGATGATGAATATATTGGGACATATGTGGAAAAAATCACAATACATTCAAAATAATCCTTTGGTTTTTTCATTACCCATGAATGCAAGGTTGACCACTTCTTTGGCGGGATAAATCCTAGTCTAAAAAAATTATTTATCCATCTGTGACTTTTATAGGTATCAGGAAATTTCGTGATGTTACCTTGAAGTTGAAATGGAAATCTATGAACACAATTGGTTTTATGTTGATGAGAAGTGGAAAGTGGAGTTCAATTTTGGATTTTTGATGGATAAACCGAACAATTCTATGATGTTCCAGTCCCCCACTTGTCAAAGGGGTGGATATAAGAACCCCAAAATTTCCTAAGGGGAAAAAGGAAATGTTTTAGGGGAGGAATACAAGGGAAACTTTCCAATGATTTATGATTCGAAAAAGCCAACAATGTGATAGAGGAAATTAATGCTTCCGTTAACCCTCAAAGAATCCTTCATTTATAAAACATCAAGGAACTAGGGTTCTTTGTGAACCAGTTCCCTAAGACAAGGGTTCTCAGAAGTAACCAACAACCTCCAAGCTAGAAAGGAAGATATTTTCCTATCTCTACTACCTAAGTAGATCCTGATAATAATGTGGTGATAGATATGATAGTTATTTATTCATGAATATTGATCATACTTTTTTTATTATGGTTCTAGGCATTCATTTATATCAGGAATGTGTAGAAGGACAATACAAACACCACCAAAAAACATAGAATAATTGATTTTGGTGAATGTAGAAAATGGGTAAATTATTGCATCATATATATAAAACTTCCTCTATCAACATTTGTTGGGGGATATTCAAGTAGAATCCTATAAAATTCCATTTGGTTGAATTTGATGCAATTCTAGGCAAGGATTTCCATTCCTTATATATATCCCGCATAAATTTTCACGAGAGGGAAATCACTCTCCATATTGAGAATCAAACCCTGATTCAATACACGTGCAAGGAGGATGATGAATATTATTTAGAAACTTCATCTCAAGAATTGATATTAATTCTTTATGAGTAAGTGTATCTAGATCAAAAAATTGAGTCTATGTAATGGATCAACCTCAAAGACATTTATGTTGTGAGAGAATTCACCAATGTATTTCTCAAGTAATTGACTCTTCTTCCTCCTAGATGGGTGGTTGGATTTTCAAATGTGCTTATAGTTGAGGAGATATCAATATCCAAGAAACTATATAGGATGGATGTCTTGGAACTTGAGGAGCTAAATAAATTACTAAATGAGAATCTAGATAATGGGTTTATCCACCCTAGTGATTCACCATGGGGTGCACCAGTTCTCTTCATCAAGAATAAGGATGGTTCAATGTGCCATTTCATTGACTGTCATGATCCCACCAAGATCACGATAAAGAACAAGTATCCATTTCCATGAATTCATAATTCTTCCGATTTTCTATGTGAGTAAAAATAATTCTTTTTTTATCTGTAGTTGGGATTTTACCAAGTTATTGTAGAGAAGGAGGATGTCCCTAAAAAAATATCTATACAACGTATAACCACTATTAGTTCATAGTGAGGACTTTATGACTCACTAATTCTGCATAAATTTTCATGGACTTGATAAATATATTCTTTAGAGATTACCATGAAAAATTTGTGTTAGTCTTTATATAGGATATTCTAATAAAATCCAAAACCATGGAGGATTAGAAAGAGTATCTGAGCACTATGTTGAATACCTTGGAAAAGGATAATCATTATGAAATTCACATAAAGTGTGATTTCTAGTTTATGTGGATCTCATTTTTGGAAAATATCATCAAATTTAATGGGGGCATATGTGGTTCATTCAAATAAAAATGAAATTGAGGGACTTATGATGCTAATATCACTAATATATATCCATACCATCATTGGTTTAGGTGGATATTATCATTGATTTGGGATAAATTTATCTTAATTTTCAACCCCCTTACTAAGATCACTCGTAAGGGAGTCATGTTTTCTTGGAATAATTAATGTGAAGAATGATTCATGGAGTCGAAAGGGAGGATTATCACTGCCCATGTTCTCTCACTACACATAAGTGGGGAACATTTCATAATTTTTAGAATTAATTAAAAGAATGGATTGATATGTGTGTGGATGAAGAATGAAATATTCAATTCCTATGCCTCAAGGCACTTGAAAATTCATGAGAATAACATTCCCACACATGATCTAGAGTTGGAATCGATGGTCTTTTCTTTGACTATTTTGAGGAATAATTTATCTAGGGTGAAGTATGAAATATATACATATCATAAAATCTTAAATATATATTCCTAGGGAATGAGGTGAATATGCACTAATGAAGATGTTTGGAACTCATCAAGGAATAAAAATTCCCAATCCACTACCATATTGGGAAAGCAAACAAAGTGGTGGGTTCCCTATGTAGAATAGATTAAGATATTATATAATCAATGATAATTGATAAGAATTTGATCTACATATATATGACAATGAAGTAAATGAGGATCATAATTAAAGGAACATCATCAATCATTTTACAAATGAATTCTCAACCATATATTCATGAATGTGAAAAGGACACTCAAAAAGATGATATGGTAATTCAAAACAAATTTGAAACTACAATAAATGGGAAATTGTCATAGTTCAGTGTTAATGAGGAAGGAATTGTGATATTTTTGTGAAGACTATATGTTATATCCAATCCCAAGTCAAAGAAGGAACTATTTGATGATAAACATAGTTCAGCTTTATCTATTCACCAAGGAAACACAATGATGTATCGAGGTATACAAGAGCAGTGTTGGTGGGACAACATGAAGAAGGAGACTAATGAATATGCATCAATGGGTCTTATATGTCAGCAAGTAAATGATGAAAAAATGTATAAGTGGATGATGCAAACAATAGCCATACCAACATAGAAATATAAAAAATCACTATGTAATTTGTAACCATAATTCCAAATAAATCCAACGGAATTAATGCTATCTAGGATGTTGTGGGTAGTCTTACAGCGACTATAGTCTTCATTTTGATTCGGGAGGATATCTCAATAGACTAAAAATCATAGATATACATCAGATAAGTGATAAGTTCACATTAATTACCACTATCACTATTATCTGATCAAGATCCATGATTCACATCTAGGTTTTGGAAAAGTCTCTAGCATGATCTTAACGCCGAGTTGAACTTAAGTAAGACTTATTAGCTATGAAATAATTTATAGTATGAGTGAACTATCAAAACACTTGAGGAGATTTGGAGATCTTTATTAATGTAATTATAAATGAGGATGGGATAATCATCTTCCTTTGGTGGAGTTCTGTTAAAATAAAAAAATTTACTCAAGAATCCAGATGTCTACCTATGAATCCTATTATGGGAAGAGTTGAAGAACACTGAAATGTTGGGATGATGTTTGGGAAATAAAATATATAAGATCTAATATGGTAGAAGAAATGGTGGAACATGTTAAGAACATCTAGCATCACCTTAGTGCAAGTCCAAATAGATAAAAGAGGTTTTCTAAAAATCATCGACATGACCTAGATGTTGATGTTAGAGACATGGTATATCTCAGCAAATCTCCATGTAAATGAGTGATGAGATTTAGGAAGAATGGGAATCTTTAGTCCAAGGTACACCAACCCTTTGTAGATCCTTGATCTCATCAGAGAAGGGGCCTATTTACTACAACTCCCACAAAACCTATCTCAAGTACATGATGTATTCCATGTATCCCTATTATCAAAATACATACCAGACCCCTCACATATACTAAATCTAGAGGTGGTACCACTGAAGAATGATCATTTTGATGAATAGTATCCGATGATGTTCTTAAATTATGGAGAAAAAACTCTATGAAGTAATACAATTCTCATTGTCAAACTATTGTAGTGAAACCAAAAGATTGAATATGTAATGCAGGAGCTCAAATAGTTGAAAATAAGAGCTACCCTCATCTATTATAATGTGGGAATTAAATTTTCGAGTTCTAAATTTCTAATAGTGGTTGATTGTAATAACCATAACTGTTATGAATGAAATTCACCCTTTTTATTTAATAAAATAGAAAATTTACGAACTTTATTTTTTTATTATATCAAATTTGATTTAAAGGATCATTATGTATCTTAATCACTGTTCATATAGTTATTTAATAAATATAACAAGACTAGTATAAATATATGGTATTGCGACAACCCTTTGGAATAGACATAAGAAGTGATGACCTCAACTAGTTGGATCATAACCCATAAAGAAAATTTAACAGATCTTATGAAAGAGATTTCATTTCTTGGATTTTCCATAAACTAAGACCATGATAATATCCAATAATATAAGCATGAAGAAAACCATTTACATGAGAAGTTCAAGCTTATCAGGACCATGACCCATGCTATGTTCCCTAAAGAACCCCATGAAACCCCCACCATTGTGCACCTCACTTTTGGGGTGTATGTTGATTTAATAAAGGGATATGTATCCAGAACAAGAAATATGTATATGCACATTATTTTATAATAGATATATTTTCATCCAATTATTATTAGATTTTAAATAATTTTTAAAGAAAAAAATTATATTTTAGGTTAATATTGTAATTAAATTTAGAAATATATTTTGACGAATTAATGGATTGTTGAAATAAATTATATTTCAATAAAATATTATTATTGAATATATTTTATTTTATATAAATTATGATATAATTTTTAAAATGTTAAATTTAATTTTTATTAGGGTAAAAAAATATTATTTTCAAGACACGCCAATTTTTAAGAAATTTATGTTTTTAATTATAAATGTGAAATTAAAAATATTTCGAAAATTATTTGTATAAAATTTATATTATTTTTGGAAAGAATATTTTTAAATTATCTAATAGTGATCTTTTTAATTTGTAAGATAACTGAATTTTTCGGTAAAACATAAGTAACATATGTGTATATGTTATGCTTTTTGGAATTATAAAGGCCCAATAGTGATGTAATTAATACTATAAAAGTTATCCTCAAACATAAATATGTTTCACATTTAAAATAATGTAATTTTATGTTTATTTTATATATTTTATAATTCATTAATAAATCCTCAAATATTTATAATATATTTTGAAATTTTAAAACAATTTATTTTTTAGTGTCACTCACATTAACATAAGAAAAGGAATTATTTTATTATCTTCACCCATTTTCATTATAAAATCATTTAAACCATTTCCATTAAGAATAGTCCATGGGAAAAACTGTGGGATTGTTTTTTTATTGAATATTTTACATTGTCGTTTCCAAAACAAAAATAATAAATAAATCCCCCACTTATCCTCCATAAACCATTCCAAGATCCCATTTCTATTCCCTCCAAATCCTTGGAGAATAACGAATGTCTTCCCCACACTCACTATATTTTTTTCAAAGGTTCCTCCAAGCTCCCATAAATCACCTAGAAATCCTTTGTATTCACACAATCATGTAATGTATTTTATATCCCCTCTTTTTATAAAGCATTTAATTTATGATATTCATTTGAATTTGTATTTTATTATGTTTGTATAAATTTTTACCTATCTCTCGTATTATCCATTTGATGTTTATATTATTTTAGCACATTTCACTCTCATTATACCACTTATAAACACCTATTTACACCTGTTACTATGCCAAAGTTCTTGTAGGATTCTTACACCCTCCTTTTTTGTCAATCATTACTTTTATATTATGTATTTTAATTTTCTTTTTCCTATGTTAGGATATGTTCTTAAATATACCCCATAAATTCCATTATATATTTATATGATGAAAACCCATTTCACACTCATTTACCATTATAAAAACCTTTATGAAAACCTGTTACCATGCTGAAATTTTGTAAGGGCTCTTTCCTTTCTCCTCTATCATCAAGATTTATCAATATGTTACACCTTTTATTTCCAATTTCTTATGGAAGGGTATTTCTTTAAATGTATATACTACCCTAAATTTCATGTATAAATTATGTGATAACCCATTCAATCCCAAAAATACATTTTCTGAATTTTTATATATTGTCGTTATGCTATCGAAATTGCACATCAATTTTCAAAGGAAAAATAATTTTGTAATGAATACCATAACCATTTATATATCATTGGTATTCACTATTATGCACATATAAGTATTTATTGGGGACTTATATTTATATATTCCACATTTCATTGTCATGGAATAAATTACGATGTTGAATGAATCCATGCAATATGATCTATGTGTCGAACATAAGAATGAGAATGAAATGATTATGAAGGGTGTACCTAAATATCACTTAAATGAATTGGGTAATGTTTACTGTCATGATACATCATGTTGGGATAGGATTTTACCTGACTACTTTATGAGAATTTTTCCACCATGATGTAATTGTGGGTTTTCCTTGACATATGTTTATAATGTAGTGTTTTCTGTTGTTTCCACATTTCCCATGTTATTATTAACATTCAATATCATTCCTTATTATTAATGTTCCTTTTTTGATCCATTGATATGCATATTATCTAACATGTATTCAATTACTCATGTTATACCTTGTTTATTCCCATACTGGGATTTATAGCACAACCCTTTCTTATGTATGTCCTTAGGTTATCCCATACAATGTTATGTAAGAAGGAATATTTTGGTCATATTAAATATTATTTCAATTATTATGTTACTTTTAATGTCTAATTTGTTAGGTAATGTACCTAAATTCACATAGGCACTTGACCACCTAATAGTTTTGGTTGTATTAAGTGTAATTTTATATAATAAAACATGTATTAATGTGTAATAAAGATAATTGTTGTTATATTCTTCACCTTCTTATTCTTCCCTATTTGAATAATCTTTTAGTTTTTCATGATTTTTAATAAAATTATAAACCTTTTCTAAACTACCATTTTCATAGGAATTGTTTTTAGTTGACTATGATTCAGATTTCTGATTTTACAAAATTCTATTGTTACCAATAAAAATATTCTTAGATTTAATGGATGTCTTTTCTTCTTTAGATGTTTTTTACACTTCTTCCATCGAGTTTTTTTATCAGAATCATCTTGAAAATATACAACATTCATATTGGGACACTATATAGAAAAATATTCATTTTGACCACACACTAAAAATTTTAGAGGATGTTTAACCCCATACATTCCACACCTTCATTCACTGTTATAGGATATATGAGACATGATTTTATCAATCTACTCATTATCCTATTTATCATTAGAACCAAAGTATCCAAAACATCAAAATATTGAATCTTACTTTTTCACAAAGCTTAAAAATCCCCTTAATCTTTCATATTCCTTTGGACCATTGGAGATTTTCTCATTTCATAGGAATCAAGAATGTTATAGAATTCACCCAGCTATAAATCATCATTGTCTTTTAAAGTGAAATTTTTATAGTGAATGTTTTTAGTAAATTTTGTTATATGTTACAAAATAATTGTAGAGTCATACAAAACATACCCATGTCCTCTTATTCTATAGAAAAACTCATTTACCATTATGATATATTCATAAGAAATTTATCCCTCTCTCATTATTATGGCTTCAAACATACAATGTCGGATTTATAGATTTTATTTATTCACATTATTATTGCATTAAAAAATAATTTTCAATATGTACCACATACTACATGATGTTTTAAGACTTAGAACCATTATATAATTTTATTTTGATAGAGAAATAAGTATAAAATTCATATATTTTCCATTAATATTAATATTTATCTTATGAGTTAATCTTGTTGGGGCATCGTTCTCAATAGGTGGAATCCAAATTGTAGCAACATAGAAATTTTTTTGGATAAGAGATATGATATTAAGAATTATAATATTTTTTCATCCATAATATTTATTTTTATAATTTTTTTTTTCTCCCTCTATTTATGAAAGAATTGATATTATACATGATCAGGTTCAACAAGGTAACCTTAACATTGATAACTATTGAAGTTTGGTGGGATCAAATACCAACAGAGAAGTGTGAGTTGAATAATTTTTTCACTTTTTATAAGTTTCAATAATTATATAAGTCAAACCCTACTACATATTAATGTTCATAATGGTGTCATATTTTCATAAATAATCATTCCAAAAAAATAATGAAGGTAATAAAATCACAAAAGACTTACGTGGTTTGGACATAGTTTAAGAACCTTTATCTCTTCCAAAACCACTTCTGTGGGTAAATATAAATTTACTATAATGAAAAGGTGAATAAAACTTGTGCCAAAACCCATTAGACACCTTTTATATCCTGATATTAATGATTATAATTACTCCCATAAAATTACAATTTTTACTTCAAAATAATTGAGCCACAAAAGAAAATATTTAAAAAAATTATCCTCAAAACTCTATCTAGAACCTCAGTACAACAACCTTCAGTTAAATTCTATCATTACAACTAACTCATTATGATGCACTGATTATGATGAACCCTTTTCTCAAATTTCACTTCTCTACCAATTCACAACTACTCAGAAAAATCCTCTATATTCTAGTCTTCTATAGTCTGATAATTAAAATCATACTCATTTGATATTCTAATAAGATATCTTTCTAGAAAGTAACTCTTACCTTTCATCTGAAGTGCTCCGCCTTTCCCACGCATCAGAAGGATTAAAAGTGTGAATGTATTGTGCATATATTTGTAGGAATATAATATTAGAAACACTGGGTAAGTAAATAACCTATCCTGATTACTTAAATTCAAAAACCTCATAAATTTATTAATATTTTAACTTCATGTTTTACCAATTCAACGATTCATGATCCTTATTTAATTACCTTGAATATTTTTATTAATAATCATTATTTAAGATCCATATATTTATTCAGTACAATGGATATTTTTCAACTCATTATGAAGGAACTTCCTCATCTAATTATGATGAAACTTCCCTATCTCATTACAATGAATATTCCTCAGCTCATTCTCAATTGACATTCCTCATCAGAGTTAGTCCAATTGAATTTCCTTCTCATAGTTCGTGTAGTTGAATTTTATTATTAGAGTTAGTATGATTATCATTACTCTTCAAATCCGATCTTATGTAATTTTCATCACAATGGAATTCTTAATATGGTGGTATTTTCATTACAATGGAATTTTCATTGTAATTGAAATCTCATTACTATGGAATCTCTACTGTGATGCATTGAATTTTTAAAACCACCTCAGTTATAACAAATTAATAATTTTAAAAAAAATTGGGTCCAATACTTTTGGATTTGATGAAATCATTGTGTTAATTTCTAGAACATGTAAAATATTTATTATTCTTATATTTCTTCAAAATATTTTATCACGAGGGTTTTCATTTTTATGAGAATTTCAAGATTGGAAACTCATCATTTAACATATGTTTATAATATTCAAAATCTTTCAATCTCTTTACATCACTGTCTTCATTCGACATCTTTAATATCATTATGCCTATCTAACTCAGAAATTTATTTCAAAAAACATTATGTCTAATAGATCTTGACCATAATGAATATTGATCTAAGGCTGATGATGTGTCCAATCAATAACATTATCATTCTGATGACATCGATGATCTGTTCTTCTTAGTTCGATACTCTACATCTACTACTAGTCAGTCTGATCCTCTATTTCCAAAAAAACTTAAAAAAAAAAATTTCCCATCCTTCATGTTTGGGTTTTAACATTCATCATCATTCACATAATTCCCCAAAACATTCTATTCTAAATGATTAGTTTCCATAAAATACAAAAAAAAATTAAAAAAATATAAAGGTTTCTTTTGATATATTTTGTTAGTTATATGAAGATTGGTGATTTTATAAATATTAATCATTAATTATTATATAATTAGTTGTAGTTTAGGTAATAAGGCATCCTAATATAGGATTTCGAAGATGAATGGGCAATAAAAATAACTGGTGATGTATTTTAGACAGAAAATGTTATGTGAGTGTTCATGGATCTCATGAACAAGATATTTTTCCAATATATTGAATCATTAATTAAGAGGTTTATTAATGAAACCCTCATCAATTCAACAAACACAAATGATAATTCATATCATCTTGAGAGAGTCTTGATTACAATTCAATAACATCAACATCATGACCAGCTATCAAATTATATATTATGGTTTTAGGAGGTCAAATTCTTTAGGCATGTGGTATTGAAGATATATATATCCATAGACATAGAGAAATTTGAAGTACTGATGTCCTCGAAATGTCCTCAATCTATGTTCATGATCATATGCTTTCTTTATTTATAAGTAAACTAAAAATTTTAATCCATAACATCCCTAATTTATAAACATCCATGACTATGATGATAAAGAATGGATTGAATTTCCTATTGTTAGACCAATGTAATGAGTCATTTCTTAAGCTATATAATATTTTGACTATATCTGCAATGATGAAACTTACCAAGCCATGTATCAATAAATATATTTACTATGACTCATTAGGAATTAGTTTGGGAGTAGTTCAGATATAGTGGGAGTGGGTAATAGATTATGGTTCATGTTAGTTTTGACCCCATGATTAAAATTATCATACCCATGACTTATAATTGGCATATGTGGCCCATACCGTGATGTTTTCGTGATTCTAACTATTCAGTGAGATGTCTTTTTCACCATATAACATAGGATCCTTCATTATATCTTCACATGACAAGACCGAAGGATGGGGCATAATCATTTGGTTGTTTACTTCTATATGTTTTTGAGTTTTTTCATACACCTTGTAAGAGTAAATAATCTATAAATTCTATTAATTATAAAATGCATGTATCTCCTGATCTTGGTTAATGACCAATAAAGGAATAATGGTTCTTATTATTCTTTTTGGATGAATATATGTTGGATGATTATGAAGATTGTGGATTTATAATGTGTGATAAATTACTGGTCACATATTTCTTAGTATACTAGGTAATGTTTTGATAGATGTCAGACCCAATGTGTATTGAATTGTTGGAATAACTAGTTATAGGTGAACTGATACCTGAGTGGGAATTTGATGATGATGATGTGATCATATTACATGGGATAGTTATATTACATACATCCATTATGGAAGAGATAATGAAAAACATCCATACTTAAATTGGTTGGTACAACCTAATAAAAAAAGATGTACCAATAATTCTAAACATAGTTCATGTGGTTTGGGATGAAGAGGGACACTAATGGATTTGTTTCTAGATTCCATACTAATTAGAGGATAAATATTGAGCACCAGAATTTTGGTAGTTTTCTATAGTCTCATCTAGTTCCCATGTGAATGTTGTAGGATTTTATAATGTATTCTTTTATAGGGATACCCGTGACCCTGAGGATCCTTTAAGTATACTAGGTAATTAATGATCAACTAACCAAATTTTCTCATTTTTTATTGACCAATGAGACTACAAAAATATAAGAGATAGGACATTTGTATGTATATGATATAGTTCACATACATGGACTTACCTTAACCATCGTATTCTTCAATGATTTGAATTTTACATCATGGATATGTAAGGAATTTCATAACTCCTTTTTTTCTCAAATGTGATTGAGCATAGTGTACCATCACCAGATAGATAGATAAATTGATTGAATGATCTAAATACTAATTTACACGATTCGAATTTTGACCCTAGGCATTTTTGGATATTGGGATGATCAACTAGCCATGATTTACTTCTCGTAAAAATATAGAAAGTAGGCATGAATAAAGATATCACCTTATGATTCTTTACATGTAAGGACATATTATTCACCACATTATCGGAATTTTGTTGGTTATGTAGTGTTTGTGGTAACCATCATGGTATATAAGGCCTATTTTGGATTGAATCTAATCTAGAATAGATTAATCATAGATTAGAGAACACTGAAGCTGGATACCAACCATAGGATATGACCATTGGTGTTCACTATATATCATTAGTTTTCTCTTAGAGTGATTCCTTAGGAAGGTAACAAAATTTTAAAGATAAAATGAAAACTCATTCAGCTCTATGTCAGACCCTTTAGTATCACCAATTGGTTTAAGAAAGTGACATACCACATAAATCTTCCTTCCTAATATCTATATATGCATGATTTATTTCATGTGTATCAACCTCATACGTAATGACCCAATACATGTATGTGATTGAGTATGATGATTTTCAGATATATCCTAATGAATAATAATTGAAACACATAGTGTTGATTATAGACTAGATAGAGAAGGTATTTCTGTAGATTAAAGTGCCACTTTTTTTAGTCCAATTGAGGTATAGATGGATCCAAGAGGAGATGAGGGAGTGAGAGTTTGATGTTCAAGATCTATGGCCTATGTTGTTTTGTAGAATCCCTATTTTTGTACTGTAAGTCTTTTTAATATAATAAGAAATATTTTTTGATCTAATCAAGAATCTAGAATAAAATTTTTATGTATAGAGATGCCGATTTTTTATATAATAAAAAACTAAATATTTTATATAACACATGCACAATTTTTTTGAAATAATAAAATAACTCTATAATTGAGTATTAGGTCAAAAAAATTGACACCAACATTAAATCATGGAAATAGGTTTCACCATATATTATATACAATATATTTCCATGTTTGGTGTTATTTTTGAGTTCTAATATTAGTGAAATAACCAAATAAATTAAAAAACATTTAATTGTTTTATTAAATATATAACTTAATAACACCCCTATATATACATTGTTATTCCAAATACCTTGGGTTTTACACATTAAAATATGTATTTGATAATAGATTGTGGAAGATAATTGGAAGTAATAGGTATTGTGGATCAATAATTGGATTACAATAAGGATCTCCAACAACAATAAAGTTTGTGGATATCTACAACAATGATGAAAAAACAATTATTCACCAATTATTTATCAAAAACTCAAGGGTTTTGTTTTATGTTGAATAAATATTCTTTTTTTATTACTGAATGAACATGACTCAATTATCCTAACATTTTGATTCACAGGTCAATTGTGTTGTGTGAGTATGAATTTATCATCATAGAAATTGGAATTTAATTTATTTTTTTTATTCATAAATTTTTTCATATGACAATGAATCAATAAAAAAATAAATGTTGGAAAAGGTTCATTACCCATGTCTATTTTTTATGAATTTATCTCCTCATTCTATGTATGGTTATCTTTGATATTTCATTTGGTCGGTGGTTCAACAAATACCCATTAAATGATAGATGATAAATTGATATTTAGTACCATGGATAGTTACCACATATTTGGGATATAGATTGATTCCATGTTTTTTGTGTATGAAAATAGAGGATAAACTGGGTTTATATTCTATATCCCTGATTTTTCTGCGATGGAATTATGATGATGAGTGGAAATGATAGGTGATTTTTAAAGGGATTGGTGGGTGATTTCTAGTTTACAGTGATATCAAATAATTGATGATAATATATCCATGATTATAGATGTTTCTAATGGAATAAAATATGATTGAGGAATCACATGCATGATATGTTGATCAATTTGTATGTTTAGTAAAATCATACATTATAAGGCATATAGTCTGAAAAAATGCATCGTTTAGTCCTCCTTTAGTGGACCCAGAGCCTCCACTTAGAAACAAATAAGAAATTCCATGTCACACCTGTCACACACCAGATAACATTTGTCATACAACATGTGGCCCAATGTTGTAGGCTCGGTGTGTAATCTATGGGTATATGTGCATGGACATGGTCAGGCACATAGGCATGGACAAATGTACACAAGAATGGTAATATGTACACAATCATGGGATGAAAACACATTTAGCGTCATCCTAACATCTACATGTCATGTATCCAGAGATAACCAACCATTTATATTGTTCATTACATGTCAAAATATATAGTGATACACATGTTGTCCTTGCATAAGAAATACATGTATTGTACCCCCATTACACACCATGAACTTTTTTAAGAGCATGTAGAGGCCAACCATCTCTTATTCATTGACCATTAACCATTGAGTGCATTACATTGGTCAATACCTATGACAATATATTTTGGAATTACATCCCTGATAGAGGATTCTGATATACTCTTTGGATTTATTCTTGGAAAGAGTTTTAGGAATCCCATGATGTGACAAGGGTGAGATCCTTTATACATTTTTTAAACATCCTCTAGTTGGGGTTTGAGGAATCTGCATGACTAACAAAAATGGGTGTATGATCCCCTACATAGTGGGTTACTAAAAATTGGTTTTGTGCTTCCCCCTTTGATCCTTGGGTGTGATCCCAAATCTATGTACCAAGATTATTGGAGAATAGGTGAGTACATATTGGAGAGGCCTGATGAGCACAACATCTCATATGAGTGTCATCAATGATAACATAGCTCATGCATATAGTTCTCTTTGAGATGATTTATTATGAAACCTCGAGTGAAATATTGGGGATTTTAGTATGGTCGACACTTCCTTTTGTCTTGGAGTCTCTTAGAAGTATATTTTTGTATTTATAATATATCAATGGCTCTTATCTAATTTTATATAACTTGTGATGAGATGAATAATCTCTTTATGCTTATATTTGGTGATTTCAGGTTTCCATATTGGTGTTGTTATACTCAACTATGCATATGATATTCCCATACATGTTATATCTTATAAAAATGATAGGAATATTGACAATGATTGAGGAGGAGTGGGAGAACAAGGAGAATTTTTTGGGCTAGACAAACCACGGGTTTACCATGTTTTTCATTTAACAACATCTCTCTCCTTATGAGAAGGTTGCACAATTTTTTCTTTTGTGGTGGGCTTATATTTTGACCTTTTATGTTTTCCAATGAATTTTTCATACTTTAATGTGATATAGATGTCATTCATACATTACGGTATTATTTTTTACTTTATATCTCATCATTTTATGAGTTTTGAGATGTGTTCATGTGTATAGGTACTTTGTTGGGAAAAATTCCCTTATGGTAACACTGTATCATTTTAGGGTTAGTTGGGTTTGTTGACAATGTAGGTTTTCAAGGTTAATTGTTGTGTTTTTTAGATATTGTTGACAATCCATTTTTAAAAAACCATAAAAAGGAAGAGAAGATATGGAGGTGGTACAAAATAATAGATAAAAAGCGGATCTGTTTACAATAGTTTTTCAAATTTCTGGAGTCCCAAATTTGGAATTTACTGAGCATAGTGAATTGTGAGTTTCCTTGAACATCTCATCAAAATATAGAAAAAGCATTAGTTTCATGAATATGGGTATCTTGAGGTGGATTTCACAGAGACTGGATGATTTTAGACAGTGAGATCTTCGATTACGACGAGCTTCACGAACAGTATAATTGAAGAGAATTATAAAGAAGCTTTACAACAACAGAGTAATGAAATTAATATAAGACTCTATGATTATTATGTCCTCCATGATAAGAATAGTGTCGTGGTGATTCATGATTTAGAGAGATTTTTTGTTAAAATTTTAAAGCTTTTCTATTTGATCTGATGTGGCCTTGACTATGCGTGGTAGGTTCGAGGGTCGGTGGAGTCACCTATAAATATCCCTCAACCCACTTGAGAGAATTAGAGAGTTTTGAAAGAATTTTTTTCTCTAAAATAACATAAGAAGTTCAGAGAGGAAGTGTAATTTGTAGAAGATATGAGATTCATGGTGGCTAATCTAGCTCTTCAAAAGAGGTGTGTTCCGCATTGGCTCAGTTAGCTTCGTGAAGGAAATCGCATTCCAACAACTTGAGCGCTGGGATAGCCTAATATCAGTGAAGTTTTGAGCTCTGAAAATTAATGTGCTCTTCAAAGTAGTGAGCCTTGAAAAGGTGTATTCATTGCGATAAGGTTGAGACTTCGTAAAAGCATGTTTGATCTTTGAAAAATTGGGAGATTCACTATGTAGGGAGCTTTGCAAAAGTGTTTCAAAAGGTTATAGCCCAGTGATATGTGGAAAATGGGTATTTATCAATGGATGAAATTTTGAGATCAATATTACATATATATACAGTGGATGATGCATTCATTAATTATAATGAAGAGACATGCTGCTCTTTAAACTGTGATTAGATCTTCTAAAGAAGCAGTGAGCTCGCATCTATTTAGAGACTAGCAAGTTCTCAATTTGTGAGGTGTTATAAACCAGGAGGGATGGTGAGTCTACTTTGAACATTTATACAACTGTGTGCTTTCTTTGTATTTAGTGCATTGGCACAATGCTGGTGTATTCTCCTTGGACGTAGCCCAGTGAGGTTGATCCATGTAAAATTGTTGTGTCATGTTCATTATTTAATATTAGTTCGTAATCTGCAACGTGAAGGAGAGAGAAGAGAGTTTTGTCTAGAAATTAAACATGATCAAAGGGGAGGTCGTTTTAATTTACCATACCCCGATTCACCCCCCTCTCAAGGTATCTAGCCTTGTGGACATAATAGTTGGTATCAGAGGGAAATGTTGATATTTGTGTTTCTATCTCAAATGGGGGTCACCAATCACAAAGGGATTATGATCTCCAATGGAAAAAATGTTTATAAATGGAATAATCGGATGCAACACTACTTCCAATATTTGTGAATGGTTGTATATATAACATTAATTCATGGTATAACTACTAATATTAATAGTGCGATTTTATTGGAATCGTAGCAAAGAGAATTAGATGTTGAAGCCAAGGGAATAAATGCTTTAGGGGTGTCCCTATCCAATTATATAAATAAAAAAGAGATGTCATGAGGAACATCACACACCATGTCAGAAAAGCTATTGAATATATATGAAGGAGATACAAAGGTCAGAGAGGCAATGCTGCAAGTTATGTGGACCAAATATTAAGATCTTGGAAGGAAGACAAATGACTATTTTGATGCATTATTTGACAGGGTAAAGTTGTATTGGAAGACATGATAGGTCTTGGTGAAGTCATTGAAGACATAAATATTTTGAAGAGAATCTTGAGGAAACAACCACCCCAGTTCAATCCAAAAGATTCAGTTTTGGATGATAAATACACAAAACAGATGACATTGGATAACCTAAACAACACCATTATTGCATATAAAATGAGAAATGATGACAACGATGATGTGGAAAAGGGGAAATATAAAGAAATTTTATTCATGGCCATGAGAAAGCTCACCATTGAATATTCTCATGAAGAAAAAGAGACAGATGAGGTGATGTCATTCCTTTCCTCGAATCATCTAATTGGAAAAGGAAATTTCTAAGGGAAACTTCAAATTGATTCTTTTAGATGTGGAAAAGTTTTTTATCTTGAAGCAAAGTTCCCAAAGAAGTTTCAAGAATATGAGGAGGATGAAATAAACATTTCAATGAAGATGTTTTCATCCTATGTTAAAGGAAAGAAATAGTTCATGATAAATTTCATTAAGAAGAAGAATCTTCTTTCACAAGAATTTAACAGTTCATATGAATCTAAGGCTGAGGAGGTTGAATAGATAGTGAATTGTAACGATTTTGTAGAAATTGATATGGTGGAAGTTTTTTGTAGTACTCAGAAAAAGAATGAAATTGACATTGATGATGAAGAAGAAGTTGAAGGAAGAGTTGATATGCAAGCTGTGTTAGAGAATATTTTTAAGGGATAAATGTTTGGAGATCCAAAACAAAGAAAGACAAAAAAGTAGTTTGTGATGAAAAACTCTATATGTAGTTTCAAAAAGAATAGATGTTTGAGTTGTTGGAAGAAATTAATAAACTCAAGACATCAACACCAGAGGACTCAGAATCTGGTAGTCAGAATAAAATCATGGTTGAACAACAGAAAATGGAGATTGATGGCTTGAATTACACAATGAAATATCAAAACAAGTGTATAGAAGAACTTGATTGAGAAGTTGTTGGTTTGATGAAAAATTTTAGGGATCAAGAAAAATTCTTGACTCATGTTGTAACATTAGGAAAACAGATCACTCCGAAAACTAAGAAACTAAAAGTGGAGCAGTCATTCCACAGAAAGTAAGAAACAATTGGGTTCGAATGTCAAGATTGATGAAGGTCTTGACCAGAAACAAAAAGCTGTGATATTTGATGTCAGACCGTAAGAACAACATATAAATTGAAAGATTTTTTGGGGTAAAAGAAGAATCAAAATATTCAGAGATCCCTAGGGGAAACAAGAAGTGAAAAAGTGACATGAAAGAATGCACCATATATCAGGTGTTATTTTGGTGTGAAATATGGGAGATTAAAAATATGTGTGTTCCAAAGCCAAGATATTACTAAGGGCACAAGAATAATAATGGAAGCCAAAAAAATCTTGATATTATAGAATGTCCTTTGAAAGGAATTGTTTCTGGGGAAGATAATTTTGGAACATGGCTAGATATTGTACATCAACCATGCATAAATATTTTACAAGGTAGAATCAAAATTCTCGTAATCATCAAATAAAAAAACCAATAGGTGATTTGAAAATGAAAAATCAATTTTCACCTCTATGAGATGAAGTAGGTCAATCACACTCTGATGAAGATAAATATTTTAAAAATACACTAAGTGTGAGGTCAAAGTCAGGGATCAAGAAGAAAAGAACTAAGAATTCAGTGGATCTGGAATTTCCTTTAAATCATCATACTATTCAGGTGTATGGATCCTTGATACTGAGTATACATACCACGTGTCAAGCAAAAAGGATCTTGTTATAGGAATAAAATTTGGAAAATGAGGATTTTTAAGGTTTGGAAATGATGAAGGCCTTAAGATTATTGTATCAGGAAAGGCCATGTTTGGGGGAAAAGAAATGAGGTGTTCTAAAGTAATAGTAGTAGATGGTATTAGTCACAATTTTTTAGCATCATTCAACTCTGTGACACAGTGAATTAGATATGTTTTTATAAGAAAATGTTTGTAATCAAAGGAATAGATGGTGTAGTGGTTCTTCAGGGAAATAAGACAAATGGATATCTCTACATGGTGAGTGGGGAAGAAGATATGTGGTTTCGGTCTAGAGAGGATGAAAAAAATTTACGGTACAAATGACTTGGTCATTTCTGCTTACCATCCCTAGAAGACCGGGTAATGTTTTATGTAGATAGTGACCTCATTAAGTTATCATGTGATCGTACACATACTTTTTATTCTTGTCAACAAGGAAAAATCATCAGAAATATGTACAAGATAGAGGAAAATAAATCAACAAGGGTGCTTGAATTGGTTCATGCTGATATTTGTGGACCTATCACAAAATGAGAAATTGACAGAAAGAGGTATTATGATCTTTTCATTGATGACTATAGAAGAATTTAATAGGTATTATTCATTTCCCATAAGTATGATGTGTTCAGTTTCCTAAAACAGAATCAAATGGAATCTGAAATGATGCTTGGTTAGAAAATTATTAAGTGTCATACTGACAATGGTTTCGAGTTCTCAAAAAATCAAGTGTAAGAAAATATTGAGAAAATGGGATAAGGAATCATGTTTTGTTACTGAGAACCCTCCAATAGAATGGATTGGTTGAAAAGGAAATCAAACCATCAATAAGATGGCCAGAACAATGCTTGTTGAAAATGACCTACCAAAGAAATTTTGGAAGGATTCAGTCTTTTCATAAGTATACATTTTAATAGGGAGTTTTTATGTTCAAAGGAAGGAAAGGCTCCACATGAGATGTGATATGGAAAGAATCCTATAGTGAAATACATTCAAAAAATTTAAAGTAATTGTTTTATCTTTAAAAAAGAAAAACACTGAAAATTTGAGATATAAAAACATATGGGGATACTCCTTGGGTACTCTAGAAAAAATATAGCATAAAAATGTTTAAATAAGGGGTTGGGAAAATTAGTTTAGAGCAATGATGTCACTATAGTGGAGAATGAAGAGGGTATTCAACAACCTAGTGAACAATTGCTTATTGAAAGTGATGAGGAGGAATAAAACATAGGGGTAGAATAAGTGGCTAGTGTGGATGCAGAAGAAGATAAAAAATTTGAGAATCAGGAAGTAAAATTTGTATCGACACAGAAGCAAAGGAATCAATATGAAATTGATAGGCATAATATCATTGGTTATCAGTCAGCTTCAATTCAGAAAAGAAGAATGAAATCACTGCAGCAGACATATTTCATATCCTTGGTAGAGCATAAATGTTTTGCTGATGCAGCTAAAGATGAAAATTGGGTTCATGTTTTGAATAAAGGGCTAGATCACATTGAAATGAATACGATATGAGTGATTATTTCAAGGCCAGAAAATAAGAAATTCATCAGGACTAAATGGGTCTTTCGAAAAAAGATGAATTAATATGGAACGATGATTTGAAACAAAGCACGGCATGAGTTCAAAGGATACTCCCAGAGAGAGGTAATAGATGTTTTTGAGACATTTGAACTAGTTGCAAGGCTGAGGACAATTAGATAATTTCTTTCCATTGTAGTGAAAAAGAAGTTCAAAGTGTTCCAAATGGATTTCCATTCAATATTATTGAATGGGTTTGTGGAGGAAGAAGTTTATATCATGAAACAAGTTGGTTTTATCATTCATGATGATGATAATAAGGTTTATCGACTGAAGAAGTCATTATATGGGCCGAAACAAGCACCCAGAGCATGATACTCACGGCTTGATCAGTATTTGAAGAAGCTTGGTTTTCATCTTGGTGGAGTTGATTACAATTTAAACTTTAACAACAATAGTAATCAAAGGAGGATGGTTTTGGTTGAAGTCAATGACATAAAATACGGAGGATCTAATGAAGCTTAGTGAAAATATTTTTCTTAATTCATAAATGGTGAGTTTGAAATGTTAATGATTGGAGAGCTGACATTTTTCCATGGATTATAGGTTCCATAGAAATGGAATGGAACATTCATTTCTGAAAACAAATATTCCTAAGAGTTTCTAAGAATATTTGGAATGGAAAATACCAAGGAGATAAATACTCAGATTCCTACCTGGAAGAAATTATAAAATGATGATGATGGAATAATAGTTGATATAACAGAATATAGAATGATTAATGGGAGTTTACTGTACTTAATAGAAACAAGACCCGATATTGTATTTTCCACATGCGAAGTAGCACTATATCAAAGAAATCCCAAGGAAATCCACATGATTTCTGTAAAAAATAGGATACTTCGATATATCAATGGAACTATGGATTTCAGTTTGATGTATACTGGAAAATCTCAGCTGGAGATGTTGGGATAGACAGTTGCAGATTGGGTCGGTTCAGTAGATGATAGAAAATCTACATTAGGAGGTGCATTCTATTTTGGTGTTTTGTGTATTTCTTGGTAGTGTAATAAGAAATATTTCTTTTTATTGATCACCATAAAAGATTAATATATTTCTTCCACTGAAGCATGCACACAATTATTCTGGATAAAGTAGTAGCTTGATGATATGGGAGTTTAAAGGAAGTCTTTGTTCAGAATCTAGTACGATAAATCAAGTGAAATAAATCCCATAAAGAATCATGCATATCACTCCAGGACAAATAACATTGAGATAAAGAATCATATTATCAAGGAGAAAGTTGAGCAGAGAATCACGATGTTTGAGTATGTGCATACTAAACTACAGGTTACCAATATTCGTACAAAGGCCTTACACAAGGAATATTTTTAGGGTGTTTAGTAGACTCCTCGCTCATAAAACAATTGTGGATGTAGGAACCCCTCTCTACTTGGTATCGTTTATTTTTCTTTAATGTGCTCATATGTGTTCTCAACTCTATTGAAGACCACAATGGAGTTACCTTTGGGTTCGTTGTAAAAGGGGTAGAAATAGTAACTCAAAAAGGGGGAGAAACTGAGGCTAAGTATGGGAGAAAATGTCTTAGTCAATGACACAAGGAGAAGCTGATAGGTGGAGCAGCGAAATAATGGGAGTAATGAAATATGGGGTGGGTTCTAAATCTGATGATGCATGATGTGATTGATCTAAGAATAGATATCCTGATAGCTGATGTTTGTGATGAAAGCTGTTTATTGGTATCAAAAATTGGTATCAGAACTGAAGTGATTTATTGAGGAACTTTTCATACTACTCTTGTTTCTTACAATGAGCATTACTCATCTGGGATTAGAGTATGTGGTGAGTTAATCATTGGTTACTATCTATATCGAAAGAGGTGAAAGATGATGGATGATGGAAGGAGCATCAGTGAGTTATCAAGTGGAGAGAATCATTTTGAGAAGCATCTTCAACAAACCCAAAGGGTGAGATTGTTTGGAAAAAATCCCTGAAGGTAACATTGTAGAATTTTTGGGTTGGTTGTGTTTGTTGACAATGTAGGTTATTATGGTGAACTGTCGAGTTGTAGAGATGTTTTTGACAATCCATGTTGACAAAGAACCATGAAAAAGGAAGAGAATATCTGGAGGTGGTTGAAAAGAACAGATACAAGGTGGCATCGTTTTCCTGTATTTTCCAAAATTTTTGGGGTTCAATTTATGGAATTTGGTGAGCAAAGAAAAAAGTGTATTTCCTTTAAGATTTCATAACAAAATGGAAAAATAATGAGTTTTATAAATATGGGATTCTTGAAATGGATTTCGTAGAGGCTGGAAGAATGTTGATGATGAGATCTCTGACTACGACGATCATCATGAATATTATAGGTGAAGATCACTGTAGAGAAGATTTGCAGTAGTGGTGAAAAGGAATTGGATGAACTCTCTACGATTATAATGAGATATTTGATCAAAAAATATCAATGGTGCTACAGGATTTAGAGATAATTTTGGATGAAATCTTGGACCTTTCTGATTTGAGATGATGTGGTACTAACATTTTGGGGTTGTTTCGAGGGTCGATGAAATCACCTATAAATAGGGCTCGACCCCCTAGAGAGAAGTAGAGTGTTTTCAAAGAAATTTGTTTTCTCTAAAATCTCAATTGGGGTTTTCTGAGGAAGTGTGCTTTGCAAAAGACATTAGTTTCTATGGTAGCTAATGTAGCTCCGTGAAAGAGATTTGTTCTGCATTGGCTCAGTGTGCTTCGCTAAGGAACTCACATTACAATGACTTGAGATCTGAGATATCTTAAGATGCAAAAAATAATTGGTTGCTAAAATTCAGTTTACTCTATAATGAATTGAGATATACGAAGGTGTGTGATTTTTGAAAAGGCAGGTAATTCGCAAAGTCTTTTTTGAACATTTCATAATTGGGAGCATCGTGAAGTAGGGTGCTTTGCGAATTGTTTCCAAAGGTTTTTTCCCAGTGCTCTGAGGCCAAGGGGTATTAATAAGTGGATGAAATTTGGACATCAATAATTCATCTACATATAGAGGAGGATGCATTCATTAGTGAAAATGAAGAGAACCACGTGTCTATAAACTATGATTGAATGTTCTTAAGATGCATTGGACTCACATCATTTAAGATAGCAATGAGGTCTCATATTGTGAGAGATTTTAAACCAAGAGGGATAGTGAGTCCGCTTTGAACATGTAAAATGTAGTGTACATTTTGTATATTTTGTACATCAACACATTACTTCTGTATGCTCTTTAGATGTCGGCCAGTGAGGGTGAACCAAGTAAAATTTTTGAGTCATATTCATGTTTTAATATTTCTTCATATTCGGCAATGTGAAGGAGATATAAGAGGGTTTTTTTAACAATGTAACAAGATCAAAGGGGTGGTTGTTTTAATATGTCTTACCATAATTCACCCCCCTCTCAGGGTATCCAGCCTAGTGTACATAATATACTTTGGATAAGGACACCCATGTGTGATATTTTCCTACTAAACATTGTTCACTAACCCCTAGGCTATTAGTGAGTGGGGTTGGGGTTTCACACTCAGTTTATCACTAGCTACATAGCCTCTTGTTTGTTGGGTTTTTTCTATGTGGTAAAAAAGTAGTTACATCCTTTGGAATTTTGTTTATATATTTTTTAGCGATGAGTTTGGTTCTGGATTTATGGTAGTAGTGAAAAAGTGTTTTGAAAACTACATTCAATCCAAAGAATCTAGTGTTGGTGTAGTGGTCAATGTATCTATTCACCTGTACTCTAAAAACATGTTTTGACTTGATATTTGTAGTCAACCATTTTTCTGATAAAAATCTGTGAATAAATCATATAGGAATGTTTTTTGGTTTCCATATCCTTACATAGTTAGCTCCACATATATACACATTAATTATGGTATCCTATGGGTCTTTTTCATGATTTCTTTGTGAAAATTTCTAGATAGGATTCCATTGTAGGATTGCGAGGAAAATTATCTTGATGATGAGAATTCGGAATAGTGTCTTTTTATGTGGGTAATAACTTTCAGGTTTTTTTTGTTTTTTCACCTCTCATTGAGAATAATGTCACTCGTGTAGTAATGGAATGAATGTGCATCTACTGAGCATACTTCGTGAGTTTCATAGGTGGAAACCATCCATGTTTCTAGGTTACCAGACCCCCAATAATCTAAGGATTGATAAGAGGAAATTGCCTAAGTATTCCAATTTATGAGGAAACAAGCTGATTAGATAGTGGTTGTAGTGTAAATTCTTCTTCGAGTGTCCACATGGTTATAGTGAAGTATGGCGACTCAGACACATGATAAGATGGATCTATCCTTCTTTTATTTTGTTCATCTCTACGGGGAGTTGTCCTATCCACCTATGTTACTATCTATTCACATCTAGAATCTTTTACTATTTCAATAATGTAGAATGATCATGGTTGAGTATTCATCAAAATTTAATAACCATCCATGATACTCTATGGATATAGTTTGAGATCCATTTTTTGAGCATGTAATTTTGAGTGAGGGTGAATAAAAGATATTAGGGTTGTGGTGATATCTCTTTACATTTCAACCTATGTTAGAGTGATTGAGTAATCCTTAATGGTAAAGAGATTTCCATGTAAGAAGATAGAGATAATTTGTTCTGGTAGTGGGAACACCATAGTTGATACATCAACATATGGTAGTCAATGGAAAACACAAGGATATGGGAAAGAAATATGATTTAAGAGATTATATAAGGATATAGGGTATGCATATTAGGGATCTTAGGATTGTTCTAGTTACCATAGAGAGATGTGGTGCTTCTATTATGATATCTAGGGGAACCTCTCTTGGGATTATATGACCCGTAATATGGATAATAAAGATATGGTCAATGGAAAACCTAGGAAGAGCCATTAGAAGTATTAGTGAGGTCTACAGGGTAAAGGATGTGGTAGAGGAGTAGGAAGAGTAGTTATATGTGGAATATGTTTTCACATGTTTCCACCACCACCCCAGATGGTCCATGCTAGTCATAGGGAGATGGGGGATTGGGACGATGACAGTTGTAGACCCTAGTGTCATGTAACCATGAATTTCAAAATTTGATTAGAGTTTCTAGCTGTATCTTTTCTAATGTTGTTTTAGTACTATTTGAATTTTTCTGAGGTCCTATTTTCTATATAATTATCTTGAATGAGACTTAGAGATTTTGATTGATCACTTACCTCAACCCTTTAACAAAATTCTCTCATTGGAGGGGATTCAATAATCACACCATACCTCCGATAGTGTGACTTGACTCTCAAAGGATAGGGATATTATTATGTGATCTTCTTATAGATGAAATAAAAATGTATGGAGTTATTTTTGGATTGTATTGGATATCAATAGTTTATGCCGAGATTAACTATTGCAGGTGGAGGAGGTGGTGAATCCCTGAGGATGGATAGTGTTTTTACTTCATGGGTGAGAATGAAACTTTAGAAGAGTACAATGGGACAATATATAACTAAAAACATCTAATTACTTATCGGTTTCCAAGTATTAACCTTGAAATAGTTGGTTTTATTGGGCTTTGAAATTCTTATAGTGGAAGAGGAATATTGGTTTGTTTTACCTAAAGATTTTTCAGGCTTAATTCCACACTAGGATATAGATTTTTTAATATATATTCACCTAGGTATTTTCTTGATATCTACATTAGATTATCAGATGGAACCCACAAAGCATCATTAGATGAAGGTGTATATGGAATATTTTGATAAGAAGGGATTAATCGGACCTACTATTTCACCTTAGAAATCCCCAATATTATTCTCCAAGAAATCAGATGTGATCAAGTGATTTTTTTGGATTACAATCAACTAAATCAGGTGACTATGAAGAATAATTATTCAATAATTTGGATCTATGCCCTATTTCATTAGTTTAGAGTGGTGAGATGGTTCTTGAAGTTATCCTCATATTAGGCTATCACTGTCTCTGAGTATGAGATGCAGATATACTGAATAGGGAATTACAATATCACTATGTTAATTATTATACTTAGTGATACCATTTAGAATGAATAATTCTATAGAAGGTTTCGTGGGACTTGTGTAGTATATATTTTATCCTTTTTAGATCGGTTTGTAATGGTCTTCATCAATGAAACTATTGTGTACATAAATCACATTAAGGAGCATGTGAGACACTTGATAATGGTCTTGGAATAAATCAAAGGGAACCATAGTTATGGGATGTAATCAATGTTTTAGTTCCAGATTACTGAGGTATAGTTTTGGGAGATATCATCTTATGAGATGGTGTATCAATAGACCCCATGAATTTTGAGGAATGTTTAGTTTGGGAACCACACAAGAGAGTGATAGAGGTAAAAAGTTTCCTTATATTGGAATGTTACTATAGGATATTTGTAAATAATTTCTATAGGATGATTTCACCCTTGACAACTTTCACCAAAAAGGGTATTCCATTTGGGATTGTGGAATGGTTCTAGTTTGATTTTCAACAATTTTGGAAGAGGATGATGAGTTATCCCATTTTCAGACTGCTAGAAGACGGTGTAAAGTACATAGTGTTTTCTAATTCCTCAATAACTAGACAAGGTTGTTTTTTATTTATATATAGTTTATGATTCAATATGGGTATCAATAAGTGAGAGCACATTAGAAAAACAATATGAAACTTTATCTTTAGTTGATAGTAGTAGTATTATAATAAATATATACTGAAAATACCTTATGTGTGAGTAGTTTATCAACTAATCTAACTATAAGAGTATCAATTATATCTTATCACATAAATATGATATATAGGTGATAGATAGTGTTTCACCATGATTATGGCCTCATGATATTAAATACTTCCAAGAAGAGGAAGAAGATCCGAAATGATCTTATTAAGAGATATTTTTCACATTTTTTTACTGTGGAATTAGAGTAAACAGACTCACTATAGTTATCCTTTATGGATGAGGATGGTATTTCTTAACACCCATCAATGGTTGTTACCTATCCACTTCAATATCATATTAGGGATTCAGGATATGGAGAAACCAAATATGAAAAGTTACATCTTCATATATCTACTTTGAATTCTCCTAATTGATTCAATGAATGTGGTGATCATGTCATAATTTTATAAGGTGGATGATGATACCAATGATCTTTTATGATGAGGTGATGAGGTAGTTTCATACATCCACTTAGGTGGCACATCAATGTGTGGTAAAGATGTACTAGGACCATAAGCACATGTTCTGGTGTCCAGATATGAAGAAGTTTGTTTGAGATTCAATCTCTTGATGCCTCACTTTTTAGTAGGTGATGGTTGATCACTATGTTCTTGTATATTTATAAATAATCATTATGGTTTTAGAGTAAAAGTGAAATATTATATCTCTTGAATAAGGGATAGGGATTCCGTGAAATTCTAGAGGACATGACTCCATCTTGATGATTGTAGACATAACCATGAAGTTAGTACACATCCAAATAATCTAATGGAAGAGATAAGTAGAGATAATTGGATTCCTCTACATGTATGAGATAGTATAGATTCATATATATCCATAAATGATCATTTCTGGCCATGATTGTTTCTCCATTTCATGTATATTGAGAGGATAGGAGGAGGCCTTTGGGACATAATTGTGTTTGAGAATGTTTTTTCACCACCAGACTAATGGTTATATTGATCTGACCATTCATGTTCTTGTAGAAATGTTATAGGATTACATGATAAACCTTGGAAAATGTTTCTAGGATCACATTAAATTTAAATATTTTTCAAACAAATATAGATACCATTCCAACACTATTAGAGAACTATTTGAGTTCTTGAATGAGATATGTTGTAAGTCACCACTATGTTGGACTAATATTTTTAACTCAGCACTCATGGGACTAGAGTAGGTGATAAAAATTAAAAAGAAGCTATAGATCATATAGGAATATATTATGGCATTCTAGAGCTATCAGAAATCCTATTCGTACCAACAATAGAGGGATTCAGAGTTCAAATAGGGAGACAATGTGTTCTTGATGATCTCAAATTGATATGGATTGTGGAGATTTGGCATGGGAAACAATATCACTATAAGATTCATTATCCCCTTACGGATAATTAATAGAGTTATTGATGTGGCATACCACTTTCCCAAACCATCGTAGTTAGGCAGGGTATACGATGTCTTCCTTGTGTCAAAACTAAGGAGGCATGCATGCAACATGTTGCTTGTTATCGTCTGGGGTGATCTGGGCATCTATGTTGCATATACCTTCTTACAGTACCCAATTGATATAAATGATCAATATGATAATATCCTACATGGGCGAATTATTCCCTTAGGTAATGTCTAGTAATTGTACATGAATCTTTTGTAGAACACATGGGAGTTACAAAGCCATATATAAGCCAATAACCCAAATCATTTTTAAAAGACATTTTGATTTTAGGGTCAAAAATACCAACTTTTGGGAGAATTTAAATTCCTTATTCTTTTACCAGTAATCCTTTGGAATATATTGAGGAATATTTTTGGATCCATGTACTGAGAGAACACTATATTCTTAGGCCTGGAGATTATTGGTTTTTATAAAATATAAATTTTAAATATTTCAAATCATGTGTGAATAGTTTTTATGATATAATAAAATAACTATTCAAAAAAAATTATATTATAAATATGAAACCACTGAAGAATATGTAATGCCGGTTTCACCTTAGGCACAACCTAATATTTTTCATCATCAGGTGTTGGTCTATAATGCGTCCATGAATGAAATAATTATATATTTTAAATATATTTATTTAATTATTCTAATTTTAATACTAAATTAATATATCCTTTATATATAAATGATAATGGTAAACCCCAGGGTTAGGTGAAAACCTGTATGGAT
The DNA here is from genome assembly GCA_963277665.1 of Viscum album. NCBI lineage: Eukaryota > Viridiplantae > Streptophyta > Magnoliopsida > Santalales > Viscaceae > Viscum > Viscum album. The sequence goes on from OY728165.1 coordinate 449,731,440, forward strand.
TTTATATGAATTTGTAGAGGAGTATTGTAGGATATCAGGATCATGGATCAAAGATCATAATACCAAAATGATCACAAACAACAAAATAGTTCATCGGTCTCAACAATGATGATGTAACAAAATCGTTCTTCATTAACGATTTACCCAAAATTTAGGTAATATTTGTTTTATGTTTATTAAATCAAATTTTTTTAGTATATGTTAAGAAAAAATCAATTATCAGGATAGATTGATTAATGGGTTGATCATGTTGTGCAGTTATGGATTTATATTCGTTTAATGAGAAATTTTTTATTTCTTTGACATTACTTTTCATTCATCATTATTACAAAAATAATCATGGAAAACATATACAATGGTTGAGGTTCATTCCTAATGTTTTTACACTGTGAATTTTTTCCCTTGTTCTATGTGTGATCATTATCAGTATTTCATTTGGATGATGGTTGAACAAATCCCTAATAAATGATCGTTGTGAAATCAATGATTGTAACTATGGATCATAACACAGGTTTAAGAAAGAGATCAAAGGAATGGTTTTAGTCCATGATGATGAAATTTCAACTTGATCTATATTAGGGATCCATGGTTAATATTTGTTAGAATATCAATGAGGATAATAGATGATAGTGAATTTCTGAGGGGATTTATGAACGGATTTTGTTATGTGACAACATCCAAGAATAGAAAATACAAGATCCATGAATATTAATAGATCTAGTTGATGAATTAACAATGGTAGGGGTTTTGGAGATACACATTGGGAATTCTGGAATTTTTATAAAATTCATTACTACACATCATTTAGTCTAAATAACACACGTCATGTAGTCCCCCTTCAATGAAACTCGGGTTTCTATATTGAGAAAACCATCACACATCATGTTAAACTTATCACATGGTGTTAATCTTGAGTGAATTCACCTTTTCAGGAAGTACATTCTATATGAGATGGAGAGACATGGGTATAACAAGTGTAGGAAATAAACATCTTGTACCCCCAGTAAATTCAATGTACTTTTTCCAGTACGAGGTCATGGCTTCAATCTCTTCTATTTAGAAGGTATCAGTTTATGGTATTGCCTTGGTCTATCCATACAATATTATAGTGTTTCATATTATATTTAGAAAAGGATTGTTATCCACTATTTGGATTTTTTCTTTTATAGAGTCTCTGGAATCCCCCCAAGTGACTGAGGTGTGATCCTCTATCACTTTATGAATTTTCATAGGAGGATTTTTGTAATTTTTATAACCAACTTACATGGGAATATGATCAAAGACATAGTTATTTATTCCATATTAGGTTTTTTGGTGTCCCCATAAGTCATGGGTTTTATCCCTAATCCATGTATTGTGATCATTGGATATCTATTAAGTACTTCCTAGTGATGAATAACAAGCATGTTCTCTTAGATAAGAATCATCAATGATATCATTGTATGTGGTGGGAGTTATACTAGATGATAATGATCATGAATCCTCAAGAAAAATAATGTGGTTGGTTTTATGATTGATAACTTTTTAGAATGGGTTTTTATTATGAGTATGTCTTGGTTTTTTTCTTATAGATATGTCACATAGCCTCTATGATATATCATATACTGAGATGAATACTCTATTGATATATATGTTTATTAATTTCATGGAGTCATACTGGTATTGTTATACTCTTTCCATCATTGGATATGACTACACATATCATGTACTGTGTATAATAAAATCCTTTCGACGGATTCTTTTGAGGATAGAGAGTAGGAAAAGCATAGATTGGGAAAGACTAATTATAGTTGTTCTATGTAATCCATTCGATAGTATCCCCTTCCTTATGAGCAAGATATAATATTTTTTTCTAGTTTTTGTGGACTTGTTTTTGTCCCATTTATGGTTTCTATTACGTTTTTAATCCGTTGGTGTTGGATAGATGTTATTCAGGAATTATGATATCATTTTTACTTTAACATGTTTTACTATATGGTTTTAGAGATGTGTGTGTGTGTGTGTGTATATATTCTAGGTCTATGACCTCCAATGTGGATGATTTTCCAACTCTTATTTTTTTGCAAGCCCTCAGCCTATTGGTGGTTTTCATGGGGTGTCACACATAGATTATCACTGGTCAAGCAAGCTTTGGTGTGTTGGGTGATGTATTGTTCAACCAATATAGGTAGAAATAATTCTTGGGCTGAGAATCTGTTAAAGGGAGAAAATTTTTTGATTCTCAATTTTTATATGTTTTTAAAAAACTCTCTTGATTATAATTTTAATGTATTATTATAGGAAAATATAATTTTTTCGGTAAATACAACCCTTACACTTGTATTTTTTTGGGTTTGTACATATAATCCTAGAATTACAAGGGTTATGTAAAGGAATGATATGTATTAAAACCCAAAAAAGGGTAGAGTGATTTTACTTTAGTCATGTAAATGTAAAATAACATCTTTTGATGGGTATTATTAAATCCATGACCTATGTAAGAGTGGTATATAGTTTTTATGAGATGTGTATAGGTATGTTGGTGTTAATATGAACATTTTAATGGTATCTTTGGAGGTGTCAAAGGGAAGCATGAATCTTATTCTACCCACACAAGGGTAAGAAGGGAATCACATAAGGGTATACTATATTTCCTACAAATAACATAAAGGTTAGATGAATTTTCTATCTTTTTCTAAAGGCCAACTCCATATTGGTATGGGATGTGTAATGGTATATCTAGTAATTTGTTATAGTAAGGAGGAGTTTATATGAACAATGTAAAGGTATCTGCTGGTTTCTAAAGGCCATTTATGGGAAACCTAACATTCATATTGGTAAACACCATTCTTGAAATGGTATAAATGGGAAACCCAAAGTTATCCTTATGCAGTGTTCCCTTTGGAAATAAAGTAATTCAAATTTTGGATTATTTTTCTTCCAAAAATGACCTATGACCTATTTTGATGAATTTGAAATTAAAAATACATTGGAATTAATTATTTTCATAGGTTTAAGTAAAAAACCATTCTTCCAAAATGATTATATACATTTCATTTTAAAATAATGTCAATAGGAAACTTAAATAATGAATTTAATTTGAGAATATAAATGTTCTGATCCACGCTCATCCATTCCATAATGAATTTAGTATAACATAATCTTACCTTTTTTCTATATTCATTTATGTTTGGGAAGTCAAAAAAAATATATGAGATAATCAAATCCTTATTCAACAAAAAAATGTTCTAATCCATTGTTCATCCATGGAGGAGCCAACTGTCTCCACCTCTTTCTTTGGCAGTAATGTATTAAAGATGAGAAAATATCTAAGAAGGAAATATAATTTATTTTCCTTCATTTATTTGCAGATCATGAATCTATATCATCATTTTCATCTTGATAAATTGAATAAATTTTTCATAAATAATAATAATATGTAAATTATTAAAGAGTGATGAATAATTATTATCTGGATTTCATCCAGTTGTATTCTAGTGTGAGAGAATCTTTTAATCACAAGTAAATTATAATTTTCTCTAATGATGAAATTATTATCTCATGTTGTAGATTAAATTGATAAATTGTAATTATATTAGAGAGTGAATGATATTATCAAATTAAATTTTTTTATTTCCTTTATAATTAAAATAAATGAATTGGTTTTAATAATATTTGGTGTCAAGTTATAAAAACATACTTTGTGGATTTGATTCTAGTGATGATTTTAGAGTGAATCTTGATGTTAATGTAAATAACATGATATATGAAGTTCCTAATTATTTTAATCCCTTATATTATCTTATTTCCTTGATTCTACATCTGTTTCCATGTTTTTATACATTATTTGTGGTGACTATCTATGTGTGTTTGTGTTTCTATGAAACCCATATATGATCTATGTTTCCAGGAGTATACATAGAGTAGCTTGATACCAAGTTTATGATGATCACTTGTGGTTATATGATGATAATATATTCTCATGATTCCATTCTATGCTTGTTATATTTCGATCTTCTATGTTATGTGTATCACCATGCTGCTGAAGGTTTCTCTTAGTATTTTTGATAGGTGAAAATATTTGTATGATTACCCCTAGAGGCAAAGTGTGTGGGAAATGAGATAATGAATATGATGAAGCACTATATGAGTTTGGAGTTTTATAACTATATAGAATGGATGTAATTTTATTCTTTAAGGATACTAAGGAACATGCAATGCCTTTATTCCTTGAGGATACCAAGTAGTGTGTCCACATGAGTCATTGATGATTAGAAGTGACATGTCACCAAGATTTTTTATAGTTCATATTAATCTATAACATCATGACCATTCATCTAGAATAAATCCAAACCAGTTATGATCAGTGCTCATGGTGTCCTTTATAGCACGTGTGTTCTCAGAGAAGATTATTTATTATTTGTTTTGTATTTATTATTATCAGGGAATAACACCTATTACACATGTGAACTTTTTTTAGACCACATTAGCATTGTTATAATAAGATGTACTTCTTACACCATGTATGCGATTTTCTATGTTCATACATACATCTTGTATAGGGATCTAGGAATCAGAAATAGATGATTGTGGACAATTGAACTAATGATCATGGATTTTGGTGAATATTGAAATTTACATTATATGATAACACAATTTTATTTATTTTACCAGATTTCACCTATATTATGGATTCACATGCCGTAATGAGAGCTTGATAATTTACATTATATATGTTTATCAATTCTATTCCATAAGTTATTACATTATGATTATTTATTTTCCACATGATTCTATGAATATTATAGTATTTTTATTATTGGTCAAAGGAAAAGATACTATGGATATAGTCTCTTCATATATGGAAATTGGCCCCCTACTACTAGTCAGTCTCCTTTACGTATAAAGAGGATTGTATGAGGTATTTTCTCTCTATAGCATGGACATAGTGGTTTGGGTCTTGGTATTACAATGTATGTGTAATGTAATCTTTATTTTTACAGTAATCACAAAATGTATGATGAAATAAATAAGAGACTAAATCCAACTCATATTATAAACTCAAATACAAAGTCAATGAATTTTTATGATCAACTAAAATATAAAAATATTATTTATTTAAATTGAATAAATTTAGTTATTAAATAAATTGAATATAATTTAATGAAAATACAGATATACTTATTATGCGACCCTCTATGTTCCTTTGTTAATATAAGTTGGTCTAAACCATAAACTATGATCTATTTCTTAAAATACAACATGGATGTTATAATTAAAAGTGATTGATCATAACAAAAACCTCATATCATTTAAAATATGTATAATAAATTCATTATTTACTAATATAACATTAGGAAGGATATATACTTATTAAATAAACCTATGTGTTTGATTTAACAATCATTTACTACAAATTTTATAAAAAGGACATAAATATGTAATTTTATGAAATCATGGGAAAAATATTTTCTTCACCATTCAATATATTTCATGTCACTTATAACACATCCAATGTCGGTTACCTCATCATGTGAATATTTCATCTTTATTTTCAATCATGTATTAAATTATGTGATTCATGATACATAATAATAATGATCTATTGTAATATTTCCAATGTACATAGTCTTGGATAAAAATAAAATATAACAAATAAAAAATGTGGAATTCCAATAGTCATGTTAGAATTTGTTAACTCTAATGTGATTATTTCCAAAATTTCCAAATGGAACCCATGTCCAGAATTAATAGGGGTAATTTTTGACCATAAAAGATAGAATAAATTCTAGAGGTTGATAAAAAAAATAGGAAGTGGTTTTAAACCTCTTATTTGATATATGATGTTAAAGGGATCCAATCCCACATTACCAGGTCCAAGCAGTCCCTAAAGACAATATAGGTATATCTAGTACATGGTGAAATTATAAAACATATAATTCTATAAAAATTATTGACATTTATTATACATACATTTTATTTCACTAAAAATATCTATAAATCCAAAATACAAATAATGTTATGTAATAGAAAATCATTATACAAAAAAGAAAAATAAGACAAAATGTGGACCACGGAACCAAAATATTTATTCATTTGCAGATAACTATCAAGATAAAATGCTTTTATTAACCTATTTCATGCATAAATTAGTCTACACGTGTCTTGGGAAGGACTATTGCAAGGTGTAAGCACAGGATCCTCAGTACGGGTCACCACTCCCCAACCACCTATCATAATCTCATGTGAATACAGTAAAAAAATATTCAAAAACTAATAAAAAATAGGTTTGAACATTCTTAAAAAATATAATTTCATTTTGATTGGGAACACGAATCAATATACATAAACTAAGATGGCACATACCTATATTATCTATATCATTCATTCCTTGGTATTGATGTTGGGATGGAGGTGTGGAAATTTTTCATCCAATTACCTATAAAGGAATAATACACTACGGTTGGGGAATAAAAATATCTTGTGGGAAGGGAATAGTGTATAGTAAGTCATGTAACTACCGTCCCATCCAATGTATAAGGGGATGGGTTATACCAAGTTATGCAATTATGATATAATCACATTCTATCAAATAATTTTTAAAAATTATGTGGACCTAGGAACTATTTGTAAAATCAAATAGTACATCTCATAAAATTATAAAACTATCATTCCAAGTTATCAAGACTGAATAATACCAAAAACATGGAATCTTTAAATATTAATATAGGGAAAAAACTAAACAATGAAATATTTTAATACTAGGTATAAATTAGTATTATTATTATTCATAAATATTTAAATCTCTAACACAATTAAAAGGTAATATATTTTAGCTAAAATCTATATGAAGAAGCAAGTAAATATATGTGGGTCATGGTTTCTTATCAAATATATAATAGAAAATCAATCAAGATAATACATAAAATATATAAATCCATTTTAGGGAAAACATTATATGAAAACATGTGATTGGAAATAATATTCACTCATCACTATTTCATTGCATGATTTACCATTTTTGATAATGAGTGGTGGGAAGTGGTTAGGATTAAGTTTTCATTATATAATAATCCAATATTTTTAAAGGTATGTTGGACACGCCACACCAAAACCATTTAACTAACCTTAATAAAAGAGAAAATTTAGGCTCAAGCAACCATAGTCATGAATGAAGAAAGTAATTGTAAAATACCATGTTTGTACCTTGAGATCACTAAAGATAAACACATGTAACATTATTTCTGGAAGTAGATCAAAGAAATTGAATAGATCCATAAAATCTAGAAATTGATGAAGATAAATTATATTTTTTTACCATGGAATAAAGATAATAAGAATAAGATTAATGAAAATCCATGGCCTTTCTGAATTAAAAGTGAACTACCATCATCAAATATGTATTATTGAATTTATAATTGAAGGTAGATCCTCAAAAGGTAGATTATAGATTACATATAGAAACCATGTGATAACCCATATAATTAGGAATAATATAAAATCTTAGATGGATTTAGTGGTAAAAAATATATTATTCAAAAAGGATAAAAAGAACCTTATTAATGGAATTTTACCCAAGAACTAACCATTTACATGAGTTATTTGTACAAGGTAATCAATGATTCAAATAAAACTATCTACAATGGTATAACCCCCACTAGGTCACTGGTCCATGCACATTGAGTACTTTCAGGTTCGATGGACCTTGAATCCTTCCCATAAACCCATAATCTTATTATTAACTCCCTTAATTATTGTTACACATTAGATTAACAGTAAAATAAATTTAAACAAAATATTAAACCTAAAAGGTTGAGTTATTTACAACCTCTATATAATCTGTATTTTTATCCTCAAGATTATTTATTCAAATTCTTTATGGAAAAAACTCGAATACAATCCAAAAATTCCATTTTTAAAATCTCATGAATCATCATAGAACTTCACTTGCTACAAATGAATCTACACAAGAGAAATAAAATTTCATCATTGCACATATGAATTTCAATCTCTCATACTTGTAGAATTATTTAAATATGAGGCATCATATTCTAACTCAATATCATTTTATTATAACATGTTTGATGGTTTTCAATACATGGATAGAATTATTCATGGAAATAATGATTTGATGTGATGATAAATGATATAAATATTCTCAGAATTAGCCTAAGAGTAAAAAATTACAAGCATTAAATAGGGTTAACTTCCCTAGTAACCCATTTATCATTTAATTTATCTCAAAAAAAACATATGAAAATGGGGTCATTGATTTTGAGCTCTAGGGGTCACCTACAATGATAAGTATGGGAATTTAGATAACATATAGAAGATAATAGATTTTTGTGAATAAAATTTCTCCATTATGTAATCATTAAGATGATACTAATCCTGATTACTAGTTAATAGAAAATCCATGTTTAGAATAGTTGCTAATGGGACGGTAATATATATATATTCTTGGTGGAATCACTTGTGTAGATTTATGATAGATAATATACTGGAATAATTTTACCATGGAGTATTCATCCCCCTAATCCACCAAAATCTCAGACACAATCATGAATCATCTTTCAATTAATGGTTTGTGTGCATAAAATAAATATTTGTCTATAGGTTGGATTCAACACACATCTTTACCTAAGAACACGTTTCTCATTAATTTCCTTGCTAGGATTTTTATGTAATTAAAATTTTTATATCTAGGAAAATTATTAATAGTATACCATGAAGTTCCATAATCTATCAAACATATAATTTCCTAACATTATCAACTAGGGGATTAACATTGATAATGATTAAGTGAGTCTCCATAACCAGTGGCTCAAGATTAACCAAAATAAACATTTTCCATTATAAGGATTATGTAAAAGGATAAAAAAGTCTACAGTAATCTCAATCAGCTCTATACTTATAGAGGGACCGGAGAAAGGGTGTATGTTACTATTTGGTTCTCCTCCTTTAGATGATAACAATTTTAGAATATGATAAAACCCACTTTGACTTTTTCTATTAATTTAAATAGTATAAGTGTATGTGGAATAATAGTACACATCATTGCGACTATAGGTTTTTTAACTGACCTATAATATGGAAGTCTATCATCACTCTCTCCATTAAACACATAAGTCAATTATCTATCCAAGGATTCGTAAGGAGGGATAATAATTATGGAACTAGTTATCAAGAACCTCCTACAAATAAATTTTCATTCCAATAATTTAATATAATGAATTGTAAATATTAGTGTTATTGATGATGTCTATAATATATGATGTGATATCAGTGTTGTTTATGTAAATTTTTCTATAATCCCTAATTACTTCTAAATAGGGTTCATCTACAATATATTCTATAAGATATATTAACATTTAATACATTATTATCTCCATAACCCATTGAATGTTAATTTACATACTAAGAGTGTCAGAAACAATGAGTCCTTTAATAGGATAAAACAATATTTTAAATTTTATGGATTCAAAGACTAAACCCAGTGAGATTTACTTCGGTTCATATTAATTTTAAATATAATATATTTTTTAATTTTGTGGTCAATGAATGTAATTAAAAAATCATTAAAAAATAATACCTCTATCATTTTAATACATATACAATATCATCCAATTCTAAATCATTGGTTGGGAAATTCATTTTATTTGGATGAAGTTTTCTACAATTATATGACACCACAAATTAATTTATCATATGTATACACCTAATACTAAAAAAATATGCTTGAGGAGACACCTAAAAAATTCTTCTAATAGTGTTAAATGGTAAACAAAATCTAATTTAAATATCCAATTGGGGGCATGAATTGTTGACTTACACTATTTATCCAATATTATTTTATACCATTTCTATTTAAATGCTTTTATCATTGAAAATATGTATAATAAATACTAATAATTAAGTAAAGAAAAACTAATAGTCAAAATAAAACACTTAATATCTATTATATTTTAATGAAACATTCAAGAAATTCTAGCTTCCACCAATTAAGGTTATACTAAAATTAACAGTATCAATATTATATATCCAAGGAGCTTCACATCACAGTTCCAAAATCATAATTTAGATAGGTTACTATACAGTTCATAAAGAAACTAATTATATTAATAGAGATGAAGTAATATTTTTTTTCAATTTGGCTGTGTAGAGAAAAGTTAATGTTCCTTGATTTTATGTAATATAGAAGTTTTAAATAAATGAATATCAAACATGTTTTTTCTAATCATATATGAGGGAGTATAGTAAGACATGGATGCTACTTGTTTTATTGGAAAAAAATTTGATGCATAACCCATTATATGTTATCATTGTTGGGTTTCACATAATGAAAATTAATGATATTTTATTTTTTATCGAATAAGCACTATCAATTATATGTTTCATGTAAAATTATAGAGTTGGAAATGGGAAATAGATTGAGGGTTTTTTAATGACGAAAAATCTAGCCAAAAATTAAATAATTCATTAAAAGGATATTGATATTAAATTATGTTTTAGTTAATGTTGTCTTGGATATATAATTATTCTTATGCCTTAATTGATCATATGCATAATAAATTTCAATCATAGAATTGTATTGAGGTCCTCAAAGTGGACTAATAATGTAAAAATATTAGGTAGAGGATACTTATTTGGTATTTTGGCATTGTTAAGATCTCGACAATAAATACATAGTTACACTAATATATCATTCTTCTTAACAAATGAACATGTTCATCCCAAGGTGATGTACTTGGGAGAATGAATCCCTTTGATGATTATCTTGGGGTTACAATTTCAATTATTGTAACTTAATTAGGTCCATACTATAGGGAGTATTTAAAATATTAGTAGAACTATGTTTGAGTTATATTGATAAAAAACACCATGATTCAGTGTAAGACTAGATAATTCATCTATAAATTCTTCAAAAAACTCTCACACAATAATAAAATCTCTACGGTTGAGTTTCTCCCCAGTCATATAAGACAAATAAACCTTTTTTAATAAGAATAAAGATTCATATAATGGATGTGATTTATTTTATATTATCATATATATCATTGCTGAAAATATCAAATTTGACTCACTTCCTTGCAAATTGATGTTTTATTTATGTAATAAGGCCCATAAATTCACAAAAATAATATAAAATTCAACTGGGGGAGTAAGAAAATATACTTGAGAAGAAAATTCCCCTAAACATCAACTAGAAAGGAATCATAGACATGCTCTATGATCATCATACCATTATAGGGTTTCAATACTAATTCAACAACTAATATCTATGGTGTAATTTTGATCCATTAGAATATTATTAAGATATAATCGCGTTGTTATAAAAAGAGTCAAATTATTCATTAGTAGTTTTAGAGTGGATAGTAAGTGTACATTTCACCACATCATTATCATACTCCACTTCTGCATAAACTATTGAATGATATTTCCTTTTGCCTTTTTTCAGATTTCTTCAAGGTAAATTATCATTATTAACCATTTAATTGTAGAACATGTTAAATTAATTCCTATACTCCATGCATTTATAAAAATGGAGTGTGGGTTATGTATTCTATGACAATTTCTCTCTTTATGAATTATTGGATATCTTCTTCCCATCGTGTTGGTATTCAATTTCTTTACTACATTCATTTTGATACATACAACATTTACTAGTCCTCTTTACATTGTTTCCACTATGCTTCCTTCAACTGTTTGATAATAATGGAAATCTCATATTCTCTTCTCCATGAAATTTTTAATTTCATTCAAATTCCATATATATTTTCTTATCAACACTATGAGATATATATGAAACTTTAATATTAATTACCACCATGATATAACAAAAAATGATTTATACATATTTATCAATGTCTCCAGTGGATATCTCACTTTAAAGACATGGCTTTAAGCCACTAAGGAATAAATAAATCATAATTTCAGGTTCAAAGATAATACCAGTAGTGTGCCATATATGTATCCTAAAATTATCCTCATAGGTACAAAACTATTCGACATCCTTGTGCTTTAGATCAAGGAATTATTTCTCCATTTTCATTTAATGAATATAAGGAATGTACTTATTGAAAAATAATCACTTAAATTCATCCCACTCTAGGGAGTAAATTTCGTCCCATTGCATCATATTCTAGATAATATTCTACCATTTATCCTCTCTCATTATAAATTATAAATGGAAAAATTGAATTTTTATCCAAATATTGGATAAAAATGTAATTTCATTGGTAGTCATCCATTTCATGTCAACTAGTGTATCAATGGAACCACTAAAATTAGGTTTATTTTCCCTCATAAAGGGCTCAATACAATGATTCTTCCCCCATTACATGTTTGTATGTACAACATTATTCATGTATTTTGAATGTTGTGCGAACATAGTTTTGAGAATTTGCATTCAATATCCCATAAATTTTTTCTCATGATGTTTATCATTTTATTGTCCATCCCATTCATTATTTGCATGATTAATTTTATTTTATATACATTTAATAGAACCAAAAATAATAGCATGGAAATAAAAATCCTCTTGGAAACCCATATAATCATGAATACTCATTTATTGGGTGTCTAAACTAGGACTCATTATTTTAAATCTAGGACACATTTTGTTTAAACTAGGTCATACATGATTATTTGAAAATCTTTTTAATGTCATCATATACCTAAAATTATCCCGAGGATTAAAAATATTTTTTTGCTCATTCTAGATTCCAAAGGATAACTTAACCTTTTTTATTATTCCATATAAGGACCCCTAACTTTTATACATCTTTATAAATGAATATTTAATAACTAAAATAGTGATACATTGTAGAATTTTATAGTTCTAGTTTCTCTGGAATCTTATATACATAAACAATAGGTTCATAAGTGAACAACATCTCTCCTATTAAATAAATCATTAATAGTACAACTCTTATGAATATCAAAATTGTTACCTTTTTAAACAACATCATGAAAAGGAAAAAAGTAATGGATGATATTAAATGCTCAGTAATAGTTAACAAGGGAGATACCAGTGATTACATCAGATATCATGATGTAGTACAATTCCATTCAAGCCATATAAATTGAAAGACATCATTACCTAAAAAAATTTGTAAAAGAAGAATAAATACCACATTGGGAAAAAAATGAAGATTCCTTTAAAAAAATTAAAAAATAATTGGTAGATAAAAATGAATTTAAATAATCATTTATGAACTTAAAAACAATCATGAAAACATTTTAAAAAAATATAGATATGGGAGAAAATGTATTTTCAACCAAAGAGATAATTAATGAAGGATTTCATCAAAAAAAATTATTTCAGTCAATAGAGTACCTAAAGTGGGTAAAATGGAATTAAAACATGTAATTTGAACATAAAATAATAGTAAAAGAATAATATTGATTTTATTGAGTGTAAGGTCATAAGATGTTTGTAATTCCCCTACCCCAAAATCTAGGATCTCGTGCATTATTTTAATACATTGGCATGATTACAAGTAAATCATGTCCTGAAGGTCCGATCAGTTTAGTAGTATTGGAAACAAGATACATACATAAGTTCAAAAAGACAACTTGAAATGAAAAAACACACTAATTTATTCTATTAGAAACATCCATGGTTTATAGATTATTCCTGAAAGTCTCTCATAACTAACTTATTCATATCCTGAAAAAATGAAACATAAGAAAGGGGTGAGATCAAATGCTCAGTAAGAGTAAGCATTACAGTGGAAGATAACGTAAACATTATGAATGTTGAATAATTGAAAACACATGCCTTTACAAATAATAATCATTAACACTTTATGGCTGAAATATGAGTAAATAATGTCATAATAAAACATAATCATGGGTATTCTAATATTTAAATAACCACTTGAAATATCAATAGCTACTCTCATAATGATGGAATTTATAATTCCATACATCAAAACCAAATATTCAAGGCCTAATGCTAGGACTACAAATTAGATTTTATCAAGGCCTTATGCCAAGACACTAGTTTGTCTCATGAGACCTACCAGTGCATCATGGATCTATAGAGGGATTAACCCATCACATACTAATTCCAAGGCATTTCGCATATGAAAATGTTTATATATAACAAAATCATTTTTAATAAAACTAGAATACAAAATGTAAATACTTTATTTTTAAAACATGAATGGTATATAAATAACACATCAATAGTAAAACCTATCAAAATACATTCAATACAGTATGGAATATTTGTTTCATAATAAATCAACATTGATCAAAAATAATATCCCATAATGGATGTCGACATAGTCGAAAATGATCAGTAAAAATCTTTGAGAGGAATATCCCTTTTTATAAAAACATTTAAAAGTCATACTATTTATCAAGAAGCTATTTAAAATTGATTTTTGAATCAAAGTGTCCCATACAACTTTGAAACATTTAAACAAAATTTTAATTTTAAAAAATTAATTTCCATATAAATAAAACCCTAAAACCATTTTTAAAACATGTAAATTAATGGGAAAGATGAAAAAGAATTAAATTTTAAAAGATTTAAAAGGTGTTTCAGTTAGAGTTCATGACCCAATGAGAGATGTTATGATATAAATAATTGAGATCATCATAACATTATAATATCATGATAATAAAGGGATTCATGATATACTATTTTAATATATAGTATATATACCAAAAAAAGTGAGTTGACGCCCAACAACAAAAAAGACTCAATGAAATGTAAGTTGAGATGAAATCCCTTATAAAGAAAGTATCCTTAGGTAAAGGATAAATCAATGAAATAATTATGTTTGAAAAATATAAATACAGTAGATATTATTGAATATTCACTGTAAATAAATCATAGGTCATTCACACATATTCTTGTAAAAACAACACTAATGAAATGAATGCTTAACTCAATGAATGGGGATTGAGTTAAAATTACTCTTATCAAGTTCATATCAATGACTTGATAAATTATCAATGGAATTATTATGTGTATCAAAAGTATAGCCACATAAAGGGGAGTATAAATTACTATAAAAATAATAAATAGTGATTCCACACATAATCATGGAGAAAAATAATCAATAATGTATGCATAAAGACCAATGAGTGGAAATTGAATTTGAAATTCCCTTACCGATTTGGTAATATACGAAACATACACCCCATCAATGAAGTGTCATAAAATGAAGATATAAATACCGATAAATTAAATTAAATTACAAAAAAAATAATGGGTAGTAAATACACCACACAAAAGGAAATAGTGGCAATATTGCATGAATCTCATAGGAATAAGAAGTGACATGGAAACCCCTTACCATGTTGCAATCAGTCGAGTCATATGAAAAAAAGTTAATAACCACCAAATGAATCATAGAATAACATGAATATATATTGAATCATGTTAATATATATCAAATGGTAGTACACAATATTCCACATGCAAATAATAAGTGGTGATCAATTGAAATATCACATAATTAAATGTGAGATAAGAAACCCCTTACCTCATGTCCGACTTGTGTTGTATGTTCCTTGTTCTTCCTAAATAATAAAAATAAGTTAATTTATACTTGATTAAGAACATTTTTTATGTTTATTATTCTTTTTATATAACTTATTACCTTACTATAACAAGTAGTTAATTATTTGAGTTCATATTGGATATTTTACCGATGTTCAGAACCTGAGTAAAAAATGAATTATTTATAATTACAATTTGTCCATGTGGTCAAAAGTAAATTATATACAGAATGATATAAATTATTTAAATGTCATATATCTATTATATATCCTGTATATATATGTATTTATAGTAGTATATATCATTTAGAGATAATAAATGAAATGCATCGTTCATGGAGATGGTAAGTTGTACGTACGCATGAACGTTACTTCCATTTATTTTTTATATTATAATGAAATTTAAAAATAATAATAAATAGGTATATTATTATTACAGTATTATATCATATATAATATAATTAAATCCATCCTTTATACATCCCACATAAGGCATTAACGAGTCATATCATTTTGAGGGGGTAGTAGTCTGCATTTCATCAAATGAAATTATCACATTTACCCATACTAGAAACCATAAAAGTATCTTTTAAATTGAAAATAAATAAGAATTAAAATATATATATAGATCATATATAAATATTGTTCCATTATAATGGCCACCATGAGAGGGGGTAAGAGTTAATTGAACAACCATCATTTCGTGAGGCGTTAGTTTGCCATCCATAGAAACAATGTTTTCTTTACCCATTAGATAAAGGTGTGTGTATTTGTAGTTTGAATACATCTCATAACAACATCTTGGTATATTTAGGATACTGTTTTTGTTATAAAATAAAGGAATAAAGGGATTTTAGGGTTTAGACAAGTAAAATAAAAGAAAATAAGTTAAGAGTAACCATTACCTTTAATTTGGGTAACTCCCTTTAGTTTGAACCAAAATGACTAATTTATGTGACTTCTGCCTAAGGTAAGGCTCCTAAGTGGAATATTGGGATCATGAGAGCTTATTTGGATAGGGTTTGGATGATCCAAGCAGCGTGATAGGTGTGAGTAATGGGTTTTAAGTGGTGTCCATTTATAAGGGAGAGGAGGGGCTCTTTTGGAAAGTTTGAAAATGTTCTTTTATTATAAACATATAATCTATTTGAAAAGGTCCAAAACTAAATAACGTCAAATATAAGATGACTCATGTTTGAAATAAAATCATCCATTAAGAATTGGACAGGTTTTGGATATTGTGTTAATATTAATAATCATATTTTTTTTAAATCATTTATGAATGAGGTGAATACTTGATCATTATTGTGTCATAAATAATTTAATTTATTTGATGTCTAAAAATTCTATGAAAAATACAATAATATAGGAAATATTTTTATATTTCCAATTAATCTTTATAGTTGAAAATATGACTTATATAACCCAATTTAAAAATTGATATACTAAAAGATATTTGTTAATGTCATTTTTTCTTTTACTTTATGTTTAAAAAATATAGTGTCATTATCAGTCTTAAGTGGCTCCATTGTGTCCCAAAATAGACCCATGGATGGCCATTGTCGGTGATGACTTATCCAATAAGGTTAGGACAAATGTTAAGGTTATTTTGTATTATTATAATATTCTTTGTACCTTGAATTACCCTATTTAACTTTAACCGTGGTAAATAAAAGTCAAAAGTTACTATTTTCCAAAAATTATTTTCATCTTATTGAACCAAAGATTACTTACTAATAACAACCATGTATGTCGTATTTTTTATATTTAATTCACAGAACTGGTAAAATTTCATTTAAAGGAAAAATTCTGTTTCATAACTACTACTAAGTGGTTTTAATATTCATCAAAAAGTGATGTTTTTTAGAACAATACATAAAATTCAGCCTAAGCTATATTTTATATTCCAAAATAAAATATTATGTCTATTTTACCAAATTAAAAACATATAAGTTGCATTAATTATTTTTAAATTAAATCATTTTGTCAAATCAAATAGCGTGTTTTTATGAAACGATAACTATCAAAATATTGACACTTGTTTTTGTATAATTTCAAAGTGAAATTAATTCTAATGATCTAAATTAGATTAAATGGTAGAAATATAATCTAATTATACTTCAAAATAATTCAATTTTATAATTGAACACTGTAAAATATTTTGATTAAAAAAGTTGTTTTCAATTAAGATTTAGTATTTTTCACTATCTACCCTAATATGAATGTTTTTGAGAAAAAAAGAAAAAATTTATTGAAACTAAACATTTATGTCTCGATTCTATATAAGATGTTTATTTTTTCAAATTTAATATATAAATGTTTCAAATATTGGATTTAAAAAGGGTTCTCCATTAATAGTCGATAAAATTGCATTTTTGGAAGAATACTTCATTTATCTGAAATGAAATGAATTTGTTCTTATATTATTTCTATGAAATGAATAATATTTAAGCTAAAATTAAATGGAATATATAAAATTTAAAATTCAGTTAATATTATTCATAACTGCATTTGAACGGCCAGTTTGGTATGTCCTTCTGCACTCAAACTCAATGTTGTGTGAGGTGCAAGCAATTGAATTACATTAAAGATATAATGTACTAGGTAACCTTGGGGTGTTAAATTCTCCCCTAATACAGTAAATTTTATCCTCTCAATTTATTCTCAGTATTGAAAACATGGGTTTTTACATTTCAAAATATTTAAGTTGAAATCCCACATCAAAAATGGATTTATGAGGCCTCTATTTTAAAATAAATAAAGGTAAGTATGAAGGTTTCCAAATGTTACACATATTAGGGTTCTATATAAGAAAACATGAATATGGAAGGGAAAACTAATCATAATGTTTTAATGGAGAGTGATCGAGAAATTTTCTAGGAGAAAGTTAACGATCTTAAAAACATGAACTCATGATGGGTTGAAGTGTCTTCGATTACCTAATAGGAAAAGTAAATGATATTTTTTTGTTTTAAGACTTATTTAATAATTTTGAAGAATTTAATTTTGATATTATCTCATATAATAGGGAAATATAATTACTTTACTAGTAGATTTTTCCACTTTAATAAATTTCTACCATAAACTCATCTTTTCTCCGAACGATGAGTATTCACGATGACTTAGTTACCCCTGAAGTTCTATAATAAATTTCTAGAGAATCACTCGATCCACAAAGGATAAATGGTATATTTCACTTGTCTTTAAAGATTAACTTAAACCTAAATGGTTAGTAAATGATCAGAAAATCTCCAAAATGTATACTCCTTTTAATGAAATAAATACAAATATTAATTTTAAAAATTAAACCAACAATACCCAAAGTTCAGAAATACAATTCAATAAACAATTTTCCTTAAAATCCTTCAATATAATCCAAACTAATATTGAAACCCAAAACATAGAAGAATTTTATTTCATAGTCTTCCATGTTAATGCTTACCATTTATCTCTAAATAACATTGAATACTCTTAAATTCACAAACTTAAGTGTAATTAACTGATTCACATATTCTCTATGATTGGTTAATCATTTCCATAAATAACCTAACTTTCAATAAGTTTTCTATAAAAACATACATTCTTCAAAAATAAAAAAATAAAAAAATAAACCTTTACTTCTCAAATAAATTCTCATAGAATTATATTTTTCTTAGGTATATATTGTTACCAAAAGAGAGAACATATTCCAAAATAACATTTACCACTTAACAAATAAATCATTTTCCTATAATAAGGATAAATAATATGATCCAAAAATATACACATTCATGATCCATAAAATCATTCAACTAAAAATAATTAGTCATAATAACTAGGGACTTCACATATTCTAGTGGTAGGTGATGAATCCCAGTTGCACTTTGGTTGTCGGTTCGATTCCCGCAGCTTTGTCTGATGTGACGGGTTGTCACACGGTCTGCGTGTTGTCCCTTTTCAAAAACTATATTTTATTACATTTCCAAAATGACATAAATTCTTCAAAATAACCATAACATAATTTAACACAAAATGTTATCTCAAACCTCATATTTTCTTCTTAAAATATAATAACATGTAACTTCCTAAAATTCAAGGACGATATAAAACCAAATTGTTATTTATAACTTTATCCACAAGAGAAAAGTTAATTATTACTCAATTCTCATTTTCACAAGACAAACTACAGGGCTACACATACAAGAGAAAATTATTCAAATGTAATCCCATCAACAAAGAGAAATAATACTTTTAAACATTTTTTCAACCAGTTACTTCCACATAGATTCTTCTTTGACAAAGAGGATATACTATAGAATAGGTAATTCACTCGCGTAACGGTCAGGTCCCCTACATTTTTAGCAAATGACTATAAATGGATTCTTGGGACAATTTTTATTTTCTACCATATTACTCTTTATTTTTCCTTGACAATTCATTACATTATGTCCTTTTTTACCACTCCTAAAGCATTTCTTTGTTCTATTAAGGAAAATTCCAGGGTGTCTCCTTCCACATTTTATGCATCTTGGAAATTGACATTTCATTTCTCTATGGATTCCACTACTAGATATCTTATCATTCATTGCATTTCTCTTCTTTGATTAGTCTGGGAGTTGGTTAATATATATATTTTTTATCATATTTTTGGAAAACTGATTCGGCATGAACCTGATATCTTTTACGCCTATAAAAATTCCATTTTGTTTCTCATTTCCACCACCATTCCCACCTTGTACATCATGCTCAAAGTTACTAGGACTTCCTTGGAATCCAGCCATTGACTAAAACCAGAAAGCATTGTTTTAGTAACAATAGTCTTAAAATCATTTAGAGAATATCATGACCCCTTATTTTCAATTTGAAACACCTTAGGATTAACCAAGGTCATTTATTCTCAACTTATATTAAAATCCTTGAAATCGTTTGTAAAGAAAATGTAAATTATCTTAAGTATATCTCCCAGGAGTTTTATAACCAAGAGTGCATCAAGACCAGTTTTTTTGACCCAGGATACCCCGGGTCAAGCTTGAAACTCCTTGTTAGATTTTTTACTCCAAGGTACATCTATTTTGGAGTCACCTCTACCTGTTTGTATCCAGAAAACAATGTATTTCTTGGAAAATACACAAAATCTCTACATTACCAAAATTCTTGGAAGTTCTTCTATGCTAATCCTTAAAATCTATCTTAGGGTAATGTGCTCTAATCAGAGTTTATCTAAATCTAGTTTCTATGGTTTTTAATAAACTTCCTCTGATACCAACTGTAATTCCCTGACCTAGAATCTAGGAGCCAGTTCATTATTTAAATAAATTGGCATTATTACAAAGAAATCATGTCCCGAATGACTGATCAGTTTATTATTCTTAAAAAGATGATATATACATAAGTTCACCATTATAACAGGAAAAGAAAAATAGCACTAATTTATTCTATTAGAAACAACCAAGCTTCTAAGATTATTCCTGCAAGTCACTCAAGTCACTCATAACTAACATCTTCATGTCATGGGAAAATGAAACATAAGAAAGGGGTGAGCTCAAACACTTAGTACGAGTACGAAATACAGTAGAAGATAACATAATCATTAGAAATGTTGAATAATTGAAAACACAAGCCTTTACAAATAATAAACATGGACATATTATTATAGGAATATGAGATGAGTAAATAACTCCATAATTAAACATGGTCATGGGTATTCTAATAGTCGAATAACCACATGAAATATCAATATTTATTCTCATAATGATGGAATGAAAACATCTAGACATAGTAACCACATTGTCAAGGCCTCATTCCAAGACTACAAATAAGATTTTGTTAAGGCCTTGTGCTAAGTCACTAGTTTGTCAAATGAGACCTACCAATGAAACGAGGAGCTATACCTGGCTCCACCAATCACATACTATGTTCAATGAATTCCTCATATGAAAAGGTTTAAACATAAAATAAACATTTATATTAAAACTAGAATACTAAATGTCAATAATTTATCCATAAACCATGAATGGTATAAAAATAACACATCTATAGTCTAACATATCAAAAAAACCATCAATATAGAATGGTAAATTTGTATCATAAAAAATCAACCATGATCAAGAATAATATCCTATAAAGGATATTGACATAGTTGAAAATGATCAGTAAAAATCCTTGAGACAAATATCCCTTTATATAAAAATATTTAAAAGTTTCACTATTTATCAAGAAGCTGTTTAAAATATATTTTTGAATCAAAGTGTCTCATACCACTTGGAAAAATTTAAATGGAATTTAAATTTTAAAACATTAATATCTATATAAATAAAACCCAAAAACCATTTTTAAAACATGTAAATTAATGATAAAGATTTAGAATAATAAATTTTTAAAAAATTTAAAGTGGTATTTTAATTAGAGTTCCCAACCAAGTGAAATACATTAGAATAAAAATAATTGAGGTAATAAAAACTTTATAACAACATGAGATTAAATGGATACGTGATATACTATATCATTGTACAATATATATACAAAAAAATGTGAGTTGACACACAACACCAAAAAAGACTCAATGGAATGTAAGTTGAGATGAAATCCATTATAAAGACTCTATCATTATTTATAGGATAAATCAATGACTTACTTATGTGTGGAAGATATAAATACACTCCAAATGATTGGATATTCAGTGTGAATAAATCAGAGGAAATTCACACATATTTGTGTAAAAACAACACCAATGAATTGGATGTTTAACTAAATGAATGGAGATTGAGTTAAAATTACTCTTATCAAGGTCATATCGATGACTTGAGAATTTATCAATGGAGTTATTATGTGTATCAAAAGTATATCTGTAGAAAGGGGAGTGTAAATTTCGTTACAAATAATAAAAATTGATTCCATAGATAATAATGGAGAAAAAAAATAAATTAAGTATGCATAAATCCAAATGAGTGGAAATTGAAATTTTAAATTCACTTACTGGTTTGGTATCTTATGAAACATGAAACCCATGAATGAAGTATCAAACAATGAAAATGTAAATACCCATAAATTAAATTAAGTTTCAATAATAATATAATCATTTCAGTGTCCCAGAAACTATATATGCTTTTTTTAATTATATGGAATTATTTCAAGACCGCAAAATCTGACTGCACATGATTCCGAGGCCCGGAGTTCCTGGAATGGTCTATCAAAGTTTTGTTAAACATTAAATAGAGCGGGTAAACAGTTTTCCTAAAAAAGTGGAATAACTATTAAATGGTTACTCAGATCAGAAATGTGAGGGCACCATTGCATTCAAGATGCCGGGTTTACCCTAACCATGACATAAGTATAGTCGGCAGAAGCCACTTGTGAGAAAAACCAAAAGTAGAATGACTGTCAATAAATAATTAAATAAATTATATTATTTTTCAAATGCTTATAACGCACAAACGGTAGCTCATTTTATGAATATGATACCACTACTGAACTCGTGAGGGAATTATTTATTTAAGAATATATTTACTATGGCTGGGGCGTCCCGCCAATGATAGTTAATTTTAGGCCATAAATAAAATAATTAAGTGACAATTATAATTTCATAAAATTTAAACGGTAACTCAGATTCAAAATCCGAGATTACCGTTATGTTCATGGGGTTGTTTTTCACTTCGGCAGAGCCTAACCTCAACTGGCACGAGTCGAGGGTGACTGTTAGTAAATTTCCAAACTTTTTTTGGGTTTTTTCTGTAAATGTGCAAGCTGGATTTTGTAACTTCTGACCCAGTGCTCAGAATTAAAATTTGAGGATACCATTGAACTCGTGGTGCTGATATTTTCTTAAAGATACTTTCACCTAGACAACAATTTGTTGAGGGTGAATGTATGTTTTTTTCTTTTCATGGGAATAAAAAAAATAAACATTTATTTTTATCCTCCGTACTCAATGTTAAAGAGGTAGAGACCACCTGAACTAAAACATCCCACTTGTTGTTAATGAAGTGGGGACCACCTGAAATAAAACCCCCTTTTTGTGAATTCATGGTGGTAAGGACCACCCGGACACCTCTTAAATGTGAGGAAGTCCCTTGGAGTCCTCCCAATTAATTGCGCCAACATAAATTGATTTCCTTAAACTTTTTCAAATACTATGTAACAATGTCGTTGGAATTTATGAAGGTTCTTAATAAATGAACCGTCATAAATTCCACGATCGTTACTTATCTACCCCCTATCCTATTTATATGATGCTTGGGAGGAGGATTTGGGATGGATTCATCAAGTGACAAAGCACTGGTAAAGATCCGTAATACACAACACATGGAGAAACATTACGCTTTTCTAATGAAGAAAACCTCCCAATGAAGAAGTTCTTCAACGAAGAACAGACTCTGGAATTGAGGAATGAGGAAATGTATGAACCGACTTCAGAAGTGTGATTGTGGAAGCAATGATTGTTGGCATCCTCTTCTCCTTTGTTGTTTCCATCACATGACCTCCATCAACAAACCTTCAAGGTAGGGGCTTATTTATATGTGATTAATTGTTTTCCCATGTTCATCCATTATAAACAAAGAACGTGGATCAACTCTCTAACTAGTGGATCCGCAAATTTTTTCTTTTGCGGGTTTGGGAATTATTATTTTTGGAGGTTGTAGGGTGGTTGTTTGAATTTTTCCCCTTAATAATTCGGGATAATTATTCGTAAATCAAGAAGAAATTATAGCCGCTTGCTACCACTCTAACGTGGAGAGTGCGGGGAAAACTAACATATCCTGAACTCTCTGCAACTTCTTTTGATTAATTGTTGATTTCTTCACAATGGTCAAGGATGAAAAACAACACCGGTGAGGCACGAGCAGGGTGACCGACACCATGACCGGACGTGAAGAAGGTGTTTGTGCAATCGTGTCGCCCGACAGAAGAGAATAATGTCTTGTTCCACGATGGTGAAGTGAGGATGGCCGGCTGAGTCGTCCACCGATGATGGTGTGGCCTGTGACCGCGCTGTGTAGAGAGGATGGCCGACCATCTAACCAGCCACAATGGACTGCCGCACTGTGGTCCTCACGCTGTGCCACGGCCCCGGCGCTGTCCCGCGCCCTCCACACCACCGCGCAACCCCCGCACCACCCGGTGGCCGCCCCTCCGCCCAACCACCACACTGCACCGCGGCCCCCGCACCTCCCCGCGGCCCCGACTCCGCGCCGCACCACGGACCCAGCGTCGCACCACTGCCCACACGCCACACTGCTGGCTCCATGCCGCACCGCGGCCCCCACGTCGCACCACTGCCTCCACACCCCATTGTGGCCCCCTCACTGCACCGCGGTCCCCACGTCGCCCCCTCGACCTCAGTTCTCCCCGTGGCCCCCGTGCCCCACCTCAGCCCACGCACCACCCCGTGTCCCCCACGCCCCACCGAGGCCCGTGCGCAGCCCCGTGGCCCCCGCACCGCCCCGCTGCCCCCTAGTGGCCCCCGCACCACACCGTGGTCCCTACACCGCCTTGTGGCCTAGCACATCGCCCTGCAGAACCCACTCTACCACGCGGCCCCACATGCCGCCCCGCGGCCCCCCGCACCGCGCCGCCCGACGACCCCCTACCCCGAGAACCTACGTGCCACCACCGTCCCCAATGCTAGGCCACATGGCCAGGCCACCCAGTTTGGGATGAGGCGGACCCAGCGGGATAGGTATACCTAAACCAAGTCAGGTCAGCCCAGGCCGGGTCGGGCCGGGATGGACCGAACCGGACCCAGACCAGCTTCCACCCATTTCCGCTATTTTAGAGATAACTTTGACACCGAGTGTCTGTTTGACAAACTGTTTTCGGTGCTGGAAACATTTGAGTAAGACTCTCGCTTTGGAATACCCCACCTTAGATTTCTATAATGTTGGAGAATGGTCTGGTTGGGTCGCGCACGAATCCAATTAGGCCCTCAAGACTAAAAGGCTAATAACATACAGACTGAGCATTCGTTTCACATACCATCTATTACGTTGATACCCCTATGATGTGGCGGTAATTTGGGATACATATTCATGGGACTTCATGGAATTTGAAGTATCCTCTTGTGGTTTGAGGAGCGGACCCTCCTGGAGACATGAAATCATAGTGTGGGAATCCTGTAGTTGGCTGTGACAATGTACTAAGATCCTGTGTGGGTCTGACAGTGTACTGACAGTGTACTAGTATCATGTGTGGGTATGAAGATGTAATGACGATGTAATACGATCTTGTGTGGGTATGACATATTACTAAAGATGAACTTGGATAATGTGTGTGTCTAACGACATACTGACGATTTACTAGGATCCCGTGTGGGTCTGACGACATACTGACGATGTACTAGGATCCTGTGTGGGTCTGGTGATGTACTAATGATGTACTAGGATCCTGTGTGGGTCTGATGATGTAGTGATGATGTACTAATATCTTGTGTTGTTCTGAAGACGTACTGATGATGTACTAGGATCTTGTGTGGGTAGATTACATGCTGACGATGTACTAGGATCTTGTGTGGGTCTAACGATATACTAGGATCTTTTCTTGGTCTGATGATGTACAATGATCTTATGTGGGTCTGATAATGATTTAGGATCCTTCATGGGTCTACCTTTTAACAGAGTAAGTTGATTCAGTAGTTACATATAATCATCTTTACTATTATACCAAAGATATATCTGGGATGAGCATAGTTCGTAGCTGTGTGGTACAGTCCTTCGTGGAAATAAATTTTTGGTATTCCTTCCTTTGTGGAATAGTTGAGCTTTTGGCTTTTGGGTAGGACCCTGTACTTCCTAGTTATTGAGATGGGTATACATGATAACTTAGTAATATGTATGGGAATATACGTAAGTAGGGATGTCAGTTGATTTAATTCTAGGTGGTTTATCTTTTGTAGATTTTTTGAGACCCTAAGGGTCTCAGGGTCCCTACTAAGTATCATTATACTCACCCCAGCATGGGCTATGCATGTACCACGTTGGATTTGGTGCAGACGACGGATATCACTGACTAAGGATGAGGGTGTCAGGACTGGATGGTGCTTGGAGGTGGACCAGATGGTGTGCTGGTACACAGAAGAGATGGGTAGACGTGGAGTGATGAGGATGTGATTTGTACTTAACCTTTAGGTAGTAACCTAGGAGGACGACCTAGTAGTTGACATTCTCTTTATTCAATTTTAGTGTGTTTCGGTTGTACTTATACCTTTACTGTTGGGCTTGTATTCCAGCCCCTCTTACTTTCAACAGTATTTATACAAAATAGTTTTACTTGTGTTTGTATCTCGTTGTGTGTAAGGTTTCATGTGTTTACTCATTATAGAGGTAATGCCTTCTTGATTTTAGGGAATATTCCTTTGGGGCTAGTCGCCAACCCCTACCCTATAAAAGGCAGACTTAGGGAAGTCACGTCATGGGAACCGGGGGATGGGCCATGACAATCATGGGCAGTACATACATCACACAAAATGATATAGTGGAAATATACCATGAATCTCACATGAATAAGAAGTGATATGAAAACCCCTTTCCACATGTTGTAATCAATCGGGTCATATCATCAAAAGTTAATAACCAACAAATGAATCAAAAAATACAATGAATATAAAGAGAATTAGGAAAATATATATATAATGATAGTACAAAATACACCACATTCAATAAATAATTGGCGAATAACGGAAATCTCAAGGAATTAAAAGTGAGATAAAAACCCCTTACATCAAGTCCAACTTGTCCTGTATGTTCCTTGTTCATCTTGAATAATAAAGTTAAGTTGATTTCCATTTTATGAAGAACATTTCTGAGGTTTATTATTCCTTTTATATCACTTATAACCTTGCTGTAACAATTAGTTAATTATTTGAGTTCATATTGTATATTTTACCAATGTTTGGAACTTGAGTCAAAAATGAACTTGTTATAATTACAATTTGTCCATGTGGTAAAAAGTACATTATTTCCATAATGATATAAATGATTTAGATATCATATATATATATATATTATATATCCAATATATATATATATGTATTTATAAAAGTACATTACATTTGGAGATAATAAATGAAATGCACCGTTCATGGAGACGGTAAGCCATATGTACACATGAACACTACGTTCAATTATTTTTTGTATTTTAATGTTATTAAAACATAATTATAAATATGTATATTATAATTCCTGTATAATATCATTTATATAAGATAAATAACTCATTCCTCTATAAGTCCCATATAAGGCATTAATGATTCATATCACTTTGATGGGGTGGTAGTCCGCATTTTCTCAAATGAAATTATCGCATTTACACATAACAAAAACCATAAATATATTCTAAAAATAGAAAATATAAGAAGAATAAAGAAACAATAAACATAATATATATCATATATAAATATAGTTCTATATTAATGGCCACCATGAGAGGTGGTAGGAGACAACTGAACAATAATTTTTTCATGAGTTGTTAGTTTTCCATCCATAGAAACAGTGTGTTCTTCACCCATTAGATGGAGTTGTGTGTAAGTGTAGTTAGAATAAATCTCATAAAAACATATTAATATATCGAGGATACTACTATTGTTATAATAGAAAGGAATAAAAAGAGTCTAGGGGTATGAGAAGTAAAATAAATGAAAATAAGTTTAGAGGAAACATTACCATTAATCTGGGTTACTCCAATTGGTTTGAACCAAAAGGACCTATTTAAGTGACTTATGCCTAAGTTAAGGATTCTAGGTGGAAGAAAGGGATCATTAGAGCTTATTTGGGCAGGTTCTGGATGAGCCAAGGGGCTTGAGACGTGTGAGTAATGGGTTTAAATTGGTTTCTTTTAACAAGGTCATGGAGGGGCTCTTTCGGAATGTTTGAAAATGTTATTTTATTATAAACATATTATCAGTTTCAAAATGTCCAAATCTCATTAAAGATGAATATAAGATGACTCATGTTCAATATAAAATCATATAATAAGAATTAGTTAGGTTTTGGATATTTTATTAATATTAATAATCTTATTTTTTAAATTATTTATTAATGAGCTGAATACTGCATCATTATTGTGTCATAAATAATTTACTTTATTCGATGTCTCAAAATTATAAAAAAAATAAGATACTGTAGGAAATAATTTTTTCTTTAAAATTAATATTTTTAGTGAAAAATATTACTTATATAATTTCATGTAAAATTTGATATACTAAAATATATTTGTTAATGTCATTTTGGTCTTTACATTAAGTTAATAAAATTAAAGTGTCATTATCAATCTTAAGTGGCTTCGTGGGGTCACAAAATTTACCCAAAGGTGCCCATGGTCGGCCATGACTCATTAAATAAGGTTAGGACAAGTATTAAGGTAATTTTTTATTATTATAACACTATTTTTACCTTGAATTACCATATTTACCTTTAATTGCGGTAAATAAAATTCAAAAGTTACTATTCACCAAAAATTATTTTCCTCTTATTGAACCAAATTTTACTTACTAATAACAACCATGTATGTTGGATTTTAAAAATTCAATTCACAGATGTGGTAAAATTTTATTTAAATGAAAATGTTAGTTTTTTAACAACAACTAAGTGGTTCTACTATTTATCAAAAATTGATGTTTTTCAAAAAAATACCAAAAATTCAGCCTAATATGTATTTGATATTCCAAATTTAAAAATGATGTCTATTTTACCAAATTAAAAACATCTAAATTTTATTAATGAATTTAAAATTAATTCCCATGGTCAAAACAAATAGCATGTATTTAAGAAACAATAACTATAAAAATATTGACACTTGTTTATATATAATTTCAAAGTGAAATTAATTTCAATTACAAAAATTGGATTAAATGGAAAAAATATAATCTAATTATACTTCCAAACCATTCAAATGTATTTTTTATCAATATAAATTATTTGGATTTAAAAAGTTGTTTTAAATAAAAATTTAGTATTTTTCACTATTCAGCCAAATATAAAGGTTTTTCATAAAAACACCAAAAATTTATTGAAACTAATATTTTTGTCCATATTCTAAAAAATAGGTTAATTTTGTAAAATTAAATAAATAAAAGTGTCAAATATTGGATTTAAAAAGGGTTTTCTATTAAAAGGTAGTAAAATTTCCTTTTTTGAAAAATACTTCCTTTATCTGAAAAAACAAATTGTGCATATATTATGTCTAAGAAACACATAATATTAATGTTAAAATAATATAGAATATATAAAATTTAAAATTCAGTTAATACGATTCATAAATGCTTTTGAACTACTAGTTTAGTAAGTCCTCGTACGCTCGAACTTGGTTTTGTGTGAGGTGCAAGCTATTGAATTTCTTTAAGGAGATAATTTACTATGAATCCTTTGGGTGTTACAATTTAAATATCATAACTTGATTTATAAATAATATAGATAAATAATGAGTTTGGGATATAAGACCCCTACCAATTTTGTATCAATTTAATCATAACAATGGGGAATAATGAACCATATATGGATATGTAAATCCAAAAAATTGAAAATAACAACCCTAAAATATATTCATGGAAATTATATAGATGACATAAAATAAAAAATTGTTGAATATGGAATGTGTCCCCCAGAAATAAAAGTGAGGCGAAAATCACTTACCTATGGTCTAACTCCATTTGTACATGTTTGAAACTCTGGCATAATAAATATATATTATTTATAAATATAGTCTATAAAAATTATATATATATATAATACCTTATATTATTTATTTATATCCTATTACTAAAATTTTATTATAAATTCTTTATTAAAATCATAATTCTAGGTGATATCTTCTTCATTTTCCTTATATGTTTTGGTTTGGCTGTTTTTGTCCTCATACATTAATTATTTATTCATCATCTCAATATTATTAATAATGATATAAATATAATATATATTTATTATATACTTATTTATATTCATCCATCAATGTATAAACATAAAAATATAATACACCATTCATTTAGATGGTAGGTCGTACATATGAATGTACCCTATTTTCATTTTTTGACAGATCTAATGATGGAAAGGTCAGTAATTAATTATCCTTTATAGAGTTATTATTAAATATTTATATATAATATTATTCATTAAATATACCCTTACTACAATACAATTAAAATGGAAATTAAAACTAAATCACAATCCTTTATGGTTGTCATAGTCCACATGTACGCATGAGTGATGTTACTCTTCTCCAATAGATTGGATGGTAAGAAGGTAGATATGATATTATAGTTCCAGAATATTAATTATTTAAATATTTAAATATATAAAAATCCATCCCATTATAATTACCATTATTTACTTATGGTCGTGTAAAATTAATTGTGTTGCTACATGGAGATGATAAGTTGTACATACACACAAGAAATACATCCATATCAAATATGGTCAGAAATATGATAGATACTGGTGAATTAGTAATCATAATAAAATTTTAAAAAAATTTGGATAAATGATTTGTTATTTTATGATAAATAACTTATAATTATAAGAGGAAAAGAAGAAGTAAAAAAGGACTTTGATCGATTAAGACAATACCTCATCATTGAAAAAACTCCTTTTGATATAATTTTATGGATCATAGGGGTGGTATTTTCAGAATAAAAAAACCTCTACAATATTTATATGGAAGATTAAAAGATATTTTATCAATTTATAGATAATATATATGGCTTAATGTCATGTAAAGAAGAGAAAGAGTGTGTCCTTTTATAGTGTAGGAGATGACACACGTGGAATATCATTAAATATTAATCATTAATAAGCTCATTACTAATAAAAATGATTTAAAATGAAAATTAATTCAACAAAAAAGTGTACAGGGTTTATATAACACAATATAATTAAATTTTATCCAGTTTTTGTGTTATTTAAAACATTTTTTTATTGATCCCTTTTAAATTATTTTTAACATCAACTACAGTAACAATTATTTTATCCTTAAAATGTTAATAATATTGTCATAAATGGAAAATTGACTCATAAATTGAGCATTGATGATTTTTGGAAACATATTACATTCAAATGGATTAGGATAATGCTTTTATGCATATTAAATCATATAATAAAATAATTTCTATTATAAATTATCATTCATGTCAACATTGGTGCTATTGTTTTAATTTGACATTATAGACACTATAAAAAGATGAAATTTGTTTTTAATACATTTAATCATCCAAAATATATTTTAGTTACAGAAAAATTTCATGTAGTAATATAACTTATTCAAACTATACAACATTTAATATTTTTAAATTCAATTATTTTATTTTTCTATAAAATTAATAACTACAATGTTGGAATTTTATAAGTCATTTATGTTAATTATATAATTAATAAAAA
The DNA here is from genome assembly GCA_963277665.1 of Viscum album. NCBI lineage: Eukaryota > Viridiplantae > Streptophyta > Magnoliopsida > Santalales > Viscaceae > Viscum > Viscum album. Next base: position 449,763,275 of record OY728165.1, read on the forward strand.
AAATAAATAAACTTTAACCATGAAAATAATTTCATTATACTCAAAATAAAAATTGATATTCATTCACTACATTTTTTTTTCATTTATATAAACACATTATATATATGTAAAACTAAGAGTGTGGTACTTTGTAGATTTTTTTTCGTTAAATATTATATACATCATTTTCATTGAAAATTTTACATTAAAAAATTAATTTAAGTCCAAACTACTATCATTTCATGAGAAAATCAACAGTCTCAGGGAAAAAATCAGGCTTCTTGAGAATGATATTGTAAATGTAAATGATAATGACAGTGACTTCACTATTAATGATAATTACTTTTTGTTAAAAATAAAAGAAGAAGGGGAAATTACAAAGAATCATAATAAACATGATTTTGTAATGGAATAAGTGTTTAAGGATATATTGTCAATATGTATTAAATATGAAAATACATTAATTATTTTTATATAAATTTATGATAAATTTGTGGATATTATGACTAAACCACAATAGCATTCTATTAAAACTATTCCAAAGTAGAAAGTGTGGGTTATTTCTTTATTATTTCCATGATTATAAATTCGTTTTATTTAATAATATAGGTTTCTAAATGATAAATTCCCTTATATTTTATGAATAAAATCATGAATGATTCACTCATATATCATACTTAGAGGGAGATTAATTTATGACATATTATTCCCAAACAAATAAGTAAAACTAAGAATGGAATGGGAATAGATGTTAAAGGGATTTTTACTAAAACATAATTAGAAGTTCTAAAAATATAACATTAGTTAGTATTATTGGTTTTGTTGAACATTACGGAATAATTTCATGAACTGTTGAAATTATATTTTAATTCAATGTAATTCGTATAAAATAAGGTGGAAAACTAGGATTGAATGAATTGTATTTTTATACTGTAGAAAGAAAAATAACATAAAGAATAGTATAAAATAAAAGTCATAAAAGTTTTTACTGAAAATTCATATAATATTTGGAATAACATTTTGAATATGTGACCATAAGGTTCACTATACTAAATATTAGAGGGCAAAACTTCTAGAAAAAACACTAAGAGATAATGGGTCTATGAAAAGAAAAATAATAAGAACGAGATCTAGATATTTTAATCAACGTAGATATTATTATAAATATAAGATGAGGAAAGCATGAGAAAATTATTTTGCTAAAGGTATAGAAGATAAATAAACTAAATTATTTAAAATAAATGAGTGGATATCAAAAAATAATAACAACGAATCTCATGATTTTTTTTATTAGAGGAGTAAGGAACTTAGACAAAACTCCAAAAATTATCTCCCAATACTGAAATATAAGAGTTAAATTCCGAACAAGAAGAAAAAAATCAAATGATGATTGATGTGATTTCATTACTTATGTTATGAAAGACGTCTCACATAATAATACAACTGATAAATATTAATAACCCTAATTATTATTTAGTTGTGTTAGAATAAACTTGATTAATGATTCAATAGGAGTTGTTCCAATGTTAAAACTGGAAAGAATAAAGGATTATGGATGAGAGAAATTTCTAATCCTTGATTCTCTCACTATTAATAAATAAATTCCATCCATAATATATTTTTTATTTATACTAATTTCCATGGAATTGTAGGAAATTAATTAATAGAGTGTTATAGAGTGTTGTAGCTATTGAACGATAAGGAGAAGTGACCATCATAGAATATATTAACATTCATAATTATGAAATGTTGGATCATCACTCGAGGTTGATCTAATAAGTAGAAGCATACTATCAGATATATATTATTTCATGTCAATTTTTAATTTTTTGTATTTCATTGAATATATAATTATTATAATTTCAATTTCCAAATCTTATATTAACTATACCATTTTTATTTTTTAAGGGAAAATATATTGATAATGAAAATAGGTGTCATATATATTGCATTTTAATAGTTCTTATGATTTTTATGAAGTTGATTTAGGTCAAAAATACATTATGAAATATTTCATCATAACCCCTATGAATGGAATAAAACTGTTAGTATCACACACAAAATTATTATTGTGTGCATTGATGTTATGGTTATGAACTATTTTTTCATATTGAGAAAGGATCTTATAGACATTGAGTTGATTAATTTTTAATCCATGAAAAGTGAGATTTGATTCAACCATTTTCCCCAAAAATAATAGGAAGAAGTGAGGAAGATATTTCCTTACTTAGACTATTAACTCTATTATTAATACAAGGGATAAGAATAATATAAAATTTGGAATTGAAATTTTTATTGAAAAAAATATAAATATATATATTAATGAATGTAAATATTATTGTTGTATTTTAAGTTATATACTTTTTAAGTATTTTTTTATAAATTTAATTTATTTTTTATTGATGATTGATGATGATTAATATCGCAATTAATGAATAAGGAATGATGTTATAAATAAATGATAAATTAAGATGAGTTTGTCTCTTTAATTAATAGAATAAATAGTTTTTATTTAATATCAATTGCACGTGATGTTAATTTATAAGCATAATAAATTAAAAATATATTTTGGATTCATTAATAAATATAAATAACATGTTTTAATTGAAATTCAATTGAAGGATAAGGGAAAAAACTAGATAGTTGTTATTAAAAGAAGACAAAGATAACATAATGTCTGGGAAAACATCTAAAGGATATTATGATTCAATGCTGATCCAATTTGTGATAAGTTATTTTGATGATTTTTTGAAGTGTTTAATAGTTACCTGAGAAAATTTAAATGGTTATATATTTATTTGAATATATTATATAATTTTTTGTCGAATTTGAAATATTGGTTTTTGTTTGGATTATTATGTAATATATTTTTATTTTATGCATAAAAGGAAATTCATATTTGATTGGGATCATACACTATGCATAACATAATATTTGATTAGTAAAAATAAATATAATAAATATTCCTCGATTTTTTGATAATCTCATGAGGATACATACCATTTTTAGTTGGGGAAGATAAACAATATTTCAAAGAGTATATAACATATTTTTTGTAATGTATGTTTTTTGAGGAATTTGTGATATATTACTACCAGTGGAAGATAAAATATAGCTATGTAAATAATTTTATAAATTATGAATGGTATTTAGAAATCATGAGATGGGTATGTTATTTATTAGAGGATGTTCAGGAGATGTACAAGTGAAAAAAATTTGAATGTTATAATCATGGTAGTGAATACCTTTTTATATTTAACATCTTATGTTCTAATGATGAATAAGAACATATGAACTAATAAAAAGTAAAAAAATATAAGTGCATCAGATGTGTATAGAATTTATCTATGGTGTACACTAAAAATTTGTGGTTAGGTGATATGTAATTTTTCCATAATACCTAGACAATATGTGACATAATTTAATCTCACTAAAATTGTGATTAATTATTCTAAATAATGATTAATAAGAAAAAGTTGTAATTTATTCATAATGGAAATAAATACCATAAGAAAAATATAATTTTTATTCATTATATTTGAGATTTAAGAACTAGATGAGGTTGGTTTTTCATTTTAGAGATATCCACACCGAGAGGAAGATGTTTCGTACAACGAATCTTTAAGCATATAAACATATTCCACTATGGAAAAAAATTAAATGGTTATGGATTTGAGGATTTTTTGGATACCGAAATATCATAAATTTCATGGAAATTTAAATGAATAAATTGATTAAATTTTAAACAATAAATTTTTGTACAATATTAATTGAACAATTTTACAACAATCCATGTGAAGATAATACTATTTTGAATCATGGAGAGTTTCTATATTAGAATTATAAAATAAAATCCTTAGATAATGTGAATATAAAATAATAGGATAATAAGAATATAAAATTTCTATTAACTTGATATTAAATTTATAATGTATAATGATTCTATAGAATAAAAACCTAATACAACTTATTATTAATTTATATTTTTATATCAGAGAAAGAGAATCCAATTAAATCCAGTAAAAAAGTACTTTTTCAATACAAATGAATGAAGAGGATCCCAAAAATACGTTTTTATCATATATGGTTATTGAGATTATATGGATGTTAATATTGTTAATCCATTTTCAAATCCCATAATGAAGAGAGAATAAATAGAATCCATATCCAATGATAACCAATATCATAAAATATATCTAATAAGACAGTGCATGTAGATTGAGTTGATAAACATGATTGATGAGATCATTATTCCATGAGTAAAGTAAAGTTAAAGGCTTATTTATGGGTGCATTAGAATGATCAATTGATTAATAATATAGAGGTAGTATGGAAACCCCATTAGAAGATATCACGAAATTTTTAGAGACATATCAAACTGGAGGGTGAATGTATAAAGAAAACTTATGGGGTATCTAGGGATTTTAATGAGATACCCCTCCTATATATTCACATATGTTAAATATAGAGAACCTTACCTCAGTTTCCAAAATCTTGTGTCTTCTTTAAAAAATTGTGATATGATACATGGAATCACATCTTTAAGGACCAAATATTTTAAAAATATTTGTAATCTAGATACATACCTCATTATTAAAGTAAGTTTTAATAAAATAATTACAACATAATTTTTTTGAATAATAAAAATACTCCGAATAAAATATCCTTGATTATTAAAAATAGTTCACTTCATGGATTCCGGATAAATAAAAATAAGCGTGATCTCAAATGATCAGTAATGGTTGTGTATAGTGGAAGCTATTATTAATAAACGAAGAATAATCAACATTGAAAAGTAAATAATAGATCATGCATGAAATTAACTAATATGACTGAATTAATTGATAAATAATAATAAATATGGTATTGTAAATTACTAAACACACATTCCAAATAATAAAAAATCATATAATTAAATGTATCCATAGATAATAGCATTGTGAAAATATCAAGGATAATAATAATAACTGAACAGAAAGGAATGATTAATTATTAGATGTTATGTTTCCTAAGAAAAAAATAAATTCACTTTAGATAACCTTTAAAATATGGTTTAAAACATTCTTGGTACAAAATAATTTAGTTTTTTTTTCAAATATACGACTATTATCAAAACCTATTATAAGAAAATTTAAAACTATTGGTAACAGACACATAAAGTATTTATAATTAATTTTTTCTCTCGATTATTATAATGCAATGAGTTAGTTTATATAAAATTTACACAAACTATTTCATTTATTTCCATAGAATTACACATATATTTAATAATAAATTCCATTCATAAACTGTGTGTCTTATCATTAAATATAAATAATGAGTAAAGAATACAGATTTATCAATATTTGATAAGTTAATCAACTAACATTCAATGTAAAAGTCATTATATATAATTGAGATATGGTTTAAAAAATAAATATAACCATGATGAATAATATGAATATTTAAGAGAATTAAAATTTTCAATTAAAATGATTTCAATAAATTCATCTTTTCAAGAGAAAGCTAACAATCACAAAAGAAAGTGATATTTCACAATAACATCTACAACTTTTTTATTTTCATGTCAAATACCATTGGATAAAATTATTAAAATTGAAACATAAAACACCATTTATATTGAATTATTCATGATATAACATGTAAATGTGGTATTATATACACTATATAAAAGAAATTATGTGTATAACATTATAATTATAATTAATGAAATAAAATTGAGTCAAAATATCTTACCATACACTTCCCTTTGGTTTATAATTATCCAACCTCGTATATAGTGGTTTTGAACATGTTTTTGACTTATTAAACAACAATATTATTATTTATAATATCATATATTATCATTTTATAACATTTTACTTCATTCTCATTAATAATTATTTATTATATTTGTAGTTTTAGACATTAATTTCTTTGTTTTCTCATGGGTGTATTTCCATGAAATATCTAGTACATGAAAATTTTATATAGTTATAAAATATTATTAATAATAATACAGAAATAGTTATACTATTTTTAAATAAATATTATATTTAAAACCAATAATTACTGACATTTATGAAAAATGAAGTATGTTATGATCATGTAGATGATACGTCGTACGCGTGTAGGGGTAACATCTCATTTTATCAATGGACATTATAGAAATGTTGTAGGTTATATGATACCTTTAAATAATGATAATAATATCATATATGTACTATATTATATATATATATCATCCATGTGTTGTGGTGATGAAATGAGATCCACATCTCTTTGTGAAGGGTGTAGTCCACACATACACGAATGATGTTATCATTATTACAGGAGTGAGAAGAAAATAAATAAAATGATATATATTTTCCCTATAGAAAAAATGTATCCTTAATATAATAAATATTTCATTTAGTATACATATGATCATTATACTTATCTTTATCACCTTCCATGTGAAGCGATAGTGAAAGAAGAATCACATGACTATGTGAGGTTGTAGTCCATCGTACACGCGGGTTATGTTACTGTATCTTCTATTTAATAGAAGTTATATATATATATGATATATTGACACCATAGGTATAAATATGTTATAAATATATTTTATATGCTTTATATTCGTCATCACATTCACCATTGAGAGGTTGAAATCAAAAAACGAACGACATTAGTTCGTGATGCGGTGGTCTGCTATACACACTAACAATGATTTCTTAAACCATTTAAGGAATGTATATATGATTTTTCGTCAAAAAATTTTTATAAAAAATTAACACTATATTTTAGATACTTATTTTATTATATAGTCATTTTTTAATATAATATTAACAAGTTTTAAATAGAAATATAATAAATAAGCTCATTGAAAGATGTTACCTCTTCATTGGGTATCCTCCATAGGTTTCCACTAAATCATTTAGAATTGGATTTATACCAATAAAAATGATTATCAGATGAGTTAACTGAATTTCAGATGTGATTTTGGCATAAATTTTAAAAACCAAATTTGTTTAAATGTATGAAGAAGAGAGGATAGGGGGTGTCCATTTATAACTGGAAGAGATAACACACTTGGCATTTTTAGAAGATAATTTAATTCTACCACATTATTTCAGATGAAAAAGGGTAAAATAATTGACCATTATAGAATAGTAAAGGTTTAAGGGTCATATTATTTCCATAAAATATTTTTTAAACATGTTTAAAGGTAATTTTTTCCCTTAACCATTTCGTTTAACCCCCGTTAAACCCATTTTAACCTTACAGGGTAAGGTAATCGATATTGACTGGTTATTTTAGATGAATATGTTGTTGAAGAAAGCGCTGTCATTTCAGAATCTTGAACAGATGTTCAATAGTGAAAATACAAAATTTTTGTATTAGGTAGAACATAGATACTTCTACAAATCTATACTGTTTATTATGGGAGATACCGAAGACAGTATGATGGCTAAAATAGAGGATAGGGATTTCTCAATCTCTTCAGTAGAGATTAGTCAGATTCTCAACTGCCCTCATGAGGGAGTTTTTCATTTTGACTTGATGAATATAAGAGATTCAGTGCATAAATCTGAAGACATCATGTCTTTTCTTTTTGGTACCAAGACAGTAAAGAAAATGTTTGTTAAGGATTTGGAGCCCGATCAGAAGATTTTGGTAAAATTTATTTAGACCGGAGTAGCTCCACGGATGGTAGAAATGGAGAAGATTTTGTACCCATATATATATATAATGTTTCTTATCTATTGTGATATTAAGTTATACTTTCCAAGATACATGATAAGGTATCTTAGTTACTACTATCAAATTGAGGCCAGGATGAATTTCTATCCCTTTTGTACATTTATTTCTAAGCTGCTGTTTAAGAAAGACATGGTGAGATTACTGGATGGAATAGTTAACTGTCATCAATGTAATATGTTTAATGCGGGAACCTTGAGGAAAGCTGGATATTTCTAGAGCACAATTAAAGGAAATCTTTTTCCAGTACGAGCTGAGGAAGACTCAGAGAGTGCTCAGGCTCAACCTGCTAAGTCCATGGAGGGACAAGCTGAATCCAGAGTCAACAATGTAGAATGAAGGATTCTCCTTGAAGTTGCAGATGTTGAGGAAGACAGATGTTAGGAGGGACTTCAATCAAAATGAAAAAGACCAGTAAATGAGGAAGTCACTTCCACTGCTTGGGAAACTACAACATAAGCTTTATATTATTATTCTTTTGTGAGAAAAGCTGTTGCTGATAAAACCATGAAAGATGTTACTGAGAAAACGGCTCCAGTAGAGAAATCCGGAGCTCAAGAAGAAACTCAATGGGAAAATAAGGAACAGATTGTAGCTAATGTTGAAGTTTTACTTCAACAGGAACAAGAAATGGAGGCAGTTCCTGGTGAAGAAGTGGCCAGACCTCAGGAAACCTCTGAAAATATTGTTCTTGAAACCCCAATGGAAGGCATAGATACTGATGTTTTTGGTGAGCATACTTCTGATGCTCACATAGATGTACTTCAAGAGGATTTTTCTGTGGAGGAGTTTGAAAACATTAAGGAAAAATCTATGGAAAAACCTTCTCAGGACAGAGAAAAGGTAAAATATGATGTTGACTCATTGCCTTTGGTACTACTGCATCAACCTGAGAATGTGAATCAAGCACAGGGTGCATCTGATTCAAGGAAAGAGAAAGTGGAAGAACTGTATAGAAAAGTATCTCAGTAGGAATCTGACAATGCTTCTCTGAGAAATGCCTTAGACTTAGAACATTTGAGGTTTCAAAATCTGAAGGAGTGTAGAGTTTCAAGTCAAGAAGTTGAAATGTTTAAAGAGGATATGTTGACTACTGTTACATAATTAAAATCTGAAATTGTTATGAAGTCAGATTTATCAGATCTGAAGTTGTATATGGAGAACCAATTTTCATCAGTTGAAAATAATGCTGTTAGTGGATCAAGTACTTCACCTGATTAAATCAGAAGGTTTCAAGTTATCACAACTGCATTGAGCAATATGAATGACAGGATACAAGATATTCAATGTAACAGTGCTCATTTTTCAGTGTTGCTAGACAATCAGAAGTTCTTAGTGGATTAACTGACAACTAGTGAGCCATCAATCAGAATTCTGTTAAGTTAGTTATCAGAAAAGCTGTCAGTATTTTTTGAAAAAGAGGAAAGCATGCATGAGTTTTTCAGATTCAATTTAATTGAGGATATTCATATGACTCAAGAGTACAGAGAGCTCATTATCATGCTTGGAGATGGGATGATAAAGAGACTTCGGGAATGTTTACAGAAATCAAGTCTGCAATTCATGGGAGATAGACCATGTTGCCTATCTTACCCAAACCTTGATTCATGTGTATATCATTGTCATATATATACTACATTTTTGAATGAAAATTTTCATCATTGTTTATTTGCCTCTTTCCTTATTTGTTTTACTAACTTTATTTTTAATATGCCAGTACTCCAGATTTAATTATTGATAAACAGTTTGTAATAGCATTTACTAACAGTTCAGTGCAATATTAAAAGTGTTAAAATCCATGATTTCTGATTTTTTCGATATCACAAAAGGGGGAGAATTTGGATAAACACAACATTAAATCCTACATTTTATTTAGGTGGAGAATTTATTTTATTAAGGGTGAAAAATAAATGAGACATTTGGATTTATAATTATCTTTTTGGTGGAGAAGTTTTTATTTAAAACTTTATAATGAATTTTGAAAGTTAATTTTGTTTAAATAATTTTAATTATTTTATGGGTTTTGTGATCATCAAAATGGGGGAGATTGTTGAGAGAGGTATTGTTTTCAACAATACGTATTAATGTTATTTGAAGGGGGAGATTATTGAAAATAATACTCTGTCTTTTTCTTATAATTTTGATGCTCAAAAATACCCTTAGTTATTTTCTAATGATTTTATTTAGTATTTTGCAGGAGTTTATTAATTTATTTTACTCTTGAAATAACGATAATTTATTACTTATTCGGAATCTATTTTAGCATGTTCTGGAATCTCTATTCATACCATATGTGGATAAATGTAGCGTAAGGATGAAAAGTCTATACCTTTTTGAGATAAGAGAAAACTATGGTTAAACAACCATACATTTTCCGCAAAGTATGGAAGAATAACCTTACGTTAAGAAGGCACCCTACGTTTTGGTTATTAGCAAAGTATGGAAGGAGAACCGTTTGTAAATTCCAAACGTTACGTTTGTTTCTCAAAAGTATGGTTCATCAACCTTACTTTTGTAAACAACCATATGCTCTTGGAAAAGTATGGATCAAGTAAAAGTATGGATCTTTTACCGTACGTTTGAGTGTTGAAGAAAAAGTATGGATGATCAACCCTAAATTTGTATTCAACCATACATTATCAACCATACGTTGTTAACCTTACGTTTGAAGACTACATTGTTAACCCTACGTTTGGAGGCTATGTCATCAACCTTACGTTTGGCATTGGAAATTTTGACAGACGATATTTTTGTTCAACGATCAGAAATCTGATTTCATGGCGGATTTCAAGCCCGATTTAAAGTCATTTTTAAAGTACGACTTTCACTGATTCAAAGCCGTTTTATTAATGTATTTAAGATCGAATTAAAAGGATCTTTTTATGTCGTGTCTTAAGGGAAGTTAGGAATTCTCTGTAAATTCAAATTTTTGAATATCGCGAATCAAAAGGAGACTTTTATGGATCTAAATGTGAAGGAGATATGCTTTATTATATATGCTCTCTCTGAAACACTAGGTACATGGGATGTGATCGATCTATTATTGAAAAAGGTGGAAAATAGAGATGTCAACTATTCATGATTGATCTACTAATTCAAAAGGAGCGTAAAAGCTCTGTTTCTTCATGAAGAAGGAACTCGATAAAAGATTCACCTATTCTACATCGAATATCTACTATGGATCTACTACTACTGAGGTTGTGAACTATATCTCTATATCTACTACAACTGGCTCAACTCAGAACTGCTTCGTCTTGAAGATTAATATTTCTAGAGACTTCGATCCATCTGTTGTCAATTACGTTCTTTTTCAATTGTGAATAACAACTGGAAAAAACTTTCTGAAATTATTTTTATTCCTGAGTAACCAGCTTCTCATTCTAAGCTGTGTAGGTTCTTGTTTGAACCAGGAGGCATTGTTTAGCCTTGGATTGTAAAAGTGTCAACTCCCTGTACTTAGTTGTGAATCGGTCTGTGGAAAAGAGGACCAGATAGTGAAAACCACCAAGCTCGTGGAGTAGAGCGTTGGTAGAGTGGAGTAGGGGATTTCTGTTCCCTGAACCACTATACATCTTTGTGTTCTTATTTTTACTTATTCTGCTGCACGATCAAATCTGATAAATAATAATGTACAGAACTCGTTCAAGAAAAGATTTATTGAAAAATTGCAGAAGACACAATTCACCCCCCCCCCCCCCCTCTTGTGTATAATCTGTAGATTCAGATCCAATAATTGGTATCAGAGGACGAGCATTTGATAAATCATTAGAAAGCTAGAAGAATTTAAGGATTATACAACAGAGCATCGTGACTGATACAAGAGAAGGGATGCCGATGGTCAGAGCACCACATTTTAATGGAGGCAACTATAGTTTCTGAAATCACAGATGATTATATATCTGAAAAACCTCGGATATAGAGTCTATTCAAAGATTTTGACTCCTTATGTAATTTCTGAAAATCCTGAGACATGGAGTTCTACTATAGAGGCGGAGTATGATAGGAAATCAAAGGCTATGAATTCAATTATATGTAGTCTAGGACTAGATGAATTTAACGGAGTATCTCAGTGCCCGACAGTATATGAGATGTGAAAAACAATAGTTTTGGCATATGAAGGAACAAACAATTTGAAGAAAATGAGATATGCAACTGAAAAACTGAAATTTGAAACTTTTAGAATAGTTTATGGTGAGAGCATTACCGAAATGAATGGGAGATTGACAGAAATTTTCAATAACATAACTGATGTAGGAGAATCTATCAAGCAGGCTGATCAAGCATTAAAAGTACTGAGAGTACTTCCAACTCGATGGAATGGTATCTATGTTGATATCAGACAATCAACACCTATCAAAGATCTAACTATGAGAGAGCTGATTGGTACACTTATGATGTATGAAGCTGAAATTCAAGATGAGGCTAATGAACATAAAGTGTTTATCAGAAGATAAGATACTGCCTTGAAGGTAACTTCACAACAAAAAAATAGAAAGATGAAGAGAAAAGAAGTCAAAGCTAAATCAGAAAGCTCTGACTCATCCAACTCAGATGAAGAACTGGCTCAACTAGCAAGAAAATTTAGAAAATTCTACAGCAAGAAAAGAGGCTTCAAAAATACTTTAAGGGAGATAATAAGGATGTAAGATGTTATGAATGCAAAAATATAGGACATATCAGACCTGATGTCCCACAATTGAAGGATGCCAAGAAGAAGAAATTCTTCAAAAGAAATGACTTTGAGCAGAAAGACAAGAAAGCTATGAAATCTACTTGGAGTGTATCTCAAGACTCTAGTAGCTCTTCTGAATCAAGCTCAGAAAAAGAAGAAGTCAATCTAAAGGAAAACATGTGTTTCATGGTTGAAACTGATGAGGTACACACATATTTCTCCTCTGAATCACATTCTGAATCAAGATACACAATTGAAAAACTTGCAGCCTACTGCAATATGCTTGAAGAAAGATATGACTCACTATTTAAGAAACATAAGTCACTAAAAAATAAACATAAAGTTGTTTCAGATGAAAGAGATACAATGCTGAAACAACATAAAGAATTAACTGATAAATACAATTCTATTAATACTAACTATATTAATTTTGAATCAAGAATAAAAACACTGCAGGATGAAGTAGAATCGTATAAATAGGCTGCACTGGTTTTTACAAAAGGAGAGAATTCATTAAATGAAATTCTTGGAAAAACTGTCCTTAAAAATTAGAGATTTGGAATTGGCAGTAAAGGAGAAAAACCAAAGCTATATAAAAATTATTTTGTTCCAAGCTCTAAAAAGGTTAATTGTAATTTTTGTGGGGCAAAGGGACATGTGGATAAAAACTGTTTATTAAGACAACCTCAAATTTGTGGTATTAAGAAAGCCTATGTTTCAAAAGACTTATATGATTCAGCTAATTTTAAAAGAACAAAGAAAATTTGGATACCCAGATCATTGCTAGCTAACACTCCTGGACCCAACAAAATATGGGTACCAAAGCAATTTGTTTGAATGTATTTGTAGGTAGCAGGTCAACAGAGAAGAAAAGATATATGGTATATGGATAGTGGCTGCTCAAGACATGTGAATGGAAACTCAATGAATTTTTCTTCACTCACTCAAAAGGAAGTAGGACTTGTCACATTTGGTGACAATGCCAAAGGAAAAAATCATTGGAATTTGAACTGTTGGAGATCCAAAAACAGTCTCAATCAACAAAGTACTTTATGTACAAGAACGAAAACTCAATCTGATAAGTATCTCTCAACTTTGTGTTGATGGATATACAGTTTTTTTACTAACAATTGCTGTATTTTTTCTAAAGATAAACTGTTTAAATTCAAAACACCAAAACTAAAAATGTCTATACTTTGGACTTAAATTCCTTGTGTAAACAACAAGTAAAATGCTTGACTGCTAATGTATGTGAATCTTGGATCTGGCATAAGAGACTTGGTCATTACAATATATTTGTTTTAAATAAGTTATCTAAGAAACATTTAGTTTCTGATTTACCTTGTCTCAAATTTAAAAGTGACAGATTTTGTGATGCATGTCAACTTGGAAAGAAACACAAATCATCCTTCAAATATGTTAATAATGTTGATACATCTAAACCTCTAGAACATATTCATATGGATTTTTGGGACCTTCAAGAGTAGCAAGCTTAGCTGGTAAATTATATGTATATGTTTTAGTTGATGACTATTCAAGATTTACATGGATTTTCTTTTTGAAATTTATAAATGAAACTTTTACTTTATTTGAAAGTTTCTGCAAATCTGTTCAAAATGAAAAAGGTTTCAATATAATCTCATTGAGAAGTGACCATGGTGGAGAATTTTAGAATCTGGAATTTAATTTCTTTTTCTCAAATATGTGTATTAAACACACCTTCTCAGCACCAAGAACAACTCAAAAAAATGGGATTGTAGAAAGAAGAAATAGAACAATTAAAGAAATGGCTAGAACTATGTTAAATGAATATATCCTAACTATATATTTTTGGGCAGAAGCTGTGAATACAGCTTGTTATTTAATTAATAGAGTTTTAATTAGACCCATTTTAAAAAATACACCCTATGAATTATGGAATAACAGAAAACCTAATGTAAATTACTTTAATGTTTTTGGAGGCAAGGTTTATATCTTAAACACCAAGGATAATCTTGGTAAGTTCGATCCAAAATCTGATGAAGGTATTTTCTTAGTATATTCTACTACCTCCAAATCTTATAGAGTTTATAATAAGAATTCAAGGATTATTGAAGAATAAGTTCATGTGAAATTTGATGAATCTGATCCTTTTGAGAAAAGGACAAAACAAATGGATGAACATGACTCTAATGATAACATGAGACTTGAGAATTTAAAGAGTGATTTTGAAAATGATTTAAAAGAAATTCAGTCCAGTTCAGAGGATCATGATATTGAAGAACCTTTAAATATATTACCTATACAGTCTAGAACCCTAAAGAATCATCCTTTGGAAACTGTAATAGGTATCTTATAAACTGGTGTTCAAACTATAAGAAACATAGGAAACCTAGTGGAATTCTCTGCCTTCCTATCTCAACAAGAATCCAAGACTATAGAAGAAGATTTGGATGATGAAAGATGGGTAATAGCAATGCAAGATGAATTAAACTAGTTTAAAAGAAATGATGTTTTGGAATTAGTGGAAAGACCTAATAATTATACTGTTATAGGAAACAAATGGGTCTTTAGAAATAAACAGGATGACCAAGGCACAATAACTAGATTAAAGCAAGATTAGTAGCTAAAGGATATAATCACAAAGAAGGAATAGATTATGATGACACTTTTTCACCTGTATCTAGGTTAGAATCCATTAGAATCCTTTTAGCCTATGCATCTTATATGAATTTTAAATTATTTTAGATGGATGTTAAATCTGCCATTATAAATGGTTATTTAATGGAGGAAGTTTATGTTGAGGAACCTCCTTGTTTTGAAAACACTCAAAACCTGATTCTGTTTTTAAACTTACTAATGCTATTTATGGCCTTAAACAAGCACCTAGAGCTTGGTATGAAATATTAAGTTCTTTTCTTTTGAAAAATGATTTTACTATTGGAAGGGAAGACCCAACACTCTTTAAGAAAACTGTGAATAATATTGTTTTATTGGTTCAAATTTATGTTGATGATGTAATCTTTGGATTAACTAATAAAATTCTTTGTCATGAATTGTCAAAATTAATGAAAATATGAATTTGAAATGAGTATGATGGGAGAATTAAATTTCTTTTTGGGTCTTCAAATAATTAAAAAAGATTTTGGAAATGTTTTAAATCAAAGAAAATACATTACAGATTTACTTAAGAAATTTGGTCTTGAAAATAGAAAGCCATTTACAACTCCTATGTGTACTAATATAAAACATGATTTGGATTAAACTGGGAAATCAGTTGACAACAAGTTATATAGAGGTATGATTGGTAGCTTGTTATATCATACTGCTAGTAGACCAGATATAATGTATTCATTATGTCTTTGTGCTAGAATTCAATCAAATCCAAAAGAATCCCATCTAACTGTTGTTAAGATAATTTTTAGATATTTTAAAGGATCTGTTTTTCAATCTCTTCTTTATCCTAAAACTTCTGATTTCAATTTGATTTCATATTCAGATGCTAAATTTGGAAGTTATAGATTAGATAGAAAAATTACATCGGGTACATGTCAGTTTTTAGGAATGTCCTTAGTATCATGGTCTAGTAAGAAACAACATTCAGTTGCCCTGTCAACAGCTGAGGCGGAATATGTTTCAGCTGGCAGTTGTTGTGCACAAGTGTTGTGGAAGAAAAACACTCTTATGGACTTTGGATTGAATTATAATAATAAACCAATTTTATGTGATAATACGAGTGCAATTAATATTTCAAAAACTCCTATTAGTCATTCTAGAACTATGCACATTGATATGAGGCATCACTTTTTAAGAGATCATGTTATTAAAATAGATATATTTTTAGAATTTATAAATACTGAAATTCAATTAGCAGATATTTTTACTAAACCACTTCCCACTACAAGGTTTGATTTTATTAAGGGGGAGCTTGGTTTATTTAATTTTAAATATTTTTTTTATTTATTTATGTAAATTTTATTTTGTTTCTTGAATACTGTTTAAGATTTTCATTATTTCTTCATATGAAAAATTTATTTGTTTTTTAAATATATGTAATGATTAGTGATTACATGGGAATCAAGGCTGTCAGAGCCTTTTCAACTTCTAAACCCTTTCACTTCTATCAAAACCCTATTGAAATCCAAAAATCACACTTCCTCTTCTGAAACCCTAACCTTCAAACCTCTGAAACCCTAACATTAGAACCTTCAGAGACTCTTGCAGAAATGATAATCACTAAAATAGCCAATGAGGCCGAGCCGAGCAATGCTAAGAGACAATTCACTGAGGGAATAAAAATCTTACAGGGTATTGTAATTGATCTTGACTGGTTATTTCAGATGAATATGTTGTTTAAGCAAGCGCTGTCATTTCAGAATCTTGAACAGATGTTCAATAGTGAAAATACAGAATTTATTTATAAAGAAGAACTTAGATACTTCTACAAATCTGTACAGTTTAGTATGGGAGATACCGAAGATAGTATGATGGCTTAAATAGAGGATAGGGATTTCTCAATCTCTTCAGTAGAGATTAGTCTGATTCTCAACTTCCCTCATGAGGGAGTTTTCCATTTTGACTTGAAGAATATAAGAGATTTTGTGCATAAATCCGAATACATCATGTCTTTTCTTTTTGGTACCAAGATAATAAAGAAAATGTTTGTTAAGGATTTGGAGCCTGATCAGAAGATTTTGATAAAATTTATTCAGACCGGAATAGCTCCACGGATGGCATAAATAGAGAATATTTTTTACCCAGATATATATAAAATGTTTCTTATGTTAAGTGATATTATGTTAAACTTTCCAAGATACATGATAAGGTATCTTAGTTACTACTGTTAATGTAAGGCCAGGATGAATTTCTATCCCTTTGGTAGATTTATTTCTAAGCTGATGTTTAAGAAAGACATGGTGAGATCAGATGATAAAAGAGTTAACTTTAATCACAGTAATACGTTTAATGCTGGAACCTTGAGGAAAGTTGGATATTTTTGGAGCATAATTGAAGGAAAACTTTTTCCAATAGAAGCTGAGGAAGACTTAGACAGTGCTCAGGATCAACATGCTAAGTCCATGGAGGGACATGCTGAATCAAGAGTCAGCAATGTAGCAAGAAGGATTCCCTTTGAATTGGAAGATATTGAGGAAGACAGAAGTCATGAGGGACTTCAATCAAGAAGAAAAAGACCAGTAAATGAGGAATTCACTTCCACTGATTTGGAAACTACAACAAAAGCTTTATTTTCTTATTCTTTTGTGAGAGAAGATGTTGCTGATAAAACCATGGAAGATGTTACTGAGAAAACGGCTCCAGTAGAGAAATCAGGATCTCAAGAAGAAACTCAAAGGGAAAATCAAAAACAGATTGTAGCTGATGTTGAAGTTTTACATCAATAGGTACATGAAATGGAGGCAGTGCCTGGTGAAGAAGTGGCCGGACCTCAAGAAATTTCTGAAAATATTTTTCTTGAAAACCCAATGGAAGGAATAGATACTGATGTTTTTTAGTGAGCATACATATGAAGCTCACACAGAGGTACTTCAAGAGGATTTTTTTGTGTGGAGGAGTTTGAAAACTCTAAGGAAAAATCTGTGGACAAAACTTCTCAGGGCAGAGAAAAAGAAAAATCTTATGCTTACTCATTGCCTTTGGTACTGCTGCATCAACCTATGAATGTGAATCAAGAACATTGTGCATTTGATTCAAGGAAAGAAGAAGGTGAAGAACTGTACAGAAAAGTATCTCAGTTGGAATCTGAGAATGCTTCTCTGAGAAATGCCTTAGAAATAGAACATTTTAATTTTCAAAAGCTGAAGGAGTGTACAACTTCAAGGCAAGAAGTTGAAATGTTTAAAGAGGATATGATGACTGAAATTACAAAATTAAAATCTGAAATGGTTATGAAGTAAAATTTATCAGATCTGAAGTTGTTTATGGAGAACCAATTTCCATCAGTTGAAAATAATGCTATTGGTGGATCAGGTACTTCACCTGATTTAATCAGAAGGTTTCAGGCTATCACAACTGCGTTCAGCAATTTGAATGACAGGATACAAGATCTTCAATGTAACAGTGCTCCTTTGTCAGTGTTGCTGGACAATCAGAAGTTCTTAGTGGATCAACTGACATCTAGTGAGCCATCGATCAGAATTCTGTTAAATCAGTTATTAGAGAAGTTTTTAGTATTTTTTGAAAATGAGTAATGATTGCATGAGTTCTTAAGAGTCAATTTAATTGAGGATATTCAAATGATTCAAGAGAACAGAGAGATAATTATCAAGCTTGGAGATGGGATGATGAAGTGACTTCGCGAACATTTTACAGAAATCAAGTCTGCAATTCTGAAGAGATAGACCATGCTGCCTATCTTACCCAAACCTTGATTCCTGTGTATATCATTGTCATGTATATACTACTTTTTTTGAATGAAAATTTTCTTAATTGTTTATTTGTCTCTTTACTTATTTGTTTTAATAACTTTATTTTTAATATGCCAGTACTCCAGATTTAATTATTGATAAACAGTTCGTAATAACATTTACTAATAGTTCAGTGCAACATTAATCGTGTTAAAATCCATGATTTTTCATTCTTTTTGATATCAAAAAAGGTGGAGAATTTGGATAAACACCCCATCAAAACCTACATTATATTTAGGGGGATAATTTATATTATCGAGGGAGAAAATTAAATGAGACATTTGGATTTATAATTATCTTTTTGGTGGAGAAGTTTTTATTTAAAACATTATAACGAATTTTGAAAGTTAATTCTATTTAAATAATTTTAATAATTTTATGGGTTTTTTATCATCAAAAAGGGGGATATTTTTGTGCGAATTATTGTTTTCAACAATACATATTAATGTTATTTAAAGCGTGAGATTATTGAAAATAATACTCTATCTCTTTCTGAAAATTTTGATACTCACAAATACCCTTAGTTATTTTCTAATGTTTTTATTTAGTAATTTGTAGGAGTTTATTAATTTATTTCACTATTGAAATAACGAGAATTTATAACTTATTCGGAATCTGTTTTAGCGCGTTCTGGACTCACTGTTCACATCCTACGTGGATAAACATAGCGTAAGGATGAAAAGTGTATACCATTTTGAGATAAGAGAAAAGTATGGTTTAAAAACCATACATTTTCAACAAAGTATGGAAGAAGAACCTTACATTAGGAAGGAACCCAACTTTTTGGTTATCAGCAAAGTATGGAAGGAGAACTATACATAAATTCTAAACGTTACATTTTTTTCTCAAAAGTATGGTTCATCAACCTTACTTTTGTAAACAACCATATGTTCTTGGAAAAGTATGGATCAAGTAAAAGTATGGAACTTTTACCATATGTTTTATTGTTAAAGAAAAAGTATGGATAATCAACCGTACATTTGTATTCAACCTTACATTATCAACATTATATTGTTAACCATATGTTTGAAGAATACATTGTTAAACCTATGTTTGGAGGTTACGTCATCAACCTTACGTGTGGCGTCAGAAATTTTGACAGACGATATTTTTGTGCAACAAACAGTAAACTGATTTCTAGGTGGATTTCAAGCCGGATTTAAAGTCGTTTTTAAAGTAAGACTTTAACTGATTCAAAGACGTACTCTTAATGGATTTAAGATCAAATTAAAATGATCTTTTTATGCCAAGTCTTAAGGGAAGTTACGACTTCTCTGTAAATTCAAATTTTTTAATATCGCGAATCATAAGGCGACTTTTATAGATCTAAATGTGCATGAGATATGATTTATTATATATTCTCTCTCTGAAACACTAGGTACATGGGATTTGATCGATCTATTATTGAAAAAGGTGGAAAATAAGGATTGCAACTATCCACGATTGATCTGCTGATTCAAAAGGAGTGTAAAAGCTCTGTTTGTTCAAGAAGAAGGAACTCGATAAAAGATTCACATGTTCTACATCGAATATCTACTGTGGATCTACTACTACTGAGGTTGTGAACAATATCTCTATATCTACTACAACTGGATCAAATGAGAACTGCTTCGTCTTGAAGATCAATATTTCTAGAGACTTCGATCCATCTGATGTCAATTGCGTTTTGTTGCAATTGTGAAGATCAACTGGAAATTTATTTCTGAAATTATTTTTATTCTTGAGTAACTAGCTTCTCATTATAAGCTGTGTAGGTTCGTGTTTGAACCAGAAGTCTTTTTTTCCTTAGATTGTAAAGGTGTCAACTTCCTGTACTCAGTTGTGAATCTGTCTGTGGAAAAGAGGACCAGATAGTGAAAATCATCAAGCTCATGGAATAGAGGGTTAGTGGAGTGGACTAGGGGCTTTCTATTCCCCAAACCACTATACATCTTTGTGTTCTTATTTTTTACTTATTCTGCTGCATGATCAAATCTGATAAAGAATAAAGGATAGAACTCGTTCAAGAAAAGAGTTGTTGAAAAATTGCAAAAGACACAATTCACCTCCCTCTTGTGTATAATCTGTAGATTCAGATCCAACATTTAACACTTCCAAAAAAATCATTAAACAATTTTATAAAACCATTCCAATATATTACAACTCTCATAACAGCCCACTCACTTGTTACATAACACCCTTTTACCTTAAAAATCATTTTATCATCTAACTTACACAAAACAGTCGACAAACAAGTTTCGCTCCAACATCACAATTTAGTAAAACATTTCAGAAATTTACAAAAAATTCTAAAACTTTTTTACATTTTAAAACATCACTTAACCTTTAAAAACCACATAATAGGTGAACACCCATAACAAAAATTATTTATGAACCATTTTCCCACTTTGTTTAACCAATAAAACATTTACAATTTTCATAAAAAAGAACCCAAGTGGTGTAAATATGTCGTGCACACAAAACCTATTTCAAAATCCTATTTTTAATCCAAAAGCACACCAATCCCCTACCAAAACAGAATTAGAATCCCAATCAACATGTAATAATCCACTTTCAAATTTTATATAATCACCTTGAACAATATCGCAAAAGATACCCATGAGAACACACAAATCCATAAAACACTTTCACGGAGTATAACAAGGTTACACACATAAAAACCATTCAAAGACCCTACTTTTTAGGCCCACATGACACTATATCATTACCCAACCAAAATTGGAAGCCTCGTTCAACAACTAATAAATCACATCCACATTTTACAAAACTACCTCAAGAGATAACACATGAAATACATTTGAAAAATACACACTTCAAAAAAAAATGTAACTTTAATACCAAATTCGTTACTATTGCTTCAAAAAATGGTTTTTGCATAATGAAAAACATATAAGGAACATGAAAAATTATTTAATCTAGCAAACTAACTCATCATTGAATGGTTACCCACGGAATCACCTACTGAATGTGTCGAAACACTCAAATATAGCGGCGAAACATCAACCGCAAGACCGCCACACCTCAAAGAATTTAAAAGAAACCTAAAACCTCAATATTTCACCCCAAAGACAGTAAGCTATAACCTAGACATTAATACTAACTTCTGGACTTTTTATAATTCAAGAATTATGGAAGAAACCCTAAGCTATTTGAAAGAGGAAATAAATGGACTCACATGAAGTATCCTGAATTAATCACTCCAAAAACAATAGTTTCTGAAATTGAAAACAACCAAAATTCATGGGTTCTTAGAACAAGATTTAGGAGGTCATTTGGGAACTGGAATGGAGGGAAAAGAGTAAGAATTTAGAGAGTTTATAAGGGATGAATTTACCTCTTCAATTCTGCCCGATTTGAGACACCCTATGAAGTTCATCCATAAGTCGCAATTTCAATGAGCTCCAAATAGGGGGGAAAGGAAATGGAAGCGCGCTTGGGTTTCTTAGGGTTGGGAGGGAGATTGAATCACCGAAAAATCCATTATATTTAATAAGATAATAAAAAATTAAAGAAACATTTTAAAACTGGAAAATGGGCTTTCGGGTTGGCCCAATTCTTAAATAAAAACCCAAATCCTCCATGATTATGAATTTATAAAGGCTCTAAATTTAACTTTTGGTGTTAATAGGTGAGAGGAGACCATTTAGGAATTTGAATGGGGGGAAAATATTAAAAACTGAAAATGTTATAAATGAAACAAAATTTATTTTTAAATCTGGAATTGGGCTCATGGGTTGGCCCAATTCATCAAAACTCTTCTATTCGTCCATAAATCCTTTGGAAACCCTCCAAAAAAGAATAAAAGGAATATAAATGAAATTTCACTTAAAAATAAGTCATTTATGTGAATATTTTCCCCACCATGACAACATTCCGTCCCCGGAATGCTACAGAAAGTCCATATATGAAAAACAAACCCAACCAATAAACCAAGATGTACTCCCTTGCCAGGTTTCGCCCCCAAAGGCCAAAACACCTCCAATGATCAATTAAGGAAGGAATACTTCACAACTAAAACATACACCACTTTCCTGAAACAATAAATCACATTCAAGCTTTATCCCAAAGGAAAACTTCTCAAATACTATCCGAACAAGACTCAAGCAATTCATCCAAATGAACAACGTCATCGAACAATGTTACACCTACCTTGCTATAACTTAACCATTGGGAACTCTCCAATCTCAATAGTTACCCAAGGAAGATTTAGGTAGCATGATAGTTCCGAACGATACTACCTACCACCAATCCAATACCATGGATATGTCTAAGTTATTGGTATGGGGGAACAGAAATAGGCTCCCCACCATAAGAACCAACCATCTTAATCGACCAGCATGGGTCGGTACAGAAAGACCCCAAAATAGAAAGAGTTGGGACGACCACATGGTTAGTCTGCACGGTTTGGGAAACCCTGAACTAATAGTGGAGATTCTTCTATCTACATGGTTTTCTGGGGCATGGTCACTACTAACCAAGTGCAAACCGTGTGGTCACCCTGTCGAGCCAAACATCATACCTTTCTCTAAAGACTCAATGGAAACCAAAGGGGGAGGGTATAACATTAGGCGATGACATGGGCACAAGGCCCTCCACCTATTTCCACCGAACAAGAACAAAAGAAGAAAGATTATGACACCCTAGGTTTAAAATCTTTTTATCTTTCATACTGAGGATAAGACTTTGTACAAGGGTTTAAACGACACTGGGGTTTCCCCTGACTACACGCCACCTTCTCTCTGGGACCTATGGCTAGAGCTCAAAATATTGAAGCATCTTCGGCCTCAGAGTTAGGCTGTGGAAACCCTTATATGGAACTTCTTCTTTCGATTTCACAAACAAATACACCGCAAACCCCGATGGGTTCATCAAGACATAACACACTCCATAACTCACATTACCAAAACCAGACATTTCACTGAAACAAGGGATCAGAATATGCACACACATCGTGCCTTGTTTCTTTGGGTGAGAAATAATAGAAGGGAAGGACACGTATAAACATGTTCATCTAAGATAGAGGATTTTATGTTTTTCCCAAGGGAGACATACTCCCAACAAAACATAGAACCTCTGAGGATTGTGTGACCTTCACCTTTATTCTCAAAAGAGCACACAACATCACAATGCTTCACCGAACATGACCCTTTCAATTGATAGAAAAAATACATGGAACGGGACCATATTCCAAGTCCCTAAACAATAGACAAGTCCAAAAAGTTGACAAAATATCCTATCATGACCAAAATATCAAAATTGGTTGTTTAATAATAAATCTTGATTCAAATGAACTATGAAGAACCCAGAGGCCCTCTTAGACACCATCATGACACTCATCCACAGTAACAACCAAAGAACACTTCCACCTTTGATGAATCATGAATCTTAAGAAACTAATGTCTCTTTAAACCTTCCTCAAGCACTATCCCACTACAAAGGGATCCAAAAATCAACGAAAGGAATGTGTGTAGACTCCATCAACAATGTTCGACAAAATATTCCATATATTTATCAAATGGAGGATTTTCCAATTGAAAAACATTATGGGTTGCACTTTAGTTGTTCATTAAACATTAATGGGGGTGTACCATATCCAATGTGAGAACCCAAGGACCCAACCAAGCTAGTCCATTGGTCAAAACAAGCCACAAACCAGATTAAAACACGTGAAGGGAACCACCATAAAGGCATCCCAAAACATTTTTCAAAAGAGACCACTAACCGTCCCTACAACACAACATTCCAACCAAACACAAACCCAAAACACAGTTCAAATAGAAGGAGTTCTTGGACTCAAAACATCCCACAACATCAACATTTTCAAAATCACATAATACAAACCATACCAAACTATTCATCAAGACTTCATGTTTTTCTTTAAAACCAATTCTTTGAAAATAAACGGTTTAGCAGTAAGCGTATCCACCAATGGTACCCCATGGGCCTCACACATGCATGTTTTTGTGCCACACCGAGCACCCTCTTCATATCTGTCCCGACACTCATCTAGTCATGCCATAAACCATCCATCATCCAATATAACACCATGCATGTGGTCACTCACAGAAATACCAAAGGTTAAAACAAAGATTCTTTCCACTTTTCAAAACCAAAATGGTCAACCAACACATCCTTTTTCTCAAAACAGATAACCATGAGATCCAAATCACTATTCAAATATTACAAAACATTTCATAAAGACACAACCATTTATACGAGAACTCAATTTCATATTATTAACATCAATTTCATAACATCTCATCCCAACAAAACACCCTATGATAGGTTAGAAAACTCTATTGGAAACACTTTTTCAAAACCATCTTCAGTATAGTTTCTACTTTCAAAAGAGGTGTAAGAACACCATTTTCCATTACAAAGAAATTTTAAATATTCAGTTACCCTATTTCATAAATCAAACCATTCCATATTTATTTGAAAATCATTTCACAAAAACTTTACACTTCTTAAAACCAAGTCACTTTAAAACCAATGTTCCATGATTTCAAAACTAAAGAACTCAAGAAAATGCGAGAGGAAACTAGTTTCTGTGGGTTACTTAGACATATGGTTGGAGGCCATATTCCATTAACTTCACTATCAAAGAGAGTTTTCTAGGGAATATCCCCAGCTCCACATGGCTTTCCAGGCCATGCGAGCTTACTGAGACAATTAACCTAACTCTCTTTTCATTTCCCCTAATCATCATTAAACCAAGAAAACAAAAGGACTCTGAAAGGTCCCGAATTCCCCTAGAGACTTGAATCCCGTCATGAGGTGTGGTGATCAGCCACACTACTCATAACCAAAACTCCAAGTCCCAAAAATCCTAACTCTAGACTATCTCGACTGTTACCCAAATAAGATGACCCAAAGAGAGCAGACCTCCTCTATTTATAACATTGTCATGAACCAAATCCAGTCACCACCGAAACCAGTGCAAAACCTGGCCCGTGACACGGCCCGAAGGGGGTTCCCAATCCCCATGGGCTGGAAAAAGTTCCTGGTTATCATAAAATGAGAATTGGGAACGATTTACATGAGTTTATAAACATAAAACAACAAAAGAATCCAATAAAACAAATCTGGATTTTTCAAACCAAACAATCTTTTACAAATATTCAGAACTGAATTACATAGATTAAAATAACTCAAAAAGAATATAACAAAGGTTAAAAACCAAAATTAAACAGCCCAATAACCCCATGGCATGGGGAACTTCCCTCCAGCCATCTCCACTAGACCTCACCACCAAGGACCTGCTAGAAACCTGAACCACTAGAAAAAATAAAATTGTCCCCAACCTACGACAACAAAAATATCCAAGTCTACATACACCCAAAAGTGTAAGTAGGGTGTGAGCCAATGACCAGTAGGATACCACCATAAAAAGATATCATGAGATAAACATTCAAAGATGAAAAGAATGCATGTTTTAAAAAACATGTAATTTCTAGTAACAATTTTGAGAGATGCAACTAAAAAATCAGTTTTCAAGTGGGATAATTTAAATAATAAAAACTTTTAAAATAAATACCAAGGCTAATGAATTTTCCATCCACTCATACCATATGTCAACGGTAAGCCCAAAATATCTAGTGAGCATAAGCAATGGGAAATAACCCCTAGGCACTATCTAGTTGGGGGTCCCAGGTACCTTGTATATTGGTGAGAGTAACCATAAAAAATATACGTTCTCATGCATGAGCCACTAGTAGGGAACATACCCACAACCTAGTGGTCCATAGTCGTCATCATCATAATTTATTTAGAGTTGTAAGCGTCAATCTTGCTAAGTGTAATTGAGGCCAAACCCCACAGATTCACTAGCGTACTAGTATACGTCCACCAACCTAGATACCCAAGTTTTCTTTTTGCACTCGAACAAGTTAAACAAGTCAATGAATATAATATTCACAAGAAAATATCATTTCTATATGATAAATTTACTAAACATCCCACATGTATACAACACAAGTCACAAATGTACACTTTTTATTCAAATTGATTTTGAAATCTGAATCACAACAAAATAGCCCCCAACACTTCATATTTCATTAACACTTCCACAAATTAATTAAAAAACTTTATAAAACCATTACAATATATTAAAACTCTCATAACAACCCACTCACTTGTTACATAACACCCTTTTTACCTTCAAAATCATTTTATCATCAAACTTACACAAAACAGCTGATAAACATGTTTCTCTCCAACATCAGAATTTAATAAAACATTTCAGAAATTTACATAACATTATATAAATTTTTTACATATTAAAACATCACTTCACCTTTCAAAACCCCATAATAGGTGGACACACATACCAAACAGTACATATGCACCCTTTTCCCACATTTTTTAACAAACTAAAACATTTATAATTTTCATAAAAAGAACCCAAGTGGTGTAAATATGGCTTGCACACAAAACCCATTTCAAAAACCTATTTTTAAGCCAAAATCACCCCAATACCCTACCAAAATAGAATTGGAATCCCAATAAACATGTAATAATCCACACTCAAATTTTATATAATCACCTTGAACAATATCACAAAAGATACCCATGAGAACACACAAATCAATAAAACACTTTCAAGGAGCATAACAAGGTTACACACATAAAACCCTTTCCAATACCCTCCTTTTTAGGCCCACATGACACTATATCATTACCCAACCAAAATTGGTAGCCCTTTTCAACAATAATAAATCACTTCCACGTTTTACAAAACTACCACAAGAGATAACACATGAAATACATTTCAAAAATACACACTTCAAAGAAAAATGTAACTATAATACCAAATTCTTTACTATTGCTACCAAAAATGGTTTTTTAATAATTAACATCATATAAGGAACAAGAAAAATTTATTTAATAAATAAAAATAACTCATCATTTAATGGTTACCCACAGAATCAGCTACTGAATGTGTCGAAACACTCAAATATTGGGCTGAAACATCAACCACATGACCGCCGCACCTCAAGGAAGTTAAACGAAACCTAAAACCTCAATATTTTACCCAAATGATAGTAAGTTAGAAACTAGTCACGAACCCTAACTTCTGGACTTCTTATAATTCAGGAATTATGGAAGAAACCCTAAGCAATTTGAAAGAGGAAAGTAATGGACTCACTTGAAATATCCTGAATTAATCAATCCAAAAACAATAGTTTCAGAAATTGAAAATAGAAAAAATTCATGGTTGTTCGAAAAATATATAGGTGGTCATTTAGGAACTGGAATGGAGGGAAAAGAGTAAGAATTGAGAGAGTTAAGAAGGGATGAAGTTACCTCTTCAATTCTGGCCGATTTGAGACACCCTATGATGTTCAGCCCAATGTCGCGATATCAAAGAGCTCCAAGGAGGGGGAAAGGAAATGGCAGCACGGATGGGATTTTTAGGGTCTAGAGAGTGGTGTAATCACCGAAAAATCCATTATATTTAATAAGATATTAAAAAAGAAAAGAAACATTTTAAAACTGGAAAATGGGCTTTCGGGTTGGCCCAATTCTTAAAGAAAAACCCAAATCCTCCATGATTATGGATTTATAAAGTCTCCAAATTTAAATATTACTGTTAATAGGTAAGAGGAGACCATTTAGGAATTGAAATGGGGGGAAAATATTAAAAAATCAAAAAGTTATAAAAGAAACAAAATTTATTTTTAAATCTGATATTGGGCTCATGGTTTGGCCCCATTCATGATAACTCTTCTATTCCTCCATAAAAAATTTGGAAACCCTCCAGAACAAAGAATGAAAGGGAAATAAATGAAATTTAACATCAAAATATGTCATTTATGTGACAAATCGAATTTCAAAAATCAAAATTATTTTTTAAATAAAATTTCAATGAGAGGAATAATTAATTTTAAATTATGTGTACAAAGTGAGACTAAATCATCTTTAAACAAATATTTTATTAGAAAAAAAATCTATATATTTTAAATGATTCATATTTTTTCAAATAAATAATATTTAATAAATAATTTTAATCTATATATTTTTTTAAATTAGTTAATTCAATTAATAAATTGTGTTTCAATTGCTAGAATGTAACTATCATGTAAAATAATAATATAAATTATATATTTATATTCAGTAAAATTAGTCTTCTGTGTAATGAAAGGTATCAAAGAATGTTGTTGTTTCATATAATTCAAGTTAACTAAATGTTATATTTGAATTATTCTATAAAATAAAATTTTATTATTTAATAATTTTTGGGGTGTTACATTCTCCCCACATAAAATAAATTTTGTCATGCAATTTAAACTTGATCTTGATGATCAAGTGTTTTATATTTGTAAAACTATTTTACTAAAAATCCAAATCATAAAAGAGTTAATAACAAGTCTATTTATAAGATATTAACGGGATTATAAATTTCATTTTTAATTGCACATAACAAGGTTCTTATGTATAATAACATAGGTTGAAAAAAATACGGAAATGGAAGTAAAGATGAAAAATTTATAGAGAATGAATGAGGACACTAATCACACAACAATGAGTGATAAATGGAATTTTAAGGTCTTACAAAATGGAAATCAATGAGGATTTAAAATAAAAATTGATTCATCAGATATGAATGTAACATTATAATTTTTTTTTCAGGATCCTTCCACTAAATTTATTTAATTCTTTTATTGTATATGAATATATTGAAATATGCTATCTTGATATGTTTCTATTGCATTGTAATAATTGCATCCTTTGGTTGTTTTCCAATAAATTTATAATTAATTACTTAATCTAACAAATTAATATATATAAATTAATTTTTTATTCATTAAGTGAAAATTTCAATTTTGATATATTGAAAGATCTATAAAATAGTTAAATGACATTCGTTCATCTCCATCAATTTTATAAAACCTATACTATTTGAAGAAGGTATTTAATAAGTATAAATCCTTATATGGTGAAGTAATACATTGTCCTCTAAAATATCATACAATGTTATACTAAAATAGTTACATAAATGGTGGACCATATGATCCATAAAAAATATTAAGATCCATGGATTTATAAATAAAGTCACTAAATTTCCAAAATGAATATGTAATTAAACTCCAAAAAATATGATGTATCTCTTAATAATAACATACTAAACATGTCAATACTTTCATCATGTGTTCTCTTAAAAATAGTTAATAATCAGAATTACCATAAAACCATATTAAAACCACACATTCTTACTTATTACTGATGTAAAATAGAGATTATTGGATATATTTTTTAAATCCAAAAAAATTAAACTCCTCCAAGAATTAACCACTTCATCATTAAATAATCAATCAGTTCCAATGTGATTAGTACTATCCAATTTACATTACCCATATTAGTCATATTTTTTTTATAAAATAATTATCTCAACCCCATGAACATTTGATGGGTTATGTTTCCCTATATCATGTGTTTTCTAAGGAGTTTAAAATTCCACTAAATCAGTTTTAATGGTTATTAGAACTATAAAATATATTATTTAAAATACATAATTAAAATTTTCTTCAGTACCATCATTATATATTTCATAAATATTATAATCATAATATCAATGAAAAAAATACTCAAATGATATAATTATTGAATCCAAAGTTAAGAACAATAATCCTTCCACATTAGATGTATCAATACCATAAGATTGACCTTGATTACTTATCTACTTATATGTAATATTCCCTTGACCATTGGGAAATTTGTTTGTGTAATGACCCATTTATCTAGTGGTAAAGCATTGAAAATTGGACACTTCTTTCTGAACCATTAAATCATGAGCATAGTGGGATTTCTCTCTACAAATTTAAGAAACCTTTCATTCCCTTCAAGCAAGTATCGAGGAGTTTTAATCACATTTACTACATGTAATAAAATAATTCGTTCTCTTCTTCCCCTTATCTGTTTTTTCTTCTATCCTCTTCTTCCTTTCTTCCCTTATAATCCATAATAAATAATTAATTATTTCCCTATCTTGATAGAAGATAAAATTATTTCATAATTATATGAAAAATATTGCGAGATTAGTTTCTTTAATAGACGAGTCTTTAGCCTTTAAAATTATTTTTCAATATTTAATCCATTATTTCATATGTAATATCTATCATACATAGATATTGTTTTAATGGAACCATCATAATCCGTAATAGTTTCTTATTCATTTTTCATTATGCTTTGAAAATTTCTCTTTATCTCTATTTTTTACATATGAGGCCAATATTTATTTAATAATGTCTCCTTAAATTATTTCTATTCTATGAGTTTTATATCCTACTCCACCGTAATATTCTAGATCAATGACCACCATTAATCAGCATCACCATTGAAATAATTATGAGGACATAGCTATAAAAATTACATATTCTTCAGTTAAGTCAATAATTCAGATTGATGAAATTTTCATGTTTATATTTTTAGATAATTAGACCATATCAATTACATTATATTTGAAAAATTAAAAAGTAGACACTTCTAATCAGTATCCATTTTTCATAGAATAAAAATTTCTATAAAACATGTGTAGTTCTATGTTTCATACAACATGACTTTTCCTTGATCCCATACTTGATCCTATTCATCTTTATGTCCAGTGAAAAACATTTAAAAACATGTGTTGAGATTAAAATGTTCATTAAGGGTTATAAAATATTGAATGTAAACATTTACCCATCAATAAATACAAATGAATGAAACCATACATTTCAATCATAACATACCTCATGAAATCATAATATTTTTGAATAACACATAGAAATCATAAATTGTAAACTTAATGTATGGCATCCATATCACAGTTACATTGTAGCTATCACCACTAAATAGGGAGTTAAATTTAAATACCCATCACATTATATTAAATAAATTTCTTAGAGGAAACATTAATTTTTACCTCCATCACGTTACCGAATGCGTTGGAGAGCTATCTTATGATCACTTATCATAGGTTTATCAAGTAACCACCTGTATACATAAACAATGCCTAATAACCATAACATATTAATAACACATAAAACAATCATTAAGTATGATGATATTTTCACATTTCAATCATAATATATCATTTCCTGACATTGACATAATCAATGCTTTATCAAACCATTTTAAAAAACATTTAATACATTTAATAAAATGATTTTTGAATCAACGTGTATCATACCACATTGGATATTTTAAAGGAATTAACATTTTAAAACATTAATGTACATTTAAATAAATCCTTAAAACCATTTTTAAAACATGAACATTAATGAGAAATATTTAGAAGAATAAATCACTAAAACATTTAAAATAATATTTTAGTTAAAGCATTCCTACAAAAAGAAGAGAAGCTTGAATAAATATAATTGAAGAATAACATTAATAAAAGATTATAATATCATTAGAATAAATATATTAATTATATAATATGTAAAAGTGCAGTATATACAAAATATAAAACTGAATTGGTGTATAACAACATTAATATTCAATGGAATGAAAATTGAGACCAAATCCCTTGCGAAAATCATATCCTTAGATTGAAGAAAATTCAATGACATAATTATGTGTGAAAAATATTAATACAACCAATATAAGTGTATATTAAGTCTGAATCCATCATAGGTTAGGAAAACATATTCATAGTCTGACATAATCAAGAAGTATAAGTTTAACCCAATGAATTTAAATTGAGTAAAGAAGACCCCTTAAAAAAATTTGACAACCTAACAACATCACTTTAAAATTTAAAAAATTAGTTGATGAGAGAAAAAATGGTATATCATCACTTGGAAATAAAATTTACAGCAATATGTATATAGAAGAACACATTCAATCTTAAGAAGAAGTAAATTAAAAGGCATAATAAAAAAGAAGTCTTTGACTAAAAGAGTATGGTGAAAGGTTCCCTTACCGATAGGGTTAACATACGAAACATACACCCCAAGGAAGAAAGATCATACACCGAAGATGTAAAATACCAATACCTTAATATATATTACACAAATAATATAATCATGGGTAGGACATGCATCACACAAATATAAATAGTGGAAAATATAGCATGAATCTCATGGGAATAAAAGGTGAGATGAAACCCCTTACCATGTTGTAATCAATCGACTTGTATGAAAAAAAGTTAATAAACACCAATTTAATCACATAATACCATGAATATATGGAGAATCATGATAATATATATCATCTGGTAGTACAACACACACCACATGCAATAAATAAGTGTCGAGCAATGGAAATATCACGGAGTTAAAAGTGAGATAATATAAACTTTACCATGTTCTAATCAATTGTGTCAGATGACCAAAAGTTAATAACCACCAAATGAATCAAATAATACCATAAATATATATATAAAATGATAATATATATATAATTGCAGTACATGTTACACCACATGCAATAAATAAGTGGTGAACAATGGAAATCTCAAGGAATTAAAAGGGAGATAAGAAACCCCTTACCTCGTTTCCGACATGACTCATTTGTTCGTTGTTCATCCTGAATAATAAAAATATGATAATTTCTACATTAATAAGAATCATTTTAAATTCTATTATTTCTTTTTTATCACTTATTAGCTAGCTATAACAATTAGATAATTATATGATTTCATATAGAACATTTTGTTGATGTTCGGAACATGAGTCAAAAATCAATTTGTTGTAATTACAAATTTTCCATGTCATAAAAATTCCATTATCTCCAAGATAATATTAATGATTTATATATCATATATATCATATATATTCTGTATATATATTTTTTAATAGTACATAACATTAGGAGATAAGAAATGAAATGCATCGTTCATAGAGATGGTAGGTCGTACATATGCATGAATGCTACTTTCATTTATGTTGTATATTAAATGGAAAAAACATAATGATAAATAATAATGTTATAATTATAGTAAAATATCATATATAATTTAATTATCTATACCCCTTATACATTCATCTTATGGAATGAATGAGTCATATCACTTTGAGGGGGTGGTAGTCCGCAATTCCTAAAATGAAATTATCGTATTTACCCACTATGGAAACCATAAAGGCATTCTATAATTGAAAAATAAAGATGCATAAAAAAATATAAATATAATATATATCACATATATATACAGTTCCATCTTAATGGCCCCAATAAGGGGTGGTGGGAGAAGATTGAACAATCATTGTTTCGTGAGGTAGTAGTTCACCGACCACAAAAACAATTTGTTCTTTTAACCATAGGATGGAGGTGTGTGGAATTTTAGTTAGAATAATTCTCATAACAACAACCCAGTATATTGAGGATACTAGAGTTGTGAAAAAAATAAATTAATAAAAAGAGTGTAGGGGGTTGAAGTTGTAAAATAAAACAGATGAACTTAAGGGGAGATTTTACCTTTTAATCTAGTATCTCCCAATGGTTTGAACTAAAAGGTTAAATTTAATTGCCTTCTGCCTACGAGAAGGATTCTAGGAGGAGTAGAGGGATGTGTGGAGATTAATTAGATAAAGGATAGATGAAACAAGGGGCTTGAGAAATGTGTGGAATGGGTAAGAAATGAGGGCTTTTTATAAAGAGGAGGAGGGGATCTTTGGGAAAGATTAAAAATATTATTTTATTATATAATGATTTTCGGATTCTAAAGGTCCAAAACATATTAAAACCTAGGATAAGATGAATTATTTTTAGAATAAAATCATCTAATAAGATGTGGATAGGTTTTTTATATTGTTTTAATTCTTATAATCTTATTTATTTAAATCATTCCTTAATGAGGTAAATACTGCATCATTATTGTGCAATAAATAATTTTATTTATTTGATGTCTAAAAATTACTAACAAACTATCATGATGTAGGAAATATATTTTTCTTTGAAATTATTTTTTTAGAAAAATATAAAACTTATATAACCCCATGTAATAATTTATTTACTAAAAGATATATGTTTGTGTCATTTTTATCTTACATTAAATTAATTAACATAATGTGTCAGTATCACACCCATGTGGATCCATGGGGTCCCAAAATAGACCCAAGGATTCACATGGTCGGAAATGTTTCAAAAAATAGTATTAGGACACATTTTAGGGTAATTTAATATTATTATTATAATATTTTTTTACCCTTATTTACCAAATTTACCCTTTATCCATGTTAAATTAAATATTTACTGATGTAACTATTCATGATGTATAAAAATAAAAGTTACCAATTTACACAATTTGGACCTACTAGTTAAAATATAGAATCCATTTTTTTCAAATTAAATACAAAGAAGTGGGGAAAATTAATTTAATATTTATTTTTTTTGTAAAAACAAAAAGCGCTTGTTATGAAAAAATCACTATAAAAAATTGACACTTGTTTATTTCCAATTTCAAAGTAAAATTACATATAATGACAAAAATTGGATTAAATGGTAAGAAAATTATATAATTACACTTAAAAAATTAAAAAGATAATCTAAGCTTAATATAAATTAGATTAAAAGGCACTTTTTAATTAAAATACAGTATTTTTCACTATTCATTAAAATGAATTTTATCAGAAAAATACATAAATTTTACCCAAAGTAAATATTGATCTCCTGATTATAAAGAAGAATATTATTCTATCAAATAGAACATAGAAAAGTGAAAAATTTTATATTTAAAAAGGTTTCACTACCAAAAGGCTATAAAATTACCTTTTAATGAATATTTGAGTATTTTTCCTTAAATTTTGATTCTTTCTAATTTTAAGAAACTAAAATTTATTATATGATTGTAAAATCATTTAAGAAAAATGTATAATCATATTGCAGTTAGTTATATCCATTCCCTCTAATAAAACATCAAGGCGTTAACTTCCATTTAAAATAATATTATATTACTATTTTTCAATATGACTCAACATTGTGTGCAACAAAAGATTTCATAAAAACCTGTTGTTGTGTATTGGGTACGTCATCGAACATATCATACCATTTAATGTAAAAATTATATTTAATTCAAAAATTTTAATAAATATGAAAATTTTGTATTCTTTATTTACCTAGGATGTTACATCCTTCCCCCCTTTTGGGAATTGAGACCATGAAATTTTAAAATTGAGAATGGAAACATTATTGAATGTCCCACATCCAAAAAAGATTCAAAAAAAATATCATATTAAAAGAAATAAAGATAGATAAAAAAGGTCACACGAGATAGCCCATACATGGATTCCATATAGGAAAACATAGATATAGAAGAGAAACAAACCATCAAAGTTTGATGGAGAGTGGTAGAAAATATGATTAGGAGAAAGTTAACCACCAGAAAATCACAAAATTTTGATGGGTTAAACAGTCTTTGATTCCCCCATAGGAAAAGTTAGGGAACCACTATTTTGTTTTAACTTACTTTTCATAAATTTGAGGAATTTATTTATGAGGTTAATAGAAAATATAAGTAAACAGAATTACTTGTCATGTAAACATTCATCCTTTAATAAATTCCGACCACAAACTCATCTATTCTCCAAACGATGAGTATTCCTATTGACTTGGTCACACTTGAAGCATTTGAATCAACATCTAGACTATCACATAATCTAAAAAATTTAAACTATATATTTTCCCCATTTTTTTACATCAACTTAAACCAAATTTTTTTTACAAGATCCGATAATCCCTAAAAAGGATAATTATTTAAAAAATATTATTCTTAATATCCAAAAATTGAACTAACAATGCCCAAAGATCAATAAAGAACATTCAATAAAAAATTATCAATAAAATTTATCAAAGTAATCCAAACTAGAATTGAATCCCAAATATCAGAAGGATTTAATCACATAGTCATCGGAAATAAATCTTAACATTTTTCTCCAAATAACACCAGTTACTCATAAAAGTCTCATATTGAAAAGTAATTAACCTAATAACATATTCTTCATGATAGGTTAATCATTTCCATAAATAAACCAAATCATCATATGTCCATAATAAAAACATAGATTATTCCAAAATATAATTTCAACCATTACTCCTCGAATGGGAACCCATAGTATTCCATTTCCATTAAGTATATCATGTTTCCAAAAGAGATAACAACTTTTAAAATAACATTTTTCACTTAATCACAAAATCATTTCCCAATATTAAGGATATCTATTTGATAAAACACATGTTCCAATAATCAACTTATTCTTGATCCATAAAATCATTTTACTAAAAAGAATAATACATATTAACCAAGGACCTTATGTAGGATTGTGGTAGGTGATGATCCCTAGTTGCCCTTCTGTTGTGGGTTCGATTCATGTTTCCTTGCTGGACGGGACGAGTCATCTCCAATCTTATGCCTCTTTCTTTTTTATAAAACTCAAAAATATACCTAACATGTTTTAACCTCAAAGGTTAGCTATACCTTTCATTTTCATCCCAATACATTAATTCCTCAACATCTTATATATTTTCATTTATTTCACCTCCATATGATAAAATATAATTATTCCCAATATAAAGAACAGCATACCTTGATCATGGTGTCCATACTGTTTCATCATCTTCTTTTCCACGTAGGTAGAATGTACATGCATTGCCAAAATGATTTAGAGATAGTTCAAAATAATTTTATTTCTTCATCCAAATACACCATGTACATCTTGGGTCATATGAGTTTTCCCAGGAAAATTGTTTCAGAAAATAATCATGTATGATATATAATTTCCAAGGATATGATAAAACCTGATTTTTATAAAAAAAGTCGAACCGATTTTGTGTTGAAACGTTCAATAAATGGTCCTTTTAAAATAACATAAGTATTTACTAAGAGACTATATTGTAAAAGAAAATATAAATAGGTTGTGCATGGGTCTCCTTCTTCAGAATCTTTTTAGAAATCATAATATGCTTCAAAATCCTGTGATAAGGTAAAATATTTAAAAATTCCTTGATAAAGTTAATCATTCTTGAAGATATGAGAATATTGAGAAAATAAGATTTTATTAAATACAACCCATGATCCACGATGATATTGATGTAATTTAATGGTGTTTGATATCTCAAACAACTTCTTGGAAGTGAGTTGTATGCTAGAAAACGTTTCACCATCATCTGAACACAACTTTTCAATAATTATTGCAAGCATGTCATGAGGAAGAGAAAAGAATGTCATTTGAGATCCTCTTCATTCCATCTGTAACCTACATTCCTTGAACTAAAAAATTTATAAAATACGTATTTAACTGAAATAATAGTCATAGGGACCAACAATGCATTTAATGAAAACACATAATCCCTAATATTGTCTAAATCAAACTCTGATACCAACTATAAGCACTCAGCCATAAACATTACATAATATTTAGTTACGTTAAGAATTCACATTTAGAATCTTTTCAGGTTTAGTGTTTTATAGAATTATGCCATATCTATTACATTACATTTAATAAATCACAAGGTAGAAACTTCTACTTAGTATCCACTTTTTTCATCAAATAGAAAACTCTAAAAAAACATGTCTAGTTCCATGTTTTAGACAGCATGAATTTTCCTTGATCCCATCCTTGACCATATTCATCTTAATATCCTATGAAAAAATTTAAAAACATGGGGTGACCATAGAAATCTCAATAAGGGTTATAAAATAAGGATTTAAAACATTAACTCATAAATAAATAAAAATCAATGAAACCATACATTTCAGTCATAACATACCTCATGAAATCATAAGATTTAATAATAACACATAGAAATCATAAACCATAAAGGTAACTTGTGGAACCCATATAATAATATCATTGTAGATATTACAACTACATAAGGTGTTATTTTGGATAACCCATCATGTAGTGGCCCAGACCCTCCTGGCCCATTAATTTGACAAAAGTAAGGCTCCACCAAAACAGTGGCACCGTGATGGTAGCACCAGTCACGGAGGCACCGTGGCGGAGGCATCAGTCAGGGGGGAACCGTGACGAGGGAACCAGTCACAGGGGCACTGTGACGTGGCGCCGGGCATGGGGGCACCGGGATGGTGGCACCAGGCACGGTGGTACCAGGACGGTGGCGCCAGTCATGGTGGCAACATGAGGGTGACGCCGTGACGGTGGCACCGTGTGGGTGACACCGTGACGGGGCCACCATGAGGGTGACACCGTGATGGGGGCACCATGTCCGCTCTGTTTCTTATCCAGTCCTGCTCCGGAAATGTCTTTTTCTGAGGTAAATTATTTCTTTTTCCCTTTCAAGCCCATTTAAAGCCCATAATTAATTCCTAAAAATCCCGATAAACCTCCCCGATGTGGGATATTTAATAACAACATATCATCTTCGTGCGTAACTGCCGAACCACATGGGAAACCACGATCGGACTTCCCAGGTGTTCAAAATCCCCATATCCCATAACAACAGGGTTTTATCTATATATATTGCGGAGGAAGTTCTTCTTCTCTTCTTCCTTTTTGGTCGAATCCTCTCCTTCTCCCTGGTGCGCCTGCACTCGAGTCATTTTCTCGTCCTTGGAGTTCCCGGCATCCGTCCCCTGTAAATCGTGCATCCCCTATTCTAGGCATGTGAAGAAAAATATCAGACCTTGACCAATAAAGTAGGGATTTTCTCCTTCGTCTATCCTTTCTGTGTAACATGTGGGGTGGTCATGATTTTGCCTCTATGGAAATTGATGAAACCGAACATAAAGAAGATAATGAATAAAACATTAAATAATGAAGGGGGAGTGTCATCAATGTTCTGCTTTACTTTTTATGTTGTTCTGTGTTTTGAATTGTACGGGCCTATGCTCACTGATAATAATGGTCGTTGGTGGCCTTTCTTTGAGCACTAATGAACCTCAGTGCCCCTGGATGTTTAAATAACCGTAAGATGGAATTGGTTAATTATGTATACTCGGTTAAATAAATTTAAGGCACCCAGATCAACCCTTTTCTATGATAAACCCCGGTTAAAGAACAGTAGAATTGAAACCACAGAGTGTGTTAAATCTTTTAAATCGGAAAATACCTACTTGAGCCTGCCTTGTGTTAGTGGTAGTGGTTTGATTTTTTTCTTTCACGGGCCAATTGCTGGGTTGATACGAGCGGGGATGGGATCCCCTATTGTTGTACTTTTTCTAAAAGTGAATTTGAGGTTGTGTGATTACTCTTCTTATATCATGAATTGGGGTGGAATCCTCTATTTTTTGTAAACTGTTGGCTCCTGGATTTTGGGGACATGGGGTTGTGTCCCAGATTTTTCTTTGGTTCTAGTACTTCGAGAGATCTCACTTATCCCTTGTTGTTGTGAATTTTCATGAGAACCGGGTGTGAATGCTTAAATTGATGTTGGCTATAAACTTTTTACCTTGGTTTGTGCTTATGTTATTAGTTGCCTAGTAGTGTAGATCTTTATTTAAATGAGATTACCTGAACATAAAAGCAATAACAGTTTAAATGGGAATTGGTTCTGCGGATACATTGTGACTCGACTGTGAGAATTGTGCTTCCTATGAATAGGGACGAGTGTGCTTATGCTTGGATTGGTTTCGGAACCCTATGTTGGGTTGAGTGCTTACTTACATATGTATATACTTTTAGATTTTATGTTTCTTATTCGAGCCCCACCCAAGTTGAGCACTTAGTGCCGAACTTCCCCATATCATGGGGGAGGGTGTTTTTTCCAACACTACTATGAGTGTCTGGTTATTATCTCCTTTTCTACTCCATTTCCCGGATATCCTAAGACTCTTCGGGCAGGCTGTGATGGCCTGAAGTCCATTATTAGCCCAAGAATCTTCGGGCAGGGTAGTTGTAGGGGTTGGCCTAGGTGTTTGCGGGCAAGTTGTTTCCAAAGTGTCTTCAGGATGAGGCCCAGGTGTCTTCAGGAGTGGCAGTGGTTGTTCTGGCCTAGGTGTTTGCGGACATGGTTACGTGAGGTTGTTGTGGCCTAGGTGTCTGTGGGTGGGATGTGTGGTTGTGGCCCAGGTGTGTGCGGGAAAGATTCGAAGTGGGACTACGGTGAGAATGGCAGGATTTTTTTGATTCGCAGGATGTCTTTAATAACCAATTGGAAAGTGGAACGGGGTACCCAAATATCAATGTTCTTTTACTATACTTTACTTTCCTTGAGTTATTTGGGGAGTGTTCCTTGGTGAGACATTGGTGTATAGTTTTTCTTGCTAGGTACTTTGGTTTATATTTTCTCATAGGGCATTAGAATGACTCCCCACTTGTGAACGAGAGTCTTTGGTTTTTCCTACTGGGTATATGTGTATACTCACCCTATGTATATAAAACTACTTTCAGGTTTCCAGGAGGACTTCGGAGATCGTACATGGATGTACTAGCTCGGGCGCCATGATATTTGCAGTTGCTATTTTTCCTTTCTTTTGGTACTTTACTTTTGTAGACATTATGTACATTCTGGATTTGACTTTAATACATGAATATGGGGTTGGATTCCTTGGTTTTGTTTTTACTTCCAGTTTTGGTGTTGTTTGGTTCATCATCTTATCTCTCAATCCTATAAAAAATAAAAATGGTAATGCCTTCCATCATGTGTGTGATTCTAATACCCTTGGTGCTAGTCGCCACTCCGGGACCTATTGAAGGCGGGTCTCGGGGGTCATTATATCTCCTTCAACTTAAAGAATGAAGGGTCTGGCTATCTGTTTTCCATTCCCTCCTTTTGGTGAAGGCGGGTTATGAAAAAGTGGTATCAGAGGGAGGATGAGAGATAGGATGGATTCTGGAGTTAGGAACAGTGAGGATTACATGAGATGGTAGGGAAAAAGTGTTGGGTGACTTTGGTACGTGAATTAGTTCCGGGAAGACCGACTAGGACACGGGATTTTAGGGCCCCCTATGATCCGATGCAAGGACTCTGAACCTACCGAATGACCCAGTGAGGCCACACTGATTTCAGGGTAGAGACCCTAGGAAAGGTACACGCATCATAATGACTTCTGTTCACATGTTTCTGGGTTGTTTTGGGAAATGGAAATAAATAATTAGTTTAAGAAATTTTAAGAACAATATTCTGCACTACTTAGGCTTAGATATTCTTTGTTTACCTTGCAGCTATAGAACCCGGGAGATGACCACGAGTTGTACAGGCAATCGAGGCCCAGAAGGTTGACCTGGCCGATCAGAAGGGGGTTGATCGAGAGGAGGAGGACGACCAGTGGTAGAAGTCACTTTGAGCCTTCCAGGGGAAGACCCATGAGAAGTACGAGGGTAACACCTCTAACATGAAGATGGAAGTCTTGATAGAAGAGCTGGTGATAACTTTCGGCATGATCATGGATCCGACCGAGTACTGGGTTCCTCTGGCCTTCATCTAGATGCGGGGAGTAGTGCATCAGTGGTGGACGTTCTACATGGGGGAGAGGAGAGAGGCTGAGGTGGCACGGGCTGATTTCGAGAAGGAGGTCTGGGTGGAATTCCTCTCTTCTACGATGAAAGTTAATTGTTGTATAATTACAATAAGTTTTTGTGGAATGTAATTTGAGACAATGTCCCTTGCAAATATCATATCCTTAGATTAATGAAAAATCAATGACAAAATTATGTGTGAAAAAATAATAATGCACCCAATATAATTGTATATTATGTGTAAAACAATCATTGGTCATTCACACATATTCATAACATGACATAATCAAGAAGTAGAAGTTTAACCCAAAGAACTGAAATTGGGTAAAGAAGTTCCCTTACAAAAATTTGGCAGCATAATGGCATCACTTTAAAATTCAAAAAATGAGTTGATGAGAGAAAAAGGGGTATCTAATCCCTTTTATATAAAATTTGTAG
Source organism: Viscum album (assembly GCA_963277665.1). NCBI lineage: Eukaryota > Viridiplantae > Streptophyta > Magnoliopsida > Santalales > Viscaceae > Viscum > Viscum album. The sequence goes on from OY728165.1 coordinate 449,805,829, forward strand.
AAATAAATTTATATAATAACATATCCCAAAATAAGAAGTTATGAATTAAAAGACAACAAAAATAAGTCTTTGACTAAAATAGTATGGTGAAAGGTTTCCTTACCGATTTTGTAACTTACGAAACATACACCCCATGAAGGATGGATCATACCATGAAGATGTAAATACCAATATATTAATTTATATTACATAAATAATACAATCATGGGGATTGAATACACCATAAAAATTTGTATCAAATATAGAATGAATCTCACGAGAATAAAAAGTGATATGAGAACCCCTTACCACGTTGTAATCAATCGAGTCATATGAAGAAAAGTTAATAACAACAAATTGAATCATATAATACCATGAATATAAAGAGAATAATTATTATATATATCATATGGAAGTAAAAAATACACAACATTCAATAAATAAGTGGCGAACAATAGAAATCTCATAGAATTAAAAGTGAGATAAGAAACCCCTTACCACGTTCTAATTAATTGATTCGTATGACTAAAAGTTAATAACCACCAAATGAATCACGTAATACTATTAATATAAAGACAATCATGATAATATATATCAAATTTATGTACACATTACACCACATACAATAAATAAGTGGCGAACAATGGAAATCTCACAGAATTAAAAGTTTGATAAGAAACCCCTTACCACATGTCTGACATGACTCATTTGTCCCTTTTTCTTCATGAATAATAAAAATAAATTAATTTATAATTTATTAAGAACCTTTATAAATATATCACTTATTACCTAGCTATAACAATTAGTTAATTATTTGAGTTCATATTGGACATTTTTTCAATGTTCATAACTTCAGTAAAAAATGAACTTGTTATAATTATAAATTGTCCATGTCATAAAAATTCAAATATCTCAAAAATAATATTCAAGAAATAGATACCATGTATATCATATATATCCAGTATATATGTATTAATAATAGTACATAACATTTGGAGATAATAAATGAAATGCACCGTTCATGGAGACGGTAAGTCGTACGTACGCATTAATGCTACTTTCATTTATATTTTATATTTAATGGAATGAAAAAATATTGAAAAATATGTATATTATAATTCCAGTATAATATAATATATAATATAATCATTTTCATACATTATACCTTCCACTTATAGAATGAACGAGTCATATCACTTTGAGGGGGCAGTAGTCCGCACATCCTCAGATGAAATTATCGTATTTACCCACTATGGAAACCATAAAGGTAATATATAAATGAAACATAAAGAAGAATATAAACAATATAAATAGAACATATATCACATATTTATATATTTCCATATTAATGGCTACCATAAGAGGTGGTTGGAAAAGATTGAACCATCATAATTTCGTGAGGCAGTAGTTTTCCATCCACAGAAATAGTATGTTATTTTAACAATTAGATGGAGATTTGTGTAAGTGTATTATGAATCCTTCTCATAAAAACCCTATTATATTGAGGAAACTAGTGTTATTATAAAATAAAAGAATAAAAAGTGTTCAAGTGGATGGACATGTAAAATAAAACAAAATAACTGAGGAGAAGACATTACCATTAAATCGTGTATCTCTCTTTGGTTTGAACCAAAAGGTTTAATTGAATTTCCTTCTGCCCAAGGGAAGGATTATCGGAGGTATATAGGGATGTATAAAGCTTAATTGGGAAGATGTTGGATGAGCCAAACTTCTTGGGATGTGTGTGGAATGGGTTTTAAGTGAGGGATTTTTGTAAGGGGGGGAGGGGATCTTTAAGAATGTTTTGAAATTTTTTTATATATAATGATTTTAGGTTTCATAAGGTCCAAAACTTATTAAAGAAGAATATTATATGCCTAATGATAGAAATAAAATCATCCAATAAGAATTGTACAGGTTTTGGATAATTTATTAATCATTATAATGTTATTTATTTAAATCATTCGTTAATGAGGTAAATACTACATCATTATTGTGTCATGAATAATTTTATTTATTTGTTGTCTAAAATTTATTAAAAAAAATATCATGACGTATTAAATCATTTTAGATATCAAATTAATATTTATATTTTAATATATAACTTATATAACCCCGTGTAATAATTGATTTACTAAAAGATATATGTTTGTGTCATTTTTGTCTTTACTTAATTAAAATAATGTGTCATTATCACCTTCAAGTGGCTCCATGGGGACCCAAAATAGACCCAAGGTTGGAAATGGTAAAAAATATATCATCTAATTAGATTAGGACACATGTTATGGTAATTTACTATTATTATAATAATATTTTTTTATCCTTTTTTACTAGATTTACCCACTAACCATGATAAATAAAATATTTATTGATGTAAATATTCATAATGTTTTAAAATAAAAGTTAACAATTTACACAATTAGTAACTCTTGATTAAAAATATTTGATCCATTTATCTAAATTCAAAATACAGAAGTTGTAGAAATTATTTTAAAATTAATTCCCGCTGTAAAAAATGATATTTAAGAAATAATAACTATCAAAAGATTGATAGTTTTTATGTCCATTTTCAAAGTGAAATTACTTCCAATGACAAACATTGGATTAAATTGTAAATAAATAATATAATTACACCATAAAAATATTTAAATAGATAATATATCATTATGAGTAAATTAGATTAAATGGAGGCTTTGAATTAAAATACAGTATTTTCACTATTCATTATAAAAATGAATTTTATTAGAAAAATACCAAAAATTTACCCAAAGTAAATAGTGCTATCCCAATTCTAAATAAGAATATTATTTTGTCAAATAGAACATATAAAAGTGATAGAAAGTTATTTAATGATGGTTCACTATCAAAATTCGGTAAAATGACCTCTTAAAGAATATTAGAGTATCTATGCATAAAATCAGAATCTTTATTATTTTATGCCTCTAAAATTTATTTTATAATTGTAAAAACATTTAACAAACATGTATATTCATATTGTATTTATTTCGGTCCATTATTTCTAATACAATGGCTAGGTGTTAAATTCCATTTAAAATAATATTGTATTATTATTTTTCAGTATGACTCATCTTTTTTTGAAATATAAGATTTCAATGAAACCTATTGTTGCGTATCAGGTACTCCATCGAATATAGAATCCCTGTTAAAGTAAAATTAATATTTAATTCACAAATTTTAAAAAATATGAATGTGATATATTCTTCATTTACCTGGGATGTTTCAATAATACATGTCTATTTTGACTTTCCCCATCTCACCACATCCCAATTATATAAATATCTTATAGGGGACATAATTTATTTCTTATCTTCTATTGGATTAGTGTTTCCACTAAATTATTGGGTATTTTTTCACATAAAGTGATAAAACAAAGGAGAATCACACTGAAGAATGTGTTTATCTATCCGAGAAAGTTTATATTTCATAAATTTATTAATATTACTTAATGTAGACACAAATTTCATAGTTTCGACACAAATTGTATATGATTCCTCATTAGGGAAGTCTCTATATTGGCCATGAGTATTTATACCCTTCCTCTCTTCAAGAGTCATTTCTAGAAAATGTAATAAACTATATTATATCATATTTTTATGAATATAAAATAATAACTAATAATTCCAAACATGGTGTATCACTTAGAATATATTAAAATTTATGCATGATTAATTTCATAATCATAAACACTTTTTTATTTGGGGATAAAGTTATTTTCAAATCCGTCAAAAAAATGTAACAAAAATTTGAATCATCCTAAGTATATCCCTTCGGAGTTTCAAACTAGGTACACAATAAAGCCTGTCTTCATATACTAGATAATGCTCAAGTTAGTCCCAATGTGGATTTTTTAGAGTTATTACCCATAGGAACCTATATGTCATAACTGCATTCACTTATAGTATCTAGACAGTGATGTATTTCTAGGAAAAACCTAACAATATCTATCATACCAAAATTGTAATATTTTATTCTATACATATGTTCAACGTGTATTATGGTGTTATGTTAAATAATTTATGTTTTCTTAAAACTAGTTCCCAAGGTTTCTACTAAACATAATTTTAAACAAAACGATATCAAACATATCCTTAGTATCCCAAATCTAGTGAACTATTCATTACATTTTTATAAGATACAAGGAATCACATCCCGAAATACAAATTAATTTAGTATTCTCCATAAACTAGATACATACATGAGTCTTAAATTAAATTTGAATAGACTAATTTAATCACATTTTTTAGAGAATGGTATTATTCTCTCTAGAATTTCCTCACTTATCAAACACTGTACACTTCGTGGATTCCTGATAATGTATATAATATAAGGATGTGATCAAATATTTCATAGGGGTTTTGTATAATAGAATATATAATTAATAAATGAGAAATAATCAACATGGAAAGGTAAATAACTGAACACACATGTCATTAAACAACATGAATGGATAAATTGATAAGTTATAATCCGCATGTAATGGAATAAAATGAACAAACATGCCATATAATAAAAATTTTATGAATGAAATTAATTCATAGATAATATCATTTTGAAAATATCAATGATAATAATAATAACTCAAATGAAGGAAATTCATTGTTTTTAGATGTCATGTTTCCCAGGAACATGATTTTGCAAAAAATAAGTCCTTTAAAATGTGGTTTAGACCATAATGTGTAAAAACTAATCTAATTGGGCCAACTATATCACTACTATCAAGATATTTCACAGGAGTTTTTATAAACTATTAGTTATGAACTCATAGGGTATGGTCAACTAATTCTGTCTCATGAGACATCTAATACATCAAGGATATTTTTATAAATAATATCGACCCCATTTAATTAATTTTAAAATAACTCCTCAATTATCAATAATCAACTTAATTTATAAAAAAAATTCTTCTTTATCAAATATACCTACCGATTAACGAATACTGAATTATCAATATTTCCCTAACTAATCAAATAACATTAAAATAAACACAAAAAATATAAAAAACATAATTTTTGAAAATATGTATATAAAAGATAAATATTATGGATATTTGTGGGAAATTTAATGGTTAATGAAAAATTATTATGAAAAATTGATTGTTTCTAGATAATGTTAATAATCAAAAAATGAAAGTGAAATTGTACGATAACTTTTACAACATAGTAATTTTCAAATCTTGTCCCCTTTGATGAAATAATTAGAATTGAAACTAAATATAACATAAAAAATTAATTGTTAATGATATTAATTTTCATAAAAGGGTAATTTTATACACCATATAAATTAAATTGGGTGCAATACTTTACAATATGCCTCAATGAAATGATATTAAGATGAAATACCTTACTAATGCTTCATTTTGAATGAAAGTTAATTAACCACCAATATAGTTTTTTTAAACATGTTATTAACTTATTTAAGAACCATATTATTATATAAAACACCATAAATGATCCTTTATTGACATATTTTTACCCATTAATTAATATTGTTTCATTAATTTCATTGTTTCTATATTAATTTACTTATTTTCTCATCTGTATTCTTCATGAGAGATCTGGTTCTTCTGCATATTATTTAGTTATATCATCCCTAAAATAATAATAATGAAATAATTATCACATTTTTAAATCAGCTTTTTTTTAAAACCAATAATGAAATATTTTTATGAAAAATGATGTTTGTTACGATCATAGAGATGATTGGTCGTACAAACACATGAGTAATATTTCCAGTTTTCAATTATCATTATATAAAGGAGTTGGGTAATAATTTTATATTATATAATGATAATAATATATTATATATGATATAATATATATATATATATAATCCATTCAGTGTTGTATTGAAAAGAGAGTCACATCGCTTCGTGAAGGTGGTAGTCCACATGTACTTGAACAATCTTATCATCATTACACGAATGAAATGAAAAGAAATAAAATGATATATATTATATTTATATAATGATACATTTGTCATTAATATAATAATTGTTACATATATATTACATTTAATCATTAAAACTATCTTTATCACATTCTATGTGAAGTGTTAGTTAAAGACTAATCACGTCTCTTCGTGAGGTGGTAGTTCGACATACACATAAGCGAAGTTATCATATCTCTTATGGAATATATGCTAAAAAAGATATATATGATATGTTGAATTAATTTTTTTAAATATGTTTCTAATATAATATATATTCTTTATATCCTTCATCATACCCTTCCTTGAGAGGTGGAAATGTAAAAATAAATGACATTAGTTCACAAGATGGTAGTCTATCAAACACACGAACGATGATTTGGTAAACAAATTATGGATGAGGAAATGGTTTTAGGTCTTCAATTTAATATTAAAAAATTAATTTTTATGTGACATAATGTGTTTACTATGTAATCATGGTTTAATAATATTTTATTTTGGTGAATAAAAAAGTTAAATAAATGTGCTCGTTGAATAATTTCACATCTTCTTCGAGAATCCCCCTTAGTTTTTCACTAAATAATTTATAGTTTATATATATAACCAAACTAAACAATTAATTAAGAGTTAATAGATTTTGGGATTTTATTTTGGTAGGTATTGGCCAAACCAAATAGGTTTTATTGTGTAATGAATAGAGGATAGGGTGTGGCCTTTTTTAAGTGCGGGAGAGGACAAACATTGTATTTTTGAAAAGAATTGTGTACTCCCATGTTTTTTAGATGTTACAATGGTCCACAATAAACCATTATAAAAATATATATGTGTTAAGGTATACATAAATCTATAAAATAGTTTTTAGGAAAATTAATTGGTCATTTTTACAAATATTTTTTTTAGTAAACTGACCCATAGTATACACATTTTTACATTAACCATGATAATTAATTTTCACTAGATGCACTATTATGTTTTATTGAAAATTGAGATGAAATTATTTAGAATTATATATTATTTTTACTCCAAATATTGAATCTATTTTTCGAAATTTAATTCAAAAAATTGGAAAAATATAATTTAAAATTTATCTCACAGATATGATGAGAAAATGTGTTTGTAAAGATAAAATGTTCAAATGTTTACAATATTTTTATACCAAAATTAAATACGATAATGATTAAACTGACCAATATAGAATTATTTATAAAAAATTCAACTAATTTTAACTTTTAAAAAATTAAAATATTATTTTATCTTATAAATTATTTAAAATAAATGTCATTATTCAATTATAATTCAGTTTTTTACTATTCATAAAAAACTGCATAGAAAAATCCTAAAAATTCACCATAAGATAACTGATATATTAAAATTTCCAAAATTATTTAAATTTTTAAATATATATTTTATAAAATTTGTAAAAATCGTTTTAAAATTTTTTGCGCAAAGAGTGACAAAATTTTCTTTTATAAAAAATATTATTTTTTTAAAATCCATTTTCTTTTAAATGATTATTATTTTATTTTGAATTATTATATAATTAATATACATGAGTTAACAAAATATTTTAATATGTTTTTTAATCCAATTTATATAAATCCTTTGAATGGTTGGGAAATAACTATCATATTAAATATTATTATTAATAGTATATTATTGTTTTGTAATACCTAGTCATGCATGTAACACCAGTTAGCGAAGAAAAATACCATTTCATGTAATGCACGATAACTAGGATTTTTTGGTAACATATTATATTAGAAAAAAAATATTATTTTATAATTTTCAAGGCATTACATTATATGTTTTTTGGACAATCCTATTCTTTTTTACACTTAATTTACTATTAGAAATCATTATCTTTGAAGTCAACCAGAATACAACAAGGAATATTTATCTATATTAGAACCGAAGTCTATAAATATTCATGTTATTGATAATACTTTTATCTAGTTTTATATTGTAAAGATGTATAAATTATCAAAATAGAGTATAGAGACAATAAATAGATAAAAATATTTATTTAAAAAAGAAATCATAAAATTCTGTCACTTATTCACCCATATGCTTCTCAGTGATAGAACTGAACATGGTCACATTAGTAAATAATATCATTTTTACTTTAAGAAAATGCAGTGATATCACGAGTGATTATATTTAGTTTTATAAAATATGGGGATTTTAATTAAAAATACCTCTATAAACAATAACGTGATGGGAAGAAAGGTCATTCTCACCCGGAACATAAGTATAACTAACATTGGTCCACATGAAAGAAATTATTTGATATTATAAATGACCATATTGGCTTTATAAGGTGTTATAGGAAACATATTTGTGCTTGATTCATAGAAGATGATAACGATAATAATTATAAATCCATTAAAATCATCTTTCCTCATAATCTAATCAATGAGATTGATTATTAATGAAATAAGGTATTAATTATAAATCATGACCATTTTTAGTTTTTTATTGTCCACATAGATGTGGGGACTCTAATTAGGATTCTGAAAATGAAGGGTAAAATCTCCATCTATATCAGGGTAAAATTTGATAACTCTTATGGGAATATATTTGGATAATAATCAGCAATGGGATGTAAATAATTACATTCCATTGATCTGACTTCTAAGAGAAAGACATTAATTATTTTAAAAGTGATAGCCCAAACTACCCCATTATAAGAACCTTTTAGACTGTTTCAAGTTACTAATTTTAATAAAATTTATATTGGACACAGATATGAGGTATTATTGAAAAACGTGAGAATGAATATCAATAAATTCATAGACTTATGTTAGCTAAACTATCCCAAAAATGTAATTGAAATTTGATTTCATGTACTATCAAAGCAAAACTATGCTCCAAATATAGTAATAACATTGTATTAAAAGGACACTCTCTCACTGACTATGCCATTTCCCATAAATTCTATCTTGGAACAAAAAACATCTGACCCCTTAATTTAATGTTATATTGAAGAAACTAAACACCCAATGATATAAATTATGTGAACCATAGTGAACATGGAATGGAATTTGGATAACATGATAACACATTATGATGTAGAGGAGAAAAAGTCAGTATTGATCGAGGAATACTCTTAGTTGTATTAGTTTTTTAATCCATCAAATTGAAACCCCTATCTAGGAAGGATATTTTAACAAAAATTTTGGAAACTCTCAAATCGACCACATAGATAACATTATTTTTGGGGGTAAAGGAAATGTGGATTGATGTTTATTTGTTGGATATAATGACAACACCACATAGGTTCCCCCCAAAATCAATAGGAAATTAATTATTCCATAACCAATCTCTCTATAAAGATTAAATAAATAATATTCCATTATTTGTAGATTAAATCTCCTTATATGGACCATAATCTTATGATTCTAATACCTTAAATATCTCTCCCATGAGATCTTACGAATTCGTAGAATACCTTTAAAAAAATTATGATACAGACTCATAAGGATTATATCATAGTTCAATATAATCATATTGTATTAAAGAGTAATAAATATATTATTTAACCACTTATTTAGTCATACAACCTCATAAGGTGAGTGTAATCTTGGTGGAGGTGGGATACCCCTATAATAAGTCATTCCCTTTAGTGAAAATAATTTTTGAAAGACACATTATATCATGAATGTCAATGGAGGGTCTTTCATTTGTGTTTTTCTCATACACACCTTCCTACATTGTAAGATTTGGTTTTATAAAATTCATTTACCTCAATAGAGCATATAAAAATGTCAATACCTTTTTCAAAGAATATACAACATCAATATTTCATATCTGTATCACTATGGTCATGTCAAACCCCATTCAATTTTCTCTTTTTTATTTTCTATTTGTGTCCTAAAAAATAGAATTAAAATTTAAGAACTAAATTGTGTTTCAATACTCTTAATGATATAACCTTGGGGAATTATTTAATGTAGACCATGGAGGTATATTATGAATATAGATTAGTGATAAAATATTTTTCTTTTAATCAATTACAATTTTCGGGGAGGATTCTTAAGTTGTTTAAATTTTTGTTTTATATTTCCAGGTATATAGATTCCAAATTAGATCCATTATACCCATAAATTTACTATACGTATCCCATTAGATCTAGTTATGTTTAGAATATATAGGAAAAAACTCAATTGCTGGCCTTAGTAGTGGGGATTCGTTTATGGACCAACCTAAAACGTGACATATTATTTTGAATCCACCAACTCAACAAAAATATAACCTATTTAACAATAAATAAATATTAATAATCTTACACTGCATGCTTATATTGACCTCTTTTTTTTAATAAATTTTGGCATGATTTGGGTGACCAATTCATGTTGGCGCTTTAAAAAAGTATGAATAAATATTAGAATTCATAATTAATTAGATACATAATATGAATAATAACAAAAATATGGAATACCCTAATTTACAAATGGGTTTCAAAAAAAATCTCATTTCATTAACAATTTTAAAACTTCATTATCTTCCAGGGGAGGAATCACACAATTTATTTATTAAATTTTTTCGTATTTATATCAAAAGGAAACCACCATTTGTAAATATAGAAAAAAATAAAACATTTTTCTCTTACTTTTTCTTTAGAGGGAGTGTCAACATAATAGTTTTATTATTCCAATTGCTAATTAATTAAGGTTTGGAATTAATTTATGAAAAAACTTCTTGAGAAAATAAAACCTTACTTATAGAATACATTCCACTAGGTAGATATTTGTGGGATTAAAAAAATCCTAGATAAAACATTAAATGAATATTTTATGAAATATAAGAGATTTGTTTTGGGTTTTCCCACTAAAAATTTAGTGGACAAATTTAGATTCAATATTATTTTAAAAAACATTTTATTATTGATTGAAACATGATAGATATTTTTAGTAGATAAAACCCCAGAATCTTCTTGGAAACTAATTACTAACAAGGCTAAATATGAAATAAAATTTGAACAAGGGGGATACTAAATGTGAAAAAAACAGTAGAACTCCCAACTAATAGTTCTAAAATTATTATAATGATGAGTCAAATTTGTTATCTTACAAATATAATGAGTTATAAAATGTTTTAAAATTTTCACCAACCCATAACAAATCTAAAAAATAACCACCCTCTAATTAATTACTGAATTTTTTCTTGTAATAAATAATGTAGTAAAAAATTCCAATAAATTGAATACTTTAAAAATCATACAACAAATCAAGGTAAGACATTTTCAATCCAATAATTATTTCAATGAGGTGCATAGGTAAAATGAACAACCAAAATGAATTTTCATAAGAAAAACAAGTAACCCAAAACAAATATAATTCTAAGACCAAACCAATTCTTAGTAATAAAATAATTTTTAGCCTACATATTCCATTTTGAATTCTGAAAATTGCATTGATGTAACTTTTAAGAAATAAAAAATCCTTATGAACACTATAATAAAAAAATGGTAAAAATTTAAAATACAATTTAATCATAAGAAATAAAATAATTGTAAGAAGTAATTCAGAAACAGATGTAATCCCAAAGTTAATGTGAAGGAATTATTTTAGTGTAATGAAAATTAGAATTAGTAATAAGATGAATAGACCGAGAGATATTAATACTGAACTCAAACCTATTAGAGAATCCTCAACACATTTTTTACAATACATAGAGATAGTTAAATAATGGTAAAAAACTATTGGACATCCCAAATATATAGAATATACTCTGAAAGTGAAATTAATATCGAAATATGAATAATTTTTTTGAGAAAACAAATATATGTTAAAAGAGAATTATTGGATTTAATTGTAGTCAAAACAGTGTTTAATATGACCACGAAATTTCTAAAACAACCATTTTTTTACCATAGGGTATGTAACCCTCCTAGAAAATTGTTAAGAGTTAATTTTATAATTATATGTTAGAATATTTTGGGATTTTTTAGGTTAGTATTCCTTTAATAAATGAATTGAAAAAAAATCTCATGTGTTCTACTTTTCAGAAAGATATATACTCTTATAATAGAAATTAGAAGTTAAAATAATGTAAAACATGGGAGAGATGTTTGATTCATGTTTAATAATTCTCTATCTATGAAATTCATATATTCATGTATATATACCATTTTCTACACCATTGGGGAGTTTGAATTAAAATATTGTTTATTGGATTTGGGAGCCTATATAAATGTGATGATTTATTCTTTTTTAATGTACCGTACTTTTCGTATAGTTAAAATTTTATATAATTTTTATTTAATTAGTTAAAATATATACTAGAAAATTATCAATATTCATCTAGGATGATGTTTAAGAGTACAGGGTATGGTTTCACCAATGAAATTTTATGTTTCAGATAGTGAAGGTGAAATATTTAGCACACACAAACCATAGTCTCATGGAATTAATTTTCTTAAATATACCATGGAAATTAGAAATATTCATAAATTGATAGTATCAATTTAATGTGGAATGAAAATAAGTCATTTTAATATTTTTTAGTTAATTAAATATCTGTTGAAGTATCATTTCCCTAAAAACTCAACATATCTAATTGGTTATATAATGAGTTATTCTCATCATTCACATGTAATAAACCATAATTTGATTCTCCAAAATATAATTTGTCTTCTAATACTGATAAAAAATTAAATAAATTTGAATTGTTTTCATGTGTATTGGATTTTAGTGATAAAATGCATAATATAAGATTGATAAATTTTTGTATTTATTTACTGATTTCATTGTATCTAATGATAATATCACATATGATGAATGTACCGATTGTTTTATTGAAAAAATGAACCTATTGATTATTTTCATTTCAAAAAAATACCCATTGATCAAAAATTATGAAAAATTGTGGTTGTAATTCAGTTATTTAATATTTACATGAATGTGTATTTTTTTAATTTAAAATGAATCTTGTTCACATAATATTGATCCCTTGATTACTAAAGCATTAAATATAAAACCCACTTGTTTAGATGTGTTTTAAAAGTTTAATTACATTTTTTTAATCACTAAAAAAGAATTTTCAATTGCAAATATACCCCCTTTGGTTAAACTAAGACAATAACCCAAGAATATAAAATATTTAATTATTGAATAAAATAAGGAACATATAATGATTATTTAAAAATATATGTTCATAAATAATGAAAAATAACTTCTTATAATCACTAGGGAGAACAAAAAATACAAAATATTGACTCTTTATATCTCATCTAGAATTATCCATTTAGTGTTCAGGTAATTAATCTTATTATATAATGAATTGAAACTTATGAGACAATTTAAATAGAGATTAAATAAAAACATTTAATAGGTTTTTATGAAATAAATTTATACATTGATCACTCATGTAATAATTTATCATATTCTAAATAGATAATGGGTTATTTCAATCCACATTGGTTGTAAAGAGTAGTGTATTTTTTATTTCGATGAATATATTTTGAGATCTTGTTCCTACTAGAATTACAAACAATGAGAATGTGTATAGATGATATGAAAAAAAATCTTTTTACTAGAAATATTACATACCTCTTCTATTCCTTGAGTAAATTCTTCAATGAAATGTCTAAAAATCCCATTATAGTTTTTAGTATGTTTTCTCAATATAATTTCAATATCATATTTCACTTAAAGATCCGAAATATATAACCTTTACCTATAATTTTGATTATTTTTCTTATAAAATCATATATTTTAATTTGTATAATGTTTTGTGGCCCTTTCAAAGATTAATGATATGTGTTTTTTGATATTTTTTCTAATGAGTTGTATATGTTTCAATGGATTTAATTAATATTTATAAACAATATTTTGATGACATTTTCTAGCATACATACCCAAAAATAGTGAATGGTGTAAGAAATTCCCTTGGTCATGATATTTTTAATCGTATATTTTTATAATATTATAGTATGATAGATTTTACTTTGAAAACTCATCCAAAATGGGAGCTCTATTTTTCATTATTCAGAGTTTTAAAGGATCCTTTAAGGATATAAAATAGAAATTTATTTCCCTAAATAATATTTATAAATCTAAATGGGGTTAACCCCTCGATCTTATGACTAGTGAATTAGGTTTTTTCAAGGAGATGTTTTGTCTCAAAAAAATGTAAAAATAGATTCATTGACAAGGCTTATACATCTAGGAATCGAGATCAAGACCAAGCCAATTACACAAAAACAATGAAAAAACATTCAATCCAATTTCTTTTCATTATATAAATTAATATTTTTCATGTGTGGTTATAAAGTGAATTTTTTAACAGGTCATTTTTTAATTAGAATTTTTATAATGAATCATGATAAAAACTAATGATGTTAATAGGGATTGAAAAAAACAATATTATAGAAATGAAAGGAAATAACAGTATTGATGACCTAGTGTTTGAACATTTATGTAGACTACCAAATTTTTTATGGGTGACACATCAAATCTATACACATCTTTAAAAAACCTTCCGTGAAGAGGAACTACATGAAATTAATAGTTTCACATGATGGTGTCTTAATCTATTGAATGAAAAGTATAAAATTAAATATCTAAAGTAGATTTCATGGAAACAAATGCCGAATATAGTGACTGTTTCTAGGTAGTACATATGGGATTATCCTTATTCATGGTGCCTTAAATATGACCAAATCATATGGATTTCCATCCTTGATTTAGATGTATAATAAATTATAAATTATTTACATGCATTTAGATATGGTGGAAACTATCAAACATAAATAATAAATAGAAAAGTACTTGATTTAGGTCTATATTTCTCCCATGCTTTTATAGAAGGTTTATAATTCTTTAGATACTGTAAAACCAAATTGCCTAAAGGTAACATTTAAAAGAGAAATGGCATTCCACAAAAGTCACTTTTTGTGATCCATTTAGTTTCTCTAGCATGGATTTCAAAGGCCAGTGTTAAATTTCATAGGAGTACGATTACATTTTACTTATTATAGACAATGTATCTAAGTGAGTAGAATTTATTCCCATTGGAATTTATTATTCTATGTTATACACAATATATTTTAGATGTAAAATATTTTTTATATTTGGGTTACCTAAATTTTCCATCTTCATTTTATAATAAAAATTTATAATATAAATTTAAAAGAATTATTTTGAAATATAGATTTTATTATTAGGCTTCTATACGTTTTCATCAAAAAAAATTTATTTAATGAGGTATAAATTAAAGAAATAAAGTAGATTCTTGAAACACTGATTCTTCAGTAAAAGAAAAAATTGGATCTTAAGATAAGTGTATTATCTTCATGATAATAATATTACATCAAAAATACCAATTATAATATAAACCTTTTAGTCTAGTTTATAGGAAATATTATCAAAAGACTTTTGAATTTGAAAATGATTAAATTTTGGATGTGT
Organism: Viscum album; assembly: GCA_963277665.1. Classification (NCBI taxonomy): domain Eukaryota; kingdom Viridiplantae; phylum Streptophyta; class Magnoliopsida; order Santalales; family Viscaceae; genus Viscum; species Viscum album. The sequence goes on from OY728165.1 coordinate 449,821,164, forward strand.
TATGCTATATAAAGAATCTATTTAAATCTATATAATATTGAAAATTGTTATTTTAAAAATTAGATGAAACAAAAAATTATTAATATTTTAATTTAAACTATTATAAGGATAAAATATTTTTATTTCATGATGAATTGATCTATAAAAAAGATTAAAATTAAGATAAAGTATTTTTGTTCGATTCTATAAGAAATATATTTCTATAAAATTTTCAATCCAAACTGTTTATACTCATTATTAATCCCCATTTTTCTTTTTAGTGGGGTATATATTAAAAAAACAAGGAAATATTCACCATTTATAGGTAATAAGTATATATTGAATATATTTAGTGAAATTTCTAAACCACCTCCATGGGAGGAGGTTCTTCTTCAAAATAGTGATAACACAAAATATTGGGTTTTTTCTTTTCTTATTGTTTATTTTTTTATTTTTTTATTCTCACATTAATTATTACAAAATAATTAAATTTAACAAACTATGTGTAGGGGTTAAAAGTCCTTTATTAGATTGTAATTTTATAGATTTTTTTCATTTATTGATGTTATTTAAATTAAATTTTCTACTTATTTTTTTAGTTTTATGTTTTTCTCCCAATTTCAGGTAAAAATGAATACCTTTCTATGTTTGTGACCAATTAAAAAATGTGAAACAGATTTTACTAATAAAACATAACATAAATGAATGGTGTAATAGAATTATTTCCAAAATTAAATGTTTGGTCAACTAATGTAAATAAAATGACTTTTTAATTCCACGACATGAACAATTACTAAATTTTTAAATTAGTTAACCATTATGATTCTAAACCCTTTTGGGATTCTTCATGAATCTATCACATGATTAATGAACAATGAAATTCTTGATGACCATAATTTGTTGACTTTTTATCCAATTAATAGATCACTAAAAAACATGATTTGAAATCATCATGTAATTATTTGGTTTAAGACCCTTTCTATAAAAATATATATTATATAATACCCTATAAATTAATCTACGTAACCTATTTCAAACCATGAATAACCTTATCTATTTAATCATTAAAAACCTAAATTTCCATCCAAACCTTCACCATTTATTAAAAATGATCTAAATTGGACCCAAATAGGGGGAGGGTGTTTTTTGTGATATTAAATAAATTGGATTTTATTTTGTTAAAATAATTATGACAGGTATTTTTTTTAAGATTATGTATCAGTATGAGACATTATTATTATATTTTTTAAAATAATATATTTTATGGAGATATCATTGAGATGATATATAAAAATAAACAACATTCGCTTTTGGGGAATCATGAGGTATTTTATCATTAAAAATTTGGTCAAGGATGTATAAGACACTTTTCTATCTCAACTAACCATATATTCCTTATAAATAACAATTATATGAATATTATAAACCAATAAACAAAATAATGAAATTGATAAAGGTAGTTGAGTAAAGGTATTTCGGTGGTTTTAATGAACCAAGTGTGAACTATCCATCTAAAAAGAAATTTTTTTGGCAGTAGGATCATTGTTAGGAGTGTCCGGGGCTACCATTCATTCGAGTAAAACAATAATCATGAAATTTACCTTAAATTGATCCAAACCATTTTATTATTACTTGAAAAATTTATCTTCTTTTACCTACTAATTATTTATCATATAAAAACTTGAAAATATATAAATTATTTACATGATTAAATTACTCATAATGTAAATATTTAGGAACTTATAAACCATATAGTGACCTATGCATGAGTTTGGATGGGAATTTTTTGATAAATTTTATATTTATGTTATGAAATAAAAAATTTCAACGTGGTGAGGCTTTATCTTTATAGGAGGATAGGAAAAGTGTAAATGGATTAATTATTTCTTATAGAGAAAAATCGGATTAATGTCATTGAGGAATGATGATTCTGGGTTCCATGACTATTGAAATTATTTATATACATTGGCTATTTTTTTGAATTTTACTTTTGTAATATTTATGATATTCAGTTTTACAAATAATCCAAGGATTATGTGGGGGTTAATTAATAAGGAATGAATTTTCATTAATATTAATTTTTAATTAAAAAATTTAATCCAAAAAATCATGATAAAAATCAAAATTTCATCATTTTTAGATTTTAGGAACATTATATAATTTAATTAAAAAGAGGATTAATTTTTTATTTTATCTATTTCTAATAATATAAGGATATATTTTTGAAATACATTTTCATTAATATATATTTTCATTGTTATTTAGGTAACTAACCCTTTGTATGAGTCATTTAGTCTATGGATAAGATTCGATGTATTGATTATGAAGGAAAAAATTATAAATTCATGAGCCCCCTATGATACAATTGGGTCGTTTTTAAATAGTGTAGTGAAATTTTGATAATGGAACATACTGTGCAAGAATCATTAAAATTTTTGTAATAATTTTTTTGGAGTAAAAGATAAAAACATTTAATAGCATATAATTAAGTAAGATTAATATTATTATTCATAAAATTTAATAGAACAACTATTTTAAATTTTATTAAAATAATGACTTTTACATTTAGTATGTAAGAATAAATTTATGGATATATAAAGGTAATGTTCAAATCCAAACAATTTACATAAAATTTATTTCCTTTTCCACTAGATTGAGTATTATAATTTATAATTATCATTTCCTCAATGTATAAATATTAGTGATGATTAAAACGTTGAAAAACATATAAATATATGGCCACAAAATATAGATTTAGTTACATCAGAAATAAAAAAATTAAATTGTGTATTCCACAATAAAATTGGACATCCCAAAGTCAGATTCATGGTATTCACTCTATGGGAAGATGATGAATGATTTCAAAATAAAATCACCAAGACTCAAATTGTGGCTAGTGTTCTTCATTGCATGATGTAATTGAAAATGTTTGTCGAAATGGTAATAATATTAATAACCTATAAATGTTTATCATTAAGGTGTGTTTAAAAAATGGAAATATGGGAAGACTATAGATCATTCAGTAATTCCAATTTTTGATTCCCTATCCATTGAAATAATCTCTCAATGTGTATTTTTTATTTTTATCCCACACAACATCCCTTGCTAGCTGCTAAAAATTTGAAAAAAAATCAAAATTTAACTCCACTATAAAGAATACAAAAAAATTGTTTTAGGCTTAACTAGATGATATAAAATAATATAATAGAATGTAATATGAACTATGGATTATTAATTGAGTAATGAGAAATAATTAAATAATATTTTAGTTTATTTATTCATATATATCTATACATAAGGATGTATTAAGTAGTGGAGACCCATAATCCCCCTTCCAAGAATTATATTTCATCTCTATGTCATGATAAATTCATCTAAAGTTATTAATTTTGAATTAAAATACCTCATATTATTTTAGAAATAGCATTTCATTTGATTTTATCATTTTTTAATTCTTTGAAAGTGATGTTATTATTTTAAATCTTAAATTTATCAATCCATGTCTTGTTTGAAAACACAATGGTTGTAATTATATTTTATTTATTAGAGATATAGAGTAATCAAATGACATTAATATGATAAAAAATATCAAAAATATGCCATAGAATTATTTTAAAGAATAAATAGGTTTTAACAATAATGTTTTGGAATGTTCGTTGAAAAATATAATAGTAGAAACTTGATAAAAATGAGTAATGGTGTGTTTGAGGGATAAGACTCGTTCAAAGCTAATATACTAAATCAATTTACGCAATTTCAATCTGAAATAAATTTTTATAAAAGTCCACTATCTAAAATTTTTAAATATAATTTATTATATTCTAGAAAAATATAATGATTCCCTAATTAAATCCTCTTCTCACACCATTAAAAAATATGGTGGAAAGATAATTTTACATAGTGTTAAACCTCTATGTGAAACAACCTTAGGGACTGCTATATTGTATACCAAGGGAATTAATTGTGAAGTGATATACATGAAAACAAATATAACTTTTCAGGAGTTAATTAATATTTAAGTATCGATTTTATCATGTAGTGAACCACTATAAATAGAGAGTTTTGTTTCTGTTTTTTAGAGTAAAAAAATGTTGGAAAGTGTTTTGTTAGTGTCTAAAACACCAAGAGATTTTTATGAGATTGATATTTTTTTATTCTCTCTTATGTCTTGTGATGTTTGATACACCAAGATAATATTATGCTATAAAAAACAATTTATTAGGTTTTTATAGACATAGCCCTATTTTTTCCTTGTTTTACACATAGTTTTGAGTTCTTTTAATAAATTTCATTTCACGCAAGACTGAGTTTAAGTGAAAAACTAAATAATATTGTGTCTCATTATAACCTAGACATTATAATAGTGAGTGTGAACAACTAAATTATTGGAATATTATTTACACATGTATATATAATTAATTATTTGGTGATAAATTAATTATAAATGAAAATAAAATGTTTTTTAAATAAATAGAAATATTTTTCTGAAAAAATATTTAAATGATAACAAGTGAGTTTATAAAATAATAAAATCACTATTTATATATTCCATTAATGAGATATATATTTAATAAATTAAATATAATTTTTAAAAATAATATTATATGTTTTCTAGACATTATTTAATAATAAATTCAATTTTTTCGATAAAAGATGTATTTTTTAAAATATGCAGTTTTGCTGCCTTTTGTTGACGCACCCATTTTTGAATCCTATTTTTAACACTATTTTAAATAATATTTGAAAAAAATCATTTTATTATTTTAACAAATAGTATCCAAATTTACTTTTATTCATTTTTTTGAATTTTTTTGATAAGTTTCACATTTTGATAAATAGTAAAAAATAATGAATTTAAATTATAAACTACCTATTAATAAAATTTATTTATAGTGTAAAATTTTATATTTATATAGTTTTAAAGCTAAAAATAGATTATGTTTATATATTTTAATTTAATGTAGGTCATTGTAATTTATTTTACATTGAATTTAGATATAAAAACGTTTCAATCTTGTGCATGTTTTAGCTTTTAAAACCCATTATCTCCTTCGGACAATATAATTCATTTTAAATTAATTACTATACCTTATATGTTTCAAAATTTTAAAAAATGGACTCTATATTTTGAATAAGTTGATAAAAAATATGTAAACATATTTTTGTTATCTTTTTTGGAATTATTAATAGTAAATTAATAATTTTTTATTAACATGGTAAAAAAGAAAATCGAGTAATTAGAGGGTACAACAATATTATAACATCACCCAAAAAAAATTACTCATATAATTTGTTCATTTTGTTTCTACCATAATAATCATTGGCTCAAAATTGTATTCTTTGAAAGCCACTAGGATGCCATTAAGACATTTAATAGATTTTATTTGAAAAAAATCTGAATATGTCTTATTCAAATTTTAATAACAATATCATTGTTAATATAAAGTAATTCTGAATATAAAAACTACTAAAAATAATAATTTATATTAATGTTTTTTTATCATGTTAATTTAAATTTAATTTTTAGGATATAAATAATTACTTCAAAGGCTTATAAAATGAAGATTAAAAAGCTATTTAATTAATGAAAAATCAATAAAATAATGTTAATTAAAATGATAATAAACAATGATACAAAAAACATGAAAACATTATATTTTTTGAGAATATATTGCCCCTAATAATCTAATGGTATAATTATTGACCATTAATAGCCACATGAAAAATATAAGGACAATAATAATATTTTATTAAAAGTGATGCTAATGTTTTCATATTCATGTTTTAATAAATAAACCATTTTTTATTTCAAATTTTATTAATGATATATTCAAATGTTAATATTCCCATGAAATATAGATGGGTTATATTCATAATGATATTTTATTTTAATTTTTTACTCAAAAATAATTATATTAAATATTTAGTCAACACTTAGGAAGTAATTATTTTATTAATGGAAATATGAAATTAATTTTATTAAAAATATTTAAATAAAAATAATTTTGGATAACTAATATATATAATAAATTTTATAGAATTACTTTACCATTTAGAAATATATTAAAATATATTTTCAGTGTTAAATTTTTGTGTAGATATTTTTAAAAAACCAATGAATGAATAGTTTCAAAATTGACACTAATGATATTTTGTAAAAAATAAATTTTTATTAAATTATTTAAAAATATGATAATATTTTAAAAAATGTAAAATTACAATTATGTGGTCCAAATTATTCATTAAATTTCATTTATGTTCTAATTTACAAAAAAAAAAAGAAACCATTACACTCTATTAATATTGAAATATATGTCACCTTAGTTAAAATTAAAATAGAATGACTAAATGATAATTACAATTATAAGGTATAAGATGATAGAAAAATTGTCTAAAATTTATTGGTTGATCACATTATTAAACAACCTCATCTCATCTTCAAAAATATGACTTGTTAGATATTTTTAAAAGGCTATTTATTTTATTATAAAATAATATTTTTGGTGATTCAAAAATTTCCCCCACATAAATTATAAAAAGAAACGACTTACATTATTTATTCACATAATATTTAGCCTTAAATTGTGGCTATGAATCATCCATTTCACTTATCATCTTCCATTTTTATGTTCTAGAGGTTCTTTTCTTCTCAAAATACAAACTCTAGTGCCTTTAAGAGGAGATCTACAGGGAGCTCGTCGAAGAAGGGGAAATCTCCTCTATTGAATCTTTCAAACATATTTGTTATTATACATATACATGATGAATTTTATCCATTATAATGTAATAAATATATTGGAAATTATATGATTATAGAACAACCATATTACACCTACTATCCATCATATGAAAAATGAAATCACTACTTGTGGGTACATATGACATACAGTCTCTACACCGTGGTTCAAACTATTTTTCACCACCACATTATTTATATGTGTATCATGGTGTAAATAATATCTATATATGATTATTATAACATATATTGACTCAATAAAAATATTTAGACCATAAAATTATATCTGATTTGACAATTATGGGAATGATATCATCGCTAGTGCGTACATACGACCTACCATTTCCACGTTGTTATGCGATTCATTCATCATGATCTCCATTAAAGCATGAATTATTTAAATTTATATAATGACTAAATAGGATAAATATTGTATGAATATAATTAGGGAAGTTATATAACTATAACCAATTAAGAAGAATCAAAACTTATTTGAAAAAAAATACTTAAAAATGATGCAATTAATACAAGAATGACGAATAGTAATGAAATGTTTTTAACAAGTGGGTCATAGAATGTTAACATAAGATATAATAAATATGAATAAAATTATTAAATATTTTAATAATATTATTTAAATCATTATACAACATTTTTGGATACATGCAAAGGAAATTAGACATAAGGTAAGGGTTAATTTCACAATCTAGTTATTATCTAATATTTTTTACACATAAGTATTTAATGGTGTAAATTAATCTTAAGTTAAATTTCTATTAAAATTATTTTCTAGAATATTTTTACACTTCTTATATAATTTTTTAAATTCAATTTTAATCATTTAATAATATTACCTAAATGGTATTGAAGGAATATTTTTGTGTTTCTCATATGATGTATTTTTTTTACTTTTGTGGAAAAAGTATGAGAAGAAGGTTATTTTATCTTATAGGTCATGAACATGTTTTTATGAATTTATAATTCCTTATTAACCAAATTCATCCCTTACAATATTAAATGTATATTTTCAAATAAAATTATTCAATTTAAAATTTTGTGCCATTTTATGAAAAGAAATAATTTTCAATATAGAAAGGATATTTTCGTCAAGAATTTTTTTCACTTTGTATCTCAAATGTTAGTTATGTTTAACGTGGATATTTTTTAAAGATGTTATAACTATTATACCATGGTTTATGGTTATTATTGATTAATGTTTATAAAACCCATTTTATTTCATGAGTTCTGATATGATTAGTGAACTTTGTTCGTGATCCCCATGTTTGTATGGATTTCATAATGTGAAGGGTGGTACCTATATCTCCCTCTAACGAATTAGGTAAATATTTATAACTCATGAGTTATATATGTTATGGTGAATCTAATATCATTTTTACTATTTTTTGTCTGGAATTGGTTTCCTTGTCCATATGTTTATGTGAGGGCCTGATTTCATGTCATTAATATATTGAGTGAACCTATTACTATTTATATATGTTCACAAGGTTATATGTTTATTTTTATGGAAAAAATTAATGTCTTTTGTCAATTTAGTTATCTTATAATTTATTTTCATTACTTTTTTATGATTCAAGTTTAACTTTGATATACATGGAATGATCTTCTAGTGTTATGATCATGTTCTCATAACCTTTATGCTCATGTTTATGTTTACATATCTCCTTTTTTACCCTTACTAAGAATTTGAGCTCACCCATTCTTATGTTTTATTTTCCATAGTTTATAAAGAATGTTTTTAGGTATGAGTATAAAAGGGGAGACTATTGTTGGAGTCATTTAAGATCTTTTACTATATAATAAGTTTCTGTTTTAAGAATCCAAATGCACTAAACTATTACGGTCTTTAGTCGTCTATTTTTGTAATGTAGTAAGTATTCTGAAAAAATAATGTAATGTACACTTACGTCAATCATGGGTCAATAGAGTTGGTATTAGAGTGAATGTTTAATTATCCTTTGGAAACTAGGTTGAGAAAAAATTAGTGACATACATTTAGATATTTCTGTCTATATGTCCAGTGATGTTCCTAAGGATAAGTTTATTTTTATGTTAAATTCCAAGTATTTTGGTAATGGTCAAGGACAACCTAGGATTAAACCTAACTTTTTAGAAATACAAATTAATTTCTCTTTATTATGTGGATTTCTTTTATGAGATGTATTTCTCAAACCATGCTTTATAGTTTTAGTTAATGGAGGAAACCAAAAAAAAAATCTAACATTGAGTCTAATTGAAAATATTTTTATTATGAGAAATGAAATTTGATAACGAATGGATAGAATGATATTGTGACTATGTCTATTCAACTATCTAAATATATGATTAAAAATGTTGATTGTGGTTACATTCTTTACACATTGCATAAGAGGGAGATGTAATTTTATAATTATTCAAATTCTATGGATCATAGTGGAATGAATATTCAACTTCATACATGTTATGAAGAGGGGAATATAAACCTTGATGTATTCCTAAAAAAGCGTGGAAGATATTATCTCTATAGTAAAAGGGTCATATAGTGAAGAATTTTCATGGAGTTCAATGTCTCATATGTTGGGAACATGGTAATTACCCAACTAAATTCCCAAACATAAGAATATACATATAAAACAAAGAAGATCCTATTCCATGCCACCATTAAAGAGGAATGATTGATGTATTTATGTATTTTGGTCCAAGAAGTTTGAGTGGTGAATTATATCAAGAATATTCAGTTTATATTTTTCGGTAAGGATTTTAAAGATTATATTGAAGAGTTATAATGAAAAAAAAATGATTTAATTGTAAGGTGATAACTGTTACTATTTTACTAATGTTAATATAATGTTTTTGAATAATATGCATTTTTTATAATAATATGTGAATTGGGAGGTACTGATTACTTTGGATCTGATTATTGATTTGATCAAAAAAGTTGTCAATGTGATCATAAATGATGTTTAAAACTTCATTGATTTAAGGAATATACCTAGTTACATATGGAATAAGGAAGAATGCGTGTTTTACAAAATTATTTATGGTAATTAGGGTTATTATCATTTTCAATAGAATACATGAGAAAGAATTTACATTTTTGTATTGTGATGAAAAAGAGATACCTTATGACATATGGGTGATATATGCTAAGCCAAGTCAGTGGACCTATTTATAAAGTTTTGGATTTTTCAAATTTTAGAGGGATTATAAGGTTATCAACTTATGTAAATATTAAGTTATCATTTGGATAAATTTGGATGGAATAGATTATTATATCACCATATGATGACTTATGCATATTTCATAACTTGGGATAACATTTTTATTTTGATAAAAATAGATGGAATGACCTATCATTATATTTATGGATATCATGATATGATAATGCTTCAGGATTAAAAAATTAAAATTAATTTCATGGAATAAGATATGAATTGGATAATAATCAAGTAATGAAAAAAGGGTTATATTGTGCAGAAATCACGTAAGTATGTCTTCTCATAAAAATTATAGAACATTTGAAAAAGGGATCATGATCTAAATGGTTTTCTTGTTATAATAGTTTATTTATGATACCATTGACCACTTTCAATAAAATTTATTTTATGGTTTTTGGATTGTTAACTTTATCTGGATCGCCTACATCCTGGTTATTAGTGATATTTATCAATCTATATGATTAAGTACGGTTTTCCTCCATGCCCAAATAAGTACATCTGTTATCCTATATATAAACCAAGTCATGATTAAATTTGGGTAACCATTATTTTTCAACATTTATTATTTAAAAAACATATTTTAGTATTTGTTTTTACTATGTGGGTTTTTTTTAAATAAAAATTAAATTAGTAATCATTTAAAAGATTAGATGAATTTTGAGGATGAATTTTATTTTAAGGGGGTAGAATGTAAAACTCCAATATTTTTATGAGATATATATAATTTTTTATATTTAATTGATGTATTATGTTGTATGATACACAAATATAATATTACTCTACATGATACACCAACATATCTTGATGTTTACATAACAGTATTCTTAGATTGTGTTACACACAATACATGGACACGACCTTAAACAATTAATAATCTTGAGTTATGTCAATAATTCCCATTTACGATATTTTTTAGTTTTACAATTTTAGAGAATCAGGAAATATCTATTACATTACATTTCAAAAACTAGAAATTTGAAACTTCTTCTCAGTATCCATTTTTATTTCATAGAATAAAAAACAGTAACAAAACATGTCTAGATCCTAGTTTTAGACAGCCTGACTTTTCCATGATCCCATCCTTGACCCTATTCATCTTTAAGACCTGTGAAAACAATTTCAAAACATCGGATGAGGAAAATAATGTTCTGTAAGGGTTATAAAATAAAGATAGGAAACATTAACCCATCAATATTTACAAATCAATGAAACAATACTTTTCATTGATAACATACCTCATGAAATCATTAGATTTATGAATAACACATAGAAATCATAAATGAAAAGGTACCTTGTGGCATCCATATCATACATACATTGTAGTTATCACATCTATGTAATGAGTTATGTTGTAATACCCATTACAATATATTCGCTAAATCATTTAGTAAAAACATTAATGTTTACATCTATCATGTTACAAAATTCATTGGATAACTATCTTGAGCTCACCCGCCCTAGGTTTATAATGAAACCACCCTTATACGTATTAAATCCCCAATAACCAAAACATATTAATAATACATAAAACAATAATAATTGAAATGTAAAATTTCCAAATTGCAATCACAATATATCATTTCAAGATATTGACATAATCAATGCCTTGTAAACCCATTTTCAAAACCATTTAAAACATTCAATGAAGAGATTTTTGAATCAAAGTTTCCAATAAAACATTGAAGATTTTAAAGGAATTAACATATTAAATCATTAATTTCCAAATAAATAAATCTTTAAAACCATTTTTAAAACATATACATTAATGAGAATGATTTAGAAGAATAAATCATTAAAACATTTAAAATGATATTTTAATTAAAGAGTTCCCAACAAAATGAGAGATGCTTGAATACCAATAATTGAGGAATAAGATTGATAAAAGATTATAATTTAATGAGAATAAATATATTCATGATATAAAATAGCAAAGGGAATTTTATACACCATATAAAATTGAATTGGTTTATAACAATAATAAGTTTTAATGGAATAAAAATTTAGACAAATTCCCCTGCAAAGATCATATCCTTATATTATGGACAAATCAATGACATATTTATGTTTGAAAAATAAGAATAATCCCAATATAAGTTGATATTAGGTGTAATAAAATCATAGTTCATTCACACATATTCATGGAATGACATAATCTAGAAGTAGAAGTTTAACCCAAAAAATTGAAATTGGGGAAAGAAGTTCCCTTACAAAAAATCGACAACCTAACGACATCACATCAAAATTAAAAAAAAACTTGATGAGAGAAAAAATGGTATATAATAACATGGACATAAAATATAATGAAATAAGTATATATAATAACATATCCCAACATATGAAGATGTAAATTAAATGACATAACAAAAAGAAATCTTTGACTAAATGATTATGGTGAAAGGTTTCCTTACTGATTCGGTAACTTACAAACCATGAACTCCATGAAGGAAGGTTCATAAAATGAAGATGTAAAAACCAATAAATTAAATTATATTATACAATAAATAAAATCATGGTAATTACATTCACCACATTAAAGGAAATATTGTCAAATATAGCATGATTTTCACTGGAATAAAAAGTTTGATGAAAAACCCTTACCACGTTGTAATCACTTGAGTCGTATGAAAATAAGTTAGTAACCACTAATTTAATAAAAAAACACCATATATATAAAGAAAAACATGATAATATATATCAAATTACATTAGACAATACACTGCATGCAATAAAAAAGTAGCGAACAATGGAAATCTCACGAAATTTAACGTTAGATAAGAAGCCCCTTACCTCGTGCCCGACTTGACTCGTTTTTTCCGTGTTCTTACTGAATAATAAACATAAGTTTATATATACTTTCTTAAGAACATTTTCAAATTTTATTATTACTTTTATATCACTTATTACCAAGCTATAACAATTATTTAATTATTTGAGTTCATATTGGACATTTTGTTGATGTTCAGAACTTGAGTCGAAAATGTATTTGTTATAATTAAAAATTTTCCACGTCGTAAAAATTTCATTATCTCCAGAATAATATTAGTTATTAGATTTAATATATATATAATATATATTTATTATATATTTATTTATAATAGTACATAACATTTGGATATAAGAAATGAAATGCACCATTCCTGGAAATTGTAAGCTGTATGTACGCATGAACGCTACTTTCATTTATATTTAGAATTTAGTGTAATGAAAACTTTATTATAAATAGGTATATATTAATTCCTCTAAAATATCACATAAAATTTAGTTATGTTTATCCTTTATACATTTCATGTATGGCATGAACAAGTTATATCACATTGAGGGGGAAGTAGTCCGCAATTCCTCATATGAAACTATCGTCTTTAACCACTATGGAAACCATAAAGGTATTCTATAAAGAAAAAATACAAAAGCATATAAACAATAACTGAAATAATATATGTCACTTATAAATACTGTTATATTTTAATGTCCACTATAATAGGTGGTAGAAAAATATCTAACAATTATCATTTCGTGAGACGGTAGTTCACTGTCCATAGAAATAGTATGTTATTTTAACCATTAGATGGAGGTGTGTTTAAGTGTAGATATAATAAATCTAATAACAACAAACTTTTTTATTGAGTATATTAGTTTTGTAATAAAATAAACAAATAAATTTTTTTTATATGGTTGGAGAAGTGAAATCAAATAAAAGAACTTAAGAGAAGATGTTAACTTTAAATCGGGTATCTTCCATTGGTTTAACCCAAATGGTTTAATTGAATTTTCTTATGCCTAGGGTAAGGATTATAAGAGGATTCCAGGGATGTAGGGAGATTAATTGGGCAGATTTTGGATGAGCCAAGAGGCTTGAGGTAAATATTGCATCATTATTGTTTCACGAAAAACATTATTTATATGATGTCTAAAAAATTCTAAAAAATATCATAATGTAGGAAAAAAGTTTATATTTAAAATTATTATTTATAGATTAAAATATTACTTATATAACCACATCTAAGAATTTATTTACTAAAAAATATTTGTTTGTGTCATTTTTTTCTTTAATTTAAATTAATTAATATATTGTCATTATCACTCCCAACTGGCTCCATGGGGTCCCAAAATTGACCGAAGGATGCCCATGGTTTAAAATGTATCAATTAATAAGACTGTAACACATGTTAGGATAATTTAATATTATTATGATAATATATTTCAACCCTTATTTACCAGATTTACTCTAAATCCATGGTAAATAAAACATTTACTGAAGTAAATATTCATAATGTCTATAAATAAATTTCACCCATTCACAAAATTGGACCCCATGATTCCAAATATGGAATCCATTTTTCCTCATAAAAAACACATAAGAGGTAGAAAATAATTTAAACTTAATTCCTGCTGTCAAAACAAAAAGTTTTTTTAATAAATAATAACTCTGAAAATATTGAAACTTTTTATATCAAATTTCAAAGTGAAATTACATCCAATAATAAAAATTAGATTAAATGGTAAAAACATAATATTATTACCATTTGAAATAAATCAAATTTATAATCAATCCTAAAAAATAAATTGGATTAAAAGATAATTTTGAATTAAAATACAGTATTTTTCACTATTCATTAAAAATAATAATAATAAACTACTGAAATATTTACCCAAGGTAAATTTTTATGTTGCTATTCTAAATTAGAATATTATTTTGGAAAATATAACATATAAAATTGAAAAAAATTATATTTTAAAATTGTTCTCCATCAAAAGGTGGAAAAACGACCTTTTAAAGAATATTAGAGTATCTATGATTAAAATAAAATTATTTTTTATTTTATGCCTATAAATTTTATTATAGAATTGTAAAAACATTTAACAAATATTTATATTCAAATTTTAGTTAGATCTATCCATTCCACCCAATACAACCTCTATGCATTTACAACCATTATAGGTAATATTATATTATTATTTTTTAGAATGACCCAGCATTATGGGAAATATATGATTTCAAAGAAACCCATTGTTGTGTATCAGGTACGCCATTGTAAATAGCATCCCCTATTAAGTAAAAATAATATTTAATTCACAATTTTTAATAAATATGAAAATTTTATATTATTTCTATACCAAAGATGTTACCTCCCTCCCCCCATTTTGTAATTGGGTCCTCAAAATTTTGATGTTAGGCATGGAAACATCATTGAAAGTCCCACATCAAAAAAATATTCAATAAGAATATCACATTAAAATAAAGAATGACAAATAAAAAGGTCACCTAAGATATCCCATACTCCACTTCCATGTAAGAAAACATGGATATGTAAGAGAAAAAAAACTATCATATTCTGATGGAGAGTGGTAGAAATAATCATTGGGAGAACATTAACCACCAGAAAATCACAAAATTATGATGGGTTAAACGGTCTTTGATTCCCCATTAGGAAAGTTTAACGGACAACTATTGTGTTTTAAGTTACTTTTCATAATGTTGAGGAATTTATTTATGATATTAACTAAAAATATATGGAAATATACTTACTTTTCATGTAGACTTTCAACCTTTATTAAATTCCTACCACAAACACATCTATTCTCAAAATGATGAGTATTCCAGATGACTTGGTCACACCTGAAGTTCTAGAATAAACATCTAGAGTATAACATAATCTAAAAAAGATAAACTATATATTTTCTACCTATTAATACATTAACAAAATCCAAAAAGATCAGTAAAATATCAAATAATCCCTAAAAATATTAATCATTTAAAAAAATACTTCTCTTAATTTCCAAAATTGAACAAAAAATAACAAAAGATGAACAAAGACCATTTAATATACAACATTCCATTTATTTATTCAAAGTAATCCTAACTAAGATGGATACCCAAATCTCTAATGGATTCAATCACGCAGTCTTACAAGATAAATGTTAACTTTTATCTCTAAATAACATCAGTTAATCATAATGTCTCATACTGAAAAGTAATTAACCTAATCACATATTTTCAATGATAGATTAATAATTTCCATAAATAAACCAAATTTTTATATGTCCACAATAAAAACAAATATTCTTCTAAAATAAAATTTCAACCGTTATTCCTCAAATGAGATCCCATAGTATTTTATTTCCCATTAACATATAATGTTTCTAAAAGAGAAAACATATTATAAAATTACCTTTATCACTTATTAATCAAATAATTTTCCTATATCAAGGATGTACATTTTATAAAACATATGTTCCCCAAATAAACTTATTATTTACCCATAAAATAATTTAACATAATTGAATAAGTCGTGCTATCCAGGTACTTCACGTAGGACACTGGTAGGAGATGTGCCCTTGTCGCCCTTCGGTTGTGGGTTCGATTCATGTGGCCTTGTAGGATGTGACGTGTTGTCACCCATATTACAGGTGGTAATTTTTATAAAACTCACAAATATCCCTAACATTTTTTCACATCAAAGGTTTTCTTATACATTTCATTTTCATCCCAATACATTAAGACCTCAAAATCATGTATATTTTCATCTTTTTTCACCTCCATATGATAAAATACAACTATTCCCTATATAAATAACATCATTCCTTTATCATCGTGTCCATATGGTTTCATCATCATCTTGTTCACGTAGGTAAAAGGTACATACATTGCAACAACGATTTACAGTCCCTTCAAAATCATATTCTTCCTTCATCCAAACACAACTTGTACAACATGGGTCATAAGGGTGTTCATGGAAAAACATTTTAGAAAATAATCATGTATGACATATAATTTCAAAACATTTAACAAAACATGATTTTTATAAAAAATTAGGACTGAGTTTTAGTTGAAACTTTCAACAAATGTTATTTTTAAAATACCATAAGAATGTGTTGAGATACTATATTATAAAATAAAATATAAATAGGTTTCACAAGGGTATCCTTCTTTATCACATTTTTCAAAAAAAATATGCTTCAAAATCCTGTGATATGGTAAAATATTTAAAAATTCTATGATAAAATTTACCTTTCTTGATAATATGAGAATATTGAGAAAATAGGATTTGATTAAACACAACCCATGATCCACGATGATTTCAAGGTATATAGGAAGAGTTTGATATCTCAAACTACTTCTTTCAAGTGATTTGTGTGCCAGAGAATGTTTCACTACCATCTTATCCTAACTTTTCAATAATTATTGAAAGCATGTCATCCGAAAGACATAGGAATATCATGTTAGATCCTCCTCCTTCCATTTATAACCAACATTCCTTGATCTGATTTTTTTAAAATAAGTATTTAACTAATGTAAAAGACATAGGTACTAACAATGTGTTTAGTGAAAACTTTTAATCCCTAAATTTGTTTAAACCGACCTGTGACACCAACTATAAAGAACCATCCTTAAACCTTACATAATATTGAGTTAAGACAAGAATTCACATTGAATATATTTTTAGGTTTGGATTTTTAGATAATTAGGCCATATCTATTACATTAAAATTAAAAAATTAAAATGTAGACACATCTACTCAATATCCATTTTTTCTATAGAAAAAAACCCAAAAAAAGCCTAGTTCCATGTTTTAGACAACATGAATTTTCCTTGATCCCATCCTTAAACCTATTCATCTTGAATTCCTATGAAAAAATATCAAAACAAGGGGTGAGCATAAAAATCTCAGTAAGGGTTATAAAATAAAGAACGAAAACATTAACCCATCAATAAATAAAAATCAATGAAACCATACGTTTCAATCAAAACATACCTCATGAAATCATAAGATTTATGAAAAAAATAGAAATCATAAATCATTAAGGTAACTAGTTCCATACATATCATACATATATTTTAGATATCAAAATTACATTGGGAGTTACATTATAATACCCATCACATTATATTCTCTAGACCTCTTAGGAGTAACATTAATGTTTACCTCTGCCACGTTACCTAATGCATTTGAGAGTTATCTTGGACACACCTGCCCTAGGTTTATCATAGAACCACCTGTATACATAAACAATTCCCAAAAACCATGACATATTAATAAATCATAGAACAATCATAAAGTAAAGATAAAATTTTCACATTGCAATCACAATATATCATTTTATGATATTGAAATAATCAATGCCTTATCGAACCATTTTCAAAACCATTTAAAACATTTAATAAATATATCTTTGGATTAATGTTTCCCATACCACATTGAAGATTTTAAAAGAAATAAAATTTTAAAACATTAATTTCCATATCAATAAGTACTTAAAAACATTTTTCAAACATATACATTAATGGAAAATATTAATAAGAATAATTCATTAAAACATTTAAAACTATATTTTAGTTAAAGATTTCACAACCAAAAGAGAGACAAATAAATAAAAATAATTGAGGAATAACATTAATCAAATATTATAATATCATGAGAATAAATACATTAATGATATAATATGTCCAAGGGCATAATAAACACCATATAATATTGAATTTCTTTATAATAACAATAAGTTTCAATGGAATTTAAATTGAGACAATGACCCTTGTAAAGATCATATCCTTAGACTAATGAAAAATCAATGACATAATTATCTGTTAAAAATATGAAAAACCAAAATAAGTGAATACTCAGTGTACAAAAATCATAGTTCACTCACATATATTCTTATCAGGATATAATCATGAAGTACTAGTTTAACCCAAAGAATTGAAATTGGGTAAAAGTGTTCCCTTACAAAAATTCGACAGCATAACGACGTCACTTTAAAATTCAAAAAATAGAATTGATGATAGAAAAAGAAGCCCCTCATCAAATGAAAATATAATTTATAGAAATAATTATATAAAAGAACATATTCCAACATAATAAGATGTAAATTAAAATAAATAATAAAAAAAGTCCTTGACTAAAAGACTATGGTGAAAGGTTCCCTTACAGATTTGGTAACATACGAAACATGAACCCCATGAAGGATGGATCATACAATGAAGATTTAAATACACATAAATTATAGTATATTATAAAAATAATATAATAATGGGTAGTACATACCCCACACAAAAAGAAACTGTGGAAAATATATCATGAATCTCATGAGAATAAAAAGTGAGATTAAAACCCATTACCACATTGTAATCAATCAAGTCTTATAACCAAAAGTTAATAACCATTAATTGAACCACAAAATACCATTAATATAAATATAATCATGATAATATATATCTAATGGCTATAAACAACACACCACATGCAATAAATAGGTAGCGAACAATTGAAATCTCACAGAATTAAAAGTGAGAAAAGAAACCCCTTACATTTTGTCTGACTTGACGCGTTTCTTCCATTTTCCTCCTAAACAATAAAAATAAGTTAATTTATACTTGCATAAGAACATTTTTAAATTTTATTATTCCTTTTATGTCACTTATTACCTATATATAACAATAAGTTAATTATTTGATTTCATATTGGACATTTTCTCAATGTTCGGAACTTGAGTCAAAAATGAACTTCTTATAATAACAAATTTTCTATGTCGTAAAAATTCTATTATATTCATAATAATATTAATTTTTTAGATATCATATATGTCATATATATCCAATATATATGTATTTATAATAGTACATAACATTTAGAGATAAGAAATTAAATGCACCATTCACAGAGATGGTAAGTCGTACGTACGCATGAACTCTACTTTCCTTTCTATTTTATATTTAATAGAATGAAAATGTAATGATAAATAGTATTACTATAATTAAAGTATAATATAACATAAAATTTAATTATCTACATAAATTATACATTCCACGTATGGGATGAATATTTCATATCATTTTGAGGGCTCAGTTTTCCGCACTTCCTCAAATGAAATAATTGTATCTACCCACTATGGAAACATAAAGGTATTATATAAATGAAAAATACATAAGCATAGAAATAATATAAATATAATATATATCATAGATAATTATAGTTCCATCTAAATGGACACCATAAGAGGTGGTAGGAGAAGATTTTATAATAACTATTTTGTGTGGCATTAGTTCACGGTCCCCATAAACAGTATGTTCTTTTAACCATTATATGGATGTGTACGTTAGTTTAGTTAAAATACCAAAAATAAAAACAACCTAGAATATTTATTAAACTGGTGTTGTTATTAAATACATAAATAAAAATATTTTAAGTGGTTGGAGAAGTAAAATAAAACAAAATCAATTAAGAGAAGATGTTTCCTTTAAATTAGGTATCTCCCTTTAGTTTGAACCAAAAGGAATAATTGAATTTATTTATACATTGGGGAAGGATTCTAAGATGAGGATAGGGATGTATGGAGCTTAATTAGGATGTAATTGGATGAGAAATGGGGCTTGATAAGTGTGTGGAAGTAGTTATAAGTGTAGTCTTTTTATAAGGGGGAGAGGGGCTCTTTAGGAATACTTACAAATATTATTTTATTATATAATAATTTTCAATTTTTAATGAACCAAAACTTATTAAATCATAATATGTGGTGCCTCGTGTTATAAATAAAATTATCCAATAGTAATTTTCCAGGTTTTGCATATTGTTTTTATCTTTATAATCTTATTTATTTAAATCATTCATCAATGAGGTAAATATTGCATCATTATTATGTGATAAATAATTTTAATAATTTGATGTCTAAAAATTATTAAAAAAATATCATGATTTAGTAAATATTTTTATCTTTCAAAAGAATATTTATCGTTGAAGTGATATAATTTATAACCCCATGTAATAATTGATTTACTAAAAGATATATGTTTGTGTCATTTTTGTCTTTACTTTCAATTAATTAATATAATGTGTCATTATAACTCCCAAGTGGCTCTATGGGGTCCCAAAATATAACAAAGGATTCCCATGGTTGGAAATGTACAAAAAAATAGGATTAGGACACATGTTAGTGTAATTTAATATTATTATTATAATATTTTTTACACTTATTTACCAGATTTACCCTGTAACCATGGTAAATAAAATATTTAATGAAGTAAATATTCAAAATGTATAAAAATAAAAGTTACCTATTTATAAAATTTAAACCTCATGATTCCAAATATGGAATCTATTTTTTCAAATTGAAAACACAGAAGTGGAAGATATTAATTTATAATTAATTCCCATTGTCAAAACAAAAAGCTATATTTTATGAAATATAAACTATCAAAATATTGACACATGTTTTTGTCCAATTTCAAAGTGAAATTACTTTAAATGACCAAAATTGGATTAAATAGTCCAAAAAATTATAATTACACTTTAAAAACAATTACAAATTTAATATACCCTTATAAATAAATTATATTAAATGGTTGTTTTCAATTAAAACACAATATTTTTAGTTATTCATTAAAAAATGAATTTTATCAGAAACATACCAAAAATCTACCCAAAGTAAATTTTAATGTCACTATTCTAAATAAGAATAATATTTTTCCAAATATTACACATTAATGTGACAAAAACTATATTTAAAATGGCTTCTCCTTCAAAAGGCTGTAAAACAAACTTTTAAAGAATTTTAGAATATTTATGCTTAAAATCACATTATTTATTATTTTTTCCCCTAAAATTTAATTTATAATTGTAAAAACATATAAAACACTTTTATATTAATATTTTAGTTAGTTATATCCATTCCCACTAATAGAATAACTAGGGGTTAACTATCATTTAAAATAATAATATATTGGTATTTTTAGTAGGAATCAGCATTTTGTGAAACATATGATTTCAAAGAAACATGTTGTTGCGTATCAGGTACAACATTAAACATAGAATCCCTTTTAAAGTAAAATTAATATGTAATTAACTAAATTTAATAAATATGAAAATGTTAAATTAGTTATTTACCTGGGATGTTACACACAATTTTGTGTTCTTTTGATAAAGTTCATTTCATGTAGGACTGAGTTTTTCAAAGAAAATAAATATTTATACGTGTCTATATAATATGGCCATTCTAATAGAGAGTATAAAAAATATAATATTATTATTTTAACATGTATATATAATTAATTATATTATGAGAAATTAATTATATATGAAAACAAAACTTTTTTAAATAAAACGAAATACTTTTCTAAGAAGATATTTAAATGAAAATAAGAAAGCATAAAAAATAATAAAATAACTCTTGATAGACATTATTAAAGAAATATATATGTAATAAATTCAATATAAGGTTTAAAAATAATGTTATATGTTTTCTAGAGATGATAGATTAAAAAATCCAAATTTTAAGATAAAAGAAGTATTTTTCAACAAATTCAGTTTTTCCAACTTTTGATGGAACTCAAATTTTGAATTTATTTGTGGAAGTTTTTACGTTAAATTTTAAAAAGTAAAATTCTTCTCTAAAATATTAATATCAAAATTTACCTTTGTTTAATTTAGGTAATTTTGTTGATATGTTTCGTACTTTGATGATTAGAAAAAATAATGCATTTTAATTGGAAACAAAATTTTCATCAGTTTTATTTAGAGTGTTAAATTATATATTTCAATGGTTTTAAAGTGTAATATCTAATATTTTTATATTTTGAATTTATTTAGTTTAGTGGTGTTAATTTATCATTTAATTTAGTTGTAAAAAGATTTCAATTTTTTTCATGTTTTCACTTCTAAAACATGTTATCTCATTCTGAAAATGGGATTAATCTTACATTAATTACAGCAACATCTATGATTTGAAATTTGAAAAATTGATTCAATAATTTTAATAAGTGGGTCACTATTATGAAAATATATTTCTTTTATTTTTTGTCACTATGTCTCATAACTTCTGAAATTTTATATTAATATAGTAAAAATTTAATTTAGGTAATGAATGGTTATAATAATATTCTAAAATTACCCTAACACCTGTAATGATATCATTGCATGAGTTTTTTCAAAATAAATATCCCTTGTGTTGAAATGGTATCCTTCTCATGGCACTTGGATTGGATTAATACATTTAATACATTTTATTTAATCTAATTTTAAATATGTCTTAATCATATTTTAATAACTATATCATTTTTAATAAAAGGTTATAAAAAATATATGATTTACTATAAATATGTATTTTAAAGGTAATTTTCTTATCATATAAATATAATTAATAATCTATGTATAAAATAATTAATTTAAAGGATTATATAATGATGATGAAGAAAAAATTTTATTAATGAAAAATCATTATGATAATTTCAATAAAAATGATAATAACCATTGAAAGGCCAAAATAGTTAGCCAACCCTTATTGGTCGAGTATATCTAGAACATAATCATTCAATGGTCGAATAATTTATAATTTACATTGTAAGAACCCAGATCTTATTTTTATGCATGTGACCCCTTGGTTGATGTTTTTCTTGGTTTTAAAGTTAAGGGTAATGTTTGGGAGAGTCGTGGAAACATGAAATGACCTTTTGAGGCAAAATGGGGAACTGCACGGGTGGTGCACGGTTTGTCTAACCATGCGGCGAGACCATGCGTATCTGGCACTCATGGTAGGGGCGACCGCAAGGTTGTCGCACGGTAAAAGGAAACCATGCGAAGAGACCGTGCAAGGAGTCTTGGCAAGGATGTACCAACCACACAATTAGCGCACAGTTTGTCTAACTATGCGAGAAAACCGTGCGGGCACATAAATTCGATTTTTAAATTGTGCATCTAACTCTTTTTTCCTCTAATTGCCTCATTTAAGCATCTAAGAGGCCATAACTCGGTATTACTCTCCCTTTAAGGTTGGAAAACATCTCCCATGCATTCTAGAGGCAATCCGAAGGCTTTTCATGGAAAATAGAAGCCGGATTCTTGAGTTATGTGATCGTTCTCCTTCGTTCTTGATCATTTTCTTAGATCTACGTAGATATACTTCTTCTCTTCCCTCGGTTTCATAGATCTACACCTATTATGGGTAGATCTAAGTGTGTTGATGCCAAATTTGATGAATTTGGGTCTTGATCTTATTAGGATAAGGAATCCAAGGTAGGTTCTTGGAGAATCAACTTGAGTTTCTTGTGTATTCTTCATTGTTGGGGTTTTCCTCAAAACCATCGAGGTAGTTGGTTTGATGCCTTACTATGAATGTCATTGTGTTTTTGTGCAAAAATTCCGGATACCCATGTATTGGGTATCTCGGGTTAGGGTTTTTCTTCCCCATTATTGTCTGCCTTAGATTGCTTGTGGGCTTGAGGTAGTAAGAAGAATAATGATTGCTTGTTTGCTTGTCTGAGGACCACACCATCGGTGTTTTCCTTGTTTTGGCTATTTATCACCATTTGGATTAGATTTCCTATGAGGAAACCCTTGTTACACTGATTTCCTGCCTTGATATGAATAATTGCATGTGTTCCCTATAGTTTAATCATTTTTTATGCTTTGTAGCTATTAGCCAAGTAGTTTTTTGAACATACATAGGTCTGCTACGAATCAGTTATGTATGATTTCTTTTACTTAGGGATATGGTAACCTAGTGTAGCAAGACCATAAAGGTAATTGGCATTCAATGATTCCTCAGAGGGTATGTCTAATTATTACCACTACGAGACCATAAGGGATATTGACTTTGTACTCTCTCAGAGGGTATGATAATTATCGAATCAAGGCTAAAGGAAGAATTAGACTTAAGTGCTTCCTCAGAGAGTCTATAGTATCCCAGCAAGACCATAGGGGGAATTTACGATGAGTGATTACTCAGAGATTCTTTGCCTTTGTTGTATACTTGACCATAGGGGTCTGCCCGCGTGAGCCACCCAGAGGGTCAGCGTGAAAAATTAAGGTTGGTTGTGATGAGTCCTCCAAGACAAAGAACAAACATGGGTTTGTACTGCTTATTGTTAGGTAGTCTGTTGAGATACCTATTGTGTTACCTTTTATGCCTTTGTATTATAGAGATTTCTGCTAGATTCATTGGTTTTTGATTATATAGTTAAATTAAATTAATTAATAAATGTGAATAGAGTCTTGTAGGATTGTCTACTCAGTGTACTCATGTTTCACTGCTGCATTTATTTCATTTACTTTTTCAATATTGCTCACTAACAGTACAACACAAATCTTGTGGTGGTTTCCTACTAGGATTAGTCTCAGACCCAGTTTGGGTCCTTATTTTCGGCCTAAAGAGGATATATGGTTGCAGGTGTGGATAGGGACTGTGGCCCTTCTACCTCAGGTGCTTGATTGTTGGTTAGAGCTGGAAAGCACGAGACCGAGCTTGGGCTTGTGATGCTGCTGGTGTTTACTGTTTACTTTTAGTAATTGGGTTTGAGTTGTATTTCATCATGTTGCTTTGTTTACTTCTTTCCACATATACATGTACCGCACTAAAACATTTTTATATTTTACATTCCTTCTACTGTTTGGTTTCAGTTGTTGTATATTGTTTACTGCTTCCGCTATTTTTTATTATTTTCCATCCGCTGCATACTTTACCAAATGAGGGCATAGTTTACCAACTGAATCACTGAGGCCCTCGCTACTAGTCGGTAGTTTCTAGTGTTTGGGGAAATATGCTTGAGGTCATGTGGCGAACCGGGTATGGGTCACCAGTTGAGTGGCTCCGAATTTGGGTTTTTACAAAGTGGTATCAGAGGAGTTTTCTTTCATTAATATTTCATTACTATTTGGAGACAATAGACAGGGATAGGAAGGAATGGGTAGTTGGTACTTTACTGTGCTCGAGATTAATTAACCCGTGTACAGGGAAAAGCTATATTACCTCGTGATTGAAATTTTTAGTTTTTGCAAGTGTTACAGTTGATTATATTTCACCATTAGGTGACGCACTTGTTTTGTGCTGTTACAGTTTATATGATTGTGTTGTATTTCTTTGCAACCCGATAAGATGATGGTATGCCGTGTCATGCATCATATAGGCACTGGTAAGAAAATCACATATCATGCATTTTACCATGCCATCTAAGGTGAATTAGAAATTGCATACTTTTGGGATAAATGTCGTGATAGATTATGCCTGATATTGTGATAGTTGTTGTGATAGAGATATCTGTTATGCTGATAGAGTGTTGTTTATCTTACAGCTTATTTAGCAAGGATTTCAAGCTTTGGTCTTAGAGGTTTTATGGGCCCTCGAGGATCAGAATTTGGTTGATCGTGGGATTATTATACTGTTTACTTTTTATATGCATTGTTATGATGTCAGGCTTTGATTTGTAGGGAGTATGGCCCCCCACGGAATGGAATTTGACACATAGGTGCTGGTTTTCAGTGTTTTTGATTGGTTTTGGGGATTTTTGCATGCCTACTACCCATAATTCTAGATAACACAATGTGTGGCCTTATGAACACATGTCATGTGTTCTTCTATTCAGAAAGAACTACTTTTTGCGGTTACACGCCGTGTACTTTGAAGTACACGTCGTGTACTTTCCTTCCAGGTGATCCCATCGTGTAATTGAATACATGGGTTGGAAAATCATAGGGACAGAATGTCTTGAACATTGTTGAGACACCGTCTAGTTGTGGCCAGTGTAACAGCATGTGTTAATAACGACACGGATGGGAAAATTCTTTTTGGAACACGCTATGTATAGAGATTACACGTCGTGAAACCATGCTTTTCCTGTCTTAAGAGTTTTTCCACTTCTATTCCATTTTCACTCTTTTATGTTTTCAACTTGTCTCGTCATTGATAAAGGTGTGCTTGACCCTACATAATCATGCCACCAAGACGTCCTCCCATTGCACGTTAGGGTTTTGTCAATGATCGTACGCTGGATATGGCACTGACAGTTATCCCGGATACTGGTGCAGACACACAATTTTGTGAGGGATTCATGAGGTTCATACAGACCTTTTAGGGAGCTCAGAAACCTACCCAGTCTAAGGTGGAGCTTAAGTGAGTCCTCCAGCAGCAGCATCGTCCCAGGTTCTCTGGGGATGGAGGACCTCAGGCTGTTGAATCATGGTTCAAAGCTATGTTTTCAATCATTGACCATCTTGAGACACCCCCAGATAGAAGGGTGAAGCTCACAAATTACATGCTGCAGGATTTTTCCAAGAGATGGTGGGACGTAGTTTCTCAGGCAGGGCATCAACAGATAGTTACATGGATTGAGATTCAGCATACGTTCTATGACTACTTCTATGTGGCGATGCTGAGGGTCAAAAGAGCCTGAGTGTTCATGAACCTACAGCATGGTACTCTATCAGTTATGGATTATTCCTTCTGTTTTACTGAGTTACAATGTTTCACTCCCGTTCTGGGGAATGACGAGCTGCTTTTAGCGCGGATGTTTGAGGAGGGCCTTAGACCAGAGATTAGATCACATGTGAAAGTCTTCCATTTGACTTCTATTTCTTTGATAGTCAACCAGTTGTTGATCACGGAGAGGTATATGAGGTATACTGGAGTAGTGATCTAGGGTGGTTCATCATCCAGAGTCAGTACTCCTTCTAATGATAGTAGGAAGCTCCACTGAGTGTCTACACGAGGTGACTCGAGGAATTCATATGTTTCTTTAGGTAGCAGGGTTGTGTGCTACCAATGTGGGGAGGATGGGAATAAGAAACCACAGTGCCTCAGGGACCCAGTGGAGTGTCGAGATTGTGGCAATATGGGTCACCTGCAGCGGTTTTGCAATGTTCTTCTTCTAGTAGCTAGTGAAGGTGGAAATATTTCAACTGCGCATACAGGAACAGGATTACCAGTTCCATAGTAGACTGGGGGCTGGAGTTCTTCGGGACGTTCAGGCCAGGGTAGAGGCCATGGACGTGGTGGTCAGGCTTAGGGAGGATCAGCTCCGGGATCTCCGGCAGCTACACAGGGCCGCAGTATGGGACATACGTTTGTGGTAGAGCAGACTAATCAGGAGGAGGATCCTGGACCTTCTACAGTTTGAGGTACGATCTTATTATCCTCAGTTTAATCATCTTCACTTTTTGATACATGAGCTTTGCATAGCATTATTTCTGTGCACACTATGGAGAGCCTTAGACTTCCTATCTTAACCTCTAAAATTATGATTACACTAGACACTCCATTGGGACTTAGAACTGCTAGTCTGCGTCAGTGCAAGGAGTTCCCCCTTGTGTTTGGTGGGTTTCACTTCTTGTGGGATCATTGTGTATTAGAGATGACAGGTTACGATGTCATTCTCGGAATGGACTGTCCAGTTCCTTTTCAGGACTTTTTCGATTGATATCGCTGCAGGGTGAGTTTCACGTCACCTGAGGGAATGCCTTTCCTTCACAAGGGTGAATGGGATGTCTAGGCGATCAGAGCTGGACAAGAGCATCATTTGTTGGGCGGTGTTACAACCCAGATTGCTAGTTTATATCAGGACGATCAGGGGACTTATCAGATGGATTATCCTCTAGTGTATGATCGTTTTCTGGATATCTTCCCAGAAGACTTTTCAGGGTTGCCTATGGAGCATGTGGTAGACTTATATATTGATCTTGTGTCGGGAGCAGCACTAGTATCAATAGCTCCTAATATAATGGCTATGCCTAAGTTACAAGATCTCAAGAAGCAGTTGGAGGAATTACAGGCAATGGGTGTTATCCGACCCAGTACTTCTCCTTGGGGTTCGCCTATTTTATTTGCAATGAAGGAAGATGGTACATTACAGCTTTGTGTGGATTATCGAAAGCTGAACTAGTTGACGGTCAAGAACCAATATCCCTTGCCAAGGATTGATGATCTTTTTGATCTTCTTCAAGGAGATAGGGTGTTATAGAAGATCGACTTGGGATCTGGCTATCATCAGTTGTGCGTCAGACCATTAGATATACCTCTTACAGCCTTCCAGAGGATTTATGATCTGTACGAGTATTTGGTGATGTCGTTCGGTCTCACGAACGCACTAGCAGTTTTCATGGTGCTGATGAATAGATTTTTTCATCCTTACTTGGATTCCTTCATGGAGGTATTCATGGGCGATATCTTGGTGTACTCTCACACTCGACACAACCATGCTTCCCATCTTGAGATCTTATTGAGTACATTGATAGAGCATCAGTTATATTCTAATCTCTCAAAGTGCCACTTCTTGATGGACGAGATTCACTTCCTGGTTCATTTCATCTCATAGACTGTAGTATCAGTAGACCCAGAGAAGGTGAGAGAAGTAGTTACCTGGGAGCATCCGAAAAATGTCTTCGAGGTTTAGAGTATCTTGGGAATAGCTGGTTACTATAGGCAGTTTATACAGGACATATCACGCTTAGAATCACCAGTGACGGGAATGACTATGAAGTGGGTGGAGTACGTTTTGTCAGAAGCCTTCTATTCAGCCTTTTAGGAGATGAAGGAGAGATTGACTTCATCACCAATTCTAGTTCATCCAAAGACGGGTAGGAGTTATATAGTTTTCTGTGATGCATTTGGCATCAGGCTTGGAAAAATTCTTATACAGGAGGATCGTGTTATTGTATATGGATCTCGGCAGTTGAGGCCAAATGAGAAGAACTATCCTTAGCACGACATGGAGTTGGTTGTATTTGTTCATGCATTGAATTGTTGGAGACACTATCTTCTGGGAGAGTATTTTGTGGTATATACTGACCACAAGAGCCTCAGGTATATCTTCATGTTGCTTGACTTAAATCTGAGACAATGGAGGTGGGTCGAGTACCTACAGTCTTTAGACATTGCGCTTACATATACGCCTGGAAGAGGCAATGATGTAGCAGACGCACTGAGCAGGAGGACTCAGTTACATGCAGTTCGGGAGGCCAGTAGCAAGTGGTAGATTATGGCTCTGTTCTCTGAGATGCATTTGAAGGTGCATGAAAAACAAGGATATACAGTTCTTTTTTCTATAGCTGTTACCTTTACTCTTCTTGATTGAGTTCGAATTAGGCAGCTATCAGACTCAGAAGGTCTAGTTCTATGTGAGGGTGTGTCAGGTGGAGACCATACTTCGGGGTGGAGAGTGGGTGATGATGAGGTGTTACATTTTCATGGCTGTGTATGGGTTTCAGTAGACATACTTGAGGAGATGATGTGGGAGTTTCATGCTTCACCTTGGGCAGTACATCCTGGTCTCACAAAGATGTATCGATACTTACATCGTCAATATTGGTGGCCATGTATGATGAAGGATGTGGCTGGTTTTGCTATGTGGTGTTCCACCTGTCAGTAGGTGAAGGTAGAGCATTAGCGACCAGTAGGGCTTTTGCAGTAGTTACTCATTCTTTAGTGGAAATGGAATGATGTGGCGATGGATATCGTGATGGGGTTACCGAGGTCTCCTCGAGGGAATGATGTAGTTTGGGTGGTTGTTGACCGACTCATGAAGGTTTCTCAATTATTTCTAATCAAGGAGACCTTCGGTGTGGATGGTCTTGGGAGGTTGTACATTCGTGAGGTGGTATGACTTCATGGGGTTCCGAACACTATCTTTTCAGATAGGGACACCTGCTTTACTTCAAATTTTTGGCTGGGGCTACACAGGGATTTTGGAACATAGGTACTTCTAAGTACAGCTTACCATCCCTAGATAGGTGGCCAGTCAGAGTGCACGATTTTGGTGCTGGAGGACATGCTGCGAGCATACGTCCTTGATTTTGGAGGTTCTTGGGAGAAAAATATTCCTCTAGTGGAGTTTTCCTGTAATAATTGTTTTCAAGAAACTATTCAGATGGCACTTTACGAGGCATTGTACGGTAGGTCGTGCCGATCACCCTTGTGTTGGATGGAGGTAGGAGAGGTAGCTATACTGGGGCCTCGTCTTGTTCAGGAGACCACAGAGCAGGTGGAGTTGATTCGGAAGAGGATGGCTACTGCACAGTCTCAACAGAAATATTATGTTGATCAGCGGAGATGACCTTTGGAGTTCAAGGTCCGAGATCAAGTTTTCATGTGTGTTACCTCGAGGATGGGACAAAAGAGGATTAGGAGACAGGTAATGCTTTCACTGAGATACGTCAGGCCGTTTCTGGTCCTGGATAGAGTCGGCTTGGTTGCTTATAGTTTGTAATTACCTCATGGGTATGATGCTATGCACGACATCTTCCATGTTTCTCTGCTTCGACGGTATTTCTCATACCCATCTCCTGTTTTTCAACCCGAGGAGGTTGATTTGGAGAAGGATGCATCTTTAAAGGAGCATCCTGTCATAATTGCTGATCATAGTGCCAAGGTTATCTATGGTCGGTCTGTTCCTCTAGTATGGGTGCTATGGAAGCATTGGAGAGTACAGGACGAGACTTGGGAGAGGGAGGCCGTTATACGATCACAGTGGCCAGAGTTTTTCGATGTTTCTTCTTCTACTTCACATTAGAAAATTCGGGGACACATTTCCTTAAGGGGGGACGTTTCTAAAGACCCGGATCTTCTTTTCAGGTATGTGACCGCTTTATTGATGTGTTTATTGGTTGTAATGTTAAGGGTGATGCTTGGGAGAGTCGGAGAAAATTGAAATGATGTTTTGAGGCAAAACGGGGAGCTGCAAGGGTGGCACACAGTTTGTCTAACCGTGTGGCCAGACCATGCGTAGCTGGCACTCAAGTCAGTGGCGACTGCATGGTTGTCGCACAGTTAATTGAAATCGTGTGAAAATAGCATGTGAGGATTGTTGGCAAGGCAGTACAGTCCGCATAGTTAGCACACAGTTTTTCTGACCCTGTGAGCAAACCATGCGGGCACTTAAATTAGATCCTTAAATTATGGATCTAACTATTTTTCCTCTAATTTTCTCGTTTAAGCTCCTAATCGGACATAACTTGGGATTAGTCTCCCTTGAAGGTTGGATAACATCTCCCAAGTGTTATGGAGGCGATGTGAAAGCTTCTCTTAGAAAATAGGTGCCAGATTCTTCAGTTATGCGATCTTTATCCTTCGTTCAAGATTGTTTTCATAGATCTACATAAATCTACTTCTCCTCTTCCCTTGGTTTCATAGATCTATGCCCATTATGGGTAGATCTAAGTGTTTCGATGCCAAATTTGATGATTTTTGGTATTGCTATTATTAGGAGAAGGAATCCATGGATGGTTCTTGGAGAATAAACCCGAGTTTCTTGTGCATTCTTCATAGTTGGGTTTTTCGTCAAAACCTTCGAGGTCGGTGGTTTTATTCCTTACGATGAGTGTCTTTGAGTTTTTGTGCGAAAATGCTAGATACCCTTGTATTGGGTATCTCGGGTTAGGGTTTTGTTTCTTCATTATCGTCGGTCTTAGATTTCTTGTAATGGCCCGGACCTCTCTGGTCCATTGCTTTGTGAAATGTTGGTATTGGAGGTGTTCTGGGAGGTCAAGGGGACTTATCCCTAACACTTTGCCAATTTTTCCAGTTCCGTGAACAGTGTTTCCAATTTTATGAACAGTAACAGATCAGTCTCACCGATCGGTCTGACAGATCATTCTCACAGATCGATTTCACATATCGTTGTGACAGATCGGTTTCACATATTGGTCTGACAGATCGGTTTCACAGATCAGTCTGACAGAACGGTTTCACAGATCGGTCTGACAGAGCGGTTTCACAGATCGGTGTGACAGATCGGTTTCACAGATCGGTCTGACAGATCAGTTTCACAGATCGGTGTGACAGATCAGTTTCACAGATCGATTTCACAGATCGGTGTGACAGATCAGTTTCACAGATTGGTCTGACAGATCGGTTTCACAGATCGGTGTGACAGATCGGATTCACAGATCGGTCTGACAGATCGGTTTCACAGATCGGTCTGACAGATCGGTTTCACTGATCGATGTGACAGATCGGTTTCACAGATCGGTCTGACAGATCGGTTTCACAGATCGGTGTGACAGATCGGTTTCACAGATCGGTCTGACAGATCGGTTTCACATATCGGTGTGACAGATCAGTTTCACAGATCGGTGTGACAGATCGGTTTCACAGATCGGTGTGACAGGTCGGTTTCACAGATCAGTTTCATGTACAGTAATAGTGGGTGAACAGTGTTTCCAGACTCCTACAGTTTTTCCCCTTTTGACGTTTCATTTAACGTAAAATACATTTAAAGAATTATTTTAAGGGCTCTTAAGGCCGTTTAAAATGCCATAAATCCTTTATTAATTATTCCTAAGGCTTGTAATGTTTTACTTGGTCAAACCGCGTGGGTTAATGCGATCCGTTTTTAATGGAGAATTAACCGGATCATAAACCGTTACCACATTTAATCTTCAAAAAGGGACGAGATATCATTCTCCCTTGTTCTTTCCCTTTGTTCTCAACTAGAAGGCACTAGAACCTTTTAATCCTTTCCATAGGAGTTTCACAATCAATCATTACTCCTAGGATTGGTTCTGATCTGTTTTGGATGCAACTGAGTCCTGTCGATCAATCTTTGATATAAGGTATGTTGTTTCGTCGTTCTTTTGGGGTTCATCTTCTCCTATCCTCCTTTCCATAATTATACCATGTAATTTCCAAGATTCAAATGGGTTTTCTTGGGGTTGGTTGGTGCTGTCGTACCGCAGCATCCTCCGGTGGATGCAGTTGTCGCGAGGGGAGGATCGTGACCTGTTGTGTGGATAAAGAACGTGAGGAACTGTTTGAGGTAGGGGATTCATGGCTTCTCTAATTGTATATGTGCAATCGTATAATTAGCATGATTTATCCCTTTGGATCACAATGAAACTGACCTAATTAAATACTTGAACCGGATTAAAAGAATTGGTTGATCGCATGTTGTTGCTTTATACCGTGATAACGGTTTGCCTCATGTTTTCCTAGATATAGTGATATCTATGTTTTTTTTGACTTGTTATTCTTTCATGATAGAAATTGATAATGAACGTAAAGCCAGAATTAATTGTTAATTAATTGGATAAAGATAAAGAGGCATGTAAATTAATCTGGTTATTGAAGTTGTTGTAGTTGTTATAATTTGAGGATAATCAAATTAGGGAAGTAAGCATGGTTATTTATTTGTGATAGCTTAATGATTAGGTATCCATGATCGGAACCTACGAATAACAAATCGGTTAATTCAATATGGATTAGAGAACAGATTATGTGGGAATTGCTAAAAGGGTTCTGAGTTACCCTCCTGTTTGTTAAAGGGGTCAAGAGCCCATGATGTGATGTTTGTTTTCCTGCTGCTTGTGTTGTGATGTGAGCCTGGATGGCTATTGTGATATGTGGAGGCATGGAGGCCATGTGGTTATGGCAGCAGATGATGCCTAGAGTGGCAAGATGCATCAGTTTATGCATGTGGGTGTCGGGGTGGACACCAGGGGTGATGGAATGGGATGGATGTGTTTGCTGGTTTCTTGCAGTTTTCTTGAATGTTAATCTTCTTTTCTTTTTCCCACTGCTCAAGGCAGCTGGTCTTGCTTACCCTCTTTCCGAAGGACGCGAAGACACGCGGGGTATGCCACGTGCTTTCTGTGTTTAGCCTCTCGATGGAGGATGGGTCTATGCTCTTTCTATAGGCGGCAAAGACTCGACGGGTAGTATATCTACTCAGCGTGTTGAGCCTCCTTTGTGTTTAGAAGCATAGGATGCTTTTCTAGAATGCCTGGGAATGTGGGAAAGTAACTCTATAATGAATGTTTGATTATATGGTGAAACTCCACAGGGATGGAGATACTGGAATTTAAAGGTGATGTGAATCTTAAAAAGGAGTAGTTGTTTTTAAATGAGATGCCAATTTAGTTTAATGTGGTAAATTGTTCATGGTTAATTAATTAATTAACGTACAATGGAACTAATAAAATGAGAATGGAGTAATCTAATAATGCTCTTCAAATGTTTGTGTGCTTATAGGATACCTAGTCTTTGAAGTAGCAGCCTGGAGTCTGAGAGACGTTAGCTGCAGTTGTATCTAATACTAGATAATTCCCATAGTGTGCATGTGAGTTACATATATATTCTGTACTTTTTGTGTTTCTATACGCTACTCCACCCTGTCGGTAAGGGCAACTGACACCCCGGGGATTCTGAGCCCAGGGGGGGAGTTTTCCCCAACATTCTGATGGGTGGTTGAATGGCTGACTACCCCCTTTGGCTCCGCTCTCTTCTCTTGGTAGATACTTGTGCCATGAGGCACAACGGTTAGTTACCCCATATATGTGTGTAGAGGGCTGTAATGGCTTGTGGTTATTCACACACATATATTCTGGATATAGTATCCTACGGACTACTATAGGTGTAACGTGTATAGGCTATGATGGCTTGAGGATCCTTACTCGGTGTATGGGCTGTAATGGCTTGAGGTATTATACCCGACGTATGATACACGTTATGCGAGCTATGGTGGATCCCAGAAACTACCTGGTTACCTTTGGTTGTGAGGACGGTTTGGTGCTTCACCCAGGTGTCTGTGGGCAAGCCTATGTGGTGCACGGGGTGCAGATTGTGGAGCTTAGCCCAGGTGTCTGTGGGCAAGCCTTTGGAGAGAGATGCACAGGACGTATGTCATTGGGGCAAAGCGGCAAACTAGTGGGGAAGTAGTAGCGGGGTACCCTTGATATTCATTATTATATGCTATATTCTTGTATGCGTTACTTGGTGAGAGTAGCCATGGTGAGGTTGGGAACATAGTATACCTGTTTAGGTGACGAGTTAGTTTCACTTGTTGTTCACTGGGCTTTAGCATGCTTTCTTTACTTTTGCACGAGTGGCTTGGGGAGGATCCTACTGAGTATACTGTTATACTCACCCTATGTATATATAAACTGTTTTTTTCAGGTCACATGGAGCAGGATGGAGATCAAGCTGGTTACTACTAGCTTGCGGTTCGAGGAGGAGCTTTTCGGGCTTGTGGTCGCTATCGTTTTACTTTCTTTTGTGTACTTTTAGTTTCCCCTTTCAGTTGTAGTACTTTTTCATGACATTTCATATACGTACTTGGTTTCCTTTTATATCTCAGTTCTATGTTGGAGTTGATTGGAGTATATTCTATCTCTCTCTTCCGCATGTGTTCTCTTAGAGGGTAATGCCTCCCATTTGTATGTTTATAATACCCTCGGTTCTAGTCGCCAACCCGGGGCCTACTAGAGGCGGGACTCGGGGGTCATTATCTCTCTTCTCACATTGCCAGCCCAGGAGGGGTACAATTTGTGGGGAGGGGGTCGTGACGGAGTGGTATCAGAGGTCTGGTTGAGGGATATGATGGAGTTTGGAGTTAGGCACAGGTGAGGATGCATGGGATGGTAGGGAAACAGTGTCATTCATGTTTAGCAAGTGGGGTAAACACTGGAGACCGGCATAGACATAGGCGTTCAGGGCCCCCTATGATCTGTTGCATGGACCTTTAAGTTTACGATGGATACAAAACAAAGTGATACTGGTTGCAGGATAGAGACCTAGGAAAGGATCATGCATCATTACTCTTTGCGCCTGTGTTTGAATGGGTAGACCTTGGGATAGGTAACCTGAAATTAATAAAACAAAACAATTAATTACTTAATGTTGAATCTTCCATATTCCAGGCTTAGGAGTTCTAAAAGTTATTATTTTACAGGTATGGCTCCAGGTCGACGTCCTCGTCAGGTTTACGTAGAAGATGCCCAGCAGGCTATTCCAGCAGATCACCGCCGAGTAGAGGTTGACGAAGATGACACTTGGAGGAAGACACTCCGAGAGTTTCACCTCCAGAGTCTACAGAAGTACGAGGGCTCCGTTTCAGATGCAGTCACAGAAGACTGGTTGGAGGAGGTCGAGATAGGCTTCAGTTCGATTCGTGCTCGGAAGGAACACTGGGTGTCCTTGGTTGTGACGATGCTGCGTGGAGCAACGAGGCAGTGGTGGTTCTTGTTCCTCGGTGATTGTGAGGAGTCAGCGATCTTGTGGGAGGAGTTTCAAGACCGGTTTAGAGTCGAGTTTCTTTCATCGACTGCGAAGGCGTCCAGTCGCCAGGAGCTTCTCACCCTTCGACAGGGGAGCTCCAGTGTTCGAGAGTTTGGAATTCGTTTCAGGAACCTTCTACGATATGCTTCAGACGTGTTACCAGATGAGGAGGCCAGGGCGAGGCATTTTGAGGAGGCTTTGCATCCAGAGATCCAGCGCCATGTCACCCCATTTATGCTGAAGACATATCTTGAGGTGCTGGCGAGGGCAGAGGTTGTTGAGAGGACTTTGGCTAGGACCGGATCTTCACGAGAGGGGAATCGTCATGATTCCTCACGAAGAAGAGCTGTGGTCCGGGGTTCCCGGTTTTCAGTACAGAAGAGTTTCTGTTCACCTGGGGGTAGGTCCCTGCCCTTCTCATCTCGTTTCTACGGAGGCAGCAACTCTCAGTCCTATGACAAGGGATCAGGCACTTGTTTTTTTGTGGTGGTCATGGTCATCAGCAGCGGGAGTGCCTGACTTTTCAGAGCAGTCATCATGCACCGGGCGCTCCACTACAGGTTCCTCCGT
The DNA here is from genome assembly GCA_963277665.1 of Viscum album. Taxonomy (NCBI): domain Eukaryota; kingdom Viridiplantae; phylum Streptophyta; class Magnoliopsida; order Santalales; family Viscaceae; genus Viscum; species Viscum album. The sequence goes on from OY728165.1 coordinate 449,858,406, forward strand.
TGAGGCAGTTCTAGACGAGGCAGCAGCAGCAGGTTGCACCAGCATTAGATCACCAGAGGGTAGATGGAACAGGTAGAGGACAGCCCCATGACACTCCCCGTCCTCAAAGAGTAGAGCGCGGCCATGGTGGTGGTCGTCATCAGGGTCAGAGAGGCCATGGAGGAGGTTGTGGTCAGCTTCATGCTCTAGCATTGCCAGCTCCATGTGAGCCAGACGTCGTCTGAGGTACCATTTTCTTGTTTTCTACCTTGGTGTATGACTTGTTTGATTCAGGAGCGACACACTCCTTTATATCCCCTACCCTTTTCCACGCTTTGGGACTTGAGGTAGAGAGGCTTCCAGTGCCCTTGGCGTTGACTACGCCAGTTGGAGGTCGAGCTAGCTTGTTTGAAGTATGTAGAGACTGTGAGCTAGTGTTGGTGAAGCACCACTCTTGGGGAGATTTCTATGTTTACGAATACAACCATATGATGTCATACTCGGCATGGATTGGTTGTATTCGGTGCAGGCTATTGTGGATTGCTACAGGAAGAAGGTCATTTTATTTGATGAAGATGGAGAGGAAGTGGTGTTTGTTGGTGAGAGGGATCCTCGAATGAGTCATAGACAAGTTTCATCCTTATCATCCATGATGGCTGAGATGATGTTATGTTCTTCAGAGGTTCAACAGTTGGCGTTTCCTAGAGTCGTAGAGGAGTACCCTGATGTCTTTCTAGGAGAGGTTGTATCCTTACCCCCTCGACGAGAGATCGAGTTTGGGATCGAGCTACAGCCAGGAGCGTCTCCTATATCTATGTCTCTGTATAGAATGGCCCCTTCTGAGTTACAAGAGCTATGTATTCAGCTTGATGGTCTGTTGCAGTGTGGTTTTGATCGGCCAAGCGTGTCACCGTGGGGTGCACCAGTTTTGTTTGTGAAAAAGGCTGACGGAATTTTGCAGTTGTGTGTCGATTATCGTCGATTAAACAAAGTGACAATAAAAAACAGATATCCTCTTCCACGGATTGATGACCTATTCGATCAACTGAAGGGTGTAAGTTGGTTCTCAAAGATCTACTTGCGGTCATGATATCATCAGATGTGTGTAAAGGATGAGGATATCCCAAAGACTGCTTTCCGTTGTCGTCATGGGAATTATGAGTTTGTTGTAATGCCATTCAGCGTGACGAATGCTCCAGCTATTTTCATGGGGTTGATGAATGCTGTGTTCCGTGAATTCCTAGATAAGTTTGTTGTGTTTTTCATCGATGAAATCCTTGTGTACTCCACATCTGAAGAAGAGCATGCAGAGAATCTACGAGCCATTTTGGGAGTTCTTCGCCAACATCAGTTGTTTGGGAAGTTGTCCAAGTGTGAGTTCTGGGCTCGAGAAGTTTGTTTCTTAGGGCATGTTGTGTCCCAACAGGGAGTAGCTGTGGATCCATCGAAGATAGAAGCAGTAGTGTCTTTGGCATCCCCCAGGACAGTGTCAGAGGTGCGAAGTTTCCTTGGTCTCGCAGGCTATTATAGAAGGTTTGTAGCCAATTTCTCCCGAGTTGCGACTCCTCTGATAGCTTTGACCAAGAAGGATCAAGCGTTCATATGGACTGATCATTTTCAGACAGCCTTCAAGTATCTAAATGAGAAGTTGGTAATGCTCCTGTTCTTTGTCTTCCAGCTGAGGGAGTCCAGTTTGATGTCTTCTGCGATGCGTCACATCTGGGTCTAGGCTGTGTTCTTATGCAACAAAGGTCAGTTGTTTCTTATGGGTCCCGACAATTGCGTCCCCATGAACGCAACTATGCCACCCATGATCTTGATTTGGCAGCCGTGGTGTTTGCGCTGAAGTTGTGGAGACATTACCTCATTGGCGAGCACTTTGTGGTTTTCACCGAGCATAAGAGTTTGAGGTATGTTTTCTCTCAGCGGGACTTGAACTTGAGGCAGCATCAGTGGATGGAGTTCTTGCAGGAATACGACTTTGAAATATCGTATACACCCGGGAAGGGAAATTTTGTTGCTGATGCGGTGAGCCGAAAGTCACGTAGTGATGCTGTGCGTGAATCTGGTGATTCTTGGAGAGTAATGGAGGAACTACCAGCATTACATATTGATATGGGAGAGGTTGGAGGTAGAGGTTGTCTTTTCCAGATGACAGTGCAGTCATATCTGATGCAGAAGGTGGAAGAGTCTCAGTTGGGTGATCCAGAGGTGGCAGTTTGGAGAGACAGAGTTGTTTGTGGAGAGGCCCCTGATGGTTGGTCGGAGGATGAAAAACACCGAGTGTTGTATCATGGCAGGATTTTTGTTCCCTTGGATATGCGTGAGATAGTTCTCTGAGAGTTCCATAGCTCACACTTAGCAGTACATCCTGGTGTGACAAAGATGTACTGATCCTTGAGGAGTCAGTTTTGGTGGCCTGGGATGAAGCGTGCAGTGGTAGAGTTTGTGTCACGATGTTTAGTCTGCCAGAGGGTGAAGGCCGAACACTGTGTTCCTGGTGGTCTTCTCCAACACATAGAGATTCCTCAGTGGAAGTGGGAGGACATCTCAATGGACTTTGTTATAGGTTTACCTCGAGCTCCGGGAGGACATGATGCTATATGGGTGGTAGTGGATCGTTTAACTAAATCGGCCCACTTCATAGCAATCATGGAGTCGAGATCAGTGGAGGTTTCGTCGAGGCAGTATCTGGAGGAGGTGGTGAGGCTTCACGGAGCTCCTAGGACGATCATTTATGATCGAGACCCTCGTTTTACCTCTAGGGTGTGGAGAGGTCTCCAACATGCTTTTGGCTCTCAAATGTGCCTTAGCACTTCTTTTCATCCTCAAACGGATGGTCAGACAGAGCGAACCATCCAGACTCTTGAAGACATGCTGCGCTCTTGTGTTCTTGATTTTGGAGGTTCATGGGTAAAGCACTTACCCTTGGTAGAGTTCGCTTACAATAATAGTTTTCACTCTACCATCGGTATGGCGCCGTTTGAAGCCATGTATGTCCGGCCTTGCCGTTCTCCGTTGTGCTGGACTGGGGTCGGAGAGTCAGCAATTCTCAGACCAGAACTAGTGCAGAATACAACAGAGATGGTACATGTGATTCATGAGAGGATGAAGACAGCACAGGATCGTCAGAAATCATATGTTGATCAAAGAAGGAGACCCTTAGAGTTTAATGGTGGGGATCATGTGTTTCTAAAGGTGACTCCCCGTCGCGGGCAGTGAAGGTTTGGTCGTGGGAGTAAGCTTTCTCCCTGGTTTGTTGGGCCTTCCGAGGTGTTAGCTCATGTTGGAGTTGTGGCGTATTGAGTAGCACTTCCCCCTCAGATGAGTCGGATACATGATGTTTTCCATGTATCACAGCTCCGCCATTATCTTCATGATGAATTTCATGTTATCGATTGGGGAGAGATCGATATTGACGATGATGCAACCTTCGAGGAGCGACCTGTGGGGATCCAAGACCACAAGGAGAAGGTGTTGCATGGGCGTTCTATCCCCTTAGTTCGTGTGTTGTGGCGACATGGTGGCATGGAGGAGAGTACCTGGGAGCGTGAATCACAGATACGTGCTAAGTACCCAGAGTTGTTCAATGTTTAACTCCTTTCATTTAATGATGTTTCCTCTCTAGTTAGACCTTTCATGTTTTATTTATGTACTTTTCATGTGATGTTATGAATGAATTGTTTGGGTATGGATTGTTTTCTCCCATACTTCCGGATGTCGTAGTTTTGTTCAAGATTTCGAACAACTCATGGTGGTTTTCCCCTGAGAGGTATCTTATGGGGTGGTTGTTCGGACCCATCTTTTCTTCTAGGTTGGTTTTGAATTCTCGAGGACGAGAATGTTTTGAGAGGTATCTAATGTAATGGCCAGGACCTCTCCGGTCCATTACTTTGTGAAATGTTGGTGTTGGGGGTGTTCTAGGAGGTCAAGGGGACTTATCCCCAACACTTTGCCAATTTTTCTAGTTCTGTGAATAGTGTTTCCAGTTTTATGAACAGTAACATATCAGTCTCACCGATCGGTCTCACAGATCGGTCTCACAGATCGGTTTCACAGATCGGTGTGACAGATCGGTTTCACAGATCGGTCTGACAGATCGGTTTTACAGATCGGTCTGACAGATCGGTTTCACAGATCGGTCTGACAGATCGGTTTCACAGATCGGTCTGACAGATCGGTTTCAGAGATCGGTCTGACAGATCGGTTTCACATATCGGTGTGACAGATCAGTTTAACAGATCGGTTTCACAGATCGGTGTGACAGATCAGTTTCACAGATCGGTCTGACAGATCGGTTTCACAGATCGGTGTGACAGATCGGTTTCACAGATCGGTCTGACAGATCGGTTTCACAGATCGGTCTAACAGATCGGTTTCAAATATCGGTGTGACAGATCGGTTTCACAGATCGGTCTGACAGATCGGTTTCACAGATCGGTGTGAGAGATCGGTTTCACAGATCGGTCTGACAGATCGGTTTCACAGATCGGTGTGACAGATCCGTTTCATAGATCGGTGTGACAGATCGGTTTCACAGATCGCTGTGACAATTCGGTTTCACAGATTGGTTTCACAGATCGGTTTCATGTACAGTAACAGTGGGTGAACAGTGTTTCCAGACTCCTACAGTTTTTCCCCTTTTGACGTTTCCTTTGACGTAAAATACATTTAAAGCCTTATTTTAAGGGCTCTTAAGGCCGTTTAAAATGCCATAAATCCTTTATTAATTATTCCTAAGGCTTGGAATGTTTTACTTGGTCAAACCGCGTGGGATAATGAGATCTGTTTTTAATGGATAATTAACCGGATCTTAAACCGTTGCCCCATTTAATCTTCAAAAAGGGACGAGATATCATTCTCCCTTGTTCTTTCCCTTTGTTCTCAACTAGGAGGCACTAGAACCTTTCAATCCTTTCCGTAGGAGTTGCACAATCAATCTTTACTCCTAGGATTGGTTCTAATATGTTTTGGATGCAACTGAGCCGTGTCGATCAAACTTCGATATAAGGTATGTTGTATCGTTGTTCTTTTGGGGTTCATATTCTCCTATCCTCCTTTCCATAATTATACCATGTAATTTCCAAGATTCTAATGGGTTTTCATGGGGTTGGTTGGTACTGTCGTACCGCAGCATCCTCCAGTGGATGCAGTTGTCGCGAGGGGAGGATCGTGACCTGTTGTGTGGATAAAGAACGTGAGGAACTATTTGAGGTAGGGGATTCATGGCTTCTCTAATTGTATATGTGAAATCGTATAATTAGCATGATTTATCCCTTTGGATCACAATGAAATTGACCTAATTAAATACTTGAACCGGATTAAAAGAATTGGTTGATCGCATGTTGTTGCTTTATACCGTGATTACGGTTTGCCTCATGTTTTCCTAGATATAGTGATATCTATGTTTTTCTTTGATTTTTTATTCGTTCATGATAGAAATTGATAATGAACGTAAAGCCGGAATTAATTGTTAATTAATTGGATAAAGATAAAGAGGCATGAAAATTAATCTAGTTATTTCAGTTGTTGTAGTTGTTCTAATTTGAGGATAATCAAATTAGGGAAGTAAGAATGGTTATTTATTTGTGATAGCTTACTGATTATGTATCCATGATTGGAACCTACGAATAAAAAATCTGTTAATTCAATATGGATTAGAGAACAGATTATGTGGGAATTTCTAAAAGGGTTCTGATTTACCCTCCTGTTTGTTAAAGGGGTCAAGAGCCCATGATGTGATGTTTGTTTTCCTGCTGCTTGTGCTGTGATGTGAGCTTGGATGGCTGTTGTGATATGTGGAGGCATGGATGCCTTGTGGTTATGGCAGCAGATGGCGCCTAGAGTGGCGAGATGCATCAGTTTATGCATTTGGGTGTCGGGGAGGACACCAGGGGTGATGGAATGGGATGGATGTGGTTGCTGGTTGCTTGCGGTTTTCTTGAATGTTAATCTGCTTTGCCTTTCCCCACTGCTCAAGGCATCTGGTCTTGCTTACCCTCTTTTCGAAGGAGGCGAAGACACGCGGGGTATGCCACGTGCTTTCCATGTTTAGCCTCTCGATGGAGGATGGGTCTATGCTCTTTCTATAGGCGGAAAAGACTCGACGGGTAGTATATCTACTCACCGTGTTGAGCCTCCTTTGTGTTTAAATGCATATGATGCTTTTCTAGAATTCCTGGGAATGTGGGAAAGTAACTCTATAATGAATGTTTGATTAAATGGTGAAAATCCACGGGGATGGAGATACTGGAATTTAAAGGTGATGTGAATCTTAAAAAGGAGCGGTTGTTTTTAAATGAGATGCCAATTTAGTTTAATTTGGTAAATTGTTCATGGTTAATTATTTAATTAATGTACAGTGGAACTGATAAAATGAGAATGGAGTAATCTAATAAAGCTCTTCAAATGTTTGTGTGCTTATAGGATACCTAGTCTTTGAAGTAGCATCCTGGAGTCTGAGAGACGTTAGCTGCAGTTGTATCTAATACTAGGTAATGCCCATAGTGTGGATGTGAGTTACATATATATTCTGTACTTTTTGTGTTTCTATACGCTACTCCACCCTGTCGGTAAGGGAAACTGACACCCCGGGGATTCTGAGCCCTGGGGGGGTGTTTTCGCCAACATTCTGATGGGAGGTTGAATGGCTGACTACCCCCTTTGGCTCTGCTCTCTTCTCTTGGTAGATACTTGTGCCATGAGGCACAGCGGTTAGTTACCCCTTATATGTGTGTAGAGGGCTGTAATGGCTTGTGGTTATTCACACACATATATTCTGGATATAGTATCCTACGGACTACTATAGGTGTAACGTGTATAGGCTATGATGGCTTGAGGATCCTTACATGGCGTATGGGCTGTAATGGCTTGAGGTATTATACCAGACGTATGATACATGTTATGCGAGCTGTGGTAGCTCAAAGAAACTACCTGGTTACCTTTGGTTGTGAGGACGGTGTGGTGCTTCGCCCAGGTGTCTGCGGGAAAGCCTATGTGGTGCACGGGGTGCAGATTGTGGAGCTTAGCCCAGGTGTCTGCGGGCAAGCCTTTGGAGAGAGATGCACATGACGTATGTCATTGGGGCAAAGCAGCAAACCAGTGGGGAAGTAGTAGCGGGGTACCCTTGATATTCTTTACTATATTCTATATTCTTGTATGCGTTACTTGGTGAGAGTAGCCATGGTGAGGTTGGGAACATAGTATACTTGTTTAGGTGACGAGTTAGTTTCACTTGTTGTTCATTGGGCTTTAGCATGCTTTCGTTACTTTTGCACGAGAGGCTTGGGGAGGATCCTACTGAGTATACTGTTATACTCACCCTATGTATATATAAACAATTTTTTTCAGGTCACTTGGAGCGGGTTGGATATCAAGCTGGTTACTACTAGCTTGCGGTTGGAGGAGCTGTTCGGGCTTGTGGTCGATATCGTTTTACTTTCTTTTGGGTACTTTTAGTTTCCCCTTTCAGTTGTAGTACTTTTGCATGAGATTTCATATATGTACTTGGTTTCCTTTTATATCTTAGTTCTAAGTTGGAGTTGATTGGAGTCTATTCTATCTCTCTCTTCCGCATGTGTTCTCTTAGAAGGTAATGCCTCCCATTTGTATGGTTATTATACCCACGGTGCTAGTCGCCAACCCGGGGCCTACTGGAGGCTAGACTCGGGGGTCATTATCTATATTCTCACATTGTCGGCCCAGGAGGGGTACACATTGTGGGGAGGGGGTCGTGACATTGCTTGTGGGCTTGAGTATGTTAGATGAATAATGATTGCTTGTTTTCATGTCTGAGGACCACACCATGAGTGTTTTCCTTGTTTTGGTTGTTTATCACCATTTGGATCAGGTTTCTTGTGAGTTAAACCATGTTACACTGATTTCATGCATTTATATGAATAATTTCATGTGTTGACTGCAGTTTAAACATTTTTTATGATTTGTAACTATTATCCAAGTAGTTTGTTGAACATACTTAGGGCTGCTACGAATCAGTTACGTATGATTTCTTTTACTCAGGGCTATGGGAACCTGGTGTAGCAAGAACATAAAGGGTATTGACTTTCAATGATTCCTCAGGGGGCCTATTTAATTATTACCACTACAAAACCATAAGGGAGATTGACTTTGTGCTCTCTCAGAGGGTATGATAATTATCGAATCGAGACTAAAGGGGGAATTATATGTAAGTGATTCCCAATAGAGTCTGTAGTATTTCTGTAAGACCATAGGGGAATTGACGATGAGTGATTCCTTAGAGTGTCTTTGCCTTTGTGGAATACTTGACCATAGGGGACTTCCCACGTGAGCCACCCAGAGGGTCAGCATGATAAATTAATGTAGGTTGTTTGTGATGAGTCCACCAAGCCAAAGAACAAGCTTGGGTTTGTACTTCTTGTTGTTAGGTAGTCTGTTAAGATACATATTGTGTTACCTGCTATGCCTTTGGATTATATAGATTTTTGCTAGATTCATTGGTTGATGATTAAATGATTGAATTAAATTAATGAATAAATATGAATGGAGTCTTGTAGGATTGTTTACTCAGTGTACTCCTATTTCTCTGCTTCATATATATTCATTTACTTTTTCTATATTTCTCAGTGACAGTAGGGCATAGATCTTGTGGTGGTTGCCTATTGGGATTAGTCTCACATAATATTTGGGTCCAACTTTTCATCCCAAACAGGTTATATGGTTGCAGGTGTGGATAGGGATTGTGGACCTTATACCTCAGGTGCTCGATTGCTGGTTAGAGCTGGAGACCATGGGACCGAGCTTGGCCTTGCGATGCTACTGTATTTTACTGTTTACTTTTAGTACATGGGTTTTATTTTTATTTCTGCATGTTTCTTTGTTTACTGCTTTCCACAGATACATGTACCATGATGCATCATTTTTATATTTTACATTACTTCTACTATTTGGTTTCAGTTGTTGTATACTATCTACTGCTTCCGCTATTGTTTATTATTTTCCTTCTGCTATATACATTACCAAATGAGGGCATAGTTTCCCCGTTGACTCACCAATTCCCTTGCTGCTAGTTGGCAGCCTCTGGCGTTTGGGGAAACGTGCTTGAGGTCATGTGGATAACCGGGTATGGGTCACTAGTTGAGTGGATCTGGATTTGGGTCGTTAAATGCATTCAAATGGAAAATATTATGGATCATATAATGTTTTATTTAATGTAATGTTAAAGTGTTCACATTCATGATTCAATAAATATAACAATTTTTATGTATTATTTTGTAGACAATGTATTTCAGTATAAATATTCCTTTGAAAAATATTTGATTAATATTTTTCATGGTATATTTTTTTTTAATTTTTACCCAACAATTAAGTATATTAAATAATTACAAAAATCTGATTGAGTAATTATTTATTAATAGAAATATTCAATTAATGTTATTTAAAATATTAATATAAATATTATTTTGGATAATTAATATATCTAACTAATTTTCTACATTACCATTATCCCTTAGGGATATAATAAAATAATGTTTTCTAGTTGATAATTTTATCTTGATATTTTTAAAAATCTATGAAATGAATAGTGTCAAAATTGACAGTATTGATATTTTCAAAATAATGTCTATTTAATTATTTAAAATTGACATAATATTTTTAAATTTTAAAAATAATTTTTATATGGTATAACATATTCCAAAATTTTCATTTATTGTCTATTTGACATAAAATTAGTTAAAATTACAATCTTTTAATATTGAAACATTTTTTACCTTAGTTAAAATTAAAATAGAATAACTAAGGGTTAATTAAAAGGATTATGTATTAATTGACAAAAAAATTCTAAAATATATTGTTTTATGAGATTAAAATTCTATTATATATAATATTTTAAAATATGAAATTTATGAGGTATTTAATCAGCATTCATTTTATTAGAAAATAATATTTTTAGAGATTCTAAAAGTGCCCCTCGCCTCAATTGTAAAATGGAACCTCTGCCCTCAATTATTTACTATACATTGAGCCTTAAAGTGCATATATCCCTTATAAATTTCAAATATAAAGTTCCCTAGTAACATTATTTAATTTCTAGTCTTCTCAAATGGCCATCTCTAGTTCCATTAAGAATAGATCTAGATGGAGCTCTTCGAAAAAGAGGTAATCTCCACTACCGATTAAGTCAAACTTATTTATTTTTATTCTTCTAATTAATGATTTGTTTACATTAAAAATTAATAAATACATAATCACTTATATGATTAAATTTTATTATTATTCTGTACCAACCATATTCCACATTCTATCCAACCTACAAAAAACAAAGTCACCACTCATGTGTAATTATGACTTACCTTCTCCACATCGTCAGGTAATCTATTTTTCACCACCAATTTAAAAGCATGGGTATAATGGTGGAAATAATAACTATATGTAAATATTATAACATTATATTTATTATTTATAAAAATATATATCATTTAATTCTATACCCTTCATATTTAGGGGAATGATATCATCGCTCATGCATATATACGGCTAACTATCAACACAATGTGATGTGATTCATTGTAAATGATATCCATTAAATAATGAATTATATAAGTGTATAGAATTAAAAAATATGACATATATTACATTAATATAATTATTTAAATGATATAACTATAACCTATTAAGAATATTTGGAACTTATTTTACAAAACATGCATAATAAAATGAAGTAGTTAATACATGATTGATGAGTAATAATGAAATGTTATTAAAAATAGGTGATAATATTATAATATATGATATCATAAAAATAATCATGATTCTATAATAATAAAATGACATTATTTAATTCAATATAAATGAGTTCTATATACATAGAATGGAATGTGTACCTACAGTAAGCAATAATTTCTAAATCTCATTATTATATGAGGTTGTTTATACGTAAGTATTTACAAAGGTAAATTTATCTACCATAACCATGATTCTTAAAAAATCAACAATATTTTTACTATTATTATATAATTTTTAAAAATAATTTTTCCCCATGTAATATTTATTACAAAATTTTATGAAAGGAAATTGTTATATTTTACATAAGAGGTAATTTTATAAAATTTTCGATAAAATTAAAAAGAAGAATGATTTTAAAATTTATAAAACATGAATAGATATTATGATCTCATAACAACTTAATACCATGAAGATCGACCTACAATATTATAAGATTAATTTCAAATAAAATTTTTAATTTTAATATTTTTCAGAAATTTAATAAAAGAAAACATTTTCAAAGTAGAAAGGATATTTTTTCAGGAATTGCTTTCAAGAGATATATAAAATGTTAGTTATGTTTTAACAAGGATATCTATTTTAATAATGTTATCAATATTATCCCAATGGTAAATTTATGTTTATTATATTTATGAAACCCATTTATTTTCCATGGGTTAGGATTATGATTGAATGATTTTTATGAAACCAATTTTATTTCATGGATTCTGATATGATTAATGAATTATGTTCTTATGGCACACATATGTATGGGATTCATTATGTGATGGGTGGGAACTATATCTCCCTACAATGAATTGGTTAAATATTGATAACGAGGGAGTTATATTTGTTATGTGAGAACCTAATTCTATGTTTACAAATTTTATATGTGGACCAAGCTTCTATTTCCATCTGTTTATGCACGGGCTTCATTTAATGTACTTAATTTAATGATTGATCCGATTACTATTTATACATGTTCACAATGTTATATGATTATGTTAATTCCACATGTTCATGTCTTATGTAAATATAATTGTATTTTCTAATATTTTATGTTATTTAATTATGATTCAAGTTTACCTTTAATATACAGGGAATGATCTTACAATGTTATGTTCATGTTCTCATACCCTTTAAGCACATGTTTATGATTACACATAACCACTATTTACCATTACTAATAATTTTATCTCACCATTTATTTTGTTTTATTTTCCCTATGTTATAAATAATTTGTTTGGTACGAGTATAAAATCGGTATATCTTTTTGGGAAATATTGAATATAATTCACTGTAATACATGTTTGTGTTCTAGGATTCCAAAGAAACTCAACTAATATAGTCATTGGGTGTCTATTTGTGAAATTTATTCAACATTCCAAAAAATTAATTTAATATCTATGTACATCAATCTAGGTTTGTTATTATGTAAATTTTTAAGGATTCATAGATTTATTTTTTTTCATGGGTGTACTTCCCCATGGAAGACATTTTTATTCAAAGGATACATTGGAGGAATTTATATATAGGTTCTTTGAGTAGGGGTTAAAAAAGAGTCTATTATAACTCAATCTAGGTAGGGTTTTATAATATATAATTTCCATTTATCATATATTACCAATTAGTTGAATATGTATAATTCTACCTTATAAATAAGGACTAAATGATGTGTCATATAATTTCTATATCTTGTGATTATTATATTTTTTTAGGTGTTTACTCTTTCTATCCTGTTTTTTTATAAAATATGTTTTTTGAGACCCCGATGTTACCATAATTAGAGTGATGCAGATATCAATATGTTATCTAGGGTGTCTATTTTTTCATGTTCTAAATATTGAACACATATGGGTGTTTCATGGAATTTTTAACCCTTTTTGATTCCATGTTCAATATGTTTAAGAATTTAAGTTAAAATAAAATGATAATAGGATGTTTTATTCTAATATAATGGTTCCATTTCTCTAGATGTGTTATGGAATACATGGATTCAATTGATTATTTAGGTAAAAATTTCCTCTAAAAATAGTTTAGTATATTGTCAGTTTTATTCTAGTGATCGATTTCCTAAAAAGATATATTAGATCTTAGATGAAGAGTACTTATCCGTTGATTATTGAGTTTTAAAACTGTAACAATAATGTATTTTTGAGATAAATTTTAATACTAATAGTTAATTTTTTGAGGGGTTTACTAATTATCTATATATATGTCACTTGAATATATTTTCATGATTCTATAGTTTCTAGGAATATCATTTTATTCATTATATTCGGATTCTTAAGTCCTGATGCATTATAAAGTAGAAATTTGAATCTTTGATGGAATATTTTTAAACAATACAAATGAAATTTTTGATACATTATGTGTTTTTAATTCAATGGGAGCTCCTCATTTCCAAGGGATAAAATTCAAATAGGTATATTTCGGACTGATAAATTTACTATGGAAGTATTAAGTATTAGCTGATTCAAGTATTTCTATTCTATAGTCCAAAATTTCTATTTATGGTGAATCATTTGCAAGTGAGGTGTTTAGAGGAATGGGAAACCAAAATTGGAAATAACGTGATATAATTTTCTAGAATGTTTATCCACATGATTTTTGGCATGAATTGGAATGTGGATTTCAATCAATAAAATATTATAAAAGGGATTTATGAATGAGTCAATTACTATTTTCTGGGGTCCCAATTTTGAATCTCAAATTGTGAAGAAAAATGGATATTTCAATATGACTGTTGATAACAAAAATTATATTCCAGAAATTCAATGTTGTTGATGTTCTATAAATACCACAGTTTAGAGCTGTTGTATTTCTTTTTTAAACTTTTGTTTTAAAGACCAATTAAATAATGGTTATTACCTCTAAGGTTCAAATTACACAATGATAATGAAGGATATAAATTTTTTATTTCATCAATATGAGGTTGGTGGATATCATTAGACTATTGGATAATATGGTGGTTCCTCTCATATGGGGTTTGTAATCACGAAATGTGGCATCGACCCAGTTGTAAAGAAGGCATGATTCGATTGGTCAGTTGAAACATAGGTTTCTATATCAAAATTTTTTAATGGTGGGTTCATGGTTAGGGTGAAATTTTAAATATGGATAATTGTTCCTAAATGATGATTTTTTAGAAGTATCCAATTCTAATGAAGTATAATTTATGAAGACAGATATTTTTGAATAGAAATATAAATCAAATTGATGTCTGAATTTTTTGAAATATATTAGTTTCTATAAGTATTTATAGAACATCGATGTGCGATTTATTATAATTTCAAGGAGTGGAGTATTTTTAAGTATTGGAAGGGGTTCATGTTCTATAAGGAGAGGCACAAATGAAATTAAATATTCTCATATTGAAGTGGCTCTTATGGAATCTACTTCACTATATGACTTTGTGGATGGGGAGAAACTAATTTGAGGTTGTTATTTCATCAAGAATATGTCTTAAATGTTTTGTAAACTTATTTGAGAATAAATATGGTGGAATTAAAAGACTAAATTATGGTCTATATTTATGAGATATTGGATGTATTTGTACATTCAAAACTTATGATGGATGATTTGCCTAAATTTATATGAGTCATAAACTAGAACAACAAATGGTGTCAATGTGAAGAGAATTTTTCATTTTATTTTGGATCTTCATGAGAAAATAAAATTAAAAAAGAATAAATTATTTTTGGGTATCTCATTTGAAATGTATATTCGATGTTGACCACCAACACGTCATTTTTAGAAGAGTTCCAACCCAATGTCTTGCACATGGTTTTTTTATAAATTATTGATAATGAGGTCTTGGAATTTATAAAACCATTTCAATGATATTTTTAAGTATTTTTTTTAAAAGATAAGGACCTATATAATGGGGGGGTTCTTTTATGGTTTAGAACTCATATGGATTATAAGGGGGAAATGATCATTTTTTAGGGTTGCATTTAGAAATGACTATTGAAAGGCTCTTAGTTGTTTCATTGTGATTTTTTTCATTTGACGATATGTGAATTTTTAGAAGATACATTTTTGATAGAGGATGGTTCTGGTTTATTCACTATAGATAAATATATTTGAAAAGAATCTTATTGAGAATTATAGGTGGAAATATTTTATAATAACTGGATTATTGAAATATAAAGGTCATGGAAATGATAAATATTTTTTTTAATAACTCATAAATAAAATCATATGTTGATCAAGACTATTTTTATTGAAAAATTATTTATAAGAATTCAAAATGATTCATGGGAATGCATGAGTGGTCAAACCCTAAATAATTGGGGAGTTTTTTTATAGTACCTCTTAGATGATTTCAACAATAGTAGGGACCCAAAATGACATGGTAAAAGGATAAAAAACTGAAAATATTGTTTGTATTTTGATGGAAGACATTGGTTATGCCAATTATAATATTCTATAATCTTTATATTGGTATTTTTAAGCCTTGAAAATAGTTCTCAAGTGGAATATTTGTGTGTGTGTGTGTAGAAATACATTTTTTTCTATGAAAATATCTGGAATATTTCTTTGAATAATTTCAGAGCCATGTACTGAGATGACGTGAAATTTAGAGGCCCAGTGAGCCATGTCTTGATATTGGGAAAATATTAAATTTAATTATATAATGTATGAAACTTTTGTGATATAATTAATTAACTCTTGGATAGGGATATAGATATGAAATTTGATACTTTTGTTGATTCTATAACTTGGGTTTTACTCAATAGATGACATAATATTTTTTGACGTATGGAATTTTGATAAATTTCAGTCACATGGAAAATTAATAAAATTAATTAATTAAATTTATTAACTTTATTATTTTTTTATAAAGATACCTAAATATCCTCCATTTGTATACAATTATTTACAATTCACAGGGTATAACCTTTGTATTGAAATAGGATACCATCGTAAAAGAGTTGGAAAATGATGAAGGATCAATGATTGTTATCAATAACATTGCTTCTGGATATCTCCAAAGAAATGTAGATTCATTATTCATTAGTGATCTATCCAAAAGCAATGTATCACATTTTTTACTACAGTTTATTTTTTTATTCGGTTATACCTTGAAATATCTTTAATCGAATCATCAAACAAATTGATTTACTGGTCGTTCATGTTTGGGGTGTGGGTTATTTTACCAAGGATTTAGGGAATTTTTTTTATTGATTTCTCTTCATTCTTAATTATGATAGAAATAAATTGAGGACAACATGAAAAACAAATATGGTTCATTTCTATTTTTTATTAGTGAATATATTCCCATGTTCTTTTCATGATTCATCACAAGTATTCCCTTTGGTCAGTGGTTCAAAGAAAACCTTATTTTTTGTTTTTATGCGCCCATTCTTCGGTGCAACTTATTGATACCATGGGTTTGTTTTATGATTATGGGTGATATTGAGATATGATGTTGATAAATGATGATGCAAGGAGGAATTGGAGTGGATTAGAGATCCTTATTTCCCATTTTGTTGGATCAAAATGGTGAAGCATGATGGAAATGTATTTTCAATCAATTTAGTGGTTAAAATCAAATTAATGGTTACAGTGAAGCTTGATCGAGGAAAAATTTCAGTTTCATGGGCATGATAAATGGTATGAGTGATGGATGCTACATCAAAATCAGATAACGTTTAGAGAAATTGTGGGTTCTATGAAATAAAATGTAACGTGGACTGTATTCAAAATAATACATTCAATGTGGGATATTAGGATATAAATATTGGGTTTAACAAGATATAAAATATAACACGCCATGTGGCATGCATCATATGTCATGTGAGCCGATGCTGGTGTATTAGTATGTATCCCAGAGGATACACGTTCATCGACACAGGTATACACAAGGTAATGTGTAGTGTACACCATCATAGACATGTACTGAGACACATAAAATTACATAGTAACAACCATAATACACTTGTATGACATGGTGAATATGGTCATGGGAAAAGGAACATAGGAATGGATATTAGTAGGTTTTGGTATAGAGGTGTACACTGTGTTCCCCATATACATGCCATGTACTTCCGATGAGATAATTTGGAGGTATTTTTTTCTTCA
The DNA here is from genome assembly GCA_963277665.1 of Viscum album. Taxonomy (NCBI): domain Eukaryota; kingdom Viridiplantae; phylum Streptophyta; class Magnoliopsida; order Santalales; family Viscaceae; genus Viscum; species Viscum album. The sequence continues at coordinate 449,875,215 of OY728165.1, forward strand.
GTATATACCTGGTTGAATTGAATGTCATTCCTTGGTCTATTCCTACATGGGAACATTGTGGAATTATTTCCTATGATTCGGATTATTATACTATATATGGGCTCTATTCCTCGAAGAGTTCATGATATTGCTCTGTGAGTCATTGGGTGGGACCCTCTATCATGTCATCTTCTTATGTAGGTTACATTGTATCCGCATGACCACCATACATTGGGATTTGATCCCAAATCGATTGGATGATCCAGAACATCAGGTTGAATCCCCCAGCAGTCCTATGTGTTATCCCCCATCTTGGTAGCGAGATATATAGATATTTGGTGAGTGATTCTTTTGTGAGACTTGTCGGGTTGTATACTCTCAAATGAGTTCCATCAGGGACAGTGTAGCTCCTAGAGTGAATTCTACCATAAGAGCAATACCTTGAAGCCTCAAGAAGAATCCAATTGATGGTAGTATTGGTTGGGACCTCATGAGAAACTTTTTCTATAATGAGAATTTCTAGGATGTTTTTTACTGTCATTTTGACTCATATATTGTTTAAAATACCTATGTTTTGATGAACCTACTACTATTGATGCTTTATGTTTTGGTTTTCATATATCATACGTAGTGATTTTGTAATGACTTTTATATGGGATCTACCCACGCATGTCATATTTAATTTATATGGAATTACATTTAATGGTTTCCATGGAAGACAAAGAGGAGGTGGATCATAGTTGCAATTAATTGACTGAGATTCATATATAAATTTCATATGATAGTTTTCCCCTCATTCTGAAGAGTTTGGACTGTATATCCAGTTATTTTGGGATTTTATTTTTTCTAATGATTTCAATAACCATCAATATACTTTGAATGTGAGGTATTAATGTATTTGTGAACTGGTATTATTCGTACAAATCTTTTATAATTTTATAGACATTTAGATTTATATTTATTTGAACAAAGTAACTTATTTTAATGCATCCCATATGTTTGATATGTCTACATGGCCTAGATTTCTAGACATTGGGATTTTAGAGCTAGGCTTACAGTTGTCATTCTAATCTTATCACCATCCTGGTGGTCCTGGTGGGATGGGTCATGACATAATGGTATCAATGTAGTTTTTTGTACCTTAGGAGTAATGTTGGAGTTTTTTATAGCTATGAAGTTTGATCTGGGGTTTATGGAAAAAATGTTAATGTGTAGTTTGTTTGTATTTCTTGATAGAGACTCCAATGTTAGTAATGTAGCTAACATATACATTCTCCAAGAATCCGATAACAAGCATGTTGACTTGTTAATTATAAGAACTGGTTATTGGAAAAAACATTGGTATATGCATCATATAAGAATGAGTTGGGGTTTCTATTTAATTATTGTGTCATCTCCGCATATATACTCATCAACTGTGTTTCATCTTGTTTGTTTTAGGATCCCTCTAGAAATTATTCTAGCATTTATATAACCATAAGATCACAAGGACTATCTATTAAGTTATGATGCTTTGGTACAATGTAATGTACAAGTTCTAGTACCTTTTGGTAGTTACCATTTTTACCATCAACTATTGATAATTAGTTCTCACCTTCAAAATAGGTTTTTGATGTTTAGAGGTTGATCGTACTTCATAACTTTTAGAGGCACTGAAATCGCAGATTTCAGGGTGATCTAGAACCCCACGAATCACAAGACTGACTAGAGGTAGTAACCTGAGTTTTCCTCCTAGTGAGGACACATATATATTAGATAGTGGTCCATTATATATATCTTCTATAGGTCTCCTCTGGGTGATGGTAGATTCTGGTGATTCTGTCACATGATATGAAATCTATCTCCTAGTTATATTTGGTCATCTCTTCAGGGAGACATTCCATCCATTCACATTGTAATCATTGTGCATCTAGATTATTTTTCATTATTATTATTGCATTATAACATTAGAAATGTATTTGGGGATATTTAATAACCTCTCATGATCCTCTTTGTATATGGTTCAACATACATAATTTATTGAATAGTCCTTCAAATAGGGACTATGTCAAGATATCAGGGATTAGGGATATGTAATAATATTCTAAACTGTACTAGATTGAATGATCATGACTTCATTGATTAGAGTTTACTAGGCGATATGACACCAATAGTGGGTGTTGGTAGTGATCACAAACCAGATGATACCTCGATAGAGGATAGATTACCATAGTCAAAGGTATTATGGAATGTAAGATTAATTAGTAGGTAACCCCAAGATATAGGGTCTACAGTTCAGGGATCATAGGACATGTAATTTCAGTATAGATTGTTGTAGTGCCTCAGTTACAGTGGTTGAGGAAATTTTTCTCATGAAGGTCATAACTATTGTACAACTAATAGAGGCATAGTTTATTGATAGACTAGATATATAGAGAGTTAGGATAAGGTAGTTCTATAGGTTTGATTACATGGAAGAGTATTTAGGATAATAGTAGGGGTGCAGTGAGTTTTTTCTTATTTCCACCCCAACCGATATGTGGTCCAAACCAAGCTCAGGGAGTGGGTAGTCAGGGACCATGAAAAATATACACTGTAGAAGGATATAACCCTATGGAAATCAAGATTTTTAGTAATATGATCTATTTTATTTATAATCTATTGACATTACTAATGGAAACTAGTTTGACAAAATATTATTTTTACACTTTTCTAGTTCGTCTCATAGAGATTCTGGTTGATCCCTTTTCTCAACTCTTAGGCGTGTAGACTCATATCGGGGGTGACTTAGCGATCACAATCATTTTCTAATAGTGTGACCTTAATAATTAAGGTAATATATTAATATGAAATGTACTTTTAGAAAAATATATTCCTTGAAATATCAACTTAGGTATAGAATAATTATCCATATTTCATTCAATTTTTTTTAGTTGGAGGATGTGTTGTATCCATGGTGTTGGATTAATGTTTTTCTTCATCAGTGAGAATAAAACCCGTGGATAGAAATATAGGCTCATAAAAAAGTTGTTTTAACATCCTAAACATCCTCATTAGCTTCATTTCATATAGAATCTCTACTTGGCCTTATGAGACACCCCAAAATTCCAAATATGGGAAATAAATTCCAAGGGAATCATTAACATATAAGGGAAAATTTTCATTTTGAAAATAAAACAACCCAATAAAATAAACACTACATGATACCTGATAACCATGTAAAAACTCAAAATAATACCATTTATATCAAAACCAAATTACATCAAATAACCACAATGGAAGACAACCAATTAAAAAATATAAAACATGTGACTAGATCAATTACACTCAAAGACTCCAAGACATCACTTCCAGATCCCAACAAGCTCAATCCTCTAACTCCATAATACCTCTAAAATATAATAAATCACAACTAAAGATGTGTGATGCAATTCTTTTACAATTGTCCTAATAAAAAACATCTGCAAAAGCACTAATGTGGAAAAGCAGGGGTGAGTAATGAAACTCATTATATTTTCCCCAAATCACATCACTACTCACACCACAAGGATTGACCATTTTATAAAATTTATATAAAAAAAATTATATAAAACAATTTTAAATACTATATATAAAATTCAATAAGTTCATTAAAAAAATAGTATTTCATAAAAAAACAGTTTCCATGGAAAAGAAACAAAGAAATAATTTAAACAAATTCTCAAGACTTTTTGGAATACCCATTCCATGATACGCGACACAACCACACAAGAATTATTCTATAATAGTTCTATACTTATTCAAAGTTTCATACCCATTAATTAAGTCATTAAAAAGTGTCCATTGTCCATGTTCCCTTATGTCACATACCCCTAATTATGGGTCAAGTCCAATTGTACCCCAATTGTAAATTCTCATAATTCAAGTTCATGTTGAAGGCATGAACTCACAAAACCCATGTATTCCATAAACATTTCAAAATAACCAATTCCAACCACTTCAAGATAAAATTATTTTATTGAAAACCTTTCGAACAAACCATCTCAATACATTACGATAAACCATAATTTTATTGAAAAATTTGAAATTTAACCATTAACTAAAAATACAGTAAATCCATTTATTAAAATATACATTTTAAAATCATGAAAAAAAAGAACATTGCACATCCACTTTCCACAATTATGCAATTTTACTAAAAATCAAAAACTACACAAACAATAACTAAAAAGAGTTTCAACCATACATTTCACAAAAAATTCACAATCAATTTAACCTATTTAATAATAGGAAATCACATTATAATAGGAGGTGTCACGGGTGATGCTACCTACCTTGGGAATTATGGAGAAAATGAAGAACGATATAAAAAATCTTAAAAACTAAAGTTAAATCTCTAAAAACACCCCTTATATCACTTAAACTATCATAAAAAAAATTAAATTCAAACCTGATTAACATAGAAACATTTTACAAATAAAATATTTAATAAATATAATAAAACAAGATATGGATGATGTATATCTAAAAAAATTAATAAAACTACCATAAATGATGAACTACTAAGGGAATCAGGCATGAACACACCGAGAAAAACCTTATGATCACTTCCAATATGATGGGGAGGGGTTCTATAGGCTTTGAGAGGAAAACATATTGATTACGGGTCAATTTGGACAAAAATGAGGGGATAAAACATAATCCATTCTCATATCCACTTTTTAGTATCCTGTTTCAATATCATTAATGATTAGTCACATGGTTAGGAAAAACCATTTGCTAAAAATGCATCAAAAACTACCTCAAAGAGTAACTCACATAGTTTGAATACATGGTTAAAAAACCAATCACCAAGCATGAAAAATTCAACTACCCAACTTTGAATAGTTTCTCCTTAGCGACCACACTGTATGGAAAAACCATGAACCAATAAAAAATGCCCAAAAAACATTTAAAAAGTTCTACACACCCCCAAAAAAACACCCCAATACTTTATATACATAAAAAACATAAAATAAGGGTTACTTACATGAAATCAGCGGTGCCACATTCTCCAAACCATTTGATTTTTCATCCAAGGAATAAGAAAACCATCATTCTTCTAAATGAGTTATGCCGATTTCCCTTTCATTTACTTCTCCAGTTCCTAATCCAATTCATGAATCTTACCATTTAATAACAAAACCCGCACTAGACCTATTCATTTTTCGTGCATGACATTCTCTTACCTATCCATAATATACACTAGAATTTTCACCAATAAAGCATTAGACTCTTGACAACATGATACAATACAAACACATGGTATAGATTAGGATGATTCTTTTTTAAATGTGATACATGATACACATTTTTACCGCACTGAGTTGTATTTTCAATGCCAATTGGGATTCCACCTCCCAACCCATTCATCTATCTCAAAGGACATCTCTATCTAGGAGATAACATGACCTAATTTCAAAAATGATGATTTACTATCCTTAGAGACAGTCTCAATAACACATTATTTCTCACCTCAAATAACTACAACCATCAATGATGATCTTAATAAAATTTATAATGAATCTGATCATCTCCATATGTTTCCAAATCAACTAAATATTATTCTCCATGGTTTGTTAGATAATACTCAACCCAACAAGTGAAGTCTCACCTACTTCCACCTAGGAAAGTGTAGAATGAAAAGGATTCCAATATAATTCATCCAAAGAAGCTATGTGTGTCCACGATTGATAGTTTTTCATATATGAGAACTCCAACAATGGTATGTGTTATTCCCATGAACCACCAAAACTATTACACACTCATAAAACATGTTTTCCATACTTTGTATCATCCTTTTGGATTTATCATACATCTGATGATTATATTCCATACTAAGAGTTAACTTATTACCAAGGGCTTTCTATGAGTAATTATAAAAATGAAGCAAAAACCTCATATATCTTCATGAATCTACTTAAACTAGTAGAACATTCGACTTTACCACTTATCAAATATATATTATGGAAGATTCCTCTATTTTTTTGATTCATGAATAAGGATAAAATCGACCAACAATGTGAGAAAATACACTATCACCCATATGGATTTTTTTGGAATCATTATTGGAGTAACTATTACAAAATATATTAATATCAAATCCAATTTCCAAAAAAATTTGTAAAGACATAAACATAGCTACTAGTTGCTGATGATTTTCCTTAACCTACTAACAGGATAAGAATCTATAAAAAATATCAGTCACCTTCCTTTTCATACTAAACCATAAAATCTATTCTTTTAACACAATATACATATTCTATATTCTAGGATGAATAGCCCTTCTAGAATGGTTATAATAATGGATAATTTGTTCATGATAAGACATAGGTACGACCATATAATTTCAAAACCATGACACTAAACTGTCATGAAACTTCCATCATTCAATGGTCTCCCCACTATTGATTTTTTTCTTTATTTAAACATATTCAGAAAAATAAGTTTGTTCCTCTTTAACCTAGTCTACCAAATCAATAACAAACATAACTGGAAAGTAAACTCCAACATCTCCTTGTTCCTAACATTCCATGTGCATGTCATCTAGGACCGAGAAAAACATCCACTCATCGGAGATTCTTTTTCCAATTGAGATAATCACTTTATTCATAAAAAATATACCATTATATTACCTTTACTCAGTTTACGCATCATGTAAAAGTAAATAATTTTGAGATATTCCATCCATAATCTCTATCTTAGATTCATATCAATTTTTTATAAAATATGTTTTATGATTTTATGATCTATAATCAAAGTAAATTTCTTACCAAAGGGGTAGTAACTGCATGTTTCAAATCATGGACTATGGTTGCTATCTCTGAATCACATATTGGTTAGTTCTTCTCATATATCCATAACTTTCATAATCCATAAAAAACAACATGATCTCCCTAAAAGTGAACAAATCCAAACCCTAGTCCCAAATCATCACATCATACCATGCACCCATGCCCTGATTCCAGAAAAACAAAGATTGGTGCTGATGTAAAAAGATCTTTAGGATCTTGAAATTAATTATCACATTTTTCATTACATTGGAATATAACATTATTACTTTTAAATGATGTTATTGGTGAGTCTAGTAATTAGAAATCATGATTAATGAATTTGTAATAACAATCTAGAGCAAGGTGATTGCATATTTCAAAGAAATTATTTGGTTGTTTCCAAGGGATTACATATTCTATATTTTAGGGATCCATAGATCACTTCTTGTAAAGATTATATGGCCATATAAATTTAACTCTTGTATTAAAAATTAAAATTTGATAATTTGGAATAAAAATGATGATCCCTCAAGGTTCCCAACACTATCTATAATTGTTTTTAATTTTCAACCATTTCCCTTGAATGCAATAATATGTTTTCCATAAACACCACCACAAAAAAATCTATATACCTATGAAATATAACATTCATAAATTCCATAAAGACAATAGGGTAATATTTATGAATAAAAGTCATTATAAGATATTTATAATGGCCATATATACTCCTAAAATATTTCTTTGGAATATCTTCCTTCTAAATCTACAATTAGTGATATCTTGATCATGAGTTAATCATAGAGAACCATTGATACCCCCTCAATTGATCGATCATGTAATCAATGTGAGGAATTAGGTAATGATATTTTTAATAAATTTTTTAAGAATATGATAACTAACACACATGAGAAGAGTTAAATCCATATTTTTGAAAAACTAGTGTGATGCTGCCCACAGAGATGTGCTAGGCCAAATGACCCCTTTTCTTTCCATTTCATGCCACTACACATTCAATTCACTTGATTTTTTTGGTTCCACATGATATGATAAAAAGGAAATAGGACTAATCCCCATGATGAGATCAATTGAATAATACACTTCTCTTGTAGGTGGAAATGAAGACAAATTATTTGGAGTAAAATATTAAAATTGATCAAAAACAAAAGGAAATCTATTATCCCTTATCTTTTCCAATTATTTAAAAGTCAAATCTACAAACTAGTACAAGATCATTACAACTAATAGTTCAAAAAAATAACTACACCTTCCTTTACATTCTAATCCCCTCTAAAGATATTCTCAATGCCATCATCATTCATACGACTAACCCCTTGGGTATAACAACCGATGTGAGCACTGAACTTTTTCAAAAAATACATACCAAATATTTTAGGATAAAAATATAGATGTAGATGCTCAATTACAAGAAGGGGGAGATGAATTCTTGGTTTAAAACTATTTTTAAGAATAGCTTCAAAACTTAAGGAAATATAAAATTAACAATGTTAAACATTGTTAATTCAAAAACCCACTTTGGTTCTTAAATAAAGGGATAATTGGATTGGTACAGGTCAAATTTTGAAGAACCTATACATTAAAAAGTTTCTTAATGAAGCTTAAGAAAGTTTTTCATAGGTAAATATTTTACCATAATGTGTATAAAATCATACTTATTAGAGTATACCATTATCAGAAAGTATAACAATGTCATATAAATTTCATTAACAAAATATAGTGGAAATATAAACTTGTAACAAAACAAGAATAATTAAGAAATATTTTAAACCTAAAGAGAATGGTATCCAACAACCATAGATCAAGGTCCCTGGATTTACACTTTCCAAAAAGTATGTGTTACCCACACAAGGGTATGCCCTCGATAAGAATATCAAAGTTTGTCTTATTATACCCACTATCCCTAAAACATTAAGGTAGTGAGAACCATTTTCATACTATCCTCTAAAGCCCTTGATTGTACACAAAAAAATTATGAGTCACACAATGCAGGCTGAACAAGTTGTATATGGATGAACCAGATATTTACAGATCACAAAAAGAATGAGATTCTCTCTCTAGAAATCACTTCACAGTAGAAAATCATGTAATATCTAGATCATTATATCTCTACAAATGGATAGTGTGTTTATAGGCATATAATTCATTAATCATCTCCTCCACTAATAGTGTCATTTTCCATGAATTTCCATGTTACCTGAACATGTTTAAAATAGAAAATGGTTGGTTAGAAACTGAATGTTGACATTATTTAATTGTAACTTAACCAATTGTAAAGAAATATAACATGTTTGAAAAACAATATTAAAATTAAGAAACATAAATAAACTAGGATCTGATAATGATTGAAAAATATTATTAAGAAATAAATATATCTTTAACAAGGATTAATAATCAGATTATGAAGATAATTGGAAATCGAATCTAAATATGTATACAAATGGAGTCTGATTTGATGAGAAATAGTGTCTTCTTTTCTATGAAAATGGAGTCTTATTTTAGATTGAGTCATAGTCTAAATTCTGTGGAATTCAGAGTCTAAATTCAGGGGAATTTAAAGAATAAATTCTATGGAATATGGATTATGAATTTTAAGGAATTCAGAGTCTGGATTTCAAGGAATTCAAAGTTTGAATTATGAGTAATTTAGAGCCAGGATTTATGATAATTCAATGTTTGGATTTCTGAGTATTCGGTGACTGAATTTTAGAGAATTTCGAGTTTGAATTACAGATATTTTGGTGTATAAACTTTAGATATTTTAGAGCCTAATTTTTGTGAATCTCATAGTCAAAAATCAGGATGAAATGGAGTCTGAAAACATATGGAATGAGAGTATAGAAATAGGGAGACCTAGTAATTAAGAAACTATAATGGTGTGAGGTTTGGATAAGGATAATATTAGTCTTAATGTAGTTGGGTATTAAGATAAATAATTTTAATCTTAGAAAAGGAACATTTATGTATAACATAGAAAATTAAGTAATGGTTAATGAAATAAAATTTACATAGGGAACGAAAATAATCTTAAGAAACCTATTTTTTATTTTCAAAACATAATGTAATGGAAAAGTAATAATACACTTTATTGAATTAAGAATATCCCCGTTTTTGGAAAGCACAAACCACATTTCAAAAATAATATTATGTTAGGAAAACATGAAATAAAAAACTTATCTCTCTTATATTTATTGCTTCAGGAATACAACTAACTACCCCTTAGGTCTTTTAACCTTAAAGATCATATTCCTTGGCATTAGAAATTGTCTTTAAATAGACATTCCTTTTCCTAAAAAATTTTACATTTAGATTAAGCTCCCCCTTTCTTAAAAAATTTATTCTTTTGAATAAAATCTCCCTTAATATGATATTATTTTTAAACATTTCTCCATATTTTTGACCATTAAAAACTAATGGAAGGGAATTTTTTTTCATAAATTATAGAAAATAAGCAAAAAAATGATAAGAAATTGATTTCATTGTTATTGAAAATATTGACGTACCAAAAAATATCATAGTTTTTTAATTTAATCAGTCATCCTTGTTCTTCTATTGAAAAATATTCCTAAGGATGGACTTTATATTATATATCACCATATAATCTTCTTGGTACTTCTTGAGTAACTGTTCTTTTTCATGGTTCTTCTTATAGAGATACCGAATCCTTTCTTGTTGAGACCAGCTAACTTTTTTCATGATACATGAATTTCTCATCTAACTGATACATGGTATTGGATTCAGTATTTTGTAAAATATAAACATTGTTAATATTTCCATATAGATTATTTTCTTTATGAATCATGGAAGCTTTCAATTGATTCAGACTTTCAAAAATATTTGTGAACTTCTCATTAGACATGTTAAACAAATCATTGACTGAATCCATACAATTTCCAACAATATTAAGATCATAAAATAAAGACTTCAAAAAAAATGTAATATTATTTAAATAAATTATATTAGCATCATAGTTGATCATGAATTTTTTGATATCCATTTATTTCTTGATTAACATTTCCTTCAACAAATTTGTATAATCCATTTTAATGTTGATTTACTGTATAATAAGCGGACACCATGATTCAATGTTTGGAAAGAAAGGAATTGAACCAACAATTTTCTTTAAGTACTACACCACAAAATCATGTCCCATGGATGATGAAGATTTAGAATATGAAGCACCTTTATTTAAAGGAGTATCGTTAACTTCCTTATCATCCTTTAATTTGGATGATTCAACCACATCACCATTCTAAGGTGTATCAAGAAGGACCAATTTTCTTCTAGAAACAATATTTTGAACAACACTAGATTTCTCCTAATCATGTTCTTCAACATTAACTTATTCATCATCTTTCTAATCAATGTCATTGTTTTTCTCACTCTCTTTAACAAAAAAAACTTTGTTAACTTCCTCTTCTTTAAATTTTTTCTTCTTCTTATCTAAATTAATTTTGGTGGATAAATCCTAGGATGTTCTTATTGAAAATCTATCAGTGGGAATATCTTTCTCATGATATTCTTCAACCATTTTGATCATGTCTTCATTTTATTACTCCTCTTCTTCTTCTTGTTGATATATTTATTTTTCTTCAACAACCTGTTCTATAACTAACGATTTCATTATGTAGGCTTTCTCACCTGAATATATTCTAAAGCTTTCTCAAAATATTATAACAATTATTGAGCAACCATAGCTTGCAACGTTTTTCATAAATCATTTTCTCCAATTATTTTTTCTTGATATTTTCATCTCCAATAAAATTTAAGGTCTTGGCCCTTGTAGGGTTATGTTCAATGATAGGTTCACATTCCATTCTATATTTATTTGGATCCCTCCACTCAACAACTACTTCATTAGAAAAATTATTTGGCTTCATCGATTTAGGGAGTACTGATTGAGGTTTTGGAAAATTTTATTAGGGGAAAAAAATTTTGGTTTTGAAATAAAATTTAAGGAAAATGAACAAATTTAGATTCTAAAATGTTTTATTAAGAAAATAATATTACATTCCAAAAAAAAATTATAAACATATGTTCTTCCCATACTAAAAGGGGTAAATTAATGTTAGGAGATAGGATTCAAAAAAAGTAAATATAGATGATTACTTTTTGTTTATCATTCCTAACTTTTATTTAATGTAATCTAATCTATTGGAAGGTAAATATTTTGTAAAAATATCAACATGTTAGTCTTGTGTTCAGATAAATTGTAAAATAATATATATTTTAAGTGTGTCATCGTAAAGAATGTGGCGCCTAATGTCTACGTTCTTTTCAATAGAGTGATGTGTAAGGATATTTCTTATGTAAAAGGAACTAGTATTATCACACATTATCTGTATTTTTTTGTAACTCATGCTATCATATGTGACTGTTTCATTCATCCATAACACATGAGCACAACAACTTCCAACTGATACATATTCAGATTTAGTAGTGGAATGTGAAGTTTAGTGTTAATTATTTCATGAAAAAAAACTGATGAATCTCCTATTAAATGAAAAGTTTTGGATGTACTTTTTCTATCCATTATACACTGAACAAAATCAGCATCTGAAAAACTTCTTAAAACAAAAAATATAGATGAATAAAAAAGTCCTAAATCTATGGTTCCCTTTAAATAGTGAAAAATAATTATCACTACTATTAAATGAAATCTCTTTGAATTATATTAATAAATTTCACATTATATTACTAAAAACATTATTTCTAGATGATAAGATATTAAGTATAACAAATATCCTATCACAAATCTAAAAGTTGTTTAATTTATCATTTTCCCAACATCATCAAGATCAAGAGAATTTGAGGTGCCGATTAGAGAACATAAAAATTCAATATTGTTATATCAATAAATATTTAGTAGATCATTAATATACTTCTATGGAGATATATCAGTTCTTTCTAGTATTTGATAAATTTAAAAATCAAGGAAAAATCATAACTTACCCATAATACTCATTTTAAACTCATATTTTATAAGATTTCACAAATGAATCAGTTAATGATTACTGAGCTGATCTGAATATAATGTCATAAAAATAAATTTTAACAATAAAATTTGGTTTATTATCTTTCCTTATATAAAATGATTAGATTATTAGTTCCTTTAAAATAATAGTTTTCTAACAAGAATTTGGAAATTATATCATACCAGGCTCTATGGTCATGTTTAAGTCCATATAACGATTTTGTAAGTTTGATAAAATGTTATAAATGTTTTGTGTCTTCAAAACCATGATTTTTTTCAAAATAAACTTTCTATTGAACATATATGTTATGAAAATCACACTTCACATCAATTTGAAAAATATTTAAATTAAAGAATGATACAAAGGCTACTAGTATACAAATATATTCAAGTCTACCTATTGGAGTGTAAGTGTATTCATAGACCATTCCATATTTTTGATTATATATTTTAGCTACTAATATTTCATTATTTCTATCAATGATTACATTTTCGTCACATTTATTTATATAGTCCCATTTTAGAAATACTATAGAAGTTTATTTAGGTCGTTCATCAGAGGTCCAGAATTTGTTTCTTTAGAATTAATTAAGTTCATCTTGCATAGCTTTAATCCAATAATCATAATATGATGATTCATTAGTTATTTTCAGTTCTAATAGGGAGAGAAATTCTAGATGTTGTACATCAATTCCTAATGAACTTATAGTCTTTACTAGTTGATTTACATCACTAATGAAACTATCACTAGGATGATTCTTAAGAAACAACTGATTTGGATGTTGTAAAACATGTTCATCAACATAAGGTAGAAAATAATATTGGATAAATATTTCAAAAATAGTTTCTTGAGTATTTATCTTATTAGAAGAATCTTCTATTAAAGGTTGATAATCAGTTTTTGAAAACAAATCTGTGGATATAGGTTGGGGTTGTTTACAAACAAAAGTGAAAGTTCCATCCAATTTAACAAGCACTGTATGTTCATTAGTAAAATAATTATTAATATAAACACTATAATCCTTAGAAGTAGGGGAATAACCCAAGAAAATTACATCATCATATATGGGTGTGAATTTATATAATTTATCATTATTATTCTAAATGAATACTTTGCATCCAAAAACATTAAAGTAAGAAATGTTAATATTTTTACCATATGACATTTAATAAGTTGTTTTATTAAGATAATTTCATATTGAAACATGATTTATATTATAAAAAGTTTTACATACAACTTCATCCCAATAATTTTTAGCAAAAAAATATTCACTCAACATTGTTCTAGTTATCTCTTGATGAATTTGGTTTCTTCATTGAATGACAACCTTTTGTTGAGGAGTTCTTAGAGATGAGAAGTTATGAATAATGAATTTCTTACTAAAAAATGTTTCAAAATCAGAATTTCCAATTTCTCCTCCATTATCACTGTGATTATTTATTAACAGAAGAAATTTTTCATTTTCAACATTGGCTGAAAAAGATTTAAAATGAGAAAAATATTCAAATTTCATTGCTATAAAATAGACCCATGTTAATACATTGTAAACACAAACTAATACAAATACATATTATTATCATCTAATACAGCCATTTCGTGTTGTAAAAAATGATTCATAAGAACAATATATAATGCATTAACTAATTTATTTAAATATTGACTTATCTACCCTTCAATATTGACAAGGATCACAAAATTTTTATGATTCAAATGTTATCTCTAGTAGATCCTCAATAAGTCTTTAATTTGAGTGTTTTCATAGCTTTTAAAGCCTACAGTGTCCTTGAATTCTATTCCATAACCAATATTGATATTTTATTACACTATGGAAATGTAGATCATGGATCCTAAGGTCATCAATGTTTATTGTATAAATATTCTCTTGCTTAAGGGTGGATAGAATAAACACTTCCTTTTAATTGTGTACTAAGAATTTATAATTACTAAATTAACAAGGATACCTTCTTCAGGTAATTTTATTATAATTATAAGGTTGTTATTATGACCTTTATCAAATTAAAAATTTTAAATTAATGATTTTCCAAGAAGAACAATGTTTTTGATACCAACAATTTCTCTCGGAGCATTATCTACAAAAGATAATTTTCCTCCATTCATCTTGCTAATATTTTCAATGATGTTTTGGTTACTATTCATTTGATGGGAACATCCACTATCCATGTATCATGTATTGTCATTCTTACATCCATTATTTTCTTGATAATAAATTATTTAGGCTTTTATAATCCAAATTTATTAGGATCCAGAAATGTTAGAAAAGTAAAATATTAGGTATCAATATTTCATAAAAAAATAAACCTTATGAAAACCTAAGGATTGGGTTTTATTGAAAGAATAAAATTTCTACCAATGTCATATATTTTGAAATTTACTGTAAAAAATAACTCTTTATAAGAAAAAATAGTTATTACTAAAAATTGGTATTGAATGAGTCGAACCAAATACAAAACTATTCCTAATAAGATGAAGTTGTTAATGAATTTTTTCAAATTATTTCCTTCCTGATTTAAAATTTGATAAAATTTTATTAAAGGAAAATATTTTGTATTCTAGTCTAATGACCAAATTCTTATCCTCATAGTCATTAGTCTTAGGTTTTGAGTTATCCTCGATAATATTTTTCTTAGAAATTGTTTTTTCAAGATCTTTAAAAGCTTTATCCTTCTCAAAAATAACATCCTTATGGTTTTTAGAAATATTTTCAAAATCAAGATTTTTTGGATAAAGATCTCTAGAATGATCTGGTATTTCTTATATTAAAACAAAAATTCTAGAATTTCATTTCTCTAACATTTATTATCTTACATTTCTCATTCCCAAGTAATTTAAAAAATCTAGAATGTTCTTCAAATGAAGGTAAGGTATAATATTCTGATGAGGAATATTCTTCATCCGAAAATTCATAATATTATTCATTAGGGAGATTTTCATTTAAAGAAATATTGATTTGGGATTCAGTATTGAGTACCACATCCATAATATAATTATTTATTATATATAATCTAGAAATAAGACCAATTTTCTCTTGACTAGAAGATTCCTATTCTGAAGATTCATCGGAAGAGTCACCACCACTGGCACTCCAGGCGCATTATCCTTTAAGACTTTCTTATCTTTATACTTATAGTATTTTTTCTATTCTTTTCAGATAACATATCCTCTATTTATTTTATGATAATCGTATGAAAATTAGTTTTGAAATATAAATCCCTTTTTCATTAATAACAAGTTACTTCAAAATCATGCTCGGACTTTCTATCATTATTATTATATATTTACTTAAAATATTACATTCCCATAATATTGTTCATCCTTCAATAAATAATGCAATTTTCATTCTTATACTGATCATTTTCACTTGATTCAAATACTATAACAACTTTCGTAGATTTATATCTAGTTACCCGTTTGGAGTCTTCTATTTAGGTTTAGTAGTGAAAAGAAAAATTCCATTACCTTTATTCTTCTTATTAAGATCAACAACTCTATTAATTATTGTTTCATGTGGAAGAAGTGTTCCAAATAACTCATCAAGAGTGATGTTAGATACTTTCTTACTCTCATCAATAGTTGTCCTTTTAGATTACCATTAGTTGGGAATAATATAAATTATCTAGTCCACAAGAAACTCATTATGAAGTCCTTTCTCACCCATAGATTGAAGACTATGGATGATAGTCATAAATAATTGTTTCACATTACAGACTAGTTCCCTATAAGGAAATATAAATCCATGATATTCAGCTCTAAGAATATCTCTTCAAGTTTCTATCACTTTTTAAGTTCCAAACTGTGCAACTTCACATTTCTTCCAAATACAATTGGATACTTCACAAGAAGATACTTGACTATTTAAATTCATAATCATGGAACATAAAAGTGTATTTTGTAACTTATAGTTTAATTTATATTCCTATATTTTCCAATTTGGGAATGTTCTGATTATATTATCAGGAATATGATATTCACTAGAAAGCATTAAAAAATTGTCCACTATAGTTTTTATAACAAAAGTATTCATCCGATATCTCCAGTCTTCATAATCATGACCATCAAATATTAGTGGCCTGGTAGGATTGATGATGTCTATAGAACCAATATTCATTATTTCCACATCCTTAAGAAAAATATTTTTCCAAAAAAAGAATTTGTATCAAATGATTATAAAAAATATATTTAAGAAAAAATGAGAAAGTAATGTTGAGCATAAAAATTTTAACAATAAAATAGGTATATAGGTATTAGTATTTCAAATACCTCCTCTAATATCAATTGTTTGATCGAAATATAGATGTAGAATCTCAAATACAAGAGTGGGTGAATTATAGGTTTATAAACATTACTTAATGCTTTCTTTAATCCTTAATGAAATAATTGTTTATTAATGTTCAATAAAGTTAACTCAAAAATCCTCTTTGGTTCTTAAACAAATGGATAATTGGTAGGGCCTAGGTCCAATTATAATGAACCAATTCTTAAAAACGTTTATCTTTAAGAAAAATAATCATGTTTATCTTGGAGAAATATACTACCTTAAAGGATATAGAATAATAATTATTACAGTATATAAGTATAATAAAGGAAATGAAAGTTATACATTCTTTATTTAACAAAATATAGTATAAATAATAACATGTAAAAAATAAGAACAATTATGAGATCTTTTAACCCAAAGAGAAGGGTATCCAAAAACCTTGGATAAAGGTCTCATGATATATACTTTCATTAATTTCTATCTTACCCACCCCATGGAAGTACCTTAAAAAATATGAGATTCAATATTGATATTCCAATAATCCCTTGAATTTTATGGTAGCTATCACCTCTATCTTCACATCCCCAAAAGTCCTTGATTTTACACAACAAGCATCAGATTCACACTAAGTAGGCTGAAGATGTTGTCCACAAATTAATAATATTTTCACAGATAATACAAGGAACAAGAGTATCTCTCTCTAGAAATCACATCACAACATCACATCATATAATCTATATATCTATCTATTCATCAATATGGCTGGTTAGTTAAAGGCAAAGATTCCAAGGATCATATCATACTCTAACGGTCATATTTTTCCATTAATTTTGGATGGACCTTGAAAAGTGGAGGTCAACTGATGATTAGTTAGAAATAGAATGTACGACATTGTTTAATTTTGACATAATAAAGAGTAAAAAAATGTATCATTTAATAAAAATATTTTTTAGTTAAGAAACATTAGTAAATTAGGATCTTATAAAGTATGAACAACATATTTAAGAAAGAAATGTAACTTTAACATGTATGAATAATGGAATTATGAATATAATGGGAATCATAGTCTAAATATTTATACAAATGTGGTATGATATTCTGAGATAATGGAGTCCCATTTTCTAGGAAAACTATGTATGAATTTAGATTGATTCAGAGTATGAATTCTAAAGAATTTGGATACCAAATTTTTAGAAATTCAATTTCTTAATTCTGATGAATTTGATGTAAAAATTTCAAGGAATTTCGAGTTGGAGTTTTAGAGAATTCATATTTTGAATTTTAGAGAGTTTGCTGACTAAATTTCAAAGAATTTAGAGTCTAAAATTTAAATAATTCAAAGTCGGATTTTTAGAGAATTCGGAGTCTGGTTTTTGTGAATCATGGAGTCAAAAATAACAATGAAATGGAGTCTAAAAGCATATGGAATCAGAGTCTATAAATAGAGATACTTGGTAACTATGACTCTGTATGGTTATGAGGTTTGGATAGGGATCCAATTATTCTTAATGTAGTTCAGTCTTAGGATACATAAGATTAAGCTGAGATAATGAAAATTTATTCATAACATAGAAAAGTAACTTAAGATTAATGAAAATAAATTTCCTTAGAGAATGAAAATAATATTTAAGGAAAAAGTTTTTGTGATTTTCTTAAAATTAAGAAATAAAAAAGTAATAAGACAACTTATTGAATTAGCAAGTATTATGTCATAGAAATCTATTTCCATCACACAAAAAATCCCTTATTAGAACCACTCAATCAATATTTTTAAAACACTCTCTACAGATAATGGTTTTAAATTCACTTTGACCAAAAAGAGTTTATATTTTCAACACTAAAGGAATCATGTAGAAATTTAATCTTACCAAATAAAAAACAAGATAAAATAAAGGAATGATATTCATATATATCATACAAATCACGTAAAAGTATAGAATTAAAAATAATCATACCTATCACTATCGATAGTTTAGATTGATCATCTTTAATAACAAGACCATATCCATTTAATTTCCATTTAACAACAATATCATCCTTATTTCCATGTTGATATTTCCCCTAATGAGGAGTCATGGTATTCCTAGAATCACCATGGATAGCTTTGTTCTATCAGTGAGGATTGTTTAGCAACCCTCGCCATGTCGAAGCATATGACATCTATGACACATGAGTGGTGTCCCTAACACCTGAACTCATCAAATTTTGAGAATATCACTAATGATTCTCTATATTTTTTCCATTGTGGAATGATCTTGGTGTTTTCATACACTATCACATCATGTGGTCAGACGAACCAAATTTAAAGCGTCTAGATTTTCTAAAATGAATATTCACAGATCTAGCTATTTGATTCTAAGTAATCCATATAGATTTGAAATATGATTACACCTTCCAATTTCTCCTATAAATAT
Source organism: Viscum album (assembly GCA_963277665.1). Lineage (NCBI taxonomy): Eukaryota > Viridiplantae > Streptophyta > Magnoliopsida > Santalales > Viscaceae > Viscum > Viscum album. The sequence continues at coordinate 449,894,644 of OY728165.1, forward strand.
AGTTCTCACCATTTCTCATAGTTTTCAAAATGCTCCCTCTGCTTGTAGCTCCTAAGATATCATTTTATGTCAATGTCTCTCTATTGACCATCTTTGTAAAATCCACAATACATAGAACAAAAATGTTTGAATTAATGTCCAACATCACCCTCAAATAAAATATTTGTTCCTTATAGGATTCTCTAATGCTAACTTCAGGTGAAATGTGGGCTAAATTGATAAATTTAGTTGCACACTCTATCTCTATGAGGCTATCATATTTCATGTTGTGAAGTCTTATGTTCTTTCAATCATGGATGTACAAGGAAATAATAATTTGTTGAAAATTCTTCAAAATCCACCAATGAACAGACTTAATCTAATTTTACATGAACTTACAAAACCCACCACTGGATTGAATGATCCTCTTGTATATATGTCACCATATTGAATTTCAGCTCTCCTAGTGTGCCAAGGGAAACAAATATTTGATTCATCTTATTAAAACACACATCTTCCTTATCTGGTTCTGAATCACTACAGAATAAGCATGGATTATAGTTATATAGTAGGAAAAAGTGATCATATTTCATTGATTCATCCCTCCTCTTACCTCTATCCACAACCTGAATTGCTTGTAATATAATCTAAACTAGTATTCTGTTCACCTATTACTCCAGAGAATCCATATTCTCAGCATCTTCCATTGGTTGGTTTATAAGATTTCATTCAACTTCCATTTTCTATAAACACAGCAAACACCATATTTCTCACTCTCTATATATCGAAGGATTAAAAATTGCAAATCATATCACATCAAACTCTCATAGGATTACTTTTCAAAATTCACAATTTTCCACATTCAATGATATTTGAAAATTTTACAATGCTTTTTAAAAATGTACCATTTTCAAAATAACAATTTTATCCCTTTTCAAAATCTCAAATTTAAAAACTAATTTATCAATTTTCAAAAATCAACACCTTAGTACCAAATATTAAATCATTATTAAAAATTTAATATTCACTCTTACTCATAAGTCATTTCTATAATGCATGTCATGCTCGTATCATTGGTTAAACACACGACAATGAGAGTCAAAATCCTATATGTGTCTAAAAACACTTATATAAACTACTCCCAAGAAACAATATGTTCATAATAAAAAAGTTATCTATGTATTTTTTATGCTCTTCATTTCATGTATCGACAATCCAACTCCATTCTACAAACCTAACCTAAGGAATCGATCTAAATGAATTTCAACTCCAAGATTGAGAAAATGATAACCAAGTCAATGGCTGATAAAGAATAATACCACATGAATGTCAAGGACATTACAAGTTGATAACACAAGTAGCTTTTGGACCTTCCTCATTGGCTTGAGTTGAGGCAAACTTACTACTTTTCCTTAAGATGCAACCCCATTATGAAAAAGGGTATCAATAAATGATAATGGATTTATTAACAGATAGGGGATGATTCTTCCTTTTAAAATAAAATAACTCAACCAAAACATTCATAATCAAATAGCCACTACATTATTCATGATAATAGTGTAAAACAACTCAAACTAATACCATTGATATCAAAAACAAAGTACAAAAAAGTTCCATAGTGGAAGACAAGAAATTTCACATTATATATCAGAAGATAATATCAATAAAACTCAAATACTACAAGACATGAGACCATTCTCCAACCATGCTTCATGATCCAACTTCACAGTACCAAAAAAATATCATGAAGAACAAAAAAAGAATTTTAATTCATTAATTTTACTTTTTCTCTAATAAAAACATCTATAAAACCAATAACGTGCCAATATAGGGGAGAGTAATGAAACTCAGTACTATTTACCCAAATGACTTCCATACTCATGCCAATAGTATTGAAAATTTTAGCATATTTATATATATAATTTATTCAAAATTATTTGAAAATAGTTTATATAAAATCCAAGAAGATTAATACGAAAAAAAGTTTCCATACCAAAAAAGATTACAAGGAAAAGACACCAAACTATACTTTAAACAATTTCTCATTACTTTTTGTCACACCCATTCCATGATTCACCACACACCCCTACATTAATGGTTTTATGTTAGTTTCATACTCATGAGAGGTTTTGCGTCCATCCACTATTTTTCACATAGGGTACATTCTCATTATACCATAATAGAACACACCACTTATTTCGGGTTATGTCGAAGGCATGAACTCACAAAACTCATATATTCCAAAATAATTACTAACAAACTATTTCAAACCAATTCAACAAAATCATTATTTTGTTGAAAACCTTTTTAAAAAACCATTTCAATACATTCAAATAAATCATTCATTTTATTGAAAACATCTCAATAATAATATTTTTCAAAAATCCAATAAATCCATATTTTAATATCAACATTAAAAAATCATGAAAAAAACACATTGTAAAACCGCTTTCCACAATTCCAAAATTTAACTAAACATCCAAATACAACTCAAACCATTAAAAAATATTGTTTCTAACATTATTTCTAACCAAATTTATCAACAAATTTTAAGAAATTAAAACATTTTTAAACTAATATATCATGATCAAATAATATGAGTTGAGTTTGAAGTCACGTACCTCGAGAATTTGGGTGAAAATAAATGAGATCATGCAAATTCCCTAAAAAACGGGTTAAATTCAATGACCAAAACCTTTGACAATAAAATTTATGACTTCTTATATTAATGATATAATAAAAAAATAACATTAGGAAACACAATGCCACATCATTCTTAAATGAAATACTATGTGACCATTAAACATAGATTTGTCACTTCTGTGTTTTGAATTTGAAAATTTGACATAGACGATTGCGATCAATAAGATGTTTAGAGTCCGATAAGACAAAATTAAATTTTTAGTGAATAGAAACATACCCTTTTGAATGGTATCATACCCTTATGAATAGAAATATAACATTTATTTATAGTAAATCATCCAGGTTAATAGGAACCTTACCAATGAAAGTATAAATAATGTTTGACCACCCTATAACTGACTAAATGATATAATTAAATTATAATATAGGTATCTTTGTATTTCATGAATACTTTTGTCACGACCCATCCCCCAGGGCCCATATAGTGACTACCCCATTCCTGCCTTCCATATGCCAGGGGTAGGAAACTAGCACACAAGGTGTAAATCCCCAAACTGGGAAGGCATTGCCTTTATAAACTGAAATACACACAATAGTGTAAGACTTGATGCAAAAATTAAATAAAAATGTATACAAAAAGGAGTGCTGGAAAGTAAAAGGGGTAAGAAATTCAAGCCCAATAGTAAATTACAAGTGAAAGAAAGTACAACTGAAGAAAAGTAAGCAGCTATTTGGTCATCCTCTAGGGTTTTTACCAGAAGGGTAGGTACAGATTACCTCCTCAGCACTCCACATCTGTCCATCCACTCTATATACCATCACACCGAGTGGTCCACCTCCATGTACCGTCTAGTCCTACTACTCTCTGCCTTAGTCAGCGCTGTCCGTTTTTTTCAACCATCACAATGAGGAGCAGGCATAGCCCGTGTAGGGGTGAGTATAACGATATTCAGAAGGGACCTCGAGACTCTCAAGGTCTCACTAAATCAAACAAGGATAAATTACAAAACATGGATTCAATGGATAACTATTCCATAGGTAAATTTCCATAGAAATATCAATGTTATCTAGTAACCCATCACAATCATGAGGTAAACACAAGTTACTAACTCAGCTAAAAACCCGGATTTTATTATAGGGGTGGTAACATGTAACAATCCCAATCAAGCTGTAGAAGTCTCATATGTGGATGTAATCCTCCTCTATAGAGTATTTTGGGCCTGTAGCATCACACAGAGGTGCTTCCCACTATCCTGATTAGTTGGGTTACTCCTCCTGTCGAGTACCGTGGGTCTACTACATCACACAGTGGTGCTACCCATTGAGGGTATGTCGCATCACCAAAAGGTGCTCCCCCTCGTATCCTACTGAGGTACTCTTTCTGTCGATTACCATGGCTCTTCCGCATCACATAGAGGCTCTCCCCACTATGGTTCTGCCGCATCACACATGGGATCTTCCCACTGGGCTAGTCAAAACACTCCGAGTCGAAAGGTCAGTAGTCATCAGGTATCAGCCAACTACTAAGTCTCCATACTCCACTAGCTCGTCTCCGGGTGGATCCGATGGATGATCTACTGTTCGATACTCCAATTGTCACGAATTCCCATGTATAAGTATCACAATGTTATTCCTCATCATAGGGTTCTCAATGCAAAAGACGGTGCGTCAATCAGACGCCTGGTTATTGAGTTATTGGCATTTCGGTTCTAGGGGCCCAGTTGGATTTTATGTTCAATCCAACCTGACCGTACCCCAACTATGTCCAAACCTAAACTGGGGAATATTAAAAGCACCATCTCTCTCTATGATTTCTGTCACCACAGACGATTCGTCAATCAGACACCTATGGCACAAGTAATGGGAGAAACGGCGAAAACAAGACATAGTGTGTCCTTGTCCGGTCTGACCCAGTCCGGACTGGGGTCCGACCCAGCCTGCAGGTCCCACCCAGTCCGTGGGTCTAACCCGGCCTGAGGGGGTGGCCCGGAACGATGGGCGGCACGGCCTGAGGGCGACCTGGCGGCCTGTGCTGGGTCTGGCCCGGCGGCCCATGCTGGGTCCGGCCCGGTGGCCCGGCAGCCCGATGGCTCGCGGGTACGCCTAAGCCACGTCCAAAGGAGAAACTGCACGCCCCTGGATCCCAAAAAACAGAGCCGTTCGGGTGGGAACCCAATCTAGCACCACTTGGTACCGGTCCAGATCACACGGGACCCACTGGGTCCCGCTCCTCCCAGCTAGCCGAGCGGCCACCCACTCTGCATCACCGGTAGCTGGCCCGCCACCAGCCGCTCCGGGCTCCTCTGTCGTGGTGTGAGGGAAACTCGGTTTCACTCCTCCGCAAGGCACGATGACACTACGCCCCACCGCTGCAGCCCACCCTGGCCACGACTCTCTTCCTTCGCACGACGCGACGGCCCCACGCCATTCTGTCGTCGCCCGTCCTGGCCACAGCCTCCTTTTCCTCCACTCCGCATGGTAGTGACGAGCCATTTCGGTGACCCGGCGGCCCTGCACTTCCAGTTTCTTCGCGGTCGGCCCGTCGCTGGCCACAGTTGCTCTACCGCAGCACGTAGGCCAGAGTCCGCTCCTCCGGCAGTATTGTTGCACCACCACCATCATCATCAAGGGAAGAAAAACATAAGGTGAGGGGGGGCTGAGATGTGTTTGTTTGACCCGCACCCTCCGTGTTAGGGTTGTGACAATAGTCCTTAAAGAGAACAACCAATGTCAAAGAATGGATGGTGAAACTTAATCATAAAACAACCCCTACCTCATATTTTTGTTCGTTGACGATGTTTTGGAAAATGAATGTCGATTCAATGTTCAGAACGTTCGTCATGCACTCTAATTCGAAGGTCATTCGTTGGAAAGTGTCTGGGGTAGAAGACCGGGGAAGAAGCGTCACCGGCGTTTTATGTGTTCTTCATTGGGAGAATAATTCTTCACGGATTCTCCCAATCCTCTTCTCCTCTGCTAATTCTCTTCCTGCGAAGGATGCGGTGTCAAAATAATATAATTGAGTTTATTAAAATAACACATAATGATGGTACATTAATTATGCTGGAGTTGGCACAATAAATTTGGGGGGAGAGAATCCAAGGGTCATCTCACATTCAAGAGGGTTAAAGGGTGGTACCTCCATAAATGGGGAGTTCAAGGGTTTCATCCGCAGGTGGTCCCCACCTCATTAATTAATAAAAGGTATTTAGACCTCGGGTGGGCCCCACCACAATAACTTGTCATGGGAGGATATGGTGTGGTGGCCCCTACATCTACCTTCCACTATGAGGTTTTAACAACCAAATAAATAAAAATAAGCTAACACTTTATTTTTATTTAAATTTTATTAAAAACCCAAAATCTAACTTCCATTCTCGACCAACTATCATCGAGGTGATCATCTTCTTAAGCTAATATCGGCGATGCGAGTACAATGGTTCCCTTGGATTTCAATTATGATCACCGGTTCAAAAGTAAAAAAATCTCGCTCGTATATTTACTGAACGTACCCAAAAAAATAGTACAGAAAATTTTTATCTGTCAACCTCGACTTCTTCCGGTTGAGGTTAGGCTCTTTGTCGGTGAAACATGCTCCAACGATCCCAACAGTACTTTCAGATTTTTCATCTGAGTAACTATTTAGAAGTTATGAATTTTACAATAAAATAATTTTCATTTAATTATTTTATTTGCTGCCAAAAACTAACTTTCTTTAGTGGCCCGCGCTGGCCAAAGTTAGTAATTTAATTAAACAAACCATACCCTCACTAGTTCAGCGGTGGTCTGATATTTTTAATCAGAGTTACCAATTGTGAGTTATAATCATTTTAAAAATAAAATAACTTATTTAATTATTTAATTTACGATTATTCCATTTTGGTTTCTCTCACAGGAGGCCCGCACCGGCTAATCTTATGTCGCACCTAGGGTAAACCCACCATCATGAGAGCAACGGTGCCCTCATATTTCTGATCCGAGTTACCATTTAAGATGTATTCTACCTTTTTAGGAAAACTACTTATGCATGTTAACTTGAGCTTAATAAAAACATCGACGGATCATTCTGGGCACTTCGGGCCTCGGAATCATGCATTTTCAGATTTGGCGGACCATAAAATTCCCATATATTTTAAAAAAATTACATGGAAATTCCATGTCTTTAAATTCTCCCCACCTCTGAGATCTACATCCCCGTAAGCAAAAATTCAAAGTAAGGGAACACGTGGGGGTAGTGAGTATGCATCTGAGCCTCTTGCTCCCATGTACTCTACTAGAGGTTCTCGTGCTTCCAACAAACACACACTAGAGGTATGAACCGTCCATGTAGGACCCGCTCCTTTAAATCAGCAATCTCCACAGGAACCTTCGTGAAAGTCGCCCCATCATCAATATCCAGATCCCTATGGTCGATGATGTGGGATGGTTCATGCATATATCTCCTCGGCTGAGATACGTGGAAGAGATTGAGCACTTGGTGCAATTGAGGTGGAAGAGATAAGTGGTATGCCACCGCTCCTACTATGATGAGGACCTAGAAATATGTGATGAATATCAGAGATAACTTGCTGCCTTGGCCAAATCTCTGTAGACCTCGTTGAGGTGTGACCTATTGAAAGAATTGGTCGCCATCCTCGAACTCCAGAGGTATTCTCCTCATATTTGAATATGAATTTATCCTACTATGTGCAGTCGTCATCCACTTCTAGATGATCTCCACCTTCTCTGTGGTAGCTCACACCATCTTAGGTCCCACTAGTGCTGACTCCCATGGGTCTGTCCAGCACAGTGGCGATCTGCAAGGTCGACCATACAAGGCCTCACAAGGTTCCATACTGACTGTGAAGTGATAGCAATTGTTTTATTCAAACTACACTAGAGGCAAGTGATCCTCCTAATTGTGACCGAACTCGAGGACACATGGATAGATCATCTCTTCGAGGTCTAAATGGTCCACATAATCTGACCATCCATCTGAGGATGGAAGGCAATGCTCAAGCGAATATGTGTCTCAAAAGCCTCCTACAACCCCTTACATAGAAGGGATGTAAACCGTGTGTCATGGTCAGATACAATCGAGGAAGGTACGCCATGTAAACGCATAATCTTCTGCCCATAGAGGCATACCAAGCTCTTTAATAAAACATGCTATGTGATCGGTATGAAGTGGACCGACTTGGTGAGTCAGTCAATGATCACCCATATTGAATCGTGACTCCTGGATTTACGTGGAATACCAGTCACGAAGTCCATGGATATCTCATCCCACTTCCACTTTGTGACCTATAAGGGTTGCACCAAGCCTGCTGGTACCTAGTGTTCCGTCTTCACTTACTAACAAGTGTGGCCTCATGAGATAGACTCAACTACTTCCTTTTTCATACCATTCCACTGGTGCTGTCGTCGGACGTCCTGATACAACTTCGTCACTTCTGGATGTACCGCTAGAGGGGACATGCGAAACTCCATCAACACTTCCTCCTGAAGTGACACTGGCACCAAGGTACATCCACTAACAAGGATGAAGTGCACCCCACCTTTAAAAATCCATCAGGTGCCTACCCTGTGGATATCTGAGCATGTCATGTCTCACAGTTAGTGTCCAAATGCTATGCCTCCCGGACTCACTGAAGAAGTGGGGGAGTGACTATAAGGGACTGAAGGAAGGATGCACCATCTCTATCCACAAAGGATATCTGTAAAGAAGTCTTCTTCCCTATCACCTCGACTTGCAGTTATATACTAGATCTCCAAGTGAGTTCATTTGCTACCAAGTTCCCCTTCCCAGGAGTATAGACTATCTCAAAGTCATAGTCCTGGAGGAACTCATGTCAACGTCTCTGTCTCAGGTTTAGGTCCTTTTGAGAGAAGATATACCTAAGAATCTTGTGGTCAGATTATACGGTAAAACGTTCACCCATAAGATAGTGCCACCACATATTAATGGATAATATCACTACTTCTAACTCCAGGTCATGGGTAGCGTAGTTCTACTCATTTTTTCTAATGTACTGAGAACCATATGTGATCATAGCTTGCTCCTGCATCGGGACACATCTAAGTCCAGTCTCTGATGCGTCGCAAAAAAACTACGTACCCTACACCTTCCTCTGGAAGCCTCAAGATGGGGGGGGGGAACTATTCAGCCTCTACCTTAGCTCTTAAAAGCTCTTCTGGCATTTCTATGACCACACGAAGGGTTGCCCTTTCTTTGTCAAGGATGATAGTGGTGCTGCAACACTGGAGATTTCTGGAACGAACCTCCAGTAGTATCCATCCAAAGAAAACATCCCTCCCCATTGGGGGGGGGGGTAATCCTAGAAACATCTTTTGAAAAGATGTCCCCATGTTTTGTTACTCTTGTTTGGAACTAAAAACTCATAAATCCTGTTTTCATGAGGGTAAGGTTGTCTGACTCAAGAGTGATCGGTTGCACCCTCCTATGCATGACTTTAACCAATGATTCCTAGGTTTCATTTTTCCCAACCAAGGAAAACCCATCCCAATATTGTATATATACCACACACTCTTTTCCTAATATAGTCAATCTGAGTGTGAACTGTGAAAGTCATGTCCAATCCCAAACTAACGTCGTAAGGCCTCAATGTTTCAACCCAGAGGTTATAACCGAAAATCTCGCCTCAAGGGTCAGATCACACTGTCTGTATAAGTGTGATTATTGAGTCTCCACCCAAATTTATCTCTAGATGTGAGGGTAATGTCAATGGCTTAACTGAATATTCTAGGTATTAGACAAGATTAGTGGAAGGAAGGAATGATTGGTACCTATGTCTATTATTATAGAAGCTAGTAGTAGACACAGACCATACCTTGAATCATTCCCATAGCCTTTGGGTCGCACTCCTTGACTACATGTAGCTACTCTCTTCCCCTATTCTCAAACTCCATAAGCCTAGCGGGTTCCACATTAGGGGGTGGTTGTAACATGTCGAAATGTACACCACTTCATGCTGCTCTCCTAGCTATCCTTCTATTTCTTCTCCCCAGCAGATTCATCTATCCTTATCACTTTCTGTTCCTAAAACAGTTTTTAAATGCTCAAGTCTCTGAGACTGGCGTCGGTTTCCTGCGTTCCCATTACTATCATCATTGGTTGTATCCGCTCAGCCAAAGAACATTCAACCACATAGGTTCTCTCTAGTATCCTAACATTAGTAGGAATGTGTAGTGGAAATTTGCTGGCTCAGATGTCCTTTAAGCACACCTTGCTCAGAAGTTAGAGCCATGAAGCACTGATCATATCGTATTCAATGATTACCAGGAATGATCGGTATGCCTCGATAAATACTCTACTACTGACACGTCGTCCTGCCAAAGCTATATAAGTTCTAGGGAACTCTCTGCCACCTCCCCAAGCTAGTCCTCAGCTGCCTATGAGTCAGGATCACCTCGGAACCTGAGGGGTATGTGATGTTGAAACACTTGCAAGGAACTAATCCTACAAGTGTCCTCCACCGATACCACCGTTTGCAACTACAGACCAACAAGTAGTGATACAGCTGACACACTACCCGGAGGTACTATCTTGGGTAATGGTCCATGTACTGAGGCCTCATCATTAAGAAGAACATAATCATGGTATTTCATTGTAAAATACTAGTATATAAGATCACCATCTATTCTACTAGTGTCTCAACTAGGCGGGAAACTATAGCAATCACCTCCAGACAGTCCACTGCTGCATGGGAATCTATCTCGCCTCATAACCTCGGAGGCCTCTTCCATTGGAACTTGTAGAATGTGCTCATTCGGTGTGCACCATTCGCTAGTGTGGCTGGTGGAATCTTCTGCTCAATGGGTGGTGGTGCTGCTGGTAAACCACCCGATGGTGCCAACATATCAAGAGGGCCCTACACCAGAGCCTCGTCACTCGGTGGCCGTCATCATGTACTCTCTCGGATCTCTAATAGCTATCTTCATGGAGGAATCTTGAACAGATGTGACACGGTCAAAATTTATACCTGGTGAGATGACCTTGTTGTGCTGACTTAAAGAAAACTTTTGAAAACACACATGCAATCAGTGTTTTCATGTACTAAGTCGGAGATCAGTAGTTAGGGTCCTGGAGTGTGGATACTTCAGCCACCGCACCAACACTAGACTCCCTGAACTGAAAACCACACTTAGTACCCTTAACACTATTGCTTCACAGAATATAATGATCAGAGTCATACATTCTGTAGTAGAACTGACTTCTTTGATTCCAATTTGTCACGCCCGGTCCCCCGGGGACCATATTGTGACAACCCCAAGCCTGCCTTCCATATGCTAGGGGCTGGAGACTATCACCAAAGGCGTAAATCCATAAATTGGGAAGGCATTGCCTTTATAAACTGAAACACACACAATAGAGTATGAATGAAGCAAACACTAAGTAAAAGAGGTGTACAAAAAGGAGTGCTGGAAAGTAAACGGTGCTAGAAATACAAGCCCAACAGTAAAGTACATGTGAAATAATGTACAACTGAAGAAAAGTAAGCCGCTACTAGGTCATCCTCCAGGGTTTCTACATGAAGGGTAGGTAAAGATGACCTCCTCATCAATCCACATGTGTCTGTCCGATCTGTATACCATCACGTCAAGTGGTCCACCTCCGAGTACCATCCAGTCCTACTACTCTCTGCCTCAGTCATCACTATCTGTCTTCTGCAACCAATGCAACGAGGTGCAGGCATAACCCTTGTAGTGGTGAGTATATAGATACATAGTAGGGACCCTGAGACTCTCAAGGTCTCACTAAATCCAACAAGGATAAACCACAAAGCATGGATTCAACGGATAACCATTACTTAGTTATATTCGCATACATTTACCTAAGTTATCTATAACCCAAATCAATCATGAGGTAAACACAAGTTACTGACTCAGCACAAAACTATGATTTTATTATAGGGGTGATAACATGTAACACTCCTACTCAAACTATCGAAGCCTATACTGCTGGTGTACTCCTACTCTATAGAGTATTGTGGGCCTTTCGTGTCACACAGCGGCACTTCCCACTATCCTGAACTACTGGGGTACTCCGGCTGTCGAGTACCGTGGGTCTACTGTATCACATAGAGGCACTCCCCACTCTGGGTCTGTCACGTCACATAGTGGTTCTCCCCCACGTAGCCTGATGAGGTACCCCTCCTGTTGAGTATCGTGGGTTTGCCACATCACACAAAGGCACTTCCCACTGTGGGTCTTCCACGTCACACAGAGCCGCTTCCCACTAGGCTAGTCGAAACACTCCGAGTCGAAAGGTCAGCATTCGTCAGGTATCAGCCAACTACTATGTCTCCATACTCTGCTTGCTCATCTCTGAGAGGATCCTCTCCATGAGCTACTGGTCGATACTCCAAATTTTACTATGTCCCAATTAGATGTATCTCAATGGTCCGCCTCGTCATAGGGGTCTCAACGCAATAGACAACACATTAATCAGATTCCCAGTCTGTGAGTTATTGGCATTTCCGTTACAGGAGATCGGTTGGATTTTATGTTCAAACCAAACAAACCGTACCCCATCTATCTCCAAACCTCATGTGGGGAATGCCAATAGAATAGTCTCACTCTAATATTTCTGTCACCGCTGACAGTTCGTCGATCGGACACCTGTAGCCCATGTTATGGGTGAAAAGGTGAAAACATTCCAAAGCAGGTCTGGGTCCAGTCCGACCCAGTCGGACCGACCTGGCCTATCCCGGGTTTGGACCGGGGTCCGAACCAGCCTGCGGGTCCGACATGGCTGCTGGTCCGACCCGGCCACGGGTCCGACCCAGCCCGAGGGGCAGCCCGATGCGAGGGGGGCGACCCAGCCAGAGGGGGTGGCCCGACCAGAGGGTGGGCTGGCAGCCCACGCTAGGTCCGGCTCAGTGGCCCGTGCTGGGTCCGGCTCAGGGGCTCGGTGGCTCACAGGTCCACATAAGCCGTGTCCAGGAGGGGAAACCGTGCACCCCTACCTTCCGAATGACAGAGCCATTCGAGTGGGAACCCAAACCGGCACCACTTGGCGCCAACCCACATCATGTGGGAGCCAATATGTCCCTATCCTCCCACCTAGCCGAGCGGCCAGCCGCTCTACATCGCCGGTGGAGGGCTGCTCCTAGCTCCTCCACCGCGGTTCTACACCTCCACGTGGTGGGACGGTGCTGCGCCCCTCCGCCACGGCCCGCCCTGGACGCGACCTTCATCCTTCACGTGGTGCGACGGGGCCATGCCCTTCCCTCGTGGCAAGGCCTGGCAGTGGCCCCCTTCTTCTCCACAAGGCATGGCGGTGCCACACCATTTTGGTGACCCGGTGGCCATGAGCCGCCGGTTTCTTAAGGGTCGGCCTGTCTTCGGCCGCCATTGCTCCGCCACGGCCTGTCGACCGTAGTCCACTCCTCCAGCCATATTGTTGCACCCCCACCATCATCATCATGGGATGAAAAATAGAGCAGGGGTGGGGGCATGTTTGTTTGGCATGTGCCCTCCGTGTTAGGGTGGTAAAAATCGTCCTTATGGAGAACAACCAATGACCAAGAACGGAGGGTAAAACTATATCATAGAACCACCCCCTACCTCATATTATTATTCATTGATGATGTTGCAGAAAATGACCGTCGATTTGTCATTTATTGGTTCTTCATGCACTCCAATTCCAATCTCATGCGTTGGAAACTATCCGGGGTAGAAAACTGAGGATGAAGTGTCGTTGACGTTCTTTTCGTTCTTCATTGGGAGGATAATTCTCCAAAGATTCTCCCAAGCCTCCACTCCTCTTCCAATTCTCTTCCTGTAAGGGGTTGCGGTGTCAAATTATTATCCTTGAGTTTATTAAAATAACACATACATTTGGCACATTAATTATTCTGGAGTTGGAACAATAAATTTGCGGGGAGAGAACCCAAGGTTCATCTCACATTCAAGAGGGATAAAGGGTGGTAGCTCCATAAATGGGGAGTTAAAGTGTGTCATCCTCGGGTGGTCCCCACCTCATTTATTGATAAGAGGTATTTAGACCTCAGTTGGGCCCCACCAACATAACCTCTCATCAGACGTTATGGTATGGTGGCCCCACCTCTATCATCATCTTGGAGGTTTTAACAACAAAATAAATAAAAACAAGCTAACACTTTATTTTTATTTAAATTTTATTAAAAACCCAAAATCTAACTTTCATTCTTGGCCAACTGTTGTCGAGGTGAATGTATTCTTAAGTGAATATCTGTGCTGTGAGTACAATGGTGCCCTTAGATTTTAATTCTGATCATCGGATCAAATGTTACAAAATCCCACTCATACGTTTACTGAACAAACCCAAAAAAAAGTTCAGAAAATTATTATCAGTCACCCTCGACTCGCGCTAGTCAAGGTTAGGCTCTGCCTAGGTAAAACATCCCTCGAAAAACACAAATGTAATCTCTAATTTTCAATCTGAGTTACCGTTTAGAAGTTATGAATTTTACAATAAAATAATTTTCACTTAATTCTTTTATTTGCGGCCAAAAACTAATTTTCTCTGGTGGCCCGCACTGGCCAATGTAAGTATCTGCATAAAAAAGCATACCCTCACGAGTTCAGCGCTGGTCTCCGATTTTTAATCCGAGTTACTATTTTTGAGTTATAAGCATTCAAAAATTAAAATTATTTATTTAATTATTTTATTTACGATTATTCCATTTTTGGGTTCTATCACAGGAGGCTTGCGCCGACTAATCTTAAGTCGCACCTATGGTAAACCTACCATCATGAGCGCAACGGTGCCCCCAGATTTCTTATTCGAGTTACCGTTTAATAGTTATTCCATGTTATCAGGAAAATTTCTTTCGTGCATTAACATAAGCTTAAAAAAACATTCGATGGATCATTCCAGCCACTTTGTGCCTCGGAATCGCACGCTGTCATATTTCGTGGACACATAAAATTCAAAAATATTTAAAAAAAATTACATTGAAATTCTAAATCATTACAATTTAATGATTATTTTAATAACATAAAAGAAAATTTATTTTCATAAAATCTATTCCAAAAATAGTATTTTTATGTGTTATGATTACATGGTAATTTCACAAGACCTTAATTAATTTCTCAATGTGTTGAAAATGTAGTTTTTAATTTAAAAATTTGTATTTTTCATGTAAATTATGAATTTAAATAAAAAATTAAATTGATCATATTTATAAAATTATTTTAATAAAATGAAGTTCATTTTTCATTTTTTCATTTTGAAAAATGGCAATGGTGAATTTTTGGTATTTCATCTAAAATACTTGATTTTTTGTCAATAGTGAAATTTGCTAATTTACAACATATGCTAAATAAAGGAATTTATGCATCTTTCTTGATTCTAGGCTGGTGTAAAGGGAAATTTGTTCAAACTCACATGTACTTAATACTATTTTTTTCATAGTAATACTCACTATTTCTTTTCTTGAGGGAAATTAATAAAATAATTATTAAATATTGAGAAAAACCTTCTCCCCTCCACTATAATGACCACCCCTCACAACCTCATTTCATCACACCTCTCGTGATTCAAGGCTTGTCTAAATTCTGCCCAAAAATATTCCCTATACCCCCCCCCACATCCAGGCTATCTTGGTATCATCAAAATACCAATCCTAGGTTCCCTAAAGATGATCTGAAGAGTAGGACTCAAGAGGTAATTTTTCTCTCTCTTTTCATTCAATTTCCATCAAAATTCTATTTCATTTATTCTCTTATCCTAATATTCTCTTATCCTAATGTCGTGATAACTCCAATACAATTGATATACTAGTATTTTATCATGTTAATGTGATATTATTCATTATAATCCTCCCCGTCATCTCTCTTTTATTATAAAAATGAAATCATTTCTGATGATGTGTAAAATTACCTACATCATTGGTGATGCACTTTCATTTTCCTCCAAATCCTTCAAGGATATCCATAAATCTATTAATATGTTCCAAAAATATTGTAATATTTAATTTGTATCACCTTTTATATTATAGAAACAACTTTTATACATAATACTAAATATTAAAAAAGCATGTTTGTTGTGATCTAAAAACCGCTCGAATTAACCTAAAACAATCATTATTATATTTTAACGAATAATTCATCAACATGGTATATAAAATAATTCATTAAAAAATCATTTAAATTCTTGGAATATTATTATTAACATGTAATAACAATTATGTATATTTATCCATGTTATACATGAAATTCCATTCATGTGTACAAGTGAACCATTCTT
Source organism: Viscum album (assembly GCA_963277665.1). Taxonomy (NCBI): domain Eukaryota; kingdom Viridiplantae; phylum Streptophyta; class Magnoliopsida; order Santalales; family Viscaceae; genus Viscum; species Viscum album. The sequence continues at coordinate 449,910,500 of OY728165.1, forward strand.
GAAATCCAAGAAAATGAAAACTACCAAACAATGAATTGAAACTCTATAGCTCATTCAAAATCCCATAAAAGAACATAATGAAACTATAATGAACCAATTTCATGTATAAAAGGTTCTATAACTCTTAATTAATTAATTTAATGTCATTATATAGGACATTAAATTGAAAATAGCATTTTGATACAAGGTAAACAGAATATTCGAACCCAACATTCTTTCATCAGGTTATCCCTATTTCCTCAATTTTCAGTATAGTTACTCCTTAAAATTCATTTATTCATAATTATATTAAATTTTATAGAATATACATGTTTCCACTGGAGTTTATGTCAAACACATTGTCTTACAAAATAAGTCAGCTTCCAAAAACACATTATTTACTTCCCACTCAAGGTTAATAGTGCTTGTATCAAGTATTTTATTACCTCTATTTTGGGAACCCAACGTTTTTTAATTTATGATTTATGAACTGAAACCCATTATTTTACTTCGGTTGTTTTATGTTCAATATTGATATATTTTATTTGTGCCATGCATGATAATGTTAACGTGATGATGTTATAGGTGCACCCTGAATTATATAGTGCAATGTTGATGTTGTGATGTGACGGGTGCACACTAAATTATATAGAACTCCAATGAATTTTGTAATGTGATAAATCTCATGAGATAAAGTTAAATATGATTTAATATGATGATAGATTTTCCTCGAATTATGTGTGGTAGTTGACCCCTCAGACATAAGGTTTAATTTTATGCCTTTATACTTTTCAAGACTTTTATTAATTAATCTAGTCATATTTATGATCATATGCCTATATTATAATAATAATAATGATTATTATCACCCCATGATATATTATCTAATGTTTTTATCCACTTATTGTGATTTTATCTCACCCCTTTTTTGAAGTATATCCACCGTTGATTACCTGTAATAAGGAGAACTCAAAGGCCAATAAGAAGATAGAGAATATGTTATTAAATAAATGGTTATGTTTATGTTGTAAAATTTATATATGGTCCTGGTTTTCTAAGGAAAATAAACCATTGGATCCTCTTTGATTAATAATTTTTTATTTTTTATTTTTAAAATGATGTAAAATAAATTCAGGAAAAGAATTGTCGCTATAGTTTTCATTAGAGGTATAGTTTGGTTAATTTGTGAATTAGGATTAGAGATCCTTAACAAAATCCCTAGTATGAGACTACATATATATAAGCACACAAGAGGATTTTCTAAACATAAGAAACTCTAAGATATGCCTTTAGTGTTTATTTCACAAAGTAATAAATTATTTAGTCATAACATGTTGACTTACATTTTCTTGTAACCTTTTCTATTTTAAAAAAGTGTGGGAACCAAGAGAAACCAAGCCAAAAACCAGTGTGATAGACAATGTAGTGATTTGACAAATGACATCCCCAGTACTTTGGGTGGTGGAGTTCAAAACATCATGTCTATTCTTACCTAGTTGTCTTATGTTATGAATAATAACATAAATAATGTGTAACATCCTCCTTCTCTAAAGAGGTATCAAATGGCTATCAAGCTTTTTATATGGAAATGACCACCAATGTTAATTGGATCTTCCAATACACTAGTTGCGGAATATTGGTTCTACTTGATGCATACGATATTTTATGTGATTAGCTGTTCTAAGATGTAGAAAGTTACTCTTTAAATTTATCATCTCGACAGAGAGGCCAACCATTGGTGGGCCTAGATTAAGATTACCTAGCCGAGAAATTAAATTGAAGAGTTAGAGTGGGAAGACTTCAAGTTAATGATTCTTAATAAGTATTTCCCAAAAACGCTTCATAAAAATATTTAGAGAGATTCATAGAGTTAAATGAAAAGGATGGGTAATCTTTTAGGGTATATGAAATTAATTTCAAAAGTCTTGCAAGGTAATATTTGGTATTTTCTATCAAAAATGATTGAAAAATTGTCAGATTCTTTAGTGGATTAAAACCAAAACTTTAGAAGGCTCTTGTAATTCGAGACATTAGTAGCTATGAATCAATTGTGTGATGAGATCTCAAAGTGGGAATGAAGTTTTTAGAATGGATCAAATGATATGGTTATAAGAAACAGAAGATGATTTTTAAATATGGGTGGTATAACGAGAAAGGTGGAAATAAAACTCAACCATCCACATGTCAAAAATGTGGGAAGAAGCATCATAGGAGTTTATTCATAGGGATGGGGAAATGATTCATTTTTGGGTGAGAAGGAAACCAACATCTAGAGAATCGAAATGACATGAGAATGTAGGAAAACGTGGTGGAGGAAAGGAGAACACTACCCATGTTCCAATGCTACAAATATTGGGGGAAATGGCACTATGAATGCTAGTGAACTAAACCTAGAACCCTCAATGGTAATCAACCTCATAATCCACAAAATACAATGGATAAAGGGAAGGATAATTACATAACTACTGTGGAAGATGAATAAAAAATGATGTTTTATAAGGTACACATACTTTTCACATAGGAATGGAAAAAGTCTTAGTTTATTCTCACCGTATGAATTCCTTTATGTCATTCATGTTTTCTAGAATGATATAATTGAAGCCCGAAAACCTTGAAGTAGAGATATCTAAAAAACAAAGTGGTTCAATCATTGTATCCAAGTTGATGGCCTCTTCTTTTACTGTCATATGTGGGAAGATTTTTCCAACGAATCTCATGCTACTTCCCATGGTGTAATTCGACACTATAATGGGAATTGATTGCAAGTCGTTATATAGATCACATATCAACTATCTGGAAAAGGAAATATATTTTCATATTCCAAACCATACCATGTTTCTTTACAAATGAAAGGAAGATCGCGAATCTACTTTAGAAATTCTTTCACTGGTGTGGGTGTTGATTCCCTCTGAAGAGGCATACCTCGCTCAAATGGTTGACTCAATGGAATGTGCCAACCTAGTAGAAATTTCAATCATGAGGGAAGATGGTGATGTATTTCTTAAAAAGCTACCTGAAATTCCCCCAGATCATGAGGAAGAGTTTTCCATAAAACTCATACCCGGAGCTACCCCTATGTCAAAGTGTCTCTATAGGATGGATTCTATCAAACTGGAGGAGTTAAAAATGAAATTGAGAGAGAATTTAGAAAAAGTTTTTATATGACCTAGTGCATCACCATTGGGTGAACCAATGCTCTTTGTGAAGAAGAAGGATGTATCAATCCGGCTATGTATAGATTATCTAGAACTCAAAAAGATCACCCTAAATAACAAGTATCTACTTCCAAAGATTGGTGAATTGTTTTATTAGTTAAGAGGAGTTGAATAAATCTAAAATGTGGATCATCATTTTTGATATCATCAGCTGAATTTGAAGTTGGATGATATTCAGAACACTACCTTTCGTACAAGGTATGGGCACTATAAGTTTTTGGTTATGCCCTTCAGACAAAATAATTATCCTGAAATCATCATGGATATTCTGAATAGAGTCTTTAGATGTTACCTTAAAAAATATTTTGTAGTTTTTATTGAAGATAATATCATCTACTACATGTTCAAGGGGGAACATCAATAACATCTAATACTTCTATAGGAAAAATTGAAAAAGGGTGAGTTAAATGCCTTGTTCAGAAAGTGCTAATTTTGGATGAAGAAAGACATGTTCTTGGGACTTGTGATCAGAAGTGAATGAATTTATTTGGACCCTTAAAAAAATGATTGAGGAATGGCCTAGACCCTTTAGTGTCACATAAATCAATAGTTTTTTTTAATTTTTTGGGCAATAACGATGTTTAGTGAGAAATTTCTCATGATTATCATGCATGCTAAGATCTTTAACAAGGAAATGGGTAAGGTATATCTGGATTGAAAAATGTTAGGAAATATTCAAGGAGTTAAAAAGAAGGCTAATCAATGCACCTGCACTCACATTTCCAAAACGTGGAGAATGTTTTGTGATATACAGTGATGCTTTGAAGAATGGATTGGGTTTTGTACTCATGAAAAATGATAATTTGATAGCCTACACCTCATGGTAGTTGAAGATCCCTGAGAAGATCCCGGACACATGATCTAAAGCTAACAACTGTTATTTTTTCCTTAAAAATATGCGATTAATACCTATATAGTGACGAGTGAGACATTTATACTAATTACAAGAGTCTAAACTATATATTCACACTAAAGTAGCTCCACATACAATAATGGAGATGGTTAGAGATAATAAAAAACTATGATTCGTCTGTTCACTCTCATCCTGGTATAGCAAACAGGGTAGCTGATGCTCTAAGTAGAAAATAATCTGCTACTCTATTCGTGAGCCCAATTGTGAAAGACCATATCTTCATGAAAATGAAATGAATGGAGTTGGAAATCATACTTCAAGATAATAAATCCTACCTTTCACGAATTATTTCTCAAAAATATAACCAATAGAATATTAAGGAGGCACAAAGAGATGATCAGGATTTAAAAAAAGAATATGAATGAAGTAAAGGAAGGCAAGATGTAAGTGTTACATATCATCAATGATGGTGTGATTTGGTTTGGGATGTGACTTTGTGTGCCTTCATCACCCGAGATAAAGAGTCACACAATTTAGAAATAATGGGTAGCTAATCCCATGTTACATTAGCCCCTTTGAGATCCATGACAGCATAAGATCCCTAGCCTATCATCTTGTACATATACCAAATATGGATCAAGTTCATGATTTGTTTCACCTATCACTCTTGAAGAAGTACATACCAGATCAATCATATATACTGATCATAGAGAAGGTTTAGTTGGAAGATTATATTTCTTAGAAGGAGTGGATAGAAAAGATTATAGATCATAGAAATAATGTTCTATTCCACAAGACAACCCACCTTTTAAATGTGTTGTGGAGGAACCATATGTCTGAAGAAGTAACATGGGAACCATAGGATGCGATGAAGGAGAAGTATCGTCACTTATTTATGTAAAACAAATCTAAGGGAGAAATTCTGAAGGGGGGAATAATTTAACAAACCAAACTTTTATAAATGAAATTTATTCCTTTTATGGTAATTTCATAATCATAAAAAATCACATTTGGAAACAAAAATCCACCTCATGCATAAATGAACTACTCTGTGACCTTGAATAATAAATTTTCCACTTCTGTGTTTTGAAATTTAAATATAAGACATACACGATTGTGATCAGTAATAAGTTTTGAGTCTGATAGGAAAAACATAATTTTTTGGTGAATAATAACATACAATTATGAATAGTAACATACCCTTATAAATAATAATATTACTCTTATGAATAGTAAATCAACCGTGTGAATAGAAACCTTACCAATGATAGTATAAATAGATTTTATTGATCCTATAAGTGACAATATGATATAATTACCTTATAATGTTGGTGTTTTTTATGATATGCATATTTATTGATTAATTTAATAATTTAAAAGAAAATTTATTTTCATAAAATGTAATAATAAACTATTATTTTGATTTATTTTGATTATATGAATATTTTATGAGACCTTAATTATTTTTTTGAGTGTTATAAAAGAATTTTTTAATTTTCAAATTTGTATTTTTCAAGCAAATTATGATTTAAATAAAAAATATAAAACTAATTATATTTAGAAAATTATTTTTGTATTATGGAGGTCATTTTTTAATTCTACACCTCAATAAATGTTTAGGGTGATATTTTGGCTTTTTTCTAAAATATTTTAATTTTTAGCGAATATGGAATCTGGATAATTTACAAAACATACTAAATAAATATATTTATGAATTATTCTTGAGTCATAGATTATGTAAATGGCCAATATTTTGAACTCACATGCACTTATTTCTAATTTTAGAATCATGAATTTTTACTATTTCTTGACTTGATAAACATATGTAAACTAATGAATTAAATATTGAGAAAACCCCTCTCTCCTCCACTGTGAATACCACCCCTCACAATCTCATTTCCTCACACCTCTCAAGCTACAAGACTTGTCTAAATTCTTCCCAAAACTCTTCCATAGCCTCTCCCTCACATATAAACGTTATTTTTCTCCCAAAATTCCAAGACAACTTTCCTAAAAGAGGATCTTAAGAGGAGGATTCAAGAGGCAATTTCTCTTCCTCTTTTCATTCAATTTTATTCCAAATTTCATTTCATTTATTCTCTTATCCTCATGTTCAATTATCCAAATTTCATAATAACACTAGTATAACTGATATAATGAATCTATATAATGTTAATAGATTATTATTCATTATAATCCTCCCCTATCTCTCTCTCTCTCTTTACAAAAATGAAATCATTGCCCGTGATGTGTTAATTTACCTACATCATGGATGATGCACTACCATTTTCCATAAAATATTTTGAGGGTATAAATAATACCATTGAATGTTTTAAAAAATATTGTAATATTAATTTTTTAACAACTTTTATATTTTGTAAACATCATTTATACATAATACTAAATGATAAAAAAAATACTTGTAGGTTGTGATCCAAAACCGCTAAAATTAACCGACATAGATCATTATTAAATTTTAAAAAATAATTCATACACATGGTATATGAAATAATTCATTAAATTATCATTTAACTCCTAGAATACCATTAAGGACATATAATAGCAATTTTGGATGTTTATCCATGTTCATCACGGACTTCTATTCATGTGTATAAGTGAACAGTTCTTGAAAACCAAGAAAAGGAACACACCCAAACAATGACTTTAAACTCTATAACTCATAAAAACAATAAAAGAACTTAATTAAACCATAATTAACCATATAAATGTATAAAAGTATATTTAATTGTTCATTAATAAATCTATTGTCATTATACATGATATTAATGTAAAGAAAGTGTCCAGATACAAGGTAAGGGGATCTCTCAAACCCAACTTTATTTCTTCATGTTTTCCATCATTAACTCTATTTTTAGTACGTTTATTCAATAAAAATCATGTATTCATCATTTTATTACCTTTTCTTGGATATACATGTTTTCCACAAGAGTTTATGTCCAAAACATATTTTTCCAAATGAAATGTCCTTTAAAAAACAAATATTTTACTTCCCACTCAAGGTTGATGGTTCTTGTATTAAGTATGTTATTAAATATTTATTTTTCGATCACAAATTTTATGATTTAATTATTTATGACATTAAAATCATTCATTTGAATGGGTCGTTTAATGTTCATGATTGATATGTGTTCTATGTGGCATGCATGATAATGTTGATGTTATGAGGTGACAGGTGCACCCGTAATTATACAATGCTCAAATTCAACAGGTAATGAGATGAATCTTAGGAGATAAAGTGAATTATGAGTGACCATGATGATATTATTTTTAAAACATTATTCCTGGTATTTAACCACTAAGACATGAGCTTTCATTTTATGCATTGACACTTGTCAAGATTTTTGTAATTCTTCCTATCATGTTTATGATCTTATGCCCTTGTTAGGATAATAATGATTATGCTCACTCTATGTTATATTGTCTCGTGTTCCTATCCTCTAACTAGGATTTTAGATCACCTCTTTTTGATTTATATCCCTAGGTTATTACATGTAATAATGAAAACTAAAGGGATAATAATAATTTATAAAAGAAAGAATTAAATAAATGTTTATGCTTATATATTAAAAGTTATGTATAGTCCTAGTTTTCCCAAGACACTAAAACCTTGGATCCTTTTTTGTGTAATGATTTTATGTTGTTGATCATTAAAATAATGTAAAATGAATGTAAGAAAAATATGTTATTTATGTAAAATCACAAAAAACATGACATAGATATCATTCCCTATTATCAAAAAATCCATATATAACTATGATTGGAATATAAAACCATAGAAGTATCCGTAGTAGACTAGATATAAGAAAATGATTGATGGAAGTAATTCGGTATAATAAAAGAAAAAAAATACCATGGATGATGGCCTAATATGGTAATTAGGCTTCGAAGCACTATGAAACACCTTCATGTCAATTTCAATATGATGCAAAAGGTTCCAATAGTCTTTAGAAGGAGAAAATATAGGCTTATAGTTGTTTTGGAAGAAAAAAGAGGGGTTAAAAAATAATCCTGATCTAGATCCAGTTGTTGATGATATTCTTTTAACTATGATTGGTTAGTCACATGGTTAGGGAAAAATATACACTAACCATGTTTCAACTACATCCTCAAGGATTATCTCGCATTGTTGGTGTGCATGGTTAGAGAAACCATGCACCAATCATGTATAATTCCACTATCATACTTTGCGTGATTTCTCTTAGGTGGCCACATGGTTTCGACAAACCAAGTGCCTTCCCATGAACCTTCACAATAGCACATGTCTTACTATTCATGATTTCATGTAGGAGTTTCATGGTTTCCACATATCGTGATAAAAAAAATTACTTGTAAAAAATCCTCAAAAATATTCCAAAATGTTTCCAAACCATTCCAAACTACACCCATACACATTATATTCATAAAAAATAATAAATTAAGGAAAACATACATAAAATTTGGGGTCTTATAATGTTACATCTAATTACTCATCATTTTTATAGTATTTTTTCTTATAGTAGCTAATTCTTTATGGTTTCAAATTCCTAAAATATTACTATGTTGTGATGATTTATTTCCTAAAAATGTTTTGAGAAGACCTAAACCCCAAGATATATAATTTCTCATTAAATTTCTTCTATATATATCTTAAATAAATATTCCATATATCAAATGTATTTGGAAAATTCATTTTTTGAGGTTTCATTTGGAAGTCTTTTAGGGGAATCACTTTTCAAAACCCATTGTTTCTCCAAAGACAACTCCAATGTTGTTCTATATGAAGGAAAATACGATCTTGAGGGTTTTTGTGGATTATATTCTCCTAAAATATGTGACAATATAGATTAATTATCAATTATTGAGGATAAATGAAATATTGTATCAGTTGATAGGGTATTGATGGTTATCGATGATTGACATCAAAATAAACTATCACCATATTCGAGTATGTGATGAGGGTATAAGTAAGACAACATTAATATGTCTCAATTGTCATAATGAAGACTTAGTTACTTCATTAATCAAGATAATCTCCCCATTAGTGTTTGCAAGTATCATTAGCTAGATCTTTTATCCATTTTTTAGACAACATTGTCGTGGTATTCATTGATGATATACTAGTGTAGTCAGCATATAGGGAGGGACCTAGAAGACACATAATGTTGATCTGGGAAATACATTGATAATTTTAGCATTATGTGAATACCTGAATGTTTTTGTTAGGGATTAAATAGGTCCAATAATAATGAAATTTACCTTTGAATGATAGTGTAGTAGTATGCCCAATAATGGTTGAGGTAGTGTGAGCTTGGGAGCCACCCCAGAGCATGACTAAGGTGTGGAGAATCCTTGGGTTGGTAAGATATTAAATGATATCAACGCTCAATTTCTCTATAATATTTTCTCATTTGACATAATTGAAATAAAGATGAATTCTATAATTTTCCTGAATTTGTTCTATATATATTTTCAATAGTAGAGGTAGAGGTTAGAGACTGTTCACATTTTTATGTTTTCCAGAGTAGGTTGTCAGGTATGTAATATTCTATGATTCATCAATGATAAAACATGGTTGAGATTTAATTCCAAGGAAGATAGTGATTTGATATGGGTTTCAAAAGTTGAATCCACATGATAAAATCTTCATGAACCATGATCTTGAGTTGGAAATTGTAGTATTTACCCTGAATAGGTGGTGGGACTACCTTTTAGATGATCAATTTATGGTTTTTCTTACCATAATAGTATCAAGTATATATAATTTTAAAATGATATTAACATCTAAAAAAGGTTATGTATATATTTCTTATAGTATTATAAATATGAGATAGTATATAATCACTAGAAGGGGAACATAGTAGAATAATCTCTCACTAGGAGGCATTTTTCATAGTTTATAACTAAAGAACTAGTGCAGTTTTCATCATTGCAGTTGTTCATAGTGGATGATGATGAGGTCATATATATAAAATTGGTAGTTGTTACTAAACTTCTTATATAGTGTTTTAGGGAGGTTTTGTATGGATATTCCTAATGTGATACATTACGTTCTAAGTTATCCACAGGACATGCTCCAAATGGAGTTTTAATGGTAGGAATGATGTTATATTTTTTATAGTATGTACAATGGTACATGTTCCATTGTGGGAGAAGGTTATAAGAAATATTTATGCATACCACTTGGAGGTACATTTAATTTTTTCAATAATTTACTCCGAATTTCAGCATCAGTTATACTGGCTAGGGATGAATTAGGGTATGTCATATATTTTCTCTTGATGTATCAAATGTTTGTAGGTGAAGGCTGAGTACCAGTTTCCTACAGGTTTAGTGAATCCCCCTAGGAATTTGAAGTTTAAGTGGGTTGGTATATATATAGAATTTATGATAGGGTTCCCATGGAAGAACTTATGATTTGATTCCATCTAGTATATCATATAATGACTCACCAAGTCATCAGACTTATTATTTATACATGAGTAGTGTTTTTTGGGTATATTGGGAAGGGTTTAAGTGTTGAAGATATTATATCATTAAAAAGATACCCCAATTACAACTTTAAACCATTATTCTCACATCACATCATGATTATAGAGAGGATTATATGAAAAATATGTTACTCAGTTTTATTTGATCACGTTATTTCACCCCTAGAATAAATACCATATTTAGAAAACCATTCAAGTATTTCGGGACATGATGTGGGAGTTCATGTTGTACATTTTCCACTATTTGTAGGATCACAAAGCCTTGGTGAATTTTTCATACAAAAATAGCTACAATTACAACATCATTATGGAATTATTTGATATTTTTATGCGATATTGTATATATCACCACTATGTTTGACTAATTCATGTGTTGAAGCAGTCATGGTCCTAGAATTGGTATGAGCTATGATAAAGAAGTCAAAAAATATTCCAGGAGTGGATATAGACTTCACATATATAACAAAATTCTTATGCGGACTGATGATGATGGTATTAAAAGTTTGAGAATGTATATCATGTTTTCCTTAAGGACTTGCCTTGACATAGACTGTAGATTTTTTTTCAGGTCAGAAAGTTATCTTTGAGATTCATCATCCCCTTCAAGATATATAATAGGCTCGATAAAGTGGCATACTTCTTGTCCTACCACTATAACTATGTCTGGTACATGATATATTCCATGTGTTATAACTAACTATGTATGTGAATGACTTATCACATGTTATTATCTCGAGAAAGTAGGAAATTAATGATTGAGGTACCTTTGTAGAGAACCCAGTAGAGATCGAGGATCGGTAGGAGAAAATAATTAATGAGAGAGTGATTACCTTAGTGCATGTCTGGTGGAATCATATAAATCATCAAGATAGAACCTTGGAGTGAGAGGCCCAAATGTGATCTTCACAGCCAAATCATATTGAGTATTCTATTCATTTTTTGGGGAAAAAATACCTAATGTGGGGAAAAATTAATTACTATATTTTTAATGTAATTATTCGGGATATATCTAAAAATTCTTTTAGATCGAGGATCATAGAATATGATAGATTTTGAAGCATGCTGATCCTGGTTTTGATATGATAAAAATAATAAACCTATAAATATCACATATATACACTTTTTATGAAATAATGAATGAAATTACTAATGGGGAAATGGATGGGAAACATGAGACCATAGTTGATTCTAGAAACTGTTTTTTCCCTGTATATGAAATAATAATTTTCAGTATCAGGCATTTTGATAATGTATAGTCATAAGAGAAAATAATAAAATAAATTTAATATATTTTTTTATTATATTATGTTTTGATGAAATTACCTAAATTTCTTCAATAATTTTATGGTTATGGAAATTTCATAGGGTTAGATGCATATCATTAGGATTTAAGGATGAGGCTATTTGAGTAGATCTTAGAGAATAATGATGAATCAAGGATCATTCTCTCACATAATCCTTTTGGATATAACCAATGGTGATAAAAGAATATTTTTCCTTCCTTAGTGTTAAATCCAAACCTAAGTATGGAAATTGTTTTATATTGTTTATTTATGTATATTATTATTCCATGATGAACTATGTTGAAATAAACAAAAAAAAATTATTATGGGTCGATCATGTTGTGGGTATGGGTTTTTCTACCTAGTATTTTGAGAATTATTTTATTTCTTTATTTATTAATCATTTATTCTTATTTATAATGGATATGAATGAGGCCAAAAAGAATAATAGAGGTTGTTTATTCCACTTATGTGAGTTGTGAATTTCATCCAACATTCTTCACATGATTCATCCACAATATTCTCTTATGATGAAGATTTTATGATTACCCAATATTAAATTGTTTCCTGAACATTATTTAGTAAAAAAAATTAATATAACAGGTGTTGTCCTTGGATGTGTGTGTGATTGAGGTATAATGATGTTGGAATAGAATCATAGGATAACATGAGGCATATTAGATATTCATGTTTCCAATTTTGGAATGTGTTGAGGCAGAGGAGGTATAATGATTGATTTTTATGAGTTTGGAGTTTGAATCTACACAATAATGATATAAATGAACCATCAAGGACCATACTAAATTTCATGTGTTAGATAAAACGTAGAATATTTGGACAGGTTTAATGACACATGAAGAAAAACTTATTATAGAAAATACCATATTATGCAGCATGTACTCCGAATAACACATACCATATCGGGTCTCTAGAGGTTTCTATAGTATAGAGACCTAATCATTTTACACATACTATTTCATGATTTTTAACTTAAACATCAATTAATTACAACCCAAAGATTGTGAGACGTAGAGTATTTGGATGTCTAGGTTCATAACACCTACATGTTATACTGAAATTAATATTATTTATTTAATTATCGATAATGTACTATTAAATACTTTTGATATTCTAAAATTACATGGGATAAATTAGGAAATACAAAAAAATGGGTGTGCTAAATATCCCTATTTGTGAATAAAAATGTTATGGAAACATAACGCGTTAGTTAACATTATAACAAGATGTCCCAAAAGAAATTTCAGAAGAAAAATCACATCAGAGAATAACATAAATAACATGGCATCGTAAGATCATGGAAATAAGAGAATTATGGTAGTTACATAAAACATGACACAATCGTGATTCAAATATAACTTCCAAGATAAGATAACATGGTGGAATATGTATTATAAATTATTAGGTTTACTTCTATATCCTACACATGATTCCTCATGAAAATAATGATTTACCAGATGCATTGGAGAAATATTTGGTAATAGTAAATATATAATTTTTATTAATATGTGTGTTAAAAATGGAAATGAAATATATGGAATAAACATAAAAATCTCCCAAAGTAAAGAAAGTAGGTTTTATAATCTTGTATCATATCATAATAAATATAAAATTAATAATGAATAAATTTGATAGGTGAACATAAGGCATTAATTACCCCTCCAAATAAAAGGCTAATAAAAATGGTATATATATAATTGATATGAATATACATAATTCATAATAAATCCATGACATAAATTGTTTTCTTCATTGATGAAAATAGGGTTACAATATTACATAGACTATTTCTTATAGAAAATACCCTTTTTTATTTGAAATTAATTTTTCAAAATCTGAAAAATACATAATATATTAAAAAATAATTTTTTTAAAAATAACCAAATAAACTTAAAATGTTGTATTTAAATAATTTAGTGGTTATAATTTTAGGAATATTTTATTCATGTGAATTATGTTGAAAAAATGACTCCATTTACATTTTTAAAAGAAATTCAAAAAATACCATGTTCCAAAAGTGATAAAAAGATTCCTTTAAAACCATTTTGTTTAAAGTAAAAAAAGAACAACAATTAAGATAAATTATCATATAACAATATAATAATACTTATTTTTACACATTTTAAAGAATAAATTTTTATAAAAGATAAATATATTTTGACCGAATAGATAAATAGAGATAGGTTTTCTTAAAAAATGATTCCTGTATTTTGAGTAAAAAAATAGTGGAATTGAATTGAAAACATGTAATTTCATGAAATTTTTAGAATAGAATAATATGAAATTTATTTTTTATACAATTATAAAATAATTTCATTTAAATTATATTTAAGCATAAACACTACCGATTAAACTGAGAGTGTGTAGTAAGCCAATTACACTTTGGTAACTTTTGAATTTTAACCCCCATGTGAGACTAATATCCAATGAAACATTAAAAAACAATAATTTTTATAATCATGATATTGAATTTAAAATTTACATTTTATACACCTCATAAATGAACATAGATGAATAACAAAATATATGTCATATAGGTGAAAATTTGTGATGATAAACTCTTATTTTATTAGAAATACCTATATCAAAACCTCATGGAAGAGAGAAAATAATTTGGGTTATTGAATCCAAAAAAATCATGGAATAATTCATAAAATACATTCGAGGTTAGTAGATACACCACACAATATAAAAAAGTTGTTATTGTGGAATATATTTCATAGAAATAAAAGTGAGACACAAAATCCATTACCTTGAGTCTAGACCTATCATGCATATCCTTTATCTCCTGTATAATAAAATTGTATCAATTATAGGATATCGTAAGAATATTAGTTTATTTATTTTTTTAAAACATTTACAACATTTATTTTAATGAAATGTTTAATTACTAAATCCAATAAACATGTCTGTATTTTTAGGATATTCAGTTCATAATTTCAAAATAGAATCCTTGTGTTGACCATGGTCAAAGGGGTAATTGTTCCATCATTTATATATTCATAATAATGAAATAATTAAAATTTTATACAAAAATTATACTTTTATAATATTCAATGAAATATGGTTTTGAAAAATGAACTACATTATAATCCTAGTGACGGTAGGCCATACCCACACATAAATAATGTTTCCATTTTTAAGATCCTGTTGAAATATTGTAAGTGTTATATTAAAATTAAAAATCATTATTATATCATAATTATTATATTATTTATTTAAATTCACTTACATATACCATCCATGTGACATGGTAATAAATAAACAGTCGCGTTTTTTCGTAAGGTGGTAGTTCATCTTATACATGGATACCATTATCATTTTATAATTTATGGTAATGTAAGAAGGTATATAATATATTAATTTTACATAATTATAAATATTGCATAAATATCATGTATAACTACTAATTCCATCATAATGAACATCCCTGATAGGAGACGATGGAAATTAAATTACAATAGTTTGTAAGGTGGTTGTTCATCGTAAAAAAAGACAACGATTTAATTTAAAATTTAATTGAATATTATATGGATGTATGTTATGAAATTAGTATAATAAAATATCATTATATGGGAAATTGTAATTTTATTATATCATCAAAGTTTAGTATGATATTATTAAAACATCATGGTTTTTAGGACATGTGCATGTAATTAATGAAGGGATGTGGGTTAGTGTTGGAAAAACCATAAGGCCTTTTATATGTGAAAAATGGATGAGATGAGTGTTCCATTTATAAGTGTAGGAGAGTTCTATTTTTTGTAAATACCCAACACTATTCATAATAGAAATTCGTTATCGTGTAAATTTCATGAAAAATTGAAAAATAATTGAGTATATGGGTGATATAATTGATAAACACCTCCAATATTCATAAATAATCTTTTTTTAACTATGCCATTTCAATTACTTCTAACATTACTGGTTTTTACTATTCTAGTAATTCTCCATGACAACATGTTTTGTTTCTATTATTAAAATTTTTATGAACTAAATTATGTTGAAATTATTATCTAATATTAATCAATATATTTCCAAATATAGACACTATTTAACTAAATTAAAATAACTAAAATGGAAAACAATCCATTTCAAATTAATCCTTTAAAATGTGATGAAAACTTGTTTCGTAAAATGCTTTTTTTTGGAAATATTTGATGTTATATAAATTCTATGATTAAAGATCATTATCATATTAATTGAAATTAATATAAATAAATATATAATATTATAATTTCATTTAAATATTTATTGACTATGGGTTATTTTTAATAATTAAATTAGATAAAATTTATTAACATAAAACTATTTCATCGAGAACTGTGTTTTAAGCATAATAATTTCATTCTACGGGGTGTTTCTTCGAATATTTTTGACGTTTAGAAAGTTTAATATTGATTTCTTCAACATTATTAATACTTCAACTTCCATGATATTTCATCCTTCTCTTACTTTCTATGTTTATAATTTAAAATATGTTCAAGTTGTTAATCGTAATTTGAGATAGATCATTTATAAGGATCATAAGATGATAAACATTCACTCCCAATAGGATATGAATATTTTTAGTGAAAACATTCATTTCCCATCACCATGGTTATTGGAATACATTCTCTTATTTCTCACTATTAAAATAATAATAAATGAAATTTGGTGATAATGCATTAACATACAAATGGTAAACCTATAAACATTGAAGTAATAACATATAAATGATAAGTATTTACTAACATTTGAGTCTCTAAGTTTAACTCATGGTTATCTATCATATCAATTTCTACTAGGTTTTCTAAATATAAAATTTGTTCATGTACATCATAATTTTTCCTATAGAGTTTCTTAATTTCCCAATCATATCCCATAGAAGTGTCAAACGATATGAGAAGTAAGGCTCATTATCATGAACAAGGTGATTATTGATTCAATAAAAATGTTCCTTTTTATAGTTATTTCCCCTAGGTACAACTATTCCAAATATACAACAACTTGGAGTACCCTTATATGGATGTAATTTCTTAAAACCAATCTCTCTAAACTTTACCAAAATTCTAGGATATTTTACTATAATAATAATTATCCTTATATTTATCGAAAGGGTTATCACTAAATTATTCTATTCCTAGTACACGAAAATATATAAAACTTTATCTAATACCAATAATAGTGGCTCAATAAATTTATAAATATTAATATTGGAATTTTAAAAAAATTAATTAATTATAACCCAATGATCTTGAGGCCTACTAACTTTAGAATACATGGTTTATAATACCCAAATGAGAGATAAAATTAAAATTATTTATTTCATTATCTATAATTTGATTCTATACAACTTCTATCTCATATAACATCAGTGGAAATTCTACGGAATACATTGACATAAATGGTTGAACTGACAATCCTATTATGGTAATGGACATGATAAGGAAACATAATGTGTGAGTAAATAATATAACATGATATCATACAAGAGAAGTCACGTGATTAATACCATGGGAACATTACATAAATAAAATTGTACCATAAGATCATGGAAATAATGTAATTGTGGAAGTAACATATAACATTACATAAAAATGAGTCATGGCTATCTACTTGGACAACATCACATGGTGGATAAAGTCCAATAATTTTTTAGGTTTACTCTCCAATCCCATAAATAATTATTAAGGAGACTAATTATTCCCCCAATGAGTTGGAGTGAAATATAGAAACATGGATCATAACTTATTTATGATTATCTTTTCCATAAAATAGAAATAAATCACGTGGTATAAATATAATAATTATATAGGGAATGAAAGTGGGTAATATAGTCTTGTATCGTATCAAAATCAATGGAAATTTAAAAATGAATTTCTTTTATATATGAATACAAGGATTGGATTAAAAACCCAAATTAAAGGATAATATGATAAGTATATATGTGGGAGATATATATTCATAATTTAGGTGAAATCCATAACATTAAAAACTAACATCATTGATGAAACTTTCATTAAAATATTACATAGAATATATTTTGGGTAAAATACACATTTCTTATTGAAATCAATTAATTAAAATAAAAAAAATAAAAAAATATTATAGTAAACATTTTCATCAAAAACCCCATGGAAACACATAAATGAAGCATTAATGATTTCAACGGGCATGAAATTGAAAATAATTTTTTCATTCTAAGCATGGTAAAACATAGATTCTTTTCTTATATTTGTTAAAAAATCAATAAGTACCTTGTTTGGATAGTGATAAACAGATTTAATTAAAATTATTTTGTAAAAAACAAAACATGGGCCAAAATTTATTTAAATAATTAAATAAGATTATTAAAAACAGTATTAAAAACATTTTAAAGAAAACATGGCCATGATTGAGAAATTGTTTTCAATTAAAGAGAGAAATAAAGTTAGTTTTCCATTAAATCAAAATTTCATTATTTTGAGAAAATAATTAGTATAAAATGAAAGGAAAAATTGTAAATTCTATAAATAAATAGATTATAGAAAAACGAAAGTATTTTTTTATACAATGATCTCATAATTTTCTTTAAAGGAAATTCAAGCATATTCAATCCTGATTAAAATTAGATTGTGAAATAAACCCTTACTACTTGGGTAATATTTGAATTGTAATACCCGTGAATGATTAATATCAAATAAAAAATTTAATATCATAAAATATGGATAATAATTATATTTTATTTTAATATGTTAGTATATACACTTCATAGATGCAGATAGGTTCACAACATACTATATGTCCAAAAAAAGATAATTTCTGATGATAAAAACTTATTGAATTGGTAGTAATTGAATAAAATCATTATTAAAGAGATAAAATAGTATGTATTAATAAATAAAAATAAGGTTTATTTAATTAATCACAAAATTTAATTATGGGTAGTCTATAAACCACACAATAGAAACAAGTGGTGAATATTTCACATGTGTCATAGAAAATAGTGACATGAGAAATCTCATACCTTGAGTCCAGAACATTGGTGTGTGTCCATTATATCCTATATAAAAAAATAAATTAAATTATTTTACTTATTAAGAAGCTGTAGCAACATTTATACTTTATTCATGAAAATAAATTACTTTATTTATTTTATTTCCATATTAATTACTTAATAAGTTATATACACGTTATGTGTTTTGAGGTCATTCAGTGCATAAATTTGAAATGGGTTTGGTGTATTGTGCATGGTCATATAGTTCATTGTTACATAACATATAGTAAAATAATTAATTCATAATTATTATTTTTATAAAATAATTTTAATTTTGAATAAAACCATGAAACATGGTTATAAAAAATGATGTATTTTACAATCATGGTGACGGTTGACTGTACGTAAGCATGAGAAAGGTTTGCATTTTTAAATGATCGTAATGGAAATAAAACAAGAAATAATTTATCATTAAATAATTATAGTTATATCAAAAATATAATACTATTAATATAAATACACTTAAATAAACAATAAATTTTATAAAGTAATAAAACAATCGCTTTGCTACTTGAGGTTGTAGTCTTCAATATTCCCGAAAGACATTATCATGTCTTAATAGTAGTTAAGTTAATAATTTATATTTTATATTAAATTTATATAATAATTAGTATATAATTAATATCATTTATTAATATTAAATTGAACTTCATGAATATCCTTGAGAGGTTATGGTGTAAAATGAAATACAATGGTTCGTAAGGTGGCAGTCCATTAAACGGATGAACGATGTTTTTTGTTTCCAATTTGATTGGAGAGTAGATGTATATAGTTTGTGGAATTAAAATTATAAAATATATGTATATGGGAGAAATTTATTATATTATATCAACATTATTGAGTAATGTTTGAATTATGCATAAGAATAAATAAAACATAGATGCTTAGTTAAGGACACCTCTTCTTCAAACCTACCCTTTAGGATTATACATAAAGCCTCCCTAAAATGGGTTTATGATAAAAAAATGATTATTTTAAAAGGGTATGAAAATAATTAAGATATTTGGGATGTTTTTTTCAAATAACCAGGCTTTTTATCTTTGTAAAGCAGTGGAGAGTTGTTTATCTTTTATAAGTGAGAGCGAGTGACATTTTTGTAAATAGTTAAAACAATTAAACAATGGGAGGTCACTCATCAAAAAAGTGCCTAATTTTTTATAAATGACGAATTTTATGTGTGATAAGGTTGATAAAAATATAAATTTTTTTAAAAAATTGACATGTTTTAATAGTTTTATTTCATTTACCTCAATGGTTACTAACATTTACCATTTTAGTTTTTCCCTACTCTAACTAGTTTTTAATATTATTAAAAATCATTATAAATAAATTATGATGAACATTTAAAATAATTTTAATTATTATGATTTATATTATTTAATAATTTTTATATAATTCAAAAAATATACGATATATATATATATCAATTTATAATTATGCATTCAAAACCTGTCAAAATATGTTTTTTTTTCAAGAAATCAATATTTAAAAAAAAAGACGGTCTTATATTAACTCAACGAATGTTAATAATAATTAAATAAATTTAAATTTATAACAAATATATTTATAATATATTATTTAAATTTAAATAAATCCTTAATATGGTTAATTTTAATTAATTAAAATGGATTAACATTATGAACTTACAAATAGTTTACAGAAAATAGCATTTGTAATCATAATAATAAACATAAACCAAAATCAAGAAAATTAATGAATAAAAAGAATTTTATTATATAATTAAAAATAAAATTATTTATATTTCACTTTTATACTAAAACCAAAATATAGTTCAATTTTGAAAATACTTTATTTAATGATAATAAAAAACAATATTTGAAAAAACATTAATTTTTACTATTCCGTGGAAAATAAAATGTATAAAAAATCCAAAATTTCACCCAAAATTAACATTTATATAATGAATTATAAAATTATTTTTGATTTCTAAAATAAAATTTCTGATAGTTCCAAATAGTAATAATAATATTTTAAAAACTAATAAATAAAATTTATTTTTTATTGGTTTTTTTTCTTGTAGAATAAAATATCTTTATTAATTGTTTAGTGCTTATTGGTTAAGAATTTATAAATATATTTACATTTAGATATAATTTAATATATATATTTAATATAGGTATTAATACTAATCATACACACCATTTTAACACTACAATTATAATGGTCATATTTAGATAATGATTTTACGATATCTTGATTTGTTTAATCTTCATATTTCATAGTGTATATGCTATCATGAATAGTTTTATTAAATAGAAAGGATTTATAGATAATTTTTCACGTGAATTAAAAGTCCACAAGTTTTGTGAGACATGTCACATTATATGTGACCTGATGCTGGTAGCTCTGACTATATCGCGGAGGATAACAAGCACGAACGCAGCCTGGAACACAATCACAAGTAGAGTACATGGAAATAACCTGGTACTTAGACTCAACCATTTACATGAGAATATACATAGTACACATACACGGTATGGTGTACATGTGCATGTGAAAAGGATCATGGTCATGTAAATGTGAAGGTTCGTGCATATCGGTACATGTTGTATACCCCCTATACATGTTTTGTACTACCTATGAGGATGTTTGGAGCCTTTGATGTCATCAGTGTAAACTAGGATTAGTCAATTGTAGTTCATTGGTATATCCCTATGAGGGTACAATGTTGAATTATGGTTTGATAATTAGATTATGATCCCCTCTATAGGAATCATTTTATATAGTGTTCACAATATCCCTTCTTGAGGCTGATGGTGGGATCCTCTATCATGTCCTCATATGAGGTAGGGTTTATGCTATCGACCAGACCAACATGCATAAGGAATCTATCCCCTATCTATTATATTAATTCAGTATGATTTTTGGAATCCCCATATGGTCCTAGGTTTTATTTCTAATCTTGGTAGAGAGATATTCAATGATCCGATGAGTTCTCCCTTTCTGAGACATGATGGTCATCGACCTCTCAAATGGGTTCCATTAGCAATAGTATGGATCATGGATTAGATTCTCCTAGAAAAGTGTTTCCATAAATACTCATGTATAATCATAACTATGGATGTTTTTGGTTGAGATAATATTAGAATATTTTTGAGTTATATTGATATCTACTATGGTTTTGATTATCTTTATTCCTCATATCTTGATTGGAATAATTGTATATTGATGAGATGGATACTCCGGATTCTTTATGTTTCGTGTTTTTAGGGTGTCCTAATTGGTATTATTATTCTCACCCACGCATGGGATCTACCCTAAAATTTTATATCTTATAAAAATGATAGGATATTTGAAAGTTTTAATGGAATACCAAGAGTAGGTGGATCATAGTTGGGATATATAGACTGAGTTCCATAACGATGTTTCATAAAACAGTTTTCCCCAACATTGGAGCAGGCTGGACATTGTTTCCTAATTTATTGGGATTTAATTTCTCCTATTCTTTCCATTACTTTTGTTATACTATGATTGTGGTATATATATGTATTCATTTATAGGTCTTAGTTATACATTAATTTCTATATTTTATGGGATTTTAGAAGTGTTCTTGCATTCATAAATATTGAATAATGCCTCCCATGTGTGTGATATTTCTACTAGATTCTAGTCTACCACCCATTTCCTATTAGAGGAGGGCTTTTGGTTTTCATGCTTGTCAAATTATTTGATATAAAGGTCCTAGTGGGATGGGTCATGACAATGTTTGAGATTTTGTTTCCCTATTCTGTTTTTGTGTTATAAAACATTCTTTTCTGGAATTTCTCTTGGTATAACCATATGTAGTCATGTTCACCATCACCATATATATCAAGATTCTAGTCCATGAATGTATTCATAACTACATCTAAGTGTGGTAATATATAAGTAAGAATGTTTGGATTCATAAAATGGGGAGAAAATGTGACAAGTTGGGATTTTGTACAATTTTTTTAGGAATAGATTTATTTTTGTTAATAGAATGTATCACACACAACACAATATTTTAATGAATTGAGATTTACTATACATAATATTATTTTAAATTAACTATTATAACCTTGTAATTATATTTTGTATTATAAATATTAATAAAAACATTTCAAACATTGAGCCAAATGGTTTTATATAATGAAAATGTATTATAAATTCTTAGTTATTATTAAATTCATTATATGTTTTGAAAATACTTTTTTCTATAAAACTGTGGTTAATGGTTTTTTTAAACCAATCATAAAATTAATTTTCTCAAAATACTAATTGTTTTTAAAAAAAATCATATTTATATGTTAAAATCATCTTTATGTGAACTTTTTTAATCTTTTCTGAAAAAATTCATTATTGATAAAAAGATAAAAATAATGATTTTTATTTAAAATAGACTTTTATTTTAAATAATTTACATTTTAAATTATATTTTAATATGTTTATAAAATTAGAATTATTAAAAATATATTTTTTCAGAAAAAAATTCATGTTATTGGGTTAAATTTCAGATTGAATTTTGATATTTAAAATGTATTAATATAAGAAATTTTTTAAAAGGGCACCAACTCTCCTCTCATATTCACACTAATAAAATCAATTTGTTCAGAAAATCCTTAAAAAATACATTATTTACATGCCTCATGACATCCAAGATTCTTATGATTTATTAGGATTATAACCTATAATGAATTTTGGTGTAAACCTACGAAGGTTATCAAAAAAAGAGGCGTCATTCCCAACTATGAATTTTTATTTTAATTATTCTACCACCCCTTAATATAATTTAAAAATATGATGATATAATAACAAAATTATCTCCCATATACTAATATATTTTATGTTATTTTAATAACCTATATGCACCTCCTATTCTATCAAATGGGAAATGAAGTCTTTGATCCTGTGTATGGTAGACTAAATCCTCAAGATCTGATTTAATTCATTTTCTAGAACCACCTCTCTTGATATGATATATTTATCAATTTAAAATACTTATATAATATTTATGACATAATTATTCCTTTTTAATTTTTATTTCACATATATATTATTACTTTTCATTCCATAGAAATAGGATAATATTACTAATGTCTTTGGAGGACTACCACCTCACAAAGTGATGTGATTCGTTTTTCACATTATCTTTACAAGGAAGGTATTAAAGATATTTTTAATTAAAATATATCATGTATATTACAAAATAATTATTTAATAACATTAAAATAATATTATCTTTTCTTTCATTTCATCTATTGAGAAAATAGAAACGACGATCATGGGTACGTACAGCCTACCATCTCCATGGACGATGTCATTCATTTCATATCTATAACAATAATGGAATAATATAAACACATATATTTTTAATATTTATCAAATTTATATCATTTATATAATTCAGTAAATTATTTATCCATGATAAAATTAAAAGGACAAAAAATAACAAACCAAAACATTTATGAAAAAGTATGTAGTTATTACCAGAAACATGATTTATACAAGTAATTTTTTATAAGTCGATAAGAATTTTAATATAGAAATAATATATCAAAGGATACATATTTTTATGCTTCATTCAATATATTTATAATAAAAATATATATATTATTATGTATATTTTGACATGTATGAAGGTATTCGACTTAAACTATTGTATTTTGTTTAAAATTTTCTTTTTTGGGACATATGTTGTATTATCCACACATATTATTTTAAATGGTGTATATTCCTCCCTTTAAAATTTATATTGTAAAATAATTTATTCTTATAATATTTAATGTTTCATTTAATTCTATTCTTTTTTAGGGATTACGATTCAAATGTTACCAAAACATGTACTGGATTTATGTCTTCCTTTTATTTAGGTGGGACACATGACATATATACCACTTGTTTTTATGGTGTATATACTAAACATGAATGTATCTAACAATCATTATCATGATAATTATGATATATTCTAATCCATATAATGTAATTTTCATCATGGGACTTATGAGTCAAAAGTCACTGAGTTTTATATTATTTTGGTAAAATCTCATTGTTTATCATGACTGTTTATGATTATGTTTTCTATGAGTAAACATTATGATATACTTCTCAATAAGCTCATGTATCTTATTATAATTCTATAATTTTTTATGACACATTCTTTTAATTAATTTTCCATGCATTATGTACTAAAGATTTTAAAATAATGTATTTATAAATACCTTGAATGGATATACCTCTTTAGTTGAAAACCCTATTTCATCCATACATATTCATTCTAAAAATGATTTAAAGAATGTTTTAACTGTTAAAAATTTACATATATAATAAATATCAACCATATAATATATTTTAAGAAATGGTTCATATTAAATCATAATATAGTTTTCCAAACAAGTATATTTTGGATTTTTTTATAGAAAATGTGCAAGGAATATTTACTTTAACACGTACATAATGAACACAATTTTATAGAATCATGAACACTAAATTATTTAATTATTCCTTTAAAAAATTATTGTTTATTTTCTATGAAATTATTTTCCATCATACTTGGTAATATTTTAGATTTGAAAATTTTTATTTGAAATTGAAGTGATATTTTCCTCAAAAATATTTTAGTTTTCTATTTAAAGTATTTAATATCCATAAACAACAATATTATTTTGGGTTTCATATGTTTTTTTTGGGATTAGATACAATGGTTCAACTAGTATTCATTATTTGGATTATTTATGTTAATTATTATGATCATGATATGATTATGAATCATGTTTCCCTTTAACGGGTTATACTATGTTGAATGTTTTAGGATCTTATGGCATAAAAATGTATGGATTGTGTAATGGATGAGACCAATATATCCCTTAAATAAATTGGATAATGTTTTATATCTCATGGTATAATGATTGGAATCAAAATTATTTAGTTGATCTTCTATAGGAAACAACCCGACGTACTTGATCCACTATGGGAATAAAATGATCATGCTTGATCCATTATGAAATAGGAAATGGGTATTGATTCTTGATCCATTATGATTTTATGTTCTCTAATGTTAATAATTACATATGAAATTATTTACATATTTATGATGATTCTATACTTATATGACATGCAGTTATGGTTCCTGATTTATTTATATTGATTTTGACTGTTATGGATCATGTCTTTTGAAGTGATAATGTTTTTTACATGGAACATGTTTATTTTCCATTATTGATTAGGTCTAGACATTGTAATATTTATTCATAATCTAATACCCTTATTCTTAGGTTATACTTTGATATTATCATCGATTTATATCTTACATGTTTACCCTTACTGAGCATCTAAGCTCACCCTTCCATATGTTTCATTTCCCAGGGTTATGAGGAATGGTTTTTTGTGTATATCTATGAAGTATACTAAATGGGATGATATTTATTAAATATATTAAAGATATTTTAGGAATGAAGAAAATTTTTCAGATACTCTACAAAATAAACTAAACCATTATGATCCTTAGGCATGTATTTGGGAAATGTATTTAAAATTCGTCAATTAAGATATAATATCAATATATGAAAATATTGGGTCATTATTGTTCTTATCTGAGGAATGGTTTAGTAAAAAAAATGGTAACTAAAATTATAAAACATTAGTGAGATCCCTAGAGATATTTATGACGGTATTTATAATGATAAGTCTTAGTATAATTCAAATTATGGAAATTCCCTATTATTTGGTGTGAATGATAGGGAAATTTGATTCTATGAAATTATATCCATGTTTAGATACTACAAGTGGATGTGTATATAGTATAGTTTTTCTAGTGGAAATGCTCTTGTAAAGAGCTCATTCATCTAGACATGATCATCACTTGAGAATGATAATATTATTTTCTACAAAATTGGTTGGACACACTCAGGGAATATAATTTTTCTGTTCACAAAATATTTATGAACCAATATCATGGATTTTAAAAATGAACAAGAATTCCCTAGGTAAAACCTAATGTGTCCTACATTTAAAGGAATGTGATATGATTTTTATATCATATGAACGATTTTTCACAACTTATCACTTTTATTAATGATGTATGATGTACATGCTAACTATTGTGGTTATAGTATGGGTTTAAAGATAGAGATATAAAGTTGAGGTGGTAATAAGTGTGTTCAAATAGTAAAGTATCCTATTTGGGAATAGATTCTATAAAGATTACCTTGATCAGTTTTTGTACGTATTTATAAAAGATATTATTATATATTTTAAGAGGATGGATGAGCATGAATATCATATCAGAATTTTGTTAGAGAATATAAGGAAGGATAATCTGTATGAGAAATTATAATGTTTAAATTTTGGCTATAAATGGGTGTGATATGTGTCATATAATCTCATGTGAGGGTATATCAGTGGATGCATCAATGATAGAAGATATTGAATAACTAATCAAACATGCCATAGTGACTAAGATCTGATTTTTTTGGTTTGGATAGATATGTTATTCAATTTTTTTGAAACGTTATGATGAATAACTTATCCAATCTCCATTTTAACTTAGACGATAGTCATGTTCCTCTATACTGATGAATACGATGAAAATTTCAAGAAACTAAAGGGAAGAATAGTCAGCACACCTCTTCCTATATTAACCTATAGTAGATATATGTTCGTAATATATAGTGATTCATCCAAGAAGGATTTGGAATTTATTCTCATTCAGAATGAAATAGTTATAGTTTATTCCCCTAAAAAATGTAAGAATCAATATAAAAATTACCCACCTCATGATATGGATTCAAATTTGGAAATTGTTTAATTAATGAAATGGTGGATAAATATTTATGGATAAAAGTTTGATATATATACTAATAAATAATGATTGAATTCTATATTCACATAAAAAGATTTGATTATGCACCATAGAATACAGTTGGAGATGATTAGGGATTATTATTTATCAAAACATTACCGTATTTGGAAATCAAACAGGGTGGATAATGATTTGAGTCGAAAGGATCATGTTATCATATCCATGATAATGAAAACAAAATAACCAATATTATCGGATTTCCAAAATATAGATCTTGAAATCCCAATGTTATTGTAAAAATGTAATTTTATCAAATAATTGTTCAATCTTCTAACCATTAAGGATA
Organism: Viscum album; assembly: GCA_963277665.1. NCBI lineage: Eukaryota > Viridiplantae > Streptophyta > Magnoliopsida > Santalales > Viscaceae > Viscum > Viscum album. The sequence continues at coordinate 449,938,479 of OY728165.1, forward strand.
AAAGTGGTGTAGATGGATGATTTGTATCTATAAAAGAAGTTGATAAATGATCATCAGTTCAGCCTTGATTGTGATAAAATGATAACGTATGAGAACTATATATGTGTTTCATCCATAGGGGATTTGAATAACAAGCTATTAGAATAGGCTCAATTCTCTTAAATTTTTTTTCATCTCAGATGTATAATTATTTATAGTGATTTGAAAGAGTATTTCTGGAAGGAAGGCATCAAGAGAGATATCACATAGGTCATATCATTATTTTTAGTATGTTATCATGTTAAGGATAAAGAAAAAAGGTCTAATTGTATTTTACAATAGTTACCCATGCCATAATATATGTTTGAAAACATGTCTATGGATTTTTTTCATTTTACCTTTGAAAAATCAAAATAAAACAATGTTATATGGGTTGTAGTCACTTTTCATAAAATGTCAGAACACATAATCCAAAATAGAGAAGATATCTATCTTTATAATCTTTCTAAAATATACATTAATAGAGTGTTTAGGTTCTATGGTGTACTACATTCTTTTATATATAATCTGGATCAGATGTTTACCTCGATATTCTTGAGATTTCCTTAGTACGATCTGGATATGGAATTGTGTTTCAAAACTATGTATCATCGTCATACAGATGGTCATTATTAGTGAGAAATTAAAACTATATAGGCTAAATTTAGTTCTTGTTAAATATATTTCAATTGTGGTTGGGATCAACACTTTACTCTAGTTGAGATTTAGTAAAACAATATATTTCTCTCAAGCATTCAAAAGGATCCTTATAAAACCCTCTGTGGAATGAATTTTGGAACTCCATTGTATTTGGGTGAAGATGGAGAAAAAAATTACTAGGACATGAGATAGATAAATAAATGTAGGATAAGGTTATATCCATTCAGAAACATGTAATGGTAGCATATTGAAATCAAAAATTTATGTTGAAAATCACTATAATGATCTGGAATTTGAAGTTGGTGATTATGTGTTTATAAGAATTTATCCATGGAATAAGGTAATTATATTTGGAAAAAATTTAAAAATACTCCCTAGTAATATCATTCAATTTGATATTATTGATCATATCATGAAATTATCTTAACAAATGAAACTTCCACCAAACCTCCCTTAAGTCTATGATATCATTCATGTATATCTCCAATGGTTTTACATACCCGCTTCTTCACATGTACTAAAATCATATGTCATGCTAATGGAGAATTATATTTCTTATGTTAAACATCCAATTGAGGTTCTATATCACAAACAAAAGTATCAATGAAACAATACCACTCACATGTTCAATGTTTTTGTTTTAACCACCAATTTGAAGAATCTACTGGGGAACCTAAGGATACGATGAAGTAGAAGTATTATCAGTTTTTTGTATTCAAGTGATGAATTTTGATGAAAAAAAATCATTTTAATTGGGTTATAATAAAATTCATTAATATTTTATAGGAATTTTTTGATTAAATTTTATTTTATAACATATTTCGTTATATGAAACAGTTAAATTTAACCAACTATTATAAACTATGAATATTATTATTTAAAAATATCCATTATAAACTAGCCTTTAACAATTGTGTGATGAATAAGATTAAACACATATAAAATATTATGTATAATTATTTTATATAAATTGAAAATATTTATATAAGAATACATAATGTTTAGTAAATTCTTAATATATTTTAAAAATACTATTTTCTCAAAAAATATTTATATTGTATTTTTTGAACCCAAAATAAAAGAAATATTTTCAAATTTTGGAAAAAGGTTTCATAGAAAATAAACTTCATTTATGGAACCTCTTTTCCAAAATAATCTTTGAGTGAATTTTTTAGAATTTTAAAAAAATTAATTTTTTTGACGAATAGTAAGAAAATGAGTTTTATTAAAACATTGATTTTCATATTATGAATTTATAAGTTCCATTTAATTTGAATATTATTATAAAAGTAAAATTAGTTTAATTATATATTTTTTTATTCAATTTATGTCATCATAAATAATTTTTTATTTATATATGATTTTAAAAATTTTATATTTATTAAAACTATCTCACTGGAAAAGCAATTATCCATCACGTCTAAGCGTTTATTTTTAAATTAAATTTTTCATCTTATGAGAAAGGAATTTGGAAAAAATATATTCTATATTTGGAAAAGGAATTGTGAATATTTTATAATAAGGTCATCTTATATTTTTGTCATAATGAATAGTATAAATAATAAAACATATTTATGCTGGTTATGGTTAAAACTAGTTTACTGAGGGGAAAATACAAAAATTATTAGTGTTAAAATGACATAGAAACTTCTAAATGTACCATTGGATTCCCATATTTAACCCATGTATTATATATTGTTATATATTGATCCATTTTTATCCCTATGTAATTTTTAAAACTTGGGTACACATTTTTATTTTCACAAATTTCACGTGTGTCCTCTCCCCCGCTTATAAAATGGAACACCTCTTCTCTTGAGTTCAAACATCTAAAACCACATTTTTTTTACATTTCCTTTTCAAATAATAAACTTTATTCCCTCATAAAATTCTAGTATACTTAGTTTGAAGTGGAATCCAACCTATAAATTTTTTTTTGTGAACCTAATAATGTTATCCAAAGATGAGGTATCATTCTCATCCTAGTGTTTCCATTTTATTTCTTCATACACCTACATAAAATATTCATAAATTATTATTGTGTAAAAAAATGATATATACTATATAATAAAATATTATGATGATAATTTAATAACCTATATTTTCAAATTTATTTATTGAAATTGGAAATGAAACTGTCAATCGTTTGCACAGTGGACTATCTTATCACAAACTGAATTAATTTGTTTTCCATCACCACAAAAAATGGAATATATTGTTATTTATTTTAAATATGTATATAATATTTGTGAAATAATTATAGCACAGTAATTATAATATCACATATAACTTCTTGCATTCTAATCCATGAGAATATTATAACATAACTAGTGTGTATGATAGACTGCCAACTTGTAATGTGATGCAATCCGTTCTCCACAAAAAAATTCATGGATGGTAATAAGAATATTTTTATTGAAATTTTTGGAAATATATTACATGGAAAACTATTATTTATAGGTAATTTATTATTTACCTTTTATTTGTATGACCTGTCTAGAAAATAGAAATGGTGTTCAAGCATACATACGACCTACCATCTCCATGAATAATGCAATGAATTTTCTAAATCTATATATCATGGAAAAATAAATATACATATATAATAAAAATATATGATATTTATATCATGGTTAACATTTTATATAATATGGAACCATGATCAATGTAAAATGAAGAAAAATATCAAATGAAAACATACAAGAAAAAACCAGTTATGACCCAAAACAAAATTTTAACACTAAATTGATAATAAATATGTCATTAAAGGTCATAATTAAATTATATATATAATTATAAATATATAATGGTTACATAATATATTAATAATAAAAATTTATTTATTATATAGAAGATTATAATTCATATATAAGAAATTGAGACTTAAGGTAACAGATTTTATTTCCAATTATCTTCTTTGAAAAATATGATATTTTATAAACATATATTAGTTTTTTAGGTTTATATACTAACTCATTGAAATTTTATAAAATTTATTTATTTATTCTCTTGATATTTAAATTTGCATTTAATTATTTTTCATGGGGTATACAATTCGAAAGTTACCATATCATGTAAGGGAAATTAATCTCCCTTTTTTTTATGTGGGATTTATTTTTTATACCCTACATGTTTATTCTGTGGGGTGTATATATGAACCATGAATTTATTTTATACTTCTTATTAAAATAATTTTTATTATCATATATATATAATTTTATTTCTTTTATTGAGCTTTATATTCAAAAGATACTAAGGTGGTAAAAGTTTTATGTTACAAACTCATTGTTTATTGAGATTGTATATAGAAAATCATTCGATGAAAAAATACTATTATATAACTCTTAATAAACACATTTAATTTCTTATAATCTAGATATTTTTTGACAATATATGTTTTCCTTTCATTATCCTCTCTTTATGTACACAATATTTCAAAAAAAAATATCGAAAAACTGAATTTATTTATCTCTTCAGTTGAAAACCCCTTTTCTTCTAGTTATTATTATCAAATGATTTTTTAATGAATTATTTTCCTATTTTTTAATTTTAACTAAATGGATTAAAATGAATCTTTTTTTCATTTTTTGAATAAGGCTCTTTAGACAATTCAACGAAAAATTTAATGTAATACTTGTTTTAATGTTTTGAACATGAATAGAATTTTAGATCATCATGACAAATCGATTATTTTAATATTACATTACATTTTTCACAGTTCACTTCAATAAAAATATTTTCGTTAATATTTTTATTTTTTTTAATTTTTTAGAAAAGTGATTTCAAATAAAAAAGATGTTTTCATCAATAATGGTTTCCACTCTTTTTATGGAATTTCAATTCAACAAAAATTATAAAATTTAGTGTTGCTTATACTTTATATGGTATGTGATCAAATGGTAAAATTCATATTCATTATTTTCATGGTTTTTTTAATGATTATGATGAAGATATGTTTCTAAAACTCTCTACCTTTTCATATGTTATACTCTAATGAATTCTTAATGATCATGTGGAATAAAAATATATAGATGATCTGTTGGGTGGGAATTATATCTCCCTCAAATGAATTAGGTAAAATTTTTTATATCATTATATAATTATGAGATGAAATCCAATGTTCTTGATCCACTATGCAAAATTGGCCAATGTTCTTGTTCCAATATAAGAAACAACATTTGATTCTTGATCCATTACGCAAAGGGAAGCATTTGTTTATGTTATTTCCATTTATATTGGACAATATCTAATATTAAGCTAGATAAATAAAATAATTTCAATACTTGTGATGGTGCTATTCTGATATGTTGTGAACATATGAATCTTGATTAATTTATGATGATTTCATACTCATATGTTTAATTTATTTTTATCATGTATCATTTTTATGATCCATGATAGGTAGGGTATAAAAATTATATGCTATATTAATAATCAAATAACCTTATTCTTAAATCATTCACTCATATGATCAATGATTCATATCTTTCTTGTCTTCCCTTACTATGCATATATGAACACCTATTCTTACGTTTTCATTCCCCATGTTATGAAGAAAGGGTTATCGTAGGTATTTCTATGAAGAGTACTAAATTGGAGGATCCTTAAGAGACTTTTTGAAGATATTTCATGAAATAAGAAAATTTTGTTTCTAGTATCGAAATACACTGAACATTTATGATCATTGGGATTGTATTTGTGAAATTTATTGAATACTCATCTATTAAGATATAATATATGTGTATGTAAATAATAGTTCATTATATAAAAAACACTCTCTAGAAGACATAGTGATATTGAAGGAAGGTTTGATATATAATATAGTTACAAAAGATAAATAATGTATCACATAACTATTTTTTTATTATGGGAGTGTTCAAGAAAACCTAACATATGAATAATTCTAAAAGAAATTTACAGGGATTAATTATAGATTGAAAATGTTATGTTATATTAGTCTTAGGGTTGTGTAAGGAGATATATAATAGTTCACTGGAAGGGTTAGCAGAGCTGGTGATTCTCGTCTTATATTCATATCTATTCAAATGATCATCCATTATCTTCATAAGATAATATAATAGGAATGAAAGAATATATTTTTATGGACACCATTAAAAATATAGAGGGTTGGATCACTTATCAAGGGGTGAATAACATTAAAATATTTAAGTTGTAGTCAACCGAGAAGGATTTAGTGTAGCATTTTTCCCTATGGGGGTAAATTTCCAGGAAAAGCACTTACTAATAAGAAAATTCAATGGACGTATTTCTTAAAAGTTTTTTTGAGTGGGGTTCTATTAATTATTCCCTCATAAATCTGTATTGGTATCAATTCATGAAGGAATTTTTCTCTATGAACATAGATTCTATCTTAATGAAAAATGTACAATGATCCTATAAAGAGTATAACTAATGTACAAACCAATACATTTCCTTGTGTAATTATTTTTCCATGTATTTAATTATTATTCTATCTTAATTTTTATTTCTAGAATAAATTTTTCAGAACCATGATGCTACTGATATCTGATTGAATGGTGGATTAATATAGTGGATAGGGTGTCAAGGATTCATAATTCTAGAAATTTAATTCAAAATTATTTTTAAATTATTATTCCCTTATAAGTACTAAATTAAATTGATTGAGTTCTAGAAAATAACTTCCAATGAATAGAGGTTGGATGGTATCAATTCACTAATGATGTTTCCCTTAAAATTATATGAAAAACTAGGGTTTAGATGGAGTTGGAAGGTAAAAAATCCACAAAGATTGGTTTTAATGCGACTATTGGTGTCTTTAGGTGGTTATATTTATGACTTAAACATGCACTCCCAACCATATATAATAATCTCAATTGTATGTATAAAAAAACTAAATAAGACATAATAGTAATCAATATACTTAAATACTGTGATTATATTTTATATTAATTGAAAAATAAAACTCACTATACTAGATGGTTTCATACATATATTACCAATACCAAGATTACCCTAGCATTGATGTAGAGCTAAAGTAAGGTAAACCATTCATCCCATTCCCTCTAGAGGTAGTATATACTATAGTCAATGCACAATCCTATATTGTAGGAATGGGAACATGTAAATTAGTTTAGGCCACTAGCAGACCATCCCATTGAAAAGGGGAAGGGTTACACTAATTCAAAGAATTATGGTCCCATATCATGCCATCAAACTATTCATAAATATTCTTTTTCCTAGAAATATTAAATAAAATTACATATTATTGTCTTTTCAACTACCAAAATATCATTCCAAGTTATCATAGAAACAATTATATCATAAACAAGGATGATATAAATCTAATGATTGGTAATAAGATAAACAGTGAAATGAAAGAAAACTTAGTGATAATGAATACTAATATCTTGAATCCAAATTTAAACCTCTAACATAATTAAATTATAAGAAGCATTATCTAGTTCATTCAATGTGACTCACATATATATATATATATATGATTCTTAACATTTCATCACAAAAATAAAATTAAATAACCCAAGGTCAAACTATAATTATAATAAAATCCCAGAAAACAAGGATAAATGAAAAAATTGACTAAAATTATACTCAGTCAAACCTATATCAATGCTAGTCTAACCATTTCAAAATATGAGTGGATAGAAGAGTTTATCCTATAAACTTAATTAATGAAATACTCCATCACGTTTTAAGGGAATATGGATATACCACATCATATACTTTAATACAAGATTTATCAAAAGATAATATTGGGTTTTGAGCCACCATATACATGAAAAATAAAATAAATTGTAAAATAGAAAATAATAATTTTTTGATCAGGAAGGTTATAGCCTTATAACTACTTTTATGGAATTATAAAAATGAAATTCAATTCATCCAAAATCCCTAGAATTTGAAGAATATGATCCCTAGCTACTTCAATGTGGAAAATATAATAATAATAAGATTAATTTTATACCATGTCATAAACTCATCTAAGGATTACTTCATTGAATGAATAGTTATTTCCAAATAAAACGTATGAAAATAAATCCGCAATAGGTAGAGTATAGGGTGATTATATATCCAATTATATGTTCCCTTATATAATAATTAATACAATATTTATGGGTACGAGTTTAATGCTTAAAAATGCGTATTGTAAAAGTCCAAAAATCTTCTTATTAAGGTAATTTTTCAGAGAACCTATTAGGAAACCCTTTCAGTACTTATAAGTTCCTAGTGGTTCAAAAACCTTCTTTTATGCCTATAACCCCACTGGTTACATATTCTATGTTCATTGAGTACATTGTGGTCCCCTGGACCATAAGGATTTCTATTTATCCTACATTCTTCCTCTAAAATCCCAAAATTCTTCTTAAACTTCAAAATGGATCAATAATGAATTTAAAAACTAAAATTTGATAGAATGAAAGCTAAAATTAAATGGATCTTAAAATCTTTCTTGTGAAACTCAACATGTGAAAAATTCCTGATAATATGGCTCAATATTTTTGATCCCCATCATCTAAATGTGAGACATCATCTATGTCCCATTATATTCATTAATCGTGACCATATGAAAAATTAATTGAGTATACAATAACTGAATATAGATATTTTCATTACAGTAGGGAATTAATATAACTCATTGAAGTGGCTAATATTTTAAGGACATTATTGAATTAGTTTTATGAATAAGAATAAAAAATATATTGTAATAATAAATATGTTATGTTAGTCAAAAGTATGAAATTATTTGGTTTTAGGGCAGTAACTCCAATAGACTCCAACCTACACTAGATTCAACTTCTAATAATTGAAAAATATATTCATATTTTTTATTTGGATACATCAAACCTTGTGATATATATATATATGGATTTTTTTGGTAATTGGATCCCATGATTTACTTTATTATTCTATTTCTCATTATACAATCATTATTTTCACTATGATATCATATCAAACAAATCATTATTTAAAAAAAATTCTGTATCCCCTAAAAACTAGTTTCTCATCTTCTCCCTATACATAGAAAATATCCTCAATAAAACCCCTATATTTTTTGATAGTTTTAACTTCCCTTTCAATAAACATATAAATGTTTTTAGAGAATATAGTAATTTATTAAATAATTTGTCTAATCATTGAATTTACTAAAAACTGCTCATCATTTTTGTCCTGTAACTTATATAACAATCCACTATTGTTTGGCCCATATTCTATATTTTAATACATTATCAGTGTACGTACATTAATTTATAATAAATTTACAAATGGATCAATATGTATATATATATATATATATATTAGAACATAAATTAATTTATCGTATTATTTTACAAATAAACATTTTCTTAACCAGTGATCATCTAAATATGTGGATGCTATCCTTTTTCCTTTAATAATTTTTCCTTGGAAATATTACATGGAAAACAATAGAACACTAGCCAGAATTGTATAGAAACAAAACATTTCAAACTTATTTTATGATTGATGTTTTTTAAATAATAACATATATCCCTCCATAATTTAAATATAACCATACCCCTATGCTACTAAATCATTCCTCTGTCAACATACATAGTAAAATATATCATTGGAACAAATCCTACCACTAAATATTGTGAAGTTTATATTTTTTTAGCAATTAAATTTTTATTAAAAAAAACTTTTTCCAAAAAGTGAGAACGTACAAAGGTACAATAATATCCAAATATTAGCCAACACTAAAGTATATCACATAATGGTTGAAAACAAGACTATGATTTTAAGAACTGTATACCCGGTATAATCCCCATTGAAGTGCTTCAACCTTTATGCTCAGATCATCCCAGATTAAGTCTTCAAAGCGGGTAGCTAGCTTCTTCCAAGTCTGAATATATTCCTCCACATTGATCTTTCATGCATTGAAACCCCATTCCAAAATAAAATATTGGTGGTCGATTCAGTCCCTTTGTTCCTTACTAAAATCCATTTTATCCTCTCTTTCTAGGATTATTTCAACCTCCTCCATTGAGGCATTACGTTTGATATCCTTTTCATGCATTTCTTCATTAAAATGTAGAATTAAGTCAAGATATTGAGTCTTATCTCCTTCTTTCTTTCCTGCCGCACCACCCACCCCTTGGATGTCTCCACACTTAGTTTTTAGCATTCCACTTCGTGGGCTAGAAAATTCCAGATCCTGGTGTTTTGGCTTACAGTACTTTTCTTTTTTCCTTTTTAGCTGATCTTGTTTGCATCGCCTTAGGTAGAATGGAGTAGTCCTCCCTCACTTTAGATCCTTTCCCTTTAGTCATAATGCATCTCCCCAAGTCATGATTCCCATTCTGACCCTTCTTCTTCCTCGGGCCATGGAGTCCTCTAATTATCTCTCCCTCCTCACTGATAAAAGAAAATTGACTAGAGTCCTCAGCTTCATTCTCACCCTCCGAGAGAGCCTGAACACCCGAGGGATACTCCACTGCCAATGGTGCACCCACATCTTGAGTAGTCCCCAGGGCCTGAACTAGGAGGTCATCCTTTTCACCTCCACTAAACAGCAGGTCTGTTTCTTGGTCCTAAATAGGACCTTCCTCCATCAAGCATTCAAAACGGTTAACAAGACTGATAGTTATTTGATCATTTTCTGGTTTGGACATGGTCACTGCATTTGCTCTATCCCCTGTAGTTTTTGTCCTCTTAATACATGTAGAGTAACCCTTACATGCCGCCACAGCCACACCTACATGGTCAGGGGAGTGATCATAGAAAAATGGAACATCATTCTGTTCTGTCGATCCTATCTCTTGAGGGACTGAAGTTTTCTGGTCTGTTGCAATCCCTGTTGGAGGCCGTGACACAGAATGCACATCAACCATCTTGAGACTGGAACCCAAGGCACCAACCTGCCCAGTGAGAAAGCTTCCATTCATCACAGTTTCCATAAATAAAGAAGAAACCAAAGGAAGATAGTATCCTTCCAGAGCCGGTCCTGTTTGATGGTTGGCACCCAAACTAGGCTACAAGGTATTAAAGGTATCAGTAAACTTCAGATCTTCAGATCCTTTTTCTTTCTGGAGATGACAATTAGTTCGTGATTCCTTAGAACCCAGATTGTCAACTGCGAGAACGGAGTGAAATACAGACCCGTTTTTTGGAGCATCCCGTAGCACCTCAGGGGTAATTGAACAACACTTTCGACAAGCAGTGGATAAATGCCCCAAGTGACGACATGAGATGCATAAATCTATCCAAGATCAAAAACCACGGGTTGTTTGCACCGGAATTCCTCCCCCACGGTGATCTAGATAAAGTCCACATGAGGTTAGGAAGAATCCACCTGAACACAAATGCGAGGGGAGATGGGGTGACACACAGATTCAGTTATTTTATCCGAACACAGGAATCGGCCAATCATATTACTGAGCATATGGATTATAGCAGGATTTTGGAAGGGGAGGGGGAGTACGGGATGACTAACCCACACAGCCGTAGACAGTTCGTTACGTTTCATGTAGAAATCATAGGACCAGCGAGCAAGACTGAATCAGGATCTGTTGCATATGCGAGGATCTCTGGACAACTCCAAGATCAGGTCCTCCTCCGATGAGAAACGAATCGTCATGTGTCGCTTGTCAAGGATCCCCAAAACTACTCTGTCTTGCAAAACCCAGGAAGCGAATACGAATCTGTCAAAATCGTCAATAGAGGGACGACGATGCCTGAAGTGTGCCAAAAAGGTCAGATTTTTGTGATATGAGGCTTCATTGAATTCTGAGGGAGATATTTAAAGGTTAGGGAAACCGCCATGAAGATCTGGTCTTTTGTTGAATGTTTTTTATTTCAAATAACATCAATAAAATATTTGCATCACCATACAAATTATTAATACCTAAAAGTCCCGATTAGTAATTCTAATAATATTTAATAGAAATAAATAATAATAATAAATATAATATGAATGAAAAGGATTCTCCCTAAAAAAATTCTATACCACATAAAAACTATGTGTCATCGATCATGTGATTTTTTTTCAACATTGAAGTTTTCCTCTATAGTGCATGCATTGAAGTATTGAATATGAGAGAAAAAATCTATGATTCTTTGATTGAAGGTGTTTTTGGTTGGTTGAAGCACTCATAGTTTGAAATTATTTATAGTGTTGAAGTTGTTTTCATTTTCACTTGCATTGTTGGTCGGTGGGTTGGGCCATCATTTTCTATATCATTGTGGATGGTTTTTTTTCATTTAATCCCCAAATTGGTTAGTTTCATTTATGGTATCATGGAGGTTCTCTTTTACATCCATGTAATTCATATAGGGTGAGGGTTATATAGATCCCATGGGATAGGTATTTCAATTTTCGTATAAATAATGAACATGAAACACGTTTCAAAGATGAATACTTTTCTACAACATGATGTATAAGAAAAGTCACATCATTTGAAAAATATTCCTTTATGCATGATTCAGACAATTTTGTTTTATTAAATTACGATTTTGGTCTAGGAGGTGGGAAGGGAACCACATAGGGTCTCCATGATAATACATCATCCATATAAATTATTCATGTAATTTCCCATTTAACATAATTTTTGAAGGACCCTAACAGACTATCATCAAATGGGGCTTCACAACACATAAGTCTTATATAGTGGCTATACATAAATTGCAATAAATTTTTCAGGATCCCACCAACTATCATGGATCCTAAATTTTATACAAAAATAATGTTCCCTATAGTACATCTTTATCTCTTTTTGATGGTCCATCACTATGATGAATTTTTCCTATGGAAATAAACTTTGTAAATGATCCTTATTATATAAATATTGGCCCACTTAATGGTACCTTTGTTACCTTCTTCACTAAACTAGGTAATATTAATGAACTAATTTTCCTCAATGGTAACCATTCTATATTTTCAATGCAATAAAATTCCTTCCTCGTCAGGAACTCCTCTAAAACAACCTGATTTACATGACTGTGAGACTATTTACATTTGTGTGCCTCCCTAGGAGCTCACATTCCATTGATAATGGGAATTGGAAAATTTTTAGAATATTTACCCTAGTTTTATTCAGTTTTTAATAGGATACCCATTGTATTAATAGTCATGTCTTACCATTATAAAAAGAGATAATATACTTATTTAACTGTTAAAAATCTGCCTAGTATAAAACACTCATCTTAACCACTCTATGTATTCATTAATCAACACTCATGTAATTGATTAGCTTTCATGTGCCTTCTAGAAGAGATTTAGCTAAGATACTTGTGAGCCATATAATATTTATCCTCCCCCTTAGTCATTTTGAATTGTCTTAATGCCCACCAAGCACTCTTATGAATGGTGGGACACCCTCATATTCAATCAAAAAGACAAAGACATAATGAGATTCAAATTATGGAATTATAAAATTTTGTTCATTGTATTAAATTTCAGATGTGTCAAGTTATTCTCCTTGACCATAAATACAATGGGCCTTATCATATGCTTAATCCCCAAGCATTAAACTCTCTTGTATAGTTACTAATGAATATGATTTATCAAAAAGTGTCACCCATGAGTTAGTCTTATAGAAACCACTGGTAGTTACATGTCACATTGTGGTCTATTATTCAAGAATTTAAACACATTGGAAATATTCCATTTAATAAAAACCTATGTTAAAAGAAAAAATATTTTTAAAAATATGAATTTCAAGGTCACTTCATTGGACATGGATAGAAAACATTAAAATTTACTTCTTTTTTCTTGGATTCGTAACCGTAAAAGGCTCCATGTTTGTGTCTATAACAAAAATATAAAAGGTATAATGTGTCTTAATATGTTTCACAATAATATGTGTTTTTTATTCAATTCATAGAGATACCAAGGTGGCCCTTATCATGATGAAATATCAACTCCCCAACATCTACCACCTACCTGGATGGCGTAAAATTATAGAGTATATTATTATGTGGATTCATAACATAATGTAGGAAATTAAAAATGGTCTATGATAGAGGAAATCACATACATTTAGATGTTAAAATTGAGTCATGGTATTGAATAATATCTTTTATATGTAATTTAACCGTTATTTTTATTGAGAATTATTTCATAAAAATATCCTAAATATATAAGAATGTCCCATGGTATAAAATAAGTACATTCATGGGATGATCTGATCTTCCATCCTCTTGATATCAAAAAATAATTCAATGAATTATTTTTTCATGTTAAGGACCACATGCCTTTATAAAGTATGTCCGTATAAAAAAGATAACCATAGGAATGAATGAATAGGGTGAAAAAAATGATGGAACCAATATGAAATAAATTACACATTAACGGGATAGATTTACCATGTATTATTCTATGAAATGTTTCACTATTGAGTTTCTTGTGTTTGGTTTTCTCTATTAAGATCACCCTTAAATCTCAATAGCATCACCAATAAATGAAACAAAAAGAAAATAATTCCACATATATGCTACGTGAATGATAGATCAATAGAGATGCTTTTTAATCTCTAATTTTGGAAAGCTGGGATGTATTTACTTAGTAAAATGACTTTTTTCACCTTACAGTCCTAAATCATGATATCAAAAACCCGTACATCCTACATCATGTGGTGAAATCATTAGATAATAAGTAAACCTCAATGGTTACATCCTGTCCCTGATAGTGTATCATGAAATTCCCTGATAACTAAATCATTTTGGTCTATCAAAGAAAATAATTATTTGCAAATGACATGTAGAGACAATCTATCTCTCATCCCTCTTCAAGACCCTCTCATTAGAGTGAAGAATCAACCATATTACTTATCTTAGATGAGTATCATAGTATGTTTATAGAATAGTTAAGATCACCATAGATCCATAAAAGAGGGCTCCCCCAATAAAATATGGTTATCATATTCATCAGTTACCCAGGTATCCTTATAATATCATTGAACAATCAATTACAAATGTTTCCACTCATTTCAACCATACCGTGAAACTATGTAAGAGGTCTGGTTGAGGGCCATCCATAGCTCAATTGCTAGAGAAATTATATTTTCTAATGGAAACCAATATTTATACAACAAAGAGATATATCTCAAAGGTGGATCTAGGATGATTTTATATCCTTAATTGGAATGTGGCTATAGATAATACTATGTTAGGAGTTAGGGGTTGATTTAATAATCCTCTATAATGTGAAGGAAGATAAAAACCTAATTACCTTATCTCCCCATAGTGATACATGTAACTATAATTTTAGATCTCCTCACCAAATCATCCATCACAAATGTTCTCATCACAATAGTGGAACTACTACCAATTGAGTTCCTCTCTATGGTCAAACATAAGAATATAACAGTAGAGTTCATCCCCAGAGTTATCGTTGTTATGTTACTCCACACATACATATTAAGACTATCAATGGAGGTCATCTCCACAATAAAACATCATCTAATAGTCTTGGAGGACCTCCCCTAGATTCCAATTATGATGGTATTCCCCACAATGTTAACAGAAATAGTTAATTAAGGTCTATCATTAAAAATCTGGTAGTTTTCAATAACCATAAAGGTACTACCTATGATGTTTAAGTATACATTCAAAATGGAGATCCGCCTCTAGACAGTCATAGAAAAACCATCATCCAAGGAGGCCCTCTTCATTATAATCAAACCGAATGTTATGATGTTCGTCCTCAAATTATGTATTATAGGGGTCCTATTTTGGACAAGATATATGACCAAAGTGGAGATCCTCCTATTGATAAAAAATATGAAATTTAAAAACATAGTGGTACTCTCAATGGTATTAATTTTGATGGTTCTATTCATAGCAATTCATCTATTCCATTAGAGTTCCCTTACTATACCCTCGTCATTCCAATGTTACCCTAATATCAAGAGGGACAACGAAATCTGAACCTAGCTATGCAAGTGAATTTATCACCAATAAATGTTTTCTCTCTTTTGAAAAGGTGTAAGCAGAGGAAATAATCATAATATGTGCATCCTCGATATTTTTCAACCCTAGATTTAAGTGAGGATATTGAGATTTATTTCACTCCATTCAATAAAAAATATATGGAAATGACCATTATGGATAGAACATGTCAAGAATCCACTTATATAGGATAAAGAAAATAATATTTTCATTTGGAGTGAGCTAGATAAAGATAGAATTTTGACCATATTCTTTCCCATTTCAATTTATCAGTATGAAATTCCAAATACATTGAAGGAGGGGTATATAACTCATCTATACTATATACTATTGGAAACTATCTATCATCTCAAATTTATGAATATTCCTATTGAGTTATTCATTTAATGCCTCAATATTTAGATGAATGGTGCCACTGTGTTGTCTTTTCCACCATTTTGATGGGTTGGAATCCCAGATATAGAAAAGAAATATGAGATTCATTAGTAATATGGACTTAATGGTTTAAATATACTTCACTATATGGATAATGACACTCCATTAAATTTAGAAATCAGTGAATGGGGTAAATATAGAGCACCTCATTTCACACCATTTTTAGGAAGATGAGCTTCTTCAAAAAATGTGTATTGTAATTTTATTTCCTAAAGTAAAGTCTCAAGACTTTTTTAGTAGTATAACTGTTACTCTGTCTTGTGAAATTAAATCACCCCTAAAACTAAATAATGATGGACAAGATGATGAAAGGTTATTGAAATGATCTTATATTAGGGAAATAGAAATAATAATCGGTCTTCCAATTTGTGGAAAGTCTTCAATTTTAGAGTTAAACAACTTTTTTTGGACGGTTAATCTCATCCTAGGTGAATAGAAATAACAATGTACTAAGATAATGGTAGAGTTTGTGCCTAGAAGGTGAAGTGGTATATAATGAAGACTCAGGTGGTTTCATAGGGGTATCCACAACTAGTATATATAGGGGAATCATTACCTCAACCATAAATACCTCATCCTTAAAACTCATAATGAGGTGTGTTTATGACTATGAATTATATCGTATCACCCCAACCCCTTGGGAATGGTCATTATTTCCTCACCTACCCTATATTAAGTCTATTTTTATTGAATAAGAGTGTTTATGAATGGAAAACCTATATAGTTCCCTATACTAATGTTTCAGAATTCAACCCTCCACTTGGGTCATATTCATAGTAATCTATAGGAGAGTCCATTAGGAGTACCATACACAAAACATTTGTAGGTGAGAATCAAGGAGAGATGATTTTTTTTTAATCTCAATCCCTTAAAATTTTCAATAAGTGAAATGCTGAATGAATATTATATATTATCCCATAAGGGAAAACAATAAACTCATGAGGACACTTACTACTCTAATGAAAATGAAGATTTCAGTCCTACTACATGATTCTTGTTAGTAAATGTTATTAGTGTTGACCCCATAAAACATGTAGGAATATGTTTTCAATGTTATTTTAGCCTATGTGCATCAAGAGTGTGCATTACCTTGATATAAATGGCTATCTCACAATATGTGATATATACTGGCATCATATTATCATATCTTTAATAAAATTAAACTATGGATAAATAGACAACTATAGTTACATATATAGCCCACCAACCACGCAAAGATGTTGAGCCTCTTTTATTTGATGAAAATAGTTTCTTATATAATGTAAAATTGGGTATGATTAAATTAAAAGGTGTTGTATTACAATGTGGTAATATATCTACTATGTGTAAATCTCATGTGGATGCTATCATTAACTATAAAATGAATTAATTATAACAAGTGAATCATTATCAACCAATGAGGGTGTAATAAGAACATCTATCTGGACTAGGATTGAAACAAACTATGTCCCTTGCCTAAATATAGGTATATTGTCATTAATTTAATCCACTATGAAAGAAATCACCATCAATCCATGAAAATAATTCTCATTAAACTCAATATTATTACTAACTAATCTTAAATATAGCAAAAACATGTAATATATAACAAACAACCTCCTCTTAAGTGTCACCCTAGGATATAGTACCACCAAATATCATTGTGTCATGTGAATTCCTTAATTTTTATATAGAATCCATAGAAATATGATGTGCACTAATATAGCATGACATGAAATCACCTAGAAAATGGTTAGACTATGCACTCCCTATGGTTAACATTGTCAACCCCACATTATAGAATTTTTTTTGAGATACAAAGTACTATATCATGAATATTTCATCCTGATATGGTCTTTTGATGAGAATATAACAGTAAGAAGAAGTTGAAAACCACTGGGGATTTATGAAAAATTTTGAAGGTCCCAAATTTTTATTCTATAGAAATCTTCCATCTAGACATTCTAATTTAGAAGATCATCGATAGTTTTTCCTTCACCAATTTAGCTCAATTTTGATTAAAATGGTTTCCCCTGATCACTTAAATGAAAAACGTTATTAAATAAGTGGGTTTACAAATTCAGTTCTATGTGTAAAATATTGGCATATTCCTTGAATATGAAATTATTTTAGGATAATTAATTTGATTTTTTCATAAAACTCATTTATATCATTTATAAACATTTTATATTCCATTGAAGTTCCCTATTGGGTTCTATGAATTTTTATCTAAAATATTGTGTCTAGAAGATTACTTTTGGTTCTTAAAATATGAGTCTTGGATGATGCTATCAATAAATGGGATGAATTATGATAAATATTCATATTTAAATATTTCTAAAAATCTTGATTTGGTGAGAATCCTATCCCATAATCCTACTAATTAACATTTGTGACCCCATCTTAAAAAAAGCAATGGACATGAAGAAATGTGAATATATAGGATACTAAGAATGAATAGAATTAATGAAATTTAAAAAATAGAAAAATATTAACAATCAAAAAAAGTATTAGGTCCCTCTATTTTATATTCAAACTCAATGGAAAAACAAGTTATACATTTCTAAATAAAATGGATCAATGAGTAGTGGTTGAATAATAACCCCAATTACAACAATTATCATCCGATATTGAGGCTTCATATCAAAGAACTCTTATTCATGATTGATTTAATCTATATGTTGATGGATAAAAGATATATAAATTTGGAAAACAATTGGTTAATTTTACTTGCATCACTACTATCCCACTCGAAGAGGAGGAAGAGTAGTATGGAGACCTATATAGAGGGACATGATAATTCTATAAATTGATGACTATAATGTCAATTGACTAGTAAGATTAAATCTTAAGGCATGAGTGAATCTACTATCCATGACCCCAATTTTCACTATATATCTAACAGAATCATCATATATTTCCCATTAATTAAGGATTATAAGTAATCATTATTGATAAACAAAATCATAAGAAAATAAACCGCCATGAGTAACCATGTCGGTCTAAACTCTCATGGATTTCTTACCCAAAACACATGGAGGATGGGAACTACCTTATAAAACTAGTTCTTCATATAATGAGGAATAAAAAGGTGTCTTGGTTAATTACATTCACCAGAATGGATCTTTAATTGATAATGAAGACTCTTTCAAACCCCATTTCCTCACCAATAATTAAGGATGATTTAATTCACTAAAAGGATTATTATTTATATAATACAAGTGTCTTCAATAACTCTGATCAGATTTTCTCATGCACTTTTAATATTGAGGTCACTCTTGATTATTTCTCCTTTGATTATTCTAGAAACAAATACTAAGAAATAAGAACTCTCTGGTAAGATCTCTCTCTTCTAGGAAAAACATTAATGCCCCTGGTTTCTTATTGGTGATTTTAATTCCATTATTAACTTAAGTGAAATTTTTTTCTTCCACATGCCTCTATTTCCACTAGGGAATTCAAAGATTCAATTGAGGACAAGAACCTCATTAAAATTAGTCATATGGGTGAGAAATACACATGATATAGGAGACTGTATAACAAAGTGGTTTCTTCCAAATTGGATAGATCCTTCACAAATGTTTTTGCATTAGATAAATGGGACTTTATCTCCAACATCACCCTCCAAAGGCTGAACACAGATAATCACCCTATTCTAGCCAGTTCTTCATCCAAATCCATCTAACCGAGACTGCCATTTAGATTAAACAATGCATAGTTCTCTGATGACGAGGGCTCCCATTTCATCCAAATCCTTTGGTCCTCTATGTCAAATAACAAATATTCCTTTTCTTGTATCCTAAAATAAAAAAAATCTTAAAAAATCCCTTAAATCCTGTTGTATCTCCAATTATAAACAAGTAAATAATTAAATCATTCTTCTCGAGAAGAATCTAAATGAAATTAAAACCAATAACACCATCTCTGAACTTTTCATAGATCCTAATAAAGAGATAAATATTGAAATCAAAGTCAACTCTATACTGATGTTTAATGAAAATATGAGAAAACAAGTGTTGAATGTTAAATGATTAACTCATTTTGATAGAAATACAAAATTCTATATTTCTTTTCAAAGTATGAAAAAGGCATGTTAGCCGCTATCTCTTCTAAAGGACGGGGACAACATGATTGATTATGAAGAAGACATTTTTTATCATATTGTCTCATACTATGAAACTATCTTTAATTGTCCTAAAACCAATTAGTACTACCTTACTGAGGTCATTCCTATTGTGACCACAGAATAAGACAATAATATCCTTCCTACCACTCTAATGGAACATGAAATCAGTGACATTGTCTTCAGTCTGAATCCTGATAGTGCTCTAGGTCTTGATGGCTTCAATAATGATTTCTTTTAATGTTATTTGGATATTATCCATAATGATATTTGTAATCTTCTCAAATCCTTTTTCTCTAATGGGGAGCTACCTCATTCCATCAACACTTAGTTTCTCACCTTAATCCATAAAGTGGATAATGAAATTGAGATTCATCAGTTTAGACCCATTTCTCTTATAAATAGAATTTATTAAATTATCACTAAAATCATTGCCAATAGACGTTCCACCATCACAGATAAAATTGTCTCATGGAACCAAATCTGTTTTATAAATGGAATATCCATTCAAGATTGTATCTGTCTTTCTTCAGAATGTGTTAAAATCTTGAATAATCCCAATAGAGGAGGAAAAATTGCTATTATGCATGACATTAGGAAATCCTGTGAAACCATGGACTAGACCTCCATATTCAAAGTCCTCCATGGATCTTGTTTTAATACACAATTCATCTCTATAATAATAACTCTTTTCAACTTCGCATCTATCTCTATTTTGATTAATGGCTATCCAATGGTTATTTTATATGCACTAAAGGTGTCAGACAAGGTGATCTTCTCTCTTCTATCCTTTTTCTTAATATCGGAATAATATCTTATCCACTTGACTAATCATCAGGAGGCCCCAAATAAACTGAATCCCATTTATTTCTCTAGGAATTAAAATGATCCTACTCAACTTTTTTATGCTGATGACATCATTATTTTTATTCAAGGTTATAAAAGGAACATCCTCGGCCTCAAAACTACACTCTCACACTATGAAGAGGTTACTGGACAAACCATTAGTAGGAACAAATCATGTATCTTCTTTGGAAAAAACATCCCCCAACTAAAAATGTAACATTATCAATGACCTCGACCTTAAAAAGGTGTGAATCTTTTCACATACATTGGTGTCCCTATCTTTTATGGAAATAAAAAATATTGAATTTTGGAATCTATTATTGACTAGGTTCTTAAACAGTTCACTTTTTAGAAAGGTATGGTTCTGTTAATGGCATGTAGGGAATACCTTGTTAAATCAACTATTATCACCAAAATGGATTACTCCACGATGGTTTATAAATGGACTTTTGGTCCTATTAAAAAAATGAAAGTGGTCATTAAGAATTTCATATATACTGGTAGTACCCTGGAAAAAAAGATTGTGACTATTCCCTGGTCAACCTATTTCAAGTACATTGATAATTTTTCTATTGGTATTAAAAATCTAAAACTCTTCAATGAATCCCTTCAGCCTAGACTTACTTGTAACCTTCTTCATAATCCTTCCCATGCTATCTGAATTATTAAAAATAGATTCCTTACCAAACATAAGACGGGAAACTCTAGTTTCATTAATTCTTCCATTTGTCCTTCCATCAAACACTCCTTCAACAAAATTATGATTAAACCTAGATGGATGGTCTCTCGTGACTATTCCATTAAATTTTGTCTGAACAACTTTGCTGGAACACCTTTAATTTCTATGATTTATTTATATTACACTTTTGAAAACAACATCTTTAATATCAATGATATTCTTAATTCCCATCATGACCACGTCCCTAATACTATTCTAAAAGTTATTGAAAATTAATATATTTCCCACACTAAAAATTTCGTGGTTTGGGAACCGGCTCACAATGGTATTCTCACCTCAAAAAAATTCTTCAATAATTATTGTGATGATACTAAGATTGATTAATGTTGGCTCAATAATTTTATAAAACATTGGATTAAACCTGTGAAATTCAATATCATCTGGTGTCTTTCTCATAGTAGAGTCACCATTAAAATTTCCCTTCAATCCCTTGGTATCCAACTTTTTTCTACGTGTAGAATCTGTAATCAACCCAGGGAGGATGCCAACCATGTTTTTTTCTATGCTACTACCTTTTCTCTTTGAAACTATATTCTTGACATTTTTTATTACATATGGTTGTTTTATTGACTCTGTTAGAACTCAACTACAGAATTTTGCAGAAATGGAAGTCTCCCAACAAATCAATAACATTTTCTTCTCTACAGTTCTGGAACTCCATCATTTGATCTATTATGATCAAAATGTTATTATCCATCACAATTTATCACTAAATATTAATGCAGGATGGATAATGATCCTTATTTCTAAACACGACACTGCTATATTACAAAAGGTACATTTTCAATGGACTGTACATGACATCGGTATTTTGAGGTGGCTGCTGATAAATGGAAATTTCAGTCAACCACATCACACTCTAGAGGTGTTATGGTGGTCCCCTCTACCTGGATGGGTCATAATAAATAATTATGGTGCCTCTAAGGGAATCCCAAGGGCTGTAGGGTGTGATCCAGTCTTCAAGAATCATCTTGGGTAGATTCTTGGATGTTTGGATGGAAAAATGTGGCTATGAAACCTCCCTTGAAGCTGAGATGCTAGGTTTGATCCATACCATTGTTTTCCCAAACTCGTTGGTTATAACAATATCAATATTTAATGTGACTCGATGAACACTGTGCAAGTTATTTGGAATGGCCTAACTCATCTTGTATAGAAAATTACTACTCATTGGATGGATTGAAACTGTTTTCCTACAAATATATATTATATCATTACACATGTTTATCGAGAAGCCTACAAAGTTTCAGATGGCCTTTCCAACATGGGGGCCAATCATGAAATCACCATTTTGTATGGCCTCCCGGCTGATCTGATTTCCTCTCATGAAAAATATAGTAACATGAATTAGTACTTTGGACTCGTGTTTTCTTTTTCTTTTGAATAATTATGTTCTATTATTCCATTAAAAAAATTATTTATAAGGTCTCTCATGTATCAAAAACCTAAAGATAGTCAGAATAATGAATTCAATCAGAACATAAAGAATATATTGAATCCTCAAATTTTTTTCTCACTTGGTTCTATTGTTGAACTAATTAAAAAATGGATTGCTAACCGATCAACACAGAATTGTTGGAATGCCAATTTTACCTAACCTGAAAGTAGACATAATAATCTCCTCAAAATAATTAATAGATAAACCATCATAGGATTCTATGTCCCCTAATACACATGTCATATATCATCCACAACAAAAAAAATCATAGAACCATAGTCCAGAAATATGATATCATAAAACATTTATACATTTTTATGTATAGAATCATTAATTTTGATGCCCCAAACATTAATAAAGATAATAAAGAGGCCCTTATTAGGGATTTAAAAAATACATAATAGTTAAATATAATTTATGAAACATATGATTTGTGTCAGTCATAAAAATGTTCTATTGGGAGTTATACAGTAATGTCATTTATTATACAAAATTGAGAAACTACAATAAAGGGACACATTAGGCCCTTGAATATCTAGAAAGCTCGATGGTATTAATAATAATAAATTCCATGATAAGAATGGTTATATAATAAAAAACATTTCAATATAAAACCTTTTATGATTAGGTTATAGTTAATTTGACTTTTTCCCTTTTATCTTGAAAATCTATGTGTTTGAAAAAATATCAAACAAACAAACCATTGAAGAGTTAATTTGAGAACCTAAATTGGAGATCACATTTCAAATTCATAATTTATAGTATTTTATCATGATATATCCTTCAATGTACTTATATAGAGTCCATGTAATCATATTCACATAACACAACACTCTTCATATCACCAGTTCCTAGAATAGTCTTTTGGTGGGATGAAAAAGATACATTATGGTGATGGATTCCATTTTGAGTACTATAAATCATAATAAATTGATGAATTCTATAATAATATTGAAGAGAAACATCAATTGACAATATATCCCATCCAGAATGCTAACTCTTATGTGTTATAAGATACTCATGTTTTCCCATGGAGTGAACTTGATCAGGATTTCATATCACCCTAAATTTACAATGATATACTAACACTAAATCTAGGGAGTCACTAGGATATCAAAACCAATGACACAAAACCACTATCACATTTCCCACATATAATGGTCAATATTAGTTTTCCATTGAGAAAACACTATAAAAAATTTGAGAGACTCAAAATCAATCCATATACATTAATCTTTCCTAAGCTCAAATTTACTATAATATGATTTTGATTCATATTTGGTTAATATAAAAAAGGCTTTTCTATTACCTGGATATGATCACAAAAACAAAAACATAAGGTTATTAAAACATTCAACCATTAATATAAAATTAATTACACATGATGAATCATTATATATCACATGTTGATGTTATCCCAATGAACAATTATATTCTTTTACATTATCTCTAAAATTTTATGAGGTTAATACATATTCCACATTCAATGTAGAAGTAGAAGGAGATATCAGGGATAATCCACCATTAATTATAAAAGCTGTACCAACCACTATAATTGGACATTAATATTTTAATCTTGGAATGAAATAAGATTTGGGACCCAAGTAAATCAGTTCCACCAATCCCCCTAAAACAGAATAAATTCATCTCTCTCATCAAGTAACATCAGGATATGTTCAAATGAAATTTCAATAAAATGACACGGGTAATGTCCTAAATTGTTACTCATCACAATGGTTTACAAGAATACCATCATGGATACAAGAAATTTATAAAAATTAATAATCTTAACTAATATATCAAAGTGGACGTTGAGTTTGATAAATTGATGATGGATAAATTAATTCTACAATTTCAATGCCAGTAAATGCTTGAAAATATTGTCCCCTTGTATTTTTTTTTGGAAATATGGGTTTGTACGAATTTCGTGGATTTGAACTAAATTTTAAAAAATATAACTTTATAATCTCATTCATGATGTTATGGATTCATTATATGTTTGATTTTCAAGTCCAACCATTCATGAACAAGCATTTTGATTATAATAAGCTCTCAATAGCCCCAGAAGATGAATAAGATACAACATTCCTAGAACCCAAATGTTTATATCTATACCACGTAATTCTATATAGATTAAAAAATATAGGTTAAACCCATCATA
This sequence comes from Viscum album, assembly GCA_963277665.1. Classification (NCBI taxonomy): domain Eukaryota; kingdom Viridiplantae; phylum Streptophyta; class Magnoliopsida; order Santalales; family Viscaceae; genus Viscum; species Viscum album. The sequence continues at coordinate 449,963,785 of OY728165.1, forward strand.
TTTCCATGCACCACATCCTCATTTCTTTCATAGAGATTCCAAAGAATTATGAATGGATAATATAGGGGTCAAATATCAAATGTGTTTTGATCACCGAACCGATCCTTAATAAATATACCAATATCTTATGCTAGCATAGAGTGAAGATGATCTTGTTAAAATTATATTCTAAGGTAAAATTGAGGAAATTATTTCACCGCATTGTACACCATCATGGTTTTGAGGTCAACCTGGAAAGGGAGATACTTGAAATTTACCATACTGAAAACCTTAAATAATTGAGAGGAGTCAAGGGGAACCTCTACAAAATCAGGTTCTTCATAGTAAACCTATATAAAATGTGATTGATGTTCATAATGATGATAAATAATGTGGTCAGTAACTAATGGGATAAATATTAATAGAAGGTCTTTAATGATATAAAGCAATACCTTCGATACACACTTATGTAAATGCATCACACAGATTGAAAAAATCTTATCCATTATATATCAACCTTTGAGAGATAACCTGGAACCACCCTCGAAAAAAAGAATAATTCATGTTAGGAGAAATGTCTATGGTATCGTAGTATTAAGATATTTGAAGCCTAGACCTGATACTTAGATATCAACATGAACTGCCTAATTCAAGTATTTATAGTATATAAAAATCGTTATAATCTATATCAATGTGAGACTCACTTGATCTCTTATATTGTCTCACTCAATTTTATCAAATTGACTCTCTTAGTTTTTTAATAATAAAGAACACTGTAATGTTTTCCTAATAATTTTTAACTATTTTTCAGTTATTTTTTTGTCTTCTGGTGAGATAAGGTTAATTTTTGTAGAGATGGATTAAATTTGGTATGAATGAACCTTATTATAATCCATGAAAACATTAAAGCCTCAACAATTTTCTAGGAGTGAACTGACCATCAATAGATCAAATAGATGCTCTCAAATCCTAAAAGACTCCACTGAATACATGATGGAATGTCACCATATAGATAGTGCAGATTCTAGAATACCTACTACACTACCTTAAACATCATCTAGCATGTGGAATTTAGAGACTAGGTGGAATCATTCCATAGCAATCCATAGTGAATTAAATTCTTTCTCCAAAACACATCATCCCAAATCATTAATGTCATTCCTCAACCCAGGACCAACCAAATATCATCTATGTCTGTAAATTGGGGTCTTCAGAGGCATTGATCTTCTTTTTAAGTAAGTACAAATTTTAAAAATGTTTTCCAATCACCCATGATCAAATATTCTTCTCAATTATTTACATAACCTCAAATATTTAGTTTTTCTCATCTATTTATAAATAATATCAAGTGTACATCATCAGTGGGATTTGGTTATATCAACCAGAACCATTCAAAGATGTGAACATCATTTTATCACCCTCATGTTCCAATAAAGATCATGGTTCTACATTTCATTGATCCATGTTTATTATTTTTCCCTTTAACCATTTTTATTTCTCTTTCTAACCCATTGTATCCCACATTTATATTCCCTCTATCACAAAATATATGTTATTATTATCTTTTAATTAGTGTTATTATCATATTGTAATTTGATTTCCAAAAAAACATCTCTTTTTATCCTCTGTCTAAAATTTAGATTATTGATTTTTCTGTTCAATAGAAGGGGTTCTATTTGTTTCTTTCTACCCATATAAAATTAATGGTAAACCATGTTTCGTTCATAGTATAAATTAAAATCAAGGCTATCCTTTATTTTTTTTCTTATTTCTCTGCTAAAACCATTTGGTTAACTATATTCCTCCCAAGAATATTTGAGAGAAGGATATATAAAGTCACATTGTGAGCTATTTTCAAACTCATTTATCAAAATTTACCTTCCCTTTCATACATTCCACATTTATATTTACACTATAAATATCCTTAATTTTTGATATTTTTTAGTTCATTACATTGATATTATATGATTCTGGAATGATATCATCATATATTTTATAACATCATTTAAATTTATTACTTTGTTTAAAAAGGAAATTCACCCCATCTTTTCATTTCACTCTGAACAAAAAAATGGTATAAATGGGAATCTTTTTGTCATCAAATTTAGTCTTAATTCTCAAATTTTTAATTGATTTCAATGTTATATATTATTATTAGGGAAACCAATTCAAATTTTTATGCACCAATCATTGATAGAACTGAGTATTCCTATTTGAAAAATATTATATAAAATTTTATTTGTAGAAATAGTAACCCTATCTAGAAAATGATCATCCATGAATATACCCCTAATAAAAAACATAAAGTAGGAGGACATCGAATGATATTAAATAATTTGATCTTAATGGTAAATTCATAAACACGCTTCATTGGTGGATTTATTGAAATTAATTTAATCATGTTAACTTAAGAAAAACTACTCATTAAATATTTAAATTACAAGATTTTACTACTAAAAGAACCAAAAAAGATAAATATACATGATTATACATTTAAAATAAATATTTTTAATACTTTTTTAGGAATAAAAATGAATAAATTAATTGTATGTTTACTTTCTTTACTAAAATATTCATGGGTCAAAATTATCTTGGTGATGATTTTTTTAGAGATTTTTTTGGAAAATAACCCCTAGGTATTTCCCAGAAATTGACTAGAAAATTTGATGGAAATCCAAGAATCAATGGATGTGAAGAAAATGGAGGTCAAAGTTTTTATTATAAATTTGAATACAAACAATCTCTCTATGAAGAGACAATCTAAAAAAGAAGGAAAATAAGGAAAATAAAATTAATAAGATAAATTAGTAGTTTTTTATATTTATTGATAGTGAAGACTACATTGATAATAAATATAATATAGCATACTAGACTAAGAGAATGAAAAAACTGCCAGAAAAGAATAAATCCTTCCGTAATGATGAAAATGAATATCAAATTGATGTACCATAAGATACATTCTATGAATGCATGAAGATGAAACATGTTATACTAAAATTCCCCATATAAAAAAATATATTGAATGAAAACTTAATGGTAAAAATACAATTATTGTTTAAACTTATAGTTCTAGGATAAAAACTTGTGACTCATCCTCCTTATATATCTCATGCCTTAAACTATAATTGAAACATCACAATGTGGATGATGAGGTTGTTTCAATTATTTTTCACTATCCATCAAATTTCTCTTCTTTATAATATTTATCCTCTTATTCATCCACATATTAAAAAAAATTAATATTAAAATTTTTGTAAAGCACAAATATCAAAATATGTTGAATTTATATATTAATACAAAAAAGTTATTAATGAAAATGATTGTATTTATAAAGAAATATTATTATTTATAAAGATAAATTATATTATTTATATAATCTGATCAATCTTATTTTTAGAATTTATTAACCTAAATCAAATATCTTAAAAATACTCCCACTCAATTCACCCCTGGTGATCAATATATTCAAATGTTTGTGGGTTTTCAACATCTTTAAAAAAATCATCATGTTTATGGTTTTTAAAATGATGTGAGTTCCTCAAAAATTACAACTGTTGTAAAATGTATTTCACAATATATTTTTAAAAATTATTTTAAAAAACATTGAATTTAATTTAAGAATGTCTTTTAAAAAAATGTAGATATGGTGGTCCAGAATCAATTCCCAATTACATCTCATTTAACAACAAAAACATCTAATTCCACACAATTTTGGGTCACTAAATTCATACTTACCAAATTTATGGGCCTATCCTTTTTTCAATTCCTATTTTTTTAGTCCCAACAATATTAGACCTAAAATGTTGGTTCTAAATGTAACTCTTGTTTGATATGTTGTTAGGTTATTCCACCAAGATTCATTATCATATCATATTATTGGTATATAATGAAGGGAAAAAATTGATTATCCAACTATAGTTTAGTTTATTATCAAAATTAAGAACCACAAATTTGGAAATGTTATAGTATCTAGGAACAATATTATTTTTATACTATAAATTATTATATATAGTAGGAGTTGTTTTAATGTTATTTTCCATTGTCTAATTACTCACATATCTAAAAATGTTTTTAAATGTTTTATTTTTTTCCAATAATTTGATATCTTAATAATATTTTTTATATAAAACCATGTTTTAATTCACTATATCATAGATCAATATTTTATAATTCTTTTAATATAAATATATATGTTTTGAGGGTAGTTGTTTTCATAAAAAAGCATTTAAATGAGTTTTATTGTCTTGTTTTATTGTATATTAAATTATATTTAAAAATTTTAATATTTACATTGATTATTGAGTTTAATTGTTTTTATTTCATTATATGTTGAATCATGATTATTTGAAAATCTCCTCACATTAATAATATATACTTATATTAAGGGGGAGTTATATAATGATATGCATCTTATATTACTTTCAAAATAAAGTGTATATCATACATGAGGTAAATAGTTTTGATTTTTAAATTGTATGTTTTAAATTCTCTTCAATGTAATCGTTGATAATAGTTTCACAAAGTGAGTCATAACTTTTTATCTTATTTCTATAACTCAATTTTTTTTAGTTTCTTTTTGATAATCACAATAGTGAAATGTTTTTGAGATAGATGAATAAAATATAAAAAATATTTTGATGGTCTGATAGTGTTTCTTCAAGTTGGAACTTTTTTTCAATGTCTTAGTTTTAACCATAAAAGATGATAGTTTATTAAAGTGTCAAAAAATTGGGAGAGTTTATTTATAAAATTGGAAACCTGGATTCATGAATTTTTTTTAAATTGATACTTTTTTCACACTTCATATCTTGATTTTTATCATGTTTTTATTGGAACAAAATGGAGGGATATGGTTGAATATAAATATATACAATGATTAAAATCACTCTAATGTGTTCTAACTTGTTTAAAGTGTGTATTTCATAATTTTGATTATTTATAGTGATAGGATGGAATTATCCCAAATCATTGGGTCAAAGTTGACTTAAAAATTCTTATTCTAGTCCATTTTACTTGTAAATCACCATCTAGCCACTAGGAGTGCATCGACTGGATGATAGATCAAGTAGAACCACCCATTTCTTGTATCACTCCACTGGATTCATGACGTATGCTTACCAAATATCTAATAGAGAATCTAGAATACATAATCATTAGCCAAACACACTATATATCAAGTGGAATTGTGATTTTAGATAATGGAATCATTCTAGAATATTAATAAGTATATCAATTATTATTTTTAAAGAAATTACACAACATATTAATGTCTGAACTCATCATTTGTCCTACCCATCATAGTAGAAGGCTATAAATATATGTATTCATAGGCTTTGATCATCATTTTAATAATGTAAAAATCCAATGAAAAACATTCTAATCATTGAAATTAATTTTCTTCTCTAAACATAAATGATTTACAATGTTCAAATATTTTTTATCCATTTTGAATGAAGATTTAGTGTACATCATTAAATGTCAATATTTTTCACTATTTCATATCTTATTATTCATTATTTATTCTTCTTCACTTTGTAATTTTTTATTTATCTTTATATCCACTTATCTATAACTATTGTATTGTATCTCATGCACATTTTTCATCTTCTAATGATTCAGTGAGTGTTGAGATTATATCATTATAGATTTTTCTTAAATGTAAACTATATCTCTTCTTCATACAACCCTTATTTGGTTTAGTTTTTTTATTATTAAAAAACATGTATTATCACGGTTTTTGTTTATCCATATATAATTCAATGGAATATTTGTTTTTTTTCTTGGTTTTAATTAAAATCAAGAGTTTCCTTTCTTTTATTCATGGATCTCAGTTAAACCCAATGGGTTAAACATAACCCTCTCAAGCCTTTCTAAAGGGAGAATACTTATGGAAACATCATGTGATATTGGTAAAATAATTTATAAAATAGTGATATTATGTATTAAATTTTGGTATTTATATTTCATATATTAATAAATTTATTTTTTATCTGTTACTACACTTTAGTTTTGATAATAATGAATTTCTACTTGTTATATCAATATCTATAAAAAATAATTTTAATTTATTTTATTTGTTTTTAGAGTTTAATTAAACCCCCTCACTTTTAATTATACTCAAACTAATATAAATATAGTCATACAATGTATACCGTGTGCCTGGTGTGATGGTTAATTATTTTGTAATTGTTTTACATCGAATTTGTATAACAAAAGGTGTACTCATCAAGTCCCCTATCATATTTTATTATGAAAGACTCTACCTAAGAAGATTTTTTAGGCTACACATAGATTAATGATAAATAATTATTATCCAAACAAATAACTTCCATTGAAATGGATATGTAAATTGGTGGTGCATCTCCCAATCCAAATAGAAGAATGATAGAAAAATCTATGTTCAACATGGTCAATTTGGGGACCATGTTCATCTCCCAAAAAAGGAATATTTACCCTGTTATTTCTTAATATTTCTTTAATGTACCAATAAAAATATATAATTACATTTCATCACAAAAGGCATGTAAATGGATTTACAAATACTGGTTGTTAGAACATACAACATCGGTGACTAGGATTTAGTGATTTAATAAATAAGCCATCAATATTCATTTAATAATGAAAATTTAATTTCATTGTTTGATTTTGTCCAAGGATTAATGGATATATATCGATTATAGAATATAATGTACCAAATTAAATGTTAAAAAATTCTCAAGAATATGAATTGGATAAAAATATTAGCAACTTAGTAGACCCAAATCATGATGATATGGTGATTCATATCACTTTTCATAGGGTGAATCCTTATTTCATTAAAAATAACTTGGAAGAAATGAATGAAATTAAAAATCATACCATGGATAGTCAACACACATGTATATTTAAACCATTGATATATAGATTTATCTAATATAATATGATTGTCAAAATTGTGCCCTCCCATGAGATCTTGGTAGGAAGTAACAGATCTGTTGATGGTAATAAAATGGTGTCCTTTACGATAACCTAATTTCCTTGAAATTATTTTACAAAGGATTATTTAATGTGGTACTTTTCATACATATTGATTGTTGAGAGATATACATAGTTAAATAGGAATTCCACATTAGTGTGTGTGGTTCTCAGTGGTTAAGAACAATGATCTTCCATAAAAATATAAGAATTTTATAAATTATTCCATCAATAATCTTGGACTACATTGAATTCAAGATGAAGTTATATGAAATTATGATTCATGTTAATTTCATTCATTATCATATATATTTTTGTCACACTACCACGTATTCATGTATGTTAACCATATAACGAAAAAATGTTATGGGTCTATATGATCCAACTATAGCATGAAAATTTAATTTAATTTATAATACTACTGAATTTTTTTCATTGTAGATAAATATATACCACTAATGGGGTTTTGAAAAAATGATATAATAAATATCATAATGTAAAAATTCATTATAATATCCAGATTCGTTGTGGACATAACAAACCATAAAATATAATAAAAACTTATTGTTTGTCATATTTACATGTATATAGGAGAGAGGTGTTCATTTCTATTTAATCCAATTTCCCTCACTTTTTGTCGCTATTTGTGATCAATTATTCTATGATGTGCAGTCTCAAATATTAATTGATGAGTTGGAGAAACTCATTGTGAATGTGTTATTAAAATTTTACAACCTTGATATTAATCATGATTTTGTTGCTAGAAAATTAAATTAGAAGGACCCCTTATACTCATTCATCAATGTAGAATTGTTATTATCCAAGAGGGAACCATTGATACTTAGGGAGAATCCTATAAATATTGTGTATAAATTGGGAGGACCTTGTATTATACATAAGGTCTACTGTAACATATAATTCTCCATCATCACTAAGGATGGATAATGTATTAATCCATCCCCCAATGTATTGTTTCTCTGGAAATACTTTGTATGGTTTTATGTGAATTTATACTCTTCATGAATCAAAAAATCTCAAAAAATTTAATTTTTATATGACTATAAATTACATGGAACCCAAGTCTTTATCAAAAGATTATAAATATACCTAATTTATGGTCTACCCCATTTGAAAAAGATACTTTTAGTGGTATGTTAATACAAAGAGATTCTTTTTATGAGACCATGATCCATGAAAGATTTCCCAATGTATGGTTTTCATATTAATAAGCCTAAATTATGGAAAAAAATTCCACCATAATATATAACTCTATATGGATTGATCCATGTAATTCCAAGATATATAGTGATATTTTTTACACATATATAAAAATATTTCTTATCAACTCTATCTTTTTTGTAGTGTTTCAAACATAATTATTTGAAATCAAGATTTTTCCATGTACATTATACTAGGAAGGGACCATTTCGTTTTCACTTATTTTCCCATTGGTATGTGATTAACATACTCAAAATCCATTTATTTAATCATGATATGACTTTACGTTTGATATTGAAGAGTCCTAATTTAATGAAGTTAAAATAAATGACATATGGTTCCCCCCCCCCCTCCAATGAAATTTAACCTAATTGTTGTAGATAGTTCTATATAACATATTCCTCGTATATGAGAGTTTAATCTATGTATTATTTTGGAATATAACACCCCATCCTAAATCCAATATTGGGATAAAAATTTCCCATCTTTCTAGAACTATGTGTGTCTTGATATATGTTCTTTTTGGACACATAATGATGCTAGGAGGGGCCAAACCCATGTACAACATTAAATTTAATCTACTCTAATTCTCCCCTCTATCAAATCATGTGGGACCTAACACATTCACATTATTATTTCCCTATAAATTCTATACATGGATATTTCCATATCTCAACGACTTCCCATATATATTACCCAAATTGTGGGAGAGACTTTTTTTGAACGATATGTATAGTGAACCAGGGTTCTCATACGTTTATATATAAAAAATTTCAAATGAATATTTTATAAACAACACAAACACATTCCTTATGAATGAATTAGTTTAATTCCTTTGGAATCATGGAACATAATATTTTTAATTTGGTGAAATATCATCAACATATACCGAAAATATCTTCTGATTTATTATTCTTTAATTTCATACCCTACTTTGGACATTTATGCATCACCTGAGGAAAGAAAATATAATAAAGTGTGATCTCAAATTCTTATTCAAGGTTAATAAGTCAGATACATAATATTAAAATTAATATAAGAGTAAGAGAACATGAGAATAGAATTTGAAAACCACACCCTACATATCAAAGATCATAATAATGAGTAATGTAATAAATATCAGTAGTTCATAAGGCATGAATCATAAGAGAATCAAATTAAATTATCCATGAGATTATTACATTGGATTAAGACATATATTTGTGGAATATAGATAATCATTTAAAGTTTTATATCAAGAAAACCCATCATGATATTCATAACATGTTAGGCATTGGTGAACCACTTGTGTATATAGAGACCCCTTTTTTTCAAACATTAACATTTCATTAAATATGTGGAATTATTAAATATAATAAAAAAATATTCCCAAATACTGTAGTTCGTGTAGTGCCTTTTGAAAAATGGAAACATAAAAAAAATACATAACAGCAATTCATTATCACCTACTCGGTTTATCAGGACTAGAATCCTTATTATACACATCAAACATAATATATATCATCATAACCTGGGAAAGAAAACATAAAAAGATATGAGATCAAATGCCTAGTGAGGGTAAAAAAGGGAGACATGTAGGCATAAACATGAGTATAAGGGTATGAGAACATGATCATAAAAATAGAAGACCATAAACTATATATCAAATACAATATACATTAATCATGAAATAAATCTTGGCAGTTCATAATACCTGAATCAAATTGATATAAATGACATAAACAATGAAATCATAACATAATAATAAGAAATGGAATTATGGAAATACAAAATCATATACTAATTTCCATAGTATCCAAGGCATCAATACCTAGACCATATTAGTGGAAAATGTCATTTAATAAACTAGGTAACCCTAATACCAACCTTGTATTACCGAACTGAGTGACCCTAATTCTATCAATATATTATTGAACTAACTAACCTTCATTCTAGACCTATGTTACTGAACTGAGAAACCCTCATTCCAACTCTATTTTATCTCATGATATAGAAATCTTTACCCATTTTATTGGAGGGAGATATAGGTCCCACCCATCAAATAATGAAATCAAACATTTATGTTCCACAAGATGATAAATAAACACATGATTAACCATGAAATTAAATGAGTATCATAAACATGTAAACATATTATAACATACAGAAAAAGATAGGTTTTATAATCAATTCATTATAAAAATAACCTATGAGAAGAAGCGAATTTCAAAAACATATTACCTCTGATAGATACATAGTATTTATAAACATCATGTCATAAAAAATTAATTCATTCAAAGAAATAATATGAATGGAAAATTGAATAATTTCCCCATAATGGAATGAGAAACACTATTTTATATTATTTTAAATGGGAAATAATTTTGAATGGACTTTTAAAAATATTTCATGTAACATAATACCTTTTGAAACAAATTCATTGAAAATATATTTAAAAACATAAAAAATATTCTTTTAAAGTAATAAAACATTTTTTTAAAATCATTTTTCGTTTAAAATCTTCTTTAAGTGTATTTTGAAAAAATTATTGAAAAAATTTATATGGAAACATAGAAGGTAAAAATATGTGTATTTTAAAAAGAATACATAAGATTAAATAAAAAATAAATATATTAAATTATATATAAAAATATGTTTTCTATCATAATGGACACCATTATTTTTGGTAAAGGAGAAATGAACAATCACCATTTCGTGAGGTAGTAGTTATCCATACATAGAAGTAGTATATTCAACATCAGTTAGATAGTGGTGTGTATAAGTGTATGTAATACCAATAGAAGAAAAAAATCATAGTACATTAAGGATAATTTCTTTTCATATAATAGGGGAATAAATAGATTTGAGGTGGTGGATAATGGAAATAAACAAATGGAGCTTGAGGAAAGACATTACCTCTAAATCAGGTGACTCCTTTTTGTATCTGCCAAAAGGATTCCTTAAGAGGTTTTATGAAAAATGTGTGGTCTTAAGGTATAAGGTATTATTGTTTGGAGTCATTTTGAGAAGGTCATGACAAAACATGATAGGGTGGACATGTGTGTGTAATGGGTAGATGTGGTGGCCTTTATTTGGATGGAAAAGGACTCCCATAGAAGTTTTAGAAACAAATTATGTGTGCACATGTTCAAAACTAAAAAAAGTATTAAAAATACAAAAACATATGAATAGAAGATTTAAGGATGAACTCTGGACATACAGTTGGTTTTGTAAACGTTTCTAGGTCATTTGAGCCCTAATTTTAAGTTTTAGTCCCTAAATAAGCACAATTTGGACTTAACCGCTTTGATTAATTTTAATCACTTTTACTAATCATTATTGTAAAAAATTAACATGGCCTTATTTGAATCTAAATATTAAAATGAATAAAAAAAATTTTGTTCATTATTTCAAATTCCAATAAAAATATCCTACAAATTAATATTACTGCAAATCTCGAAGACGAGACGAAATAACGGGGTATTAAGTGAGTAAAATTATCAATAGTTTGTCATGTTTTTTTGTTTAGTTTACTTGTGAATTTTATCCTGATAAATTTCATTGTATTATTAGAAGAAATATTAATCTAATTTTACATTAAATCATATTTATAATATTAGTTATCATTAATAAATAATTATAAAAATGGAATTTTTTAACCACAAAGCATTATTTTTCACTATTCATCAAAAAATAACGTTTCTTAGAAAAATAACAAAAAATTCACCCTCGGATAATTTCTACACTTTAAATTAAAAAATGAAGTTTATTTTATCAAATTAAATTTCTAAATTGGTTTGAAATTATGTTCATTATAAGGGAATTACAAGATGCTTATTTTAAAAAAAATGGTATATTTAAACATAGGACTTTACTAATAATCATATCTGTTATTACCAATATGTTTAATTTTATGAAAAAATTATAAAAATATATGAAAATTGTTTATTACTATTCATATTATTAAATTTAATATCTATGTTATAATTATATTATTTAAATATTTAAAATAATAAAAAAATATGTTTTGTAGAAACTAAGGGTTTCATGTATTATATGCCAACTCAGTGTCAAGTGCATCGTATACAAAGTCAGTGTAGATTATAGTGAAAGCCAAGTTGGTATTACATGTAGAGTAAAAGAATTTGTTATTCTTTGTGAAATTAATGATTATTTATTATTTTAACACACACACACACATATATATATATATAATTATTTCTACTGTCATGTGAAATGAAAAATACTGAAAAGTGAAATTAATTTGGAAAAAATAATTCTCAAAATCCTGGGGTGTTATAGTGTACATGCTTTGGGATTGGGATTACTACTTGGGTACAGTCTTTCACGATTGGTATAACAGCTGGGGGACCATCTTTTTCAGGCATGGTATAACATCCCATGTACCCTCCTTGTAGATCTTTGGATAACCACTTGTGTTCCCATTGAGCTCATATGATATTTATCATTACACAATGAATTGGATGGAGATATAGGTCCCACCCAACAAAAAATAAAAATAATACATATCTATTCCCTAATTTCATAAAACTTTTATCATATCATAACATATTAAGAGAAATGGAATTCATTATACATTTTATCATAGCATATCCTATAGATAAGTTCTGTGTTCATAATAATTTCACCATGGTATAACCCATATAAGAGAAGTAGGATTCATAATCATAGAGTAATTGTAAAACATTATTAAAAATAATGATACTATTTTAATTTTTTTTATCTCCAATAAATAATATGTATAATCAATGGATGTAATCTTATTATGAAAATTATTTCAATCAATCATTTAAAACATTTCTTGATGAAAATATCCTTTCCTCTTTGGAAAACACTTTTTAAAAACAAAAAAATTGAAAATATTTTGGTTGGAAAATAACTTTGATATATTTTGAATTATTATTCAAGGAATATAATGGACATGATGATGTGATGTTTTATTAATGTTGTGCACAATAAAAAGGTTCCTTTCACATTTTCTATAAAATCCAAATGGTCATTTTTTGGAAAAAAAACATGATGATTCCTTTAAAAAAATTAAAAACAAGTTAAAATTAGTATAAAATTATTTTCAATAATATAGGGCTCTAATAAATCATTTTTGAAAACATTTTTAGAAATCATGGATCTATAACAAAACATATTTCCAACTCAATAGAGAATTAAAATTGGAATTTTCTAAATCAATCGCAATTTTTTGTGTAACAAGAGTGGGAAATAATACTATTACATAAAAATATAACTAATAACCATAAATGAATAAAATTAATGAGTTTCTTAATATATGTATTGGGTTATATTAGACCAAGATTCCACTAAAAGTTCACTATGCCTAGTATGCCACATAACCTCAACCGCATCTCAATGAATTCTAGAGGCTACGAACTAGTATTGGTGGATTAGGATGTGTCTATGGGGATAATATTATATCATTATCATACTGTAGCATAATTTATATATATAAAAGAATAAGTTATGTAGCATAACTAGTGTAAATAAATTGATTGAACAATATAAGTTGACCTAATAAACATAGATAAGAACAAATGGTAATCATACACAAAAGTGGATGATGATTTATTTTATGTCTCCACAATGATGGAAAATTTGCATATAAGGAAACTTGCATAAATTCTATACACAATATGAGAAAAGGCATCCAAAAACGATCCCCATCATCCTTATATCTAGCTTGGTCATCTATTACCACCAGTAAACTATGTATTCAAGAAATCAAGTATCTAAAAAAATAGGATTCCATTTTTCAACACATCTTTATATATAGTCTTCTAGGGTACCAATGGTTCCCAAATAGGATGTGAGATAAATCTTATTAAGCAATCACCTACAGCATATATAACATCCTGTCTGTGTAATGTAAACAAAAAAAGTGCACAAGCATGAATATATTAAAGTAAAGTAGTACATTAACGTAAATAACCATGTCCATTTTTCATCCCTCGGTTAGGGTCTGAACATTTTACTAGTGTAATAAATAATTAAATTTTAATATATATATAAATAAGTCATATGAGATAATAGCATCACAGACATGGCAGTATAATGAAGGATCCATGATATAACAAGGCATCCTGATGATATTTATAATGGAGAGGTTTCAAGGATATATGTTTTGTAACCTCAACCAGAAAGGTTGCGAAAACATAGCTGATAAATTCATCTTGGATATAGGGAATAGAGTGTAATCCAAGGAGTGACATCCAAGAAATTCAGTAATAATTATTCTAAAAAATTCCAAATCATCCAAGATAAAATTAGAAAACTAATGGCTAGGCCCCATGATATATACAAAAAACCACATATTTATATAAACCATATTGGATCCAGGGATTTTACCTAAGGAATCCTATAATAAAAATTATATATCCAATGGTTCCATAATAGGAATCCACTAGTAAAAAAATGTATTGCTCCAAGATGGATCCCACCCTTGGAAACCATAATCTCAATGTCATAATGAAATCCTTGAGTGCTCAAGGCATTCCCTCTAGAATCCAAAATCAAACTCAAGTTAAACAACTCCTATAATGATGTCAATTCCCATATAAAAGGTACCTTACAATTGATGCACTTATTTCGTAAATCCATGTAATTGATAAACTATTTAATAAGTTTGATTGGTTCAATACTTTCCTTCCATTACTATGAAAAGGCTATGATGTCTTCAACCATTTATTTTAATTCATATAATTCAGTATCATTTAATAAACGCCACTCTAATACCTATAATTAAACATGGAATGGGGTGCTACGGATGTGTAACCCAAAAATTTGATTCTATTACATTAGGCCAAGTTATATACATAATATATACATTCTATTTCTATTTAGGGTTGAATTATAAATGAGAAACACTGACCTTATGTGAATCAAGTAATAAGAATACTTGTGCTAAAAATATAAAATTCACAATTCATCGAATTAAAATGGATTACTATTAGAAGGTTCAAGCCATACACATGAACGTTGGACCAAAAGTTTTAACAAAACATTAAAGACCAATTATAGAAAAAAATCGATATGGGGTGGTTTCTATTGAGGTCAGAACCTCCAACGATGAATTACATATATTATATATGTTTTAGTACATGTTTATAATGACTAAAAGAAAGTAATATTAATTAAATAGGAAACACATGATGAAATCGAGATTTATAAAAGATAGTTTATAAACAAAAAAAAACATGAAGGATGAGTTATAGAACAGGAACCTTGTACATTAATGACTATCCTAATCCTATATTATTTTTTTGTTTATCCAGGTTTGGAATAGATATAAAGAATGGTAAAATTCCATAAAAATTGGGAAAATAATCCTACATATAAATAGAATCGTTGATAGAAAGAAGAACAACAAATGGATAAAAAGGAATCAAGTACTCACTAATACACACCCAACATGCCAAATGGTTATCAAAAAAGACACTTGCTCACAAATTTAGATCAAATTAAATTTAGATGGATTTTAGTAATCATAATAGAGGAAAGAAAGGGTTTTATTTTCAATAGAAACAAAAAAGGAGAAATGGTGTGTTTAAACCTAACCAAATGGAAAAATTATAAAATCACCAAAAAAAACCTTACATGGTTTTGCTGCACAGTTTGGAAAGCAGTGAAAAAACTATAAATCTTAATTTTTAGTGAGGGACACCTATATATTTAGGCCACACCATTTGGTAAACTATGATCCAAACAGGAAAAACACATCTGCAACATATTGGTTTTTTTGGTATGATCGTGTTCCCTAAAACACATATTTCATCAATCTCTATGGATGGTAGCACTCAAATATCCTCCCTCTCACTTTTAGAGAATACTGGGTGGCCTACCCCACAAGGTTTCTACTAACTGTACAAAATTCCATTGTCTCCTAAAAGGCTAGGCTTCGATCTCTGAACAAGAACTGGACACCGCTGAGAGACTTTTGAACATATTTTCTATCTATATAATATCAAAATTATATAATTAGAACCAAATTTAAAGGATACATACCCCTAAGTTGAAAATTTGGGTTCTTATAGTCTCCAACTTTAAAGGAACTTATCCATGAGTTCACCTTCCAAAGTAAGTGAAACACTATATGAGAATAACTATATCCTCAAGGCATGTACATCAGCTTCCTCTTCCCATGTACCATATTTTACACGTATTTTTTTACATAACACCTGTACTAGAGGGGTAGACCTTCCTCAGGGAACCTCCATCCTCCGATCAATGATGCATGTAAGATACTCCTCAAAGGTATCATAAGGATTTAACTCAGCCTTTCTGGGATTAAAAGTATGTGATGGTTCATCATGATACCATCAAAGCTATAAAATGGGAAGACTTCGTTCATGTAAAGGAACCTCTGAGATAATATCAACTGATATGGTAATGGCCAGACTCTCTCATGAATCTCAACTGACCCTACATAATGAGGTGAAAACTTTCCTTGCATTTTTATCCATGTATTCCCTATTTTGGGCGATACCCATTGGATAACATGATCCCCATTCTTGAACTCTAGAAATCATTGATGGTGGTTAGTACAAGAATTCAATATAGACTAATTAATAGACATATTACATCTATGTATCTAAAACATATTCAAATTCTCCTACACAAGATGATGACCTAGTAGGTTTGCCTCTCCTACCACTTTCCATCATAGTGGTTAATTGAACAACATACAATACAAGGCCCCAAAATGGGAATCTAAATTATCACATGAATGTTATTTTTATAGGAGAACATGATGAGAGGGATATGATTATCATAAGAACTACTGAAATCAATGAGACATTCTTTGATAATGTATTATTAAACATGTATTTTTTGTCCTGACTATCCATAATTTTGTGGCTGAAAATTTGTTATTAGATTCACCTATTTACATGTATCCTTATGTAACAACTTCATGAACCATGATGGAAAAAATAGGTTCCATACCTAAAATGATAATATATGGGGCCCGATGTAGTTATTTGATCATAAGGACATAAAATATTCCAATCTAATCAACTGATAATTTTTCCTAAATAGAAAATAAGTGGGGTACATTCTTCAGTTGGTCAATTACTACCCTTAAAACCTCACTACTCCTAGGTGACCTAGGTAAACAAACTATAAATTTCACAAAAACATACTTTTATTTCCATTTCATAACTTGAAGTGGATGTAACAAGCCTCATGGTTTGTGGTTCTCCACCTTCTACTTTTTATAGATAGAACACATATTGATAAACAAATTATCTAGAATTTCATCCCAAGCCACCAATAAGGGTGACACATATCTAGATACATCTTAGAGATTCCTGGTTGATGTTCCCACTAAGATGTGTTGGACTCACCCATCAGTTCTTATCTTATATTTATAATAACATAGATACTTCAATGTATACTAATAATGGTATCTCTATCTATAGACAAATTCTCAAGTGGGACATTTCATGAAATATTCTCACTGAGAAAAAAGCCTCTATGATCTCAAAATTTCCTAATCATTACCTTCCTATTGAGGGAAGAGGTATGATTCAATGGTTAGGTAAAAATTATTTTTAATATCAAGAATCTCTAGATAGATCTTATAAAATGGCCCCATAAATTTTCATTAATCAATGGATTCAAGTAAATCATGTGCCTGAGTATTCTACCTCAGTGCATTAGCAACTACATTTCCCATTCTAGGTATAAATGAAATCTCGAAGTCATGGGACTAATGATATTTGAACAATAATTATTATCTAATATTTAAGTCACATTCTACGAAAACTTATTTGAGGTATTTATATTCTATACACACCATAAAGAACTCACCTACTAGAAAGTGTCTCCAACATTGTAAGGCACTGACAATTGTTTTTATCTTGGGGTCATACATCAAGAAATTCCTATCATGGGGCCTCAATTGAAAAGATCTATATGCAGAGATTATAACCTCCTATAATAGAACTATTCCTAACTGGAATCTAGATGCATTATAGAACAATATATAACCTCTGCTAGACTCTTGTAGTATCAGAATAGTTATCAAGACAAGCCTCACTTTCAGATCATAAATGGATTTCTCACACTTTTTCAACAAAAGTAACACTAAATCCTTCTTTCTATGACCATTAATATGCCAAACAAGGTATGAAAAAAACCCTATATGAAATTTATGTTAAATGTAATAACCCCAAGAAACTATATATCTCAAACAGGTTATTCATTGATGCTAGTATAATATAGTAGTCACCTTATCTAGGTTAATAAAGGCCCTTAATTAGAAAATAATATAACCCAATATGGTACATTC
Source organism: Viscum album (assembly GCA_963277665.1). Taxonomy (NCBI): domain Eukaryota; kingdom Viridiplantae; phylum Streptophyta; class Magnoliopsida; order Santalales; family Viscaceae; genus Viscum; species Viscum album. The sequence continues at coordinate 449,982,236 of OY728165.1, forward strand.
ATACTCCATATGTGGTAATAGAAATGTTTTCAAAAATATGATGCTTTATTAGTGCCCTCGAAATAATCTAGAGCTTCTTTCAATGGTATCTACAAGTTTTGATAATACACCAATATGTCATCCACAAAAACCTAGAAAAAGAATCCAAGTCACGGTTTACACACTATTCATCATAGCAATGAACATGGTAGGAACATTCATAAGACTAAACATCCTAAAGAGGAACTCATCTTGATGATACATGCTACAGAAAATTATATGATGTATGTCTCATATCCTGACCTGCACCTGATGATTTCCCGATCATACGTCAATATTAGAGAAAATCCTAACTCCTCAAAGCTAGTCAAAGATAAAATCTATTAGAGGCATTGGATACACATTATTGACTGTTAGCTGGTTCAACTATCTATAATCCATGCATCGATTAATGGTCCCATATTCCTCTTGGAAAAATCATTGGAAAATCCCCATGTGGAAATATTGGGTTGTATAAAAGCATTGGCCTATAGATCCTATAACTATCACATGAGCTCCCAGAGCTTAGTATGTGAAATTTTGTTTAAAAGAATGGACATTGGCGCTACACCTGGAACTAGATTATTCATAAACACTACCACTCTCTTAGTAGATAAGCTAGAAAAAAACAATCTTAGAAGACATCCTGAAAATGATCTAATACCAGAGAGAATTTAGCCTAATATAAACCCTAATCCTCCAAAAATAGTTTAGAAATATGGGAAGTCACAACACAGAAACCATGATGCTATGGTCCAACTCTACTGGTCTAGACATCCCAGTAACCCCTGTGTATAAAAATAATTCCTTCTAGTGATGTAAATGATACCCTTTGTTGATATCCATCTACAATGGTGTGATACTGAACTAACCAATCCATACCATGGACGATATCAAATCAAATAATCTATAGACCAAATATATATTATAAGAAATTGAAATTTTCAACCGTAACGGAGAAGTCCCTATATTGTTATATTACCTCTGACCATGATTCCAATGGTGTATCTAGGGTCATTACACCATAGTCATGTTGTATTTACAGTATGAGACATTACATGATAGATAAGGATTTGGAGGATAATGAAGCAACTATATTATATAAATAAGATATTATAATAGGGTATATTAGAATAGTACCTCATACTGTAGATCTTTCTATAACCTGATCCTCGGGTATCAGCTATAGTTCATGTAGCAGCCCTGATCCCCAATCCTGGGTAATAGATAGATTACCATAATCATAAAAAATATGTTGGTACTGCTATTTCTTTGGAGTCTCGATACCATTTCCATGACCCCCCTTTTATTCGTACCGATTATACTCCAACTCCTTAATTGACACAGTGCAAATGAACCTAACCCTAAAGGTTGAGTTGGTGAGAAACCTCTTCCACTTGAAGCTAATGGAAAGGTGTGATAGAATCTATGAATATTCCTTATAAGGACATTATTCTATTAATCTAGTGGGTCTCTATCAAACTGAGTCTCTAATTTCCCCAATCATCTTTTCTGATGACACATGATAGATCTACTTGCATACGTACTCGAGATACTAATTCCCTAATGAATACACTCGAGGGTTCATTATCTAATACTAGAAGAACTACTGGCCTTCCTCATCACTGACCCCCTATTCCTGTTATGATCTTTATCCCATAGGGTCCACTTATTGAATGGATCCTGGTTGACTATCCTAAAAAGGTAGGTAGGTGAAAGGAATTCACCAAATTACGAGTGGCATAATAAAGCCTATCCTAAAATAATTTAGCATGTGAAAGATCGTCGCTTTTTAGAAGAGGTTTAATGTGTTGTAACTTAGTGAAATACCCTGAATAATCCATAACAGACAAAGAACCCTACTCGAGATTCAAAAACTATTTGGTTTGGTCATATCTCAGTGTACTATGGAATACATTATCATAGAACATGATATATAAGTAATACCATATAATTCCCTGATGGTGTTCGGCTCAGTAATTACATTCCACCCTATATTTGAATAATCACATAGCAAGTACACATTAAGATTGATCATCTACTCTAGAGGTGTCTCCATGTGCTCAAATATAGACAAGGTTGATTTCAGCCTAGGATCCATAACCTATAGATGACTATCCCGTAAGAAAGTGGGAGGATGTTGCTACAAGAACTCACGAGTTAGATTAGTCATCATAGGTGCGGGTTGTAGATCATCATGTATGAAACTCATAAGATGAAGGAAACTATCATTAAGTTGAATGTCTGTAACTAGATTAGGAACAATAAGAGGTGCCTCATATTGAACTGATGGATATATAACTGGTGGCCTAGGGCCCACCAAGTCTATATAATGGTCCTCCACACCATCCTGGTGTATGAGACTAGGACATCATTGTAGAGTTAGTCAATAAATTTCATGCAGATACCTCAGAATAATATTTATGAATATAGATATAAATATTAGAATAAGTTGAAAGTAATATAAGGCTTAATACCCATGATATACTACACAAACTACCCACTTATAAGGACATGCATTAGAAATTTATTTGGTAAAGTTTATAGGGGTTCTAGTATATGAATGGTCAATACCACCAATCCTCATCATTTTCTAGAAGCCATTTAATTTTAATCAGTCATGTTTCAATTTTCAATTCCTTTATTCTTTTTTACAAATATCAAGGTTCATTTAAAACGAGTTTCATTTCCTGGGGAATTAGGGCCCATACTCTTTATCATTGAGATCAACACCCATATAAATTATAATTAATGTCTTGTCATGGTAAATTAAACATTCCAACATATATGGTCCCATAAAACCTCATTAATTGAAACTAAAAATCAGTCAATTGAATCAAATTAAAGAACAAGGATATTATAACTACCACAACATCACTCATCATTCATAGTCATATAAAGTTATGAAAGAAGTGAAATTAAACTATATGGCATATCATATGCATGGCATGTGAATTCTAGGTGCCTATGATGATGCATGGAACAATGTTCCTTGACCTCATATCATCAGGCCATGGATAAAATGAAATTTCAAAATAATAATAATAATAACCACAAAACAACATGTGTGTCATCCAATGATGAAATGAAATCAACTATAATTAGAAGAAGTAGAATAACCACTATTATTTAGGAAACTCGGAATTTACCCCAAACATGTGTTAACTATGCATAATAACATATCATAAGAAAGTTCATTAGTTTACCTAATCTTCTGACTATTTACTCCAAATTGTAAATCAATAAAGGAAACATTTGCTACCCCTTTCTGATGTCTAGTGCCAATATTTCATGAATTGTTCCTGGAGCCCTGTTGGCCACATGATGTCGAGTGGATCTCTATGAATGCTAGAGGCTTCCAACAAGTAGTGTGGTCCTAGGATGTATACATTGGGAGACTATTAACTCATTAGTAGAGTGTAGCATAGTGGATAGATAAAAATATGTGTATTTTAAATAGAATATAGAAGATTAAATAAAAAATATATATATTATAATATATATAAAAATATGTTTTTCATCAGAATGGACACCATTATTGGTGGTAAAGGAGAAATGAACAATCACCATTTTGGGAGGTGGTAGTTATCCGTACATAGAAATAGTATATTCAATATCAATTAGATAGTGGTGTGTATAAGTGTAAGTAATAACAATAGAAAAAAACATCCTAGTATATTGAGGATAATATTTTTGTCACATAATAAAGGGAATAAATATTGTGGAGGTGGTGGATAAGGGAAATAAACAAATGGAGCTCGAGGAAGGAAATTGCCTCTAAATCAGGTAACTCCTTTTGGTCTCTGCCAAAAGGATTCCTTAAGAGGCTTTTTGAAAAAAGTGAGGCTTTAAGGTATAAGGTATTATCGTTGGGAGTCACTTTGAGAAGGTCATGACCGAGCATAAGTTGGTGGATAGGTGTGTGTAATGGGTAGATGTGGTGGCCTTTATTGGTATGGAAAAGGACTCACATGGAAATTTTAGAATCAAATTTGGTGTGAACATGTTCATACCTAAAAAATTACTAAAAATCCAAAAAATAAGAATGGAAGGTTTATGGATGAACTCTGAACATTCTATGGGTGTTGTAAAAGATTCTAGGTCATTTGGGCACTTAATTTTAAGGTTTAGTCCCTAAATAAGCACATTTTGGACTTAACCGCTGTGATTAATTTTAATCACTTCGACTAATCATTTTTCAAAAAAAAAAATTAACATGGCCTTATTTGACTCGAAATATTAAAATTGATAAAATTTCTTATGTAAGATGTCTTAAATTCCAATAAAAGTATCTTAAAAATTAATATTATTGTTAATCTCGCAGACGAGACGAAATAATGAGGTATTAAATTATTAAAATTATCAAAAGTTTGTCATGTTTTTTTGTTTAGTTTACATTTGAATATGATCCTGATAAATTTCATTGTATTATTAGATGTAATATTAATTTAATTTTACCTTAAATAATATATATATTATCATTATCATTAATAAACAATTAGAAAAATGGAATTTTTAAATCAGAAAGCATTATTTTCCACTATTCATCAAAAAATAATGTTTCTCAGACAAATACAAAAAATTCACCCTTGGATAATTTATGCACTCTAAATTAAAAATTGAAGATTATTTTATCAAATTAAATTTATATATGTGTTTGAAATTAATTTCATTATAAGGTAATTAAACGATGTTTATTTTATAAAAATTTTATATTTAAACATAGAAGGACTTTACTAATAATCATATCTTTTATTATCAATATGTTTAATTTATATGAAAAGATTATTAAAGTATATGAAAATTAGTTATTACTATTCATATTACAAAATTTAATATCTATGTTATAATTATTTTATTTAAATATTTAAAATAATAAAATGATATATCTTGTAGAAACTCAGGGTTGCATGTATTATATGCCACCTTAGTGTTAAGTGCATCGTATTCCAAGTCGGTGTTGATTATATTGAAAGCCAAGTCGGTATTACATGTTTAGAAATAAAATTTTTTATTGTTTTTGAAATTAATGTTTATTTAGTGTTTTAATATATATATATATAATTATTTCTAATGTCATGTGCAAGGAAAAATATTGAAAGTGAAATTAATTTGAAAAAAATAATTCTCAAAATCTTGGGGTGTTATAGTGTACTTGCATTGGGATTGGGATTACCACTTGGGTAAATTCTTTCATGATGGGTATAAAAACAGGGGGAACATCTTTTTCAGGCATGGTATAACTTCCCATGTACCGTCCTTTTCGATCTTTGGATAACCACTTGTGTACCCTTTGAGCTCATATGACATTTATCATCACCCAATGAATTGGATGGAGATATGGGTCCCGCCCAACACGAAAAAAATAATACATATGTGTTCCCTAATATCATAAAACCTTTATCATATCATAACCTATGAAGAGAAATTGGATTCATAAAACATTTCATCATACCATATCATATAGATAAGTGATGTGTTTCATAATAATTTCACCATGGTATAACCCATAGAAGAGATGTAGGTTTCATAATCATATTGTTATCATAAAAAATTATTAAAAATAATGATATTGTTGTAATTTTATTCATATATCCAATAAGGAATATGTATAATCAATGGATGTAATCTTATTAGGAAAATGATTTTTTTCAATCATTTAAAAGATTTCTTGATGAAAATATCCTTTCCACTTTGGAAAATACTTTTTAAAATAAAAAAACTAAAAATATTTTGGTTGGAAAATAACCTTGATATATTATGAATTATTATTCAAGGAATATAATGGACATGACGACTGGATGTTTCATTCATGTCCTACACCATAAAAAGGTTCCTTTCAAATTTTCTATAAAATCCAAATGGGCTTTTTTTTGGAAAACAGCATGATTATTCCTTTAAAAAAATTTAGAACAAGTTAAAAATAGGATAAAATTATTTTAAATAATATTGTGTATTAATAAATCAGTTTTGAAATCATTTTTAGAAATCACGGATCTATAACAAAACATATTTCAAACTCAATAGAGAAATAGCTTTGGAATTTTATAAAGAAATCTCAATTTTTTTGTGTAACAAGAGTGGGAAATAATACTATTACATGAAAATATAACTAATAACCATATGAGAAGAAAATTAATGAGTTTCTTAATATATGGATTGGTTCATATCGGATCAAGATTCCACTAATGGTTCACTATGCCCAGTAGGCCACATAACCTTAAGCACATCTCAATGAATTCCAGAGGCTGCAAACTAGTATTAAGGGATTATGGTGTGTCTATGGGGATACTATTATATCATTAGCATAGTGTAGGATAGTGTATAGATATAAAAGAATAAGGTATGTAGCAGAAGTACTTTAAATAAATATATTGAACAATATTAGGTGACTAAATAATCATAAATAAGAACAAATGTAAATCATACACACTAGTGGATGATTATTTATGTCATGTCTCCAAAAAGATGGAAAATTAGGATATAAGGAATCTTGCATACATTCTATACACAATATGAGAAAAGGCATCCAAAAACTATCCCTGTCATCTTGATATCTAGCTCGGTCATCTATTACCAACACTAAACTATGTATTCAATAAATTTAGTATCTAAAGAAATAGGATTCCATTTTTCAACACATCTATACATATATTCTTCTTGTGTACCAATGGTTCCCAAATAGGGTGTGAGATAAATCTTATTAGGCCACAACCTACAATATATATAACATCTTTTCTGTGTAATGTAAACATAAAGAGTGTGCAATCATGCATATATTAAAGTAAAGTAGTACATTAACGTAAAAAATGAAGTCCATGCTTTATCCCATTCTTAGGGTATGAACATGTAACTAGTGTAATAATTAATTAAATTTTAATATATATAAATAAGTCATGTGAGGTAATAGCATCACATACATGACAGTATAATGAAGGATCCATGATATAACAAAGAATCCTGATGATATTCATAATGTAGAGGTTTCAAGGTTATAAATTTGGAAACCTCAACCAGAATGGTTTAGAAAATAGTGCTGGTAACTTCATCTAGGATATAAGGAATAGAGTGTAATCCAAGGAGTGACATCCAAGAAATTAAATAATAATCATTCTAACAAATTCTAAATCATCCTAGTTAAAATTAGAAAACTAATGGCTAGGCCCCCTGATATATCTAAGGAACCACATATCTATATAATCCATATTGGATCCTGGGATTTTATCCAAAGCATCCTATAATAAAAACAATAGATCCAATGCTATCATACTAGGAATCCACTAGTAAAAAAATGTATGGCTCCAAGATGGATCCCACCTTGGAAACTAGAATCACTATGTCATAATGAAATCTTTCAGTGCTCAAGGCATTCCCTCTAGAATCCAAAAGCAATATAAATTTTAACAACTCCTAAAATGATGTCAATTACCATATAAAAGTTACCTTACAATTGATTCACTTATTTAATAAATCCATGTAATTGATAAACTTTTTAATAAGTTTGCTTGGTTCAATACTTTACATTCATTAGTATGAAAAGGCTATGATGCATTCGACTATTTAATTCAATTCATATAATTCATTGTCATTTAATAAAGCTTCTTTAATACCTATAATTAAACATGGAATGGGGTGCTACAGATTTGTAACCAAAACATTTTATTCTATTAATTTAGGCCAAGTTATAGACATAATATATACATTATCTTTCTATTTAAGTTTGACTTATAAATGAGAAACACTTACCTTATGTGAATCAAGTAATAAGAATACATGTGCTAAAAATTAAAAATTCACAATTCATCTAATTCAAATGGATTACTATTGGAAGGGTCAAGACACACACCAGAACGGTGGACCAAAAGTTATAACAAAACATTAAAGAGCAATTATAGAAATCACCCTATATAGGGTTGTTTCCATTGACTTCAAAATCATTAACAATGAATTACATATATTTTATATGTTTTAGTACACGATTATAATGACTAAAATAAGGTAATATTAATTATATAGGAAACACTTCATGAAATCAAGATGTATACAATATATTTTATAATCAAAAAAACATGAAGGATGAGTTATTGAACAGGAACCTTGAACATTAATGACTATCATCATCCTATATTTTCCTTTTGTTTAGCCAGGTTTGGAATAGATCTAAAGAATGGTAAAATTCAATATAAATAGGGAAAATGAGACTACATATAAATAGAATCATCGATTGAAAGAAGAATAACAAATGGATAAAAAGGAATCGAGTACTCACTAATACACACCCAACATGCCAAATGGTTATCAAATCAGACATCGGCTCACAAATTGACATCAAACTATATTTAGATGGATTTTAGTATTAAAATTGGTGAATAGAAAGGGTTATATTTTCTATTGAATTAAAAATGAGAAAGGGTGTGTTCAAACCTAACCAAATGGAAAAACTGTAGAATCACCAAAAAACAAAACTCACATGGTTTGGCTGCAAAGTTGGGAAAACAGTGCAATAACTATTAATCATAATTTGTACTGAGGGACACCTACATAGTTAGACCACACCATTTGAGAAATAATGATAGAAACCCTGAAAAATACCTCTGCAACATATTGGTTTTTTTGGCATGATCATGTCCCATAAAACACATATTTCATCTATACCTATGGCTATTAGAACTCAAATATCCACCCTTTCACTTTTAGATTAAATTGGGTGGCCTACCACACAAGGTTTCTTCTAACCGTACAACATTCCTTTTTCTCCCGAAAGTCTATGTTTCAAGCTCTGAACAAGAACTGGACACCCCTGATACACTTTTGAACACATTTTTCATCTATATAATGTCAAAATTATATAATTAGACCAAAATTTAAAGGATATATACCCTTAAGATGAAAAATTGGGCTTTTATTGTCTCCACCTTTAAAGGAACTTATCCCTGAGTTCACCTTACAATGGAAGTGAAACACTATATGAGAATAACTATATCCACTAGACATGTACATCAGCTTCCATCCCCCAAGTACCATCTTTTACACGTATTTTTTTACATAGCACTTTTACTAGAAGGGTAGACCTTCCTTAGAGAGACTCCGTGCTCCGATCAATGATTCATGTAAGATACTCTTCAAAGAAATCATAAAAATTTAACTCAACCTTTGTGGGATTAAAAGTATGTGATAGTTGATCATGATACCATCAAAGCTATAAAATGGGAAGACTTCATGCATGTAAAGGTACCTCTGAGGTAATATCAAATGATAAGATAATAGCTAGAATATCTCTAGAATCACAACTGACCCTACCTAATGAGGTGAAAACATCCATTGTATTTTTATCCATCTATTCCATATTTTGGGCGATACCCATTGGATAACATGATCCCCAATATTGAACTCTATAAATCATCAATAGTGGTTAGTACAAGATTTCAATATAGACAAAGTAATAGAAATATTCATTTTAAGTATCTAAAAAATCTTCAAATTATCCTACACAAATTAGGACCTAGTAGGTTTTCCTCTCCTACCATTTTCCATCATAGAGGTTAATAGAACAACATAGAATACAGGGCCCCAGAAATGGGCATCTAAATGATCACTTGAATGTTATTTTTATAGGAGAACATGATGATAGGTATATGATTCTCACAAGAACTATCAAAATCAAGGTGACGTTATTGGAGTATCTCCTATAAAACATGTAATATTTTTCTTAGCTATCCTTAATTCTATGGTTGAAAAGTTTTTATTAGAAGCACCTATGTAAATGTAGCCTTATGTAACCACTTCCAGAACCATGATGGGAAAAAGAGGGTACCTACCTAAAATGATATTATAAGGGACCCCATGTAGTTATTTGATCAAAAAGACAAACAATATTCTAATCTAATCAACTGATAATTTGTCCTAGATAGGAAAAAAGTGGGGTACATTCTTCAGTTGGTCAATAAATACCGTTAAAACATCACTACCCCTACGTGACCTAGGTAACACAACTATAAATTTCAAAAAAATATATTTTCATTCCCATTTCATAACATGAAGTGGTTGTAACAAGCCTCATGGTTTCTGGTGCTCCACCTTCACCATATGATATATAGAACACATATTGATAAAAAAATTATCTAGAATTTCATCCCAAGCCACCAATAAGGGTCACCCATATCTAGATACATCTTAGAGATTCCTGGTTGAAGTTCCCACTAAGATGTGTGGTACTCCCACATCAGTTATTATCTCATATCTATAATAACATAGATACTTTCATGTATACTAATAATGTTATCTCTATCCATAGACGAATTCAGAGGTGGGACATTTCCTGAAATACTCTCACCGAGAAAAAAGCCTCTATGATCTCAAAATTTCAAAAATTTTACCTTCCTTGTGACGGAAGTGGTACGTGTCAATGGTGAGATAATACTTAATTTGAATATCAATAATCACTAGATAAATATTATAAAATGACCCCTTAAATTTTCATTAATCAATGGATTCATGTACATCATGTGGTTGAGTTTTCTACCTCAGAGCATTAGCAACTACATTTCCCATTTTAGGTATATTAGAAATCTCGAAGTCATGGGACTAATGATATTTGACCAATATTTATTATTTAATATTTATGTCTCATTGTAGGGAAATATATTTGAGGTATTTCTATTCTATACACACCATAAATAACTCATCTATCAGAAAGTGTCCCCAACAATGTAAGGAACATACAATTGTTTTTATCTTGAGGCCGTACATCAAGAAATTCCTATCATGGGGCCTCAATTGAAAAAATTTTTATGAAACGAATATAACCTACTATAATAGATCTACTCCTAACCTGAATATAGATGCATTATAATACAATATATAACCATTAATAGACTCTTTCAGTATCAGAACAGTTATCAATACAAGCCTCACTTTCTGATCCTAAATGGATTTCTCACACTCTTTCAATAAAAGAAACACTAAATACTTCTTTATATGACCATTAATATGTTCAACAAGGTATGAAAAAACCACTATATGAAATTTATGTTACACCTAATAACTCAAAAAACTATATATCTAAAACAAGTTCTTGCGCTGATCCAAGGATACTATAGTAATCACCTTCTCTATGCTTATAAAGACACCTAATTTGAATATAATATAACCCAATAAGGTACATTCTATCCATATGTGGAACTAGAAATGTTTTCAAAAATATTATGATCTCTTTGAGAACTCTAAATGATCTAGAGATTCTTAGTATGGTACCTAAAAGTTTGATAATACACCAATATGTCATCCATAAAAACCTTGAAAAAGAATCCAAGTAGGGGTGTACACACTATTCATCAGAGCAATGAACACGGTAGGAACATTCATAAGACTAAACGGGCTAAAGAGGAACTCATACTGACCATAAATGCTACAGATAATTATATGAAGTATGTCTAATGTCCTGACCCCCACCTGATGATTTCTCGATCATACATAAATATTAGAGAAAATCCTAGCTCCTCAAATCTAGTCAAACTGAAAATCTATTAGAGGCAGTGGATACCCATTATTGACTTTTAGCTGGTTCAACTATTTATAATCCATGCATCGATTAATGTTCCCATATTCATTCTTTGAGAAAATCATGGGCACACCCCCACGTGGAAATATTGGGTCATATAAACCCATTGGCCTCTAGATCCTATAGCTGTCACTTAAGCTCCCAGAGCATAGTATGTGACATCTTGTTTAAATGAATGGACATTAGCGCTATACCTGGAACAAGATTATTCATAAACTCTACCACTATCTTAGTAGATAAGCTAGAAAAATACAATCTTAGAATACATCCTGGAAATGATTTAATACTAGAGGGAATTTATCATAATATAAACTATGATCCTCCAAAGATAGTTTGAAAATATGGGAAGTCACAACATAGAACCCATGATGCTATGGTCCAACTCTACGAGTCTAGACATCCGAGTCACCCATGTGTATAAAAATACTTCCCTCTAGTGATGTAAATGATACCCTGTGTTGATATCTATCTACCATGGTGTGATACTGAACCGATCAATCCATACCAAGGATGATATCAAATAAAATTATCTATAAAAAAATATATCTTATAAGAAATTCAAATTTTCTACCTCAAGGGAGCAGTCCCTATATTGTTATATTACCTCTGACCATACTTCCAATGGTGTATCTGGGTTCATTACACCATATTCATATTGTATCAATAGTATGAGACATTATATGATAGATAATGATTTGGAGGATAGTGAAGCACCTATATTAAATAATGAAGATATTATAATAGGGTATATTAGAATAGTACCTCTTACTGTAGACAGTCCATTAACATGATACTCATGTATTAGCTATGATTCATGTAGCAGCCCTGATCCCCAATCCTTTTCAATATATAGATTACCATAATCAAGACAACTATGTTGGTACTATTGGTTATTTGGAGTCTCGATACAATTTCCATGACCCCCATATATTCCAACATATTATACTCAAACTCCTCACTTGACATAGAGTAAAAGAACCTACCCCTAAAGGCGGAGTTGGTGAGAAACCCTTTCCACTAGAATCTTGTAACAACCCTATATTTTATGATAAGTATTCTTTTTAATTTATTTGATGTGCTATATGCCACACTGTATTAGCATGAAGTATACGCAACACTATTCTTAGATTGTGTTACACACAATTTCAAGTTCGTTTTATAATAGTCATTCTATGCAACAATGTGTGTATATATATATATATATTCAATTTATAAATGAAATATTGTTGGATCCTGTTATACGAAAAAACGAAGGATTCTTTCACAACACGCAACCCCGGCTTGGCTTGCATTACACGCAATCGTGACTTTCCTCGATAGTGTGTGTTGTACGCAATATCAGGTTTCACTAAACAATGATATATGGTTATAATATTATTACTAACTAGCCGTTATGAATAGTATTAACTACATATTGAATTTTATAACATTATTATTTCATCTTACACATTTTCTAGAACATGGTATTTGAACAAAATAAACTTTTTGGGTAAAATAAGTATTTTTCAAAAAATGCAGTATTGCCGCCTTTTAATGGCGCACCGACATTAAATCTAGTTTTTGAAATTTTTATAAGTTCAATTTTACAAAATAAACTTCTTCTTTTGAATTAGGATATAAAAATTCACATTGGATTAAGTTTTCAAACTTTTCTGATAACTTTCATATTTTAATGAATAGTAAAAACACGGTATATTTTAATTAAAAAAATTTTATCCTCGTAATAATTTATACGGTTAAATTATATTATTTAATGGTTTTAAAGTATAAATAGAATAGATTTTTACCATTTAATATAATTTATTTAATTATCATTGATTTTACATTGAATTCGTAAGTTAAATAAATTCAATCTTTTGCAATGTTTTAAACAAAAACCTGTTTTCTTTGGACAACGAGATTAATTTTAATTTAATTTCTACAACTTTTGTGTATTGAATTTGTAAAAATTGATTCTATATTTGGAATCAGTGGGTCCAAATTATGTTAATAAGATACGTTTTATTTTTTGGCATTATGAATAGTAACTACGGTAAATTTTATTTACCAAAGTCAAAGGTAAATCGGGTAATTAAGGGTAAATATAATATTATAAAATTACCCTAACACCTTCCAAAATCCTATTGGATGACTAAAAGTCGACCCATATCACCTAAGGGTCGGATTAGATTCATTTAATAGACTTTTGTCCTTGAAAATAATTTAATTATTATTAAAACCAACGAAAGTGACAACAAGTCACTTTCTTAAATCTTATAAGTATAATAATTTTAGTTTAGTGATAAACTTCATGAAACTTCGGATATAAAGAGTCTCCAGAAATATAATACAATTATCAACATCATATGAATTTATTTATAATTTTTAGGGATTAAATAACTATCATTAAAGGTGACATAATAATGATGTTGAAATTATTTTATTAAGAGAAATATCAAATAAATGGTTTTAAAAATATTAAAATAAATATTATATGAAATAGTTAATGTTCTAAACTAATTTTATAGATAACTATGACATGTTATGAATCTATTAAATATTTTAGTTCGAATATATCTACTGTATATTGTTTATTTAAATTCAAATAAATGAATAATGTTAAAATTGACACTATTGTTATTTTATAAAAATAACATATTATAAAATTGTTTAAAAATCACTAAAATATTTAAAAATTATAAATTAAAATTTATATGGTCTACAATGTCATAAAGTGTCAAATTATTGGAAATTGACAACATATATGTAATAATTTATAATAATTTATAATTTTGAATATTATTACCACAAATAAAATTAAATTGATAAATAAGGATAAATAAAGTTGATAATGTTTAAAATAAATTTATAACATGTCTAAATTTTATTTGTTGATGAGATTACAACCCTATCGCATCTAAGATTCAGATATGAGTCATTTTGGATGTTTTTATGTGGGGTTGGGATTCAATAGAATCTACTATTTTTTATATTTCCAAAGGTGCCCCTCTCCTCCCTTATAAAAGAGAACCTCCTCCCTCTCTTCCTCACACCACATTGAGCCATCAAGCTCGGAAAAACACTGCAAAATTCTCTTCTCCACTTCCCTAGAAATATCCTAGAGGTTCTGGTATTCTTCAAAGACCAATTTTAGTGCCCTTAGAGAAAGTTTAAAGGAGGCACTTCGAGAAAGAGGTAATACCTTCTACCATTTTCGTCAAGTTCCATTCTTCTTCTACTCCCTCTTCTTTATTTGTTTCATTATGAAGTAATAACATAATTATCTCTAATATACTGATATTTTATTATATATATTAAACAACCCTATTTCACATTCTATCCATCCTAAGGAAAATGAAATCACCGCGCGTGCGTACGTACGGAATACCGTCTCCACGCTGTGGTGTAATCTGTTTTTCCACCACCACCTTACTTGGATTGTTATAATGGTGTAAATAATAAATACATATGATTATTATAACATCATAATGATTCTAAGATATTAGATCATTCACTCTAATTCTATTTAATAAATATGTGAACGATATCATCGCTCGTGCGTACGTACCGATTACAGTCTCCACGACGCGATAAGATTCATTTTCCATGTTAACAATTCAAGAATGATTATAAATTATATATAATAAGTAATAATGAAATATATACTGATGGATTTATGTATATATATATGTATGTCATATACATAATTCCATTCAATTCAATAAGGAAATGAAAATTGCGTTCATGCGTACGTACGGCCTACCGTCTCCATGAACGATGTATTTCTTTACATTTATAGATATATTATATATATGTATATTCTGAATATATATTATATATAAATCATGTTTTATATTCTGGAATTAATTAATAATGATCTAAGTTATCATATGAATAATTACTTGTCAAAACACGGATGACATATGAAACGATTTTACCCAAAACGCTATTTAACATGAAATTTACAAAAGAACGGATAATATAAAGTCATAAGTGAACCATATATGATATCATAACAATGAATATAATTCATTAATAAGTCAATGAAATTATTTAAATCATTATACAGGTGGTTCAGATACATGCGAAGCATATCAGACATAAGGTAAGGGATAACCTTTCCAATCTCATTCTCATCCGAGATTGTTTATTCGTAAGTATTTGCTGGGGTTATTGTTATCATCCAAGTACATGTTTTCTAAAAGTTTTTTTATGTATGTTTAATGTCCTTTTTACCCATTTTGACTTTTACTACATGGTATGTAATGAATCTTTCTTTTACGTGGTACTTTTTGACTTTTTCGATAAAATTATGAGAAGAATGTTATTTTTAACTTATACGGCGTGAACGAATTATTATGGTTTCATAATGCCTCATTTTCATGAAGCTTACTCTACTATATTTTATGAATATTTTTTAAAAATACTTTTATTTTAAAATATCATGGAATTTTTTGAAAATAAAATGATTTTTGAATAAGAAAGGATATTTTCCTCAAGAATTCATTTCAAGTGTTTTATAAAAACCATTTTCTATCTAAGATGACATTATTTAATATGTGTATGTTTCAAGAATAATGGATCTATGATTTAAATGGTTTAACTTTTCTTATGAGGAAATATTCATTTGTTTTATATGGAATATGTGATGATGGGATGATGGTTATGAAACCCATTTTATTCTTTGGGTTATGATGAATGTTTTAAGTTTATTTTGTGGCACAAGTAAGAATGATTTCATTATGAGATGGGTGGGACCTATATCTACCTCTAATGCATTGGGTAATGATTTATATCTCATGAGATAGATATGGCTGGAATGGAAAGTTAAACTAGTTCAGTAATACAGCACTGGAACGAGGAGTAAACTCGATTCAGAAATGGACTTTGTCAACTAAGATAGTCTTAGAAGCAATGCCTTGGCTACTATAAAAATCATAACAAGTGTTGAATGGTTGCCACAATTACATGTGTTATTCCCATGATATTTTATCATGATTTATGTTCCATTATGATCTATGCCTTATGTACTTCTATGTTTTGTGTCACTGCTCAAGATTTTGATGTTTAGATTTTATGCTCATGTTTTTTACATTCAAATGTCTAAGGATTGTTTTATGTTCTCTATGTATAACCTTACTGAGCATTTGAGCTCACCCTTTATATGTTTTCTTTTCCCCAGGATTTAAATAAATGTTTTAGGTAAGAAAAAAAATGGGAATATCATTAATGGAGTTGTTGAAGATCTTTCACCACGGTTAGAAGATTATATTTCGAGTTTCCAAAGACACTAAACTATTAAGATCCTTGTGTGTCTGTTTTTGTTATGTATTAAGTATTCTGCAAATGTAATGAAATGTCCATGTACGTCAAGATTCAGGTCTCTAAAGTTGGTATCAGAGGAAAGGTTTAGTCAAACTTTGGAAACTAGGATGCGAAAACATTAGTGAGATCCCTAGAAATATTTCTACGGTATGTTTAGGGATGTCCCTAAAGATAAGTAAACGTATAGGATATAGTCCTAGAACTACGGTAACGATCATAGAATTTAACATATGATGTTAGATATTGAGGGTACTCCCCCTTTACTATGTTGTTTTCACTAGCATGATTTTTGCCTCTCACACTATTCTTTTTGGGTTTTAGAAAATGGCTGGAAACAGGAAGATTCACGATAATGGAGGATATGATGGAAAATGGAATGATATTATTCATGAGCAACCAAATGAAACGGGATTTGGATGTCCAAATATCGTTATTATGCCTAATCAGCAATCTCATAATATGATCAATAATCTCAACATTGGTAAGTTTCCCGACTCAGATTAAAAGAGAAAGATGGAGTTTCATGATGATCATAGAGGAATGAAAGTTCAATTTTCCTCATGTAAATCATGTGGGAAGAGGCATCAAGGAGAATGTTTCAAAGGAACTGGAAGATTCATTGGGTGTGGAAAAGAAGGACACAAATCCAGTTAGTGCAAAGGAAAAAGGTTCAGTTAACAGCATGGACAAGGATAATGTTATTGCTACGACATCAACAATGATTAGATGTTATAAATGTGGAATGTATGGGCAATATGTAAACCAATTCCTTAAGGTAAAATCTCATTAAAAGAATAAGCATGGACATATGGGTAGTATTTATGTGGATGATAATGATGAGACTATAAATGAAATATGAGATGAAAGAAATGATGAAGCTCATCTAGTGGTTTAAAAAGTTAGAGGAATGATTATCTGTTTTTAAAGAATAATGTATGGTACTATGCAATAAAAAATCATCTAAGTATTGATACACTATTTTTTTCCAAAAGTATTTGAAAGTATATATTGAATGGTACCGGTAACCATGAAAGGTTATTCAGATATTTTTTGAAAGTAGATGATATGCGCATAATGAAGGGATACGAAGATAATGAGATTTTTGATTGTATTCATGAGCTCAAGACTGATATAAGGACTAAGTGATATTATGGTTTGATTATATAGATTTTTTGTGATTTTGGAATGTGGAAACAGTTTCCTTTTGATAGTATTCATGTTTTCACTATGGTTATATGGTAATTTATGTTTCAAGAAAATATATATGACTAAGGGATTCATGTGTTTGGAATGCAACCAACAAGATATATCATATGATATATGTGAGATAAATGTTTGTATTCACATTCTTGGTAGATAACCATTCTAGTAATTATTTTCTTTATACTATGTGCTTGGAGAAAAGTATTTTAGATACGCCTAAAGATTTTAATGGATTATGTTGGACATAAGTTAGTATTGTTTATGTATAGAACTTTTTTCGATATTATGTATGGGATGTTATAGTAATGTAGTTTTTGAAAAAGGAAAACCTGCAGGACAGGCGAAAACCCATCGCGTCGGACAAGGCTGTGGGAATCGAACCCACAACCGAAGTGCGACTGGCCTTTATCGCTAACCATTGGCCTACAAGAAGTCCCTGGTTAGTAGAAACTAGTTATATTTTATTAAGTGGTATGATATATAAAGTATAAGTTCATTTTTGGAATCGTATATGATTAACCTCACCATAGATAGACTTATGTATATTTGATAACATTTGGTAACCTTTTGTTTGAAACAGATCGAATGACCCATCATTCTATCACATGATCTGTTAACACTTCACGAACAACAAATTCAACTTCATTTCTTTAAGAGATGAAGTGGAAATTGTTCGAAGCATGAATAATAGTGAGATTGTACCAAAATCATGTAATTATTTATTCTTATTAAAAATTTTAAACTTTAGGGAAATGATATTGAAAACAAAAAATGTTGTCCTAGTGCTCTAATATCCGATGAATCAGATGGTACCTTAGATAATCACAAATTTATGGCTTTGTGATTGTTGTATTTTTCATATCCATGTCCTCTACAACTCTCCCTCAGAACTTGATGGATAGATTTTTCTTCCATATTCATATTTTCACCTATGTTATCTTATGTGGAAACCTAGTGATTAGTTAATTTGGGTAACTCTTACATTTCATACTATAGTTTTTAAAGTTATGTTTTGGTATTTCATTTTACGATGTGTGTTGCAATTAAAGAAACTTTCAAGTAGAAAACCATATATAACCCCGATGAATTTCGAGGGCGAAATTAATTTTAAGGGGGGTAGAATGTAACAACCCGATATTTTATGATAAGTATTCTTTTTAATTTATTTGATGTGCTATACGCCACACTGTATTAACTTGAAGTATACGCAACACTATTCTTAGATTGTGTTACACACAATTTCAAGTTCGTTTTATAATAGTCATTCTACACAACATTGAGTATATATATATATTCAATGTATAAATGAAATATGGTTGGATTCTGTTATACGAAACAACGAAGGATTCTTGCACCACACGCAACCCTGAGTTGGCTTCCATTACACGCAATCGCGACTTTCCTCGATAGCATGTGTTGTACGCAATATCAGGTTTCACTAAACAATGATATATGGTTATAATATTATTACGAACTAGACATTATGAATAGTATTAACTACATTTTGAATTTTATAACATTATTATTTTATCGTACACATTTTCTAGAACATGGTATTTGAACAAAATAAATTTTTTGGGTAAAATAAGTATTTTTAAAAAAAATGCACTTTTGACGCCTTTTAATGGAGAAACCACATTAAATCCAGTTTTTGACATATTTATAAGTTAAATTTTACAAAATAAACTTCTTATTTTGAATTCAGATATAATAATTTACAATTGATTAAGTTTTGATATTTTTCTGATAACTTTCATATTTTAATGAATAGTAAAAACACGCTATATTTTAATTAAAAACAACTTTTTCGTCGCAATAATTTATATGTTTAAATCATATTATTGAATGGTTTTAAACTATAAATAGAATATATTTTAACCATTTAATATAATTTATGTCATTAGCATTGATTTTACATTGAATTTGTTGGTTAAATAAATTCAATCTTTTGCAATGTTTTAAATAAAAACCCGTTTTCTTTTAACAACGGAATTAATTATAATTTAATTTCCTCAACTTTTGTGTATTTAATTTGGAAAAATGGATTCTATATTTGAATCAGTGGGTCCAGATATTGTTAATAAGCTACTTTTTATTTTTGGGAATTATGAATAGTAGCTACGGTAAATTTTATTTACCATAGTTAAAGGTAAATCAGGTAATTAAGGGTAAATATAAGATTATAAAATTAACCGAACACCAGCCAAAATCCTATTGGATGACTAAAAGTCGACTCATATCACCTAAGGGTCGGATTAGAGTCATTTAATGGACTTTTTTTCTAGAAAATAATTTAATTATTATTAAAACCAATGAAAGTGACAACATGTCACTTTCTTAAATATTATAAGTATAATAATTTTAGTTTAGTGATTAAATTAATGAAACTACGTATATAACTAGTCTCCAGAAAGATAATAACATTATCTACATCATATGAATTTATTTATAATTTTTAGGGATTAAATAATTATAATTAAAGGTGACATAATAATGATGTTGAAATTATTTTATTAAGAGAAATATCAAATAAATGGTTTTAATAATATTAAAATAAATATTATATGAACTATTTAATGTGCTCCACTAATTTTATAGATAAGTATGACATTTTATGAATCTATTAAAACTTTTAGTGTGACTATATCTTCTATATAATGTTTATTTAAATTCAAATAAATGAATAATGTCAAAATTGACGCTATTTTTATTTTATAAAAATAACATATTTTAAAATTGTTTAAAAATCACAAAATATTTAAAAATTATAAATTAAAATTTATATGGTCGACAATGTAATAAAGTGTCAAATTATGGAAAATTCACAACACATATGTAATTATTTAAATAATTTAAAATTTAGAATATTATTACCACAAAAAAATTTAAATTGATAAATAAGGATAAATCAAGTTCATAATGATTAAAATAAATTCCTAAAATGTCTAAATTTTAATGTTTTATGAGATTTACAAACCTATCTCTTCTAATCTTCGGATATGAGTCATTTATTATGTTTTTATGTGGGTTTGGGATTTAATATAAACTAACACTTTTTATATTTCCAAAGGTGCCCCTCTCCTCCCTTATAAAAAGGCACCTCCTCCCTCTCTTCCTCACACCACTTTGAGCCTTCAAGCTCTTCCAAAACCTGAAAAATTCGCTTCTCCACTTCCCTAAAAACATCCTAGAGGTCATGGTCTTCTTAAAGTACCAATTTTATCCCCCAAGAGAATGTTTAAAGGAGGCACTTCGAGAAAGAGGTAATACCATCTACTATTTTCTTCAAGTTCCATTCTTCTTCTACTCCCTCTTCTTTACTTGTTTCATTATGAAGTAATAACATAAGAATCCCTAATATACTGATATTTTATTATAAATATGAAACAACCCTATTTCACCTTCTATCCATCCTACGTTAAATGAAATCACCGCGCGTGCGTACGTACGAAATAGCGTCTCCACGCTGTGGTGTAATCTGTTTTTCCACCTCCACCTTACTTGGATGGGTATAATGGTGTAAAGAATAAATAAATAGAATTATTATAAAATCATACTTATTCTACGATATTATATCATTCACTCCAATTTGATTCAATAAATATGGGAATGATATCATCGCTCGTGAGTACGTACGGATTACCGTCTCCATGACGCGATCAGATTCATTTTCCATGTTAACAATTCAAGAATGATTATAAAGTATATATAATAAATAATAATGAAATATATTCTACTGTATTTATGTATATATATATGCATGACAGTTACTTATTTCCATTCAATTCAATAAGGAAATGAAAACAGCGTTCATGCATATGTACGGCCTACCGTCTCCATGAACGGTGAATTTCTTTCCATTTATTGATCTATTATATATATGTATATTCTGAATATATATTATATATAAATCATGTTTTATATTTTGTAATTAAGTAATCATGATCTAAGTAATCATATGAATAATTACAAGTCAAAACACGGATGACATATGAAACGATTTTACCCAAACTGCTTTTTAACATGGAATTTAAAAAAGAACGGGTAATATAAAGTCATAAGTGAAACATATATGATATCATAACAATGAATATGATTCTTTAATAAGTCAATGACATTATTTAAATCATTATACAGGAGGTTTGGATACATACAAAGCATATCGTACATAAGGTATGGGATAACCTTTCCAATCTCATTCTTATCCGAGATTGTTTATTCGTAAGTATTTGCTGGGGTTATTGTTATCATCCAATTCCATGTTTTCTAAAAGTTTTTTTATGTATGTTTAAAGTCATTTTACCCATTTTAACTTGTACTACATGGTATGTAATGAATCTTTCTTTTATGAGGTACTTTTTGACTTTTTTGACAAAAGTATGAGAAGAATGTTATTTTTAACCTATACGGCGTGACCGGATTATTACGGTTTTATAACGCCTCTTTTTCCTGAAGCTTACTCTACAAGATTTTATGACTATTTTCAACAAAATAATTTTCTTTTAAAATTTCATGGAATTTGGTGAAAAGAAAATGATTTTTGAATAAGAAAGGATATTTTCCTCAAAAATTCATTTCAAGTGTTTTATCAAAACCATTTTCCATCTAAGATGAAATTATTTCATATGTGTATGTTTCAAGAATAATTTCTCTATGATTTACATGGTTTCACTTTTCTTATGATGAAATATCAATTTGTTTTATATGGATTATGTGATGATGGGATGACGGTTATGAAACCGATTTTATTCTTTGGGTTATGATGAATGTTTTATGTTTATTTTGTGGCACAAGTAAGAATGATTTCATTATGAGATGTGTGGGACCTATATATCCCTAAAATTCATTGGGTAAAGATTTATATCTCATTAGATAGACATGGATTGAACGGAAAGTTAAACCGGTTTAGTAATACAGGACTGGAACGAGGAGTGAACTCGATTCAGAAAGGGACTTTGTCCACTAAGATGGTCTTGGCAACAATGCCTTGGCTACAATGTAAATCATAACAAGTGATGAATGGTTTCCATAATTACATGTTTTATTCCAATGCTGTTTTATCATGATTTATGTTCCATTAAGATCTATGCCTTATTTACTTCCATGTTTTGTGTCACTGCTCAGGATTTTGATGTTTAGATTTTATGCTCATGTTTTTTACATTCAAATGTCTAAGGATTGTTTTATGTTCCCTATGCATTCCCTTAATGAGCATTTGAGCTCACCCTTTATATGTTTTCTTTTCCCCAGAATTTAAAGAAAGGTTTTAGGTAAAAAAACAAAAGGGGAAGATCATTAATGGAGATGTTGAAGATCTTTCACCACGATTAGAAGATTATATTCCGAGTTTCCAAAGACACTAAACTGTTATGATCCTTGTGTGTCTTTTTTTGTTATGTATTAAGTATTCCGCAAAAGTAATGTAATGTCCGTGTATGTCAAGCTTCGAGTCTCTACAAAGCTGATGGAAAGGTGTGATAGAATCTATGAATATTCCTTATAAAGACACAATTCTAGTAATCTAGTGGGTCTCTACCAAACTGAGTCTCCAATTTCCCCAGTCATCTTCATTGAGGAAACACCATAGAGCTACCAGCATAGGTACTCGAGATACTAATTCCATAATGAATACCCTCGAGGGATCATAATCTTATAATAGAAGAACTACTGGCCTGCCTCATCACTGATCCTCTATTCCTGTTATTTTCTTCATCCCATAGGGTCCACTTAGTGAATGGATCCTGATTGACAATCCCAAAAATGGTAGGTAAGTGAAAGGCATTCACCAAATTACTGGTGGCATAATTAATCATATCCTAAAATAATTTAGTATGTGAAAGATCATCACTTGTTAGAAGTGGTGTAATGTGTTGTAACTTAGTGAAATGCAATGAATAATCCATAACAGACATAGAACCCTACTCTAGATTCATAAACTATTTATATTGTTCAAATCTCAGTGTACTATGGAATAAATACTCATATAACATAGTAGAGAAGTAATACCATATAATTTCCTAAGGTTGACCAGCTCGGTAATTACATTCCACCCTTTCTTTGTAGAATCATGCAGCAAGTACACAGTAAGATTGATCCTCCACTCTAGAGGTGTCCCTATATGCTAAAATATAGACAAGTTGTATTCCAGCCTAGGCTCGACTACCAATAGAAAACTATCCACTATGAATGTAAAAGGATGTTTCTACAAGAACACACTAGTTGGATTAGTCATCACAGGTGTGGGTTGTAGATCATCATGCATGAAATGCATAAGATGAAGGACACTATCATTAATTTTACTTCTATTTAATAGATTAGGCACAATAGGAAGTACCTAATATAGAACTGATGGATATATTACGGGTGGGTTAGGGCCCAGCAAGTCTAAATAATGGTCATCCACACCATCCTGGCGTATGATACATGGACATCATTATGGAGTTAGTCTATAAATTTCAAGCACATACCTCAAAATAATATTTAAGTAGACATATATAAACAATAGAAGAAGTTGAAGGTAAGAAATGTCTTAATACCCATGATATACTACCCAAACTACCCACATATAAGGACATGCATTGGAAATTTATCAGGTAAAATTTACAGGGGTTCTTGTAGATGAATGGTCAATACCACCAATCCTCCTCATTTATTGGAAACCATTTCATTTTAATCATTTATGATTCAATTCTCAATTCCTATATTCTTTTTTACATATATCAAGGTTCATTTAAAATGAGTTTCATTTCCCAGTGAATTAGGCCCCATACTACTTATCATTGAGATCAACACCCATCTGAATTCTAATTAATGGATTGCCTTCATAAATTAAACATCCCAATATATAATGGCCTATAACACCTCATTAATTGAAATTAAAAATCACTAGATTGAATCAAATTAAATAACTAGGATATTATAACTACCACAACATAACTCATCATTCATAGTCATATAAAGTAATGAAAGGAGTAAAATTAAACTATATGATATGTCAAATGCATTACATGTGATTTCTAGGTGCATATGACGACGCATGTAACAATGTTACTTGACCTCATATCTTCGGGACAAGGATAAAATAAAACTTCAATAATAATAATAATAATAATAATAATAATAATAATAACCACAACACAACATGTGTGTCATCCAATGATGAAATGAAATCAACTGTAATTAGAAGAAGTAGAACAACCACTATTATTCCAGAAACTCAGAATTTACCCAAAATCATGTGTTAGATATTCCTAATAACATATAATATAAAATTTCATTAGTTTTCCTAATCTTCTGACTATTGACTCCAGATAGTTAATCAATAAAAGAAAAATGTGATACGCCTTTCTGATATTTGGTGCCCATATTCCACGAATTTTTCCTCAAGCCTACTTGGTCACATGATGTCGAGTGGTTCTCCATGAATGCTAGAGGCTTTCGACAAGTAGTGTGGTCCTAGGGTGTATACATTGGGAGACTATTAAATCATTACTAGAGTGTAGCATAGTGGATAGATATGAAAATAGAAGATGACTGGTATAAGAAGTGTAAATATATTAACTTCATATCAGAGGCATAATAACAAACAATAAATAGGAATAACTGGTAATCATATACAAAATTTGATGATGATACATGTCATGTCACTATAATGTTGTAAAAAACTGATACAAGGAATCATAAATACATTCTATTTAAAATAATAAAAATTGAATCCCAAAACTATCCCATACATCCGAATATCAATATCAGTCATCTGATATGATCTCCTAGTTATGAAATCATAATAAAAAGTGACCAAATCATTACTCTTCCCATTTTCAACA
The DNA here is from genome assembly GCA_963277665.1 of Viscum album. Taxonomy (NCBI): domain Eukaryota; kingdom Viridiplantae; phylum Streptophyta; class Magnoliopsida; order Santalales; family Viscaceae; genus Viscum; species Viscum album. The sequence continues at coordinate 450,008,147 of OY728165.1, forward strand.
CCTACATACATATAGTATTCCCTGTTACTGATATAACCCAAATAGGGTTTCAGATATGTCTCAGTAGGAAACCACCAACATCATCTATAGAAACTATTCTATGTAATATAAACACAAATAGTATGCAAGGATTCATATATAAATGTAATGAAATATAGTAACATAAATATTTAATGACCTTCTTTCTTCCTTGGATAGTGTCTTAAAATATAACAAGTTATCTAATTAATTTAGTTCTAGTTTATGTGAATATATCACATGAGATAATAAAAATACGAACATGATAGTATAATGAAGTATCCATGATATAAAACCAAATCCCAATGATATTTATAATAAATGGGATATAATGTGAAAACCAAGGAAACCTTGACCTTAGGGGTTGAGGTAAATCAGTTGATCACTACAGTCTATCTACAAGGGTAATAGTTTAATCTAAGGATCATGGTCCAGGAATTCCATAATAATTATTCTAAATGAGTCCAAGGAATTCATCCAAGGTAAAATAAGATAATAAATCGAAATTCATAAGGATGTAACCAAGACTCCTCATGTATATAAAAGACATCTTGGATCCAAGGATTGTATCCAATGAATTCTGTATTAGTAGTGTATGGATCATATAGTATCCTAGAAGGTATCTACTGGTAGACAATGAACATGTTTGAAGGTCGATCTCACCCTTGGAAAAAATCTCTGAATTAGAATGTCATCCGTGAGTGCTCCATGAATTACCATGATAATATAAAAATAAATAGAGTCTAACCACTCCTATAATGATGAAAATTCATATATAAAGGTAAACGTGAAAATGATTCATTTAAACAATCAATCCATGTATTGAACATACCATTTAAAAAGCTCATTTGGTTTAAGGCTTTCATTTCCTTATCCTGGCAAGGATAAGTGGTATAAAACCATTTAATACATTTCATATAATTCATAATCATTTTATAAGGTTCTCTCTAATACCTACTATTAAATATAGATATGTGTGACTATTCCATTCGATTATACTCAATTAGGCCAAGTAATATTTGTATAATATATTTTCCATTTCAATTTATGTTTTATTTTTCATGTAGAAGAACGTACCTTATGTGGTAAAGTGATCTGAATACATCTTCTAAAGGTTAACAATTCATAATTAATCAAATTCAATATGTTTAACATTAGAAGGTTCAAGACTCACACCCTATTGGTGGAGAAAAAGTAGTGACAAACCATTAAAGCACAATTATTGAAATCACCCCATATGGGTTGGTTTTCCTTCACTTTAAAACCTCCAATAATGGATAAAATATATAAAATGGGTCCTAGAACACATTTCTAATGAATAAATAAAGTCATATTAATTTAATAGGAAACTCCCATTGAAATCATTTGACGTACATGAAAATTTTTTAATCAATGAAATTTGATGACTGAGTTATAGACCACCTACCCCATACTCATAAAACTCTCCTCATATTGTGTTAGGATCTAGTTTGGTCTAGTTTGGAAGAGACATGAAGAATAGATAAATTCAATAAAAATACGGCATATGATCATTAATGTAAATAGGATCGTCAATAGGGAGTAGAATGATGATTGGATAAAATAAAATTGAGTAATAACTGATAAGAATCCACCATGATGAGCATCAAATGAATCAGTCACCAAATCAGAGAATAAGATCAAAACATAGCTTAGATGGATTTTTGGCTTCAACATGGAGAATAAAAGGGCTTTCTACACTTGAAAAAAAAGGATAAAGTGTGTGTCAAAAAAAATTATGGTAATAAATGTAAAATCACCAAGAAATAAGACACACATGGTTTGGCCACTAGGTTGAGAAAACATTTCACTAACTAGGCTTCTTCTATTATAGGTTTGGTCACCCACATATTTACGTTTCAAGATTAGGGAATCATATGACAGCAATGAAAAACATATCTATGACATGTATGATGTTTTCGGAATGGTCATGCACCAAAAATTGAATTTTTTTTCTAACTAGGTGGCATTTAGGACTCCACTGTCTGACCCCACATGGTAAGAACTGACCATGTGGCCAGGCTTATATGGTTTCTACTAACTGTGCGACAAGCCTTTTTCTTCAAAAATGCTGTGTTTTGTGCTTCAAACCAGCCCATGACACTATTAAGACACCCCTGAAATCATTTTTAATCCATACAAGGTATAAAATATGGAATTAGACATAAATTTAATGGATTCATTACTGAGTAAAAAATCAGGTTATTACCAGGATCATAATATTTTATCATCTGAAACATAATCATAAACGGTCCCTAAATGATACATTGTAATATAAAATCATTACCAATTTATATGGCTTTAAATTTTAATCTTCATGAAGAAATAACTTAAAATGGATAATTAAATATCATTTGGATTAATAAATTCGTGATATTACATGTTAAATATTTTTATAGAATCCTCTTGAATGAATATAGGTTTATAACACAATGTAAGTCTCAATGAAGGAAAATTGAATTTATAATTCTTTAACGCATTGGTAATTTTTAATCATAATCTCCAATGCATCATTAAAAAAATTGAACATTAAATATCATGAAATTAGTTTTATTAATGTTGTCACATTTCAATGGTGTGGTATATATGTCACAAAAAATAAACATATGATGAATTTCTATGTCTCCTAGAAATAAAGAGAGACTATAAATCCCCTTACCTTATGTATTGACATTGGTCACACATGATAAAAAATACTTTATAATAAATATTGGTCTATTATATTTATATTATACAACCAAAATTATAAATAATATAACCTATGTGATTTACTTATGGCATTTTATTAACCATTTATTATTAATTACATGTTTAATACATGTCTCATGAAATTGATGCTTTGTTATTAATGTATGTTTTTATTTGTTATTATTTATACTATTAATTTTATTTTCGTTCAATAATATTCATAATTTTAATCATGGTATAAGTATAATTTATATTAATTATATATTTTTTATATTAATCCATAATATTTAGTTCCAAAAAATGAAATACACTGTTTTAGGAGATGGTAGGTCTATGTACGCATGAATGATGATTCCACTTTCTTGTTGAATTTAAAAAAATGGTCTAAAATGATTTATTTCAATTATATGATAATTTTAATGTCATATATATCACATATTATTAATTAAATTATCCTTATTACCTTCAATGTAATGTTTGAATGAATCACATCGCTTCATGAGGTGCCGGTTCATCATACATAAGAGCAACATTATTGTATTACCACAAACAGGTCAACATGAAGTGTTTTTTGATTTAATAATTATAAAATAATATAAATAAAATTGATATCATATATAAATAATAAATCCATCATTATAACTATCCATCAGATGTGGTGAGGTAAAAACTAAAGAAATTTGTTTAAGGGGTGATAGTCCACCCTACACACAAATGATGGTTTCATTACCAATTTTATAGTGGTGGGATTGTTTTTGTCCATTAACATAACATAAAAAATTCATCATATATTTAGGATAAAATTTTTATTATATCGGCATGACATATTAATTATTTGATAAGGTGGGTAAAGAAGTAAAAAAACACTCCTTCATGAATGATACATTTTCTTCTTGTATCATACTTCGATTTGAACCAAAATCCTTAATATGATGGATTTATATAAAAAATGATTCAAGGATGAGTTGAGGGAATTTTTTTATGGGATTAGGGAATTGATTGGTTGATCCTAACAATTTTAGAGTTGTGAAGTACTGAGGTGAGTGAGTCACATTTTATAAATGAGGAGGACAAATATTTCTACATATAGACAAAATTATTATTTATTGGGAGGTCACTCTTACCTCATGTGCCTCCTAATTTGATAAAAAATGGATTAGATGGATTATAAGATTGATAAAAAGCTCCAAGAAAAAAATTATTTACAACTTTTTAATCATGTTATACCATATTCTTAATTTTTATTAAATTTTTCCCATTTAGTTTTTTTTTAATTAACTTGAATCATTTTATTTAACTTGTTAATCTACCAAATAATAATAAAATTTAAATAAATTATATTACTTATGATATAAATTATTGTTATAAATATTTAATACAATTTGTTTGGATGAAAATAATTTTTTTGTGGAAATATTAATTTTTTCATAAGAGAATGTATCAAGAAAAACCTTGTTTTAACCTTAATCAAAGTAATTAATTTTATGTTTTTTCACTAATAATTTTTGTAAAAAAATGTTGAATATATTAGGTAATATAAACCATTGTTAGTAAAAATTTTGAATATATTTTTTAAAAATTCCATTAACAAAAATTTAAAATTTTAATTTAAAATTAATCACACAACTATGATGAGAAAGTAGGTTTTTAATGAGAAAATGATCAATATTTTACAGAGTTTTGATATCAAATTTCAATATTAAATTCATTTATTTGCACTAAGTTATATTAATTTATGTATAATGGAACTAATTTTACTTTAAAACTAATTTAAAATATAATTAATATTCATAAATAAATTAAACAAAAAGTAAGTTTTTAATTAAAATACCTTATTTTTCACTATTATGGAAAATTAAAATTTTCATAAATATTAAAAATATTCATTCTATGGTTATTTTGAATTGTTGGTTGAAAAAATGAATTCTATTTTTTCAAATGCATTTTCTAAAATAGGTCTAATTTAACTTTAATATATGTGTGCTAAAGGAAACAAAACTACTTTTTAGAAAAATACAGTTTTAAGTGGAAAACTAGATTTACACTTATCATCTGTCTAAAGACCACATATGAATAATGTAAAACATTATATTAAATATATAGTATATAAATTTAAGTATTATAATTCAAAAAATAAAATTTTTAAATTATTGACACAAAATTCCCTTGTGCGCATAAAATTTGTTTTTTATAAAATTATTTCATTTCATTTTTCAAATGGATATTATATTGATTTATAATTAATTGGTTCTTAAATAATTAATTATATATCATTTATAAACCATATTTTTATAATTTGGGTAATTATATTCATACCAACTATTCTAATGGCTAGGTGATAACTATCATATTTAATAATAATTTTTTCATCATATTTCGTATTTCGTTTAAAATTAGTGTTGTGTGTAATGCAAGACAAACTAAAAATTGGATGTAACATTAGAAGATCATAGTTTTGTGTAATAAAGGATAAAATTATTGTTTCATGTAGCATAAGATATTATATTGATTACATTTATTTTAAAAAAAATCATAAAACCTTATATTGTTACATTCTACCCCACTTAAAATGAATTTCACCCATGAAATTAATCAATATTGTACCAACTATTGAGGATGTATATAGAAAAATACCTCCTATATTGCAAAATATATTCCTCAAACTATTGGTTTCTCCACAAATCTTTTACCAGGTGACTTGTATTATTTCAGAGAAATTTCTCTAATCGATTAAAAATATCCATTAGTTATTACTCATAAGAAAGATCATGCTCTAGTGGTATGACCTTTGAGTTAAGTACAAGTGATAGATTAGGTATATAAACAATTAGGATAAATACATGGAACACATCTTTAACTTGAAAGTGGACTTGTGGAAGCTCCTATAAATAATTTATGGTCCTGATACGACTAAGAATTTCCAAGGGATAGATACACCTAGGGATTAATTTTCCCTTATTTCTTCCCTGGAGAAATTCATAGAAATACCATTCCACCAAATTCGAATCATATATCAAGTCAATTATTATCATCATAACTTTTTTCAACTTTTGACTATACTTTTGTGTTATAGAATGTATTTACTCATCCCTTCCATCTAATCAACTTTTTCAGGTCCCTTGACCTTTCTTTCTACAACATCATTCTAGTACATCATGGTACTACACATCATTCTGTAAATGGATTCCTATGGATCCATATGAATATTTGAGTGAATGATATTATTACTGGAGTGCTCTATATGAAGTAGGTTTTAATACCAGTAGCCTTTAAGATCATATTATATCCTCAACAGAATCAATTGTTCTCTTAGTTAGACCATCTATTTGAGGATGATACACATTGATAAAACATTACTCGGTATCATGATCTTATTGAATACATCAAAAAAAATTATAGTAAACAAGAGATCCTAATAAAATATAATTCAATTATATAGTCCATGAAAACTTACCACTTCCTTAATTTATGTCATGGAAAGTATGTTCAGAGATAAATCTTCTCTAATATGGACAATATAATCTAAATCTGTAAGGTGATTGGATACAACACATAATTACATTCACATCAAAGATAAGATAAACCCTAACATTTATCGGTGTGTTTAATCTTGTTTCCCAATTGTGTAATAACATTGTCACTATGAAATATACCAAAAAGGCCATATTACATTAAATAACTCTTAAAAATTTCTTCAATCTTGAGAATATCCCATAAAATAAAACATAAAATGGGGTGAAAATGAATTTAAAATTAGGATCAACCTTAAACTCATAAATCAATGATGGTATCCATAACTCTTAATTTTCACAAATATATATAATTTTTTAATATTCGAGATGAAAACAATACAATCCTTGAAGAATAAAGTGGTGAAGTCCAAGAAAAAAACCCCTGATATTAATTTTACAATCATTTGTAAGAGATCCCACATCAAAATATAGAATGATTTCCTCATTCAGATGTTATTTCCTAGCTAAGGAATCCACTTAAAAGTTTCCCACCTTCCATGAGTTCCCAACATCCACGCCATGATCCAACATCATCATCCCTTTCCTAATGAGGTAATAAAATTCCAAAAAAGTATTTTTCATTCGTCATAGAAAGCATACAATAAACTTGGCATCTTTTACCACATCCATCATAGAAAAAATATATAATATGCATGGGGAAATCCCACTAATCATGGGTCTAACCGAAACCCCAATGGATTCACTTGTGCCAAATAAGGTTCTGAAAGTCACAAGGACTGAACAACTACCATTCAAAATACACCACCACCTTTCATAAGAACATCTACATAGGATCCAACAATATTTAGTTTTAGGTCGTTCATGGGGGGAATGCAGCACACCCACCCCCATATTCCATCTTCCAATATCACATATTTTCATTACTACCCTTGGAATGAGATTTCTATGAGAAGATGAGGTGTACATGTATTGATGTAGAGACCCAAATTCTTCCACAAAATAGAACACATAGACCTATCTAAATTCATGGAAATAAAACATTCCTTCTCTTTCAATAGTTACCCATTTATTCCTTATATAATATCTCATATTATACACAAACATTTTCATTGGATTTTTGGTTTTATATTTTCATGAATAGAATATAAAATTTGATCTCATTATTTTAGAATACATATAGTGGGAGATAATCACATGAAATTTCACTAAAGGATTTAAAATAATATTTTTATATTTCTCATTCTTACAAAATAAAATATTAAATTACCAACTAAAGAGGAAAGAATTAGTTTTCCCTAATTATCTTTACTCACTTTATCCATTGTTATTTCATAAGTTTTTGATGGTCTTTTTCCGTTATTTGTTATTTTATATTATGATCCACATTATCCCTTGGATTGGGGAAATTATTCTCATAATTCCAAAACCCCTTTCACATGAATCACTATAAATTAGTTAGTGCGATATGTTTATCTATCTCTTCATTCATCTCCTTATATTTCCTCTTCACATAACCTATACATTATTTTACATGATGTATAATATTACCACACTTATAATACCCTTTTTTATTTTAGGAAATAAATATAGTCTTTCTACCCATATATGGGTATTGTATGTGACTGAAGTTTCTTTCCACAATGTGATTTATCTGAGTTGTCATAAGGTATAATCATTCATTTCTTATCAATACCATAGGAACTTTTAGAATATCCATTTTCCAATTATACATTTAGTGTACATTAAATGAATTATTTATAGATATTAAAGACTATTATATCCAATTTGGTTTAAAGACATGTTCATAGTCTGGCAAAAAATGTTCGATTTTTCTTTCTATATTTATTGTTAAATGTGAATCATACCATGATAGTCTTGTAAAATTTGGTTCATATGTTCTAATATAATCACCATCATTCTATTTGTTCTTAATAAATTCCTTCCACATACTTGTTTATAGAACATGACATAATTACATACTAAAAAAATATCCCTTTAACATTATCAAATTATATAGACTCAATTACCACCTCATTTCGTGTCTTCTTAATATCGTTTAAACATTGATTTTCTTAGTCTTAAAAATTATATCTGGGAGAATATAAATTTTATTTTTCTAAGCACTGAATAATGGAAAATATCATTTCACGTGTACTAATCAATTTCTCAGTATTGAGTGAAACAATTAAACCACTAGAATATGGTGTATGTTTTCACATGAAGGATACAATTTCATGTTGTTTCCTCTTTTGATCAATTGTATGATCAACATGATTCATAGCTTGACAATGTTGTGTGATAATTAAAATAACAATTTTTATTCAATATCCCCTAATATCTAGTTGCTTATGCAGAAAATCATTGAATTATATGTTTCATTCATCCCTAACATGGTTCCATTGGGATCCATCCATTGAATAAATATAGAATGAATAGTATGAAAAACACTAATCCTAGAGGGGGACCAAATAATTAGGAAAATAAATTATAGGATGTCCAAATCATGAAACCAATTTTAGTCAATGACACATTATGTTTGTCATATGCATTCACAGTCTCCATATATTTAAGTCCATCGTGATGGTCCATAAAGAGGTTATTAATATCAAAATAATATCCCTTAGGTCTGTCAATCTAGGTGTGGATCAAAGCTAGTTTTCATGAACCAATTGATGATCGATTCCATCTCATTGGACACTTTTCAGGGATATTACCTATAGTAACCTTTGTTATAGAGTCATATCAACTTTTAGTATCAAGGGATGGATGTAGTTGGTTGGAAACCACTCACTATATCCTTCACCAAAATTATAGGACATTTTCATATACATTGACTCATACGTCAAAATATCCTTAGAAATATCCCTAGAAATATTCTTAGAAATATCCATAGTGATCTCAGTAATGGTTTTAAAATCGTAGTTCCAAAGGATATCTAAACCTTTCCACTAATACCAAATATAGTGACCTATGATTCCCATAGTTTAATATTACAACTTTTAATATGGATATTCAATACATTATACAAATACATTCTTAAAGAAAATAATAGATTAGTGACTATGGAATCATAGAACACAATCTTCATAATTTTTTAAAAGATCATCATTGTCTCCCAAAAAGATCATCCCCTTAAGTAATCTTCACAAGCGTACCCAAAATTAAATAATTATTCATAACTTGGGGAAATGAAACATTATAAAGGGTGAGCTCAAATGCTCTATAAGGGTAAAAAAAGGAGATATAAAATCATAAAATGAAAATAATTGTATGAGAATAAGATCATAATATTTTAAATCCATACCTACCATATCGATGATCATAATCATGAGTCATGTAATAAATAATAAATCTTAATAAAACATGAATTATATAAGAATCAAGGAACATTTTCCATTAGATCGTAACATTGGAATAATATGTTGAGTTTTGGCATACACATAACCACAAAAAATAATATTTTAAGGATACCAACTAAGACATTCAAAACATCTTAGTCAATATCCAAACATTGGTATATATATTTTGGGATTCAAAATAAAAAAATGTACCCTCTCTAAAGGGTTTTATAACCACCCATGTACCCTCCTTTTCAGTTTTGTTATAACCACTCATGTTTCCTACATTTTAGTACTGATCTAATCTCCCATGTACCCTCTAATTTCATAAAAAATTATCATTAACTAATGCATTAAAGCGAGTTAGAGGTAACATAATTAAAATATGTAAAACTATACATATGTGTTATACATGATCAAAAGCATTAATCATATCATAACCTATAAAGGAAAATAGCTTTCAAAAAAATTACATCATATTATAACCTAGGGAAAAGATATGGGTTTCATAATCATCTCATCATGGTATAAACAGTGAATGATAAATAGTTTTCATAAAAATATTTTCACCATAACGGATTTATATAAAGAATAATAATGTTATCATTGGATTGTATCTCCGATAAGGCAGATGTAATGTCAATAGATGTCATCATAGATGGAAAATGATTTTGGTCGGTCATGTAAAACATTTCCCAAGGAAAATATCATTTCAATTTTGAAAAAAAAATTAAAAATAAAATATTTTTTTAATATTTTCCTTTTAAAATATCATTTAAAATTTATAAAGTAAGTATCAAATAAAAAAATGGTCATGAATACATGAAGATGTTTTTCATTTATTACTTGTTAAAACAGAAGTTCCTTTCACAATTTTAGTAAAATCCAAATGGGAATTATTTAGAAAAATAAAATAAGACTCCTTTAAAAAAAATAAAAAGTAAAACATGGGTAAATATTTATTTTACAAATAATAAGAGAATAATAATAATACCTTTTTGAATATTTAAATTCAATTACATAAATGAAAATTGATTTTAAAATATAGAGAGAAATTAATTCATATTTTTCTAAAAAAATATCTCTATTAGTTTATGTACAAAAGAGTGGGAAATGGTAAAAATGAATGAAAATATCATGAATAATAAGAGGAATAGTAAATACATGAGTTTATTTAGATATGAAAAATAATATTTTATCATTAGAAATATAATCATATACAATCCTGTTAAACAATGGGATTGTAACATATAATCGTCACCACTTTAATAACATTGAATTGTATAACCCATAATGGAATATTATAAAACATAACATAAAATTTCATAAGGATAGATAAATTAATTATATAAATTTTCAAATGGTATTTATATGCACCTCTTGATAATATATAGGTTCATAAAATAATATACATCTTGAACAATGAAAATTGAGTCAATAATTCTCTAAAGTATCAGTAATAATTTGATTCATAATCCCCAATAAATAATAACAGTAAATTAAATGTTAAATATAATAAAATAATTTGATTCATGATTTAACTCATAAAATTGGTAGTATATAAACTATAAAAAACAAACATGTGATGAATTTTCAAATGTCTCTGATAAATAAAAGAGTGTCTTGAAATCCCCCTACCATATGTCCTGACTTACGGTGTACATGTTAGATCCAAATAAAAATAAATATTATTTAATTATAAATATATTAAATAAACATATATATATATATATCATACTATATATTATTTACTTATGTTATTTTATTAACCATTTATAAACAATTCCATGTTATTGTTGGGTTCTGGGTAATAACCGCTTGGTTTTTCATATATGTTTTGATTTTTTGTTTTTTATCCTCTAACATTGATCAATGTTATATCATCTCAAAAAATTTAAAATTGATATAAATTACATATATAATATATTTTTCATTATATATAGTAATACATAATATTTAGTGATAGAAAATGAAATACCCCATTCGTGGAGATGATAGGTAAAACATAAGAATGATTTTTGTTTCCATTTTCATAATAGATTTATAGAAAAAAAGGTAAATTATATATTATAATTTTAGTATAATTTATATTTAATATATATATATATATCACATATGTTTAATATACTCATCCTTATTATCATTAATGTAAAGCAGAAACGAATCACATCGCTTCGTGAGGTGGTATTCCTCCGTACAAACGAGTAATGTTAGGATATCGGAACCGAATAGAAATAATGAATTTATGTGTGATAAAACAACTTAAACAATTAAGATATATTATATAAATAAAATAAATCCATCATTATAACAATCATTGATAGGTCTTATGGAAAAATTAATGACATCGGTTTGCGAGGCGGTAGTCTATCAAGCACAAGAACAATGATTTCAAAACCCATTTGATGGAAATGGATATCATTATACTTCATGACCATAATAACAAAAAATATAATTATATATCATATAATGAGGTTATTCTATAATTATAGTATAAAAATAATTGGATGAGGTGGTGTAATAAAAAAAATGCTAATTGATGAATATTACCGCTTCACCACGTAACCATCTTAAATTTTCTCCAAAATCCTTATTGATATATATTTTGATACAAGAAAATGATTATAGGATAAGAGAAGGGATGTTTTTATGTGAATTATGTATTTATTTTTCAAACCAAATTTATTTACCTCTGTGCATTAGTGATGGGATATAGTTCGCATTTATAATTGTAAAAGAGATGAATTTTTGTAAATACACAAATTTATTCATTATTGTGATATAAATATTACCTTATGTTCTTCAAAAATATATCATTAATGTTTTAGAGGGATTATATTGTATATAAACACCAAAAAACAAAAAAAACCCACAATAATTTATAACGTTATTCTTTAGTCTTTATGTTTACTCAATATTACCAGTTTAGTTTGTTTTACTATGGTAAGTTTTATCATTTTATTCACCTAGGTAATTTTTTTGTTAATTATAAAACAAAAAATGAGAAATGTTAGATAATTCATAACTATTAATTCTAAATATTAAATACTATTTATTAAATAAAAATATTTTTTGTATGAAAAAATTAATTTTAACACAAGCACATGAAATGCCAAAAACCCCATTTTATCCTTAATTACGATAATTAATTTTAACTATTTTATCAAATATTTATGGTAAAATGTTATTCTTAAATTATTAAATAATATAAATTATTCTTATTAAAAATAATAAACCAATTTTCAAAAATTCTATTTATATATGTACCAAAATTTAATTTAAATTAATCCTATTGAGGCAATGAGAAAATGAGTTTTAAAAGAGAAAAATTTCCAAGTTGTTCAAAAAAATAATATCCAATTTCATTATGAAACCAAATAAAATTAAATAATATATATTAATTTATGTATAGTTTTACAAATTTTACTTTAAAAACATTATAAAATATAATTTCATGTAATAAATAAATTAAATGAAAACACAGTTTTCTATTAAAAATCAATATTTTTTAGTATTAATTATAATATAAAACATTTAACAAAAATAAAAATAATTCAATCTTTGATACTTTTGAAATTATTATTGAAAAATAAATTTTATTTTTTGAAACAATTTTTTTAAAAGTGGTAAAAATTAATTGTAACACAATAGTATCAAAGGTAACAAAAACTGCCATTTTGAAAAAATCAATTTTAATAAAAAAATTATATTTTCTCTTATATCTAATCTATGAAAAATATAATATGAATGTAATAAATAATAATAAATATTTTATATATAAATTTAAATAGTATGATTCAAAAATGTGATTTGATTTTTTATTAGTGTAAAAACACTCATGTGCATAAAATATTTTCTTAGAAAAATAATTCATATTATTTTCCAAAGGGTTTTATATTCATCTCTAATTAACTACACAACAAATAATTCATTACATATATATTTTTAAACAATATCTTCATAATTTAGTTAATATTATTCATACATAAATTCCAAATACTTTTCTTACTATCAAATTTAATAATAATACATTAATATTATTTCCTATCTCCTTTAAACATGGTGTTGGGTGTGATGAATGATAAAATTAAGAAAATTTGTAACAAAAGAAAAAATTAGTGTTCCATGTAATAAATGATAAACCCATTATTTTTTGTAATAAAAAATATCAATAATATGAAATTTATTTGAAATCCATATTTAACAAAATATCTGGGTGTTAAAATGTGTGGGTTGATTCATGTTGCTTCAGTAAACATATCGATTCTTGGATTTATTATTTTTAGTTCACAAATAAATACCATTAATTATAGTCCACAATGTATTGGAATTCACCAATTTATATTGAGTAATTTACATATAACACACACGGATACACCATGAAAAGAAACTCATGTTACATACACCCAATATATCCTTGGGGTTTACCTCTGGTCCTAATCGTATAATAGATGTAAAATTCCCCTATTATAAACTATGTGTTTATTAATTCCTATTTTCAAAATTTATATAGTGGAACCCAAAGGCCTCAACCTTGGTCCAACCACAATATATATAAACACTAATAACCCTCTATATCTAGGTGTTATTTCTCATAATTTATATTGGTTATTTCAATTGACCTACATTTGGATGGAACTATTTCACATATTAATAGTGTTTATCCCTTACTCATGTTAGAATTATTTCTTTATCTCACTAGGAAACTCATACATTTCATTACCATTTCCACTACACATGATCCAGATTCATGTACTAACTCTATTTTAGATTTTTTTTAATTGATTCATTTCATTTCAATATATGTAGTGACATGAAGAGAACCTTTCATAGATCCAATTTAAAACTATATTCTATCTAATATTAAACACAATCTATCAATATGGGTTCATTTATTTGAACCTATGTTAGGAAGATAACATATTTCCATTTTTAAGAATTATTTGTGAATTGGCTCCTATCATTGTAGGATGCACAGTGATAATTAAACAATTTTTCTATGACCATCTATATATAGTAATCCACTTATACTCCAATTAATTGTTCTTTAACATACAAATACTTTTTATTTATAAAATTAACAACTCGAATCACCTTATAAATGAAAAAATCCAATAAACCATACATTCTACGTTAAATATTCGAATCATCAAACCCTCACATTGCTACTAGTAATTATTTAATATATATATATATATATAAGGTAATACACTTATAGTGGATAATATAGGTTCCACATATCATGTCATCTTGTAATCAACCTGAGAAATGTTTTCACCCTAAAGAGAATATCTTATAATATCATATTATCTCAATGGAATTTTAGTGGAACATAACATTCAAATATGGCTAATAATCATCTAAAATATTTCTTAATTGTTTCACTACATCCTAATTCTAATAAATCAAGTTATGATTTTCTTTTTTAATTCTATATTAAATGGTTATGAATAACTCATAAACCTCAAACTTTAGAACCGCAGACCCACACTTCTAGTGACAAGTCCAAAATCATTTTCTTTTAAATATAACTTTTATATAAATTTAAATGAATAAAGCATAACAACCATATAATTTACATCATTTCCGTAACATTAACATTTGATCTTAGAAATAAACACACTATCCAGGATCTAAAAGTTTTTTTTATTTTAAGATAAGCTATATAAATGTTGTAAGAGACATCTTTTTCAAAATCTCCCATAATTAACTCTCTCACATGTTATCTTTATAAACACATCACACATCTCACCATTCTTTATTTGCATGTTAATATCAACATAATAAGGATTGAGTTTAAAAAATCTATAAGGGAAGCATTTTTCAACAATACATAAGGGGTTAGATCATAAAAATATGAGAAACATAAAATTGGGAAAAATATCTAATTATAAAAACATGGAATCATTATACAGAACCATAGGTCAAGATATAAGTATTTATAAACATATAATTATTATCATGGAAACATAAACTATATCATGGTGTGAGATTAAGAAAACATAGGATCACAATGTCGTTATATGGGGAATATCATTGGCATGAGACATAACGTAGAAATTTGAAAAATAATAATAAGTAGAGAAAATAAAAAAAATCACCAATTCTATCCACTATGGAATTTAAATCTTAATATAAATGGATAACCACCTACCCAAAAAATAGTTATCATAAGTTAACCACATGCCCGACATAACCTTGTGAACATTGGATACCCACCTGTGTCTCATAACATTTTATAGATTGGGTAACCACAAATTTCCAAAAAAAATATTGGGATTGGGATAACCCCCAGTTACCACAACCTTATCTCATGAGATATAGAATTTTACCCAATTAATTATAAAAAATATATTAAACCCACCAAACATATAATTTTAAATGATACATATGTGTGGAGTAAAAAAAATGCAATAAAATTATAATCTTTTTAGTAATTAACTACCCTCTAGTAAAGATTCTAGTTTTGAAAATATTTCAATCAAAATTACCATAATACATCCAAAAATAACATGAATTATATAATTAGATTATATCCCTATTGAAGCATAATAATCAGTAAAGGTTTTTGATTTATATGAAAAAAACTTTATCAATGCATTATTATCTTATATTGAAAAGTATCCATTATTTTTTTATAACATTATTTCTAAAACATTATTAATAAGAACATATTTTTATAAAACCATGGGAAAGAAAGGATTGTTTTTAAGTAAAATTTATATATAAATTGGGAAATGTTTTGATGAGGAAAAAATTTATGAATTATTATTTTCAAAATTTTGTAAATAAAGTAAAAAATGACCTATAAAAAAATAGTAAGAATGTTATTTTTGAACCTTTTTAATGAATATAAAATTTAATATAAAATTACCACTAATAAATAATTGATTTTTATTTAATAACATAAATTAATAATATAATTTTTATTGACATGGAGGAGAATGAGTTTTGACCAAAAATAAAAGTTACGGTATGATCCACTTATATGAATCATTTTGGTCAAACTATGAACCAAAGGGAATTTAAATGGTAATATGAAATATAAGACAAATAAAATAAAATATTATAAGTAAATACGTGTTGTTTTATATAGATATTATATAAATTTTCCAAAAATATAAATTTAAACAGATATAATCTCGAATTCAATATCAGATTAGAAATGAAATCATTACTACATGGGTTGCCTTTGAATTAAAATATCATAAAAAGACACACATATATGGATTTGTAAATAAAATTAATTTAATTAAAATTATAATTAAATACATTCAAGGGGTAGTTCATAAACTACAAAAAATAAGATAGGTTGTGATAATGAAACACATCCTAATAAATAAAAAGTGAGATAGACAATTTTTACATAGGACTTCCACTTGATTAGTCATGATCTAACCCACAATACAGTAGATTTAGATTAATTATTAATATGAATTACATCCTTTTTAATTTCCACATAACTTTATACCATTCATGAATAATTATTTATTACACATTAATTAATTTTTATTTTAAAACTCATATTTGAGGGTGGATAGTTCTATTTTATATTAATGCTTCGGTTTTGGGGTAATAGTCCTTGATCTTTAGTCCTAGGTTAATTACATATAGAATTTTCATGAATATATAACACTTATATCTGATATATTGTTAGTTTCACATGGTCATTTCAAATAAAGTATGGTATCAATTTTCATGGGATGCATAAAAATAATTTTTTATAATTTTGATTTAACAAAATGATAGAATTTATTGGTGAATATAAATTGGAATAATATCATTTTAGAATTATGAAATTCATATTAATATAGATATTTTTAAATAATATTATTAATATTTTTATATTTCCATATCCATTTAGAAAGTGTTCCAAACAAAAAATACCTAGAGATTTATAGCAACATCTGTTTGTCATAAAGTGATATTAAATCATTTTTATGAATATTCATCACATTACACTATCATAGACCTGAGGACCATAATAGTTTAGTGTCTTTAAAAACAGTAAAAAAATAATCCATAGGTAATAAAAATCATCTCCTGATATGATCATCATGACTATAACCCTTCTTATACATATCTTGAATAATGAATTTCATCATAACCTAGGGAAAGGAAACATGAGAAATGGTGAGCGTGAATGATCAATAAGATTAAACAAGGGAGATACAAAATAATGAAATAAACATAGAGGTATGAAAACATTATCATTAAATTTAGAAACTACATCCATGATATGAAAGATCATAATCGCTGGTCATGGAATAAAACTAGAGGTTTTTAAAACATGAATCATTAGTGAATAAATTAGCAAGATCCATGAGAGCATAAAATTGTTATATGACATAGATTTTTGGAATACACATAGGAATATATAATCATTACAATATTATTCAAGGGTCATTTAAATGGTTATCATAGTGGGATGTGATCACTCACAAAACCATCCTAGTAGTCATGATTCACTCCCAATATAATCATAGTGAACAAATTACCTTACTGTACTGAGTTTAGTCCACATTCTAGTTTTCCAATTTCATGAGATATAAATATTTACCCAATTCATTGGGGATATATATAGGTCCAACCCATTACATAATGAAAATCATACATATTTTTGACACAAGAACCTAAAATAATATAATTTCATCCCATTAAATGAATTGGGTTTCAAAATCATTTAGTGTTCAAGATCCTATAGAAAATATATAGGTTTCAAACTTATTTCATCATTTCATAATAATATAAAACATGAAAAGAAGAATGATTAATATGTATTTTGTCCTGGTATAACCCATGGAAATGAAATGGGTTTCCAAATCATAGTTCATTCATAAATACCAAACTATTCTGATAAATATTAATAATGATATCCATGGATCGTATACCCAGTAAGGCGTAGGTAACATCAACAGATGTCATCTTAGATGTAAAATAATTTTGATAGATCATTTAAAAGTTGTCATGAGGAAAATATATTTTCCAATTTCAAAAACAGTTTTTAAAATAATAAAATTGAAAATAATTTTCTTTAAAAATATCCTTGAAAAATTTTAGATTATGTTTTATGAAAATAATGGTCATTGTGATGGGAAGTTTCATTCATTCCATGCATGTTAAAATAAATTATCCTTTTCCCATTTTCTGGTAAAATCCGAATGTGCACTATCTAAAAAATGACATCAAGATTAATTTCACAGATTTTTGGAAAAAGTATAAAAATATTTAAAATTTTGATTTCAAAATAAAATGTTAATAATAAAATAATTATAATTTTTTAATAAAAAATGGTTTCGAAATACAATGGTGTTCTAACTGAAGAGAGAAACAAAAAAGGATTTTGTTAAAAAAAATAAGAATTACTTTAAGTATCGACAAGTAGAAATATTATGGTTTTACCTAAAAATACCAATAATAACCATAGTATAGAAATATTAATGAGTTTATTGAGATATGTATCTTTAAATTTTCTGATCAGAAACATAATAATAAACATTCCCAAAAAATGATGAGATTGTAACATAAAATCTTTACCATAGTGGTAACCTTGAATTGTGTTCCCAATGAATAAATAAATAATGATGGAAAAATATCATGATTATAAATAAATTCATGATATTACATTTAAATGGGTCTATATATACATCTCATAATAGAATATAGTTTCATTACATAACATACATCTCAAAAAATGAAAATTAAGACAAGAATTCTTCTCCGCAATACTAAAAGAATTTATCGTAATCCCTAATAAATATTAATACCAAATTACGCATTAAATATCAATAAAATAATAGGATTAATGATATAACATGTAAAATGGTCTGTATATATATAACAAAAAAGAAACGAGTGGTGAATTTTCATGTGTCTCCGAAAAATAAAAGAGATAATAGAAATATATTACACTAAGTCTTGAATTTCAACAAACACGATCAAACATCATATATAATAAGTATTATTTTATTATAAATATATGATATTATTATATTTATATATATCATGCCATATATTATTTTATAAGGACCTTTTATTACTCTTTTATTAACAACTACATATTAAAATTATATTTCTTGTAATAATGACTTTGTTTTTCCTCTGTATTTAAATTTTTTATTTTTGGTCATATTAATTTGTTCATTATTTAATCATATAAAAAATTTAAACATTATATATTTATTTAGATTTATCCACAAAATATTTTGATAGATTAACAAATACATCGTTCCTGGAGGTGCTATGTCATACTTACATAGGAACGATGTTTCCATTTTCCTATCAAATTTAAATAATGAAATTTATATAATTTTTAACCTTAAAATAATAATTTTTAGGACTTTCATATCATATATTTTCATTAAAAGATCCTTAATACATTCCATGTAAGTCATGAATAAATTAAAATGCTTCATGAGGTTGTAGTTCGCGGTACAGATGTACAGATGAGTAACGTTATCAAATTCAAATAAAATGGAATGTTTGAAGGTGTGTTTAATAAATTAAATCCATAAGTATAATAATATCATAAATATAATATATAAAAACATAATCCATAATTATTACAATCCTTTATAGTTAGTAATATAAAAAATGAAATACATTGGTTCACGAGGCGGTTGTCGGTCCTATAAACAAATGATGATGGCATAACCCATATGTTGAAAGATGATAAGGTTGTTGGAAATTACATTAAAAAACAATGTATCATAATATTTATGATACATTGGTTCATATATCATAATTTTATAATAAAAATTGAAGGATTTGGAGGATGAAATAAACCAAAACTGTCATTGATTAACGTTACCTATTCTCCGGTTATCCTTCTTAGGATTTCACCATAAGCATTAAGAGGATGGATTTCAGAATAGAATAGGGATAATAAGTTGTTAGTATGATATTTGTTAATGTTTTTTAGTTATTTTACTGCCCAATTTTTTTTTATAGTTTGCATATTATAGGATAAGGGGTGTCCTTATATAAGTGAGGTGAGTGGTACACTTGTAATTTTTTTAATGTGAGAAACCCACCCATTTTTTTCATGTTAAAGGTATAAAATAATAGACCATACTGTATAATAGAATGTATAACGATAGAAGTATTCCATCCAATGTCTTTTGGGAATGTCTTGTTTAATTTTTAACCCTGATCTGTTTAGTTTGGCTCTTATTAAACCCATTTTTAGCATAATTAGAGCAAATAATTTTTCAATATTCATTTTTGGTAAAATATTAAGTTTACCTTATTGAATAATATAAATTATTATTATTAAAAATATTTAATATATTTTTAAAATTCCATTAACATAATTATAAAATATTAATTTAAAACAAACCCCACAGAAATTACAAAAAATCATGGTCCTAAAGAGAAAATGTTCAAAAGTTAACAATGTTTTTATATCACTTTAAAATATGAAATTTATTCCAATGAAATAAATTATATTATTGGGTTTATAATTAAAAAAAGATTACTTAAAAAAATTATAATATAATTTAAAATTATAAATAATCAAAATGAAAAGTCATTATTTAATTAAAATTCAGTATTTTTCAATATTCATAAAAATGTTGATTTTTAGAAAAATCATAGAACATCACCCAAGTTTTTTTTATATTCATTTATAAAAAATTATGTTATTTATAAAATTAATATTATAATGGTTTCAATGTTTTTTTATTTTCCCCATCAAAGAATAATAAAAAACACTTTTTAAGAAAAAATGGTGTTTGCTTACATATATATATTTTAATGAAAATTATGATCATTTTTATCAATATGATTTATTTTTATAAAACCATTATACATAATATCTAAAAACTAGTTATTAATATTCATATAACTAAGTTTAATACCTATGTTAAAATTATCATGTTTAAATAACTATATTGATAAAGTATTTCTGATTTTTTAAAACATAGAGTCATCAGTAACAAAAGCTAATACAATTTAGTTTGTATAACCATAATTTCATGGTATTTCATGTACGAACATATTATCTTATTGAATCATGTAACTCAAACTATCAACAGAATTAATTTAATTGTAAAAAAATTCAAAAAAACATAGGATATTACATGCTAACCACCATAAAATGAGTTTATCACTCAAAATTCATCCATTAGGTACAGAAAATGAGGATACATGTGACTCATTATATCCTCAAGATTTGAAATAGATTTTTAAAACTAGTGGTTTCACTAAAAATATTGTCTATGTAATTTGAATAGTTTTTTGGAACATTCTTTATAAGATCCAGAATCTCCACTAATTGTTCCTAATATGATTGATATTTTTTGAGTTATATGACATCTAATAGTAGTACATGTGAAGTTTGACGTATCTAATTACTCAATAGAGATACTTGTAACACATAGAGTACTTGAGATAGGTTTGGTGGAAGTTTATAGTGATAACATATGGTCTCAATATGATCGAGAGTTTCAAATTGACCAATAAAGATAGGTCTCAGTTTCAATTTATTTTTGGATCTCAAAACCTTGTCCTATAGAGAAATTTTAAAAAACACAATATCACCAACTTCAAATTATAGATCACATTAGTGACCATTAGTGTATATATTTTTCTGACTATGAGCTTCCTTAATGTGTTTGTGAATAGAATTAACTAAATTTTCCTTTTCTTATGTTATCTCATGTCATAATGGATTTATTTCTCCAAAATCATTTCATAACATTGTTGCTCTATATTTCTTCCCATAGAGTTATTAACAAAGATCTACTGAATTCATGACTAAAAAAAATTTATAAGAAAACTCAACTACATGAAGTTATTGATCCCACCTACCCTTGAATTCCAAAGAACAAGATCTAAACATTTCTTCTCGGTTTTGAATTGTTCTCTAAGACTGACCATCAGTCTGAGGATGATACGTAGTGTTGAAACTTTGCTATGTATCAAGATCTTGATAAATTCTTCTCTATAACATTGAGTTAATCATCATATCCCAGCCAAATACAATAGAATCTGGTACTCCTTGAAACATTAGCACTTCCACATGCATGTCATGGGAATTTTTTCTAGAGAGTAGTCTTCTCAATTAGAAATGAAGTTTGATGACATAGTAAGCTGATTTATTAATACCAATATAGTATTATTCCATTTACATGTTTTGGGGAGTCCAATAAAAAAATCCATGATGATGTTTCCCCATTTCCATTCTGGTATGGGGTGTAGATGTAATGTCCCCTTGGACATCTATCTTTCAAGTTTAACTTGTAGACATTCCATGTTGTGATATAAAAAATCTATGATATTTCTATTTATTCTATCCCACCATAAATACTCTATCAAATATATAAAAATATTTATACCTATTAGATGGATACAGAACTAAGAACAGCGATCCTAAACTAATATTACTTTTTAAAATCAAGTATGTATGGAATTCATAGAATGTTCATAAATCTTACCTTACTATAATGCTAAAAGATAAACTCTAGAGCATTTATAACCTATTTTTATAGGTCATCGTCTTCCTCCTATACATCTTTAATCATTACTTGAATAAATGGTTGAACATTATATCGATCTAGATAATATTTTTCCTTATATATTATAATTTCTAGATCCATCCATTGAAAATACAAAAATATTATACTTTTTATAGTCCTCATAATGGATAATCTAGCCTAATTCTTTTGACTCAATGATTCCCCACCTCATTCACTTTCCATGGTTTTTAATGTATTAAGCAGTCATAATCATTAATCATCTCTAACCATCTTCTTTGGCACATATTCAACACCTTATATGTGAATATATGTTTAAAACATTTATGATCAGTATAAATATCATACTTTTATTCATGAAGATAATTCTTCAATATCTATAATAAAAATATTACCATAGATAACTCCAAATCAAGACTTGGGTAATTCGTCTCAGGAATCGTCAATTTTTATGAGTCATAAGTTTTAACCATGTCATTTGTTATAATAATTCTTCCCAATCCCTTTATGGATGAATCACTTTATATTACATAACCTTATCCACTATAAATTATGTGAATCACTGATGTGATAAATAATCTTCTCTCATTTCCTTTCATTTTTCCTGACATTTATCAATCTAGAGTAACTTGTCTCCCTAAGAGTTAACATTTTCATGGAATTAGATAGTCACGAGAATTATTCAAAAAAAATTTGATAATAACCAACTAACCCAAAAAACAAAGGAACTCATTCACTAATTTTTTGATTTTTCCAACATTCAATTTCATCCATTTTTAATGGATCTACTAATATACCCTCTCATGAGATTATATGACACAAAAATGTAATCATTTATTGCCAAAATTCATACTTTGTTAATTTTTCATATAGTTTTTCCATATATGGATTATTTATTACAATTCATAATTAGTCCTCAGGCTCTTCCTTAATCTATGAATAAATAAAAATATCTTTTATAAATTCTACCATAAACTAATAAATGAAATCTCTTAGGACATTATTCATTAAATCTATAAAGGTACTGAGGAAAATAGTAATATCATATTACACCACTATATATTCATATGATCCATTCCATAAATGGAATAATATCTTGGTTATATCCTCCATTTTAACCCTCAATTAATTATATCTAGAATGAAGGTCCACCAGGTAAAATTATTGAGCTTCACATAGTTGATAAAAAAAGTCATCACTATAGGAA
Organism: Viscum album; assembly: GCA_963277665.1. Taxonomy (NCBI): domain Eukaryota; kingdom Viridiplantae; phylum Streptophyta; class Magnoliopsida; order Santalales; family Viscaceae; genus Viscum; species Viscum album. The sequence goes on from OY728165.1 coordinate 450,032,364, forward strand.
ATATGATACTTTTTCTTAATTTGGATTTTTCTCACCTCTCGATAGTCAATGTAGTGTTGGATCAATCCATATTAATAATTAAAATAATATCAAGTTTATCCTATGGTTAGACACATGGTTGATTGAATCCCATGTATGGGTTTCCATGTGCTTTCTTAATTTTGTCCTGTAACTTAATCAGGTCCATTCAATAGGGAGTCTTTGAAATTTGTGTGGCTCCATGTATGAGTTTTATTAAAAGGTGAACATAAATTTTTGGTAGATTTTTATTAAAATATAGTAGAAAGACCTAAAAAAATCACCCAAAATAGGCATATCAGGGATGTCGAGTCTCAACCCAACTATTTTAGGTAGACATCCCGTCCGAATGGGAATTGAAGCTACACAAGTGATGTGACCTCCATTGGATGTTTTTACTTATCTTCACATTGATATATAATCATATTTTGTTTTGGAATATCAAATGTGAATTCCCTTCCATGAAAATTGATGTGGGATTTAAGATTGATAATTCCAATCCAATCCCATGATATAATCTTATGCAACTAGATTAAGAATTAAATGAATTATAGGAAGCACATTTTCACCAATGTAAATAAGAGAGGAGTCATTGAATTAGGATGAAATCATCATTCAATTTGGGGCTTTCACTACTAATTCTACATCGAATTATTCAGGTGGAATCCTATTACCCAATATAAAATTCTTTATATATGATTGAATGGGTAGAAATATAGTCAAATAAGATATTAGTAGTTCTATAGCAGATGGTAAATATACCTTTTACAACATTGTTATCACCACCACATCAGAAATATTGATCAAAAGATATTTCCTTTTGTCACCCATCTTAATAGGTTTCTAACATAGATCATCAACATTAACCATTTTTTTGGCATTGGTTATCATAATTCATGTACTCCATTAATTTGAAAAACTATATTGGGGGTGTTTTATTCTATGTAGATCTATATATATTTTCATCATTAGCTTACTAATTCCCCTATCATTAGAAATCAATTTATCAATGACCTTATATTCAATAATTAAAACATTTACAAGTCATCTTAAGGAAATATCCTCTATGATTCTTCTGACACATTAAGAATATAGTTAAGATTATATTATTCTCTCCTTGATTCATATATTTTACATTAAATTAAATTTTTAACATCTTCTAAAAACCATATTATTGATACGTAAATTCAACGTCCATTTATACCTTTGTAGGACATCATGATATTTCTTTATTACATCCTTCACTAGGTAGTGACTTAATCAGTTCAATGAGTCTAGTCACTACAAAACTAGAGGTGTTATTCCACATATTCCAGAGGCTTTCGACATTTATAGTAGGTCTATAAAGAAATATTAGGGTAAATATAATCACTTATTAGAGTAAATCCATAGTAGAAAAAAAAACATCAACAGAGAAAATATAAAAAATGGACAACAAATGGATATCATGTGAAAAATATAAACAAGTAACCAATTACCACATGCTATAACAATATATGGAATACATTATATGTCATGTAGTAATACAGATAAAAACCTAAAACAATAAATACCAAAGGGTCTCAAACACAAACCCGAGTCCCCACTCATTTCTGATGGCCAATGATAAAACCAAACAACCCATGCCTAAACTAAACATTAAATCCCATTATTGAACATATAACTGAAACAAGTATCATCTTCTCGGGTACCCAAGTGACATGGAGGGTGGAGTAGGGCATGAGAATAACTAAATAGGCCTTCACCAATAGTGGCTATGAAATTGACCATGAATATAATTGTGTATGAAAATATTCATGTAAAGAATGAATAAAACGAAATAAGGAAACCCATTTGGATAATTATCTAGTATCCTTTTCAACAATTAAGTTATTTATGGTCAACCAATAAAAAAAATAAACCAATTTTAACTTAGGAGTCTAAACTATGTCATAAAGGGTTACACACATTTTTAAAACAACAGGGTGTTCACCAATACCAAAATAACACACACCTATTAGTTAACAATATTAACATGATTATTCTCACCCTTTGTTCCATGGGATAGGCATTTACATCGACTACACTACGACCTCTGCTGGATAATTTTCATGCATAAGAGAATAATTGAAGTTCTCTATCTCACAAGGGATAAACATTTCATAAAAAAATAAATCACATTAACCTTGGAGCCTCTGTCCATGTTGTGTCATCAAATAAAACCATCAGGGGCATAAATCCCTATTACCCTTCCCTAAATAATGAATTAGAGGGGTGGCGTTTAGATCCTCAGTAACTCCCAATCCCTAGGCATAGATCCTCATCCACAATAGCCAAGACAAAAAATAAATATACATGTATTTATTTATCTATTTATCAGGTATACCACATCACGAACAATACAAGAACAATACACATAACATTTACAATTCACATTTCATATGTTATATAAATAATCATTAAAACATAACACATTAGCACATTACCATTTACATAGAATAACTTATTTTACACATTTCAATTTTTTATACCTTATCCCATTTAACATGTTCATTAGTTCCCACACATTATACAAAACAGTACCATATTCAATAATGCACATGATCCTCAACACAGTTGGTGACGTATCCCTAAGTGAATCCAGGAGACCTAGGTTCAAAACTAGGTAGACGCATATTTCGGAGGGTACTATAGTAGCATTGTAGCAACTACTGTAGACAACACTATAGAAGAACTATACACTGTGCGGGTACTGTAGAAGGTAATGTAGTAGTTGTTGTAGCAGGTACTGTTCGGTTCTATAGTGGCTGAAACTATTCACTTTGGGCTACTGTTTTTGGCTGGTAGTACTTAAGGCTTTTGGGCCACCTAGGCCTTCGGGGAAGTAGGTATTTCGGGCCACCTTTAAGGCCTTAAGGACTCCTCAAGGCCTTTGGTCCATATGTAGTTGCCCCAGTCAGCCTCTACAAAAAAGAAGTAGCCCCATAATAGGATTCACAGCAGATGAACTCACCAGAGTAGAGCCAAATGGATTTGTCAAAATGAGAGGGTATCGCTATGCCATCGGGACCAGCTTTTTCTTTCACGGTAATCCTAGACAGACGACCATATGTAGGTGGAGAGCTACTATCATGATGAAAATGCTGGGGAGGGGCAGTTCCATGTAGAGAGTCTGGTTTAATTCCCAAAGACCTTCGGGTCAAGTAATCTCCTAAGCCTAGAGGCCATGTAATCTCTAAGACTACGGACCTTGTAAGGGTTCCCCCTCATCCCTTGAAATGGGGGTTATCAAAAAATCAATAAAAATGATTTCCTTCAAGACATTCGGGTTACCTTATTCCATGTTTTCAATTATATACAATTAAAATTTAACTCACTTATAACCCATTTCACAATTCCCAAAACATCCATGAATATTAAACACATATATAATTATTCATAATACCCCCTTATTCCATGTTTTCATCTATGCACATTCATAACGTGGTTTATTTTGTAACCTTGTTTACATGACAACCTTATCGTTAATGGGATCTATATCACCGAATCATATTCCAATTTGATGATAATGGTCCCAACAGAACATTAAATAACATCATTATATAAAATAAATATAAAATTACTCATTTTGAAATCAACTTTGAGCCACCCTTTTAAAAAACAGGTTTTCCTCTTTCAAAACGAAAACATTCCAAAACAGTTCATTTAGATTTCAACCGTCTAAAAAAAATATTAAACCATTTTCATAAAAATGAATCCTTACTCTAATTTCAATCAAAATTTTAAGTCTCTTAAGAAAACCCATTTGGAATCACATTAAGGACAACACATCCATCCAAAACATATATAACATTCAAATACCATTTCCTTAAATAAATTTATAATTGGATCAAATCACCAAAATTTACCATTAAAACCATTTCAAAAACTCATAGGAATTTATCTAAATTTAAATTATATTCGTTAGAACTAACATGTTACCCTATCCACATATCCAATTTTCCTTTCACCACCCATTCGCCCCCATAATGATCTTATCTTAAAGTTTACCAATTTTTTATCGCCATTTACAAGGGTTTGGCTTACCCCATGAGTAGACCTTGGTTTGGTCTCACTCACCAATATATCCAACAAGGCCTATGAAGGGTTTCTCACCTCATGCTATGACCAATAAAACATTATATAAAAAATATGAAGAAACATATCAAGGGAAAACATTAGTACACCCTTATAAACATATAAAACATCAAGACTATGAGAAAAATCATGAAGATTGTATACCTTGTGCTTGAAGGTGATTTCTTGACCAAAAACTTCCACTACTTTATACCCAAACACCGATTAAAACCCAAATATTTAATATTTTATAAAACGGATCATTTTTGTGATTTGGAAGAAGAGAATAGATTTTAAAATTTGTAATATTAGAAAAAAAGAATAAAGGAGTTATACTCACTTGGATCTTCTATTCACAATCAAATGCACTCCAAAAGGATAAGAATCAAAAGAGAACCATACATGGTGGATGTGACGGTTTTTGGTTTTTCCCCTACGATGGGGGATGTCGAATGGGAAGGAAAATAATGGAATCATGAAATAGGATCAGGAGGTTAAAACTTGAAATTCCATCTTTTTAAAGGATACCTGGTTTGGCCGCACATTTTCCAAACTGTGTACCAACTTTGTGGATCCCCTTTTCAAAAAGGATCCGAGCCAAACCGTTTTTTGGGAGCACCCTGATGGTTTTCAAAACTGTGTGGAAACTATGTTCTAGAATTTATCCAAAAGGGTACCTGAGAGATACATTTTCCAAATATAAGAACATAGTTTTCTTTAACCATGCACTATCCATGCACTTCACCCTATTTAGACCATATTTTCTTGGTTCTTGTGTCATGAACCCGAAGAACACCCCCAGAACTCCTCATACACTCAATAACCACTTAATTATCCAAAAATGTGGTTTAACCATGATTTAAATAAGTATGTTCCTTCACAACATGTTAGGATCTTACATCCTCCCCATAATATAATAGCTCATCCCTGAATCGTACATCCAAAGAATACTGAGCCTCCAAGGCCAATGTTCCATCAAAAGATTTTCTTCCCAATCGCCATCTCAAACCTAATCATTCCATCACCATAGTCATAAATAGGAATTATTCCTACCTAAAGATTCATTTCCCACCGTAACCCACAAATAATAACATAAGGATCCTCAATGACGCACAAACATCAAATCATCCATACAAACATCGAACATAAGATTTTGTTCTAGGTAACACCACTAGAATACCACACAAAAATAGAATCACATGGTACTAAATTACTCTTGGTGTTTGAATCATAATTCCATTGATATGATCATCTCTACAATTCATGGACCAAAACGCTTAGCATCACCTCACCCCATTCATTAATGTTCAATGGTGAATGAGGATCAGAATCACTAAAGGGATTTATAGATTCTAACCTTACTCCTTGACTACATTGGTCTTCAACTGAAGGCATAATGACCTCACCCAATTTCTAAACATCAAAGTACACAAAAATCATAACCTTCATCTTGAGGATATCAGTCAGTCAAAAACTATCCCAATTCCCATAAATAACACTACCTCCCCATGATGGATCCTACCCATCTCTATCCAACGCTCACTCTCTCTAACCAATTCAACTGACCACTTTCTCTGTATAGATCTCTACACAATATAATTAAACTATCTGCCACTATTTCTAATAATTGGGATCCTCCACCATGAGCAAGGATACCATAAGAAACTCATCTCAAATTTTGAAACATACCTGATATTTTTTCCAACTCACTACACCAAAACAACCATGAAAACTCCACCCTACTCTGGAAGTCATCTTTTTCATCATGACCACATAGATTTATCACACCTCTTTTGTATCTATCTCATCCAACCCAAATTTTTTCTTCCTCCAAAATCATTCTCACACTAAAGTACACTGAACATCTAAGGATTAACCAACAGTGTCTTACAACCCACCAAATTTGATCCATCTTCCCCTGCTCAGTATTGTCATTCTAGACGACTCATAATTTTTGTGAACAACTTCCACTATTGGAATGTTGTCCCTTATATGGACATGATGTATTATTATATAAGGAATATCCCATCATCTACTCTCAATTACCTAAGTACTTCCTTAAATTTCATTGAAACTTCAGGACCATAGAATGTGCTACTTAGGGATCCATCTTCTGCTCTATGGTAGCAACTAATGACCTCTGTTGTGAACACTCAAACCACCACTAAAACCATCCCATGTTTGCATATGTTGCATGAATATATCTACCATTACATATGTGGCCAACCTGGAATTCCCCAAGGAATATATACATTCCCTTATATACATATAATTAGAATCCCAATTCCACAACATTAACTCCATTACCTACTCCATTTATCAATGAACAACCTTCCACTACCCACCATTGGGGTATTTTTCTCACTGTATTTATATAGACATTTCTACCATTTCAACACAGTATTCAATTATATGGTGAACCTAAAACATGAGTGTTACTATCCATCCTTTCTAGGAATAACAAAACTTATGATACCTCTTACCCATTACCAACATACAATAACAGAACCCATTGTATTCCCTAATGTCCAATATATCTCGAGGAACTCACTGTCAACTAGTTTATGGTGTACTCCCAACCACACGACTCCACATATGTTACCCCAAGATCATAACCTCTATGATGGTCTATATCTAACCAAAAGATAGTCAAACTACTAGGTGTAAATCCAAATACATCTTAGAATGACTAGGATGATGTCAAGATATTGGACTGGATCATCATGAATGAAAAGTATGATAAGAAGTCATTGATGAACACCAACACAAAATAACCATCACTGATGTGACCTTCCTCTCTAGGGATGACTTAACCTATCCCAATCCTCATGATTCACTAACATCCAATGCTTTATCCACACTCAATCAACATGGCATTATTGAGATTTATGACCAAAACACACTGCAACTTCATGACCCACTATCATGTGATTTTGAGCCAACATTTAGCTTGGAACCACTGTCATAGACCTTCTTGAGTTCTTCTAGCTTGAACATGGGGGCTTACATCGATTACATAGAGCACGAAGCCAAACCAAAAAATTAACTACCTTCTGCATATATCATGCTTCAAACTATGATCCCACAGAATTATGAGAGTTTTTTATCACGATCCACCTATTCTTCCATCCAAAATAGTAGTGTGTCCTTCAAAAAAATACCAAATATGGGCATTCTTAAAAAATTAAAGGTCCCTTAATTTCTTATTATTACACACTGAACCATAATTTAGGTCACAGAAATCATACACCACCAGTTCTAGGCCTATCACCCGCTGACTCATTTTATCATGTCTCTCGGTTTTTCAACATCATTGGACCCGAGGCATTATCAACCTTCTCATCCAACAAACCCACCACAAGAACTCAGATACCTTATTTGAAATAAAATGTGTCATAACGATGCACATTGCCACACTAGATGGCACTAAATATGCATTTTTTCTATCTCTAAAGAAATCACTCATGTTTCGCATCCTAAGGAACCTTCCACACTAGGCCAACCATCCTTGATGATACACTATATTTATCAAAACATTCAACTCATAACCACCACTTGAGTCACAATTTCTAACCCATTAAATTTCCTCTTAGCCCTCTAGGATAATCCTACAAATTGGTAACACTCTCTATGTGCCACTCCCATAGTGAAAAATGACTTCTAGTATAGTATCATTTAAACCCAAAAGCAATGGCAACCCAATCAACCTCTCTCAAATGTCATCATCAAAGATCTATGGGAACCAAATCCCAAAATTGGATTCATTCAAGAAAAGGTCAGTAAATCTATCTCTCTCTAGGTCATACACATCAATCTATGACTAACATGTTTATTATGTTGGAAATTCTTCCCTTACAATGAAACATACTGGTTCTAACTTGACTTAGAGAACATTTACTATAGGCCACTCACAAAGAATACCCACATATATACATTATTAACACAAGACAAACACCCACCCTAGGTTCCTAAACAGAACATGGACGATCATAAATATTAAGAGTCAAATCATCCAAATTATAATAAAATAACTCATGACCTAATTTCACAACCCTTTCATGGGTGAAACAATCACACCTCTTTTACCATGAAACGAAAACCCAATAAAAGGTTATGACCCAAAACAGATGTCTCAATATAGAACACTATCTCTACCCAAAACTCCCAAAAAATGGCTTGATACCAACACTATGGATACCCATTTCTAATTTCCATACTACTACCATCATATTTCATCTCCATTTTTAATTAAAATTTACTTATTAGAAATATCTCAAATTTCAAAAACCTTTATTTTTAAAACAACAATGGACATAAATTTTAAAAAACATTTTTATTAACCCATCATTTCAAAAAAACTAAAATTTATCAAATTTTGATTGAAAAACATTTCGTTTATCTAAAATTTCAAGGTAATATAAATAAAAATGTTTTGATGTAATAAAATTAAACTTCCATCATATGAGTTATAAGGTATTATAAATCACTAGGAACATACGAATGACCTAAAAAACCTTTTTTCTAGAATGATGCATGAAATCACACACTAACCCATTCCATACCGATCTAAGAGGTAAACCTCAAACATCAATAACATCACATCCAAGTGTTCCACATAAGGTGTAAATAACAATAAATCATAAATGCACAAACCAAACATCAATTCCCACCCCTAAAGTCTTGGATTTTCCATCATATGTGCGGCATCATGCACCCAATCAAAAGATCATTACCAAGACCCAAAAATTGTTTTATACATTCTGTAATTCCCCAAATAGTATGAAAAATAACTGTTCTAATAACACTTTGTAACATCCACAGCGTAGTATCCACTAAACTAGGTCCCTAAGCAAGGTCTGTAGATTACCTCATGTGGTCCTCCTTATATACTGAAGGCTTCAAACCAGAAGATCGACACTATAAAGAAATTTTTTGGAGACTATATCTCCTTATCAGAGTAAATGTACAAAAAGAATGACATAATGATAAAATATATCAAGTATGACCACCAAATGTACATTATGTAAATAATTTCTACTTGTATACAAGTAGCACATTCTATACCAATATCAGGAATACACAAAAAGTCATGCAGTCATACAAATGAATCCCAAAACCACAACTACGAAGAGGCCCCAAACACAGGCCTGAGTCCCCACTCAGTCGTGATGACCCATTCTCCCACAAAATAGCCCATTCATGAACCAAACATACGGTCTCTATCATGACCTTGTACCTAAACAAGTACCATCCTCTCAAGTAACCATGTTCTGTGGTGGCTCGAATAGGATGTTAGTACATCATAGTAGGACACCACCGTCAGTGTATATGAAATTGTCAATTTATACCACATTCTATGAAAATAATCCAGAGAGGCAAGTAAATAATTAAATAAGGAAAAATAATTGAATAATTATCTAAACTCCATTTCACCCATTAATTTCTCTAGGATCAACAAATTAATTCAACCAAACAATGTCACACTTGGAGTCTAAACCAAGGAATAAGGGGATACACTAACTTTTAACCATAAGGGAGAGTTCACTAACCACAAACTGACACACAACTATAAGTTAAAAATATTCACTTGATCATTATCCTCATTATCTCCATGGGTTAAACATTTATATCTTTTACAATATAGAAAAATGAGATATATTAGTATGCATAAAAGAATTAGTCTTGTTCCCTATCTCACTAGGGATAAACATTTCATCAAAAATACATCACAGTTTCCCTGGAGCCTTGGTCCAGGTTGTCTCATCAAATGCAATCGTTAGGGCAACAAAACATTAGTCTCATTCGCTAACCCATATATTATATGTTTGGGGTCTAAATCAAAAATATAACCCAACTAGTGGGTGTAAATTGTCAATTTCAATACCCCATATGACCAAGCCATGTTTACATGCTTATTTATCCATTTACCACACTTACTATATCATAATCCATACATAACCAGGACACATAACATTTAGATTTCACATTTCATATGACATAAAAATAATAATAAAGCCTTAACCCATCATCACATTACCATTTACTTATCATATTTTATTTCACCCATTTCCCCTTTTCCTATATTATCTCATTCAAAATGTTCATCAATTCACATGAATTGTACAAAACACTCTCTTATGCCATTTTTAAATTTTTATCCATTTATCATTTATAACATTTACAACCCATTTATCATTTTCCAATAGATATATAACTATTAAACTCTTATATCATTATACCTGACTGTAACGACACGAACTATTTAATTATTTTTGTTTCCTGAATTTTTTGTTATTTTATTTTATACTCCACAAAACTATATCATTTAATTAATGATTTGGGAATAATTATAATGAGACCATTGGGTTTTGACTATTATATGACTACTGGTTAATATGACTATTGGAAACTATAATCTTAACATTGTGTTTTTATAAATACAATTATCTTGGTTAATTAATACAGAAAAAAGATTGAATGGCCTCATCTAGTAGACTCGGGCCATATGAAGCCCATCTATCGGGGCTTGGGAAGGGGGTAGCATCACTGGGCATTGCTCTGGACCAAGCTCATGCCGAACTTCAACTTATGAAGCTTGAACGGAATCGCCTAAAGGAGAAGTTCAAGCTGATAGAAATCACCATGCGGGGAATGTTGTCCGGGCCACCCAAAGATTCTATCACTATAACACACCTTACACTTAGGTCCTATGCTGGTGTTATAAAGGGCTATGTAACGAGACATTAGTGGATTTGTGTAATCCTTTTATGTAAATAAAATTGATATTTATTCTTATAGATAATTTTTAGAATTTCAAACATCTAGATAAATAAAGGATGTGTATTATTGATGAATTTAGGAAAAAAGAATATTTTAAAAGATTTTTCTATTCTCTAAATAATTAATAATGTGAAATGATTTTCAAAAATGGTTTTCTACAGTTGTGTTAAGTGAGAAATTTAGAGTCTAATAAGATCAACTTGATTTTTAGTGAATAATAATTTATGAATAGTAACATACCTGTATGAATAGTAATGAACAGTAATGAATAGTAAATTGGTCAACAAATTAGAAAATTCACCCATTAATTTATAAACACATTTTAAACATCTTCAAATTGAAAAACGGTCATAGTATAAGTTTTGGTATTTTTGTATGTCAAATATATTTATTTTACAATTTTATAATTAATTTAATAATTTAAAATGGAAATATATTTTCATTAAATGTAATCATAAATTTATAATTTTTTTTAATGTTGTTATACGATAATTTTATGGGACCTTTATTACTTTTAAAGGTGTTACAAAATGATTTATAGTTTTAAAGTTGTATTTTTTTAATAAATATTGATTTTATTTATAAATTAAATTAAATTTAAAAGAAATTTAATTTTATAAAATGTATTTCATTTTTGAATTCACAAAATCAATATTAGTTTAGGGTGACGTTTTTGGATTTTTCTGAAAGAGTTGAATTTTCAGTGAATAGTAAAAATACTGATTTGAGTTTCGAGTGTTTAATAACATCATTAATGATTTAATAAGGATTTAAGAATTCTGGTAGACATATGAAAAGTGAGATATTTTATGAGGTATCCCAAGTGGCCAAAAGCATGTGAAAATAGCATGGTCATGCCCATGGTTTTGCAAATACCACCGATGAGGTGTCCCTGTGAAATTAATAATTTATTCCCTCACTTTTTCTATAAATACCAAGCCATTTCCTTCATTAATTTCATTAAAAAATCCTCATCAACGATGTTATGTTCTCATTACCTCCAAATAAGTCCTCCCAAGGTTCCTTAAAGACTCTCAAGGTCCCAACCTTCAGACTTTCAAAATTACTCTTCAAGGTAAGGGAAACTTTCACCCTCCTCTTTTAAGTCATGACTTCTTCTATGTTATATCTTAAAGTTCCATTTTATTATGAGGGTGATTGTTATTATATATCCTTACAACTATCCTTTTCATGTCCAAATAATGATATAACCTTTCCACTCTCATCAATTTATTTTTCTTAATTTTTAAGTGACCTCGTTAAGTTGCCAATTTTTTTGTAAGAGAAATCGCATCTTATCATTCCTTTCATGTTTATTTTTCATGTGGTATGACATTGAAATATACATAATATGTTATTGTATCCATGTTATTATTCCTTTATACTGTATTATGAGTTATTTATGAGTGTTTTACCATTGTACCCTCTCTTTTTAATGTTTTTTTATAAGGATCTTATGTCGTCATTATGCTGCCGAATTTTCATCTGAAAATCCGTCTCTTTCTCTCAAGAAAATATCTTGTTTAATTTATGTGAATACAGAAACTGATTTATATTCTATGGATATTCATAAATACAAAAAAAATGTAATATTTGATTCTGGAATTGACATACATTTAATCCTCACTCCATTTCCATGGGTTATAAATGAAATAACGATCTTATCTTTAAGCACTTTTAAAAATGTCACTATTTTGAAGTGAAACCCATTTATTTTACCCTTTTGGGTTATTTATGAAATATTTTATTATGATCTATGTAACTTACATGAAAATAAATATATATTATGTGTGTTACTAGATAGCACTCTAATGCATTGGGTAATGAATTAATATCTAGATATCACAAGTTTCATTATACCTTGGTGAATAACCTTGGTAATTCTTATCAAAACTTGGATATAAACCATGGTGATATGTTCTTGAATGTCTATATGAAATGTTGTAGCCACATATTCAAGTTATGATTCAAGTAATTTTTACTACTAAAATCTTATTCTTCCATTTCTCATGCCTTTATTATTTATATCATATTCTTATTAATATTGTTCTAGCTCTCATGTCCATTATTTCACTTGTTTTCCTTACTAAGACTTTTGCTCACTCTTTCCTTTGCTGTATGCCTCTTGGATATGATATGCAGCAATTTTACATAGGATGAACCTACGATGAATCCTTACAAGTGTTTTAAAAGAATGTTATATGTTTTTTTCATGTATAATGTTCCGAATTTCCAAGACACTAAACCCAAAAGATATTTGGATATGTTAAATTTGTTTTGCGTAATGAAAAGTTATGTAATAAAAATGTGGGATTTCATAGTTGGTATTAGAGTATAGTTTAGTTATTTATGGAAGTTAGGCTATGAAAACATTAGGATTATTCCAATAGAAAAGTTTAAATATAGGAAAACTTCCTTGTGTTTTGGTGAGTATTGAGTGAATGGTTTGTCGAGAAAATACATCCATGTCTGGATACGAGAAGGTAGAGGCGGCTCTACCACAGAGGTACCTAGGAGTGAAAAATCTGTCAAGGTGTTTTGGGCATAACCTAGGATATCCTATTGCATGACAATGGGCCTTGATTCACTCTTGGTTATGACACTCCCGGGGGATATGTTTTTTAATTATAACCTTTCTATGAATCATTATGAAGGATTTATAGGGAAATGTAATTTTTTTAAAGAAGTTTTAAGACATACAATTGTTTATTGTTAAAAAAAATTTAAATGAAATAAGTTTCTCTCTAAGGTTATATTCTTTTATAAATTTTAGGAAATAGGAGGAACCGTGAAAATGGTGACCGCAATGGACCATTCACTGATGACCCTCTGATGGAAGCCAAAATGGAAACATTCTTGCGAATGATGAACTAACTGACTCATGTTATGTGGAATAACTTTGATCAAGATGAGAGACCGATCTCCCCACAAAGGGAGAAACATTCTATTGAGTCCTTTATGTGCCAATGACCACCATCTTTAAATGGATTTACCGAACCATTGATTGCTAAAAAGTGGATCTGCTCAATATAGAAGATCTTTTCCGTGCTATGCTATTTAGAGGAAGAGAAGGTCACCCTGGATATCTTTTAATTAGAGATAGAAGCTTATCAGTGGTGGGAACTGATTAAAAACTTGAGGCAAAAAGTGGAGGTTATAGATATGGAGTGGTAATAGTTTATAGGGATCATCTTTAGTAAGTATTTCCCTCGTTCCATGAGAACAAGAAAAGAGAAGGAGTTTCTCGAGCTGAAGCAGAAGGAGAATGAATCTGTGTGAATCTACAAGATGAACTTCACAAGTCATTCATGTTACACCTCTAGCTTTGTCATAGATCTAAATGGTAAGTTTGATAGATTCTTCGGTGGACTGAGACCTCATCCACGGAAGAATCTAGCCAACTGAGACTATGAAAGCTACAAGGAGATCATAATGAGTGCAATGAAAGTCGAACCAGAGTTCGGTGAGAAGCAGTGGTCTCATAAATCAATTTACAAGAAGATATCGATGGATCCCAACATAGGGAAGACTTTTTATTAGGGAAGCGGAGGAAAGCATGAGCAATATCCCATGTGTACTAAATGTGGGATGAAGCATTCGGGGAAATGCCTGCTCAGGAGCGGGAAATGCAACATTTGTGGAAGAGATGGCCATATTGTGAGAAATTGTCATAGTGAGGTGAAACTTCAACTTCAAAACACTAAAGACAGAGGGAATATGGTGATGTCCCTACATAATTTCTATTGATTTATGTGTGAACAACAGTGGCACTTCACCAATCATTGTCCAAATCTGTGGGCAGTTGAGGGGAACCACCATCATCCTCGACAAATTCCAAGGGAGAAAGGTTTTGCTTTTACTATCACGACAGCTGAATTTGAAGCACTAAATGATTTGGTAGTAGGTACTCTTATTGTTATCTCAAAGCGAGCATGTACTTTGTTTGATTCTGGCTCTACGCATTCCTTTATTTCCACCTTTTTTTCAATGTATTTTGAATCAACCCCCAACTTGTTAAAAGTAGAGTTATCATTCAAGAATCTTCAAGGTATTATCAAATCATCGTTACAGTTTAGAAAATATAGTATTTAATTTGGTTAGTAAATTCTTATTGAAAATATAGTAGTCATTACCATGATGGAATTCAACATTATACAATTGATGGACTGGCTCTCAAAGTATAATGCTAAGATCAAATGCAGAAGTAAACAAATCTCAGTATTCTTGAGTGGAAAACCTAGAGTAATCATTCAAAGAGATATATCTCAACCTGATATTTTTCTAGAATATACTTTTATATTTTTTTTATGGAATTAATTGGTGAAGAAAAAGAAGGAAATGAGAGTTTGAATATAGAAAATGTCCCCATAGGCCATGAATAAATTGATGTATTTCTTGAAGAGTTGCATGGAAAACCCCTGGAAAGAGATGTAGAGTTCTCTATTGAACTCGTACGTGTATCTCATCCAATATCAAAGACCCCATATAGGATAGGAAATTTGTAGATGGAGGAATTAATGAAACAACTATAAGATCTTTTGGAGAAGGGGTTTATCTGACCGAGTATGTCTCCTTAGGGAGAACCTGTTCCCTTGGCGAAGAATAAAGATGGATCGATGTGGCTATGCATTGATTATAGAGAACTATACAGGATCATAGTAGAGAACAAATACCCTCTTCAATGAATTGATTACTTATTTAACCGACATCGTGGGTCAAAATTCTTCTCTAATATTGATCATCAATCTAGTTATCATCAATTGAGTGTGAAGAAAGAAGATATTCCAAAAACATCCTTCCAATCATTATATGGGCATTATGAGATTGTTGTAATTATTTTTCGACTGGCTAATGAACATGAAATTTTTATAGATTTGAATAATAGGGTGTTTAAGGATAACCTTGAAAACTTTGGGGTAGTTTTTATTTATGATATTATGATATATTTCAAAAGTCTTGAAGAGCATGATTATCATAAAGGGGTTATTTTGAAAACTCTATATAAGGAGGGGATTTTTGGAATGTTCAATAAATGTGAATTCTAGTTACAATATGTTTCTTTCTTGGGGCACATTGTTACGGATAAAAGAATCACAGTTGAACCTACAATGAAAACAATTATATAGGAGTGGCCTTAGACTACAAAAATAACTAAGAATCATTGTCTTCATATATTAGCGGGATATTATAGGAGGTTTGGGAAAACGTTTCCTGACAATCTAATCCATCAACCGCGTTAACTTGAAAAGGGGTCAAGTTCATCTGGACAATGGACTGTGAGGAATGTTTCCAAGAGCTGAATAAGAGATTGGTTACTGTACCCCTATTAACTCTACCCTCAACTAGAGAAGGAATTGTTATTTTTAGCGATGCATCTCTCAAAGGGCATGGGTACGTCCTCATGAAATATGACAAGGTCATTGCTTATGCATCTCAACAGTTGAAGGCTCAAGAGTCGAACTATCTTACGCATGATCTGGAGCTAGATTCGGTCATTTTTGCTCTAAAGATATGGATGCACTATCTTTATGGGTATAAATGTTATATATACACAAACCATCAAATTATGATGTATATTTTTACATAAAAGGAATTGAACATGAGACAAATGAGATGGTTGGAACTTCTTAAATACTATGATTGTCCAATTCATTATCATCTCGGAAGAGAAAAGAAAGTCACAAATGCATTAAGCAGGAATGATCCAATTTTTCTATCTGTTATAAGTATTCAAAGAGATCCTTTTATCAATGACCTAGTAAAACTGGACAAGGTAATTATAAAGGAAGGGAAATCATCAACCCTAATCCAAATTATTTCTCTACTATCATTACTAGAAAAGATCAAGAAATATTAGAAAGAAGATCCTTTGTTATAGAAGAAGTTTGAGGCTGTGAAGGATGGGATGTTTCCTGAGTTCAATACTGATTGAGAATGTGTATTTAAATTTCATACAAGACTATTTCTTCCATCTATTTTGGAAATAAATGAGTTGATAGATAAAGCTCATTCATCTACTTTCTCTACACATCCTCGAAGCACAAAAATGTACAGGGAACTTCATGGTAATTATTGGTGGGATAATATTAAAATTGAGATTTTTTACTACAGGTCAAGGTGCCCGGTATGTCAGAAAGTGAAGGCAGAGCGACAACTTCCTATAGGGGTATTGCAACCGCTACCCATACCAGTTTGGAACTGGGACAATATCACTATGGACTTCGTCACTGGTCTCCCAAGAACTTCCAAAGAAGACAATCCGATATGGGTTATCGTGAACAGTCTCACCTATACTACCTATTTTATCTCCATTTAGGAAGATTATATCTTGATCGACATACCCAGGATTATATGAAGGAAGTGGTAAGGCTGCATGGAGTTCCACTTTCTATCATATCTGATAATAATCAAAGGTTCACATTAAAATTTTGTAGAAGTCTTCAATAAGATCTGAGCATTGAATTGAATATCAGTATGACCTATCGCCCCCAATCTAATGGCCAATCTGAATGGAATATTCAAATAGTCGAGGACATGATGAGAATATGCTCAATGAAATTTAATGGTGAATGGTATCGATACCACCATTTAGTTGAGTTCTCGTACAACAATAACTTCCACTCAAGCATTCTAATGGAACCCTATGAAGCTCTATATGGGAAGCGATATAGAACTCCTACTTGTTGGGATGAAGCTGGTGAGAGAATGCCTCTTGGGTCTGATCTTGTGCAAGAGATGACGGAAAAGGTCCAATACATCTAGAAACATATTAATGCTACTTAGAGTCAGAAAAAGAGCTATGCTGACAACCATCAAAGGGACTTGGATTTTGATGTTGGTGACAATGTCATTCTTCTGATTTCATCTTGGAAGAGATTCTTGATGTTTGGGAAAAAGGGAAGCTCAGACCAAGGTACATTGGCCCCTATTAAATCATTGATCATGTAGGAGCAGTGGCCTATCGGCTTACAATTTTTCCAGATCTATCACAATTTCATGATGTCTTCCATGTATCCCTCATGAGGAAGTATATACATGACCCTTTACATGTACTAAATCTAGAGGTGGTACAATTAGAACATGACCTCTCTTATGAGGAGAAGCCGGTGGATATCTAGGATTGTAGAGACAAGGTTCTATGCAACAAGACTACCCACCTTGTTAAGGTGTTGTGGAGGAACCACAAATGTGAAGAAGCCACGTGGGAACAAGAGGAGTCTATGAGATATAAATACCCACAACTATTCTTATTAGAGTGTATGAGAAAAAATTTCAAGGGAGAAATTTCTTAAAGGGGGAATAATGTAACAACCCAAACTTTTTAATTATTATTTTTTCCTAAATTTGTGTGTTATTTTATTTTATCCTCAACAAAACTATATCCTTTAATTAATGAAGTGGGTATAATTAAAATGAGACCATTGGGTTTTGACTATTATATGACGGTTGGTCAATATGAACATTGTAAACTATAATCTTAATGTTGGGTTTTTATATATACAGTTATCTTGGATAATTATTTTATAAAGTAGATTGAATGGCCTCATCCAGTTGACTCGGGCTATATGAAGCCCATCTGTCAGATCTCGAGAAAGAGGTAGCATCACTGGGCTTTTCTCTCTACCAAGCCCAAGCTGAACATCAACATATGAAGCTTGAATGGAGTCACTTAAGGGAGAAGTTCCAGAAGATAGAAATCACCACTTGGGGAATGTTGTCTGAGCCGCCCCATGATTTTATCACCATAACACACCTTACACTTAGGTCCTCTGCTGGTGTTATAAGGGAATATGTAATGAGACCTTATCTGGTTTGTGTAATACTTTTATATAAATAAAATTGTTATTTCTTCTTATGGAAATGTTTATGACTGTAAAATATCCATATATATATATGATGTGTATTATTGATGAATTTTGGGAAAAAAGGGGTATTTTAAAATATTTTTGTATTCTTTAAATAATTAATAATGTGAAATGATTTTCATAAAATTTTCATCTACATTTGAGTTCTGTGTGAAATTTAGTATATAATAAGATCAACTATATTTTCAGTGAATAGTAAAGTATGAATAGAAACATACCCATATGAATAGTAGTGAATTGTAATGAATAGTAAACTGGCCAAAAAAATATAAACTTCACCCATGAATTCATAAATACAATTTAAACATCTTAAGAGTGAAAAAACGTTCATAGTATAAGTTTTTGTATTTTTATATGTCATAAATATTTTATTTAAAATTTTATAATTAATTTAATAATTTAAAATGGAAATACTTTTTCATAAAATGTAATCATAAATTTTTTCTTTATTTTATTGTGTTTATATGATAATTTTATGGGACCTTGATTACTTTTCTATGGTGTTACAAAATGAGTTATAGTTTTAAAGATTTATTTTTAGAATAAATAATAATTTTATTTAACAAAATAAATAAAAATTCTTAAAAAAATCTTTTCATAAAATGATGTTAATTTTTGAATTCAGATCATTGATATTAGGTGAAGGAAAATTTTTGGTATTTTTATGAAACATGTGAATTTTCAGTGAATAGTAAATATATAGTTTTGAGTTTCGTGTGTTTAATGATATCATTAATGATTTAAAAATGGTGTAAGATTTCTAGTATACTTATGAATAGTTATATATGATATGAGGTGTCCCAATTGTCTAATACCATTGGAAAATACCATGTACAAGACCATGGTTTTGCAAATACCACTGATGGGGTGTCCCTGAGAAATTAATAATTTATTCCCTCACATTTCCTATAAATACCAAGCCATTTACCTCATTAATTTCATTACAAAAATCCCCCTCAACGAATTTCTAGTCTCCTTGAATCTCAAGGAGCCTTTCCATGGTGCCCTCAAGCCTCCCAAGGTCCCATCCTTTATGATTCCAAAATTACTCTTCAAGGTAAGGGAAACATTCAGCCTCCTCTTTTAAGTCATGACTTCATTTATGTTATGTCTTAAAGTTCTATTTTATTATGAGGGGTCTTGTTATTATATATCTTTAATACTTTCCATTTAATGTCCAAATTATGAGAGTACCTTTCCGCTCTCATAAATTTAATTTTCTGAATTTTTATGTGAAGCCATTAGGCTATCGATTTATTTTAAGAGAAATAACATCTTATCTTTCCTTTGAGGTTTCATTTTCATGTGGTATGACATTAAAATATCCATACCATGTTTTTATCTCCAAGTTATTCTACCTTTTAACTATATTATGAGTTATATATGAGTGGGTTACCCTTTTTACCTATCTTGTTAATATTTTATAAAAGGATCTTATGTAGCTGTTATGCTGCTAAATTTTCATCACCAAATTCCTCTATTTCTACCAAGAAATTATCTTTTTTAACATAAGTGAATACCCTGACCTATTTCTTTTTGATGTTTGTTCAGAAATAAAAAAAATGATATATTTTATTGTGGAATTTAATTACATGTAACCGTCACTATCTTTCCATGGGCTATGAATTACATAATAATCTTATTTTTAAGCAATTCTAAAATGTCACGATTTTGAAGTGAAACCCATTTCTTTTATTTTATTAGTGTTATTTATGAAATTTTTTATTTTGATCTATTTGGATTTCATAAAAATAAAGACATATTAAAAGGGCACCCTCTTATTACTCCATTTAATTTGGTAATGAATTAATCTCTAGAGATAACCAGTTTCATGATACCATGGTGAATAACCTTTCTAATTTTTATGACACCTCGGGGATAAACCTCGGTGATATGATCATGAATGTATAAAAGAAATGTTTTAGCGTCATATTCAAGTTATGATTCAAGTAATTTTTATTATTACATTTCTATTCTTCCCTTTTTAATGCCTTTATTATTTATATCTTTTTGTTATTAATATTGCTCAAGATCATATGTCAACTGTTTCACTTGTTTTCCTTACTAAGCCTTCTGCTCACCCTTTACATTGATGTTTGTCTCCAGGTTATGAGATGAAGAAATTTTAAATTGGATAAACCTTTTATGAAGCCTTACGAGTGGGTTAGAAGAATCTTTACAGGTTTTAACTATTCAAAATCATTACTCATTTCATTTCACAACCATTTCCGCATGCCAACATAATCATTACAGGATCTATCACAAACATTCATAAATACATTCAAGAAAAATGGTCCCAATATACCTTTAAAAACATATTGGTATAAAAAATTCAAAATACTCATTTGATTTCATCTTTATTCCACCCATTAAAACATGGGTCTTCCACTTTGAAAACTAAAACATGCCCAAAGGCTTCATTTCTATTTCAACCATACAAAAAACTATTAATCCATTTTCACAAAAAGAAAACCCTTCCCTAATTTTAAACATAATTTCAAGTCTCTTAGAAAATCCACTTTTGAATCACATTTAGGTCAACCCCTCCATTCAAAAAATTTCATAATTTCAAAACCCATTTTACATTATTAACTCTATAATAAAAACAATGTTGAAAAACACACCCTTAAAACCATTTGAAAACCTCCTCTGTGTTTATAAAAATCATACTTATAAACATTCCAACTAACCCATTGACCCTACCCACATATCCAAATTCTCTTTCACCACCCATTTGATCCCATAAATCCCCTATCATAATTTTTACCAATATTTAGTCACTATTTTGAAAGGGTTTAGCTTACACCACGGGTAGCCCTTGGTTGAGTCTCATTCACTAATGAACCCAATGGGGTCTGTGAAGTTTTCTTTACCTCATACAAAGGCCAAAACACATTCCATAAACAAAGATGAAGAAACACATCAAGATAACACATTGTAATAACCACATACACATCTGAAACATCAAGACTATGGGAGAACCATATATAACACCTGCCTCATGCTCAGAGATGGTTATTATCCAAAACATATCCATCTATTGGAATTAAAAAACACATTAATTACACAACATATAATCTATTGGAAAAGTGAGGTTTTTAGTTCATTGGGAGAATATAATAGTATCTACAATCCATAATCCATGAAATAGTAAAATAAGGAGAGTTAGACTCACCCAGATCATCGATTTGCACCCAAACACACTCCAAACTACTAAGAATTAAAGGATAATTGTCCCTAGAGGAAGATGGGTGTTGTTTTATTTCCTAGGCTATAGGGGTTATAAGGGGAGGGATACTCAGGGAAGGAATAAATAAAATATGCCACAAAAAAGTGAAATTTAACAATTTTTAATGGTCCAAAAGTTTTCCAAAACCTTCCCCAACATTGCAGCTCCATCTATACAACAGGGGCCAAGCCGCATGTTCTGTTGGTAGCACATGAATATATTATCAAACATTGTGGTAACTAAGAACTAAAATTAGTTTGAAAGGGTCCACATGTCGTAATGATTCTTGTTCAAGGCACACAGTTCACTCTAACAATACACTAAAAACACAATCCACACAGTTTGACCCATTTTCCTAATTTTAATGTCAGGAACCCCCACACCCCATTGAAACATCCTCATATTCCTAATAACCTCTCCAATATACAAAAGAAAAGAGGCTTAACAAAAATTTAATCATGTGCATACCTTCATGAATGTCAGGATCTTACAATATTCATAGCTACTGAAGCCTCTTATGAATAACAAATTTTAGAGTCATTGTTTGTGGACATTGTAGAATCAATAAAAATTAATTTTGGTTATATGATAATATGGAAAGCATGCCTCACAAGTCTTTTAATTTTTTTTAAATATGTAAAAAAAATTCTTCATCATGTTTCTTTCTCTCAATGAAATCCTTCTCTATATTCATTTGAGGAATACAGGGAAATTAATTATTATAAAATAAGATCTTATACATATTTCAAACCATGAGTTCAATTTTATCTTGTGGACTGGTATTCTTGACAAGAGGCCATTTTTTATCTTATTCACCTATTCATAGTAAACATCCAAAAATATATTTTTATATTCAGAAAACTACTGAATTGAAACAATTTTTTGCGATATTGATCCATTATTCCGAAATCAGTGGATTAATAGGCCAACTGAATGATGGTGGATGTTTCCCCTTGAATAAATCAATGGAATGTTTCTCTGTCTTCTATTTATTTAGAATTCATTTTTGATTTAGATCCTGAGAATGTTGTGTGAGCATAAAAGAGAAATTTATCATTCCAACTCACATAACATTTAGATGATCATGAAGAAAATCATTAAATTTTCTATCGTACATCATTTTAATGTGGTTCTATTGATTTATATATGTTTAATAAAACAAAAAATCATAGTTTAAAAAATAATTATCATTAGGGGGAACCACAAAATCTTCAAAAATAACATATAGGATGTCTAAATCATGACACCTTCAATTACACAATATGTTTTTACTAGGCCATTCATATTTATTATCTGTTTAAAACATTAATGATGGACTATAACTATTTTCATAATATCTAAATCATATCCCTCGGGAGTATCAATCCATTGCTTTAGTAAGGAACGTTATTTAACACCAAGTGAAAATCTAATCTACCTCAATGTTAAATTTTTTTGTTTTATTGCACCTAGGTACCTCAGTACCCAGGACAGATCCATTTTTAGTATCCAAATGTGGATGTAATTATTTTATAACACCTTAATCTAATATTTACCATAATTCTATGAAATTTTCATATACATTGAATAACCCTTAAAAATTTCTTTAGACATGTCCTAAGGGTTCTAAATAAGGTTTTCTCATCCATGTCGTAAATTTTCTACCAAACCTATCCAATGACAACAACTATAGAGACCCAATATTATCATACATAGATATTAATTCATTTTTTATGATTATTACTTACATTACAAACACACACCTAAGGACCATAATAGTTTATAATATTTGGAAACATGGGAAAATAAACAACTGGTCCATATGTAAACTACATTATTTCCAAATATTTTCTTCATTACAATTACCCTTCTTAGACATATCATATGTAATACATTTCTTCATAATCTTGAGAATTAATCATAAGAAATGGTGATACTATGTTTTTAGTAAGGGTAAAAAAGTGACATATATAAGCATAATAGGAATATAAGGGTTTGAGAACATGAGAATAAACATTGAAAACCATACCCTACATACCAATTATCAAATTATTGAGTCTGGAAATAGATAATGGATGTTCATAAGAAAATAATTCTAAGGTAATAATAGAACCTAATCCATAAGAGAATAACATTTTCATATTATATAGATTCATGGAATACAAATATATATAGAAAATTAGTTCTATATTAGTCCAGGGTCATTCCAAAGGCAATAATAGTGGAATGTGTTCACTCCCTAGACTATCAAAGTCATCATGGTGCACTCTCAAGAGAATCATAGAAAAAATTCCCTCATATAACTTTTTTCTCTCCCCATTCCACCCCTTTCTATCTCAGGAGAAATACATCTTTACGCAATGAATTAGATAGCGAAATTGGTCCCAACCATCACATATGAAAAAACATAAATACTTATACTATATAATAATTAAACATTCATCATATGATAACCCATTAAATGAAATAGGTTTCAAAAACATTTCATAAAATCATTACCTGTGTAAAAGTGACATGTTTAATAATCATTTTATCATTTCATAAATGAATATCTCATGAAAATAAGTAGGTTCCATAAGTATTCAATAACTGTATAAACAATTGAAAAGAAATTGGTTTCATAAAAATCATACTATCATAAAGAAAAACCATCAAGAGATAGAATAATAATTATATCCTCAGATCATATCCCCAGTAAAGCGTAATTAACATCAACAAATTTTATATTTGACAGAAAATGATTTTGATCGATCATTTAAAATTTTATTGAAGAAAATATACATTCCAATTTGAAAAAAAGATAAAAAGTTAATATATTTTTATTTTAAAATAACATTGAAAAAATATAGATTAAAATTTAAATAAAATAATGATCATAACAACTGTATGTTTCTTTCATGTCGTACAAGTAAACACATGATTCCATTCACATTTTCAGTAAAATATAATCATGAATTGTTTAGAAAAAAACATGATGATTCAATTAAAAAATAAAAATAATCAAAATTGGGTAAAATATTATTTTAAAAATCATAGGAAAATAAAAAAATTGATTTTTTTTTAAAACAAGGTTTTGCAAGAAAATAAATTTCCAAACAAATAGTTAAATAAGGTTTGGTTTTCGTAAAAAGAAGTTCTCTATCATTTTATGTACCAAAGAGTGAAAAATGGTATTATTACTTGAAACTGACATGAATAACTAGAGGAGAATAATATTCATATTTTCTTGTACAATGGATTATAATATTTTATTATTATAAACATAATCATAAACAATCTTGATAAATGTTGAGATAGTGATGTAAATTATGTACCACTTTGGAAAACATGAATCTTAATCCCCATAAAATTATTACCTAAAATTTATCATAAAATATAATTAGGATAAATAAAAAAATTATATTACATGTAAAAATGGTTTGTTATAACAACTATGAATTAATATTGGTCCATAACATAACATACCTCTCAAAGAAGAAAAATTTAGGCAAAAATCCCTTAATTATTTAGTAATAATTTGAATCAAAATCTTTAAAAATAATGAAATTAGAAGATAATTTTTCATTTCATGAAAATAATATGATTCATGATATAAAATTTCAAATGAGATATATATATATAGAACATAAAATAAACGAGCAGTGAATTTTCATATGTCTCTTAGAAACAAAAGAGTGACTAGAAATCACTTACCGTAAGTCTTCAATTTGATCATATACATTCAATAATCCTGTATAATAAATATAAGTCTATTATAAATATATTATAGAAACATATTTATATATATCATTCAATATATAATTTTATTATGACCTTTTACTTCCCATTTTTTTACAATTCCCTGTTAATGTTACATTTTGGTTAAAGAATAATTTTTTCCTATATGTTCTGGTTTATTATTTTTAGTCCTCTTAATTTGATATTTATTTAAACACCTATATAATATAAAAATTAATAATATATGTATTTATAAAAATCCATACATTTTATTAATAGAAAATGAAATACACCGTTTATGGAGATGGAAGGCCATATATATGCTTGAACGTTGTTTCCATTTTCTTGTAAAATTGAATTAAATAATGTTAAATGAAGTATTAAAATTATAAAATCACTTTTATATCATATATATTTCATATTTCAATTTAAATAATCCTTAATACATTCTCTTTAAATCACTAATGAATCATATCGCTATGCGAGGTGGTAGTCTTTCGTACGCTTGAGAAGCGTTATCGTATTCCAAAAAAATGGAATGTATGAAGGTATGTGTGATATTATAATTACATAAGTGTATTAATATAATTAATATAATATTAAAATATTTAATCCATAATTATAGATAATTTTGAGAGGTGTTAATGAAAAAATGAGTGGCATCTGTTTGTGTGGCGGAAGTTCACTCTACCCACAAAAGATAAATTCATAACCCATTTGATGAAAGTGAAGAAGGATATTGGTAATTACATTAAAATAACAATATATCACAAAATGGAATATAATAAGTTTATTATATCATAATTTTATAATAGTATTTTAAGTATGAGGATGATGAAATAAAACAAAAATGTTTGTTTATGACAATTTCTTTTTATCTTGGTATCCTCCTTAGGATTGCACCAAAATTCTTCCTTGGTTGTATTCCAGTAAAAAATAAGCATCATAGGATGTGAGGACTGAATTTAGGAATTTATATTTGTTGGTATTGTATCACAAAAAGGACTTAAGGTGTTCAGAGGAGAGGAGAGGGGAGGCCTTCAATTAGTAAGGTAAGTGGAACACTAGTAATTTTTTGATAGAAAGAATTCCAAATACTTTTTTTCATGTTACAAGGTTAAAATAATGAAAACATATAGATCCTAGAAGTTATAACCACTAAATACGTCCATATAATGGATTTTGGACACATTTTGGGATTTTAACCCTTATGTTTTTTGTTTAACAGCAAATAAACTCATTATTAGCTTAACCATAATAAATAATAATTATAATTATAATAATTATTATTATATTAAATAAGTTAATTTTCCTTTAATAGATAATATAAATTTTTATAACTCAAAATAATGAATCCATTTTTCAGAATTCCACTAAAATATGTTTAAAATGTTAATTTAAAACTAATCATATAAACAGGACATGAATGTCGGTTTCTAAAGAGAAAATGTTTAGAATTTTACAAAATATTTATATAGAAATTGAATATAAAATTAATACCAATGAACTAAATTAAATTAATATATTTATAATTGAAGTAAATTGAATCTAAAATTAATATAAAATAAAATTTAACATTATAAATAAATTGAACAAAAAGGCAATTAGTAATAAAATTTTTCTGTTTTTCACTATTCGTTAAAAAATATATCTTTTTATAAAAATTGTAAAATTTCTCCCTAAACAATTTTGGATATGATTATTTTAAAATTTCAATTTATTTTTCCAAATTAATTTTATAAAATTTGGAGAATAAATTTTCTCATTGTTCACAAAAGGAATAATAATATAACATTTTTTAAGAATTTTTTTTTTTGAAATATAAAATGATTTTAATGTAAATTATGTTATTTTTTAATAATATGATTTATTTTCATAAAATAGTTATAAAATAATATTTAAAATGTATTAATTACAATTAATATCAATTTTTTTAACTTATATATTATAATGGTCATGTCTAAATAAATATACTAAGAATATATTGTGGTTTTCTTAAAACTCAGTGTCATGTATAATGCAAGATAACAAAGTATTGAGTGTATTGAAAGATTGAATTTGTGTTTCATGTAATGAAATATGAATTTATTATTTCATGTAAAACAATTAATCAAATAAATTTATTTAATTTTTAAAAAAATACAGTAACTCTGGATGTTACAATATTATATCTTTTCGATGAATATTAAATATAAATCCCAAATAATCATTCATGAAAACCATAAAGTTTTAGTATAAATTGAGAATGGTTACATAAATATATTATTTAAGAAAAATTCTCACCATTGCTGACATATTTATTTTCAAATGGTACACTTATATACTCAATATAATTTTTACCTCACTATATTACCAGGGGAAAATTAAATGATAGGGTGGGGTGATCTTAGATGCTCAGTAAGGACAGACATGGGAGGTAAAAATGATCATAAGTAATAATTGGAGTATGGTAAAATTATTAAAATATAATAAAGTCATACACAATCTATTAAGTATCATTAATCATGAATCATGTAAAAATACATTTTTATAATAAGATTCAAAAGTCATAAGTGTATGGAAACATCAACAATAAATCATGATCCATGAGAGAATGTAATAAAAATTTGAATGTATCCCAAGTATAAGATTGTAGAATTTTGAACATATATAAATAGTAAAAGGATCCCTCATTAGGGTAAAGAGATGAAATGAAGTCCTATCATAAACTTCAAAACCTTAAACTAGGTCCACACATAAATATATGGACATGAAACTATGTCCACAAATAATATTATGCTCATGAAACTAGGTTCATACATTATATTTTGAATTTTAAATCATTTCCATAAATAACATAGTAATCTCATGAGTTATGAAACTTTACCCAATGTATTGAAGGATAAATAATAATAATCTTACCATTTACATAACCATACAAAATAAATGTTCATCTAAATCACAAAAAAACATCAATTAATTATATCATAGACTATATAAATGAAATGGGTTTTATTCCGTCATCTGAACATATCATATGTCATGTAAGAGAAATGGGATTCATAAATGTTTCATCATAATGTAGTTAACTCATAGAAAATAAATGGGTTTTATATAATTATCCTTTTATCCTCATCATCATAAGACTCCAAGAGAATGAGATTTGATGGTATCATAAGATCATATCATCAGTGAATCATGGGAATTCACAATGGATGCCGACATATATGACAGAAAACTATAAAATATTATTTTAATCTTGCTATGAAAACATGAGGAAAATACCCTTTTATTAAAAAAATTATCATAAAATTCCAAAAACATTTATAGAATCATTTTATTTTAAAATGACCATGTTAAATTGTAAAGGAATAATAAAAGTGAATAACATTCATTACTATGGGAAAATCCATTAATTACCCATATGATAAGTGAAAAAATTCCTATCACACTAATGTAAAAATTATAAAATTACTTGTTTATAAAATATTTATATATAAGATTATATTTAAACCAGTGAAATTAAATTTTAGGGTAAAAAAATACCTTTTTAAAATATTTCATGTCAAGGTAAAAACATATATATATAAAATTGATGACCCCATGTAGAAGAAAAAATTTATCGACCAAAAATAATATAAGGTCACTCTTTCTATAATTTGTTTTTATTAATTTTACATTCCAATGGTTGAAAAAGATAAATAATACATGAAAAATCACCGAATAACCATAGTAAATGAAAAATTTATGGTGTAAAGGATAATACACAAATAAATTTCAGAATATAAATTTAAAATAGAAAATCCCAAAAATAAATTTTATTATAACATAAACCCATACCACAACTATTGTTCATCATCGTATGCACTCAAAACGGTTCTGTAATAAATATATATTTAATATAAATTTTTTAGATCTATATTAATACATAAGATATCATGTATAAGTTACTTATAAAATCTTATCACTAGTTTATTATAAATTCTATATTAAATCACTATTCCATACAATAATGAATTCATTTTCCATGAATGTTTGGATTCTGTAGTTTCTATCCTTGTACTTTTCCCATGGTTATAGAATATTAATAATGATAGTCTATTCATAATTATCATATTTAATCATTATATAAACTTTTATAACAATTCATATAAAGAGGTTATCAAAATTAATTTCATCGCCTCATGGAGATGTTATTTTTTTATTTTCAAAAGGCTGATCTTTCTACTTTTTTGTGGATGGATCAAAAGAAAGGTAACTAATAATCCACCTTTATAGAATCATTATTATATCATAAATATCATATATATTCATTAAATCTATTTTTAATACCATCTATGTAATGTTTATATGAAAATAAATCATGTCTCTTCATGGTTGTTGTGGTCCACATGTACGCCTGAGAGACATCATAATTTCAAAATGGGTGGTAAGGTCATAATGTAGATAAGATATTATAATTACTTATAAAAAATTATTTCATAAATATAATACATCATCTTTAAATCCATAAAAATACAGACCATGATATATGGTATTGAAAAACTAATCTTACTACTACATAGATATGGTAGCCCAAATATACGC
The DNA here is from genome assembly GCA_963277665.1 of Viscum album. Classification (NCBI taxonomy): domain Eukaryota; kingdom Viridiplantae; phylum Streptophyta; class Magnoliopsida; order Santalales; family Viscaceae; genus Viscum; species Viscum album. The sequence goes on from OY728165.1 coordinate 450,062,613, forward strand.
ACGAGCAATACTTTCATTTACAAATTTATGTAAAGAAGATGGATGATGAAACATCCATACCCAAACCACTAGGTCCAAGAAATATTGAAAAGTAACCTCATCTATTCTTCCACATATGAAAGATGGTTTAGATTAGTATCAAGGGTGGAATTTTGATTATAGAGATATTATACCCTCTGTATCATCTCATTGAAAAGGATAATAAATATTAATTATTAGAGAATGAATAAATAATCAGAGTAAAACTAAAAACTAATTATTGAATAAATGGTATATAAATAAGAGATCCCAAAGATTATGTTCAGTCAGAGTAATGAATTTATATAATAAATAAATGAACTTTGGGGTCATTAGATGTTTTTCCCAATCCTCTCTAGCTCCCTACTCCACCTACTCAGCAATTCACTAGAGTTATATTTCCCTTCATTGTGTCTCTCATGACATCTGCAAGTTCATCTATATTCTTGAGTAGGGTTTTAGTACAATACTCATAAGAAAACAACTAATTCATCCTTAAACTAATTTTATCATGTATAAAAGTGTATTCCATAATAAAATAAATATGTAAAGGAAATAACATACAATCCAAAACTGAGAGGTTGTGGGCTAACTATGCTTCCACAACCTCCAATCTATAACTACTTTTGATCTATACCAGATGATAATAGTATGAGTTTTAATAATTAACCCATCCATTTTATAATGTCCTCATGGTGTATAATAGATCATATCGGACATCATTTACCCCTCAATAAGACTATATCACTCAGATACGATGGATTAGAATATATCGTACTCACATCGACCATGATATCACACTATGAATGATGCATAGTATATCATGGATATATTGAGAACACCCTTCACATGTATCAATGGATACCTCTTACCCTTACCCTATGCATTAGTCCCTCATCTCTATTATCACAATTATGTGCACTCCCCCACTAAGGAATATTTATATAGGAAGGTCCACCTATCTAAAGTATCGATCACAAACCCCAAGGGATGCTAAAAAATAAATTGGGTGCGAATTTAATAAGGAATAACATATCATCAATGGTATATTATATCACATAATATAAAATGCGATCATAGACAAAATCGAAATAGATAACCTATTATCACTCATATGATCAACTATCATAACAGGTCTCATTGGTAACCCCCACACACACCGACTTTTGATTACTTATCAATAATGAATATCAAATATTTCATCAAAAATAAATCATTAAATGATGGCCAACTATTAAGTATACACAAAAAAATACAATAGAGGAAAACATGACAAGACATAGAACGATAATATCCATCACACACATGTTGAGAATATAAAATCATTATATATCATCATTTAAATCAAAGGTCATCATGGGATCAGAATATAATATCAAATATCATGGAAACAAGTCATATTGAATCATGGGATACACACAACCACATGTGATCATAGTTAATTAAAATCATAAAAATGCCAAAAAATAAAATAATCCTGAAAAAGATTATATGTGAGACCAAAATGGTAACGAAAATCCTACCATTGGTGAAAAAAAATTTAATGATACGGTTTGATGTATGAATTCAATTATACCACTAAATACATGAAAAATTTTCTATTCAACATGAATGAGAATTATCATCATCTTAGATATTTTAAAACATGGGAAATGAAGGATTAAATTAAATATTACAAATTACCTTGTTTTCTTTGAAAATCAATTAAGGAATATAATTTTACTCATTGAGGAAAACACAATGGAACTGATGTAATTTCAATCTATTCATTATCACATGAGATATCATGGTGTTATGTATGATTATAATAATAAAATAAAAGAAAATTATTGAGGGGTTGTGAGATAGGGTAAGAAAGGAGGGTGGTTTGATGAAGGGGAGGAGGAATCCTTATATGAACTACACACTTCCCCATATTCCCTATTTATATTTTTATTCCATTTTATTTGTTAAATGTTTATTAATTAATTGTTATTATTCTATTTCCTCAATCCATTCACAACCAAAACGATTAATTAGTTCCACTTGAAACACCCTTAAGGCCCCAATTAATTCAATTAATCATTATTCTATATTTCTTATATCTAATTTATCTCAGCCTTTTTATTTATATATATTCTTTGATAAAGTTCCACCCAAATAAAAATTTTATTCTTTCAATTCCCATTTTAAATATATTTAATCAACTTTTTAATATATATATTAAAAATTCATCAACACACACACATATATGTTTGTGTATTTATACTCATTATATATGTACACATATACACATATATTCATATATATATACATATATATATATATATTTAACCCACATATGTATTTATATTTAAATTTCCACAAAAAAATATTTTTCCAATTTAATAATATTAATAAAAAATTTTATTATTACTACTATTATTAATTATCTACAGTCATTTCGACCATTGTCATTTCAAATAAAATTTCTACAAAATTCCTATAATAGTTTAAAAAATTACACTCCCATTTTCATTTATAAGGTATAAGTTATTAATACTATAATTATTACATAACCTCCCAATAAATACTCACACATTGAGAAATATTTCTTGTTAATTAAAAGAATTTAATTATACAGGTAATTTTCATTTTCTTCAACAAGCATAATAATAATAATATAATTATTATTACCCTTATAAGTGATGTAACCAAACACCTGACACACACCATGAATATATCATTCATATTGTAAGACCTATATTATGGGTATAATGGTGTTTTTAGTTTTCTCGTATGAGAATCCACTTGATGTATATTCCATTATTTCTAAAAAAATATAATCAAAATATCAAATAAATAATCCATAAGTTTGAATTAACCAAATGCTCAATGTACAAAAATGTTATGTGATACCTAGATTAGACCCTATATCCAAAACATAACTTTCATATTGTATATCCCATATGACACAATGTTCAAGAGATATTCTATATTTTATAAAAAAAATCATGCATAATATACTATATTTAATTATTCTATTGAATCAATATTGAGGCTCTATGAGCCTTGTAATTGCACATTAACTCAGTGCTTGAATATGTAAATATTCCAAAGAATATTCCAGAGTATTAACATAGCTATTTACATTATATAAAGACATTAAATCATTAATTATGTTATTTATATTGAAAATTTATATCTTTCACAAAACTATACTAATAAATTATTTACATGGAGGGTTTTATTGTACATTAAAATTTTAGGATCTTACATATAATGGTTCTACATAAACATGATGGCATCATAGTATATGGGATATATTGATGTTGTTATATTGGAATTATTAGAGAAAAATTGACGTTTGTAAAAAAGTTATTTGAAATAGATCAGTTAAGATGATTACCACATCATTGAGAAAACTTTTTTAGATTTCCTCTTACGGACCCTAGGGATGTACTTTTACAGTGACTAGACTCCATATAAATTTTATAAATATTTTTAGAATATTGTTTGATAGGGCTTGGTTAACCTATGTATCTCAAGTTGGTTTTAATAGAAGAGGGGATTTGGTGTCGTTTTATAGTAAAGGAAATTACACACATGACATTACATAAAAGATTAAAATTATTTTTCATGTCATGCAGAACCATGTGAAAAAAATTTAGAATATAAGATGGATTACAATTTTATTATCTTCAAGAAATAAAATTTTGATAGACTTATGTGGAATTTTAAACCATATAGTTTTGTTAAACCCCTACATTATCAAAGATGAAACATAATAGTGGTTAAAAACCTTCTTAAAGGATTATAAATTTACATATTAGTTAAAAATATAATCACAAATGGTCATTTGATGAATGTTTACACCATATCCCAGCACTCATTTTCTATGCCAATATTTTTTAAAAATTTAAATCATTTAGTAAAATCTTATTTAACAAGATATTTCATTAAAGTCATTTTAATAACTATTGAAATATTTTTACATGGAAGACATCATGATAAGAATGTAATACTAATATAAACTCTTTTACAATAATATAAACAATATTATTAACCATTAATGTTTTTTCACAATAATTATGAAATATAATGTTACTTTGGATTTTATTTCAATCATTTACATTGATTTTTCAATGATTTACACAAGTATTGTGTCAATGTATTGTATAAATTTCATGCAATTGTACCATACCTAAAACATTAAAATAAATTACAATGATAAAAAACATTAATAATTAAAATAAACATTAATAACCTTATATAACCTCATATTATCTCTATAAAAATGTTTCAGATAGTCAAACAAAGAGAGTGACAATTTTTAGTAATTTTGTACATAAAATTATACTAATGTCATTATCAAAGGAATATGGAATGAAATTTCCAAAAAATCTATGGTATGATTATTATGGTATGAATTAACCTATAAAATGTGTTGGCCTTTTTGTGAAATAGTGATTTTCATAGTAAAAAATCATGCCAATCTACAAATTCATATATTATGATATAACTCTAGTTAATCATGTCAATGAATATTTATAAGTGAATAAATTATGTCACATTTTATAATACATTTTAATATATAAATAAATTATAGATATTTAAGTTTCAATATGATCAAAAGTTTATATTTATGTATTTAACTAAATATAGTAGTGTTCTATGTATGACAGACACTTTATAAGTTTTTCAGAGTCCCTGGAATCGATATTTCAGAAGGAGTCACTGTTAGTCGACTCAACGATGGTTGACTCACAGATCAAGAACTCACTGATCGAGGAATTAAATGATCGAAGAAGACACTTATGATCAATCACAGTGATAGAAAAAATGACACACTGATGGAAAAGTCACTGATGATTGCTAAAACTGATAGTTCAAGGGACACACAGATATAAAAGTCTTCGATGATCAGTCACACTGATAGTTCAAATGACACACTGATGAATGAGTCACCAATTAATGACACACTAATTAACATTTCACAAATGGATGACACACTGATAAAAAATTCATGGATGGGAGACACACCAATAGTTATAAATAAGTCACTAATGATGACTCCCTGATGCTCTGATCCACTGATACCGATTGAAAGGACACCACAATACACGGAGTAACGGATGCTGGCAGACCGATGAAAATGAGTCATTGATACATATGTCTCACTGATAGTCATAAGAAATGTAATTAATTTATTAATTCAAAATTATTATTTACAATCATATTTAGAAAACCTTATGTTTTTTATATTACATAATGTTGTCTATAGGACATTTAATAGATTGTACGAGGTTCATGCATATGGGGAGATCTTTGTGTCTACTGGACCTTGCATTATAATAGAATTAAAAGATTGATCATTCAAGATACACTAAAAATTATAATGAACATAATAAATTCAAGATCTTTCAACTCTCTATCTTACGTTAAATTCCCTTCAACTAAAAGATATAACATACATGGAGATCATAAAGATAAGAAAAACCTACTGAGCTTTACTAAACATCATTGGAACAAAAATGATGAAAATTTCAAACATCCAAAAGCCACATTGTAGAGAATATGATAATTTATTTGAATCTAACTTGTAGAATAAAAATCAAACAACATTTTTACAATATCTATTAAGTCTACATCTTCACTGCATAACACATAGAGATTTATAAACCTCATTCATCATCTTTAGCTCTATTGTGTTCTTTTGCATACATCATTGAGCAGTGTGTGTATTTTCCTCTGGCACACTCACTATCTCCTTAGAATAACTGAAGGATACTATATATCCTCAAACTCACTCTCATTTTATTTTTGGTATCCTATTCAAAATAGTGGAATAGGTCAAGTGTGACATGTTTGTTGTTTTTTCCACAAATAACTATGGTAGAGGTAATGTGTGACCTAGACAGCCTTGTGTGCTATTTTGAACCATGATCTAGGGTGTGGATAAAACTATTTATTAAATTAAACTACTTAAAATAATATTATCACCAAGTGGAGAGGACTATGTATTGCCTTGATTCTAAACCTCTTTTATATATCTTTTGTGTCTTTTCCTTTTAGTTTTACTCTATGTTTATTACCTTTAAACAAAACCAAATGGAACTTTGATAATTATATTAGCAAGTGTTTATAACTATTTTGAACTAGTAGTTTAGTTTCAAAAGTTATACTAATCTTCATAATAGTATAGTTGAGATCTAATCAATCATCCGAGAAATTAACTTAACATTCCATACTTTTATAAATTCTTTACAAACTCACTTTGATTCTTTTATAAATTGTGGAAAATTTTCAAAGAAACAATTTTAACAAAAAAATTTATAGATACATAATTAACCCCCACTTTAGTAATCTAGTCCAAACAAAAAATTATAATAAAAGGATATTTTCATGATATTTCTAGGTCTTTTCATGTATTTGGTACCATGTTTCACCTATTTTACCCTTACTAAGGTGAAAAATATTTGACATAGTTGATATTCATAAATAAAAAATATAAAAGTGACACATTAAATATATTTTAATATATTTTTTTTAACAATTGAATCCATTTTTTATTATTCTGTTCCTTTAATTGGAAGAAATCAATTTTAATATTAACTTTTAGTACTAAATGAACTATAGTTTTTAGATAAATGCTTCTCTAAAACAAAAAATGAATTTATTCCAAAATAATTTATAATTTCATATACTATTTCACTAATTACATAATATCTAAGTAATGAATAATTATTTTAATTTAAAATCAAATTAAAATAATACTTGTACTTTTGAATGAAAATTCATGATGTCTTTACAAAAATCAAGATTTACCACTATTCATTAAAAAAACAATCTTTTCAAAAAAAATTCTAAAATTTCACCCTTATATAATTTGGATACTCTGATATCAAAAATTATATCCTTTTAATAAAATATGATTCCAAAAATTAGAATCAATTAATTATAATATTCAATCATAAAAACCACTAAGAATATTTTTTTAAGAAAACATTTTTTGGCCTAAAATGAAATTATTGATAATTTAGATTTTATTTCCTAATAATTAATAAATACATTTTTAGTAATAAGAAAATATTTTATATATATATATATATTCTATTTTATGTACTTCTAGTCTTATTCTCCAATTCAACAGCTAGTTTATAATAGTCATATTTAAAAATTATATTTTTTAGTTCATTTAATCTCTCTATTGAAAGGTCTATACACAATAGAGGATAGTGTTCTTTTAAATTATCATGTTATTTCATTATCCATCCTCAGACTTTTTAATAAATTTGATACTCCATTTTTTATCTTGAGATTAGTAATCATGTTTTTTAAATTACTTCTTATGACACAAACTTACACTTGAGTGATGTTTCAACTCTTCGATGGATGGAATAAAAGAAATATATATGATAATTAAAATTTAAAGAGGCATTATTATATCATAAATATAAAATATATTCTATATATATATATATATATTTAACATCCATGTAAAACATTTAAAAATCATATCACTTTTCGGTGTTGTTGATCTGCACAAATGCACGAGCAACGTTATCATTTCACTACTATTGGGAATGTTAGAAGGTAGATAGGATATTATATTTATGGAAGGATAATTATGTTATAAATATAATGATAACATTAAATACAACATAATATACAACCATGAAATCTTGTTTTGGAAAATGAATCATATCTCTACATGGAGATGGTAATGCACATGTACGCATGAGTGATACATTCATTTCTCACTTGATGGAAAGGAGATGGATAAATATTATGAAATTAACATTATAAAATCCAATTATAAGGTCTATATTGATTATATTTTATTGGAATGGATATTTATGTTTTTTTAATAGGGTAAAAAATGCTAAAATAATAGATTTTGGTTAAGATGATTACCTCTTCATTGATAAACCTCCATTGGATCACATCTTGAGGTTCCTAGGGATGGTAATGAGGATACCAGAACTTCTAAAATTATTTTTTCATTATTTTTTTTCAATTTAAGAATCTCATATTGCCTTGAAGAATATATGGGAGTTGGATTCCTTTTATAGTTAATGGAAGGACACACTTAGAATTTCATAAAATATTTAAATATAATTAATTATTTCAATTTGAATGTGCTACCGACTGAAAAATATTTAGAATATAAAATTTAATAATGTCGAAATACCTTTATCTAATATACTTTTGATAAGTTTATTTGGCCTCTTAAACCTTGTATTTTGGTTTAAGCCGTTCATAAATCAAATTTAAACTCAATAATGATAATAACTTTTTCATTCTTAAATGTTTATTAATTTTCTTTTAACAAAAAATAGGCTCAAAATGGTAATGTTATGGAATTTTTGACCATATAGAATCCATATTGGACTATTTAAATATTTTAATGATTTTTAAACCATTCAATAAAATATTATTTAACATAAAATACCATTAAAAACCTTTTAAGAACAATTCAAATATTTTGAATTTAATTATATCAATAAAATAATGGAATTAGAATAAAAACTCTTTTAGAAAACAATTTGTATTTAATATTAACCATGAAATTCATGATTATCCATTATTACTACCAAATATATTACTTATTTGGTTTTTTGAATCATTAACATTGAATTTTTTACACCATATAAAAGCATTATTTTCACAATGATTAGACATTTAAGGTAATTATACCATCACAAGAAAAATAAAAAAAATCAAGATATTAAATTAATTAATCATTAAATTAATCATTTATAACCTAACATAACTTCTTTTTGTCGTTATATAAAAATATTATAGTTATTAAAACAAATATATTGACACTTTATATTTATAAATTACCTAAAATTATGTTAATCTGAATATCAATGGAAATTTTTAATAAATTTTTTAAAAAATTTAATATGTTGTACTTATGTTTGAATTTATCCTATAAAGTTAAAAAAGGGTAATTTATTTAGTTTTTTTAGGCCCTATCTCACAGTTTTAACCTCGTTTTACCCTTTTTACCTTATTGAGGAGATAAATTTTTACTATAGTTAAATTAATAATGTCCAAAAGGTAGAAGGGAGTCTTTAAAAATATCTAAAGAAATATTTACAAATATAGAAATCAATTTTCATGATTCTATTTGTTTAATTTAATTAAATTAATTTTAATAAAAATTCTTAAAATGCAAAGAAAATATTTTGTAGACAAATGTGTTTTAATCTAATATTTGAACTTTTACTAAAACCAAGTATAATGTTGATTCCTATGTAATTAATGAAAAATTATATAATTAAAAGATTTTTAATTTACTTTATTATTAAATTCAAATCACAATGTAACTTTTTAATGAAATTAAATGACAATCGAAAAAAAATCATTATTTTTACTATTCAATAAAAATCATTTTAATAAAATACGAAAATTTCACCCTCAAATAATTTTGAAATAATTATTTAAAAAAAATATTCTTTTAATAAATTATAGTTTCTAAAATCATTACAAATTATTTTCAAGATTATCTCACAAAAATCAATAAAAACCATTTAAAAACATATTTTTGAATCATAAAATGAATTTACATAAATTTTAATTCTTTTTTTCTAGGGAATAATAAAATAAAATTATATTGAGTTGGATAATTTTATACATATTTCATAATTTGGTTACTCTATTTCATATCCCCCAATATAATATCTTTATTATATCCATCATATTTATATAATAATATTTCATGGTTCATTTATTCTGACTGTTTGTTATCGTAAAAATAATAAAAAATATTTTCTAAAGTATTAGGGTGTTACAGTTAACATATTAAATGTTATAAAATAATTAATTAGTGTGTCAAAAAAGCCCCAAACAAGAGAAAGTTATAACAAATGAATGAAGAAGAACGTATAATTTTATAGTAATAATATCAATTTCACATAGATTAATGATTTCTAAAATATTTTGTTACTTTTATAAATAATATTTAAGAAGAGGTAGAAGATGAATTTTGATGATATGTGAGGATATTTATACATTACATAAATAAACAAAATGTTATCTTCACTTGGAAACAATCTTAGATTCAAATAATTTGTGGCATCCTATAGAGACCATGGGCTAAATAACATGTTAAAGGAATATTATGGATGTAAATATGGTAGATTAATTAAGTTAATTCTAAAAATTGGTATTTCTGGGAAATGAAGTGGAGGGGTCCTTACAGAGTGTGATGGGGTGGAATTTATATAAATTAAAATTTAATAATTTTAAAGGAATATCATATTCGGGGGGATTCAGTCCAAAATTACAAATTATTAATTATTAGGTTGGTGGTGGTTGTGTAATACATTATCTATTAGTTTGTAGATAATTTTTTATGATGTGAAATATTATTACCACTTAATTGAACCCTTTTATCTAATTCTAGACTTTAATGTGGTTATTAACTTTGACATTAGTTATTTATTCTACAATGAAAAATAAAATTAATCCTCATAGAAAATTAAAAATTATTGTTAAAAATATGAAAACCACTCTACTAAATTTATTTTCTATTGTTGATAAAAATAATTTTAATAGAATTTATTATAACATATAGAACAAAATAAATTATTTTAAATACACAAATATATAACCAAAACAATTCTGGGAATGATAGGTCTCCTAAAAATATATTATTTTATCATTATTTGTTATTAATTTTTTATCAACTCCTAAATTTCTATTAATTTATTTATATATATATATAATAAATTCAATTGTATTACTAAAATATTTTCAATTTAACATTTTAATATAAAATATATAATAAAAAACATAGGAAAACAAAAAAAATTCTCTATCCATAAGTAATTAAATTTGTATTATTAATTTCAAATTAATTATTCCTTTTATGTTATTAAATTATTTTACTAGCCATTCCTTGGTTTGTATTAGTATAGAAATAAGAATTTCGTGAAATTTGTTACATCATAAAAAATTTTATTTATAAATATTAATATTAACCGTTAAAGTTATTACAAAATAATTTATTTTTATCATTATGTTTCATTTAACTAGATTTTAATTTATTTAATTTTATAGTGAATAATTATTCACTTCAGTTTAATGTTTTATGAACCACAATTTATTGAAGAAACTAGATTTATTTAATGTAAAATAGATACTAAATTCATAAGTTGTAGTGCTGGTAGTTTGATTCATGTATTTTGTTCACATACATCCTAATTATGTTCAACTATTTAGTAGAATATAAAAACATACTTATAAAAAATAGACATATATTTTAAGAAAATGAATCGTGAAACCTAGGTTATTACAAATCCTACCCACCTAAATAAATTACTACCTTTAAATTTTAATTATCCTTCACTGTTGAAAATAATTTATGGTATCCATAAGATATATATTGATCAAGATGAAATTTCTAGATAGATATCATCCTCACAATCTATGGAAGACCAAGAAACCCTTTTGTAAAAACATCAATGTGTTCAATATCATCAGAATAACCTTTACATAGAGTTTCTACCTAATTATTTAAACTAAATAACCCTCATTATTGGTCACTGTGATCAAAATAATGGATATAATTTTCATAATGAGTTAATGTCAATCTTTCATATATAACGTTTAGTTAGTTATTTTGGGATATGAAATTAGATTTTAGTATCCATGTAGTTACTTCAGATTTTATGGGTATAAGGTAATTCCTTACCTTAAATTACATAAAATTAATCTAAATGAAATTTAATAAAACAGGAAAAATATTCCAATAATCTTTAATTAGATAATAGTTTTATATATCGGATAAAATCATCATACGAATGAGATTTTTACCTAATAATTAAATATTAATACATTGTTAGGGTGATTTTATAATCCTAAAAAAATAGATATAATGAATTGAGTAAAACAATAATAAATTGATTTTATATATCAAAACATCTTTTTTTGACCCAATTATGTCATTGTGATTCTCTATGATTTCCCTTTATCTATTGGCATTGGAGGTTTCTGACTTTTCTTGTCATCATTATCCATTGGTTTGGTACACTTGTTTAAATAATTTACATATTCTTATCATTAAATAATTAGATTGTGGTTTTTGAATAGGTTGATATTTCTTTTCATCAATTTCATTTGTTATCCTCTTAATATCTCTTCTCCATGCATGCCATAAATGTCCCACTCTTCCACAATTGATGCATTTATTTATTACTTTGAGATAATTTAACGCATAATTATTCAAACATTTTTATCATGTCAGAATATTATCTTTATTTCCTCCATGTTTTTTATCATTGATATTCTTTGTAAGTCCATATTCATATTCTTGACCACAAAACGATAAGATTACTGGGAATCTTGAACTTTAATATCCACTTTAAGAGCTCATTAAAAAAATTCTGTATATATTATAAAGATACATATAGATAATTATTTTAAAAGCAATGTTTTTAATCAACTAAATAAATGTCAATATTACATTATTGGTTTATAATAAAACCAATTTCATCCATTTCATGTATTTTAATGTATGATTCATAGGTACAGATGGATTCATCCCCATTAGGTTTTAGCTCTAGAAATTCCCACTTTTATTCAATGAGAATAGTTCATGAAAAAATATTGAAAAATTTCCTCATAAAATCCTCCAATTCCATAGAGTCTATTTTTTAATCTTATACTATTCTATTGATTATGGTCCACCAATGATTTATCTCATGTTTTAAATAATAAATGACTAAAATTTCCTTTTCATGCTCCAAGAACTAGAGAATGGAAAATATTATTTCTCATATTATTATCCACTGATCAGTAAATAGGGAATCATAATACTCACAATAGAAGAGTGTTAATTATAATATAAAATATTAAATAAATATTTTTTCCTTAATTAGAACATTTTGTATCTCATCATGGTACATTTTATTTTTCTAACCTATGACATCCTTCCTATAAAGTTTTTCACTCCTATAATCTTGTTTAGTTACTCATGAGGATGGCCAATTTTTTTTCCATCACACAAGTTATAAATTGGTTCCACCTAGTTTTGAAAATTTATAATATCCAATATGGTTTATAGGAGTAATAAACCTTAATATTTATTGATAATAATAGTTAATAATCATATGAATATGAAAAATCTCTCTAATGATAACTTACTCAAGGACACCTCCATTTTATCTTATTCCTCTTTTAGATCAACCTATGTTACTTTACGTTAATTTCACTTATGATTCATAAACTTTGGGACAAGAAAACTAATCCATACATGAATACTAAATAATTTAATCCAAACTCATACTTCGGAATAGGGTTCCAAAAAAATTTCTTTTCACACATAATTTTATACCAAGTGAGATTATTTTACCATAAAATTAATATATTTTATAATGTTTATATAGATTAAATATTTCATCTAAAAAATAAACACACAATCCCAGAACCCAAATATATATTTTATTTAGATATTAGCTATATACATGTACACGTTCATATATTTAATTAACATCTCCCAAAAAAATTCTCACATGCTATCCTTTAATACACATCTCACATAATACCCTTCTTCATTACCTAGTGAATATAAAACATTGAGTGATTTAAAATGCTCAATAAGGGAAAAAATATCAACAAGACATAATGGGTTAAACCATAATAACGTGATAAAACATGAAAATGGAATAAATATTGAATTAATTGAATATAGAATCACTAAAATTATCAATAAGTCATGAATTAAGTACTTATAACCTCCAAATTATCATCCTAAAAACATAACATATACCACAGTGTATGAATACAAAGACATGTGACCGTAATCGTGACACATGTATCATACCATAGGCATGATAAATTACCTTGAAATGTTTTATAAGCATAATAATGGGAAGTCATAACATTATTTCTGGTTAACCATTAAGACATTCCAATCATAATGAATTAGGGTAACCACCTACCCATAACATAATGGACATAGGATAACCTACTGCACCCCAACACCTTTTTGTATTGGTATTAACAGATATTTACAATAACCATTTAGACAATGTTTAGCCTCTCGTGTCACATGATCTTTTGGGATTAGGCTAACCACCCATGTACCCAAACCACTTCCCATGAGATATATTAGTTTAACCGATTTTTTTTGGGATATAATAGGACCACCTATTTCATAATGATAAACCATATATATGTGTAAAAAAAATATTAAGGTATTCATAATCCAAATATAACATTAAAAATATATGATAAATAAATAGGTATCAGCAATGAATTCTTTTTAAATTTTCATAAGTCATATATATAAATAATCAAATTATATCAATAGATAATATCCTTGGTTAAGCATAAGAAATGTTAAACTATGTTGACATAGAAGAAAAATACGTTATAAAATCATTATAAATTTGGATTAAAAATTACATTTCGATAAAATTTAATTAAAAACATTTGGTATAATAATTTAATTTTTAAAAGAATAAAAAATGGAAGGGAATATTTATTATGAAAAATGGTTATAATATAATGAAAATTTATTTCTTTAAGAAAGGATTTTAAATAATATTACTTCCACGCTTTTATAAAGAACGTCCAAAATGACCATAAGGAGATTATTTTTAATATTCTTAAAATAAAGTAAAAGTTATCATAAAATTAAATTATGAAATCATTATTGTATATATAATAACATCCATTAAATAATATAATGATAATATATACATGGTAGATAAATATTCCTGACTGAAAAAAAAGTGATATGGTTAGATCCACTTATATGCATACTTATGGTTTAACTCTGAACAAAATGAATGTAAAATTGTAAGAAGACTTGTATAACCAATAAATAAATTGAGTAGAAAGAAATAGATTGATTTTTATAGAGAAATAAATTAATAATATTTCCTTAAATAGGATTTTAGTCATAAAAAATCATGATTTAAAAGTGAGATTGGAAAAGATACTCCAATGTAATCGGTAACATTTAAATAAAAATATATATAAATATAGAAAAATATATATATTTTTATATACAATTAATTATATCAATATAATGATAAAATAAATCAATAATAAATTTAATGCACAACACAATATAGCATAGGTGGTGACTATAAAACATATCTCAATGAAGGAATTTTGAGATGATAAACTCTTACCATGAATTTTTTCTAGGTAGGAAACACTATAAATACATGTAAGATAAATTTAATCTATTATTAATATTAATTATATCCTTATTAATATCTCTGTTACTTTATACCATTCAATTATAATTCATCATTACACATATATTAATTTTTTACTGTAAAAATTAATATTTAGGTATCAACTCTCTTGTTTTCTCGGTATGCTTTGGTTTTTCAATATTTTCCCTTAATCCATGATCTAGGGTTTATGGCCTATATAATGTTCCTTAAAATTTAGCACATCCATTTGATATATTTTAATAAACTGACCCAGGTTATCCTCAAACCTTTCCCTTGATCCATTCCATCACATACCTGAAGGGCCTTCCATGTCCCCACATACTGGTGACAAACACGCAGGCATCAAAAACAATAAATACTAAACAATTTAACCCAATATGAACAAAATAAGAGGAATATATATAAATATTTCAATAAAATACTAGGAGACTGCTTAATATTTTCCATAACTATTAAATTATGCTGGAAACAAAACCACTAAAAATGTAGTCAAAATTCTAAGAGTCATGTCCAAGTGCAACAGACTAGAACCAAACAACTACTCTAAATGACGGCATGGAAGAAATCCCACAATATCACCAACAGCTACCCAACCAAGCTGAAATGAAGACTCACCACCTCCCTGTGGTTCCTTTCCATTCCCTGTACTGGAATATATGCAAAAGCTTGTGCACTATTGAAGATGTGTATAAGGTGTCAGATAATAAGAACAATCAGATCTCACCCAAGTGTTCTATAAAAATTAATTGTATAATAATTCCATTTTTATCAATTTAAATAATACATGTCATGATACATAGTAATTCTATTTTGTAGAAAACATGTTAAAATTTCTCCTTTTTATCACAGTTCTAAACCACAATTTGTTTTATCTATTTCACCTTACATTTTACATATTATCTATCAAAAAAATCAATATACATATCAATGATTAAATAGTCCTACTTGAAGAACTAAAAAAATAGCAGTAGCATCATAATCATCAAAATAAAAAATAAAACAATATGTCTGGTAGCATACTACTCGTACCCATTAATCTACGAAATAGTGAACTGTTGTAGCAAAATCCAATGATCTACACTCCAGGACCCAAGAGACACCCTAGAAAGTGAACCCCCAATATCACATACATTCATAGATCCAAAAATATGTTCTCTATGATAACAGTAATTTCCAATAAATTAAACCTCGATAATAAACGATGGCCTAAATCTAAAACTTCTATATTGTACCCACAGTAATTCATGTTCGAATTTTCACAATCATTTCAAAGTTTCTAAAACCATTTAAAAACAATTTCACAAAAAAAATGCATGGAAAATACCCCGTTTTCTTTCCATATGTCTAAAAACAAGGAAAATGACATTAATTCAAAATATCATTCCAAAAAACACAAAAACTCATGAAAATTTAAAATCAATTTATTTGTAAACAAATTAAAAAGAATGGAACAATATAGATTATCATAAAAAGGGTAGATTAGGAACAAATTAACTTTAAACTTTGGTCACACACACCACCAATGAGATACACCAAAAACAAAAACCCAAAAACATATACAAAGGCCCCAGAATCCAATCCACACATCTTAGTATTAATTCAATTGTGAAATACGATTGGCGGGGGAATGGAAATATCACATAACTCGACAACCAAGGCCCACAGCACCATGAAAAAAAAATTAATGGAATCAATAATGATATCACACAGTGGATATTGGAAGAAGATAATAAGAAACACCAACATAGAACAATAGATCAGATAACGCAACCCAAGGGTTATATAACGATCATAGAAAATGAAGAATCAGAAAGTAAACATTCTTGGAGAGATGCACTACAACAACAATCGAGTTTGAATGTAGAAAAGATAGATCTAAAAGGAGAGAATTATCTTGAAATCACATGTGAAATTTTCCTATGTTGAGGAAGACGATGTCTGGAGAGAATAAATAAGATAAAATAGTTACACATATATTAGAAAACTATATAGGGGAAGATATACAATGTGTAGCACAGTTTCACAAAATGTAACCTTCACGGTCCCAAATACTATAGAAAAATTATCACCTCATATTAAAAACCAATAATTTAGAACATTTATGACATATAAATAATCATGAAGATGTGTAACCACTCACAGTGTGAATCCTTTCAGGAATTATATCCAACAACTCATACACAGTGTGTAACCTAGTTACACAGTGTGAAATCCTCCTGCATCATATAGAAAAATTCAGTTAATGGTAGGAGTCCCATAGATATATTAATTCACCATTATATGTATCCTCATTATTTCTTCTTGATACTATATAAAAAATGGGAAAAATTGAACCTCTACAAGGTCAAGGATATAGCTGATAGATCTATAATGGGATGTTACAAACTCTCAATAATAAGTATTTTCGGTCTCCATGAATTCCTATAGAAGATGTAATCCCAGTAAAAATATGAGTCCACTAATCCCATATTAAAAAATCACATTCCCAAGTCTCATGAAAATCTGATCCATGTTTCCATGGAACTCCAACTAGAAGAATCAAATTCCCATGCAAGTATATCACTTTAGAGTCAATGATCTCAACTGGTTTCTCTAGAATAGAAGTAACGGGATCTAACTCAATTTTTTCCCAACTCAGAATTTGAGTGGGGTGAGGGTGATACATCTTTAGTTGAGAAATGTGGAAACCAACATGAATACCAATTAATTAAACCAGAAATTCTAACCAATAAGTGGCATATCTGATATCCTTAGTGTGTAACGACCCAAAGTTTCATTAATGGAAAATCCCTCTTGATCTTATTAAATGTCTCTTTATATAAAATGTTTTTATAAAATTTCAACATCATGGGTTTTATTATAAGAGTTGTGACTGTTACTTTTATAGCCGTTGAACAGTGATCACATGATTAGTTTAAATATAGGGCTTTAACACATCCAATTTTACTTAGACAAAGGAAGCGATGGCCTCATCCAGTATAATTGCCCCATACAAATCCCATTTATCAGAGCTCAGAAAAGAGGTGGCATCCTTGGGATTCTCTCTTGACCATGACCATGCTGAGCTTCACTATGTCAAGCTCGAACAGGACCGTCTACGGGAGAAGTGGGTGTTGATAGAAATTACCACTCGAGCAATGTTATCCGAGCCACCCCAAGAGTTTGTCACCATAACACACCATACCCTGAGGTCTTATGCAAATGTTTTAAGGGGTTATGTAACTAATCGATAGTACTATGTTCATGTACATTATTTCTGTATATAATAATGAATATAATTTCTTGTCATTATTGATACATTGTAAATAGTTTATAAAGTACAAAAGGTGTTTTTAGTTATTATTTAACTAAGGAATCTATTTTATTAAATTGAGGAATATTTAAATTAAATAATATTTTAATAAAATATTATAATAATTATTATTAGATTAATTTTATTATATATAAATGATCATGTAATTGTACGAATGCAATTTTAATTTTTATTATGGTTTGAAAGCCATTTTTGTCAAAACCCGTGAATTTTCGATAAATGTCGGTTTTTATTTTAAAAGTGAAAATTAAAATATTTAGAAATTTATTTAGATAAAATAAATGTTATTTTTGGAATCAGGACATTGAAATTATCCAATGGGGAATTTTTCATTATTTTCTGAGAAAGTTAAATTTTTTAGTAAAAATAAAATACCGTTTAAATATATAAATTGTTTTATGACATCATAATGTCCCAATAGTGATGTAAAAAAATACTATAATCTTTATGTTCGGCCAATATTTGTTTTAATATTAAAATAATGTGATTTTGGGTTTATTTTTCTTACTTTTCAAAGCATTAATGGACCCCTCAAGACTTATTAAACACCTAGTCTTTTAAAATTAATTTCCATGGGAGTGTGACTCACCTCCACATAAGCTACCGTGTTATTTTAAGAAGTTCGGACTTTGGCCTTATAAAATATTTTTTTCCTCTTCCCTTTTCCAAATACCATGGGAAAAACCATGGGATGGTTTTCGGTGTGGATTAATTTAATATAAGGGTTCCCAAACCTAAATAATTAAGAATTCCCTCACTTTTCCTATATAAACCCACCCAAGCTACCACTTCCTCCTCACTCAAAGCATGTTGATTTTGTCCAACCATTACCTTACTCTCTCTAGAATCCTCCCAAGGTTCCCCAAGCTCCATAGAAGCCTCTCACAAGCCTCTCTCTAGCCATTGGAAGCACACTTCCAAAGTAAGGGTTTTTTCATCCTTTCTCATTTTTGTCCAATTTTCTTTGTGTTGTTTTTACCTTTTAATTTCAATTATGAATGTTGTGGTATGGTTTCGCACCTCCCTCATACATCCCTATTTATGTTTGAATGATTGTAGACCCTTTATCTTTAATTAAATGCCTCCCATGTACACCCGTTACTATGCCGAAATTCTGAAAGGAACTTCTCTATCCTCTTTTACATTCAAGCACTACTTTTGTATCATGAATCTAAATTCCATTACAATTGTTGGGACATGTATCTATATGACCTAATTACTGTCCATTAAATGTAAATATGATGAGGAACCCCTTTCTCTCTCATCAACCAGTTTTATGAATTCTTATGTCACGCTGTTACGCTGCCAAAATCTCAACGATTTTCTAAGCCAATGTCAATGTGTAGTGAATACCATGCCCATTTCTCCATCAAGGGTATTCACCTTTATGCACATTTACTTATTGATTGTAATGTTTCATGTATGAATTTCACATTCCTTTACCGTGGAATAAATGATTGTGTTTTATGAATCTATGCTTTATGATCCATGTGGCACACTTATGCCTGAATTGAAATATTTAAGAAGGGTGCACCCTTATAGCGCTCCAATGCATTGGATAAAGTATATTATCATGATACGTCATGTTCAATGATTGTTGACTCATGATAATTCAAGTGAAATGAGGGTTTACTCATGCATTATGTGCAATGAGGATTTACTCATGCTCCATGTGCAATGGGCCTTGGCTCATGCTAATTCCATGTTAATTATTGTTTCCACATTTCCATGTTATGATTATCACACATTATCATTCCTTTATTTTCGTGTTTCTCTTGTTCTCTATTGATATGCCTAATGTCTAACATGTATTTTACTCCTCATTTTATTCCATGTATATTCCCGTACTGTGCTTTATAGCTCACCCTTTTCTTATGCATGTCCTCAGGTTATCCCATGCAATGCTATGTACGAAGGAATGTAGTGGTCATGTAATGTATGTTTTCAATAAAGATGTTTTCTTTCATGTTTTATGTTTTTATGTAATGATCTTAATCCCCAAAGACACTAAACCTATCGATCTTCTTTGTTGTATCAATTGAATTTTTCTGTAATAAATCATGTTTAAGTTGCAATAAAAAGAAGGGTTGTCATAGTTGGTATCAGGGGATAGGTTTGGTTATTTTTGGATTAGGATTAGAAATCCCTAGTAAAGCCTTAGATAAAAGACTAAGTACAATAAAAACATCCCTAAGTTTTGGTGATTATTGAGTAAGTGGGTTACCAAGAAAATACATCCCCGTGTGGATACGAGCAGGTAGAAGCGGCTCTGGCACAGATGTATCCAAGGGGTAAAACCCGATAACACTGCTTTGAGCTAGACTCAAACGGGAACTGGTGCATGACAACGGACACTGCTGCACTCTTGGTTATGACACTCCCGGGTGATATGCTTTGGTAAATTCACAAGCTTAGTATGAACCCTTATTAAGGGAATTAAAATAATGCCACTATGAATATATGTTAGAAAGTAGATCATGAAAATCCTAGATTGAAGCCTATAGACTCATGAGTTAAGTAAATGAATGTTTAATTATAAGTTATATACATTTGTCTTTTAATTACCTTTTATGTGTTATCCCTAACTTTCCTTTCATTCCAGCCAATGGTCGGTAATCGGAGGACTCGGGCTAACAACCGTTGTGAATATCAGTGTGATGACTGTAATAATGAGATGCCCAATCCAATGGGAGCGGGAATCGTGAACTTTGCCATGCTTATCTCTCAGTTAACTCAAGTTTTTAATAGAAACATGGGTCAAGAGGAACGTTCAAACCCCCCTAAGAAAGAAAAAGTCACCATCGATAGCTTCATGAGACAAAGGCCTCCTATTTTTAGTGGATCAACAGATCCCACAATCGGTTAACAATAGATCAATTCCATTGAAAAGATCTTCTCCATTCTTCAATGTTCTGAACAAAATAAGGTTTTCCTGGAGGCTTATCGTATGGAGGGTGAAGCTTATCAATGGTGGACGTTGATCAAAAATACGAAGCCGGAGGAGGAGATCAAGGCGTTGGAATGGAAGGATTTCCGGAAGATGTTTTTTGATAAATATTTTCTGCGCACCCTCTGGCTTAATATGGAAAGGGACTTCCTTTCCCTAAAGAAAAAAGTTGAAGAATCTATTGGAGCGTACGAGGAAAAATTCACAAGGCTTGCACGATACGCTTCTGGCTTTGTCGTGACCCCAGAATGCAAAGTTGACCGCTTCTTTGGTGGGCTGAAGCCTAGCCTGCGGAAAGAATTGGTGATCCATGACTTTGACAGCTATGAGGAAATTGTCAGATGTGCCCTCAAGGTCGAAATGGAGATCGGAGAATCACAGGGGTGTCATGGGGATAAGAAGCGTAAGGTGGACATCAATACAGATTGGCTAATGGATAAATCCAACGGTGCTAAGAAGATCCAGCACCCCACTTGCCAAAAGTGCGGAAAGAAGCACCCGATAAATTGCCTTAAGGGGACGAGGAAATGATTCATGTGTGGAAGGTAAGGGCACCTAGCTGTTAACTGTGGGCAAGAAAGACCTACGGGTGCGATAGTGGAGAGGAACTCACCGTTCGAACCTCAACGCATTGTTCAATGCTAAAAATGAAAAGAACCGGGTCATTTTGCAAATGAGTACCCTAATCCGAGGGTTTTCGAAGGCAACCAACAACCTCCAAGGCAGAAAGGAAGAGCATTTTCCAACACTTCTACCGAAGTGAACCCCGACAACAAAGTGGTGATAGGTACGCTAGTTATTCATTCAAGAATAGCGAACATACTTTTTGATTCAGGTTCTACGCATTCTTTTATATCTCGAATGATTAGTAGAACAACCCCAGCACCACCACAAATCATGGAAGTGAAGATGTCGGTGAATACGGAAAATGGGGCAATCATTGCATCCCACAAATATAAGTCCTCCCCTATTATAAGCTTTGGATTTAATTTCCCAGAAAACCTCATCATACTCCCTCTGGTGGAATTTGATGCAATTCATAGCATGGATTGGCTTTTCTTATATAGAGCCAACATAAATTGTTAGGAGAGGGAAATCACACTCCATATGGAGAATCGACCCCCAATTCATTGCAAGTGTAAGGAGGAAGATGAATCTTCTATAGCTCCATCATCTCAAGCATGGATATTTCTACCCTATGAGCACTCGTATCTGGCTCAGATGATTGAGTCCAAGGAAGAAACCATCCTTGAAGAAATTCCTTTTGTGAGGGAATTTGCTGAAGTGTTTCCTGAGGAACTTCCTGGTCTTCCTCCTATAAGAGATGTTGAATTCTCAATTGAACTTATACCTGAGGCTTTACTAATATCCAAGACTCCATATAGAATGGTTGTTGTAGGCCTTGAAGAGCTGAAGAAACAACTATAGGAGAATCTGGATAAAGGGTTTATATGCCCAAGTGCTTAACCATGGGGTGCACCAGTCCTCTTCGTCAAGAAGAAGTATGGGTCAATGCGGCTTTGCATCGATTGTCGTGAACTTAACAAAATCACGATAAAGAAAAAGTATCCTCTCCCAAGAATTGATGACTTGTCCGATTAGCTGCGGGGAGCACAATACTTCTCCAAGGTAGATTTGCGGTCGTGATATTATCTAGTAAGGGTGAAGAAGGGAGATGTCCTCAAGACTGCTTTTCGTACAAGATACGGGCACTATGAATTCATAGTAATGCCTTTCGGACTCACCAATGCTCCAGAAATCTTCATGGACTTGATGAATAGAGTCTTTATAGATTACCTAGAAAAATTTGTGGTAGTCTTTATAGATGATATTCTAATATACTCCAAGCATTTATGAACTTTACTAGAGACTTTTCGCAAAGAGAAGCTCTATCCAAAGTATAGAAAGTGTGAGTTCTGGTTGAAGGAGTTCTCATTCTTGGGCCATATAATCACAACCAATGGGATATATGTGGATCCCTCCAAAACAGATGCAATTGAGGGATGGCCGAGGCCAACATCGGTAACAGATATCCGTATCTTCTTGGGGTTAGCTGGATATTATCGACGATTGGTGAGAAATTTCTCACGACTGTCCAACCCTCTTACCAAGATAACTCGAAATGGAGTAAAGTATTCTTGGAGTGATGAATGTGAAGAAAGCTTCTAGGAGTTCAAAAGGAGGCTAATCACTACACTTTTCCTCACATTAACCACTAGTGGGGAACTTTTTGTGGTATTCAATAATGCTTCAAAGAAGGGCTTAGGCGCTGTGCTAATGCAAAATGATAAAGTGATATCCTATACCTCAAGGAAGTTGAAAATCCATGAGCGAAACTATCCAACACATGATCTGGAGATGGCAGCGGTGATCATTGCCTTGAAAATCTGGTGGCATTATCTCTATGGGGAGAAATGTGAGACATATACTGACCACAAGAGTCTTAAATATATATTCACACAGAAAGAGCTTAATATGAGCCAGAGAATATGGATAGAGATCATCGAGGATTATGACTTTTCAATCCATTACCACCCTGGGAAAGCGAACAAAGTGGCAGATGCCCTAAGTAGAAAGGATCCAGCGATTCTATCAATGATGAGAATTGAGAAGGATCCAATCTTCTTAGACTTGATCAAAATGGCCTTGGGAATCATAGATAATGGAACATCATCAATCCTTTCACAAATGATTGCTCAACCATCTCTTTTGGAAAGGTTAGAGGATGCTCAAAAGGATGATGTAGGAATTCAAGAAAAAGTGGAAGCTATCTAAAAAGGGGAATCCTCGAATTTTAATGTTAATGAAGAAGGAATTGGGCGGTTTGGGTAAAGACTATGTGTTCCATCAAGTCTAGAGTTGAACAAGGAACTTTTGGATGATGCACATAGTTCAAATTTCTCTATTCACCCAGGGAGCACAAAGATGTATCATGATATCTGAGAAAATGTTTGGTGGGCTAATATGAAGAAGGAGATCACTGAATATACATCAAAGTGCATGGTGTGTCAGCAAGGGAAGGTAGAGAGGCAGAAGTCTAAGGGGATGATGCAACCATTGCCTATACCAGAATGGAAATGGGATAAAATCACCATGGACTTTGTCACCAGACTTCCAAGGAAATCCAAAGGAAAAAATGCAATCTGGGTTGTTGTGGATCATCTTACAAAGACTGTACACTTCATTTCTATTCGGGAGGATTTCTCATTGGATCAACTGGCACAGATATATATCAAGGAAGTGGTAAGGTTGCATGGAGTACCACTATCTATTGTGTCTGACCGAGATCCAAGATTCACCTCTAAGTTTTGGAAGAGTCTTCAACATGCTCTAAATAATGAACTGAACTTCAGTACGGCCTATCATCCTCAAATTGATGGCCAATCTGAGCGGACTACCCAAACCCTTGAGCATATGTTGAGAGCATGCTCAATATACTTTAAAGAAGTATGGGATCAACATCTTCCTCTAGTTGAGTTATATTATAATAATAGTTTCCACTCGAGCAACCAGATGGCATTATATGAAGCCCTGTATGGGAAAATGTTCAGAACACCGACATGTTTGGATGAGATCGGTGAACGTAAGCTGCTTGGACCAGAAATGGTCTAGGAAATGGTGGAGAAGGTGAAAACCATTCAGCAGCATATCAAGGCAGCCTAGAGTCGAAAGAAGAGTTATGCAGATAATTGTCAATGAGACCTTTAGTTTAATATTGGAGACATGGTTTTTCTACGCATATCTACGTGGAAGAAGGTCATGAGGTTTGGAAAGAAAGGGAAGTTAAGTCCAAGGTACATCGGCCCCTTCGAGATTCTTGATCGTGTTGGGGCTGTGGCCTATAGACTATCACTTCCGCCTACTATGGCCAAAGTACATGATGTCTTTCATGTATCCCTCTTAAGGAGGTACATACCGGACCCTTCACATGTACTCTCTTCTGAGGTAGTACAATTGGAAGATGATATTTCTTATGAGGAGCAACCAGTGAAGATCTTAGATCGTTGAGAAAAAGTTCTATGAAATAAGACAATGCCCCTCATCAAGGTTTTTTGGAGAAACCACAAGTTTGAAGAAGCAACTTGGGAATTGGAGGAAATGATGAAGCTGAGTTACCCACATCTATTTTAGTGTGGGAAAAGGAAAATTTTTAGGGAGAAATTTCAGAAGGGGGGAATATTGTAACGACCCAAAGTTTCATTAATGAAAAATCTCTCTTGATCCTATTAAATTTCACTTTATATAAAATGTTTTTATAAAATTTCAACATCATTGGTTTTAGGATAATAATTTTGACCGTTTCTTTTATAGCCATTGAACAGTGATCACATGATTAGTATAAATATAGGGCTTTATCACATCCAATTTTACTTAGACAAAGGAATCGATGGCCTCATCCAGTAGAATTGCCCCATACGAAGCCCATTTATTGGATCTTGGAAAAGTGGTGGCATCCTTGGGATTATCTCATGACCAAGCCCAAGCTGAGCTTCACCATGTCAAGCTCGAATGGGACCGTCTACGGGATAAGTGGAAGTTGATAGAAATTACCACTCTAGTGATGTTATCCGAGCTACCCCAAGATTCTGTTTCCATCGCACACCATACCCTTAGGTCTTATGTGGCTACATTAAGGGGTTATTTAACTAATTGATAGTAGTATTTTCATGTAAATTATTTTTGTATATAATAATGAATATAATTTCTTCACATTATTGATACATTGAAAATAGTTTTTAATGTACAAAGGGTGTTTTTAGTTATAATTTAATTAAGAAATCTATTTTATTAATTTAAGGGATTTTTTAATTAAATAATATTTTAATAAAATATTATTATTATTATTATTATTATATTAATTTTATTATATATAAATGATCATATAATTGTATGAATGCAATTATAATTTTTATTAAGGTTTGAAATCCATTTTTGTCAAAAACCGTGAAGTTTTGATAAATGTTGGTTTTTATTTTAAAAGTGAAAGTTAACATATTTAGAAAATTATTTAGATAAAATAAATGTTATTTTTGGAATCAGTATGTCGAAATTATCCAATGGTGAATTTTTCATAATTTTCTGAGACAGTCAAATTTTTGAGTTAAAATTAAATACCGTTTAAATATATAATGTGTTTTATGACATCATAAGGACCCAATAGTGATGTAATAAAATACTATAATCTTTATGTTCGGACAATATATTTTTTACCATAAAAATTATGTGATTTTGGGTTTATTTGTCTTATTTTGGAAAGCTTTAATGGACCCCTCAAGACTTATTAAACACCTTGTCTTTTTAAATTAATTTCCATGAGAGTGTGACTCACCTCCACATAAGCAACCCTATTATTTTAAGAAGTTCGTACATTGGCCTTATAAAATATTTTTTTCCTCTTCCCTTTTCCAAAAACCATGGGAAAACACCATGGGATGGTTTGTGGGTTGGATTAATTTAATATAAGGGTCGCAAACCTAAATAATAAAGAATTCACTCACATTTCCTATATAAACCCACCCAAGCTCCCACTTACTCCTTACTCAAAGCATTTGGAGTTTGTACAACCTCTTCCATACTCTTTCTATATTCCTCCCAAGATGACCCAAGCTCCCAAGAAGCCTCTCACAAGCCTCTCTCTAGCCTTTGGAAGCACACTTCCATGAAAGGGTTTTTGTTTCCTTTCTCATTTTTGTCCAATTTTCTTTAAGTTGTTTTTCCCTTTTAATTTCAATTATGAATGTTGGGGTATGGTTTTTCACCTCCCTCATACTTCCCTCTTTATTTTTGAATGATGGGAGACCCTTTCTCTCTCATTAAATGCCTCCTATTTACACCTGTTACTATGCCAAAATTCTGAAAGAAAGTTCTCTCTCCTCTTTTACATTCAAGCAATACATTTGTGTCATGAATCTAAATTCCATTACAATTGTTGGGAAATGTATCTATATGACCTCCTTGATTTCCATTACATGAAAATATGATGAGTAACCCCTTTCTCTCTCATCATCTATTTTTATGAATTCTTATGTCACACTGTTACGCTGTCGAAATCGCAACGATTTTTCTAAGCAAATGTCATTGTGTAGTGAATACCATGCCCATTTCTCCATCAAGGGTATTCACCTTTATTCACATTTACTTATTGATTGTAAATTTTCATGTATGAATTCCACATTCCTTTATCGTGGAATAAATGGTTATGTTTTTTGAATCCATGTTTTATGATCCATATGGCACACTTATGCATGAAATGAAATGTTTAAGAAGGGTGTGCCCTTATAGCGCTCCAATGAATTGGGTATAGTATCATGATAAATCATGTGCAATGAGTGTTGACTCATGATAATTCAAGTGCAACAAGGTTATACTTGATCTTTATGTGCAATAAGGATTTAATCATGCTCCATGTGTAATGGACCTTGGCTCATGATAATTCCATGTTAAGTGTTGTTGCCACATTTCCATGTTATGATTATCATGCTTTATCATGCCTTTATGTTCATGTTTCTCTTTTGGTATATTGATATGCATAATGTCTAACATGTATTGTACTCCTCATTTCATTCCATGTGTATTCCCTTACTGAGATTTATAGCTCACCCTTTTCTTATGCATGTCCTCAGGTTATCCCATGCAATGCTAAGTACGAGAGAATTTAGTGGTCATGTAATGGAAGTTTTCAATAAAGATGTTTTATTTCATGTTTTAAGTTTTTATGTAATGATCCTAACCCTCAAACACACTAAAAATCTCGATATTCATTGTTGTATCAAGTGATGTTTTATGTAATATATCATGTTTTAGTTGTAATAAAAAAGCAGAGTTGTCATATAGTGACCTCAAATGGTCGAACGTATCATGGAGACAACTTTCCCTATCTTCTATGTTTATGATGACCCAACTGAGGAGTAACTTTCAATAAACCCCTATCACCAACACAAAACTCTATTGGATGATTCCATCAATCTGAATAAAATTCCTATCGACTCTAGGTTGTAACCATATGTTGAAGTACACCCTAAATCTTTATCAACATCTCCTAGACCAATCTTCATCCAACTAAAGATACTTCACCCGCCTCATCCCAACAAAGAGATGATCTTCATGGGTGACCATACAAATCATCAAAGGGAGAAATTATTATCTAAAACTTATAATTTTTTTAGTAAAAAAACTCAACTACTCCCAAATAGCTATCCCATGATCCACCAAAGTTAATAATAAAGGCCTGAAACATATCTTCCAGGTTCTGAATAACTCGGTCTATCTGACCGTCTGTATGTGGATGTTATGTTGTGCTCAACTTGACCTAAGTACCACTTTATACTAGGTGTATCATCTATAATAATGAGGTAATACTTGGACTTGTATCCAAAAAAATGGAATAAGGTCTCCCATGTAACCTCGCAATCTCTTGCATATATAGCTTACCCAGATCATCAACATTAGTGGTATCCTTGATTAGAATGAAATGAGAATATTTCATCAACTGATAATCAGCAATGTATATAGTGTTACTACCTATAGAATTATATGGTAATCCAACCAAAAAAATCCATGGAAACATCATCCCATTCCATATATTCCTTGAAATTGGTTAATCCAATCAAGAGGGTTTTAAGTTCTCTACTTGTATCCTTGGAAGGTGTAACAAAGAGACAAACAATCTACAATGTTACATTTCATATCTGGCCACCAAAATCGCCATCTCATTTCATAATACATCTACATAGTGTTTGGATGAATGACCCATGATAATATGTGAGATTTAAATAAGAATTATCTCATCACAGGTGATGGCATGACAACCAAATCCCCTTAGTGGGGCATACCACCAGAAGAAAGACACCAACCAAAAATGTTCTCCCCACCATAAAATATTTCTCAAGAACTACTAAAATCATCATGCTACTACTAAAGATATAAAATAGACTCCATGAGAGATGATGACAACTAAAAACCTTCCATAACCGTACCAGAATCATCCTCATGATCATCTAGGTGAAATAGGGTGGAATTCCCCATAAAGTTCTAGTCCTCCTTTGATTCAAGAATAGCCTGTGATGGTACTTTCTTGCTAAGAGTGTCCACAACATAATTTCTCTTCTTTAGAGTGTAGGTAATATGAAAGTAAAATGATATAAGGTATTATACACATCTTCTTTTTCTTATATTTAGGTTCTAATGAAAAAATATATAACTAAAACTCATATGATCATAGAAGACTCTAAACCTCTCCCCAAAAAGATAGTTCCACTAACATTTATGTGCATATATAACAATAAAAATATCTTAATAATGAGTGGAGTAATTATTCTCATGTGTTTGAAGATGATAAGATTTGTATAATACCACAATTTCATCTTTTATGACCACACATCCAAAACTAGAACCATTTGAATCAAAAGACACCACATACCCCTTATCGGGCTTAAGTAAGATCAGAATAGGAGTCAATGTCATAAGTTGATTTAGTTCATTGAAGATGAATGAAACATTGTATCCTAATTTATTTTCACTACTTTCTTGGTATGAGTAGTAAATGGTGATTCCATTTTAAAGAAATCCTTACAAACCATCAGTAGTATCCTACAAGACCAGAGAATCTACATATCTAAAATACACTCCATGGTTCCTTCCATGATGAAACAACCTTCACCTTCACTAAATCAACTGATAATCCATGCTTAGAAATATTTTTACTTAATAAAATTACGTCTTGAATGAAAAAACGACATTTTGAAAACATTCCATTAAAAGGTGACTATTCATAATTTCTGGAACTAAATATAGGTTATTCTCATTTTTAACCAATATTTTGCATAAAATATAATATCATACATGAACAATACCAAAAAAGTGTAAAGATATTGATGAAATATATGATTCATCAAATCCATAAAAACCTTGGGAGCAATAGTCAAACCAAAATGCATATCAAGATATTTATAGTGACCATACCTTCTCATAAAAGTTTTCTTCGGTATATAAGACTCGTGAGATCTAATTTTATGATAACATGATCGAAGATCAATTTTATAGAAACACTTTGAAATAATCCACACAAGGAAAAGGATAATTTTTTGACCGTTATCTAGATCAACTTCTGAAAGTCATAACACAACCGAATTGAACCATCTAATTTATTGGAAAAGAGTATAGGGGTTTCCCAAGAGAAACACGAGGGAAAACAAAACCTTTTTTCAAAAGGGTTTCCAGCTGAATGTTGATCTCTTTTAGCTACTTTGGTTCCATATGATAAGAAGCTATCAATACTAGCTATGTACCTAAAACTAGTTCAATCCTAAATTCTAACTCTCTATCTTGAATAAGAATGGAAAAGTCATTTGGGAAAACATTAGAAAATTGCTGAAATAACAATGGGAAGATAAAATTTTTTAAGAAACATCATTAGGCTCAAATGAAATAGATGACAACAAAATCATGAGATTTGGACAGTAAGGCCCTTCACAACAAAACCACAAGTCCCACAACCCCTAAAACAAGTGAGAGATCCCATCGACTATAAGAAATAAAATATGACAAAGGTAATAATAATCCTTAGCTAGATGGGTGAAAAGACAACCAATAATGATAATGACAGTAAATAGATCAAGATCAAGAAAAAAAATCCCATAAAAATATTGTATCTGATATAATTAACGAAAATTAAGGACACTAAAATCCCTACACTCTCCTCTTTACAAGAGGTGTCTATAACTTAATTACAAATGTCATTAGTTTATTTGTATATTCAATAATATCAATAACACCTCTAGATATAAATGTGTGTGAGGATCCTAAATCAAATAACATAATTTCTGTTAAATATGAAATAATAATTGTACATCTAACTATAGTTGAACTAGAATCAACGTCTAATGGACACTCATCTGTTGTATGAATGTTCTTCTATCTAGAGTCTTATGATTAGAGCCCTATAGTCCTTTATGTTTCTGACCGTACTGCAGTAGCCTTTGGATCTGACGAATGCTGACCATAATGAGGTTTAATCAATGCCTGAAAAAAATGCTATAAATTCCTAAAACATACATAGGAACTAAATATTTTTGAGGTAATACAACAGAAAAAAAAATTCAACCTTTCCATATTGGTAGTAAGTCAAAGGAACACTTCTACTCATAGAAGATGGTGCAGAGGAGGCTCTCTTCTAAGACCCACCACCACCTCTTCTGCAATGATCTTCTCACTTCCACTTCTTCCCATGCAAGCCACTAAAGTTTCCACAATATGGAAGAGAAGGGTTGGAAAAACAAAAAATTCCAGGAATTTTCATATATACCATCATATATATGTCTATCATTTTTTCATAGGTAGAAAGTTTCAACATAACCACCTATAATCTGATATTCAGTCGCAAACCATGAAAGTACATCTGAGCCTATAATTGTTCATTCTTCACTATATCTAGAAAAATACCGACAACATTAGAGAACCAGTTGGTGTATGAAAAAATGAATTCTTTACCTATTTTAAACACATGAACTCTATAAACTTTTCCAGCATTAATTACTCAAGAAAAAATTTATAAAAAATATCATTTGAAAAATCATCCAATCCAAGTCCACATGTCGATCTCCCAGAACCATAGAATCCCACCATTGCTTGTCAGAGCCCTTAAGCCTAAACATCACACACATCACCTTAATATTCTCATCTGTATCATGAATGTCGAATATTTGATTGATCATATCCACCTAGTCCACTTCCTCTAGAGGTAAAGTCGTTACTTTATGTATGGTGACTTCTCGCACAAGAATTATCTTGATTGGTATCTCTATCCTCTAGCTTCTAATTGTACCTCAACAATTCAGTTCTGAACTCATGGATGATCCTGACTGAAAACAAAGACTAACCATACAATATTCTTGATGAGATTACGATCTTTAGGTATATTTCCTTATGGAGGATCACCTACACCTTCCCGGGGAACCCACAGAATATTTTTTAGAGGCATACATCTACATACTGAAACTTATGAATGATTAGACAATAGAAAAAAAAGCAGTTCAAATCATAAAACTAATAAGAAGAAACAAGGATTTAAAAACATACCCAACATTAAATACATTCACCCCATGTTCCCATGAAAGGATGAGTCTCGTTCCAATAAGAGATGGTTAAGCACTCATCGTAACATACATTTCAAGCCCCAAAAAATCCTATCTCTAGTATAATATACATATGAAGACAAGAACTCTTGAGGACATACCCCCTCTGAGACCAAATTGTAATGAACCAACCTGGGTAACCTTCAAGACTAGCACATGACCTGTTCCATCACATACATGAAGGGAATTTCTAATCCCCACGGGCTGGCAATAAGCACCCGAGCATTAAACAACAAACAATAAGGAACAATTTCTCCAAACTGAACAAAACACAAGGCATATATATACCTGAAGAAAAATATAAAAATGAAAAATAAATATATTCCATGTCTGTTAAATGATTTTGGAAATGAGACAACTAAAAAAGTATCCAAAACTCTGAAATAAAAGACCAAATTCAATAGACTAGAACTAAACAGGTACTCAAAATGATGGTGTGGATGAACTCCCACCATCCCACCACTAGCTACCCAACCCAGCTAACATGAAACCTCATCTCCTCACTATGGTGCATTTCATTTCTTTAATTTGGAAGACATACAAAGGTCTACACAACTCCATATAGGTGTACATGGTGTGAGAATACAAGATCAATAGGATACCACCCAAGTGTTCTATAAAAAGTCTCTCTATTGAAATTCGTCTATGCTCAATTTAAATAAAACATGTAATGAATACCAGTAAAGATGTATTATAGAAAACATGTTAAAAATTTACCTATTTATCAAAGTGCTAAAACAAAATAAGGTATATTGAATTCAGAGAACAATTTCCATATTATTTGTCACAAGCATAAACATGAATATTAAGGGTAAAATATTATGAATCCAAAAAATAAAAAAACAACAGTATCGGCACAAGAATCACAATACCGAAGAATACAACAGGTCAGACAGATGACTACTCATACTCATTAATCTATGAAGTAGTGTATTGTGGTACCTGAAGCCAATGATCTGCACTTTAGGACCTGCGATACACTGTATAAAGTGAATCCCCAATATCACCTAAGATCGTAGAGCCACTAATCTACACTATAGTATAAGAGGAACACCCTGAAAAAGTGACCCCCACAATGGATGATGGTCTCAAGCTAAACCTTCCACCTAGTACTGATGGTAACCCATGTTATCATTTTCACAATCATTTCAATGTTTCAGAAACCATTTCAAAAATATTTAACAAACCATTTTCAATGCTTAGAAAATACCCAATTTTATTTCCATATGTCAAAAACCTAGGAAATCCATATTCATTCAAAATATATTTCCAACACACACAAAAAATTATTACCATTTAATACAATTTTTTTTGGAAACAAATTCACAAGAATAGTACAATATATTTTATTAAACACAAGATAGATATGGGACCACCTAACTCAGAACATAGGTCACACCCAACTGTAATGGGATCCACTTATATAAAAACCTAAATAAATTTACGAAGGCATTATAATCCAATATAGACATCATAAGATTTATTAAATTGCGAAATAGGGTATGAAGATGATAGTAAATATCACATACCTCAGTAATTAATTCCCACTAAATCATGAAAAACAACGAAACGACCACCAAAATGAGATCACACAATGGATCTTGTAAGAAGATAAGAAGAAAAAACAATTTAGACAAATAGATTGATAATGAAACCCAAGGGTGCTACCACGATAAATGAAAATGCATAAGAGGGAAGATAACTTACCATTAGAGACCCACATCAACTGAAATATATTTCGAATGCCAAACAGATCAATCTAGAAAGATCTATGTCCCACTAAATCTCCTAGAAAAATTCTATCAATTGAGGGTGATGAAGCCAGGATAGAGGAAATGAGAGAAAACAACTGCAACACTATATTAAAATTATATGTGGGTTGTTACATGATGTGTAACCTATTTTAATGATGTATAACCTCTAAATTCCCACATATTCCATAAAAACCATCTCCTTATATCAAAGAACATCATTTAATAAATTAATGATGTGTAACAAATCTACAAGTACTGTAACCATTCATAGTGTGAATCTTTTAATGAAATGTATCTGGTAACACTTACATGTTATGTAACCATGTTACATATTTTGAAAGTATCCAACATCCTATTATATAATATTTGGTTAAATATATGAGTATGTTAGATCTCTAACTTCTCCATTATAGGTATCCTCCCAATTCCTTCATGGTCCTCTACAAGCTACTGGAGAAAGGAGACCAATGACAAGGTCAAGGACATACCAGATTGATCGGTAATGGGATGTTACATATTTTTTTGGAGATCCATGGAAATTTCATTAAACATATGGTGGAGTCTCACATGTATCAATTTTTTATCTCATTTTCGGTGACTTTTTATTTAACATACAAATTTAATTAATTTGTAATATAATTTGGAATATTATCATCATAGAATTTTGAATATATATTGAATTTATAATTTTAAAATAATTAAATCAGTATATAGTTTTCCGTATTCATTCATTTTTTATACATTATAATTTAATTCATGTATTTGGAATGGCTAACCCAAAAATGAACATGTTAGAAATACTAAATGATTATTGAAATACTATTCTATTGTAATAATATCACATACATAGAATTGTAATGATATTTTAGAAAAATATAATAATGAATAATAGTTTTTATAAAGGTTATTAGGATTAAATGTAATGAAAAAAGGGATAATCATACATTACTTTAGAAGAATAATTTATATCTTCTCTTTCAAACCATCTTAGTTTTGAAATATTTGGGGCATCCACTTGAGACCAAGCACTAGAAAAGTTTTAGAAGATTACTAGGAATGTAAATATGGTATATTAGAGGGAGGAATTCTAATTTTTGGTGTTTCCTATTTTGGGATGTGGATGAAGCCTTTTATAAGTGATAATAGCACTCATAAATGTAAATACTAATTTATTAATATAAACGGAACATCATATTAATGCATTGGTAATCCAATATTTAAAATTATTTTATATAAGATCAGGTTAATTTTTGTAAGCCCCTATAAAAATACTTATAGATATTATTTAATTATATATTTTGTGTCTATACCTTAATTAAAACCATTTTACATCATTCTAAAATTTTCCTTGGTGATTATATGTTACCTTAGTATGTTATTTGTATGCATAAAATTGATATTGATCTTTTTAAAGAATTAAATCATGATGTTTACAAGTAAGAAATATAGTCTATTGGATTTTATTTCTAAATGTGATAAAATATTATTTTCATTTAAGTATACATTATTAATAATAAAATTTTAAAATGTTTTTTAAATATAAAATTGAATTTATACTTTTATGATATCAAATAATCATCATTATAGGATTCGTAATTTGTTTGAATATATAAATTTAAAAATAATTAAATTAGAATAATAATTTAATATAGGTAATTCTAAATTATGAAACTAAAAATACAAAGCATTATGAAAGAAACATTTCATTGAAATATGTATCTTTAACAATAAATCATTTATTAATTATCACTAATTCGTTAATATTATATTTAAGAATTTTTTAAAAAATTTATTGAATACATTAGATTCCATACATAAAATATATTTATTTTTAATTTTGAACATATAATACATAATAAAACAATGTTTTAAAATATAGTTTTTGGTAACAAATAAATTAATTTTTATTCTTCATATGTACTTTATTATTTCTTTTAATAAATTTATTTATTTAACTTAAAATTACTTTATTTATATAATTAAAAAAATGTATTTAATAAAAAAGGTTTTTTTATTAATAGTATATTTCAAGTTAATTTTGTGTTTTAAATTTAGTTACTAACTCATTTATTTTGATAATTATGCTTTATTTAACTATCTTGTAATGTTTTTCAATTTATAATAAAGAATTTTTAATTTTATTTTTTTGTTATGTACACCAAAAGATATTAAAAACACTATATTTATTAAAAAGGAAATACATAATAAAAACATGTAGTGTTACCCTATTATTTTGATTCATATAAAGTATGAATTACATCCTAATCATGTTAAATTTTTTTAGTGCTGAAAAAATATTTATGTGTGATAGACATATATTTTGAGAAAATGCATCCTGAAAAATGGGTTTTTACGAGGACCCCACTTGGATTATCACACCCTTTAACCTCTTCTAAACACTATGAACTTAATCTGCATACACCTTTCCCCTAAAGTCATCTATTCTAACAAAGGGCCTCATATATTAATGTAGTTTTACACTTTTCCATCATTTTTATATATACTACCAAAAAATTTAGGAGTTGTATGACATAAAACAAGCAACAAATTTTTTTGATTGTTATGAAAATAAACTATCACTAGTACAGAAAACGTTATTTACATCACCATTTTTTACGTCGTTAATATATAAGCGACGTGATAATCTGCGAAACGTGGTTTTTTACTTCAGTTATTTTATAACCAGCGTAATAAATGCGGTGAGTAAATTTTTAACATCGGTTATTTTAATAACCAACATTAAAAATCATGCGCATTCATTTTTTATGTCGGTTATAAATTAACTGACGCAAAAAACCATAGCACGGTGTTTTTTTACTTCGGTTATTAGATAACCGATGTAAAAACAAGGTATCTCAAAAATTTTTACGTCGGTTATTAAATAACCGACGTAAAAAAAGTAGCTTTTGAGGCTATTTTGACGTCGGTTATTTGATAAATGACGTAACAAAATAACCTGTAGAATTTTTTACGTTGGTTATAAAATAATTGACGTAAAAAACTGTGATTTATGATGTATTTTTTACGTCGGTTATTCTATAACCGATGTAAAAACCCAACACACTGATTTTTTTACGTCGTTATAAAATAACCGGCGTAAAAAAAGTCATATCTGATGCTTTTATAACGTTAGTTATTTTAATTACCGATGTTATAAATGTAATAAAAATATTTTATAATGTCGGTTATTAAATAACTGACATTATAAAAAATTTAAAAAGTTAACACACCCCGTGGATTGTCATTTACAATTTTTCGATCGATTGTCCGGTGACTCGTCTCTCTTGAACGGTAAACCCTAATCGACATGTCGATATCATTGCGTTAAAATCGTTTTTCCATTATCGTTTGTCATTTTTACTCTCCTGGGATCTATCATCTCAACTTTCAACACTCTGGTAAGCCTCCCACGACTTTATTTTGTTCGTTTTTCCCGGATAGTCTATATTTATGTTTTGTGATTTTTTTGTTTAAACTAGGTAAGATTCTTCGATTTCGAACCCTCTTAACTCGTCTTTCCATCATCATATTATTTATTATCCCCAAATCTATTAGATCGACTCTCAATATTCACGTAAGCCTCACCTACTTCTATTTAGTTTGTTTTTGTTTCACGAATGCCTGACATTGATGGTAATTTTTGATGTCATTGACAACTAATGATTTCATTCACGTAAATTACTGAAATTTATATGCAAACCATTGTGATACACCCATTCCGTGTACCCGTTTCATTAATTTTATAATTATATATATGGGTTTTCATGGTGGAATGTTTGTTTTGGATCCTTTGTTGTTTCTATTTTGGGTATCACTTTTTTTTGTTCCATAATCTATTTACGTCGCTTATTTTCATGGACTATTATAAGTCTCCATATGCTATAGAAACCCGATTCATTTCAAAATAGAGAATTTTAGACTATTAAGAGATACAATTCGTGGTTCTCATTTTGAATAATGGAATGATACCAAAACTAGTAGCTTGAGGTTAAAATCTCTAGATATGCCAAAACTAGTAGCTTGAGGTTAAAATCTCATGGTTTTGGGGGGCTGTCTTTAGGGTTGGTGGCTGTCCAGGGGGTTGGGGGCTCTCCAAGAAGTCCATGGAGGTAGGGGGTCAGTCCAGGGGTGGGTGGGTGGGGGGGTCCAAGGGGGTGGGTGGGCTGTCCACGGCGGTGGGACGCTGTCCAAGGGGTTGGGGCCTGTCCAGAGGGTTTGAGGGGTTGTCCAAGGGGGTGGGTGTTGTCCAGAGGGTTGGGGGTCAAGGGGGGTGTCCAAGAAGGTAGGGGGTGGGGGTGGTGTTTAGGAGGGGTGGGGTGTGCTGTCTAGAGATGTGGGGGCTGTCCAGGGGGTGGGGGCTGTCCAGAGGGTTAGAGGGTGTCCAGGGGGGTGTCCAAGGGGTTAGGGGGTGGGGTGGTGTCTAGGAGGGGTGGGTGTGCTGTCCAGAGGGGTGTGGGATGTCCAGGGGGTTTCCCATGGGGTAGGGGTGGGGGATGGTTACCAGGAGGGGTGGGGGTACTGTCTAGAGGGGTGAGGGGCTGTACAAGGGGTGGGGGGTTTTCCAGAGGGTTGGGTGTGTCCAGGGGGTGTCCAAGGGGGTGGGGGCGTGTCCAGAGGGTTTGGGGGGTTTTCCGGGGCGGGGGGGGGGGGGGGGGGGGGGGGGTTGTCAAGAGGGTTGGGGGTGTCTAGGCGGGTGTCCAAGGGGGTGGGTGGGTGTGGGGGTTGTCCAAGGGGTGGGGGCATGTCCAAAGGGTTTTGGGGGTTATCTGGGGAGTGGGGGCCTTTCCAGAGTGTTGGGGGTGTCCAGAGGGGGTTTCCAAGGGGGTAGGGGGTGGGGGTGGTGTCCAGGAGGGGTGAGGGTGTTGTCTAGGGGTAGGGGGATATCCAGAGGGTTGGGGGTGTCCAGGGGGTGTCCAAGGGGTTAGGGGTGGGGGTGGTGTCTAGGAGTGGTGGGGGCTATCCCGGGGTGGGAGTCTCTCCAGAGGGTTGAGGGGTGTTCGGGGGGTGTCCAAGGGGGTGGGGGTGTCCTGGAGGGGTGGGGGCTGTCTAGGGGTGGGGCATGTCCAGAGGGTTTGGGGGGTTTTCCGAGGGGTGGGGGATGTCCAGAGGGTTGGGGGTGTCTAGGGGGGTGTCCAAGGGGGTGGGTGGGTGTGGGGGCTGTCCAAGGGGGTGGGGGCCTGTCTAGAGGGTTTTGGGGGTTTTCCGGTGGGTGGGGTCTTTCCAGAGGGTTGGGGGTGTCCAGGGGGGTGTCTAAGGGGGTAGGGGGTGGGGGTTGTGTCTAGGAGGGGTGGGGTGCTTTCTAGAGGGGTGGGGGGCTGTCCAAGGGGGTGGTGGTGTCCACGGGGGTGGGGGTTGTACAAGGGGGTGGTGGTGTCTAGGGGGTGTCCAAGGGGGTGAGGGATAAGTGCCAGTTGGGATTGACAACTGCATCGTGGTTTTTGAGATTATAAAATGATGATTGTGTCGTGATGATTGTCTTTACATTGTGATTTTCTCCATCTGAATTTTTATTTTAAATTTGATTTGATTCTCAGGTTTACTTCATTTTATCCAATTTTCTATCAACCACATTAGGCCCCATGGTTTTCTTTAGTTCAATTGAATTTAAAACTGTTATATCTAACTATATTTTGTTTTTAAAATAATATTCAAGCATATTTTTTTTAAATACGCATTGATTTTTTTTATATTTCAAAATTGATTTACATTCAAATTATGATTTTTTCATATAAACATATATTTGTCTTATCTTAAAAATGTATATATTTTTGATATTTGTTATAGGTAATAATGAGTCGATGTTGGATTACAGAACATCGAATGAGAAATGAATATGAGGAAGGTGTTGATGCCTTTTTCGAATTTGATGAACAAAATATTCCAAGTAGTGGCATTTTTTCGGTCCATGCCCGAAATGTTTGAATATAAAGAAGTTAAAAAGTAGAGAGATAAAAGATTATCTGATTTGTCATGGTTTTAATCCGAGTTACAGCCCTTGGATTTGGCATGGTGAAACTGGATGGAATGTCACTAATGATGATGATCCGCAAGATGGTAACTCCATTGGAATTGAAGAAATGATTCGCGATATTGGAGTAGAACAAATTGAGATAGAACTGACAGTTGCGCGTCTATATGGTGATTCTGAAAAACCATTATATCCTGGTTGTAAAGATTTTACGGTTTTTTCGGTGTTGTTAAGATTGATTAACCTGAAGGATAAACATGGATAGAGTGATAGATGTTTTATATAGCTTCTACAATTGATGAAATACATTCTTCCAAAAGATAATGATCTTCCAGATTCACATTATAAGGCCAAGAAAATATTATTCCTGATGGGATTGGGATACAAGAAAATACATGCCTGCCCAAATGACTGCATTATATATAGGAAGTAATATGAATTTCTGTCAAAGTGTCCAAAATGTCGGACATCACGGTATAAGGTGAAAGAAAAATCACAGGCTGATGTAGAGATTACAAAGATCCCTTCAATGGTATTTTGGTATCTTCCTATAATTCATCATTTCAAATGATTATTTTCTAATTAACATGATGCAAAAAGGTTATGATGGCATGCTGATGAGCGGGTATGTGATGGAAAAATATGTCATCCAGCTGATTGTCCACAATGGATGAAAATTGATGTGTAGTATTCTACATTTGGAAATGAAATTAGAAATCTCAGACTAGGGTTGTGCATAGATGGAATGTATCCATACCGAACCCTCAATAGCACGCATAGTTCATGGCCTGTTATATTAGTAATTTACAACCTCACTCTTGAAGTTTGTATGAAGCGCAAATATTCCATGTTGAGTATATTGATATCTGGTCCAAAGAAACCCGGAAATGATATTGATGTTTACTTGTCACCATTGATTGATGATTTGAAACTGTTATGGGATGATGGTATTAGGGTGTATGATTTTTATAAAATGGAATATTTTCAACTATATGCAACGCTTCTATTCACTATAAATGACTTCCCAGCATATGGAAATTTGTCTGGATACAGTGCTAAAGGGCATAAAGCATGTCCAATTTGCGAACAACAAACATCATATTGTCAATTGCATCATGGGAGGAAAACTGTGTACATGGGTCATCGAATGTTTTTGCCTATGGATCACCCTTATAGAATACTAAAAAAGGCATTCAATGGCTCAAAATAATTTGATACTGCTCCAAAACCTTTATCCCCTGATCTGTATTTTGAGAGGGTGAAAACCCTTAATGTGACATTGGGAAAGACACAAAAATCTGGTAATGATAGACATATTTGGAAGAAAAGGTCAATATTTTTTGAGCTACCATATTGGAGGTATCTTGAAGATAAACATAATATTGATTTCATGCATGTGGAGAAGAATATATGTGATTTCCTGATTGGAACATTGTTAGATATTAAAGGAATGACAAAAGATGGGTTGAATGCAAGATTAGACTTATTATCAATGGGAATACATTTGGAGTTAGCTCCCACTCCTAAAGGAAGATGAACATTTCTTCCCTCGACATTTCATACATTATCGAAGAGGGAGAAAATTATCTTTTTTCAGTGTCTTCATGATATCAAAGTCCCTCAAGGTTATTCTTCAAATGTAATTTTTTTTGTCTCATTTAAGGATTTGATGTAGATAAGTATGAAATCACATGATTGTCATGTCATGATAAAACAAATTCTACCAGTTGCATTGCGTGGAATATTGTCCATTCATGTCAGAAATACTATAATGAAGTTGTGTTATATTTTTCAATTCAATTTGTAACAAAGTGATTGATGTGAATGATTTGAACATTTTGGAAACGGATGCAATTTTTATACTTTGTCAATTAGAAATGTATTTTCCTAAAAAAATTGATATAATTGTGCATTTAATTATTAATTTGGTTTGAGAAATATAGCTTTGTGGACCTATATATATTCGTTGGATTTATCCTTTTGAAAGGTATATGAAGATATTAAAGGGGTATGTTAAAAATCCATATCGACCTAAATCCACCATTATTGAAAGGAATATTTCTGGGGAGGTATCAAAGTTTTGTACGAGATACTTGGTTGTGGCGCAACACATAGGTTTGCCTCCATCTCACCATGAACGAGTTAATAATGAGAGAAAGTGTATTCATGGCTTGAAAGTCAAATCATTGTCAGCTGAAGAAATAAAGAAGTTAGAATCATACATCATGAATAACATATCTGTTGGTCAACCATATATCTCATTGCATATTAATGATTTGAAACAATGTCATCCAAAGAAGAAAGAAATGTGGATTTTGAATGAGCACAACAAAACATTTTTGTCATGGTTTAAAAAGAACTTGCTCGGTAGATAGGATGTATCATAGACATTAAAATGGATAGTGGGTGGTCCATGTTTAAATGTGATAACATGGTCCAGTTATGAAATTAATGGCTGTTCATTTCATACAAAATCTCAGGACAATAGAAGTGCAGTTCAGAATAGTGGGGTATTGGTGTTTGTAGAAGCAATGCATTTTTCGAGTGATAAGGACAAAAACCCAATTTATGAATCAAGTGCATATTATGGAGTGATTGAGGACATATGGAAGGTTGATTACTGTAAAATTAAAGTTCCTTTTTTTAACTGTAAATGGTTTATCGTTAAAAACTGTGTCTGACACGATGAATTTGGAATGACACTTGTTAATCTGAATAGATTGGAAGACACAGCTGATTATTTTGTAATGGTAACAAATTCAAAACAAATTTTCAATGTATTTGATCAATCAGATATGCAGTGGGCTG
The DNA here is from genome assembly GCA_963277665.1 of Viscum album. Lineage (NCBI taxonomy): Eukaryota > Viridiplantae > Streptophyta > Magnoliopsida > Santalales > Viscaceae > Viscum > Viscum album. The sequence goes on from OY728165.1 coordinate 450,105,717, forward strand.
CTATTTTACAAGGGAAAAAACAATATGTTGGTGAGGATGAACTTGATAAAGATTCTGATTTATGTGAGATCCCTACTTCCCTGGAAAGATTAACAGAACATGATGATGATTATGTTGAAGACATGGTTTGTTCCATAAGGAACGATCGCAACAAAGGAATTTGGGAAAAAAATCCATTTTTACATTGCTAAAATTACAGGTAACATATGCTTATTTCTTTTTTACATTTATTGTTTTCCTAAAATGTTAGATATTGTGTGTGTTTTATTTATTAAAACATGTATTAAAAAAATAAGTATAAGTTTTTGTTTGTTTTAAGTTTGTTTAGTTTACTTTATCAAGTTTACCATTACATGAATTATATATTTATTATTTTTGTTCAGTGACAATTACTTTACCATGTTTACCATGTTTACCATGTTTACCATGTTTACCATGTTTACCATGTTTACCATGTTTACCATGTTTACCATGTTTACCATGTTTACCATGTTTACCATGTTTACCATCTTGACCATCTTTACCATCTTTACCATTGTTTAACATGATTACCATATTAACAATGTTTACTATTACGTAACATAGTACACTTTTCTATTTTCTGGTTATAGTAGTATTAAAATATTTTAATTTTTATATTTTTCAACTAATGTTTGTTTTTTTTTGATTTGAAGGATAATGACAGATCATTCATTTGATCAACCACATGATTCTGGAGATGAGCATATTGGTCATACCTTTGGGGAGGAACATTCACATGCTCCTCTTGATGTTCCCCAATCATCCTCATATTCTCCTATTATGAAAAAGAGGTCAAGGGTTGGTAAACGTGGGTGCACACGTTTACCAAAATAAGCACTGGCCTGTACACAGGATCAGAGCATACTCATTGAGTTTGATGATGATATTCCTAGAGGTCCAAATGCAAAAGATTTTATGAGTTTTGTAGCAACTCAGGCTAAGAGAAAAGTAAGAATTCTTTATGATGACTGGAGAAGTGTGGGTAAAGTGATAATCTCTCAGTTGTGGGAGATGATTTTGGTAAGATCTTTTTCTATTGTTTGACTATTCATTAAATGTTTCTAGTATATATAATATGTTTAACCTCTTCTTTATCAGATGACATTTGATATTCCTAACACTGGAGGTGTCAAGAAGAAATACTTATTGTTGCCTGCCAGAAGATGGAGGGATTTCAAATCAAACCTCTCATCTGATTTCATTTATAGTCATAGGATTCATGACAATCCATGTCGTATATATCATTTTATTTATGAAGAAACATGGATACATTTTTTTAAAGTAGAAGAAAAGAGTCATTTTTAGTAAGGGCAATGTAAACTTTTATAATATTTATTATATAAATGTTCTTATTAATTTTTTGTTAATGATTTCATATTCTTAATTTACAACAAACAAGGAATGCTCATTAGGAGATCCAATCTAAAAATGTATACCCTCATAGTTTATCTCGGGGAGGGTATGCATTTTTGGAAGAACAAATGATGGCGGAAAAATTTCAACAACTAAGAGCTGAGTCTTCATGCTCTAGAGAGGTGGACCCTCCATCCCCTCCATCTAGACATGAAAAATGGAAGAGATCTCAGAAGGGAAAAAAGTGCAATATCACTCGGAAAAATCGAGAATCGTAGCTGAGAGGATTGAAAGATATCTATTTTATTTATTTAAGTTAACTATTTTCTTCATATAATTTCAAAAATTACATAAATGTTCAATTAATTAATACAGGACTCTCTTGAGGAGCAGAGTTCATAGGGGGGGAATTTATAGCTATTGAGAGGAAAGATATTTTGTCTGTATCATTGGGAATGCATGAACATCCTGTTCGTGTAAGAAGATATCTGGTAGGTGTATCGGTAAGAAAAGTGTTTCCACATTCTTCAACTTCTAATGTTGAGGGGGTTTATAAAAAAATATAATCCTTGGAGACTGAAGTTCATAATATTAATGTGATGATGGTGGAAAATATTAGAGAATCGGTACAGCATATGTCTGCAGACATGCAAAGACAATTTCAGACTACCGCTCCCACTCCTCCACCTCCCCCTGCAGACCCCATTATTTATCCTCCACCTCCGCCAATAGCTCACACTCCCCCACCATAGCCTATAGACCCCATTTTTATCCTACTCCTTTTCCGCAGCTTCCTACTTATTTTGAGTTGTATGTTGATGATCCTCAACATCATATAGTTACATATGGGTTGGTATATTGTGTAGGAGATATAGTTCTTCATCAAAAATTAGATGTAGAGAATCATAGGGTCACTGTATAGGATATTATAGATTGATCAGCTCGAGTAACTTTCCCTACAGATGAGGTGAAAACAGTTGGACATAGTATCAGACATTTTTTAATTTGGCCATCCAGACATCTTCAACTCATTACCATAGAGGTATGAATGTTATATCTTTTATTTTATTTTATCATTAAATTTGTTTTATCATTTGAAAACTAATATGCTTTTCTATTTATTTATACAGTATTACATCAAAGGTAAAGAAATACTATATAGACAACAACAAAGACAAATGGTTATGACATTAGATACAGATTCTAGTAGTCTTGACAGATTGTCAAGATATTCAAATTTGTTAGCGGGTCATTATGAGTTTCCAATGGAAGCTCGTGTTTGTGGATGTGCAATAAGTTTGGGGATTATGAAAACTGATATCATGGATCTTGTTACTAGAGATAAGTTGGGCATCAACGTGGTGAAAATTTTTTCCATGTAAGTCTAAACATCTTTTCCCTGTGTTATATTTATTAAAAATGTATACTTATGTCTATTTTGTTTTAGGTATCTTTATAAAATTTGGAAGAGGAATGAGATGAAAGATGTATATGGATTCATGGACCCGCAATTGATTTCCCCTGAAGCATGTGCATTGGATGAGGAATAAAGAATGTTTTATATTTCTGAAAGACTTGAAAAGAATATAGTCACACAATGTTGGATAATGTATTTTTGTGAGAGGTATGAAACACAACTCTATCAAATATTTTATTATATTTTAACATAAAAAACCACTAACGTTACATTTCCTTTTATCAGTGATCATTGGATGTTAGGGGTTTTTTGCCCAAGGGAGAATGCACTTTATTGGATATGCTCTATCCATGATGATGTGCGGGAAAGATTTAAGAATATATTGGAAAAGTAAGTTTCAATTTCACAATAGTTTTATATATTATAATGAATTTTAAATTTACCCCATTTTTATTATTTTCTAACAAGGAATGGGCCTACTTTTGAAAAAACACAAAGAAATGGAGTGCGAAGATAAAATATGTAGATGCGAAGGTAAATATATGTTATCAATGCCAATGCATAATTTTAATTTAGTTTTTGTTTTGATCTACTTCTGTTTTTGTGGTACGAATTCATGATTTGGTTTCTGGTTGTTTCTTGGGGAAAGCAGAGGACTGCATTAGATTTTAAAAAAAATTGTCTTCCACATCGGTTATTTTATAACCGACGTGATAAAGAAATTAGGAAGGGTTTATCACATCGGTTATTTTAAAAAACGACATGATAAACACCTGTGGAGTGGTTTATCACGTCGGTTATTTAATAACCGATGTGATAAAAGTCCTGAGAAATGGTTTATCATGTTGATTATAAAATAACTGACATCAAAAAAGGCCTGCGAAATGGTTTATCACGTCGGTTATTTCATAACCGACATGATAAACCCCCCCTTGACTAGTTTAGCACGTCGGTTATTATATTACCGACATGATAAACCATTTCCCAGGGTTTTATCACATCGTTTATTTAATAACCGATGTGATAAACATCCCCCGAACGGGTTTATCAGGTCGGTTATTATATAACCGATGTGATAACCCCCCTAATTTATCACGGCGGTTATACAAAAACCGACGTTATAACCCCCCCCCCCCCTAGTTTTTGCACATATGTTATTAATTAACCGACATGATAAACACTACAATGTTATGCTTTTTACATCGGTTTTTATATAACTGATGTAAATAACGTTATTTAGAACATCATCCATATTAACGTTGGCTAAAAACCGACGTAAAAAATGAAAACTAACTGACGTAAATAACGTTTTCTGCACTAGTGTATGTACATATTTCCTTTCAAATGACATTAGTTATATTATGTTATACATTTATTCATGTCATGGAAATTTCACCACTATGTCATACATGCAACCTCACCCCTCTCTATTTGGTAATATTTGTATGACAAAAAATATAATATTCATATGCCACATGTAAAACCGAAAAAAAGCTAATGAAAAGAGAGGTTATGCTCACTAGAATAAATCATCATAAAATGAATCTTAGAAAAAACTTGAGCCTTCTCCAATACGCATCAATCTATCATGGCCCCAAATAACATTGTGTATTTAGATGAGAAAATATAATAATTTTTTTTTTAATAACCTATAATGGGAATCCTAATAAAAATAAATGTTTTGTCCCACTAAGAAATTCCTTATCATGGATTAGGAATAAAGTTAGAAAAAATAAAAATATATAAAGAATATTAGTATAGTGACCATGACATTTACATTACTCAATTTCACTATTTTAAACATGAATTACTAATAATACTTGCGTTGAAAATATCAATCCAGTGTCTCAGGAATATTAAATATATAAACACATCTTATAAAACATAAAAACATTATTTAAAAATTGACATAGTGATCTTAACTCTCACAGATCTTCAAAAAATATATTAGATAACATGATAAAAATACATAATGAAAATGTAATCTATAAATCCCAGTAATGGAATAAACATGGAGATAAAGAATAACATAGGTGTTAATAGGCATACCATAATATCACAAAGAGGCTAATTATAAGAATAGAAATATAGAATAAGGAAATAAAATAATAAGGTCATCAAATCCTGAAATATGTGGAAACACAAAATACATGACATTATAAACATAATTTAAGGGTCACTCCAATGCCCATAATTATAAATTTTATAAATTTATATAGTATATTGGGTTTACTCACCATTAACATAAACATAGTAGAAAAAACCCCATAATGGTTTATGTTCACTACATAATCCATTATGTAACATCTCATGAGATATAATGATTTACCCAATACATTGGTGGCCTATAAAATTCTCTTCCATCCTATCAAATAATTATAATATTATATAAGTATTCCATAAAAATATAATATAACATAAATGAATAATAATAATAATCAAACCCATGGAAAGGAAGTTGGTTTCATAGGTCTTATTTAAGACATACCAGATGGATAAATTAGGAAGATTACCATTAGAAAAATAACTTAATCATTTTGAGTAATTATAATTTAAAATGTAACTTCATTTCTGAACACGTACTTCCAATATGGAAATTTCAGGATAAGGATATAGTATAACATAAAAGGAAAATGATCCACATGGGTTATGCTTTGTGAAAGAAGTAAAGTATATTTTTTAGAAGGTAATAGATTATTTTCTCCTATTAAACCGAAATTCAAAAAATAGGGTTCTCTAAAAAATAATGTTATTTTTTAAAGTATAATCAAGGTTGGAAAAAATTGAATGGGGGTGATGCTTCATATGAAACAATAATTATATAAGTTCCCTTAAATAATATTTACATAAAGGAGAGAATTTCACAGTGAATTAAAAACATGTATAACCCTATAAATGAAAAGGATATTTAACATGTATATATTTAATATACATATGTATAAAATAATAATAATTTGATGAGAATGATTTTAAATAACAAAGATGAAAATAATGGGTAATTTAACCAACATGTATTGAGTGCGGTAGGAAATATACCTTTTTATTTTTTTTCACCTTTATAAACACCACATGTCATAAAATAATATAAAACATTAATTTAAAAATATGATTATGTAAATATGTTTCTCACATGGGATAACAATTAATTATGTCTCTAACAAAAAATAAGCACATTGCAAGGAAAGAAAATTATGGACAAGGAGGGGAAACCATTATTCAAATGGATGGGAATTATTCGTAACATAGTTTCATTTTCATAAAGGATTAGAACTAAAAATAAGGAATATTTGGATAAAAAAATTCCTCCTAAGATATAAATAGGGTATTGTATATTAAATGAAATATTAAACTCAAGGAGAAACAATATAACTCAAGATATCATATTAGGTTTTGGAAACCCCGTATAATTTAAAGAAGACATCAATCATACCTGATAAAAAGGAAGACGATGAATTAAAGTGTATCATCATAGCTAAATAATAGTTTATGATATTACAATTCACTTTGGAATTAGTTACATAATAAAAAATGAATATTTGTGCATATTATCAAAATAAGTCTCAATGAAAGGTGATTGAGATGGAAACCATTAACTTATTCACTCTGCACTTGCTCCTAACATCATGAATTAAGAAATTAAGGTAAATTATAAACATACAATTTAATATCAGTTATCTATATTTAATTTTATAAGGTATATATATTATCTTTTGTTATTTATTTTTAATATAGTATTAAATTACATCATTTTCTCGGGATTGTTTTGTTAACTTCATCATAACACATTATGTTCGTTGAATGTGTTAAAATTTGTTTTAAGATAACTTCATGGTCTCCAAAATTATAGTTTTATGTATGATTTATTATTAATTTTGTAAACTAATCATAAATTTTCAGTGTTTTTTCCAATTTAGACCCATATTAAGAAATGTACATTATTAAGACCATTTAATGTAATTAATGTTAATATAACCATTTCTTGTTAATAAAACATAAAAATTCAGAAAATTAATTCTAAAAAATAATAATGGAATGAAAAATATTATATTATTTAATTAAATAACCTTATTTATCATACTAATTTAGGTGGTGCTTGAAAATTGGACATGTTGTACATGGAGGCAGTAGTACGCACACACACATGATGATGTTCCCCGTTTTCTTAATGATTTTGGAGGAAAGTATAAATTGGATATTATATTAATCTAATAAAACTTATGGAAATTAAAATTTAAATTTCATATCCTAACATCTATTATATATGGAATTTGAGATGCATCGAGTACAAAAATATCTAGAGAAGTAATTTTAAGAGTGTTATCTTTCCTTTGGAATTTATCCATTCCGCGACACCTTAAGGCTCATTACCCTGGTTTTTGGTTAGACCACAGAGTAAAATAAATGGGTGAGATGTTTAAGAGAGACTAGTTCAGAGATTCGGTCAATCCAAATCGTTTTAATGGGTAGATAAATGTGGATGATGTTGTCTCCTTTTATAAGTTAAAAAGTTAACTTTTGTAAAAACTCATTATTTCTCAATAATATCCATAAATTATTCATTGATAAATGCTCTAAAAATAAGAAAATAATGGAATGGGAATGAATAAAATGATGTTATCACCTCCTCTATAAAATATATAGAATTTATTATAAATTTTTAACCTTTTTACCTATGTTAAAACAAATTTTCCAAAATTTACCCTTACCATCGTAACTCCTTGTTCACAGTTGGTATCTAAATTTAATTTCCCAAATTAAAATATAAAATATTTAATAATTTTAAATTATTGATTAAAATATGTAAATAAGTTTAAAAGATAAAATTTTGATGTGTAAAATAAATAAATTTCAGAAATATCATATATAAAATTTAAAAATCAATTTTTTTGACAAATTTTTTTAAATGAATTATATTTATGTTTCGGATAAAATAATTAATATTATTTAATATATTTCAATTAAAATTATTATTATTATTAATATTATATTTAATTAACATTAAAATATATTTAAATACTAATTCTTTTTTGTAAAAAAATTATTAAAAGAAATTGATAATAAACTTCTATCATTAAAACATTACCTAAAATTTCTAAAACATTAAATATGGGTTTTATATATCAACTTAGTGTTGAAAAATACTTATTATTAATTTTTAATTTATTTTTTCTATTAAAAATATTTTAAAAAATATTAATAATGTTCTTGTATAATAATATCTTAAAAAGTGATCGTATAAGTAAAATTATTATTTTCACTATTCACCTAAAAACCAATTATTTTTTTAAAAACTGTAAAGATAATATTATGTTAATATTGAAATGATAAATAAAAAATACCGATACTTTTTCAACTAAACATCTTAAAATTTATAGATTTTATTTTTAATTAAACATATCAAATGTAGAGAAAAACTATTTCTATGGGAAAATGACTTTCGGTATGTCAACAATTCATTTTCCAATAAATTAATAATTATTCTAGTTTTAAATAATAATAAATGAATTAAATATAAATTGTCATTATTCAATCATAATTCACATAAATCCCTAAAATTAAAAACAAATTTCTTGAAAATACATTTTTTAAGAAAATTGTGAATTGAGAAAAAAGAAAATTTCCAAAAGTTTAAAAAATCTGATATTAATATACATATAATTTTATTATTGCAAGATTATATATTAATAATTTTTACTTAAATAACCTCTTATGACCACGATGTGATTTCAAAGTAATATATGATCTCTAATTGAAATTTTGTGTGGCTGTTTTACGAGAATGAGTCTTGGTGAAATCTGTATAAGCATGAAATTCACCCTTATATGGGTTTCCTAAAAACTAATTAACTGAGTTTGGATTATTATTATTCTAATTAAACCCCTAGAGAGGATACTTCCCTTCTGATTATATATAAATTTTATTCATACCGAATACATCATCGTTGAGATTATATTTCATCTAACATTTTTTAATGATTTTCTGATATGATTACTTAAATTTATACCAATTAATTTAATGTATATGGTTTATAGGTAACAGTTAATATTAAAAATAAATCAATGTATTTATTGTAATTTTATTTTGGTATTGTGTGTGAAATAAACTATTTAATATATTATTTTTATAACGATAAAATACATTGACTTTTGAGCTCATTACTATTAGGAAGACTATTTTTCTCTAATAAATGTCAATATATGCTTGTTAGGTCTACATAATCTATGTAAAAGTAATACCACCCTCTTAATACTCATATATTGGTTAAAATTATTTGAAAAAAAGGCATGAAGATGTAATTCATAGGTACTTTATCCCTCTTGATCATTGATTCCCCCATATAAAACCACCTTTGTTATTTTCATTGTACTAAATCTTTCACCACAAGATTTATGAATGTTATATCCTTATATTATGGTGATGGTATAAATATTTCATATCTTTCCTGTTTATTTCTATCATAGTGTACTATTCTAATTGAAAATCTATCTTTACAATATGTTATAAATTATGTTCACCTAAACAAATAGTGATAGTATATAGATGATGTGTATCTAGATTACCTTCATTCAACCTGGAATATGATCCTTATCGATGATTGATTAACCCCTTCATCATCATATAAATCAATTATTTAGAGAATTTCACTTACCAAAACCATTTAAAATTAATGTTCAGATATATTCAATTATAATAATTCTACTCCTTGTAAGTGTCTATAAAATATCATGGATTGATGGTAAAAATAACTGAAATTAGTAAAATTCATAATTATTTGAGAAAAGAATTTTTTATCTATATTGAAAAAGAAGGTAGGAGATTACATAACCTATATTCTCTCTCTAACATTATACAAGTTAATAATGAATTGGAATAAAAATATATTGATTTCTCAATAAACACCAAATGTGGAATCATTGATTTTTCTGATTCATTGAGAAATTAAGATAGTTAACCTAGTCATGTGCTTTTTTCCTATTACCCAAGCCAACAATTCCCCTTATCTTGTAACATAATCCAAACATATTTTCTCAAAATCATCAACTTTATTCTACCATTCCTCTACTTCTTTCTTAATAATTACCAACTCTTTATAATGTATGACCCCTAAGTCCCTTCCTTCTGTGATCTGATGTTACTATTCTACTATCAGCATCACATCTCATGATGTTTCATACCGTGATATAATATTGTAATTTATAGACTAAAATATTTCTTATATTTCCAAATTATTTATCTTAAATTCACACACCCATTCTTATTTAATAATATCAACATTCATACTATCATGGATTATGTTTTCATCAAACTTACTATAAACTATATTGTTAATATTGTGTTTCTGGTGATATTATAACTCATCGAGCTCACTAAGTGGGATCTTAAGGACTAGAGTATAGATGTTCTTCAATACCTACAATTATATTTTTTATAGGGAAGCATAATGTGGTTCTAAATCAGATTCCATCATGAGGACAAACATAAAATGTTAGACCAAATAACTTTATGTGGGATCGGTAAAAAAATCTCTAGAATGAGCTAGTACAAAACAAGTCCATTCATCTATAATTTCTAATGGAAGTGGCACAAGATAATATATTTTATAACATTTGACGGTCAATTCAAGGTTGTTGAAATTAATATTGAATTCATGTTAGCCAGAAAGTATAAAACTAAAAATAATGAAATGTGGGATCCCTCCTTCACCCATCGAGGTATTTTTTCATTAGTTGTAATCATCACATTGGAATGTGAAAATAATAAATCACCTCATACTACTATTATTTATTGATACATTAGAGTAGGATCTTATTTACTCCCAAATTTCCCTCATCCAAGTTTCACATTAGAGAGTTATCCTTACCATCGACCATGTGTAGTGTCTCTAAAGGTCGTGTTTTGATCTAATGACACTATAACCTTCGGCAGACCCATAGACCTTGGGCCCTCTTCTTTTTCAAATTCTCCTCCATCAATCCTATAAATGGATTCCCAAAAAACAAATTTTAGGTATTATAAAAATTTATAAAAATGGAATTGATTTCAAGTTGATATATCTTCCTCCAACATTTCAATGAATGCAATGACCATTAATTTCATATGGATAATACATATTTGGTATCAATGTTGTTATCTATTGATACTTAATGGGTATAAATATTGGTTTTACATTCAATTCAAGACTTGACTCTACTTCTTTTTGTGATTCAGCAGCTACAAAATTAATGAATTTTCCTTCTTGTTGTTCAAAGAACTTGTACTCAATCAAAATTAAAATTCACGAACTCGTGAAGCTTTGATCAATATATGAACTAGCCAAGAGATATCTATTAAATTATTTAAGGTACTTGAAGAATTAATATGAAGTTTTAAAAATTTTCTATGAACCATGAGATTGGAAAAATCTCTAAAACCCACTCCTTCTCCCATCAACTAACCTCTTCTGAATATATCTATATAGGGGTGATCCCAAGTAGTGGTATCAGGAATAAACCTAGAGGGTTATATTATTTGGCCTTTATCTATTCCATGTAAGAAAGTGAATAATGTTCATCAACCCAATCTAATCAATTTTTCAAATGTTTTATAGTTCAAGGAATACACTAGTGAGAGAACCTCTCCATATTCCAGAAAATAATAGATGATAATCTAGATGAAAATTTCAAAATTGTATCTTTTAAAATCAAATAAATCCAACAATTTCCATCTATAAATATGAAATCTAGTTTTTATCTCCCTCCATAGTGGTATATCCCACCTATAATGAATTAGCATCATTTTTATCAACATCTCCTCTATAACCGTTGTTGGAATCACTATTTAAGTCTTGCTCTATCATTTTGACCACTCAGTAAAAATAGATGGCTTAACAATTGACTTCATGAACTAAGACATTGAAATATATAAAAAAAATTACACCATATTAGGATGATACTCACAGGAATTCTTAAAATATTTTGTGATTTAAAGAAGTTTGATTAAAAATATTGTTTACTTGAATAGAATACCAAATTTTCTTGATGGATTAATTACCCCTCTAGGTGTCCCATTCAAATCACACTTTTAGAGACAAGAAATTTACCATGACACATAGACTAATTTCCACATTACTCATAGAAGGAGAAGGATCGTGGTGCCTCATCTGTTTCCCAAGAATATAAGATACTGAGATTTTATTTTATATAGCTCTATTATTGTGTTTCCTTCCCTCAATCAGCTACTTTGGTTCTTTTTTCCTTTATCCATCAATAAACCCTTGATCTTGGGAACTAATTATCTACTCTTTCAACAAGGATAGAAATATAATCACTTGTGAAAACCCTCAATCAATATTTGAATTATGAAATTTTTTGGTGGAGCAATACTTATTTTCATATCTCATTCCAAGTGAGAATCATCCCTATATGACCCTGGAAAACCGCTCATCTTTGGAAAATTAAAGAATAATAGAAATATTCTTTTATATATAGGGTAACTATTGAAATATCTTGCGGGAGTACTAAGACTTAATGATGGTATCTATATTTATCTTGGTAGCTATAATATCTTCTATTAGTGTGATAATCAATGCATATTGATTCATGGTACCAATATAATTATCAATTATTATTTTGATTATGGTCTGATAGGGCGTGAATAAAAAAATTTGTAGAATGTTTTCATGTTTACTATGTATTTTCCTCTAAAAATGAATAGTTTCACTTTACAAATACTCTACAGAAAAGGACATAACTGAAAATTTATAATTTATTGGTCCTTTATATATTCATAAGCCCCACCCATGTGTGCTACAATGAAACTCTTTAACTCTTGTAAGGGTCCAATAAGTTTGACTGAGGCCTTACCCTAAAGAAATTCTCAAAATACTGATATAACTTATCCAAAATAAACACCAAAAAAGTTAATCCTCATGACACGTTCCAATTGAGCCACCATTTAAAAATTTACAACAATTACCCCATTATGCGACCCACGCATTCAGAGGTGATACCCACAGATGAACATGTCCATGAAGGATTCTCATAAAACCAATGGATTTACCCCTATTGTGGCCTTCTATATCTACTCTATATATCATACTTCTTGAAACATTTGATGATAGAAACCAAATATCCTATAAATTTTATGTTTTTGGGAACATTTAAGATTTCATACCCATGTATAAAGATCATTCATTATGATAAAGGCTTACCCCTATATAATGATGTGTACATCAACTCAAGGATGAAGTACTTGTCCCATGAAATTCCTCACTATCTAATGTATATCCTTTATATGGTAAAGAGTCCACAACACATTGTCCCATAAAAAATAATGGTACTAAATCATCATATATATCTCTTATAATTGGAGCCCCACTGATCATGTTCCCATCCCATAAGATTATATCAACCTATCCATGTATAAATTGGAATATACATGTATCTAAGATCCATTTGTTGATTATATATAAAATGATATTATTACAATGGTGAGGGAATGATTATGATGCCCAAAACTCTTCATACGGTCCAACTTCCTTTGTCTCTATTTTTCTTTTCACACAATATCTATTCAACTAGATATTAAATCATTTATTCAATATGAACACAGCTCTGGAATATAGATCCCTACAGGTCTTCCATTGTAGTATGATGTCAAATTTAGACATTAAGAAGATGCATTCATTGTAATGAACCTTTGTCTCCAGAATTTGAGGTATTTATTATGGGGTCAGTGGAGTATACATGTGTATATGCCCATCTAAAAGATCAAGTTCCTTGAAGAAGTTCCCAACTATAGAAACATTGACATGAGAAAACCTGTGTTGATGGTTAAACTAATTTTATAGTCAGATCTCACATGGTTGGGGTTTTGAGATGTGTACATATCCCAATATCCCAAAGCCATAAATGTGTGTCCTCTCTAATTATAAATCATTTTAAAAACTAGCCACCATGAATTTCAAAAGATTTAATTTTCTTGGAAGGATAAAATGATATTAATGGTCCTTGATTTAATTGATCATCTCTATCCAAATCATGGTATCAACTAGATTATATTATTCTATAGTATTTTCTAGAAAATAATAAATATTGAGATATTATGACTATGATTTTTTAAATAATTTATCAAATGAATGATTTTCTATGAAATATTTTATAAAAATTTGTATATAGGTGAACTACATATAAACTATGTGGAAATATTTATTCAATAAGGATAATTTGTGTAATATATTCTTGTGATCAAATTATATTTTATTACATCAATGCTTAAAGGTTCAAAAAATATCCTCTTTGGAATATTTCAATTTAAAAGTGAAAATTTAGAGTCTTTTATAGTAGATATAATTTTTGAATTACTAAAACACATGCTACAAATTAATGGATTGGGCCCCCCTTTTCATATTTATAGGGGTAATGGTTACCATTTATTATCCAATATTAAGAAGAAAAAAAATTAATTCTTTTTTGTTCTGAAAAATTTTAGCCATTACTAGATCCATATCATTTTAATCTGATATAATTCTGAGGGGATTATTTTGTAGAAGCCTAAAACATCCTATTTACACAAAGACATAGAATTAAAATAAATATAAGGTATAAACAATTATTTAAAGTGAAACAATATTCACAATAAATAAAATTTCACTACCACATAATAAGTATACAATGATCCTTTCTAGGCATCATTTATCATGTTCAAAATATTTTCATTGGTGCGTGAAATAAAGGATAAAAAAATTTCATTTATTTTTTATTAGTAGAATGTATTTTTGGATTCATGAAACCAGTATTCCATAACATCAATTGAGGCATCAAATTAGTGTGACATTTCATGTCAATGGAGTGATTGAAAATAATGGAATTGTTTCAGATATTGTGGTCAAATATGGATGTCCACAGGTGAAATATAAATATCCAAACTCTAGTAGCCCAAATCCAATGGTATCCTTCTTAATATATAATATATAACTATTTTAAAAAATCCCTTTGATGAGATTTTAATTTTATTTTATTTTTTTACAATTTTTGATGTTATTGATCAAGGATGTTTTTTAATGGAGGCCTGAAGAGTTGGTGTGAATTTCATAAAGGACCACACATAGTGTGAATGTCCTAAATAATAATGTAGAGTAAATAAGTTCCAAAGGATTGTATATAAGTATCTATGTCTTAAGGGATCACATGAATTGTGTATTACTTTCTAATATGTGCATATCCCAATTTTAACTATAAGAGATGAAGGGGATTATGAGATGACTGTTGTTAAATGTGTTGCATTTGATGTCAATAAGGTGTCAAGGATTGAATGTATGACAAGGAGTGTCAATATGTGAATGAAAAAGGAAGATATGGTAATGGTGATGGTGATGTTGTCAATAAGATGTCAAGGATTGAATGGATGACAATGAATGTCAATATGTGAATGAAAAAGGAAGTAATGGTGATGGTGATTATAGGAGAATGACCATGGTACTAAGAAGCATGTCACAAAAGAGAATCACTAAGTGGCATAGGAGGTAATGGTTGAAACATTCTATATATCAAATCATATTATTTTTGAGTTGATCTTAAGTTCAAAGAACTTGTATCAAGAAGATACATTGTCACAACATTGTTAGAAGTCCATGCATTGTCTTCAAAATGCTTGAGGAGATAAAGAAGCGCCATCCACTATCACTAATTGGATGAGGAATGAAAAAAGAAACATCCACATCACTAGGTGGATGAAGTGAAGGAGATCCATCCATAAGTGGATGAAGTTAAGATGAACCATCCACAACTACTAAGTGGATGAAGTGGTTTGAAGTAGATCATGCACTATCTCTTAGTGCATGAGGATTTGAAGATGATCCAACCACATCTTTGATTGGATCAAAGAAGAACATTTAAGATCAAGTGATTTAGGATTAATGGCTTGATGAAGACTTATTCCTACTTGGTAATTTAACCAAGTATACAAAGAGGAGCTTATGCAAAAAATGGGGCCTACCCACGAGCTAGCTACCCAAGCTTAAACCCAAGGAACATGTGGGACTAGGTCACCACACCCATGAGGAGGCCTAGGCAGAGCCAGCCGCAGGAGTTCGGGCCGTGTGTAAGCCCGAGCCACATGGAGGTCAAGCCCACGCAGCATGGGTACCAAGAGCCCGCCCGAAGGAGCATAGTGGGTGCAGAAGTGCGCCTGCAGGAGAACCAGTGTGGGGCGGCACCGGAGGGGGAGAGGAGAATTCTGAACCAAGGATGGGAGGAGTTTTTTGTTAAACCGTGCAAGAACCGTGACACGTTTTGATGTGGGATGAGTTTTAAAAACACAGATCTAATCTGCGCCGTCCATCTAATCTCGCATCTGATCTCAGCCGCATGATTCATCCGTGGCACTGGGTTCAAATCATGGCTATCTGCGATCATTCAACGCGGATCCAACGGCGCTGGGGTGGTTTTCGACCTCCCGTTGGTTGAGGGTCATCCCGCAATTCTTCCCGCAAACTAGAGGCACCCGAGAGTTGTAGATAGAGCTCCCGGTCACCTCTGATAAAGCTGTTGCCTCCAGTGTGTTTGTATCCTTTTTACGAACACATGCATGCGTAAAAAGTCGCATGCATGCAACGAATTAAAGATTTCGAACAAGGTGGAAGCAAACGGAGTTGCGAGGCAGTGTGTTCTTGCATGGATCAGTCTTGTTGAAGATTTCCATGTGTTCGTAAATGCATTCACGTGATGCCCACACCAAGAACGAATGATCCCGTGGTTGAAAAAGAAAAAGAAAACAACCGGGATTCTTTCATCTCATGTTTCAAATTTTGAAGCCGAAGATCTCGGGAATTCAAAAGCCCAATATTCATGGATCTTGATCCCCCTCCTCGCCTACAAAAGGAGAATCCCAAACCGAGAAGAGCCTGCTGATCGTATGAGAGAAGTCCCGCGAAGCTCTGAGAAACATGAAGCAAAGCCTCACGCACAACATGCGCAGAAGAATAGACTGAGGCCACCCAAGGCTCCGAGATAGCCTTTCGCGCTACCCCTGTGTTAAAGAAGTAAAGAGAAAGGCCTCCCTGAGTGCTCCCCTGTGCGACAAGGAAGATGTCGGGCCTTGCGCGCCCACTGCCCGCATACTTGCACGGTAGAAAGTGGCTGCACCCTGCGCATCCCTTTGTGCGACTGGAAGAGGTTGAGCCACACCCCGTGTGACCTCTGTGCCTACGAACCTGCGCGGTAGGAGGAATCCACCACTCCACCTGCGCAGTTGAAGCCGCTCCCACACCCTGCGCGGTGGTAGGCAGGAGTTGGACGCATCCTTGTGCGCCCTCATTTGAAGTGGTGCTGAAGTGGAATCCCACACCCACTTGGGTGTTTGTGTGTGTGAACGGGTTGAAGAAGGAAGGCCACACACCTCTCGGGTGAGTGTGTTCAAATAAGAAGAGTTGGCCTAAAGGATCACACGTGTGGGTGAATGTTTCATGCAAGTGCATGCCCAAGACCCTACGGGTTGTGTGTGCTAAACAAGTGAAGAGGCCATTAACTTAGTGTGTGTGCACAAGTGGAGTGTGAAAACTTTGAAGAATAATAAATAAAGAATCATTTGTGTGTGTGCGGAAGGAGAGGAAGGCCACACCAGCTTTGAGTGTGTGTGTGTAAAGAAACAAGAAAGCCAAAGCCTTATTGTGTGCACAAGTGAAGGAGGCCATACCTTTTGTGTGTTCCCAAGTGAATGAAGAAGATACATGCATGTCCATGCATGTATGAATAAGTGAACAGGTGGGTGAACACCTTGATAAGAAAAAGAGAAAGAGAAATTCACACTAAATAATAACACACAATTTGATGTGTGTGAGAAAGAATAAATGAGTGTGACTCGAAGAAGAAGGTGTGTGTGCTAAAAGAGATTGCACCCTTTAAGGGTTTATCACACCAAGAAGAAAAGTGGAGAGCATGATTTAATGCATGCACATGCACACGTAAACAAAGATTAAATCAGTGTGCATACATTTGAGAAGTCCTAGAACAATGGTTCTTGATGATAATTGAGATTCCATGCAAGTCATGCATGAAGATTGAGAAGCCATGCAATCAGTGCATGAAGATTTAGAGATGCCATGCACTCAGTGCATGAAGTTGAATTAAAGAGAGACTGAAGCCAGACTGAAGTTAAATACATCATTTATCTGAGTTTTTAGTAGTTCAGAAGACCAAGAAGATTGAGTGGGAATACTCAGTGCAGTAACATAATTTTCGAATAAAGATTCTTGAAGACAGAGGCTGGGTCATCCTTAGAAGAAGGAGATAAAGCCCGAGAAAAGAAGAGGATTCCTGGTCACCAAAAGTGATCAGAAGAAGTGAGCAAGGCCATCAGACCTTATCCAAAGCTTTATAAGACTCTTGAAGAGCTTCAAAATAAGAAGAGCTACTCGTGTGACTCGAGGAGCCAGGAAGAGACCCCCTCTGAGACTCAGGGTGGAGAAGTCTTTGGTGGATGATGAAGCAGGCCAGTGGGACTTTGGTTGCACTGTGGGATGCAGTATAAAGAACCTCCTTTGGGGCTCAGGATAGATACAGTGTGACTCTGTATCGACCATTGTAATTACTAACCGAATTATTGTGGAGAAACCATGTTGGGGAATTTAACCAACCTGGCAAGGATGTAGGACTTTAGAGCCGAACCTTGTAAATCCTTATGTCCTATGCCTTTACATTTACTGCATCACTCGAGAAATGGATGAGAGATACAAGAATATTGGATCGAGGCCTTATCAAGCCATATATGTTTAATTGATAAAGATTCAATTAGTAAAAAATTTAAAAGGATCACTGATTCACCCCATCCCCCTCTCAGTGATCACACTGATCCGGGCACTTCAATTTGTATCAAAGGAATGTTCCCTCTAAAAGATCCAAGGGAGTCTTTTTGAAGTGCATATTTGAGGAAATGAGTGAACACCCTCAAATTAAAATATCTTCCAAGACTCAGAAAAATAGAAAGAAGAAGCAGGCCCGGAAGATGAAGAAGAAGGTTGCTACTAATGGAGAAACACCTTCTATTGAAGGTAATGTGAAAGTCACAATAGATGACAATTCCTTTTATCACTCTTCTAATGAAGCCTACTCTAGCTGTGATGATGACGGAACTATCAATGATCTTTTAAATGCACTCAGATATCTTCGGAAGATAGTCCCCAGGGAAGTGGCAATGTGTATTACTACAAGAATCCGTGA
This sequence comes from Viscum album, assembly GCA_963277665.1. Lineage (NCBI taxonomy): Eukaryota > Viridiplantae > Streptophyta > Magnoliopsida > Santalales > Viscaceae > Viscum > Viscum album. The sequence goes on from OY728165.1 coordinate 450,124,704, forward strand.
TCTTCAAGAATAAAAATTACAGCAAGAAGAAGAAGCCAATTCTATGGAAGATCAATTGGCAAGAAGGGTTGGCATAACCAACACTCTTACTAAGCTGGTGAAGGATAAATATGAAACCATTTCCCTTTGCAGTGAAATAATTGATTATGTCACTGAAGAACTGCAAAGAAGAATTTGTGAGATATAATTCTTTGACATTGTGTTTAAAAAAGTTTTCCATGCACTGGAAAATAGGCATAGAGTTTCAATGGCTGTCAAAGATTCTCAACTTGAAGACAAAGTAAAAAAGGGTAAATGAGCTTGAAAATTCATTGCAAGAAGTAAAGAAGGTGTATGAAGACCAGATGAAACAACTGAAAGAGAATTGGGAAGTAAGGCTATGATTTGTTGAGGATGAGAATAACTCTCTCAACATGAAATTCTTAGAGCAAGAGGTGATATTGAAAAATCAGCAATCACCCAAAGCTGAAGCCTCCCATTCATATGAAAGAAGAAATGTTGCCACTCATGTGTGAATTGATAAGGATGATTCCCAAAGGAGGACATCCTCTAATGAAAGGGAAACATCTTCTAAGAAGAAGGTACCATCCATACCATCTTGTACTAATGATACTAAATGTTTTTCCACAAAAATTGTAGGATGGAAGAATAAATCTAAACAAGTATGGATGAAGAAGATGAAGAAAGAGAGATCTCTTGAAAAAACACAGCAATTCAAGAGAAAGACCCAACAATCAGAAGTATTCAAGAATACATGATTTGTGTGTCAATGATGGTGTTGCAACCGGTATGGACATTGTGCAATGGATTATTTGTACAATCCTTTAAATGAAAAAGCAAAAAGGAAGCCCATTCCAAGGGGGAGCAATCCAGAGAAGAAGAAGAAACATTCACAGAACCTAGATAAGGATGAAGAAGTATCCTTGGGAAGCCAGCAGAAGAAAGTTGAAAATGCTCCCAACAAGATCATGAAAAAGAAAGAGAAGTCCTTGGATTTCAAATCCATAAAGGGTGATGCATCCAGAAGGACCACCAAGAAAAAATGCTTCTACTATGGAAAGACAGGTCATTCCATGGATCTTTGTAAACAAGCCATGGAACTAAATAGAAGCAAACCGCACTCAACAAGACAATCAATACAGAGGAAGAATAAATGATTGATTGAAAATAAGCTTCCTAAGAAAGGTAACTTAAAAGCATAAAGGAACCATGTGGAACATCCAAATCTGAAGCCTCACTTCTAAATGACATATTAATCATCTGGCCAAAAGATTTGGAAATAATGATAAAGGAAGAAAATAAACATGCCAAAGATAGTGCAAAAAAACCAAAAGATTTCACATGAAGATGGTGTTCTGTGTATGAGTTGCAATAAAGATGGTCATATTAGTAAGAAAGGCATGACACTCATTCCTGCTCAAAAATAATTCTTCAAGAGAATGAAGATTGCACCAAGAGATAATAGTGCTCAGAAGGCACTTATAAAGAGAGGAGTCACACATAAAGAAGTTGAAGAGGTGTTAAGATCCACACCAGCACAAACATCATTAAAGATCAAATGTGCAAGTGTGAAGAATGGAGAAAGTGGAACATCTCGGTTGAGAGAAACTTCTCAACCTTGTTGTTCAAACTGATGAACAAAGGAGGTTCCATCTTATTCCCCAATCACTAGTATATACATGTGCATACATTTCAGGGAATTGAAGATGATGATCATTCTCAAATTGAGAATGGTATGGGCAGAATGTAGTGCACCCCTCGAGGGAGAGCCAGTCTGTAGAAGATGATCTTTTGAGATTCATATCATCTTATGAAGAATTTAGGTATTCAAATCTCACTTTCATCCTTTGTTTCTAAATTGTATATAACATGTCAATTATGGGGGACTAATTGATTGAAGGAAAATGGATGAAAGGGGATCTTTATCTTTGCATCTGAACTTTCTAATGAGTTTGGTGAAGTATGTGCAGGATTTAGCAATTGATTGATATATCTGAAAAATTTCAACCCCTTGAAGCCTAAGCATGATCTCACATGTATAGTGAATTGTGGACAACATTGAATTCCATGGTTACATCACTCTTGTTTTCTACACTGGGTTAGCCCAAGTAGACTTAGAGATGATTTACTAAAGGCTCTTTGCTATAGTGATCATGTGACGTCATCCCACTCTTAGTGATTTTCAAGAAGATTCTATTCAATGGGAGGATGAAATTCTTGTTTTTAAGAGAACCACACCACACCTTTTCATTTGGTTGCTAATAAGGGGGAGAAAAGCTTGGAACACATATTGACCCATTCATATGTTCTCTAGTGATATTGACAACATATTCAAAGGGGGGGATTGTTGTGCAAAATTTTGCATTTGTTGCCAATAAGGTGTCAGGGATTGAATGGATGACAAGGAGTGTCAATATGTGAATGACAAAGGAAGTGATAGTGATGGTGATGGTGATGTTTTCAATATGATTTCAGGGATTTAATAAATGACAAGGAGTGTCAATATGTGAATGAAACAGGAAGTAATGGTGATGGTGATGATTGGAGAATGACCATGGTACTAAGAATACTGTCACATAGGGGAATCACTAAGTGGCATTGGAGGTAATGGTTTAAACATTCTCCATATCAAATCAGATGATTGTTGAGCTGATCTTAAGTTCAAAGAACTTGTATCAAGAAAATACAATGTCACAACATTGTTAGAAGTCCATGAATTGTCTTCACAATGCATGAGAAGATAAATAAGTTCCATCCACTATCACTAAATGGATGAGGAATGAATGGAGAAACATCTACATCACTAGGTGGATTGAGTGAAGGAGATCCATCCATAAGTGGGTGAAGTTAAGATGAACCATCAACAACTACTATGTGGATGAAGTGGTTTGAAGTAGATCATGCACTATCTTATAGTTCATGAGGATTCGAAGATGATCTAACCTCATCTTTGATTGGATCAAAGAAGAAAATTGAAGATCAAGTGATTTATGATTAATGTCTTGATGAAGACTTATTCCTACTTGGTAATTTAACCAAGTTTACAAGGAGGAGCTTATGTAAAAAATGGGGCCTTCCCATGATCTAGCTACCCTATCTTCAACCCAAGGCACATGTGGGACGAGGTCACCACACCCATGAGGAGGCCTAGGCAGAGCCAGCCGAAGGAGTCCGGGCCGTGTGTAAGCCCGAGCCATGCAGAGGTCAAGCCCGTGCAGCGTGGTCGCCAAGAGCGTGCCCGAAAGAGCATAGTTGGTGCAGAAGCGCGCCCATAGAAGAACCGGTGTGGGGCGGCAACAGAGGGGGGATATGAGAATTCTGAACCGAGTATGGGAGGAGTTGTTTGTTAAACCGCGCAAGAACCGCAGCTCGTTTCGATGTGGGACGAGTTTTAAAAACACGAATCTAATCTGTGTTGTCTATCTAATCTCGCATCCGATCTTAGCCGCATGATTCATCCACGGTGCTGGCTTCTAATCATGGTCGTCCGCGATCATTCAATGCGGATCCAACGTTGTTGGGGTTGTCTTCATCATCCCGCCGGCTGAGGCTCATCCCGCAATGCCTCCCACGAACCAAAGGCACCCGAGCGATGTAGATGGAGCTCCTGGCCGCCTCTGATGAAGTCGTTGCCTCCAGTGTGTTCGTATCCTCTTTACAAACACATGCATGCGTTAAAAGTCTCATGCATGCAATGAGTTAAATATTTCGAACAAGGCTGAATCAAACGTAGTTTTGAGGAAGTGTGTTCTTGCATGGATCGGTCTTGTTGAAGGTTTGCATGCATTCGTAAATGCATGCACGTGATGCGCACATCAATAATGAAAGATCCTGTGGTTGAAAAAGAAAAAGGAAACAACTGGGATTCTTGCATCTCGTGTTTCAAATTATGAATCCGAAGATCTCGGGCATTCAAAAGCCTGATATTCATGGATCTTTATCCCCCTCCTCGCCTACAAAAGTAGAATCCCAAACCAAGAAGAGGCTGCTGATCGTATGAGAGAAGTCTTGCAAAGGTCTGGGCAACGCGAAGAAAATCCCCGCGCACAACCTGCACGGCAGAATAACCCGGAGCCACCCGAGGCTTCGAGAGAGCCTTTCGCGCTACCCCTACGTGGAAGAAGTAAGGAGGAAGGCCTCCCTGCATGCTCCCCTGCGTGACAAGGAAGATGTCGGGCCTTGCGCACCCACTGCCCGCATAATTGTGCGGTAGCAAGTGGCTGCACCCTGCATGTCCCTTTGCGTGATAGGAAGAGGTTGAGTCGCACCCCGCGCGCCCTCTGTGCCCGCGAACCTGTGCGGTAGGAGGAAGCCACCGCTCCACCTACGTGGTAGAATCCGCTCTGACACCCTTTGCGGTGGTAGGCAGGAGTTGGACACATCCTTGTGCACCCTCCTTTGAAGTGGTGCTGAAGTGGAAGGCCACACCCACTTGGGTGTTTGTGTGTGTGCACGGGTTGAAGAAGGAATGCCACACACCTCTCGGGTGAGTGTGTTCAAAGAAGAAGAGTTGTCCCAAAGGAGCACATGTGTGGGTGAAGGTTTCATGCAAGTGCATGCCCAAGAACCTACGGGTTGTGTGTGATAAACAAGTGAAGAGGCCATTACCTTAGTGTGTGTTCACAAGTGGAGTGTGCACACTTTGAAGAAGAAGAAATAAAGAATCATTTGTGTGTGTGAAAAACGAGAGGAAGGCCACACCATCTTTGATTGTGTGTGTGTGCAAAGAAACAAGAAAGTCAAAGCCTTAGTGTGTGCACAATTGAATGAGGCCATACCTTTTGTGTGTACCCAAGTGAATGAGGAAGATACATGCATGTCCATGCATGTATGAATAAGTGAACAAGTGGGTGAACACCTTGAGAAGAAAAAGAGAAAGAGAAATTCACACTAAAGAACAACACACAATTTGGTGTGTGTGAGAAAGAATAAAATTGTGTGACTTGAAGAAGACGGTGTGTGTGCTAAAAGAGATTGCACCCTTTAAGGGTTTATCACACCAAGAAGAAAAGGAGAGAGCATGCTTGCATGCATTCACATGCACACGTAAACAAATTTTAAATCAGTTTGTGTACATTTGAGAAGTCCGAGAACAAAGGTTCTTGAAGATATTTGAGATTCCATGAAATCAATGAATGAAGATTGAGAAGCCATGCAATCAGTGCATGAAGATTCAGAGATGCCATGCACTCAGTGCATGAAGTTTAATTAAAGAGATACTGAAGCCAGACTAAAGTTAAAGACATCATTCATCTGATTTTTCAGTAGTTGAGAAGACCAAGAATATTGAGTGGGAATACTCAATGCAGGAACATAATTTGCCAATCAAGATTCATGAAGACAGAGGTCGGGTCATCCTTAGAAGAAGGAGATAAAGCCCGAGAAAAGAAGAGGAGTCCTAGTCACCAAAAGTGATCAGAAGAATTGAGGAAGGACAGCTGACCTTATCCAAGGATGTTGAAGACTCTTGAAGAGCTTCAAAAGAAGAAGAGCTACTCGTGTGACTCGAGGAGCCATGAGAAGACCCCCTGTGAGACTCAGGGTGGAGAAGTCTTTGGTGGATGCTCAAGCAGGCCAGTGGTACTCTGGTAGCACTGTAGGATAAAGTATAAAGAACCTTATATGGGACTCAGGAGAGATACAGTTTGACTCTGTATCGACCATTGTAACTACTAACCAATTTATAGTGGAGAAACCTTGTTGGGGCGTTTAACCAACATGGCAAGGACATAGGCCTTTGGAGCCGAAACTTGTAAATCCTTGTGTACTATGCCTTTACGTTTACTACATCACTCAAGGAAAGGCTGAGAGATACAAGAAGAGTGGATCGAGGGCTTGACAAGCTATAAAGGTTTAATTGATAAAGAATCAATTAGTAAAAAGTTTAAAAGGATCACTGATTCACCCCCTCCCCCTCTCAGTGATCACACTGATCCGGGTACTTCAATGACATAACGCAATATTTGTTAGTATTTGACGATATCATGGTGAGATCAAGATAATAACTTAAAGATACTATTTGATAGTCATCGATTGTTGTGAAGGAGTTATAATAATTTCATGAAGGAATATATGCAGAAAAAAATGGAGACTTCTTGCCAAGGGGGAATGCGAATTTCTAGAAGAAAATGTCACATAATAAAAAAAAATTATCAAATATTACGTTGGGATCGTGTGAAAATCTTGAAAACAATGTTGTTTTTTGTCTTGTGACAGTCAATTTATCTTGTGATGTAGTCACATTAGGCTCTTCTAACATGTGAAATGTGATCTTGCAATGATCTTGTGACATGTTGCAGGTGATCACACTAAATGCTTGGGACATGCAGAAGGTGATCATGTGATGTTCTGGAGACATGGGGATGGTGACCATGTGTAGTGCTTATGATATGCGACATCTCATGGAGGACTATCATAAAGTCTAAAACTAACAACACAAAGAATATGAGGTCATTTTTAAGGTGGTCGAATATTTGGAAAACTATAGTTTTCAGAGTTTATACTATGGATTTATACCTATAAATTCCCTATAACCCATACACAATAGGATATGTAATTTTATTAATTTATTTAATCTCAATTAATGTATGAAGGCGGTATTTCTCATATGAATAAAATAGTCACATGATGGAGTTACATGGCCTTTATGATAATTAGAGGGACTCACAAAGGGGACTTGTAAAGGTATCATGAGAAGTGAGGTATGCGTTTGGTGTCCTTTCACATTGGTAGACCAATAAAAGTAATGGGATATTTTATGTAGAACAGAGTCTCGAGCTGGAGTCATGGAATCCATATAATTAAAAGAGGTGCTCTCAAAGGGTTCTCATAAAGGGGTCTTGTAAATGGGTCTTGCAGGATTGTTACATTCTCTAAGAAAAAACTCTAACACATAGGTGGTTTCCATGAAATAAAAGCATGATGACACAGACATGTTTGAAGTATCCTAGAATTTATTTTTAGAAAACTCGGCTAGGGGAGTAATGTGTTCACTTCAATAGAGAGAGAATTGTGAGATCACTGTAATGAACTAGCATTTCATGAAATTATGTATTGATATTTTTCCCATTTAATTTCATCATTTACTCATGTGTGAGTGCTTTATGGCCTAAATAAGGTCTCAGGAAAATATGTGGCTTGATTGGAGCTTGGAGTTATTGAAATTGGGGAGGTAGAATCATACATACGGTTAACACATGGTTTGTGCTAACCATTCCTCTCAACCATGCAGGGTACTATATGCATAGTAAGTTGATGCATGGTTTTCTTATAAACATGGGAACCAAACCTCTTGCCTATTCATGTGATGAAGATTTTTTGACAGAGGAATTACACATGGCTTGAAAATGGTTTGTCAAACCTTGCACCAAGACTGTGGGATGGGAGTTCTCAAATATTTTAGAAAGGATGGTAGGAGGAAAATTTGGCCAACCATGTAGCCAAACTATTTGATCCCTTAAATGAAGGGAATTTTCCTTGTTCACATAAAATATTATTAAACACATAACTCATTTTTTTCTCCTCTAGCTAATGTGAAAACCTCGTTTCTTCATATATGAGCACTCCCTCATCCATTCATAGGGGTTTCTATAAATCTTACATCTAATCTCCATTTTCAAAACCATAAAAAGAGTTATAACCAAAATGTTATGCTTATTTATCCTATTACTTCTTATCAAATATTATCTATTCATATATTTCACAATTTTGGTGCAAAATTATATTCCCTATTTCTAGGTAATTGTCCCATTCTTCTAATTTCTCCCATTCTAGACCAATTCAAGAGATGAAACTAGATGAGGATAGTTATAAGAAAATCCAAAAGGTGTTCTAGAAATTTTTCATAAAATTTTAGGATTTTTATAGTAATTATCAATGCCTTGGGTGTTATACATTTAAACATATTTCCTTATAAAGTTTTTGACCAATTTAATTAAATTTATCATGTTTATAAAATCTCATAGACCCGTATTAAATTATTATAGTTTACTATCCTCATTTCATTCCACACCTTTGAGTGCGCTAAATAAAAATACCTATTTTATTTACATTTTTAAATTATAAAACACCATCTATGTGTCTGTATTATAAGTAAAATAGAACTTTCCATGTTTTTTAAATTTAATAAATATATTTAAATGACTGAAGGTTGGTGGAAATACCACACCAAGTGTTGAATATATAAAAATAAGAATTTCATGGATTGAAACACCCATGATCAGATGTGGAAATGTGATTATAAATATTTTAGAGTTAATCCATCGTGATTATTATTATTATACCATTAGTATTGTTCATTAGACCATTTTTAAGGGATTTTTTGGTCAAGGAATTTCATACATCCCTGAGTTGGGTGATTGGAATGATGTCCCACACCATTCAATTTATTTGGGTGATGAGGATGGAGTTACAGGTTCCTCTGTATCAGGTGTTGCACATTAAGACTCACCCCTACTGTCTTGAGTGAAAATACTAATTTCTCATGTTCATATGAGATATTTTTATAGTACTCTTACTAGAGAAATCTAATCTTTATACTAAATATGGATTGAAAAGTTATGCTTTGGTCCAGCTTCCACATAGTATTCATATATATGCATCTATATTTCCAACCAAACAGATTACATGTACACATTTATACAAATTATATATATATGATTACATATATATATATATATGGTGAACAATTTAGAATCATTTAGTATAATAATGAAGTGGGTAGAATCAGATTTCATTCTAAATCCTAAGACTACTAGTATTTATTTATTTAAAATATTTGTTTATTATTCACTATCCGACACACTTCTATACTATACACAATTATTGGATTATTATAGACACCATTAGTGGTGGCCTACTGAGCTACCTCATACCCTACCTAGGCCACATTTGGGACCTGAGATAACTTCATGACTACAAGAGTGGATAAGGGAATGTTCCCTACCATAGATGATTTATTTTTTAAAATTATATATTGGAGCATGTGATTAGAGGATTGAGTGTATGCTCATAATGTAAATGGAGTCTCTTTTTGGTATTTTTTTGTTTTTTTAATATTTCTTTATATGTATATGCCATGAATTCCCTATATCTCCTTATTGTGCATCAGAATTCAATGAAATCATTTTGTATATGACTCAGCCAATGGATCAATTATTATTACTCCTACAATATTTTAGGTATTATTATTATTTATGGTATCCTTTTCCATTTTATTGTATATTGTATTATTATTCGGATAGTATTGCCTATTAATTATATATTTTTATATCCCTTCTAACCATCTGATATAATGGTATAGTCTCCCCATCATATCTCCTTAGACACTCATTTCTATTCGGCAGCCTCTACCATATGGGGAGGTTTACTTGAGCACATGTGTCCAAAAGGCTCGGATCACCATTTTAATTACGCCTAGTTTAGGATGTTAGAAAGTGGTTACAGATATGCATCTTCCTTTTCTCTTACTATTTGGATATTGTAATGGTGGATAGGATGTAATGGAATTTGGTAATACACATGTTTCTAGAATTATCTAACCCGCATATAGGGGATACCTAAATTACATGTGATGGATTATTGCTATTCCAGTTCCTTCCTATTATAGTTGATATGATTTTACAATTGGGTGATGCACATGTTTTGTGAAATTATAAATATTGATATTATAATTATTATGGAATTTTTCCCTTCACCGCCTATGGTAAATAATTAGCATCTCATGCATCATTACAGGATCATTATGGAATATATTCCATTAACTTATTTGCTCCATGATTATTTTCAATGTGAATTTAATGCTATATATAGTTTGTTTTACGATAATTATATATGTAAATGTGCTAACTCTTCTTGCATGGATAACATAGTTGGATTTATTAAATTTCTTAAATTAATATTGATGTTTTTCCCATATATATATATAATATTACACATTAATTAGCCAATTATTCCATGTTGTGGTTTTTAGGCCTACTGGTTCCATGGAAAGAGACATCATTATTTGTTTAGATTACTTGAAGTCCAATGGTGATATTTTAATTAAGAACTTATAGAAGTCCAAAATGAATATTTATGTAATAACGTCATTTAACATGACAACTTACATCCTGATACCATATGAAAATGTTTGGTTATAGTTAAATGACATTCTAATAATGATTTATCTAAGGAATTACCTTTGTAAATTTGAAATGAGCCACATCTCACTAGATAATGTTATATATATAATAAGAGTATGAAAATAATTGGAATTAAAAAATTTAAATGATATGGTTACCATTAAATGGTATTATAATTGAAATGAAAAAAGTTATTTCCTCTATAAATTTTAATTGAAACTTCATATACTGAAACCGTTTCCATTTGATATGAGACTGATACCTACACACAACCAATTTAGTGGATAGATGTGGTGTCACTTAGGATCATTATGGATTATTATGTTCTTCCATTATCACCTATACCAAGATTTTAGAGTGGGGAATGAGTTGTGATCATTTTCATAGGAAGGATAGTACAGGTCGTAATTATTTACATGAAATTTATTCAACTGATGAATTCATTCTAAGGTGTCTATTTGGAATTATAAAATTATGCCAATATGATGGCCATGAGTTGTACACCTAAAAGGTGGTGACGACCATGAACTGGATTTGGTGGGCCCTGATCCACTAGTATTACCTCCAGTAGTTCCACCATATACACCACCTTATATTTTTGGTATAGTAATTGACTCCCAGTTTCGAGAGGGTTTCATTTTTATGATGCATTCCATACAAGGAGTTTATCAACCTAATGAAAATATAGAAGGTTTGAATTAGGAATTCCAGAAGCAGCATCCTCCCACCGTTTGGGGGATGGTGATCATCATGCTACTGGGTCATGGATAGGGATATCAACATTTGATCATCTAGACACACCTACAGTGGGGGGAGTAGGATCATGGCTTATATGTTTTGTGATTAGACCAAGAAATAGTTGTATATCATTACTAGATAGACTAACAATGAGATATGATTTGGATGGATTTCAAGATATTTTTCAATGATTACTTTATTCTGTAGACATTGAGGGATAACCAGGATAGATATTTTATGAACTTGTAGTAGAGATCCATGTCTATAATATAATGTTCTACACATTTTAATGAAATAAAAGGATTATCACACACCTTAGTTGGAGATTAGCATCTGACTGCTAGGTGATTCATAAATGGGAATGTATACACTACCAAATTGTAATTTAATGTCTTTCAATTCCGTAAAATTTTTAATATATTCCACCAATCCCACATTAATAAAAGTATCTTGAAGGAATGTGATGTTGTGTGACTGGGTGGTTTAGAACCCAGACCATTTAGTGGTTATTTTAGTGGATGGAGGTGTCGCTTGGAGGTTGGTCACCGAAGTAGTAGTAGTCAAGAAACTTATCATGAAATTTTAATTTTATGTGACCAGTTCATGATGAGAAGACACAAAAATCCCTAGTGTATGTGGGATCTAGTTGATTTTAGAGACTATAGATGATTGGAATATATCAAATGATTCTATGGGATTTTTCTAATCAGTACCTGGCGAGAGAGGGTTTGTCCTAAATCCACATTTTATAGCTGGAAAATTTGTATCTCCCCTTGCTGGATTCAATAATACCACTAGCTATTCTAGTTGAGGAGATGGATGAGGAAGAGGGAATTAGACTCTGAATTAAAAATTCCATCATAATGGGCTTTCTTAGGGTAGTCTAGTTGTGACATAGTGTTTTGGTATGTGCTAATATCATGGATTACATCCTATTACATTAGAGTAGAGTTCTATAACATATACTATTAGAGGTACTATTATAGTAGCATATACTCAATTTTACACCTTATTTTATATAGGGACATTGAATAATTTCAGATCTGTTGTTATTATGGAGAGTTTGGTCCTCAACATAGAATAATATTGTGTAATGATATCACCTGATACCCCCTTGGGTATCTAATCATATAGTGTAAACCAATGAAAGGATTTCCCCTTGAGATAGGTGGATATCTATTGGGGTCGAATCTATTCATTCTCAACATGATAGGGTTTAATGTAATTATATGAATGGAATGGTGAGTTCCTTATCCATCCCATATTGACTATTATCATTGGAGGGTGATGTTTACACCACCTTAGAATATAATACAAATAAAAAAGGGAGAATGGAATGTTTATGTTTATAATTTTGTACCTGAGCATAAAGATATGGGTAGGATCACTGCCCATATTGCTAGCCATTTCATGGATTATTAGTGGATACGACCTGATACTTTCTATCCTATTGTGGATAATTTTATGTATGTCTTCCCTTTTAATTTTTCTATGATATACCATGTGACATAGTTAGAAGTCACCATTGATCTTGTGCTAGGAATGACAAGAGTTTCTATTTCTCCTTATACATTGGCACATATGAAGAATATAAAGCTCATGAAATATTTATAAGATATATAGTATATTGTTTTTATACATCCCAAAACATCACAATGGGGTTCACTAGTCAATCTTATTTCAACAAAGGAAGATGGTACCCTCAGGCTTTGAGTGGGTTACTAACAGTTGAACCAACCTACGACTACGAATCGGTATCAACTGTCGTAAATAGATAACCTCTTTGATCATATTTTATGAGTGAGGGTGTTTTAACAAAATTATTTGTGTTTAGACTAGCATCATGTGTGTATTATATCCTTATGGAAACAAAATATAGATTTTTAGAGTAGGTATCATCTTTATGAGTATCTCGTAATGTTATTCAATCTCATTAATATGCCATTAATTTTCCTGGCTCTGTTGAATTGGGTTTTCTACCCATATCTAGATTTATTCATTGTATTATATATAGATGACATTATATTGTATTCACACATCGACAATACCATTCCAAACATCTTGATATTGTGATGAATACACTGATGGAGCACCATATTTACGCAAAGCTCACTAAATTCCACTTTTAGATTGGTAAAGTATACTTCCTTGGTCATATAATATTGGAATCTGGAGTATTGGTAGACCCATAGAAGTACATAGTTGAAGTTTCATGGGAGTATCCTAATAAATTCTTTGGTATACAAAGTTTCATTGCACTAGATGGGTATTAAAGACAATTTGAATAAGATTTATCATTCATAACAGTGCCCTTTACCAGTTTGACTAATAAGGGTGTGAAATTCATATGGTCAATATCCTGTGCAAATGACTCTCTAATGTTTAATGGAATGATCACATTACTAGTGATTTTGATTCTTCCAGAGTATAGATTTAGTTACATGGTTTATTATGAAACATCAGGTTTTTTTGAGGTGTGTTTGATATAGTACATGTGATTCACAGTGTATGGATCTCAACGCTTGATTCCTTAGGAGAGTAATTACCTAATTTATGACCTCACTATAGTGTTTTTGTTCATGCATTATTTTCATGAATTAATTATTTACTTTGGATCATTTTTTTATTTAGTGATCTCGAATGCATCAATTAAATCTTTACACTGCATGATACAAATCCTTGAAAAAACAGATGGGTTGAATACCTTCTCTCCTTTGATTTCCAAATTTCATATATGCCTATAAAGGGAAGTGTAGTAGCTGATGATTTGAGATGAAAGAATTATAAATATGTGGTTCAAGAGGCCAATGGTGGGTAGATGTTCATGGCCATACTTTCAGAGTTTCATGTTCTGGTTGATAAGGATCAGGGGAATATTGTCCTTTATGATTTGGAAGGTACATATACCCTTCTGGAACGTCAGTTAATGAGGAAACTTTTTGATCTCAATGACCAAATTCTATGGGAGAGTGTTTCAGATAAGGATTCATCGTCATGTTGGAAAATGGATGAGGATTATACTTTAGGTATATATAATCATATATGGGTCCCATCATTAATTTAGGAGGAATTGATATAGGAATCCCATTGCTCAGCATGGGAAGTACGTCCCATTGTCCCCATAATGTATCATGATTTATGTCACCAGAATTAGATTCCTATAAAAAAATGGCTGATAGAAAAAATCATTACTCGGTGTTCCCTTAATCAATAGGTGAAGAAAGAACATTAGTGACCACTAAGAATAATAAAACTGTTATATATTTCTAAGTGGAAAGAGGATGATGTCTTTATAAACATGATGATAGGATTTCCCTACTCATATTATAGAAACCATATACTTTTTTATTTTTTGGCTATTTTATTTGGTTCACACACTTATTACCTATTTTAGAGACCATATCTGTAGATGATCTAATGAGACTATACATTACGGATATCATACAACTTACTGAAACATAGTGTTCTATTGTATTTTAATGGGTTAATTGCTTCATGTCAATAATATGGAAAGGGTTGTAGATGGAATTAGGTATATATGTTCTTCTGGGTATGGCCTATCACCCTTATATCTATAGATATATAGAGTTCATGGTCTGGGTGTTAGAGGACATACTTTGTTCATCTTTCCTTAACATTTGGGGTTCTTGGGAGAAATATATACCCCTAGGCGTGTTATCATATAAATAATATAGGTTTCCTTCAAGATATATACTTATGAATCCTTATATATTAGACAATTTATATTACCTTTGTGCTAGATAGAGGCATAAAGAGCATCTTTTCTTGGGCCATGTTTAGTTTAAGAAACTTCAATGAATGTATAACTAATCATAAAGTGAATACTTATAGATCATTCAAAATAGAAGTCATATGCAAATAAATTATGATGATTTCATAATATAGATATTGGGAATAATGTTTTCTTCCATGTTTTACATAGGTTGGGACATCAATGGATTTCTAGGTAGGATAAGTTTTCCCCTTGATTCATTGGACCCTTTGAGGTTTGTAGTGAGTCAGACTAGTGGATTATAATATTGTACTTCCTTGGAGATTTTGTTCTTTGAACAAGATCTTTAATGTGAATCAACTCTTTCAGTATTATCCATACCCATCACATGTTGTATAGTCTAATTAGGTTGAGCTTTATATGAATGTTTAGTTTAAGGAGTACCCAGTGGATATCATGGTTCAGATCATGAAGACTCTTATGTAATGTAAGTTCTTTTTGTATTCATTCTATGTCATCATTTCTAAAAACTGGATGAGACCTAGGAGTGAAAAGTTGACATACATGACTAATGTCTTGATCTTTTTTCAGACGGTCCCTCTTTACCCTTAGAAGGAGAACATAGGGAACAATTTCATTAAAGATTGATGGTTGGGATGACATGTTTTCTCATGATGTTATAGATCATCGTTTCTTTACTTTATTTTCTTAAATTATCTATGCGAGGGTTCCCTTTTTCTTATCAAAGGACACATGGGAATTTGGGTCTTGTTTGGAGACTGGAGTTTGATAAATTTACATGGATGACTAAGTCCCACATTTATTGTAAGGTTAGTTATAATATTTATACTCAATCGTGTGGGGCAACCCAGTGCATTGAGTAAGGTCAAAAAAATCTCTAGAACTGGGTGAGATAATCCACATGCTAATGTTGTTGATACATTGTTTTCAACAATGTTATTTTCCATTTCTTTTTTGTGGTTAGCCAATATAGGCACCATAACTATTCATGGTGGATTCATCGATAGTTAAGGGATCACAGTAGGAGCACGGATTAACCAAAATTGTGACCAAAATTTGAATCCCCTTAAATGAAAGGGAAATTACCATTTTACCTTGAAATTTTTTTAACCTCCTACCTTTTATTTTCAACTCAAGAAAACCGGTAGCCCTATATTCTTCCTCTATGATCTCTCCCTCCACCATAGTTAGGTATTTTTATAACTCGTAAATCTGATCTCAAATTTCATCATTGTCAGAAGCATTGGATCCAGAATTTTAATCTCAAAAATCATATTACATACTATCATTGTTTATCATCCCATATCTTCCACTATTTTCATGCAATATCATATCCCTTATTTCTAAAGAATTGGTCTATTCTTCCGATTTTTACAAATATATCTCAATTCAAGGGAAGACATAGGATGGGGAGTTTGCTACAAACCAAAGGAAGGGGGCCTTGAAATATTTCTTATATTTTCATATGTATTTATTTGTAAGTTCTTATGTTATTCATGCAATAAATTTCGGCATAGTGCCTTTAATTTTTTTTACCTCTTTATTTTGAAGGATACTTGTTTGGATACTCCATTATACCAATATTAAATTATTAAAGGATGATAACTTCATTGATTTACAACCCTTTGGGTGTGATAATTTAAATAATATCTTTTATAAAATTTTCAATGTGACCAAGAAAAATCTATTTGTCTAACCTTGTTTCATTTTAAATTAAATGGGTAAATTTAAATGAATGAAAGTTTGTGGAAAGGCCATTGCATGTGGTGAATATATAAAAATAAGAATTGTATAAACTATGACACCCAAGGATGGATAAGTTATGTTATTATAAATATGTTAGAGGTAATACCTAATTATTAATATGATTACACCATAGTTATTTATAATTGTAAAATGGTTAAATAATTTGATGGGAATGGTATTTTGAACTCCATAAAATTGGGTATTAGGCATGAAATCACACACCTTTTACATTATTTGGGAGATGATCATGGCATTCTATGTTCCTATGTTTCATATTTTGGGTGTAAAACTCACCCCACAATGTTGAGTGATGAGCATGAATTCTTTTAATTCATATGAGATACAGGGCTAGTACCCTTGTTGGATCCATTGGATTGTCAGTCTAGTCATCGATTCCTGAGTTCATCCACGAGTCCAGCTATCACATAGCATCCATGAATGTGATTCTATATGTCCTTACATATATAGTATATATATAAATCTATTCATAATATATATATATATACATGTATACATATTATAAATATTTTTTTGATTACTTGTATAGATATGGTAAACTGATCAAACTCATTTGGTCCTATGTCGAAGTAGGTAGAGTTTTCATGTGTCCTTTCAAAACCCGAGTTGACTAGTATTTATATATTTTCCAACATTGTTTTTTTTCATTATAATGTAAAATATTATCCTATATACATTGAGTAGATTTTTTTATATATCATTGTTATTGTCCAACTTATTTTATATTGCACCCTACTGAGGCTTCCTTTGGTACCCGAGTAGACTTCATGTCTATAGGTATGGATAAGGAAAAGTTCCTTGTCTCAGATGTATGATCTAATTTTATTATAGCATAGAGGATTGGATTAGATGACCAATAATTCTTCTATTATTCTAGTGGATATTTCCTTTGGTAATTTTAATTTATGTATAACACGGTGTACATTCATGTCCCATGTATCCCCATTTTATCCCTTTTGGGCATCATTATTCCATGATATTGTATGATACCATCTTTTTTCAATTATGCCTTTCTCAGATTTTTTTAATCATTTTTTTCGATTGATTTTTTGTTGTGAATTTTTTTCATTTGAATAAAAAAATCTTGTGATGCAACGAAACAAGAGATTGATCATAGAGTATTTGTGATGGGAGATTTCTTGGGAGAATAGTACCTGATGTTCAGGGATGTATGATTATTTGATTTAATGACGTCCGAGAATAAATGGGTTATGTTTTTATGGGTTCTTGGTGTGTTGAGATACTTTAATGATTTTCTATTTATTTAAAAAGAATATGGGCTGAAATTTTTTTTGAACATGTGAACACTATGTAAATTGATTAAACGTTATGTAATTGTTTGAGGGTTTGAATAAAATAAATCTAAAGCAATGGTTTGTTCAGTGAATTCCATTAATAAAATTTATATAATGTGTAAGGACATGAGACGATGTGTAAATTATTGGTCTTCTATTTTAAACATGTTATGTAGTTGATTTTCATTTTAATCCATTGCAGCTCCTCTCCTATTGACCATAGGGCTTTCTCTATGAATTTTTGAGTTCCAACCTCCCTTATGGACATCTTTTCTGTTCAAAAAATCCCGTTACTCTATTTTTTGGTTTCTTCCTTATCTGACTTCTTCTCCAACCATTATGGTTAAATCATTTGAATAATTTAATTTTTGGTTTTTATATTGATCATTTTTTATCTAAGAACCACTTTAAAATCATCTTCACCATCATCCTATTGGGTTTTGGCTGATAAAAGTGTTTCTGGATATATGGTTAAAGGTAAGGCCTCTAAATCATTACCGTATTGTATGATGATTTCCATGTTTACCAATTATTATGATTTTCCAAAATAGTATGTGCCCAAATCAGTTAAATAATAAATGGAATTATTCATTTTTGTCCTTGGTTTGAAAAAGGATTATTAAATGGATTATGGATACCTATGGGATGAGTGATCCATGATTATAATGGAATTGGAAAATTTCTTAAAGGATGATTATAATGACATGTGAGCTAGGGATATTTCTTTTTATAACATCTCTAAATTGTTGATTACTTGTTATTTATATAATTTTATTCAACTGTGAATTAAATTTCAAGTTCTATATTATATAATAATGGTAATAATCATAATTAACCGTTGATAATTGTGCTATTTTTTTATTTTCACAATGTATGATAGGGATTGTGGTCTATGCTGTGATGCAAAGATATCAGGATCAAACCTCGAACATTCACACTTGTATTTTGTAATGATGATATTTAGAATTTTTGACCCATACCCATGTTATAATATTATTGAGATAAATTTATGCTATGTCCCATGATGTAATATTAATAGGTATTTTTCATGGATGTTTTAAGGCTTATTGGGATTTGACCCAGATTGATTGTTGTGACTATAAAATGATTATATGGTTTTGGGTAGCATGGTCTTAGGTCATGGTAAGAGATATTCTGACATGGAGATGACATATTTTACTTTACCTTGGTTTTATGGTTCTAGTTGGCATCATTGTAATACATGATAAGAGATATTCCAGCATATAGACAAAGCTAGATGTTGTTGTGTTTTATTAATTATTGAATTAATTAATACACCTTTTTGATGATTTATTTCAAACGCTTATTATCAAAAGTGTTTAGTTTATAAATGGTGGATTAGATATACTATGTTAAACTCACAACCTAAATACGCCACAATTTGGTACCCAAGAAGATTATGTGGATGTAGGATTGGAAATGGGAAAAAGGACCTTACTATTTATTGATTTTGTTTGAATGAGATGAAGTTTGGATCAGTGTGGGATTCATTACCCAGAACATTATGTATTTTAATTGAGTCTACTTATATTTTTATTGTGTTTTCTTCCATTACATTTAGATACATTGTATCACATCATTACATTATTCCTTATTATTTATTGGATTATTCAGTTAGATATTTTTGTTGTCTTCCACTGTATATTTACTTTTATTATTTCCATTATATTTTGATTTGTTTATACTGATATGATTCTATAATCTTGCGGGTATAGTATCCCCACTCTACATTTCACACCCCTTATGCTAGTCCTAAACCTTTTGTATAGATGGAGGAATTATTGACATCTCATAACCAACCCTTTCTAGTTACATGAGAGTGTTCCCTACTAGGAGTGTTACAAGGAGGTATCAAAGGGAGATGTTTTATTTTTTTTGAATTACTAGAATGGTGGGTATGAGAATAGGATGTTTCAAGACAAGGTAATTTGATTAGTCATGGGATTAACTAAACCATATACTAGGGAAAATCCATGTACCAAGGTAAAATATGGTTTTTTGTGTTGTGTGCTTGTTACTATTCATGATATTTCACATTGGGTGACTCAAATGATGTGTGTGATTATTATTCTATATTATTACATTTTCTTGGGACTTGTACTCACACCCCGGCATGTCAAAATATTAGAATAGATTTATCAAAATAGGAACAAAGGGATATATTGAAATGCATTGTTCATGTAAGGATGATATATAATTTTTCATTTAGTATATAATTTTCTATAGAACTGTGATATGAGTTATCTATTTCTTTAGATAAATAAAATTTGTTGTCAGGTCTTGCTAATAAAAATTTAATCCATTTCTAAGGAGACCAAAAGTTATTGGTTCATAGTTTTAGTCACCTTTTTGGTTGAATTTTCTTCAAACAAGATATCTAAAGTGTGTGATTATATTATAGATAAAATTACACCTCATTGTCTTCAACTTGAGCATCAAGAGAGTGGAAATATGCATGCTCATAATGTAGCAGAACTAAAACATCATATAGTTCTAAAGGACCAGATAGATGTTCAGCTTCATGAAAACTTAATGAGGATCATGTGATCCATGGAAAAGATTAATGAACATATCACTTATATAATTTTCGATATTAGAAGATAGTTTCAACTTATGTATTCTTATATGATTATTGGGGAAGAGGGACCCCAGGTAGGTGAGTTCTATATTGAGTCAATCCAGACAATATTAAAGCATCTCATGAAACCCGTGGAAAGAAGGTTGAATCTTTCTGTATATATAATTCATGGACCATCACAAAATTTATGGGACATTTTTGAGGAAGATGGGAACCAGGATGAGCTATCTTTGATGGAATTTGAAATGAATTTATTGATCCATTTCTTTCCTGAGACATTGAGGTTTCAAAAATATCACGAGTTCAAGAATATGATGTAGGATGGTTTTTTAGTATATGAAAATATTGGAAATTTAACTAACCTATAGTGTAATGAGAAATCTTTGTACGTATATGATATATCTAGGGTGATATGTTTCAAGGAGAATATTTTTTATGAGATCAAGTATGAGTTAAATATTTTCTATTTAAGAATCATTGATGACGTGATGAATCATGCACTCATCATTGAAGGGAATCTGTGAGAGGCACCTAGCAGTGTTTATGCCATTTCCTCAGGGTGATCTTGGAGTTCTTCTTCAAGTGGTAATAATTTCTATTTTGATGGTTTCCTCTAAATATATAGAGGGAAAAGAAGTCAAGAAAGTGGAAAATCATCTCAAGATAGTGTTTTGTTCCACTTCTATCAGTGTGAAAAGTTTTTCCAAAAGAATCCATATTGTAATAATGCAAATGGTGTGTGTTGTATTTTCTAGTAGACTATGTCATCTTTAGAGGATATGTGTGAACATTACATTGTAGACCAGTGGAATAGGATTCGGAAATGACCTGGAATTAATAAGGAGCCTAGTTACCCCTCAGTTGGTTGGTAGCTGGAGTTCTATAATTCATTTAGGCTAAGAATGGGGATGTGGTTCCCTAGTGAAAGAGAAATAGTACCAATAAAGGAATGTAGCTCAAGGTAGACCGACTAGATCCTAATGTATAGGGACAAGTTAGTTTCACATTATGTATACTACTCCAGCTAACATGCATGCAGGATGTTATACCATTAGAGATACAATTCAAGTATCATATAAAATAACTTGTATATTGATTGATATAGAACTATCACATTATTTTATATATTTTCTTATTCTAAAAGGTTTAGGCTCAGATGTGTAAATATTAAATGGTGTTTCTACCATTGACACTCCATTGTGAGTGTAGTTAGAATATACCAAATGTTACAAGGTGTGTTATCTAGATATTGGTTGTTACCAATTATTTTGGTAAATGTTTGTACTGGAAATGATCAGATTCAACTTCATTATTAGTATAAATTTTATAGTTATATACCAGTCTCATATTGACTGTAACCGGAAGATTTCTTTACTTTCCTATATCCATAATTAAATAGGTATTCTCACCAGGGTGAGTGGGAGCTTCAGGATGGTCATACTAGACCAATTCCTAGAATATTAGACTGTGTTAGTTCTCAAATTTCTGGTCATGCTCTAAATAATGGTGTAATTTAGTAAGATTTTTCCCTTCTAGTGTGTTATACTTATTTCAAGATGTTTTCCCTGATAAGTTTTATGGATTTCCACATGTTTTAGAGATCATGTTCTTGATCTAGTTTGTGTTAGGAGAAGATCCTGTTTATTTGCTACTTCACTGAATGGTACCAACAGAGCTTTGAGAGTTGAATGCTCAGTTGTAAGAACTAAATTATAATGTATTTATAACTATTACTACATATCCTCATAATTATTCTATTCTCTTCACAAAAATGATGATGTATCTTTGTGATTATGTGTAGATAATCAGATGTTGAACTAGATGAATATCAAGAATTAATATCATATTTAATGCATTGATGACCTTTTTGATCAGTTGATAGAAACTAAAATCCTCTCCAACATTTACTTGAGATCATGATATCATCAGTTAATGGTTATTCCATCGGAAATACCTCAACCAACTTTTTGGAGAAGTTATGACTTTTATGAATTTTTCATGATGCTATTTGGGATGACTAATGAGGATAATGTATACATAGACATAATGAATATTATATTTCCAACATTTAAGAAATTTTTCTGGTGGTATTTTCTGATGATATCTTATTGTACTCCCAGTTACCATACAATCTAGATTAACCTCATGACATTATCTTGAGTATATTGGAAGTGCATCAAAATTACACTAGGCTAACGAAATGTAGTTTCTGGTTAATTAAGTGCACTTCTAGGGACATGTAATCATTGAGGTAATAGTGTTATTGGACCCATAGAATGTCACAGCTGTGATATATTATACATATCCTAATAACTTCTTTAAAATTCATATCTTTTTAGGATTTTCAGGTAACTAACAGTATTTTATCCAACATTTATCCTATTTGGAATCACCAATGGTAGGGTTGATCATAAAAGGGGTAAATTATGTTTGGTCTAATGATTCAAAGAGATATTTTCAAGATATGATAGGTAGGTTAATTTTAGAACAATTACTCACTTTACCTATGTTAGTTAAATCGTTTACTGTGTACTATTATGCATCATGATTCAATCTTGGAGTTGTTAAGATATAGGAGGATCATTGGTTTCTTATGGATCCAGACAGCTGATACCACATTAATGGAGTTATTCTACTCGTGATCTACGGTTATTATCAATGGTACATGCCATCAGATGTAAGAGACACTATCTCACGGGTGAGAGATTTTTGGTATAAAAAGATCACAAGATTCTCATGTTCATATTTTCTTAATGGGACTTGAACCTTTGTTATAGGAGGTGGGTCGAGTATCTACAATACGTTTAATTTGAATTGGATTATATAATAGGAAAGTAAATTTTATTTTCTGATGCTTTGAGATGAAATACACTGATAGAGGCAGTATAAGATTCATGTGATGAGTGAAATATAATGTACCTCTTTTTAGACATACATCATGAAGTTTAGGAATCGCAGGGGCAAATAGATCTGACATATAAATCTATTATACCCATTATATTATACTGAATTAGTTCCGATAAGTTTTTTATCCAGAGGGATCAGTTATAAGAGAAAAATTTTAGGGTGGAGAGATTCTATTAGGATGGTCTCTCAACACTGAAAATTCTATTTTTTAACGGTTGATTATGGATTCCTACGAACTTGAGTGAGGATTTGATGATGGATTTTCAAGATTATAGATGAGTGATGAATTTTCGTTTAACAAATACAAATCATGGTCTCCATATACAATACTTCTGGTTTGGAAGGGCGAAGGACGTAGAATTATTCTTGTCTAAACACTTCACTTATTAGTAGGTGAATGGTATAAATGAGAGTCCAACTAGGTTTTTACATCCTTTAACCATTTCTGGGTGGAAATTGGATGATGTTAGAATGAATTTTGTGGCAGGACTACCCTATAAGAATCATAAAGATAATGTTTTATCGGTTTTTGTGGATCAAATTACTAAGGTATCTCACAATATTCCTATTAGGGAAACCATTAAAGATTATGATTTTTGAATATTTATGTGAATATTATTGTTTAGTTAAATGGTGTTTCAAGAAGTATCGGTTCTGATAGAGATCCTCATTTCACATCATGTTTCTCGATGGTTCTTTTAAAATCCTAGGGGTTATGAGTAATTTTATGATTATCCTATCATCCATAGACTAATGGTCAATCTATGAAGACTATTCTAGTTCTAGAGGATATGTTACGACCATATTTTTTGGATTTTTGTGGTTCATGGGAGCAGCATATGAAACTCATCATGTTTTCATATAATAAAAGATTTCATAAATTGATTCAAATGGAATCGTATGTGGATTTGTATGGAAGGATGTTTCGTTCACCTATTTTCTGGATGGAGGCTAGTGAGTCAGTACTTTTCTATCCTAGTACCATGTAGGAGACATCTGAATAGGTTTAGTTGATTAGACAGCAGTTGTTGATCATATAGAGTAGTAAAAAATTATATACCAACCATTGGATAGAACCACTAGAACTCAAGGTGGGTTAACATGTTTTCTTTTGGGTGTCACCTATGTTGGAAAAATTCTATATCATGAAATAGGGAATTCTAACACCAAGGTTTGTAGGGATTTTTTAAATAGTGGCAATGGTTGGTCTATTGGTGTACCGTTTATCTCTTTGACAACACTACAGTGACATGCATGATGTGTTCCACGTGTCACATATATGTAGATGTCATCTAGATCCATTTGATGTTATAGATGTAGCTGATGTAGAGATTTTTTTGATGCATCCTTTGAAGAGAATATGATACATGTTTTGGATTATAATGAGAAATTCCATCGGGGTAGAACTATCCCATTGGTTCAGTTCTAGTGGAAGAATCAATGATTTTAGGATGATAACTAGGTGAGGGAGTATGATATGCATACATAGTGGCCATACATGTTCACTAAGACCTCATAGTGACACTTCGAGTATCTTTGGGATGAGCTATTATAAGGTGGGGAGGTTGTAAGATCCCTTATTTTTCAATTTATATCTCTCCCATATTTTTTCCATTAATATTTACTTTTATTTTTTTTTATTGTGGACGTCTACCATTTGAATAAATATAGGCTTATATTGCAGAGAAATTTGAAAATAAACAAATTATATCTATGATGATAAGTTTGTTTGAGAAAATGTCATATTATTCAAGGATGTATTATTATTTAATTAATGAACTCTAGGAATAAATTGGATAAGTGTTTCATTGATTTTTTGTGAGTTAAGAAACATTAAATGAGGTTTAATTTTTTTAAACAGAAAATGGGCTAAAAATCCAATATAGAACATTTATATGTCAGGTAAAGGGATTAATAATTGTTTAATTATTCAAGGGTTTTACGAAAATAAATCTGAGGAAATGAGATTTCCAAAAAAATTCCATTAATAATATTTATAGTATATGTAACAACATTATATGTCATTTAAATGAATGAACAAATTTTTAAAATATTTTAGGAGGCTTATTTTCATCTCAATCCATTGCATTTCCACTCTTATCGACCCTAAGACTTTTTCTATGAATTATTAGTGTGTCAAAATTGCCTTTGGATGTCCTGTTTGTGTGATAAATCCCTGGTAAGTCTTTTCAGTTTGGTCTCTTCCTTCAATCCTTTCTTATCCAACAATTAAAGTGAAATCTGTTAACATGTTGCACTGTACATTTTGATATTCATTGTTTATTATCTAATAACCTCTTATAAATCATCCACACCGTCATCCTCATGGGTATTGGATGTTGGAATCATTGTCGGATCAATGATTAATTGTTGGGGGTCTAAATCATAACACTATTGTTTTATGATTTCCATGTTTATAAAATATTATGATTTCACCAATATAGTGTGCACCCAAATCAATGAAATAATTAAATGGATTATTCATTGATGTTCTTTGTTTGAAATTTTCTTCTAACATGGCTTATTCCTTCGCATGGGGTGAGCAAACCAGGATTATAATTGAATTGGATAATGGATTAATGTTTAGTTTGCATGACATGTGAACAAGGGTGACTATTTTTTAAATGATCAATAAATTGTGGTTTTTATGTATTATTTTCATTTTTAATCACGTGTGAATTAAATTATAGGTGTTATATGAATGTTTAAAAGTAATTCTCATCATTAACCATTAATAATTGTGATATGATATTGTGATATCCATGTTGTAGGAATGGGGTTATTATCCAAGATGTAATGCCTATATATCAAACATGGCCCTGGAACATGCACACATATACTCTAATTCTTATATTTAGTGGGATTCACTAAGTCTCATGTTCTAATGATTATTGTGATTGGGTTATGACTAGTTTCATAATTTAATTCTTATAAGGATTTTTCCCATACATTGTGATGATAATAGGGATTTGACCGAGATTTGTTGTTGCAACTATACCACGGTTATATAGCTATTGTTTGCATGGTCATAAGACATGATCGGATATATTTTGGAATGGTTCTAAATTAGTTTATTTAGCCTTTGTTATAAGATTTTAGTTGGCATGGTTGTAAGACATGCAAATAAAACATCCAACAGGGTGTTGAAGTAGGTTATTGTTGTATTTTATGAACCATTGAATTAATTAATACACATGGTTATTTATTAATTGAATAAACTTATTATCAAACTGGTTTACTTTAGACTTGGTGGTTTCATCCTTCTATGTTATACTCAAACCCTACATGGGATATTTTTTGTTACTCGAGGAGATTATGTAGTTGCAAGTTTTGAAAAAGGTAAAGGACCTTGTTTTTTGATTTCTAGTTTACGGATGGGATGGAGTTTGGAGATGGCACCAAAGTGGGGTTAGAGACCCGAGTTGTCACGACCACCTCCCCACAAATTGTACCCCTCCTATGACGGAAATGTGAAAAAGGAGATAACAACCCTCGAGTCCTGCCTCCATAAGGCCCCATGTTCGTGACTAGCACTGAGGGTATAATAAACACAAAAATGGGAGACATGTCCCTCTAAGAGAACACATGCGGAAGAGAGAGATAAGATAGACACCAACCAACTCCAACTAAGAACTGAAATATAAAAGAAACCCAATTTCACATATTTAGTGACATGAATAAGAACTACAAATGAAAGGGAAAGAACAAAAAGTACCCAAAAGAAAGTAAAAACAGCAGCAACCACAAGCCCAAACATCTCAAACAACCCCAAGCTAGTAGAAACCAACATAATCTCCAACCTACTCCAAGTGACCTGAAAAGAAATTTTATATATACATAGGGTGAGTATAACAGTATACTCAGTAGGACCCTCCCTGAAGCGTCTCGTGCAAAGTAAATAAATCATGCTAAAGCACAGTGAACAACAAGTGAAACTAACTCATCACCTAAAGAGGTATACTAAGTTCCCAACCTCACCATGGATACTCTCACCAAGTAACACATACAAGAATATATCATATAATAAAGAATATCAAGGGTACCCCACTACTACTTTCCCACTGGTTTGCCGCTTTTCCCCAATGTCACACCTCTTGAGCATCTCTCTCAAAGAAGGCTTGCCCGCAGACACCTGGGCGAAGCACCAGAATATGCACCTCATGCAAAAAAACCACCACATCCACTCACCAAAGTAACCAGGTAGTTTCTTGGAGCCACCATAGCTCGCATAACGTGTATCATATGTCTAGTATTATAACTCAATCCATTATAGATCATACACCGAGTTAGGATTTTCAAGACATCACAGCCTATACAGGTTACACATATAGTAGTACATAGAAAATTATATCCAGAATATATGTGTGTGAATAACCACAAGCCATTACAGCCCTTTACACACAAATATGGGGAAAACAAACCAATGTGTCTTCCAGCACCAGTAACTACAAAGAGAAGAGAGCGGGTCCAAAGGGGGTATTCAGTCATCCATCCTCCCACCAGAATGTTGGGGGAAACACCCCCCAGGGCTTAGAGTCCCAGGGGTGTCAGTTTCCCTTACTGACAGGGTGGAGTAGCATATAGAAACAAAAAAAAGTACAGGATATATTATATCTCACAACCACACAATGGGAATTACATAGTCTTAGACACAACTGCAGCTAACGTCTCTCAGACTCCAGGCTGCTACTTCTAAGACTAGGTATCTTATAATCACACAACCATTTAAAGATCTTTATTAGATTACTTCATTCCCTTTTTATTAGTTCCAATGTACGCTAATAAATTATTTAAACATTAATTAACCATGAACAATTCGACATTATGTTTCATTAGAATCACACCCAAAGTCAACTGTTTCATCAAAATTACAACCTCATCATTATGTTCCAGTTACTCCATCCACATTGGGTAACACCATTTATTCAATTATTCATTATAGAAATACTTTCCCACATTCCCAGTAATTCTAGAAAAACATAATATGATACTAAACACGAGGGGGCTCCACATGGTGAGTGGATTTACTACCCATCGAGTCTTTGCTGCTTATAGCAAGAGCATATACCCATCCTTCCTTGAGAATTTAAACACGGAAAGCATGTGGCATATCACATGTGTCTTCGCCTCTTTCGAAAGAAGGGTAAGTAAGACCAGCTACTTTGAGTAGTGGGGAAAAGTAAAGAAGATAAACAACCAATCAAAATTACCAAGCATCCAACAATCACATCCATCCCATTCCATCATCCTCGGTGTCATCCTAAACACCACCATGCATAAACCGATGCATCCCGCCACTCTAGGCATCATCTTCTGCCACAACCAAAAGCCTCCATGCCCCCACATATAAAAATATCCATCTAGGATCACATCACAACACAAGAAGTAGGAAAACAAACACCACATTAATTGGGCTCTTGGCCCTTTAACAATCAGGAGGGTAGCTTAGAACCCCTTAAAAAATTATCAAACAATAGTAATTTAATCCATATTTAATTAACATATTTTTTATTCATCGGTTACAAATTCTGGAAACCTAATCAGTAAGATATCACAAATAACTAAACATGCTTACTGCACCAATTTGATTCACATCAAATTACAATAAGAGGAAGATTCATTTTCATGCCTCTTTATCTTTATCCAACAATTATCAATTAATCTTGGTTTATGTTCTTTATCGATTTCCATCAAGAACAAATAACTATGCAAAGCAAGCACAGATATCACACTATCTAGCAAAACAAGAGGCAATAACATACGGTCGATATCAATTTATTTATCCGGTTAAAATATTAATTTTGACAATTCCATTTTCAACCAGTGGGATTAAACATGATAAAAATATAGTTTCACGTAAAAGAAAGAGAAGCAACGAATCCCCTAACTCAAAAAGTTCCTCACGTTCTTTAAAGACACAACGGGTCACGATCCTCCTCTCGCGACAACTGCATCCACCCAAGGATGCCACGGTACGGCCGCACCAACCAAACCCCCAGAAAAAACCCATTAGAACCATGGAGATTACATGCTATAAAATGGAAAGGATAAAGAGGAGAAGATGATCCAAGGAACAATGATAAAACAAACCTTATATCAAAGATTGACCGATATAGCTCGGTTGCATCAAAATAGAGAGGAACAAATCCAAGGAGTTAAGTTTAATTGTGAAACTTATACGGGAATGATTGAAAGGTTCTAGTGTCTCATAGTCGAGAAAAAACAAGAAGAACAAGGGAGGATGATATCATGGCCCTTTTGGATGATTTAATGGGATGATAGTTTAAGATATGCTTAATTCCCCATTAAAAGTGGTTCACATTAACCCACATGGTTTGACCAAGTAAAATCATCCCGAGCATTATGAATAATTAATATAAGATTTATGGTCTTTTAATCGGCCTTAAGAGTCCTCAAAATAAGGCTTTAAATGTATTTTACATGAAAGGAAGCATCAAAAGGGAAGAGCTGAAGGAAGCTGCATTCACTATTCACCTACCATTACTTTACACCTACCGATCTGTGAAACCGATCTGTGAAACTGATCAGTGAAACCGATCAGTGAAACCGATCGGTTAAACCAATCCGTGAAACTGATCCGTGAAACCTATCCATGAAACCGATCTAGGAAACTGATCTGTGAAACCGATATGTGAAATGATCTGTGAAACCGATCTGTGAAACTGATCTGTGAAACCCATCTGTGAAATTGATATGTGAAACCGATCTGTAAAACTGATCTGTGAAACTGATCTGTGAAACCGATCTGTGAAACCGATCTCTGAAACCGATCTGTGAAACTGATCTGTGAAACACTATACACCTACCATTATTATTCACCTACTGTTATTGTACACCTACTGATAGAATAGTTCATAAAACAAGAATCACTATTCACAGAACTGGAAGTTTGGAAAAGTGTTGGGGATATGTCACCATGACCTCCTGGAACACCTCCAACACCACATTTTCAAAAAGTAATGGACCAGAGAGGCCGGGGCCATTACATCAGATACCTCTTAATACATTATCATCCTTGAGAATTCAAACCCATCCTAAAGAGACCAAAAAAGAAATGGGGTCCAAACAACCACCCATCGAGATTCCTCTCAAAAGAGAGCAAGCCACAAAAGAAACAAAAGAAATTCATAAATAAATCATGAAAGTTATAACCAAAAATGGTACATCGTTACATGAAAAGAGTTGAACATCAAAAAACTCAGGGTACTGAGCACGTATTTGTGACTCAAGTTCCCCGGTACTCTCCTCCATGCCATTGTGTCACCACAAGACACGAACTAAGGGGATAGAACGCCCACGCAACACCTTCTCCTTGCGGTCTTGGATCTCAACAGGTTGCTCTTTGAAGGTTGCATCATCATCAACATCGATCTCTCCCCAATCGATGATGTGAGAGTCATTATGAAGATAATGACGGAGCTGTAAATCATGAAAAACATCATGTGTCCAACTCATTTGTGGGTGAAGTGCTACTCAATACGCCACAGCTCCAACATGATCTAACACCTGTAAAGGCCCAAAAAACCGTGTAGAAAGCTTAATTCCATGACCAAACCTTCGCTGAACACGATGGGGAGTCACCATCAGAAACACATGATCCCTAACATTAAACTCCAAGTGTCTCATCCATTGATCATCATATGATTTCTGACAATCTTGTGCTATCTTCATCCTCTCACGAATCACATGGACCATCTCTATTGTATTCTGCACTACTTCTGGTCCGAGAATTGGTGACTCTCTGAGCCCAGTCTAGCACAACAGAGAACAGCAAGGCCGGCCATGCAAAGCTTCAAACGACGCCATACCGATGGTGGAGTGAAAACTATTATTGTAAGCGTACTCCACCAAGGTTATGTGTCCCCTTCATCAACCTCCAAAATCAAGAACACAAGAGCATAACATGTCTTCAAGAGTCTGGATGGATTAATCTGTCTGACCATCCTTCTTAGGATAAAAAGAAGTGCTAAGGCATAGTTGAGAACCGAAAGAATGTTGGAGACCTCTCCACATAGTAGAGGTAAAATGGGGATCTCAATCATAAATTATCTTCCTTGGGAATCCATGAAGTCTCACCACCTCCTCTAGATACTGCCTCAACAAAACATCCTCTAAGCATGACTCCATGATCGCTATGAAGTGGGCAGATTTTGTTAGAGGATCCACTACATCCCAAATAGCATCATGTCCTCCTGGAGCTCGAGGTAAACCAGTAACAAAATCCATTGATATTTCCTTCCACTTCCATTGAGTAATATCTAATGGCTGGAAAATACCACCAGGAACACGGTGTTCGGCCTTCACCCTCTCGCAGACTAAACATCGAGACAAAAACCCCGCAACGGCACAATTCAGCTCAAACCCCCAAAACTGGCTCCTTAAGGCTTGGTACATCTTTGTCACACCAGGATGCACTACTAAAGGAGAACTAGTAAAATCTCTGAGAACCATCTCATGCATCGTGTTAGGAACAAAAATCCTTCCATGATACAACTCCCGGTGTTGTTCATCTTCGGTCCAACCATCAGGGGCCTCACCACAAACAACTCAGTCTCTCCAAACTGCCACCTCTAGATCTCCTAACTGGGACTCTTCCACCTTCTGCATCAGGGATGACTGTACCATCATCTGAAAAAGACAACCTCTACCCCCAAATTCATCTATATCAAGATGTAATGATGACAGTTCTTCTATTACTCTCCCAGAATCTCCAGATTCAAGCACAACATCACTACGTGAATTTTTGATAAGCGTATCAGCGACAACATTCCCTTGTCTAGGTGTATATGATATTTCGAAATTATATTCATACAATAAATTCATCCACCAATTCTATCATAAGTCCAAGTCACATTGGGAGAAAACATACCCCAAACTCTTATGATCGGTGAAAACCACAAAGCATTCACCAATGAGGTAATGTATCCAAAACATTACAGAAAACACTACGGTTGTCAACTTAATATCATGGGTGGAATAGTTTCATTCATGGTGATGCAACTACCAAGACCCATAAGAAACAACTGACCTCTACTGCATGAGAAGACAGCCTAACCCCAGATGTGAAGCATCGCAGAAAACAGCAAACTCAACTCCCTCAGCTGGAAGACAAAGGAATAGAGCACTTACTAACATCTTTTTTAGATACATGAAATCTTCTTGACACTGATCAGTCCATATGAATTCTTGATCCTTTCAGGTCAAAGCTGTTAGAGGAGTCTCAACTCGTGGGAAATCTTCTAAAAACCTCTTGTAGTAGCCTGCAAGACCAAGGAAACTTTTCACCTCTGACACTGTCTTGGGGGCTGCCCAAGACAAAACTGCTTCTATCTTCGATGGATCCAAAACTACTCCATGTTGGGATAAAACATGCCCCATGAAACAGACTTATCGAGCAAAAAACTCACACTTCGACAACTTCTTGAACAGCTGATGTTGACGAAGAACTCCCAAAACATCTTGTAGATTTTTTGCATGGTCCTCTTCTGATGTGGAGTACACAAGGATTTCGTTGATGAAAACTACCAAGGAATTTTCCAGAAACACATAGAACACAAAATTCATCAATCCTATGAATACTGCTAGAGCATTCTTCACGCCAAATGGCATTACAACGAACTCATAATGCCCATGACGACAACAGTAAGCAATCTTCAGGATATCCTCACCTTCACATGCATCCGATGATATCCCAACTGTAAATCGATCTTTGAGAACCAACTTGATCCTTTCATTTGATCGAATAAATCATCAATTCATGGAAGAGAAAAGTGATTCTTTATTGTCACTTTGTTTAAGTGATGACAATCAACACAAAACCACAAACTGTCATCGGCCTTCTTCATGAACAAAAATGGTGCACCCCATGGTGACACACTTGGCCAAACAAAACTGCACTGTAACAGACCATCAAGCTATATATTTAGCTCTCGTAACTCAGAAGGGTTCATCCTATATGGATACATAGAGATAGGAGATTCTCGTGGCTATAGCTCGATCCCAAATTTGATCTCTCGTCATGGGGGTAATGCGACAACCACTTCTGGAAGGACATCTGGGTACTCCTCTATGACCCGAGGAAATGCCAATTATTGAACCTATGAAAAACTCAGCATCATCTCAGCCATCAAGGATGGTACGAATGGAACGAGCCTATAACCTATCCTAGGGTCTCGCTCACCAACAAACACCACATTTTCTTCTTCTGCACCATTGAAAACGTCCTTCTTCTTGAAGTAATCCATGATAGCCTACAACGAGTACAACCAATCCATGCCATGGATGACATCATATGGTTGTATTCGTAAACTAGGGAAATCTCCCCAAGAGTGGTGTTTCCCCAACACAAGCTTACAGTCTCTACATACTTCAAACAAGTTAACTCGACCTCCAACTGGCATAGTCAATGCCAAGGGCACTTGAAGCCTCTCTACCTCATGTCCCAAAGCATGGACAAGGGTAGGTGATATGAAGGAATGTGTATATCATGAATAAAAAAAGGCATACACCAAGGTATAAAACAAGCAACAGGTACCTCAAACGATGTCTGGATCACCTGGAACTGGAAATGCTCAAGCACTCCCACTGCTGATGGGCATGACCACCACAAGAAAAAACAAAGAACCTGGTCTTGTGGCATAGGCCTGAGAGTTTATGCCTCTAGATAAATGAGATGTGAAGGGCTAGGACCTGCCCTCAGATGAACGGAAACTCTTCTGCCCTGAGATCTAGGATCCCCAGACCACAGATCTGCTTTGTGAGGAATCATGCTGATTCCCCTCTCATGATGATCTATTCCGGGCCAAAGTCCTCTCGATAACCTCTGCCCTCTCCAGTAACTCAAGATAATTCTTTAGCAGAAATGGGGTGACCTGGCACTAGATCTCTGGATGCAAAGCCTCTTCAAAATTCCTCGCCCTAGCCTCCTCATCTGGTAACAGGTCTGAAACATATCGTAAAAGGTTCCTAAAATGGATCCCAAACATCCGAACACTGGAGCTCCCCTGTCGAAGGGTAAGAAGCTCCTGGATACTGGACGCCTTCGTAGTTGAAGAATGAAACTCGATTCTAAACTATTCTCATAACTCCTCCCATGAGATCACTGACTCCTCATGATCTCCAAGGAATAAGAACCACCACTGCCTCACTGCTCCACGTAGCATCATCACAACCAAGGACACCCAGTGCTCTTTATGAGCAGGAATCAAACAGAAGCTGATCTCGACCTCCTCTAACTAGTCTTCTGTGAATGAATCTGAAACATTGCCCTCATACTTCTATAGACTCTGGTGCTGAAACTCTCAGAGTATCTTCCTCCAAGTTTCGTCATCATCAACATCTACCCTGTGGCGATCTATTGGAATAGTCTGCTGGACATTTGCTTCACAAACCTGACAAGGACGTCGACCTGGAGCCATAACTGTAAAATAAAAAACCATTAGAGCTCCTAAACCTGGAATATGGAATAATAAACATTAATTGATAAATTGTTTTCTTTCATTGATTTTAGGTTATACTATCACAAGGTCTACACATTCAAACACAGGCACAGAGAAGAATGATCCATGATCCTTTCCTAGGTCTCTACCCTGCAACTACTATCACCTTGTTTATTAGCCATTGTAAACTTAAATAATTATACATTAGATCATAGGGGGCCCTAAACACTTATTTCTTAGCAAGTATCTACTGTTTACCTCACTTTCTAAACATTAATGACACGGTTGCCCTACCAACCCATGCAACCTCACTTCTGCCTTACTCTAAACTCCATCCTATCACTCAACCAGACCTTTGATACCACTCTGTCACAACCCACTCCCCACAATGTGTACCCCTCCTGGTCAGCAATGTGAAAAGAGAGATAATGACCCTAGAGTCCTACCTCCAATAGGCCCCAGGTTGGAGACTAGTATTGAGGGTATAATAAACACACAAATGGGAGGCATTACCCTCTAAGAGAACACATGCAGAAGAGAGAGATAAGATAGACACCAACCAACTCCAACTCAGAACTGAAATATAAAAGAAACCCAAGTAAACATATGTAATGCCATGAAAAATAACTACAACATAAAGGGTAAAAACTACAAGTACCCAAAGAAAGTAAAAACAGCAGCAGCCACAAGCCCAAATAGCTCCTGGAAACCCAAACAAGTAGAAACCAGCTTAATCTCCAATATTTATTAAGTGACCTGAAAAAAAAAACAGTTTATATAAACATAAGTTGAGTATAACAGTATACTCAGTAGGATCCTCCCTGAATCCTCTCGTGAAAAGTAAAGAAAGCATGCTAAAGCACAGTGAAAAACAAGTGAAACTAACTCATCACCTAAACATGTATACTAAGTTCCCAACCTCACCATGGATATTCTCACCAAGTAATGCATACAAGAATATATCATATAATAAAGAATATCAAGGGTACCCCTCTACTACTTCCCCACTGGTTTTCTGCTTTTCCCCAACGTCGCACGTTCTGATCATCTCTCTCCAAAAAGGCTTGCCCATAGACACCTAGGAGAAGAACCATAATATGCACCTCATGCAACAAAACCACCACATCCACACACCAAAGTTACCAAGTAGTTTCTGGTATCCACCACACCTCACAAAACGTCTATCATACATCGGGTATTATACCTCAATCCATTACATCCCATACACCGAGTAAGGATCCTCAAGCCATCACATCCTATACATGTTAGACCTATAGTAGTTCATAGAAAACTATATCCAGAATATATGTGTCTGAATAACCACAAGCCATTATATCCTTATACACACATATATGGGGAAAACTAACCAATGTTCATGCAAGCACCTATAACTACCAAGAGAAGAGAGTGAGGCCAAAGGGAGTAGTCAGTCATCCATCCTACCACCGGAATGTTTGGGAAAACACCCCGTGGGCTCAGAATCACTGGGGTGTCAGTTTCCCTTACTGACATGGTGGATTAGCGTATAGAAACAAAAAAAGTACATGATATATTATATCTCCCAACCACACTATGGGAATTACCTAGTCTTAGACACGACTCCAACTGACGTCTCTCAGACTCCAGGTTGCTACTTATAAGACTAGGTATCCTATAAGCACACAACCATTTAAATGGATCTATTAGATTTCTTAATTCCATTTTTATCAGTTCCACTGTATGCTAATTAATTCATTAAACATTAATTAGCCATGAACAATTCCACATTAAGTTTCATTAGCATCACACCCAAAGTCAACTGTTCCTTAAAAATTACAACCTCATCAATATGTTCTAGTTACTACATCCCCATGGGTTAACACCATTTATTCAATTATTTATTATAGAAATAATTTCCCACATTCCCAAGAATTCTAGAAAAACATTATATGCTACTAAACACATGGAGAATCAACACGGTGAGTAGATGTGCTACTTGTCGATTATTTTGCACTTCTAGAAAGAGCATATACCCATCCTTCCTTCAGAAGCTAAACACATAAATCACATGGAATACCCCATGTGTCTTTGCCTCTTTCCGAGTAAGTGTAAGTAAGGCCAACTACATTGAGCAGTTGGGAAAAGTAAAGCAGATAAACCACCAATCAAAATTACCAAGCATCCAACAATCACATCCATCTCATTCCATCATCCCTGGTGTCCTCCTTGACACCCACATGCACAAACTGATACATCTTCCCTCTCTAGGTGTCATCTGCTGCCACAACCAAAAGCCGCCATGCCCCCACATATCACAATAGCCAACCAGGATCACATCACAGCACAAGCAGCATGAAAAAAAACCCCACATTAATTGGGCTCTTGGCCCTTTAATAATCAATATGGTAACTCAGAACCCCTTAAAGAATTATCAAACAATCAGTTCTTTAATCCATATTGAATTAACAGATTTTTTATTTGTAGCTTCCAAATTTGGGAAACATAATCAGTAAGCTATCATAAAGAACTAAACATTCTTACTACACCAATTTGATTAACATAAAATTACAACAAGAGCCATATTCGTTTTCCTGCCTCTTTATCTTTAGCCAACAATTATCAAGTAATCATGATTTACATTCTTTACCAATTTCCATCAAGAAAAAACAGCTAAGCAAAGAAAGAATAGATATCACATTATCTAGAAAAAAAACATGCAATAACATACGATCGATATCAATTTATTTATCAGGTTAAAATATTTATTATGTAATTTCCATTTCCATATAGTGGGATAAAACATGCTAACAATACAGTTGCACGTAAATGAAAGAGACACAATGAATCCCCTACATCAAACAGTTCCTCACATTCTTTATCCACACAATGGGTCAGAATTCTCCTCTCACTACAACTGCATCCACCCGAGAATCCCACGGTATGACCACACCAACCAAACCCCAAGAAAAAAACCCATTAGAAGCATAGAGATTACATTCTATAAAATGGAAAGGAGAAAAGGGAGAAGATTATCCCCAATGGAATAATGATAAAACACACCTTATATCGAAGATTGACCGATAAAACTCGGTTACATCAAAATAGTGCAGAACCAATTCGAGGAGTAATGTTTTATTGTGAAACTCATACGGGAAGGATAGAAAGGTTCTAGCATCTCATATCCGAGAATAAAGAAGAAGAAAAAGGGAGGATGATATTTTTCCCCTTTTTTAAGATTTAATGGTGAAACGATTTAAGATACGCATAATTCCCCATTAAAATGGATCACATTAACCCACACGGTTTGTCAAAGTAAAAACATCTCAGTCCATAAGAATAATTAATACAGAATTTATGGTCTTTGAATCGCCCTTATGTGTCCTTAAAATAAGGCTTTAAATATATTTTACATCAAAGGAAGCATCAAAAGGGAAAACTGTAGGAAGCTGGAAACATTGTTCACATACCATTACTATACACCTACTGATCTATGAAACCGGTCTGTGAAACCGATCTGCGAAACCGATCTGTGAAACCGCTCTGTGAAACTGATCTCTGAGACCGATCTATGAAACTGATATGTGATATCGATGTGTGAAACCAATATGTGAAACTGATATCTGAAAGAGATCTGTGAAACCGATCTATGAAACCGATTTGTGAAACTGATATGTGAAACCAATTTGTGAAACCGATCTGTGAAACCGAATTCTAAAACTGAAATGTGAAACCGATCTGTGAAACCGATCTATAAAACCGATCTATGAAACCGATCTGTGAACCCGATATGTTAAACTGATCTGTGAAACACTATACACCTACCATTACTGTTCACCTACCATTATTGTACACCTACCGATAAAAACAATTCATAAAACTAGAAACCCTATTCATAGAACTGGAAATTTGGAAAAGTGTTGTGGATATGTCACATTGAACTCCCAGAACACCTCCAACACCACATTTTCACAAATTAATGGACCAGAGAGGTCTGGGCTATTACACGAGTCATTGTGTCTATTATTTTATTCTACTAGTCATTTTATATTATTTTTCTAGAATAACATTTATTTATATTTCAACAAGTCATTAAACTATTCATTATTATTTGTTTGATTATTCCATTCTCTTTTGTTTTTGTCTTCTGCGATATCTTTTTTTATATTAATTTTGTCCTATTAAGAATTTTTTTATTGCAATTACACTTCACAATTAGGGGTATAGTCACTTCACTATACATTTCACACCCATGCTGCTAGTCGGAAGACACTAACATATGGGGAGGTGAGTTTGAGGTCTCGTAACCCACCATTTATATCCAGGTGAGAGACTACTAGAATAGGGGATGTTACAACATCATTTTGTATATGACTCATCCAGTGGATGGGTTTTTTTATTGTTTATATTTTTCCTTTAATATTATTCATATTTATGATATATGGTTCCAATGAGTTGTATATTTCTATTATGCTTCTCCTATTTTATATGTTTATTATCTCAATTTATATTTTATGTTCCACTCTGATATCAAGGTATAGACTCCACATTGTACCACCTAAGAACCTTTCATCTAATTAGTAACTATTTTAATATGGGGATCAAGGGTTGAGGCCATGTGACCCACCAACTCAGGAAACCATTTTAGTGTCACCTTAGTTGGGATGTTACACATTCAAATTTTGAATGGTTGTAAACTAGTAGGGTTGGTGATTCCTCTCATAACCTTGTAATTTGATATACCAAATCCAATAATTTACACATCTATTACATGATTCATAGAGGGTGAACTGTGTAAAATTTTATTTGTATCATTCCTATATTAATTTCCAATTACAATGTGCGATATGAAGGTGAGATAAAAGACTTTTTTTCAAATTCCAAAACAAGATACAATGAGGTAGTGGTTTTAGTCTATCATACCATGATCCACCCCTTAGGATACTTAGGCTAGTTGGTGTTTAAAAATTATTCACATGGTAAGGGTTAAATTCATACTTTCTCTAACAGGTGAAGCAATGGATGTCGTTAATCATGAATGGATTCTGATCTTTAATGAAAAAGAAATTTTTCTATGGAAGATTTAGATAAAATAATACTTTTTATTATTAGGTAGGTATGTGTTTGATTTTGTAATGTATGGTATTTTTATAGTATATAAACTAGATATTTATATGAAGTAGACTAATGAGAACTATATTTTTATTCTAGGGGAATCAATTCCTTGATGGGAGCTTCATCCAACACAATCTACACAAAGGTGATGTCATATAAATCATCAAATACTTTGTGATAAACGTATCTAGAAAACTATGAATTTGATTTAAAAGTTTGAAAAAATAAGTTAAAAGTTATATGTATCAAATATTAGGGCCTTATAATTCACCCCAATGTGGTTGTAGATTCATTTCCTTACTCTGTGAATGTTGTCATGGAAGACATGCATGGTTTTAGAGAAATTAAAAATGATGAAAAGATCCTTAATTGTATATTGAGAAGTGTAATGGCATTATTACATCTAAACTCATTACATTTACAATTTTTAAAGTTTTAGTTATTCATATGAATCTCTAGGATGCATGGTGGAGGTTGGATCAATAAAGGTCTTTTTAATCTGTAAAAGAGGGGTTTATGGAATAAGTGTGTGGTTTTTAGCTTTTAGGGACCATGAGTTTCTTTCATGTGTATGGTGAGGGAAAAAGAATTAAATGAATTTATATACCATAAAATAGAGATTTTGGGTAGAAATTAATTATGAACAGGGTTCCTTAAAAGTCACTGAAACATATAATGTTTTTCATTTTACACCGTAAAATGGTTTTGTAGAACATGTTTTTAGAGAACGTTGGTTTTATACTATAAATGTCTGATTTATTCCCCAAATACAGTAGATCGTAGGTTGTTTATAGTTTTTTTGGGATTATTATCGTCTCATTTGATTGACATCTCAACTTTTTATGGACAAACCCTTGTTATTTTTTTTATAATCTTTCGCTCCTCTTCTTGGACATTCATCCTGGGATTATAGTGCAGTTGTTTTTCATTAGGTAGTGATTTTTCCACCCATACCCTTTTATTTTTTAAATTATTATTCTAGGGATCATCTAGATTGATTGGGATTAGTTTTTTTGGTGATTTTATTTGTGTTTTGATGATCCCTTGATGTGGTGTAGGTAGATTTTTGTTTTCCTACTATGGTTGTAAGTTCCCAACTCTTTATTCTTAAAAATACATTTTACATAAAGATCTACAAGATTTAATGTGGCAGGGGATCCTTGTTATCACTCTTTTAAATTCTTTTCATGGGGTTTTCAAGGTCCTTTTTCCTTGTGTGTATTTTAAGGGACAGACTAAATAATGATAATTAACTAGAATAATTGAATTTTTTTTAGAGGAGATATCACATGGTTTAGTGAATTTTATATTTTTTTTAATGTGCTTATACCTGATGTATTAAATATTGAAAATAAATGGTGCTGAGAGAATTATTTTTACTATAGATGATATGGGTAGAGACCCCTATTCTTTTTTTTTTGTGTGATCATACCAGTAATAAAATGACAATGAAAATATATCTAGTTAATAAATCAGGTTCTCATGTAATATGGTTTGTGTGATAATAACCATTCTAAATAAACAATTAATGTGATAAAGGAACCTAAATAATTACGCATGATGGAATTTGTTGTAGTTGTGTGAGTTTGTAATTTTTTTTGTATTTTCTGGTTCAGGTTGTTACATTATGGTGATGGTGATGGTGATGATATGAGTTATGTTACGTAAAGCGGGTGTGGTGTGTAGTGGTTATGGTGTGTAGTATCGATGATGTGTGGTGTTGTGAAAATGGTTTATGTGGTATGGGCTATTTATTGTGAGGCATGGTTGTCTTTAATTCTTAGTTAACCATGGAATAAATTATGATGATGAATGAAAAGATTAATTGAGTAAGATGTCTGAATTTGAATGAATTTATTTAGAAATGAATATTATTGGAAAATTGGAATATGTATAAAATGGTGAACACCTAAATGATAGTGGGAACTATTGTATGGATTTTGTGGTGGTAGTGTTGGATTTTTCAAATAGTGTTGTAAGTGGATGTGATTGTAGATGTGGGATGTAGTAGTCTTGGTGGGGTTCTCTAGTGTTGTTGTTGTGAGACCATATGTTGGGTATTGTTTGATGTAAATATATCATGTATGATTATAATATTTTAATATGTTCTCTGCCCATGTTGGACAACCATACCAATTATTAGAGGCTTAATATTCTAGGGGATTTCCAAAACAACTATGATAGTTGTGAAATGTAAATATGGATACCCCCTCTTCCCCACACTTCACTCAGCATTGATGGCCCAATTGTATAAGGGTGAGTTGTTTTGTGAAGGCCAAAGTGTATATGGGAATGATGTGTTGTGATGGATTAGTTGTCTATGACTGAGATGTGTTATCATAGACCATGATCATTTGGGTGAGGGTGATTTGATGTTTCCAAATGCTAGCACTGGATGCTAGATCATGCAAGGATGGTG
Organism: Viscum album; assembly: GCA_963277665.1. Lineage (NCBI taxonomy): Eukaryota > Viridiplantae > Streptophyta > Magnoliopsida > Santalales > Viscaceae > Viscum > Viscum album. The sequence goes on from OY728165.1 coordinate 450,166,851, forward strand.
TTTCTATGGATTCATCTTTAACCACATCGAAGATGGTCGGTATTAGATTTTTTGTGATATGTTATGTATGGAATTGATGGGACCATAGGATGTTCGATGTTGGGACATGAGAGAAGAAAATATATGGATAAGTTTTTGTGGAGAACCTTTATTTGTTATGATATTGGTTATATATTATTATATTGAATGTTTAATTTGGTGAGTGATCCATAGTGAAGATACTATTGGTTGTTGAGATGTTTTTGTGATTTCTAGTTCTATTGATTATTCATGTGTGTATTACCATGATATTTTTAGATGTACGCTTGAGAGAACAGTTATGATCCTACTCTGTATACTTGTATGCTCACCCTATATATATAATTTTTTATGTTTAGGGAAGGACTTTGGAGACCAATATACACATTTTTATCTTGGGATATAGCTATTGCTGAGTCACTACTATAGGTTCTATCTATTGGAATGTATATTGGAGAATTTTATTTGTATATTTTGAAATTGATCATGTATGGTTAGAGGATTTTTTTGGTTAATTACTATATTATATATTAGAGTTATTTTTTGTATTATACTATCTAACAATCCTATTTTTATAGATTTTTATGCCCCCCATTTATGATATTTTAATACCCTCAGTTCTAGTCACTAACCCAGACTTATTAGAGGTGGGACTCAGGGGCCATTATCTAGAATCCTTTATTGGGGAATCCATAGATAGAGTGTGTTGTGAAAATAAGACTTCCAAAAAATTTAAATTTAATATTTTATATATGGGGAGGTAAATATTCAAAGGAGATAACTTTGAATATCATACAGAGTAAACCTGTTGCATTCAAGATAAGGAATGATGAAAAGGAATCTATGGAAAAAATACTATCTAAATAGGTGGCATTCATTACCATGAAGAAGATAACTATTGAATATGGTCATGTAGAAGATATTTTAGGTGAGGTTATTTCATTTTTTCCCTCAAATATATATATGGTAAAATTATTGTTTAATGGGAAACTACCGCATTCATCCATTTTCTATGGATGGGTTTGGCATCTGGAAACAATGCGTCACAATAGGTTTCAATATTATGATGAATATAATGAATAAACTCCTAGAAAAATTTCAAGAGTTTATGAATGTAATGAAACATATTAAGGATAATTTTTATAGAGAAAAGAATCAATTTTCAAAATAAAATAACAGTTTATAAGAATCTAAGATCGAAAAGATGGAAGGTTGTAGGGGTTACTGAGAAAATTATATGGTGGCTATTATGAGAAGTTCCTACAATAGTGAAGAGAGATACAATGATGAAGGAGAATTAAAAGTAAGATTATACCTTCATGTTTAATTATAATTTATTTTTATGGACATAGGCATTTAGAGAGATAAAATAATTAAATCTAATAGGTTGTTTCATGATGCGAAACTCTATATATATTATCTATAAGAAGAGATGTTTGAGATGAAGGATAAAATTAAATATCTCATATCTAAAAAGTGTGACACTCACAAGGTTCATAATACATGTTATTTTGAGATCAATTATACTTCATTGAATTCTTGTTTTTCTCAGGTTTCGGGGGTCGAAATTGGGTGTTTTGGAGAGAAAGGCCAAGGCATATGGTTAGTGACCATATTTTCTAAACCAAATGGAAACCATGTGTGGGGTATTATAATTTTTAACAATTCATTTTAACACTGTTGGATAATGGGTTTTTAAACTGTTTGAAAAACCAAGGAAATTCATGTAGGTATTTTATTGTAGATAATGTCACCTACATAGTTGGCTCACAGTTTTCTTTACCATGTGATAAAACCGTGCAACCTTGTAAAACTCACTAAAAAGTATCAATTTACCAATTTCACCTGATTTTTTCTTTTATTTTAGGGGATATTTTTCCCCCATGGGTGAATTCCCTCCTTCATGGATATAGAACTCTCTCCCTTCTTCCAGGGTGTATTTACTCTTTGATTTAAGGTGGTTTGGATTTAGTGAGGTCAATTTATTCGTAATATCTTCTTTATTTCCCATTATCTAGCATTGTTATTCAATTCATATAGAGTTATGGAACCATAAGGGTGGTATGGTAAAAATATAGGGTACGTAATGGGGTACTTTGTTTTATTTCTTATGGAATAGGTGACAAAGGCCTTGTTTACCTCACATGGGTGGTTGTCGTTGTTGGTGTTGTGAATCGGAACAAATCAAATGTATTTGTCTGTATTTAATGTTTTTCCATGATATACCTTTGAATTTATAATCACCATTTATTTTTATAGTTTAAATTTCCATTAAAATGATTTATTCTTGTTGTTTATTCCATGTTTGATGTGTTTCATGGATTTCTTTTTGTAAATTTAGTGTTTTAAGTGGGTTTTTCCAAATTTATGTATCTTGTATGCCTCCCAAGTGTTTGATAAAATGGATTAATGGGGTTTTGTGGATTTCGATGTATATGAAATTTGTTTTTAAATATTATTTCACCTAGGAAATTTTGTTTTGTTAAATTAGGGATGTTTTTTAATAAAATGGATTATGTTATAGCTTGATTAGATAGTGAAATTTATTGTTATTTTTTGGAATGGAGTAGCATATGGGTCAACAAAGCTATGAGAAATAGGATTGTTCATGTAATCGTGGGATCCTTCATAAGGAGGACCATGTGAGCATCCATTTGTTTCTAAGGGACTAAGTGGTATTTTTTATAAGAATACCATGTCATCTTCCGTTGTTGTTTCCAAGAGGCATTGTGATCTCAAGGATTTGGGCCTGAGAAAGGCCATGAGAGATTCTATTTCTTATCAACTATACAGTTTTACTCACTCATAATAGGTCGGATGGTAATATCCACTTGGTGAACATTACTAATTCTATATTTTTTTATATTCTTCATGAATTTTATTAGTTTAATTTCATGTGATGATATGTATTATTTCCATTTATTCATTTTCCATTTTTATAGTTATATGATTTTTATGTTATGGTCAACATTATTATGACTTTTTTTAGGTTTCTTCATGTTTTCCTTGTGTTGTTTTTTTATCTATTTGTGCAATGTTCGAAAATTGTTTTGGAAAACCATGTTTTTTTATTTAAACAAAATGAGGTTTAATGGTTTTCATGAAATTGGTTTGTTTTTAAGTCGATTAATTTTCAAATTGATTTCATACATGTTCATTGGTATCAAGGGTAAATTCCTGAAATGGATTCATGTTGGTATCCTAGTGGGACTCGTACCTCACACGATATATAGTACCTTTTAGTTTGTTTGAAGACTTATGTGTAGTACATATGTAAATACAAGTGCACCTTGTTATAGGGTGGATCTTCTTGAGTACCACCATCCAATTTTTTTTGTGTTGGAGACATGGTCTCATAGGTATGGGCTCATTTGAAGAATTTTTTTTATTTTGTACTGGTTTGGTTGTACTTGGTCCTTATTTGTATTTGTACCTTTACTTTTTTATCATTATGTTTTTCTTTTGAGATACCATCAATATCTATATGTCTTATTATGGAATGATTGTTTTGTATTAAATGTTTTGGTTTGTGGTATCAGTTTAGCTTATGTTGTGTTTCTATAAATTAATTTTTGGTAATAATAATGATTATTATCGGTTTTGAAAACCCATTTTAAAGAATGGTCATGTTGGTTTACTGGTAGTGAAACCAATACCATGCTTTAGTTAGTTATGTCAGGTGCTTGTTTACAACCCATGGAAATCAGGAACATGTTTCGGGAAATGCGGTGGGCCAAATTAGGTAACAATATGGGTTAACCAATGTTAGATTATTACCAAATTGTATTAGAGGTTTTATTTTGGTAGTCAGGGGTTTTTTATCAATGTTCATCGGGTCTATATGGGAGGGAATGTGGGAATGCCTAGTAAGATCTTTTTCTTGTCAAGCCCTAAGATTCCATGTTTGGTTTGAGATTAAGGATAAATTTTTTAGCCTAGTTAGGGGTTTCTTATAATGTTTTTTTCTCATTACTAATTGAAGATTATTTTTATACTCATGTTTTGGGGGTTTATTTTGGTACATTTTTTGTTGGTTGATGTTGGGTTTTTATTGATAAATATTTTTCTTTATGTATTTTAGAAAATTGTACCCAAAAGGATCTCATCTAGGCATTGACAGGTTGTGGTATAGGGTGCCCCATAGGAACATCCTCCCATTAATCGATCTATGGTAGAGTCTATGATTTGAATGATGTAATCCTAGGGTCAATTTGGTAGTCTTCATAATACATGCAATGTGGGCCATTCTAAATAGTTTTCAAGGAATAATCCATTTGTGTTTATTGGATACAAGGGACTAAATGATCCCAAGGAATGGTTGTATTATATAGAGTGGATATTTGAGTTTTATAAGACCCCTAATAAATATAATTTAATATTTTCCACAACTTTTCTTGAGGTACTAGGTAGGAAGTGGCAATAATTGATGGTCATTTTGGGTAAGCATGTGGATATCTGGTAGAGCACCTTCAAAGGGGAGTTTAATCAAGGGTTGCACCTAGACACCTCAGAAAAGGTGAAGACCAATAATTTTATGAAGCTATAATTGGGTTATACGTTAGTGCTGAATTATGAAAATATATTCTAAGATTTGGTCAATTTATCTATGGATCTACTCACAAATTATTTTCTCAAGGATCTGTGTTTTTAAAAGATCCTAAGGATAGAGATCATATATTTTATCATTATTTTGTTTCTACTAACCTATTAAAAAGTGGTTGATATAGAAGTAAATATAGAGAAATATTTAACTAGAAATATTGGTATTGGTGGTTTTCTTTCAGGGATTGGTTGCCAAAATACATCTTTAGGATAAAAGAAGAAGTGGAATGAGTTTAAGAGAGGCAGTTCCAAGAGTGTACAATAGTCATTGGTATAAACATCAGTTATTCCTAAGGGTAATAAACTATTTTTATGTTATCAGTTTGATAAGGAAGGAATCTAAAGAGATAATTTCATAGATACTCAGAGGAGGTGTGACTAATGTGGACAGTCAAGGAATATCCAATGATTTTTTTAGTTGCATTCATGTAGGAGTAGTGTAATATTTATATCCGTGAAGTGATCTCGGATGTAGTCAAATTCATCCAAGGGTGGATGATATCACCATCATTTAAAGTTGGATTCCAACTAGACAGAAATAATTAGAGATGATTTATTCCATGGTGACTCAATGCAGAAAAGGTTATTCTAGAGGACTCAGATTCCCTGACAGCCACCATTTAAAGTAAAATGTTTATTGCCACTTTTATGGAATCATTTTTCATTGACACAGACATATCCTATTATTTAATTCAACTTATGTTGATTGATTCCTAGGGTATGTAGGATGATATTATTCATTATGTCATAGATTTTATAATACCATTATGTAGGATGAAGAACAAAGATTTTATGTCCCTTAGTACTATATTTTTTAGTTTTCATGGAGATTGTTTGGGACTTTGTTATTTTGGAACTAGACGTGTTTGGCCTCATTATCCACATTGATATGTTAATAATGTTAAAGGTGTTATTCGACCATTATCATCAAATTTTATTATTCATTAATCCTGATGGGAGAACTCTGGTCTTTCAAGGGGAGTGGGATATCTTCTTCTGAAGGGTAGGATTATAATCCATGGAGTTGGGGTTGATCTCATTTCAATTATTCTGGTTGTTCCATAAAAAATATTGTGTATTGTTTTTTGGGTGAACATCTAGTAGAAAAGGATTTGTACCCAGACATGGTTCTAGAGGATTTATCAGTATTTACTCCCCAGGGGGTTTAGTTTTCCATTTATTAACTTCTTCTTATGATCTTAATTTCCTTTCCTTTATAATGGATGGATATGTATGCTGAAGGTGTTGAATGTTCACGGTTTTTATTCAGTCTGTCATGTCACTAGGGGATTATACAGTGTTATTTTCATAGAAGGATGACGGTAGAATCTTACATTTCATAGACTAATATAAGCCAAACCAGGTGATAGTTAAGAATAAATACCCATTTCCTATAATTAATGACCAATTTGACTAGTTTAGAGGGGGTTTTCGATGTTCAAAAATCAACCTAAACTCATGGTACCACAAGATGAGGGTCTTGGAAGGGGATGTTCCAAAGTCTTATTTTTTAAGTTGGTATGTAGATTTAAAATATTTTTTATTCAATTTTTAATTTCTATTTCCATGGTTTCTTCCATGAAACTAATGAACCAGATATTTCATATCTTTTTGTACTCCTTCATGGTCATTTTTTAGATGAAATATTAGTGTATTCGAAGATATTAGAGGACTATGAACGCCATTTGGCGTTGTTTTAGGTATTTTTATTAATATTCATATATATTAAAAATTTCACAACATTTAGTTTTGGATTTACAGAGTGAATTTTTTGGGTCATGTTATATTTAATGTATGAGTTTAATTGGATCCAAAGAACGTTCAAGTAGTATTGTTCTAGGATCATCCCTAAAATCTGTTTATGATAGGAAATCTTCTGGGAAAATTTCGATATTATAGGTACTTTTTCTTGGAAATTTCTAAGATATATTCATCCTTTATATCTTTGAAATGAAAACGGGTGATGTTTTAGTATGATGATATGTTCTTTAGTTATTTTGAGTAGTTCTATGAAAGTATAAAATCATCTCTTATTTTGATTCTAAATTTTCTTTGGAGATCATATGTAGTGTATTTTGATTCTTCCAGTGTCGTTATGGGGTGTGTTCTGATGCAGGAAGAACATGTGGTTTTCTTATAGCTTATGGAAACTATGCCAACATTAATTGAAGTGTCCTCCTACCCATGACTTGTAATTAGATACAATTATGAATGTGTTGGACACATGGTGAATCTACCTCTTCAGGGGTATATTTATTGAGTATTCAAATCATAATATCTAGAAGTTAATTTTAAATTTGGGGGAGAAAAACATTAGACTGAGATGTTGGTTGGAGTCACATAAAACATTTAGTTTTGAGATTACTTATACGCATGGTTAGGGAATTGTGGTCATTGATTCTTTTAGAAGGAAGCTTCTAGTGCAGTTAGTTCTGGAATAAGAAGATTTCTGGGTTCTGATGATTTTTTATTCTAATATGATAATATCCATTCAAGATGATGGATGAATGTGTCCATGGATATTGTTTAGGATATACCCTATCTTATAAATTAGTGAGAACTGAGTAGGTATCTAACCCTATGTTCCCATAGATTAGTAGTGCTTTAAAGAGTGGGGAGACCTTAGTAGATTGTTCTTAGACTCTTTATGGTTTCCTTATCATCTAGAAGTAGTTGGTGGTACCTTTTATCCTGATACAAGTGGTAATTCATTAGGAACATCATTTTAGTGGGGCTATTTAACACGAGGTGACCATGATGTTTTATACCTTCAAAGGCTGGTATTGGGGTCCTAGGAAAATATGTGTGGTGTTGGACATTGTTTCTAGATTCTTGACTTTCCAAATGATCAAAGATAACCATCATAGTCCAACCTGGTTATTATAGCCACTTCTCATGGTAGTTTAAAATTGGGAAAATATCTATTTGTATTTCAGTAATGGACTACCCCATAATCCAAGTGGGAGGGATTACATTTTGTTGATTTCAAATAATCTAAAAAAAGCAGACCATTTTCTACCAATAAAGAGTTGAAAAAGGGATGGGACGTCAGATTATTGTATATTTGAGAGGTTTTTTGTATTCATTAAGTTACCTCAGTGAAAATTATAGACTAGGAAACTTTATTTACCTATTTATTTTGAAAGATACTCCAAGAGGATTTGGGAATGTATTTGAAGTTGAGAAAGGAGTATCACCTGCTGTTGAATAATAAGTTTTAGTGAATAATATAGACTCTTGGGGATATATTGTGGGAATTTTTTCTTAATTTTGGTGGTTCATAAGAAAGGAACATTCTATTGACCATGTTTTCATATAGCTATATTTATTATTCCTTGATCAGTATGGACCCATTGGGGGAGTGGTATGGGCGTTCTTTCCATCCACATCTTGTTGGGATAATGTAGGTGACTGTTCCATGGTTGGAACCATCCTTGTCTAAGAGATGATTGAGACTGTGTGGATGATTCAGAAATGAATAGTGAAATAACATACATATGGTAAGTCGTATATCGATCATATTCATCATCCATTAGAGTTTCATGTTGGTGATTAGGGGTTTTTCTGGGTATCAGTTTAGTTGGGTCATTTTCATTTGGGAATATAGGGAAAATTTTCATTGTATTATATCTGCCCATTTCATGTAGTGGAGAATATTGGGAATGTAGACTAATACCTTTATTTGAAACCACATCTAACTAAAAATCGTGATTTCTTACACCTTTCCAAGAAAAAAAGATACTTTATAGACCCATATCATGTATTGGAGAGGAAATATTTGGAATTTGATCTTGATGTTGCTCTTGTGGAGCATCCTATTTGTATCATGGTTGTTCAGAACAAGGTGCTCCCTGGGAAGGTGATCTTGTGGGTCTGTGTGCTCTAAAATGTTGATATAAATATCCCATAGACATGGGAGTGGGAATGTTTTTTGAGGGAGTTGTGGCCTCACCAATTTTCTTCTAGTGATTCCTTACAAATTTCTTAGGGAAGTAAGTGGAATGGAAGATAATTTTTCACACCAATCAAGAAATTATTATGTGTTTTTTATTTTTCTTTATCATTTAGTGTTTTCTTAGTTTCCCTAAGGGTATGGGGTAAAAAAAGGGTTTTTGGGAGAAATACCAAGTAGCATGGTTGGAACATGGATTGTCCTAACCATGAAGCAATTGAGGAGGTTGTGTTATAGTTTTTGAAAATGTTATTTCAAATTATTTGAGAATAGTTTTTCAAACTCTAAATCACCCGAGGGAAATCCATGTGGCATGTTTTTGTTGGAAATTGGAACCCACACAGTTTCCATTGGATATTCTTAACTCTACGGAAAAACCATTCGACATTGTCTATCTCATTAAAAATTTTCAATTTACCCATATTCACTTTTCAATTTCTTAAGGTTTGGGGATCTTTTTTCATCTCCCCATGCATTAATCCCCTCATTCATGTCCATGTATCTCTCTCCCCTCCATCATTATTGGATTTACTCTAGGTTTATTGGTCATTTGCCTTGAGGTATCTCTATTTCATCATGATTTCATCTTCTATTCAACTTTTCAGTCCTTTTTCTTCCATTTTTTTTCATTTGTGGAACCATATGGGTGGTGTGGGATGAATATTGGGTATGTGATATGGTTTTTCATTGATTTATTATGAAATAGGTGTTTAAGGAATTTTTCTAACTCATTAAATATTTTTTCATTAGAGGTAATTATATTTAGACAAAATATATGGTAGATGTATCTATTTAAGCGTGGTTTTTCATGTCATAGCATAAATTTTCAATCATCTTTGGTTAATATTGTTTAAATTATCATTAAAATGATTTAAGATAATTTTCATTACAATTTTTTCAATGATTGAATTTGAAATATGATACATAAACTGTGGTTTTCTAAATGTGTGTATCTTATATGCAATCCAACTATTTGAGAAAATGGATCAAAGTTTTTTCTGTGGTATTGAATGTATTTTTAAATTGGTTTTAAAAGTGATTTTACCATTTAAATGGTGTTATTGTAAATTAGGAATGTTTAGATTTTGAAATGGATCTTTATTGCTTGATTAATGTATGACCTTCTTCATGATGTATTGGCATGGTGAACCACTAGGGTTAATGGGTGTGTGAGTGAGAGGTTTTTTTTCAGTGGACCATGTGAGCCATACAAGGGACTACCATTTGAGCCTCTATTTTTTTCAAGGGACAGAGCGAGCCTTTGGGAAAGAAGACCAAGTGAGAATCCTTGTTGGATGTCAAGAGACCATGTGAGCCCTTAAGGTTGGGTTTCATGAAGACCATGAGGTAATACAATTCATGGATTTTATAATTATTTACTCACTCATGATACACCTAATGATTAGATCCCTTGGGTTCACATAACCTTTTTTTATTTTTTTTATATTATTTATTTATTTGATTAGTTCCATTTGATTTGATTATATGTGTTATGAATATTTGTTCATTTTCTTTTTGTATTATTATATTTTATTGATATTATGCTAACATTTATTATTCCTTTTTTTATTTGTTAATGATTTTCCATTTTTCCATTTTTCTCTATTTTTAGAAATAATAATATTTTTTTTGAAAAAACCCATGTTTTCTTGAAAGGGAAACCAATGGTGTTTTTATTGATTACTTAAAATTGGTTTTTGTATGTTTTAGTTTTGAATTTTTTTTAATAATAGTTTAATAGTTTTAGGGGTTAAATCATTAAATTGATTCATGGTGGAATCTTATTTGGATTTATGCCTCATAACCTACTTTGTACCATTTTATGGAATTTTTCTATTAAATTTATTAGGAAATAGGTAAAAAGGGCTTGTTTTTCTGTAGTGTATCCTCTTGACTATCATCTTCCAGTTTTTTTGTAGGAGATGTGGTCTCATAATTATGGACACTTATGGAGTAATTTTTTGTATTTTTCATTGATTATGTTGTTCTTAGGCCTTTTTTGTATTTTTACCATTCCTTTTGAGGGATTGATTTTACTTATGAGATATTGCGTGTATGTATATGTCTTGTTATGGAATGTTGGTTCCATGTTTTATGTTTTTGTTTGTGTTAATTTTTTTCTTAAGCTATATTTCTATAGATTAAATATTTTTAATGTTGAATGTAATTATAGTTGTGTACATCATGTTTTTTGTATGGGTCATTTCATTTTACTAGTGGTGGAACCTTTGAAAAATTTGGTTGTTTATGCCTAGTGCTTGTTCCAACATATAGAGATAGTGAAAACACTTCAAGAAGTGTAGATGGGTTAATCCATCATGTTTTGTTACAAAAATCAATAAATCCTAGAGGAAGTCATTGATTTCAATCTCAATGTTGAAGAAGTAAAATTTTTTTATCAATGGTCAATCTAAAATTTTAAAAGATAATGATAAACATATTGAAGAACCTGAGGAGGAAGTTTTCAGCCTAGGAAAAAATATAGATGGACAAGAGAACATTTGAATATCAGTATGTTATGGAGAAATTAGATCAAAATAAACACAAAGAATAAGAAATTAGAGTTAATATGTCATGAAAACATTAAAAGGAATGCTAGGAGAAGAATATGACACATCTGAAAGATATAGTTGGGATAGGGGTTCATCTAAAATAAAATGTAGTAATGATTTGTGTTATATCACAATAACCACGTATGGGGTTTTACAATTATTGGTGAATGAATCATAATAAGAATATTTTAACATAATAATTGATAATAACTGATAAATAAATGATGTATCAAAATACACATCATATCATTTTTCATTAGTGTAGAAATATTCAACATTATCAAAAAGTTTTTCCTATAGCCAAGAGGTACGAACAAGAACAATATAAATCGGGGTTTCAAAATAGAGTTCAATATTACATGAATTCTACTAATGGTCATTATTTTTGGTGACAAGTATTCAGAAACATGGACATATATTTCTCATCGACAATACATAGGAATGTACTAAAGAAAACCTAATGTGGTTTCATTTAAAATCATAGTGGACCATCGAAAGAGATAAGAATGATAAATCAATTTTCATATTTGAAATATGAGTTTGGATCATCATACTCTAACAAAGATCAATAATATCATTTATCATCGAGTGTGATGTTAAATTCATGGATATGAAGTAAACGTGTCCGGTAGCTAGTGGTTGAATATATTTCCTTCAAAGAATAAATTCACACTAGAATATGGATCATTGTTTGTGAATTCACATTCTATATAATTGGAAATAAGGATATCATGACATGCATCAATTATGATAAGGAATGTGTTTTACGATTTTGGAAATGATGAATTCGTGATGATTATTAGCTTGGGAAAAGACATGTTTGGGGGTAAATAAATGAGAAGATCTCTTGTCTTGTTTTTTGAAGGTCTCACTCACAAGTGTTTATGTCTAATTTAACTGTGAAAATATGGATATGCTATAATCTTTATAAATAATATGAGTATTATCAAGGAATAATGGTGGAGTAGTTTTGTAGGGAAAGTATGTGAAAGGGAATATCTATGTTGTGAGTGGACAATAATACATATGTTTACATTCCATGGAATAAGAAAGTAGATTGTTTGAAAATCATATTGGCCATCTAATCTAACCATTTGGGCAAGATATAATAAAATTTTATATTTCTCATAATATTCTTATGTTATCATGTGATCATAATCATATGTGAGATAATTTCAATTGAATGGATCTAACTCAAAATATGTAAAAGAGAAAAAAAGCAATGGTTTACAAGAGTTCTTGAATTGGTAAACATTAATGTGTGTGGACCTATATTTCCAAGAGATATTGATGGAAGAGATATTATTCTTTTTTAATAGATAATTATTTTATATTGGAATAGGTTTCAATTATCACCAATAATAATGTGGTATTGAGTCACATAGCACATTATTAGAGGTAAATTGAAAATTTTACTAGTTAGATTATCTAGAAGTTCCAAATTGATAATGGAAGAGAGTTCACAAATATATAAGGGGGGAATATCCTAAGAAACAAGGGACAAGCCACCATGATTTAGTAGTGAGACCTCTACAATTAAATAGAGTGGTTAGGATATGAAACTATATTATCAACAATATGGTTAGGATAATTAATATTCATAAAGACATTCCAAGTATGTTTTTGAATGAAAATGTATTAAATTTATTAATCATTTATCACTGAGACTTATTATGTATAAAGGGAGAGTGGAATCTATATGATTTTAGTATGGAAATAAGTTGACATTAATGTAATTTCAAGTCATAAAATGGAGGGTTTCATTATTAATAAGGTCAAATATATGAATTTTGAATATTATTGAGATGAATTCATATTTAATGATTTCACATAAAAAAGAAAATATTATAAATTATTCAATAAGAATATGGGTAAAATTTTCACGAGTAATGATGTCATTATTGTGGAAAATGAGCAGAATATTCCAAAAATCCATGAACAATATCATGAGGATAGTGATGAAGATATGTGTATTTTAGGGGGAGTGAATGTACCCAATGTGGATTCAAAATAAGATTTAGGTAAGTATAAGGATGAACATAGACCAATATGTTTACAGAAACTGAAGAGATGAGTTGAAGTTGATAGGAAAAACGTAATTAATGATCAGATAGAACTAGTGAAAAAAAAGATTCATGAATAAACTATATCAATATCTTTTTAAATCACATGTAGAGAAAATTATTTTTGAATAATGCACTATATATGGTAATTTTGTTTTCAAAAAATATATTATGATCAGGACAAAATCTAAAAGAACAATATTTGGGAGATTTTTTAGACGCTGAGCTAAAAGACTTTCATTAGGAACAAATGGGTATTATCTAATAATATAAACGAATATAAAAATTATTTAAAAATAATGAATTTCTTGTGTATAAGGGATAATACAAGATTAAGGGTGTTGATTTGGATATTGAATTCACTCATATTGCGAGGTTAGAGATAATTTGATTATTCTTATCCATAGCAGCATAAATTAAATATTAATGTTTCTTTATGGGCATCACATCAACATTTCGGCATGGGATTTGGGATGAAGTGTATAATAACCATACATATGGTTATCTCATCCATGAAGATGAGAAAAATGTTTTTTTAAATAAGACACTATACATGTTGACGCAGGCACCAATAGCCTAACATCTATGATGTGATTTGTTTTTAATGAAGCAGGGTTTTTATTGTGGTTGAGTTGATTATATTCTCTATGTCAATAATGAGAGTAATAAAATAATGATTGGGATGGTACATATTGATGACATAATATTTGGTGCATTGAACAATGTATAATGTAAATATTTTATAAAATTCATGATGTGTGAGTTCGAAATGTCAATGATTGGAGGGAAAACATTTTTCGTTAATTTTCATGTATTGAAAGTAAGACATGAGAGATTAATTTCTCAATAAAAATATTCTAAATATGTTATTTGAATATTTTGAAAAGAAAATTCCATTGATATGGATCTTTGGCTACTACATGGATGAAATTATCAAGGTAAGATAAAGGACAAGCAGTCAATATCACAAAATATAAATCAATCATCGGTAGCCGAATGTACATACTATTGACACAACAAGATATTTTTTTTTACACATGCCAGGCTACATGATATCCAATTAATCTCAAATAAATACACATAATTTTACTAAAAATATTTCTTTGTTATTTGAAATGCATCATGGATTTTGGTTTAATATATGATGAATACTCTCCGTAAGAGATATTGGGTTTGGAAGATAGATATTGTACCAATTTAGTAGATGATATATTTCCAACACCAGGTGGTAAAATATATATTGGTGGATTTATTATTTCATATTTAATAATGAAATAGTGTTGAAGTTACATTATCACAAAAATTATGAATACAAATAGGATAATAAATCTTTATTTTCTAACTATGGATAACATAGAAGCATGAAGATATAGGAGTAAAAGTGAATTATCCAATCAAAAAAAAATTAATTCTCATTTTATAAATCATAGAAGAAACCCAGTCCATTACATAGGGGAAATTAATATCCAAAAGAAATATCACTTTATCAAGGGGAATGTGGGGAATAGATTTTTAAAGTTATATTATTTGTCAACTGAACTACAGGTTAGAGACATTCTAATAAAGGAATCACCCATTTATGTGTTTGACTAACATATACTAGGTCTTGGATTTTGTTTGACTCCCCACACAATTACATTATGAATTGTTTACCCCCTCTCTATATGGTATGTGTATTTCTCCCTAATTTTATAATATTTTTCTTTACAATTTTTCAAACCAAATAAGAGTAACGTTTCGGTTCATTGGCAAAGGGTGAAAATTGTAACGTCCCGGTTCCGGGTGCCACTCAACGGGTGCCCCGAACCCGGTTTGCCACGTGACCTCAAGTGCATTTCCCCAAATGCCAGAGGCTATCGACTAGCAACAAGGGCCCAGGTCTGATAGTGGGGAAACTATGCCCTCATTTGTCAAAGTGTAGCGCAGCAGAATACGAAATAAAACATACATCAAACAGCAGAAACAGTAAAACATACAAAACTGAAATAAACAACAGGAGTGTATATAACCAACAGTATATAAATAATGATTCTACATGTATCAAGTTCTAAGAAAACAACCAGAACATGTTAAATATCAATGAAGTACAACAAAAACAGAGTACAGAAAAACAAAACAAAATAGCTGGCAGCGGCATCGCGAGCCTAGGCTCGGTCCCATGCCCTCCTACTCCACAACAACAGTCAAGTACCTGTATAGGGACTCTTTCACCTATCCACACCTGCAGATACATAATTTGTTTGTGCTGAAAAGCATGACCCAAACAGGGTGTGAGAAATATATCTCAGTAGGCACCCACCAAAGGCACGTGCTCATCTGTGTGTAAAGCGTGCAACAAGTGTGCAGTAGTAAAAAAAACTAAGTAGTACTAAAAATTAACTAACTTACCTGTTATATTGCAATTTATTATTCATTTAATCCATTTAATTTAGTAAGATTTTTTTCCTCAATAGCACCAAGCCCTTAGGCCAGCCAGTATCTTTCCCGCAGGCTAATATAGTGAACCACGCCCTTAGGCTATACAGAATCTAACCCACAGGTATTGCCCTCAGATGTAACAGAAATTGCCCTCAGGCATAGGAAGTGTTGGCCTCAGGCACAGAAGTCAAGCCCTCAAGAATGAAAGGTTTCCCTCAGGCGAAATAGAAGGTCGCCCTCAGGCTAAAATAGTCACACCCTTAGGCTAATCACAACAACACCCTGAGGCTAAATAGGTAATCGGGCCATGCCAACATGTCATTATGCAATAAACAAGTAATTCCTCTTGTGGAAATTCTACAATTACTACTTTAAAGGCATACCCTCGGGTATCCTGGCCAGACGGCTAAATAGTGGAACCCACCCTTGGGGTGGTTCCAGATCTATGAAACCATCCCAACCAGCATTTTAATATCACAATTAATCACCGATTAAATTCTAGGTTTTAAAAATAACCACGGCCTCAGCCACAAGAATACCCAACCTGGGTTCGTGATACAAAAACATACAAAATGAACAGCAGTTGGTAAAATTAAACACCAAGCCACCTACCCTATACGCCAACGAACGATATACATGAATGTTGGTTCCCAAAACATCTAAGAATGGCGTAGATCTGACGAAGAATGAAACTCTCTTAACCTCAAATAACTTCCGTTAGGAGAAGAATTGGTAAGCATCACGCTAGGAGAATGGAGGGTTTACCCGTGCGGTTCCAACGAGATCGTCCGAAGCGGAATCCGATTCCAGACGAACACTCGGTGGATCTTCAAATGTTCGGCTATCCCTACCAATCTCCCTCTTCTGTTCTAAGCCTTCCCTGTGAATAGGGGAGGCTACTACCCATTTTAAGAAATATAAACAAAGTACACAACGTGTACTCACTTCATTTAACTGTTCCCCTGGCAGCACCACCACACTGTTCATCCGTTGACATGAGTACACGACATGTACTCCTGAGTACACGGCGTGTACTGTCACACAGTTGGAGTTTTCTCCACCACCTTACTGTTTTGGCCTACCGACTGACTACACGGCATGTAAAGTACCACTACACGGCATGTAGTCAGTTCCTACACCCTTTTTTGCCAACATGGCTACACACCCCGTGTACTCATCCCCATACGGCCAAAAGTACACAGTGTGTACTTCCAAAATTTAGGAATTTTCCCATTTTCCAAATTTCCTCAAAAACATCTAAGGAAGAGAGAAAAGAAAAATCTTGTACCTCAGAATAAAAATCGGGTTCTTACAAACATCCACCCTTATAGCAATTCGTCCCCGAATTTCCCTTCCAATGGTGGTGAAGATATAGCCATGAACAATTCCGGCTACTGAGCACGTATATCGGTCTCCCACTCCTAGGTTTCATCCTGCACTCGGCCATGCTACCATAGAACCCATACGAGAGGAACTGACCAGCCTCGGAGAACCTTCGTGCTCCTATCAATGATATGAATCAGATGCTCCTCAAAGGATGCACCATCTAAAGCTCAACCTCATCTGGCTGAAAGGTGTGAGATGCGTCTAAATGATGATGGTGCAACTGAGATACATAGAAGAAATCGTGCATGGCTCGGTACCGCTATGGTAACTACAACCGATAGGGAACCAGCCCGACCATCTCCAGAATCTTGAATGGCCCCACAACCCGCGATGAGAGTTTACCCTGTCTCCTGATCCACTTGTGTCCCAACCTCGGCGAAACACGCAAGAAAACATGATCCCCGGCAACGAACTCCAAAGGTCGTCTGCAGCGATCGGCATATGACTTCTGAAGAGACTGTGCGGTAGCCATCCAATTCTAAATCAACTGGACCTGCTCAGAAGTCTCCTGTACGAGACGTGGTCCGAGCAAAGCTGCCTCACCTGCCTCTAACCAGTACAAAGGTGATTGGCACGGCCTACTGTATAACTCTTCATATGGTTCCATCTCAATAGTTTCATAGAAGATATTGTTATAGGAAAACTCGACTAGGGGTATATGATTCCCCCAAGAGCCCCCAAAGTCCAAGACGCATGCACACAGCATGTGCTCAAGCACCTGTATCGTACGCTCCGACTAGCCCTCGGTCTGAGGGTGGTAAGATGTGATCAAAAGCACCGATGTACCCAGTGCCCTATGAAAACTCTTCCAGAAATGAGACATAAAATAGGCGTCCCTATCTTAAATGATAGAATGAGGGACCCCATGAAGACGTACAATTTCTCGGATATACAGCCTACTGAGCTCATCAATACTGAAGGTCTCCTTGATCGGCAAGAAGTGAGCTACCTTCATTAGTCTGTCCACAAAAACCCACACAGCGTCATTGACACAAGGTGACCTTGGCAACCCTGTCACGAAATCCATCGCGACATCATCCCATTTCAGCTCCGGAATGGGTAACTGCTGTAACAGTCTGGCTGGTCACTGAATCTCCTCCTTCATCTGCTGACAGGTGGAAAACCTCATAACAATACCAGATATATCTCTTTTCATACCCGGCCACTAGTACTGACCTCTCAGGTCACGGTACATCCTGGTAAACCCAGGATGAGCTGCCCAAGATGAATCATGAAACTCTCGCATAAGATCCTCACGTATATCCCCTAGAACCCACACTCATCCATGAAAATGCAAAATTTCATCATCTCCTATCGTCCAACCCGGATGAGGGTCCACACTTTCCACTGACTCCCGTAGAAATAGGCCTTCGGAATCTGATAGTTGTCTCATCCTCACTCTATCCAGGAGGGTAGATGTCACAGCTAACAAGGAAAGATAATTATTCCTCTGACTGTCGTGCACCTCTAGATGCATCTCAGAGAACAAAGCTATGAGCATCCACTCACCACTGGCCTCCTGCAGTGCCTGTATCAGAGTCTTCCTGCTCAGTGAATCAGCTACTGAATTACCTTTACCAGGTGTATAGGCAAGCTCAAAATCGAAGGACTGAAGGTATTCAACCCACCTTCGCTGTCTCAGATTCAATTCACACTGAGTAACGATTTACTTGAGACTTTTGTGGTCGGTGAATACCAAAAAACGTTCTCCCATTAGATAATGTCTCTAACAGTGCAATGCATGCACTATTGTTGCCAACTCGAGATCATGCGTTAGGTAATTCTTCTCATGTGGCCTCAACTACTGAGACTCGTACGCAACAACTCGATCTCCATGCATCAACATAGCTCCTAGCCCAATACCTGATGCATCACAGTAAACTGTATAGCTCTTCCCCTGCTCTGAGAGTATCAGGATCGGTGTTGATGTCAGCCTTCCTTTCTGGTCCTGAATGGTTGTCTCACAAGCTTCCGACCAAATGAACTTCACTCCCTTCTTAGTCAGACCCGTCAACCGCTTTACTAAGCAGGAGAAGTCTTGTATGAAGCGTCTGTCATAACCATCCAGCCCTAAAATATTCCATATCTCAAACACCTTCTTCGGATGCTCCCAGGAAACTATTGGTCTCACCTTCTCTGGGTCTACTGCAACTCCTGCCTCTAGATAATGTGACCCAGGAAGTGAATCTGGTCCATCCAAAAGTGGCACTTGGAGAGCTTAGCATATTGCCGATACTCCCTCAGTTTACTCAATACGGTTTCAAGATGGGTGGTATGGTCGTGTCGAGTGTGAGAGTACACCAAGATATCGTCCATGAATACTACCACAAAAGAGTCCAGATAAGGATGGAACACATGATTTATCAGATCCATGAAAACCGTTGGCACGTTCTTGAGTCCGAATAGCATAACCGTATGCTCGTATAGACCATACATGCTCCAGAAAGCTGTGAGAGCTATATCAGATGGTCTAACGCGTAGCTGATGATATCCTGATCTCAAATTAATCTTTGAGAACACTCATGCTCTACGAAGCTGATCAAACAGATCATCAATCCTCGGTAAGGGATATCGGTTCTTAACCGTAAGCTGGTTCAGCTTTTGATAATCCACACAAAGTCTGAGGGTACCATCCGTCTTCTTCGCAAAAAGGATCGGCGATCCCCATGGAGAAGTACTGGGTTGGATAAACCCTTTTCCTATAACTCCTCTAACTACCTACTGAGCTCCTGCAGCTCAGGTGTAGCCATCCTATAAGGAGGAATGGACACCGGTGCTACTCCTGGCACTAGCTCAATAGAGAAATCCACCTCACGCTCTGGTGGTATACCTGAAAAGTCATCCGGGAAGACATCCCTGAAACAATCAACCACTGGAGGGAAATCTGTCTGAAAAGTCCCCTGATCATCCAGATATATGCTCGCAATCTGGGCTGTGACTCCACCTCTAACATGATGTTCTGGCCCAGCTCGACTCGCCTAAACATCCCATTCGCCCAAGTATTGAAACTCTCTACTCTCTGGTGACATGAAACTCACCTTGCAACGATAAAAGTCTACAAAGGCATGAAAGGGAACCAAACAGTCCATTGCGAGAATGACGTCATAGCTCGTCATCTCTAATACATAGAGGTCCCAAAGATGGTGACACCCACCCACCTCAAGGGGGGCACTCCTTGCACTGACACACACCATCCATTCTAGTCCCCAATGGAGTGTCTAGAATCATGATATCAGATGATGTAGAAACACAGAGCCCATGTCTCTCCACAACAGGAACAGATATGAAACTATGTGTAGCACCCGTATCGAAAAGTACTGAAGACAAGACAGAAGCTACTAGAATATTACCTATGACTGTAGAGGGTCTAGGATCCTGCTCCTGCTGGGTTTGTTGCACTACATAAGCCTGCCTAGTGCCGCGTCCCTACAACAAAGCCTGGCTACACTGAGCCATCCAGCCCTACTGCCTCTGAGATCCTAGTTTCTGGCTACCACGTCCACGACCAC
Source organism: Viscum album (assembly GCA_963277665.1). NCBI lineage: Eukaryota > Viridiplantae > Streptophyta > Magnoliopsida > Santalales > Viscaceae > Viscum > Viscum album. The sequence continues at coordinate 450,187,351 of OY728165.1, forward strand.
CATCTCTACCTGCACACCCTGATATATTCATGTTCCCTGACTGGTAATAATCCACTCGTCCTGCTCTTGCACACAGAGTCTGCATAGATCCCCTGTCACTAAACACCTGTTGAAATGCCCTGCAAGAGCGCTGTAGATGCCCATATTGCCGCAAGATCGGCACTCCGCTGGGTCTCGTGGACACTATGGTCTCTTGTTTCCCTCTCTACCACACTGGTAGCACCTGATCGGGCCACCTGAAAAAACTGTCTGGCTGGTACTTACACCCTAAGAGAAGTCCATCTGTCTCTTCCTCTTGCAAGTAGAAATAGTACCAGCAACTGGTGCTGAACCACCCTGGCCCACACCACTATCTTCCCTCAGGTTTCTCTATGTAATCAACTCATGATTTACAATATCATGTACTGAAGGCAACCTGAAAACATTCACCAGCCCCATAATGTCATACCAAAGACCATCCTCGAAGCGTCTGGCTCTCAAAGTCTCATCACCCACTAGTACAGGTGAAAAACTATAAAGCTCTGTAAAACGAGCAGAATAGTCCATCACTGACATGGCACCCTACTGCAGGTTCATGAACTATCGAGCTCTGTCTGCCCGCAGTGTCTCGGGAAAGAAGAAGTCATAGAAGACTGCCTTGAAATACTCCCACGCCATGTCCCTGTGATGATATGACTGGGTGGTGACATCCCACCACCTCTTGGAGGAATCACGCAGCATGTATGTCGCTATCTTGACCCTCCTCCATGGAGACATCTCAAGATGCCCGATAATAGTCTGCATCGACCCCAACCAAGACTCCTCAGCCTGTGGTTCGCCATCCCTTGAAAACATCCACAGATGCTACTGCTGGAATATACGTGTCAGCTCAGCCATAGATGTGGCAGCTGGCGGTGCTCCCTGAAATGTCTGCATAAACCGCAAAAAGCCTTCACGGAACTATGCCTCCACTTCTGTGTTTGGTATAGCAGCTGGTGCCGCATCTGGCTCTGCTGGAGGATCTACTGGTAGCCCTTGTCCCACCATCCCTAGAGTATTCTCGTTGATGCTCTCCTGGCGAACAACGCACGGTCGTCTAGGTGACATGACACTACAAGGTCAAAAACCCTCCTTAGATTCAAGTTTATCGAAGACCAAAAATGAAGGAACCACAAGGGAAACAAGAGGAAGAAGGCATTTCAAGATTTTCAAAACAAGACTACACGGTGTGTATTCTGACTACACGGCATGTACTTGGCTTCCCTTCCCCTGCCCGAGTCCTCCGACACGGCTGAGCCACACGGCTCTCATTTGAAAAAAAAAACTACACGGTGTGTAAGCTGACTACACCGCATGTATGGTGTTATTTTACAACTGCCCGTGTCGTTTGGGACACGGTCGACTACTTGGATTACAACTACACGGTGTGTTACAGCCGCACACGTCGTGTACATCACCCCATTTCCCAACCACATGGTTCTGTCTGCACGGTCTGTCCTTGGACAAGACTACACGGCATATCCCATAGGTACACGACGTGTTCAAAGAGAGGTGACATCGGCCCGTGTTGTTAGTTACACGGCTGAGTCCCTAGGTCACACTACACGGCGTGTACATTATTGACACGCATGTTCTGTGAAGGAGTTCATCAACCCAAGTTGTTAGTTACACGGCCGGAATCCGGGTCACAACTACATGGCGTGTATATTCGGTATACGACGTGTTTTTACCCAAGTCTTATGTACCCCGTGTCGCCACCCACACGGTTTGTGACACGGGAAGAGAGTACAGTGCGTGTACTCGGGGTACACGGCGTGTACTCAAAAGGTTTATTTTCCTTCCCGAATAGATGGCCATACACAGCGTGTGTAAAAATACTAAACAGTGTGTATACTGGGTTTCCGAACAGTATGCCCCAGAAACTTCCTCGGAACCCAAATAATACCGAAAAAAAACATCTGAGTGTCAAATTCTGACCCGTGAGGGCCCATACTCCCCACGAATCAATTTTTGACATCTTATATGTGTTATAATGAAATAAAAAGTCAATGATCCGCCAAATTCCTGTAAATGGGAGCCCATACTCCCCAAAAACCAATGTGTGGCGTTCATTAAATAAAACGGCTCCTAAAAAACTACCCTATCACATAGCAGGTAATTATCAAGTAGCTATCACAACAGCATGATTTTCTAATACATCAACTATCACAACAACATGAAATTTCTAAAGCACCTACATGGCATGGAACTATGCATGGAATGTGATTTATAGCATGTTCCTAAATGATGCATGAGATGGAATACCCTCATCTCATCAGGTTGAAACTAAGCAGAACCCACAGATAAATTATAATAGCACAATATCAAGTGCATCACCCAACGATGAAAACATATCAACTGTAAAATTTGAAAAATCAGAAAATTGAAAAATACGAGGTAGACTGGCTTTTCCCTATATGCGGGTTAGCTACGCCTGGGCACAACTTATTACCAACTACCGTTCCTGTCCTATCCCTGACTATGACTCCAAATAGTAAGTCAAATTAAAGAACCTCCCTCAGATACCACTTGTAACGTCCTGGTTCTGGGTGCCACTCAATGGGTGCCCCGAACCCGGTTCGCCACGTGAGCTCAAGCGCATTTCCCCAAATGCCAGAGGCTTCCGCCTAGCAGTGAGGGCCCATGTCTGATAGTGGGGAAACTATGACCTCATTTTTCATAGTGTAGCGTAGCAGAATACGAAATAAATGATACATCAAACAGCGGAAGCAGTAAAACATACACCACTAAAATAAACAACAGTAGTGGATATAACCAACAGTATATAAACAATGATTCTACATGTCTCATATTCTAAGAAAATAACCAGAACATGTTATACATCAATGCAGTACAACAAAAAGAAGAGTATAGAAAAACAAAGCAAAACAGATGGCAGCGGGATCGCGAGCCTAGGCTCGGTCCCATGCCCTCCTACTCCACAGCAACAGTCAAGTACCAGTATAGGGACTCTTTCCCCTATCCACACCTGCAGAAATGTAATCTTTTTGGGCTGAAAAGCATGACCCAAACAGGGTGTGAGAAATATATCTCAGTAGACACCCACCAAAGGCTTGTGCTCAACTAAGTGTAAAGCATGAAACAAGTGTACAGTAGTAAAAAGAAATAAACTAAGAAGTACTCAAGAGTAACTAACTTACCAGTTATATTTCCATTTAATTATTCATTTAATACATTTAATTTAGTAACATTTTGTGATCAATAGCACCAATCCCTCAGGCCATCCAGTATCTTGCCCTTAGGTTAATATAGTGAACCACACCCTCAGGCTATACAGAATCCAACCCGCAGGTATTTCCCTAAGGCATAACATAAATTTCCCTCAGGCGTAGGAAGTGTCTCCCTCGGGCACAAAAGTGAAGCCCACATGCACGAAAGGTTTCCCTCAAGCAAAATAGAACGTCGCCCTCCTACTAAAATAGTCACGCCCTCAGGATAATCACAACAACTCCCTCAGGCTAAATAGGTAACTGGGACATGCCCAACATGTCATTATATAGTAAAAAATCAATTCCTCTCGAGGAAATTTTACAATTAGTACTTTAAAGGCATACCCTCGGGTATCCTGGCCAAACGGCTAAACAGTGGAACCCACCTCTGGGGGGGTTCCAGATCCAAGAAACGATCCCAACCAGCATTTTAATATCACAATTAATCACCTATTCAATTATAGGTATTCAAAATAACCACGGTCTCAACCACACGACCCCCCAACATGGGTTCTTGGTACAAAAATGCACAAAACGCACACCAGTTGGAAAAATTAAACACCAATCCACCTACGTTATACACCAACGAATGATATATGTGAACATCGGTTCCAGAAACATCTAAGAACGATGCAGATCTGACAAAGAAATAATCTCTCTTAACCTCAACTAAATTCTGTTAGGAGAAAAATTGGTAAGCATCACACTAGGAGAAGAGAGGGCTTACCCGTGTGGTTCCAACGGGATCGTCCGAAGCGGAATCGAATTCCAGACGAACACTCAGCAGATCTTCAAATGTTCAGTCGTCCCTCCTGAGCTCCCTCTTTTGTACTAAGCCTTCCCTGTGAACAAGGGAGGATACTATCCATTTTATGCGAAAAAACGAAGTACACGGCGTGTACATCCAAGTACACGATGTCTACTCCCTTCATTTAACTATTCCCCTGGCGGCACCGCCACACTGTTCATTCGTCGACACGAGTACACGGCATGTACTCCTGAGTACACGGCATGTACTGTCTCCCAGCTGGCGTTTGCTCCACCGCCTTAATTTTTTGGCCTGCCAACTGACTACACGGTGTGTAAGGTACCACTACACAACATGTAGTCGGTTCCTACACCCTTTGTCGCCGACGTGGCTACACGCCTCGTGTACTCATCCCTACATGGCCAAAAGTACACGGCGTGTGCAAAAAGTACAATGCGTTTACTTCCAAAATTTAGGATTTTTCCCATTTTCCATATTTACTCAAAAACACTTAAATAAGATAGAAAAGAAGAAGCCCATACCTCATAATAAGAGCTGGGTTATTACAATAATCTTGATTAATAAATAGGGAGGAGATGGTAGAGAAAGAAGAAAAAGTGGGGAGTCTTAAATACAGAGATTTATAAGATGGATTTTCATCAAATAATAATCCTAAAATGAGTGGTCATTAGGTTCAGGATCTGAGGAGTTAACATGTGCATGTGATGAAAGTATCTTGAGGACTGATATTGTTTTATCCGTTATTTCAAGAAGGATTTTAGAGGTAGGTTTGAGAATGAAGTTATTAAAAAATGAAATTTTATTTATACTGTTGTTTCTCACACTGAACATGACTCATGTGGGATTAAGATTACTTATTAATGAAGTTCATGATCACTATCAGGGGTTGGAAAAGGAAAATGTGTTTACATGTGAATGACAATCAATAAGTGTTTTCTTAATGTTTTAAATTATTGTCAGCAAACAAAAATGGGTTATTATTAAAAAACCACCTCTTGATGGTGTTTTGGTTTTATTGTATTTGTGGAGATGGTTTGCTATCATTGTTGAATTTTTTCTATTAATGGGGTCATGAAGAGTTTTCATGATTGTCCTCAAGGATAAAATTTAGCAAGAAATTTCTAATGGATCAGATGTAGTGTTTCTGTTCTAAAATCTCAAGTGGAAACATGTAAGATTTAAGGGATCATGTGGAGAATCTTTGTATCTCCAAAGATGATATTTTTTACCTGTGATCATGAGGGATAATAGAGATCATTTAATCATATCTCATGGGAAATTTTAGTATTAGATGATCTCAAAATGATATTACACTATCCACTTGAATACACTTTATGGTTATCAAGGGATCTCATGAAGGATTCATGAAAAATACATTAAGGATAGTAGGAAGGGAATAATGGATACTTCTCATGATGTTATCACACAATATAATATAATACAATTTCACTGACCACATAATTATCATTAGATCTGGTAATGGGTCACAAAAAACATAAAGTCAATGTCATTGTCAATCGCATGACTATTAATGGATTTTGGGATGGGGTCACATGAATCCCTTGTGATATGTGGATGGTGATCATATGAAGTTATTGTGAATTGAAAAATGTGATCATGTGAGGTTCTTGGAACATGTGATAGGTGATCACATGAATTTCTTGCAACATGATACATGTCATGGAGGTCTACCGTGAAGGCCAAAACTGATCATGTGAAGCGGGTGAAGGATTTTTTGTGGTCATGGAATGGAAATATAACTACAATTTATGGAGTTAAAGAGGTGGATATATTCCTAAAAATACCCCTTGACCTATCCTTAAGATGATAATGAATTTTTTGAGTATTAATTTGAGAAAAAATAGGAATGTCATATTTATTTTAAGTAGAAAAAATCTCTCACTAGAGTTATAAAATCTATGTGACTAGAAAATTGACTCACTAAGGGGTTTTGTGATGGAATCATGTGATGGGAGTTATTCGTTGGGTGTATATTCACATATGCATACCCATAAGTGTCATGCAAGCATCATAAGTAGATCACAGTCTAACTTTTGAGTCACCCGATCCATGTGAGTAGAAGAGGGACTTAAGAAGGGGTCTCATGAAGGGGTCTTTTTAATTGGGTCTTGTATAAGGGTTTCATGATCCAAGAATAAAATTCTCAATCAAAGGTTTTTATCCAAAAACAATTTCATAAAGACACACATGTGTGTGAGTTGACATAGAACTGATTTTCAGAATATTATACTGGATGATAAGTACTTTCACTTCATTAGGGAGAGTACAGTGACGTTTCAAATTGTAAATAGTTGTCAACCAAGAGAAATAGTGGTTCATATGTGATCCTTGTAATAATAATTTGATTTATTATATTTTGGTATGTTGAAACATTGCCTTTGTATTCACTACAGACATGTCCCACTGAGGGTGAAATAAGTAAAATTATTATTCCTTGTGCATGTTTTAATTTCTATTTAACATGTTCTACAGGAGGAGAGAGAATAGTGTTTTTAATAGTGGTGTAGAGTGATGCAAAGAGACATTTGTGTTAATATTTTATACAATAATTCATCGAAAAATGTTTTTAACCTAGTTGGGATAATAGATACAAGTGATTTCATCTAAAAATACTGAAAATATTAAAAGCATTGTTAAAATAGATGCATTACTAAATGTCACATTATATTAGAAAACATAAAATTCTACAAAGTATCTTATCATAGAAGATCATTATTCTCTCTAGTATAACCTATCATATCATTCATATTAAACTTTAAAGAATCCTATGGAATGAAAAAAATAAGGGTGATCTCAAATACACAATAAAGGTTTCATAGAGTGTAATCTCTCTTGATTAAATGATGCATAATTGATTTGGAAAGATAAATAACTGAAAACAACATCTATTTAATCCATAAATTGAACATGGAGAATACTTTGATAGGAATAAATGGTGACAAATAAATTCTATATTAATAATCAAAATTTTATTAAAATAATCAATGGGTATTATTACTACTCAAATAATATCATTGACATCGATAGTAGATTTTAAATTTTTGGAATGCATAAAGTTGAAAATCTTAAACAAAACATCGATGAATTAGGAAAATACATCTTATATATATGGGTAATACCACTTACAAGTTGAAATGTTTTTTCCTCTTTAGAACAATTAATGCATCAAGGGGAAACAAAATTATAGGTCTCCCCAATCACCCAATAAGTCTAATGCATTCATCATATTAACAAACATTGTAATCATAATTCCTCAACAATCCATAATTTTTAATATAGTAAGAACTAGAATATTGAATTTCAATAATTTTCATATTAAAACTAATCATAAGCCATTTAAACAAATGTTTAGGTTGGTACCATTACATAATATCCTTGTTAAATCAAAAGATTCATCAATCTTTATTCACATATGTGAAAATACTATTAAAATATATCTAGAATATTTCTTAAAGAAATTTACATTTTATTTTAATATAAATTATTTCTAATCTAAAAATTTAAAAAATATTGAGGGAAAGTATTTATTTAAATTGAACTTAGAAAACTTTTTTAGGAAGTATCAAATCAATGAGAATTCATGAATGTGGGAAATTATATTTATTCCTTGTCTATGAAGATAATGATTCCTTAAACATTTTTGATAAAAAGTAAAAATTACATCATTCTAATAATAAAAAATGTTCCCTTTTTAAAACATTTTTCATAAATTAAAACATAGGTAAAAAATTACTTTAAAATCTAATATTATATTTTCTTAAACATTCTTGTGAAAATTTATAAAACACTATTATGTAAGAAATATGATTGTCATATGAAGACTGAAATAAAGTATGTTTTATTTAAAAATATTCGATTGGCGACTTGAGTTCCTAAGTAGGTAAAATGAAGGAAAATAATTTAATTTCATGAAATAAATGAGTCTATGAGAAGTTATTTTTAAATATATTAATATCAATGAATTCACCCACTAGATAGTTAAACATAAATAATTTTGAGTAAGGACGAGCTTGTGAAATAAACCCTTACCTCAATAGTTAATTTCATATAAATTGACACAAACTAAAAAATTATAAATTTAAATTTATTATTATTATATAATAGAGTCATTTGTATAAAAATAATAATTTCATATATGATTAAATTATAACATTTCAACTCCCATTTATTATAATTCCTTTTTAAAATCATATATTTTTCTGTGTGTTAACTATTTCGTCTTTTTGGTGAGTTATAGTTTGGTGGTTATTCTCCATGAAAATTCATCATTCTTTCATAATAATAATATTTATAATCATTATATAAATATTATATATATTATTAATCATTCATGAATTGTAGAGATAGAAAAATGAATTACACTATTCATTATGACGATATACAGTCCGTATGCATGAGCTTTGATTTCACATTCTGATTGATTGAAAGAAAGAACGTTAAATAATAATTATACTTTAAAAATATTTATTTCATCATAAATATCATATATATAAATTATAAGTTTCATTATTACCAATAATTTAAATAAAAAACAAGAAACAAGTCACATTGTTTAAAGGAAGTGGTCATTCACACGTATGCACGAGTGACCTTATAATTTTCCAACAGATGGAAAGGTAAGAGGGAATATATGATATAATAATTTAAAAAGTATAATTATATCATAAATATCATATATAACCAATTAAACCATAATAATATCCATACTTGAAATGTGATTATGGAATATTATGTCACGACCCATCCTCGGGGCCCGTGTCGTGACTACCCCAAGCCCACCTTCTATAGGCCAGGGGCTGGAAACTAGTACCAAATGTGTAAATCCCTATGCTGGGAAGGAATTGCCTTTATAAAAGTAAACAAACACAACATAGTATGCAACAGGTAGTAAACACTAAGTGAAGTGAATACAAAAGAGTGTGTTGGAATATAAGTGGTCCAGTATACAAACCCAACTGAACAACAAGTACAAGTAAAAAGGGAGATGCAACTAGAAGTAAAGAGAAACTCCTGGATCATCCTCTGGGGTTTCTACTAGAAGGGTATATATAGATGGACACCTCAGAACCCATGTATGTTAGTCTCCTTCGTGTTCTGTCTGGCCATAAGGTCCACCACCAGGTACAGTTCAGTCGTGGCGCTCTCGGCCTCCATCAGCAATGTCTGTCGTCTGCATCCAACACAACAAGGTGTGGTCATAGCCCGTGTAGGGGTGAGTATAACAATAATCAGTAGGGAACCTGAGACCCTAAATGTCTCACAATATCCACTAAGGATAAACCAAATAAAAAATATACAATCACGACGTATGAACCAACCCTACTTATGTATATGCCCATACATATACCTAAGTTACCAATCTCAGCCCGACTCCAACTCTCGAGTCCAAGCACAAACCAATTCCACAATGGAAGTAATGTCAATCACCATGATGATATTGGTTGAAAGACATGACTCAGATCACACAAGAGTGCCACAATAGTAGACAGAGATATAGATGATCAGATGTAGTCACTAGATCATCTAAGCTATCGAACCCACACAGAATACAGTCCAGCTATCTCATCTAAGCTTTCATACCCACACAGGAAACAGTCCAACTATCTCGTCTAAGCTTTCAGACCCACACAGAATACTTGCCAGTTATTCTAGAGTAATAGAGATGATCAGATGTAGTTACTGATTCATCTAAACTGTCGGACCCACACAGGATACAGGACTAGCTACTCTGTCAGAACTGATGAACCCACTTAGGATTCTGGTACGGTTGTCATTGTTGTCGAACCCACAGAGGATTTCAGTATAGTAGTTGTCGCAGTTGCAACTAGCTCTAGGGTTCCCGCACACAGCATGCTCGATTCCAATAGGGTCCTCTCCTCGAGAAAAGGGGGTTTTGAAACATAAACTATCACGAAGTCAAGATTTGATGTATCCTGAAATTCCATCTCAACAAATGAAGCCTAACGCGACAGACGGCGCGCCAATCAGATGCCCCGTCTGAGAGTTATAAGTGTTTCTGCTCTGACGTCCCTGTTTGTTTCAGGATCGAACCAACCTGGCCATACCCAAACATCGCCAAAACCTTGAGTTTGATATACCGAAACGACTTTCCTGATCCATGGAATCCATCGCAATTGATGGTTCATCGATCAGAGGTCCATAGCCCATGTTATGGGTGAAAAACAAAATGTTATCCGAAGAGGGGGGGTCTGGGTCTAGTTTGACTTGGCCCAACCCACCCTAGGTTGGCCCGAACTGGTTCGACCAAACCCGAGTCCATGTCTGGCCCAGTAGGGCATGGTCGTGCCCGGTGGTTGTGGCCCGATCCATGCGAGGGTGGCCCGGCTTGCGTGGCAGGCGGCCCGACCCGGTGGCCGGCCGCAGCTCGCCCAGATATCCGGGCATGGAGCGGTGGGGGGGGGGGGGGTGAACTCCCCGGTTCTCTATAATGAAGGTGCCAGCTGGTGCCGCCCGTTTCTCATGGAACCTGCGAGGTGGGTCTCGCTCCACCGTCGTGGCTGATGCCGCAGTGGCCTTCCGTCGGCCACCCGCAAGGGGCGCTGTTGCCCCCAGGCGTTCGGCCGGTGTTGGCCGCCACCTCTGGTCACCGGTGCGCTCTTCCGCGGGCCACCGGCGTCATTCTGGTGGTTCGTTTTGCCTCTCGTATGTGCCTATAGCCTCATCGGGTCTTTCTCTTCATTGCGATGGTCTCAAAATGTCTTTTCCCTTCCATTCAACTGTCGCCCAACAAACCGTGTATCAAAAACAAATTGGCGGAGGTTCCAGACTTGTTCGTTAGCATGTGCCCTCCATGTTAGAGGTTCAACAATTATCCAACATATAATCTCCCAAGTACAAGGGTATAAATTCATATATATAAAATTATACAAAAACCCCTACCTTGATTCCAGAGCATTGTCGAAGCCGCGGAAGTCGGTGTCACGGATGCTGGGCATCGCGGAAGACGGACGTCGATTTTGGTGATGTCAAGAAACATCCGAAGAAGAAGTGTAGTCGACATTCCTCATGGGAAACTCCTCCTCTTGTGGCTTGGAAAAAGATCAAAGACGGTTTCATCGTTCTTCATTGGAAAGAAAGGTGTTCTTTGTGGAAGAACACTTTCTTTCTTATCCTCCTAAAGTCTTCCCACAGAAAATTTTCCAAGGCAAATAAAATAAAGAGGCTTCCCAATTTAATAATTCCATGCATTTCAAGTCAAATTAAATTAATCAATTAATTGATAGAGGTTAATTAATTAATTTGATGGTGATGGAATATTAATGAGACAAGTTGGAGGTGGAGAGTGTAACCCTCATCAATGGGGGGTTCCAAGGGTTTTAAGGGGAAGTTGAGGATTTGGTGTTCGTGTGGGACCCACAACACATTATCCTCCCATGGGAGGTTATGTGGGAGGTGTCCCCACTCCCAACATCCCTTTTTTGTATTTAACCACCACCTAAATATTATGTCACACATAATTTTTAATTTAATATCAAACCCCAAAAATTAATTTCTCCTCCCAATAAAACACAACTCGTGTAAAGGTCCTCTTATATGAATATCGGCGCTACGAGTTCATGGGTGTCCTCAGATTTCAATTCCGAGCACCAATTCAAAAGATTGAAAAACCTGCATGCACGTTTACTGAACGTACCTGAACAAAAGTTCAGAAATTGATTCCAAGAACACCGGGCCTCGGAATCAGGCACCGTCAGAAACTGCGGACATGTAAAATTCCAAAGAATTTATGAAAAAAAATTTCCGTGAAATTTTCGGGTCATTAAATTACCCCCACCTCAGGGATTTACATCTTTGTAAATCTACAACACACACTAGGGAAACAAATGGGGGGTACTGATCATGAATTTGAGCCTCCCGCTCCCATGTGCTCTCTTGGAGGTTATCGTGCTACCAGTGAACACACACAAGAGGAATCAACCATCCATGCAGGACCCGCCTGTGTCAATCATCAATCCCCATTGGAACCTCCGTGAATTTCACCCCATCATCCATTTCCAGCTCCTCTTGGTCGATGATGTGGGATGGTTTGTGCACGTATCTCCTCAGCTGAGATACGTGGAAGATGTCATGAACCTGATGCAACTTAGGTGGAATGGCCAAGAGGTAAGACAACTCGCCTACTCCACTTAGGACCTAGAACAGCCCAATAAATTGTGGATATAACTTGCTGCCCAAGAAAAATTATAGTAGACCTCGATGAGGGGAGACCTGTAAGAAGATGTGGTCACCATCCTCAAACTCCATTGTTCTCCGTCTCCTATCCGCATAGGACTTCTGTCTGATATGTGCAGTCTTCATCCACTCCTGGATGATCTGCACCTTCTCTGTCATTGCTTGCACAATCTCTAGTCCTACAAGTGCTGACTCCCCTGGGTCAGTTCAGCATAGAGGTGATCTGCAATGTCTGTCGTACAATGCCTCGTAAGGTGTCATCCCAATGGTGGAGTGGTAGATATTGTTGTGCGCAAACTCCGCAAAGGGTAAGTGATCCTCCCAACTGTGACCAAAGTTGAAGACACAAGCACAGAGCATGTCTTCAAGAGTCTGAATGGTCCTCTCCTTCTGACCGTCTGTCTGAGGATGGAAGGCGGTGCTCATGCGAAGCTGTATCTTGAAAGCATCCTTCAACCCCTTCCATAGCCAGGAAGTGAAACGGGCATCTCGATCAGATATGATAGTCGATGGAACACCATGAAGCCGAATGATATCATGTACGTAGAGGCGTCCCAAGCTCTCTACTGAGCCCTGCTCCCTGATCGGTAGGAAGTGGGCCGACATGGTGTGTCGGTCAACAATCACTTAGATGTAGTCGTGTACTCTAGATGTACGTGGTATCCCCATCATGAAATCCATGTATATCCCATCCCACATCCACTCTGGGACCTCTAAGGGTTGAACCAAGACTATTGGGACCTGGTGCTCTACCTTCACTTGCTGACAAATGAGGCATCCTGAGACAAACTCTGCTACTTCCTTCTTCATACCCGGCCACCAGTGTTATCATCTGAGGTCCTAATACATCATCGCCACTCTTGGATGTACTATTAGAGGGGAAGTGTGGAACACCCTCAACACCTCCTCCAGTAAATCAACTTGTAACATGGTACGTCCTCTAAAGAGGATGACAAGCTCCCCACCTTCAGAAAAACCATTAGGTGCCTACCTAGAGGATATATGAGAACATCGCATCTCATAGTCAACGCCTCCATGTTGTGCCTCCCTGACTCACTGAAGGAGTGGAGGAGTGACTATGAGAGACTGCAGAAATTCTTCTCCATCTCTATCCACAATGGATATATGCAACACGGCCAGCTGCTCTGTCACCTCTCCTAACAGCTGAATGCCCGATCTACTTCTGAGAGCATTTGCTACAACGTTCCCCTTTCTGGGAGTATAGACTATCTTGAAGTCATAGTCCCGGAGGATCTCGATCCATCGCTGTTGTCTCAGGATCAGGTCCTTCTGCGAGAAGATGTACCTGAGACTCTGGTTGTTAGAATAGACTATAAAATGATCACCCATCAGATAGTGTCACCACATCTTCAAGGTGAAGACTAATGATTCTAAATCCATGTCATGTGTAGCGTAGTTCTTCTCATGATGTCTCAATTTTTGTGAACCATATGTAATCACTACTCGCTTCTCCATCAGTACACACCCGAGTCTTGTCCCTGATGCATCACAGTAAACTACGTACCCTACACCCTCCTCTGGTAGCCTCAAGATGGGCGCACTAGTCAACCTCTACCTCAGCTCCTAAAAGCTCGGGTGGCATCTCTCTGATCACAAGAAGGGTTTCCCATTCTTCGACAATGCGGAAAGTTGTGCTGCAACTCTAGAGAATTCTGGCACAAATCTCCGACAGTATCCAGCCCGACCCAAAAAACTCCATACCTCTGTCACACTCCTGGGTGGCTCCCAAGAACGTACTACCTTGATCGTCACTGGGTCCACTATAACTCCAACCTCTGAGATGATGTGTCCCAAAAATTGAACCTCTCGAATCCATAACTGGTACTTCGAGAGCTTACCAAATGGCTGGTTCTCTCGGAGTGTGTCCAGCACTATACAAAAATGATAGGTGTGCTCCTTCTCAGTAGTCGAGTAAATCAGTATGTTTTCGATGAATAAAATGATAAATCAATCAAGGTAAGGCTGGAAGATCCAGTTCATGAGACTCATGAACACTACTAGAGTGTTGATTACACGGAAGGTCATAACCCAGAACTCATAGTGGCCATACCACCACCTGAAGGCGGTATTCTGCACATCCTCATCTCGAACTCTGAGCTAGTGATAGCCTGACCTGAGGTCTATCTTCGAGAACCATCGTGCTCCCTTCAGTTGATCAAAGAGGTCATCAATCCTCAGGAGTGGGTACTTGTTCATCACGGTCACCTGATTCAGGTGACGGTAGTAAACACACAGTCACAAGCTCCCATCCACATTCTTGTCGAACAATATCGTAGATACCCAGGGTGAATCAATGGGTTGGATAAATCCCTTCCTCTGTAAGTCCTCTGACTGTACCCCCAGATCACAAAGCTCAGTGGGAGCCATCCGATATGCTGGAGTAGATATCGGTGCTGACTCAAGGTACATGTAAATGTAGAAGTCTACCTCTCTGCGAGGACGTAGTCCTGGAACATCATCAGGGAAAACATCCGCGTACTAATCTACCAAAACCAGAAAACTCGGACTCCGCACATCAACCACTTAAAAGATGAGACTAGCAAACTGATGTGTGATAGGTTGCCCCCACCTCTATGTAAGTCCATCTTGTGCTGCAAAGGCTCCCTTCTCACCGGTGAAGGTGAAACTGGTCCCATTCGTGCAGATAAACCTCCATGTGCCCCTAATACAGTCGATCTGAGCATGGACTGTAGTTAACCAGTCCATACCCAAGATGATGTTGAATGGCCTCAACACTGCTACAATAAGATCTCAGTAGAAGCTCTCACCTCCAAGAGTAATCTAACACTGCTGGCAACAGTGTGTAATCATCGAGTATTCTCTCGTAGGAGTTTCTAGCTATAAGGATCGAGCCAACGACTCCATCAGAATCTCCGAGCTCTGAACAAGGGCAGTGGAAATAAAATAATGACTTGCAAGTGTGTCTATGAGTACTACCGTAATGGAGGTGTAGACATAGATGGTACCTAGAATCATCTTAGGTGCATCGTGGTCATAGGCCTTGACTTCCTAGAGTTGAGCCTGCCTCTATCCACCAGCTCCCTGTGTTCGGGGTGGACCACCTGGTGGTGGTGGTGGTAGAGCCTCAAAACATTGTCCACCACCCACTGCTTACCCAGCTCCACTACCACGTCCTCCTGCTCCCTGCGGACCACCACCGTCGAACCTATGCCTCTTCCTGGGAGGTCCCTCTACTGTTTTCTTCTCATCTGCATGGCGGGTCAGGCAGTCATGAGCCATGTGGCCCTACCCACCGCATGCATAGCACTGCATGTTCCTTGTATAGCTGACTCTATCTCATGTGCCCCGCACAACCGAACCCATATCCTGGGGTCACCCACCTGATTTCCTGGTCCACTTGGACCTCTGCACCATCTGTCTACTGCCACAAACAGAATACTCCACTACGTGTTGCCCTATGGTGGGTCACGCCACTGGTGACTGCTTAGCGAGAAAAATCTCCACTATAAGGGCTCGCTCGATTACTCCCACCGGCATTAGAATGCTGTGGGGAATCATCGAAGCCCTGATCTCATGACTGAGTCCCTGTTCAATGGTCCGAGACTTGATGAATGGGTCCCGTACCATATTTTTGGAGTAGTGTGAGAGGTCGGTGAACCTCGCTGAGTACTGAGCTATGGTCATGATACCATGTTGTAGATGAAGTAACTCCTGAATCCGCACCACACGAAAGTGGCTGGAACAAACTATGAGCAGAAGAGACTATCGAAGTTTGTCCAGAGTAATGATGCCTGGTCATGCACCTGGAGAATCAGGCTCCACCAACTAGTTGCTGCTGCGTGCAGGAGACTCGCGGAAAGGATTGCCATAAGGTTGGTTAGTGTCCCTACCAATCTGAAAACTCTCACGATATCCTCCAGTCAATCCTCAGCTGCTTGTGGCTCCATCTCTCCCTGGAACCTGGGAGACCTCTGTCACTGTAACTTGTGCAATGCACTAAGGCGGCGTGCACTCTCTTCTGATGGGGCTAGTGGTATAGGTGGCCCAGCGGGTAGTGGTACCGCTGGTTCCTCCGTTGTGATGGGGCCCTGCACCGAGGTCTCGTCGCTCAGTGGGATATCATCTCGTATGTAGCTTTTAACCCTAGATTGTTACATTCATGGGGCCATCTTGAAAAGAAATAGGTGCCAAATAGTTAAATAGAATACCTGGTGATATGACAAAAAGTAATCACAAAGAGAAAAAATTCAAAGCAAACACACACTCAATCAGTGTTTTCATGAAATGAGTCGGAAATTAGAGGTCAGGGTCCTGGTGTATGGATACGTTAGCCGCCGCACCAACACTGGACACCCTTGACTGAAAACCACACTCAATACTCTTAAAACTATTGCTTCACAGAAACGAATGATCAGATTCCTGAGTTCTGCAGTATAACCGACTGCTCTGATACTAATTTGTCATGACCCGTCCTTAGGGCCCGTGCCATAACTACCCCAAGCCCGCCTTCCATAGGCCAGGGGATGGTGACTAGCACTAAAGGCATAAATCTCTAAGATGGGAAGGAATTTCCCTTATAAAAGTAAACAAACACAACAGAGTATGAAACATGTAGTAAACACTAAGTAAACTGAATACAAAACATTATGTGGGAAAGTAAATGGGCCAGTATACAAACCCAACTTAACAACGAGTACAAGTAAAAAGGGACAAACATATGGATGTAAAGAGTAGCTCCTAGATCATCCTATGGGGATCCAACCAAAAGGGCATGTACATATGGCCACCTCGGCACTCACGTCCTTCAATCTCCTCCGTGTGTCGTCTCGTCGCAAAGTCCACCTCCGGGTACCGTCTAGTCGTGCCGCTCTCAGCCACCGTCAGCGATGTCTGTCATCTGCATCCAACACAACATGGTGTGGACATAACCCATGGAGGGGTGAGTATAACGATACCAAGTAAGGATCCCAAGAACCACCGGGTCTCATAATATCCACTAAGAATAAAAAAAATAAGAAAGATACAATCACGATGTATCAACCAACCCTACTTAGGTATATGCCCATACATATACATACGTTACCAATCTCAGTCCGGCTCCAACTCTCGAGCCTGAGCACAAAACAATTCAACAACGGAACTAAAGTCAATCACCATGATGATAATGGTTGAAGGACATGACTCAGCTCACACAGGTATGCCACAATAGTAGAGAGAAATATAGATGTTTAGATGTTGCCACTAGATCATCTAAGCTGTCGGACCCACACAAGATATAAGACTAGCTATGCTTTTGGACCCACACAGGATACAGTCCAGCTATCTCGTCTAAGCTATCAGACCCACATAGGATACAGTCTAACTAAGCTGTCGGACCCACACAGGATACAGTCTAGCTATCTCGTCTTAGCTGTCGGACCCACACAGGATACATGTCAGCTATTCTAGAGTAATAGAGATGATCAGATGTAGTTACTGATTCATCTAATCTGTAGGACCCACACATGATAAAAGACCAGCTACTTTGTCAGAACTGTCAAACCCACACAGGATTCTATTATAGTTTTCGTTGTCATCGAACCCATGGAGGATTTCAGTACAGTAGTCGTCTCAGTCGCAACCAGCTCTAGGGTTCCAGCACACAGCATGCTCGATTATTGGAGGGTCCGCTCCTTGGGAAAAGGTGGGGGGTCGATACATAAAATATCACGAAGTGTTGATTTTATGTATCCCAAAGTACCTTCTCAAAAAAATAAACCCAACGCGACAGACAACACGTCAATCGGACGCCCGGTCTGATAGTTATAAGCATTTCCACTATGAGGTCCCGGTTTGTTTCGGGATCGAACTAATCCAGCAATACCCATACTTTTCCAAAACATTAAGTTTTATATACTGAAATGACCGTCTCGATCCAAGGAATCCAGCGCAACTGACGGTGCATCAATCAGAGGTCTGTATTTCATGTTATGGGCGAACAACCAAATATAGTCCGAAGAGGGGGGTCTGGGTCCTATCCAACCCGGCCCAACTCGCCCTGGGAGAGACCGAACTGGGTCTATCCCAGTAGGTTGCATCCCGACCCGGCAGATGTGGCATGGCCCACATGAGGGTTACCTATCCCTCACGATAGGCAGCTTGGCCTCCACGCTGGTGGTTCGGCCTTGTGGTCGGCAGCGGCTCAGCCAGCTGGCCGAGCGCGGAGCGGTGGGGGGTGGGGTGGTGGCCCCCCGGTTCATTGTAATGGCGACACCAGCTGGAACCGCCTGTTTCTACCAGAACCCATGAGGCGGGTCCCACTCCACCTCTACAGCTGATGCCGCGGTGGTCTTTCGTCGGCAGCGCGTGAGGGGCACCGCTGCCCCAAGGTGGCCCGCCGATGCCGACCACCGCCTCCGGTCGCCGGCGTGCTCTTTTGATGGCCACCAGAGTCGTTCTGGAGGTCCGTTTTGCTCCCATCTGAACCTACGGCCTCCTTGGGTCTTTCTCATCACTGTGACAACCTCAAAACATTGTTTCCCTTCCGTTCACCCATCACCCAAAAAACTACGCATCACGAACAAATTGGTGGAGGGTCCAGACTTGTTCGTTAGCCAATGCCCTCCACATTAGAAGCTAAAAAATTATCCAACATATAATCACCCATGTATGACAATAAAAATTCCCTTATATAAAATATACAAAAACCCCTGACCTCAATTTAGGAGCGTTTTTGATGCCACATAAGTCGGTGCTGCAGAAGTCAGGTATCGTGGAAGACGGACGTCAATTTCGCTGACGTCGAGAAACGTCTGAAGAAGAAGCCTAGTTGACGTTACTTGCGGGCGGCTCCTCCTCTTGTGGCTTGGATGAAGATCAAAGACAATTTTTTTGTTCTTCATTGGAGAGAAAGGTGTTCCTTGTGGAAGAACACTTTCTTTCTAATCCTCCCAAAGTCTTCCCACACAAAATTTGGCAAGGCAAATAAAATAAAGAGGCTTCCCAAATTAATAATTCAATGAATTTCAAATCAAATGAAATTAATCAATTAATTGAGGGTGATTAATTAATTAATTTGATGGTGTTGGCACATTAATGAGAGAAGGTGGATGTGGAGATTTTAGCCCTCGTCAATGGGGGGTTCCAATGGTTTCAAGGGGAAGATGAAGATTTGGTGTTTGTGTGGGCCCCAAAACACATTATCCTCCCTAGGGAGGTTATGTGGGGGGTGGCCCCACTCCCAAATTCACTTTGGTGGATTTAACCCCCACATAAAAATTATTTCACATATAATTTTTAATTTAATAACAAACCCCAAAAATTAACTTCTCCTCCCGATAAAACGCAACTGCGGTAAACGTCCTCTTAAGTGAATACCAGCACTGCGAGTTCATTAGTGTCCTCAGATTTCAATTCTGAGCACCAGTTTAAAAAAATAGAAAAACCCGCACGTACATTTACCAAACATACCCAAACAAAACTTCATAAATTTATTCCAGGCACACTGGGCCTCGGAATCTAGAGCCGTCAAAAACTACGGACTCATAAAATTCTAAAGAATTTAAGAAAAACAATTCCTTGAATCTTTCGGGTCTTTACGTATTATTTGTACCATTATAGTGATGTGGTAGTCCACACGTATGCATGAGTTATAACATCACTTCTCATTCAATGGAAAAGATGGTGGATAATGGTGGTTTAATAATCATAATAAATTTTATTTATTTTAATGATACAAAATTTATTATTTTATTATGAATATTATGGAGATATTTTAGATAGAAGAAGTAATTATTTCAAAGAGGTCGGGTATGATTATTACCACTTATTCGGAAATAATCCTTTAAATGTGTTCTTAAGGACCCTTATATTGGTATTCTAAGAATTCCATCATCTAAAATTCAAGGATATGTAATTTTATATGAAAATTTTTGTGGTTTTATCACAAGATATATTCTCAAAATGTTATAAATATGAGAGGAGAGGTTTTGCCTTTTAAAAGTGGGGTAGATGACAAACATCAAATTTCATTAAAGATTAAAATACTTTAACATTATTCTCAAGAAAGATGTTTACGATGGGATTGAGTATCTAATGTGGGATGTTATAAGGTATAAATATATCCCAAAAATAGGATTTAGACAAGTTTAATAGGAAAACATAACCTTGTATCTTTGTTAATCCCCCAGGTAAATATTTTTTAATTTTCACCATGATGATTTTTTTTTACTATTTTTACAATTCATTATAAAAAACATTAAAGGGGCTGTTGGTGCCATAATATTGCACGAAAGGAAGGGACAAAAAAGAAGGCTGGAACGCTGCCTCGCGAAGCACCGATGCGAAGCACCCCAAGCATCGTGGTCTCACGAAGCTCCTGAGGCAGTACCTCTCCGAGAACGAATTTGACGTTCGCGAGCCTACCGTGAAGCTCCAGAGGTGGTACCTCTCCATGAATGAATTTGACGTTCGTGAGCCCGCCGTGAAGCTGCAGAGGCGGTACCTCTCCGCGAACGAATTTGACGTTCGCGAGCTCGCCGCGAAGCTCTAGAGGCGGTACCTCTCCGAGAACGATTTTGACATTCGCGAGCATGCCGTAAAGCAATGGAGGCGGCGCGGGAGTTCTGCTTCGCGGCGTCCCTTGCCTATAAATACTGGGCTCCCCCTGAGTCCTAGGGACAGACAATCTGACCTTCCTGCTTCTCCTCTCCTGAATTGTGAGTCAACCTTTTCCCCCGGGAATCATGAGCTCCGCGAGGTACTTCTACTTCGTGTGACGCCTTCGCTTTGTCTCGTTTTGATCCCCTCTTCCGAGAGGGATGCCCTTCGTGGAGCTCAAGGGAATTTGCGAAGGAGGGGGATTCCCAAGGGAACCCGGGCAGCCGCGGAGCGTTTATGCTTCGCGAAACACCCATCTTGTACTAGTAATCTCTATGCAAAGGCAGGATCGCTACAAATCGCAAAGCACACTGCTTCGCAGCACCCTTCTTCATGAGGCACCTCTTCTTTGCGAGGCAGTGCTCTGCGAATACTATTCTACTTCGCGAAGCACCCTCCACTCACACCTATGCCCCATGCTAAGGCCAAGCCACTCCGCTTCGCGAAGAACACTCCCTTTCTTGGAAATTACGCTTCTCGTGCGACCGCCCAGGTATGCACGATGCGATTTCAAAGTCCCACGGACAATACTACTCGTAGCGTTGCTTCGCCTAATGCTTCTTCGCATAGGCACGCTAACTGTTATTTCTTCTTCACATAGCCATGCTAACGTGGACCCCTCGATCGTTCGCTCTACAACCCCCCTTGAACATGGATTTACTGGTACCTTCCCGCCCCAAAAGAGGAAAGGGTACCAGTTATGTAAGTCCTAGGGGTGTGGAGTAAACCCACCACGTCCGAGCTGCAGGATGTTAAACTGCCAAGCACCACGTCCTCAACACATGACATTAAACTATGACCCGACCTCGTGCCTCGCACGAAGGGTCCCCCCAGCTCGAACATTTTTTACGCCACTCGTCTCCACGGGAGTGGAATCACCCCTCCACAAGGGATGATATCCTCCTTATTGGAGCGACGTATGTTCTCAGGAGAAGGGCGACCCTAGTTCCCCAACGGATGGCTTCACCCCTGCATCTCCGTACTTCCCCACTACCAAGGTCAGTGGAGGGCATGATAGGGAACGAGGCACCTCCCATCCTTGGTCCCAAATCCCTCTTTCGCTGCGCTTTGATGCACTTCGTGCCTCCATCCTGGAGTAAGTCCCAGCACCATGGGCCGCCTAACGCATAAGCCCCTCATCGCTTCTCACGGATGCACCCTTCGTGACGTGATCGTCAGGTCCCTCCTGCCTCTTGTTTCTCACACCGAGCATGACTCATGTGGGCTTAGAGTAAGCATCGACCATGGAAATACCCTCATCCAGCATGATGTTAAACTGCATACCCTCGTCCAGCATGATGTTAAACTGTATGCCATTGTTCCGCATGACATTAAACTGCACACCCATTTGAACTACGCGGTATTTGATCCATGTCAAGGCATGGTATGTAGGAAGCCTCCACGAGGTTCAATCCCACCTGTCATCCAATTCACGTCGAGTTCTACCTTCTTCCAGCATGATTTTAAACTGTATTCCAGTCCGATGGCAAGCCGTTGTGACCATCCCGAACTACGGGGACATTGATCCATGTCAAGGCATGGTAAGTAGGAAGCCTCCCAGAGGTTCAAGCCCATCTCCCATCGAACCAAGGTCCCTCATGTACGTCGGTTTGCCGACACCCACCGCCATCCCAAACTACAGGGACATTGATCCATGTCAAGGCATGGTACGTAGGAAGCCTCCATGATGTTCAAGCCCACCGCCCATCGTTTATTCACGTCAGGGTTCACTCTCGTCCAGCATGATGTTAAACTGTATTCCAGTCCGACGGCAAGCCGTTGTGACCAATTCGAACTATGAGGACTTTCATCCATGTCAAGGTATGGTACGTAGGAAGCCTTCACGAGGTTCAAGCCCACCACTAGTTGACCCCTGGGTATACTTTCACGTCAGTTCACCGATGAAACCCTTTGAACTACGAGGTCTTTGATCCATGTCAAGGCATGGTATGTAGGAAGCCTCCCTGAGGTTCAAGCCCATCTCTCATTGGACCAAGGTCCACTTTCACGGCAGTCGGGGATGAATACCATCATTTGAACTACGAGGTATTTGACCCATGTCAAGGCATGGTACGTAGGAAGCCTTCCAGAGGTTCAAGCCCACCACCCATCGAACCAAGGTCCACCTTCACGTCGGTTCGCCGATGAAGCCCCTCTGAACTATGTGGTCTTTGATCCATGTCACGGCATGGTACATAGGAAGCCTCCATGATGTCCAAGCCCACCACCACTAGGACCCTCCTGGTCCTCCTCATTCATGACGGCTTTTTGATGTCCAACCTGAACTACGTGGTCTTTGATCCATGTCACAGCATGGTACGTAGGAAGCCTCTCAGAGGTTCAAGGCCACCAGTTGTTGGTCACTCTGACCTTCTTCACGTCGGTTCATCCACACCTGGGCAGCCTAGTGTGTAACCCTACACCATTTGGACGAAGGTCCACCTTCGGGTTGGTTCACTGACGCATCGGACCAAGGCCCACCTTATCTTTGGTTCACTGATGACATCCATCGGACCAAGGTCCACCTTCATGCGGGTTCACCGGCACCATACCAAACTACGTGGACTTTGATTCCCTGCCATGGGGATACGTAGGAGGTCTCTTCAAGGCTCAAGCCCAACTTCACCATCGCCCTTGTGATGGTCCCGTTCCATTTCCCCCTCCACATCATTTTTCCATCCATCATCCACCCTGATTCTCGCCCGAACTGTCATATCCCGGTGAGAACATGTCGGTCCGCTCCACTTCACAGCCGCCAATGGGCTGGTCCCGGTATCGGCACCCCTTCAAGGGAAATCACTCAATCCGATCCATTCAAGATAATGCTCTGATCGGGCTGATCTGTCTCCACTGGACGTTAAACTCGCGGCATACCCTGTGTTAAACACAGGAAGCTGAGGAAAACCGCAGATATATGTCTATGGCATATAATTCCCCACGCTCGATGTGGGATGCCTCAGGCTTCTAAGCCCTCGAGAAACCCTATGACCAGGGATAATATATAGAAAAGCCAGGTCCACGGCATCCAGACACGCTACTGATGCCTCAACATGACTACTCCCCGACTGAAGGTTGCTGCCCTGACCGGACCCTTTGGAATGTCCTGACAGAAGCAGTGTAATTAACCGGCGTCCAAAGAAACAGGGCACTGGGAAGAGTTTCACGAACAACGTATTAAATCTATGAGGGAGACCCAGACTAGGTGACGAGTTCTGAGGAGGAATCCGCAAAAGGAAGAACTGACATCCCATTATCCTGTTTCGATCAAGGATCAGACTTCCCTGAATAAGGAGCGAATGTCGGCCACCTTTGGAAAGAGGGAATGCGGGGAAACAGTGCAGCGCGTCCTCCTCCACGAACGAACGGATGTGCACGCCCTGACGAAAGCGTCAGAAACAGAAATGGTGAACCCGACGTGAAATTATTCTCCTCAATGTGGAGATTAGTAGCGTTCGAGACACCGGTAGATTGACGTGTCACCGGATCCAGATATCAAGTGCCTGGTCCCGCCAAGCAAATAGTGGTCCTGCCGTGAAACTCACCGGAAGTCGGGGTAGTAGAACATGGGGCACTCCGTTCTGCAACGTGTTGGCGTGGATCCTTCTTACAGACGTGGAGAATGGAAGGATGCTGGGGCACTGGTTGTCAATCCTTTTCCTCGCAGTGCTGATGAGTTGATCCCTTCATTTTCCAAGAACCAGGTTGCTGTTGCGGAGACACGATCACCGCCCACTCACCTACGTAGGGGAATGGGCAACACCGGCACAGCAACCCCGCATGGCTCCGCTACCGCCACGAAGGCCGCTACATCACGGAATACGGGGTTCCCACGTCCCCCCTCCCCATAAGAGATCATCCAGCGAAGGGTGATCAACAACCTTGTACGCAGGTACGAGGAGGAAGGGGTCATCCCAACTCAGGATATGGACCACCTGGACCTGGAGGCATCTAGGCCCTGCTGTCAACGCCGCCCTAACAGGCCGCGCAGGGAGCCCTCGCTCCCTCCCCCAACGTTCAATCGTTTCGGGAGCCTGTCCCTGAAACGCCTCGACGACTCCTCGCCTTATGCTGATGAGGCGGGTGATGTCCAGCTCGGCCTGATCAGGGTCCTGACCCAAGGGCTCCAAGAAGGGGCTCCCATTCGGCCGCATCATCGCCGTTGTCCGACTCTATAGGAAGAGCAGGCAGGCCATTCCCCTGCACCACCTGCGTCAGCTCATCTGACCCGAAGTCAGCGCCGGGCCCGGGCTGAGGACGCTCTCCTAGGTGTGTCAACGTCAACAGCTACAGTGGCCCGAGCCACCGCCAACGTGCATCATGGAGTCCCTGCATACACTGAGCAGGGGCACTCCTTCAACCAACTAGGATCGAGACCCCAACCGCCCCACGGGGAGGCTGGGTTGACTCTCCGGGTTGCAGGCCTGAATGTTGATCGCTGTGAACTAACCTGCGGCGATGTATCCTCGTACGGAGGCCCTCCCCGTACCACTACTCCACAGAGCGTGGGCCTTCCCCACTTCGAAGCTCGTCATAGAGGTATGCCTCATGATACCCCCATCCCGAAGGAAGACCAGCCCCGCGGCAGTGACGCTCGGCGCGGAATCCTTTCCCGTGTCCACTATACAGGGTATGGAGTCCATCCTCCTGCCCTCGACCGCCGATCTGAAGGCACTGTCCATCCGTTCCTTCTCCAACGTGGGGGCCCTCCCTATATCCTCTCTACAACTGGCGAAGGTCCTCACCCCGGAAACATGGGGAGTGATGGTCAGCCTCGTCCACCCGCATCGACCATGGATGTCCTCCCTATGCTCCTGCCGATTCAAACAGAGGCTCCACCTACATGGGTAATGTCCATTGAGGTCCTCCCCATGTACCCTTCGATATTTTCCCAGATGCCCCTCGCACCTCAGCTATCTCGAGTGGGGGCCCTTTCTTCCACGGCGCCATCGCCGCCCCAAGGCTACCTATTAAGGATCAACCCTGGCCCGAAGAGCCACCCCATGGCAGGAGAGCGGGTCGTCGGCGCCACAAGAAGTGTCCTGGGAAGGCCCGGGTGGAGATCAAACTGGCTCGTTTCTCGTATTCTGAAGCGGAATGCGACTCAGCGATGGAACGTTCTCCCCGCTCCTCCATATCAAGGACTGGGGTAGGAACCAGGAACGTTAGCCTCATTCTCTCGGAATGTGAGGTCCACCAGATTCCCATCTCTCTCTGCAGGTACATCCAAGAGGAAGAAATCATGGAAATTCCACAGGTCTCGACTCTGCAATCACCACCATTGTCACCAGAAGCGCCCTCTACCTCTACCAGAGATCACGGAGAGCTATTTTGGGGGCCAATGGTGGTAGAGAAATGACATGAACTATCGCCGACAGCCGTGACTCCTATGTCGGAAGCTGTGTCTATCAGCCCATCGTATCGTGACATCGCGGCCAGGTCACCTCACTCTTCAGAGGATGGCCCGGAATTCGGCGTCCAGTCAGCTCGTTCGCCGTATTCTCCACCGTCGAGTTTACTATCCCAAAGGTCCACCTCGGTACCACTACCGGTCCCTCAGCCTCCCCTGGTTGACGAGTGGGGTAATACCGGGCCAGACCCCGAGTCCGAACCCAGGAGCTTCTGGAGCATTCTCGCAGCGGATTACTTCCCGGAGAAGTTCTGGCCGACGGTGGCGCTGAACTTTCACCCACCAGAGTCCCTTACCCCTGAAGATGTGGGGTTCTTTTGTCGAACCCTATGGGCGACACACTTCTGCCTTCGTTACGAGAAGTTGGTGAACCCCAGAAGTCGAGAGCACTTTGACGAAATCAGTGAGCAATGTCGCCTGATTGATTTGGCTGCACTCTTTGTGGCCCAGCACCCTGAGTCGCCAGGCCGTCAGCGCGCCCTTCAATGGAAATGTGTTCAGAGTGTCAAAGTACTCCGTAGAGTCATCAGGGAAGCTACCCCCCATGTGCAAGTCTGTGGTTGGGGACACTATGCCACTCTCCTCTTCGACCCTATTCGACGGAAGCCCGATTCGCTATGCAACATTGAGGACATTCCGTTGATAGGGGTCGCGGTCCACATGGCTGACGTAGTAGACAAGGAAGACAAGCTTGAATTTCTTGATGGAGACTTACCCCCTGAGGGTGTACCTCCACTACTGGACCCATCCAGGAGGGTTACCCGTCAGCAGAGGAACCTGCTAGGCCTCCCTGTAACCACCGAGTCGCTGGTACTCGGTTGAAATACCGACAAGGGTAAGGAGCACGTCGGAACTGTCAAGCACTCCGACCCTTCTGCCTCTGTGCAGAAAATGGATGAAGATCCCGAGAAGGCCATTTTACGCCAGTAGCTTTCTGAGCAAAAGAGGCTGGTTGACGAACTCTTTGCTGAGCGCACTACAGAGCGGCGACCCGACTATAGTAATCCCAGGCCGGGGCAGCAGGGGCAGGAACAATTTCCCCCTGGTGAGATGCCTCCGGGCAACCCTTATCATGCTACTTCCGCAGACATGGCAGAAGCCGGAACTTAAGGTAAGAGGGCGTGATACGTCTCGCCAAACCCCCCCGAACAACGGGGTAATTTGAAGAATCCAGTCCGGGTTCCCCCAGTCGCCCCACAGGTCGTTCCTCCAGTCGATCCACGAGCTGCCGAAGCCATCTACCATATTGAAGAACCTGAAAACGCACTTGTGATTAGGGATCCCCGTCAAGACTGGGACCCCCACCCAGATGATATTATAGAATCACTCACAGCCCGCCTCGAAGCGTTGGAAACGCGGCAGGTGGAGGTCCCACCGGATGGCAAGCCATATCCCACGTGGGTGGATGATATGCCCGCACCCCCGGGTTTTGGTAACCCCACTTTCTTGCCCTTCAACGGGACAGGGTACCCACTGCAACACTTGGTACATTTTTCTTCCAGGTGTGGTCCCATGCAGGGGACCCCGACCTAGCAAGAAGCCGCCAAGCACTGATGTTTCGTACAGACATTGGAAGGTCCCGCATTCGTCTGGTACAGCCAGCTCCCTATCGGATCAGTGACCAGTTGGGAGGATCTCCACCGGCAGTTCCTATACCTGTTTAGCTCCACCACGCGGAAGACCATCTTTGCAGACCTCTTCAAGTGCAAGCAAAGGCCTGATGAGCGAGTCGCAGATTTCATCGCCTAGAGGAAGGTACATACGTATTCGCTCGATATGCCACTGACTCAAGTGAAATTACCGACGATGTGTTTGTGGAACGTCAAAACGGAGGTGGTACCCTCCCTGATTACCCAGAACTACCCTGGATGGTTCAGAGATTTCTCAGATAAGGGTCAGCTCCTTGAGGAGGCTCTGCAACAGGCTAGTCAGGAACGTTTGTTGCCCCCTATGATCCCAGCCAGGAGGACCGCCAGAGCCGAACCCACCGCGGTGGCCCAAATAGAAGCCCCTAGGCAGCTGAAATTACTGCCAGCGGCACCATCCCCGCAACCCCGCAGAGGTCCTCCACCTCAAGCACATGCTCCTGCCCAGCAGCGACCGCCTCAGAATCGACAGGTTCCCCCGCGCAATACGCCACCTCGACCTAGGAGAGACAATCATGTGCCGCCTCCTCGGTAGGCCCCTCCGGCCCCTCGTCAGGGCCAGGCCCCCAAGGCCCCCTATCCAGAAATATGACACCACACTTATTCGTTCAACGAAAATCAGCTCCCGGGCTACTTCCGAAGTGCTCTAGAGTAAGGGACTGTGCGCCTCCCTGAGTGCAAAAGGCCGGCAGAGGGGAATCTCACCAATCACCCCAACTACTGTCCTTATCATCAGATTCTGGGGCACACCCTCAAGCAATGCTATGTGTTTAAAGACTGGATTTAAGACCAGGTCAACAACAATATAGTCAGGTTGGGCCCGACACCAACACAAGTGGCGGGTGTCTTTGCAGGGTCAGAGATCGGTAACAACAGCGAAGGCGAGTGGCAGCAGGTTCCCAGTCGTGGATCCCGGAAATACGACGACTGGATGGCTCGAAAAACTGCCGTCCATGCCCATGGTATCATCTGGGTGTGCCTGATGTAGCTGGAACCTTCAGAAGAAGTATCTGGTACCTCTGCATCATCTTCATAGCCGTCCTCTTTCCACAAGGACAAGCAGGGACGACGCAAGAAGAAGCAACGCGGTCCACCGGTGTCATCGTCATCCCGCACTCTCGGTGACTTTATTCCCCATGAAATGGGGATTCCTCCCAAAATCCGCCCCGGTGGTGGATGACTCATCGAGTGATAGCCAGGGGTATGCTTCGGTTAACACCGTGGAGCTGGTAAAGCCCTATATGACTCCCGACGAGGGGGAACGCCAGGAGAACCTCCCCAACGTTTCTAGCCGATGTCAATGTCAGCGGAACCACAACCATGCTGGTCATTGAGGTACGTCAGCAGGCACTTTCAGCCAGGTCTTGCACGCAACTGAGACCAGACAGCAGGCTCAGCGCAGAGCTCAGCACGCGCAACCCCATCTAACGCCCTCAGCTCTACCTCCACCGCCGTTTGTGCTACTAGATCAGGGAGAGCTGCCTCGTTTGTATTGCGGTCAGTCTCCCCCAGCTACAGGCCAGCCTCCGCTGTCCGATCCTAGTCCGACGACTACTCTTCATGCTTCAACTAGTAGGAAGCAGGATGTACCTAGTACTAGACGACCGCCGGTTCAACCGGCAGGACCATCTATGCCTCCAACTGCCGAACGACCTTCTGTAGGCAGAGGATCGCGTTTGGCACGAAATTTTGATGTCCTGAAGCACCTGGTCGGAATTCCGGCAAGGATTTCTATCCTTGAGGCCCTTCGCCTATCATCTGAAATGCGCGAGGCACTTTCCGAGGCCCTAAGGATCCCCCTCCAGTTTGAGACGAGGGTAGCAGCTGCAAAAGCCTTCCATGCCGAGACAATTGAGAATGTCGAATGTTAGGCGGTTATCTCGTTCTCCGGTGAAGATGAGGACCCTCCTATACAGGGGCATATTCGCCCGTTTTACATCACTAGCCACTTCAATGGTGTGGAAGTCCGCCGCTGCCTCGTTGACACGGGTTCCAGAATCAACCTAATTCTGACTCGGACATTGCAAAAGTTGGGTCTGTCTGAAGGTGATTTAACTCCCTCTGACCTCAGAATCTAGGGGTACGATAGGACCGAGAAAACCCTAGTTGGCAAGATCCGCCTGAAGACTCTGTTTGGTGGCTTAATTGCCAGCATCGAGTTCATGGTCGTCTCTCAGGACACCGCCTACAACGCGTTGATGGGTAGGACATGGCTCCATCTACATGCAGCGGTCCCTTAGTCGTATCACCAATGCCTCAAATACTCCCTCAACGGTCGAGTAGGCGTGCTCCAAGGAGATGTGTCTCCTTTCTCCTCTTGTGATGCCCGCTATCTGGATGCTGATTATTACAAGACTAAGGATAAGCAAATGCTAGTAAGTGAGGTTGAACCCGCCCCGGTCACAAGTGATCCCTGGGAAAGCATGGATGACGCCTACATCTTCCCGATCCACTGATTAGAGGCCACGACCCCCGACATGGGGCAATGTTTTGTTGTTTCAGGTACACAAGGAATGCATGTTCCTGCATCCAAGCGATGGTGGAAAATCACCTCGTACTCCTACATCAACCAGGCTCAGGTGATACCGGAACCTCCTACCCCTGTACAGTACCGGAATGTCAAGCTTATGACAATGGCGGTACGCCATACATGTCTCTTCCTCTGGGCTAGAATCCACCGACTCTGTCCGACACGTCACCACTGCTTTGATATCATCAAACGTGGCCCCTTAGGCCGAAGGCCAGATGGGATAGGGTCGACTGCCTTGATTTCTATGGTCTCAATGGCGAGTGAGTCTCCTGATATGATGACCATTGCTGCCCAAACCGGCACCAGCTGTCCCTCAGTCTTTGATAGCCCAGGAGTATCTCCTGTCACGGGAAATCCCCCCACGGGTGGAGAGGAAGACCTGGAGGATGCTCCCCCCGCCTTTGAAGAAGGCGTCTCTACCATGGTTGATGAACTCGTACAGGGGAACCTTGGTAGCGAGGCAGATCCGAAACCCACATTGATCAGTGCAGCCATGTCCCCCGAGGAGTGGCAGCAGTACATAGACATCCTCAAACAACACCATGACGTGTTTTCCTAGAGTTACAACGAGATGCCAGGACTAGATCCCCAGGTAGCCGTTCACTATCTGGGCCTCCCGGCAAACCATCGTGGGTTTAAGCAGCCTCCCAGGAAGATGAACTCTTATCATGGTGCTATGGTTGAGCCCGAAGTTGAAAATCTTATCAAAGCCAACTTCGTTAAGGAAGTCCAGTACCCCAAGTGGCTTGCCAACATTGTGCCAGTCAGAAAGAAGAATTGGCAGATCAGAGTCTGCATCAACTTCCATGACCTTATTCGCCACTGCCCAAAAGATGACTTCCCACTCCCGGTGACGACGTTATTGATTGATGCCACGGCCGGGTTCCAAGCTCTCTCTTTCATGGATGGGTATTCTGGGTACAACCAGATCTGGATGGCCCCCGAGTACAAGGAGTCCACTACCTTCAGGGCTCCCCAAGGTACCTTTTTCTACCAGGTTATGCCCTTCAGCTTGAAAAATGCAGGTGCGACTTATCAGAGGGCCATGCATCACATATTCAAGCCGATTATCGGGACGCTGGTGGAATGCTACGTAGATGACCTAGTGGTCAAATCATGTCAGCTCCATGACCATCTCAAGGCCATCAGCCAAATGCCTCCCCCTAGAAACATTCAGGATCTTCGAGGCCTCCAAGGACACTTATCCTATATACACCGATTCATCGCGAATCTGGACGGCAAGTGTAATACCTTTTCCCAGCACATGAGGAAGGGCGCTGCCTACGAATGGGATGAGGAGTGTCGGACCACCTTCGAGGAAATCAAGCAGTATCTGCTCCAACCTCCGGTTTTGATGCCACCTGTCTCCAGAAAGCCACTGGTCCTTTACGTGACCGCCCTGGAATGATCCCTCAGTGCACTGCTTGCCCAGAAGAATAACGAGGGTACCAAGAACAGTCTCTACTATCTCAGCCGCATTCTTCTCGATACGGAGGTCAGATACTCCCCTATCGAAAAGAGATTCCTTGCGATAGTCTTCATCGTATAGAAGTTGCGACATTACCTGCAGCACCATGAGGTGCAATTGGTCTCTCGGGTAGACCCACTGAAGTACATACTGAACCGCCCCATGCTGACTGGCCGACTAGCACGGTGGTTGGTGATTCTCTAGCAGTTTCATATCAAGTTCGTACCTCAGAAGGCCATTACGGGACAGGCATTGGAAGACTTTTTAGCTGACCATCCAACCTCCGTGGATCAATCCCTGGACCTGGATTTTCCTGATGAGACGATCCTCTCAGTCGATCATGTCGTCCCGTGTTGGAAAATGCATTTCTACGGTGCCTCCCGGAGCCACACCGGTATGAGGCTCAATGGTCCTAAGCTCAACATAGTGGGCCTGGGTATTGTCTTCATTACCCCGGCGCAAGCCATCCTACCATAATCGTTCCTATTGTCAGAAGGATATACGAACAATGAGGCAGAGTACCAGGCTCTCATCACCGGCCTCGAGTTGGCCCTTGAGATCAATGTGCCCCATCTACATGTGAAAGGAGATTCCGAGGTGGTAATCATACAGGTTAATGGCGACTCCGTCGTCAGGATTCCGGAGCTTGTACCATTTCTGGAGTACACCCTCCGCCTAAAAGACCAGTTCTCTTCTCGACCAGAGATTACCCGTGTCCCACGGTCACAGAACGGTCAAGCAGATGCCTTGGCTGGCTTAGCCCCGTCGCTCGCAGAACCCGAGCAGGATGATTTGATCATACATGTGGCACACCGGAGAGTCATTGCCCCCATAACCCAAGAGGACAATGATGGCCTACAGGTAAGTCATCTCACTACCAGACCCTCTACGTCAGGGGTCCCGGGTTCGTTAGACATAGTGGTTTAAGCCACTTCCGACTAGAGGGAACCTTTTGTCGAGTATCTCCAAAATGGTCGCCTCCTGGACAACTGGGCCGAGCGCGAGCGAATCCGACGTCGCGCGCTGCAATTTACCCTCCAGAGCATACCCAGTCTTGAACATATCCTTTATAAGAGGATATTCGATGGCATTCTCCTCCATTGTATTCAAGGAGTAGAGATTCCTCAAGTTATGAAAAAGTTTCACGCCGGTTCCTATGGCGCCCATCAAGCTGGGCCGAAGCTGTCCCATCAAATCTGGAGGTTGGGGTACTTTTGTCCCTCTATGATCCACGATTGTATTGGGTATGCCAAGAGATGCCACGCGTGCCAAGTTCACGCCAACTTCCTGCATCGTCCGTCGGAGCCCCTCCACCCCACCAAGTACTCTTGGCTATTTGTGGTATGGGGACTTATGTAGTGGGACCATATCCACCAGCAACAGCTCGCCAGTG
The DNA here is from genome assembly GCA_963277665.1 of Viscum album. NCBI lineage: Eukaryota > Viridiplantae > Streptophyta > Magnoliopsida > Santalales > Viscaceae > Viscum > Viscum album. The sequence continues at coordinate 450,220,645 of OY728165.1, forward strand.
TAGGTTCATCTTGACTGCTATAGATTTCTTCTCCAAGTGGGCAGAGGCAGTTCCACTCAAAGAGGTCAAGGCATGTTCCATCGTCGACTTTGTGAGCTCCAACATTATCCACCAGTTTGGGGTCCCTCACTCCGTCCTCACCGATAACGGCACCAACTTCCGAGCGGCTGAACTGAAGAAATTTTATGCCAAGTACGACATCCGTTCGAACCATACCTCCCGCTGCCATGCGCAGGTAAATGGACAAATCGAGGCATTCAACAAAACCCTCTCTAACATTCTGCAGAAGAAGGTTGGTCAGAACAAGAAAAGTTGGCCGGACAAGCTCCCCAACACCCTCTAGGCTTATCGGACGACAACTCGCAACTCTACCCAGGTGACCCCATGTTCCTTGGTGTGTGGAGCTGAGGCCGTCCTACCCATTGAGATCCAGCTGCCATCGTTACACACTGTAGTCTATGATCACCAGACATCAGATGAGGTAGCCGAAATCTGTCTAGCAGAATTAGAAGCACTGGACGAGAACCGGCTTCATGCCCTGCACAATCTGGAAAGGCATCAGGATAAGATATCGAGGGCCTTCAACAAGAAGGTTCGTCACCGTTATTTTCAACAGGGTAACCTAGTACTAGCCCTTCGAGCACCAATGATCCCCAGTAGGAAACCACCCAAGTTAGAACCCAAATTGGAAGGGCCTAATATCATCCATAAGGTTTACCCCAATGGAGCATACTCCTTGGTGACCACGGATGGAGAGTGCATAACCCCTCCCACCAATGCCAAGTTCCTCAAGCGATACTTTGCCTAGGGAAAAAGGGTCTTGCATGACCTTAAACTTCATCTTCGTCCTGCAAGACGATAAACTACAAAATAGTACGAGCTCTATGACCTTAAACTAAGATCTCCCCCCGTCCTTACTATAAGACGTTAAACTGCAAGCCAGTCAGGAATTCCTGACTGAGGCTATGCCTCAGGCCCCTTGGCCTCCTCGGGCCCCCGACCCTCGTCCTTACTATAAGATGTTAAACTGCAAGCCAGTCAGGCCTTCCTAACCGAGGCTCAGCCTCTGGCCCCTTGGCCTGCGTCGACTCTGGCACTCTAATGGGATTGTACGGTGTGGTATAGGATTACATCCTCATCCACGTTGGGTTACCCGCCGTACCGTACATATACCCAGTTGAGAAACATTTCACATCCAGAACAATGATAAACCACGCCTTAAGAACTATGTGTGGCATGATCACATCTTAATGGGATACGTAGGAACACTCGGACGCCTTGCCTTGAGCCCTACCCCAGGCTTTTCTCTTCCACTATCCCCGTGCGAATAGTTTCCATGGAGGATCCTTGTGTAGCGAGGAGTAGGCTTTCTTAGTCCTGCTCATACAAACCCGCTCATACAAGGATTTTAAGGGTTGCACCATGTTCCCACTCCCGTTCTTCTATCCTCCCACATCCTCACTGCATGACGCTAAACTGCATGGCCTTTAAGAACTACGTATGGATTGATTCCCATCCTAATGGGATACGTAGGAACGCCCGGGTATTTAGTCCGTTGGCCCAGCCCAAAAGCCAAAATCTTCCCCTCGGGTCAAGACATATTGCAGGGTGCCCACATTTTCCCCAACTCACGTCGAGCAAGCCTCGACCCGGCTGCACATCCCTCTGGAGATGTTTGCCTCTTTCGTGGATGGATACAACTATGGTTCACCCACTGCTTGACTGGGATTCCATCATTTTTTTTGCACACCCGGAGGGACCCCCATGAACGGCCTGGATACTACGCCCAAGGGCTCTCCTACCGATACGGGCCAACGCCCCTGAGGGTTTTCAAGCAACAAGCCGATACAAGTCCCGCGTTGCGAATTTGGTCAATGGTCGACGCTCATTTGTTGCTCCCATATCAGGTCACCATAGGAACACTGTGTTTCGAACATGGTCAACAGTGTCCTGGATCTTCAGGTCCGCCCCAAGATGTCCCAAACATTGAGTGCATTGATTTATTCTACCCCATCCCGAAGTGACAAAATTCCCTTCAGGGTGGTGCTAGCGGTCGGGCCCACGACCCCAATTCCCCTATAAGGAATGTACGGAGTGGTGTAGGATTACGTCCTAATTCACATTAGGTTACTTTCCATGCCGTACACACCCCCGGATTAGATACAGTTATCTCTTTCCCCATCCTCATGTAAGATGTTAAACTGCAAACCAGTCAGGCCTTTCTGACTTATGCCTGACCTTAGGCCCCTTGGCCTTCTCGGGCCCCTCCGCCCAAACTCTTGCCCGGGGTGTACGGTGTGGTGTGGGACTATGTCCTCATTCACGTCGGGATCATGTACCATGCCGTACGCCTTCCCTTACGAGGCCCAGCCTCAGGCCCCTTTTCCTCCTCAGGTCCCCGGCCCTCGTCCTAACTACAAGACGTTAAACTGCATGCAGGTCAGGCCTTCCTGAACAATGCCTAACCATCAGGCCCCTTGGTATTTTTGGGCCCCATCCCAGGTCCTCTCTTATAGGAGTGTATGGTGTGGTGTGAGATTATTTCCCCATTCACGTCGGTTTCTTCGCCATACCGTACACCTCCCTTGTTTGGGGGTATATTACTCCCCCCTCGTCCCGTATGACGCTAAACTACATTTAGAGAACTATGTGTGGATTGATTCCCATCCTCATGGGATATTTAGGACCACCTGAATTTCTAGGATTCGGGTCCAGCCCCATCTCTCGGGAATCTTCATCCCACCGTGGCCCCTTGGTCTACCCTTCCTCCATGAGAGGATTATATGGTGTGGTGTGGGATTAGGTCCTCATTCACCTCAGTCTCGTAATGACCACGCCATGTACCTCTCCCTCCTGAGTTGTTTCATCGACCCTTTTTCGGTGGTTCACCAATGTGCCCAAGGGGACTCTGGTCTATTACCTGGAATGCCAAACTTTACTCGGACACGTCCTCACGCGCTTTACAGGATTTGTGTATCCCTACATCAGGGCTTCCATCATCTTTCACACCCGGAGGGACCCCCAAGAACGGCCTGGATACTACACCCATGGGATCTCCTACCGTTACGGGCCAACGCCCCCAAGGGTTTCGGACAACAAATCGATAAAATCCTGCATTGCTAATATGGTTAGCAGTCGATGCTCGTTTGTTGTTCCCACCTCAGGCTAACACGATATGGATGCTACGTTTCCACCATGGTTAATAGTTTTCCTCTATCGACACTCCAACCCATTAAGCCTAAAATTCTGGGTACAAAATTCACACCCTTCATCACTTCATCGTGTCCAAGTAGAGTCTCGGAACTCTTGGTACTTTTCCTCCGTGCACGTCTGCACGTTGGGGAAACAAGCCGCGTCAAAGGTGTCCTTCGGGGATCTCTACCAACTCCCCTCTGATGGGAACCCTAGGTATTGCGATATGGATGCCCCCCCTTGTTTCCCACACCGAGTTTAACTCACGTGGGCTTAGGGATCGGGTTGACGTCTGCGCTAACTTGGTAAGTTTTTACCATTCATGGTCCGAGCTCTAAGACCATGAACTAAGATCCATCCGGAACTACGTTCAGCTTGATTCCCATCCTCATGGGAAACATAGGACCACCCAGACGCCTTGTCTTCAGGTCCATCCCATTTAGGGAGCTAGTCTCTCCCCCCTTGTTTCGCCTCTTACCTCTATATAGGCCCCTCGGCCAAAGGTCTCCCTCTCCGAGTGGTGTACAATGTGATGTAGGATCATGTCTCCATAAATTGTGTTTTATAACATTGGGCACATTCCCTACCTAGCATCGTCACCGCTACGTCTGCGCTACATGACGATTAAATGCATGCTTGGTCCTATCACTCGACCCTAAACCGTGACATTATCGTCCTGGACGCATGACGAAAAACGGCACTGCGTTGTGATGACCTCGTTATAGAGGAAATCACGTTGGGTATTGGTCATGTTCCATGCCATTTGTCAACGCCTATCACGGCTTGATCCGTGTGGCGACACCACGGACTACTACTTTTGGCCTATCGCTTCACAAAAAAAACCACTCACCTTAAAGGACAAACAAGATTTATCAAATTCCGCTTCTTTTAGTGAAAGGGCCACACCCGCAATCCCCTTTTCCCCTGGCACTGGTATCTTACCATGTCACCTTTTAGAACTACGTATGCCTTGATTCTCATCCTCATGAGATGCGTAGGAGTGCCCGGGGACTTCCCCGCGGGCCCAGCCTAACTGTTGTGTTCCATCCCTCGACTCGAGCATTTCCCCAGAGAACGCATGGTAAGTAGGGCTTAGGTCATCATTCACGTCAAGTTTTGAAACCACCTTTCCATGTGTCCCTTTCTACCCTTACCCACTCATGGTCCAAGCTCTAAGACCTTAAACTAGGTTTTTTTCAAGAACTACGTACGGCTTGATTCTCATCCTCATGAGATACGTAGGAGCGCCCAGGCACTTCCCCGCGGACCCAGCCTAACTTTCACTTTTGGTCCCTTGACCCAAAACCTCTCCCAAGGGGGTCATGCAGTGTGATATGGGATTATGTCCTCATTCACATCAGGTTGTTCACCGCACCATACACACCCTGTATCCCCATTCACACAAGGTGTTTGAGTTACTCCACCATGTGCCTCTTATGCTTCCTCCCATCCATGGTCCGAATTATACGACCCTAAGATAAGATCTCCCTATGGGAAAGGACTCTTCTCCCCTATCTAATATGTCTCGTTTTCGTATTCAGATGTTTTTCGACAAAGAGCCTGAAGTGTGGGATTTTCATACGGACATTCCCCTCATCCCATGACCAAGATTCGTGAGCTCTCTATTTGGATCCTCATCCACTTCCACATCTGAAAGGACCCTCGGACGACATGGATACTTGGCTTAAGGGATCTCCATGAATGCTGGACCTAAGGGCCCTCCAATCGTTTCGGGCCAATGTCCCTACGGATATCTAACAACATTTGTGACATGGTCCCGTGTTTCAAACATGGTCAACGGTCGACCCTCATTTGTTTGTCCCCATTCTAGGCTAACGCAATATGGATGCTGGGTTTCCGCCACGGTCAACAGTTATCCTCCATCGTCATGCCGCCATCATCGTGATCTAAATCTCGAGCATCATGATTCACACATTTACACTTCCTCATATTCAAGTGGAATTCCGTCATACTCGCCTCTTTCTCTTCGCAAATCTAGGTTCGCTAAATGATCGTGTTAGTGTTATTGGGCCAGTATTCACCGAGCTTCCCTTTTCCCTAACCTTCCCCTTTCTATGTTGGGAAATTCCCACCACTACTTCTTGTTTCCCACACCGAGCATGACTCACGTGGGCTTAGTAGTTTTGGTAGGATGTGTACCAACACGGCCAGGCTTCTCATCATCCCGCATGACGTTAAACTATGCTTTCAGTACTACATATGGCTTGATTCCCATCCTCATGGGGTACATAGGAATGCCCGACCACTCTGCTTCAGGCCCAGTCTAATACTCACTCTTGGTCCTTCGACCTGAAGAGTTTCCTCTGGGGGTACGTGGTGTGATTTGGACTTCACGTCCTCATTCACGTCGGTTTCATATCTACCACACCACACGCTCCATTGGATCTTCCCTTTTATTCCACATCATATCATATGACGTTAAACTACAGGAGTCCATATGTCCTCAACGCATGACACTAAACTGTGGTTCTATCCTAAACAAGTTCAGGATGCCCCTTGTTAATCATGGGATGCACCAAAGCCTCTACTAGAGAGGATTTCACCTGTTAGTGTTGGTCTATGACTGCACTGTGCTTCAGAACTACGTATGGATTGATTCCCATCCTCATGGGATACGTAGAGACACCCTGGTATTTTGCCTAGGGTCCATCCCATATAAATCATTAATCACATCCTTCCCCTTTCCGGCACCTTGGTCGGACCCCTCGCTAGGGAGGCCCTATCTGAAAGAAGGAATGATCCATGATAAAACCGTTGGGCCCATATGGTGTACTCCCGCCACGGTGGTGTAATTTCATGAGTGTTGGATTCTATTCAGACAAACCACCACTCCATATTCCACGCTCTGCGTGCCCCTTATTCAGACCCTCGTCCCATTTCATGTCTGAAGGGACCCCCTAACGGCCTGGCCTCATGCCGCATCGGCTCACCTACCATCCTAGGCCAATGTTCCAGAAGACTGGTCATGTTTGGAAGGACCCCCTAACAGTATGGATGTTTGACCTATGGTCCGCCAACTGTCCTGGGTCAACGTCCCGAAAGATTGACCGACAATATTTGTGACATGGTCCCGTGTTTCGAACATGGTCAACAGTTGACCCTCATTTTTGTCCCCATTACAGGCTAACGCAGTAAGGATACCGCTTCCCCTCCATGGTTAACGGTTGTCCCTTACTGTCACGCAATCCCCACAGTGCTCCAAATTTTGGGCAGCGTAATTCACGCTTCCCGTTTTCGTCTGTTCGGACTGATTCCAGTGCCCCTGGTGTTGCACCATTAGTACATGAGGGCACATTGATGAAACGATAATTCGGCTGTTCTGAAAAGTTCCTTCGCCGGTCAAGCCTCTTCTATCATTCAGAAATCTGGACTGGTAATCTAAATCCCGGATGCCCGGAGCATGGTCTCCACTCTTATGTTAGGTAGGACGAGAAGGAAAATATCTCCTATTTCTCACATCGGGCTCGACCCACGTGGGCTTGGGGAATTAACGCCGAACGTCCCGCAAACATTGTAGGGATGTAACGAGGAGATTCAAACAGTGGAAATCGTGTGCGCTACGTCGTTCAAAACAATGAAGGAATAAATTGAAGCACGAAGGTACCAATAAAAGGTTTTTGGTTTGTTACAATACATGGGGGTCGACTCCCCCCATGGACGGGTTGACCCCATTAAAAGAGCGTTGTAGCTCTGCCACCCGTTGTCTTGTGGCATCCAAGGCTTGCTGCCGCTGACTCAGCTCCCGCTCCTCCTCAGCAGCGGCGGGGCGCAGTTCGTCAGCCTTGGCTCTGGCCCTCTTTACCTCAGCCTGAATGGAAGCCATCTTTCTATAAGCCTACTTCATAAGCTCCTCTGCCTCCTCCAGCTGGGCCATCAACCGGGAGATCAGCTCAGATTGCGCATTAAGAGAGGCTGAGTGCTCATCTGCCTGGGTCTGCAGCTATTTGACCTCGCTTTCAGCCTCCCAGAGCTTCGTGATGCGTGTCGCCTTCCTCCGCTGGCAGCCCACGCTAAGCCCACGATCAGGCTCCCGGATCTTCTCAGCCATGAGATCTCGGATGAGCGCGTGAAGACGTTGGACATCCACTCCCCTAGTACACAGTTCGCGCAGCCGCGAGCAAAGTCTGTCCATTTCGTCCAGCCACAGCGCTTGGGGGGGTGTCCTTAATGAAGCGCGTGATTAGCTTCCACGACCGGCGGCGGACTATGCTGCCGTCTTCCTCATCGGAGGCCGTTTCACCCCAGTCTGCGTGATTGGAAGGCTTGTATGCAGGATACGCCTACAGGAAGTCCTCGGTGGGATCTGCATCTGGCGTTGAATCTGGCATGACATCTGGCGTCAAAGCAGGCACGACAGGACTAGGGCCGGCCGGCCGATCCTCTTCATCAGAGTCCACCTCGATGACCTCAGGCACGACCCTACTGGTGGTCCTTCCGATGATGATGTGTGTTGCAGCTTGGGGAGATGGGGGGACTATCGCCAACATCACCGGCATGCCACTAGGAGGGACGCCACCAGACATCCTGACTAGTCTTGCCGCATCAGCCCACGCCAGTCGAAGAACTGTACAACAGAGAAGGACATAAACGTTAGTTGGCATAGTCTACATATGACGAAAAGGAAACCGGTAGATGAAACTTACAGAGATCGACCTCCTGGTGCTGCTCTTGAGCCGGTTCTGACGGGTCCCCGAGGCTAGGCCCTCCGTATACTGTCGGCAGGTCTGGAGATTCTGGAGGAGCCACCTCGTGTGCTCTAGTCCCACCAGACGTGGAACCGGACGCAGCCATAGGCGCGGGTTCTGAAGGTCCCGCATCATCACCCGCCAAGGGACGAGAATGAGGCCTACGAACAAGTTCCTCCTGCAAGGCTTAAACATCAGTGAGAAGTGCATAATGACCCAAGAACGGACCATAAGGAATGAAGTTCAGAATGCTACCTCGAGAGCCTCAGCGAAATCTTCGGAATCGGAGCCACGATCTACGACCTCGTGCTCCTCCAACGGGCTCCCTCTTCCAGCCTCATCTTCTTGAGAGTAGTCCTCTGACTCTTCCAGCAGGGGGAAGTGCTCCCTCAGATTGGCGGCTGATAACTGTGGGGCGACCATTCGATTCAGCAGTACCCTCACCCAGTCTATCATTGGGTGAGGGACACCACTAGAGTGAATGTAATCCTCCAGCTCGTCCAGGTATTGCTCTGCCTCTACCGGAGACGCCATGAAACTAGCCCGGACTAGGCCTATGACCGGTAATTCCATCCCGAGGCGATTCATGTGGGCCCATATCTCGGGTGGGCTGAGGAATTTCCGGTTGAAATCCCAAATGTCCCAGGCTTTTGGGAAGACGGCATCCTCTTCCATGTCGACATGACGCAGCCGCTTCCCCGGGGCCTGAGTGGATATCCTACAAGATCCCCTTGGTGGCCACCCCTCCGGATGGCCCTTCTCTTCCAGAATCACCGGATCCGCCGCTGCTGCTACACCCTCGGCTAGTACGGGCCTCGCCGCCATGGAAGCTCCGTCATCGCGAGAGGCCCTAGCTGCCCTCCGACCCCGACCTCGAGATAGAGGAGGCCCACCGTCACCGACCCGAATAGTTGGATACTTCAGCATCTCCCCTGGGTAATCATCTTCCAAACTAATGGCACACTCCCTCACCAATCCGAAAGTGGTGGTGGATGGAGGCAATGCAATTCGCATCATCTCTTCTTCCCATGTAAACATGAGCCACAACTGCCTCATCACACACGGGTGCTCCTCGTGATGCACCTCCCAATAGACCAGCGGGGTTAGCCACTGGAGGCATAGAAACTGCCTCGCAAACCGATATGGGGTGTACGGTTTGCATTGTGGCTCACGATCTACTCGTGCCACCAAAACTCCACCTTGAATGGCCAGGAGGTAAGCCCGATGTTCTTCCATTCCCCGCCCGTCGTCAGTAAGTATCCCCGTCGGCAATGGGAAGTGGTGGAAATTAAACTCATCCCACCTCCACACCCGTTTAAGCACCATCGTCACGGTTAGTTTGAACGGGAAGCTCCCGACCACATTTAGGATGGAGGGGCGGAAGTTTGATCCCGACAGCGAAATAGGGTTTGGATACTCATAGATCCCCCTGATGTGCGCCGCAATCCACCCATACAGCAGGTGGAAGGGCCCGCATATCCTTGGCGGCTTCTAGCCCTCACTAATGTTCCGTAGCATTCTGTACAGTTTGGAGATCATTGGAATCCCTAGATTGACCCGCTACCCCATGGCCAACATGGACGCCATAATAAATGAGCTGGGCCGCACCCCCATGCTTGTATCCCTCACTGGTAGAATCCAACCGCAGATGAGAGCCGCGATGAATGCTGCCAGCCTGACTATCGGATGTTGTTCAGTGCTGACACTGAAACCCCAAGTCTTCCATTGGTTGTTCTCCAAGACCCGCCAATACAACTGCTCCTTACCCCGTTGGGCCGCCCTCGGACAAGTTTGAGGCCTTGGAGTGAACTCTCGATTATCTGAGAAATTCAGGAAGCACTTGATCCATTTCTTAAAATGGACATCCCTCACTGCCTCCTTGTCCTTTCCAGGGACGAGTGCCATCAGCACTGATGCCAGTCGCGGAATTTTCTCTGTATCCTCCCATGCGCTCATGACGGGGAGGAACTCGTCATACATGGCCCCCAAGATCGGAACCCCAGAAATTTAGTGGACATCCCACAGGCTGATGCCCACCTCCCCATGATGCAGGTGAACGGTATTGGTCCTAGACGACCATCTGCTCAGTAATTCCGGCATCAGTTGTTTCGGTTGGTAAATGTGGAATTGGGAGTCCCATCCCGCCTCATATAACCCCACTCTCCTCAGCTCAGCCCCAAACTCCTCGCATGAGGCGCCTACCCAGTAGGCCAACGCCCAGTCATCAGTAAAGTTGCCGCCCTAGCATAGGTCCCACTCATCGGACTGGCCTTTCTTCGAATCCTGCAAAGCCGCCTTCAGCATGGTACGGTAGAGAAGAGGGGACGTCTCCGGTTGTAGTGGATTCCCATCAAAATTGTTCACGTGGTTGTAGAGACAGTCGGTGGTAACGGGTGTGATGTCCTCCTGCGCATGACCATCGGCTGCCCTGAACCATTGGTGCTAACATGGCGTGCTCCTAAACCAGCAAACTGGTTCATCCCTACTCGCCTGAGGGATGAAGATGTCATCCCTCAACCCGAAGCTGTACAATGGTAGCTTCTTACACTGCAGATAATTCTTCGGACCCTCTGATATCAGATCTGTCAAAGAAACGTGGTCCGAGTGGCTGCGGACCATCTCCCCAAGGCCTGGACAGTTGTCCATCTCATCCCGATAGGCAGCATCTTCAAGCACCCCCAATACAGCTTCTCAATGGGCCATTTCAGTTCCAGAACTTAGAAACGAATTTTTTTTTCAGAACGGATCATGAAGCTGGATCGCGAAGATGGATCACGAAGGTCGGTCGCGAGACCAAGCCGCGGAGTCTGGCCTAGGCCGGTAAATAGGAGTTCACTTGACGCGGTCGCAGAGTCAGAGACCCACGGTTCTCCGCGAAGCTCGATTCGCGGAGAGTAGGCGCGGAGTACGCGGAGCTTCGCAAAATCGAGAGCACAAAAAGACAAGGAAATCGCGTGAAGACAAAAGAGGTCAACCGCCTATTTATAGGCGGTGACCCCAGAGCATCGCGGTGCGCCTCACCCGCGCGGACCAACACGGGGCGTCCGGATCCATGGCCCCAGTCAGCACCGCGGGCCCTCTTCGCGAAGTTGCATCGCGTACGGCTGAAAATTTAGGAGATTATCCCTCAGACTTCGACCCATCACCCTCCCCGGCTCCAAGTCTGAGGGGGGGCATTTTTTGGCGCCAAAATATTGCACGAAAGGAAGGGATGAAAAAAAAATCTGGCACGTTTCATCGCGAAGCACTGACGCGAAGCACCCCGAGCATCACGGTCTCACGAAGCTCCAGAGGCGGTACCTCTCCACGATCGAATTTGACGTTCGCGAGCCCGCCGTGAAGCTCCAGAGGCGGTACCTCTTTGCGAATGAATTTGACATTCGCGAGCCCGCCGTGAAGCTCCAGAGGCGGTACCTCTCCGCGAACGAATTTGATGTTCGCGAGCCCACCGCGAAGATCCGGAGGCGGTACCTCTTCGTGAATGAATTTGACGTTCGCGAGCGCGCCGTGAAGCACCGGAGGTGGCGCCGGAGTTCTGCTTTGCGGTGCCCCTTTCCTATAAATACTGGGCTCCCCCTGAGTCCCTGGGACGGACAATCCGAACATTCGGCTTCTCCTCTCCCAAAGTGCGAAGCACCCTTTGCCCCCGGTAATCATGAGCTCCGCGAGGTACTTCTACTTCACTTGACGCCTTCGCTTTGTCTCTTTTTGAGCCCCTCTTCCGAGAGGAATGCCCTTCGCGATGCTCAAGGGCATTCGCGAAGGAGGGGGATTCCCAAGGGAACCCGGGCAGCCATGGAGCATTAATTCTTCATGAAACACCCAACCTATACTAGTGATCCCTATGCTAAGGCAGGATCGCTACATATCGCGAAGCACACTGCTTCGTAGCACCCTACTTCGCGAGGCACCTCTTTTTCGCGAGGCAGTGCTCCGCGAATACTGTTCTACTTCGTGAAGCACCCTCCACTCACACCTATTCCCCATGCTAAGGCCAAGGCACTCCGCTTCGCGACGCACCCTCCACTCACACCTATTCCCCATGCTAAGGCCATGGCACCCCACGCTCGATGTGGGATGCCTCGGGCTTCCACGCCCTCGAGAAGCCCTGTGACCAGGGATAATAGGGAGACATGCCAGGTCCCCAGCATCCAAACACGCTACTGATGCCTCAACGTGACTACTCCCCCGACTGAAGGTTGCTGCCCTGACGGGACCCTTTGGAATGTCTCGACAGAAGCAGTGTAATTAACCGGCGTCCACGGAAACATGGCACTAGGAAGAGTTTCACGAACAACGTATTAAATCTATGTGGGAGACCCGGACTAGGTGATGAGTTCTGAGGAAGAATCCACAGAAGGAATAACCAACATCCCATCATCATGTTTCAATCAAGGAGCAGACGTCCCTGAATAAGGAGCGAATGCTACCCGCCTTTGGAAAGCAGGAATGCTGGGCAACAGTGCAGTGCGTCCTCCTCTGCAAACGGACGGATGCGCGCTCCCCGGTGAAAGCATCGGAAACAGAGGCCTAATAACCAAATTTATCATTTTAATTCAAAATAAGGACTCCATTTTATCAAATTCATTTCATGGATGTTATATAATTTAATATAAAATTAATCCCACAAAACTTTGTGAAAAATTGTATTCTTAAAATAAATGTTTTCTTAAGAATAAAATTTTTTATACATAAATAAAAATAAATTAAATTAAAATTTCAAAAGTTATATTATAAATAATATAAATGATATATTTTAAATTTTGATACTAAATATAACTTTCTAAATTTTATAGAATAAAATATATGCTTCAATAAAAATCAAATTTTTATAACTGTTCAATTATAATATAATCCTTTGATGAATTTCTAAATAATTAATCCGAAGATTATATTATCATGAGAATTTAAAAAGTTTATTTTATTTTTTAAATACAAATTATTAAAGTGAAATATATGAATTATATTATTTTATCACAAAAATAAAGAAAACCCATTTTTAAAGAGAAATATATTTTTGAAGTAGATAATAGCTCTTCAAAAAATTAATAAACTTCAATTACATAGATAATTTATATTTTTTTAGTATTGTAAATAATATTCATGCTTAAAATTTAAAGTATATTTCATAATAGTCACATATAAAAAATAATACTTGTATATTATAAAGAGGTTCTCTTAAGTCTTGGTGTTGCATGTTAAGAAAACTGTATCTCACATTAAATTTATTTAAAGGGAAATATATCCTAAAATGTTGAGGTTTAATATTATTTCCCTCCCCCCAATGAATTTCACCCACAAAACTATATCATTCCATCATAAACGATTGTGGATATCTAGTTTTAATCATATCCACATGTTCCTGTTTTTATTCATCAAATTTATGGTTTCTCCTCAAAACATTGACCAGGTTTGTGGTCATGCTTCATATAATTTTATATCATTGATCTATAATATCTAGTTGTTGTTCCTCATAAGAGATATCTTGATCTTGTGGTATGACCTATGAGTTCAGTACATTGGAATGACCATGTTTGTACTTTCTTAAGAGAGATACATGGAACATGACATAAACATGGTAGAGATTCAGTGGAAGCACCAATCGATAAACTACCATCCCGTTACAATGAAGAACTTGATGGGAACACAATAATTGGGGATTATCATTCCATTACATCCAAATATAATAAAATTATTCTAGGGATATATTTATAGTAACACCCTATCACTAGCTTAAAGCTCAATATCTCAACAATAATTTCCAGTATAACTTTTTTATCTACTCTAAGATTACCTTATGTGATTGAAAGGGATACAAACTTCTCTATAATTTCCTCAACTATATCTATTGCCAATATGTTTTTATCCAAATTTATTTGGGAATGTTTGAGTTCTTCACTTCCTCTCATAGACAGATTCATAATGTGGCATTTGAATGCTTTAGTGAAATCTATTATTGTAAGAAAATTCCACCAATGGAAGGTGTTGATCCCAAACACCATTGAAATATATATAGAAACTCTATGTATGTATTATAGAGTTTGAATATCCCTCTTAGACTAAACACCTACCTGGGGAAGTTATTCACTATTGAAACTCAACTCTATATCAAAATCCAACAAAAACATTCTTCAGAACAGTGAGGTAAACATCATATCCTAATAAAATACAATTGAGAGTGTCACTATATGAAATTATTCAACTTCATTAATGTGAATCAATGTCATTTGATCAATATAGATATATTATCTAATGTAAACAATATATTCTTATTTAAAAATAATATTCACAACATCCCATATAGAATTGTTCTATTTAAATGTTTTAGGGATTCCGATGAAGAAATCAATGGTATTGTTTTCATGTTTCTATTATCGTATATGTAATTCTGGTAATATCTCCTTAGATATATATCTCTTATCTATTTCTTATGGGAATACTAGGCGTCTTTAGTCATATTATTCAATACCCCTTTTAGGTTATCCCACCATAAATAATCTTCTACATCATTATACATATTGTTTACTTATATGATGAATAGGTAATTATAAACTATGCTTCTCATTGAACAAATCCTTAATCAATTTTGTTATGGAAGGGAATCATACACAGTACCTAAACCACATCATTATATCATGATCATGTTTGAACTCAAGAACATTTCTCACCCTCATCTGTAATTTAATATATTCCTTATGGGCCTTCTGAATCCTCTCATGGATAAATAGTTGCACATTTAGATGAGAAAGATAAGATATTTAACCTTTCCTCAGGTCATAAATATCCATAATCTCTAAATAAATTAATATTTAGTTTCATTTATTCCTCACCATATAACAAATATCATGGTCATTCCAAATACAAGCATCAAAATCCATATTCAACATTACATGGTGGTAATGTATTGAGGATTCAAAATCATTGATTAACTCCAACCATCATCTCTTATGTACATTCAACACTTTCTGCATGAATATATACTTTAAACATTTCTTATTTTTATATATACCACATATTTACCTATGAAAATAATTCCTCCATATATTAAATTAAAAAATTTCCACTTCCAACTCCAAATCATTAATCGAGTTATATTTAAGATGATTTTTTAATTGGAGGGAGGAATATTCTATCACAATGTCATTATGAATAAGGATACATTCCAATCCCTCAATTCCTTCATCATTATATATCACAAACACTTTAACAATATTTCGTGGTTTAGGTATAGGCATACTGACCAAAATTATCATTTGTTCTTTCAAATTCTCCTCACATTCATCTATCCACAAGAAAACACTTATATTTTTATTAAACATGGTGTTTGTATTTGATATTCATGAGAAACATCTCTTAAATAATTATTTGTATCAATTAAACAGTGAAAAAATTTGGATCATGGTTACTATGGTTTATATAGGATATTTCACAATAATATTTATCTTATAAGGATTTACTAATATTCCCTAACATTTGAGTATATAACCTTAGAATGAAACTTTTTTATGTCAAACATTAAACTAGGAAAATTTCTATTACAAATTATCCTTCTTATGGATATTCATAAAAATATTAAAGTATTATTCATGGTCTTAGTTTATTTTAGAATATATACTAATTTCACCTATAAATACTAGCACAAGTTGATCAAGGTAATATCTAAAGAATATATTAATTAAATCCATGAAGATGGTAATATAATTTGTTAGTACAAATTAAATAATAATAAATTTATAATGACCATACTTTATATTTAATGTTTTATTTGGTATATCCAACTTATTAGACCATAGATTTTGATATCCATATCAAATACCAATTTAAAATAATTCTAACCACTATATAATTTATCAGAAAAATCATCAATATAGGGTAGAGGATGCTAGTTTTTAATAGTGATCTTATTAAGATATTCATAATCAATGAAAAGACTCATTAACCCATCTTTATTCTAAATAAAAATATTAGGTTCACCCCATAGTGAAGAAATTGGTGAAATGAATCCCTAATATAGATTATCATTGAGTTTCTTCATCAATTATTTCAACACAATCACCAAATTTAATATGGAGTCTTTTAAATGGTCATGGCACCAATTATGATTTATATTGAAAACTCGACATCATGATTTGGTAGAATACTAGAAAATTAATCAGGAAATACATCAAATAAGTCCCACGCAATTGTTATATCCTCAATTTTATATTTTCCCCACTATTTTACATAAATACACCTCACAAATAGGTAGAAAACCCATATGATTGAAGTTATTTTCATTGGGGTTTTAGGTTCATACTCAGGCTTATAGATGTTCATAGGCTGATTTGAAATATTGAATGTAATTTTCCATCATCTACAATTAATGTAGTCTATATAATGAGAGATCCATCCCATGGGAAATATTACATCAAGTGTTACTAGAGAAATAAAAACCATATTTCTTGCATAAAAAATCACACAAATTAATAATATAATGGAGCTATAGACTTGAGATATTATCATCCCACCTCATGAAGTTTTCATTGCCAACTCTGTATCTTATCGTTGTGGTTACGAATTGACACGCCATGAGAATTTTTCTAATATACATTAATTCATGTAACTATTATCAAATAGGTTACCTCAATGTTTTAGAATACATGTAACCACAAAAAAATTATCATTCTATATTCAATCCATTAGTAATATTAAATTTTTTACCATGACCTTCAAGCATCATTGATCAGAGTGTTCAATCAAGAAAAATCATTCATTTGATATCTAAATATTGAAACCTCATTTTAAATAAATGAAACCTTAGGTTTAACCTAGGTTATTCATGATAATAATTTATTAAAATTATACATAATTGTTCATAAAGAGAATGTTTTTAACCAAATCACATCCCCTGGGCATGTCAAAAACTAGTGTGTAGTAATGGAACACTGACCATGCACCATAATGATACCAAACATATAATAAACCAACTCTTTTTAGGTTTATTACCACTATATCAACCTATACCCAAACCATATAAAATTTTAATATAAAAAATATATGAATCTCAAGGAAATCCACAAAATATCTACCTTATCAAACATTTAATGATAATATTTTACAATTAGACATATCCTTAGAGTATGTCATCGTGTTATGTTTCCCAAGATTTTTTTCCTAAATCATTTTCCCAAGTTTTCTAATAAACATCCTCTGATTCAAACTATAAATACACCAAATCTAGTATCCCATTGTTGGATGTTACTTTATTACATTAGAATATGATAGAAGAAATCACATCCCAGAAGAGAAAATAGTTTATTTGTCTTTATAAGAAAAATATATTCTAGAATATGATATTAATATTGAAAAAATAATAAAAACAATAGTATATTCCTTTTGAACATCATTATTATCTCTAGAAAATAATCATATATCATGCATTGTACACTTCTTTGAATCATAGGAAAAGGAAAAAAATAAGGGTGAACTTAGATACTCAGAAAGTGTTATGTATAGTGGATGTTATCATGAACAAATAATTCATATTAAATATGGAAGTGTAGATATCTAAAAACACATTCCATTTAACCAATAACTTAATCATAATGAATTTTATGGAAAGAATCAAAGATGATAAAATAAGTTCATATTAATAATCACATGATCTTGAGACTTCTCCCTAGTTATCAAAACAATTAAAATAATCACATGGAAATTAAAAACATATTTCATAATGATGGAATGGAAAATATCAGACATCTTAACATTTTTTTGGGCCTCATTTAAAGATATCTTATTTAAGTGGGTACGGCCCTTTCCAAATACATGGCCTATTTTTTTATTGAGACCAATTTATGCATCAATATGATATTCATTTTTATCCCACATCCATCACTTGGTATGTCAAATTCATTCATCATATTAATAAATAACTTAATGAACTTTCAATAACAATCAATAGTTGTTCGTATTAGAGGAACTAGAATATATAATTTTAATAATTTCCAAGTGAAATTGATCATCAACTATCCAGATAAATATTCTGGGTTTTATCTTTAGATTATACACACATTAAATAATATAATTCTTCAATTAATGTTAGAATAGATGAAAATAATTTTAAAATATTCCTATAATATTTATAAATAAAAATATTCTTTTTATTTTGAAATCACATATTTAAAATCTGAAAAATTAAAAAATAGTAAGGATAAAATTTTCTATCAAAATAAACATTGAAACAATTGAAGGATGTTTCAAATTATTGATAGGTTATGATAAAAGTAAATTTTATTTATATCATTCATGGAAAAATAATGATTCTTTTCACAATTTTTTTTAAAAGTAAACAAACTCATATCGAAATTAATAAAATGATTCATTTTAAAAAAAATTATAATTTAAAATATGGGTATCAAATAACATTAATAAATAATAGTATAATATTAAAAAAATTGGTTATTTTTTTTAGAAATTATGGATATAAAAGAAAAATGATATTTGACCAGAAGAGGGAAATAAAGTCAATTTTTCTTATAAACTTTCTTTTAGTCACTTCTGTTGTTAAATAGAGTCAAATGAAAGGAAAAATTTAAATCTCCAAAAAAACAAGAGTATATGAAAATATATTATATTTTAATATAAAAATATCAAATAACCCCCACTATATGGACTTATACATAAACAATCACTTTTAATGATTAGATTGTGAAATAAACTCTTTCCTCAAAACTTCCTTCCCTTGAAAAGGATATAATATCCTGTATAATAAATATAAAATTATTATTATTTTACAAAATAATCATTTACCTTCATAAAATACAATATATAATTAAATTTTATTATTTCAACACCCATTTTTTTAAAATTACTTATTAAATTTGCCGTTTCTAGGGGTTAACTTTTTCATTTTTCATGTGTGTTTCAATTCGGTAGTTCTTGTCCAAGAAAATTATTCATGTTTCCATAATATTCATAATTATAATTATAAAATAAATTTCATATTTATATTTTTTGTATATATTTATAATCATTCAATAATGTAAGAGATATAAAAATGAATTACACTGTTAACAAGGAAAATTTGTTGCACATACACATGATAAAAGTTATCAATTTTAGATGTATAAAAGGGAAGAAAGGAAAATTATAATTCACATTTATAGTATAACTATTATATCATATATATTATTTTATTAATTAAATATATATTTATTTCCATCCATTAAATTTGGAGATGAAAATGAATCACGTCGCTTCATAGAGGTTCTAGTCCACATGTATGCATGACCAATTTTATCATTTTAAATGGATGGAAAGGTTAGAAGGATTATATAATATTATAAATTAAAAATTTTAATTATATAATAAATATTATAAATGAACATTTAACCTATCATAATATCCATAGTTGAAAAATGGTTATAGAATGTGAATTGTATCGCTACGTGGAAGAGTTCGTCTACACATATCTATGAGTGACACAATCAATTATAATTTGTGGGAAAATAAGTTGAATAATTGTTGTTAAAAATTAATAGTAACACAATATTATGTTATTTATACTAATTATGTTATTTTATAATGAATACCAATAATTTATAGAAGGTACGATAAGAAATAATTTGAAAGAGGTCAGGTAGGATAATTACCTCTTCTTTAGTTGGCCACCTTTAGATCCCATATGATGACTCTTGGAATGGAATTTTAAGAAGAATAAACATCTAATTCATAAATATTGGAGTTTAGAAGAGTATTTGGAATGGTTTTTTATATCTGTATGTATTAAAGGGGTGTAAATAATAGGGGTAGGTGTGTCCTTTTATTGGTGGGGGAGAAGACACGTCTGGAATTTCTTAAAATATTAAAATATTATATTGAAATTCACAATGAATACAAATATATATAGGATATAATTTGGGATAGTATGAGGTTAAAGTATTTCCATTCAGTACTGTAAAGAAATTTAATTTGAAATCATACAAATTACCTCTTGGTTTAACCCCCTCATTAACACATTTTAACTATAATCGCGGTGATTTTTTTATTTTTTGATCTATTGATTATGATGAAAAATGTAAGTGGTCTCATTAAAAAAATGAAAATTATGATTCTATGTATATTATCAATTTTATAAAATTAATTAAAACAAATTATGTATTTAATTTGAAATTAATTCTAAAAAACATCAACAAAAAGAGGGTTTCTCAAAATAAAATCTTCAGTATGAAAAGTTATTGTATTAAAATACTAATAAAATTATTTACAATAACCATAATTAGATTGATAATTATATAAATAATGTGTTTTACTTTTAAAACTAAATGTAACTTTTTAAATGCCTTGTATGAATAGAAAAATTAAATAAAAATTACTAATTTCAGTATTCATCAAAAAATATATATTTCTAAAAAATTATAAAAAATACACCCTGTGATAATTTTGAAATGATAATTTCAAACATGAAGTTAATTTTATTCTAATAAAATATCTATAAGTGGTATAAATTAATTATATTATTTTGTCACAATAATCTATAATAACAATTTTTTAGAAAAAATGTATTTTTGTAGCATATAATGGCACTACTGAAAATTAATATATCTTAATTATATAAATACATTATATTTTTCATAGTGTGGTTAATACTGTTCATACTTCCAATTTAAGGGATTTTTTATTATGGTGAAATATAATAATAAAAAAATTACTAAAAAATTTAGCTTTCTTAAAACTCGGCGTTGAATATTATGAAAACTAATGAACACATAAAATTTAATTAGCGTGAAATATTTTATAAAATTTTGGTGTTATATATGAAATCCTCTTCATCTGGTGTCATTTCTAGAAGCATGTTGGACATCATTTTTATATGTGTAGTTCTTATGTGGTTATCATTCTAGATAGTATAGTTGAGCGGTTATGTAGTTTTCTGATAAATATCACCATTGGCATGCATTTTAGGGATATATAATTTTAACTTGAAAAAAATATGAGAATAATAAAATCAGTTTCAATCAAATATATTATGTATGGTTTAAAATTATTTCATCATGTATATTTCTAATTTTTCCTTGAGAGAGTTGAAGGGGACAATGTATGATATTCGCAACTATACATACCCACATAAAGTACTCCTAGTGCATCCCTAATAGTATCTTATTAAATGGTCCTTATATAGATTCAGTATGGATAATTTCCTACTATTTAAATCTTATTTAGTTTCAAGCCTCAAAATCACATTAATTTTATAGACCACATCCATTCACAAGAAAATTAATTCTTATATAAAATTAATTTTTTCTATAGTATATCTTGATATTTTCTAATTGTCTATGACTATGAGGGATTTGAACTGTGGTTATAATTCTCATCGAATATCGATTTTTTTATCATATGGTTCCTTATTGGTCTCTTCATCTCTCGGGTCAACTACTTGGGTTAAATTGGAGACATAATTAGAATCCTCATGCTATTTTCACAATAACAAAGATCTTGTTGCATAAAGATTTCCTCCAAACCACCTAATTAATATTATTGAGATAATATCCACATTTTTTATTTCCCTTTGATCATATATTCTGTTGGTAATTTGAATTTAACACTTTTAAGAATATATCCTTAAATTTTCCTCCCTAACTAATAAGATCCATAACGTATTAACAACCATTTATTCCATTCATAACAACAATTCATCTCCTTATATAAAATTGATGTTCTCTATAGAATATCATGACATATGTCCAATGGTATATCATTATGATAGATTCTATGTATGGTTTGAAACCTCATAAAATCCATTTTTTACATTTGGTTCCTTAATGGTCTCTTCATCACTCAGGTAAACTACAAGGGATAAATTAATGTCATCATTACAATCCTTTTAAAATTTTCACAACATCAAAATTCTTGTTGCACCAAGACCACCTCTGAAACCACCGAATTAATATGATTACAAAACAGATTTCATTTTTGTGTTTCACTTGAGATCCTGTAGCTCAGGTGTCTCCATCTTATAAGGAGGAATGGACACCAGTGTCATTCCTAGCATGAGCTCAATCAAGAAGTCTACCACACGCTCTGGAAGAAAACCTGAAGATTCCTCAGGAAAGAAATCTCTGAAAAGATCCAAAACTGGTGTAAAGTATAACTTTGAAGTCCCTTGGTCATCCAGATATAAAAATGCAATCTGAGCTATAACTCCTCCTAGTCCATGATGCTCGGGTCATGCCCGACACGCCTGGACATCCCACTCACCCCGATGGAGAAAAGATCCACCTTTCTGGTGATATGAAACTCACTCTGCGGTGATAACAGTTGATTAATTCTTGGAAGGGAACTATGTAGTCCATTATGAGAATGATATCATAGCCTATCATCTCTAGGACATAGAGGTCCCATAAGAAGTGACACCCCAAAACCTCAAGAGGGCACTCTCTGCACTGATGTACACTAACCATTATAGTCTTCAACGGTGTGTCTAAAGTCAAAGTATCAGTATAGGAAAAGATATAGGGACCAAGAATCTCTAAAAAATTGAAAGATATAAAGCTATGGGATTCCCTTGTATCTAAAAGAGCATAAGATAAAACTGAGGCTACTAAGATCTTACCTCAAACTTTAGAGGGTCCAAGATCCTGCTCTGGTTAGATCTGCTCAACTGTAAAAGCCTGACTTGTACCATGGTCCTGTGGTGCAGTCAGACTTCTCTAAGCTGAACCGCCCTACTGTCGCTGGTAGACCAGCGACTAACAACCCCGACCATAACCTCCACCTTGGCCGGAATGGCCGGAAGTACTCAAGTTCCCAGACTGGTGAGAATCTGGCGGCGCTGCTCCTGAATGAGGAGTCATGGATGAACCCATGTCACCAGCTGCTGGTGAGATAACATGACAGAAGCACTGAAGGTGACCCATCTTTCTACACGATTGGAACTCTATTGGTTCTCTCTGGCACTGCACTCTCGTATATCCATCCCTTCCACACTGGTATCATACCACCCGGCTACCTGAAGATGCATCTCGCCGCTTCTCATCACCACGCGTAGAATCCCTACGGAACTTCCTACTGTTAGCTGGTGAAGTAATAACCCTTGAAGTGGAACCTCCTTGGTTTTCAACTCCGAAACCTCTAATATTGCACTCTGCAATCAATGCCTAGTTGACTATGGAAGCGATGGTAGTCAGCCTGAAGATATTCACTTATGAGTGGATCTCCCGTCTGAGGCCATCCTCAAACATCCTTGCCAAGAGCAACCCATCTGCGCTTTGGTGGGGTGTGAAATGCTGAAGTTCAGTGAAATGAAAGGAATAATCCATGACCGAAAGAGTACCCTTCTCTCGGCTCATGAACTCCTGGGATCAGTCAGCCCTAAGGGTCTCCAGATTGATGTAGTTGTAAACGACGTGATGAAACTCCTCCCACGCCATAACCTGTTGATGACCCGCCTGTGAGATCACGTCCCACCACCTCTTGGTAGAGACTCATAGCATGTAGTTAGCAAGCTTGACCCACCTTTTTGGAGGCATCTTTAGTTTCTCAAAGATCATCATCATAGCTTCTAGCCATGACTCTGCAGCCTGAGGTCCTCCTTCCCCTGAAAAGGAGGGAGGATGCTACTGTTGGAAAACCCGTGACATGTCTTCCAAAGATATGGCAGAAGGCCGAGCTACCTGGAAGGTCTGCATCATCCTCATAAATCCTTCCCTAAACTAAGCATCGGTGCCTGTAACTGGTATTACTACTCGTGCCAAAATGGGCACAATAGGAGGATCTGCAGGAAGTCCCTAATCAGCCATATCTGGTGTCTGATCAATGCCTGGAAACTGGTGTGCAACCGGAGGATGTCTTTGTGCCATGACTCTGCATGGTCAAAAGCACACTTTATATCACATTACATGGGACTGAAAACTAGGAGATTAAGAAGGTAATACGGGAAATAAGGCACTCAAAATTTACAAAACATGACGACACAGTGTGTATAAAGTCTACATGGCATGTTCCCATACGTCATTTACAAGGGAGTGTTCTTTTTCCAAAACAAGTCATGTAACACCTCAAACACATGGAGTGTTATCCTAAGACACGGAATGTACCTGAATCCTCTTCCCCTGCCCGATTCCTTTTACACAGTTAATCCACACGACTCTCCTAAGACAAAACTACATGGCATGTTTAGGGAAGACAAGGAATGTAATAAACATGCCTTACTGGGCCAGTGTTGTTAGCGACATGGCTTGACACATGGCGAACACTAAACGGCGTTTTTCAGATAGACACGACATGTATGAGAACGGGTAACACCGACCCTTTTTGTTCGTGACACGATCAGGTACCTAGATCAGATGACACAGCGTTTCAAATTTAGACAGGGCGTGTATGTGAAAATATAACAAGACCCGTGTTGTTTGTGACACAGCCGGGGTACCTATTTTATAATACATGGCATGCTAAACTAGTACACAACGTGTTCCTTCATGATTTTTCACAATCCCGTGTCCCTGCTCGTACAGTCAGTGACACAACTATAGACTACACGGCGTGTAACCATAAAGTAAACGATGTGTATTTCAGGTTTTTCCAGACAGTAGCAGCAGAAACTGCTCCGGATCCCAGAAAACACAAAAAACCAATGTCAAGGTTCCAAATTCCGATCCGTGAGGGCCCATACTCCCACGAATCAATGTTTGGAATCTTGTACAAGTTACAAACAAACGAAACCGGTAAAATATCCACAAAATTTCTATCAATGAGACTATAAAAACAAATTCCATATCAAACAGCTGAGATTCTATCAAAGAATCTATCACAACAGTATGCATAATATACACAACGTTTATCACAACAACATGAAATTTCAAATTCATACAAGTTGGCATGGCAAGAATGCATTGCATGTGATTTATAACAAGTGCCTATATGATGCATGAGATGACATACCCTCATCTCATCGGGTTGTGACAGAATTAGAATCGCAATAACAACAACAATAACAGCACAAATCATGTGAATCACCCAACGGTGAAATCAAATCAACAGTAAAATTTGAAACTAGTAAAATTAAAAATAACAAGGTACTATGGTTTTTCCCTATACACAGGTTAGCTACTCCCAGGCACATCTTATTACCAAGTACCTATTCCATCCTATCCTTGGCTATAGGCTCCAACTATTATGTCAAGAAAAAATAAACCCTCTAATACCACTATGTAATGTCCCAGTTTCAGAAGCCACCCAGAGGCGCCCCATACCCGGTTGGTCACATGGCCTCAAGCGCATTTCTCCAAACACCAGAGGCTTCCTACTAGCAGTGAGGGCCTTGGGTGTGATAGTGGGGAAACTATGCCCTCATTGGAAAAGTACATAGAGGAAGTAACAACACATACAACACACACAGCAGAGGAAGCAGTAAATATTCAACAACAATAATAGAAAAAGACTGATAAATAAATAACTGCACCAGAAATATATGTAAATGATGGATGATACATATATGTCTAGGAAAATAGCCCAAAAAGTCACAATGCAGAAAACAGTACTAAACCAAAGTACAAAATAAAAACAACAGATGAGCAAATCCTCAGCATCGAAAGCTTTGGCTTGGTCCCATGATCTCCAGATCCAGTGCAATCAAGAACCTGAAGTAGAAGGGTGCTTGCCTTATCTATACCTGCAACAATATAATCTGTTTGGGCCCAAAAGCATGACCCAAATAGGGTGTGAGATAAAAATCTCACCAGGAAACTACCTAAAATCTATGCATAACTGTCAGTGAATATATGGGAGGTAAAAGTACAGAAAATAGTAAACATGAAATCACTCAGCAACAAACAATCCACAATTCCTAGCGTATAATTTACAAATCGGTAAGCAGCCACATAAGAAAGAGGAAAAAACAGGTAACCTCTGGGTAGTTCTCATATCTTAACCCCTATGGTTCAACCTACAAGCACTAGCAACCCTCGGGGAGTCACAAACAGTCTCACCCCTCTGGTTTAGCTAAAGAATAGACTCTCTGGGGAAGCACTCACCGTTAATTCCCCCCTATAGTCTCGTATCGTACTAAAGGCGCTCTGGGGAAGCACTCACCGTTAATTCCCCCCTATAGTCTCGTATCGTACTAAAGGCGCTCTGGGGAAGCACTCAACATCTCATTCCCCCTGTGGCCCGCGTCCAGGAACTACAGACACTCTGGGGAAGCACTCAATGTCAATTCCTTATGCGGCCTCGCACCGTAATTTAATGACACTCTCAAAAAGTCATTACGTCCATTATCTCTATGGTATACTACACTAGGTTCGCACATCCCTATGTAAAGTCAGCATGCATCGCATCTCATAACGACCAAAGTATCCTCAAGAACTACTTAGCTATCATCTACAACATCTCAGCAAGGAAGAATAGTCATAGCATCCTATAACTAGTCATGGAACTGGCAATAGCCTAACAGGAAAAACTAGACCAAATGGTCATAAACAGGCAAACATTCATGGGAAAAGCATCCAAATCATAGTAAATTTCCCTATTTAAAAAAAATAACCTCTAATCAAGCACATAATAAAAGCAGGCAAACAACAAGGTCAAAACATGAAACATGCAATACCCCGATCAAGGGTATTTGTGGAATTTTCACAAAATACTCAAAAAATTTCTACATAATGGCACAAACCACCTACCTCGATATTAGGAGATCGATAAACTCAAACCTCGAAACATAAATTTCCTTGAAACATTGTAGATTTAAGAAACTTCCAAAAACACTCAACCCACGATAACTTGAGGAAGAGGAGGAATTTGGAAATGAATATCTAGGAGAAAGAAGAGCTTACTACTGTGGTTCCAACATAATTGAAAGTGCTCGATTCGGAGAACAGACAGAGGCTTGGGGGTTTTTCAGAGATCTTCGATCATACGGGATGCACTTGGGTTGAATAACCTGGAGAAGAAGACTGTTCTGGGGTTAAGACGCAACCCCGGTGCGTTTAGTGAAAAAAAAATAAAGTACATGGAGTTTACTTTTGTAGTACACGATGTGTACTAGGCTTTTCCATACTCTGATTTAGGTGGCCTCCATGTCACCCCTACATGGCCGTGTGTGTGGCCATGACATGACAAGCACACGGCCTTGATCGGCAATGAAGTACAAGACCTGTACTCAGAAAGTACACAGCGTGTACTTAAAAAAATTCTAGAAATTCCTCTTTTCTCAAAAACTCAAAAAAAAGGAAAAACATACCTGAAATGAAGGTTTGGGTTCTTACAATTATGGACTATATCAATGTCTACCTGGAACCCACTTGATCCTTTTATCGGCCTCCTTTATTTCCAATCAATTAGATAGAGATGTATATGGGTTGTCGATATAGTGAAAGTCTCAAATCCTCTTCATCGAATCACATCACTGTTGTGTCAGGTCCTTCATCCTTTTCTCGTTACCTTTATATAGTTTAACATATATGGGCCTCCAACTAGGTGTAATAATTATCAAATTACTGACTTATAATATCTTCCTTGTGCCTAACATAAACTCCATAATTATTATAGGATTCCTACTCAAATCATACCCCAAAACAAACCCACACTATTTAGTTAATAATATATAGGTTCACCCAAATAGGGTATCTCATAAGTAAGTCCCACAAAAACCATTTCTAGAACTCTATCAACTAGAGTTACACTTCATAAAACATTAAACTACATTGAATTAGTCCCAATAATATGAACCTAAACTACAATACTCAATATTCATAGATGTAAAAAAATTGAAAATTAGCATCACTAGTCCTGAATGAATGATTTTATAAGTAATTTCTATATGCATGGATATTTTTCCATAAGTCATCACATTAGTACTTATCACACAACCATAATTGGATGATGTGTCCTGTTAGGATCCACAAAACTACATGGGTTTTCCCCTTCAGATGGATATGGTGGTATCATGTCTCATGTGATTCATCCCAACTCCACAACACCAATCACCACCCAAGATAGTAATAAATTATAGAGTTCCATTTGATATGGAATTATTCGAATATTTATCCAATTAATGAGGGAAGAAGATAGATAATCTCGGATAAATATAGATATTAACATTTAGGCTTGGTACTGATCAATCTCTTTTATGACTAATGGAACCATTTGATCATGTAAGAGTAGAACACCACTAATAGGGGGTTAGTATATGGTGACTAGAAACACCAAATATCACATTTATATAATGTGATTACCATCATAAGTTATAGTGAAACAATATTTATCATGATGATGTGATGATGAGACAATAATGGAGAAATAACACACAAGGAAAAATATGTTCTTACAAGGTTCACATTCACTTATTATCGTGTAGATAATCCTTGGTCTTTAGTTATGGGAAGTATACTACCCATAGTTCCAATTTATTATCATCGAAACAAGGAATGGATAATGATGATTATCATAAAAGATTATAAGATGAATGATGATCTCTAATTATTCCAATTATCTTTTATTCACATACCTTTTGTTTTTGAAATTTTTTAACATGGTGTGAACCCTTTCTCTTATCCTAAAAAGGTATTGAATTATTCTTGGAATTCATCCAGAATAAGAAGACCACCCTTCATTTCATCACGTTTCTGTAAATTTATATTAGTCAAATTTTAATATAGATACATTACATGAATTTTGGAATTAACCTAATATTGGAAGCATGATCCTTATGTCATTGTTATATATATATATCCCTAGTATCTTGGTGTATCTCTAAATATATTTGAATGGAATTGTTTTATGTCCTATTGATTGTGGCATGGAACATTTAATTTATCTAGAAAAACATATCCACTAATATTCTTTATTCATATTCATTTCACCATTATGATATCCTTTATGAGTAGTCTACTTTACATTACTACATTTAGTAGTGTGAACAACTAGTTCAGGCTGATATTCCTCCGTGACCTAGAAAATGGTGAGATACTTAATTCTCTTAAGGTAGTCTTCAAAGTGAAATTTTATTGTCCTTATCTTCTCATATTCTCTATTCTGGAACAATCCTCTTAGATATGGTATTATTTATCTCTCATTAGTTGAACTCATTCCTTGTATCAAATTAACAATGTAGGATAACATTCATAGGTATAACTCATTCCTCTAATAAACAACCAAAGCACAACCAACCCAGTCGCAATTTTATCTATCTAATATGAAATAATTTAATTTTTTCATTAGAAAAACTCATATACAGAACATTATTGAATTGTGTAAATTTATCCATACATGAGATTAAATTATACCTTCTATTTTTTGATTATTTATTTCTTTTTGAAATCATTTTCAATAGTATTTACTCATGTTCCATTCTCTCTTATATCCCACAATGTTTTCACTATGTCAGAGTAACTTATAACAATATAAACTTGATTATTTCCTTTACCCCATGATTTGATATCAATAGAAAAACATCACTTCATTCATTCTTGTACATCGCTAGTCTAATCTAAAGTTATTTCAACTCATCCGTTAACTTGTTTCCAATGAGTAAAACTTGAAAACATTCCAACCTCTTGAATTTATTATTCTCAATAAATATTTATAACAATTTATTCAATTCAAATTTCATCTAAGCACCACATTATAAAATATATTGGTGACTCGGAGAGATCTATATCCCACAATATAAAAGATAATTTGTGGTTACCTTGTATGTTATGTAAACTCATTTACCCATTTTGAAATGCATCTTAATGAGGAATCTAAAAGTTTTTAATATTTCATAGAAATAATAAAAATATATTATTGTTACAACCAAATATTTCATGAACATATCTAAAATATTAATGAGATTCATTGATTAGGAAAAAATTCACTTCATGGCATGAATCTACCAACCATCCTCTGAACCTAAATGGGAAATTTGAAGTGTAGTTATGTAATCCTAATGACTAACCACTTTTATAAATATGTTCCTTATCCAAAAAATTCGTATTCGTGAACACATTTGAAAACAAAGATATGTGTAATAGTTCAAATATTCTTATAAACTTTAACTCATATGAGATCCATTTTTTCAAACTTGGTTATGTTTGTATTTTAATTTATTTTATACAATCTCACAGACGATTTTTCATGCCTCAGGAACATTGAATTATTGGTTAAGATATTTTCTACATTTCTCTACTCATAGTTACATTATATTTCATCCATATTGATTCTATAATTATCTATTATCTTCCTCAAAAATGTAAAAATATTTCTTTATACCACATAAAATAGATAAATATTTGTCTATTGGTGGAATTAGTCTATGTAAAAATGAATGATAATCCCCTCCCAGAGTGTTATGAATTTAATGCTTTATTAGAATCTTTATATTCATCAATTATGTATATGTTCAAACAGTAAATTTAATCTATTGTACCATAATATATAATGATATCTTATTTTTATTTTTAAATAAATGAACTTGGGTATAAACTTTTTATTAAAATAATTTTAAGGTTATGTAAAACACAAAATAATTTCTTTCTAATATGATAATTATTCCACAGGTCAATATGAAATTCTAATCTTATAAACATAATGCAGTATGCCTTTTTATGTTAATCTATTTAATATAAACATCAATTCTCACACTAATTCATAGTCCACCTATATTTATGTATGGAGAAACAATTATAAAAGGTATAATTTTATCTAATAACCAATATATATAATAAGAAGTTTTTTCATTTAACAATTAATAAAAATGCTACTTCCCCTTGATTAAATATTTCACTACAATTCTTGTAATTTCATTTCTTCACACACGTAAAGAACTACTTGATTCTCATTTCAATCCCTTCAAATCATTTATTTTATTGAATAATTTTGATTATAACACTATCAAATTAACGTTACTTATGGTATCTTAGTCATTCCCTTATTTTAGTCAATAATAATGGTTAAATAATTATCTCTATTCATGTATTTATCATCTTTTTAAACTGTTATAAGAAGATCCAGAAGTGATTTATACATGTAATTAATGTTATATTTAATAATAATGTATAAGAAACATATATGTAGAGATACATGAATAAGATATATAGATACATATTTTTAAAAATTGATCATAAAATTCTCCAAACGTGTAATATACCAAGTCATACTGAGTGTGAGAGGTTTGATCAGGACTCTAGCTATAATATTTCAAAAGAAAATTGATTTTTTTTTCTAGTATATCTCTTTTCCATCTTTTTCTAGGTAATTTTCTTTAAGAAGAGATAATATAGAGTATGTCTTTTTGTATTCATAATTATTTTGTAACTCACTTGATATTGATAATAAAATTATGAATTTTATATCTAATAAATCAACCATGTGAATAAAGTATACATATTTCCCATCCATATAGGATTTCAAAGGAGGATATATACGTATTAGTGATTATATTATATAGTACTTCCTCTTTTTTCATTGTACAATGTAGAATTTCCTATAACAATCCTAAATGTTTTCACCTATAAGGCTATTTTACTTCTAAAAAATTGATTAAAATGACAGTGAACTCAAGTAATTTCAATCAATTATA
Organism: Viscum album; assembly: GCA_963277665.1. Classification (NCBI taxonomy): domain Eukaryota; kingdom Viridiplantae; phylum Streptophyta; class Magnoliopsida; order Santalales; family Viscaceae; genus Viscum; species Viscum album. Next base: position 450,252,076 of record OY728165.1, read on the forward strand.
TTCATAAATATAGTTGTTTAGTACTTTATATTGATTACCAATTATATTATAATTATTTCCATAATTATATCACCCACAATTTAATCTAATACCAATAACCCACACTACTGGATTCCAAACATCTAGTCACTAGGATATTTTAGTGGTAAAGATTCATATTTTCCTTATCATGACCCAAATTGAGACTATTAATAATTATTAAATGGTGTTTAGTTTTTCTGTTCTCTTTATAAATGTATTTACTCATAGTACATTGATCTGTGGAATGGATTCCTCAATCTTGAAATCATATATAGAAATTTTTGCAATACTTTCCATGAAATCACACCAATTATGCTAAAGACAATTTTCATTAATCTAATCATGATATCTCAACCAAAATAATTTATTTGAACTCCCTAATAATTAAATTTTCCTTAAAAAAATAAAATAGTACAATAAACTATGTTTTTATTTAACGAAAGTGGTAGAATAAATTTAACAACTTAAGAATTTATGTTGAGGTATTTTGTATAATTTATTTATAAATTTACTTATTTAATTCATTACATATTTTCTCATAATTTATGTGAAATTTATATAAATGACTAATAATGTATAATAAATTAATAAACACATTTTTTAAAATATAATTGAATAAGATATATTATTTTATTCTTTTTATACTTATTAGTTAAGTTAAATGATAATTTACGTAAAAAAATTTATATACTTAATTAAAACAATCTTATACACTTTACACTATTGTATTAAATAATTCTTGTTAATTTATTTATAATTTATATATTATTAAATTAATAAAAATAAATAAACAATGAATTGAATAAATAAATATTCATTCAATGATAAAATAAAATTAGTCTTTCAAATGATCATGATATTTATATTTATATTGTTTTATCAAGTGGTGATAAACCCTACCATATCCAATGTGGGAACTCCATGAGCCTTAGCTTTTACTTATTAATAGTATCCACAATTCTCTTGTGTGTATTTTTGTTTAGATCCATTTTGGTTTCGGTCTTGAACTATCTCATGTGACTTGGATCTCTATCCACTACAAATGTTTACTCATCTTCAATTCAGGGGTTCTAGGGGTTTGGTGCTCTACTAATTAAATCTCGGGTGCACTATCCCCTAAAAATAACTAGGGGATAGATGATTCACATATCATCGTATGTAATTTAATAATAATTATTACATGATAATAATAAAAATAATTGTTACATTTCTAAATAAATTTGACACACGCATAGGTCATTCAAAGATTGATTTCAATAACAACATGAAATGAAAATCACATTTAATAATTTCTTAAATCCATTTTTTATTTACATTTAAGATAAACAAATTTCTAATTTATCTTATGATTTTTCAACTAATTATCCTTGAGATATATTACAAACACTATTATTTTTTTCAAAAAAATTAATTAATTTATTTTATTTTTATTTTTCATAGCAGATAATGTGTACTAGAGAGGTAACATGGACTTCTTATATTGAGTAAAATTAAATTCCTCGATTGGATATTTAAATATCACATGATGTGTAATGACATTTGATACATCATGTAAAAAAACTAGATTTAGATAGTGTCATATGCTATGTGCTACATTATATAGAATTTTGTTTCATACATAGTGTCTAATTTCACATTGTTAAACCTGATAGTCAATGTGTAATATAAGACACCAAAATGCACCATTAACACATATAGCATATACAATTGGATTACCATGTGATGTATACGGTATGTGACCAAAAATTACCTTGCATGAGCTGACACTTGTAACACCATAGTATTCGTATTGATTAATTTGTTATTTTATCCCCTCTATTTAATTTACTTTGTATTAGAGAATCCAAGTTATTATCCATATATAGGTAACCACACATTATCTAAAAATATTAAATATATTCTATAGATGTATCAAATGATAACACAAGATAAGTTAGATATTTAAATAATATTCCTTGACAATGATAGGTGATATCTTCTTTTAAATATCTAAAACATGAGAGATTTGGGTGAATTCTCTTTAATTATATCTTTCTAATATGAGAGGAGAATTACATAAATAATATCACATGACATCTCTATGGCCCATTTTTATTTTACATATTAATTCAAAACTAAATAAAAATTAAGAAATTATATTCTTCTAGTTTATTCATAATGAATATTCCATATCAACATTTTATTAAATAATAATAAAATTATAGTTATTATTAGACTAAACATATAAAAAAATTTCCACTTATCTACCAAAAATAATAATAACAACAATTATTATCTTGTGGTGACATGAGATATTTAAATATAATTTCATGAATAAATATTTAATTATTTAAATGGAATTATAATACATTTTTCATGTCACCTCCTTCAAATAATATTTTTTATCATTTTAAGCATCCACTAATTATCTAATTTCATTTTATAAATATATAAAAATTTATTTTAATTATGTAATTTTTATTTTAATTCTCTAAAAATATATTTACTTTATCATTAACTCGATTTAAATCCTCTAATAAAATGTGGAACATTGAATCAGAAAATACTACAAAAATTAAAAAAATAAATGCATATTATTTTCATTTTACTTGTGGGTAAGTTTTTATTTAAATAATATATATTCACCAAACATGGATGAAATATTTGCTTTTGAAATATTTATCTCATCTAGAAACATACATACTAGTGTTATCACCAAGTGTTCTTGGTTTATCTTTCTTTTGAGATAACCAATCAAAATATGTGGGAACACTGAGATGGGGAGGGGTGATTTGGTGATATTTTATTTTTAAATTTTCATTTTTGTGAAACATCATTTGCCTCTTATTAAGGATATATGTCAAATGACAATAATAGAACAAGAGTAACCACCAAAGAATGGATAATTACAAGGTTCATTACTAAATAAGAGTATCTTTTTTTTTCTTGGTTTATAAATAATCCATGATGAATACACCAATATAAAATAATAATATGTTTGTGGTTATAGTATGAATTCAAAATAATTTCACTTGCAACGCATTTTATTCAATTGGATGTTCATTTAATCCTATAATAGATAAAAGATATACAATGTTTTTTCTAAAAATAGTATGAACCTTCAGTAAGATGCTTCAGTATGTTTTCATTATACAACTTGAACATTCTTAAAACTTTATTTTAATGTAATTTCTTCTTCTTATTCACTTTTGTGCATATCAATAGTAATGAAACTTCTTACAGGTCCTCATTCAGTATCTTTCTAAATGGTGCTTCTATAATCTGTTTTTTATATCGTCTCAATACATCGTAAATGGTTCTTTAATATTCACAAATAAATAGAAACTTGTTTCCTCAAATAATCAATATTTTATATTCAAAAAATTATCATGAATATTATCTAAAAAATATCAAAGTCAATATTTTAAAGATTTATTTATTGAAATCTCATGATCTTAAAAAGAAGTATCTTCTCATTTAAACACATTTTAAGTCCCATTTAAATCATCATTTAAATACTATGAAGGCTTGGTATTTAATAATTCAAAAAAATATATAAACATTATCATTCTCAAATATTTATGTTATATTTCCTTGTACTTATATAACTCTATTAGTTAAGAAATCCTCATCCAATCAACTTCACGGTTCACATCAGTTATATAGAAATTGGTTATGTAGTTCTCAATGGTTATGCAAAAATCTGATTCACGGTTATCAATTTGTCTACATCATTGAAAATGTATTTTTGATTTTAAAACCCAATTGACTAATCTACATGGGTTTCCAAAATCTATAAATAAGATATGTGACTCAATTGGATTGGTTGTTAAGTTACATGGATAAATTGGTTACATAATTTGGTAAAGTTCTTGAATCTGATACATGAATTTTGTACGTGGCCATTTTGTTTTGAGAATCCACTATAAATCTAGAACATCATCATCCTTATGTAAATGTCAACTTCTTTCATCAAACCTTCATTTAAGATTTTTTTTGGAATCATGATTTTTATATAGTAAAATAAAAATTCACTTTGCATCAACTAATTTATTTCATAATAACATCAAATTCCTTGAAACACATAATAATTTCCAATAAAAACCTACAACCTAACAAAAAAAAATTCATTATTACTAGTGTCTTCACCTCAACCAAAAATACACAACCAATTGGTCTTAAAAATATCCCCTTTTAAATTTAATTTTCAACCAAGGAACATAAATCACTGATACTTTGAAACACAAGAAATATATAACAATCAAACAATTCTAAGACTACATGAGCATAATCTAGGTAGAAAACAATAATTAATGAAAAAAATCCTTTTTTCCATAAGTAGTGATCAAAAACCATAATTTCTTTAACATGCCTTCACTATCAAAAATCACTTCAACCTATACAAAACAATCTCATGCATCCACTTCAATACACTATTAAGATAGTTCACGCACATTGAAATCAAAGCTTAACCTATTTAAAAACTCCCCCAAAATATACTTTCTCCCTAAATAGGTAAGAAACATATCAATGGATAGATTATTTTTTTATTTTCATCCCTCTATGACAACACCATCTAAATATTAGAATAGAAATAGAACAGTTTACATATCTTAGCATTCAAAGAATGAAGTTCTACACTAAGTATAAACCAAAATTTATGAAAAGATAATTTTAGTAATGTCCAAGTGAAAGTATCAGTAACTTTATCCATTTTAGGAATAAATCCTATATTAGTTCATTATTTTTCACAAGACATTTGATGATGAGAAATTTAATATCAATGTTTTTAAAGTGATAATTTTTCATAGGATTTATATAAATATTTATAGCACTTTAATTATTATAATTCAGTAGAAGGTGTGAATTCACATCAACAAAAAAATCTTCCAACTATGTATTCATCCAAATAAACTGTGTTACAGTATTAGTGGTAGCTATATACTAACTGTTTTCAGTGCAGAGAGTTAGAGTCATTTTCTTCATTTTATACCAACTTCCAAAACTTATTCCCATGAAGAACACTCTACTAGATGTATATTTTCTATAATCAAAACCCCCTTCCTAATATAAATATATATAACCAATAGATCATTATTTATTGGGCTGGTGTATTTTGTTATGATGTTTTTTGGGCATTTTATATATTTTAAAATTCATTTTCCTTCCATTAGATGTGATTTTTTTAATCACTTTGGTAATTGACATAAAAAAAGTTATGGAAGAAACTACATATATAATTTAATGCAATTGATAAATACACTTGAAAACAGTTTTCTAAACTCTCTAGGATTACTATCAATTCCTTCTTCATTTTTTAGAATTTTTTTCCCATTAAAATCATTTCATAAACTGGATTCGAATCTTCCATGAAAAGATTTTTTATATTTATATTTTATACATCTCATGAGATATGAAAATTTATTTCTTCTTTTTTGATATCGTCATTCAATTAAATTATTTCATTTATCATACCATGAACATTTAAAATAAATTCTTAATCATCTTAGAAAAAAGTTAACATTTTTCTTCATCATTCCCTATAAATTTGATGTCATAAATATAAACTATAACAATAAGGGAAACCTATTGATTTTATTTTATAAATATTTTTCGATTAAATATTTCATTCATAATGTTCGTTTTCCTGAATAATTTATCTAACATGGAATACCAAGATCTCAACACTTTCTTAAACACATACATGCCTTCATTAACATTTACACATTGCATTTTTTTCAAAAGCATGAAGACACATTATTTTTAAATATAGACATATTCATTAAGTTCTCTATTTTGAAGAGGATACTTAAAATCCATATATAAAATCATATATATCTTTTGTACTATGATATTAATAAATATTCTGATATTTTATAATCATAGAACTATAGAAGATGACTCATAAAGATCAATGCCTTTAATTTGGGAGTATCAATTACAAACCATTTGTGCCTTGTTATTATCACATCTACTTTTTTAATCAACTTCTTTAGAGACACCCACATTGTACAGATCACATTGTTAATAATTTTGGGTATAATTTCACTTGTAATATTCTTTTCAATTTTATCAAGTTCACCATATATATAATAAATCCACTCGTGATTCTTCAATGATTCATCAATATATTTTGGCTCAACCTATGAATATAATAACTATTTTGATAATAAACTTAATTGTATTCTATTTTAAACCTATTTTCATTGATATACATTGATATTTTGAACTTAAACTTTCATCATCAAGATAATATGATTTAAAGAAAATTTTTCTCATCAGTTGAAATATATGAGATTAAATCTTAATCTTGAAAAGATTCAATAATGTAACAATCATTAAGAAATTTTCATGTTTTTTTGCTGTAAACACTTCATATTCCATTTCATCAACATAATAATTCATTTTATAAAAATTATTTTAATACTATTCAAGAAAATTCACATACATTGATCATAAAAAAATTCAATTAGCTTTATTATAATACATGTATCTTCTATAATTATTAAGGTACCCAATAAATATTCCATCGACACCACTTTGATCAAACATACCAAGACTCTCAAACATGAATTTTATTATTCCCATACTATCAAAACCCATAGGTATTTCTTACAATGGGTTTATTTTTAATGCATATCATAAGGGGTCATTTCAGTTTTTCTCTTATAGAAACACCGCTTTTTTATATTCATTATTTCTATGATATATTTCCTCTATAAATATTGGGAAGAATCTTGTTTGATAAACATTTTTCATTCCATCTCAACCAGAATTCTATTTATTCATTCAACAACACTATTTTATTAGGATGTATATAGTTAAATAAACACTTGAATAATGCCATGTTTTCAGGATAATTTCTAAACATACACATTGTGTATTCTCCACCATTATCAGTTCAAATGTTCTTCAGATAATATCAATATTCATTTTTTATACTTCTTGTGAGACTCTTAAACTTTTTAATATCCTATAATTTATGTTTCAAAAATGTAACACAGGTAATATGAGTGATTTCATTGATAAATTAAATAAACTACATTTCTACTTTTATTTATTTCATTATCAAAACCCTTGAAATTTCAAAGTGAATCATCTATGAGTTATGAGTTGAGTGTGTATCATCTTACTTATATATCGAGTTTTTAATCTAAACTTCCAAGAATATTGAACAACACTAATATATTATTCATATCAAGATATGAATATCATGAATAGTATACCTCTTTTTCATCATTCTCATATTCATTTGACACATATGTCTCGACATTTTATTCTAAAGATATTTTTATCCTATCATGCACATATAGTTTGAACACTACCCATCACTAACTTGAAACAAGTTTCCATAATTTAATTTAACTCTAGTAATATCATTCCCATATTCAACCAATTTATTAATGAAAACATATATTCTGAAAATAAATTAATTTAATGTGTCATATTGATTTGAAACATTAAGTTAATTGTATTTCAATCCATTAGAAAACAAGAATCTTTTGGATTTTAACTTTTCTTACACAATAACATAAGATCTGGAACATCTCATTCTATGTGAATCATCATTTACATAACTCATTGTTACATATTTATAGTCTTTTATATTTTTGAACAAATTAAAATATCCAATCATACATGAATAAAACTCACTCTATAACATACATGGTCATTATCATTTTTTAACTTTAAGAGTACTTTTGAAAACTAAGGTTGTTTCCATGACTTCTTCTTAATTATCATTGGGAGTTTGATAATTTTTGTATAAACCTTTTATTTGTTTGAATCATGTAAATAAATCAACTTTTCAGATGTCTAGGATGATCACATCTTTCAATAGTATATTCTATGGGATGTAATTTTTTTCAATATTCAAAATAACTTGGTCAAATTATCTTATTTTAGTGTGAGGACACCCCAAAAACTTTGGATCGATTTCCACCTGAATTTGTTGTAGAGTTAGTGATTAGATTAACATATTTTAATTGCATGCTTGAAGACTCCCAAAAACCAATAGTAATCATAGAAATAAAATTTCTCCATTTAAATGATATACTGCCTGGAGATGTGAAATAATTTTTTATCAACCTTCTTAACATCAATATTTTATTATTTTTTGCACTAAATATTTGATTACCTCATTAAATTTTCTTCTTTATATTTGATTTATTCTCATCCCCAATAGAATCTCTAGTGTTAATAGCTATTGGTTCAAGCTTTGAATCCCTATAAAATTTAGGTTTCTAATATATTATTGTTTTATCTACATACATGGCTTTCAGAAAATATTTTTTTGATAAACATATTGACCCTTTTTATTAACCTTTTAGTATATATTTTTTTTCTCCCCACAGGGATTAAAATTCTTATACATTTCACCAAATTTTGTTCCTATGTTTAAGAAATTTTTATTTAATTATTTTATTTCATTTGTTTTTTCAATCATGTTCAAATTATTCTTAATTTACCTTCCCCTTTTATTCATTTTTAATGTAGAGGATATTATTTTTTAGATCTTCAATCTATTTTTGAAGCTTGAATTTCTCTAAAGTAAGATATTTATAACTATTTTATAAAACATTTTCTTTCTTCAACTTCCTATTCTAATTATTATGTCTTATAATATTTTTATAACATTTTTTATACTCTCCCATTAGTATAAAACCAACATTAGACTCTTCTTCTTCTTATTTAGATATAATTATTTCTTTACTAGTGAATTTTGCATCATTTAAATTTATTATAATAAATTTCTCAATAGAATCATGACTAGAATTTTAATTTTATTCATTACTAGAATCATATTTATGATAATTAAACAAAAAGAAATATTTTTTATTTAGAGAACTTTTTATCGTTTCCCATGGAATAAAAATTTTATTTGTATAAATCCTTTCGGAGGGACTTTCTTGACTTTATATCATATTTATCACTGTTTTCATCTTCTTTATTTTTGGGATAATTTTTTGAAACATTTAATATAGCTCTCTAAGAAAAGAACTTCATAGGTAACATTAATTTAAAATTTCATAAATCTCCTTTTACCTATATAGAAAAAACAGACATAACTTCATCAAATTTTTTAATAATATATTCTTCAGTGTTAGATTCATTGGATTCATTCTCAATAATAAAATTTTCAAATTCTATTTTATTAGTATCCTTTCAATTTAATTATTAATATTCTATATCCTTCTTATACTGGTATTTTCTCTTCTCAATTAATAAGAGAAGAGAGTTATATATAGATTATACCCAGAATGTTTTTTTTGGATATCTATATTATGAGGATAATACATTGGAACCAAAATTTTCATGAAGAATACCTAATTTTATTCAATAATGGTTAAATATGTTATATTATAACAAAGAAATCATATTGTGAAAAAAATATCATTTACGCTTGTAAGGAAGTTACCAATGGATTCATTGTCACCGATCTTAGGATATTCATATTTCAATATATGGATTTGTAACTTCTCTTTCCTTATATTTTTATTTTATTCATTCATGTTCTTAAAATTATCTCATATTCCTTTCGTTATTTCAATTACATTAACATTAAGAAATTCATGCCCAAAGAGTGAGGAAGGAATATAATATCTTGCTGGACCATCATTCAACAAATATTCCTTATTAGTAGTATTCAGTGGATAATATTTAGCATGAGGAGGGAAACCATATCTATCAACCTCAATAACATTATAAACAATTAAGATAATATTAGAAAACATTATATCCATCCATACATGATAGATATTACTATTGAAGATAGGAATCCCATTAATCTTCATAGAGTTATTAGTATCTAATGAAGATTTTTGTTCCTTATCACTTTATCAAAGAGTCAATGAAGGTAACCTTTGTTCTGATACCAATTAAAAGGACCAATTAGAATATATATGATCCCTAAGAGGGGGAGTGGATGCGTTAGTGATCTTCTCTTTTATAATGTAATTCGATATGAAACAAAATTCCACTATATTAAATATATATGATGTAACTAAAAAAAGAAAAATATAACAACCATATGTATATAGGTATTTACAAGGATTGTTTCTCAATTATATAATCTAATACATGAAATGGTTTGAAAATAATTCAGTACCACAAAAACTAAATAAAAAATCCTTTATATATTGTTACAAAAACTATGCATTATCAATTCACTTGAAACACACAATAGTCAAGGACCAAGTGGAAGAAGTGGTGAATGATTTAATTAGTGGTGGAATGTTTAACAAGGTTATGTGTGCCACCAGTGTGATTTTTATTTCAATGATTAAAGATAATACTACTCTTAATCACTATAGGATAATTTTCCTATATAGATTTCTATATAAAATTCATTTATGTCTCATAATTTGGATACATAGTAATGTTACATAAATATCGGTATCCGAGGAGCATCAGGGTTTTGTAAAATGTGGATCTATATAGGGGGAAATTGGTATTATAAGAGAAATGGTGGAGGAAATAAACAAAAGGACTCTTGATTCCAATTTTATAATAAAGGTAGACATTGAAATGGTATATGATAGATTTTAATAGAGATTCATTATATTATTCATGATGAAATTTATCTTTAATAATTATTTTTTATTTTTACTTCAAGTGTTATGCATCCCCGACAATTAAAATATTTTTAATGTGAATGGGATTTGGTTTCAACAAATCTATGCATGGTATAAGCCAAGAACATCCTTTGTATCCCAGTCTCTTTTTCATGAATCAAGAAGATCCTTCAATGAAAATTAATCAAATCTTGTCAGATAAAATGATTACATAATTTGGAAGTAGTATTGGGAGTTCACTAGTGTCACTTCTCATATTTGATGATTTCATTTCATTCTTTTATAATGGAAGAAACATTTAGATCAATTATTTCATTTAATTCATTAAAACATAAGGAAAATTTACCATCCAAATCATATATAAATCGAATATTTGTGTTTTCATATCTAATAAATGTTCACGAATTCATAAAAGTATAATATAATAAAAATAGGCTTGTCAAAGTTGAAACATCCAATAGCTTATCTTGGAGCTCCTATCTCAAATGTAATGTTCAAAAGCTTCATATTCGATGATATCATCAACTAGATAATGTAATGTATTTTCAACTAGAATAGATGGTTCGTCCCATTTTGAGGTCAGATTACACTAATAATAGTGTACTTATATTTATACCATTATATCTGTTATACATAATCGAGCCATAGAATTGGACCATCACACAGCTATTGAATATCCTGAAATCATTATAATGGGATGAAAACTAGACATTGAAGATGTCACTTTGTAAAATAAAAGTGATTGTCTTGGAAAATTAATGAATGCTATATTGGTCTATATAGTGTGTCAAAAACCATAATTTCAATCTTGGTGCTATTGGAATATGATTCCATCAAATGGAATTTTTATGGAAGAAATTCATTAGATAAAATATGGGGAATAATGGAGGGAATGAAGAGGAATACCATGATATTATCAAGTCAAATTCAGTTCATCACAGATCAAATGGAAGAGTTAAAGGGAAAAATTTTGGGGTTTTGTGTCATAGAGATATTTAATTTTTTAATATCATTTGGGAAAGAGTAACAATTCATTATCTAGGGTGCCTAGTTCTGAATATTCTGTTTAAGGAGGCCAACATGCATGCAGATTTTAAAAAATCCATCATTAATCAATATTAGAGGAGTTTTTTTATTGGATAATTATTTTGTTTGATGAACCATATGGGTGTATTTTTTTAGGTTTGGATTCAGGTAGATTCAATGGTTGAGACATTATAAATATTATTCATATAATAGGTGGGACAGATAAATGGGCATTGATACTAAGGTACAAAGAGATAATATATAAGATAATAATTATATTATGGTAAAGCAATAATCATGAAAATCGTACATAAAAGAACCTTTAAAATAATTTTTTGGTCATGGATTCATGATTTTAGTGTTGTGAAATTCCTCAAAAGGAATCATTGTGGATATTATTTTTCCCAAGTGACTTGGAAAAGGGGGTCTAGTATTTATTGGTAAAGGGTGTGAATATAGACAATTGTGGGGATTCAATGTAGGATGTTTTTGAGGAATGGTTTTAGGTATCCATTTATCAAATAATGGTGGTGAAGGTATGTGATATGCCATTTCTAGTTGTGTGTTGGATCCTTTGGGATGCTATGAACAAGGAAATATAAAGAAAAAAGGTACTCCTACAACTTATATAAGGTACAAGTGAATGTTATTATAATGGACCTCCATTATCTTATAAGGATGGGATCTCCTCTAAAAATTACTAAGTATTCTTCAAATTATTTGCATGAATATAGAAGGTGGTTATGGTAATAATAGTTGATGGGTTAAATTGAAGCTTCCCAATATGGATTTGAAATTGAAGACAAACGGATCTTTATTTTTGGATATATGAGAGGGTTGGACAATCAAGAAAAAATATGTGTTTTTTTTATTATAGGATTCACTTCCTTTTATGGACAATATAATTCTATTGGAGATGAGATAAGATCCAAAACCACTACTATTATGTTGTTCAGGTTTTACAATAATCATATTATGGAATTATAATTGGATTGTGTTGTTCCAGTTTGGTTTTCTCAAGTGAAGGATAATTCTCCATGGGAGTTGGATAAAATTTTCTGGAACTGTATAATTTTTATAAACAAGGGTATTCAATTTTCTTATATCTAGAAGGAATTGAATTTTTCTATTATGTTTTATCAAGACAAGGGATTCTAAGAGGGAGCATGATTTATAAACCATCTTGGGTATTTAACTAAGGAATATAAGCTCATTTTATGGGGTGATACTCTCTGTCTTAAATATTTCCAAACCCCATTAGTTAGAGTGGATTTTGTCAGATTTTATGTTTTTTAATTTATAAACAGTTAAATTTTTGTCAATAAGATACTTCACCAATAGACTTTAGTATGTTTTCACTAGAGTGTATGATCTTTCTTTACATTTCTTCTCCTACAAGTACATATTCATGTAAAATTTATTACCTTGATACTAGAAATAACCTTCTTACACAATCATATTATTTTTTAGTGTCTTTCAAATTGGTGATTTTATATTCCCTTAGTTTGATCATCTCAACACATTGAAAGTGGATCACCTCTCTTCAAAAATCAACGACAACATCTTTCGTCAATTTATAGACTATTTATATTAACACAGTTATCATTAATATTAACCTCAATATATCACAGTTAATGTTTCCATATTTTAATTATATAAAACTTATGATATTATATAGTATAATAATATCATATAAACTGAATTGAGTTTATTTTCTAATATTAATTTAAATCCTCGAATTTTTCAAACATTATTCTTCCACATGAAATATACAACACTAAATCCTGAAATATATCTTTTTTGATTTCTATGTTTTCATGAGATTAGTTAAATCTCACAATATTCATCTAATCGGTTACCTATTTCATATTTTTTATGTAGAAATCATCAACCTAATTCTCAATGGTTATATAGAAATCGGTTATATGGTTCTCAATTTTGTTATATCACTGAAAATGGCTACACAATTTTCCTACATCATTGAATCAACTACATGGTTTTTTGGTATCATTGAATAGGATACAAGAATCAACTATAATTATCATACAATTATAGGGCTGGATTAGAAACATCGTTTGGTTTGTGGATAAATTGGATATTTGAATAATCTAAGTAACCATTCAACTATGTGAATCCACTAGACTTCTCTAACATAATCTTCCAAAAATATATTCCATCTTTTTTCTTCCCACCTCAATTTAAGAACACTTTTCTGGAATCATGATAACATTTATCATGATTTTTAAACTATATAAATTCATATCACTTTTTATAAACTAGTTAATTTTATGGTTGATTCAAATACAATCAAACTCAAAATCATTAACGAAAAAATACATCAATATAACCAAAACCATTTCTTTCTTACTGGAATCTTCACCTCGATAAAAAAATACACTGCCTCTTGGTCTCAACAAATATGATTTTCAGAATTGAGTAATCAAATATGCCCATGTCCCTCGAATTTGATTATAATTATTCATTTCATCTATTTTCCAAAGATATATTCTATTATTAACTCAAAAATGAAAAATTCATACTTGGTTATTTAATTAATTTCCAATCACTTATGATTACCCCAATGCATATTACCTCTCAATGATCGTATTCTATCATGCCTTTCATCAATGTATCAATGTGCATGATTCATGATATACATAAAAAATTTATCTCAAGTCAACAGAGTGAAAAATATTCTCACATATAGAACTATACAATGACACATAAGTCATATTGTGTTAATATTAGCAGAACTATCTTCATGAACTTTCTTCTTGTAGATCACTAAGTGTTTACTTTTTGTGAATAATTATCAATGATTATGGTCCCCCAGCATATGGTAGTAAAATATTGTATTTTCCCTATCATATAAATATATCTAGACCATTACAAAACGTATTTAAAAATATTTCCATGAAATCTATATGTTCTCATTATAGGGTGGAACTTTATAACCCACTAATGTGACAAATATTGTAAAAACAATATCACATTGCTGTTACCTAGAAGAAATAAATATTTTCAGATGATAAATATGTTCAAGTAATCAAATTATAAAAAAAATCTCAAGAACTAAATCCAACATAATTTAGTAAACACACACATCCATGTCCATCCCAGACTATCATTGAATCTTTTTTTACATCCATTCACTAATATCAACATAAATACATGTTTTAAATTCCTTCGTAGTGTTTGAAAAAGATTTTATCATCCTACCAAACTACTTTTATATTATGATTATTAGAAAATATATTTCATATTAGGATGAAATGAATCTATATCTTAATCAATATTTATACTATCATAAAAAATTTTCTACATCCAATCAATATTCCATAATATAGAGATTTACTAAACACATGTATAATTATAAAACTAGAGAATATTCATTCAACCTATGATGTAAAAATATGTCAAAAACACATATTAAAACTAGAAAATCATATTTCACAAAATATTTTTAAAGAAATCCTTCAATTACGCACTCTAATTTTTCTATATTGTACCTGAATCGATTAAATACTCGAGAAACCCGACACTTATCCCAATCCAATACATAAATTATCCAAGACATGCCTTTATAATTATGCCAATTAATGCTTCATTTTTTTCAGGTATATTCATGCTTAAATATGATCCCATAGCATTTCTAAAATATCTTAACCTAACCTTACCTAGAAAACATGTTCACACGTACAAAACTACTCTGTATAATAATCTCCATTGTATTCACGAGGCATCAAATAAAATATTTTGATTATATATAACGGTATAATAGATATTAGGTGACCAAAAATCATTGTATAATTTCATTGTGATCAAATTCCATAGAATCTATTTAAGGTGGAAGGGTGAGATATACAAAGAGATGAAGTTGTTTTTTTGGTGGGATGATTGAATAATAGAGATTCACTCACCAAAAATTGTATGGATTTTTAATTTGTTTTCACTATTTTTCTCTGATTATTTTGGGTGGTCTCGCTACTTATTTTTTGAAATGGGGGATAAACATCACAATTATTGGTGTAAAACACTTATGATAATATATATTTTTATCCTTTCATTATTATTTATAATTTTTATTTTTATTTAACAGAGCATTAAACCACCTATTGTGGTTAATTCAAATATACATAAACATAATTGATCTCATTAGTTTCTAATACTAGTTTCTTTATTTTTTGAATTTATTTTTTACTATGATACACTTTTTTTTATTAATAATTAGGGGATAAATACTAAAAAATATACATATTTCCATATTTTGTTTCTATGGTCAACCAAAACATTGGTAGTAGGTTGTTTTCCCCTTATATAATAAAGGGTTCTATTTGTTTGCAATTATAAATGATTATAATACGTTTTAATATGAGAGAATTTAAACATATTGATATTCCATATAATGTATTTATATATGTGTTGATTAGAGAAGAATAATAATGAATGATATCTCAATGAAATGGTTGATTTAAGAACATACTATATTGATACTATTGAGTGGTTACTAGGATATTTTACTATATATGTCTATATATATATATATTGTTGAAGGTAAAATTTTTTAAAATTTAAAAGTTTGAGTTCATCCGGATTCATGAATATGAGATTTTGATAATGATCATATTGAAACAATGTTATATATCTATTAAATATTTCGGAATTTAGAGAATGCATACGAATTTTTTTTTGATTGATTCTTTTTCTTTAGAATCTATAGAGTTATAAATAAGTTTATGAGATGAAGAGACAAATAAATTGGATCATAATAGGGGATATCCAATGTTATGTATTTTCATAGATCTTGATGATTATTAAATTTTCTATTGTAATGATTAAATAAATGATGTTATTTTAGGTAGTTTAATGAGATGGTGAGTTAATATATAAGAAGATATATTGCTATGTATTTTTGGTGAGAATTTATCTTATTTTTTCTTACATATACACGAAGTTGAAGTAAAATCATGCATAATGAATAATATTGAATTAACAGAGTTGAGATAGATCATTAATTTATTTATAAATAATGAAATAATCATTAAAAATAAGCGAAATTTTTTTATATATAGAAAATATTTGAGTTTAATTAAAAAATATTTGGGTAAATTTATTTTAAATGTTCATTGGAAATTATGATTATAATTTTTATAGAGGTTTTATAACATTTTATTTTTCCAAAAAAAAAATTAGTTGAATAAATTTTTTTGATATTGTTCGAAGAATATTAAAGAAGGATGGAGTTCAGTTTTTAATGTTAATATTTTTATGTTATAAAAAATTTATCAAATTATTATTTTCATAATAATATCACGATCTCGTGTAATAGTAATTATATATTTCATAATATTGGATTGGGTGGGGAAGTCACTATATACGAGTAAACTCATAAATGGATAATTGTGAATAAAATATTTCAAAGGAAATGTAAGAATAAACAAATATTTTCAAGGATTAACTTTAATTTTATAAGATTAAATGAGTGAGGTTCATAGATACAGAAGAATAACCTAATGATGTATAAGAGTAACATGGTTTTTCATTGAGCTATTGAATAATAGTTGGGAGTTTTTTAAGAAAAATTTGGTTATTTTTAAGAATTTATCTAATATTATAAAGTCCACAAAATGAGTAAATGGTTCTCAAATATAAATATCATTGATATTGTATATGGTAGAATGATGTGATTATTAATAGTGAAGAAAATATATCAATTAGGAATTACCACTAAACATACATTGTATTCAATGATGAAATAAATATATTGTTAGTTGATATAATAGAATGATGATGTCTTTATTTTAAATAATATTTTTTGCTAAATTAAAAAGAGAGTGGTCAGTGATATTTTTATTGAGTATCTTAATAGTCGGAGTTCTTCAATAAGAATAATATTAAATGATATAAATTTAATGTTATATCTATGAAAGTAGAAAATTATAATCCATGAAATATTATTAATACTAAGGAATAATATATAATCTACTTCTTCCTGAGGAGACACATGCACTTCTTATTAATCATTGTTCAGAAGGACCCAACCAAATTTAGTTACATGGTGAAGAACCTTGTTAGTGTTAGAGTGTGTGAATAACTAAATGTGGTTTCTAATTAAAACTAATTACAATTTTAAATTTAATCATCTTCATCCTAGGTATAAGGAACCGTAATATCCCCATACAATTATAATTTTCTTTATAAAAATATACCATCCATTTTTATGGGGATAAAAAACACCAAACATAAATTACATTCTCACTCATTTTTAGGGAACATCATAAATATCCATATATATTTTTATTTACTATTATTTTTTAATTATTTCATGTATTTAATCTATATTTGGTATGAGAGTGTGAGACCCATTCACTTTAACATGTGAATATATAATAAAGTAAAATTGGGTTTTCTTAATAAAATATATCTAAATAGATTCACCCACTCCCCTCCCTCAGTTTTCCTCATTGACCCTGTTGGAAAAGAAATTGGTATCATATATTGATGTTTTACCTCTTATTGGAATTTTAATAGTTATATATTTTATGTTTTTAGTTTCTCTTTTTAATAAATCATGATGTGAATACTTAGAGAAGAAGTGTCAACTATAAATCTAAACTCTATCACACCTATGATCCTAAATATTAAATGATGAAAGAAATAAGAAATATAAGGAAGGAATCCCTCATGAGAATATAGGAATAAATATAAACATCCATAAGAAATATTCCTATGGAAATAATATCTATATTGGATGAATAATTACTAGTGGGAAATCTAATAGAAATTATATAGATAATTAATATACCTCTAACATTTAACCATATTTTCATGAAGATAATGTAACTAATGTCTATTTGCATGATGATACCTTAAATTAACTATGTATAAATATATATTTTCATCCCAAAAAAGTATTATGATGATTCAAATGTTTTTAAAAAAATATCCCTATATAATTTTCCTAGACAAATTTTCACTATTTTATTCTTTTAGATACTTATTGGAGGAGTTTATCCAAATTGTTAAAGATGTAGAATTAATAGAGTAGTAATTGGAATAAAATGTTTTTATGTTTATTAATCTCATTAAACATGTTTAATAAAAATTAATATAGGTGTAGAGCTAGAATAAAAGTGTAAAAACATTGAGCTGGATTTTTTATATGCAGTCTAAGAGAAAGATAAATCCAAGTAAAGGGTGAAAGAAAATATGTATGCATTGGAAAAAAGATAAAATTTGTCCAATAAAGTAAATAATTATCAACTATAAATAAATGAAGAAAATATACATGGGTATTAAAGATCATTATATGAAAATAAGAATATAAATAAATTATATGTTAAGATAATTAATGGGATCAAAATGATTTGTTAAAATAATGTGGCGACAATTGAGGATGATAGGAACACTATAAACATAATGTTCCTTGAATTAGAAGTTAAATTGATAAATCTGGAAACTACTCAAGCTGAGTTATCATATACTACTGACAAAATATTTATTATCATGGATATTTTTATGGAGGATCATTGGGATAAATTACCACTCGTTTCTTCTCAAAAGGGATTAGAATTGTCTATCTACAATTCTCTAGTATAATCAATGAAAAATATAACATTTTTTGAATTAAATTGTATTTATTCTATGGTTTTCTTTATAAAAATTACATATTATAACAACATTTTTGAACAAATATGGATTTAGAAAATGTGTAAAGATACCCAATATTATATCAAAGATGGATAATTGATTTTTTAAGAAAATTACTCCCCAAGAAGGTACTCATGTGAAAGGTGTTTTAAAAATAATTTATCAAATAAAAATCTAAATATATCATGTTAAAATGAAAGGGATAAATATTAAATATCATATTTAATTTTTATAAACGTTTTGAGAACAGAGAAATTTATAGTTAGAATAATATTTCAAATCATGGAAGTCAATGAATGTATGCATCAATGGTGAAAAATATGGAGATGACACTAATTACCAGGAAGTAGAATGTGAAAAATCTATCTATTTCAAACATATTTGAAATTCATATAAACATTTGTGGAAATTAAAAAAACAAGGTTACTTTGATAGTGAATCTAAGTTCTTATCCACCCATCATGATCCATATTCCAATAAAAAGATAATACTATCAAATATGAGAAATAATGAAGATAAGAAAGTTAGTGAATTTACCTTGTGTTATAAGTAAAATAACCATGACAAATAAGATATTCACAAGAGGATTGAGAAATATAGTACACTCAAGAGAAAAATATTCTTATATTATGGGATAAAATAATTTACCACATGATATTTTAGGTAATCCATGGGTATGGGTATTAGTGTAAGAAACATATAGATATAAAAAAATAGAATCAGTCCAAGAAATAAATATGTATACTGGGATTCCAGAATACATCTCTAATAATAATGATGAATTTGAATTTAATGAAAAGTTATCAAATAATGGTGATCTAGGATTTATTGGGAATCTATGTGGAAGGTGAAACAAAGCTAGAAGTGTTTCAAAAGAACTCATGATTATGCTACCATCACAAGATGATTTTTCGAATAGAGTAATGTCTATATTAGGTTATCATTAATGAGTATTAGAAGAATCATATTATTACCATATCTATTTTTTTATTAAAATAATTAATGGTGATTCATGTAATATGGGATATAGTTTGATGATATTTATTAAATATGTAAAATAGTTTGGAAGATCAATTTTGGATTTTTTTTTTCTGAGTTTAAAGTGTTCTTGTAGGCTTATTAGGAAAAAAATTCATAGATTTCATTTATGAAATAGATAATACTTGATTAATAAGTTGTTGAAGTATACACTTTAACTGGATAATATTTTTAAAATGCATCAATAAAATCATTATTTTACATGTACCTATAAATTTTGGAAAAGTGATTGAAGATTTAATTAATGAATTCTATTTGTTACATTATCTTATCATCACTCTGATATAATAAAATTTAATGTTAATTTATATTCTTTTCATTCTTCAGTTTTATGAAAAGTATTAGGGATTTTAGGAATAGAATGATTTTAAAAAAACATAGAGAAGTTTACTAGTAGACTTTTTTAACAGTAATTATTACTCGAGTAGACTCTGATTTTATTAATTAAAAAATATATTTGATTTAAACCTTTTTAATTATTTTTAATAGTGTTGGGAAGAACAACAAAATATTTAAGACATATTAATAGGAATTTACATTACGGGTATTGAAGAAAAATACAATGTGGGGTGTCGGTCCCTTGATAATATTTTATTTTTTTCCAATATGTAATGATTTAATTATCTATTGAGATGGGAGTGTTTTAAGACAATTGAATTAATTATAAAAGGATTTCAATATGTGATAAGTGTTGATAAATAATTAAAAATTTTACTTTAATGAATGGTATGATTGAAGAACAAAATCTAATAATTCAATTGAGTTTTAACTAGGTGCTTTTAATTTGAATATATATTTTTAATATAGACCACCACAATAGTGAAATGGTTGAGAAGATCATGATACATAATAATGATATACTACCATGGTTTTTTTTGAATGAATATTATACATAATTTGGTTATTAGAATATAAAATTGAATTATGATGATTTTCATTATTGATAGTTTATGTGTATAATATAATTTCTAGGTAGAAGAAGTTGATAAGATAAATAGATGAATCACATGGATCAAAAATAAGGATATTAAAACATCATGATTTTTATGGATAATGAGGAGTTTTATATGTTATTTCTCAATAATTGATGAAATTTAGATCCATAATTTAGTGTTTCTAATGTGTTAGTGAGATAATATAGAATAAGAAATAAGGTTATGCAGTTTTGAGGAAAATATATCCTAGTTTCTTGATATATGCATTGAATGAAAGTAATACCTTGATAGTGGTGATGATTTAAGAAAATGAGTTGAGATAGGTGTTTAATTTATTGAAAAATAATGAAATATCCATTGATAAATCTTTTTAAAATTCATGATATGTTCTAAAGAAATTTTGATTTTATTTATAAAAGGATGGAATTTATTTATGATGCATGTGATTTTTTAATTATATTGAATATTATAATCAAGGATAGATAATTTTATAATTTTCTTTAAAGTTTTTTTAGATGAATTAAATTAGAGAAATTTATTTTAAGATGAGTATATAATGATGGAGTTGAGTTATATAATTTTTAAGTTGTAAGTTTTTTATAATTTAGAAAATTATTGGTTGTGTTATAATATAATGCTCTCACAAAAGAGAAATTGTTTCTTTTGTTGGAGTATATGGTATTGAAAGGTCAGATTTAATGGAATACTTATATCTAAATATATATAACATAAAATTTTCAATGGGAATGTAATATTAAACTAAACTTATAGAAGATTAAATTAGATTTGAATAAGTTTAAATGGAAGATTTTCATAGTGACATAGAGATAATATAATTCAATGAATGGTTAATTGGAGTCTAGATTTATATATGTAAGAGTATCTAGGAATTATATATGACAATTCTAGTTTTTTTAATAACTTATTTGATATTTTTATGTCTATTTTAGAGTGAAATATGCTCGCATATTGATAAATTTTATATTGTAGAAGATTAGCCTAATGTTTTAAATGGCCACATATGATTATTCTATTGTCACATAAGATTAAAATAATTGAATCGGTAAATCTTAATGTGTATACAAAAAAATAATTTTTTTCATTAATGATTACAAATCATAATGTTTAATGGATTAATCAATGATTTAGACCAGCACTGATATTGAGTTTTGAAGGAGTTTTCATTGTGGAATGAAGCATTACATTGGATGTTCTGTATTGAATGTGATTATAAATAAATGGCATATATAAAGTGGGTTTTTGTGAAAATTAAATTTAGATAAGATGTTTATATTTGAGGATAATTAAATGAGAATATTTTCAAATATATATTCATGATATTTCTAGACACATAAATTTATATTTTTGGAATCTATTTTTGAATTTTGATGGATATAGGATATAAAGATTATGATTAGAACATTTTTAATGGATGGAGATAATCATTATAAAGTTAATGTGAATTTTAATATTGTAAATGTGAAATATTATCATCCTAGTTTTTTTTTTAATTTTTTGGAATAAATATTTGTTCTGGTATCTGAAGAAAGAAATATAAGAATATTGTAATTATCTTGAGAAAAACATCATAAAAAAGATCAACTACTATGGAAAATTCATTATCATCGAATAAGAAAAAAATAGAGAGTGAAGAAGAGAAAAAAATGAATTATTTATTCTAAATATTGTCCTATATCTAATAATAATTAGATATTCTAATAATAGTTCCATTTATTATCATAAGATTTGAATTTCTTGATGATAATGATATGTGATAACCGTGACGAGTTTATTGTGAAAGTGTGACATAGTGTATTCCATATAATATTTTTAGAATGGTGGAATAAGATCTAATATTCTTACTACAAAGAAGAGTACTGAAAAATGTGTTGATATAACTTCATAAGGACATTGTAGAATCTAGTTACATAGAGAATGACTGAGTTGGTGTAATGTTTTTGAGGAACTACAAGTTGTTTCCTATTAAAGATAGTTTGTGTCATGCTTGTAATCTTGTTAGTGTTAGGTTTAACGCATCAAATTCAACCTATTTTTCTTATTATTTTGTTGATATTAAGAGTGAATTTATGTGTATGGGGTAAAAACAACCATACACAGAGTACTACCTCGAACAACATGTGTGAAAATAAAAAATATCCATTTCCAAGGTCATATTTTACTATATTTCATACATCAATTCCAAGTATGAGATGAGTGTCTTATATCCATTCAAACTAACTGATGAAAAGGTAAAAATGATTTTTATTGGTTAATTTTGTAACGACAATGAATTTTAAATTACTCTACACCATACTTTCAACCCTTTATTCAGTTGTTTTGGGTTATGAATTGATTAGGTGAACTCATGGGTAGTTTTTTGGTTTTAGATAGTTTTATAGGAATATAATTCTTTTAAAATATTGGTGTAGTGTTTGGGTAAACAGTGTGGTTCTTCTAATGAAACAATGCGACTTGATTAAGAAGAACAATGGGTGGAATATAGTTTATTAATTACTTAAACTAACCATGTGGCTTACTTAGAAAACTATATTATTTAGGACAAAGTAAAAAAACGTATTTAAATCATGGTTTTCCAAATAGCGAATCGAAAGTGTTTGGGTTCCAATATTAAGCAGTATTCCATGCACGGTTGGTGTATGGCTTGGTAATCCAATAAAACACAATCGTGTATGGGGTTTTAAAAAATATAAAATTTTAATTTTAATCCCATAATCTTACCTAAACTACTAATTATTCCTCCTACTCTCAGTGATATCAAACCTACAGACTCTAGTGGTGGTGTTTGAAAATTCTCCACCCTTCAAAGGCCAATTCTTGTGAATCTAGAGGCTTTGAGTCATGATAACTCACAGTTTGAGATTGTAGTTATTTCTTCTACTTCATATCAATAGATATTCCCTCTTTCTATTTGGATAAATTGTATATCTATGTTTCTATATATAGATATATTTATTCCTATGTGATATAATGAATAATTCTTCGATCGTTGAAGGATTATACCCTGAATATATTTTAAATTTTAGCCTCTCTCCCAAAATAATCTAGATCTACAATTGGCAGTGGGTTTCATTGAGTAAGACTTATTTAATTCAACACTTAACAGTATTATTCTCCTAGAATAATATTCTAGAATAATTTTTTTATTAATTGGAATTGTATATAAGGATCTATTGTGGGTGGTCTATATTCCGGTGATGGTTATTGGTGAATATTACTATTTGGTATCAATGCACATAAGGTGGGAAGTCCTTCTAATTTTGGGCCCTTATATAGAATTGTATGTTTTGGTTTTATGGTGTGTTAATGTGTATCCTAGTTGAAATATAATTGATTATTGTGTATGTGGGAACATGTGGTTTTGTGATAACCTTTTCTTGATACATTATGTATATTTCATTGTTTGTTGTCCCATGTTTTGGATGTTTCCTGGATTGTGGTAACATTATTTCTTGTATCAAGATAAAAGGATTCTCAAGGAATACTAGTTGACTCCTCAGTGGGGGAGTAGTTTCAAAATAATACTCACAGACAACTTTGATATGGAATGATTCTAAGTGTTGTGATAATCAATGACTTGTCAATCATGATTGGATATTCATAGATATAGGGTTCTATGTGTTATAATGTTTTGTACATTAATCCAATGGAATGAGTTAGGGTGTGATGATCAATAAAATGATGGTACAAGTTATGATGAGATTTATATATTTTCAATGTAATTATTTACTACTTGATTCATCTTTCATGTGGGGATTAACCTTGCTTCATTGATATTGTTCTTAAGAGTCGACATGTTCCTAGTGGACCTACCGGCATGTGGAGACCACAACCATGTAACCACAAATGGTTGAATAAGTCATGTGAAAACTCATTAAAAGTAGGGAGTAACTATACCATTATGAATGGAGTAGAATTACTCCTTTAAGGTAAATAATGATTGATTAGTGAACTGAACTATATGTTGAATTTTGGAATGATCTAAATTAGACATATACTATTATTAATTTCCTTCTAGAATAGAGATGAAGCAGGTACATTTGGGTTTCTTCATGGCTTGGGTGTCACATGATCACTCAAAAAATGATTTATTATCATTTTCCTTCACATTTACTTATTTTCATAGAATACTCCTCTTATGTATATTCTTTTTTTATGAAGCATTGAGTTGTCATGGATGGGAGAACTATTATAATTATAGATGTATTATTTCATGTTGGTCCTAAGTATGTTATTTTAATGCAGTTTAAGATCTTTACATGTGTTCCAGGATCAGTATAGAGCACATAAGAGCACATATAATATATACTCATATTGTATTATATTTATGGTAGTTCATTTAATTAAATGACTTAAACAATTATTTATGCTCCTATGATATACTATAATTAAATTTAGATTATTTGATCTTCAACATGATTATTGTAATATGTATATAGCTATGACTAATTTGTAGGTATAGAGATATAAACACGAGCCTTTATTGTTCTAAGAGGTTTATGACTTGTCATTATGGGTAGCCTATTAGAATAAGTATCCTATTTAAATCTTTTTTTATGATTAAAACCCAATTAGGTTATTATCTTAAGTAAACTGACTAAACCATTAAATGTTCTCTAATAATTTATTAGGATTTTCATAAAATTATACCATAAATTGTTTTTATGGGGCCCCATGTATAAACAACCAAAAAATATTCTACTAGTAAGTACAAACCATTTCTACCATTAGTAGTGTAGGCTAGTGTAATTGAGCCTGATCCTACACCCACTCTAGTGGTTTAGGAAGTGGAAATATACAACCCAATGTCTTCTAGTAGGATCCAATTAAATGTGGTGGGGCATTGAGGGAAATGGTAAGTTATGTTTGGGTATTTTAGCTTCAGTATATACGATCATTCTAGTGTACTGAGGGTAATGATGATGTTTTTTACTATATCAAAATCACAGAAAGAATATTGGGCCATGTAAGGATAATGGAGGATCAATTGGTATAACCAGCTAGTTTTTGTTTTGGGGACATGCGATAAGGTGGTGCGGTGTTATGATCCCAGAGGGAAGGTGATAGAGACTTTCATGGGTGCCTTAAGGAATATATTCTTTGATTATTTCTCCCCAAAACACTAAATATTGATCATGACTGGGAATTTATTGAGCTTCCATGGGGGTCGATGTTGGTGTCTTCCAACCCTACTAATTTCATGGAGTTTATTTTCTGTTCACCTATCATAGACATAAATGAGGTGTGTAAAGATCAAAAATTAAATATTAGACATCATATACAGTTTAGGTATTAGGATAGGATATTTAAATGGATGATATATTCTGAGGTGTTACAGAAGGCCCTATTGATCGAGAAGGGTTTGTAGCATGAAATAGTTGTTTCAATCATAACATCCTTCACTAGGCTAGTGGGTAAAATATATAGTGATACTACAGATCCACTTCTATTGTTATGAATTGTAATGTAGATGAGATGCACCTGAGTGTTAATATATAGTTGGATAAGAGTAAGGTTTCATATGTTCCTTTTTTGATTAAAATTTAGCATGAATCTATAAATATAGATATAAGGCCCACTTTAAAAGATATTATGGAAATATAGAAAGGGGGTGTCATTAGTGTGGAATGATGATCCAGATATAGCATTAATATTCTAATGTAATGTGTTTGGACTTTGGGTGTCGGTTCTGGGGGAAGTAAAAGCACGGTTGGGCCGGTACCCAACATTAAATTTTACCATGATCAATGATTATTCTGGAACTAATACGACGATGAACGCCAATCTCCAAGGAATAGAATCAATGATTGAGATAAATAAGGAAGAGGATTTAAACCATTATAGAGGATATTTCATATCATGATTATAATTAATTTAACTAATTTCACAATGAAAATAATGCATAGATCATTGGTATTTTCATCATTGATGAAATTGATCATTTGGAATGACCCTTCTAGATTATCATGTTTCCCTTGTGAGGATCGAAACTAGAATCACTGTAACGTTTATCCACACGTGCTCCAATGTCCTCTGATCGACACCACTCATTCATCAAGTGCTTGCGCGGTGAAGCCAGTGTCTTGTGTTGGTCATTCTTGATCACTTGTTATTTGGCCTTGAAGAATGTATCTCGTTCTTGAGAGGGACATGAAGATGAATCGAGAGTGAAATTGTTTAGCTCATCATTTCTCAAATTCACCAAGTGTGCGGTGTATTATCTATAGCACAATAAACATACATGTCTATTTATATTCATGGAACTTCTGTTATAATATTTAACTACAAAAATCCAATTAAATCCATTCATTAACATAGAGAAACCCCAAGTTCATAATAATAATACGACAACATTATTTATAGTCCACCAACTTGTGCAAAACAGAATTATGAATATAATTACGCATCGAAAAATAATTCCAGCACCATTATTATTTTATCTTGTGGAAACTAACAATTATTTACCTTCTTAAAAATAATTATTTTATGACTGGACCAGCCTTGGTCCACTCGAATTACACTTCAATTCAGGGAAAACTAGAATCAATAAATAATTTATTTATTCTCTTAAAAAAAATATTATTCACAAACTAGTAAAAATATTTATTAAATGCTAAATAAAACAAATAAATATATTTTATTTTATTTATGAGGTCATTTTACCTTTAATAAAATTATTCCATGGTCCTGAGAATAATATTTATTTCACTAATTAAATTCAAAAAATAAATTAACTAAGACCACCACAAACACTTATTGTGTGACCCTTTAGATTTTTTACTCATTGGAATTTGGAAATCTTGCCTAAAGTCCAATAGTACTTCCTAGAAATTTGTCAAGGAACCTATGAGAAAGAATGTAAAGTCGTAACAACAACATCCACATATGAATGCTAACAGTTTAATAGAATCCCTTTGTCTCAATATCTCATCCAGAAGGTTTCATGATAGTGTCATCAACCTTTATACATGATATGTTGTTCTTTGACTAACTGAAATAAACTCGTCATTACACCAAGGCCATGGAATTTCATGTGACGGTTCTATTTCCATCAAAGGTCTGAGATCTCAACTTCCATAAATGGAAGGGATAAATCTTTCATCGACTTATCCATTAATATCATGTCACTCGTGTTGCACCCAATATACCCGACTTCCCGCCAACTGTCTACATGATGGTTTTCATCAGTAAATCAAAGTGCGTGAGTCGTGACATGTATTAATGATAATCTTAAAGTCTAAGGATGATTATGCATGATCTTATATATAAATATCCGATGACACCAAAACATGTGGAATTCTTACGGGTGGGTTTGTTCTCATAATCTCATATCTTGGAGATTATTATATGATAAATTCAGGAGAGGAAGTCTAATTTTATTATGAGTACTCGCACCTGATGGTATTCATGATATGTTTCCCTTCATATTATTTCATCTAATAGTAGAAATATATTTAAGATTATTATTATATCATTTCAATGTTTTGATCATAGTGGGGAACTGCAATGACCTTATCAATGAAACTAATCCTCTAGGACATTATTACATCATAGTCATGCAGAACAATAAAAAATATGTAATAAGATGTTTAATATTTAAATACATTAAATATCCATATAATCAAAGTAAAACCAAATGGTTCTAGGACACAAACTATTACAAACTCCCACTTGGACTAGAGCCAACTTCCTACTACATTTTTTCCTCTAGACCACACATGGTGATCATGTATCTTCATAGCCAATTCTTTTGTCAAGGGTCTACCATGTTGTCTTCCGTGGAAATAATGCTCACTACAACTTCAACTCTCTGAGAAAAAACCATCAAGAGATGTTACATCTGAAGTATGTGCTTCATCTACTGAATTGACCTTGGATGTTTTTTCAGATCCACTGTTGTAGTATTATCACAATACAGTGTGATTGGATCATTACTCCTAAGTATCACATCCTACTCTTGGACGAAGCTTCACATCTAATCTAATTATTCAGTTGCCTCAGAAGCTATGATATATTTGGATTGTACTATAGAATCTGTTACCACACTCTCCTTTGAGCTCTTCTAGCTCACTGCACCTCCATTCAAAGTGAATATGTATCTGATTTGTGACTTCATATCATCTTGATCAGTCTAGAAAATATCATTTTCATATCCTCTGATAACTAGTTTCTTATATCCTCCATAAACTAGGAACATATCCTTAGTACGCCTCAAATACTTTAAGATAGTCTTTACTTCCATCCAATAGTGATCATTTGGGTCAGCTTGATATCAGCCTACCTCACTTAATGTATAGAAAAAATCCAGCCTAGTACATAGCAAGGAATAAATGATTGACCCAATCACTGCAACATATGAATTCATTACCATTATCATTATTTCATCATGGGTCTAAGGCCACAATTTCTTAGAAAGATGAATTTCACATGACGCAGGTAGAAATCCAATCTTGGGTTGTTCCATACTCAACCTCATTGGTATCTTATCAATGTATGTACTTTGACATAGTCCCAAAAATATTATGGATATGTAACGTGGAATCTTAGTCCCAAGAATATATGTTTCCTCTCCCAAGTACTTGATGGATAAGCATTGATTCAACCATGCCTTAACTGGTATCTCCTTTCCAATAAGTAATATGTCATCAACAAATACTATTATAAAATTGACTGCACTCCCACTAAAATTTTTGTAGAAAAATGAATCACATTCTTTCTTGATAAAACCAAATTCTGTTACGGCTTCATCAAAATGAATGTTCCATGACCTGGATGATTTCTTCAATCCAAAAATGGATTTCTGCAACTTGCATACCTTATTAGCATTATTTGGAGTCATAAACCCTTCAGGTTGTGTCATGTAGACATCTTCTTGAAGGTTCCTATTAAGGAAGGTTGTTTTCACATCCATTTCTAGATCTCCAAGTCATCATAAGATAAAATGGAATGAGAATTATGATATATTTTAGCATTGCAACTGGTGAAAATGATTCATCATATTCAATTCCTTGAACCTGTTTAACAAATTTTTCAACCAGCCGTGCCTTATAGGTACTAAATTTTCCTTCCACATCTAGTTTCTTCTTTAATACCCATTTTTAACCAAAATTATTACATAAACTAGAGGATATACCAAAATATTGACATGATATTGATACATGGAATCCATTTCATAATTCATGGATTCCTGCCACTTGACAATGTCTATGCCACTTACTGATTCCTTGTATGTTAGAGGATCATTATTTTCAACTAATAATGAGTCATCATCCCCGGTAAATAGAAAACCATACCATTCTTGTTCTCTATCCTCTATTTTACTCCTACGATGTACTTATGTCTATGGAATATATTTTTTTTCCATGGGGCTTTGTGGAATCTGTTCCTGTATTAACTCTTGTGTACCTTAAGCCTCAAAATCACCTTAATCTATCTCTCGTCAACTATCTCTTTGGAGATGTGATCCCTATCAATAAATATGGAATTTTTATCCACTATAACAATTTTTAAGGGGTTTTATAGGTAATATCTCATTTATTCCTTTGGGTATCCTATAATGGTACACTTTGTGCCTTGGGGTGCGAGCTTGTTACTTGAAGAGGCCTTACCAAAAACATTAATACCCCAAACATGTAAATTCGATTACATTTATTTTCTTACACTCTAGAACTCGAATGGAAAACCATTTATTGATTTACTTGGTACTTGGTTTAGTTTGTTTGAATCTGTTTGTAACACATATCCCCAAAAGGGTAATGGAAGACTAGCTCACTCATCATTTATCTCACAATGTCTAACAGGGTGTGGTTCCTCCTTTTGCTCACACCATTCCACTAGGGCATGTATGGAAGACGGAGTTGGGATAGGATCCCAAAATTCCATATATAATTAATTAATTTCTGATTAAGATATTATCCACCTCAGTCTGAGTGATGTTTTTTAATCTTCTTACAATGTTGGTCCTCAACTTCATTCTTTTATTCTTTGAAATTATCAAAATAATCTGACTTATACCTCATTAAGTAGATATATCCATATCTACGAAAATCATCCATAAAAATTTTGAAGTATGAGTACCCTCCCCTTACATAAACTTGTAATAGTCCACACACATTGGTATGAACCAATCCAATATGTTCTTTTTCCCTTTCACCTTTTGCACAAAATGGGGATTCAGCCATTTTTCCTTGTAAACATGCATGACATACGCCAAGTGTTTTTAGTTCTAATGAATCTAAATATCCATATTTATGTAACATTGTCATGTGTTTCCCGTTTACATGACCTAGATGGTGATGCTGAATTTTGTTGTAGTATGATTCATGTGAAGAATATTTTTAATTTATTTCCATTACTTGGTTTGTGTAATCCAATACATAAATATTTTTGTTTAAATGTTCCCAACCAAAAAAATATGCCCTTGTAAAAGAAGAAACATTCATTTTTGAACATTTAAAAACATCCATACGTATCTAATATGGATACAAAAATAGTATTTTTAGTAAGAGAAGGCACATAATAACTACCCTTTAACAACAAGATCATCCTAGTTGGCAACGAAAGGTGGTAGTCCCCGACAACTACAACATCAAGTATGCATATATTGGCTGCTCGTAGATCTACCTCGCCTCGGTCAATCTTACTTAATCTACATGGTTCATGTATTTTGATAAATATGTGAGCACCACATGCTATATCTAATACCCAATTATTAGTAACAGATAGATGTAATTCAATAACAGATGCACCTAATGCTTCCCCTTTCTTTTTAGTCTAGGTGCAGTTCTTCTTCTAGTGGCCCTTCATGGGACATGAAAAACAAACACCCTCCTATTCCTTTGCCTCCACTTTGAACATACTTTTCATGGAAGGCCATGAAGATGATTTGGGAATAATTCTATTCAACTTCCCTTTCCTCTTATTCACCATAGGTATTTAAGGTTTTTCACTCTTCATATCTTTGTCCACTTGGTGAATGAGGATAATATGATGAGATATAGACCTTTTAAGGTTGTTCATATTGAAATTGAAAACATATTTAGAGAATCCCTGATGGAGTGTTGTGAGAATGTGATCAGTTCCCAGTTCTTTGGGAGATTAAACCCTAGAACCTCAAGGCACTCAACGTCGATAAAGTGATTCAATACATGAGGCCCAGCTGGGGTACCTTCTCCAAGTTTACTCTAAAATAGTTATTTACAGATCTCAAATATTTATTGTTTTTCTATCTCAATGTAAACACCATGGAGGTTCTTGAGCATTCTATAAGAATCCATTATTTCATGAGACTTCATGAGCTCACTAGATATTCATGACAACATCAAACACTGAACATCGACCGCATTGTTCAAATGTTTTTCATAGGCCAAGAAATCCTTATCACTCACCAATTTGGTAGACATATTAGGTAGTGATGAATCCAGAACGTCAGACTTCCTTTCATGGTATAGGATAACCCAAAGGAATCTAAAAACATTCTATGAAGTTACTACTATTGAGGTGGTTGTCTTTATCTAGAATTGATGGTAGGGATAGTGTGGTTGATGAGCTTTTCATTTTTATTCTATAATTAAAATATAAGATCATTATTACATTCTCGATTACATTTTATAAAAAATAATTAATTTCTATTAAGTCTCCCCTAATTTTAACAACCATCAATGGCCCTCCCCAATAAACATAGAATGACCAGTTACTATGACATTCTATTGGAAATGATCCACATTCCCCTTCACATAAACCTGAAGAGGGTTTTTCAAGATATTAGAAGGTATTTATGTCTGTAGGTCTTTACCGACTGTGATCTTGCAGCTCCTTGATTTGTTGAGTGGACTCCCCAATCCTGAAATCATGAATTTTGGATTTCCTCAACACCTTCCTCCAATATTAAACCATGTCTAGAATGGGCTACTCCTCTTGATGTAATATTTTTAAGTCATCTCAAAACATTTCATAAGGGATTCTTGAATAAAAGTATGTGTCCCAACAAGGGTTGGTCAAACACATATTTTTTTTGAGTTTTTCCTTTCATAAAATAACAAAAGTCTTCGTATGACTTAATATTTTAGTTGAGGGATTTTTATCCCTTATGCATGAATTGTTTATTACCATTATCACATTCTTATTAATATTATGTGGAACTTACTTAAGTGATTAAACATGTCTTGAAAATATTGATGCATAATTCCGGTTTATTTTAGTTCCATCTTTCATGCTTGTTTAATTCATCAATTATGTGATCGTGACAACACATCCATAATGATAAACCATGAAACTGACAGAAATAAAATAAATGGAATAATCATGAGATTTTTTAATAGTTTGTTTATCTAGCGGTTGATAAAATCACCCTAACCTAGGGGAGAAACAACTTGAACCTTTTGGGTTTGTGTTTATATATTTTCACCTATCTTGCTCTGTATCTCCTGGGATTGGTTTCATCATGGCTCCATCATGATCCACCTCCACTAGCATGAGAATTCCATCCATTACATATTCATTTTTTTAAACTCACATGCTGTTGAAGAGTAAAAAAGGGGTTTTACCTAAAAGAATATTTGCGCATGTAGGCCCTACATTTTAATGAGGAGAAGACTCATAGGCCAAAAAATTTAATTTAAATAAATAAATAAAAAGAAACGATCCACATAAAAATGTCTCGGTCTAGCTCATGATCATCCATACATGAAATGATATTTATTCATTTATAAAACTGGAATTCAATTCATTAATTGTTATTGTTTAAGATAAATCACGCTTGAATCAATTAATTATCATTTTTAATTAATCAATCATTTTCTCTTATAACCATTTTCTAAATTTTAGGGAGATTCTCATCCATCATAATTTTAAACAAATATATTCATTTAAAATTATCATTGTACGTAACTTATACCTTAGAGGAATCCTAGTGAATTCTTGTTCATAACTACCCAATGAGTAGAAATAAACATTACACAAATATTAAATTACAAACATATATATAAATCATCTATCACGTGTTGTGACTCATCTTTACACCCAAACTATGGTACATGTCTAATGGATTTGTATAATATAAAAATAAATTTTTTTAAATCTGCATAATTTGGATGAGTACATGGTGTGTAGTTCTGAGTACACGGTGTGTACTATCGTTCACCATCCATCCGAAGTACACACGCTGGGACATGGAATGTAGATACACTTTTGAAATATTTGTAGTACAAATTGTGTTAAGTGGGCCACATGTAATGTAGTATCTGTGTTATATGGTTCCAACCAGTAAAACCATGTATGGGGAACACAGTCCAACACTAACCCGAAAGGACAACACACAGTGTCCAGTAGACTACACAACATGTAATTTGGAAACAAAATGGAACATATTTTTGGTCAAAAAATGGAGTCATTTAAGACTTAGAAAGACTCCAACACATGGCTTGGTTTGGAAAACTGGTTGGATGCATTGAATCATGATTACATGGCATGTATTACCAAATACATTTCGTCGGTTCTGCTGTTGTACTGCCATGATGCTTGGTCACCTTCGAATGAGATCCTCAATTTTATTTTAATAAAAATTAAAAAGAAAAGATATTTAATGTAAGGTGAACGAGAAATGAAAGATACAGAACAGATCTTGAGATTTAGATTTGCAGAGTGATTAATTTTTTGAAACAAATAAATTACTAAATACATAAATCATTAAAGAAATATTTGTATAATTATAAACTATGATGTAACCACTCTAATACCAATTTTAAGTTTCGAACATACTTGAAGCAGAGTTGGGATGACACCCAACCTTTAATTTTACCATGATCAATGATTATTTTGGGATTAATACGACTATGAACGCCAACCTTCATGGAATAGAATCGATGATTTTGATAAAGAAGGGAGAAGCCTGATACCTTTAAATAGGATCTTGGAAATCATGTTTATTATTTATTTATTTAATTTCTTATAGAAAATAATACGTAGATCTTCCGTATTTTCTTCGTTGATGATGTTGATTGTTCTAAATGACCCTTTCTGATTATCTCGTTGTTCTTATAAGAATTCAAACTAGAATCTATCTAGTGGTGATCCACTTGTGCTCTGATGGCCTCTAATTGAAACCAATCATTCTCCTAGTGATAGAACGGTGAAGTGAGTGTCTTGGGCTAGTCGTTCTTGATTGCTTGTTCTTCAAACTTGAAGAACATCTCTTGTTATTGAGAGGGGCAGTAAGAGGATTTGAGAGAGAAAATGTTTAGCTCCAAAATTCTCAATTCACCCAATGTGTGGTGCCTTTGCTATGGCACAATAGAAATAAATTTCTATATATATCCATGTAATTTAAATTTGAATCTTTAATATATGAAAAATAGTTAAATACATTCATGAACTTATAGAAAACCCATGCACATAATAATAATACCATGCCATCATTTATGGTGCACCAACGAGTGCAAAACAAAATTATGAATAAAATTATGTGTCTCAAAATAATAGAAGAGTCATTATTATTTTATCTTGTACCAAATAATAATTATTTACCGTCTTGAAGATATTTATTTTACTACCAAACATTCCTAGGTCCCCTTGAACTCCACTTCCATTTACTGAATCCTAAATAAATAAATAAATAATTTATTCTATCAAATAAATATTTTATTTACAAACTAGTAAATAAATATTTATTAATTGTTCAATAAAATAAATAAATAAATTTTATTTAATTTAAGCGATCATCATAACTTGAATAGAATTATTCCACAGTCTTGAGAATAATATTTAATTTATTAATTATATTCAATTATATTTTAACTAAGACCACCAAAAATGCTTATTGAGTGACCCTCTATGATTATTTCTCTCAGGAATTAGGTTAGCTTGCCTAAAGTCTAAAAGTACTTTCTAGAAATGGATCAATGCACCCAAGAGAAACAATATAAATTCACAAAAATGACATCCACATACGAATTCTCACTGTGTAATATAATCCCTAAGTCTCAATATCACATCAATAATTTTTCATGATAGTTTTATCTACCTTTATACTTGATATGTGGTTCTTTGACTACCTGAAAGAAACTCATTATTACACTATGGACATGAAATTTCTCATGAACTTAATATTTCAATCAATGGTTCGAGATATAATCTTTCATAAATGGATGGTACATATCCTTCCTCAACTTCTCCATTAATATTATGTCACTCGTGATGCACCCAATGTACCTTACTTCCCGCCAAATTTCTGCATAATGTTTTTCATGTGTAAATAAAAGTGTGTGAGTCATGAAACATATTAATGATAATATTAAAGTCTAATGATCATTACACATGCTCGTTGATAGAAATATCTAATGACACCAAAACATGAGGAATTCATATTGGTAGGTCTATTCTTATAATTTTTGTATTTGAGATTACCAAGTGAGAACATCATGAGAGGAAGTTTCATCTGCTAACATGTACTCGCACATGATAGTAAGAAAGTTATGTGCTGAGCGGGATGAGGAATTCATATTTGGTAGGTCTGTTCTTATAATTCATATTGGTAGGTCTGTTCTTATGGAGTGACTATTTTTTACTAAGGACTGAGGCAAGAAGGTGCTGAGCGGGATGACAGTATAACTTTTTCATGTTTCATGGAAGCATGAGAAAATTAAGGTTGAAAAATGAGGGTGGGTAAATGATGTACAAGCTTCATGTTCCAAATTTTTTAAGAATTAAATCAAGAGACACTTTCCAAGTATATGAATCCCTTATGGGGAAGATTTTTCCCACCTAGTATTTTCAGGTAATATATTCCTTACATTTAGACCAAAATTTTATGTTTTTGAGTCATGGTTTTCTTGGGAGAATTCTTGGGTACCTTCTGGTAAATTTTTTTTAGGTTTAGAAGCCTATAAGGGGGTGTATAATTGTCTCACAATTAATAGATACCATTTAGTTCTTCTTGGTAATTTTTTAGCATATTTAAGAAGTATACAGAGTGGTGCATAGTTGCCCATGATTAGAAGTAATAGTAATAATTTTCCATGAAAACCGTATGAATTGAGAAGAATAAGAAACATAAATTTGATACATTATTTACCAAAATATCTAACCAAACAATGAAAATTCCTAGAAGTTGCAGTAATACTCATACGGTTGGTGTATAGTTTTGAAAATAATGTGACCAAACTTGTGTGGGGTTTTAATTAATCTAAAAATTTAATTTTATCTAGTAAAATTATTGAAACTCATCATTATTCCTTTTGAACCTAGGGACACCAATCGTGGTTTTCAGACTTCTCCTACCTTAAAAATCTAATTTTGGTGAATTTATAGGCTTTCATTCAAGAAAATTTGAAGTATGTGATCATTATTCTATGATCTTCTCAATATCACAAGATCTTCCCACTTTCTCTTGGAGTAAATCATATTCCTGCATTTCTATAGTCAAATATATAGATTTCTATGTGTTCTAATAAATTATTCATGGATCATTAAAGGATCAAGTCCTGAATCTATTCTAAATTTCTTCCTCTTCCTTGAAGATATTTGGATATATCATTAGTTGTAGATATTATTGACTAAACCTAAATTATTTAAACAAATTTTAGTGTTCTTATTCTATAATCATGTTCAATAATACTTTTTATGATGAATTAGGGTGGGTTCCAGGGATCCTTTGTAAGCATTCATGGTTTGGGTGATGACTCATGGTGGATATTTCCATTTGGCACCATCGATGTTTAGGTAATAACTTCTTGTCATTTTGGGCCCCTATACCAAATTGTATGTTTTAATTTGAAGTTGTGTGTATAGACCATGAGACCTATCACAATTTTTGTGAATGTGGGTGTGTGTGATTTCATGATAACCTCTACTTCACATATTATAATTGTATCTTCTATTTTTTTCTTTTTTTGGATGTTTCATGGAATGTGGAAACATTTCTACCATTATCAATATTGTATATTACTCAGGGGTGACCATTTTACTACATAAAGGGGCAGTATAGGTATTAGACTACTATTTAATGGCTCAAAATGGAATGATGGTGAATGTTAAGATGAGGAATAACATATCAAGGGTGATTATAAATAAATATTTGTAGGGATACATGAGTCTAAAAGTGGTTCACACTAAGCTGGTGGTTTGATTCGGAGTGTGAGATCACAAAGCTAATGGTATGAGTCCGGTTAAGAAGTATGTTCTATTGAAGGAATGATTCAAAGGAGGATAGTTTGTTCCAATGGGTTATTGAGCCTCTTATATTGAGACTGTTCTTAATAACAAATAAGTTCCAAGTGGATAAACAGACATGTGAAGATGACAACCATGAAACCACTATTGGGTGACTAATATTTGATGGTGGAGCGTAAATAACCCTTGATATTGGGAATGGAAATTTTCCTTTATGATCTAATAGAGATCACAAACTAATATCATATCGAGCTGAACTATATATGATATTTTATCATGATATGAGTTAAGAATACACCAATATGGATTTCCTTCTAGTATATAGCAGAAGAAAACATAGCTAGGTATAATAGCATTATGATTAGTGCACGATCACTATACACATGATTGATTATCATTTTCAGGATCATTTAATTATTTTAATGTCATAAACCTCTTATACATGTCAACATATGTTAAGGATTCATTTTTTGTGTCTTAATAGCTTTATAATCCAACCATGCATGTGAAAATTGATGCACTTGTAGACTTCATAGAGGATCTTGGAAAGGGAAAGTGCCTAATAATAGAGTTGAGGAGATGGAGCATCGTTTAGATGTAGTGTTGAGGTGGTCTCTAGAATAATGTCATAGTGTTTTTATTTTGTTTTCTTATTTCATTCTTATAATCTGGTTTGTACATCTACATTGGGTTCCATGGTTTTTTTATTTGTATGACTTGAGATACTTATCCAGTAATCATTGATAGAATTATTATTACTTTCTACTATTGTTCCAATTTATGTAGTTACACATTTCATGATATCATTCTAATGTGTGGATTTTGATACTATGGGTAAAGCCTCTCCATGAAACCATTCGAACACACTCTTCTAGTTGGAAACCTATGGCATGTAGGGAGGCACACAAGAGGCCATGTGGCAGTCCAGTCCATTCCAAGTGACTCAGATCAAGGCATTGAAAAATTTATTCACATTGATTCACTCCTCACTCTCAATGAGGTTTGCACTTATCTAATACAAATATCACAGGTCAACCACAACCATTAACATCAAACAATGGCAATGGGTTCCATATATTACCATGATCGACCTATACCATTGTAGTGGGAGTCCGACAACCACCTATTAACTTGATTTCTATTTATAATGGTACTAGGCACTACCTATTCCCTTGATTTTGAGGATTGTGGAAAAAGGTGGACAAACTAACATGATTGTGTCCAATCTAGGAAGTAGGTAAAAAAATATATAAATTTTATATTATATATATCAATTATTATTTTTTATTTGTTACATATTATATCATGCATGTTATTACTTATTAAATATTAATTAATTATTAATTTTTAATTACCATTTATTAATAAAAAAATTAATCATTATTTTTTATTAGTAATTATAAATTTTTTATAAACAATTTATTAATAATTTCCAATTATTAATTAAATTTTTAATAGTAATTATTAATATTTTTTATTCAGGGTTTATTGATTATTATTACTCATTAAATAGTTAGTAATTATTAATATAAATAGTTACTTAATTTTTAATTTTTTATAATATTAATTGATAATTATGAAATATTTTTTTATTAATTAAAATTTATTATTTATTGAACATCATTTATTAAAAATTATATATAAGTATTGACTAATCATTACTCAATTAATAATTATTATTAATTAAATTATAAGATATAAATTAATTATTAATTGTATATTTATAGTGAATTATAATTTCTATTTTCTAATTGTTAGTATTATTAATTACTAATTATTGATTTTTTTCATTAATTAAAATACAGTATTTTCTTGTTTTTAAATACTAATAATCATTAATTATTTATCAATTATAAATTATTGATAAATTAAAAATACAAAATATACTATTAATTATTAATTGGTGTTTAATATTTTAGAATCACTATGTATAATTTATGAATTATTATTAATAAATGAATTTATATATATTAATTGTAATAAATGAGTTAAAAAATAAAAATTATCAATACATATCAATTATAATTGAAAAAATAATATTCTTTTTACTTAATGGAAAATAATTATTTAGTAATTAATTGTGATTTATTATTAATCCTGTATTATAAAAGATTTCCTAATTAGTAAATAATTATTGTTAATGTGTTCTTAACTATAAAATAATTAGATATTAGTAATTACAAATTAATAATTTGTATAAAAACATTTAATTATTATATATTGATTATTTATTATTACTTATTTCTTACATATTATAAATTATCATTAAATTTATAATTACTAATATTTTTAATTAATTAATAATAAACTATAAATTATCAATTATTTTCAATTAAGATTTT
The DNA here is from genome assembly GCA_963277665.1 of Viscum album. Lineage (NCBI taxonomy): Eukaryota > Viridiplantae > Streptophyta > Magnoliopsida > Santalales > Viscaceae > Viscum > Viscum album. The sequence goes on from OY728165.1 coordinate 450,292,825, forward strand.
AAATTTTATACCATCAATTATTAGTTATTAATAATTAATTATGAATTGGGAATTAAAAATTAAAAATTAAAAATTATTACTTATTGTAATTTATTTTCTAAGTTTCATTTTTTAAAATTTTTATTATTAATGAATTATTGATTAAATTTAATTATTCATATTAATTCTTTAAAAATTATCAACTATAAATTAATAAAATTAATAAATGTTAATGATTAATAATTAATTGTTAAATTGTAAATATTTTTTTTGTTACATGTATAATGTGTTTTGTTTATCAAATACGTTAAATATCATATTTTTAAAAATTATCACAATTAAATTCAATTATTAAAGTAATTATTATTTAGATACTAAAGTGATAGAGGGTGGGAGTTCTGTAATGATTGGTGGCCTCCCAGAAGTTAGTGTGTCATACATAAAAATATATTTTGATAAAATAAAAATAAATGTAATGTAAAAACTATTTTTTAAAAAAAATTAATTTTTAATTTTTAATGATTAGTAATTAAAAACAATAAACAAAAATATTTATTTTATAATAAAAATTATTATAACCCTATTTTCATGGTTTTTTTTCAAAGTAAACAGACCACCATAGTAGAAAATTATGGGGATGGTCTTATTGGCCTTATTGAGAAGTGTAAAAGTAGACAACCTTTGACCAGATTTCTCCCAGGACTATGGTCATAAGCTACAATAATGGATATAGCAGTCGTAGTAACCAAAACATTGGAAGTGTGGTTTTAGAATATGGAAATAAACCTTTTTTAGTAGTGGAGTGTAGTTTATTCACACGTTTTTTTAATCCAAAATTTTATTTTTCTTCCTTGAAAATGTAAAAAATATTGAACTTTTCGTCTCATAAATTATTTTTCAGGTGTTTAAAGGGTATTAAATTAAGTATTGAATTATTTATTATTGTGTTTCAAATGAACATAAGCTCTTAAGAGCCAATAAGTCACTTCTCTATTTTATGAGTAATTTTACTAGATTATAGAGATATCAAAGAGGCTTAGCTCATTCCGTTTATATATCTTTTAATAATCAATTAAATAGTTCCATTTAATGGAGATATATCTGTAGAAAGTCATTTCTACTAAATCAAAATAAAATTTAAGAAAAAAATTATCAAAAAATGTTTGATATCATTAGGTATTCTCCAAAGTATCAATTACATTATCACATTTAATTAAAGAAATTTATATTCCTACATGATTGTTATCTTAAAAAATTATTTCAAATATACACACTATTTAGTCTCATTTTTAATCACACACAAAAACACACACAAAATTTCCATTAAAGAAACATTATGTTAAAATAGGCTCGTTGATTGATATCTCATTGTCTTCACTACACTATATTATTATAAAAATATAAATACTATTTTTTTGTGATGTAATACAAACTCACATAAAAATATTTATCATCATTATTGAGTAGGATAAATAATTATTAATTATTTTCCTTTGTTTTTTAAAACATATCCTCCATGATCAATAAAGAATCACTGAGAGTGGGGTGAATTAGTGATCAAATTTCATTTTCAAATTCCTTTATGAAATAATCCCATTACTGATTAGAGTGAATCCTGAGCATTTTTTAACACAAACCCATAAATGAAAAAATATATTTACAAGGTTTATTACTCAAAATGAGAAATATTGTCCTTGGTATGATCTATATTTCATTGAGATAATATGACCCACTAGTTTCAATGGATAATCCCTAAATATTATATACACCCCCTTTGAAAAACAATAATAATATAAACATAATGGTTTATGTTGTCATTTTTCTCCCCCATTGAAAGAAATATCCAAAGAAATGATAAAATAGTGGTAGAAATACCAAGCCTTATCCCTATAATGATTGAGGTTGAACACCTCTCCGCTACATCCGATTCAAAAGTTCATTCTCTGATAGTGGATTAGTGAAATCATCTACAATATTCTTTTTTAGAAGAGAACTCAAATTTTATGTCATTCTTATACACAAGATATTTTATAAAGTTATATTTAATATCAATTTAATTGGATCTTGAAAACATTTCTGGATTATTTGAAAGATTAATATCACTTTTGTTATCAGATCCCAAAAGTAATTGAAACTTCACTTCAACTATAAAATCTTCTAGTTGAGTTTTCATCAATATATGTTACGTTGAGTATTATTTGGAAGCCACATATATATCCATGGTAGTTCTAAAGAAGACGGAATACTTCTTGTTTGAATGAAAACAAATAGAACATCCTCTAAAAATGAAATCTACTTTAAATATAGACATAATATCATTTACAATTTCTTCCCAGTCTATATCTAAATAAACAAACATATTTAGCTACACCCTACTATCATATTTCAATAATTAGTTCCATTTTATTTTGATTTATCTATGTATTGTCTTTCCATCCATTAAAAGGGACACATTTGTTTTACTTAGATACCAGTTACAAAGAGTATTAGTGTACATAATATTCCATAATTAAGTTATCATGTGTAATAGACTACTAATTAGCTTCTAGTATTCCATTTGATTCATATCCTTTCCTATTTCATATTTGTAAAATTTTGTTCATACTAAAATTATTGTAGAAACCAACTCTGAATTATCTATTCCAAAATGCATCAAAAGTTTATTGGAATAATTATCTTTAGATAGATAAATATATAATTTTACATTATATATTTTTAATCAAATAAAGTATCTCATCTCACTAAGAACATATATTTCACAAATAGGGTTTATTTAATTATAATACCCTTCAAAATTTACATCATTATTTATATAAAAAAATCCCATCTACATAAAAAATAACTGTGATTAATTCATTCTTATCATCTTTAACATGGAAATTGTTATCAACACATCCATTGATAAATTTCAACTTCATGAAGTAGGTTTCAAATATACAATATCAATATCATGTGTATTGCTTTACCCTGTATAAATCCATTATTAAATTACAATCACAATTCTTATATTCACCAGGCAATAAACCATATGGATATTTAATATACACTTTATAGTGACCCAATATTCAACTACATCATTTTTTATGAATATTTATTACATAACATTATGATTAATACCATAACTGTAATGTTTTAGTGTTATTTATAACTAAATATGTAATCCATTGATTTAAGAATATATCAACAACATTTCCCAAAAAGAATTCTTCATGGGTATACCATATATAAAACAATTATTCTTGACCTAGGGAAGGAAAAACATATAATACAGGGTCAGTTCATATGCTTAGTAAGTGTGGAAATCAGAGATATCAATCTATGATCATACATAAAAATATGATGACCAGATGGATATGAGATCATGAACATAAATTACCAAGTTCATACATAATCTTTCATAGATCCTGAACATGTGTCACGGAATAAATCATTATCATAATAATAAAACAATACTCAAATAAGTAAAGAATAATCAATAATTATAGATGAATCATGAAATAATAACATTGACAAATTAATGTTGAAAGAAAAATAAACATGTAACATTAGGAAAATGTATAACCAGAAATAGGTTCACTCACTATGTTAAGGACATATAATAAAGCCATCACATAAACTTATGTACATGAAACCTTTAAAATATATAATCATAGGTATATGAAAACCATGTTCATGAATAATATTATGGACATGAAAACCAGGTCCATGTATTATCTTATGGACATTGAAGTTCCCAGGTCAGTTTGAATCACTTAGAGGGGGTGGGGTGAACTAGTGATCCCTTTGAATCTTTCAACTAGCTGGTTCTTTTTAATTCAACCTCTATGGATAGTTAAAGCCTTGATCCAATCTTTTTGGGTCTCATAGATTTACATTGAATGATGTTATAAATTTAAAGGTGCTAAACACAAGGACTTAAATGGTTCAATTAAAATACCTACTCTTTTCTATGTTGGTTATTCAACCCCGACATATATTCTCCACTATAATTTAGTTAATAATTAAAATGGTCAATACAGATCCCCACTACATCTCTCCTGATTCCCACAGGATATTCTTTATAATGCTTCCCACAATGCTATCAGAGTCCCACTGGTCTACTTTGGAGTCCCATTGTAGACTTCTTCTCCTCCATAAATCTCATAGGGGTCTTCTAGATCTTGAGTCACACAAGGAGATTCCTTATTTAATTTCTTATTTTATTCCCTATTGATGATCTTTTGATCTTCCCAGACAGGCTTTCTGAATCACACTTTCCAGTTAATCTCTTCATGGATCTTTAAAATCCTTTGGTAAGTTCTATTGTACTTGGTTAATAATTCTGATCACTTTCTTTGATCATTCCTCAGTTGAACTGTGTTACGTAAATTATTTCTTATTCTTACGAAGACCTGGCCTCACTAGGATATTTCCCTTGGGGCACAATACTTCTTTAAGAATATAATATGCCATAATGATCTTGTTGAATATCAGCACTGTCTTTCTTCTTCGATTCTCAAACACTATAAACTGAGAAAAAAGATCTTCTTTTACTCTATCTAGCTTCAATCCCAGTACTCATTCACTTCATTCATGGATTACATGGGATCTAATACCTCTTGTATTTGGATATCCTAGTTTCTTCTTATTTAGTGCAATAACAGAATGCACTAAAACTACTTCTAGTTTTCTTGGAAGGAATCACTTACACTTTTGTGATTATTCAAACACTAAGGATCAACTCACTTGGCATCATCTGAATTGATACATGTATATGTGTTAATTCATTATTGCACGCATTGGTCTAAAGATTTTCAACAAGAACTATCTTATTGGATTCTTTTTTCTCAATACACACACACACACACACAATCTCTTCCATTAAGTTTCTTCAAGTCTGCATGTGCATGCATGCATGCATACACAATCTCTTTCTTCTCTCTTGTGTTTAAACCCCAATGGGTGTAATATTTTTATCACACAATTACTCTTTCTTTTTCTCACATAATATCACACACACTTTTTTCCTTTGGTCTCTTTCATGCACACACTTTTTATTTTATTTATATTCAATATAGGTGTCTGTCTTTTGTGTGTTATTCTTCTTTATTCCTCCTTCAAATGTGCACATACAATCCTTCTTTGATTTCTATTATTTTTCAAACCCAAATGGGTGTATTAAATGAGTGTATTTTTTCATGAATGATTGGGTGTCTCAATACATGAATATTCATTCATGTGTATCATTCATGCATTCTCCTTTCTCTATAATGTGGCTTGGGTCCCTTCTTCTTGAAAAACTATGGGCATGGTTAATTTTATTCATGGAAACCAGGGAGGATGGGTTCTTCCTTCTTTTCAAAATGATGGAGTAATTCTTTCATAGAGTTTTTCTTCTTCACACAATGGGTGTGTGAAGATATCCTACAGAGAACCAAGGAATGGTTCTCACCTCTTTTTTTGCGAAGGTGGAACAAGGGATTCAAGGCACCAGTTGTTTTACCCACGGGATCTTCTTCACGGGCGAAGCACGATATGGGTTTAAAGGAACCTGTCATGTCGTCAGCTAATTTTGTGAATGAGGGTTGTTCGATCTTATTCTCTTCGTGAAAGTTATGAACATGACTCATTCATTCAAGGGATGCATAAGACCTCTTCTTCGTGTAGCTAGGTTGCGCAGAACCTTTGCGCAACAGTCTGTTTCTCAAATAAAGAAGAGCTTTCTATCAATGTTTGAAACACATGAAAGTGTCGATGGAAACCTCCTATTATAGGTGAGGTAGACTCCTTATTCCGCTTCCAAAATACTCGAGATATGCCACAGTTATCAATATTTGAATGGATGAGAAATATGGAATTTTGAAATATTAAAATAGAGGATACAAGTTCAGGCTGAGAATCCTGGGATATTTCATTCGAACACTGACTTATTAATTGTAGCATGATCCAAACATGCATACATTTATGATCATGTAAAAATCCTTTCCCTGAAGGCTTCGAGTGGCCTCACAACCCCACTTTCTTCGACCAATATTTGATCTTTTTATATGGATGCATTCATGATACATTAATGTGTTCTTGTGTTTGGATTATCCAGAAGATCACCATGAAAGAGATTTGAGCATCAACGGTGGTCTAGAACTCGATCTCAATGGATCAGAATCATCTACAGAAAACATAAGTGTTAGGATGGATGGAGGTTTAATATGACCTTTGGGTATCTCCTTGACCATTAGATCTACTCGGATCAATCACATGTGGTGGAGATTAGAACGTGGAGCGCTAGAGAGATCATGCAGTTGAGATCTGGCGCGAGATCTGATGGACGACCGTGATTACGTTGGTGTTTTTAAAAATGTGTCCCACATAGAAACATGTCGAGAATTTAGTGTGGTTTAAATATCAATTCGTGGAAGCACTTTCTCAAATTCCTCCCCTCTCCCTCCACAGTACCGCCTCGTACCATGTTCTACGAGCGTTCTCCCAGTGCTCACTATGCTCCCTCCGGGCATGCTCTTAATGCCCACGCTGCATGGGTTCACCACCATGCGGCACCTACAGGCTTATAAATGTCCTGTATGCTCCTCTTGTAGACTGGCTTAGAGGCCTTCCCCTTGGGCATGGTAGACCCTCAGGTCCCTCATATACCTTGGGCGAGGTCTTCAACTAGCCTTCAATATTGGAAATAATTGTTTGGTAAAGGAAACTAACAAGTAGTTAGTATAAAAACAAGTATGAACTCCTCTTTAAATCCCAAAACATCCTTCTTCATTCAAATCCCTATCATGCTTCCTTTCTTTTTTTTCAACTTCAACAATCATCTATTCTATTATTTTTAGATAATAAATTACAAATGATCATCCATATGTTGTTTTGATCCAATAATGGATGATGCAAGGATCATTTGTAAATTCCTCATGCATTAAAGAAATAATTCATGGCCTTCATTGTTGTAATGAGTGATGTGTTCTCCTTAAAACACGTGTCTTATTCTTTGGTGATCAGCACAAACAATCATCTGATTTTGTAATCATCCTTTATCCAATTTGAATCCGTTGGATGGATCTTCCTACTCCTCATGCAATTGAGTATTACATGGTCTTATTTATGTTTTGTATCAATTTAATCACCATGATACAAGTCTTGGAACTTAAGATCAGTTCTACAATCATTATATTTATATCCTCTTGGAGAATTTATCGAGTGTTGTGTTAAATTCATTGAATCCACAATAATTATACAAGGATTCACCAAATTCTTCATCAATATCGTTCATTCACATATTAACTTTCCATTGGAAATCAATTCCACTCTTATGCACTTCAATCCATATTGTCAACAAATTCAACTTTTATGCACTTCAATCTTTCCCTTTTTATTTTGCTGCCAATATCACTTAAGAACACTTTGAATGGGTTAATATGTGTTCCAAAATTCCCCCCCCCCTTATTGGAAACCAAATAAAATGGTTTTAGTGGTGTATCTTCATAAACATATCCTCCTCTCTTTGAATAATCTCTTTTGGATTTTTTATGAGAGAGGGATGATGTCACAATGTTCACATAGAAAAGATCCATTAGTAAATCATCACTAAGTCTACTTGGTTTAAACTAGTGTTGAAAACAAGAGAGATATGACCAACGCTTTTAGTGCTATCCATAAACAACCATACATGTGATATCATGTTCATAATGGTTCAAATATTGACCAAGGGATTGGAGATAATATGATTTATCAATGAAATTATAAAACCTTAGTTTCATATTCTTTAGTTGTTATGAATTTCAATGGTTTGTCTTGGCATAATCCTTGATATCATCTCCTACATTTTTTCTCCCCCATAAGGGGTTCCCTCCCTTGGATTTTCCTTGGTGGAAAATAATGATCATATGATCTTCAAGATATTCATATTGATAATTTTCCACTATGGAACAATAAAGTAATTATCAATTCATAAATAATAAATCCTACGTGGAGTTATCCACTTTTTTTTCAATTATCCTTTTGAGAATGACCTTCATCTTCAATTATGTAGAATGTAAGCACACATATACAACAAAAATATAATGGAATAAGATGGAATAGTTGTGAGCTTTTTAATATAAGAATTGGGGATGAGAATTTTTTCTCAACACAAGAACTCCTTTCCATGATGTTATAAAGTGTTTGGTACTCTTCAAGCGGGTGTTTCCTCCCCATTTGACATTTTGATATATCATTTTCAGCATGGACCCTTTACTTTCATTTACCTTTAACTTGTGTGGACTGTTTCCCTTTTCATTTTCAATTAGTGAAGTAGCTTCTATCGGTTCGTGATTTTAAATTTTCAACTTTTCCATTTGGCCTTGTAAAACTGTTATACATTAGTTTCTATGATGTACAACCTTCTTGCACCTTCCACAGAGTTTTGGTGAGACACTTGGGCTATCATGTAATGACAACCTCTCAGAAAATTCGAATTTTCTTTCATGTGGAATGACATGTTCCCTTTTTCCATTTCATTATCTTCTACTTCATCATCATCTCTTTATAGTTCTATAGAAATTTTTAATTTATTAGTTCAGATAACTAAACACTCCTTCTTATCATTTTTGGAATTGGAGCTTCCACATGGCTTCTGAATTTTCCTCTTGTTGCCTATATTAGGTAACATATTATCTTCCTGAATTTCTTTGGTCAATCCCAGCCTCTTTTAGATTGATTCTCCTTTTTTTCTTTCCTCCATTAATTTCCATGGATTTTTTATGGTGATCCATGGTTTGGAAATTATTTCCACTATAGAAGCATTTTTTATTTATTGAGGTGAAATTCTTGGAATCCATTTTAGACATATTGTTTCGAATAGTTTCGTTCACAGTTTTCTTAACTTTAGTGTTTTTCATATTCCCAATAAAAGAATTTTCAACTCTTTTTTCCATTCTCCTACCTTTGTTGTGGTCTATACATCTTATGAACTCCCTGAGGCATTGTAGGACTAAACCAACACTCATTATAACTGTGATTTTTTTTAAAATTATCATAGTAGTCTTATAAAAAATCAAATCTACTATTGATAGATAGATTCTTCTTCCTCTGTGTTTTCTTTTTATTCTTTGTAGGTTTCTCTGTTTTTTCACATCCTCTTTACAGGTATATAGTCAATCCATTATTTTATTATGATGACATATTATTCCAACAATCATTGTCCTGATTCCCAATACATCCAACAATACTAACAATATTCAACAAATCTCCTTATTTTCCTTGTAGTATCAGTCTTTCTAGGTTTAGTGCTTTTTTGTTTTGGAATTGTCTTTATTTATTTGAGTCATCCATCTAGGAGTTTACATTATTAATTATTCCATTATCCACCCTTGATGTTTTGATAGATGTATCCTCATTTTTATCAATCCAGATATTCCAAGATTTTGTTTTTTAACATGTACTTATAAATGAAATGGTATTAGTAGAAAAAGAAATAACTGGGTTATGGGAAACCATATTCTTAGAATATGTGGCCCTTAGATTAGGGGATGATCTAATGTCCCTCTTGGAATCATATTCCTCAATGCGAACATTACTGAAAACATTACTTCTTTCATCTGATTGAGATGTTTTATCTTGGGGTGATTGATAATTTTTCAATTCACCTCAAATTCTAAAAATTTCATGTAGAGAGTGTTATTCTCATCCTCAATGGATCTCATCTTACATGTCCAATTATCCTTCAGCAATGTTATTTTTCTTCAAGAACATTTCTTAAATGTTGTAATGATTTTTCAAGCACCTTTATCTTGTTGGAATTCTCTTCTAGTTGAGCAGCTTTGACAACAATAGAAACATTATGCACCTTTTCAAATGCATGGAAAGCCTCTACAAATAAAATATCAAAGAATTATTTCTCAAAAATAATTTCATACAATTCTTCATTAACATAAGAATTTCTTTCATTTAAAAGAGAATTTTTTTGTCTTTCCCTTCACTAGATTTGTGAGAGTGTTGGATATGCCAACCCATTCAGCCAATAATTTATCCAAGTAATTATATTCTTCTTCTAATTGTAATTTTTTATATTCAAGAGCTCTAATTCTTTTAGAAATGTGTCTTTCCACTTCTCTAGGAACTTTATTTATATGAACTTTTAGTGTGTTATGAAGATCAATAATTGATCTATCATCATCATAGATTGACCAGCCTTCATCAGAAGAATGATAAGTATTATCAAATGTTGTACCTTTCGTATTACCTTTAGTAGAAGGTGTCCCTCCAATAGTAGTAATGTTCTTCTTCATATTCCTTTCATGTTTTTTCTTTCTATTTTTCAGAGTCTTGGAAAAAATATCTATTTGAGGTTTATAATTCATCTCCTCAAATTTTCACTTCATAAAGACTCTCTTGGATATTTTAGAGGTAACCTCCTCTGATACCAATTGAAGGTCCCAGGTCAATATGAATCACTGAGAGGGGGAGGGGTGATTCCGTGATCCCTTTTAATATTTTTACTAATTGATTATTTTCAATTAAACCATAATGGATTGTTAAATCCTCGGTCCACTATTTTGGTGTCTCCCATCCATACATTAAATGACGCTATAAATGTAAAGGCACTAAACACAATGATTTACAAGGTTCTGTTTAAAGGCCTTCTCCTTGTTGTGCTTTCTATTCTCCCCGACACATATTTTCCACTATAATTTAGTTATTAATTACAGTAATCGATACAAAGTTCCATTGTATCTCTCCTGAGTCTCACAATATATTCTTTATACTGCATCACACAGTGTAACCAGAGTCCCACTGAAGACTTCTCATCCTCCCTGAATCTCATATGGATCTTCTAGCTCTCGAGCCACAAGATTAGCTTCATTGTTAAAGTTTTTCATTGATTTGTTGTAGATGATATTATGATCTTACCACATAGGCTTCATGAATCACACTTGACTATGAATCTCTTCAAGGATCTTTAACACCCTTTGGTAAGGTCTGTTGGTCATGCTCAATAATTCTGATCTCATTATTTGATCAGTCCTCACCTCAACAATGATGATGCAATTATTATTTTTATAATGACTTGGCCTCACTAAGTTGTGTTTTGGTGGTTCACACTGCTTCTTTAGGAGTATAATATGCAATAATGATCTTCCCCAATATCAGAACTTCCTTTCTTCATTGATTCTGAAACCCTATAAACTCAGATGGAAGATCTTCTTTAAATCTATCTGGATTCCATTTCAGTAATCATTCAATCCATGAATGGATTTTATGGGATCCAATACCTCTTGTATTTGGATATCTTTGATTCTTATTCTTTATAGAAATAAAAAAAATTCACTAAAACATCTTCTAGTTTTTTTAATAATCACATACACTTATCTGATTATTCAAACACAAAGGATCAACTCACTTAGCATCATCTGAATTGATACACATGCATATGATCATGAATTATTGCGTCTATGGGTCTAATACTTTTACACATTCACTACCTTCATGCATTATTATTTTACAGTATACACACACACAGTCTCATATTTTATGTTTCTTCACATGTGCATGTGGATTCATACATGAATGCACAATTTCATTCTTCTCTATTGTGTTTAAACCCCAATGGGTGTAATCTTTTGAGCATACACTTCCTATTTCCATTTATCACTTAATATCACACACAATTTTTTATTTGGTTTTTGGCACACACACACAAACACTTATTATATGATTTTTATTCAATATAGGTGTGTGTCTACTGTGAGTTATTCTTCTTTATTCCTCCTTCAAATGTTCACACACAATCCTTCTTTGATTTTTGTTCTTTTTCAAACCCTAAAGTGTATATTCAATGTGTGGATTTATTCTTGCACATAAGGGTGTCTTAATTCCTACATATGCATGCATGTGTATCGTGCATGCATACTCCTTTCTCCACAAAGTGGCTCAGGTCCCTTCTTCATGGAAAACATGAGGGAATGGTTCTTCTTCTTCATGAAAACTATGGAGCATGGTTTCGTCTTTCTTCTCGAAATAAGGGATGAATACATGGATAATGTTTTTATTATTCACACAAAAGGTGCACGATGATATCATTCATAGAACCAAGGAATGGTTCTCTGATACTTATTTCCAATGGTGAAACAAGGGTGTCAAGGCACTAGTTGTTTTAGACGTGAGATCTTCTTCATGCATGAAGCACGACATGTGTTTGAATGAACCTATAGCGTGTTTGGATACTATCGTGAACCAAGGTGGCTCTTAGTTCTTCACTTCATATAAGGGATGTGAAAGACTCCTTCATACAAGGGATTCACATGACATCTTCTTCATGTAGCTAGGTTGCACGAAACCTATAAGGCCCTATCCTTAAACATTACTGAATCTTGAGTTACTTCAATAATACACATTGAGGATCTTTTCAGGTTTGGAGTTTTAGATAATTAGATCATAAAACATGCATTACATTCCACATTTAAACAAAGTGTTTATATACAAGATAGTACTCATTTTTCCCATCAACGGAAACATATTTAAAATAAAACATGGATTCTTTCTTGACACTTCCTTGACACTATCATCACATAATGTACCTTTCCATTGACCTGTGAAAAACATTTCAAAAACTTGGGATGAGCATATGAAGTGCATTGTGTTGCATTTGTTGTCAATGAGGCATGAAGTTGTCTTGGAATGAATGGAAGTCAGGGAATGTCAAGATGTGAATGTCAAAGGATGTGATGGTGATAGGTGATGAATGGAGGATGGCCATGGAACATAAAGATGAATGCCACTTAGGAGATTCACTAAGTGGCATTGGAGAATATGGTTGAAACATTCTCCATGGAAATCTGACGATTGCTGAACTGATCTTTAAGTTCTAAGAACTTGTATCAAGATGATACAAAGTCACAACATGATTAGAAGACCATGCATTGTCTTCACAATGCATGAGGAGTTGAAAGGAGTTCCATCCACAACTACTAAGTGGATGATGTGCATTAATGAAGTCCATGCACTATCATTTAGTGCATGTGCATTTGAAGAAGAACCAATTTGATCTCTAATTGGATCAATGAAGAATGTTGAAGAATCTATTTGACTAAGGAGCTCGGTTGATGAAGATGAACCTTTTGAATTTCACTCCTAAGTGAAGATTAAATTTTGAGGAAGAATTGGAGGAATTCTTAAGAAGAAGAGAAGATATGAATAAGGGAGGATGGATAAGAAGATGAAGATGTGGCACTTGGCATGTTACACTTGGTCACTTTGTTTAACAAAGGACTTAGTGTTTTTGTTGCAAAAAATTGGCCACCAAGGAGGCCAGCCGAGGGTCATCACCCAAGGCACATGTGGGACTCAAGGTCACCACGCCCATGGGGAACCCTCAGGCCAAGGCAGCATCCCTTGAGGCAGGGGCGCACCCAAGACAACCGAGTGGGCGCCAGGGGCACGCCCGGAGGAGCGCAGTGTGCATAGTGGGCGCCAGTGGCGCGCCCGAGGTGCATAGTGGGCGCTAGAGCGCGCCCGCAGGGAGCATAGAGTGGGCGCAGAGCGCGCCCGCAGGGCGAACACGGTGCGGGGCGGCACCGTGGAGGGAGAGAATTCAACTGGCCGCTCATGGGAGCGCCAGGGTGATAAACCGCGGAAAAATCCCGCGGCGTTTCGATGTGGGACGCGCAAATTCCACCGGGATCGAATCCCAGCCGCTCATCTGATCTCGCGGCCGATCCGAGCCGCTCATCTAATCCCGCGACGCCGCGATCTGATCCAGCCGTCCGATGTCTTTCGATCACCTGATCCGACGGCTGCCGCATCGTCTCCTCCCTCGAGCTCGACCGAGGCATCTCCCGCGACGCCGCTAAACCAGAGGCCTCCCGAGCACCTGTTTTTGAGATTCCGGCCACCTTTGAAGGATCTGAAGGCTCCATTGAGCTCGTCTTTCCACACCGAACCTAACCATGCTATAGAATAAGCATGCATGCAATGTTTGGGAGATTTCGAACGAGGCCGAGGCAAAACGAAGTTGCCGAGGCCATGAGGATTATTGTTTTGCATGGATTGGGTTTAAACCGAGGTTGTGCATGCATTATGAATCGCATGCACGAGGAGAAACAGAAAGAAAAAGAACCTGCGTTGAAACAGAGGAAAGAAAATAAAGATTTGAAAGATCTTTGAAGATCCGAAGATTTCGGGGATTCGGGATTTATCCCACGCGGAAGGCAGAGGCTCTCCTCGCCTATAAAGAGAGGCCGAGACCTCTGAATTGTTGCTGATTTTTTTGTTGAAGATCCGGAGTCCCGCGGAGCACTCTCTGCCTCGCGAAGCCGAAGCCCCGCGCATCCCACTTGCGCGGCTATTGTTCTCGGTGCCATCTAAAGCCCGAAGGAGTCCCTTTTGCGCATCCCTTGCGCGAAAGAAGTGAAGGGGAGACCCCTGCGCGCTAATCCTTGCGCGGCAGGAAGAACCCAGGGCCGCGGCACTCTGCGCGCCCACGGTTGAAGCCCGAGGTGCTTTGCACCCGAGGTCTTGCATGCCCCTGTGCCGTGCTCCTTGCGCGCTCGAAGGCTTTCACACCCGTGGCTTGTTCCTTGCACGTGTGCGCCTTGTGGCTTAAGCCCACCACACCTTGCGCGGCTGCCCCTTGTACCAAGACACCTTGCGCGCCTCCTTTGAGATCAAGGCAGTATACCACACTCATTTTGTGTGTGTGTGAAGTGAAGGAGTTCGGGTTGTGTTTTACACACATTGTGTGTGCCAAAGAAGGCCGAAGCCTTGCGCGGCAGTGGAGAAGAGGAGAAGCACATGGGCGGTGTGTGTGCAAAGTGGACATGAACACATCTTGGCCGAGACTTGCACTCTGTGTGTGCATTTGAAGAAAAGGCAGTAGCCTTGTGTGTGTGCAAGAAGGGAAGGAAAGGCCTTTGTGCCTTTGTGTGCAAAAAGACAACAAGGCCGAACCTTAGTGTGTGTGCAAAAGAAAGTGTGTACACACTAAGAAGAAGAGAAGACCCACACAAAGTACAACACACTTTTAAGTGTGTAAACAAATATAATTAAGTGTGTGAAGATTGTGAAGAAGGTGTGTGCTTAAAGTGACTACACCCTTTGTGGGTCTACTGCACCAAGAGGAAGAAAAGGAGAGTGCATGCATGCATGCATGCACGTGCACACGTGAACAGTGCTAAATCAGTGGTGTGCAACTGAGACTGGACCAGACCGAAGATAAAGACATCAGTTGTCTGAGCATTCAGTAGTTGAAGAAAGAAGCCGGGTCATCCTTAGAAGAAGGTGATAAAGCCCGAGCTAGACGAGAAGACCTGATCAACTCAAGTGATCATAGGTACAGAGCAAGGCCAGCAGTATTTATCCCAGACTGCTGAGGATACTTGAAGAAGACCTTAAAGTGAAGAAGAGCTACTCGTGCGACTCGAGGAGCCAAGAGAAGACCCTGTGGGACTCAGGGAGAAGAAGTCTTCAGTGGGATTCTGGAGCAGGCCAGTGGGACTCTGGTAACACTGTGGGACGCAGTATAAAGACCCTCCTGTGGGACTCAGGAGAGATACAGTGGGACTCTGTATCGACCATTGTAATTTTAACAGGTTATAATGGAGAATCCATGCTGAGAGAGCATGGCAAGGATGTAGGCCTTTGGTGCCGAACCTTGTAAATCCTTGTGTCCAGTGCCTTTACATTTACTGCATCATTCGTGGAAAGGTGAGAGATACAAGAAGAGTAGATCGAGGCCTTAACAAGCCATAGAGGTTTAATTGATTAAGAATCAATTAGTAAAAAGTTTTAAGGTATCACTGATTCACCCCCTCCCCCTCTCAGTGATTCACACTGATCTGGGCACTTCAATTTGTATCAGAGGGAGGTTCCCTCTAAAAGATCCAAGGGAGTCTATATGGAGTGCAGATTTGAGGAAATGAAAGAACAGCCTCAAATGGAGATATCTGCCAAGACTCTGAAAAACAGAAAGAAGAAACAGGCCAAGAAGATGAAGAAAGCCTGTCCTAGCTGTGATGAAGTTGAAATAATGAATGATCTTCAGAGTGCACTCAAATATCTTCAGAAGACAGTTCCCATGGAAGTGGCAAAGTGTATAGCTACCGGCATCCATGATCTTCAAGAAGAAAAATCACAGTTAGAAGAAGAAGCCAATGCTATGGAAGATCAGCTGGCAAAAAGGGTTGGCATAACCAACACTCTCAGAAAGCAGGTGAAGGCCAAAGATGAAACTCTTTCCCTTTGAAATGAAAGATATGAAGACACTGCTGAAGAATTGCAAAGAAGCCTTTCTGAGAAAGATTTCTTTAAAATAATGGTCAGAGATGTTTTCCATGCACTGGAAAAGAGGCACAAAGTGTCAATGGTTGTCAAAGATGCTCAACTAGGAGACAAAGTCAAAAGGGTGAAGGAGCTGGACAATTCATTGCAAGAATTAAAGAAGGTGCATGAAGACCAGATAAAAAAACTGGTGGATAATTGGGAAGGAAGGCTAAGAACTGTTGAGGATGAGAAGAACTCCCTTAACATGAAATGGTTTGAACTAGAGGTGATATTGATAAATCATCAATCACCCAAAGCCAAAGCCTCCCAGACAGCTGAAAGAAGAAATGTTGCCACTCAAGTGAGCTTTGAGAAGGATGATTCTAAAATAAATACATCCTCTAATGAAAGGGCAACAACTTCTAAAAATAAGGTACCATCCATCCCATCTTGTACTAATGCTTCTAATAGTGTTTCCACAAAAAGTGCAGGATGGAAGAATAATTCCAAACAAGTATGGATGAAGACAATGAAGAAAGAGAGCTCTCCTAAAACAACACAGCAAGTCAAGAAAAGTTCCCAACAATCAGAAGGACTGAAGAGATCAAGATTTGTGGGGCAGTGTTGGTGTTGTAATAAGTATGGGAACTGTGCAAAGGATTGTTGGTAACATCCACTGAATGTCAAAGCACAAAGGAAGCCCATGCCTTGGGGGAGCAAGCCAGAAGGAAAGAAGCAGCATCCACAGGTCCAGAGACATCTGTTTACTGCTAACAGATTTGGATTACTTGACAACATCTGGGATGATTGCAAAAGTGGTCAAAAGAATGATACATGTCAATCTCCAACTGTATCCAAAGCTGGAATGAAGAGAAGATCACTAAACCTGGCTAAAAGAGATTCCTTGGGAAGCAAGCAGAAGAAAGTAGAAAATGCTCCCAAGAAGTGTTTGAGAAATGAAGAGAAGTCCTTGGAGTCTGAGTCCAAGAAGGGTGATGCATCCAGAAGGACCACCAAGAAATGCTTCTACTGTGGAAAGAAAGGTCATACCATGGATCTTTGTAAACAAGCCATGGAAATCAATAGAAGCCAACTGAACTCAAACAGACAATCAATCCAGAAGAAGCAGAAGGGATTGATTGAAAACAAGTTGCCTAAGAGAGGTAGCTTGACAGCATCAAAAGAACCATGTGGAATTTCCAAAACTGAGGCCACACTTCCAAGTGACTTACTAGTCATATGGCCAAATCAGTTGCAACTTGCCAAAGATCTGAAAAGAGCTGAAGATGAAGTTCTGGCAATTGCTAAGGAAAGAGGGAAGAAAAAGGTTTCACATGAAGATGTTTTGAGAACCACACCAGCACAAACATCATTGAAGATCAAATGTGCAAGTGTGAAGAATGGTGAAAATGGGACATCTCGGTTGAGAGAATCTTCTCAACCTTGTTGTTCACATTGATGAACCAAGGATGTTCCATCTTATTCCCTTATACATTTGTATTTACATGTGCTAACATTGCAGGGAATTGAAGATGATGATCATTCTCAGCTGGAGGATGGTTTTGATTGAATGGAGTGCACCCCTTGAGGGGGAGCCAATCTGGAGAAGATGGTATTGTAAGATTTAATACTATCTTGAGAAAAGCTGAAGGTATTCCAATCATACTTTCATCCCTTGTTTCTTAATTGAGTTTATCTTGTCAATTAAGGGGGAGTATGGATTGAAGGAAAGTAGATGAAAGGGGGAGCTTTATCTTTGCACTGAACTTTCTAATGAGTTTTGTGAAGTATGTGCAGGATTTAGCAATTCATTGTTATATCTGAAAAATTTCAAACCCCTAAAGCATGATCTCACATGTGTAGAGAATTATGGACAGCTTTGAATTCCTTGGTCATATCACTCTTGTTTTCTACACCGGGTTAGCCCAAGTAGACTTAGAGCTGATTTACTAAAGGTTCTTTGCTAAAGAGAACATGTGACATCATCCCTCTCCTAGTGTTTTTCAAGAAGATACTTTTCAATGGGAGGAAGATATTTCTGGAAGAGAACCACACCACACCTTTGCATTTTATTGCCAATAAGGGGGAGAAAATATTGGCACACATATTGACCCATTCATATGTGCTGAAGTGGTGTATTGACAACAAATACAAAGGGGGAGATTGAAGTGCATTGTGTTGCATTTGTTGTCAATGAGGCATGAAGTTGTCTTGGAATGAATGGAAGTCAGGGAATGTCAAGATGTGAATGTCAAAGGATGTGATGGTGATAGGTGATGAATGGATGATGGCCATGGAACATAAAGATGAATGCCACTTAGGAGATTCACTAAGTGGCATTGGAGAATATGGTTGAAACATTCTCCATGGAAATCTGACGATTGCTGAACTGATCTTTAAGTTCTAAGAACTTGTATCAAGATGATACAAAGTCACAACATGATTAGAAGACCATGCATTGTCTTCACAATGCATGAGGAGTTGAAAGGAGTTCCATCCACAACTACTAAGTGGATGATGTGCATTAATGAAGTCCATGCACTATCATTTAGTGCATGTGCATTTGAAGAAGAACCAATTTGATCTCTAATTGGATCAATGAAGAACGTTGAAGAATCTATTTGACTAAGGAGCTCGGTTGATGAAGATGAACCTTTTGAATTTCACTCCTAAGTGAAGATTAAATTTTGAGGAAGAATTGGAGGAATTCTTAAGAAGAAGAGAAGATATGAATAAGGGAGGATGGATAAGAAGATGAAGATGTGGCACTTGGCATGTTACACTTGGTCACTTTGTTTAACAAAGGACTTAGTGTTTTTGTTGCAAAAAATTGGCCACCAAGGAGGCCAGCCGAGGGTCATCACCCAAGGCACATGTGGGACTCAAGGTCACCACGCCCATGGGGAACCCTCAGGCCAAGGCAGCATCCCTTGAGGCAGGGGCGCACCCAAGACAACCGAGTGGGCGCCAGGGGCACGCCCGGAGGAGCGCAGTGTGCATAGTGGGCGCCAGTGGAGCGCCCGAGGTGCATAGTGGGCGCTAGAGCGCGCCCGCAGGGAGCATAGAGTGGGCGCAGAGCGCGCCCGCAGGGAGAACACGGTGCGGGGAGGCACCGTGGAGGGAGAGAATTCAACTGGCCGCTCATGGGAGCGCCAGGGTGATAAACCGCGGAAAAATCCCGCGGCGTTTCGATGTGGGACGCGCAAATTCCACCGGGAGCGAATCCCAGCCGCTCATCTGATCTCGCGGCCGATCCGAGCCGCTCATCTAATCCCGCGACGCCGCGATCTGATCCAGCCGTCCGATGTCTTTCGATCACCTGATCCGACGGCTGCCGCATCGTCTCCTCCCTCGAGCTCGACCGAGGCATCTCCCGCGACGCCGCTAAACCAGAGGCCTCCCGAGCACCTGTTTTTGAGATTCCGGCCACCTTTGAAGGATCTGAAGGCTCCATTGAGCTCGTCTCTCCACACCGAACCTAACCATGCTATAAAATAAGCATGCATGCAATGTTTGGGAGATTTCGAACGAGGCCGAGGCAAAACGAAGTCGCCGAGGCCATGAGGATTATTGTTTTGCATGGATTGGGTTTAAACCGAGGCTGTGCATGCGTTATGAATCGCATGCACGAGGAGAAACAGAAAGAAAAAGAACCCGCGTTGAAACAGAGGAAAGAAAATAAAGATTTGAAAGATCTTTGAAGATCCGAAGATTTCGGGGATTCGGGATTTATCCCACGCGGAAGGCAGAGGCTCTCCTCGCCTATAAAGAGAGGCCGAGACCTCTGAATTGTTGCTGATTTTTTTGTTGAAGATCCGGAGTCCCGCGGAGCACTCTCTGCCTCGCGAAGCCGAAGCCCCGCGCATCCCACTTGCGCGGCTATTGTTCTCGGTGCCATCTAAAGCCCGAAGGAGTCCCTTTTGCGCATCCCTTGCGCGAAAGAAGTGAAGGGGAGACCCCTGCGCGCTAATCCTTGCGCGGCAGGAAGAACCCAGGGCCGCGGCACTCTGCGCGCCCACGGTTGAAGCCCGAGGTGCTTTGCACCCGAGGTCTTGCATGCCCCTGTGCCGTGCTCCTTGCGCGCTCGAAGGCTTGCACACCCGTGGCTTGTTCCTTGCACGTGTGCGCCTTGTGGCTTAAGCCCACCACACCTTGCGCGGCTTCCCCTTGTACCAAGACACCTTGCGCGCCTCCTTTGAGATCAAGGCAGTATACCACACTCATTTTGTGTGTGTGTGAAGTGAAGGAGTTCGGGTTGTGTTTTACACACATTGTGTGTGCCAAAGAAGGCCGAAGCCTTGCGCGGCAGTGGAGAAGAGGAGAATCACATGGGCGGTGTGTGTGCAAAGTGGACATGAACACATCTTGGCCGAGACTTGCACTCTGTGTGTGCATTTGAAGAAAAGGCAGTAGCCTTGTGTGTGTGCAAGAAGGGAAGGAAAGGCCTTTGTGCCTTTGTGTGCAAAAAGACAACAAGGCCGAACCTTAGTGTGTGTGCAAAAGAAAGTGTGTACACACTAAGAAGAAGAGAAGACCCACACAAAGTACAACACACTTTTAAGTGTGTAAACAAATAGAATTAAGTGTTTGAAGATTGTGAAGAAGGTGTGTGCATAAAGTGACTACACCCTTTGTGGGTCTACTGCACCAAGAGGAAGAAAAGGAGAGTGCATGCATGCATGCATGCACGTGCACACGTGAACAGTGCTAAATCAGTGGTGTGCAACTGAGACTGGACCAGACCGAAGATAAAGACATCAGTTGTCTGAGCATTCAGTAGTTGAAGAAAGAAGCCGGGTCATCCTTAGAAGAAGGTGATAAAGCCCGAGCTAGACGAGAAGACCTGATCAACTCAAGTGATCATAGGTACAGAGCAAGGCCAGCAGTCTTTATCCCAGAATGCTGAGGATACTTGAAGAAGACCTTAAAGTGAAGAAGAGCTACTCGTGCGACTCGAGGAGCCAAGAGAAGACCCTGTGGGACTCAGGGAGAAGAAGTCTTCAGTGGGATTCTGGAGCAGGCCAGTGGGACTCTGGTAACACTGTGGGACGCAGTATAAAGACCCTCCTGTGGGACTCAGGAGAGATACAGTGGGACTCTGTATCGACCATTGTAATTTTAACAGGTTATAATGGAGAATCCATGCTGAGAGAGCATGGCAAGGATGTAGGCCTTTGGTGCCGAACCTTGTAAATCCTTGTGTCCAGTGCCTTTACATTTACTGCATCATTCGTGGAAAGGTGAGAGATACAAGAAGAGTGGATCGAGGCCTTAACAAGCCATAGAGGTTTAATTGATTAAGAATCAATTAGTAAAAAGTTTTAAGGGATCACTGATTCACCCCCTCCCCCTCTCAGTGATTCACACTGATCTGGGCACTTTAGCATAAAAAGCTCAGTAAGGGATATAAAAGTACGAAATGAAAACATTAATCCTTGTATGAAATCATACTTTACTCATTAAACATAATCACTTTAACATACCTCATTAAATCATGAATAAATCATAGAAATCATAATACATAAAGGTAACTTAGGTCATTCATAACATTCTTACGTAGGGAGTAACCCTCATGGTTACCTTTGGAATACCCATCCCAGTATATTCCCTGAATCTCTTCGGGGAAACCTTTATGTTTAACCCCTTTGTGTTACCCAATGCATTGGAGAGCTATATCGGGCTCACCTACCCTTATTTTATCACGGAACCACCCATCTTCATAACAATGCCCAAGAACCATAACATAATCGTATCACATAAAACATGCACAAAGGAAACATAAAATTTCCACATTTCAATCACAAGATATCAATACAGCACATTGATATAATAAAAACATTATGAAAACCATTTTCAATACCAAAATAAAAGAAAAGTAATACATGGTATATATTTTACATTTAAAAAAAGGTTATGGCTTGTAGAGGAAGCCGAAACTCAAATAATGGTCACTGCGGTGGAGAAGTCGTTGTCGCCGCATACATACGACAAAAAAACATTCCCTTTTATTTGTTTAGTAAACGCTTTGTATAAAAAATATTCCTTTTGAATAAACATAAAAGTAAAAGGGGGTTTAAACTTCGTATAAAATAAAGTTGTGTATAAAACAAAATATGCCTCAATGAAAGGAGATTGAGACGAAGTCCCTTACCTCGAGTCCGACTTGACTCGATCGTTCTTTAACATCCTGAATAATAAACTTGAGTTAATTTATACTTGATTAAGAACATTTTTCAATTTCATTATTACTTTTATATCACTTATTACCATGGTATGAACACTATGTAATTATTTAAGTTAATAATGGTCGTTTTTTGATCATTGGTACTTGAGTCAAAAATAAACTCTTTATAATTAAAAGTTGTTCATGTGGTAAAATATCAATTATATCCAGAATTATATTCATGATGTAGATATCATATATGTCATATATATCCAGTATATACATGCATTTACAATATTACATAACATTTAGAGGTTAGAAATGAAATGCACCTTTAATGGAGACGGTAAGCCGTACGTACGCATGAACGCTACTTTCATTTCTATCTCATAATTTATGGAATGGAATCATAATAATATAAAGGTATATTATAATTCCATTATAATATCATATATAATATCATTAATTCCATCCTTTATACGTCCCACATATGGCATTAACGAATCAAATCACTTTGAGGGGGTGGTAGTCTGCACTTCCTAAAATGAAGATATCATGTATACCCATAATGGAAACCATAAAGGAATGACCTAAATGAAAAATACAGAAGCTTAAGGAAAACCTAATCATATTATATATCATATATAAATATAGTGACATCATAATTTCCGCCTTTGAAGGTGTTAGAAGAATATTGAACAATCATCATTTCATGAGGTAGAAATTCGCCATCCACGGAAACAGTATGCTCATTAACCATTAGATGTAGGTGTGTGTAAGTGTGGCTCGAATAATTTTTATAAAAACATCATATTATATGTACTATACTTTTTTGGTTACAAAATAAATGAATAAAAAGAGTTTAGGGGGTTGGAGAAGAAAAATAAAACAAAAGAGCATTAGAGAAGTCTTTACCTTTGAATCGGGTATCTCTCTTTGGTTTGAACTAAAAGGTTTTCTTGAAGAGCTTCCTGCCTAAGGTAAGGCGTATAGTATGAGGAGATGGATGTGGAGAGACAAAATGAGAAGATCTTGGCCGAGACAAAGGATTGAGAGGTGTGGGTAAGGAGGTAGAGGTGTGGGCCTTTTATAAGAGGAGAGGAGGGGAACTCTTGGAAAGGTATAAAATGTTACTTTATTTTCAAATGAGTTTCGGATTTTAAAGGTCCCACATTGATGTATTTATAGGATAATATGATAACTGTTCTAAATATACTCATCCAATAGGTCATTGACAAGTTTAATTCTTATATTTTACATTATCTTTTCATTTTATTTAAATCATTCATTAATGAGGTAATCGTTGTATCATCATGATGTCATAAATAATTTAATTTATATAATATCTATAAATTATTAAACAAATACTATGATGTATTAAATTTTTTTATCTTTCCAATTAATATTTATAGTCCAATATATCATTTATGTAGACAAAATTAAAAATGTTTTACTCAGGTGATAAATTCTTTGTTATATTTAACTTTCATTAAAAATAAAAAGATAAAAAGTCATTATCACAGAAAAGTGATTCCATGGGGTCCCCACGTTTTTCACAAGGAATACCATGGTCGGAAATGACACAACCAGTATAATTAGGACACATGTTGTTGTCATTTGTTATTATTATGATATTATTTTATTATCCTGAACTACCCGATTACTAATTAATCAAGATAATTAAAGATAATTATCGTCGTTACTATTAATAATGTCCAAAAACAAAAGGCTCATCACTAAATAATTTGGACCATCTGATTCCAAATATGAAATCCATTTTACCAAATTCAAAACACAGAAATTGCAAAAATTAATTTAAAAATAATTCCTGTTGTCAAAACAAATAGCGGGTTTTTTAGAAATAATATAAATGAAAAGTTTGGCACTTGTTTATGTCCAATTCCAAAGTGAAATTAATCCCAATGAACACCATTGGATTACATGGAAAAAAAATATTCTATTTAAACTTTAAAATCAATTAAAAAGATAATATAACCATAAAATTATATAAGATGAAAAAGCAGTTTTTATGTAAACTGCAGTATTTTTCACTATTCATTAAAAAAATGAACATTGTCAGAAAAATACCAAAAATTAACCCAAGGTAAATTTCAATGTCCCAATCATAAAGAATAATTTTATTTGTACAAATAGAGCTTATAAAATTGTCAAAAGATAGATTTAAAAATGGTTTACCATCAAAAGGCAGTAAAACAATCTTTTAAAAATATTAGTGTATTCCATGCTTAAGATTGGATTTATTCTCATTTTAATCCCCTAAAACACTATCTAATTCATAAATAGACATAGATAAAAATATATATTATTCATTACTTACTTGGGATGTTACATCCTTCCCCCCTTTAGAAAATTGTGTTCTCGCAATTTATTTACTTTTCGAATAAGTGGGGGTATTTATCCCTCATTACATTTTCAGATTCCAATGTTGCCTCTTCACTCATCTAGTTTTTCCACAAAACCATTACTTGATGAATCACCTTATTCCGTAACACTTGCTCCCTGTGCTCAATAATTTGGACCGGTAGTTCCTCATAAGATATATTCTCTTCCAGCTGAACTACCTTTGGACTCAAAACATGAGATGGATCTGGAATGTACTTCTTTAACATTGAAACATGAAAAACATTGTGTACCTGAGATAAAATCGGAGGTAAAGACACTCGGTATGAAACTTTTCCAACTCTCTCCATAATTTCCTATCGTCCAATGAACCTTGGACTCAGCTTTCCTTTCTTACCGAATCGCATCACACTTTTCCATGGTGAAACTTTGAGAAAAACATAATCCCCTACCTCAAAAGAGAGATCCTTCCTCATGTTGTCTGCATAACTCTTCTGCCTCCTCTGAGTTGTTCTCATGTGTTTCTGTATCAGCGGAAATTTTTTTGCCAACTCTTCTACCAATTTTGGTCCCATCAAATTCCTTTCACCCACTTCATCCCAGAAAGATGGAGTTCGACACTGCTTCCCATATAATGCCTCAAATGGTGTCATCTGTATACTAGAATGAAAACTGTTATTATAAGAAAACTCAACCAAAGAAAGATGTTGGTCCCAACTTCCCTGATAATCCATTGATCAAACACGTAGAATATACTCCAAAGTCTGAATTGTTTGTTCTGACTACCCATCTGATTGAGGATGAAAAGTCGTACTAAAATTTAAATCAGTACCCAACAAATTATGAAGGCCTTTCCAAAAGTTAGAAGTGAACTTGGGATCACGGTCAGATACAATGGAGAGAGGAACTCCATGTAACCAGACTCTCTCTTTAAGATACAAATGGGAAAGTTGATCTAGGGAAATAGTATCTCGTATACCATGGAAATGAGCATATTTAGTCAAGCGATCAACAATGACCCAGATTTTATTATTACCTCGAGGTGTCATCAGCAATCCCACAATGAAGTCCATGGATATATTCTCCCATTTCAACTCTAGTACTGGTAAAGGTTTAAGCATCCCTTTTGGTAACTGTCACTCTGCTTTAACCTATTGACAAGTCAAACACTTCACAGTAAAATCAGCAATATCCCTTTTCATTTCGTCCCACCAGTAATACTCCCGAAGATCTCTATACATCTTAGTACTGCCTGGATGAACTGAAAACGAAGAACTATGAGATTCACATAACAACTCTCTCTTATACTGTGAATCACACGACACACAAAATATCTTCCCAAATCTCAAAACACAATCATTATAAATGTTGAATTCAGGCAACTTACCCTTCTGAACTAACTCTACTTTTTCTGCAACTCGTTGTCTTTCTTCTGTGCTTGCTTAATTCTGTCTGATAGAGAATATGTCACTGATACCTGAAACAAAACAGAAGGACATCCTTCACCAACAACTTATATGCCAAAGTTTATCAAATACTTACCCAAAGGATCACATTCCAAACACAACATTGCTAATGAAGCATTACTTTTTCAACTCAAAGCATTAGCCACTTTATTTGCTTTTCCCGGATGGTAATGAATTGTACAATCATAATCCTTGATTAATTCTAGCCATATCCTCTGTCTCATGTTCAGTTCTTTCTGAGGGAATATATACTTTAAACTTTTTTGATCGGTATATATCTCACACTTTACTCCATACAAATGATGCCTCCAAATTTTAAAAGCGAAAACAACAACAGCTAATTCAAAATCATGTGTAGGGTAATTTACCTCATGTGTTTTCAACTGTCGTGAAGCATAAGAAATTACCTGATCATTCTGCATTAGGACGCAACAAAGTCCTTTCAATGAAGCATCACTGTTGATAAAAAAACTCACCTTTCGGGGAAGGTAGTGCCAAAACTGGATCACTCACCAATCTTCTTTTCAATTCCTGAAAACAATCATCACATTCTTTTGTCCAGATAAACTTAACACCCTTCCTAGTTAGCTTAGTCATTGGACTAGATAACTGTGAAAAATTTCTAACAAACCTTTTGTAATAGCCTTCCAAACCAAGGAATCTATGAATCTCAGTTACATTTGTGGGTCTTGGCCATTCTTCAATAACCTTTTTTTGCAGGATCAACAGTTATCCCATCTTTAGAAACAATGTGACCAAGGAATGAAATTTTTTGCAACCAAAACTCACACTTTTTGAATTTCAGATACAATTTATTTTCTTTTAATGTTTTCAAAATAACCCTTAAATGACTTTCATGCTCCTCTTTAATTTTAGAAAACACAATAATATCATCAATGAAAACAACTAAAAACTTATCCAAGAAATCATAAAAAATTCTATTCATAAGGTCCATGAATACATCAGGTGCATTGGTTATCCCAAAAGGCATAACTACAAATTCATAATGGCCATATCTTGTACGAAATGTGGTCTTCGTAATATCTGCTTCCTTTACCTTCAACTGATGGTACCCCGATCTCAGGTCAATCTTTGAAAAAAACTGAGCACCCTGGAGCTAATCAAACAAATCATCAATATGATGCAAATGATATTTGTTCTTAACAGTGATGTTATTCAAGGCACTATAATCAATGCAAGGTCTCATTGAACCATCTTTATTTTTAACAAATAAAACAGGAGAACCCCATGGTGATGTGCTAGGTCGAATGAAACCTTTCTCTAATAAATCGTGCAATTGCTCCTTCAACTCTAAAATTTCAATTTGAACCATTCGATAAAGGGGTTTTGAAATTGGCTTAGCATCGGGAACTAATTAAACAGTAAATTCTACTTCCCGATCTGGTATTATTCTAGGAAACTCATCAGGAAAAACATCAGGATACTCATTTACCACTGGCATATCATTAATCTGAACAGTTCCCTTGTTTTCAACAATATGTGCAAGGTGACATTCATTTCCATCTTTTACATGTTTATCAGCCTCCTAATATGTCATCAAGAGTAAGGGTTCATTATTGTACACAAACTGAAAGTATTTCTGAAAAGAAACTTCTTTAGCTCTACAGTCAATCATTCCATGGTTAATAGAGAGCCAATCTATACCTAGGATAACATCAAACTCTACTAGAGGTAAAACAATAAGGTTGGCAAGTAGGTTCTTTCCACGGATAAGGATAGGAAGATTCTTATAAATTCTTTTTGCCTCAAAATTTCCCCCCAGGTGTTTTTACCACAAGTTTAGGAGTCATTTCTTGAGATGGTATTCCCATTTTACTAGAAAAGTTTTTAGAGATGAAAGAATGTGTAGACCCTAAATCAAACAACACACTGGCATAATCTGAAAAAACAAACAAAGTACTTGATACCACTTCATTTGATGGACCAGCATCTGCTGAAGTAGTTGGAAAGGATTACACCACCCCTTTATTCTTGTAGTATAACTGCTTCCCATCACTCAAGCTCTTTTTCGGACACTCATTTTTGTAGTGGCCCATCTCATTTCACTTAAAACATTTCACTAACTGTAAATCAAATTTGGACTTACCATCACCCTGATCTTCTTCAGTGTAATCACGAGCCTTATGTCCCATCTTACCGCATCGGTAACACTTTCCAGAATTTAGATGACATTCCCCAACATGCCTTTTACCACATCTATCACAAACTGGAAACTTAGTTTTCTTACCATCAGACCTTTTTAAAGAATTCTTCCCCTTCTCCTGCCACCTCTGTCTCTTCTTCTGTTGGTTTTTATAGAACACTTAATCATCGGAAAACTCAAATTCCACCTTCTCAGAACATAGAACAAGATTTTCATAACTCTTTAACTCATGAGAATCTAAAGCCCTTCGATATTTTGGATTTAATCCGAAGTAAAAACGATTGATTTTACTATCAAGGTCTCGGATAAAATTTGGAGCATACCTTGCCGAATGAGTGAACCTTTCTTCATAGGTAGCCGCTGAGTCTTCCTCTTGCCTCAATTATAGGAATTGTTTTTTCATCCTAAGTCAAACAGCCTTAGGAAAATACTTCTCAAGAAACATATCTTTGAATTCATCCCAATCGAGAGCATCAATCTCATCAGCGTCCTTGATATTTTTAACCATCGACCACCACTGATCTGCTTCACCCTCCAAACGATAAATAGAAAGACTAACCTTTTGATTGTATGAACACCCCATGACATCGAAAAACTTCTCCAGTGCTTTAATCCACCCTTCAGCTATCACAAGGTCAGATGATCCTCTGAATGATGGGGGATGTTGCCTCATTAAATATTCCACCACTGACATGTTCCTCTGCGGTTTATCTCGTTGATCTCGTGCATGGATACCACCACCATTTATCGCTTGAGTCAACTGTTCCATTACTGCAACAAACTGTTCAGTTCCAATTTCAACCATCTCAAGATGCTGATTCGGAAGGTCATTTCCTTTTGTATGCCTTCCTAGCACTGCTTCCTTGTTTCCTCTGTGGAAAACCATTCTGAACTAACATGTCTTAGATGAAGCAACATGGTAATCTTCAACTGCTATATCATTTAAATTTGACAATAAAAAAATATTTTTCGGTACCCTCCTAAAGTTATCTAAACCGACCTCTGATACCAACTATAAGGCCCCAGCCTTAAACATTACATAATCTTGAGTTTCTTCAAGAATACACGTTGAGGATCTTTTCAGGTTTAGATTTTTAGAGAAATAGATCATAAAACATGCATTACATTCCAAATTTAAACAAAGTGGATACATAAAAGATAGTACTCATTTTTCCCATCAACGGAAACATATTTAAAATAAAACTTCGATTCTTTCTTGACACTTCTTTGACACTATCATCACATCATGTACCTTTCCCTTGACCTGTGAAAAACATTTCAAAAACATGGGATGAGCATAAAAAGCTCAGTAAGGGATATAAAAGTATGAAATGAAAACATTAGTCCATGTATGAAATCATACTTTACTCATTAAACATAATCACTTTAACATACCTCATCAAATCATGAATAAATCATAGAAATCATAAGACACAAGGGTTACATGAGGCATTCATAACATTCTTACGTAGGGAATAACCCTCATGGTTATGTTTGGAATACCCATCACAGTATATTCCCTAAATCTCTTCGGAAAAACTTTAATGTTTAACCACTTCACGTTACCCAATGCATTGGAGAGCTATATCGGGCTCACCCGCCCTTAGTTTATCACGGAACTACCCATCTTGATAACAATTTCCAAGAACTATAACATAATCGTATCACATAAAACATGCATAAAGGAAACATAAAATTTCCACATTTCAATCACAACATATCAATAAAACACATTGATATAATAAAAACATTATGAAAACCATTTTCAATACCAAAATAAAAGAAAAGTATTACATGGTATTTATTTTTTATTTTTTAAAAAAGTTTATGGCTTGTAGAGGAAGTCGAAACTCAAATAATGGTCACGACGGAGGAGAAGTCGTTGTCGCTGCATATGTACGACAAAAAAACATTCCCTTTTTCATTTAGTAAACGCTTCATATAAAAAATATTCCTTTTTAATAAATGTAAAAGTCAAAGTGTTTTATACACCGTATAATGGAAATTTGTGCATAAAACAAAATATGCCTCAATGAAAGGAGATTGAGACGAAGTCCCTAACCTCGGGTCCGAATTGACTCGATCGTTCTTTAACATCCTGAATAATAAACATGATTTTATTTATACTTTCTTAAGAACATATTTAAAGTTCATTATTCCTTTTATATCACTTATTACCATGTTATGAACACTAAGTAATTATTTAAGTTAATAATGGTCATTTTTTCGATCATTGGTACTTGAGTAAACAATAAACTCTTTATAATTACAAGTTGTTCATGTGGTAAAATATCCATTATCTCCAGAATTATATTCATGATGTAGATATCATATAGGTCATATATATCCAGTATATACATGAATTTACAATATTACATAACATTTAGAGGTAAGAAATGAAATGCATCATTCATGGAGACGGTAAGCCGTACATACGCATGAACGCTACTTTCATTTCTATTTCATATTTTCTGGAATGGAATCATAATGATATAAAGGTATATTATAATTCCATTATAATATCATATATAATATCATTAATTACATCCTTTATATGTCTCACATATGGCATTAACGAATCAAATCACTTTGAGGGGCGGTAGTCCGCACTTCCTAAAATGAAGATATCACGTATACCCATAATGGAAACCATAAAGGTATGACATAAATTAAAAATACAGAAGCATAAGGAAAAAATAAACATATTATATATCATATATAAATATAGTGACATCTTAATGGCCACCTTTGATGGTGTTAAAAGAATATTGAACAATCATCATTTTGTGAGGCAGAAATTTTCCATCCACGGAAACAGTATGCTCATTAACCATAAGATGTAGGTGTGTGTAAGTGTAGTTTGAATCCTTATTATAACAACATCCTAGTATATTGAATATAATATTTTTGTTAAAAATAAATGAATAAAAAGATTTTGGGGGGTTGGAGAAGAAAAATAAAACAAAAGAGCATTAGAGAAGACTTTACCTTTGAATCGGGTAACTCCCTTTGGTATGAACCAAAAGGGTTTCTTGAAGAGCTTCCTGCCTAAGGTAAGGCTTCTAGGATGAGGATAGGGATGTGGAGAGACAAAATGAGCAGATCTTGTCTGAGCCAAAGTCTTGAGAGGTGTGGGTAAGGAGGTAGAGGTGGGGGCCTTTTATAAGAGGAGAGGAGGGGCACTCTTGGAAAGGTATAAAATGTTACTTTATTTTCAAATGAGTTTCGGATTTTAAAGGTCCCAAATTGATGTATTTCGAGGATAAGGTGATAAGGGTTCGAAATATACTCATCAAATAGGTCTTTGACAAGTTCAAGTCTTAGATTTTACATTATCTTTTTATTTTATTTAAATCGTTCATTAATGAGGTAATCGCTGCATCATCATGATGTCATAAATATTTTAATTTATTTAATGTCTAAAAATTAAAAAAAATACTATAATGTAGTAAATATTTTTATCTTTAAAATTAATATTTATAGTCCAATATATTATTTATGTAGACAAAATTAAATTTTTTTTACTCAGGTGATACATTCTTTGTTATATTTAACTTTCTTTAAAAATAAAAAGATAAAAAGTCATTATCACACAAAAGTGATTCCATGGGGTCCCCAAGTTTGGCACAAGGAATACCACGGTCATCCATGACACAACCAGTATCATTAGAGCACATGTTGTGGTTATTTGTTATTATTATGATATTATTTTATTATCCTTAACTACCGGATTACTAATTAATCAAGATAATTAAAGATAATTATTGTTGTTACTATTCATAATGTCCAAAAAAAAGTGTCTTGATTAAATAATTTGGAACATATAATTCCAAATATGTAATCCATTTTACCAAATTCCAAACATAGAAATTGCAATAATTAATTTAAAAATAATTCCCGTTATGAAAACAAATAGCGGGTATTTTAGAAATAATGTCAATGAATAGTTTGGCACTTGTTTATGCCCAATTCCAAAGAGAAATTTATCCCAATGACCACCCTTGGATTACATGGTAAAAATATATTCTATTTAAACTTTAAAACCAATTAAAATATAATCTAACTATATAATTATATTAAATGAAAAAGCAGTTTTGATGTAAAATGCAGTATTTTTCACTATTCATTAAAAAATGAACATTGTCAGAAAAATACCAAAAATTAACCCAAGGTAAATTTCAATGTCCCAATAATAAAGAATAAGTTTATCTGGACAAATAGAGCTTATAAAATTGTCAAAAGATATATTTAAAAATGTTTTTCCATCAAAAGGCAGTAAAACAATCTTTTAAAAATATTAGTGTATTCCATGCTTAAGATTGGATTTATTCTCATTTTAAGCCTCTAAAACACTATCTAATTCATAAATAGACATAGATAAATATATTTATTATTCATTACTTACTTGGGATGTTACAAAAGCTTTTTCACAGTGCTCTATTTATTGTAGAAACAATATTTTTATCTCAATGTTTGCAACACATGAGTGAGTCAAGGAACACCTCCTTCTATAGGATAGGTATACTCCTTCTTCCACATCCAAAATACTCAATATATTTCAGGGTGATCCATATTTGAATGTATGAGAAATATATAATTTTTAAATCTTAAAACATTGGATACTATTTCAAGCCAAGAATCTTGGGATATTTCTTTTGAACGCTGACTTCTTCATTACATCATGATCTTCCCGTGCATGTGTTTATGAACACATGTAAATATTTTCTCTAAAGGCTTAAAAATGGCCTCATAACTCTGTCTGTGTCGACCAATATATGATTTTTTTATATCGATGAATGCATGAAACTTTTAATCCATGAAAGTGTTTGATTCATCTAGACAATCACCATGTAAGTGATTTGAGCTTCAATAGTGGTCGGGAACTCGATCTCGGTGGATCAACTTCATATATGGAAAACAATGGGGTTGGGATGGATAAAGGTGGAAGATATACTTAGGGTCTTTGCTTGACCATTGTATTTACTAGGATCAATCATGAACAATGGAGATTAGAATGCGGAGCATGAGACAGATTGTGTAGTTGAGATCTTCCACGAGATCTGATAGACATCCGCGATTGCGTCTGTGTTTTTAAAAATCCATCCAACATCAAAATGTGTCTCAGATTTAGTATGGTTTAAATGTAAATCTGTGGAAGCACTCGCTCCGAATTCTCCCATCTCCCTCCATGGTACCGCCCCGTACCGTGTTCTACAGGCGCACACTTAGCCCCAACTATGCTTCCTTTGGGTGTGCTCTTTGACCCCACACTACACGGGTTCACCACCGTGCGGCACCTAATGGCTTAATGACGGCCTGCATGCGCCTCATGCAGGCTGGCTTCGAGGCCTTCCCATTGGGCATGGTAGGCCCTCGGGTCCTGCATATGAATTGGGTGAGGGATTCAACTGGCCTTCAAGATTGGACCTCTTTTTTTGTCAAAGGAAACTACTAAGTAGTTAGTATAAAAACAAATATGAATTCTTCCTTAAAATTCCAATACATCCTTCTTTATTCAAATCCCATGCATGAATCATTTTATCTTTTTCAACATCAAGCATCATCAATTCCTTTCTTTTTAGATCTTAAATTCCAAATTATCTTCAATATGTTGATTTGATCTAATCATGTATGAAGCATGGAACATTTATTAATTACTCATGCATTATGCCATCATGCATGGCATTCATTTTTGTAATGAGTGATGTGTTCACTTTAAAACACATTTATTCTTCTATGAGGATCATCATAAACAATTGTCTAATTTAATAAACAACCTTCATCCAATTACATGCCATTGGATGAATCTTTTTACTCCTCATGCAATTGAGTATTTCATTGTCTTCTTTAGGTGTTGTAATAATGCATCACCTTGATACAAGTCTTATAACAAAAGAGAAGTTATACAATCATCATATTTATATCCTCTTGTATAATTGATCAAGTGTATTATTCAATGCTTTGAATCAAAAAACTATTCTCCATGTCTTCACAAACTTCTTCATCAATATCTTTCATTCACATATTGACTTCACATTGACAAAAAATCAAATATTATTCACTTCAATCCATATTGAAAATAAATCAAAGTCTTATGCACTTGAGACATGAAAAATATGTCTATAAATCAAATTGTAAACACGATATTAGGTTCAAACACAACAAATTTATCTCATCAGTTATCCATCATTACCCAATTAATTTTAGGGATATAATGGACACACCCATCGCATAATTATTATCCATTCAAATTTATTTTATAAGATCATGAAAAAAAAACTTTTCATCATAACTTAATCCCATAAAGAACAAAATGGGTTTCATAAATATCTCTTCATCTTATAATAAACTATCCAGAGAAAGAATAATAATGGAATCATAGAATCACTTCCTAAATGAAAAATTAGTAACATTAAATGATGTCATATCAGAGAGAAATTAATTTAAAATACCACTTAGAACATTTCATGAGGAAAATAACCTTTTTAATTTAGAACCCACTTATTTAAAATATAAAAGCACAATAAATATTAAGAAAAAATTTAATTTAAAAAATAATGTAAATCTTTAAAGTAATATTCAAATAATTTATTGTTCATGTTGGTGGGAAATATTATTCATGTCTCGTATGCAGAAATAAGGATTCATTTTTCAATTTTGGTAAAAATTAAAAAATTACCTAATTTAGAAAATGATAAGGATTCCCCTTTTAAATAATTTTTTTTTAAAATTAAAACATGTGGAAAATGAATTTAAAAATCATACGATAATAGTAAAACATTCTTGAAATTATTTTTATAAAACATTTTCAAGGAAAAAATGATTTCCAACCAAAGCGATAAATAAAGTACGCTTCCATTAATAATAATATTTCAATATCTTGAGTACTTTAAGTGAGTGAAATTAAAATAAAACATGTTTTGTCATGAAATAAAAATTGGATAAAAAATTAAAGGGATTTATCATGATATAATTATACAATTCCCATCAATAGAAATTCAAAGAGAAAAAACCATGATTATAATGGGATTGAAACATATATCCCTTAACAATTTAAAAAATATTGAATCATAAGCCACATGAATAAAAGAACAATAGATGGATATATATATATATATTACATTATTTGAAAGAGAAGAATCGTACAATATATCATGGGGTAGTATATAAACCACAAAAAAGATACAAGTGGTGAATATAGAATGTTTTTCATAAAAATAAATGTGAGATGAAAATAACGTACCTTGAGTTTGACTTTCCTATAAATTGATTTATCCACCTATATATTAACTTTAATATTATTATAATTCTATATAATAATAATTTACATACATAAATTATTATATATGGTCCACTTAAAACATTTTAACACAAATTTATTAATAACTCCTTATTAAAATTATCATTTATAGGTTTTCATTGTTTTTGATTTCATGAGAATTTAAGTTTGGTAGTTCATGTACTTATACTTTGATCATAGTTCCATTATCTCTAGAAATTTTACAATGATATAAATTTCATATAAATTTATTATTTATATATTTATAATTTTCCATAAATGTTGGAGATAGAAAAATGAATTACATAGTTCATGGAGAAAGTATTCAGTGTACAAATGAACATAATTTTAACTTTTCAACGGATGGAAGGAAATCATTTTAAATAATATTTCACCATTATCATATCATTATTATATCATATAAATCACATATATCATATTAATAAATTAAATATATCCTTATTACCATCCACTTATGAAATAAATGAAAAAAAATCACATTGCTTCGTGGAGGTGGCAATTCGCAAGTATGTGTGACCAACATTATCATTTTCCAACAGAATGGAACGGAATAAGGTAGATATGATATTATATATACATGAGAATAATTACTTCATAATTATTATATATAATCTTTAATCCCATAACAATAACCATCCATGAATAATGGTGATGGAAATAGAATTGTATCTATATGTGGAGGTGGTAGTGCACACTTACGCATGAGTGATATTTTCACTACCAATATGATGGAATATATGGTGGATATATGATTCCCAATTATCATATTAGAATTTAATTATATTTAGGGTACTAAATTAATTATTTTATACATAATACCTCATATTTAGAGGGTTAAAAAATGAAATTAATTGAAATAGTTTGGATAAGATAATTACCAATTCTTCGGTAGGCCTTATTTATATATGTATTAAAGACTCTTGGAATTGAATTTGAAGTAATAAAAAAATCTAATTAATTATTTGGGATATTTATAATATTATTGGGATGTTTTTGTTTAATATAGATGTCTCATATTGGTTTTAATAAAATAGATAATGGTTCTATTTTATAATGGAGGGAAAGGACACAATGGGAATTGAAAAATAGATTATATATTAATTATTTCATTCTAAATAAAAGACATTACAAATGGATGTAATTTCATATAAAAATATTATATGGTCAAAATATCACCATCCAATTATATTTATACAGTGTTATTGTCATTTAAAAAATTATATTTTGGTTTTACTCCTTTCTTAACCCATTTTAATCTTACCCATGTTAATGAATTTTCATATTATTAAAGGGTTATAATTTTAAAAATTGATTATAAAAATTCTCATAAATTACCATGGAAGGACTTTTTTAACCCACACTCATCCTACTTTCCCCATATAAGATATCTATTCTTTTAAAATTTGATTTTAGAATGACATGAAAAAAATAGAATTCAAATATAAAACTTTAAAATATCATTAATATGTTATATTAATCTAAAAAATTTATGTATCATAATAATTCATCCAAATTGTATTACTATTGATAATTTTTAAAATAATTTATTTTGTTTTTATATTAATTTAATAAATATTTTGTCAGTGTTCTATATGCATTTAATGTAATTATTCAATCACTAAAAACTATAAAAAATTTCTATCATAAATATTTATTTTATATTGAAAATAAAAATATACAATGGGTCTTATCATCATATTTTAGAATGTAAAATTGTATAGATTTTAAAGTCAAGAGAGTTATAATTTTTTTTAATTACTTTCTTAAATTAATATGAAGGTCATAATAAAAGTAAAATAGCTCGAAGTAGAAATATACTGGGTTGTTGTATGTAAATGGCCTAACGTCACTCATTACATTGAATAAATTCAAGTGTTTAATAAATTTTAAGGTCTTGTCCCGACATTTTAAAAATATTATACTCGTTTTGCCCATACCAAAGTGATAAATATTTACCAATATTACTATTCAAGAAAAAAAATAGAGGGACCTATTTACAAAATTTGAAGGTATTCATTAAAAATAATTTTATTATCCTGTGTTTTGGACCTAGGTATAAATCTAAGGGGATTTGAATTTTACTATTATGTGGATGGTCTATTAATAAAACCAAGCTTCTGAATGCTATTTTTTGAGTTAGAACACTATAATATGCTAGATATAGTTTTTTATGGAATGAGAGACTCCTTGGGTTCTCTATTGTGTTTTAGGATTGTCCAACCCTAGAAAATCATGTTTAAGAAGAACTATTATGGGTTC
Source organism: Viscum album (assembly GCA_963277665.1). Taxonomy (NCBI): domain Eukaryota; kingdom Viridiplantae; phylum Streptophyta; class Magnoliopsida; order Santalales; family Viscaceae; genus Viscum; species Viscum album. The sequence goes on from OY728165.1 coordinate 450,330,735, forward strand.
ATGGTTTTTCTGAAACCTTACAGCCCAGTAGGTGAAGCATTGCACCTGATATAGTGAAGTTGGGGGTTTTTTAATAATTTTTTCAATTCTTGAGATAGGATATAGACATCCAATATATTTTTTCAGGTTTTTCGACTAAGTGTTTGGCCATGATTTGTGCACAGTTTCCCAAAATGTTCGCATAAACCATGTGATCACCCCTCCAATGAAGAGGCTGAAGCACAGTTGGAAAATAATTTTGGTGACAAAGAAGTAAAACAATGAACCTATTTTAGATGGGTAAAATTACCCATTTTCTCCTACCCTTTTATTATTTCTCCACTCTTATTCTTATCTTCATCCTTTCACTATATCCCACTCAGGGTTACCTCCTCCTCTTCTCCTTAAATGGGGAGATCTTCTTCATATGGCCTCTCTTCTGAGTGTTGGTCATTATGTTGTAAGCATATAAGTAATTATGTGACTCTTTCATACTCATTTATTCATTTATATACTATTTATTTATTCAATCTTTATTCAAGATAATTCACCCTCTATTCAGGTGATATTACATCTCTTGGATTTGTTTAAAACCGGATCAAATCAGAGCATGATATTGGATGTGTAGATAACCCTATGAATGAGGTAGGTAGTCTATATATTTTCCCTTAAGGATTAAATAATAAATAGTTTTCATCATTTTAAAATCCTCTAGTAATTTTTTGTGATTCCTATTAAATATGAGTTTATATATGTAGAATCAAATTCCATAAATTAATTGGTGTTGAACATTGATTTAAACCACTGGAGGGTTTTCACTACAACCTGAACCATCCCCTTGGGATTTGTTTCCTTTATTACAATCACCTAAATACCTCCTAATGAAATTAAACCTCTCTCTTGGAGTGTAGTTTGGATACTCTTAATTATAATTCCTTGAATATGCCTCTCAATAAATCATGAGGTATGTTTGATAAATAGTAGAAAAATTGATGTTCTAAATAAATTGAATTGATGATGCCTCAACATGTTATTAATGCCTCAATATAAAATAAAATCACCTAGTAAGGTTTATTGTATTCAATAATATGATGAGGTTATTTTATGGGTTAATTAAATTTATAAATGTACAAATCCCTCTTCCTTTATTCCTTGTTTATAGAAATGCAATTTTTACTCTATGGACTTCATAATTATTTGTTTTGAGATGTGATGGGGCATACTTAATCACATGATCCTTTTTATTCATTAATAATATTTTTATTGAAATGGAAATCATTATATACTTGGGTTTTGATATCATGATTATAAATATGGAATCCTTTTTAATTTAGTTTAATTTATCAAATAAATTATGGATGCTTGAGATATACATGGATTCCCATGTAGGAATTCGATGGACGGGATCATATGCTGTTCAAAAAAATATATTATTAGAGTGATATTGATTTCACTATTTTAGAATACTGTGTATGTTCCCATATTTTTCTTAAATAATATAACACCTTGACTGATACTTGGGTTTATACCTTATCAAATACCAAGGACGGGACCATTGGATGATTGAGTTTATCATCTATGTGAGAGATACTGGTACCCTAGGGGAAATTTCATACACATGAATGGTGGAAAGATGGATAAAAAAATTTTCTGAGAGATACTTGGTCCCATACATGTGATAACTTGGAAAATATCAGTGGTTTATGCCTTTCAACCATACCAAAAGTGATATTTGGGATTCCCCTTTATGTATTATCTTGGATGGGCTCTTATAGTGATGCATAATTATAGTGATCCTGGTGAGATACTTGGTATTCATCATTATAGATCACCTTATATGGACCCATAATTCTTTTTATTGGGAACCCTAATTCTTATTTTTAGAGATATAATAAATTCTAATTTATATTATTAAAATACATGTTCGCCAAGTAAAATAACACCCCTGGGTTCAGTCAATGATTTTATTCGTCCTATATGGTAGGACCAATTCTGTTACTTTATGTATGCACCATATACAAATATACATTATCTGAAAAAATTTCCACTAGTTTATATATATTAATCTTAGGTAGAAGCAGGTAAGGTCGGGTAGGTGTCCCTTAGGAACCTGAGGTGACTTGTTTACATGTATTTATTTACTATTTTATTGATATTCATGCAGACTACTTTATATTATATTCATATATTGCATTATAATTTACACACCATTGGTGTTATACTATTGAGTATATATCCCCCCTTCTCATACATACATTACACAGGGATACTTGAGTAGATATCATGTTTGCAGGTCTAGGAAAGATTTCATGTGATGTAGACTGAACATGGGAGCCTAGGAGGACAGGACTGATCTTGTACTGAGGATTCTCATGGAGATCACCCTCAGAGCATTTTTATTATTTTTATTTATCCATGTCTTTTATGTTATCTATAAACTACATGATTAATTCTTGTTATGTAGTCTCATCTATACATTCATGCATAGTTCTATATTTGACATTGACTACTCGATTTGTGAATTATCACTATCTTTTGATAATTTTTCTTTTCTTTATACTACATATCATATTAATCAATGGAATTAGTGTTATACCACTATGATAATCCAATAACAAGGGTATATTCTTCCCATTGTACCATCATTAGGTCCTCATTGTTAGTCGGTAGCCTGTGGTTTATAGGGAGGCCCACATGAGTCCATGTGACTAACTGACTCAAATCACTTTTTAGTGGCTTCCATGTAAAGGCGTTATAATGTGGTATCAGAGCAGTAGTTGGTTTAATTTTTTATTACTATTTTTTTCTTGTAGATATGTGACTAGGGATATGTTTCCATTTGTAAATAACTATATCTATGAGTGATCACCACATGCATGGGGAAGTTTCCATGTTTCGAAGTGTGTTATTGTTGTTCATGTTGTTCATTATTATAGTTGATTATGATTTCACCATGAGTGATGGGTGTGCTTTTCGATGCTACTGGTTTATGGGATTTATTGAATTTTACCTTTGACCTAGTATGGAAAAGGGGCACTTCTAAATACATCATCTTATGAACATAATGATTCATATATCAGGCATATTCCATGACATGTTGTTGAATTTATATATGTGACTTGTGGGGTTTATTATCATGCATTTTATATACCATGTTATATATTTTAGTAACAAGCTTAGTTTTATACCTAAAAAGTTATTCTATTAGCATGATTATTAATTTAACATGATTTGGGATTTTTTAAATTATGTTTTCCTATAAACCATTCTTCTATTATTTTATATATATGTTTATAATATTTATTGGTGTACTTTGTTTGGGATTTTCCCTCCTAACATGGTGTGTTTCCATGTTTTTCATGTTGTTTTGATTATTATCATGTTTTCTTTAATTTTATACTTTTTATATAACCCATTTTTATAATTGTGATTTATAATTGAATATTAAAGTGTTTAAATAAGTCTAAATAGTGATTTCCAATATAGATTTATGGTGGAAACTTAACTAACCAATCATGAAAATTTTAATCTATGAACCATTAGTTGTGTGGGATAAAAACATTTTGGTTGTAGTTCAATAAGAAGAAAATTGATATTTATAAAGTGTATGGGAACTTTATAAATTTCTAAATGGTAACCCATATAATTAAACCATCCATATGAGCTTAATATAATTCGAAAATATTGTATAAATGTGAAAGATGAAAAACAATCAATATTACATAAACTAGTTTCTTCTGATCCTTTACATGACTCGAGCCAAGTAGGTTAGTCATGGTTCTTGTTATTATGAGAAAAACCCATTAATGATGTTCTAAAAATATTAATGTCTTAAATAAAAATGGGTTGAATTTAGATGAACTCATAATTGTTAAATGGGACCCTCATAGATCACCTTTAACTTTTTATTCCCCAGTATATAACCCCAAGGAGATATTTTTATATTATATTTGTATGGTAATTTAAAGTGTTTGTATCAACTTATATGCCGTTACATATAAACGTATTTTGGCATCATGCTTTACCAATTCCTTCCTTAATTAAAAAAATACATTTTATTTACATTTGAGGATTATGACTTACGAGGTGTCAGTTAATTAAAATTCCATTTACAAATTAAAGGGTGTGACCCTATATAGATTTTAATTTCTATTTTCATTTACTAATTGAATTGTGACAACTTGTGAATTTTTTTTTAATTTAAATGTATTTTATTATAAAAATTTCTTAAAATAAGATAGTATTTCAGTTAAATATCATTGTTTAAAAAAGTATTTGAACAAAACTTACTTGAGTGCATTATGTCTTTAGCTAGATAAAGTACCAAATACTTTTTCCTCATAACTATTATTAAATGTTATTTAAAACTAATCCTTGGTATTTTTAAATAACTAAATGTAAATTATTGTAACGGCTTAAAGGTTTTCAAGGATTCACCCTCATGAAAGGGTAGTTTAAATGTCTCCTTGGATAAATACCTAGAAATGAGAACTTGAGCATTACATGTAGTCCCTTTCTTCTATATGAAATCCTCAAATGAAAAGTCCTTAAGCCCAGTGAATTTTTTTGGTCGCCCCCCGATAGTGTGGACACCATGTGTTTTGGTAAGGGTCTAACATGAGGTTGGTAGTTCGAAATGAACATTAAAGCTGTGCCCAAATACCTGTAAGTAATTTTTGAGATGAGGTGTCAATCTAGTTTCATTTTTCACTAGTATGACTCTTTGATTATAAATTTACACTTGGGATGAATAGGATTTCATTCAGTAACAGGGCCCTTATTAAGGTAATGAGAAACATTTATTTCACAGTTTCATTGGGTTTGGAATGCCTAGATAATGGTCATCAACTTAATAGGTTGTGTGACCCCTCTTCACCATCCTCTATAGTGAATGACAACTCGAGAGGTCATCAATATTCTTTCCATACATATAGAATAGTATGACATTGAGATTATTATTTTTACAGTCTATCATATACTATATTCATAAGTAAAGTAATCCTATGGATAGTTTCAAAAGATTTTCCACAATGAAAATGGATCTCATGGTAGTATTTCTTGATACACATGGTAGCCTTCAGGATTCTAAAATGGTACAATGAGCTGTATGGTTTATGTGAAAATCATTTAAACCTTGATATTTTATGCATCAATCTTTGGTCATCTCTGAGGTAGAGTGGATTATATGTTAAAGGAAACCTAACTTTTCCTATTTCTCTGGAATTATTTACCTGGAGGATCAGTTTTGTTGATAGGATGACCAGGTTGGTATGGATTTTATGCCTGATGTTATGGAGCATATGGTTGTTACTAAGGAGGATTTTCATGTGTATATATAAATTTGAATCTAATCTACTATTCATTCTAGTGTCTAGATTTATTCTCATTGACTTAATGGTTTCTAATGTATTTTTTCCATTACAAGAAACTATGTTCAGTAATTAATGGAGCATGTGTGGTGGGATGAGTTCCCATTCCTAGTAAATTTAATGATAAGGACTCTCTTAAGGTGGGGCACAACTCTAAGATTGTATAAAATTGTGTCGTTCCAAGTACAAGGGACAAAACTAGGGATGACCATTTAAAAATGTCCTAGTGCTAATTTTAAATTGAAATAACACTAGTAAGGTTTCTAATATGTCAATTCTTGTGAGATCACTTGATGATGATATAATTGGATATTTACAAAACCTTTTAAACATATGTAATCATGTTATAGTTTGGTGGTCATTCTTGAGTGATAACATGATTCTTTAGGTGGTAAAGAAATTGTAGACTAAAAATTTTGATTCTTTGGAAGTTGAATTTGATCTCTTCAAAAATAATTGACCCTATGAGGATTAACTAACCCTTTTGTATGATGTTTTACATGTTTTGTTTGGAACCATGATGAGAACATCATTCTAATGAACCCAGATTGTGTCAAATCCTTTTTAGAAATCACTCAAATCCTCTAAGTGTAATCTCTTTTTCAGGCAATCATGACCACTATCTTGACATTATCCTAGGTACGTTGAGAGTTAATTGGTTAAATGTCGAGATAAGTTTTTAAATTCACTTGTTTATAAATAACCTTAATTATATTTTCATTATGGAATAATTGTTCTTTATGAGTGATACTTGGGTTCACATGTAGGTATACCTTGGATGGACTCATAGACACTAGTTTTTTTTCATTTGACCTGACTACCTTGAAGATGCCACATCATACATGGTCAGTGTTCTTCATTCATGGATGTCCAGATTTGTTCTAAAGTTACTATTGTGAAAACCAGTGTATAAACTACATTTGGACTCAAGTAAAAGAATCTAAGGGTTCCCCAGACTTTCAGTCCAGATTCAAATATTTTTTTCAAATTGTATTTATTAAAGGATGATGGATCCATCGTACAATAACATTTATTCAATATAACAATAGAAAAATGGACGTTGTGGTTAGTTTTTTCAATAAAATATATTTATAATTAATATTTTACTTGTATAAAGAAAACACGGGGTTCATTTTTATATGTAATTGTGTTTTGGGTTGTGATATTATAGTATTATAGGAAGGGAATTTTGAGAATAGTTGGTGAGGTATGGATCTAATTTTTTTCTTTTGTTTTTTTATGTTCAGTTGGTGAGGAATCATTCAAAGCACATTGAATGGTTGAGATGAGTGAAGTTTATATTGGCTGATGTTTTTCAGAAAAGCATGATAGACCTGGCTAAATGAATTCGATTAGGAGTCAACCATTCCTTAAATCTAAGGATATTTCCAAGATCATCACTAGGACTCTAAGGTCATGTTGAAATATAGAATTCAGATTTCAAGGATATGGTGAGTCGTATTTGGACTTTAAATTCAAGAACCTATGGTGGAGAGAGACATATTCCATATGATTTAATAGAACACTTTTTTAATGTCGTTATAATATGATGGGATTAGATAATTTTCTTCCTGAGGTTTTAATTTTAATAATGAGTTTTTTCTTGAGTATTAATTGTTTAGGTATCGTATGACTAAGAGATATATAGAGGTACATAGGGTATTTAGAAATGAAACAAGACTATTTAAATAAGAATTTCGGACCTTAGTAGGTAAAGTTTTATTTTATTTTTCCCCCCCAAGGATTCTCAAGGATGGTAAGTTATTTAGTGTGGAGGTTGTAACGTTCCGTGTTTTAGAACAATTCAAAGTTCCAAACGAATTGGAATTTAACCATTTGGTGGATGGACCATTCTATAAACCAAGATTCAAAATGTAATTTTGGGAGTTGGAACCCGCTAATGTTCTATTTCTAGACCAGTTTTAAGGCCTTAGAGGTTCCTAGGCTGGCCCATTGAGTTTTTAGAGGATAGATCCCTAGAAAATAAAGTCTTGGAGGAACTTGTAAGGGTGCATGGATTGAATGAAGCTATGCAGCCCCCCATGTGAAACCATGTGGCTAATAAAGTTGAGATAGAGGTCTTTCATGTTTTTTCTTACCATGTTAGATTAGATAAAAGACCATGTAGTTGCTATTGATTTCTTAATCGTGGGGATGTGTATGATTTAATCATGGCTTCACAAACCATATGCATGAACCATGCGAGCCCCCTTCTAGGGAAGTGGTTGAAGAATAATTGGTGCAGTGTATAGACAAAAAATTTCAAACCATTAACCACTTTTAAAGGAGTGAATTTATTATTTTTCCTCTCAATCCTTTTATTCATTCTCCTCAATTTTTCTTCTCCTCTCCCATATATAGCAGCTCACTAAGGTTTCTCTCCTACGATTCTCCTTCTATGGGAAGATATTCTTCATCTAGCCTATATTTTAAGCATCGATAATTATGTTGGAAGAATTTCATTGATTCTATGAATCATTATTCATATATCACTCATTTATATGCCCTTCTATGGTGTTATCTTTATTCAATATTATTCACCCAATTTTTATGGATTTTGTCCATCTAATTTATTTATATCAAACTAGATTAAATAAATTCTTGATATTGGATGAGTGGAGAATCCTAATAATTGGGTACGTTCCCTATATATGTTCCCTTGATGTTTTTCTCATATATATTTTTCAATGTGGTGTCGTGTATTGATAATTCCTTAGAATACACTAAAATATGATTTTGGAAATGTATAATCTAATTTCCTAAATTCGTTGTCATTATGAATTGATTTAAACTGTTGAAGTTATTCACCTAATCCAAAACCATACCCTTAGGGATTGTAACTTTATAACATTGAACTAAATTCCTCTTAATGAAATTAAACCATCCCCTTTAGGATTTTTTTAATACTCTTAATTATAATTCATTGAAATGGAATATGAATAAACCATGACATGTTATTGATAAATACTACCACAACTGATGTTTTAAATAATATAAATGTATTATTCCCCGACATGATTTCCATTCTCCACTCTCTAATAAAACCAACTGGATAGGTGTATTGTAATCCTTAAAAATGGGGCAATTTTATAGGTTAATTTAATTTATAAATAAGAAAATCACTCCTCATTTATGCCCAAATTATGGAAATGGATTTTTTACAATATAGAATTCTTTGTTATTTGATATGATATGTTATGTGGAATTCTTAAGTCCACAGTAATTATTATAATTTAATTTAAATTTTAATGGGAGTGGCCCTCTTTATATACTTTATTTTTTATGGTGTGGTTATAAATATGTCCCCCTTTTTAATTTATTTTAATTGATTAAATTTATTATTGATGCTAAATCAATACATGGATTCACAAGTAATAATTCCTTGGATGGTTATCATGAGCTATTAAAAAGTATATGTACCATGAGGGATACTATTTTCATTATTACTGAATACTATGGATAGTATCATATATTTCATGATTAGTTTTATTCCTTGATTGATACGTGGGTTCCGTTATTAAATAATGCTTATGATGGGCTCATAGGTTGGTTGAGTTAATAATACTCGTGAAAAGTACCAGTACCCTAAGGGAGATACCTTGGATGGGATCAGTGGAATGATTTTTACACATCACATGATTGATACTCTTTCCATTAAGTGTTATATCTATTATGGGATCAGTGGGTTATACATTTATACCATTCTGAGAGTGATACTTGGGATTACACTTTATAGATCACCATCAACAAGCTCTTATGATGAAGGGTGATTATATAATTTCATGTGTGATACTTTGGATTCCTCATTACACATCCCCATGGATAGACCCAAGATTATTTTTATTAAGAATATTAATTCCTCTTGTTAAATATCTATGAAATGATAGTTTATCAGATTAAAGTATGCATCTGCCAAGCTGAAGAACATGGTTGGGTTCGGTCTATGTTTTTATTCATCCTTTATAACATTCCCAATAATATTCCCTTTTGTATATTCCATATAGTTGTGTGTGTGTATATATATATATATATATTTATTTTATTTTAATAGGATGAACCTAGATCAGATATATTATGGATTAGGAAAATGTAGGTATCATCATCTAGGTATACATTAGGATCCATAATGAAAGTGTTTACTTTTATTTATTTAATAATTTATTAATATACCTACTTACTACTGAATTTTATATGAATAGACTGGATAAATATTTATACACTACTGGTGGTGTCGTACTGAGTATATCTCAGACCCTACTCGGGACACCATTTCACTAGGGTACCTGAGGAGACCTCATGTCTAGTGGTCCATTGATTATTTATTGTGTTTTGCACTGTGAATGGGATCCTAAGAGCATAGGATTGAGCTAGTTCTCAATATTCTCAAGGAGATCACACTTAGGGATTTTTTATTATTTTTATTTTTTCATGTATTGTATCTTACCTCCCTATTTTATGATTAAATATTTGTTTTGTAGTCACATATGGACATGCATTCATCATTTTATACTTGGAATTCAACACATTATTGGTTTATTATCATAATAATCTACTAATTTGTCTTTTATTTGTAAAATATTTTCTTAATAGTTATAATTCTCACTATAGAATTGAAAGAATATAAACATGAGAGTATAGTCTCCCCACAATGCTAGCAATAGATCTTGGCTACTTGTTGGATGCCTCTAGAGTAAAAGGTCAGGCATGTGGCCATGTGACCAATGATCTCAGAACACCACTTAGTGGCTACAGAGATAGGGTGTTACAATATTGTGTCTATTTTTCAAGAATAAATCTGTATATGTAGAATAAATCAATTCTAATATATATTCATGACAGCCTAATTAAAATTCATTTTTGCAAAAATGTATTTTAGGTATAAAGTTTTACATACATTAAAATCATGAATACTGATAATTAAAATAGAATTAGTTAGATTATTTTAAAAAAATGGATCATATTTAACATTAATAAAAAAATTAAAATTTAATTGGTTGTTTAAATTTCTTTTTTTAATGAAATGAAATAATATTATTTTAAGAATTGATATTTTCACTATTCAATAAAAAATCAATCATTTCTAAAAAATCCAAAAACATTCACCCAAAGTGGATTATGATATAATAATTTCAAAATAAATTACATTATAAAATAAAATTTAAATTTTTTTCATAAATTTATTATAATTTCTATACAATTAATGCAATATAAAACATTTTTAAATAAAATTCTTTTTGAAGAATAAAATAACATTTCTATAAATTGAGTAATACTTTTCAAAGAATAAGTAAATACATATTGAATAGTACCATCAAATATATATTTCATAATGGAAGTACTCATATTCATTCCTTCTAATTCAATGTTCATGTTATAATGTAAAAATTTATAAAATATTATTTTAATAATATAATTCAGTTCACTTAAATATAAATGATTCATGTTATGAAGGTTATTGAGCATATTATTCATCTAAACTAAATTTTATATCTCTAATATTCCCTCTCCCCCTTAAAAGAAATTATCCATCTTAATTTTACCTCAATCATCAAATGCTCAATATATGAATATACTTTTATTAAAAAATCACATTTTATATAAGGATAACTAAACAAAATTAAAATAAGGAAATCAGAAATCATAAAATTTACATGAAATAGAATATAATCAGGTTCTTGGATAAGATGAAAATTGTGGAAAGTTAAATTATGAATATAGAGGAGAAACTAGAATCTAAAGAATAATATATATTTATAGATAAATTGGTCTTGAAAAAGATGACTACCACAAACCATAAATCTGTGATGGGTGAAATTTCATCCGAAATAATGGTAAAATTTTAAAATTTCTATTTTTAATATTATTTTCCTACAATTGTGTGATTAATATACTATCAATATAGAAAACACAATAAAAATTACTTACTTGATTTGTTTCAATTTCATAATCTCAACTTCATCCATTTGTTGTGAATTGATAAATTTACTCAACATCTCAAATTCCCAGAAAAAAATATTCAAGATGAATTTTTCTTTTCAGAATACCTAATATAAACTTTTAATGGGTGATAAGGTCTATAAAATAATGAAAATAATTTTGTTATTTCTCAAAATATTTAACAAAAGAAAATTTGTTTTGGAAAATTTAACCAATATGGATCAATATAATACATTAATCCTTGAAACCTCAATAATAACACCCAATATTTAAGTTAATCCATTCTATAAATAGTTTCCCTTATGGTTCTTATAAAATATCACTTACCAAAATTGAAACCAAAAGATTATAATTATTTTATCATATAACTACTCACACTTTTCATATATAGCTATCACATTTGAATATATTATTATTCATTATGTAACATAATGATTCAAAAAAGAATATTTTTTGTCTAGTATCAATGGAAACATGGAAACATAAACAATGAGTTTTTAATTGAGCTACATCATCTCCCACTAAGTTACTAATCACTATCACCTTTCTTTAAAATATCATACATTATTCTATTCTTCATAAACTCAGGAAAGTAAACATAAGAAAGGGTGAGCTCAGATGCTGATTAATTGTATATAAGAGAGATATTAAGGATCGCAAGAGAATACCATTATCATAAGCGTTTGAAAACACAATAATAACATTTGAAACCCAAATCCTTCATATCATAGATCATGGACATGAGTTAGGGAATAAATATTGATAGTTCATAACACATAATCATAAAATAATCAAAGAACATAATCAATATGAGAAAAAAATTCGCATAAAACACATATTTGTGGAATAAACGTTTTCATATAAGATATTATGTCAAGTATTCTTACCAATACATTCATAACATATTAGTCTTGGGCTAACCACTCATGTACCTTCATTGGGATGGGGATAATCTCTCATGTAACCTCTTTTGGGCATGGGATAACTTCATTATACCAACATTTGGGATTTGGAAAACCTCCCATGTACCCTCTTCCGATCCTAGGATAACCACCCAATTTACCTCTTCTGATGATAGAATAACCAATTGTGTACACATTGATCTCATGGCACATTAATCATTATCACATTCATTACAGGTAGGTATAGGTCTCACCCATCACAAAGTTCATACATTTTCGATCCATGGTATCAAGAAAAAGTCACCATATCATAACCTTCGAAAATAAAATATGTTTCATAAATATTTAATCATAACTCTACCGAGGAGAAATAAATGTTTTCATCGATGTTTCATCAATGCATGACCAATATATAATAAATAAGTTTCATAAACATCTCATTATTACATAACTCAAAGAAAAGAAATGTGTTTCATAATCATATATTCATTATAATTATAAAATATTAATATAATTAATAAGGAAGGTATAATTTGTTCATATCCATGTTAATTCATTATAAAAATATATTATGTATTTCATTGATGAATATAAATTCTATTAAAATATCATTAAAACAATTTTAAGGAAATTTGTCTTTCCAATTTGAAAATAAGTTCTTAAAAAAATTAATTTACTGAATATTAAAACAAACATATTTGATAATATTTCTATAAAAATGAAATATAAGATCTAAATAATTCAATGGATATTATGGGGAAAATACAATTCAGGTCATACTTCTTAAAAAATATAATTCCATTGCATTTTTTGATAAAAAGTTAAAAAACATAATTCGATAAATGATAACAAGGTTCCATTAAAATAATTTGGTAAAAAGTAAAAATTTGGATATAATTAATTTTAAAATATCTATAAATTTTTTTAGAATAGTATTTAAAACATTTTCATAAAACATGGACCTAGAAGAAAAATGAGATTTTAAGTACTGTGAAAAATATGACATTGTAATATAAATAGGTTATCAATTTGGAAACTATTGAATCGTAATAACAATTAAAAAATGTAATAAAATAAGGATATATATATATATCCCATAATATTAATTATATGAATTAATAATTAGATTCATAGGCAGTATATACACCACACAAAAAAAAGTGGTCAATATAGCTTCCCTCCTGTGAAATTAAAAGTGAGATGAAAATATCTTACTGATTTAGTAAAATTTGAATCAAAAGCCCCATGGAAGAATAAATTTAAATGATATATTAAATATATTGAAAATAAATATATTCATCTTATCATATTTTAGATGGTCATTATATACAATACACAAAAGAAATGAGTGGTTAATATGGCATATGTCTCCCATAAATAAAAGAGAGAATTGAAATCCCTTTCCACAAGTATTGAATATCCAAATACATATTTTAACCACATGTATAATAAATATAGTTTTATTATAAATAAATTAAAATAATGAAACTATAATACCAGATATTATTTACTTATGACCATTTATTAATCACATATTAACAATTTCCTTGTTACATTCATGTTTGGGTAATAACTATTTCGTTTTCCAAACAAGTTTTGGTTTTATATTTTCAATACCTTATCTAATATTGTATCCATAATATCCATAATATTATAAATTATTTAAATATAATTAATATTTTTTATATTTTTATTTAGACTAGTCCATAATATTTAGAGATATAAAAATAATTACACTGTTTATAGAGAAGGAAGACCGTATGTACACAAGAACAATGTTTCAATTCTCTTGAAGAATTGAATAAAATAAATGTAAGTATCAATAAAAATTTATAAAATAATTTTTATATTATATATATTCATTAAATATAACCTAATTAGAAATAATTTAAATATTAAATGAAACACATGCCATATCACTTTGTGGTGGAAGTAATCCACATGTATGCACGAGCAAAGATATAATTTTTTAAAAGTTTGGAATGTAATAAGGTAGGAGTGATATTATATAATAAAATATTATATTTATTTCATAAATATAATATAAATATGTTAAATCCATCATTATATCCATATATTAGAGGTAGTTATGGAAATGGAATTACATCGGTTTCTGAGGCAGTAATCCTTTATACACAGGATTAATGGTTTAATTTCAAATTTTACAGAAGAGGAGATGGATAGAGGTTTATACATAAACATAATAATAAAAAATTATATGGTAGATACATATATTATTCTATTATAAAATTTGATGATGATTTTATGTATTTAAAAGGAAAATAAAAAAATGCTCGGTTAAGAATTATACTTCTTCTTCAGAATGCCTCCAAAGGATATCAAAAAAATCCTTTATAGATTTGTTTAATAAAAAATTATTTCTTAAAGGATTTTTGTAAGTAATTAAATAATGTATTTGGTAGGTTACTGGTTAACTAAAATGATTTTTTAGTGTAAAGTGTAGAGGAGAGTGGGTTCCCTTTTATAAGTCGGGGAGAGAACACACTAGGAATTTTTGAAATGAAAAGGTTATAACCACGTTTTAGACTTGAAATTATGTTAAAATGTAGAATTATAGATTTTTAGATGTGTTAATGTAATAATATTTCTTTAAAATTTTATTTTTGAAAGTTTTTATGTTATTTTAATTTTTATCTTGTTCGATTCACCCCAGGTAAACCTTTTTAAACCTTAACCATAGTAATTAATATTTACTATTTTAGATAATTATAATGAAAAAAAATTAAGTTCACCATATTATATAGTATTAATTATTATTATTCCAAATGTGGAAATCATTTTCCCAAATTCAATCCAAATAGCTGAAAGAATTTAAATTAAAATTAAACCCACAAAAATGAAGAAAATGTGGTTTTCTAAAGAAATTGTTTTTCATAAGCTTAAGTTGTTTTTAAATCCATATGGAAAATAATATTGATTATGATGAACTAAATTGGATTAATAATAACATAATTTTACCAATTATACTTTTAAGATACTTTAAAACACAATATAACTTTGTGAATTATTGAAATGAAATGGATATTTTCAATAAAAATTGTCTCGTTAACTATTTATTGAAAATATTAAAACTTTCAAAAAATGAAAAAAGAACAGTAACATAATATTGAAATTTCAATTCCAAAAATGAAATTAATTTTTTAAAATATATTTTCTGAAATTTCCAAAAATTAATTTTATTATTTGTTAACAAAATAAGAAATATATTTTTTAAGAAAATGCTATTTTCAATCAATATAAAGACTTTACTAAAAAATTAACCAATTTTTAAAAAATATGTTTTATTTATATAAAAAAATTTTAAATATTTTTTAATAATAAATTAATCCTACTCATACCACCATGTTTAATGAAAAATAATTAATTTCCATATTTAAATAATAATAATATTATTAAATTAAAATTTGTTAAAACTCATTATTGTGTGTAATTAAATCTATCATAATTAAAATATAAATGAAAAAAAATGTTTCATAAAATATTAATGTGTAACATTAAAAGCCCCTTAAAATAAAATTCACACTATAAGTTCCCTCAATCTGATAAAAAAAATTATGATACTTCTTCCTCAACATATCCTTGTGTTTCTTTGTAGCTTATTCGAGTTGGGATTTTTTCCACAAAACATTGACCATATGAGTGGTCTTGTTTCACTACACTTTATGTATATAATATATAATTCCCACCAATTACATCTCCTAATAAATATATTTATCCAATGGTATAACCTCTATGTTTAGTATATCTGAATAAATATGTATGTACTTCCTCAACAGAGATACATGGAACTCATCACGAAATTGGGAGAGGCTTGGGATAAATTTTATGATATTATCCATGCCCTAACATGGACAATAATATTAATAGGGAAAATATACATGGGGATCACATTTTAATTCATTATGAATATAATAAACCTATTATATGGATAAATTTATATAAAATATTCTCCCTAACTTCAAATGCCAAACCACATCAATGATTATCAACATATCTTTTATGTCTACATGGATTTTTTAATGTGATGTGGAATGGATATCACATTCTACATAATTCCCTAAATTAGATATGGTCTTGATTGCTTTATTTCTCTAACTTCATCTCATCACATTGTATTTCTATACTTTTTTCCATAACAGGTTTCATAAAGATCTATATGAATTATCATGTGAAATATATTTCCGCATAAAAAACAACAAGAGGGAAGCATTGATACCAACCACCTTTAAAATAAATATAAAAATATATAAGAGTATCCACTAGGGTTTGAATTATTTTTTTTATAATAACCATCTATTTAAGGACAATACATCATTTTGAAACTATGGTCTATATCTAGAGAATACTAAGGACTTTTCCAGAACATCAAGGATAACCCCAGATCTAGATCAGATACAATATATTGTCGTACTCAATTAAACCTTTTAACTTCCTTCGTGTATATCTTAGAAATTTTATCTTTAGAGAAATATTATTTGATAGATATTAATTTTTCTAAATTTTTAATGACATCGACTATAACCCATATAGAATTTTTCCCTTTAGATGTTTTGTGGAATCTGGTGACAAATTCCACAGTGATTTTCCAATTCTCATTCTATAAAGTGTAATAGTAATGACATCCCCTATTGAATTTTTCCTCTCAGCCTTAAATTTATGACATCCAAGCATCGAGATATATATTCTGAAAAATCACTCTTTATTCCATCCCACCAGAAATAATCTTTCAAATCATTATACAGTTATGCACTTCAAGGATAAATATATAATTAAGAACTATAAGATACATATAAAAACTCCTTTAATATAGGTATGTAAGTAACACATTCATGGTTCTTAAACCTCATTCTTCCATAATAATCAAGGATAAATTAAGGAAAATTGATAACATTCATTTATATCTCCACATCAACCTTACACACATCTTTAATCATCACTTGGATTGATGGTTGAAAAAATCATTTGAGACAGATGATATTTCTCCCCATTATTCAAAATTTCCAGATTCATCCCTTCAGAATCCATAAATATTTGATCTTTTTTTATCCACTTTATATATAATAAGTCATGAATATTTGGACTTAAAGAATCGACCATAATTTTCACTTTCTAAGGGTGGTAATTTATTGAGAATTCATAATATTTAATCATCTCCAAAAATATTTATTAGAACATGTTAAACTATTTTTATGAATATACATTAAGCTTTAATTATTAGTGTGTATATATATATCTTACATTTTTTGTAAAGATAATTTATCAATATAATTAATGATAAAAATTCTATAGCTATCATCAAATAAATAGTTGGGAAATTTTTCTAATGGACCTTAATTTGTTATGAGGGATAAGGTATCACCATATCATCTTATATGAGAATATATCCCAATACCATCTTTGATGCACCACTACAGATTATAACCCTTCTCCATTGTAGGATAATGTAAAAACGGGTATAGTAACAAAGCTTCATTTTGGTTCCTTAGAATTCTCCTCACATTCATCTTTCCAAAGGAACATGTCACCCTTCTAATTTTATATGGTGAGTGGATTATATTGTTATAAGAAATTCTAAAAAAACACTGTAAATATCCATAAAAACCAAGAAAACATGATATCGCGTTCATAGTGGTTAGTATGGGCCAGCGATAAATTTCCTTCACCCTTGATGGATCCGAAGATATACCCTATCATGAGATTATGTGATCCAAAAATGAAATATTTGTAGAAAAATTGCATGATTTTTAAAATTTTTATACTATTTCTTCTTCCATATGGTTTTTAGTATAATTGTAATTTTGTCTTCATGCTCTTTCCTTATCATTGAATAGATACTAATATCATCTATAAAGGATGCCATGAACTGATCAAGGTACTCTATAATTACTATATTCATTAAATACAAGAAGATAATGGGGGAATTATAAAGACCAAGTAGAATCACTTTGTATTCATAAAATCCATACATTTTAAGGAATGTTGTCTTGGTTATATCCTTTTTATTAACACTCAATTAATGATATCATGAACGAAAGAAAATATTGAGAAATTTCTAAGATATTCATTGTTGATCAAATGTGTAATCAATATAGGGTATTAGATACATGTTCTTGATTGTGAACTTGTTCAGTTACTTGTAATTACTATAGATTCATATTGATCCATATATCTTATTAGTAAAAAGAACTTGTACACCCCATATTGATATACATTTTTGAATGTATAGAATGTCCTGATTATCCTAGATTTTATATTCGAATCAATGAAACAAAATTAGGTCCATTCTATTATGAGTCTTTTAAATTAGTATAACACTATGTATGAGATGTATTGGAAACCCAACATGTTGGTACTTTGGAATACTATGAATCTCATCTTGATAGACATCAATAAAACCCCTTACAATAAGAATATCCTCGATGATGATTTTCTCCCAAACAATATAAGATTAACACTGATTTTAATAGAAATAAAGACCCCTAAAATGGATTCAATTACCATTGGAATTTTATATTTATCATCATACTTGTAAATAACTATAGGTTGGTTCATAATATTAAACTTTACTCAATTACTTGGAAATTAATGTGGTATTTATGTAGAGAAATCCAATATATTCCTAATATACAATCCAATTAAACTATAGAAATAATATAAAAATTTATAGAAATCACATTTCAAGAAAAATATACTTTATAATAATCACATACCTGATATGAAATCGCTATACTATTAGGGGATTCACTAATAATTCGATATCCAATCATTGAGTTAAGGATTTAAAATTCCTAGAGACTTATCATGATACAATGAAATTAATATAACTAAAATCCAATAAGATTATACAGTATCTGAGAATAATTTTCACCACCCCAAATTCAATATTCTATCCTCATTTAATTATTAAAACCAAAATGGTTTCCATGACTATAAGGAATCATTGATCTGACTCACCAATCATGAAAATACACTAAAAGAATGTCTAAATAATGACATGTTTTTTTAAATATATATCACCTTATTTTTTAACATCATTATTAATGGTCATGATATATTAAAATCATTCATGATTTCACATTAATATTTTGTGAATTTATAAAACATATCACCTAAGAGTGTCATACCTGGTGTGCAGTAGGACCCGTTGGCAAGAACTAGGTGAAAATTGAGTGAAATCACAATATTACGTTTTTAGAGTTATTTTCTCTAGGTATATATATATCTAATCCACATCTAATTGTAGTATCCAT
Organism: Viscum album; assembly: GCA_963277665.1. Classification (NCBI taxonomy): domain Eukaryota; kingdom Viridiplantae; phylum Streptophyta; class Magnoliopsida; order Santalales; family Viscaceae; genus Viscum; species Viscum album. The sequence goes on from OY728165.1 coordinate 450,350,193, forward strand.
AGAGGGATATAATTTTATTTAAATCAATCATATATCTTTTAAAATCATATAGTACATTTCATTATACTTAGAATTTTCCTTAAGGTTCTCAGTAAAAAAAATTCTTCCTATTCTCTAATGGTTAACTAAACATTTATATAATGAGAATTATAATGAAACACACATTAAAAATATAAACATCACATCTTAATATATTAATATTCATTACATAATATAATTATTCATTTCTAGAAACGTATTAGTCTTGTATCTTTGGAAGCATGGACACAAAAGAAAATATGACATAACTGTGCTACGTTATCTCCCATTATGCTCTTCATTACTAGCACATTTCTTAGACAAATAAAAAATAATACCTTTATTCATAACATGTGGAAATGAAAAATAAAAATTAGTGATCTCATATTATTATTAAGGGTAATCAAGGGAGAAATCAATGATCACATAAAATTATTATGAGAATATGGGTATGAGAACATGATAATAACATTTTAAAACAATACCATGTATATCATAGATCATAAACAGGAGTCATGGAGAAAAATATTTGTACTTTATAAGAGATGAATAATAAAGTAATAGAAGAACATAATCCATGATAGTATAACATTAGAATAAGATATATTTTGGGTATACACAAAAGCATGGTAAATCATACATTAAGGATAACTATAAATACATTCATAACATGTTATGATTCAACTAACTTCCCAGGTGATGGCTTCAAGTTTGGGTAACCTCATGATTACCCTATTTTTCATGGGATAACCACTTATTTACCATGTTTTCGTCTTGGGATACCATATTGTGTTTCAGGTTTTGGTCTTGTTATAACCTCCCTTGTACCCTTTTAGTTCATAGAACATTAATCATTACCCAATGAATTGGATGAATATATAAGTCCCACCCGTCACATAATCCGAAAATTTATATTCCACAAGATCATAAAACAATAATCATATTATAACCTATGAAAAGTAAATAGAATTCATAAACATTTCATCACAGCATAACCTGTTGGAATGAAATGACTTCCACAAACATCTTGTCATACCATTACCTGTAGAAAATAAACGAGGATCATAAACATATCATTATAGCATAACTCATCGAAGAGTTTTATAATAAACATTTAATGATACCAATAAACCATATAAATAAAGTATAAGGATGGAATAATTATTCTATATCCCTATTATGTAATAATAAATACCAAATGTAAAATTTCATTTATGAATATAAATTCTATAAAAATAAAATTTAAAATTTCATGAGGAAAATATGTCTTCCACTTTGAAAATAACTTTTTAAAATGTAAAAAATTCCCAAATATTAATGTTAATATTTTAATTGAAAATAACCTTGGAAACATTTAATGTAATATTTAAATCCTTAAGTAGTTAGGATGATGAAAAATACTCTTCATTTGATACATGTTAAAATAAATATTTATTTAATTTTTTTGGTAAATTTTTTTGGATCCTCATTAACAAAATGATAAGAAGATTCATTTAAAAACATACACTACATGAAAATCACCATATAGAGGCGATTTCAAAAAACTGCCGATACATTGTGTTTCAGCATTCAATATGCGACAGTTTCTTTAATTTAGTGGCGATTTATTATAATCATAATAGTGAATTAATTTTGCGTTGTTTTTTTTCTTTAGTGGCACTTTTTCCATTGGAAAATGAATTATTTTCCATGACAGTTTACACATTAACTAATAAATAATTTCATTTTCACCCAAACAACCATCACTAAAACACCAATAACCACTGAAAAATGATAAAGGAAGATGAAAAATATGTAGTGGTGGTGTTAACCACCTCTAAATTTTTTTATGTAATTTCGGTTTAAACTGAATCCCACTGTAAAATACCAAATTATAGCGGTGGTTTTAACCTCAATTAAATATGATCCATTTAATTAGTAGTGGTTTAAACCACCGCTAAATCAGTATTTACAAAAAAAATAACTGATTTTGTAGCCCCAGTTCCAGGGTCATAAAAACCATTCTAATTTCACATGCACATATATCCTACATCCAATAGAATTAAAGGAAACCAACATTTTCATAAGAAAAATAACATTCAAATCTAGACTCACTTCTTTGAGTATCACTCATTTCATGGTGTAATAATCTTTCCACCAAGCCCATCCATGTGTTCCAATTTGGGAACCAGTGTTACTCATATAGAGCTAAGTAACCCAAATAGTGTGATCATCCATGATATAACATGAATCACCCCTGACATACAAAGTATCAACAACCTATGAGACAATCCTTAGTATTTTGTAAAGTGGAAGACAAGTGTCTTTTAATGTGTAACTAATACATTGATATTCATTATGTTTTAAATAGTAGTGATTCCATGTGTAGATCCATTCCATCTTATAAATCAAGTGTATTTAATTAGGTACACACCTATAATCCATTTCAATTATAAAGTCATAAGGGACATGTTGTAATCAATCCATAACTCATCACAATACATTTAATTAATTAGGTAATCTGTTCCATACTAAAAGGTTTCTGAGAATTGAATTAATCTAATTGGCCCTTGTGGACTACCCATGGTAGATAACACCATACATTCAAATTTATGTGGAAGGAAATGCTAGCATGAATTCCATATGAGGACATCTAGTTCCCTCAATACGAAATTGGCCCTCACCACCATAAATAGTGTTTAGTCACTAAGGAATACATAGGGGTTGTCACATCCTCCAACAATTCATTTGAACTTTACATTTATAGTTTAGAAAACAATAATCTTAAAAGGGGGTTTTATTAGAGAAAAATGTAATTATATTAAGTCATTCAAGGATTACACTATAATGTGTGGTTCATATTGGAGGTTCATGGTCCCTAACATAGAAAATATAGTAATCAAGGGATACTAATCCTAATTAACTATATTCAACAAATTAAACAACAAATTCACAAGTCACCACATGGAAGTCCTACTAGAGAACATAGTGACACAATTTATTGAACATAAAGAAACTATGATAAATGCTATAGACCACCTACCAAATACCATGGATGACTGAAATGTCCAATATTAATGAATGTTTCTATCCATATTGAGAGAAATTATGGATTTGAATGAATTCCCTAATAATATGGTGAATTTAGTTTGACAAAAAATAATGTTTCTAGAGAGGAGAAAAATGTAGAAATAAGGAAGGAAGATTCTAAGACAAACTAAGTGATATAAAACTCATTTGACAAAGGTTGAATTAAACACCTGATAAAGTGGATCAATCCAACCCTTATAGAAGAGAGGATAAGATGAGAATGGGTGGGATCCCCCTTTAGCACATGAAGGAGAAATAAAGATAGGGTGAAACGAAATAAGGAAGGAGGGGAATTTTGGTAATATCTTGATTATTTAATGAACCGTAATGTTTTTTCTACATGGTTAGCCATAATGTGATCCAATTATTATAATACAAAAAATTATGGATGGTGTTCCCATGGTTCATGATCAAAAATTGGGAAACCGTGCACAAACTATTCATTCTACCTATTTTCAATACCTCCATCATGTTGTCCTGATGAAGGGATCTTTTTTTGATTTCTCAAAAATTTTGAAACTTTTAGGATGGTAATATAATGATCCATTGGAATGATTTTGAGTGTGGTATGTACCATATATGGCTACATGTATAAAATTTTTCCTATCTTATTCATAGCATGACACTGGTGGATAATATAATCTTGGTGAAATTTTTACACATAATTATATATTTCATAAATATAAATATCCATTAATACAACATAAGGATCATAAATTCATAGTTTCATTGAATGATTGGGTTCTTAATACATAAAAGGAAACATAATAAATAAATATAATGTTATGTTATGAAAATTTTTGGTGGAAACTCTATGACACACAATATACATATACAAACCGACTGTTACCATATTTGTCCAATATATCAACAACACAACTAGTCAATGTCCGATGATGAACACATCTCATCACCCTATCCACGTCCATCAATTCATCTTTCTACAACCTTTAATAACATTAAATTGATAATTAAAAACTGTTTTATATTTATATCTATACTTTAAACCAATAAATGTTTTCAAACTAAATGATATTGAATTTCTGTGATTTTACTGTTCACCATCAGGGGATGCAATACCGGCGGGGAAAGATCTAGTTGACTTCTGGTATAAATATATCAACACATCCTAAAAAGAGAATATATGAATCCAATCATTATAAAAAGTTGGACGGGAAACTAGCTTTGCTGCTAGCTGGCATATAATCTTTCGAAGTAATCATGTGATGTCATACTTAGAGACCCTATATAAAAAAAATAGTAGAACTATCTTATCTCCAGTCAGATTCGATACATTTTAACACTTCATCCTTGGCATTAATCCCATTTAATAATATATAATTATGTTAATAACATATATTTCAATAAAATTATCCAGGAAAAAATATAAAAATGATAACATAGGCAAAGTACTAACAAATATATATATATATATATGATAATGAATGAATGCACAAATGAAATATTTACAGGCTAAATGAATGAATAACTATAAATAAAATCATGTTCCCCTTAAATCATGTTTCTTTCCTACTTTATTATTTCATCCACTTCATCCATCCTTACTAGAAAAATATTTTCAATATCATAATGGACAAATAAGTCGGCTTCTTGTTGTTGATGAGATTCAATATTAGAGGTCAAATATTCACTTCATCAACCATATCATACAAATATCTTTTTTTATGTGAGAAACTACACTCCACCCTTAATTCACTACATCATTCGCATAATATAAAATTTTCAATTGTGGTGATAACATATATGGATCATGCACTTCACGATCACTATCATCCATCAAGAAAGATAAGTTCACAAAAGTAAATTGAAAGGAATGTTTTTTAACACCTATGATAATATTGACTAAAATTATTTTGAATAAAACACCTAAAAATCCTCATGGTATTTTAATTCAATAATATCAGTCTTCATTCTATAGTATCCCACTTCATAAAATGTAAATATAATACTATTCATTTTTTCAAACCCTCTTCTCGATCGAATGTAAGAAATATAAATCCATTCATATTTTAAGCGTTGAATATTATAACTTGTTTTAGAGGACCTTGAGCAATAAATTTCAAATAATATGAAAACATTGGTTGAATATCAGTTTTTATGGTCTAAAAATTTATAAATTATTAGATTTAAAAAATATATGTGTCAGCCTAATTTCTATATTTATTGCAATATTTCGGAACTTACACATCGTGAAAACCATTCTACATACTCTATCAAAATATTTTGTTATATATTTCTCATTTTGTGTTATGCCTCTCATTTTTACCTTTTTTTTATCCTCAACTCTTCAAAAAATGGATCTAAAATTTCACTATTTAATAGCACATATTTATGTGCCTGTAATAATTCAATTTTTATTAGTGTAACATTTGAGCTCCTCCCAACAGATCATCCAATAGTAGGAAATATTTTTAATTTCCCATGTATTTGGGATTGAGTCTATGTTTTATCATCATTTCCAACTCAATTAAATCATGTATCAATATAATCCAAGTATCTAAAAGAAAAGGTAACACACTCCTCTTCCAAATATCCTTCAGCAATATAGCCTTCTAGTTGATCTTTTTTTCTCACGTATTATTTAAAATGCCCACAATATTTGTGAAATGAAATAAAAAAACCAAATTATGAATTTAATTAAGTGAAAATAATGGTTTTCATTACTTAAATACATATAAATAAAGTACATCTTAATTGGATACATCCATTGATAATGTATGGAGCCTTCTAATTTAGCTTCCTCAAGCAAATGAACAGTTAAATGCATCAAGACAGTAAAAAATGATAGAAGAAAGATCATATCTATTGCAAAAAGTGTCAATAAAAACCTCTCCTGAAGGTTTTCAAGCTCAAATGGATGTAGATATTTGCCACATAGTTTTGGAAAAAATTTGTATTTTTATAGTAAAATACCAGTATCTTTTTTAGGTAATAATGTATGTGATGTCAATATGAGTAACTACTGCAACAAAATATGTGAATTTGACTTTTCAATCCATGTAACCTATGATTATTTACATCAAAACACCTCAAGATGTTACTTGAATAACCATCAGATACCTTAACATGATTTAAAATTTTTAGTAATGTATATTTACCCTTATTTTTTATTGGAAAAATTTTCGGAGCATATTTTTCATTCTCATCTGGCCAGATATCACATTTTATGTTCATTACTTATAAGTATCTCCAAGAATTGAGTTGATATTTTGAATTTCAATTCTCATTAATCAATGTTGTGATAAAAACTTTCCTAAAAATTCTTCTTAATATGCATCTCATCAGGAATATTCCATAACAAATTAAATTCCTAATATATATGTTTGAAGAATATAATTTTTTTTCTTCCATTGTTGCATTCCAATTTCACATGACGATGCACTTAAAACTTGTTTCCCACTATCATTCAAATGATGAACCTTCCTAATTTTTGTTTCAATATTTCCATGTTCTGCCAATATTTCATAACTAGTTAACAAATTTGGAGGTGGGTTATAATCAATGAAACCATTAAATTTTCAATTGTTCAGCCAAAATCTATGAGATGCAGTGCGAAATCTTCGATGACAAAAGATGAACCATCTTATACTGTGAGGTATCCATTTAGGATCAAAATAAATGTTACAAATAGGTCAAGCTAAACCCATGTGACTGTTCCAAACAGAAAAAATCCCAAGTCTAGGGATGTCAGTAATGATCCACAATAATGCAATATGAATTTTGAACATTAATTTTGAAGAAGAGGCATATGTCTCAACACCGTTGCTCCATAAATCATGTAATTCATCAATTAAAGGTTACTAGTATACATCAATATCATTTACAATCATTTTTTTTCGGAATAATCATCAAAATGATAAAAGAATTTTTTTGCATACACATCCATAGAGGCAGATTGTATGGGATCAAAACAACTGGCCAAATGTTATAACTGGTACTCAAATTCCAAAATGGGTGGAACCCATCGGTAGCCAATCCCAATCAAGAATTACTAGGATCAGTTGATAAATATGTATGTGATGAATGAAATGTATTCCATGATTTTTAATCTCATTGATGTCGCATTAACCCATCATTTTTCTTCTCTATAGAATGCAACTTCATGTGTTCGATGGTTTTGCCAACGAGCCTGTACCCTGGAATCCAAAAGACCCATGATCAAATCTAGGTAGGGGAAAATTTCTGGGCACTGTAGCAGAACTGTAGTGGAGCACTGTAGCAGTACTGTAGCAGCGGCGGGACTATATCAGCAGCGACATTATTGCGGTGGAGGGACTGTAGCAGGAACTATAGCGGCGACGATACTATAGCAGGCACTATAGCAGTGCGGTTACTGTGTCAGTATTATTCACTAAGAGGTCCTTTAGGAAAAAAAATAGGCCTTCAAGCCTTATATTTAGGCCACATGGCCTTGGGCCTTCGATCTATGTAATGGGTCACCCTCTACCCATTCCAAAGAGGTATTTTCTTCAAATAATAAATTAAGCCTTCAGCCCCAACCTTTTCATAAAAATGTGTTAGGCAGTTTTTGATGACATGAAAAATCATTTCAATCGCATATTTAAAGGAAAGTAACGCAAAACTTTTGCAGGTGTGTTCATTTTCTTCTTCTTCATGGTAGTTTGTTGATTCAGAATTCAAACATCACACATTGACTACCATCTAAAAGAATGAAATTTTTTCAATCATGTCTACATGAAACCTCTCACCAATAAGGCATACAATCATTGGGATACGTATGTATTTTTGTATAATTCAGACCATGCCTGTCAAAAAATTCTTTTCATATCATAACAATTCATTGGGATGTTCTCTTCAGGAAATGCATCACACAACAATTCCAATATCATGGACATTTCACTATTTGTAATACCACATAGACATTTGATATGATACAACTTCAGTAGAAAATAATGTTTTAAATATTTCAAACATCCACTATACAACTCGTGACTTCCACCTTCAACTAATCCATGAAACATATTTTCCTCAATGATGTTTTCTCTTACATTTTCCTCCATAGAATCAAGAGGATGATCCAATGATATGTTAAAATCGTGATCTTGTTGTCCTACAGTCTCAAAAACATCACTTGTCTTGTTGCTATTTGTAGAACCATCATATGGTTGTTATCATATGTTTTTATTTCTATAGTGGGGTCTTGCAATACCGAATGCATCATTTATAACATTTTTCATTTCATTTTCCATTGTAGAGGATGTTGGGACCTCATTTTGTGGATTAAAATTAGTTCTTATCTTTTCTGTAACGTTCGATTCACCATTCAAAATCTAATAAAAATAATTAGAAAGGAATTGCATCAGTATTAAATATTAATAAACATCATATCTATTCAACCATCTTCTATATTTACATTTCGGACATGTGAATATTATTCTCTTTTCAACAAATCGATTGGTAATTGAAAAATCTAAAAACTTCTCCAAACCATTAGCATACTTATGTGTGTTCTTTTTTAATGTGATTTTTCTTTTATCGATATATATCACAATGTGCCTACACAATATTATAAAAAATAAACACATAACTATTACTAAATAGGTAAAAAGTTTAATATATAATTTTTGAAAAAATATATATAAATATGTTAAATAAGGTGTTCCTATACATACGGTAAATAATAAACCCACCCACTAGAAAATAAAAACCTACGAATTAAAAATATCCAAAAAATAATAAAGAGATAATAAAAAACAAACCATGCTATAAAAAATGAACTATATACTACATGCCAAGAAATAAATACATTATTAACAGAGCATATACATCAGAATTCCAAATGATAAAACATGGAAAACCCTTGAAGATGGTCTCTAGTCCAATCATAGTCCAAAACTCCCATTATTTTCCCTAGTAATCCAATCATCAAGAATTGAACCTTGACCAAACCTAAGCCTACAATCAAGTAGCATCAACTTGGTACCAAGTTCCATGGTATCCTATGAAAGTTGTGACTATAATTAAATAGGCCACCACCAATGATATCCCTCAATATAACCAGAATATAATAATGTACATGTAGAAGTGGTACAAATAAAAAAATTAATAATTTAATTAAATGGTAGTAAATAACCACTAATTCTCAGGCTCTTCGATGACACTGAAGAAGATAATGAAAAAATATCCCCTATGAATGAAAATGTAATGAATATATGGATAAAATAATTTCACTTATGATAATAATTTTTCATGCATTATCAATCACACTAATTATTAAAATTATATAGAAGAAACTAATGAAATTGCAGAATCCAAGAGTATATATGATGAAAATGACACTAAAAACATTGATGCATTGGATGACATCAATGAAACAGATATCACAAATTAAATGGATGACATGGATTACATGGTTATGAAAAACCACACTAACAACTTAAATGATTCCATGAACAAAAATAATTATAATGATGTGGTGATGTAGTAAAAATGTTTGATGATGTAGGCCCTAATTAATTGAAGAACCATGGAAAAAATATATTGACTTAAAAACTGACAACCACAGGGAAACTAAATACATATATCATAACATTGAAATTGATGACATCAGCCATACCAATTGAAATTATGACATAAATAATTTCAATGATATCAATGAAATTGAATACATATTTGAGATAAACAACATCAGTGACACCTATGATATGAACCATAACGAATAAACTCTTAAAAAAATAAAACCAATGAAACCAATGACTCTAAATAAATTGTGGACAAATATATTAGTTATGAAACACATGACCATGAGCACATCAGCACTACCAAATATGATAATTATTGTGACAATACTAATGACATCAATGATGTTGATGACTCTAATGAACCCATAAATTATATAAAAACTAATGAAACCAATGAGGCTAGAGAAACTAATGATATTTATGAGATATAAGAGTCCAATTATATCTCTATCACTTTTGATACCAATAACTATGAAGACATGGGTGAAATTCAGGACACTGGGTGCATTGATGATATAGTGGATAATGACCAAGATAAAAATATTGTTTAACCTAATAAAACATAATGCTTAAATGACATGGGTGATACAAACAACCCTAATGAATCTTATAACATCAATGAAACTAATGATGTTTAATGCTTAAATTACACTAATAAGACTATTGAAACTGATGATATAGATGACGCAAACTAATGATATAGTTTTACCGCATCGAGGGATTTTTTGGGTCACTAGGGTCGCGGAGATTGCAGGGGTCGCAGGATCCTAGGGATTCGAGGGGTATTGGGGGTTGTGATGGGTGGAGAGGTGTGTTTAGGGGTGTCTAGGCACATTGAGGGTTTTATGGGGTCTACGGGGTCACAGTGGTCATGGGGTTGACGGGTCGCAGGCTCCTAGGGCATCAGGGGGTCATGGGGGTCGGAATTGGCTACAAGGTGTGGTGAGGGCTTGGGGGTCGGCGAGGTCATGTGGTTCACTGTTGTCCAAGTGTTTTTGAGGGTCATAGGGTTTGAGGGGGGTAAGAGTGTCATTGTTGTTGGGGTAGTCAGGGAGAGAAGTTTTTTTCTGTAAAAAACAAATTTCGTGGTGGTTTATAAAAAACCACTACTAATTTATTTAAAAAAATAGTGGTGCTTTATTAAACTACCTATAAAGGATAATGATGTTTTAGTGATATTTTAAATATGCAGTAATTTGTAAAAATTAATTTAAACAATATTTGGAGATTATTATAATCATTCATTAAGAAAAATTGAAAACTTGAACATAGAGAGAGAAAAAAAATCGATCGAAGAGGTAAATAAATTAAATTTTTCTTAATAACATTATTTTATTATATTATGTATCTAAAAAGAGAATAATTAATTTCATGAATTAATTTTCATTAAATAATTACATTAGGATAAAATTCATGTGTTTCCTGGTAGATATAATATAACATTTCATTATCAGAAACTAAATCATAAATAATCCTTATAAACAATAACATTATAACATAAAACCATTTCCACATTGTAACTTTTTAATTTTAACACCCATGGAAAAAATATTTATATGTATATCCCATAATTTACATGATAATAATAATAAGATACTTTCATGGGAAATATTTACTACACACAAAAGAAACAAGCGGTGAATATGGTATGGGTCCAATGATAATAAAAGTGAGATGAAAATCCATTACCACTTTTGTAACTCTAGAATTCTAATCCCCATGAAATAATAAACTAAAATGAAACATCAAGTATCATTATAAAAATTAAATTCAAGATATAAAATTTAAAAGGGTTAGTATATACATCACACTAATGAAATGAGTCCTAAATATGGCATAAGTTTCCCATAAATAAAAGATAGACTATAAAACTGATGAAGCAAATATTTTCACATATTTTATACTGTAATTTAATTTTTATAAATCCACAATAGTGTTATTTAATGGGAAATTGTTACATATTTAGGTTTTGGTGTTATTTTGAGCCTAAATGAAAAAATGGCCTAATTCTGGATTTGTTACAGATTTTTATCACAGGGGTATTTTGGTCATTTCTTATAAAATATATTTCCAAATTTTGTGATTCAAATTTTTTCTGAACCCTTTTTTTATTTCATTAAACTTTTCCTCCATAACTAGGGGCTGAATCGATATTCTAGAGGGTGTAAAAAATCAATGAAGTGAAAGATTGTGTCGAGCGGACTGTGTGGACACCACTTTAGTAATGGATCTATAATTCGTCATACACACCCTAGAATTATGCGATTCCACATTTATATGAATGAGAACTCCTAGACGCGTCCCCAAAATAAATTTCAAGCCATTTGGAATCCGTTAGGATGTCCATTAAATGATAGTTTTTTGAAGGAAGCTTCCAGGAAGCTTCATCCAGAGAAAGTGATCATCAATAGAAAAATCATAACTCCTCTAATACGCGTCCAATGACTCTGCAATTTGGAGGGTGGACTTCCAGGACATTTATGAACAATATTTATTAAGAGGTACATGCGTGAATCTTCCAATTAATGTATCGAAAATGCGACAACCGTTTCAAGATGAAATCTGCCTATAAAAGGAGAGGAGCTCCTACCTCTCAAGGACATTCCATTCTTTCCCAAAACCATTCTGGGAATTTCTGGTCCAGAGGGAGCTGAGTTAGAGATTCCATTCTAGAGAAGAGGAGTTCCATTGATAATTAATCCATGATGGGCTAAACTCCAAGCAGTGGTGGGCGGCGACGGTCCGAGGACATTTACCCCTTTTGAGTTTGTGGTTTTTATTGTAAACACTTTTCATTTAAATAATCCTAGAATTTGATGGCACGATTGAACGAGGTATATTCTCTCTTTTCTCCATTTTATTCTATTTTTTTCTATGAATTTTTATCAACTTAAGATTGTAAAATAGTTTTTTTGTTGATTAAATTTCTTTGGGCGAGGTCTCCCCATTGAGCACAACATGTTCAACTGGTTTCAATTGCTTGGAGGTCTTTGGGAAATTGGTTCACATTAAAGAATGGATAGACACCCATATTTGAGGTCTTGATATGGTTTCTATTCAAAATAGGTGTATAACTTGAGGTCTTGAGTTATACTTTGGGTAATTTAATTAAAAGAAAATTTTCGACAGTGATAAAGGGAATGTCTGAACATTTAAGCTTGTCCGCCGCTTCCTTCTCTAGTTTGCTTTCTCAGTTCATTTTTATTTGGATTTCTAATCTATAATTTATATTTATTAATACATTATTAATTTCTTAGTTTATTTCATTTCAATCCACCCCCATATATATTATATAGTTTAGTTTTATATTATTTATTTTATAATAGTGACAATAGGAAGAGAGTGTGTTGCAAGCGGCCTCCTTGTGATCGACCCTAGGTTGTGCCACTATGGTACAGTCTTAGATTAATAATAAATTAATTTAATAGGGTAAAGTGACTAAAATCCCTACCATAAATTTGGTGCCGTCTCCGGGGAGGCCAAGAGCTTGTACAAATTGTTTTTCAAAAAAAAAACAAAAAAATCAAAAAATAAAATAAAAAATGATTTCATTTCATATTATTCTTTAGGACATGGATTATTCAATTAATTTTTCATATGAATGGCCTATTACTGACATGTATAGCAAGATGGAATTTTCTGAAATTCAAATTTCTGAAAATTCACAACAATTTCAAGAAACTTCCTTGATAATTCGAGAGAATTCAAGAATGATGGAAAAGGCAAGAAAGATGGTGGCATCGCTGGCCTCCCAATTTGAGGAAGTAAAAGTCTTATGGATGAAACAACAAAAAATACAAGATGAGGATAATGAAAATCTTGTTACACCTAAATTTAATGAAGATTTTTATGAGGTTGAATAAAAACATGAGGACCCACTTTCCTCGCCAACAAATGAGTTCCCATCTGCCTTGCTTGAGGAAAAGGGTTCTAAAGCTGAAATTTCTGAGTGAGTTTTAAATTCTGAGCATTAATTTCATTCAAATTTCATTAATTATGAATTTAAATCTAATATACATTACTCTAAATTTGTATATTCAGCATCACTACTACAGTATCTGGATGAAGAAGAAGAAGAAGGTCCTCTTGTTGAGAAGAGAATGGAGGTGCATGTCGAGTTCTGCATTGGTGCATTTGAGGATGATGGCACAAAAGAAGAAATAATTGAAGAACCAATTTATGAACTTGAACCAGAAGAGAAGCTACTTCCAATTCTTCTATTTTCAACACCGGTGGACACCAATCCTCCAGATTACAAAAACAGGGATCACCCCTACATCCTTTTCCCTCCCCCTCTTAATCTCAAATTATATTTTCCATCTCTTCTAGGGGTTTGAGATATCTTTCTTTTCTTTGGAGGTTCTCACTTCTAGAATCCACATATGGATGTCGGGAGAAATAATTTGTGGTGGTTTCTAAGCAAGAAACCCCATCCACCTTCAGATTGGGGTTAACCTGCTGCAACTGCCTGACTAAGGGCAGTAAAAACCTAGCACCCGCTTGGGGGTCAAACCAAGCATTATCCCTTCCCTTTCCCCTTTCTATTTATTTATATCTATTTTTTTAATGCATTTATTTATTTATTTCTAGGAATAAGTTGTGCCAACTAGGAGCTTCACTAAATGGTGCTGCTAAAAAAAAGTCAGGTTGATTCGTTCCTTCTATTTAGTTTTTTCTTCCCTTATTTAGATTTTGTCAAGCTAAGATGAAGGGTAGTGAAATTTAAGTGTGGGGGGAGTGTCAACATTCTTAGTTGTTTTTGTGTGCTTTTATTTTTTTTTCATTTTCTTATGAACATTGAGATTTAATGATAATTCTGATCACATTTCACACATTAATTGATTTTGATAAAATTGAAATGATTTTAAAAATAAAGAAATTTAAATGATTGCTGATGTGAAAACCTTTTTCCTTGAATTGGATTTTCAATCATTTTTATGAGTTTGGCCAATTTTTGAATCCATGGTCCTGAAACACTGAATCAAAATATGTTTCCCGTCCTGTGAGGTATTCTAAACCACTTTGACATATTCTTTCTAATACCCACACTTTCTTGAGGGAAACTTATATTTTGTGTGAGAACCAGAATTTCTGATTTTTCTCTTTTGATGCGTTGGATTTCATTGAATGTTTTTAAAATGATTGAGGAACTACTTTGTCTATCCACATATTATCTTGAGACCTACCTTTACATTTATCCTTTATTAGCCCTTAGATTAAATGAATTTCCTTATAGGTTTAAGCCACAATACAAGCTAATTTATCCTTACCTACTCATTCTCTTGGTATTGTTGCATGGATATTTCATGTTTGAGTGTGGGGGAAGGGGCTTTCATGTGCGTTCATTGGGATTTATTTTATTGATGGGTATTGTACGGTATGGGTCAACATTTTGTGCAATGAAATAATTGGTCATGAGTCATAATTTCATTATTCTTCATTTCTTTCATTCAGTTCTCCTTCAAAAAAAAGTTATGCCTTTCTGGAGCTTAAAAAAATATAAAAAAAAAGAAATATGAAGTTGTGCCTTTCTAGAGCTGTACAAAAAAGGGGAGAATTTGGATGATATAATACCTCGAAATCATTTATTGGATCATGTATAATGTAAAATAAATGGGGGTGGTGTTTTGTTTCACATTCTCAAGGTAGACTGAGTGAGGAATTTTCTGGGTTTTCACTTGATTATTCAGGCATTGTAGCTAAGAGTCAAACCTTCTCTTTCTAGCCTTGAAATTTTAAATCATTTAACCACCAACCCAATGCCACAGAGTCATTTGAACATTTGATGAAAGCCCTCATGATAGAATAAATTTTTTTGTTTCACGCTGTGGAGAAATGAGAATTGTCACAAGCCTATGGTGATACATGAAATTTCCAAGTATGAGAATAACTCCAGAATTTATTTCTCTTAAGTGAAGAGTGACATAAAATTCAATGTGAGGTAGGTTGTGATTGAGCTATGGATGGATTTATGAAGTTGAACAAATTTAATTTTTTGGAATGAAAATGAATGGAATTTTTTTTTCATAGAAGAGACATGATGAATTTGTTTTTTTGATAAGATCATGGATGTTTTCTCATTTTTGATAATTGTGTAAATTTTGATTTGAATATATGATAATTGCTCAGGAGTGAAATGCTTAAGTGTGGGGGATTGATGAAAATAATATTCTCACATATTTTATACTGTAATTTAATGTTTATAAACCCACAATAGTGTTATTTAATGGGAAATTGTTACATATTTTGGTTTTGGTGTTATTTTGAGCCTAAATGCAAAAATGGCCTAATTCTGGATTTTTAACAGATTTTTATCACAGGGTTATTTTGGTCATTTCTTAAAAAATATATTTTCAAATTTTGTGATTTGAATTTTTTGTTGAACCCTTATTTTATTTCCTTAAACTTTGTCTGTAGGACCTGGGGCTGAATCGATATTCTAGAGGCTGTAAAAAATCAATGAAGTGAAACATTTTGTCGGGCGGACTGCATGGACCCCACTTTAGTAATGGAACCATAATTCGGTCTAAACACCTTTCAATGATGAGATTCGACTTTTATATGAAAGAGAACTCCCAGACGCATACCCTCAATGAATTGCAATCCATTTAAATGCTGTTAGGATGTCCATTCAATGATAGTGTTTTGAAGGAAGCTTCATCCGGAGAAAGTGAGCATCAATATAAAAATCATAACTCCTTCAATACGTTTCCAATGAATCTTATATTTGGAGGGTAGACGGCCAATAAATTCTTTAACAATATTTATGAAGAGTTCCACAAGTGATTCGGCCAATTAATGGGTCGAAAATGTGACAACCTGTTGTAGATGAAATCTGCCTATAAAAGGAGAGGAGCTCCTACCTCTCAAGGACATTCCATTCTTTCCCAAAACCATTCTATGGACGTCTAGACTAGAGGGAGCTGAGTTAGAGATTCCATTTTGGAGAAGAGGATTTCCATTGATAATTAATCCATGATGGGCTAAACTCCAAGCAGTGGTGGGCGGCGACGGTCCGAGGACATTTACCCCTTTTGAGTTTGTGGTTTTTATTGTAAACACTTTTCATTTAAATAATCCTAGAATTTGATTGCATGATTGAACGAGGAATCTTCTCCCTTGTTTTCATTTTCTTCTATTTTGTTCTATGAATTTTTATCAACTTATGATTGTAAAATAGTTTTTTTGTTGTTTAAATTTCATTGGGCAAGGTATCCCCATTGAGCACAACATGTTCAACTGGTTTCAATTGCTTAGAGGTCTTTGGGAAATTGGTTCACATTCATGAGCAGATAAACACCCATATTTGAGGTCTTGATAGGGTTTCTATTCAAAATAGGTGTATAAATTGAGGTCTTGAGTTATACATTGGATAATTTAATTAAAATAAAATTGTCGACAATGATAAAGGGAATGTCTGAAGATTTAAGCTTGTCCACCGCTTCCTTCTCTAGTTTGTTTTCTCAGTTCGATTTTCTTTGAATTTCTAATATATAATTTATTTTGATTAATACATTATTAATTTCTTAGTTTAGTTCATTTCAATACACCCCCATATATATTATATAGGTTAGTTTTATATTATTTATTTTATAATAGTGACAATAGGAATATAGTGTGTTGCAAGGGGCCTCATTGTGATCGACCCTATGTTTTCCCACTATGGTACAGTCTTAGATTAATAATAAATTAATTGAATAGGGTAAAGCGACTGAAATCCCTACTATCAAAACCCCATACCTCATTTTCGAATTTCCTTGTACTTATTTAAAACTCCTGTGCAATAAATATAGGTTAATTATAAATCTATTATGGAACCATATTGATATATATCATACCATATATTATTTACTTATGACATGTTATTACACATTTATTAAAAATTTCCTTGTGAAAATCATGTTTCTCGTAATAACTTGTTCGTCTTTCATGTAGGTTTTTTTTGGTGTTTTCAATAATTTTACATTGATAATGGTTAAATTAACTTTTTAGTTTTAACCAAGATATAAATATCGTATATACTCACTATAAATTTATTTATTGTAAACCATAAAATTTATATATAGAATATAAATTACACCATTCATGGAGAAGGTAGGTCATACATATGATTGAATGTTGTCTCAATTTTCTCAATGGATGGAATGAAGCAAAGGTAAATATTAATTAAACCGTAAAAAATAAATTTTATATTATATTTATCATATATATTAATGGAATATACCCTCAATAATATCCATGTCAAAATAAAATGAAAAATATTATGCATCACTTTGTATATTATGTAGTCCACACATATGCATGAGTGACGTTTAAATTTTACAATGTATTGTGAGGTAAAAATTGTAATGACCTGAAATTCCATGTAATTTTGTTTTAAAATAAATGGGAATTTTACGAGTCTGTAGTTTCTCACGGCTCTTGATTTCGAGGCCCAGTGTGCTAGGAATCAATTTCTGATGTTTTGTTCGAGTACGTTCAGTAAATGTACAAGCATGATTTTATAACATTTGAACGGGTGCTCGGAATTGAAATATAAGCGCACCTTTGAACTCACAACGTCGATTTCCTCTTAGTAAGACTTTCACCCCGATGGCGAATGATTGGCTATGAGAGTTTCTTTTTGGGTTTCACGTGGATTAATAAAATAAAATAAGTGACAACTTATTTTACTTTTTTTGAACCCATGACATGTGGTAAAGTTGGTTAAAAGCTCCACATGGGAGTTGGTTGTGGGACCACTAGACCCTAACCTCCCATGGGATGAAAATTGGGCTGGGGACCACTCGAGCAGCATAACCTCCCGTGAGAAGTTATGACGTGGGGTCCACATGGGGCTCAACCCCCCCCCCCATTTAATGGGAGGGGAGGAAACCTCTCAAATCTCCCTCATTAATGATGGAGAGCCTCATGGTCTCTAACTCCCCACTTAATGGAGGAGGATAAAACAAACTCAAAACCCCCAATTAATTGAAGGAAACCCCCTTGACCCTCTTCATGTTTAATTAGGAGGGTATCACTCGGGCCTCTAACCCCCTTGAAACTCCTCAAATTTAATATCCCATCCTCTCGTGCAATTAATTTGGTGGAGCTTCTACTCTCATTTTGAATTTCGAATAATTCTGGCAATGACATGAACTTAATTAAGGGGGTCCCACAAAATTAATTCATGCCAATAGACATAATAAATTAAAATATTTTATTTTGGCACATTTATTCACTCTTTAGTGGAAATCTTGGGAGAATAGAATCCTCCAACGAAGAATGCAAAGATGCCGTCGATGACGCTTCTTCCTCATCTTCTTCCTCAGAACCCCCCTTCCGACGTTGGATCTCTTCAATGAACCTTCTTCCTTCCTCTTTGTCATCAACGGACCAACACATGTGCTCGTAAGTGGAAGCGTATGGCGAATGATGACAACATCGTCTTCCCCCATCATGAACGAATTCATGACAATTAAAAAGGTAGGGGTTTGTTTTAAGTTGTTTAACGCTTTATCCTCTCACATTGAATCAACTTCATGAGCCGCTTGCAATTGTTCCAACGTTGAGTGTTCAGGCCAAATGAACACGACCTAACCCCTCTGCAACCTTTACGGTTTTAGAACCTTGATTTGATGGCGAAGTAACGACGACATGGTAATGAGATGATGGCGATGTAGATGAAGAATAAAGACCACACTCCCTGTGCCCTTCGCAAACCATGCCACAGGCCAAGTGGCGCTAGACCAGCCTACCCGCGCGCTGCCAGGCATGCGCCCCGGCCGAAACTGCGGCCTGCCCAGCCCGACGGCACCCTGCCCGTGTGCCCCGCGCGCTGCAAGCACACCCCATGCCCTGCCCAGCTCCCAAGCCGCCTACCCGGTGCCCCCTGGTGCCCCGCTCGGTGCCCCGTGCCCAGGCCGACCTGCCCGACGCATCCCTGCGCCCTACCTGCACGCCCCGACGCCCTGCCCGCGCGCCCCGGTGCCCTTCTCGCACTCCGATGCCCTACCGTGTCCTTCCCGGTCCACCCGCGGCCTGCCGGGGCCCCACGCGGCCTGCCTTCGCCCTGTGCGGCCTGCAGTTGGACTCTCGAGCCGAGCCTCCCGGGCTGCGCCCCTCGCGGTGCTGCCGAACCATCCACTGGCCTTCAGGCCAACTCGCACACGTGGTGACTTTCGACCCAAATTGTCCACGCAGTCTGCTGGGCTGGGCCCAGCTAACTTGGATGAATTGAGCAGAATGACCCACCCAACAGGCCAGGTCAGACCCAGCAAGTCAGTTCGGGTCGACCCATACCATGTTCACCCAGACTGGGTGAGGCCGGGTCGGTCCGACTAGGTCGGACTGGACCCGGGCCCATACCATTTCCTTTACATTCTTGGGCCATATCGTTTGCACCAGACACCTATTTGATGAACCATCAGTGGAACCGGTACTCTTGGATCATTGATGTCCCTTTGAATTTACCAAACTGGAGTTCGGGGTAAATTTGATTCATGGTCTGGTTGGTTCTTACACAAATCCAACTGGGCCCCCAGGAGTAAAATGTTAATAACTAGCAGACTGGGCGTCTGATTGATGTTCCGTCTATTTCTCTAAGACCCTTATGAAATTTCGGGCCCTTTAGATACTTATTTTTGGGAATTCGTGACACTTAGAGTATCGGCTTGTAGCTTGTGGAGTAGACCCTTCCGGAGGCGATCGAGCAAAGCACGGAGACCTAGTAGCTCGCTGAGACCTGACAACTGCTTGACCGATTCGATTCAGAGTGACTCAACTATCCCATTGGGGAGTGCTACTATGTGAGGAGGTAGACCCATGGTGGGGGACCACTACTGTGTGAGGCGGAAGACTCGCGATACTCGACAGGAGGAGTACCTCTGTAGGATATTAGGGGGGAGCGCTACTGTGTGCGGCGGTAGACCCCAGGTGGGAAGCATCTCTATGTGACGTAACTGACCCATGGTATTTGACAGTAGGAGTACCTTAGTAGTCTATGGTTAGTGAGTAGCACCTTGGAGTCACGACAGGGCCACTGTACTCGACAGAGGAGGAGTTCTCCAGCATCTGTGGTTTCGTTAATGAAAATCATGGTTTTAGCTGAGCCACTGACCTTTGTGTTTTCCTCATGATTGAGATGGGTTACTCGATAAAATAGGTATATGTATAGGCATATACCTATGTAAGGGTTATCTGTTGAAATCTTACTTTCTGGTTTATCCTTGTTGGATTTTGTGAGAACTTGAGGGTCTCGGGGTCCCTACTGAGTATTGTTATAATAACCACTGTACGGGCTATGACTACACCTTGTTGTGTTGGATGTAGACGACGGACAGTGCTGACAGAAGCCGAGAGCGCTAGGACTGGACGGTACCCAGAGGAGGACCTTAAGACATATCGGTACATGGTGAAGCCTGACAGATGTGGAGTGCTGAGGAGGCCATTTGTACCTACCCTTCAGGTAAGAACCTCGGAGGACAATCCAGGAGATGCTTTCACCTTCCAGCTATTTGTCCCTTTTTAGTTTTACTTGCGTTCAGTTGTATTTGTACATAACATTTGGGCCTGTATTCTGGCCCCTTTTACATTCCAGAACATATTCTGTATAATGTTTTTCTAAGTGTTTTCTTCTGCTTGTACTATGGTTGTGTGTTCACATTTTATAAAGGCAACGAATTCCCAGTTTTAGGGAAATATGCCTTTGGTGCTAGTCGCCAGCCCATGTCCTATGGATGGTGGGATTGGGGTAGTCACAATATGGGCCTCGGGGGATGGGTCGTGAAAAATTGGTATCAGAGGACGTCGGTTCTACCATAGAACATACGAATTTGATATTTTTTATGTGTGATGCTATAGTGTAAAGGGTACTAAGTGTGGTTTTCAGTTCAGGGAGTCCAGTGTTGGTGGGGTGGCCGACTAATCCATACACCATGACCCTGTCTTCTGATTTCTGACTCAGTGCATGAAAACACTGATTGCGTGTGTTTTTTCAAATGTTTTTTAAGTCATCTCAAACCAGTTCATCTCACCAGGTATAGTTTTTCGACCGTGTCACATCTGTTTCTTTCTGGATGCCTCCCTGTGGACGACCAGCTAGAGCCTCGAGAGCTGTACGTTCCGACAGCCCGTCGAGAAACGAGGCCTCAGTACATGGCCCTCTTCTAGTTGAGGCACCAGTGGAGGGACCAGTGGTACTAATCCCCATTGGTCCACTGAATCCACCATCCCTAGCAGCAGATGACGCACGCCGCTTTAGCGCATTGCATGAGTTCCAGTGGGAGAGGCCACCCAGGTTACAAGGAGAAACAGACCCACATGCAGTTGAGGATTGGATGGAGGCTATGGTGAGAGTCTTCAAGCTAGTAGGGACACAAGAATACTTTATGGTCATCCTTGCTGCCAGCCTCCTTCAGGCAACAGCAGGCAGATGGTGGAGCCTGATGCTTCAGGTCCACTACAAGGAGACGCTGCTCTGGGTAGACTTTGAGAGCCTATTTCAGGTGGAGTTTGTACCAGCCACCCTTCAAGTGGTGTAGATACAAGAGCTACTACATCTACATCAGGGTAGCATGATAGTGGCATAGTACTTAATGAGGTTCACTGACCTCTCGTGACACTCCACTGATATGGTACGGGACCCGTTCTTCAGGGCCCAGACCTTTGAGCAGGGGATTATGCGAGAGATTAGAGATTCAGTTATCTCTCAAAGCATCCCAACGTAGATGGGGGTGTTAGAGCGAGCCTTACTATTAGAGAGTTTCCTTTCTGAGCAGTCTCTAGTAGCGAGACCGACCATTAGCTGATATGCAGCAGAGTCTTCTGCAGCTGGCAGTAGAGAGATGATGCAGAAGTCCAAGAGGACCAGACCAACAGCTAGTCGGCTGCACGACTCAGGATCGGTAGTATGGGGAACCCAAAGTGGATATAGAGCCAGACCTGTCAGGCAGTGTTACTAATGCGGCGGACAGGGTCACATGGCTCGTGACTGTCCGACCCACCGCACAGATGATCAGCAGTTAGTTAAGGGACATCCTAGGAAGAGGAAGAGGTTTGATAGAGGTGGTCCGCAGGGCAGAGACAGACGTGGAAGAGGAGCTGGTTGTGCAACTGGTGGTGAATGACATTACGAGGTGTTTCCACCACCACCACCCGGAGGTCCACCCCGACCATAGGGAGCGGATAGACAAGGAAAAGCACAACTTCAGGCAGCTGAGGCCTACGATCACGACACTCTGGAGATGATTTGAGGTATGATCTGTATCTACTCCACCTTAGCTACAGTTCTTGTAGACGTTGGTTCCATTAACTCCTTCATAGCCACTACCCTCATTCAGATCTTAGAGATTCCGAAGGAGATGTTAGTTCGATCTTACGGCTAGAGACTCCCACGTGAGCTGATTTGATGATCATACACTAGTGCCGGTCGAGCGAGCTTACTCAAGGAGGTGAGATATTCGATTATGATCTTCTAGTCGCGGTGTCTAGGCCTTACGACATCATCTTGGGTATGGAATGGTTGTCTATAGTCCATGCTCTGATCTACTGTATTACGAAAAAATTGTGGTGTGTCCGCACAGATGGGACAAGTTTTACCTTCACCGGTGACAAGGAAACCTTTTCAGCACAGGACACACTTACTAGGAGGATGGTGTAGCCGATCACTCGCCAATTGGGTTGCCTTGCCCGTAGAGTAGTTGATGTGGAGAGTCTGAATTATCCTATAGAATTGGACCAATAGTTGGATGTTTTCCCTGATGATCTTCCAAGACTACCTCCTCACAGAGAGGTGGACGTCTACATTGACCTGTACCCCGGGATGACGCCAATATCTACTCCAGCATATCGGATGGCTCCCACTGAGCTTCGTGAGCTGCGGGTACAGCTGGAGGACTTACATGGAAAATAATTCATCTGTCCCAGTGTTTCTCCCTGTGTAGCCCCAATTCTATTTACCATGAAGGCAGATGGGAGCCTCAGGCATTGTGTAGACTACCATCACCTGAACCAGGTGACTATGAAGAATAAGTACCCACTCCAAAGGATTGATGACCTATTTGATCACCTCAAGGGGGCATGATGGTTCTCGAAGATAGACCTCAGATCAGGCTATCACCGGCTTAGAGTTCGAGATTAGGATGTGCAGAAGATGGCCTTTAGGTGTCAGTACGACCACTACGAGTTCTTGGTTATGCCCTTCAGCATAACAAACACTCTAAAAGTATTCATTAGTCTTATTAAAGGATCATATAGACATACCTTGATTTCTTTTTTGTAGTCTTCATCGACGACATAGTGATCTACTCGACTACTAAGGAGGAGCATGCCTACCATTTGTAGGTAGTACTAGACACACTCTGAGAGCACCGGATTTATGGTAAGCTCTGGATGTTCTAGTTTTGGATTCAAGGGGTTCACTTTTTGGTACATGTCATCTCGGAGGCTGGAGTTGCAGTGGATTTAGCAAAGATCGAGGTGGTACTTGTGTGGGAGCCATCCAGGAGTGTGACGGAGGTACAGAGTATCCTAGGTTTGGTTGGCTACTACCAGAGATTCATTCCAGGATTCTCCAGAGTTGCAACACCACTTTTATCCTTGATGAAGAAGGGTAAACCCTTCGTGTGGTTAGAGAGATGTCAGCAGAGCTTTCTAAAGCTCAGGCTGAGGCTGACTAGTGCCACCATTTTAAGGCTTCCAAAAGAAGGGATGGGGTACGTAGTCTACTATGACCCATCAGGAACCAGACTTGGGTGTGTCCTAATGCATGACCTAGTAGTGATCGCATATGGTTCTTGGAAGCTGAGACAGCATGAGCAGAACTACGCTACCCATGACCTGGAGTTAGTAGCAGTGGTCTTTTCCTTGAAGATGTGGCGGCACTATCTTATGGGAGAATGTTTTACCATGTACTCTGATCAAAATAGTCTCAGGTATATCTTCTCTCATAAGGACCTGAACCTGAGACAGCGACAGTGTCTTGAGTTCCTCTAGGACTATGACTTCGAGGTAGTCTATACTCCTGAGAAGGGGAATGTAGTATCAGATGCGCTCAATAGGATATAAAGCATTCAACTGCTAGCTGAGGTGACGGAGCAGCTGGCAGCATTACAGATATACTTTGTGGATAGGGATAGAGCAACCTGTCTACAGTCTCTTACAATCACTTTCCCACTTCTTCTGCGATTCAGGGAGGTGTATCTTGGGGATGTTGACTGTGAAACGCGACGTACTCAGATATCCACAGGGCAGGCTCCTGATGGTTTTTCTGAAGGAGGGGAGCACGTCCTTATTTTTCATAGGATGTACCATGGTACCAGTTGCACTTAAATAGGAGGGATTGATGCAGTTCCACACTTCCCCTCTAGCGGTACATCCAGGAGTGGATAAGATGTACTAGGACCTTCGACGACAGCATTGGTGACCAGGTATAAAGAAGGCGGTAGCAAAGTTTTTCACACGGTGCCTCACTTGTCAGTAAGTGAAGGCATATCACTAGGTACAGGCAGGCTTGGTTCATCCCTTAGAGGTCCAAGAGTGGATGTGGGATGGGATACCCGTAGACTTCATGACGGGTCTCCCACGTACATCTAGGGGTCCCGACTCGATATGGGTGATCATTGACTGACTCACCAAGTCGGCCCACTTCCTACCGATCAGAGAGCAGGGCTTAGTTGAGAGCTTGGGACACCTCTATGTGCAAGAGATACTGCGTTTTCATGGAGTACCTTCTTATATTGTCTACAGTCGTGACTCATGATTTACTTCCTGGTTATGGAAGGGGTTGCAGGAAGATTTCGGGACACAACTTCACTTGAGCACCGCCTTCCATCCTCAGACTGATGGTCAGACTGAGAGGACCATCCAGCCCCTGAATGACATGCTTCATGCTTGTGTCCATGACTTTCGTGGCATCTGGGAGGACCACTTTCCTATGGTGTAGTTTTCCTATAAAAACAGCTATCAATCCACCATAGGGATGGCACCTTTTGAGGCCTTGTATGGCCAACCTTGCAGATCACCACTGTTATGGATA
The DNA here is from genome assembly GCA_963277665.1 of Viscum album. NCBI lineage: Eukaryota > Viridiplantae > Streptophyta > Magnoliopsida > Santalales > Viscaceae > Viscum > Viscum album. Next base: position 450,375,798 of record OY728165.1, read on the forward strand.
GACCCAGGGTAGTCAGCACTAGTGGGACCAGAGATGGTACGAGCTACCATGGAGAAGGTGCAGATCATCCAGGAGTGGATGAAGACTGCACAGATCAGGTAGAAGTCTTATGATGATAGGAGACGGAGACCTTTGGAGTTCGAGGATGGAGACCACATCTTCGTGATGGTCTCAACTCGATGAGGTCTACGGAGATTTGGCCGAGGTGGCAAGCTGTATCCAAGATTCATCATACCTTTCAGGTTCTCAGTAGAGTAGGGAAGGTGGCTTACCGCCTAGCTCTTCCACCTCAGTTGGGCCGGGTGCATGACGTCTTCCATGTATCCCATCTAAGGAGATACATGCACAACCCTTCCCACATCATCGACCATGGGTAATTGGACATCGATGATGGGGAGACTTTCACGGAGGTTCTGGTAGAGATTGAGGATCGACAGGAGTGGGTCCTGTTTGGATGGACGATTCCTCCGGTGCGCGTTCACTGGCAACATGGGAACATCCGGGAGAGCACATGGGAGTGGGAGGCTCAAATGCGTGCTCAGTACCCCCTCTTGTTCCCTTAGTTCGAGTTGTAGCTTATAGGGATGTAGATCTCTGGGGTGGGGAGAATGTAAAGACCCAGAATTCAATGTAATTTTTTTTGTAAATACATGGGAATCTTACAAGTCGGCATTTTCTGACGGCGCTTGATTCCGAGGCCCGGTGTGCCCGAAATAAATTTTTGCAGTTTTGTTCGGCTACGTTCAGTAAACGTACGAGCGGGACTGTATAACTTTTTAACAGGTGTTTGGATTTAAAATACAAGGGCACCGTAGAACTCACAGCACCAGATTTCACTTAGGAATACTTTCACCCCGAAGGCGGATGATCGGTTGTTCGAAATCCATAGTATTTATTTTTATGATAAATTATTCATTATTACATACCCTTCATGTGAATTTGAGCTCACCCTTTTCAAAGGATTTACATTACCCAAGTTGTGTATATGAATATTATGAAGGACTTTCAGGGATAATATAGGATTCAAATGGATTATCTATTATGTATTTCATTTCATGTTGTAATGTTGAAATTGTTTTTTTATCTTGTCTTCCAAAACTACTAAAATATTTTTTTCCTTCATGATATGATTTTCTAGTAATCATGACAATGTATTATTTTATGGCACTAGCTCTGAGAAACAGGGGTCTGGGTCATTATAGTTGGAATTATTGGAAGTTTAGTATAAATTTGGAAACAAGATTTAAGAAATATTGATTAAGTAACAAAACCCTAATATAAACGTTGAGGATAAACATTCAAGAACATCCTAGAATTTTGATATCTAAGAGATTATGTGGATCCTCCTAAAAAATAAATCCCTTTATGGATACTATAAGTTTATTTTGTTCTAGAATAGATGTACCTAGTAGTAACAACACCGACAAGGTGTTTTGGGTTTGACCCGAGGTAACCTGGTACACGAAAATGTGCCTTACTATTCACCTAGTTTAACACTCTTAGGGGATATGATTTGGATAATTGACATCCCCTTTACAATCCATTCTGAATGATTTATAAGTAAATCATTCCTTAAAATAACCTTGTTTATGATTATGGTATTAACTATGCATTTTATTTCAATTTATGTTGAGAATTATGATAGTTGAGATTGTGAAATATGATTCATGACCTTGTATAATGAATGCCATCATTTTTAAATAGTACATATCATAAGGAATGGAAACTGCATGAATGTGCATATTCCATGTAGGTATTTCCCCAATATACAAAATAATAATGCTGGTATTTTAGCTAGGATGGGTGATAAGAATCTTATAACAATACTAAGATAGTTGAGTTTTTTTATGAACAACAACCTTACACATATGGAGCATCCCAATCCACAACATGGAAGTGAAATTTTAGATCACCTTATGCGATAACAACCGCCATCATTAAATGGTACTAAAAACCTATTCATACCGAAGTGGAGGATAAGTTCTTTAGATAAGATATTTATCACTTTGGGATGTAATGAATGGTAGAAGATTATTATGTAGTGTATCATCTATTGGTAGATACATATCAGTGGTGGTCATTAATTCAAAACACGAAGGAGGAGGAAGAAATAGAATAAATGGAATGGAGGGACTTTAAGTAAATATTATTAGAAAAACATTTTCATTGATAATAGTGAGTAGATAGAGAGAGGAAATTATTGAGTTTGAAACAAAAAGAGGATAAAAATTATGAGAAGTATAAGGATAATTTTACAAGTCCATAAAGGCATGTGGCGACTACATACGTAATTCTAGGGGCAAGATTAATTGATTATTTGATGGTTTAAAACCATTCCTCTAATGCGAAATAGTTTCCCAAACATTCTCATAATATGAAGATATAATCTCATGTGAAATCAATAAAGATAAATAATTATCTATGTCTTATGACTTTAATGGAAATCAAAAGAATAACATGGTGTAAGAGGAAATAATGGATAAACGGAAGAATAAAATTGGGATTTTTCTAACATGAGAGGCTTATGGAAAGAAACACCATAGAGCCTAATTAAAAGGATACAGAGTTTGTTACACATATGGTGAAATAGGCCACCAATATCTAGATTTTAAGGGAAAGAATTAAAATACCAATGTTGAATGATACAATTATAAAATATATTGGACATTATGTTAATGATTGTCTTAAGATTCATGGAAGAATTCCCTAGATAAATCCAAGAGAGAAAGCCAAGGCTTACACAATCACAACTACTAAAGTTGAGTTCCTCATGATGTAGTGGAAATTACAATAATAATTTTTCTCAAACATTTCCAATGCTTTATTTGATTCTAGATCATCACATTACTTTATGTCATCCTAGTTTTCATTAAAAATTGGATATTTCTAATCCTCATTAACAAGGGAGTTGTTAGTCAAAACCCTTAAGGTATGTCTCATTGTAATGATGATACATCAGGAAAACCCCATTATGTTATATAAATATTATTTATCTACTGATTTTATCATCTTACCTATGGTCCAATTTGATATAATCCATGGAATAGATTAGCTTACAAAATATAATGTGAAAAGCTATTCCAAGAAGACTGAAATTACTATTTGTGGGGAAGGTGTAAAACCAATTATCTTTTGAGAATAAAAATCACCATATAATTATTATTTATATCCATCCCTAGTAGGTCTATAGAATATAATAATTAAGGGGGATGATAACACAATATCTATGAGTGAAGAAATAGTTATTCAAATCATTGATGTACCTACTCTAAAAGAATACATTGATTTATTTCCAGAGGATTTTAGTTGACATTCTCTAGAGAGAGACATTGAGTTTTAATCAATTTAATTCCTAGTGCAAGGCCTATATAAAATACACCTTATAGAATGGGCATAGTGAAATTAGTATAACTGATGAAACAACTAAAGGAATTGAGTGATAAATGATGTATCCACCCTAGTGTTTCTCTATGGGGATCCCCTAACCACTTTTTCAAGTAGAAAGTGGGATCAATGAGGTTGTTCATTGACTATAGAGAAATCAATGATATTACAAAAATGAAGAAGTATCCCCTATATCAGATTGTTGATTCATTTGATCAACTTCATTGAGCCAAATATTTTTCTAAGATTGACCTTCAATCTGGATATCATCAATTGCGTGTGAGGAAGGATGATATTACAAAGATAATATTTTGAACCTGGTATGGTCATCATGACTTTACAATAATGACTTTTTCCCCAACTAATTTAGCCTCAATTTTCATGGATCTAACTATTAGAGTTCTCGTGGAATGTCTTGATGAATGTTTTTGGTATTTATTGATTATATCCTATTATAATCCCAATGATATGAAGATCATTAGAATCACTTGCTCAATATTTAGAAGACTCTTATAAGAAATGAATTATATTGGATGTTTAGAATGTGTGAATTTTGGATTCTGTCATTTTATTTTCTTGTCCATATTATCTCTAAGGTAGGAATATTAGTTGATAGTGTGAAGAAAAAGGTTTTCTATGAATTACCTACTCTAATAAATATAACTAAGGTACGTAATTTTTTTGGTTTATCAGGTCATTATCAAAATTTCATTCAGAACTTCACCCATTTATCCAACCCATTGATCATGATTAATCATAAAGGGGTTAAGTTCATATAGAAAAAATAATGTGAAGATTTTATTGGAGGAATTAAATTAGAGATTAGTGAATACTCTGATCCTGACTCTACAATAGGGAAATGGTGGATTTATTATCTACAGTTATGAATCAAAGAAATTACTTGGTTGTCTCGTTATACAGAATGATATAATTATTTCTTATGCATTGGGGTTGTTAAAATTAATGAACAAAACTATCCAACCCATTATCTTGAGATTATAGCTATAATATTTTCTTTGAAGATCTGTAGAAACTATCTAAATGGAAAACAATGTGAGATATATTCAGATCACAAGAGTTTAAAATATGTATTCTCACAAAAAGAACTAAACATGATTCAAAGGTGATGGCTTGAGATACTCAAGGATTAATATTATTCCATACACTACCACCATGGAAAGGAAAATAATGTAGCATGTGCACTGAGCAGGAAGGATCATGTAGTTTTAAACAAAATGAGGATTTAAAGGGATTTCGTATTCATGGATCTAGTAAATATGGATATGAGAATTTTCAAAGAAGGTGAAACATCATTTCTTTTTGACTTGGTTTCCCAACCATCTTTATTAGAAATAATTAAAACTTCTCAGTCTAATGATGATAATCTTCAAAATCAAATTAATGTTTTCAATGATGGGATGTTAGCTGACTTCATGTTTGTAGATGGTATTTGTAAATTTTGGATAAGGTTATGTGTTCCCTCTATACCCAAGCTAAAAAAAGAGTTATTTTATTATGCCCATAGATCTAATTTCTCTATACACCCAAGAAGCACTAAAATGTATAGATATTTGAAGGAATATTTACGGTGGGACAACATGAAGTGTGAAATTGTGGATTTTGTATTAAGATATTTAGTTATTCAATAATTAAAGGCTAAAAGACAACATCCAAGGGGATTTATGAAACCTCTACCTATTCTTACATGGAAATGGGATGACATCACCATGTATTTCTTCACTGGATTACCCAGAACTCCAAGAAAAAATGGTACAATATTGGTAATTATAGACCAATATACAAAATTTTCACATTTCCTATTTATAAGGGACGATTTTATACTGGAGTCCCTTACACGACTCTATATAAATGAAATTGTGATACTTCATGGGGATCCTCTCTCAGTTGTGTCTGATCGTGATCCACAATTCACACCACAATTTTGTAAATGTTTTAAAAAATCTTTGGATACTGACCACTGATTGAGTTCTTCTTATGGCTCTCAAATTAATGGCCAATGATAAAGGGTGATCCAAACATAATAAGACATGTTGATTTTTTCCCACATTATTTTAAATTTTTGTGGGATAAATATTTTCTTTTGGTGGATTTTTACTACAATAATTATTTCCATTAAATTATTCAAATTACACACATGAATCATTGTATGGAAAGAGATGTCACACACCAATGTTTTGGGATGATGTTGATGAAATAAAGTTTATGGGACTTGATCTTGTGTAGGAAAATATGATGAAGGTAAATACTATTCAAACCCAAATCAAAGCAGATCAATACAGGAAAAAGAGATTTGCATATAATCAATGGAAGGATTTGGAATTTTTAGTGGGGGATCATGTTTTCATGAAAGTATCTATGTGGAAGTGTGTTATAATATTTGGGAAGAAAGGTAAAGTGATCTCTAGGTATATTGGCCCTTTTGAAATTCTTGAAATAATTGGAGCTATGGATAATCATTTCATAATGATACCTAGCCATTCTATATTACACAATGTGTTCCATGTGTCATTGTTGAGAAAGTACATTTCAAATCCAACACATATACTAACTTATGAAGGTATATAATTTGAACTTGACTTATCTTATCGTGAAGAACCAATTTAAATTATAGACAATAAAGAACAGGTGTTGAGGAATAAAACAACTCATCAAGTAATGTTACTTTCAAAAAATCATAAAATTGAAGCGATGATGTGGGAGCCAGGGGAAATTATGTTGAACAACTACCCAAATCATTTTATGAGGTAATGTTTTAATAATTTTGTGGATAAAATATTTTGTAAGGGCGGAAGAATGTGACACCCTGAAATTTTACAAATAAATTTAATATATAATGCATGAAACATAGATACATGAAGAAAAAATCTTTTTTATTGGATATAGTTATAACCTACACACTAAACATACGTTTTCCACTTTTTTTATTTGAATTTCTAAAAAAAACACACACAGTTCTGATTGGTAAGAAATTTAGCGTCAGATTGGATCTCCATACGTCTTTTTTAATAGTAAATTATCATTATGAATAGAAACATACCCTCAGTAATAGTAATGAACCAATATGAATAGAAACCTCACCCATGTATGTATAAATAATATTTAGGATCCATATAAATGAGAGTGAATATTTAAAATAATAATAATTATCTGTTGATAATTTTTTGAGTAATAAATAATTATTTATAATTTTAAATTAAAAAAATTATTTAAAATAATATTAATTTTCAAAAAATTTATTCTAAAATAAATAATTTTCAGTCCTCTGATTTTATGATAATATTATGAGACCTTGGTTAATTTTTGTAACCATTATAAAATTGGTTGTAAATTTAAAATCTTTACTTTTCATATAAGTAATAATTTTATATAAGAAAATAAATTTAAAATATTTAGAAAATTGTTTTGATAAAATAGAGTCAATTTTTTTATTATGTGCATCTAAAAATGGTTAGGGTGATTTTTTGTGATTTTTCTGAAATAATTGAATTTTTTTGGGTAGTAAAATACAGTAATTTATGATATGAATATATTAGAAGCCAAATACACTATTACATGAGTCATAAGTGATGTAATCACACTTGGTTAGACCTAAAATTCACTTATTACTATTTTTTAATAATAATCATCACTATTGGTTTCCTTGAATAAAATAATGAATAAGATATTCAAAATTCACACCTCTCCTCCACTATAAAAGCCATCCCTCCTTCCCTCTTCTCATCACCTCTATAAGACATGATGATTATAAAAATTCTTCCCAAATAATCTTCCCTTGTCTCTCACAAAATCTGAAAGCTCCTGGTTCGTCTAAAATACCAAAACCCCTTCTCTTAATGAGGTTCTCAAAGAGGAGTTCTCAAGAGGTAAAATCCCCTTCCTTTTTTTCCTTCAAATTTATTTTATGTTACTCATTTTTTTATTATATCCTCACATCCCCTATCCAAATGATCATGGTAACACTAATATAATATATATATATATATATTATAATTATATCATTTTAATAAAAGATCCATCATCAATATCCATATCTCTCTATTTTATTTCAAAAACAAAATCATTGTTTTGGAGGTACTGATTTACAACCTTCGTGGATGATGAAGTTTTCTTCTTCAATTTATTCTTAAATACTAGTAATAAAAAAATTTATATGTTTGAATTAGATTCTAAAATATTTATTATATATTTTTAATGATTCTAATACCATAATTTATGTATGATTTTAAATAATAAAACAAAACTAGTTTGTTTGGATCGAAAAACCACCGTAAAAATCAAAACAAATATCAATAAATTCTTTATTTAGTGATTCATACTCATATTGTATAAATAAATTATATGTATAAAAATTAAAAATAAATTACTTTCATAATGATCATATAAATTCAATTCTGAATAATTATACCCATTCCACATGAACATCCATTATCATATACAATTATGTTGATCATGAAAACAAAGGAAATGAACACTCCCGAGAAATCAATTTTTATATTATAACTCATAAAATTTATACAAATGAACTTAATAGAATTCTAAAAAATATAAAACACGTAAATAAGGTTCTGAATTAAATAATTATTGGATTTAATATGATTATCTAGGACCTTAATCTCAAGTGAAAAACACATTTGTACATAAAGTAAGGGTTTTCTACCTGAACCTCTATTTTCTTTCGTGTTGCTCTTTTTCTATCTTAATCCTAAATAAATTATTAATTTTTATTATTCACTCCAAATATATTCTGTTTGAATGTTATATATATTTTTATATTCAGAATACATATTTATTTTTTGGGGAGTAAAATGTTTTATAAATATCCTTCGTGATTCATCTCGATAAACAATCTCAATTCAAAGGAACTTCTCAAATTCTTACATATTTTCAAGTAAAATCTATAATATATTTTAAGCCGATATTATTTTTTTAAATATGCTAATTTCCTCTTGGAAATATACCTTGGTTCATTTTTTTTATTTAATGATATTTTTCTAAAGAACTCTTCTTTTCAAAGTAAAACTGTATTTTTCTCAAAAAATCATTGATGATTGTATTAAAGTATTGTTTCCTATTTAAAAACCATTTATGAATTTGATGTCTTATTGAGGATAATATATTAATATTATCATTTAACATATTTAATTAAATTGTATATTATCAGAATGACCGTGGAAGTGAAATTTTGATTCCATTCAATTCATTACTAAGAATAGTCAGTGATTATATTTTTAGATTGGGGAAATCTATTTACATTTCATTTTTACATGATGTTTACGTTTAACCCCGTTCATATGAAGAATTAATTGGACATAGAATGTGATGGTTGGGTCCCACTATAGCCCATTGATGCTTCTATGGGTATCATTAGACAAAACCAAATTGGGTTTTGGATGAGGATTTACCCTATTATTTTCATACATCTTGGCCTAGGCCTTGATAATATGTTTTAGTTGTCCGACATTATATATTCCCTCATTATAGTATTAAAATTTGATAAACCATAAGATTATTCATCTATTATAATATTAAGGATCTTTTTTTATTCTATCAAGATCATTTATATGGCCTTATTTAATCAACATTAATCCCTTCCATATTATGTACAAGTATATTTCTAAGGCATATGTTTTTGGTTGTTCACCATTACTAGTGCTTATTTTTATGATAACTTCCACTATATTATGTAACCTAAATGAGAATCTGATATCACCTGTTTCTTAGTTTTTATTTTTCCCAGTTTGTGAAAATGAATATTATGAATGACTTGTATGGATAATATACGAGTCATATGTATTTTCTATTAAGTATTTCATTTCAATTTGAAATGTTGAACGTGTGTTTATATCATTATTTACAAAATTACTATACTCTTCATTCCTTCGGGATACAACTTTCTATTAATCATACTAATTTATTAGTATAATGCATCGACTCTAGGAAACTATGGTCTAGAACATTACATTATTCTTTTGAACTATTGATTACATAATGTGATGAAAATGAAATGAAAAGATGAATTTTTATGAAATAACAATAGTTTAATAAAATTAATCAATTTAATGATTGATATAACGTAATATTTTATCATCAAAAACATAGTAATTAATAATCTTGATAAAAAATTATATTGTAACATAAAACCTTTACCACTTTGTGAATTGGAATTGTAATTACAATGGAAAAAAATATAATATGTATATCCATATCCCATTATTTTTAGGGAAATAACCATAAAATAATTTCATGGGTAGTATATACACCCCACAAAAGAAACATGTAGTGAATGTGGCATGTGTCCCGTGAAAATAAAAGTGACATGGAAAATTCTTACCACACTCGTAACTTTTGAATTATAAGCCCCATGGAAGATTAATATTAAATGGAAAATTAAATATAATTAGAATAAAAAATCATGATATAAAATTAAAAAGTGGAATCACATACACCACACAATGTAAATGAATGTCGAATATAGAATATGTCTGTAAGAAATAAAAGGGAGACAAGAAATATCATACCTCATGTATTGACATTCTTCATACATGTTAGAAATCTATTTATAATGAATATATGTGTATTATAAATATATTATATAACCATAATCATGTATATCATATAATATTTTATTTACTTATGACCTTTTATTTCTTTTTTGTTAACAATTTCCTAGTTAAGATAATGTTTCAGGTACTAACACTTCAATTTTCATATTTGTTTTGGTTTGGTATTTTCAATCCTTTTAATATGATCATGTGACCATCATATAAAGAGTGTAAAAAATTATAAAAATATAATATATAATCATTATATATTTATTTATATTAAACCCTAAAATTTATAGATAAAAATTTAATTACACTATTAATGGATATAATAGGTCTTACATAAGCATGAAGGATATTTCCAATTTATCGACGACCAGAATCAATGATGTGTAAATATTAATTCACGTTTATAGAATTATTTTTATATAATATATATCTTATATGTATATATGTATATTCCTTAAATATATACTCATTATCATCAATTTAAAAATAAAAAGACAAATTTTTCATATCTCTTCTTGGTGGTGGTGGTACACACATACGCACAAGCGACGTTATCATTTTCTAATGGAATGGAAGGTAAAAATGTAGTTTTGAAATATTAATTTAAGAAGTATAAATATATGATAAATATAATATAAATATGTTAAATCCATCATTATATCTATATTTTAAAGGTGGTGATGGAAAATTAATTACATCAATTCACGAGGAAGTAATATGTCATGCACACAGTGTACGGTATTCTTTCCCATTTGATAGAATAGGAGAGGTATATATATTATGAAATTAACATAAGAACATAATATTATATGGTATATACTAATTTTATTTTATCCTAATATATTAATAAAATTTAATGTAAGTGGAAGAAAAATTCAAATATAAAATACTCAATTAAGAATGATATATATTTTTCAAACAAATTCATCATGTTACCACAAAAATCATTATTTGGATAGTTTAAAAATAAAAAATAAGGCATTTAGGAAGTGGATAGGTAATTAATTAATGTATTTGTGTATGGGTCATCTAATCCAAAATCCTTTGGGTGTGTGAAGTGGAGAGGAGAGTTGGTGACCCTTTATAAGTAGGGGAGAAAACACAATTGAAATTTTGATAATTAACAGTTATACCAATGTTTTAAACATGAAAAAATCCTTGAAAATGGATAATTAGATAACATTATATTATATGTTGTCTAAATAAGGCCATAAAATAGTATTTAGACAAGTTTTTATTAAATTTCAACCTTTATATTTTTAGTTTAATCCCCAGTAAACCCGTTTTAACCTTAACTATGGTATTTATTTCTTACGATTTTAACTATTCATTATAAAAACAAATAAGTTGAAATTGTTATATAGTATTAATTATTATGATTTAAAATAAAGAATTTATTTTTTCTAAATTCACTTAATATATTTGGAAGAATTTTATATAAAATTAAACCCATAGACATAACTAAAATGCGGTTTTCCAAAGAATTATTCATTATAAGTGTAAGATGTTTATTATATAATGATTGAACATAAAATTGATTACTATAAACTAAATTATATTAATAATAAAATAATTGATTTTATTTTAATTTTAAATTATTTTAAATAAAAATTTTACCTTTTAAATGATTAAATCAAAAAGGCGATTATCAATGACAATGAGTATTTTTAACTATACATTATTAATTTAGACATTTCATAAAGATACCAAAAATTCACCCTAATATAATTTTAAACAGCCTACTCGAAAAAATGAAATTAGTTTTTTCAAATAAATTTTTTGAAAGTGTGAAAAATTAATTTTATTATTTGTTCGCAAAAGTAAATAGATAACACGTTTCTTGAAAATAGCATTTTTGAAGAATATATTGACTTTACTAAAAATTAAGTAATTTTTTATAAGTATTTTTTCTATATATAAAAACAATTGTACATAATTTTTAAATTCTTATTATTTATAATCATCCCAAAATGATTAATGGGTAGTTCATAATGGCCTTGTTTTTATAATTATATTAACTATATATCGTGGTTCATTGAAACTCGGTGTTGCATGTAACTGAAATAATAAAAATTCAATCTATTTGAAAATAATAATAAAATCTCATTGTGTTACAGATAAATATCCTTCCAAGATCAAATTTACAATTATCTTGAATGATTTTAATCACTCAGAAAATATCATACCAAAATTTATATTCCTTGATCAAGTATTCCCCAAAATATATTAATCATTTCCCCATAAAAAGTCGCAATAAAACTATATATGCTTTCAAAATTTAATTCATATTTATTCCACCTATCTTAGTGAAAAATATTTCCATTTGATGTTTGGTTTCATCATTTCACTAATTGATTATCATAATTCAATTTATAATGTCAAATATTGTTTCCTTATCCTTCAATTGTATATTGAATTTATGTACAAAGAGTAAGTAAGTGCTCAGAATAATATTAAATTTCACTAAAGATTGTACAAAAATATTTTAATAGGGATAATTTATAAAAAAATCATCATAGAATCCCCAAATATTTGGTATTGGATAATTGTTCCTTAATTATCATGATTCACTTTTTCTATTGGGATTATGTAATATTTCTTTTTATCCATTGAATTTATAAGTTGTTTTGGATTATTAACCTCGTTGTCCCTTAGATTATGACATTGATTTATCTAATTCCAAATATAATTATATATATATAACTAAATTTTCAGTGTTGTATTCTTTTGAGCACTCTATCCATCCATTTCATTTAATGGCCACTTCACATCCCTTCTACATTCATTTTCTCGAGAGACAGGTTTCTCACATATGAAACATCATCTTATTATTTTTAAGAATTCACCTAGGTTATCCTTCCCACATTTTTGGAAAGTATGAGGTTAAAACTTCCTCTTCCCTACATGTGACATACCACTACATCGTCCATTAAAATCCATCTTTCTGTTCTAATAACCAAGACCATAAGGGTTTCTAGATTCTATCTAGAAATATGGGATTAATATACATGGATAATAGATCATTTTTTATGAATATTCATCACATAAACAAGTACATTCATGAGTTCTATAATAGTTTAGTGTCTTTTGAGTCTTAGAACACATTATTCAAATTTGGTGAAATATCATTAACATCTCTATACAAATATTCCCCTCTAGTACTCCTACTTAAAACCATTATCCATAACCTAAGGAAAGGAAACATAAGAAAGGGATGAGGTCAGATGATAAAAAAGGTTATTCAATGTGATATGTAAGAATAATCATTATAATAAGTGTATGATAATATTATCATATATTTATAATATCATACCCTAAAAATAAAAGATCATAATCAATAGTCTTAGAATAAATATTGATAGATTTAAAGATATGAATGATAAGGTAATAGAGAGAATAATCCATGAAAACATAACTTAGGAATAATACATGGAATTTTGGAATACAAATCAACTATAACATTGTGAATATGTATATGTATAACCAAGATCACTCACTAAGTTAAATACATGAAATCGGGCTCCTTCATAAACTTATGGGCATGCAACCAAGTCCATGCATAACGTTGTGTACATGTAATCAGGTTCACGCATAATAATTTTAACATATAATCATCTTCATGAATAATCTTTATGACATGAAATAGTTCCATGCATAACATTTTGAACCTATAAGAAGGATCACACATAAAATTTTGATCATGTAATATGGTTTACTCATAACATTGTGAATAAGAAATCAGGTTCATTCATAAACACATGGACATGGAAATAATACCATTTATATCATTATGAAAATGTAACCTGGTACATGCATATTGTTCGGAACATATAATCATGTTCACACATAAATTTTTCAACATGAATTATGGTTCACACATAAAATTTATACTCACGAATAATCCATTATTAACTAATACATTAGAGGTAGATTTAGGTATCATGTGTCATGTAATAAAATCAAAGATATATGTGCCATGATATTATAATTATTAATTGTAACATAACCAAAGAAATGAAATGGGAGTCATAATAAATTCATCATATAATTACCTATGGAAAAGGGATAGGCCTCATAATCATTTCATAAAATCATAACCTATGAAAAAATGGGTTTTAAAATCATATAACCCATGAAGAGAAATTGGTGTCATAAATATTATACTATCAAAATATAAACCATTACAGAAAAAATATGAATCCTATTATTGGATCACGTCCCCATAGAATCATAAAACATTACAATGTTTTTCATTACATATGGAGAAGGATTTAGAAAGATCACATAAAAATTTTCTCAAGGAAAATATCCTCTTTGAAAATCTATTTTATAAATTCATTTAAAAAATTTGTTTCTTATAAATAAGGACTTAAATTTTCATCAAAAAAATTATTAAGAAAATATATTTTCCCCTTCTAATTATTTTTAATCATAATTTACTGTGAAAATATTTTTCACTTAAAATTGATTTGAATACTTATAGAGGAATCTCAAAAATATTTTGAAAAACGTTTTCTTTAAAAACACCATAAAATTTTTTAAAGAAATATTGAACACATATTGGAAAAAAAATATTTTTAGTTACATTTAAATCATAAAAATAAGGACTGCAATAATTATTGAAAACCTTTTTAAGAAAATGGTTTTTATAAACATATAAAAGAATCCAAAAAAATTAGAAACTTTTTAAGAATAAAATATTTTTTAAAACCACTGTATTCTATAGCTAAATTAAAATCAATAAATTTCTAGAATGTTGGGACAAAAATTTATTTGAAAATAAACTTTTAAACATACAATTGAAGATTCATGGAAATGAATGTCATTATAGTGGGTAATTCTATATATGTCGAATATTCCTTTCACACTTTATAATATTTCAAAAACATCCTTGATCTGTAAATTATAAGAATATTATTTTTAAAACCATATTTTAAAAGGTAAGACATGGTTAAAAATGTACCTTAAATATTACATGATAATATTAAAAAATTAAAATATTTTTTGAAAACATGGATTTAATAAAACATAGACTTCCAACCGAAAATCATAAATAGTGTCATATTTTCAAAAAGTAATTTTATTAATTATTTTTAGTAACATATATTTCTAAAATTACAATAATAAAAGATGGTATAATGGATAAACATAGGGTATGTAATGCATTTATTTTTATTTAGAAATGGGTCATAATATTTCATCAATTGAAGCATGTATATAAATAATCCTTATAAATGATCAGTTTGTAGAAACAATATATTGGGAGGTTATTCACATGTTTGGAATGTGACAACCAAATGGTATATTGTGGTATATGGGCAGTCAATGTCAAACTGATTTCATGAATTTATTTTGAAAGCTTTGAATTATCAACTTTTGATAGGGTTGTGAGGTTAAAAGATTATGGAAGGATAAATTTAAACATTGGATGAAGTTTGTAAGAATAAAGTATTGGATTACCATAAGAGGATTCATGCATATTGGATAAACTATATTAAAAAAGTGGTTTTGATGATACAAAATGACGGATGAGATGGAATATCATGGATATTATGATCTATTAGTACTTCGAGAATGAAAAATTCACCTTCTTTTTTGGAGAAATAGATGACGTAGATCATGGAACAAAAAAAGGTGAGGTTTTCCATAACCATTCAAGTATATTTTTGTCAAGAAAATTATTTAACTTTAGGGAAAAAGATATTTAACGCAAAAATATTATCCTAGTACCTCCATTTCTAATGAATCAGATGATCCCTTAGTTCATCGCATATTTCTGGATTTCTAATTGTTATCTTTCTCATAACATTTTTATCTACAACTATCCATTTTAACATGATAGTTATATTTTTATTCCACGTCGATGTTTTCACTTTCCACATGTGTTCCCCTATATGTAAACCTAGTTATATGTTACTTTGGGTAACTGTTATGGTTCGAACATTGTCTTTTTATAAGAAGTTTTAATATTAATTTTTTCAATATTGGTTACTATAAATAAAACATTAAAGTATTAATCATATTATAATGCAAAATAATTTCAAGGGAAAATTTAATTTTAAGGGGTTTTGAATGTAATACCATGATATTTTTTGAATTACTTTCTTTTGAATTAATTTAATATTTGTGATATTTTACATTTCATGCAACACAGAAAATGGTTTTTCTATATTGAATCAATATGGTTGTCTTATATTATATGAAATAGCAAGATAATCATGAAATACACACAACATAAATTTTATCTCTATCTATATTAAAAACTGAGGTTATCTTGCCTTACACAAAACAATTAGTTTCCATGATGACTAGTATAATACGCATGAACGATGTTTACCGAACAATAGTATAACATTAAAATTTTATTATTTAAAATAATAATATATAACATAGAAACTAAATAATAAGATATGAATATTATTAACTAACTTATGAAAAAAAATTATTACACAAATATAAATAAATTCACAGGTTACTAATTCATTAGAAGTTAATATGAAAACCGATTGAATATACGGAAAAATATTATTATTTTTATATTCGCAAAGCTATATTAAACCAATAAATTAAATTAATTAAAATTTGTGAGATATATTAATTTAATTTATTTATTATATATTAATTCACTTATTTTTTGTATTAATACAATAGATTAGATAGGCCTAATATAAGAAGAAACCTAATTTTGTGCTAAAAAAGATGTATTTTTATAAATATAGTTTTACCTCCGTTTAAGAGAGAGCCCATTTTAAATCCAAATTTTGGAAATTTTATAGACATAATATATAAAAATAAAATTCATATTCTAAATAAATATATAAATATTAGGTTATGATAATTTTTTTTGTTTTTTTATATAAGGTTTCTTTTTTTAGTGAATAGTCAAAAATACTCGATTTTAATTCAAAGCTACTTTATCATATAATTTATTTATAAGGTTGAATTAAATTTTAAATTTTTTTCAAATATATATTATATAATATTTTTATAAATTAATACCATTTAGGTCATTGGAAGAAATTTCACATTGAAATTGGATATAAAAAATTGCAATATTTTTATCATTTATTTTACTTTAAAAACCCACAATATTGTCCCATCATATGGATTAATTTTAAATTATTTTATTCTAATCAAATTAATAAAATTTATAAAAAGTGGATTCCATATTTTTAATCATAATAATTTAAAATTTCTAATAAGTTAAACTTTGTTTTTTTCTGAAATTATTTGTGAAAGTAATTAAAATTAATTATATCAGGTAAGGTAAAATTAAATTAATCTAAGGACTGGTTATTATATTTAAGACCCAAAACAACCTATAAAATTGTCCAAAACCAATTGTTTGGAAATTATTTGACCCTTAACATTCAATTATTGCGTTTTTTATCTTTGGTATGAATTTGTTTTGTTAAAAATGTTGACACACCTAACTCTTTTTCAAAAATGCCAAGTGTGTCATTTCCCTTCCCTATAAAAGGACACCACATGTCCCTATTATTCACACATCTCAAACAAATTAGGTTTCGCCAATATATACCCAATACACTTAAAACCATCCTTAAATTCATCCTTGATGCCTATATTTTTTTAGAAAGTATTTTAAGGAATTCTTCTGGCACAAACCAAAATGAGTTCCCCGATTAAGAGGTGACACATTCTCTTAAGCTCCTTTATTTTATTTTCCTTCTCCACCCCCTACACTATCTATATTAAATGATTGTATAAGAAAAACAGTATCATAAATATAATATCCTTTTTTATGATATGTTTTTTACCCACACTTATACACATCTCCAGCTAATGGGTAACCAACATATTGTTTATGTGTATTGCGTACTTCGGCCTCACAAAATGATAATTATTCAATTTTTCTTAATACCCCTCATGGTGGAAATTATGATGGACAATATATTTATATATATCATATATTATATTTATTATGTCTTTATTATTATTTTTTTACTTTTACAAAACATATCTTTTTACCTTCCATTTGGTTTAAATACAATAATTTCGTTTGAGGATGTGCCGAAAATCACCCCCTTAAAGAGATGGGATTTGTTCACACACTACATCAAATGTATTAAGGATGGGTTTCATGAAATTATATGGTATATATTACATTATAATTAAATTACAAATATATTATATACAAATATACATATATTTTGTTTTCTGTATTTCTTTCAATACGATAATAAAAACAGAAACAACATTCTTGCTTACGTACGGCTTACCGTCTCCAGGAATGGTGTATACTATTTCATACATATAAATTATTTGAATTATTATAATACAAATATAATGAATCTAAATTATATTTAAATCATGTTTTAAATTCTTTAAATCATGATATAATTACAATAACTAACGATATGACAAATTAATACAAATATTAAAAAACCAAGTTGAAATTAACTGAAATGAAACCTTAACATAGAATTGATAACAAAAGGGTAATATAAATACATAGTCAAACCATATATGGTAGTATAAGTAAGATTATGGTTTTGTGATATAGGTATAACAAATTTTATTTATTATAATGGTTGTTTTAATAAGTAAAATTAGAGTTAACACACAAGGTAAGGGGATTTCATCACAATTTTTATTTCCGTGAGATACATTATTTATTCATCACTCACTTATTTTGTTTGATGTATGTACTAAACATGAATGTATTATATGTATCTTATAAAAAAATATATTTCTATTTAAATATACCTTATATTATATTTATTTCATTGGTTTAATCTTTCAGTTGTTACCAAATCGGTAAAGTAGTTTTGTCATAAATTGCCTTCTTTGAGACACAAGTTTTGATTTGTTTCTATGTTATTTAACAAGGTGTATATGCTTCCAATTGACATGTTATATCATGAATCTACTTCATATAATTATTTTTTATTATTAATTTTATTTTATTTTCTTACATGAAGAGTATTACCCCATGTTACCATATGTGAAGGGTTTATTGAAACAATCTCATCACTTTTTGAGATTGTTAATGATTATGCTTATTTTGAATAAATAATATTCTCCATATCTCAAGAACACTCATATTATTCTTTATACTACATTTTGTAAATATATTTCCATGTACAAGTACCATTTTTACACTCTTTGGTACTTAATATAACTATAAAAATGTTTTTTAAGAAAAATATGACTTTATATCTCTCTTCAGTTGAAAATATATTTTCTTACAAAACCTGGTTTTCAAAAATCCTTTCAAATGATATTTGAAGATAAATTTCAATGAAAAATAATTTTAATTATTTTTTATTATTTTAAAATATTTATTTATAATTTTACAAAAAAAATTTAAAGAAATGTTTTACAAAACGTTTTCAAGCCTTCTTTATATGTTTACAAAGTATCTCTAATAAAATAGTTTTCAGAAAAATCAATATTTATTTATAATTTTTCAATGTTTTTTCAAATAAATAGTTTTTTAATTTTTTTGAAATAAATTTGATATGTTTTCTAGGGAAAAGGTTTTCAAATTTTTTTCTAGATTATTTTTCAAGCATACAAGGAAATGGGTTTTTAAAATGATTTCAAGACTTCCTTCCATTTTTTCAAATTATTTTCAAAGGAAATGAATTTAAAAATGGATTATTAATTAAAACAAATTTCTCAAATAAGAATGGATATTTTCATCAAAAAATATTTTCAAAATAAAATGCCAATTGATTTTCCATCTAAGATAACATCTATTGACTATACTCATGACATTCTATAAAATGATCCAAAGGTTCCATTCATTTTTTTTCTTGAATGGTTTTTGTTTTGATGGAATAATGCTTAAGAAACAAATTTCTCTTCCATGGGTTTTATTATTTTGAAACCCCTATTCTTTTCATGGATTATTCTTTCAGGAAGTGATTATGAAAACTATCTCTTTTAAAAGGTTATGAGGCGATGAAATTTTAATAATACCCATTTCCTTTCATGGGTTTTGATTTAATGTATATAAAACCAATCTCTTTTTATGGGTGTCGATATGATAAAGGTTTTATTTTCTTGTAGAACATGTATAAATGATTTTATTATGAGATGGGTGTGACCTATATCTCCCTCCAATGCATTGAGAAATTATAAGTTTTATATGAACTTAAAGGGTAAACGGGTTATAGCCCTATCCCGAAAAAAAGAAGCTATATTGTTTGGATCCCAAATATAAAAACAAGAAGGTACATTGGTTGTAGCCCAAGAACAAATGTAAGAGGGTACATTGGTTATAGGCCAATCATGAAAACAATAAGGTACATGGGTTTTACCCTATGCTTAAAAGTAATATAGTAAAGAGGTTGTAGCCCAAGCCCAAAACAAGAAGGTATAGAAGTTGTATCCCAAGACTTAAAGTAAGAAGGTACACATATTATTCACCCAATAAAGAAGTTCATACATGGTTCGTAGCCTAGTCCTATCATGTTCTAAATGTCTTGGTAGGCACCCTTGACATTAGTTTTCTATTATTATATGTACTCCATAAATTTGATGTTTTATTCCTATATTATTCTTTCATAGAGTAAGTTATTTACTTCCTTATTATTTATGAATTATTAACTCCCAATCTTTATTATGATCTCTAATATATGAACAAGTTCCATACCCTTTTGTTTATGTTATGCTTACACATTTCTTTTATTTACCATTACTGAGCATCTAATCCTACCTATTTCTTATATTTCTTTTCCCTAGGTCATGAATAAAGGTTTTGGGTAGAAGTAATAAAGGTGAATATCTTTATGGAAGATGTTGAAGATAATTCATCAGGATTGAATATTTTGTTTCTATATTTCCAATGACACTAAACTATTATAGTCCGTAGGCATGTTGTTTTTGAAATGTAATGAATATTCATCTAAAATTATGTAATAACTATTTATGTTATGACTGGGTCCCTATAGTGTGAGCAACACTTATCATAGAAAAAAACACATAATCAGGAAAAATGCTTCTAAGATGTCAAAATTATGACACATATTTTTTATTCATAAACACCTTAGGTTTATCATAGATCATTCAGAGTCATTATTTATCCATATAATTCATAATGATTCATAAAGAGTTTTTGAGTTTTCGGAGCATATCCCCATGGAGTTTCGAACTAGATGTGCCGCAAGGCCCATTATAGTTCACCACTTCTCAAATGAGACTATATTAATACTGTTTTTTCGGGTTTATACCCTTATGTACATCTGTCCAAGAGCCACATCTACTTGTAGTATCCAAATATAGATTTATTGAAAGAGGACTACACTCTTTATCATTTACCAAAATTTGAGTGCATTTTATTAAACTTTAAATCATTATTAGAATTATCCCTTGGAAAAAATCTATAAATATTATTACAAATATCTCTAAGGATCTCACTACTATTTTCTCAACCATGTTTCAAAAGATTTACTAAACCTTTCCATTGACAAAACTATAGTGCATTAGTCTTAACAGACATGGATATTACATCATTTTAGATGAATATTCCTCACATTAAAAAATTACATTCTTGAGGAACATAATAGTTTGATATATTTGTAAATTTGGAATACATTCTCTTATTTTGGTAAAATATATTTCACATATCTCTAATGATATTACCCTTTATTATTCTTATTAAATAACCTTTCTACATAACTTGGTGAAAGGAAACATGAGAAAGGGATGAGATAAGAGGAGCAGTATAGGTAAACTAGGTGATATCTAAGCCTAATAATGATTATAAGGTTATGATAACATTGACATATCATTAAGAGGATCATACCCTCTATAAAAAAATCATAATCAAGAGTCATGACATATATATTCACAGTTCAAAAGAAATGAATGATAAGATAGTCGAGAGAGTAATCCATGAAAGAATAAAATAGGAATTAGACATGTAATTTTGGCGTAAAAATTAGCATAAAACATTTTGAACATGTATATGTAGAAATAGGTTCACTCGCTAAGTTAAGGACATGAAATCAGTCCCTCACAAAACATATGGACATGAAATTAGGTCTATTTATAATGTTGTGAACACGTAATCTGGTTCACGCATAACAATGTGAACAAGTAATAAAGTTAATTCATAAACCTATGGTAATGAAACCAGGTCCATTCATAACATTTTGAATATGTAATCAAGTTCACTCATAAAATTGTGAACATGTAATATGGTTCACTAATAAAATTTTTATGATATATTCATGTTCACATACACACTAATGGACATACAACCAAGTCCATCCATAACATTTTAAACATTTAATTAGGTTCACACATAACATTGTGCACATGTACTTAGTTTCACCCATAACATTGTGAACATGTAATTAGTTTCACCCATAACATTTATACTTATAATTCAACCATCATCTCATAATTCTTTCGGGTTAGATATAATTCCCAACCATCACATTATTAAATCATACATACATGTACCATAAGATTATAAAAAATATTTATACAGTAACACATAAAATTAAATTGTTATCATAAACATTTCATCATATAATTACCTATATAAAATAGGTAGTTATCGTAATCTTTTCATCAAATAATAACCTATGAAAAAAAACTAGATTCAAAATAATATAACCCATAGAAGAGAAATTGTTTTCATAAACATAATTCCATCAAAACATAATCCATGCAAGAAATACTCTGAATGGTATTATTGGATAATACCTGAAGAAAATAATAAAATATTACAAGGTATATAAACTTAAATATATAAGGATTTTTAAAGATCACTTGGATCATTTATATATGAAAATATTATTTCTTTGAAAATCCTTTTTATTAAACAATTTTAAAAATTATTTTATTATAAATAAGGCCTTAAAATTTCATTGAAAACATTTCTTTATCAAAATGTCTTTTCCTATTTGAAAAATTATTTTTTTAACAAAAATTATTTTGGAAACATTTTTTTAAATAGCTTTGAAAACATATAATGCAATCTTGACAATATTTGGAAAATCGTTTTAGTTTAAAATACCATTAAAACACATAAATAAATAATGAACACATTTTGATACTATTTTTCCTTTAAAATACTTATAAATCATAAGAAAAGGTGTAAAATAATTTTTAACCTATTTTCTAAAGAAATTATTTGAAAAATTATAACGGAAGCTTTGAAAATAATTAAAAAAAACTTTTTAAACATAAATACTTTTTGAAAACAATTTTCCTTGAAACCAAATTTTAAATAAAAAAATTTCAAGAATATTAGGAAACAGTTTTCTTTAAAAATATATTTACAAATTTTAAAATTAAGATTAAAGGAAATTATAGTCAGGATCGC
The DNA here is from genome assembly GCA_963277665.1 of Viscum album. NCBI lineage: Eukaryota > Viridiplantae > Streptophyta > Magnoliopsida > Santalales > Viscaceae > Viscum > Viscum album. The sequence continues at coordinate 450,399,057 of OY728165.1, forward strand.
AGGTAAATCCATACATATTAAATATTCCATTAACGTCATAAAATATTGAAAAAAGTTCCTTAACCATAAAATGATAAGAATATTCCATTTAAACCCATATATAAAAGGTAAAACATGGGTAAAAATTTCCTTCAATCATTATAAGATTTCATTAAAACATTTTTTAAAATGAAAATTAGAAAACATGAATTTGAAAGAACAAAAATTTCTGACTAAAAGCATAAATAAAGTAGTATTTTTATTAGAACATTTTCTTAATTATATAATGTACCCAATTGTGGAAAGATGGTAATAATTAATGAAGATATCATCTATAATTAGAGGATAATAAATTAATGAGTGTTGATGAGATACAAATCATAAAATTTAATCAATTGAAGCATCAAAATAAACAATGCTAATAAATGATGAGATTATAGCCGTAAACTATTACCACTTTGGAAACATTGAAAATTAATCTACATGAGAGAATAAAATTAAATGAGACTTTAGTTATCATTAAATGAGTATATTCATGATATAACATTTCAAAGGGTAGTATATACACCCCATCTAAAAATATTGGTGCATATCATGGAATTTATCTTAAAGAAGGAATCTCGAGAGAAAAATTACTTTACGGATTTGGAATATTTTGAAACAGAAACCCCTTGAAAGAAATATAATAAAATTTAAATGTAAATAATCATAAATTAAATTATAGGAATTATCCAATAAATCCATGTGAATTATGTAGACCACATAATATAAATGAGGGGTGAATGAGGCATGTATCTCACATATATAAAATGTGAGATGAGAAAAAACATACCTTAAATATTTAATTTCTTCATACCCATTAAAAAATATTGTATAATGAATATATATTTCTTATAAATATAAAAAAGAACCATATTAATATTTTTCATACCATATATTATTCACTTATGAAGTTATATACCCGTTTATTAACAATTCTTTGTTAAAGCAACAGTTCATGTATGAACTGCTCTGTTTATCATATGTGTTTTGACTTGTTATTCTTGATCCTATAATATAGATCTTGATTAAATTATTTAAAAAATATAAAAATTTATTTATATATCTCATATATTAATTATATAAATATTTATAACAATCTATAAAATGATATGTCTATGAAATAAAATACACCATTCATGGAGATGGTAGGTCATACATATGCAAGAAAGTTGTTTCAGTTTTCAAATCATATTGAATTAAAGAAATAATATGATATATATTTATATTTATATTATCATTAAATTAGTATTAGTATTTCATATATATAATATAAATTTACTAAACTCATCCATAATACATTCCATGTAATGTGTAAATAAATCACATCGCTTTGATGATGCAGTATTCCACACGTACACAAACCATGTTATCGTATTTATAAAAATTGGAAAGCATGAAAGGTTTGTTATATTATTATTATAAAATAATAAATAAATCATAAATATAATATATATAATATTAAAATATATTTTCCAAAATAATTTCAAACCATGGGAGGTGGTAAAAGAAAAACAAACAACATTGTTTCATGAGGCAGTATTTTATCGTACACAAGAATGGTATGTTTGTTATACATTCCTTGGAAGTGAATGTAATTATAGGTATAAAACATATAATAAAAAAATTACTATTTTTATGATAATAAGTATACTATATAATTTTAGAATAAGAATATTTGATGGGATGGATGATGAAAATAAAATGAAGGAGCATGAGGATTAATACTACATCTTCTTTGGGTAACTATTTTTGGTTTGAACCAAAGGGATTGGTTGGATGGATTTCGTACCAATGGGAAGATTATATTATGAGTATATAGATTATGGTAGTATAGTTCACTATATCTTATCAGATAAAAGGTCTTGATATATGTTAATTAGTGAGAGGGTTGAGTTCCTTTCTATAGAAGAGGATGAGTGGAATTCTTGTAAATCTTTGAAAAGTGAACTCCACCCACGTTTTTACCATGGAAGTTGGATATAATAATGGTCCAAGGCCTATAAAAAGGAGTATAGGGTCTAAATATAATCATTAAATGGATTTTGTGAAAGTTTCTATATCATTTTGGGCATTATTTTTGCGTTTTATTCCTTTGGTAAGATAATTTTTCTCTTAATCGTTATAATTATTTTCAATCTCATTCAGTATAATATTTAGTAAAAACTAATTTAAACTTTGTAGATAATTTAAATTATTATAATAAAGAATATTAAATCCATTAATTCAAATTAAAATCACATATGGGGCAGAAATTATTTAAATTTAATCCTATAGATGAGAGGACAAAGAAAATTTTTAAATTAGAAAATGTTGAAATGTTGGAAAAGTTTTTATATACAAATTTCAACGTAGAGTTAATTCTAATTAAATAAATTGGATTATTTTATGTAAACATTAAATAATTAAACTTTAAAATGAATTAGTAATATAACATAACACCATAAATTATTTATATGAAAAAGTAGTTTTGAATTTAAATTAAGCTTTTAATTATTCCTCAAAAAATGCAACATCTCAAAGAAATAAAAATATTCACCCAAAGTAAATTATTATATTCAAATTTCAAAAATAAATTTTATTTTTCATATAAAGATAATAAAATTTTCAAAATTTTGATTTAAAATGGTTACACCATTAAAGTCGGTAAAATTAACTTTTAGAAAAATACATTTTTTCATTCATAAAATTATATTTATTCTTATATTATTCATATCAAATATATTGGATGAGTATCAAAAATATTTATTGAATATATAATATATAAATTCTACTAAAAACATTTATCCAATGTTTTTTATTTAATTTATTAAGATAAAAATTTATTTGTGCGTAGAAAAATATTTTTCATAAAAAAATTCTTTATTTTTAAATAGTTATTTCATTAAATTATACTAATTCATAACCAAAAGAATTCATTTTATATAAAATTATACATTAAATTTTATTAATTTAGTTAATATTATTGTTAACTTTCAATAAAATTGCTAGGTGGTGGCTATAATAATATTAATAATATATTGTATTTCAGTAAAACTCAGTCTTTTGAGTTATGCAGGCCATCAATAAAACTCGGCATTATTTATAACAAAACCCAAACATAGTGTTGTCTGTACCAAATGTTAATCTATTTGATTTATGTAGTTTAAAAATGACTTGTTTTTTCTTATAATGTAACCTAATCTTAGTGGTTTGATATAAAAATTATATATTCAGCGTTTTCTGAAATTAAAAATATTAAAAAAATTAAATTAATTTTGTAAATAATCAAAATATATTGAGGTGTTACATTCTATTTCAACTTTTAGTTCACATATATATATTTATATATTTATTCCAAAGTCCCTCATTAATAATTCCTTTAAAATATTTAGTTTTAAATCATTAAATCATTAATTAATTATTTATTTAGGGCTAATGATTCATAGAAAATCAATTATTGATAGTATTGTAAAATTTTCCTCCCAGGTAGAATTAGATTCATTATATTTTTTCTAAATATTAATTAATTACATATCCATGTTTGTATATGAAATATGAGATGATTAAATAATAAAAAAATATACACATAAACTAATCTCATTCTATGAATTCAATTTAATCCTCTTACTTTATATTCTTAATAAGATTCCACCACCTATCTACTTTTTCTTCCAAACAATAAATAGATAAGACAACTTTTTCATGGTCTAAGTAATGAAGAATGGAAAATATATTTCTAATCACATTGACCCATTTCTTAGTAACCATTGTATTAGAATACCCATTGAATAAGTTTTGATGTTTTCATATAAAAGATTCAATGGCATGTTGCTTCTTTCTTGATGCAGTTGGAATTTCAACATGACTTGTGTTACCATAAATATTTTTACAGAGATGAGTGAACATGGAAACAAATATTACATCCAAACTTCTAAAACATTTGGTTTCTAATGAGTATGGTCATTTCATAGGTTCTCACATTAGTTATTCATGTGATTCCTTCATTTTCCATCTATTCAATAAAACAAAACAATATTATGTGAGAAACAATAGTTATAGTGATAAACCAGATAATCCTGAAAAATAATTAATAGGATGTCTAAATCATGAAACCTTATTTTCAATCTATCAAACCTTAGGTTTATCCTAGTATATACTTGGTTATCGTCTATTCAAATCCTTCATAATGGTTTATAAGGAAAATATTTTTTAACCAAAACATATCCCCATAGAGTGTATATCTAAGTTTTAATAATGGAACAATCATCTTACACTTGAATACGGGTTGATATACACTCAACCAAGTATTTTAGCGTTTGTTACCCCTATATGCATCAATTTCAAAAACACATCCACTTATATTATCTATAAACATATTTTTTATATTAAATACACATAATATCTATATTACCATGACTGTAGGATGGTGTCCTATAAATATTATGTTTCATAGGGGTTTCACATAATCTATCTAATCCTAATCTCAAAATATTGACTATACCCTACTCTGATACCAACTATAGTGACATAAGATTTATATAAATAAATATTAAATCTTATTAGATGAATATTCATTACAAAACATTAATATTCATGCTAGAACCATAATGGTTTTTTGACTTTCAATATTAGATACATAATCCATTTATTTCATGAATGATCCTAAATGATTCCCACATAGAATGATTCTTAGATATACCCAACATAAAATCATTACTTATAGTGTATAGAATGAATAAAATAATAAATGGGGATATCAGATTGTCGGTAAGGGTAAACAAAGGAGAAACTAGTAAATTTTCATACATGGGAATAATATATGTATGAGGGTATAATATCAGGATCATAAATTAAGTAGTTAATACTCGATCAATCATAGATCATAAACATGATCCATGGAAAAAAAATTTATCATAATAATAGAAAATATTCATAAGAGTGTAGAATCATCAATATCATATTATCATATCCCCAGTTTAGAATGTAATGTCACTAAATTTTAGAACCTGTTCCCATCATATTTGGCATATCATTAGGGAAATTATAACATTTCCTATCACATTGATGTTATGCATGATCTCATCTATTTCCATCCATTAAATAATAAAAAATAGCAGTTAGGTACTTGAATACTTAGCCAACAAGAATAATAAAAGGAAAAATTAAACAGAAATGGATTAACATGAAAAGTATAGATATATCCTTAACTGTGATTCCCTAGGATTCTATCTAGGTTATCCATAATATGTTTATTAACATATGTTATTATTGGAAATTTAGTGTGTTCCCTTAATAATGGTTCGTAATATGTATATGAATTTACTAAAGAATATCCCCTGAGTGTGTCTAAACGGGTGTGCAGTAAGGCATGTTGTTGTATCCCATGATACCCCAAGTCAGGTCAAGAACACATTGTCGAATTTTTTAATCCTAGGTACATCTATCCGAAAACCATTTCCACTTGTAGTATTTATACAGGGGTGTATTTTGTTGATAAACCAATTTCTATATACTAACCGAAATTTAAGCATGTTTCCTCATATTTAGTCTTATAGCTAATGATTTCACTGAAGTGTTCCAGCTATAATCCCACAAATAACTGATCTTTTCACTTTACACAAAATATATTAACCCTATCCTTTTACACATATTATTACATGTTTTAAGAATAATTATCCTTTTAATTACAATACAAGGATCGTAAAGTCTATTGTCTTAGGAAGATTAGGTACATAATTAATCATCATGAAACCAAAATAAATACATATTTTATTTAATCTCTATAATGTTCTCCTAAATTCCATGAAGATCATTCATCTTCATATGATAACTTGTGGAATACATAAATAAAAAGGATGGGCTAAAAATACTGATAATGAAATAAGCATAAGAATAAAACATATCACTTGGGTTGGAAGGCATAACACAATGGAATAAAATGAATAGAAAATGAATAAACATGAGGAATAATATAAAATATAACATGTTAACAAATAAAAATGACATTATAGGAATTTCACAATGATATATAACATGACATAAACATATGTCAAGGCTAACTACCAATACATGGTGGACAAAGTCCCATAAAGGAATCAGGTTCACCCCATATCCCAACATGACGTCTCATGAGACTAAAACTTAACTAATTAATTATAGATATATCAGGGGGAACTCATAAAAAAAATTCATGAATATGTGTGCCACATGAAGAATCGTACATAAGTAATCATATATAAACATAAGGGTTTCCCATGTAAAGAATTGTGTATCATTACCATGTCTAAAGACATAAAAAAGGGAATATCGTAAGTTTGTCTATCTTATAATGTATTTTAAACATATGTGGACATTCATAAGGTAAAATAGGCATAGATCATGATAAGGTTTCTTAAGCTATAGTGAAAACTTTTAAAAAGTGTGTTTAATAAAATTTATAAATAAAACATTTTAGTGTGGTAGAAGGAAAATATTAACAAGAATTTAAACATGAAAAGGATTAATATTTAATATAAAACAAAAACTGAAATAAGATATATTCTCACAATAAAATCACTTATTTTAATAAATAATTTTTTATTAAATTATATTTTTGATAGCACATGAAATTGGCTAACTAATCAGGAAATTCCCTCTAATTGGTATTGCTTTTCGAGATGAAATGATAAGTGAACCTTATTAAAAAAAATTATATCCCCAAAAAAGAATGATGATGTAAACTGGATAAATGAGTCTATAACATATAAACCAAATGTATAATAATTATATAAAAGGAAAAAACAGTTTATTTTGGTTAAAGATGGAGTTTTCATAACCCAAAGTACAAATGAAGGTTTCAAAATATCCCTTACATTATGTCTGAAATGGTTCTACACTTGATCATATCAAAGTAGATAATCAGATTATATACATTAATTAATTAATTAATAACATTTAATTTATTTTATTTTATTTATTATAGTTTTATATTTATGCATTTATTTCCCCTTCTATGGGTTATGAGATTCAATTTCATCGTTTTGGATCGTTGTTTTCCATTGTTCTCAAGATCAATTTACTTATATAAATATATGGAAAAACATTTAAAATTTGAATTGTCATAAATAACTTAATTTATATGTTATTAATGAACCTACATAATATTAAATGAACTTCTAAGTCATTTGTTTTGGTGGTATGATGATGAATCATTAGATAAATATTTAATGATAATTGTTTGGATTATTTTGGGTGGTTTTTGCTCACATCAAACATGTTTTCTTTTATTATTTTAAATCCTTCTTATATAATAATATATAAACATACATAGGATATAATAAATATATTATAATATTTTTAACTATAAAAATGGTTTAATGGCTAGCCTAGAAGGCGTTAATGGAAAAATTAAAAATTTTCATCCCCGATGGTGATAAATTAACTCCACACAAATGATGTTATCATTTTATGAATAAAAGGGAGAGGAGAGTGGTTTCCTAATGGATTATTAAATTATCATAATTAAATTCTTGTATATTTTAGGTATTTTAGTTATTATACAATTTGTAATAGGGGATGTGAGGAGAGAATGTGAAAATAACTTGAAAAGAAATTAAATGATAAGGAAAGAGAAATTTACCTCTTGAATTTCTCCTCCTTAGAATGCTCTTTACGGTAATTTTTTGGACTTTAAATGAGACCAAGAGATGTTAGACATGGTTATAGGATTGGGAAGTGTATTTTGATGAATTTTTACAAGGATCAAATCCTATAAATCATGAGGTGAAGTGGTGGTGAGGGGTGGTATTTATAGTGGAGAAGAGGGGTGTTTTCTAATTATATTATTCATTAGTTTATTATTTTGGATCAATAAAATAAATATTTTGAGAATTATAACTATAAATAATGAAATTATTAATTTGATTTTGATATTATGGTTCTTAAATCTGAAATGACCCAATTAATCATGTATTTAACTTATATTTTATATATACCGTAAATTATAGTGTTTTACTATTCACAATAAAATCAACTATTTTTTTTTAAATACCAAAAATTAACCGTGACCATTTTTCGATATCTATAATTCAAAAATTTGATCCATTAAATGAAAATAATTTTATAAATATGAGAAATATAATTTTTAATTAAATTAATCATTTTTATGGGAAATAATAAATTAAAATTATAACTGATTTTATAACACTTTGATAAATTAATTACGAACTCCTAAAATTATATTATATTTATAAGACAAGAAAAAATTAATTTATTAATACAATTTATGGGAATTAATGTTCTTATAAAAAATTATATTAATCATAAAATTAAAAATAAACACTTATGCATTATAGAAATATCAATACTTAATTAAAAATTTCCAAAACACTTATTTACTTATAATATGATTAATTATATCATATTTTCATTTATAAGTTGCATAAATTTTATTTATAGTTTCTTGGGTGATTTTATTACTTTATTGGATTGTTTACTATTCATATGAGACACATTACTATTCTAATGGTAAAGTTAATATTCTATTGGTATAGGTTACTTGACTTATATAAATACCTATTATTTCAGTTAATCATCATTTATTATGTTCTTAATGTGATTTTATATGATTTTAATATATGAAATAATTATAATAAGGTAATTTCCATTGATAAAATTTGGTGTTGTTACATTCTTCCCCACTTATGAAATTCCACCCTCAAAATTTAGATTTACATAATATTGGAAAATATATGAGTGTACTTCTCCTATATCTCTTCCTATGATTCCAATGTTGCCTCTTATTACTTATGCTTCCACCATATTACTTTTATAATGAGAGTAGTATATTTTCATAGAACTTTATCTCTATGGTATAAGATCTTCACTTGACAGTCCTCAGAAGAAGGACCATTATCGAATTATACCACCTTTGAATTTAGTACATGTTAATGCTCTATTATGTACTTTATTAAGAGGAATATGTAGAATACATTGTGTAATTGATATATGATTAGTGTATGTTCTAGTCAATAGACCACAGCTCTGATATGATCAAGGATATCGAAGGTTTCGATGTACCTGGGACTTAACATTCCCTTCATCTCATATCTCATAATTCTTTCAATAGAGATATTCATAGGAATAACATGTCTCCAACATTAATCTGATGATCCCATTGACAATAGTCTGCAAATATATTTTTTGAAATTTTCCTTCATTGATTTTCTAGTGCATGGTTTTCTCCTTATCAACCATTTCTTTGACCATTTCAGGTCATAGTGGTTTGCGTTCTCCAATTTCATCCTAGCATAATAGTTTTTTCATATTTTCCAATAGAGTGGTTTATATGGATCCATTTGGATACTCATGTTGAAATTTTTATTGTAGGGTAATTTTAAAAGAGGAATATGTTGGTCCCATACTCCCATATTTTCCAATAGAGTGGTTTATATGGATCCATTTGGATACTCATGTTGAAATTTTTATTGTAGGGTAATTTTAAAAGAGGAATATGTTGGTCCCATACTCCCTTATAGTCCATAAAACACAGTATAAAATTTTATTCCTATGTCTATATATTTAATTCATATTGGCCCTCAGATTGAGGATGATAGGCCATACTAAAATTCATCTCATTGCTAAATCGTATTAGATACTTTTCCATAACATTGAGGTGAATCTAATCTCTCAATCAAATATAATCAATATTGGTACTCCATGAATCCTTACTATTTCACTAATGTATATCCATTCGAGTTGTTCAAATTAAATGTCCTATCAATTTGTGATAATATGAAATATATTTTTAAGATGATCAACAACAATCAATAAAGTATTTTTTCCTTTGGATTTCCTTGTAATTCTAGTGACAAAGTCTGTGGTAAGGTTTACCAACTATTATGTTGGTATGGGTATTGGTTGCATCATACATGTAGAATTTTTCATTTCAACCTTAACTTTATAACAAACAAGGTACTTTGATATTGTTCTAAAAGAAATATGTTAGGCTCCTGGCCTCTTATTTATGCTTTCTTCTTGTTAGAATGTTTTTCAAGCATAGGCCTTCATTTTTCTTCCTTAGAAAAACTTTTTAAGATCTTGGTTTTGTGAACTTTCATTCTAGTCTTTTAAATTTATCCCATGTGATTTTTCATTTCTTTTAAAAAAATGACTATTATCGATTATGGATGACAGGTTCGTGGACATTCCGTGGTTTTTTTGTGAATGTCTTAAGATGTTCCCTAGATTTCCACACTGATTTATAGCCTCCTATTTCATGCATTGGGCTAGGGTTCTGTTGTTTACCGCTTCACTTATTTAAGAAATAAGCACTTATTTCAATTGATAGTCTAGTTGGTTAACCCATCAAGTTAGATTCTACTACTAGATGCCTTTATCAACACTCTATTGCTCGAATATGTGCAGAAATCAATATTTTTCAGCCCCTCCTATCCCATATTTGTATACCAACTGTTGATAATGGATTCCTCCAAGAGTTTGTCATTGAAAATCATCCGAATTACCGCATATATTGCCTTATAATTATACATTTTACACAGCTTCTCAGAAGATAATATAATGATGGACGTACCATCACAAGACCCAAATCAATCTAAGTTGAAAAAGTCACCATAGGGGGGTGACCAATTCCCCTTCTAAACATTCTAGTAATAAGGATGTGGACTTTCAACCCCCTACTTATGAACAAAGAGTAGTGGCTACTCCTTGGATCAATATTCCTGGGAAACATGCAATCAAAGATATATCTCAATCCTTGCATGAAGTGGATAGGTACGACCACTTTGATTCTAGTGAACCCACACGTGATGATTATGAGAAAGCTATTATGACTGAGGAATACTATTTAAAATTGAGTGCAAGGAAAGGTAAAAACTTATGATTGATTTAGATGGCTACATTAATCTGAACACTAAAAAGAACTTGAAGATGTAAATATTACACAAACCTAGAGAGAAAATTTCTCAGTAGAGCCTTAGAGGTCTCCCAAAAATAAAAAATTGTGATTCCACTGCAACCGGTTGTCACAAAACATCCCCTGACATCCCCTAATGAAGGAAAAAATAATGATACTACAAATATTAAAGAAGAAGACAAATGTGGTGAGATATGAATATTAGTATGATGAGGATGTAAGTGATTAATTGGAAGCCTGGATGGAGTTGAAAGTTGTAATAGTCTTTTAAAGATACATTAGTGGAAAAATCTATGCAGATACTTACCTACAAATAAGAAACAAATGATCATGTTGATGGTGGATGAATTTAAGAAACATCATGATTTTATCTTCAAGGAAATTTCATGGAAATTATTTTCCATTTATCTCCTTGGTTTGATGCTTGGAATAGGTTCCTTTTTCTATTTTTCATTGGATACAAGATTGTTTTCCTTGCAGATCCTTTTTCATTTTTTTCGAAGGCTTACACTGACCATATTGGTTCTATACATGCGAAGTATGTTTCGATCTTAATATTTTGAGGGTCTGGTTTGTGTGATTTTTTGTTCCTATCATGGTAGTTAGTATCTCTATCACTCCATGTGTTCTTTTCAACCTATTCTTATGTCCTTATAAATCTTGTCTTCTTAATATTCTCACATAAACATTGATCATTCACTTTTTCTTTCAACTCAAAACAATCTACATGTGTTCCTCTCATTTTATAATTTCTTGGTGTTTTCCACTTATCCATGCATACCCGAATATTTAAAAGAGTTATTTGAGTAGAAACATATAATACCATAGTTGGTTCCTAAAGAGTTCTCTCCTATGAAGTCCGGGAGACTGGTATTTCACCTGATTTGATAAGAAGAAACTATTTAAGAACAGCTTTATGAAGATTTGTCTTTAACTGACTTAGGGAATTCGAATTCTTTTATTTTTGATGGCGACCACTATTTTCTAGAATTAGACATTCTGAATTGGTTCTTTTTGGTAAAAATGTCACGTCCCGTCATAGAGGATGTCTTTAAAAGATTGTTAATAGGGAATCTCAGAAATATCTCATGTAATCCGGGATTTTTTTGGGTTTTCCTGGAAATCTAATATTGTATTCCCCTCAACCCCTTATTTGTGTAGGATATTTACAACTCTTGTATTTAATGTATTCCTTTCTTTTAATAAATTCCCTTGGGATATGAATTAGGAGACCAATTCATGTCACCAATATTATAAAAAAGGTAGAGAGATTCTTTTTCTTGGTATTGGATGCTATACATAGTAATAACCCCAAATCTAATGACTCCATCCTAATTGGTATTGAACTCATAGGATTTACAATTTATAATATCATCCACCCATTTTTTAATTTCCACATCTTTCCTTTGAGAATACATTATTTTCTTCATGAGTGATAGTTAAGAAATTATTTGAGAAAGGATTTATTATGTTATTAATAATTACCTTTCCCATCCTTTGCAGTTCTATGGAGATTGGATCCTTCTTAATTCTCTTCATTGGTAATGATTTTGGATCCTTTCTACTTAGAACATATGATACCTTATTTTCCTCACAATGATGATAGTATATTGAAAATTCATAATCCTTGATGATCTCTGACCATCGTCTTTGGTGAATATTAGGATCCTTCTACGAAAATATATATTTGTGTCTCTTGTTATCATTATATTTTTCACACATCTCCCCATAGAGATAATTCTTCCAAATTTTAAATTAATAGATTATAGCTTCCAACTCCACATTATGTGTAGGATTTTTTTCACATGATTTTCAACTGCATTGATTCATAGGCTATTAATTTATAATTTTTCAACAATACAGAGCTTAATCCCTTCTTTAAAGCATCATTGTACATAGAAAAGAGTTCTCCACATGTTTGTATTGTGATCACTGGTGCAGTGATATGCATATTTTCTATTCAGTTAAAGCAGACTTCACATTCACTGGTCCAAATCATCTTTTCCCATTTTCGAGTCAACATTTTTAGTGGGTTTGAAAATTGAATGATGTTACTCATAAATTTTTGGTGGTACCTAGCTAGACCAAGAATGGTTTAGATATACATTATATATTTTTTCATGGATCACTCTTTGATTTCCTTTGAGTTGAAACAATCCACAGTTATCCCTTTTCTAGTGATTACATGCCCCCAGAATGATACTTCCTTCATCCAAAACTCATATTTACTATACATTGCATAAATTTTATCCCTTTACAATTCCTTCTATAGAGTATCCAAACTATTCTATTGTTCCTCCTTTCTCTTGGAGTATATTAGAATATCATCAATAAAGAATTCCAAAAAAATGGAGGTAATATATAATGACTCTATTATTTAAATCCATGAAAATTTTTAGGGAATTAGTGAGTCCCATGGGAGTCACTATAACCTCATAGTGTCCATACCTAGTTTAAAATGCAGTCCATGTAATATCTTCCTTCCTCACCTTTAATTTGTGATATCCCAACCGAAGGTCCACCTTTGAGAAATAATTGGCCCCACATATATGATCAAACAAATCATCTATCTATGGTAATGGACACTTGTTATTTTTTGTGATTTTATTGATTTTACGATAATCAATGCAGAGCCACATTGATACATCATTCCTCTTGACAAAGAGAACTATTACACCCCATAGTGAAGAACTCGATCATATAAAACCCTTTTCCACACTCTCCTATAACTGCTTCTTTAGTTATTCTTGCTCAAGGGTGGTAATTCTATGAGTTGTATATGATATTGGTAGAGATCCAAGAATAATTAAAATTGAGTACTCAACCTCTTGATCCAAAGGAGGGCCATGAAATTCTTTAGGGAATATAACAGTGTAGTCCCTCACAATAGGCATGTCTTAGAGCATGATTCCATCCTTTGTATCAATAATTTGAGCTAGATATTCTTTCTTATAAGGAAACACTATCCACACATGAGATGATGATTTTTAAGAAGATTCATCCTCTTCCTTACACTTGAATAGAATTATAGTATACTTTGGGGGTGTGACGAGTGATCTCTGTTTCTTTACAATAGAAATTGGATTTATATAATGATATCCGACCCTTACCCAAAATAGCATCAATATCTACAAAAGGGTATATGAAATGATTTTTTGGGAGGATTATTCAACAAACACTAATTATGGAGGTGTTATGAACATTACATACAATAATTTCCCTATTATTGGTTCTCAAAGATAACTCAACCTCCATATTTTGAGGTGGTGGTTGAATAGTTCTACTAAACATGTAATATATAAATGAATTTGAAGAACCAGAATCAAAATTGTATATTCTCTATTCTCAAATAAATTGTCATCATACCGGTCACCACATCCTTATCGGTATCCACCACCTTAGTAGTGATAGAATATTCCCTTCCTTACTGTATCATAGATTGTTATTCTTGATTTATTCTAAGTACACCTGGCATAGAGAAATGGCTTTCATAATTCCTATAATTGTTTCATTTGAAACACATAACTATAGGATTAGTGTTGATCTGATACTTCCTTCATTATACATAATTAGTGGTATTATTCGTATATCTTCATCATTTACTTTAGATATGCCCATCTCTCCTGCATTTTAAGTATCTCTTGGATCCCTACAAGTGGTTTATAGGATGGTCATTCCCACACTTATGACACATGGGATATTGGACCTTCTTTCCATCATGGGATTTATCAACCTTATTAAACTCCACTTTCCACTTTTCCCCCCTATCCCATGAGATCACTGAGAGTATTTTATATCTATTTCATCATTAAGGACACAACATACAATCTCTTCATAGATTTCAAAGTGTTGAATCACCAAATCTTTTTGTGGAATATAATTTAGGTAGCTAATGAAGTGATCCACATTGCCTTCGGTGCTCATGAAAAAGCTAAAGGTGTATCATTTAAGACTTGTGAATTATGCTTAATTTTCTCCAATAAACTAATCTTTCATTTACTTTAGTTTGAGGAACTAATTTTATATATTAATATGATGTGTTTGAGGAAAATCATTATTGAAATATATTTCCTTTAAATCTTCTACTTACAAGAAATCAATTTCATCCTTTTACTTTTTGTTCTTTATCAGTGTCCACCACTGAATATCCTACACATGAAAATGATAATATTTTGACCCAACATTGTCTTTTTTGGTGAACTTGGGGCAGAGAATATATTCTCAATTGAGTTAATCCATTGTTCTATGTGGAAGGGATCAAAACATCCACTAAAAATGGGAGGCCTTTTCTACATAAAGGATCCACCAAAACCTTATCTCTCTTCGGAGTATTTAAGAATTCCATTTGATTCACATTACTATTCATAACTTGATCTAGTTGATCAAAAACGATCATGACATTTTTAGAACCCTTTTCCATCGTATTTGGAATATAATTAGGGAAATCATCACATTTCCTACCATATTGAGTGTCTCCATGAGTTCTTCTATTTCAATCTATTAACTAAGAAAAAAATGAAATTAGGTACTTGAATTCTTATCTAATAAGAATAATAATAGGAAACATTAAACATAAAAGGATAAACATGTAATGTAATGGTATATTCCAATTTGAGATTCTGTAGGTTTTAATCTGGGTTATTCATGTTCTATTTACTAATATATATTCTTATGGCCATGTGCTTTTCCCTTAATAATGGTTTATAATTAGCTTATTAATTTAACAAATCATATCCCCTGAGATTGTCAAACCTTGTGCGTATTAAGGATTATTTTCATGTACCAAGTTACCTCATGTTAGGCTTGGGACACCATATCCGGGTTGTTACTCCAACGTACATCAGTTCCAGAACCATGTCTACTTTTAGTATCCATACAGGGAAGTATTTTATTTATAACCTACTTACTCTATATTAACCAATATTTAGGGATGTCTTCTCATATTTAGTTTTATACCTAAAGATTTTTCTATAGTTTTCTAGTCATAATCCCAAAAATAACTAAACTTTTCATTTGTACAAAATGTATTGATCCTAGCCTTTTATATATATTATTACCCAATATTAAGCATAATTTTCCATCCGATTGCAATAAAAGGATCATAAATTCTAGTTTCCTTGGAATATTAGGTATAAAATTAAAAATCTTGAAACAAAAATAAAAAACATATTTCATTTAATATCTATAAGGTTCTCCTAACATCCATTTATCACAAACATCTCTATAGTGTAACTTGGGGAACACATGAACAAAAGGGATGAGATGAAAATCCTAGTAAGTATATATGAATAGGAAAAAAACATAGAACATGGGTTAGAAGCCATAATATTTTAAGAACCCAGATCTTTTTTAGGTATCTATATCTTTTCGGGTTGTTTTTTAGAAAAAGAGGAGTTATTATAAATTTTAGGAGTACACGTCATGTACATATAAGAACATTATGTGTACCTGGTTGTTGTGGGTAGTCGTGTGCTTACTGTGTAACGGCCAAGCACATGGCCTGGTGGGGTGACCTGGAGGCCACCTAAAGTGGAGGTCGGTTAAGAAAATTACATGATGTGTAAATTTAAAGAATACACCATGTATTTTATTTTTAGTTTATTAAACAGATTGAGGTCGCATCTAATCGAAAGAACACCCTTCTTCTTCATCAGTTTCATCCAGGAGGGAATGATACCGTCAATTATTCTCTGAGCCCTCGACTCGAAATATGTTCTCTAAATCGATCGTCGTCAATTACATTGGAATCTCCATGGTAAGATCATCATTCTTATATATCATTTTTCTTTGATTCCTCATCTTTTGTGAGATATCCTCAGTTGAATGGTTTTAGCATTTTTGTAGATCTATGGAGTTATAGGGAGATTTAGGGCATGAGGTTCATGTATATCATTCGTAAAATGCTGAGGTTGGTAGTTTGTGCATTTCCATAGTTAGTCTTTGAGTTATATGTGCCAAATTTTCAAATACCTTTGTTGGGGGTATTGCATGATTATGGTTTTCAGCCCCATTATTTTCTGTTATGACTTGTGTGCCTAAGAAGAGCAGTTATCATTTTAAATAGGGTTATTTTCCACGATATGGATGTGTTTTCCCATTCTTTCTTGATTTGGACCGTTTGGTCTAGAATTTCTTATTGGGTTTTTTTGTTTTCTATGCCTAGTATTGTTAGTATGGAGTGATTTTATTTTACATGATGTGATATGCTATAGAATGTTTATCCAAGTAGTTCTTGAGGTTTACTTTGGCTGCCATATACTATTTGTGAAAGACTTTTTACAGAGGTCTGTGGGAACCTGGTGTAGTAGACCATAGGGAGAAAGGAAGTTGAGGTCTTCTCCAGAGTCTCTATTTACTTTATGTTGGGAGACCATAGGTGTGGATGGATGTATGTTCTCCCTCAGAGTGTATATAGTTCCTCGTTATGAGACCACATGGGCAGTTGGACATTGAGTGCTTCACTAGAGTGTCTACAGTTATAGATACAAGACCAGAGGGGGAATTGACGTAGAGTGCTTCCTTAGAGTGCATTTTCTAAATTGGAACCAGAGGGGTTAGACTATGTGTACATCCCATGGGGTTACTTATGATTTTTGGTTTCTTATCTATTAAATGAAAATGGTTTATTTTAAACTGTATGTTTGTTTACTTTGAGTACTTCTTCGTTTATTACTTCATTTTTTATATTGCTTTCCATATATATTCAGTAACTATTAGGTAGATATTGGCATATGGTTGCCTACTGGTATTCGTCTCACATCTTGTTGGGTTCATGATTTTGGGCATAAATAGATTATATTGTTGTGGGTCTATATAGGTGAAGGAGCCCTTCTACTTCAGGTACTTGATGGCTATGGAGTTGGGGGAGCATGGGACCAAGCTAAGGCTTGAGATGTTGTGGTGCTATTTACTTGATTTTCCTTTATAATTTGGTTTCATACTATATTCCATCATTGTAAATTGTTTGGCTCTTTTCCTAGACATATTTATCATGCATCATTTATATATATATGTGTTTGTGTTCTCTAGTTGTTTAATACTTCAGTTGTTTACTTATTTCCTGTTTTACTACTTTCTCTGTTTTATCTGTTTATTCCAATTGTATTACTCTACCAATTAGGGCATATTATCCCCACTATCAGACCCAAGGCCCTCACTACTAGTCTACATCCTCTGGCATTTGATGAAATGCACTTTAGGCCATGTGACCAATCGGGTACGGGGCTCCTCTGAGTGGCACCCAAAACTGGTGCAATAAAAGTAGTATTAGAGGAAGTTCTTATCTTCTTGAATTGATATTTTGAGCCTATAGTTAGGGATAGTATGGAATATGTAATTTTTAATAAGTTGTTCCTGGGAGTAGCTGACCTGTGTATTGGGAAAATCCAATTTACCTTGTTATTGCAATTTCTCTAGTTTTTCAATTTTACAGTTGATTTGATTTCACAGTTGGGTGATTCACATTTTTGTGATGTTATTGTTGATATTTTTGAGGTTTATTTCCATTTAAA
The DNA here is from genome assembly GCA_963277665.1 of Viscum album. Taxonomy (NCBI): domain Eukaryota; kingdom Viridiplantae; phylum Streptophyta; class Magnoliopsida; order Santalales; family Viscaceae; genus Viscum; species Viscum album. Next base: position 450,417,480 of record OY728165.1, read on the forward strand.
ATCGATGAGATGAGTGTATTCTATCTCATGCATCATATGGGAAATTTCTATAAATCACATGTCATGCATCCTTGCCATGCCATTTAGGGTGCATTACCGATTTCATGTTGTTGTGATAGATATTGTGAAAAATATGCATTTTGTAGTGATATATTTCTTGAAATAATACTTTATGTTTGGTTGGGTATTGTTTGTATACATTTTTTCTCGAATAAGAACCAAACTTTGGTTCTTGAGGTGTTATGGGACCTCATGGATCGGAATTTGGTGGATTATTTCATTATTATTCCTCGTATATTACATGTATAAGATGGAAAGCTTTGATTTGTGGAGAGTGTGGGCCCTCACATATTGGAATTTGGATCTTTAATGTTTGTTTTAGTGTTTTCTGGATTCTAAATTAGATTCCCGGGCTTATAGTCCAGAAAAATATAGAATACATAGTGTTTAATAATGAATATGTGCCATGTATCCTTCTGTTATGGAAGGAACAACTTTTCTTAAGTACACACTATGTACTGTATGTACACGTTGTGAAGTCCTTAACCATGTGATTGGATATATGGCAAGAGACATGGGGTTAGGCAATCATTGGTGGGACACACCGTGTACTGGATGTACATGTTGGGTTGTTGAGACTGTGTAACCAACCATGTGACTAACAACACGGGTCAGTGAAGTTCATCTAGTACACACCGTGTCTGGAACAAACATACTGTGTAGAGTCATACATATAACCGTCTGTGTGACTAAAAACATGGTTTGGGGATGTTATTCTAGTACACACCATGTCTAGAACAAACACGATGTGTAGAGTCAGCCATGTAACCAGCTATGTGACTAACAACACGAGTCGGTGAAGTTTGTCTAGTAAACATTGTGTCTAGAACAAAGACATCATGCAGTCTTTTCTTGGGGAACCGTGTGGGTTATTCATGTAGAAGATGTCAAGAATGGGAACATGATTCAAGTACACGTTGTGTCTTGTAAAAACACATCTTCTATATGGGGTGTTACATGACCAGTTTGGGCAGGAGTACGCACCCATGTGAAGTCTTAAAAGAACATGTCGTTTAGGGGTTATACACATCGTGTATCAATATTTTAAAAATCTTAAATGATTTATTTTTCATGTTCCATTATTACACTTCTATGTTTCAGTCCTTTAATGTCTTGAACTATGTGTGGGCTTGACCTTGTAGAGTCACGCCACCGAGACATCCTCTGGTTATACACTAGTTACAGGGCGGTGATCAGACACCAGACATGGCTGATCAAAGACTACCAGTATATCCTCCTGTAGTGCTAGTCTTAGAACCATCCATAATTCTAAATATTGTTTTTGACGCACAGTTCCAAGAGGGATTTATGGGGTTCATGAAGACCTTCTAGGGAGCACCGCATCCTGCACTATTAATGGAAAAATTTACATGTGTTTTCCTACAGCACCATCCTCCCACCATCATAGTGGAAAGAGGACAAAAGGCTACAGATTCATGGCCAGAATCTATGCTTTCGGCCTTTAAGAATATGAAGATGCCTCTAGAGATGAGGGTGAATCTTGCTACGTATATGATTTAGGATTCCACCAATAGATGATGGGATGTGATATCATAGGTGGGACTCTAGTAGGTTATGGATTGGGATGAGTTCTAGAGTGCCTTATATGACTAACTTTACCCAGAGAATTTGTGGGTCGATTGAATGTGAGAGTTTATGAGTCTGTAGCACTGTACTCTCTCAGTTTTGGAGTAATCTTCTCATTTCACTGAGCTGCAGTGCTTCATATCCATCCGAAGAGGTGAAAAGTTATTTCTGGAGAGAATGTATTAGGATGGTCTTAGGAACGACATCTGATATCATGTGAATATCTTCAGGTTGGCTTCCATTACTTCTATAGTCAACCAGGCGCTGAACAAGAAGTGAAATCTGAGATATTTTTTTGTTGTGAGCCAGGGTGGTTTGGCATCTGGAGTTGGTACCCCTCATACTGACAGTAATAAGCATTACAGGGAGTCTACATGAGGAGATCGTAGTTGGTGGGATACTTCTTCTGGTGGCTAGGTGGTGTGCTACCAGTGTAAGAAGAGAGGTAATACAAGGCCACATTGCCCAAGAGACCCAGTTGATTTCCGATTTTGCAGCTAGATGGGTCATCAACAGTAGTTCTGTCAGTTTTTCTCACCAGTAGTTTGCGATCAGAGTTCTTCTATGACTCTTTGTTTAGGAGAATAACCACTAGTGTCTCATCAGTCTAGAAACTGGAGTTCTTCTAGCCATTCTGGTCGAGGTGGAGGTCGTGGCCATGGTACCCAGTCGGTAGGCTTTCAATGAAAACAAGGTGGATCAGCTCAGGGTAGTTATGTAGGGTCATAGGGCCATGGTGTAGGCCAGACTTTTGTAGTGGAATAGACCCAGAAACAGCAGGATATGTTATACTCTATAGTGTAAGGTACGATCCTATTTTCCTCATTTTTAGTTTCTACACTTTTCTATACAGGGGATTCCTAAAGTATTATATATGTTTCTATTGTAGAGAGCCTTGTTCTATGTATATTTAAATATGCTGATATCATGACGCTAGAGACTCCGCTGGGGACATAAATGGCTAGTGTACGTCAGTGTAAGGAGTGCCCTCTTAAGGTTGGTGGGTGTCACTTCTTCTGGGACCTCTATGTCTTAGATATGACAGGATATGATATCATTATCGGGATGGACTAGTTAGTTTCCTTCCAGGTAGTTGTTGACTGTTTTCACTGTAGGGTGAGTTTCACATCACTATAGGATATAAAATATCTTCATAAGGGAGAATGGGATGTCTAGGAGAGAATATCAGGACCCGAGAATCATGGGTTGCGAGGATTTACAACCAAGATTACTAGTCTATATCTGGATGACCAGGAGACATCACAGTTTGACTTTCCTCCAATGGTGGATCATTTTAGATATTTCATTCTAGAAGACTTTTTAGGATTTCCTCCAGAGAGAGAGGTGTAATTTTCTATTGAGCTTGTGCTAGGAGGGGCACCAATGTCCATTCTTCTATATAGGATGGCTACACCAGAGTTACAAGAGCTCAAGATGTAGTTAGATGAGTTACAAGATAAGGGTTTTATCTGACCCAATACTTCTCCTTGGGGTTCTCCTGTACTATTTGTGAAGAAGGCAAATGGTACCCTGAGACATTGTGTGGATTATCGGAAGCTGAACTAGTTGATGGTCAAGAACCGATATCCCTTATCAAGGATTGATGATCTATTTGATCAGTTTCAAGGGTCTCGGGTGTTCTTGAAGACTGACTTCAGATTTGGTTATCATCAGTTGAGTGTTAGACCATCATCTATATCTCTTATAGACATTCAATTCATGTATTTTCTATACAAGTATGTGGTTATCTTGTTCAGTCTCATGAATTCACATGCAATTTTTATGGCACTAATGAACCGACTATTCCATCCATACTTGGATTCATTCACGGTAGTTTTCATGGATGATATATTGGTGTTCTATCACACTCGACATGACCATTCCATACATCTTCAGATCGTTTTGAGTACATTGAGAGAGAATCAATTATATGTTAATCTCTCAAAATGCCACTTTTGGATGGACCAGATTCACATCTTAGGTCATGTTATCTCAAAGATATGATTATCAGTAGACCCAGAGAATGTGAGAGGAGTAGTTTCCTTGTAGCAGCTGAAGAACGTATTTGAGGTGCAGTGTTTTTTAGGGATGGCTCGTTACTACAGAAGTTTCATATAGGGATTCCCATGCTTAGCAGGTCCACTGACAGTCCTAACTAAGAAGGGTGTGTAGTACTTATGGTAATATTCTTGCGAGTCACCCTTTCTGGAGCTGAAAGGGAGGTTGACTTCAGCACCGATATTAGTATTTCCAAATCTGAGAAAGAACTATATTGTGTACTTTGATGCATTAGGTATCAGGTTGGGAGTTGAGATTTTGTAGAGATAAGGAGTCATTAGGTATGGGTCTTGGTAGTTTGATCCACATCAGAGGAATTACCTGACGCGTGATCAAGAGTCTATTAGAGCCATTCATGCCTTACATTTTATGAGTCATTATCTCCTGGGAGAGCATTTTTTGGTTTTCACCGACCACAAAAGTCTCAAGTATATTGTCACTTAGTGTGATGTCAATCTGATTCAGTGAAGGCGGGTTGAGTACCTTCAGTCCTTTGACATTGATCATGCCTATATACCTAGGAAAGACAACTCAGTGGTTGATGCGTTGAGTAGGTGAAATCATATACAAGCACTTCAAGAGGCCAGCAGTGGGTGGCAGCTTATTGATCTTTTCTTTGAGATTCATTTGGATGTGCATGAAAGACAGGGGAAGAAGTTTCATTCTTTTATGGTTGTTACCTATACTCTACTTTATTGAGTGTGAATGAGGCATCTATCAGATTCTGAAGGCCTAGTTTTACATGAGTGTGTGTTAGGAGAGGACCTTATTCCTGGTTATGGATTAGGCAAGGATGAGATCTTGCATTTTCATGGGAGCATGTGGGTGTCAGCGTACATTTCTGATGACATGATGTGAGACATTTATTCCTCAATTTGGGAAGTCCACCCTAGTGTCACCATGATGTATAGTGATGTATGACAACAATATTGGTGACCGGGTATGAAGATAGGTGTTTCTTGGTTTTTCATGACGTGTCCCACCTATCACCAGGTGAATATGGAGCATCAGCGACAAGCAGGGATTTTATAGCAGTTACCCATTCCCGAGTGTAAGTGGAATGATATCACAATGGACTTTGTGACAGGTTTACCAAGATCTCCATGAGAGAATGATGTAGTTTGGGTTGTCATTAATAGACTCATGAAAGTTTCTCACTTCTTTTCAATCAAGGAGACCTTCAGTTTTGATAAGTTTGGAAGTCTGTACATCTAAGATATTGTACGTCTACATGGTGTTGTACACTCCTTTGTTTCAGATAGGGACTCATGTTTTACTTCTTGGGTTTGACAGGGAATAAAGAGGGCTTTGGGTACCTAAGTACTTCTGAGTACAACTTACCATCCCCAAACAGATGGACACTCCGATCATACGATTTAGGTGCTAGAGGACATGATTTGAGCATACTTCCAAGATTTTGGATGTTCTTGGGAGAAAAACATGCCTCTTGTGGAGATTTTCTACAGTTTTGATGCCAAAAAATATATTTATATGGGACATTATGAGGCTTTGTACGTTATTCCATGCCGATCACCCTTATGATTACTAGGGGAAGGAGAGGCAGCCATTCTGGGACTACGTCTTGTCCAGGAGACCACAGAGTAGGTTCAGTTGATTCAGAAGAGGATGGATACTTCACAGTCATGGCATATGTCTTATGTTGATCGATGAGGATGAACTCTGGAGTTCTAGGTTGGAGATCAAGTTTTTCTATGTGACACACAGAGGTTAGGACACAAAAGTATTAGGAGACAGGGAATGATTTTTTCGAGATATGTTGGACCATTTTAGGTTTTGGAGAGATTAGGGTCAGTTTCCTATAGTTTTTAGTTACCTAATAGGTATCAGGAAATGAATGGAATCGTCCACATTTCTCAACTATGGCATTACTTCTCAGACCCATCTCATGTCTTTCAACCTAAAGAGGTTGAACTAGAGGTGGATGAATCATTTGAGGAGAATCCTATATGGATTATTGATTGCAGTACAAACATTCTCTATGGCTAGTATGTTCCTCTAGTACGAGTGTTATGGCAGCACGGGCAAGATTAAAATGAGATTTGGGAGAGGGAGGTTGATGTATGATCTTAGTATCTAGAGCTGTTAAAAGATTCTTCTTCTATGCTGCCTTGTAATGGGAAATTTGGGGATGTGTTTCTTTAAGGGGGGTCTTTGTATGACCCCATCTCATTTTTTAGGTATGTATTTCTTTTCAGGTTGTTTTGGAGAAAAAGAGGAGTCACTATAAATTTTAGGAGTTCACACCTTGAACATGGTTTTCGTGGGTAGTCATGTGTTTGTCATATAACAGCTGAGAACATGGGCTTGTGGGGTGAACCAAAGCAGCCTAAAGTAGAGGTCGGTTAAGGAAAGTGCACACCTTGTACATTTAAAGAAAACACCATATATTTTCTTTTTTATTTCATTAAACGGACTAGGGTTACATCTAATTGATAGGACACCCTTATTCTTTGTCTGTCTCATCCATGAGTGAACGAGACATTCGATTCTTCTCTAAACCCTCGACTTGCCATTAGTTCTATGAATCGTCCATCGTTGATTACTATGGAATCCCCACGGTAAGATCTTCTTTCTTTTATAGCCTTGTTCCTAGATTCCTCCTCTTTTGTGAGATATCCTCAATTGATCTTTTTTATAGTTTTTTTAGATCTATGGTTTTCTAGGTAGATTCAAGTCATGTGGTTCATGTATATCATTCATAAAATGTTGAGGTAGGTGGTTTGTGCCATTCTATAGTAAGTCTTTACGTTATATGTTTAAAAGTGACCAATACCCTTGTTCAGGGTATTGAGTGTTTATGGTTTTTAGACTTGTTACTTCCTGATATGAATTTTGTTATTGAGTAGAGTTTTTATGATTTTAAATAGGGTTATTCTCCATGAAATGGATGTATTTTTCGATGCTTGATTGATTCTGACCTTTTGGTCTAGCATTGCCTATTAGGCTGTTTTGTTTTCCATGCCTAGTATTGTTATGATTCTGTGATTTTATTTGACATGTTGTGATATGTTGTAGACTATTTATCCAAGTATTTCTTGAAGATTACTTTGTCTTTCATATACCATTTGTGCAGGATTTTTTGCATAGGGTTGTGGGAACCTGGTGTTGTAGACCATAGAGATAATGGTTGATGAGGGCTTCTCCAGAGTGTCTGTTTACTTTACATTGTGAGACCATAGGGGGGTAGAAATATTTTATCCCTCAGAGTGTTTTTTGTTCCTCGTTATGAAACCAAATGGGGAATTGGATGTTGGGTGCTTCACTAGAGTGTCTATATTTACTGATATGAGACAACAGGGGGAATTGATGGCGAATTCTTTCTCAGTGTGTCTTTGATAAACAAGAACCAGAGGGGTTAGACTATGAGTACTTCTCAAAGGGTTACTTATTATTATTGGTTTCTTATCTAATAAATTGAAATAGTTGTAATTTAAACTCTATGATTTTTTACCCTGATTACTTCTTTATTTATTGCTTCATTTTGCATATTTCCTTCCATATATATTCACTAACTATTATGCCCAGATCATTGGGTGGTTGCCTATAGCGATAAATCTCACACCCTATATATGTCATGCTTTTGGTCCAAAATATATTATATTATAGCAGTTCTAGATAAGGTAAAACACCCTTCGACTTCAGGTACTTGATGGCTGTGGAGCTAGGGAGTATGGGACCAAGCTGAGGATTTCATTGTTGTGGAGTTGTTTACTTTCTTATCCTTTGTAATTTGATTTAGTATTTTATTCCATCATTGTGACTTGTTTTTATTTTTTCCAAGACATATGTATCAGGAATCATTTATATATATGTGTGTGCTCCATTTGTGTATTACTTCTCTTGTTTATTTATTGCATGTTTTACAACTTTCGTTATTGTTATCTATCTATTACGGATGTGTTACTCTTCCAATGAGGGAATAGATTCCCCACTCTCACACCCAAGTCCCCTGCTACTAGACGACAGCCTCTGGCATTCAGGGAAGTGCGCATGAGGACTTGTGACCAACCGGGTATGGGGAACCTCTGGGTGGCACCCAGAACCGGGACGTTACAAAAATAATGTTATAAAAGGAATAGAAAATTAATAAACATAAGGAATAATATAATGTAAAACAAGGGAGAATATAATCATGACATCATATTAATGTGGAAACAACATATAAAATGATGAAATCATGATTCAAGTCTAGCTTCCAAGACTTTGTGGACAATGTCCCATAATGAAATCATGTTCACACAATGTCCCAACATTACATATCATGAGACTAAACATTACCCAATGCATTGGATCAATATCTTGGTGAACCCATAATAACATGTTCAGGAATATTTGTTCCACATGAATAATTATACGTATGTAATAAAATATAAATATAAGGGTTACCGTTGGAAGGAATTTGGAATCATAACAATGTCAAAAGTTATAACAAAAGAGAATATGATAATGCTGTCCATGAAAGAATATATTTAAACCATACATGGAAATTAATAAGTGTAAATATACATAAATCATGATAATTGATGTCAAACTAGAGTGAAAACATGTAAAATGGTGTTTAAGAAACATTATAAATAAAACATTTTAGTGTGGTTTAAGGAAAATTTTAAACAGAATTTAATGAGGAAAAGACACAATATTTTATATAAAAACATAACTTTACCAAGATTTTTTTCCATGATAAAATGATTCATTTTAGAAAAATAATGGTGGATTAAAATATATTATTGACATCACATGATAATGGGAAATAAATCTAGAAATTCACTTTAATCGAGCTTGATTTTCAGAAATAATTGACAATCAAACATTATTGAAACATATATATTCAAGAATAATAAAGTTGAAATAATATAGATTCGTTATTTTGGAACATATACAAAAAATTTGGAATAATTATATAAACATAAATAATAGTTTCATTAGTTTATGAAGGAGAAAGTGTAACCTGAAAGAAAAAAATATAGGTTATGAAAGAATCGCTTACCTTATGTCTGAAATGATTCTATACTTGATCTTAGAACCCTGTATAATTAGAAGATATCCATTAATTAATTAATAAAAAACACTTCATATATTACTTTTTTTTATTATAATTATATTAAGTTTTCTTATGTCTCTTTTAATGTGTTATTAGACTAAATTTCACTATTCGGTGGCATTTTTTTCTTGGTTTTCTTGATCGATTTACTTATATTAACGTAAGGAAAATCATGTAAAAAAGGAATGGTTGAATAGAATTTAAGTTTTATGTTTTTCATGAACATAAATAATGTTAAAAGGTCTTATAAATAATTGGTTGATATGGTATGAGGATGAATTATTTGATAAATAGTTAATGATAATTATTTGGATTATTTTTTGTGGCGTTCACTCACAACAATATTGTTTTGTTTTATTACTTAACATAAGGTGCATAAAATTATTCCATAAACATACATAGTCATTAATTAATAATTTATAAAATAACCACAAAAAATTTTTTATGACCATCCTTGAAGATGTTAATGGATAATGAAAATTTTTCATCCTTAAAGGTGATAAATTAACAACGACTGAACTACATTTTCAGTTTTTAAATAAAAGGAAGATGGGAGGGGTTTAATGTTGGAATATTCCATTATCATAATATCATTATAGTATATATGATTTATTAGAGTTATCATACCATTTTTATGATAAATGTGTGGAGATAATGAGAAAAAAATATAAAAACAAAATAAAGAAAAGGAAAGAGGAATTTACCTCTTGAATTTGGCCTCATTGAAATAATCTTTAGAGAAAAGGTTTAGGTATTTTTAGGAGACCAAGAGATACATTATGTCAGTGAGTGGATTGGAAATTTTATTGCAAAGTATTTTGATAAGGTTTATATCTTTGAATGTGTGAGTTGAAGAGGTGGTCAGGTATGGGATTTACAGTGAAGGAGAGGGAGGTTTTCTCATTATTTTATTCATTAGTTTATTATTTTTGATAAAGACTAAGAATAGTTTGAGAATTATCTCAAAAAATATTTAAATAATTAAGGTATGTTCTTGATTATGGTTTTTACAACAAAAATGTCCTAAGTAATAGTGTATTTAACATATAATGTATATATACCGTAAATTACTATATTTTACTATTCACCAAAAATTCTAATATTTTAGAAAAATTCAAAAAAATTACCCTAAACATTATTTGATGTTCATAATTAAAAAAACATCATTTTATGAAAATAATTTTCTAAATATGGGAAATTTAATTTTGAACTAAAATATTAATTTACATGGAAAATAAAAAATTTAAAACTAAAACTAATTTTATAACACTTTGAAAATTTAATAAAGGTCTCATAGGATTATCTTAGAATCATAAGACAAAAAACATTAATTTATGAATAAATTTTATGCCAATAAATATTCTTATAAAAAATTATATTATTTATAAAATTGAAAATAAACACTTTTGTTTCATAAAAATATCAAATCATAATTAATAATTTCTAGAATATTTATTTACATATACTAAGATATAATTATATCATATATTCATTTATAATATGTAAAAAATGATTCTATAATTTCTCTGGTGAGGTTACTATTCTATTAGCCAGTTTACTATTCTTAAGGGTCACATTACTATTCAAAAGGTCAAGTTACTATTCTTTTGGTATTAGTTCTTTAACTTCTAGAAATACCTATTATTTAATTTAATCATAATTAATAATGATTGTATTGTGTTATTAATGTGATTTTATGTGTTATAATATATGAACAAATTATAACAATTGAATTTCCATTGATAAAATTTTGGGTCATTACATTCTTCCCCACTTATGAAATCTCACCCTTGAAATTTTGTTTTACATACTATGGGGGAAACAATTATGTATACTTATCCTTTATTGTATCATATGGGTCCCATGTTTTATATTCGTACTTGTGGTTCTTCTATAGTACAATGACCAGGTGAGTAGTCTTGTTGTGTATAACATTTTATCTATTTTCCAAGATCTTCACTGGTTTCTCCTCATTAGAGAGATCATTCTCTAATTATACCACCTCTAAATTTAATACATGTTAAGGATCTGATATGTACTTCCTCAAGAGATACATGTGGAATACATCATTTATTTGAGACCTGTTATGTGGAATTTGTAGTCTATAGGCCCCAACTATAACATGATCAAGGACATTGAAGGGGTTGATGTACATTAAACATAGCTTTCCCTTCTTCCCAAATCTCATGATTCTCTTCTTTGGAGATTTTTGAAGAAATTCCATATCTCCAACCTTAAATGCATGTTTCTATTGTTGATTCTCTTCATAGATCTTTTTTCAACTGTGGGCTTCCTTGAGGTGATTCTATATGGTTTTCACTTTTTTACCAGTTCATCAACCATTTCAGGTCCTAACTGCTTATGTTCACTGACTTCATCCAAGTACATTGGTCTTCTGCATCTCTCCTATATAGGGATTCGTGTGGATCCATTTGGATGATCGAGTGGAAACTATTGTTATAGGAGAATTCAACCATTGGTAGATGTTGGACCCATACTCCCTTAAATCCCATAGAATATGCTATAAACATATCTTTTAGTTTTTGAATAGTTTTTTTAGATGGGCCATTAGTTTCTGGATGATAGGGAATACTAAAGTTCTTATCAGTGCTTAGAGAATGTTGGAAAGTTTTCCAGAACTTTGAGGTGAATCTCAAATCCTGATTAGATAAAATCAATTGTGGTACTCATTGCATCCTTAACACTTTACTAATTTACATTTATACAAGTTAATCCAATGAGAAGTCCTATTGAATTTTAATAAAGTGAGTTGTCTTTGTAAGATGAACTATAACAACCTATATATAATTGTTTCCTCTAGATAACCTTAGATGTCTAACAACAATGTTTATGGTAATTTTCTCCCACTTCCATGTTAGTATGGGTAGTGGATTTATTATACCCTTATACTTCTTTTCCTTTTATCATTCACTTGCTGACATACTAAGAACTTTGATTTCTATTCACCAATCTCATTTTTCATATTTATCGACCAATATTTTTCTCAAAGATCTTGATACATCTTTATGCTCACTATGTGAATAGAGAAGGTTGAACCATTCTTTATCTCTGGATTAGATGATACACGTAGTCATTTCCCAAATCTTATGACTCCATCCTCATTGATCATAAACTCATAGGATTCTCCATTTCTGATAGGTTCCACCCTTTTTTGAATTAATACATCATTCCTTTGATCATCCTTTATTTTATCTATAAGGGATGGTTGAGAAATAATTTAATAAAGGATTGATTGTGTTCCTTCCATAATCATTCCCATGCCCATCCATTGTAGGTATAATATTATTGGATACTTATCAATTATCATCATTGATAAATATGCACTATTTTTTCTATTTAGAGAATCTACTAGCTTATTTTCCTTACCAGGATAGTAGTGGGTTGATTAGTCATAATCCATGAAGATCTTTAACCATATTTTATGGCCAATATTATGCTCCATCTATGTGAATATATATTTTAGACTCTTATGATAAGTAATTATTTTACACTTCACCCCATAGAGATAAGTTTATCATATTTTCAATGAAAATATCATAGCTACCGACGCTAGATTATGCGAAGGATAGTTTTCATTATTATTTTTCAACAACCTTGAAATATAGGATATCACTTTAACATTTTGTATCAATTCACAATCTAGGCCCTTCTTTGAAGCATAAATGTACACCACAAAGAGTTCCCCACTTGTTAATGGTGTAAGAAATAGTACAATGATGAGCTTCTTTTTTTACTCTTTAAAGCAGTCTTCACATTAACTAGTCTAGAAAAACATTATCCCTTTCCAAGTTATCTTGGTTAATGGGTTTTAAAATCATGATAAGTTCCTCAAAAATCTTTGGTAGTACCCACGTAGACCAAAAAAGTTTTGGATCTCAATTATAGATGTTGGAATGGGAAACTTTTTGATTTCCATTATCATGGAAGGGTCTGAAAATATCTCATTGCAGGTGATCACATTCCCCAATAATGATAGATTCTTCATCCATAACTTACATTTATTTTACTCTCCATAAAGATTCACTATTCAGAATGTCTTTAGAATAGTATTTAAATTCTCCTCATATTCCTACTTTCTCTTGGAGTATATCAAAATATCAACAATAAAGGCTACCACAAATTTGATGAGAAAATCTCTAAAAAAATATTTTCATAAAATAAAAAATATTTTCTAGGGAATTAGTGAGTATGAATGGAATCACTATGAAAACATAGTGACCATAACTCATTCGAAAGGTAGTCTAGAGAATATATTCTTTCCTCACCTTTAATTGGTGATATTCCAACTGAAGGTCTACCTTAGAGAAATAACTAGCTCCACATAGCTGATCAAACAATTCATATATCCTTGGTTGGGGATAAATTTTCTTTATCATGATTTTATTAATCTCACATTAATCAATGCATATGTGCATTGGTCCCTCCTCTTTCTTGATAAAGAGGATTGGTACACCCCATGGAGAAGAACTCATATATATAAGGCCCTTTCCTAAATTTACATGGAAATACTTCATCAATTATTTCATCCCAACCTTGGCCATTCTATAATGAGTCTTTCATATATGATGTGATCCAGGAATAAGTTCAATTGAGAACCAACCTCTTTATCAAGAGGAAGACCATGAAATTATTCCGGGAATACAACAGTGTATTCACTACTAGAAATATAGCTTTTTGTGATGAGCTATTTGTGACGGGAATTAATCCGGTCAAAAATAGGCCGTTCCAGAGGTTATTTGTGATGGGGGATTCTACCCATCGCAAATACATTGTTATTTGTGATGGGATTTGGGGTCCCATCGCAAAAGGTTTTTTTTGGTTTGTACGTCAAACTACAGGAAGGTTATTTTTGATGGGGGGTATTCCCCCGTCCTAAATAATGCTTCAGTCCGTGGGTATTTTGGATGGGACCCGTCGCAAATACCCGATGGTGGTAAATTGGTTTTTTGTGACAGGATGTTCTCCCATCGCAAATAGTGTGTCGGCAGGTACCTTTTGTGACGGGTCCTATCGCAAATACTCTTTTAAACGATGACCTTAATTAATGCAGGCGAAGGTTTTTACGATGGGTCCCGTCGAAAAAAATTCTATTTTCGATGGGCAGCCCGTCGCAAATAGTCCCGTTGCAACTAATCTAAAATTTATATACCCCCATCTGATTTTTCAAATTCACCTCTCATTTCTTACTCTCTCAATCTCTATAAACTCAATTTTCAGAGAGAAAATTTGGGTGAGTTAGTTTTTTTCACAAAAAAGTTGTGAAACAATCTACATCAATAAGAGATCAAGTTAAAAGGTATTTATATTTTCTTTAATTTTTTATTTATTTCATTTTTTATGTTAATTTAAGTTATTTTTGATTAGTTGTAATTAAATTCAATTTGAATAGTTTAGTTATCGGTATTTATTTATAATAATAAATTGAAATTATTAGTACTAGTTTTTAATAATTAGTAATAAATAGAAATAATTAGTAATAAATAGTAATAATTTTTAATAAGTACTAATAATTAGTAATAATTAGTAATAGTTTGTAATAATTAGTAATAAATTGGAATAATTAGATAAATATGAATAATTAGCAATAAATATGAATAATTTGCAATAAATAGGAATAATTTGCAATAAGTAGGAATAATTAGCAGTAAATAGAAATAATTAGCAACAATTAGGAATAATTAGCAATAAGTAGGAATAATTTGCAATAAATTGGAATATTTAGCAGTAAATAGGAATACATTGTAATAAATAGGAATAAATAGCATTAATTAGGAATAAATAGCAATAATTAGGAATAAATATAAATAAATAGGTATAAATAGGAATAAATAGCAATAAATAGGAATAATTTGTAATAATTAAGAATAATTAGTAATAAATAGGAATAATTAGTAATAGATATCAATAATTAGTTGTAAATAAGAATAATTAAGAATAATTAGAAATAATTAGGAATAATTAGGAAGAATTAGCAATAATTAGTATTAAATATCCATTATTAGGATTAAATAAAAATAATTATCAATAATTAGAAAAATTAGCAATAATTAGCTATAATTAGCAATAATTAGCAATAATGAGCAATCATTAGAAATCATTAGAAATCATTAGCAATAATTAGCAATATTTTGTAATATTTACCAATAATTAGCAGTAGTTTGCAATAATTAGTAACAATTAGCAATAAATCAATAATTTACATTAATTAGACATAATTAGCAATAATTGGCAAAAAAATCCAATAATTAGAAATAAATTGTTATAATTAAGAATAAAGAGAAATAAATATGAGTAAATATTAATAAATAGAAATAAATAAAAATAAATAAAAATAAATTGGAATAAATAGTAAAAAATAGTAAAAAATAGGAATAAATAGTAATAAATAAGAATAATTAGTAATAAATATGAATAAATAGGAATAAATAGGAATAAGTAGCAATAATTAGGAATAAATAGAAATAATTTGGAATAATTAGGAAAAATTCGGAAAAATTAGGAATAATTCGTAATAAATAAGAATTATTAGTAATAAATAGCAATAATTATTAATTAATTGAAATAACTAGTAAAAAATAGCAATAATTAGTTATAAATGGGAATAATTCCAAATAAATCACAATAATTCCTAATAAATGGGAACAATTCCTAATAAATGGGAATAAATAGTAATAAATGGGAATAAGTAGTAATAATTTGTAATAAATAGGAATAATTCATAATAAATAGAAATAATTCGCAATAAATAGGAATCATTCTCAATAAAGAGGAATAATTAGCAATAATTAGCAATAATTGAGGATAATTAGAAATAAATAGGAATAATTAGAAATAAATAACAATAATTAGAAATAATTAACAATAAATAGGAATAATTAACAATAATTAGCAATAATTATGAATAAATAGAAATATTTAGAAATAAATAGCAATAATTAGAAACAAATAGGAATAATTAGTAATAAAGAGTAATAAATGTGAATAATTTGTAATAAATATAAATATTTTGTAATAAATAGTAATAAATAGAAATAAATAGTAATAATTAGCAATAAATAGTAATAATTAGCAATAAATAGTAATAATTTGTAATAAATAATAATAATTAGCATTAAATAGTAATAATTAGAATTAAATAAGAATAATTAGCAATAATTAAGAATAATTAGCAATAATTAGCAATAATTCGCAATAATTTGGAAAAATTTCTAAGAAATCGGAATAATTATGAATAATTATGAATAATTAAGAATAATTAGTAATAAATAGCAATAATTATTAATAAATATGAATAATTAGTAATAAATAGAAATAATTAGTAATAAATAGCAATAATTAGTAATAATTAGTAATTCATAGGAATAAATAGGAATAAATATAAATAATTGGGAATAAATATGAATAATTCAAAATAAATTGGAATATTTAGGAATAATTATAAATAATTAGAAATAATTATCAATAATTATCAATAAATAGGACTGGTTAGTAATAAATCATAATAAATAGAAATAATTGGGAATAAATATCAATAATAGGTAATAAATAGGAATAAAAAGAATAAATAATAATAAATAATAATAAATATGAATAAATGGGAAAAATAGGAAAAAATAGGAAAAAATAGGAAAAATAGGGATAAATAAGAATAAATAGAAATAATTAGTAATAATGAGTAATAATTCAGAATAATTTAGAATAATATCAATTTTAATAAATTGTAATAACTTGTAATAACATGAAAGAATTTCCAATGGATTGACGACACTACTTTTGTTCGATGACTCTTTTTCTTTCAACTATCACCGACTCAAAACATTTTGAAAAGTTTGCTTCTACGTATGCATATCCAATCTCGTATGCATGAGTTTTAATATACATTCATAAGACCACATTTTTTATATTGTTTTCAGGTGGTGATAGTTGCAAGAAATGATTCATCGATGAAAAGGGGGTTCTTTTTTCTGATAACTCATTTACTTTCATCTTTCTCATACTGAAATCACAATGAAGAATTTGCTTGGAGGTACACTTATTCATTCTTGTATTCACGAGAATGAAAATGCATACCTCTAAGGAGATTATTTATTGTGATTTTAGTGAGAGAAATTTTCAATTAAATGTGCTTTCTGACAAAAGAGTAGTTGTCTATCCAGCATAAATTTTGTCGCCCAAAATTAATGGTAATTATTAAAAAGTAGTTGTAATTGTTTATATTCCTTTTTCAGATAGTGTTTTTATAATTTTATATTATTCAAAAAAAATGATGATTTTATATTTTATTGAAAAATATGGAACATCTAAATAGATATTATTCATTATTAGATGATCGCACTAAGATAAATCAGTGTAGAAATCCAAACAGTTCTGGTTTAAATCCTGTATATATTGAGGGTGTTGAAGCTTTATTATAATTTGCCTCATCAAAACCTGAATATGTTTCAGAAGGCACAATTAAATGTCATTATAAAAATGTGCTCTAAGAACATTTGACACATTTGACAAGGTTTAGGGACATCTTTTACGGTTTTGTTTTCAACCAGATTATATTTTTTGGTATCAACATAGTGAACGTAGTTCTAGAGAATATACTAATAACTTGATTCTGGATCCATCATGGTTTTAAAATTTGTACATGATGTTGTAGGTCCACTTGTTCAACAAACTGAAACTCAAGATGATATCAATTTAACTCTTGAGTTGGCACTATCCAAATTTTATGAGTTTTTGAGGTCAGTTGATGATGCATTATATCCTAGTTACAAGATAAGAAAATTAAAAGTGGTTGCAAAATTTATAGCTATTAAATCAGATAATGCAATGTCAAAAACTATTTTTATCAAGTATTTTCTTTGGTTAAAACACTATTACCTGAAGGAAATATAGTGCATGCAAATTACTATGAGAGTAATAGGTTGGTTCATAATCTGGGCCTTAGTTATAGGAAGATTCATGCATGTGAAAATGATTGAATCTTATATTCTTGTGAAAATGAGTCATTGGATATATGTCTCACATTTAGATAATCAACTTATAAAAAACTTCAACCAAAGAAATCTGGATCAATTCCGGTAAAACGGTAGAGATATTTTCCCCTAACACCTAGGCTGTAACGTTTTTTTATGTCTCAGAACACAACGTCAATGATTTCAGGGCACAAAACCAATATTTTAATCAATAAAATCATTAATCATCAATATGATGATGATTCATGGAAATATTTTGACCATATGCATCCGTATTTTTCTTTAGAAGCCCAAAATGTGTGATTGGGTCTTTCTACTGACGGTTTTTTCCGTTTGGTTCTTATGGTATTCAGTATTCATGTTGGCCTATCTTTATAACTCCGTAAAATTTACCTCTATAGATTTTGATGATGGAACCCGATATCTTTTTGACCTAATTAATCCCGGGACATCCAAAAAAGAAGATTGATGTTTATTTGAAACCATTTATTTATGAGTTAAATGCATTGTAGAGTAATAGTGTTAGTACATATGATGTTACTGAAAAACAAAATTCCATATCCAAAGGTGCATTAATGTGGACGATTAGTGACTTTCAACATATAGAATGTTATCTAGCTAGAGTAGACATGGTCCGAAATCACGTCCTTACTGTATGAAAGAAATCAAAGCCTTTATGCTCGTCAATGGAAAGAACCTTTCTATTTTGACTGTCATCGCAGATGTCTTTCAACCGATCATCTTTTTCAAAGGAACAAATATCATTTCAGAAAAGGTATAATTTAAAGGGATGAACCTCCCAAAATGATCATGGGTACAGAGTTAAAATAATCTTTATTTTCATTACCTCGCATCACATTTGGGCCAATAATAAACCAATAGAATATTCATTTGTTTGGAAAATTAAATAATTGGATAAAATGAAGCATTTTTGGATCTTCCATATTGGTCTTATTTGAAGGTCAGCAACATGTTGGATGTCATGGATATTGAGAAGAACTATTTTGATAATTTATTTTATATAGTTTTGGATACACCAGGTAAGACCAAAGAAAGTATAAATGCACAATTAGATCTTGCCCAAATTTTCCGAGGACCATAACTTGAAATGTTTGAAAATGTTAGATCATAGAGGTTAATGACACCAAAAGCAGCTGATACATTATCCCAAGAGAGTTGCTTATTATTTTTTTAGTGGATTACAGATTTGAAACTTTCTGATGACTATGCACCCAATATGGGCAGATGTGTTAAGAATGGTCATATTATTAGATAAAAAAGTCATGATTGTCATGTTATAATGGAAATACTTATGCCAATTGGATTCATAGGTTGGTTAAATTATATTGTTTCTAATTCGATAAAAGACATATCATATTTTTCTCGATACATTTGTGTTGCGACAACAGACTATGATGTGCTAAGAAAACTAGAAGAAGATGTCACTGTAATTATATGTAAACTAGAAAAAATGTTTTCACCTTATTTCTTTGACTCAATGGAATATTTGATATTACGTTTTCTTCATGAATTTAAATATGGGGGTCCAATATAGTTTCTATGTATGTACCCATTTTATAGATTCATGAAGAAAATGAAGAAGAAAGTACGCAACAAAGCATCAGTTTATGGCTCAATTGGTAAAGCTTATTTTCAAGAGGAAATTTATTTTTTCTACTCTCACTATTTTGAATCTAAATATCCCGATAAACAAAACCACATGGAACGAAATGAAAGAAAATTTAATGATGAAATGGAGAATCAATTACCAGATTTTAATCAACCAAATATTGGCTTCAGTGGAGTTCGAGAATAATGGATTTTAGATGATGAACATCACAGAGCTCGTACATATGTTCTTCTCAACTGTGAAGAAATTACATCGTTTTTTCTATGAGTGATTCTATCACTTATTCTATAATTTCTATAACAGTATATAAACTTATGTTATTTGTAGGTTATATGATAATTATATCAAGAAATAACTTCCACAAATTACAGCAGATGCTCTTGAAGAACGCAGACAAAAAAATTCTCAATGGTTTCAAAAATTGGTAAAATAAATTATTGATGGTTTAATATCAATTTAGTTTTCTATTTATTATATTGATAATTGTTTTTCAAATTTCCATGTGTCTCAACATGCTGATAAAATTGATAAGAGAATGCATATATTGAGTAACCCACTATCCAAAATGGATTAATCTTATAATGCATATGAGGTGAATGGTTTTAGATTTCATACACGTGCATATGGGGAATCAAAGAAAACAATGAACTATAGAGTTTCTTTGATAGGATCACATCATAGAGAAACTGAAGTTTACTTTTACAATAATCTGGATGAAATTATTGAGCCGTGTTATCTAGGAAAGAAATACATAACGATGTTTAAATATTGGTGGTTGGATACTAAGAGAGGCTTGCATGTTCATCTGACTCATTGAATCGTCGATATTAAATATAAAAGTCTTCTTGTAGTAAATGAACCATTTTTACTATAACAACAATCACATTAAATTTATTATGCAAAGTACTGTGCTACTTCAAGAGACCATAGTGATTGGTGGAGCATAATAAAAATGAAATATCGGGAAAAGAAATTTTCTCAAACTGAATGTTGTTCCGATGAAGTGTACGGAATTGAAATTATTCAAGAGATTACTCCAAATCTATCTTTTTCACAAAGAGATGTGAATATCGATGATGACACCACACAATTAAGGGTCGATGATGACGAATATGTTAATGATGTTACAAATGAATTTTAAATGATAAGAGATAGTGAAACTGAAACTCATATAGATATTGATGATGCTGAGGAGGAATATGAAGACATTGACATCGTCAGATATGAAGATGATAATAAAGATGAACATTGACATAGTTAAATGATGGTTATAATCATAACTAGTATATATCAATATATAATAGTTATTTTCAAATATCTACTAACAACAATAATTTTGTGTTTCAGATGGGACCTGATAAATTTCATAAGTTACAGGAGGCTGAGCTACCTTAGGATGAGGGGGATTTGGGATCATCTTACCCTTAGCCTACTATAGGTTCAGGGGGTATGTGGAGGGGTGTAGTCTTGCACGATTGATGAGTCCTAACCCTATTCCAAAGCGACATCCATGTCTTGGATTTGAACCACGCACACAGAGGTATTGTAACCTATATATTTTATTTAGCTTTCTTTAATTTATTTATATATATACTAATTGTTTGATTATATATTCTATTTTCACAGTTTTTTGCATTTAGCAGTTGGATAGGGGAGCACTATCTTTCACAATTATTTTTATCAATCATGGATTACATGGGAACAGATTCCCATTGATGTGCAGCTCGACATGTTCAATCATTGGCTGGTACATAGATAAATAATCTTTATTTTGAAATTTTTTTTATTAATAATTTGATATTATAAATTATTTATAGTGTTTATGGTATCCCATTGATGATATCATGCATTGAGCTATCCACGCGGCATGGGAGGCATCTATGTGTGGCCGTTTCCATTACTTTGTGTACAATTTGAGAAGGATGACCATTAAAAAAGTAGGAGTGATAGATTTTGATGAGTCATGTAGAGGACACTAACCAAAGTACATTTCATCACACGTTTGGGATGGAATATGTTTACACTGGTTGAGTGGTCGATTTTGGATGAGTTATTCAGTGGGTCAGTAGAACCAGGGGAGACAGAAGGTGACACATTGAGATGGTAATCGTACATTCAGTACACATAGAGAGAATCTGGAAATTATTTTTTAAAATATTTTATATAACATTAAATACAAATATCTTTTTATATTTTTATAGGTAGTTGAGCACCCTGGTATTATAGAGTAAGATTTTTATCAAAGGATGTACAGTGATCCAGCCACTAGAGAGATTATAGGTGATCTACTGCATCAAATTTTGGTTAGTATTATTTTTTCAGTTTGACAATTAACTGCATATAATATTTTCACAATTTTAATTTCAAATTGAAATTGATGGAGTCATATGAGGCTGAAACATCTCAGACACAGGTTTGTATTTTGGATGAGGTAACTGATCAGACCAGTGACCACCATTTCGATGAGGCGGCATGGATGCAGACGACTCAGTATGGCTTTGAGAAGGGTAGGGTAGTCGGTATCAGCTCTCATGTGACTCCTGGTACTTATTATGGTACTGTTGTGATGTTGGTGTCCATATCGAGAGAAGCTTGTGGAGAGGCATCATCTTCTAACTCACAGTATCAGTAGAAGTTGCGAACTCAGGTTGATATTATAGAGATTTTTTAGAAGTAGCATGAAGAGATGCATCGGCAGCAGCAACAAAGGTAGCATGAGGAGGAGATGTGTCGATGGTAGCAGCAAAAACATTAGCAACAGCATGAGTTGATTGAGTATATTCATCATTTGACTCATAGTTTGGGGATGGAGTTTCCTCCACCATCTCCTACTGCTCATCCACCCCCTCTAGAATACGAACCCCTCAGTGATTTTTTTATGTTAAAAACATTTGAATTCAAGATTTGTTGTAATATGAACTATTTTCATTTTTTGTCATTTATATTGGTATGAATATTGCATAATTTAATTATTTTTAATTTTTTTATTATTTATTATTAATATTATATTTTTTAATGTTTTTTTACTAATAATAATAAAAATATTTTCTGGGTTTTTTTTATTTTTTTGTGAATAATGAGAGATTTAATATTTTTTATTATTTTAATAATATTAATATAATTTTTTCATTAATAACAATTTTAATAAATATTTTTTTTATTATTATACTTTTTATTGTTTTTTTATTTTACAAATTATAATAATATTATTAATATATGAACATTGTTATATTTTTTTGATAATATTGATAATTTTAATATTTTTTACTTTTTTTTATTTTAATAATATTAATATTATTTTTTCCTTAATTTTAATTTAAATAAATAAATTTATTTTGGTTATTATTTGTGATGGGATATTTTACGATGGTATCCTATCGCAAATAGTTTAAAAATATATTATTAAATAGTATTTGGGATGGGCCCTTGGTACCGTCGCAAATAATTTTTGAGACAGACCCATCTCAATATGTTTATTTATATATAATGTATATAATTGGAGTGTTATTAGCGATGGGGAGGTTTCTCTTTGCAAAAAATATTTTTTGCAACACCGTTTTCTGCAACGTTCTTTTTGCGACGGGACCCCATCGCTAAAGCTTATTTGCGACAGGATCCCATCGCAAATAGCCCATTGCAAATAGAACAAATTCTAGTAGTGATTTCCTCACAATGTTCATGTCTGGAAGTATGATCATATCCTTTTTCTTAATAATTTGAGATAGATATGATTTCACATAAAGATAAAATATCCACACATGAGATAATGATTCTAATAGAGATTCATCCTTCTCCATACACTTTTATAGAATTAGTGGATGCTTTAGGTTGTGAAGGGTGTTCTCCCATTCTCGATAATTGATGTTGGATTTACTTAAATATAGTCAATCCATGCCAAAAATAGAATCAAACTCAACCAATGTGAATGTGACAATATTTTATGGGATGTTTAGTCAATAAACATTAACCGAGGAGTAGTTATAAATTTGGATGTAATAAATGCCTCATTTGTTATTCTCGGGGATAACTTAGAAGAAGTGATAGCATATTACCTTTCTTACTACCTTGGAGGCTTTGTTTCTTGATTTCCTCTAATAACCCTCATCTTGGGGAAATGGCTTTCATAATTCCCTTTCCCCTTGCAGTTGAAAAGAATTATTGTGGGCTAAGTGTTGATCAAAACCTTCATTTCTTCTTCCAAATAAGTGGGATTATTCATATATTTTCAGCATTTGATAACATTATTTCCCTGTCTTCCATGTTTAAAAAATCACTTGGTCCCCTTAAGCAGTTTTTATTATGCTTCTTCCTGCACCTCGGAAATGTGGAATGTAGGGTATTCTTTCCATCATGGTATTTGTAACCCATATTAAACAACAATTTCTATTTTTCCCTAATCTCAAAATCCCACTGAGAGTCCCCAATCTCTATTTCAACCTTATGAAAATAATGGATAATCTATTCATAGCTATCAAAGTCTTGGATCCCCATATTTTTTAATATAATCATATTAAGTCTTCTAAATAATCGATCCACCTTTATTTTGGTATTCCTTAAAAATTTGTAGGTGTATCTTGAAATCCTTGTGATGTTTTCTTCATATGTCCTGATAGACTCCTCTTCCTTTTTATTCTGTCTGAGAAACTACCTTCCCATATTAAGATTGAGTATTTGAGGAAACTATTTATTGAAAATATTTTTGTTAAATATTCCCATTACATGGAATCAATTTTCACCTTGGATATTGTGTTCTTGATTAGTGTCCACCACTGATTAGAATATCCATCAAAATGATAAGAATTCAGCACAAATTTCTCTTCATATGAGCACTAAGGGACAGTTAATATCTTCCCAATGAAGTTAACCCATGATTCTATGAGGAGGGGATTGAAATATCCAATAACCATGGGATGTATTTTCTATAGAAAGGATTTAACTGAAACATTCTCTCCCTTATTACTATGAGGGAGTTCTATGTGACTTGAGTTTTTAATCATAATTTGATCTAGTTGAGAAATTACTGTCATGACGTTTTGAGAATCTATTTCTTTCATATTTTGAATAACAATAATGAAATCATCACACTTCCTATCACATTGATTGTTGGTATGAGTTCTTCTATTTCCTACCATTAACTATGAAAAAGAAACTAAAATTAGTTACTTAAATAGTTATCGAATAATGATAATAAAAGGAAACTACAAACATGATAGGATAAAATATTGTATGGAATGTATATAATACCTTTTGATTCCCTAGGTTTCACTTTAGGTTATCCATGATCTATTTCCTAATAGATATTTGTATGTGAAATTATTTTCCCTTAATAATGGTTTGTAATCTGCATATAAATTAACAGAGAAAATCCCCTTGTAGTGTCAAATCTGGTGGGTAGTAAGCCCTTTGGTCATGTACCAGGTTACCCTGATTCATTCCCAAAAAAAACCATGTCATATTTATTCCTCATAGGTAAATTTATTCCAAAATCACATCTATTTATAGTATCCGTTCATGGAATTATTTTCAGGATAAACCACGTACTCTATATTAACCCAAATTTAGTGATGTTTTCCCATATTCATTCTTATATGTAATCAATTTCTAAAGACATTTCTAGTCCCCATCCAAAATATAACTATAAATTTACTTTGATACCAACTATAGTTACCCTAACCTTTTACATATATTATTAAATGATTATATGTATCATTATCAAACTATTTATAAGCCAAGGATTGTAAAGTCTCATGTATTTGGAAGATTAGGTGCATTATTAAACTTCTTGAAACCAAAAAAAGCGTATTGTATTTCATCTTTATAATGTGATCCTAAACTCCATTGATCTCATTAATCTAAATAGGATAACTTGTGGAGTAAATTAACAAAGGGGTGAGCTAAAATTCCTAGTAAGGAATTAAGAAATAAAATTAAACTTATCACATGGGTTAAAAGGCATAACATTATGGCATAAAAGTCATGGAACGTTAATAAAAATAAGGAATAATAGAATTTTTAAAATGGCAAAATATAAACATATAATCATAGGAATGTGGAAACAATATATAATATTTCATAAACACGAGTCAAGGATAACTTCTGAGACATGGTGGACAAAGTCCCATAAAGTAATCAAGTTTACTTCAAGTCCCAACATGACGTCTCATGAAACTAAACATTACCCAATGAATTGGGGTGATATCTAGGCGACCCAACATAAAATTTTCATGAATATCTATTCTAAATTATGTATCATACATACAAAATAATATATAATAGTAAGGGTTACCCATATAATGAATTTGTTATCATAACCATGTCAAAAGGCATAATATGAGGTAAAATCATAATGGTGAACATGAATGAATAGATATAAATCATACATGGACATTAAAAAGGTAAAATAATAAGTGATAATGATAATTTATGTCAATATGTAGTGATAACATATAAAAAGAGTGTTTATGAAACTTTAGAAATAAAATATTTTGGTGTGGTTTAAGAAAAATATTAAATAGCATTTAAATAGGACAAGGTGAAATATTTTATATAAAACAAGGATTTTACCAAGAGAGTTTTTCATTATAAATTAATGATTTTATAAAAATAATGGTGGTTTAAAATAAATTATGGATACAACTTGAAATGGGTACGAAATCTAGAAATTCCCTGCAATAGGGCATGTTTTTTAGGATTAATTGAGAAACAGACCTTATCAAACAAGTTTGTCATAGAATAACAAGGATAAAATGATCCGTATACATGTGTTTGTAACATATACATAGAATTTAGAATAATTAAAAATAATAATATTTACATTAGTTTAAGAGGGAGAATTCATACCTCAATGGAAGAAATTGAGGTTCGGGAAGAGTCCCTTCCTTTAGGTCCAAAATGGGTTTTCACTCTATCTTAATGCCCAAGATAATAATATTATTAATTAATTAATAACATTAAATATATTTATTTTATTTATTACAAATTAATTATGTTTATTTATGTCCCTTTTTATGGGTTATGAGATTTAATTTCATCGTTTGGCAGTGTTGTTTTCCTTGGTTTTCATGACTGGTTTACTTATATACATGTATGAAAAAACTTGTAAAATGAGAATAGTTTTTAAGAATTGTAGTTATATATTATTAATTGAAATTTATAAGTTTAAATGAAATTATAAATCATTTGGAAATATGTTATGAGGATGAATCATTTTAACAATAGTAAAAGATAATTTTTGGGACTTTTTGGGTATTTTTCGCTCAAAACAAACTTGTATTGTTTTATTATTTATCAACACGTGTGTATAAAGATTATAGAACTGTTCATAGGCTGTAATACATATATTATAATTTTTTTAACCATTAAAATTGTTTTATGACCATCCATGAATGTGTTAATGGTAAATGAAATTTTTTCATCCTTTAAGGTGACAAATTAACACCTCACAAACTACATTTTCATTTTCAAAATAAAAGGGAGATGAAAAGGGTTTAATAATGTATTATTAGATTATAATAATAAAAAATCAATATATGTGAGTTAATGGTGTTATCATACCATTTTTTATAAGGCATATGAGGAGATAATAAGAAAATAACTTGAAAAAAATAAAACAAAATAAAAGAGGAATTTACCTCTTGAAAACATCCTTATGGCAGTGGTTTTGGTGTTTTGATGAGACCAAGTGATCCTAGACATGGGGAAGCGGATTAGTAATATTATTTCTAAGAATGTTTATATGTCTGAAAGATTTTAACATGAATGGAGAATAGGTGGTTTTATTTATAGTGGAGGAGAGGGATGTTTTCTCATTATTTTAATCATTAGTTTATTATTTTGGATAAATAATATGAATAGTTTGATAATTATCTCCCAAAATGATAAAATAATGATGGAAATTTTATGATTATAGTTATTTAATCATTTATTTCCCATTTAATATTTTATTTATCTTATAGAGAATATATACCACAAATTAATGCATTTTATTATTCACCGAAAATTCAACTATTTTAGAAAATTCCAAAAAGTTAATGTAAACCATTTTTTAATAATTTTAATTCAAAAATTGAATCCATTTAACTAAAATAATTTTCTAAATATGATAAATTTAATTTTTAATTAAGATCATCACTTACATTAAAATTACTAATTTTAAAATTATAATTTCTTTTGTAACAATTTGAAAAATTAATTAAGGTATAAAAAAATATTTTTATGATCAAAATAAAACAAAATATTTATTTTTGAAGAAAATTTATAGAAATAAATTTTATTTTAAAACATTTTATTAATTATAAAATTGAAAATAAACACTTATGTATTAAAATAATTTCAACACTTAAGTAGTAATTTCTAAAACAATTATTTGCTTATACTATTATATAATTAAATCATACTTTCATTTATATGATTTATAAATTTTATTTATACTTTCGTGGGTGGGGTTATTATTCTTTTGGTTGTTTTACTATTCATCAGGGTCACATTACTATTCCAAATTTCATGTTACTATTCCATTGGTATAGGTTCCCCAACATCTAGAAATGTGTCTTATTTCATTAAATATTCATTTATAATATTTTTATTGTGTTCTTAACATGATTTTATATGATTATAACATACAAAATAATTATAAAAATGGAATTTCAATTCACCAAATTTTGAATCAATATAATTAGAAACATAAAAGAATGCCATAATATGTTGAAATTCCATTAAAATATCACTTGGTACATTTTTTGAGGAAAATGCCTTTTTCATTTTGAAAGCACATATTTAAAGTCAAAATATTTCCCAAATATTAAGGAAAATATTTTATTCTAAATTAACCTTGTAAAATTTTAATGTATGCATAAAATAATTTATAGTTTATGATAGTTGGAAAAAAAATTCATATAGTGTATGTTCAAACAAATATTCATTTCACAATTTATATAAAAAGTAACTCATTCAGAAAATAAAAATAAGATTAATTTTAAACCATTATTTAGAAATTCAATCATGGATAATAATTATTTTAAAAAATCATAGGAGAATGGAAAAAACATTCTTGAAAACATTTATTGATAACATAGACATGAAAGAAAATATATTTTTCACCAAAAATAGAAATAAACTTAGTCTTCTATTAAAATGTTATTTCAGTATAATGAGAACTTAAAGTGAGTAAAATAGAAGAAAACATTTATTATAAAGAAATAACAAGAGGATAACAAAGTGAAATGGATTTATCAAGAGAGTAACATTTATTTCTCTCAAAGTAAATTCAAGAAAAACAATCTCGATTAAAATAATAATGAAACATAATTCATTTATCGTTTTGGTAACTTCTAAATAATAATCCCCTTGAAAGAAACAAACATATATGGATATGTATATCCCATAATTTTCAGAAGAGTCATAATAAAATACATCCATTAGTAATATATACACAACATAAAATATATATGTTGTTAATATGGAATGTGTCTCATTATAATTAAAGTGAGATGAAAATCCCTTCCCTGGATTCTAATTTACATTGATAGAGCTTTAACTCCATGTATAATAAATTTAATTTTATATAATTCTGCAATATATTCATGATCATAGTTATATTAACATATATTATTAAATTTTACAATTTTAACACCCATTTATTTATAAAATTTTATTAAAATCGTCATTTTGGGGTGTTCGTTATATCCTTTTTCATGAGAATTTTAGTATAATTGTTCCGATCAATGTAAATGGATCATGGTTCCATCATATCCAAAATTTTAACAATTATATAAATATTATATATATTCATCATCTTATATATATATATATTCATTAATAAATGATATATATTAAAAAATTAATTACACAATTCATGGAGGCGATAGGCCATAATTTTTCATGAGCGTCATTTTCTGTTTCAGGATGATAGAAAAATAAATAAAGGTAAATAATAAGTCACATTTAATGAATAATTATTAAATAATATATATACATGAAATATATCATTATTAAAATTATTTTAAAGAATAAATTAAAAAGTAAATCGCATTGCTTCATGGATGTGGTAATCAACACATATGCATGACCAATGATATCATCTTCCAATGGATTTGATGATAAGAAGGTAAATATATATTATAGTTATAGAATCATAATAATTTAATAAAAAAATTATAAAATATCATAATAAAAAACCATTAAATATGTTTATGGAAAATTAATGGTATCACTACGTGGAGGCGGTAGACCACACGTACCCATGAGTGATACATTCACATACAATTTAATGAATTAAATGGAGGATATCAGTTGTTAAATAATAATAATAACACTTATTTGTATTAAGGATACTAAATTTTTTATTTTAAAATGAATAAATCATATTTATATGGGTTATAAGAATAAATAAATTGAAATAGATCGTGTAAGCTGATTATCTCTTCTTCATTAGACCACCTTTAGATACCTTCTTAAGAACTCTTGTGATGGTATTTTAGGAAGAAGACCACCTATGATTCATGTCTAGGAATGTATATAAGATTATATTATTGGTTTTCTCAATATATATGTGTAAAATATGTATAAATAAAAGATTTATGGGGTGACCTTTTATAAGGGACGGAACGTTCACACATGGAATTACCAAAGAAATACAACATAATCAATTAATTCTTAAGATACATTCATACAAATTTCCATAGATTCATATAGAAATATTATAAGTTCAAAATATCAATATAAAAAAATTATAAAGGTTTTGATGTCATTTTAAGCATTTTCTTTTGGTTTTACCCCTTAGTTAAGCAATTATCATCATAGCCTTGGTAATGATATTTTTCAAAATTAAAAGCTTATAATTTTACATATAAAGTAAAAATTGAACCCTAAATGAATAAGGGAAAACTTTTATAAACATTTTAATCCTAAACTTATTATTCAAATATTTTTACAATTTTTAATTATTTAAATTAACCATTTTAAACCTAAATTACTATTATTTCAATTTTAATCACTATTTGTTTAATTTGAATTTAAAGACAACATGACTATAATTAGATTAGAATATAAATATTTATCCTATATATAATATGTTTTATTAATATAGAAAAATTATTAACCTAATAAATCATCCCAATTATATTACAATTAATATTTTTTAAAATCATTTATTTTATTTTTTTTTAATTGAACAAATACTGTAATGGCATTACGTAAGCATTTAAAGTTATTATTCAGTCACTAAAAATTTAAAAAAAATGAAAAAAATCTAATTTACCTTTCAAATAAACATTTATAACCAAATTTATACCCTTTTTATTATGTGAAAGTTATAGAGATATAAATTTCAGGATAGTGACATTTTGTCTTTATTCTGCTCTAAAATTAATATAAAGGTCATAATCAAAGAAAAATCGTTCCAAGTGACTGTATGTTTGAGAAATAGAAGAAAATGGATGAACTAAACTCATAAAATATGATAATTTAAGGTTTTAGGGAAATATTAAAGCCTTAGGCCAATGTTTTAACCCAATTTTACCAATTTTACCCATACCAATGAGACATATATTAACAAAGATTACTATTCATAATGAGCAAAATTAAAAGTTTCATATTTATCACATTTGAAACTCTTTACTCAAAATATAGTATACATTTTATAATATTTCTTCTCTATATGTGGAAGAAATCAATTTTAGTGTGAATGCGTCATATTCCACAAAAAAATAGTTTTTAGAAAAATGTGTTTTAAAGATAAAAATCAACTTATATCAAAATCATGAATATTTCTGATTAAAATGAAATTAAATAGATTTTTATAAATAAAATTTATCATAATCCAAAATATAATTGGACATTTAAAATAAATTATTTAATGAAAATAAACGATAGTATTTGAATAATATTTATTTTTCATTATTCATAGAAAAATCAACCATTTCCATAAAATACCACATTTTTTACCTTAAGTTAATAATGATATGATTAATTAAAAAAATAATGTTTATTTTACCTAATAAAACTTATAAAATATTCAAAAATTAATTATAAACATCAATCATAAAATGTAATAAAAATATTTTCTGAAAACTTTTTTTTATCATAAAACAACTTTACTAAAAATTGAGTGTTTATTTCATAAGAATTAATAAATAAATTTATATTAAGTATGAAACCTATAGATATATTTTATAATG
The DNA here is from genome assembly GCA_963277665.1 of Viscum album. Classification (NCBI taxonomy): domain Eukaryota; kingdom Viridiplantae; phylum Streptophyta; class Magnoliopsida; order Santalales; family Viscaceae; genus Viscum; species Viscum album. The sequence goes on from OY728165.1 coordinate 450,449,040, forward strand.
AGGTTACTCATATTCATACCTACTAATTTAATCGTTTTTTTTAATGGTCACATTAAAATAATAACATTTTTATAATATATCTCAATTTTCATAAATCACGGTGTTTCATGTTAAAGAACCTATCAATATTATTATTATTGTAAATTAAATTTTGGTGGTGTGTGTTACAACGGAGCCTCAGGGAAAGTATAGACACACCACCCTAGGGTCATGGCCTACCAGGTACAACCAGTTGCCCCAAACAAACGTGGGGCCCACCCTAGGGCCTACCCACATGACCGAACGGGTCATCTGACTAATGATTGTCCCCACAAGCCAACACATGTCCTTTTCAGTGTGTTTTGTCCTCACTCACACACACCCTAAGAATCTTCCCTAAAGTTCACCCATCCTGATCACTACTCCAGGGCAAGAACGCTTAACTGTGGAGTTCTAATCAGCTAGACTCCCGAAAAAGAAGGTGCACCTTGTTGACATTAGTCATATCATTTAGCTATTTAACCCTTTCCAATGTCCCCATAAGCAAACACATGTCCTTTCAAATGTGTTTTGTCCCCACTCACACACACCCTAGATAACTTCCCAGAAGTTCACCCATCATGATCACTACTCCAGGCCAAGAACGCTTAACTGTGGAGTTCTAATCCAGCTAGGCTCAGGAGAAATAAGGTGCACCTTGTTGACATAAGTCATATCATTTAGCTATTTGAACATTTATCATTCAATGGAGTTACAATCACCCCCCCCCCCCCTCCTTTAGAGCCTAATATACTCTTTTTGGGCCCCACATCACAAACTAGGTAGTACACTACACTTATGGTTGGCTACCACCTCTGATACCAAATGTAACAATCGGGCCCCAGTGACAGCACAGTCACCCCGCCTTAACATGGTCGTCAGGTCCTAGCCAACCAGGTTTCACCAGTTTCCCCAAAGACACGCGGGGCTCACCCTAGGGCCTACCCATGTGACTGAACAGGTCATTTGACTAATTAATTTTCCCACAGGCCAACACATTTCCTTTCCAGTGTGCTTTGTCCTCACTCACTCACACCCTGGGAAACTTCCCAGAAGGTCACCCATCCCGATCACTACTAAAGGCCAAACACGCCTAACTATGGAGTTTTAATCAAGTAGGCTTTCGAAAAGGAAGGTGCACTTTGTTGACATGAGTCATATCATTTATCCATTTAAACATTTATCATTCAGCGGTGTTACAGTGTTACACGATTCATCTTATAATTATCCATTGAGTAAGACTAACTTGACTTCTATTTGAAAAATATTTCATTTATTTTGTGCTATAATTGAATTTAAAAGTTTTATGGTTTCAAGTCTTATAACTAGTGCAATGGTATCATAAAATATAACTCCATCAACCTGTGAATAGGATTTACACACCAATCTGAATTTATTTCTCACAAATTCCACTTTTTCAATCTTCTTATTTCGAAATGCTCACTTCATTATGATAATGCTCTTATAATTAGGCATGGGTACTAACACTCAATTATTATTCTCTTCTATTTTATACAACTCTTAATTCAGTACATCAATTGACTTGTGAGGTTGTATTCCTTCTTAAACAAATTTTTTTTCTACATGATAGAACAATGATATATGAGAGGCTTCCCCCATAGTTCTTATAATTTTTATCTAATTTATATGATTTACAATGATATTTTTTACATGAACTTGCTTTCTCAACCTTGATTCATGTAAAAAAGATATTTCTCATCACTTGAGTCTTATGAATCAACTTCTTCAACTTGAACTTCTACAAAATTTTCACCTTTTATTGAAATACCATCATGTTGTTTCAAAAAAATAGATTCATCATCATTTCTTCACGAATATACTTCCTCACGTGAGTTCAAATTAATTGTATCTTCCAACAATTTAACATTAATAAAATCATAAATTTCTGGATAACCAATGAAGATACCATAAACACCACTTCTTTCAAATTTTCCCATATTTTGATCATTAAACTAGATAATTTAATGTCTACCAAACACTCTTAGATGCTTAAAACATGAATATTTCATCTAATATATGTCATATGATAAAATATAATATTGTTTCCTATAAATACAATGATTTTGGATATAATCTGTTGCAACAAAATCATGTCTCCAAAAATGAGATATTCCATGCTCTAAAAACATAGTTTGAGCCATATCCACAATAATATTATTCTCTCATTCAGACACACTATTTATTTGAGGTTTGTATAATTCACTAAGTTAATTAAAGATACCATATTTTTTAATACAGTTTTAAAATACTTCACTCGTATACACAACACCATTATTTGTTCGAATCTTTTCAAAGAGTAACCACACTCTTTTTCATCATTTCTCTTGAAACTATATAACCTTTTTAAAACATTTTATTTACTCTTTATAAACTTGATACATGTAATGTGAGTATATTAATAAATATAGAAAATAAAATTCCTATCTCAATTTTTTGATTAAATATCCATGTGAATTAGCTCCAAAGGCTGAGTAGATTGTGTCTATACCTTCTTCTATAGAGTTTTCAAAATCATTCACTATTGAAATGTAAAAAAATAATTCCATTATCTTTTTGACTTAATAAAATCACATACATTGACTCTACTAATAAGCTTTGATATATTATTTTCAATAATATAAATAATTATCCAATGCCAAAGTTGATTTTCTTATTTCATGATGAAATAAAATGAATTTAATACATCACCAATCTATATCCAATTTCCTCTTGATGATTTTCATATTTCTAAGATAAATCCATATTTAAATATAATAATAATAAAACTATATTTGTAAAGAATAGAATTATTTCCTTCATCACAAAATTGAGACGCACAAAGAATATTGAGCTTCATCCCCTTAATATAAAATATGCTCTTTATTTTTAATTGATCGTTTCCAATTAATGTTTATTTTACTCATTTAATTTTGATTAATCCATAATTTACAATGGTTATTGTTAATTATGATCATTTTTTAACATCCTTTATAATCTTAAAATATCTTATCATATGTGACAAACAAACACTATCCAAGATCCATGGACATTATATATTGGAAACATTCTAGAAAACATCACAAGACAATAAATTCACCTTATGTTTCTCTTTATTTTTGGAGATTTCTCATATCTATCACTTTTGAACATTTGGACTGGTCGAATAATAAGACAGCATTTTTTTACGTGGCAATGTTTCTCACATATTTCAAAAACATCTTCCAATAGTTGAAATCTATTTTCAATTTTCAATCCAGATTTCATAGGTTGTTTGTGAATTTTTCTTCTTAGAATAAGGTGACTACCTCTAAATTTCATTTTTAAAAACAATATAAACTCATTATTTCACTTGGAATTAAATCAAAATATCTTATACGTGTGCCCAAAACCTCCATAATTCCAATAATGAAAATAAATATAGTATTTTCCTTTACAAAAATTATCTTTTTTAGAACTGTGAACCCATATTTTAACCTTATTTTAAATATTTATCTTCACTAATTTTTGAAAACTATAATTTGGGTGAACTCCATACTCTTTACTCTTCACATACGACTTTCTTTAACCCTTATCTATTTCCCATTTGTAAGAGTTTTTTCATTGAATATACTTACTCATAAATTCTAATATCTTGATAATTAATGGATTTTTATATAAAATAGTCCTTCTCAATTTTACTATTATTATCAAACACACCATAAGTTCCCTCTACATTTTACTATTCATTTTTTATTGCACTTTTCCCATATCCATGATCCTTGTCTTTACTTTAGCTTTCCCTAAATTTTTTAATAGTGTTCTAGATATTCAACTTAAATTTTTCTTGTTCTTTTTCAATACTCACCATAATTTTTTCTAAAATAAAAAACTAATTTTATTTTTCATTCATTACTTATTTCATATTGATTTTGGAATTATTCTGCTCAACAAACAATTTATTCAATTCATGAAATTATTTCTACAACATTTCCTTTTATTTAAAATAAACTGATTCATTAATTTTATAATTCTGATTTCACCTCTTTATATTTTCTATATATTATTAATAGTTTTATATTTTTAAGATACACTCCATGAGGTATCTTTTCATTGATAATTCCATCTAACTTTCTTCATTTTCATCAACTTCACTACAACACCCACTAGTAAATTCTTTTTTATTCAGTTTTTCAACGATAAGTTTTTCATAAATAAAATGGTATTTTTATTTCCTCTTATTCATCACCACTATCACTACATTCAAACATATATAAAAACATTACCATCCAATATTTTTAGAGATTATATCTCTTTTATTTAGTGTAATCCCTTTGTTTTTAAAACATAGATTATTTCTTTATAGATAATCATCTTACGGATTCAACTTCTTCAACAATGACTCCATATTCTTTAATATTGGATAATTTTGATTAAAATGACAAACTAATACACACATATATCATTTTAGTTGAATATTATATTTAATATTTCCCTTCCCTCATCTCATATTTTTAGATATTATATATATTATCTTATCAATCATTAGATCTAAATCAGAATCAAAATTATAATAATTAGATTCTTCTTCAAAAATAACTTTATTCCTCAACTTTTATTTCTTTTTGGATTTCAAATGTATTTATTTTTTATCCATCCCCTTATTTTAAATAGAACTATTTTCCTTATTTCATTACATATTAGAAAACTATTGACATCATCAATATAAATATCAGCAGTAAATTCTACTTACAATGAGGAGAATTTATAATACAACTTATATGGTAATATATAATAAAATCTTGAGTAATATCATCATATTATATATTCACATAATATCCTATGATTGTTATCAACATGTAATTCACCCTTGTGAATAAACTATCAATGGTTAAATCAACATGTTTCTATATATCTTCATTCTTAAGTCTAAAAAACTACAATTTATATCACTTCAGTTTAGTATTTATTTCATATATATTATGAATTTGATCCTAAATTTATGTAGTGGTCTTGTTTCCTTTTAAATTAAAAAAAATATCCTTGAAAAAGTGATGAGAGAATGGAATTCATTCCACAACCCTCATTCTACAAATTCCTCTTAAATAATCCAATCATTGAAATATCTTTTACTAAGGAACAAACCCATTAGTTATGAGATTAAATAAATAATAATTTATATATAATAGGTATTTAATCATACTATATTTCCATATGTGATGGATTTCCCCATAAAATGTTGAAATTCTATGTCTATTCACTGAATTTTGACTTTTTAGTACATATAAAAAATTCATAAATAAATTATTCAAACATATAGTAACTCTTTCTTAATGATAAAATAGAAAATTGTAAATTATGGGAAACCGTCCCCTAATGAAACTATGAAAATGAAACTCCAACATTAGTAATGTATAAATGATAGGGGACGAATTATTGATCCAATTGTTTTATGTTTCCTTGATGAAAGAGCCTATACCACTATTTAGTGTGAATATTTATTGTTTTTCAACACACTAGGGAAGGGAAAAGTAGATTTACAAGGTTATCCTCTCAAAAATTTTATTCTAGTCCCTAGCAGGATTTAGATTTCATAGAGTTCATATGACCCACTAGTTTCAGAATGTAATAATAATGAGCAAGGTTTATCCTTGTACATGTATTTCAATAAATCTCTCATCTTGGATAACATTTATTGAACTATTACAATGATAAGATAAATTATATCAATAAGAATAAATCCCTTCAAACATAGAATTTTTTTAAACATTTCTGATCATCCAATTCGTATTCAACCAGTAAAAAACATGCTATAATAACTTCAATATATGATAATTTTTACTTCCCCTTTTTCTTCCTCTTTTATTATTCTTCTTACTATATGTTTTCTCTTATACACTTCCACATGAAACTTATTCAGTATTCCATGATTCTCACATTAACAATTACAAAGTAAATAAACAATTTCAATTTTCATATTTGAATTAAAATAAACAAATACCTTTAAACAACTCAACTACTCTTACATATTTTTGAGACATATGATCTTTTTGAATTGATTGGACATCATTTATACATCCAAAATCGTATTATAGATCTTTTTTATATAATAATTCATACAATAATCCATGTCATCAAAAAAATCATAACTCTATCAAAACAACTAACATTGATTTCACCATGGCCTTCTATAGAATGGTTGTTTGTTTTTCATTCAAAACTCCTTACACCATGGGTATAGTCCTTCTAGGTTTCAAAAAAAATTCATGGACTTTTAATTATCAACCATTTCTTTTTGTACCATGGGCATGATCCTTCTCCTTTGGACATTTTGAAATGTTGCACTATATTTTGACTCTATCTACCTTCAAAAACAACCATTGGTATAGTGGGACTTCTTGTTTCCACAAGGTAGACTAGAAGATCATCATAGGGACCGACATGGGCATTTTTTTCCATTGATGTTTCACATAGGAACACTGTAAGATCATGATAGGGACCTCCATGGACATTTTATGGTTTTTCGTTTCTTACAAGAACATCATCAATGCACCAAGACCATCAAAATTCCCTAAGTGGGCATGGAATTAACCATTTTAGACCAACATCTCATCAATAAACCCTCAAAAATATGTGTGGAATTACCTTATTGCCTTTCATTTCTTCCATGAAACTTTTATCAGCCATTTAGGTTACTTTTAACTACAAAAAATCTTATATCCTTGTAAAACAATAAATATGGTTATAAAATTACTGTTAAATTTACATCGAATCATATTATTTAACAAAGAATATGATTTATGTATTAAAAATAAAATCCAATACACCTAATGATATTCTCATCACCAATTCTTCATCCTCACTAATAACAAAAACCATCTTATAACCTCTTTGGCACTATAATTTTTCCCTTTCAATTTTTATTTTAATTTATTTTTGAAAGAATTTGGATACATAACCAGATTACTCAAATGATGAAGTCTTTGAAATTGATATTGATGTAGGGAATACTTTTATTTCTAGAGAAAAATATTTGAGATCAACTTGAAGTCTAAAATTTTAATATTTTAAATATTTATTTTTCAAATTCTATTAATTCCTTTTAATTATTTTTGTTTAATTCACATTTTGATACCTTGGATAAAATAATTTATTCATTACAGTAAATTTTAGATATATTTTTTCACTAAATTTCATGAACCTTAATAATCAAGTAATTGATCATAATGTGAAAGTATATTTTGAAATAAAACTTGGGCTAATTCAATTATTACTGAAATTTATTATTCTTGCATTTGAAGACCCAAATAAGTACATGGATTTGTTCAATATCATCTATAAAAAATTTAATACATGGGTTGTACCTAGTGATTGATTCAAATGGATATTGTTCCCTTTTTCACTAGAATGGATGAAAATTAGTGCATATATGACCTATAACTAGGAAAAATATCAATTTGATAGGAATAGTAAATAATTTTCCTATAAATGTACTTTTCTACCTCCTAGACTGTATATTTCGAGAATGAGATATATGGTATTATATAATCTTGTGTAGAGACATTAAATAAGTTTTGGGAGTTGTTTAAAATTTATATACTTGTTTTGTGCACCTAGTTAATGAGTAGAATCACTTCTTATCCTTCATATTCCATGGATAAATCAAAAATGATATAAACATATTGGATCCATCCTTGGGAGGATCTATCACTATAAAATATCTAATGGAATCCAATGTTTTGTTTCATAATATGTATAATAATTCAAAAAATAAATAAAAGTACAACTAACTCAATAGTTTTTCATGAGGTGAAATATTCAATGTCGTCTCTGGTTGAATTTTGTATTGATGAACTTACATATCTTTTGTGGTGAATTTCATAGACCTAAGAAAGTTAATCACCATACACTACACCACAAACATGTACTATATATAAATATCAACAACATTATATGGATTATTTCCCCAAAAAATAAGTACATCAAGAGAAGTGATTTTGTTTACAAGAATATACAGTTATAATGATTAGTAAATATCAAAAGATGTAATGAATAATACAATTTGAAATATAGATTTTGTACATTAAAATAACAAATACCCCCATTCTAATAATGTTTTCAATAATTATACGAACAATAAAGTTTCCAAAAAATATGTTGAAATTCCTAATCATTAACTAGTTTTAAACTTTATTTGAAATTTCATGTTATTGAGTATCGTTTTATGAAATAGGTGTTTAAATAATATATGGAGAATAAATCTAATCAAAAAGTGCATAAAAATTTGGGGTACTAATCACAAGGAGTTGGAGAATGAGATTTTCTTAATGATTATCACCATGAATACATTGATAAACCAAATGTTATGTAAAATTACATCTTAAATCAATTCCAAATTCAAAATTCAATATTATTTCTATCTCTTTGATAAGTAGCAAGTAAGTTCAATAAACTATGGAAGAGTTATATGAAGAGAATAAATCTAAAAGCACCCATGATAAATAGAGGGTTACTATTAAGAAACCAATGTACAATCCTATAAAGAAATGTTTAGGGTGGGAGGATAAAGGGTGGGAAAATATAAAGGTACTACCTCAACCAACACCGCCATTTCCCTTGAGGTTGACCCAATTAATAAATAAAATGGAGAAATATTTTTAGAATAAGGTATTTTAAATATAAAAAAAATTGTTCAAATTAGCATTTCCCTCTTAAAATACATCAAAATCAATCAAGATAAGTAATATTCATTAATAAAAATTATACTAAGAGTAGAACACTTACTGTAGATGAGAATTTGTTTTAATATAGTTTCTAGTTAAATTCAAAAATCATTGTATATTTACAATCCATGGTACTATTGAAAGGTTCACTATTTATGATATATTTGGGATTTGGGTGTATCTATAAATTTAATTCCATACTCTATTTATTCTTCCTTATTGTTTAGAGATATACAATAGATATTAGTTGTGGGGTATCTTAAAAATCAGTTAATAGCTTACCCAAATAGAGTATTGGAACGTGTTTTTGACAATGGAAAATATTTACTATTCCCCTTTTATATTCTATTTATTGATGATGATAAGATAAATTCACATGGACTGATAATTATATGAATACCTTTTATAAAAAAATTATATTAGTAATAAATGACAATATAGACAGACTATATAGATATTGAAAATTATATAGTTCAATTTTATATTCTATAATCAATGCAATATCCCAAAAAATGTCATTATTATTTTACATATTATTCTTTATAAATAATATTTATCATTTTTAGATAGTTAAATGATCTATAAAATCATGAATTTTGGATCTAAATTTATTTCACAATTAATTGTTATATAAAATCTATAATAAATATCCATTTTTAAGCATATTTTGAAAGTAAATTTAATAATTATCTACTTGATAGAAAATGATTTATTATTTTTATATTGGATATTATTTCATATTTTATAAAAATGATAAAATTTAAATTCTAAAATATAAATATCACATATATGGTACACATATTATGGAATTTAATCTACTTCCATCATTTAAATACCCCCAATCTTGTGCTGAATCACGTGAATTTGAATTTGATGTATGCCAAAAAATGAAAAAAAGTTGGTTATATGATATCATTTCCAATAATGTAATGTTATTCTATGAAAATTAACTACAATATATATTTATAAAAAAATTTATAGCTACAAAATGGACATTGGGTGATTTTCAAGGCCTATATACCACCATTTACACGCATAACATACTACATGTGGATGAAACCAAACCAATTAGTCATCCATAATATAATAGATGTTGTTAAAAAGGTAGTAGATAATTTTTTATAGGTTGGAATCATCTCCCTGATTTTAAATTCATAATGTCTCTACCATATCAAGGTAGTACCTAAGAATCTTGGGCTTAACATTACTCAAAATGATAGAAAACATTATGTAACTATAAGAATTCCATAATATATAGAGATTTTATAGTGACTATTGGAAGTTGGAACATGACAATAGAAAATACCAAATTAAAATCCTTTCCATAGGTCTAATGTTAGAGAGTAATTTCATCACACACATTACTTCTATTCCAATGGTTTATATATATATTTTGTGGTTCCAAGATAACTCAATGAATATAAAAATATCACTTTAACATGGCTATTTAGTATGTTTTCTTAATAAATAATTCCTTTTTTTCTATGAAATTCACATGCTACATTTCAAAGGTGTACGGAAAGTATTTTATAAAACATTATTAAATGTTACCAAGTGGTATTTCATGAGGAATTAAGTCTATGGCTCATTATTTAATCACTATATTTTAAATCTAAATGTTCTATAAGGATTCATTTAAATGTATTTTATTTTGACGTTTGAAAAGTGTTATTTTAAGGTAGTACATGACATTGTCCTAGGACAGGTAATTTTTATCTTTATAATAAAAGTTTAGAAATCATATATTTATATTATTTTATCATTTTCAAAACCTATTTATGTTTTCATGTGAGATATTTATTCAGTATTGTTAGTTTCTACAGATGGTTCATTATTTGTTTTAGTAAATTTTCATTACCCTGGTAATTATTTTTTGAAAAAAGGTGATAAATTTTTATTTGATGATTGATGGAACTACTACCTTGGGTTTTGAAAAAAAATCATAATGCTTCATAGAGGCTAATAGGGGTTTTATCACTTAAGTAGCTTTCTCAGTTATTCACTAACATAATCTAATTCACCTAAACTACTTCTTTTTTGTGGTTTTTTATTATTATATGAATGAAATTTAATTTAAGATGATAAATGAAATTGTAAAATTTATAATAACATGAAAAGTTGAAATCTGATTAGAAAAGAAAGATTGTGGCCTTTGTGGTCTGATTTATAGGTTTCGTCATTATCATTGTGGGTGTTTAAATTTAGTTCGAAAATTTAATTTTGAGATATCGTTCATGAATTTTTATTCATTAACATAGTAGTGTGAAATCATGAATTCCTTTAGAAATATCAATTCCACATCCTCTTATAATCACAGTTTATGGAACACCTCAATTGTGAGTGTCACATCATCTACGACATAGCTTCATCATATTCCATTTCATCCACTGAGTGTCTGAAATCCTTCATATGAAGATATTATATCTAGTAGAGGGTAGTGAGAAGTTTTAAAAAAATAATAGAAATTAGTTTGAGCTCATCATCATAGTGGAAAATTTTCACACTTGTGAAGTTGACTATTTCTTAATAAAAACATGAAAAGGAAAAAAATTATCTATAGAATGAAATGGAATCTCCACTTACCTCACATGGTCCAAGCCTCAGGTGATGCCCTCATAATTTGGGGTAAGAGATCGTTTTGGAAAGAAAATAAAAAAACAACAGAAAAATAAATAGAATAGTATAGAGAGAGATATAAAAATATAATAAAATATAAGAATAATATAGGTAGGGAAGTAGAAAATAAAATAAAATAAAATAAGAATGAAATTAAAAGATGAAGATTTTGATGATAAGTAGGAGAAGAAGAGTGTAATTACCCATCTTTTCATTAACATATGGATCATTTGTTTTCCAATTTTAATCCTTATCTTACTCATTGTAAAGGTTTACTATGTCCTGTGGAAGGGCACATGAGTGTATGGGTATTGTTCGGTGCATAGAGTTCCATAGTAACTAGAAATAGACTGCGTCGTATGGTTTGGAGAAACCATAATGCCCATTCCGCATAGATTCTCTAAAATCGAGCTATTACATACATTAGAACCTATAGAACACATTGATTTTATAAAACCATATGAGCCAAGGTACACAACTATTTGGATCTACTGCATTTTAAAAAAGTGGTGTTTCATGTGGTTGGTGCACGGTTTGGGAAATCAGGCCCCTTAACTGTGTGATTTAATTTCATTAATTAGTAGTTGTAGCATGGTTTGTGCACAGTTTTTTAAAATATTGAACCTAAAATGTGTGCCCCTTGATTTTTGGGTGGAATTACATTTTTACCCATCATTTACCATTAAACCAATTTCCACTTTTTCTTTCTTCATCCAGTGGATGAAAGGGATGTTTGATCCCCTTTGTGCTCAAAACTCATCCAAGCTTGGCATTGAGCTCGATCACCCATATGATGTCTGTTCATTCACCTTTCAAAATCTATGTATCTCTCTTAGTAAGCTCTCATAGTCTCTCCCTTCCAATGTAAGTATTCCATCAAATCCATTGTGCTACTTAAGTGTGGGATCATTTTTCCTATTTTTAGGTGGTCATATCAATTCTCAAATCTATTCCAATATACTCTAAAATTGTGGACGATATCGTGTAAGGAGTAATCTACAATATTGAAGTAGGTGGTCACGTCATTTTCTATATAAGTTTGGATTCCATGCAGCTATGTCATTATGTTTCACATCATCTTTTGTTGTGCGCCTCTTTTAATTTATTACTTAATATAAAATTCATCATCATATCCTATTATACACATATAGATTATTTATAAGTAATTTAGAGGTATTACACATCTTATATAGTCACCCCTTGGGTTTGCTAAGTGGAATTGTCCATTTTGGAAAATGGTTTAAATTTCCCAGAACACCTAATCAGCTTATAGGTTAGCTTCTAGTTGATATTTCCCTTAAAACATGACTAACAAATAAAACCCAAGGCACCTTTTAGGAGTTTGGAACTCATATAGTTGGAATTTACCATTTATTTTATTTCCTTTTTTGGATATGGCACCATTAAATGCATAATGTGATTTATACCTTTAATTTACTTGGCTTAATGAATTAAATGGAAATTAAATAGCATTTGTCAAATAGTTTGGTATGTTCATAATGGAATACCCTTATTTAATGAAATTAATTTAATAGAATTGAATGGATTAGGCATATAGGTTTTTTTCCATTTATGAAATGATTATATTAAATGGAATGTTTAAAGGGTGGAAAGTCCATATCCATTATTTCTCCCTATTGAAATGCTTATATGTAAAAAATATGTTTATACCATGATTATATACATATATATATGGACTTGAAAAAAATGATTGATAAGAGGTAATTCCCCATGCCAATTAAATTTATAATACACCATTATAGAGGTTGTGATTCAATGGTAAATTATTTTTGAGCATCTTGATATCACTCCCTCTTACACCTGGTGTTCATCATGATGTCTCGTACCATTGAAACTATTAGGATGATGGGATCTATGTGGCATTCTCCTTTCTTAGAGTGATGACATGATAGTTCACTCACTATCCTAAGTGACATGTAGGATATCTCAAATTTTTCTTGAGATGTGGGGAATGTACCCTATTTATTGATCTTATAGGATCATTAAGACTTGTCATGGATGTCTAAGTTATCCCATGGTATGGCCATCAACTAGTATTCCAGGTATATGGACATTTCTGTCTTCACGTACTTAGTTCATATAGGTGGATACAATATAAATATTATTTCAATATATGTGTATTACTAATATATATTGTGATTATTTAGACTTTGATTTCTGCCAGGAGATGAAGTAGGTAATCCCACTAGGTTTCCTTCAAGAACCTAAGCCTACAAGTTTTTTATTTATTCTATAATTTTATTTAATCAATATTCCCATCCCAATATGCAGTTAGAATGAATGCTTAGATTACATGTAGACACTGTTGGTGGTATCCTATGTAGATTTTTATCTCAAATATTACTCAAGAAGCCTTTAGTATCCTAGATGACTATTTGTCTGTTGTTATTGATAAAGGAAAGGTCCCCACTTCAGTATATTAATATAATTTTTCTTAAAAATAGGTCTTAGGAGAAAAGTACAAGGCATAGGCTCGAGTTTCTTTTGGATATTTTTTTCTTTTTTTAGTTTTATAGTATGCTTTAATTTATATGACCCATATTCCCATTTTTATTATCAGTATTCCATGAAACCATGTATCAGAAAATTCTTAAGAGGCTTTTGATATTATTATTAGTTGTTAAATTACTTATTCTTCCTATTTGATTATTTATTCTATTTTTTCTCAAATATTCTTTAATGTTATATTATTTGTATTGGTTATTTCCTATTTTTCATTCTGATAATAGGGTATAGTCTCCCAACAAAACCACCTTTACACCATCACTATTTTTCAGAAACTTCTACTGTATAGGGTGGCATTCTTGACAATATGTGGCCCATCAGGTTGGGGAATGAGATAAGTGGATCGTAGGTTAGTAAGTTAAAAAGTGGTATTAGACTGATTCCTTTCTTGATTTTCTATTTGGAGGAAATAGTTTTGAGATTGGGAATGCTTGGAACATAGTCATAAACCATTCTTGGGTGGATCAAATCAATGTTTGAGGTAACGGGAGAGTTTTCTAAATTATAATGGTTGTTCTTATTTTTCCTATTACTGTTCATTTCATTTCACCATTGGATGATGCACATGTTCTGTTGTGGTTATTATTCATATTATGATTGAGGATTTATTTCATCCTTGGCCTGATGATATGAGGACAAGGATAATTATTACATTCATCCTTATTAGTCACACTAGGAATAATATTCCATGTATTTTTCCATGTCACATATATTTACAGCTTGTATTTTCCTATTATATACTGATAGTTCCTTAAATATGTATTAAATTGTGCTGAAACTTCAAGCAGTGTTTGGAAAAAAATTGATACATAAAATTTCCTACCATAGCCTAATAGTTTTTTCCTAAATAGGATATAGCTGACACTATAAGTAGTCAATTATGGCACGTTAGTCCACGGACCATTCGTCACATGGACTATAATTTCTTTTACTGTGATTTGAATGGATTTCCCATATTGGTTCATAAGGACTATGATCCCTTATTGATTGAAAGTGGTTTATCATCTAATTCAACCATTTTAAAGTGATTTATACAATTTAACTAGCACAATATTAAAATGAAGATGACATCTTAAGTGAAATTGGTTGTCCTATACATGTAAAACAATTTATTAGACCCAAAACCAGCCATATTAGTGGGTAGGGGTATCTATTATGTTCTTATATCATGTTATGGTCTCATATAATATATTGACCTAGCTATTGAAGAAAACAGAGTGTCATGATTATTTTGATAAGAAGACTTTATATCTGTTCTATTTTTTATTTTTAATATTCAAAATATTTTAGATCAATTATTAGGTGTTAATTTTGCATTGTAGTGTCATGTTGTCACATCATTCTCTAGTCACACTCCCTAATGGTACTGATAACCATGCCCTTGAGGTGGTGGGCCCTGCTCCACCAGTGTTTCCTCCTATAGATCCACATGTGGCTCCTCTTCCTCTTCTAGATATGGAAATTGATTCCTAGTTTTGAGAGTGTTTTCTGAATATTATTTATAATATGCACAGTGTCATCTGAACTACCCTACATATGGTAGAGTTGACTCATGAATTTTAGTAGGATTATCCCCCCATATTTTGGGGGGATGGTGGACATAATTTTGTGGAGTCTTATATCAAATAAATCCTTTATAAATTAAATAATCATGAGACAGTTAAAGAGTGGAGGTTCAAGGTTCCTACTTATATTATACGTGATTCTATTAAATGGTGGTGGGGCATCATCAACCAGGATGATCAGAATCATGATATGGTGAAAGATGATTTTTAGACCATCTTCTACAATTATTTTTTTCATTTGTCTCAGAGGAATGATAGAGGCAGATAATGTATGGACCTTTAATAGGATAGTATGTCTGTTATAGAATAATCTACTTGTTTCACTAAGATACAACAGTTTGGTCCTACTCAAGAAGGCGATGATCTAATTATTTTCAAGAGATTCAAGGATGGTCTAGTTTACTCCATTCTGTCATAGTTTAATTTGTTTAGGTTAAAAACATTTAAATCTTCAACTAGAATCTTATTACACAGTGTAATTTGACAGAAGTTGATGGTGTGAGTTAGGGAGGTTCAGAACCTAAGTCTATCAATGGATCTTATTCTGGGTGCAAGCATTTCTATGATATTTTTCATGGGGGTATAAGAGGTCAAGAACCTTACATTAAAAAATACATGAATTTATCACCAGTGTGGGAAGGTGGGATAGATGAAGACTAAGTTTATGCTAGATCTATTGGAGTAAAAAGGTTGTGGTAGAATGATATATGTCTAGCATTTCTGAAGAACATTCCATTCAGTTCCTAGAGAGTAGGGATATATGCCTAATCCATGTCAGGATCAGGGATAGTAGGATCACGATAGGAAGGAATATAGAATACCATAGTCCAATAAGACTGAAGTGGCAGTTGAGGTAGAGGTAGTAAAACTTAGGATTCTTAGTTCCAACAGAGAGATCCTGCTCAGGGCAGTCAGTCAATGAATGAGGGTCATATTATAGGCTAGTTACATATAGTTTAGCATACGCTAAAGAAGAAGAGTGCTAGACCTTCTATTATATGAGGTATTATTCTGGTATCATGCACTTTAGTTTTTTCATTATTTGACATATGTGTGTCTCACTAAATTATATTTGAGGAAATCATAGAGAGTCTTGGCCACGATATCAAGCACTTTTATGGTGTTATGACACTAGATACATTGTTAGGTATCTAATCTAAGGGTATTACCCATTGTAATAATTTTCCTCTTGAGAAAAAAAGTTTCCATTTCATGTGGAATCTTTATATCCTCGACTTGATCGGCATTGATGTGATCATTTGGATAACTAGTTAGTTCCCTTTAGAGTGCATATTGAATTCTATTATAAGATGGTGATGTTTACTTTACCACAAGGTAGTAAGAATGTGTATAAGATATAATGAGATCTCAGTCTGACATGAGAAGGATCCAAGAAGTAGAGACTGGGTAATGTGAGGACTCATATTTAAAAATATTTTCCTCTGTGACCAGGAGTTACGACCCGCTATCTTTCATCCTATAGTTGATAATTTCATGGATTTATTTCTTGAACACTTCTCTAGTCGACCTCTAGAGACATGGGTAGAGGTTCCTACTGAGATTTTCCTAGGAGAGGCACTAGTGACCATTCCTCCTTATAGAATAGAATCTATAGAGCTTATGGAGCTCAATAAATTTTTGGAGGATTTAGAGGCTAAAGGATTTATATTCCCTCTCTCTTATTTATGGGGTTCACCATTCTATTACACTATGATGGTGGATGGTACCATCAGGAACTACATGGATTATAGTTATTTGAATCATCTTACAATAATGAAACAGTATCCACATTATATAATAGATGACTTATTTGATCAACTCTAATGGGAGAATGTTTTTCATAAGATATATTTTTGGTCAAGCTATCATCAAGTTCATGTCAGTACAACTTACATACCTTTCGTAGATTAAAGAGTAGGTATGGTCTATACTAGTAACAATTTTTGTTATTCAGACTCATGAATGGACCTACAGTCATTATGGATCTAATGAATTGGGTTTTCCACCCATATCTAGATTCATTTTTTCTAGTCCTTGTTGAACATATTTTAGTGTATTTATACTTTAGAAACACCAATCAAACCCATATTGAGATCATGATGAATACTTTAATAGATCATCAAATTTATGCTAAGATTTGTAAATGGCACATTTGGACTAATAAATTCAACTTCCTATGTCACATGGACTTGGAGTTACGTGTTTTAGTGGACCTATAGAAGGTGAGATTTGTTGTTTCCTGGGATCATCCTAGGAACTTATCTTACATTGGGAGTTTCTTGGGAGTTTTTATATATTACAAAAACTTCACCAAGAATTTAATATTCCTTATAGTGTAGCTTATGGGCTTCAAAAAGAAGGGTGTGAATTTTTTTCAAAATCTTGTGAAGCAAACTTTCATGATTTGAAGGGAAATTTTAATTCAGCACCAATAATAATTCTTTTGAAGCTAGGAAAATGTTATACTATATACTATGACACCTAAGGTATTATTCTTATAACTTTTCTATTGTAGGAAAAGTTAGTCGTCCTGTATGGGTCTTGTCATTTGAGGCCTCAGGAGTAAGATTACATGACACACGATCTTAAGCTAACAACTATTGGGAATTATTTACACTATTGGAGAAACTATCTACATGGAGAGTGTTTTGTGGTGTTCATAGATCACAAAAGACTAAATTATATAGTTACACAATGGTATATTAATCTCAAAAAGTGTAGGTGTTTTGAGTACCAATAGTCGTTTGAATTTAAACTTGTATACATCCCAGGAAAGGGAAATTTAGTAGCTGATGATGTGATCCAAAAGGCATACACACATGTAGTTTTGGAATCCTATAGAGAATGGTATCATATTAAATTATTCTTAGAGATTAATATTGAGGTTCTGAAGGACCAAGGTTAGCCTATCCTATCAACCTTAGTAGTGACCCCTACTCTTCTAAAATGTGTGAGAAATATACAACTATTTTCTCCTAAAGGCCATGATCTAATGGGAATCATTTCCGATGATGATAAATTTTTTTGTTGGACCAGAGAAGGAGGTGACACTTTACTTTTCCAAGGACATGTAAGGATCCCATTAGACATAAAAAAGGAGAAAATGTGGGAATTTCATGCCTCATGTTGGGATATTCCCCTGGTGTCACTAAAATATATCGAGATATACGACGCAACTATTGGTGCCCTGGTATGAAATGTGAGATTTTTGACTTCATCACTCTGTGTTCTACCTTCAAGAAGGTGATAGTGGAATATCATCTCTAATAGGTTAGTTCATACATATTATTTTCATTATAACTATAATTCCCTATCGTCTCACACAATCAATTCATAAATAAATTAATGGTGATTAATATATATATATATATACCTCTTTGTGTGTTTGTGAGAGAGATAGGAGAAAACTGTACAAATATAATAATTTTTGAAAAATATTAATATTTAAACCTATAAAATTATATTGAAGAGGTTTTATGGGTGACAAATAATATATTAACTAATTGATGCAAATCATCCTGAGTGTATACTAGAAATCGTCTATTTATCTTTGAAAACCCAAAAAACCTCCACATTCATCCTAATTTTTTATCATTGTTTCCTTGGAACAATTTATTTATAAAATAAACAATGTAAAGTCCTCATGATTAACACATTTACATGACTCTTGAGTAAATAATTGGTAAATTAAGTTAGTATTTGTGAAACATGCATATATTAAGAATTAAAATTAATTAAAAAATTAATGCATCTTGAGTAATGTATAATGACCCATGAACATTGTCATATAAATTATATGGCCTAATGAAAATATTTAAATAAAATTCATTTACATTACCTTTTAGTTTTAGAGTTTCAACGAATTAGGAGAAAACATTAATTAACAAAATGTATTTGTTTTTCAATTAATTGAAATTTCTATCACTTTATATGAAACTAATTAATCGATAAAAAATATTCAATATCTCCTACAAATTCTTTACATTAGATACCCATTTATAAACATATTATATATTAATATTCTTTAATAACTTGAGTAAATGGAAATATAATAATGTACTAATCCCAAACACCTTGTAAGGGATAAATTAACACATCAACATGTTACCCAATGTGAGATCAAAAACATTTGAGAAAACCTAAGAAGGACTAAAAAAATATCCAAATAAAGTGAAATAGAATTATAAAAATTGTTCATGTGGAATGATAATAGAATAATTAATCACATGTGATCAAATATATAAAATGGATAAAATTATTGGAAAACATGAGACATAAATCTTGAGTTGGGGAGAATAGAAAAGTCAAAGGTCAAAAGAGTATGGAACTAATATAAAAAAAGAATAATATAATTTTTTGTCCAGTATCACCACCAATATCCTAGAGTGGATAATGAATCAAAACAATTTTCCCATTATATATTAGTCATCACAACCCTTTTCTCATTTGGGGTCTAGTATCATTACTTGTTTCACCATTATCTCCTGAGATGTAATGATTAACCCATGCATTGTAGGATATATTTCTCTCACGAATCACTTAAATATTAATAATGAAAATTTATTCCAAAAAACACTTGACTATCATGTCATTCAAACACAAGAATAAGAATGGGTTTCATAAAAATCTCAACCAAAAATCATTAATTTTTAAATCATAAAGAACCAATGGAATGAAAATTGTCTTCATTCAGAAAACTAAAAAGAACCCTCGGAAAGAAAATAGGTTCCTTATTCTTTTTAAATTTATTTACATAAGGAAACCATTCTAAATTATAACAATAATCAAATCATGATTAACCCATGGAAATTAAATAGGTATCTGATGACATGAGGAAACATTATTGGTAAATATGACTCAATCATGATAATAAAGAATATGATATTTGCACTATATAGATAATGGTACTATGTTTAATTTGATAATTTACCAAATAATTAAATTGGTGGATATTTTAACACCCCCAAGATTTCATGGTATGTTAATGTAATTTAATAGCTTATATTTCACGCAACACCGACTTGGCATGCGTTATATGCAAGATTGAGTTTCTATGAAACAATACAATAGTATTATAATTATTTAAACTATATATTTATTTATAATGTAAATATTGTGATATTAATAGAAAAAAATAAATTATTTATATTTTATCCATGTAAATAAAACATATTTATTATAAATTTATATGTTTTTTAAAAATAGTTTTATATTTGGAGTAACTATTTTCTTAAAATTGAAACATTTTATGTCCTTTTAGGAACAACAATAAAATTAATTTTAAACACTCATAAGAATTTAATTTGGTATAATATACGTTATTTTTTAATTTGGAATATTATAATGAGGTTAGGGTTAATGTTGGGTATTTTTCTGAAAACATTCAATTTATGATGAATAGTGAAAAATACTAAATATTAATTGAAAAAAACTTTTTAAATCGAAATAATTTAGAGTGTTAAATTATAAATTCTATTGTTTTTAAAGTATAATTAGATTATATTTTTATATTATAATATAATTTAGTTAATTAGAATTAATTTCATATTTAAATTGGACATAAACACTTTTAAATCTTCTGATTGTTTTTACTTCTTAAGAACCCCCTTTTTGGTTTTGATAACGGGAATTAATTTTAAATTAATTACTGAAACATATGTGTTTTGAATTTTTAAAAATGGATTCCATATTTGGAATCGGAAGGTCTAAATTGTCTAAATAGGTATCTTTTAATTTTGGACGTTATGAATAGTAACTTCAATGATTATTTTAATTTACCATTGTTAATGGGTAAATCAGGTAAATAAGGGTGAAAAATAATATAAAACTACCCTAACACGTGTCATAATCATATTGGACGAAATATATTTGACCATTATCATCCTTAGGAAAAAATATTGGAATTTGGGGACCACAAGGGTGTGATAATGACATGTTATAAGAATTAATTTAAAGTAATATAGTTATAACATAAACATATAACTTTTATTAATCAATTCTTTAAAGGGGTTATATGACAAATCTATTTGAATATAAATAATAATTAGAAATAAAAAATTATTTTCTACATCATGGTATTTTATTTTTAGTTTTTAGATTTTTTATAATAAAATTTATTTATGACAAAAAAAAATATGTATTACTTTCTATATTAATGATGGAATCAAATAAATGATATTATAAATATTAAAATAAATATAATTTTAATGTTTTGATGCCATAAAATAATTTTATGGATTATATTTACATATGAGGTATGATTTACTGACTTTTTTTCAAAGGAATCACGTTTTTATGACTTAAAAAACCAATTACTAAATAGTGTCAAAATTTACATAAATGAGTTTTAAAAACAAATACTATTTTATTAAATGATATAAAAATCTTAAAAATATGTTATTAGTCCAAATTACAAATAAAATGATAAAATTTTCATTAATGATCCACTTGAGGGCCAATTTTCATTTTATAGTAACTAAAATAACCATATAGTATAATAATACAAGAAGACATGGTAAGAGTTAAATTATTTTACGAGGGGTTAATCCCAAAAGATAAGGATAATTTAATGACCTAAACATGTCCAAAATCTATATGTTGAGAGGATTAAGACCCATCCTCGTATAGTACTAGAAATAAATAAATTTTGTTATATTAGAAACCGAAAATCATTTTATAATAAATTAATATTTTCATATTTTCCTAAAGTTCCCCTCACCTCCCTTTTAAAAGGGCACCTCCCTTTCTCTTTAATTCACATCACCAAATCCAATTTTCTCCACCAAAACCTACAAACATATCCTACCAACTTCTATACCTTCATCCTAGAGGAAATGTGTTTGGCAGAAATCAAACTTAAGAAGTCCTTTGGTGGAAATCAAATGGAGACACTTGAAGAACAGGAAATTGTTTTATCCCTTCTTTGAATGTTCATTTATTATTCTACTTACCCTTTATAATATGGTACCATAATAAAATAATAACTCTAGAATTTGATATATTCTGATGATTTTTTAAGATTATGAGACAAAAATATTACTCTTTTTAACCATCCTTTTAAAAACAATACCACAATGCATGCGTACATACGACATTCCGTCTCCACGTTGTGGTGTAATTTTTTTTCATGTACGCTTTAATTCTATGGGTATAACGATGAATATAAGGGATTTAAATAAAAAATATAACAAGATATTTTTTACTTAAAATCCATATTCCATTCAATTATATACCATTTAACCATTAAAGAAATGATATTGTCACTCGTGCGTATGTAGAGCATACCATCTCCACGACGCAATGAGACTCATCTTCCATATTCGCAGTCCAAGAATGATTACTAAAAATATATATTTTTAATAATTATGAAATATTTAAGATAATATTTCCACTAGAATGATATATATATACATATATTTATGTATATTTCATTCACTTACTTCTATTCAATACGATAAGAAAATAAAAACAACGTTTATGCATACGTACTATCTACCATCTCCATAAATGGTGTATTCAATTTCATATATATATCTATAATAAATATTTATATTCTTAATATATATTATATATAAATAATTTTTTATATTATGGAAGTAATTAAATCTTGATATAAGTGATACGGTTGAGAATAATAAGTTAAAACACATATGATAAAGAAAGCGATTATTACCTGAAATGTTACATTCACATGGAAATTTTTATTAAATGGTGAGTATAAAGTTAGAAATGAAACATTTATGATATCATAAATATGAATATGTTTTTTTTATAATTTAATTACATGCTATGATTGTTATAAATTAGGTTAAACATACCCTCGACCAAAGGAATGTACAAGGTAAGGGATAATTCCTCAATCTCATTATTTTCCAAGATTGTTTATGTGTAAGATTTTTCTGAAACATATTTATCATCCATGTCCATGTTTCTTTAAAATGTTTTCAAAATGAATATTTTAAGTTTTATAGAAGGTAATATTTATCTAGATCATCATTTTAATTATTTTAAAGATTTATTGTTCTAAATATTTTTAATTAATGTCCATGTTTTCAAAATGATTTTGAGGATTTATTTATATGGACATGATTGTTTTAAAATATTAATTCCTTTTAAAAGTTTCCAAGTGGTATGGGAAACTTTGTAGAAAAAATATCTTTTAAATTATATCTTTTATAAATTTTGTGACTTTTAAATGATTTCATGAAAAGGGGATGTTTCCCTCAAAGAGTTCTGCTAATCATTTCAACTATGTCAACAACCTTTACTGGATATCATATTTGATTGAGGTTGATTTATTAAAATACAATCTTATATATTGTATTTAATGAGTTATGATATGTTTGACTATGGGTGTGAAATTTTTATACCATTCATGGTATATGGTTAAAGTATTGACATTTCTTATGTTACCTTTAATACAATTGTTTATGTTATGTTTCAACATTTCCATATGTGGAATGCATTAGACTTAGTAAGTAATGGGAGGGCCCCGCTATACCTACTCAATGCATCATTATCTCTCATGAGACAAACTAGTGTCTTGGAACAAGTACTCAGTAAGATATTCATGAATATTCTCAGCATTATGGATTGATATAGTATTTATTATGTCGAGCATTATGCATTCCCTCGTAATGAAATTTGTTTTTACATGTCATTATTCGACTAGTAGAATATCCATGTGCATGTTTATATGGTAATGTTTTATTTATTTTTTCTATATTATATTAAAATTTATGTTTAAAAGGATTTTTTTTATTATACATCTTGAATTAATTTTTTATAGCTTCTGCTAAATTATTTACTCTTACTGAGCATCTGAGCTCACCCCTTTCTTATGTTTTATTTTACCAAGATTACTAGAAGATTATTATGATTGATATACATGGATAATCTAAGAGAATAATGGTGTTTTAAAAGGATTATTTATTCTTTGTTTTATTATAGAATGTTTAATTTATCATTCATGTATGTAATATATTTCCCAATACTACTAAACAGGTCGGTCTTTCAGGGCTTGATTTCTTTGTAATCATGATAATGTATTTAAATAATGCACTTTCTCTGGGATTCTAGGATCAGGGTGTTAGAGTTTTCATCAAAGGAAGTTTATCAAAAACCTTGTAAGTAGAATTAGAAGACATAGATTATAGATCATAACCCTAATATAGACTTTGTGGATAAGTATTGAAGAACCCCTAGAATATTGGTAAATTAGAGACTACGTGGATATTCCAAGCAGTATATCCTTGTATAGATACTACATGTGGATGTAGTTCTAAAATTGATGTACCATGGGTTGAAAACTCTAACAAGGTTTTCTGGGATTGACTCAGTGTAACCTGGTACATGGCGAAGGGCCTTACTACACACTTAGTTATACACTTCCAGGGGATATTCATAGGATAATCTATATTTTCTTTACAACCCATTATGATGGATATATGAGTAAATATTTCCTAAAGGGAAACATATTTATGATTATGTATTTGATATGCATAAATTTTTCAATTTATATTAAGTATTTTACAAGTTTGTAATTATAAAATATGATTCATAACCTAATATATTGTATGCTATTTTTTAGAAATGGTGCCTAGTGAAAGAAATGGAAATTGTATCAATGCACATAATTCATTTAGGGATTTCCCTCCTATGCAAGATAATGATAGTGGATCTGGGGACACAACTGGTACTAAACAACTTATAACCATACTGGGATAGCTGACTTAGGTTATTAATAATAACCTTACCCGTATAGAGCATCTAAATACACAACATAGAGGATCAATGTTAGACCACTTAATTAGATAAAATCCTCAAAAATTCAATAAGACTGTAAATCCTTTTGTATGTGAGCAGTGGATAAGTTCCTTAAACAAAATTTGTCTTTCTTTGGGAAATAAAAATATTTGAATGTTGTTATGGCATTCAATCGCCTCCCAGGAGATATAGATCTGGGGTGGTTTCATATTCAACACATAAAGGATGATGAATAAGTATGAAATATGGAATAGAGGGAGTATAAAGAACTTTTCCTATAGAAATACTTTCCTTGTGAACAACAAGCTGATATGGAAATGAAATTTAGGATTTTGAAACAAAAAGAGGATAAAAATGTTGAAAAGTTTGAGTCTAACTTCACTAGGTTAGTAAGGCATGCGGTAGACTACATACATAACCCAAGATGTAAGATTGATCGATTAATTGATGGGGTAAACCATTCCTCTGACGGGGATTGGTATCACAATCTTTCTCATTGTACGGATATATAGTTTCATGTTCTATCATGACAGAAAAATAAATTCTCTATGACTTATGACATTAATGTAAAGAATTAGAATAAGAGAATAGTGGAGCAAGAGACAGATAAAGGGAAAATGGAAAGAAGGATTTTCCCTGATGTGATAATTGTTGGAAGAAATGCCTTGGTACTTGCCTAAAAATAATGTGAGTTTGTTACAAATGTGATGAAAGAGGTCACCAGGATCGTGATTATAAGGGAATGAAAGAAGATGTGAAATATTATAATTGTAATTATATGGGACATTATGAAAATTATTGTCCAAATCTTCAAGGAAATATATCTCAAAAACACCAAATTGATCAAGGTCTTGGTAATGTTGTTACTACAGCCGAAGTGGAATAATTAAAGTATCTATGTTTTTGGATTCAAGACATATATTCTTGTTATAAGAAGAAGGTGATATATATAATTATTTTACTATAGTAATTTTTGTTTTAATTTTGGTTTTAATATGATGAAGGTAATCATATTTTCAGTATGGGATAACAAGATCACCTTTATGTTTTTTGGGAATCTGATGTTACAATTGATTTTAAAAATTTAGAGACCTTTTAGAGAGATTTTGGAGAGAAGTATTTTGAATAATTCTAAAGGTTGGAATGGATTAAGTTAGACATTGGATAGTATTTTTTATGGTTAAATTTTTTTTTAAGATTATTTTTGGATTATTATAAAAAGTAAAACTCGATGGTTGGGCGACAACTCCTCACATCCGGCAAGGCTACGAGACTTGAACTCACAACCAAAGGGTGACAAGGGTGAATCACCTACCATTGGCTTACGTGATTTCCTAATATGTATAATGTAGTTTTTTTAAATGGTCTGATAGATGAATTATAAATTCATATTATTAGAACCCTATATGATTCGGTTAAATAGAATATTTTTGAGTTCTGTGATCTTTTGGAGTGAAATATGAGTTTGTGGTAGAAATTAGTTAAAGGATATAACTCTACTTATTAGGTATTTTTTTATTATTCTAAGAAAAAATTATTCTGTAAACATTATGTAAATAATCTTAAAACCAAAAATGTGTTATCCTAATAACTTATGTTTTGTTGAACCGGTGATATTTTAAACCATGATAGATTTTTCTGATTGATGACCTTAATCAATCCTTATAAATATTTACATTTTACAAAAATTATGTATCTATGATTTCCACTAATGTTCCCCTATTCAAAATCCTAATTTGGTTGTGACTTGTTCATTTACATTTCCCTCTTATTAAGAAAAAATATTATTAACCCTATTTCCGATTTGGGTTTTCCACAAAGGTATTTTCTATTCTCAACCTTTTGTTTTCAATTAAAAATTTAGAATTGCAAGGATGAAATTTATTTATGTATGGGAGAATTTAACACCCCAAGATTTCATAGTACATTAAATTAATTTAATATCTTATAATACACGCGACACCGACTTGGCTTGTGTTATATATAAGATCGAGTTCTTGTTAAAGAAAACATTAGTATTATTATTATTTAAAAGATATATTTATTTATATTGTAAATATTTTTATATGAATATTAATAAATAAAATATTTATAATTTTTTCATATAAATAAAACATATTTATAATAAAATGTATAAGTTTTGTTAAAATAGTTATATATTTTGAAAAAAATATTTTTTAAAATAAATAGATTTCATGTGATTTTGTGAAAAATAATAAAATTAATTTTAGACACTCTTAATAATTTAATTTGGTAAAATATACTTCATTTTTTTAATATCATAATTATCTTAGGGTTAATTTTTGGAATTTTTCTGTAAACATTCAATTTTTGATGAATAGTGAAAAATACCAAATTTTAATTGAAAACAAATTTTTTATTTGAAATAATTAATAGTGTTAAATTATAAATTTTAGTAGTTTTAAAGTATAATTATATTATATTTTTATCATTTAATATAATTTATGTTATTTCATGTAATTTAACATTTAAATTGGACATAAACACATGTTAATCTTTTGATAGTTTTTACTTCTTAAAAACCCACTTTTTGGTTTTGACAAAGAGAATTAATTTTAAAAGAATTACTGCAACTTTAGTGTTTTAAATTTGGAAAAATGTATTCCATATTTGGAATAATAATTTCCAAATTATTTAAATATGTAACTTTTATTTTTGGACATTATGAATAATAACTTCAGTAATTATTTTTATTTACCATGGTTAAATGGAAAATCATGTAAATAAGGGTTACAAAATAATATAAAACTACCCTAAAATGTGTCTTAATTCTATTCGATGAAATATATTCCACCATGGCCATCCTTAAGCCAATGGTTTTGAATTTGGGTACCACTTGGTTGTCATAATGACATGTTATAATAATTAATTTAAAGTTAATATAATTCTAACATAAACATATATATTTTAATAAGTAAATTTTAATAAAGGTTTATATGACTGATATCATTGACAATAAATATCCATTATAAATAGAAATATAATTTTCTACATCAGGGTAATTTATTTTTAATTTTTAGACATTAAATAATTAAATTTATTAATGACACAACAATGATGTTGTATTTTTCTTATTAATGAAGCAATCAAATAAATGATTTTATAAATGTTAAAATAAATAAAATTTTAATGTTTTTATAACATAAACTAATTTTTTGGATTACATTTACATATGAGGTATGTGTTAATTAATTTGTTTTAAACGAATTAATTTGTTATTACTTTAACAAAAATCAATTACTAAATTGTTCCAAAATTGACATACAATTGTTTTTAAAACAAATACTATTTTATTAAATGACATAAAAATCTTAAAAATATAAGATTTGGATAACAAAAATAGATAATTATAAAAATTTCATTAATTATCCACTTGATTCCCCCTTGAAATATTATAGTAACTAAAAGAACCATATAATATAAAATTACTAGAAGAAGTGGTAAGAGCTAAACTGTTTAACTAAGGGTTAATTCCAAAAGATAAGGATAATTTTATGACCTAAACATTTATAAAAACTATTGGTTGAGAGGATTTATAAACATAATCATCTTATACAAGAAATAAATAAATTTTTTATTTAGAAAATGAAAATCATTCTATAATAAATTAATATTTCAAGATCATCCTGAAGTGCCCCTAACCTCCCTTATAAATAGGAACCTCCCTTTCTCTTTAATTAACATCTCCAAATCCATTTGTCTCGGACAAAACCTTCTCAAATATCTTGTCAACATCCATATATTCATCCTAGAGAAAATAATTTGTCCATTAAACTATCTTAAGGATTCCTTTTGTGCGAATCAAAAGGAGACACCCGACGAAGAGGTAATCGTTTTATCCATTCATTCAAAGTTCATTTCTTCTTCTACTTCATATTTCTAAGTTGTTGCCATAATAAGATAATAAATCTATAATATAATATATTATGAGATTTTTGTCATATTATGGTACAACAATATTACTATTTTTACCCATCCTATGAAAAAAATACCACCATGCGTGTGTACGTATGGCTTACCATCTCCAAACCATGGTGTAAATATTTTTTCTTGTATGATTTATTTATATGAGTATAATGATGAATATAATGGATTTATATAATAAATATAACATTATATTTTTTTCCTTATTATTCATATTCCATCCAATTCCATACTATTTAACCATTAAAGAAATGATATTGTCGCTCGTGCGTACGTATGGCTTACCGTCTCCACGACGGAATGAGACTCATCTTCCATGTTAACCATCTAAGAATGATTATTAAAAAAAATTCATGATTATTAAATATATAAAACAATATTTAAAATTTATTTATATATATATGTACATATATTCTATTCACTTACTCCCATTCAATATGCTATGAAAACGGAAACAATATTTATGTGTACGTACAGCCAACCATCTCCATAAATGGCGTATTCCATTTAATATATCTATATATTAGTTAAATTTATATTTTTAATATATATGATATGTAAATAATGTTTTATATTCTGTAAGTGATTAAATATTGATATAAGTGATACGATCAGGAATAACAAGTTAAAACATGTACGATGAAAAAAGCGCTTATTTCCCAAAATGTTACTTTAACATGGAAATTTTTGTTAAATGGGTAATAAAAAATCATAAATGAATAATATATGATATCATAAATATGAATATGGTTATATTATATTATAATAACATACTATGGTCATTATAACTGAGTATAAACCTACCCTCGACCAAATTAATGTACAAGGTAAGGGATAATTCCACAATCTCATTATTATGTGAGATTATTTATGTCTAAGTATTTTCTGAAACATATTTATCATCAATTTCCATGTTTGATAAAAATGTTTTCAAAGTAAATCTATTATGTTTTATGGAAGGTAATATTTAACTATATCATCACTTTAAATTTTTTCAAGATTTATTTTTCTAAATCTGTTTAATTAATGTCCATGTTTTCAAAAAAAAATTAAGGATTTATTTATATAAACATGATTGTTTTAAAATTATAATTCCATTCAAAAGATTCAAAGTGGTATTGGATTATTTGATTCAAAAATATGTTTTAAATTAAATCTTTTATAAATTTTTTGAATTATGAATGATTTCTTGAAAAGGGGATATTTCCCTCAAAGAGTTTTTCTGATCATTTTTCTACATGTCAACATCCTTTATTAGATATTATTCTTGTTTGAGGTTGATTTATTATAACACTATCTTCCATATTGAATATAATTAGTTATGATATGTTTTATTGTGGATGTGTTATTTTTATACCATTCATGATTTATGGTTAATGTCTTGACATTTCGTATGCTACCTTTAATATGAATTTTTATGTTATGTTTCAACATTTATATATGAGGAATACATTGGACTTAGTAAGTGATGGTTGGGGCCCTCTGTAGCCCCTCGATGAATCGTTTGGTCTCTTGAGATGAATTAGTGTCTTGGAACAAGGCCTTGAAAAAATATTTCTTAATGTTCTTAGCACAAGTCCTTGACATAGTGGTTATTATTTCTGACATTATGCATTCACTTGTTATGAAATAAATTATTACATGTGATTATTCGACAAGTATAATATCCATGTGCATGTTTATATGGTAATTTATGATTTATTTTTTCCATATTATGTTCATATTTATGATTAAAAGTCTGTTGTTTTTATTATACATCTTTCCTTAAATGTTTATAGCTTCCACTGAATTATTTACCCTTACTGGGCATCTAAGCTCACACCTTTCTTATGTTTTATTTTCCTGGGATGAAATAAAGTGTAGTATGGTTGATATGAAGGGTTATTCTAAGGGAATAATGGAGTTATCAAAAGATTGTTTATTCTTTGTTTTATGTTATAAAGTGTATTGTATCGTTTATGTATGTAATATATTTTCCAAAAGTGCTAAACTAATTGGTCTTTAGTGGCATGATTCCTAGTAATCATGTCAATGTGTTAAAATAATGTAATGGCATTGGGCCTCAAGGTTCGAGGTTTTATAACATTATAGGTGAACACCCTTCAATCAAATGAATCAAAAATATGGTATTCACATAAGAAAGGATTTGGAAAAAATTACAATCATACACCATAGAAAATTAGAAAATACAAAAGTATTAATGGATCATTTCCCAAAAAGATAAGGAAATTTCATATGACATACAAAAAATATGTTGGATGGTAACATTCAAATAATATCCTCAATCTAAAATAAGATATATCTAAAGATAATGGCATAGATGAAAAATATATTTTAGGAGTTTCAGAAAAATCACTTTAGCCAAACTGTTCCCCAACCATGGGACACCCATTCCTTAAGAAACCACCTCTCATGGTTTGACACACACCGTTACCCTAACCATGCACCAACCGTGCGATGAATGGTGATTAGGTACTACCTAAGTATCACTAACCATGTGGTATTGGTGTAAGTTTTGGGTAAGCCATGCATAGGCCATGCGTGGAATTTATTATCATTTGATATAGGCTACATGGTTTGCTGTTGGGGACCGCGCAGTTTCAGAAAAACCATGTGCCTCTGTCAACCCTATTATGTTTTTATTTTTTGGAGTCTGACACTCTTAAAACTTGATGAACCACCCAATTAACCTATAGAGACATCAAACACATATAAAAATAACATATTGAAGTGTTACAACACTCAAAATTTCTTTCTGAATCTCAGTTCAAAGAACGACCAAACCAGTACATGAAAAAAATCAAATTCCTTTAGATTTTCGTCAGGTTATTAAACACAGGACATTACAACCTCCCCATCATAGAACTTCTCATCCCCATGAATGATTCAGGAAAAATTAAATCATCACCCAAACTATGAGGGCCATGAAGTCTCATTCAAATGGCTATGTTTCATTTCCAAATTCCTATTTCTCCTCCATGAAATTGTTATGGAAATGGAACATAATCCACTAAAAAATCTAATTCTCATTTCATTAATGCAACATCATAACAGTGCCTACCTAATCCCATTTAGGTAGAGACATGATCATGTTATTATAGCATTAAAAATATGGCCAAATGCGCTCCCCACTATAAGCATCGACTTCAGAAGGGGCCAATTCTAAACCATGGAACCTCCACTGGTTTACATTTCATAAAAATCATGCTCTATGAATTCTAACAATGAATCAAGTATGATTTAATCAACTAGGAGAATCTAATCACATATGAGTTTATATAAGGGACCTCTTCATTAATAAATAGTTAAGTTCTAATCCACCAAACAAAAATTAGTCATGTATTCTTTCTTTGAAACACATAGCTGACCTTTTTTAAAACCACACCCAAACTATCCAAGAGACATTCTTGAAAAGTTTTCTCACATATCATATACATAAAACAATAAGGAAAATAGGTCAATACACCTCTGATTAATAATTCCCAATGATGCCCGGCTTAGATGGCTTTTGAATTTCAAATGGAATTGTAATTCCTTCCTCCTAGGCTTTCCATGCTTACCACAATCACATTCACCAGAGTCTACACTAGACTTCTGGTGACATTCCCAAATAAAATCATCACCAATAATGAAAAAAAGTTTGCAAAAACCATAGAATCAATGAACTAGATTCCTTGAATCTAACCCAAATATGTTTGTACTCCATGTTTACAAAAAAGACATTGGTACAAGGCCAAGACATATATATTAGATAAATGAATGAGCCCAAAGCATCATCCTCCTATGAATCAAGTGAAATAATAATGGCTAGTGTACAAGAGTCCATCTAAGGTTTTCCTACATGGGAACCCAAGTATCACTCAGGACTAACCAAGCCTTGATTACAACCACTCATCCAACTTGAAACTATGATAGAGATCACTAACAAGCCCAACATCTTTAGAATCTTTAGTGTAGCACAAGACCGATTCTATCTTAGAACATCAAGTATTATGTCAGGATATGATACATTCTCATATATTTTGGAATATTAAATCAAAAAGAAACCAGGAAAACCAAAATAAGAAGATTTAAACCATTATTGGTCAACTTCTTAATAGAAGCTCAACTTCACCAACCGACACACCAACAAAAACCTAACTATGATGCCTTCACCACCTGAGGCATTTCATGTTCATTAAAGATTAACCACTGAAGTCTATTCAAGACCAATGATGTTTCTCAAAAGGTTTTATACATAGAAAATAAAAACAATATCATGTTGATGATAAAACATCGACATTATTCAAAACATACATGCTTGAAAGGAATTCAAACAACATCAACCATTTCGAAATGGTCCTCAACAAAATCATATTTCTAAAAATTATTAATAGTTTCATATAACTTAAAATATCTATTCATAATTTCTAATAGTTGGATCAAAATATTTTGAATACCAAGTTCTCTATATTTTAGCCTTGTAACAAGATCATTTGGATTGTCTAAAAGAATTTGAAGTGGAATTTTATTACACTGTATGATCTTAATTCTATCAATAATGACGTATAGAACATCAATAAGAGACGAAATCTCCTTATCAAATCTCTTTATTTGAATGTAAATTTATCCTTGGCTTGTACTAGGTCTGAAAGATTCAAACTAACTATCCAAATACTTCCTCAAATCTCCAAAATTCTTCATAGAAACTGATTCAAATCTGATCTTCCTAATCTGATCTTCCATCTCACTTTTAAATTCATTAAAATAAATTTTTGACATTGAATTTTATTTTATAATTCATAGATAATCTTGAACTAATTATAAGTCTCTTCTGGTAACATATTATCTTCTCAAATATTAAAAATATTTTCAATATCATTATAGATCTTCTTGAGGTTTATCTTTAACTTCTCAAATCTAAAGAAATTTATAAATCATATACTTGATATTAGAATCAAGACAATTGGAAGACTCGTTTTTAAGTCTTCTTGAGGGTTCAACTTCTTCATCCAAAGGAAGGAACTACACTTCTAATCAATCACTAGATTGAGATGAAAAATATCCAAGTACATTAATCTACTCCCCAGTTATATTAATAGTATTCTCCTAAGGCTCCAAAATAATATAAATTAAGAAATATCTTATCATCTCAGTTGATTTAGTTAATGGGGTTATCATGGGATCATCACCTTGAGCTTCATTATTAACCTTCTCTTCTTCATGATAAACCACCTCATCAATATTATTCAACTTCTCATCTTAAACATCATATATTATTTCAATAGATGATTGAATATCATCTTCTTATATTCTTTAATGAAAAATAGATTGGTGTATCCCTCCAAAATAACTTCATTCATTCTAATATTTAGGTTTTAAACTCTTTATTCAATCATAAAAACTGATTGATAGACTTATTCAAATGCATAAGGGACAACCTATTCAACAGGCTCTTCCCTTATTATTGGATTGAGAACAAGATCTGCACCAATTTCCTCACTAGAAGTTTATTCAAAAGTTCTTGGAACTTAAGGAACCATAATTATGTTATTTTATTACATGCATCCACTCTCATCATTCTCATTAAGGTGATAGGAATTTTATTTGGTAAAAAATTTATATATTCATCTAATCTTACTGTACATTTTACTTTATATTCTATAACATCATCAGCATGGAACCTTATTTATCCAATAGATTTTTAGATTCTATGCATCCTCTGAATAGAATACCTATATGGTTTTTTCTCCCCATAAAAAGTAAGCATTAACACTCCTTTGACTATGCTCTAAAAACCCAAACGTATGATCACCCCATCTAAGATAATATTTCATTACTGGTAGATTATTCATTTTATAATATCCCTCATATTACGCTTATTATAAAGAAAAGAGAAACTATCCTTCAATATAGATATAAGGATATCCTTTTATCCTTATGGAAATAATGATCTATATATCTAAATATAAATATACTAAAATGAAACTTGATTTCACTCCTCCAATAGCCCTAAGGCATGCATTTTTTGTTGATTTTGATAATCCACCATTCAAGGGATGAGGCGGGACCCTTACAAGTCTCATTGGTGTAAGCATTACATGGATTGTAGGACTTAGAGGAATTCATTTCCAATAGGATTCAAACAATACACACAACCCAGACTAACTAATTTGATCTACTACACCCCAACATCTTCATCGTGAAATCAGTTCTCTAACTTCGCATGGATGTTCTGATAGGCTTTCACATGCATTCGAAGGCTTATCCCGGTGGACAGTGCCATACCCTCTCATTCTTTCAATCCATTTAGATTTTGTTATGGTGAAAGATCCTTGATCATATTCCTTCTAAAGCTTGTTCCTTGTAGGTTTAATAGTTTACAACTACACTTAAGTTGGCCCGAAGGCCTTATGGTGGCCCGAAGGCCATACTGACCCAAGGGCCTGGGTGGCCTGAAGGCCTTAAAGGACTCATGGACCCAATTGGTGGCACTATATCTCAAATAGGGGAATAGTCCTAGCTACTATAGTGCTAAACACTACCTGCTATATTACCTGCTACAATACTGCTACAGTTCCTACAACATTACCAGATACAGTACCTCTATAACACTATAGTGATTTAATTTTTTTTAACAAAAACCATTTTTTCCTCCACATCCTTTAGAAACATATCTTATAATATTTTAATAGCAAAAAAATAATTATTTCCTATAACCTATGGATGTTGTATCCAATTTAACATAAGTTTCATTGATACTACCCTTGATGGGGGCACTTAAAATTTTGAGCTAGATTGACTGTTTAAATTTAAAATTCTTAATCGTTTACTTTTAATGAGATGACATCTTCAAAATATCTCAAGATTAATTAATATCTCTCATAAAATTCTTTCAAATCATTCTCAAAAATATATTCATTATTTTTTATTAAAGAAATACACCCGAAAATGAAATATTAGGGTTTTATTCAGTATGAGATTCATCTCGAACTATTATTCAAGATAAACCACATTTCCATGAAGAACACTCCTTTTTGGATTCAATCCCCTCTATTTATTTGAGATAATTAGAAAAATATAATCAGTTCTCCTAGTCTTGACATTCTTATAGATTTATAAGGATTGATGTATGGAAATTATGGTTTAAAGAGAGCTTGAGAGATCTTGAGAATGAAAGGGTGTGAGAACAGAGGTGAGGGAGAGATATTTAGATTGTCTCAGATGGTTTTTGAGTGGAATTTCGGTTTATAGAGCCTAAAATTTGAATTTAAAATATTTTGGATTTATATGGTAAATTTTTTGAAAATATTATATAAAAATTTAAACTTGTAAATTTAAATAATTAGAATTTATATCACTAATAAAATAGAAATGTAAAAATTTCAAATAAAATAAATAAATATTTATACATAGATTAATCAATGAAAAATTAATGTCTTTATTTAAAATATAATAAGCCTAGCTCCTCCTTCATAAAATCAAAAACTGATGTTGAAGGTGGTTTGGTGAAAATATATATAGGTTGATACTAAGTATTTTCAAATTTCAAAGATATATCTCCATTCCGGACATGGGCTCTAATAAAATGATTCCTCATATTCATATTATTATTCCTAGAGTGAATCACATGATTTTTTGAAATATTAATTTCACTACTATTATCTCATATAATAGGAATATGATTAAATTTAAGTCTAAAGGCCAAAAGAGTGTGTGTTTTCTTCAAAACATTTGTTCATAGAAACTACAAGACAAATATACCCGACCTAAACCATTGAAAATGGAAATGAATTTTTCTTCTTACTAGACCATGAAACTATATAAATTCTTAATAATTTAAAGGTTCTTGTGGTTTTATTATATATAAATTCCACCCTCCAAAATTTGTATCCAAATATGAATTTAAATTATAATCAGAGTTTTTTGGATAGAGTAAAGATTGAAAATAGTTCCTTCTAAATATGTAAAAATTCTTTTAACATAAGTATGATTAGACTCTATTTGGCTATTTTGAAATTTTTCAGAAAGAAAAAAAAATTATCTACTATATATAAGATATATTATACAAAAAATTAGACTTCTATATAGCTAATTATCTAATGGTTTTCCATATTTATCAAATAAATTTTTATATTAGTATACATGGGAGTTTCATACGTATTAGTATTTTAAAGTCCAAACATGTTCATTAAATCAATAATATATTTTTTTTGAATCAAAATATTTCCATATTTTTATAAAATTTAATAACAATAAATATGTTAAGTTACCCCATTATACTAATTTCAAATTCATTTTTTAATAAGTTTTGATAAATCATTACAATGTTTTTTATTATTTAATCAAAAAATAACATCATACTCATAGATTTTTTCTAATAAAATTTTAAAAAATGTATTTTTCTTAAATATATTAGGTCCTCCTCCTACAAAAAAACCATTTTTCAAAAAAAAACATAATCTTTCATACCAAGACCTTAGTGCTTATTTAATCCCATAAATTTCCTTGGTAACTTTAAAAATAGATTTTAGTAGAAAATGATTTTCAAAACCATGAGGTTTCTTAACATTGAATTCCTCTATTAAATTACCATTTAGAAAAAGAATAGTTAACATCCATATGATAAAATTTCAAATTAAAATACGATGCATAGCCAAAACATATCCAAATTGTGTCTATTCTAGAAACCATTGACAATTATCCTCATTAAATATTTGTTCTTCCTAGTTATATCTATTACCAACTAGTTTACGTTTTTTTCTAGTAATTATACCTTAGTTATCTTGCATATTTATAAAGACCCATTAGGTTCTTATTAATGAATGGTTTATTTCCTTTCAACTAATTCCCAAACATTATTTCTATTAAAATAATTTATTTTTTCATGCATGCTTATTATCCAAATTTTATCTTTTAAGGATTAATCTACATTATTTGGTTCTAACTGGGATGGGAAGGAAGAGAATTCATCTAGGATTTTTACATTCCTATTTATTCTAACGCATATATATAGGTATCCTATTATTTTCTTTAATGGATAGCCTTTATGGTTCTTGGATGCTTAATTAAGACAGTTTTAGGTTTAATAGTTTCGTGTTCTTCTGAAATGGACTAAATCTCATTATATTCTATTTTTATTTAAAAAAAATATTTATATGATTAAAGTGTCAAGTTGTTAAGACAATTAGTGATTTCATATATTTGACATTTATTATGATCTAATGGATTACATATTTGAAACACCATATGAACTAATTATTCAACAATCGTTTAATTTATATTAAATACTCCATAAAATTTAGAATTAAAAAATATATTAAAGATACTAATTTATCATCCTTTTGATAAAATTTGAAATGGTTTTTCTTACTTCTCAAGATATAAACCTTAAATCCAAAAACATTAAAGTATCCAACTTTAGGTTTTCTATAGTTCCATAATTCACATGGTGTCTTTTTAAGAGTGGGCCTTATTAAAACTCTATTCACATCACATAAATCTATTAAAATATCTTCTGTAAAAAATAGTTTGGAATAATATACTCATTTAACATAGTTTTCACTATTTCATGAATAATCATATTTCTTCTTTTGGTAATTCCATTTTGTTGAGGTGTTCTTGGAGCATAATAGGTTTTCTTAGTACTCAAGTATGAACAAAATGAATTAAATTCTTGGTTCTAAAACTCTCTTCTATAATCACTTCTTAATGAATTTTTTTTTAAATCCATTTCATTTTGAAAAATTTTGAAAAATATTATAAAAACAAAAAATGATTCACTTTTAAATTTTAAGAAATAAAATCAGAACCTAGAAAAATAATCAACTAAAAAAATATAAGATCTTCCATTGAAGATTTCTAGTCATGATGGTTCAAAAAATCCTAGTGTATATTTTTTAAAGGTTTAGATGTATCAGTATTGTTAGTATATTAAAAGGTTAACTTAATCTATCTTTCTATTTTTTATGAATTACAAAGTGTTTTCCCTTTAAATTTAAGACTTAGAAAATCAAAAAATAAATGTTTCTTTGATAACTTATATATGGAAAATAAATAACAATGTCCATGTATCCTACTCCAAATTCAAGATTTATTGGTTTATAAAGCTAAAAATTTCAATTTTTATTCACACAAGGAACCAAGGTCCAAAGTATTAACATTTTCATTTCATGGTGTTCTAAAATAAAGAATCCAATCCTTAAATAAAAAACATTAATTATAAGAAAAACCAAAAAACCATCATTATAAGGTTGAGATATACTTTTTACTTTATGATTCAACCCTTGAACATATATAACTTATTTAATTAGGACGGAATTTGGATCTCCCACTAATCCTACACTAATTATGTTTTCTTTAGCATTGTCTCCAAATGTAAATAGTTCAACATATAATTTTGATAGTGTATAGAATTTTGAAAATTCCCTACTCATATGAATTAAGAAGACACCATCCATATACCATATTTAACTTCTCTCCATTTGGATTTTTATGTACATAAAATATCATGAAAAAAAATTTACCCAAATGTTCTTATATCCTATTGTGTCCATAAGTGATGATCCAGGAAAATAGATCTGTTTAATTTTTCTATAAATTCCATAATAATCAGAAAACCATATTCAGATATAGGAGTTATTTAAAATACTGATTTTAGGGTTCAACATGAATCAATTATTTTAATAATTACCATTAATGGAATAATAAAAATTAGTAACTCTAGAAGTGTTTTGTTTCTTATAACATGGAATAAATTAATTTTTATAAAGTTTTAGATTTTCATAATTAGTTAATATTCCATATTTTCCTTTTATATGAACAATTTTAATAATAATCTGATTTAAATATTCTTCCCATTTAATGATTATACGAGTTTCACTTTAGAATTATTCTACTTTAACTTGAAACTATTTAATTTTATATTTATGCACAATCCACTTTTAAGAGTATTTTCTAAATTCTTATTTCAATTCTATGTTATTTTTAACATATAATATTTTTAAATTATAATTTAATTATGAATTTTATTTAATTGTTTTTTCTTTTTTACCATAGATTCATATTTCTCCTCAATCATAAATAATTATATAGCTAATTTACTATTTGTTAATCTTTATGAATTGGTTTCAAAAGAGTAATATGATTGTTCCTCTTCTTTTTTATCCATAAATAAATATTTTCTTTTATATTTGATGGGTACATTTTTTGAAATAGTTTTATTAGAGTAGATAGAGTCTTTAGAAACACTCTATATATCCTTTATAGCTTTCTTTCCTTTTCTCTCATATTTAGATTTCATCTAATATATCTTTTCTTTACTTACCATTTTTATTTTTTATTCTTTTAGTTTTGGGAAATTAATTCAAATATATCACATCTATTCATATTCATACAATCTAAATTATTTTTATCCCTGATTGTTTTTCTAGAAGACATTGAAAGAATTATTGAATCTCTTATTATCCTTATAAAACTAACAAAATATTCTAGAAAAATGAGCCAGTTCCAATCTCGAATTTGATCATTTTAAATAATTTTACTATACAACAAAATCATAGATTTATTTTCATTTTTGGAGTAGTAACTCTGAGTGAATTATTTTTCTTTTTTTATCATTCTATGATCTTCTTGTTCAGATTACATTTCAATTTCATAAATAAATATGTTTTAATCAATTAATTTATTTAAATATATTTTAAAGGAGTGGATTATCAGATTATAACAGATATTTCATTCCATTTTGAGGGTAAAACTCAAATTTCCTATAAAAATTTATCTAGGTCATCAATTGGATATACCAAAATAGTAATACCATTAACTATTCTAGAAAATATTCCATTCATTTGAGGGATACTCACACTATCGTACATCTCAAAATTCTTAAAAATTGGCTTAGAAATGTAATATTTAAATTTCATAACATCTTTATTTCTTCATATAAAACTATTATTATTTTCAACGTCTCATAGGTAGTAGAACATTGAGATTATTGATTGAATTCATGTGGAGTCAGTCTATAGAAAATACAATTCATACCTCTTGAATTAACATCATATTCAAAATCCTTTTCAGTATCTCACTTCTATTGTTCTTTACGAATTTCATATGTTTTATAAATATTCATATGAATATTAAAACCAAGTTTCTTTAAATAGGAAATAGTTATTACTTTGAAACAACCATAATTTTATCTATTTATGTATGTTGCTTTAATCAATTACTTGTCTTATATATGTCTATCCATATACATCATTCATTATTTAAACCTTTGACTCAATATTACTAGAGATTAAAAAATTCTTGAAATTTTACACCATTTATAGCAATTTATAGTTCAGAATAAAACAAACACAAGAGCGAGTGATTTGTGTCCACTTAAAATTTTTGAAAAATTAAAACAAAATCCAAATTTGTGATTTTTAATGATGGGAGGAGTTTATTTAGAAAAATTATATAGTGTAAAAATAATGTTTAGGAACACAATAATTTTTATAGTGGCCCATGGAACAAATATCCTACAGTAAACAACACTAAAACTCTCACTATAATCTTGAAAAGTTTCAATAATTATGTACACTTATCTGGATACCTCTAAAAGTGAGTGAAGGTTATTTAAACCTTAAAAATAGTCATGTTCATTTATAGGGAACCTTGACCACTATATCTTAGTGTGAGAAGTTGACATTTCACTATGACTTAATAAAAAAATATAATTCTTCAA
This sequence comes from Viscum album, assembly GCA_963277665.1. NCBI lineage: Eukaryota > Viridiplantae > Streptophyta > Magnoliopsida > Santalales > Viscaceae > Viscum > Viscum album. The sequence continues at coordinate 450,490,877 of OY728165.1, forward strand.
TGAAATAGATGGGATGATAATTAGTGAAATATATTTGGATCATAGTTGTAGTAGCAACTAACATAAGATGAGTTCTTAATAAGTATATATAAGATCTTTAATAATATTTCCTTAAAAATAAAATATGATCTTTCTTGTTGATAAAATATTCCAGAAATACATAGCAGCAGCAAGAATAAATTTTTGAGACAAATAGATCAAACACTCATTTGATGATAGACATGTAAGTCTCTAAAGTGTATCTCTAAATATAACTTCAGAAACTACCAAAAATATATTGAAAATAGATATAGCATCAATATCATGATGATCAGAAGATAATAAAGCAATTCATGTATCTCTCTAAAATAGAACTCTTTAGACAACGATATACATAATCATAAATGAATAAGTAACTATTTATATTTAAAAATAATCTTGATTTACTTTAGGTCTAACTTATCTAGGAATATCACCTAATAAAATTTGATTATTTAAAACACACAGTGTGTTTAAAATTCAAATACCTAGGTAAAAATCATAATTTCCATTTGAAATAAGAATGATTAAATCCATTTAAAATGGGCCATTGAATTCGTCTTTAAAAATATTTAAAGATATATTTACTCTAATGTAACTATTGAATAAATTACTGAAAATAATCCATAATTAAAAACTTATAGATGACTGGGTCAAATGTAGGTTTGCACTATGTAGGTAAAATATTGAAAAGTAAAATTAAAAAAGTAGAGTTGATAAAAAAGGTTGTGTTGATGAACCATATGTTAAGTAAATGAAATTTTGGGTTCTTCGTTGAATTAGGGTTCTTGACCCTTACTTTTACTTTAAATATAGGTTTTCATAATTAGTAATCCTTAAAAAAAGTAAATTTCATGATCTTAACATTCATATTAAAATTCTGGGTACATAACATAGATTCTAGGCTACATCAAAATGATGATAATACTTAATATTATTAAAAATAATTCAAATTAAAACTTAATTAATATAAACCATGAATTCCCTTAAATCAATTTCATTAGTAAAACATATCTTGGTTTTTTTTAGCGTCAAAATTATTGAGAAATTTCTGAAACGTTTCTATAAATATGTACCCAATAGCGACCACATGTTGAAATTTATCAACTACATGAAGAAAGAATCCACCAAGACATGGTGTGTTTCAATGAAAAAGTAATTTTATAACATGTTATGATGGATTGATAACTTTTTATATAGGATTATTCATATGTTTTGAGTATTTACCACATGGTATCAATCTCACAATCTCTCCAACACATTGTCTATTTTCTCACTTTTATGAAATTATACAAAATTTAATATTTATTCATCTTTTAATAAATTGATTAACTAAATGTTTAATATAAATTTTTTAAATTATTTATTTACTTTATAAAATCATTTAGATCAAATAAAAAATATTTTTGAAAATTTAATTTTTTTATTACTTAAACATTTTATCAAAGTTGAAATCTTAATATACTATTTTTTATGATGTTATTTTCTAATATTTGAATTACCAAAGTTTCTGAAAAATTTTCATAATTGTTTTTATTATTTTAATCAATTTGAATCTCATTCATTCTAATGAAAAAATTCTATATTTTATAATAAGTTAAATACAGTAATTATAATGTGCTAAATTTATTCTTTGAATACCCGTGATTCTTAAATATGTAACATCAAGATTCAATATTTATAAATATTTATAACAATTGAATTGTAGTGATGAGTTTGGGAAGCTACTAAATGATTATAATTAAAGGTACAAGATGACTATTGCTGATTTTTTAATAAACAAGGACAAAGGCATGTAGTACACTGTAATAGATACATCAAGAAAGAAATTTTTTTCATATATGACTAAGATCTTCTAAAAAACTATTATATTGTTGTGATCTCAATGAAGCTTAAATTATTGAATCTCTACTTCTAAAGTGATCAAAGTTTCCTGAGTTACATAAAATTTAACATCTTATTCTCTGTATTTGTTTTCATTATTTACTAGTTTTCATCATGTTAAATTTTCTTTCATTCTTTTTTAAATGGTAATCATCGATTAATGATTTTTTCAATAAAAATTTCTCATATTTGAAATTCTACTAGAAAATATAAATTTTATAAGGTTGTGAATCCTATAGAAAATCCATCTCATGTTAGGTTATGACTCCTATAAAAATTTAGGTTGGTTGTGCCATTATATTTTGTAAAATGAAGTGTCTATAAATAAGTTAACACACCTTTAAAAGTGATATTAACTAAGTATGAACTGATCATTTCACCAAGTATAGAAGTTTAAATAGTAGAGTAGGATCATAGTGATCAGAACTAATATAAAAATATTGTGTTCAATATTTTATTTCCCAATAATTATATTCTATATACTTCATTTCACTGTTGATTTATTCAAAAATAAAATATGATTTGTTTTTTTATGTTTTAGATGACTATAACCCCCCCCCCCCTCAAGGACATTATTGTAATCTAAGCTAGACTATAATTATTATATAATAAACTATATATCATTAGTATAATTGAGTGTTCTTAAATAAATGTAAAAGTCATTATTTATTCATTTTCATCCACTTAGAAAAACCAAAAGAATATTAATCATGTGTTTGTATGGACTACAACCTCCACAAAGTGACATCTTTTGTTTTTCACCATCACCACTATTAAATTGAAATAAGGATATAATTGATGATTAAATGTTTCATATATAATATAATTATGATTATGTGGAGAATAATTATAATCCACCTTCATTCCCTCTCATTCATTGGGAAATGAAAATGTTAATCGTGTGTTGTGTGGACTATCACCTCCCCGAAGTAACATTTTTGTTTTTTATTCTTTATTTTAATTATTTACTAAAAAACATAATATATGATTCACCAACATAAAATCATATAAATAATATCATTATTATTTAATTATAATTATATTATACACTTTCTTAATCATACTCTCCCATTTAGTTATAGCGTATTCTTCTTTGGGTTGGTTCAATAAACTACGTGAAATAATAAATAAAAATATTACATAGAAGAATTTAAAAATGTATTTAGTTTAGAAAATATATTTTTATTAATATATTAATATTATATAAAAAATATTATATTTTATATGTGTGATGCTAATAAAAATGGTCATAGTAAACAAAACAACCTATAATAAACATATCAGGGTACCTTTCCAAATTTATCTCTTTTCATAATAACCTATATAACTATATAATTTTTTTTGATAATTTATTATTAAATCACATAAATCCATGAAATTTTTTTTATTATTAATTTATTATATTACATCTTCAATCATGGCCAACATACCAAAATTCTTACATCGAAATTGACTAAACCGGCTCAATTAACCAACATAAGTAAAATATATATAATAAATTAATAACAAATGATACTATATGGTACATAATAATTAAAATATATGAGACTAAGTTTCCTAATAAGGTGTATAATATAAATTTTTTGATTATTTAATAATTTAGGTACATGTGTAGAGTGAACATGGACCAAGTTTAGGGTTTTTTCTAACTCAAATTTTCTTCCATTGAGTTACAAATTTTTTTATTAAAATATATTGTTACACATTTAATTTACTCTAATAAATGATGAATTTTTATTTTATTTACTCCATGTTTTATGGGTTTTAACAATTCTGCCTTGTATCCACATTTTAAATTGATTCTGAACTCAAATATTATGTTACATAAAAGGTGATCTTGATCTCAATTCCTATTTCTTGAGATGTACTTCTTGTTATACACTAATTTACTTTTATATGGTGTATATAATTACTATTTGTTCTATTTTATCATGGATAATAATTTTTATTATTTTTTATGTAAAATTTAAAGCTCTTTTCAATTTGAGGGATTATTATTTAAATATTACTCGATCCTTAACATATTTTCTAACTAAAATTCTTTTGCTTTGATTTGTATGTTTGTTAGTTGGTTATAATATTATAAGACACATTTTTTATACCTTCTTTTCCATTTTCAAATGTTAATTTATCTTTTTCTTTAGGGATGATAATTCAATTCAATGGTATCATTTTCTTGGAAGAAATATTTTCTTAAAGAAATTATTTTTGTGAGAACAACTTCCATTATTTTTAATGGATATTTTTCCTCTATGTCTATATTTTCCTTCCTCCCAATGTTTTAATATCATTTTGGGAACTTAAATATATATTAATTCATGTTATTTTCTTATTTATACCCACCACCTTTCAAATGGAAATTTTTTTCCCTATTTAAGATGTGGGTTTTCAATAAAGTTGTTTTCCAAATATTAAAATGTATAGTGTATCGTGGATATATGTCTTCTATTTCACCTCACCATTTATTTTCACAACCACTATGTATTTTTTTATGAATCAAATGTAAAATATTTATTGAAAAGAAAATCTTAAATATATCTTAAATAATTTCATTCCAAACTTCATGAAAATAAATTTTCAATGGAAAAATATATCTTTTTCACTTATAATTTTATGGAAAAATAAGAAAAGAAAAATATTTCAAAAAAATTGAATTTCCCATAATTTTTCAAATTATCATGTATCAAAATTTTAAATGGTAATTTATTTTCCCATTGTTCTCTAATTTTTATTTAAAATTATATTCATATAAAATTTGGTAATATTTATATTATCTTTCAAATTAAATGTTATTATTCTTATAATATTATTCATTAACTACTAGTTGATTATTTACCAATGTTTTTATAAATGAGAAACATTATAACAAAATAATATAATTTATCCATTTCAATATTTTTTTCATAATCATCTTTATTGTATAACCATACTTTTTATTCGATTGTGTTTCTTTAATAAATACCTATTATTGAGCCCTTCGATTCAAGGGTGTCCACCTAGTCACCCATACATCGATAGACTAAGGAAATTTTGAAAAAACCATATTCACATTATATATATATATATATATATTGTAAATAAAATATAATTAATTACCTTAATTTAATGTAATTAATCTAGAAGGTTACTTGATTTCATTGTATGTGAATTTATTTTTTATGGGATTATCGTGTTTTGTATATTGATGTGTTTGTGAATATTTCTTTCTGTGAATCCATTTTGAAAATGATAGGAAATATAAAAACCTAGAATTATATCTATTAAATTCCATTTTTATAATTATTTAATATATTAAACCACATAAAATCACATTTATAACATGATAAAAACATTAAAAATGAATAAAGACTTAAATAAGAGGTATTTTTATAAATTAAGGAACCTATACTGGTAGAATAGTATCTTGACCAATGGATTAGTAATATGACCATAAATAATTTTAAACCAACCAAAAAATATAAACATTTTCAATTAAAGTATAAATAAAATTTAGATATCTTATAATAAAAAATATGATATAATTATATCATAGTATAAGTAAATAAATATTTTAAAAATGACAAATTAAGAATTTGTTTTTCTGTGAAACAAAGAAATATGTATTTGTGATTTTATAATTAATATAATGATTTAAAATAAAATTATTTTTCATAACATATATTTATCAATTAATTTTTTTCTCTTATGATTATAAGATAATTCATGAGAATTTAATTATTTTTTCAAAGTGTTATAAAATATGTTATAATTTTAAAATGATATTTTTCGAATAAATGATGATTTTAATTAAAATTTAAATTTATAATATTTATAAAATTAATTTATTAAAACAAATAACCATTTTTAATTCTACATATTGAAAAATTATTAGGGTTAATTTTCAGGATTTTTCTAAACTAGTTGATTTTTTGGTTAATACTGAAATATGGTAATTCATGGTATTTTACATTTTAAGAAAAATACATGAATTTTTGAGTCATTAATAATGTAAGAAAACCCTTGTTTGAACTCACATGAACTAGTTACTATATTTAGTTATAATAATCCTCACTATTTATAGTCTTGAGACAAAGTAATAAACAAATGAATAAAATAATCAAAAAACAACCCTCTTCGCTATAAATACCACTCCTTGCCATTTCTTCTCCTCAAAAAATATATCCAATAATATTTCTTATATAATGTGAAATTTTTCTCCAAAATCTATTCCCCATTTCCATGATCCTTTTTTATAAATAGAAGACCAAACTTAGTTACCCTAAGGAGGTTCTTAAGGAGAATAAATTTAAGTGGTAAAATCCTCTTTCATTTTCATTTAATTTCTTTTAAATTTCTTTTCTTTTCTTATTCTATCATCACCTCCCATTATATAAGTGAAATAATAACTCTAGTATCCTTTATATAATTTTATCTTATTTTATTTTTTGTAATATAAATCATTAAATTGCTTCTCCTCTCCCTTTTATTCTAAAAATTAATACATCATCCATGATGTGTCGATTTACCACTATCATGGACAATGCATTTTATTTTTCATTACCAACTTCAAAGTTGGTCATAGAACCATTTTTATGGTTAAAATATATTATTATATTTTAATTAAAGGTTATTAAATTTTCTAAAACCAATATATATTCATAATGTTATGTAATAAAACATAACTATTTCGAGATGACCAAAAATTCACTAAAATAAACTAACATTCGTCATTAAAAGTTTATTTAATAAATCATCCTCATTTATTGAAAAATGATATATTTAACCATTTAAATCATTTAGTAATACCAATATCATATAATCACACTTATAGTGTTTTCCTAACATTTGAAAAGAACTCTCATAATAAGACTCAAGAGAACTGATCATAAAATCATAAAATGAATGCTATGAGAATGAGAAGATTGAATCTTATAACCCATCAAAAAGAACATAAATGAATCTAATAAAATTATACTAAATAAAATACATGTATAATAGATTTTTAATTAATTAATTATTTAAATTATGTTATTTTATTATTCTGGACATTAATTACTTGTGAAGAATAGTTTTGGACAAAAGGTAAGGAATTTTCTATGAACCATTATTTTTCCTTGAGGTTATGCTTTATATATACTTAACCAAATTTAATTCCTAGTTGTTATTATTAAATCCATAAAAATCATTTTTTTATGCTCTAAACATATTTACCAAGCTCAATTATTCTTTCTTTAATGGGAAAATACAAGTTTTATAAGGTTTCCTTTTAAATTCCTCCTTATAAGTATGCTCGGTTAAAGAGAACATCCCAATTTCATACCCCTTTTCCAATACACTATATAATATGTTTTAATTCAAAATTATTGTTTCTAAAATCACTAATTTCATCATAAAAATATATCTTAGATAATTTCTAGTTTTATGTAAAAAAATATGTTTTCCCTCTTTAAATTCTCTTTTATGTTTTCTCTTAAACCGCACCAAAGAGGATTATTTATAAAGTTTATTAAAAACTCTTTTTCAAGTTTTCACTTAAATTTGACATAAATTTTCATTATGTATTCTTATTTTCCCTTATTATGGTTTATTTATTATTTAAATACATTCTTTTATCAACACCATTATGATACGCCCATTTTTTTATCTATTATGACATGAATATGATACCCATATCTTTCCATGATAAACCCTTATGATTATTCCTTTTATATGATTCTTCATGTGAAATTCATATTCATGAACATTTTATGAAGGGTGATCCTAGATATTACTCCAATTAATTGGGTAATTTTTAGTCTCATGAGATGGTATGTTGGGATAGAGAGTGAACCTAATTCCCTTATAGGACATTGTCTTCTATGTGAAATTGGCATAGAGGTTAGCCTTGAATCATTATTATGTCATTTTGTATGTTGTTTACACATTATAATTATTCCATGATTATAAGATCTAATGTTCAATATTTTTTACCTCCTTATGTGTATTCATGTTCCATGCCTTTTTATGCTATCATGTTATGCCTTCTAACCCATGTGATATTATTTATTCCAATGTTTATTCCCTTACTAGTCTTGGTAGAATGCCTTTTTCTCATGTATTACCTAGTTTATCCTATATATATGTAAGATATTAAATAATTTTTGGATCTATTTTTGGATATTAAATAAAATATGTTTTTATTTTGGTTCCATTCTTTTGAATTATGTACATAATCATCCAAAAACACTAGACATTACGATCCTTATTTGGGATCTCATGGTTAATTATCTTTAAAATCATGTAAATATATGTTTAAAAAGATATGGTCATTATATTTTGGGTAAGAGCAATATCTAGTTTTTTTCCTGATTTTGACTAGAAAACTTTAGTAATAACCCAAGGGATAATTATATCAACATGGAGAAATAAGATTGAAACTTAGGGAATCACAATATAGGATATACTTTCAATTTAAAAGTTTATCATTTTATGTTAAATGTTTAATCTTAATATTATTATTAGATAAGTATTAATTCCCCCCTTAATTTTATGTTATTTTTTCTTCGTTAATGGCTATAAATATGATAACTCATTATGAAATTAATGTTAAATGAAATGTGATGATTTCCCTAATGAATCTCTAAATATAATAGGGATAAGAACTCAAAAATCCATGATAATACTAACACAACTAGATCAAGTTATGAATAATAAATTCAATTGTGTGAAACCTCCTAATTAGCCTAATAAATACGAATTTTTTGTTGAATCATATATATGATTAATTCCTCCCAAGTATAGTGTATCTTCAAATCCCATCATCAAATAACCATTGATTAACTCCATTAAGAAGATATTATCTATCCTCCAGTGCTCAAAATAAGAGGAAGTTATGATGTATTTCTATCATTTTTATGGTTAATCTGATTATTTGTAGACACTAATCAATAACACTAAGTCCATGGAAAAAATTGAATCTATTTAATGGGAATATTTTCAAAAAATTATATTTTAATAAATATTTTCCCCGAACACTCCATCTTAATATGAAGAGGGAGTTCTTAGAACTAAAGAAAAAGGAAGATGATTCTATCTGGGAGTATGGGGGAAAAATTACAAGGATTACATGATATGCCTCTTGATTTTTCATAAACACTGAAATCAAGATGGGTCACTTATTTAGAAGACTAAATTTGAGTCTCTGAAAAGTGTTGGTGATTCGATACTTTTTAATATATAAGGAAATTTTCCATTGTTACCTAATGGTTGAAATAGAGGTCATATACTCTCAGTGGTCTCATGGTCCTCAAGATAAAAAAAAATAAAATGAAGCTTTATATGGTAGTATCAATAGATATATCCCAAAATGGAAATAAACCCCAATGTGCCTCATGGAAAAATTGTGATAATAAGCATCCTAAGAACTGTTTAAAAAGAACCAAGACGTGATTAAAATGTGGAAGAGATGGAAATATGACTAATAAATTACAAAGGGATATGAATAATACCACAAATGTGGAGGAAGAAATGAAGTTTTAGATCAACACTCATCCTATATTATAGTGTTTTAACTAGAAGGAACATGATAATTTTAGAAACCAATGCCCTAAACTAAGGTTTTTCAGAGGAAAACAACAATAAGAACCTCCATGGAAACAAGAAAGGGAATATACTATCACTACTGCTAATATGGAAACATATAATAATATAGTGATATGTACTCTAGTTATTAATTAAAGAATAGAGAATATACTATTATATTCAGGGTCTACACATTCATTAATATCTTACATGTTTTGTAGAACTATTCAAACACCACCACAAAATGTGGAGGTTGAGTTATAAATGAGAACATTAAGTGGGGAAATTATTGAATCCAAAGTATATAACTCCTCAATAGATAATTTTTAATGATTGAACCTACCAAAAAATCTGGTCTTACTACTTTTAGTGGAGTTGGATACTATTTTTTGAATGTATTAGCTATATTTATACAAAGACGTCATCAGTTGTTGAGAAATGTGTATCACTATTCACATCCTGAAGAATCCTATAATTTTGTACAAGTGTTAGGAGGATATCGAGTCTTTATCAGAATCATAATCTCAATTGTAAATATTATTATCATATGAGAAATAATATCTAGCTAAATTTATTGATACAGAGGATACGATCATTCTCAAAAACATTCTCATTGTGAGGGACTACACTAACGTGTTTCATGAATATTTTTTTCTTTTTCCTCTAGACCAAGAGGATGAGTTCTCAATTGAACTTATTCTTCCATATCTCCCTATATTAAAGACACCTTATAGAGTGGCTACCATTGAGTCAGAGGAACTAAAGAAGCAGTTACAAGATAATCTAGACAAGGGTTTTATACTCTTGAGTATTTCACCATGGGGTATGTCAATCCTCTTCATCAAGAATAAGGATGGACCAATGAACCTCTATATTTATTATCATGGGAAAAAAATCATGATAAATAAAAAGTATCCCCTACCATGGATAGATTAATTTATTGATCAACTACATGGGTCCAAGTATTTCTCTATGGTGGACCTTCGGTCAGGATATCACAAATTAATGGTGATGAAGTAAGATATTCCCAAGACTATCTTTCGAATAAGGTACAGAAACTATGATTTTATAGTCATGAAATTTTGACTCACTAAATCTCTAGAAAATTTGATGGACTTAATGAATATAGTCTTTAGAGATTACCTCAAAAAATTTGAGGTAGTCTTTATCGATGATATTCTGATATACTCCACAAGTAAGGAAGAACATAAGGATAATTTAACTATTATGCTAATGCATTATTGAAGGGATAAAATATATTTAAATTATAGTAAATGTGGGTTTTGGATTGAGGAAGTATAATTTTTGAGGTATTCTTTCACCAGTAAAAGGATATGAGTGGACTCTTCCAAGACAAAGGCAATCAAAGAGTGGCCCAGGCCAACATCTATAATAGAGATCTGTATTTTCCTTTATTTATTTGGGTATTACTAATGAGTTTTGAATAAATTTTCATAATTCTAAAACTCACTAACCAAGCTGACTTGGAAGGGATAAATGTATGTATAGACCGGTGGATGTGAATATTACTTCCAAGAGTTGAAAAAAGAGTCTTATCACTACACCAGTACTCACACTTCCAACAAGTGGGTAAATAATTTTGGTAAACATAGATTATTAAAAAGGTTCATAGGATATGTAATGATGTAAAATGATTAAGTGGTAGCCTACTCTTCAAGTAAATTGAAACTTTATGAGAAAAACTATCCCACGCATGATTTGTAGTTGGTGTTTGTAAATTTTGTATTAAAAATATGGTGTAATTGTCTCTATGTGGATAAGTGTGAGATTTATACTAATTATATTATTCTAATATATACATATGCATGGAATGAGATTAATATACACCAATGATGATGGTCATGGATCATCAAATATTATGACTACCCAATCCACTATCATCATGGTAATGAAAATAAAGTGTCAGATTCTCTAAGTAGAAATGATCGTCCACTTTATCAATGATGAGAATTGAGAAGGATCCAACAATATAATATTTTAATGGGATAGATATGGGAATCATTAATGAATTAACATAATCAATACTTTCTCAAATGATTTCTCAACAATCCATTATAATGAAAATAAAGGATGCTCAAAGAAATGATGTAGAAATTTAGAAAAGTGTGGAAGCTATCAAAAATGGGAAATCCTTTGAGATTAAAATTGATGAGTAAGGAGCCATAAGATTTGGGTCATGTCTATGTGTACCATCTAATTTAATGATAAGAAATATCTTATTAATGATGCATATAGCTCAACATTCTATATTCACATAGGGATCAAAAGGATATATTTATATCTCTGTGAGAACTATCAGTGATACAATATGAATAAGTATATCAAAAAATATACATAAAATTTCCAACAAGTTAAGGAAGAATGGAAGCATTTTAAGGGGATGATGCAACCACTACCCATACAAAGCATGTAAGTATAAAAGCATCACCACAAAATTTTTCACTAGACATTCAAATACATTTTGAAAAAATAATTCTATACGGTTCATTATGTATATTCTTATAAATATATCTCTGTTTGTCGCAATTGGAGAGGATTTCACACTTGATCAACCTTTATGAAGAGACATTAGAGAATTGGTGAGGTTTTATGAAGTACCACTATCAATTATAACTGATCGAGACCAATATTTACCTCTATGTTTTGTAAAACTCTCCAACATTCTATAATCACTGATTTGAAATTCAGTACGTCTTATCATCATCAAACTAATGTCCATTCTATGTAGACTATTCGGACATTAGAAGAAATGTTGACAGCATGTTCTATGGACTTTATGTGAGGATATGACCAACATCTACCTCTGGACCAGTTCTCTTACAACAATAGTTTCCCCTCGATCATCCAAATTGATAAATATGAATCTCTTTATGGGAAAAGATGTAGAACATAGGCATACTTGGATGATGTTAGTGAATAGTATCTTTTGGGATTGAAAATGGTTGAATAAATGGTAGAAAAGGTTAAAACCATTCAGTGGCATATTCATGCTACCCTAATTTTACATAAGAACTATGAAAAAAGTCTCTAAAAAAATTAAAGTTTGAGGTTGGAGAAATGGTATTCCTATACATATCTTCATGCAATAGTATCATGATATTTGGGATGAAAAGAAACTTAATTCCATTGTACATTGGGCCCTTCAATATTCTTAATCGTTTTAGAGCTATGGCATATCGACTTTCACTTCCACATACAATGTCTCAAGTGCATGATGTATTCCATATATCCAACTTGAGGAAGTAGATACCAGATCCCTCACATGTATTTAATCTGGAGGTGGTATAACTGAAGAAAGATGTCTCATATGAATAGTATCCAGTGAAGATCATGGACTGTATATATAAAAATCATTTCAACAAGACTTCTCACATTTTCAAATTTCTATAGTGGAACCATAAGTATGAAGAGGAAGCATGGGAATTGAAGGAAGTTATAAAGAAGATGTTCACTCACCTATTTTCACTTTAGAACGTAAAAACAAAATTTTGAGGGTGAAATTTCCTAAGGGGGTAAGAATGTAGAAACCCCTAATTCTATAAAAAATTTCATTCTTAGAATTATTTAATATAGTATAAACCATATAAATTCACATTGAGAACACAATACAAATGTTACAAATGAAAAATGAATTAAATAAGAAGTATTTCTAGAAATTAAGGAACCTATACTCATGGAATAATAACTTGATTGTTCAAATATTAATGTGACCATTTTGAATAGTCAACTGGAAAATAGAATAGTAAGAGCACATATATAACTATAAATAAAATTTAGGCATTATATAAATTAATATATTATATAATTATAAAATACTATAAGTAAATAAATGTTTTAGAACTGATAAATTAAGTACAAGTATTATTTTGAGATAACAATGTTAATTTATAATTATTTAAATAATATAATCTTTTAAAATATAATTTATTTTCATAAAATAGATTCATAAATTAATTTTTTGTTTTCATATAATTAAAAGATAATTTCATGAGAGTGAAATTATTTTTTCAAAGAGTTATAAAATCAGTTATAACATTAAAATTGTTATTTTTCGAATAAATAATGATTTTAATTAAAATTTAAATTTACAATATTTAAAAAAATCATAAAATAGAGTCTATTTTTTAATTCTACATATGAAAAATGGTTAGGTAATATTTTTAGTATTTTTCTAAAATATTTAACCTTTTTATGAATAGTGAAATATGCTACTTTACAGTATTTAACATTTTAAGACAAATACATGAATTTTTTAGTCAAGAATAATTTAATTAACCCTTATATCCAACTCACATGAACTAGTTACTGTATTGAGTCATAATAATCCACATTTTTTATATCCTTGATCCAAAATAATAATCAAATGAATAAAATAATCAAGAAACATCCATATCCTCCACTATAAATACCACCCCTCTCCACCACTTCTCTTCACACCTTCTAAGCCTTGAATAATTATTAAATTATTCCCAATTCCTCTCCAAATAATATTACTAGCTTCTTGGATCCTTTGGTCTCAAAAAAGTACCAAACCCAATTTCCCTATGGAGGTACCCATGGAGAATAAATTTGAGAGGTAAAATCCTCTTTCATTTTCTTTTAATTTATTTTTAATCTATTTAAATTTATTATTCTTTACTAACCTTACCTTATCTAAGTGACATGATAACTCCATTATTTTTTATATAATATAATTTTCTTTTGTAATTGGAATCTTGTTTTGAAGGTCCTTAAAATCTGTGTTCTAGTTTTAAAAATCACTACATCCAGGCAGTTTCCATTGGATTTATTCATGGAACCAGACACTTCTAATAGTTATTTATCTAAAGGGGACCTTCTTTCCAAAGGCAGGAATTCATTAAGTCTAAAATTTACGATACATTGGAATGAACATTGGATGAGAGTCCTGGAGGTTGGACTCATCAGACCCTTTTGGGGGAAAATTATTTTCTACTATGGGACTGTCTTTGTAAATTATAACATAAATTAACCAAGGAATTTTAAATCACTTATTAACATTTGTAAAATTTAGAATCATCAGTCTGTATTAATGCTTCTTCATTAATGGAAACAACCATATGTATTTTAGGTTCTCCTATAATTGTATCCTTTGATATACTATTTCAAGATTCTTTTAATCATCGTTATGATGATATTGGTTTTTAAGCCACTCAGTGGGGTACTCTGGAATTTATTTTCATATAGGGAGATGATGGTTTGTCTTGATATTGGGATCATACACATAAAATGGGCTACCTATATATCCTTGTTAAAGTAATAAAAACCCTTATAGTTTGGTGCAGCTTAATGGGACACATCATACCTTTTAATGTCATGTGATAAGGACCTAACCATACAGTTTGATGTCATATGGTAAGGATATATAAGAAAAAGGTGCATAGTCAAATTTTGGTGAGGGAATTATGCAGAAAATAGACCAATGAACTTGAAAATGATATGGGTTTCCAAGTTAGATTAGACCCTATTGGAAATATGGACCAAGTAGAACAGGGTTTATTTGAAATGATGGGTTTGAACCTCAAGTAGGCATCCAACATATCCCATGTGGATGATAATCAAAACCCATGTAGTTCGATAAGTCTCATAGAAGAGTATAATCTTTTGATAGAAATAGGTTTCGGCGTACTTCTTGAAAAGGATTCCTTGATTATTTTCGGGGATTAATTTGGGGCTTCTACCTATGAGGATGCCCAAGATTAAGGGAATTATAATTTGATTCCTGAATATGATATATAGTGATCTTGGGTCCTAAAAGGGCTTCCTACGTATACTGGTTTTAATAGGAATTAGTGTTCTCATAGTTCCTTCAATATTGAGTGTTTTTGCACATGTTGTAATCATAAAAAATCTCTAAGCTCGTGTGAGTCATGCTCAGGGTGAGAAGAAAGAGGGTGTGAAAGATTCAACAATGACACATGCACTTTTCCTCCTTCATTGGTAGAAGAGGGCACACTTATGGCTGCTAGAGTGGACGAGGCTTGAGTTAACCTGAGATGAGGGTGGGGAAACGAGCCTTCCTTCTATTCACATTACATTATACAAGGTTCCAATAAAATTATGAAAAGATGAAGGTTAGTGGCTTACACTAGGATGGCTTATCATGGTGGAAAAGATAAACAGGAGAGGAAAAGTGTAATTTGAGTCCTTGTTCCCATCTCTCCTCTGGTGTTTGGCATCAAATAAGATAAGAGGATCAATGATGCTACCTCCTGCAAGAAAATCTAGGGGCTTACACTATGATGGTTCCCTTTGAGCTTTGGATGGGGCTTATTCCTAAAAAGGATTCCCATTTGAGATTGTTTGGGGCTTACTCTTAAGGAGGATTCCCATTTGAAATTTGTTGTGGCTTACTCCTTAGGAGGATTCCCATTTGAAATTGGTTGGGGCTTACTCCTAAGGAGGATGTCCATTTGAAATTGGTTGGGGATTACTCTTATAAAGGATTCCCATTTTGGAATTGGTTATGGCTTACTCCTAAGGATGATGCCCATTTGATATTTAACCTGTCATAGGAGTTAGGTAATGAGGTTTTATGAGTTTCTTGAGGAGTGTATCGACGCAAGGTACTTGAGGAATCCATAAGAAGAGTCCAAACTCATAAAATGGGAAAAACAACCAAGAGGACTAAGTCGACACAAGGAACTTCATTGAGTGTGATATAGTTTCTCAAATCATGGTATTCCAAGTCTATAAGATGGACCACATAAAGGTAATAATGGAAAATGTTGTCGACCGAACCTTAAAAGTTCACAGTGCGACTCTCGATTTTTCATGGGGGTGAGTGACGGAAGCGAAGGGACTGGCCTGAAGCGTCATGACCACAGCCCAGTACAGATCCCGAGCAGGGGTGCAGGTGGCTCATCCCACACGGTATGGACTGGTGGGATTGCACAGGTGGTTCGTGTAGGTTCTCCTTGTAGTTTCTCCGTGTAGGTGCTCTACACAGGTGTGTCGCGCAGGTTCTCCACACAGGTGCTCTGCACAGGTGCTGCGTACAACTCTATGTGTTCTAGACCATCATGGTCATTTAAACCATGTTTCCCCATTTAATTCTCTATTCACTATATTTTTAGGGATCTATATGAGAATAATTTGGGGATTTTGGAAAATGAGCAACATAATGGGAGCATTAGGACATCTTCCAATGTTTTCCACCTTTGAAATGGGGAGCCCAAGGGTTCTATTTATAGGCATGGAGGGGACCTCGTCGAAGATAGTTTGTCCATGCAGATCCTCCGTGTAGGTACTCTACATATGTCCTTCACATAGTTCCTCCGTGTAGGGGTGTATAGATAATATTTCCACATAGGTCCTCCGTGTAGGTCCTCTATGTAGGTCCCTTTGTAAAATTTATCCATCTTCCACGTGCCATAACTTGTGATCCAAGAGTCTATTTAGGCTCCCTGACCAGTCAAATAGAAGTTCTTCAATATATATACACTTCTTGAGATAGTAAATACACTATGTATTCTCTAATGAAACTCATAAATTGAATTTTAATCAATCGACACCTTTTCATCATCAATCATAGAAATCCACTGCCTACTCCTAGATTGGGGAATAGTCCCACTTATCCATCTGTATGGAGTAGTATTTTGGAGCATCAAAATCCCTCCCACATCTTATTCTTTCATGGTGAAAATATCATTACCCGTACTTGAAATTTTATTTATATGTGATAATAATATCTTCACTCTAAGGAAAAGTTCCTAGAACACATTTCATAGTGTCTACAAAATCCCCCCCCCCCACAATAATTTGATTCATTTGAAATGAAAATAATCATGTTCTAAGGTAAAAGTAGGTCACTTTGATTCATTCCAATGTCATTTTGTTTGATTTGTAGCTATATAAATTTTTTAAAGATGCTCCAAAATTTACCTAGGA
Organism: Viscum album; assembly: GCA_963277665.1. Taxonomy (NCBI): domain Eukaryota; kingdom Viridiplantae; phylum Streptophyta; class Magnoliopsida; order Santalales; family Viscaceae; genus Viscum; species Viscum album. The sequence goes on from OY728165.1 coordinate 450,508,247, forward strand.
CAAGGGGCCTAGTGAGAATAGTTTGATTTTTTGTTGGGGTCATATAGAAAATCCAAAAAATATTCTATATTTTGACTTTATATTGCACAATATTACCTAAATCATACAAAATGTACATTTAGTGAGCTGGTACTTGACTTTTTTTAGAGTTAGCTTTGTGGGTTCTTAGTTTGGTGAGAACCATGTCTCTTGTTGTTGGTAGTTTAAAGTCATGCATGTTGGACTATAAAGGGATATTGTTTAAGGATGAAAAATATATGAACATAAAATTGAAATTAAATCCCAAACAAGACTCAGTAACTAAGACTTGCATTAATATTTTTTAAATATTTCCAAGTTGAATCTTGAGCCATCATTTTTTGGGTCACCAAATCTAAAACATGTATAAACCAATGGGGAGTCTCTTTTCAGAATGAAATTACCATTATTGGAAAAACCCAATATCGGGGTTACAATACACTAGTCCAAATGGGGCATATACTTCATAGCCAAATAGTGGCATCTTTTGACCGATAGGCCAGTTATGTAGGCAACTTATTCAAGGCCACCAAATTCCATGTACTGCATAGTCAAGTCAAATTACTCTTAGGAATTTAACATTTTACTGTTGATAGACATGGGAAAATGAGATTTTGGTGGCTCAATACCATAGTGGGTGGTTTTTCCTAGGAAAGGGGTTTTAAAAATAAAAGGGCTATTTTATGTCGACATATGTCATGAATACGAAAACCACTTCTATACAAATTTGGGTTATGAAGAATGGTTCAAATTTATCAAAAAGGGGAATTTTTGATATAAAATTATGTTGTTTTATGTCATGCAGTGAGGAAATCATACTGTTTAGTTTTAAGTCATGTATTGAGGACGTCCTACTATACAGTTTTAATTAGTGCAATGAGGACATCATATTTTGTTGTTTTAAGTCATGCAGTGCGGCCATTATGTGGCTTTAATTTAAGGTCTTTTCGCTTTGACTAAATGTATGAAAGTCTTCCAATTTCTAAATAATTTATTTTTAAACATACTACCATATTCAAGAATGGAAAGGAAATTGTAAACTATGATTTGGGAATTTCATGATCTAAATAATGACATTAAATAAGTGCTAAAGGAATTAGAGGAAGTCTCTTCCAAGAATGAAGTTACCATTATTTGACAAGCCCTTTATGGGGGCTGTATTATATAGGGATAACTGAGGCATATGTTACATATCCAAATAGTGGAATGTTTTTTTTCTAATAGGCTCAGTATGTAGGTAACTTATGCAAGTCCACCTAAGGGCATGTGCTTCATTGTCCAGAAAAAAGATCTCTTTAGAATTTGGACATTCTACTACTAAAACCCGAAGAATATTTATGGAAATTTTGATTTTCTGAATCATAGAGTTTGGTTGATGGAGAAAGGTACCTGAATATAGAGAGGGTATTTCAAACCAATATTTCCTATGAATTGGTGGAATAGTAATTGTACAAATGTCTAACCCAAATGTGGGAGGTACAATGAATGTTGTTTTAGGTCATACGACTAGGACCAGAAATGGAAATAGAATATGTTATGTGGCCAAGTGACTCCAATGTTATTTCATATTTCATTGAACACATAGAGATGGAAAGGTCTAAACCATGGTCTTGAAGAGTTTTAGATTGTGAGAAAGATAATAAGGCAAGTAAACTTGAATGACTGTTTTAAAATACAAATTATTCTATATTGTCATCAATGTTTAAAGGGGACAAAGACACTATAACCAATAAAGAGATTTCCATCATTTGAAAACCCAATTATGGGGGTTGTATTATGTAAGGAAAACTAGGGAATACGCTTCATAGACAAATAGTGGCCTCTTTGGACTGACAAACCTATTACGTAAAAAAATTAAGCAAGGCCGCCTAAGGGCACGTATTGCATAGTCAGGCAAAATAGATCATAGGTATTAGAAATTATGTCACAAAAACCCGTAAGAATAATTATGAAGATCTGGAAAATATTCAAGATTAATGGTGTGAAATATAGATGGGGGTTGTTCTCAATTCAAATAATAAATATTTGAATCAATATTTTCCATGAATCTAATGTCCTTTACATAGATCTTACTCATATGTAAAATGGACACTTTCTTTGTTTCCTTTTGAATTTACATTATATTGCATAATTTAAAGTCTTATAGTGAGGAAATTATATTGTGCATTTTAATGTTTTGCAATGAGGACATTATATTGGGCAGTTTAAAGTCATACAATGAGGAAATTATACTGTATAGTTTAAATTCATGTAGTGAGAACATTATACTGTGCATTTTTAAGTCATGCAGTGAATACATTGATATCCCTATAAGAAATCGAGACACCTCATTTATATAAATAATCCTTTTACCCAATTACTATGCCCACATGATCTATGCTTAGTGTGAGAAATAAAGAGCAGTAAAGGTTTCTTCTATAACACAAAGTTGACACAAGTGAATAATATCAGGGAAAAATTTCCATGCAGTCTAGCGTCGTGCAGTAAGGACAAAGATGAACCGATGTGAAAATAAAGACTTTTTGTAGCTGGACTAAAGGATAAAACTAAAGTGTCACTACGTGTATTGAGGAGGGAAATAATAAATCCATACGTAGTTCTTTAAACATTCCATAAGAAAGTTTGATTCTTATATAATGAATAAGGAATTTCTTTATATATCTAGGTTGGGACCAAGATTTAAGATCTGGGCATCTCTATGTATCTCATATAAATGAGAATCAAGTTGTACATAGTTCTTTAAACAATCATTTCCCACACCAATAAAATTTGGCATGGGAAACAAGGACTTTTACACATTCTAGAAGAATGATTAAATTTAAGACACAAATAGTATGAAAATCAAATTATGTATCCTAAAAGATCACTATGTATAGATCTAATTCATAAACAGGTAATGAAAAACATAAATAAAAATTTGGAAATTGTGGTTGGGCCCAAGATTAGAGATCCAGGCACCCCTATGTATCTCATATAGATGAGAATCAAGTCATACATAGTTATTTAAACATTATCCCTATACAGATCTGACTCAGACATAGATAAGGTAGGTACTCATGTGCCACTAAGGTGTTGAAATGATATACATGATGATTTCTTATGGAATCTCCTATTTTCAATTAGAGAAGATGTTAGCTCTACAGTTTAATGTCATGTAATGAGGACAAATGGTTTCATGTAGTTTAATGTCGTGCGACAAGGAAAAAGAGGCTACTCATTTTAACATCATATTGCATGGACGCTTATGGTTATTATGCAGTTTAATGTCTTGCAACTAAGACTTTGTACTATGTAGTTTTAATTCATTAATAAGGACTTTATTTTGTGCTGTTTTTAGTCATACAGTGAGGAAAAATTTGTGCAACTACAAAAAGTATTTCTTCAAAAATATCGCATTGGTTGGAGTTGTAATGAGCTCTTCATCCATTGAGATTAAAGAATAAGCTCTATTTGAGTAGACCTTATATATAGAATAAGTTTCTTCCCAATTTTGGATCATGATTTGGAGGTTTCTTTCCTGGTATTATTGGAGTTCTGAGGACCAATACCAAATTCTCCTTAAAAAATGAATGGAGGCAAACTTTTTGGTTGAAATATCATTCTATTCTATTCTGGTAGACTTCCAAGTGAAGAAAAGTATGAAATATTTGTTTGTTTAACCGCTCCAGCTCATCAAATCATTTCTGAGACCTCTCATCTATAGACAACTAATCACAGATTTTAACTCTGATTGATGGAAATTGCATTTCAATTAAAAAAACTATTTCTATTCCGTATACCAATGAATATAGATTTTCTTGGGTTAAAGTACATGTAGTATTTTGATAATCCCATAAAGCATTCAAAAGTGTATCAGGACATGATTTCTTATCTTTATCCACCATATTCTAGAGTATATTTTATAGTTTCTTATTGAAGGCCTCTATTTGTCCATTGGCCGCTGCATGATATCGGGATGAATGGTTGGATTTGATATTATGTTCCTGATAAAACTTTTTAACCTAAGAAGAACTCGAATTTGTGCCATTGTCCATCAAAATAGTATGAGGGATACCAAATCTGGTGATGATGTTAGTTTTTTAAAAAATAACTCTGATTTTGTCTCTGAATTCTTTGAGAGGTATTTCCTCAGCTCATTTGGAAAATAAGTCAATAGCAGTAAGGATATACTTCAATTTCTTAGTAGTGGTTGGAGGATAAGGTCATACTATATCATTTCCACATGTGGGAAATTTCCAAGACTATTTAGCAGTATGCAGAAACTCTGGGGGTTGACGATTGAAGTTGGCATGCACTTGGTAGGGATGGAATTTCTTAGTGAAATCTGTACAATCCTATGTCATTGAAGGACAAAAGTGTCCAAGCCTTCAGATCTGATCAGAGAGTCTATGCCCAAAATGTTGGGCACCACAAGTTCATGAATGCACTTCTTTCATGATAGTTGTAATATCTTCTCCATCTATACATATTATGACTATTCTATCGAAGCCTCATTTGTAAAGTATTTTTTGATGGTCTAGAATATCATAAATTGTTAAATTAGCCACTTGTCTTTGGATTTGTTCTTTTTCATCTCGATCTGGTGGAAGTATTATATTTTGAATATATTCCATGATGGGTGTTCTTTATTATAGGGTTTGACCATATGGCTCAGAAATGGGGCTAATCTCATTAATTTTCACCATTCTGGGTTGAATGAAATGTGATACCACATGACGATGGGCTATATTGATGATTGTCTCATCCCAATTTAGATCTTACAGGGTTGTACCGGTATTATCGAGTTCATCAGCTTGGGAATTTTTTGATTGAGGGACATATGAAAATGTTGGATCTTAGATAGATTCATCCATTAACCTTCTGATGTAATCACACAAAGGGGTTAACACTTATTTTCTAATATATTATTCCTCATTGATTATCTTTATTACCAATTCTGAATCACCTTCCACTTTTAAGTGATTCACTTGAACCTATAGGGAAAATTAAAAACCTGTGATGAGATCTTGATATTATTCCGCATTGTTGGTACCACCTTCTAATAATAGAAATGAATTAGGAAAAACTTCCTTTTCTAGAGAAATAAGGAATATTATGAACCCAACTTTGTTATGTTTTGGATTGTTCATTCTCTTCTATGTTGGACTTTTGGAAAGACCATCAAAGTACATTTCTCATGTTTGGGAATTATCATGAATAGAGAAGACCTATTCATCAATAAAATCAGTATTTAATGATTTATCTTCTACATATGGATATTAAACAAAGAAGTTACCTAGATCTTGGCCTTTTATTTAATTTTAAGGAACAAATTGAATATCAAACTGTTGCAGAATAACCGCCCACCATGCCAGACATCCGATAAGCATAAGATGACAGAGGATAAATTTGAGTGGGTTACTATGAGACAAAAATTGGACTTCATGATGTTGTAAGTAGTGCCTCAATTTTTGAACTGAAAATATTAATTTCAGGAAGCACTTTTCAATACATGAATATTGAGTTTCCACATCAAGCATAGTTTGACCAAGATAGTAAAAGATGTTTTCATTCCCAGCATCATTCTTTTGGGCAAAGAAGGCACCTAGTGATATCTCTAAAGCTATCACATAGATAATAAGTAGTCTTAATTTAGTAGGTGTCATTAATAATGGTGCACTCAAGAGATATTTCTTGAGGGTATCAAATTCTTCTTATTAGTCTTCATTATATTGATAGTTGATTCCCTTCTTCATTAATCTGGTGAAGGGAAAACACTTGCCTTCCAAATTGGAAATAAAGTGTTGAATATAGGTCAAGTTTCCTTGGAGTACTCTTAATTATTTCAAATTCCAAGGAGTTGACAAAACGAGGATTGGTTTTGTTTTCTTTGGATCAACTTCAATACCACGATGGTGTACAACAAAGCCAAGGAACCTTCATGAGGTTACCCTGAAAGTAAATTTCAAAAGATTTATCTTCAAACTGTGTTGTTGAATATTATTGAATATAATATCTATATTATACAAGTGATTGGAATGTTTTCTGGATCTAACTACCAAATCATCCACATAACATTCAACAAATTTCCCTAATAAGGGTTTGAAGATATGGTGTATGGCACGTTGATATCTTCTACCTGCATTCATTATGCTAAAGGGCATTACCCGATAGCAAAACACACCTTGAGGGGCTCTGAAGGCTATATATTATTCATCCTTTGGGGACATATGTATTTTATTATACCCAAAGTAGTCATCGATGAAATAAAGAGCTTCATAGCCAGCTGTTTCATCAATTATAAGCTCTGTAATCGGAACTGGAAAATCATCTTTTGGACAATGCCAGTTAAGATCTCTGAAATCAATGAAAATTCTGATTTTCCCATTCTTATATTTTATTGGTACAATGTTGGTGATTCATTTGGATATTTAACCCCCTGAAAGAGTTAACCTTTATAATCTTATCAACTTCAACTTTAATTTTAAAGGCATGAGTTGGGTGTGTTCACTTTACTGCCTGTTTAAATCCGTTATGTTCTTATGATAAACCCAAATTATGGGTGGATATATTAGGATTAAGAACTAGATTTTTCCGTACATGACCAAGAAAATATATCTCAATGTTTTTTTATAAATGAATTATACACCTCTTGATCTTTCGAAGTCATGGGAACACTAATTAGTGTGGGGCATGGATCTTCTTCTATACCTATATTTCTTTCTCTGAGCTCATCCACAGTGGTAGAGATACCTTCCTCAAGTGATGGAGGAGCATCCTTGAAATATTCCTCTTCATTATGTGTTACATCTTTTGTTTCTAGTTTCATAGTAGATGATGTGGAAAAACCTCTAGAGTTATAGGAGGAGTCAGTATTTGAACATCCTAAAGAAGAGGCCTCCATATTTGACCTTACTGATGATGAAGGGTCTTCTTATGGTAGTAAAGAGGAGATGATGGATTGGGAATCAACATATTTGTCTTCCTCTAACATTGCTACAATTTCTTATACTCTGATTGGTAAAGTAGAGGCTTGTTGTAGTTCAGGGGATGAAATGAAAACATCTCCATTTAAGTTTTCATCCCTTCTTGGTGAGTCAACAGTTTCTCCGATGTTGTTTTTCTCAGTTGCCGAGATCGACATTATGGAAGTCACTAGACGAGTGCTTAGATTTGGTTTTACCCTTTAAGTTTGATTAATGGGTAGAACATAATCTGTAATCTAATTTATGAATGGATTTTCTAGAATCTTTTCCAAACCATTTGGATCATTAACTTTGTTTATCTCCTTTATCATGGATCTTTTTCCTTTTGTGTGAAAAAACTCTACCTCAATGTATTGAGATTCACATGTTTTAAACAAAGACTTTCCACCATACAACATTCTTATTTGACCAATAAAAAATTACTTAAGACATTAATAGTGTGATGAAGCTATGGCTGCATGTTGATGCAGACAAGACCTTCCAAGTAGAATGTTTAAGGCTATGTCCTGACGAACAACCATGAAATATAAATTAGACACAAGATCTAAAAATTGATTTTTGAATGTAATCTCACATAGATGTTCTTTCTAATTCTATTCATATCCTTGCAAAATTTAAGTTGAAGGAGATAAATCAGATTCAGTCTAGCCCAATTAACGAATTGTATGACAAGAATGAGGTTGACTCCAGAGCCATTATCAATGAAAGCACGTCGGATGTCTATATCATTGACCTTTACTGATAAATACAGGGTTCTTATATTTCCATGTACAACATCATATTCATCTTCACCTATAAAAGATATGACTGCATGACATTCTGTAGGATAATTCTCTATATGATAAACCTCAGCAGCATCAACTTCGATTTTAATCTCTTTAGGACTTGACAAAGCCTCAATAATTGCTTCTTGAAGATATTTTGATAGATTCAAGGCATCCAAAAATCAATAAAGTAGCTAGTACATGGGCCAGTTGATTAAAAAAAAGATACTTTTGTTCCATAAGGCTGTGTTTGCCATCATGGAAATTCAGTTTTGCAGGTTCTTTGGATGTTGATTCTTCTAATGTAGATGTACCCTATGTCAGAGAAGAATGTGGAAAAACTCCTAAATTTGGTAGATTATAAATATTAAGTATATCTACTTTTTTAGAGGAAGATGGTGTGAATTCTAATTGGTCCTCCAAAACAATCATACTAGAACCAAGCCAATCATTCATGGAATAAACTCCTTGTTCTGGTTGTGCCTACTGAAGGGATCTTCCTTGAGTTTCTACTGCATAAATGGTTCGAGCAGGGGAATACTTAAAATGGTGGTTTTTTGAATTCTAACATCTTCTCATGTATCCTCGACCTTGGACTCTTCATATAGTGCCCCAGTTAGGTACAAGGAATCCAGGATCATTATAATCAGAATCATCCTTGGAAAAAGGATCTATCAAGTGAATAACATTGACAAAACCGAAGATCAATTCTTCATCTGATAAAGATTATGCCTGATAGGTTAGATCTAGTTGGGTTGTTTTTCGAGGTGTTGTCTGTTCTTTTGAATATAATGACATAAAATCTTCCAGGGTCAAGGAAAACTTTGTCCATGACACGAGCTTGACTTCTTATGACTCCTCTTTGTCCTTCTGATCACATCTCTTCTTTTAGGACTGTCCTTTTGATGATGGTGGTTCAACTGAGGCTCGAGTGGTGGAAGACACAATCGGTTGTTTCAACTGTGGTCATAAAATGAAATGAGTTTGGTTGATTTTTTTTACTGATCATCCAAAAATATTATTTCTTTACCTTTTTACTTTTAACATTCTAGCATTCACCTTCTTTCTTGGGATCAGTAGTAGTAACACATGCTACTTGAGCTGAAGAACTTTTTAGTTTCACTTGACTAGAGTCTACCATTTTTTGCAGGAGGTCTTTAAAAGGAAAACACTCTTGAATCAGATTCCATAACATCTGGTGAGAAGGAAAATAATTTAGAAGATCTTCATCTCTTTATTTGTTTTATTTATTTGGCCTTGGAAACTGAACCAAATTATTTTCCATTGCTAAGATAAAGTAACTGGGAACTTGTTTATTCTAGAAGGATTAAAATTCAGTTTTTAATTGCCCAAATTGTTTCCTCCTTTGATCTCTTTGATCATATTAATGAGTCGGTCTTTTTTTATGATTCTCTAGATGTGTATCCCTTCGATATGATGATGTTTTTTAAGTGGAAGTAGGTATAGGTGCTTGCTTGAGTGTAATGGTAGTTGTCTCTGATTTCCTTGTTATCCTTCCCATTGAAGATGGAATTACACAAGTAATAGCCTTAGTTTAAATAATAAAATCTTCTATCTATTGAGAAGTTTATGTAAGGTCTCAAAACCCCTCCTATGTATTTCATAGGTATCAATGGTCTACGTAACTCATCATGAAAATTCTCCACACAAATCGGTAGAAACTCTTCTTAAGGGAATTCCAAACATAAGAAATATGTTAATCCATTCCATTTCTCATTGAAATATGAAACTCTTTCATTGTACCTTTTTTATAATTAGTAGTATCTAAAATCATTGTCTTTGGTAGAGTTGAGTTAAATAAAAGAAGGAATTTCTGACAGAGATCTTCCCATCCAATAATTGATTAAGATAGTAAACTTGTATACCAAAAAAAATTTGGTCCACATAGTGACTACACAAAATAGCTAAGATTTACTACTTCTTGTTGTTGAGGATTTCCTATCATGGGTTCACAAAGAGAAACAAAATTTGTTAATTGTTGTTCCAGATCTCCCTAAAAATTAAAGTTTGGGAATGTGGAATTCACAAAATTCAGTGGGGGAGGAATCAGGTCCACCCATTCAGGGTATGCTTTCTTTTCCAGCTAAACTGGCACATTTCATTCTTCCGTAGATTCTAATAGAGTCGTTAATACCGCAATTTTGTTCATAAGAATTTGAGGAATATCTGAATCGGCTGGAACCTATGCAGGTATGGAAACTGGAGCTTGAGCTGGTGCAATGGCCGGAAAAACCACTCATAGTGGTGCTGATATTTTCCTTGGATAACCCACAAGAACAGGCTTATTCGGATTTGTTTTATCTGGTCTTGGTTGTGTACCCAATAGAGGGAATTCATTAACTGCATATGTAGTTACTAAAAATCTTTTTTTCTAAGGAGATCCTATAGGATGTTCATGTTGAGGACCTACTTGGGAAGTACGTTTAACTGAAATAATGCTTTGAAGTAACTCAATATTGAGTCTTTTCAACTCTTTAATTGCTTATTCTTGCTGTGAAAATATCTCTTAAAGAGAAAGACATGGAACTTATCTGGTGGAAAAGTGAGATGCAATCTGACTTTTACATTTAACCTTGTTATATGCCTTTTAGAGGGGTGGGAGTTGGTTATTTGAAGGAATACCTAGATTCTGGGCAAGCCATTGATTTCATGTACACACACCTTCTTCATTTTCCTCATTGTGTACCGTAATATGGATAATAAACTCATCTTATAATTCTCATAAACTAGACTCATTTTCTGGGGGTTCTTTTACATGGTTATTAATGAAATTTACTAACTCATAATGCATTGATGGCATTATTTCAGTATCTTTGTAAGATTGTCTCCCACTGTACCTTCCATGAGACTTTATTTTTCTATATGATGAATTCCCAGAAACTGTTTTGTGGATAGTAACTCAAATGGAGTCCTCAAATAGTTTAGTTGTGCACTTTCTTTATGTCTTCTTCCTTAATTGGTTGAAAAATGAATTTCCCTAAGGAGGGGATTGTAGATGTAAAAAATCCCCCAGCCCTGTAGGTTGGGGCTATTCTTGTTCTTCTTTATCATGCTTCTAAACTTGGTTTGATGAATTTGAATGTTTAATTAACTGAGCCCCCAGCCTTGAAAGATATGTTGATTCTTGAACTACTATGGCTGAAATTTGTGCAACTGCTCTTCTGATTTTTCGAATTTTGGTTGGGACTTTATCTAGGTGTGTCATCTGATAACCACTTAAATCACCATTTTCAGAAGATTGTTTTGATATTTTAGACATTAGCATTCTCTGGTGACAAATAACCTCTAAGCAGGATGCATGTTCAAGATTATTAGATACATGACGTAAAAGTAACTCAAAAAACTTCTTTTCTTTGTACTGACTCTAATTAGAGTTAGTCGAGGAACGTTCTTGAGTGTACATATGATTACAAACAAAATATATTGATTGTAGCCGACCGTGGGAAATAACATTTCATAAAACCAATTTTGAAGGACGTTGTTGATTTTGGAGTGCAGTGAAATGAAATGATCCATTTGCACCCCATCATCTAATACTAACACTAGATGGGGTGTCATAAATTAACTGGCCTAGCCTTTTTAGAGAATTGAGGCATGCACGTTGAAGGGTTATCTGCTATTTTTCAGCATTTGGATATTAGGAATCTGAAAGAGATTCCAAATCAATTTGGCATTACGACCCTTATATTACCTTTACATGGTTATTATATTCATCATATGGTAATGATTTTGTTTTAAAATGATGAAGAATCTTCCATAAATTGAGGCAGATATCATGAATATAGTCTTCTACCATAAATTCTGTAGTGTAATATTGAGAATTTTCCAAAGCCCAGAACATGACTGGTATTTCTCTTTTAACCGATTATTTTCTCATGTTTAACATATCTTCATTGTATTTTACTAGAGATTTATCCACTTGGTCTGACCGAAGTGGATGCTCTGTATTAAAGGGAAAATGACACAAAGGAGGTTCTGAGAATGATTGTTCCCTTAAGATGTCTTTTGGTTGATAAAATGTTTCACCTATCAATGACAATGCATCAAACATGACTGGACTTGTGTTTTCAAGTGACCCATGATTGGAGGGATATCTCATCGCTACATTATCAATTATAGAATTATCATGACAATGAGAAATACAAATGCAGAGAGGACTTTCGCAGTGAATTCCATCATGGTGAGGATCATCATGGTGGATTACAGCAATGTATGAATACTCCTGCTCCTTAGTCTTCTGGCCACACTAAGGGTTTTTGTGGCTCTCATCCAGAGATAAGTTCTCTAGATTGACTGAATTTTTATGAAGCAAGCCTTCATGATGAAGTTTCCGATGAGGAACTTCCGAATTACTGCTATTACTCCCATAATTTTCTAATGAGAGGGTAGTATCATGAGATTCAGAAGATAAATGTCTGAAGGCTTGAAGAACTTCAGCATTAAGAGGATCCAAATCACAGCTTGACTCTTGATTTTCCAACAGTGCTTGGTGAGACATATTCTTGGATGTTATCTTATACTTAGTTGGTGCCTCTTACTAGGAGAAGTGGTAATCATGGGAAGGTTTATGTGCCTTCTTAGGATTGGTTATCGAAACATACCAATTACCACAAATTATAAAGGGTGTATGTTACCAATCTTGTAGTTTATATGATATTGGGGAGTATGACCATGACCATATCGAACTGAAACAGAGGTGTGTATCTGCTCTAGGATGGCATGTCAATGTGTCATCCCATGTGTGGGGATAGATTTATGTTTCTTTTCCCATGGTACTACTAAAGTAGTTGTTATAATATCCTAGCATGCTTCCAGAATATGGGTAGGGATTTTCGTATTCCCTTTCACCATTGATAAGATGTGTTTAGTGACATCAGCGGCCGGAATGAGAATATACATACATTTTGTATCTAGAGTTGGTGTATTCACCTACTCATATTCTCCTTTTCCTATCAATAGGTATTGACATTACTAATGCATGGGAGAAGAGAGTTGGGTCTGCCCCAAATTTGCCGTCGAAGCTTTCTGACAGACTTCTCCGAGTGCTACCAAATGAGACTGTTGGAAAGCCTGATAAATGCTGGATGTTTTATGTTCCTTCTGGTTTTTTCCTATCAAGTATGGTTGATGGAAGTCCACCAATACTGGCAGGAAATACTGTTGGCATAATTGGTGATTGTAAGAAGTTGTGTGATCTTATTTACCATTTTCCACCACATTAGATTGGTTGGTTTCTTTAAATGCAGTCATACAAGCCTGCTAACTTGCGAATAATTTTTAAGAAGGTGTATGTTCATGTTCACAGTACTTCATCAGGTTTATCTGGTGGGATTGGGGGTTGCTTCCAGACGATTCATCTTGGTAGAAAAATTAGGAAGGACAATTTAATGTGGCCGCTCATTGTTTTCTATCAAGTTAGATTGATGGGATTATTCAGAAGGGATAGAGGTAATATCCTACTACACGTTGACCGTACTTTGTCCCTATTGGTTCATCTTGCATTCCCAAGTCTGAGATACCTAGGTCGAATGTCCAGAGGCAACACCCTCATCATATTGTGGGTTCACTACCGCTCGATTCTACTAGCATAGATTGTTGGTGGGAGTCCTTAAAAGGACCCCTGCATCCTTGAATTGAGGCCCTAAGTGACCTCTTGATCCACCTCCATATAGTATGGGATGGAAATATTGTTGCATTTTGCTGATAAAAACCCAAAATGGTTGAAGAACGTAGTCATCACCATCTGCATCTTAATCATCGGTCATTGTTTGCCAGATGATCGAGGATTTTTATTGACCCGGAGGGCCTGTCGGGCAGCCTCTGAATTCAGAGTGGTGCTATGTTGATGGTACTCTTTTACTCGAACATTGGAGACTCGACATTGAAGATGTTGGGTGGGTGATAATTTCCTTCCCAGGGATGTGGATCTTGCTTGACCAGCTGTTGGGAAGTTCATAGATTTTGACTTGAAGAAATCCATTTTGGAGTGAATAAAGTTCTGAGAATAACTAAGAAACAATAATAAGCCCCATTAAAGTAGCATCTTTTAGATGGATACATTCATGATTGATTCCTTTGTCTGGCCTTCCTTTATCAATTGATAGGGTCCTAAAAGGTGTGTATCATTATTAACTTGGTTAAGGATTAACGTCGGGTTCACCATTTTTGTTTCATAGGTCCTTGAAATGTGTGTTCTAGATTTAAGAATCACTGCTTCTAGTTGGTTTTAATTGGATTTATTCAAGGAACCGTAAATTTCCAATATTTATTTGCCCAAAGGGGCCTGCTTTACAAAGTAATTCATTCATTAAGTTTAAACTTTATGATACTTAGGAGCGTACATTGGTCAAGAGGATGGGAGTTAGGACTCATCACACCTTTTTGGGTGAAAATTTTTATATACTCTGGGACTCTCTTTGTAAATTGAAGATATTTTCATGAATATTTATTAATTCACCATGTATAACATAAATTTCCCTTGGAATTCGCTATCGCTTATTAACATGTTTAAGATTTTGAATCATCAGTATCTATTCATGGTTCTTCATTAATGGAGACATCTATATGTATTCAAGGTTCTCAATCAGTGGTATCCTTTCATATACTATTACAAGATTCTTTTAATCATATTTATGATTATACTAGTTTTTAAGCCACTTGGTGGGGCACTCTAGAATTTATTGTCATCCCTGGAGAGGAAGGTTTGTTTTGATATTGGGATAGTGCCCATAAAATGGGCTACCTATGTATCCTTGTTAAAGAATCAGAACCCTCATTGTTCGGTGCCACATAATGGGATACATCATACCTTTTAAGTTCATGTGATAAGGACATAACAATACAGTTTAATGTCATGTTGTAAAATCCTATAATCAAAAGGTGCTTAGTCAATGTTTGGTGTGTGACTTATGCAGAAAATAGCCCAATGAACTTGGAAATGATATGGGTTTCCAAGTTATATTAGACACTCGTGGGAATATGGCCCAAGGAGAATTGGGATGATTTGAAATGTTGGGTTTGAACCTCAAAGAGTCTTCCTACATATCCTATGTGGATGGGAATCAAATCCCACCAAGTTAGACAAGTCTTATAGGAGAGTATAGTCCTTTGGGAGAAATGATTTTTGGATTACTTCTTGAAAAGGATGACTTGATGATTTTGGGAGTCTAATTTGGGGGTTATTACTAAGGAGGATGCCCAGATTGTGGGAAATGGGGTTTGATTCCTGAAGAGGATATCCAGTGACCTCGGGCCCTGAAAGGGCTTCTTACGTATCCTAGTTTGAACAGGAATTAGAGTGATCGTAGTTCTTCAATCATGAGTGTTTGTTCACGTTTAAAATCATCACAAATATCTATGCCCATGTGAGTCATGTTCATTGTAATAATCAAAAGGATGTGAAAGATCCAACAATGAAACGTGCACTTTTCCTCCTCCGCTGGTGGAAGAAAGGGCACCTTTGGCGGTGAGAGTGGGTGATGCTTGTGTTGACCCGAGAAGAGTGTGAGGTGATGAGAATTACCCATATTCACTTTACATTAGACAAGGTTATAATGAAAGGAGGAAGGGATAAAGGTTTTTGTCTTACACCATCATGGCCACCCATGGTGAAAAAGCTGAACGGGAGAGGGAGAGGGTAACGAGGGTCCATGTGCCCATCTCTCCTCTGATCTTTAGCACTGAAAAAGATAAGAGGAGCAATGATGCTACCTCCTACAAGAAAATATATGGTATTACGCCAGGATGGTTCCCCTTTGAGCTTTATATGGGACTTATTTCAAATAAGGATGCCCATTTGAGATTTTATGGGGCTTACTCCTAAAGAGGATTCCCATTTGAAATTCGTTGGGGCTTACACATAAGGAGGATTCCCATTTGAAATTGGTTGGGGCTTACTCTGAAAGAGGATGTCCATTTGAAATTGGTTGGGGATTAATCTTGAGGAGGATCCCCATTTGGGAATTTTTTGGTGATTACTCCAAAGGGGGATGCCCATTTGAGATTTAACCTCACATAAGAGTCAGGTAATGAGGTTTGAGGAGTTTCTTGAGGAGTGTATCGACTCAAGGTACTCGAGGAATCCGTAATGAGAGTCGAAACTCCTAACATGTGAATGGAACCAAGAGAACTAAGTCGAATCAAGTAAATTCAATGAGTGTGATGGATTTTCTCAAATCATGTTATTTCAAGGCTGGAAGTTAGACCACATAAAGGGTGCAATGGAAAATTTCATTGACTAGACCCGAAATGTTCATGGTGCGACTCTCCATTTTTCTTGTGGGTCAGTGATGGAAGCGAAGGGATCGGCCTGAAGGGCCAGGACCACAGCCACGCACTGAACCCAAACAAGGGTGTGGGGGCACATCCCCCACGGTTTGGACTAGGGGGGCTATGTAGGTGGTTTATGTAGGTGGTCCGCACAGGTTCTCCATGCAGGTGTGTCGCACAGGTTCTCCACACAGGTTCTCCGTACAGCTCCATGTGTTCTAGACCTTGATGGAAATTTGAAC
This sequence comes from Viscum album, assembly GCA_963277665.1. NCBI lineage: Eukaryota > Viridiplantae > Streptophyta > Magnoliopsida > Santalales > Viscaceae > Viscum > Viscum album. The sequence continues at coordinate 450,524,525 of OY728165.1, forward strand.
CAGGTTTCCCCATTTAATTCTCTCTTCTCTCATGTTTTAGGGAACTACTTAAGAAAAATTGGGGTATTCTAGCGAATGAGCTACACAATGGGAGCTCTAGGACGTCTTCCAAATTTTCTCACCTTTGAAATGGGGAGACCAAGGGTCCTATTTATAGGCATGGAGGGGACCAGGTTGAAGGAAGTTTTTCCACGTAGGTCCTCTGCGTTGGTCCTCTACATAGGTCCCTTTTTGAAATTTATCCATCTTCTATGTGCCATAACTTTTGATCTGTAAGTCTGTTTGGGATCTGCGACCAGTAAAATCAAAGGTCTTAAAGAGATATACACTTTTTGAGTTGTTAAATACACCTTGTCTTCTCCAAAGAAACTATTAAATTGAATTTTAATAAATCAACACATTTTCATCATTGGTCTGGGAAGTCCACTACCTACTATTGGATGGTGGAATAATTCCACTTATCCATATGTATGGATTATTATTTTGGAACATCAAAATCCATCCCACATCTTCTTCCTTCATGGTTAATAAATCTTTACCAGTAGTTGACATTTTTTGTCTATGTCAGAATTATATCTTCACTCTATGGAAAAGTTCATGTAACACATTTCATGGTGTCTATAAATATACATAATCAAACTCTTTCTCCTCTCCCTTTTAGTATAAAAGTTAAAACATCATTTGTGATGTGTCGGTTTGATGGATGATTCATTTCCAGTTTCAATTAACCCCTTTAAATCAGGTCATAAACCATTTTTATGGTTAAATAAGATTATAATATATATATTAAAGCTTATTTAATTCTATATAACCATTTTATATGCATAATATTAAATAATAAAACAGAAATTGTTTGTAATGAGTAAAAATTCACCAAAATAAACTAACATTCATCATTAACATTTAATCTAATGAATCATCCTCATTTCTATAGTCAAAATGATATATTGAAAATTTTAAAAATATGTAGGAGAATAAATATCATATAATTCCACTTCTTAATTTTTTTCTTCCATTTTACCAGAACTACCATAATTAAACTCAAGGGAACCAATTATAAAATCATGAAACGAATGCCCCCATAATGATGAAATTGAATTTTATAACCCATAAAAAAGTTCATAAATAAACTTAAAAAAATTATAATAAAATAAATAAATGGATAATAGGTTATTAATTAACTGATTTTTTGATTTAATTATATTATCCAAGACATTAAGTATAAGTGGAGAATAGTTTCAGACATAAGGTATGGTATTCTCTTAAAACCTTCATTTTTTCTTTTAGGTTACTCTTTCTCCATCTTTAACCCAATATAATTTCTAATTTTTCTTACTTAATCCTTCAAAATTTTGTTTTTATGTTCCAAACATATTTACCTAGCTCAATTATTATTTCTTTTTTAGGTAAATACATGTTTTATGAGATTCCCTTTTCAATTCCCCCTGATAAGCAAGCCCAATTAAAGGTAATTTCCAAATTTCCTACCCATCTTCATGCACACTCCATAATTTATTTTAATCCACCATTATTTTATTAAAATCTCGGATTCCATCATGAAAAACTATCTTAGTTAATTTATTGTATTATTCAAACAAATATGATTTTTCTTCTTTAAATTCACTTTTATATTTTCCATTAAACTACAAAAAAGTGTCTGTTTTATAATGTTTCTTAAACACTACTTTTCATATTTTAACTTAATTTTTACATCATATTTCATTATCTATTATTTTTCTACCTTATAAAATTCCATTTATGATTTAAATCCGTTAATTCATTGATACCTTTCTGATACACACATTTTTTATTCATTATGACAGGATTATGGTACACATTTGTTTCTATGTGTAACCCTTATGTTTATTCCTTATGTATGATTATTCTTATAGCATACATATTCATGAACATGTTATGATGGGTGAACCTATATATCACTCCAATGAATTGGGTAATTTTTAGTCTCATGAGACATCATGTTGGGATAGGGAGTGAACTTGATTCCTTTATCGGACTTTGTCCTCCATATAGTCTTGGTAGTTAGCCTTGACTCATTATTATGTCAAGTTGTATGTTATTTCCACATTCCTATGATCCCATATTATACATGTTATGATCGCTTATATTTTTTCATCTTCCATGCCTTTTTATGTCAACATTTCATGCCATATAACCCAGGTGATATGCATTATTCTTATGTTTATTCCCTTACTGGGATTTGTAGCTCATCCATTTTGTTCATGTATTACCCAAGTTATCCTTTGCATTTGTAAGAGATAAAATGAAGTTAGAAGATCTTTATGGATATGAAATAAAATAATTTTTATTTTTGTTTCATGCTTTCAAATTATGAACCCAATCTTCTAATGATAATAGACTTTACAATCTTTGGCTTGTATCTCATGATTAATTATCCTTAAAATCAAGTAAATATATGTGTAAAAGACAAGTTTTATTATAGGAATACCATTTTATTCCCATTTTTTCTCTATTATATCATTATTATTGATTTAATATGGCTGATATATGTATGGATCATCATGGGAAGGGTCTTCTATCATCCTCCAACACAATGGTTAAAAGATTAAATATCCTGATATATGTATACGTGGGAATAATTTAGTTGTTCACAAGAATGGATGCAAGTTTCTGACTTCTGAAGGATATTTATGGGAGGTTTAACCCCACATTATTTTAAAATAATAATATTATATTTGATATAGTATAAGATACTCTACCTCCAGCCAAAACTAATCATTGTATACTATTTAAAAATTATTGTTATAACCTAGATCTCAAAATTAACATTATGAATATGATTAAATGAATTAATATATATATATATATATAGATAATGGGCCTAATCAATATAAATTTATTCAATACAATCACTTCTTTTTTATTTAACTAAATTTATTATTTAAAAAATACATTTTTGTAAAAAAATTACTAATATTTATGATAAAATAATATAATTAATTTTTGTCAATTATTAAATATTATTTGATAAAATAAAATTTCTTTTTTAAAATCTGCGAAAAAAATATCTCATGGTGAAATTTTTGGATTTTTATGAAAAAAAGGTGATTTTTCAATGAATAGTGAAAAAATAATGTTTTTTATGAAACTGTCATTTCCTTTCAATAAATAAAATAATTTTGAAGTCCCCTTATGATTTTAATTTTATTTAAAATTAACATATTTATTTTTTATTTATATTTAATCTTATTAATTTTTATTTAATCATGTTTATACCAAATTTTTTTATAAGTTTGTTTTTAGTCTTAAAACACATTTTTTTAAAACTGTTTCTAAGTGAAAATGATTATTTATTTTAATTAATTAAAACAATATTTCATGGTAAATGATTTAAATTAAATTTATGGATTATATATCCAAATATATTAATTTAAATCCATTTCAAGCTGATTAATTTTTATATAGTTAATATAATATCATCTTTTGCTTGAAATTTTTATTTTAGGAAGAAAAAAAATCAACACATTTTGTGGGTTTATTTTTAAATTAAATTATACCACTTAAATGGAAAGAATTTCATAAAAGTAAATTAATATATATAATTATTATTATTATTATATAATAAGTTCATGATAATTTTTTATAATGATTTGTTATGATAGTAAAAAATATTTACTATGATTTGGGATAAAATGGAATTTTGCACTTTACATGTGATTACGTTGAAATTAATTTTACAAAAACATGGAATTTTTATTTAATAAATTTTATTTTATATTAGAAATAATTTGATTCAAATTGTCTAATATTTATCATTTTAGTTTAGTATTAATGGATAAATTACCAAGGTTAAAAAACTAATGACCGTGGTGAAAAGTAAAATGGTCAAAGTTAACTTAGTTTATAAGGGAATAACATGATTAAAAAATATATATTTTTCTATTAGAGGCTTTATCCATATTAAATTACTTTTAATTTATTAATTATCAGTTTTTTACTAACTTGGGGTGATATTGAATTCCCATTATTGAATAGTTTTGGTTATTTAAAAAAAATGTTACTCCTCAAATATAAAAGTACACCTCGTCCCCTCACTTCTTCATATATATAAAGCCATTTTTTCTAATAAATTACTAAAAAATATCTCCAAAAAATCATTATCCACATTCTAGAGGTAATTTTCTTACCATACAACCATCCCTATGGTCTGCAATAAGATATTAAAAATAGATTTTCCTTAGAGGAGGTAATTGTTTTTACTAAGCTCTTTATTTTTACTTATTATTTAACCACATTCATTTATATATTAAAAATTAAAATATAATAACACCATAATATCCCATATATTTATATATTATTATTTTTATGGAATAATATTTATCCATCTTCTTCTCCATCAAATTGGAATCAAATTCATCACTTGTGTGTATAGCGGACTACCGCCTCGCGAACCGATGTAATTTGTTTTTCATTACTGACTCACATGGATAGTCATAATAATAGAAATAAGTAATATATATTAAAATTTTGACATGTTATTAATTCTTTAAAATCAATATATCATCAACTTCCTTTTAATTTCACCCCTTAAGGGAATGATATCTTCTCTCGTGTGTATGTACAGCATACCGTCTCCACGAAGCAATGTGATTCATTTCAAATGTAAAACCTTCAATAATGGTTATAAAAATATAAATAATGAATAAATATTATATTTATCAAATTTATATCATTATTGAAATTATTTTTCTATATTCCATTCACAAGAACTAGAACTTCTATGAAAAAATATGCATGAAAAAACAATGTAGTTAACACCCGAAAAAAATGGTAATACTACCATATTATTGAAGAACCAGTGATAAGATATTAGAAGAAGATCATATATGATCTTATAAAAATTAATATATTTATGGTCTAAATTAATAAGTTGTTTAAAACTATTATACATGAGTTTATATCACATTTATCTAAATGGAAATGTGAGGTAAGGAATTTTGTCTCGGTGTCCTTTCATTGAGGCATGTTGTAATGTTATTGACTTAATTTCATTTATATGGTTTATATATATCATATTTTACAAATAATATCATGATTAATTCATATTTAATATTATTTTAAGTTTAAATTTTATTTATTTCATTCAATGGTTTATATTTTTAAAGTTACCAAGTGGAAAGTAATTTCATAACTCAATTTCTTTTCACGAGGTTAGATTACTTCTCCATTGTCTTTGATATTATAAGATTTTACATGTAATTACTTTTTTTATTTTATATTTTATTTCCAATTTTTTATGTGTATTTATATTTGATACACACAAAAAATTCATTGATTAACCCTTAATTCAATGTTTTTTTCTTTGTAAGATATTATATCCTCATTCTCACTCCACTTAGGCGTATTTTATATTATGCACATATTTATTTTATGAGGTGTACCAAATAACCCTTTGATATATCATGTCATTAATATATTAATATTTATTATATTTATTTTTTCATTTTAATTTATTTATTTCATGGTGGCTTATTATTTAAAAGTTTCCAAAGTGGTCAGGGTTTTTGTTTTAATCATATTTTAACTGAGATTGTTTATTCTTGAATTTCTATTGAAGGTAATTATTTGATAATAATGTAATAAAACCATTAAATTTTATTATCCAATATTTATTCATGAAATTTTTATTTAGTAGTACCATTTTTTCTCTTTGGTACTTAAAATTATTTGTAAAATTATTTTATGAAAATATGAGTTTATTTCTCCATTTGGTCAAAAATCTTTTTTCTTCAAAATAAATTTTTTCAAAAAATGTTATCAATAATGATTTTTAAAATTATACGATTATTTTTTAAATTTATTTTTAACCATGGTTTCATCTTTACAAAAAAATTAAAAGTAATATTCATGTCATTTTCCAAACAAGGTACTTTTTGATATTTCTTATAAAAATGTGAAATGAATATTTTTATAACATACTCAGATTGAATGGAATTACCCACTATAATGAACACTCATTTATTTGAAACATAATTTAAAAGTTTATAATATTCTTTTAAAAGAAATTTTTTCCCCTAATATTCTATAAATTTATAGTTTTTAAAAGTGATTTTCAATGTGAAAATGGTATTTTACATAAGAATTTTTTAATGCTATTTTAAGGTATTTTTATTCTTAAATAGAAATAAAAACTATTTTACTTTTAATCCATTGGGAATATATTTTTATGATACCATCCTTATTCTTTATATGATTTTTTATGATTATTTTGATCTAATAAAGTATTGATATTCACTTTATTGATTTATTTGGTAGTTTTTAACCTTATCTTTAAACATTTACTTTATTATAATCATTGAACATTACATTTATCTTAAATAATAATATTATTTATATCATTGATTTTATTATTTACTAAACTAAATACCATTTTTTCATATAGTGTTTCATTATAAATTTTTTTTATAACAGGGGAAATTCATCATAAATTTTTATTCTTTACTCAATATATATATTTTATGATACAGTATATTGTTCATGAATTTAATATATCACTTGATATATGAAGACTGTTTTAGATAAGAAATTATGGGTGGGACTTGGAATTATATATACCCCTGATGCATTAGTGGCTTTCAAGAGACATATCATTTAGTCAAATTAAAAGGGTTTTTACCTATTATATTAAACTATCTGAGTGTAAGGTCTTGATGGTATAGATATCATGATGTCTGATATCATGAAATATAATATTAAGAATTACCTTCATTGAGAATTCAGTTATTATTATCTATGATATTATATTCCTTAATATTATCCATGGATGCATTTTATTCTAACATTTTAGATTAAATGCTTGTGTTTTCATAAAGTTTCCATTCTATATTGATTATGTCTTATCTAATGATGATAGAAAATATAACATCTCGTCTTGTATTCCACTAAGAGGTGCCCTAAAATGGTTGGCTATATGACCTCAAGTGTTCCTCTCCAAATACTAGAGGCTATTGACTAGTACCAAGGGACTTGAGTGTATCCGTGGGGAGACTATTCCCTCATAAGTCAGAGTGTATCACAGTGGTAAATAATAAATTGAAAATTTCATAAGAAGAAATAAAAAATTAGAAATGGAATAATAAATTAAATCCACGATATATAAATAGGAGGAAGATGAATCATAATCAGATACAAAAATTATGATATATATTTTATATAGATATAAACAAATAATTTCATAGGTAGAAACATGCACACACTATATTCTAAACAAAAATAAAAAATTCCAAAATCTACCACTACTATCATCACAAGTATATGTTCGGTCCACTACTACCATAATTCATCGTTGTAATGAAATTAAAGAAATATAATATAGATTATTCCCTTTATCTACACTTGAAATCCTGAAGATTTCTTGGTCCCTAAGGGCATCCCGAGTAGGGTGTGAAATATAATCAGTAAGACAACACCAACAATGTCTAGAACAATCTGGTTTGTATATATACAATGAGTGGTATGTAGGTGCATAAGAAATTTAATGTAATAAATAAATAAAAATATCAGTCTTGGTTCCTCATAGATTCCCAAACAATAGTAACTGCTTTAGGCTAATCCATATATCACTTAACCAAGGTGAACCTGTACAGATATATAATGTGGGGATGTAGGTAATAAGTCATCAAAAAATAAGTATCAAAAGATGGACCAAACCCAAGCATGTGATTTGTCTTGACAGACATGTCCCTATATAACATTTAAGAATTCCTAGTCTTTAATATAAAAGTCATCATTAAAATTTAATCAGAGAAACCCTAAACCCTTCCAATTATATCCTAAAAGGAATATGAATTATTGCTCTAGTGGAATAATAAATACCCAATACCATATGAGTCCTTCCATGGTTATACAAAAATGGAATCCCAAGTATCATCCTTTGCATGGAATAAATAAAAAACCATGTGAGTTCATACTTTATATCTCAAATAGGGGTATGAGTATCACTCATGACATGGTATAACCATCTGTCCCCTGATCTTATCAACATGGTCTCCCATAAAGAACTGATATCACTCATAAAGAGGTATAGAATCCAACTGATGTGACCATCCAAGGAATACCAAGCATCAATGCAAGGATATTTACAATTCAATTTAAATTTATAATTATAAAGAATGATAATCCAATCCAAGGAATCCTTAATTTTAACCCCTGTATCACCCATAGTATAATATAAAGGAAAGTTTATAGATCAACAAATCATGTCATTTAACAAGATATTAATAACATAACAGTTTATCCAAGTTTTCTAATTAATTTAATTCATATAATTCAAGTTGTAGCATAAATAATAGGTTATTAACACATGGCTTATCAATTATCATTTTCATTTTACTTGTTACCAGAAAAACGCACCTTAAAATTTGGTTTAACAATTTAAGGAAAATTTGAATTTAAGACTTTAAGGATGCGAACATCCATAGGGGTGTCTCATGTTAAAGTAATCAACCTACGGTTTGGATTTTTTGTTACCTAGAACCACATTAAGTATAAAAAAGACGTCTAATTTAACATAATAGGAATTATGGAGCTAACACTAGAAGATTCTAGAGCATGGAACAATGAAAGATAAAATAAATGTTGCATGACTTTAGGAAAAATGTGAGGAATTAGAAGCACTTCCTCACATACCTCTAACAAACACATGTGTGGGAGGAATTTCCTATCATAAAGGGCCACATAAGGATCCTATTGAATCATTTCCTGAAAAAAAAATATAGGATATCTAGAAAATCGGTATATGTTTCTCTCATGAACCTCCAAAATCAAGGACCCATGCTGAGATTATTTCCTATAACACTTGTATCTTTCACTAGGACATCACATTGGTCTAAGGGAGATATGATGTACTTAGTATAACCTGTGAACCCAATTCCTTTTGTAGCCCCTACCAAAACCACAATATAAATTTTTCATCTTGATCAGATTTGATATAATAACGAACACCATGAAGATACACAATTTTATGGACATAAGGACTCTTTGTCTCATTAATTGAAAAGGTATCTTGGATAGGTAGGAATTGTGTGACCTTGTTCAACATTTCTAATATCACCCACACTATATCACTACCTTGAGGGTATCTAATCACCCCATCACAATATCAATGGTGATTTTGTCCCATTTCCACTCAAGAATAGACCGAGGATTTATAATTCTAGTAGGTCACTAGTTCTCCACCTTCACTTACTGAAAAGTGGAAAACCCCATAATAAAACTTGGAATCTACCTCTTCATAGCTAGTAAAAAATATTGATGATGTACATATCATTACATCTTGGTAATACCAGGGTGAAATCCCCTAACAAAAGAATGAAATTCCCCCATCAAATCTTTATGTATGTCTGAATGAATTCAGATATGTCTATGGAAGTGAAGAATATAATACTCATCGATAACAAAACCTAATGGTGGGCCCTAACATGAAACACTCTCCCTTAGGATTTATCCTTCAAGATTAGAAATATGGATCATCTACAAACATTACAGAAGATGATATGTCACTACCAAAACTTCTAAAATAGGCTGCTCATGATATTTCTGAATCTCCAGATGCATCTTAGTTAATAGGGCCATCAAATTCCACTCACTACTGGTCACCTAGAGGGCGTGTGTCTTAGTATTCTTTACAAGTGTGTTAGCTACTACATTACCCTTTTAGGTGTATAACCACGCTCAAAGTCAAACAATTACAAGTATTTTACCCTCTTACACTCCATGGGATTCAATTCACATTATGCGGAAATATATTTGATAGTTTAGTGATTTTTTTAAACACAAATCCACTCACCCAAAATATAATGCCTCAATGGAAAAAATCATGAACCAAAACTACTAGATTAAGGTCATGTGTAGTGTAATTCCTCTCATGAGATCATAGTTGGTGGGACCCATACACTACAACCCAATAAACCTACATCAAAACTACTCCTAGCCTGATTCTTGAAGCATTGCAATAAAATTTTTATCTTCTTCTCAACTCTAGTAGAATCAGGATGGGCAGTGAAGTTAGTCTCCCCTTTAACCCTTGAAAGGATATCTCACAATATTTGGACCAGAAGAACTTCACACAATTTTTATTGAAGCCCATGAGAGGTGATTCTAAGCATTATAAGTCCTAAATAAAAATTTTATAATATCAAAATAGCCCTAAAAGCTATATATGTCAAATGTGTTCTTGGGATACTTCTAGAAGACCATGGAATTTAACTTATTGGGTTCAAAAAATATGCCTAACTCTAAAATAATATGACCTGAGAAGTGAACATAATTGATCCAAAAGTGTTATTTACTGATCATATCACACATTTTGTGATCTCTCAGTGTATTCATCATGATCTCAATAAATTTGGAATGGTCATGTTGGTTATGGTAATATACCAAGATATCATCCACAAATACTACAACAAATGATTCCAAAAATGTGTAGAAATCTTAATTCATCAAATCTATGAAAACAGATGGCATGTTCATAAGGCCAAACAGAATAACCCAAAAATTCATATAATTTTTTACCTTATTTGTAACACTTTATGTGGTATGTATAATGATATCAGACTCACCTAATGTTATCCTTACCTCAAATTAATCATAGAGAAAACTATCACTCCTCGAAGCTGGTTGAAGTGGTCGTTTATACGAGAAAATGGATAGAGTTTCTTTACTATAAGTTGGTTCAATGGGTGGTAATCCACATACAACCTGATTGTACCTTTTTCCTTATTGTAAAAAATTATAATCGAACCCCAATGATAAGTATTGGGTCATATAAAACCCTTATATTCAAAATCTTCCAACTTCTTATTAATTTGTTGGAGCTCAGTAGTTGCCATCTTATAGGGAGGAATGGACATTTGTGTCATACCTAGAACTAGCTCAATGGTGAAATATACCTATTTTATGGGAGGTAATATATAGAATTCATTCAATAATACATCCCTAAAATGATCCAAAATAGGTGATAATTCTACAAGTCGCATTCCATGATTGGTCATAAAGATACTAGCCATATTGTTTGTCGCTCCACCAAATTCCTTAATGCTTAGTTCAACTTCAAATTCACTAAACATCCCATTATCCCTTATGAATATACGTATTTCCCTTGGTTGATGTAAAAGACACTCTACAATGATATTAATAAACATGGACATGGTAAGGCGATATTCATTCCATTATGAGAATGATGTCAAACCCCATTAACTTGAGGACAAATAAATTCTATAAGAAATGGTACCCACCTATCTCAAGGGGTGCCCCTTGAATTAGCATGTACTATCTGATTGAATTACTGACATTTTTTTAAGAGTCATGACACCTCATAAGTACTCTATTTCTATCCCCAGACATTCCATAATTATTATAGATATAAATGAGTGTGATTAACTTCTTTAAAAAAGGTATAAGTTGAAGTAGAGTGTACTAGAAGTATACCTCATACTGTTCAAGGACATGGACTCTTCTCATTAGGTGTAGGATGAAGTGTATAGATATGTCTTGATTCATGGACCTGATATGAAACCTAAATAACCTGAGTATGTCTACAATATTGCAACTGAATCTCTGAGGTCTTACTACCGTGCCCATATCCACCCCCTCGACCTCATAATCTAGTTGTATAAAAACTCTCATCATGACATGGATCTATGGACCCTATACTAGAATGTAGTGTTAGTATAGATCCCTTCACTCTAGGAACTAGCTGAAAAAACCTATAATAAATGTTGAAGGTGACCCATACTATCACAAGCTTAGAACTTAATTGAATGCCTTTTATACTTTGGCTTTTATGGAATGCCAAACCACATTGGTGGAACATCATGTAGCTATCGGTGTGTGTAATATGGCTAGCACTACCCTGAATTTAAAGTTGAAATGATGTTTCCTACCACTAAATATACTATTTTTATAACTCTAAGGTGAAATTCCCTTGCTCACATTGCCAACTTCCCTTAAGGTCTGCTCTATGATGAGGGCCTAGTTCACTATATATGAAATTATGGTCAGACATAAAATGTTCACATGTGATCTTATGGTATACAAAATCTCATCCTTAAAACATCTCACAATTGTAAACTCATAATCAGTTAGTGTTAGTGAAAAATGATGAAGCTTAGTGGCGTGAGCATAATACTCCATCACGGACATAGCTCCCTGTTGAAGGTGTAAAACTCTCAAGTGAGGTATTCTCTCAACATCTTGGCGTAAATTTAATCATAAAACGAATTTTGGAATCCTGGTCATACCATACCCTGATGACATCTGTCCTGGGTGATGAAATCCCACCAACGTTTAGCATAATCATGAAGCATATAGGTAGTGAGCTTGAGACTCTAATCTTGAGGTGTCATGAAATGCTCAAAGATAGAAAATATAGCCTCTATTCATGACTCAACAACCATATGAATATTGTCCCAAAAAAATTAGGATGATGATATTTCTATAATTACCCCATAAATTCTTCCATGGAAGGGCTAGGTTATAGATCTCCCTATACAGACTACATAAACTAGAAGATACAATCTCGAAACTGAGCATCATCACCTAGTGGAATATCAGCTCGAGGTGCCTCAGTTTGCACTATGGCAGATAATACTTTTCTCTTAGGTCCCACAACCTCCAGATCATGGTCATCACCACCCTCTTAAAATATGAATTTAGGAAATTATTATGGAATAGCTCCACAATTTCAAAGCACACACCTCAGATAATATTTAAAAATGGATAGGAATCATAATAATTGGAATGGATAGGTGCAATTACATCCTATAAATGAGTCATACCTCTCTTCCTTCCTCTGAATATAATTTTAGGTAATAATAAATATCACATAATCCTTGTGAGAAACAACCTACAGGCCCACTACTAAGTTCATGTCGAGGTCAAGGTCTCACATCACAGGGAATGGGCTCTGGTATATGGAGTTTCAATTGCAAGGTATAGAGGAAAATACTATTTAATTTTCAATATAAATCCCCATTTAGCAGTAATTGTCTCATTTAAAATTTAAATTTATTTAGTTCATTCTTATTCATATGTATTTATATATTAAAAAATAGTTATATGTTTCACCGTTACAAATTTATAAAGGCTCATACTCTATATAAATTAAAATTGTTACATCAAGTAAGTGTGATCAGGCATTTATTGTAACATCCCAGAAATTACCAACATAGTTTTATTATAAAAATCTATTATTAATTGGAATTATTTACTATTAAAACCAACTAATAATATTATTTTAGGTGTCTTTGAAAATAATCTTTCGAATTATGTTTTTCAATTAATTTAAAACATATAATTAATTGCGCATATTATTTATAGTTTAAAAAATTTATTTTTAATTTAATATTATAGAAAAAAGTATTTTTTTAACGAATTATTTTGAAAAATATCTATTTATATATTAATATTTGTATTTGACTGTTTTTATAAAAAACAAAAAAATTTCAATAACTACATACAAATATAATTAATTTGGTTTTATAAAATTTGACTTTTAAAAATATGTTTATATATATATATGAAATTGTAAATATTAGTTTTAAATTATAAATTCTGATTAAATTAATTTTATAAAATTATAATTATTATTAATTAAATTTTTAACAGAATTATTATGTATGATTGTAAATATTTTAATTAAAATTTTAAATTATTCATATATTTTTTTGATATTATATTTCATGTGTAAAAAAATCTATAATAAAATAAAACATTTATATTTATTATTGTTCTTATTTTAAAAGCTGAATCATAAAAATTTATTTAGGGGTTATTTTTTGGAGAAAACGGGATTAGGGTTTATTCAGGTCGAGGCCAGCTGAGAGGTAGTCAAGACCACCAAGTCGCACTGCAAGGGAACCCGTGGGGAGTTTTGAGCTAAATAGAGTTTCGGGGGAAATGGGTTGTGGTGAAGGTTCGGACCAGGTCATTGGAGGCCGAACACCGGTGATGGATTTTTGAAGTTGTGGCATCATCGGGTCTCAAAAATAGTCTATGGTTTGATCTCAAAGGGGAAAATTGAACAATATATGGTTCACATTTTTCTGATCTCATTTTAAGTGGGTGTTTGTCAGCTTTGATTTATAGGTGTCCAAATTTCTTTGACTGCAATGTTCATCATTTTATTTTGGTTTTATCCTTTGATCTTAATATTCTTATGTAGAATCTTTTTGTAAGCCTATTTTTATGGATTGATTCATGAAAGTGGTTTATCTATGTCTTGACTTTCTCCAACTGAACACTATCTTCAAATCTATCTCTATTCTATAGTTTGGTTTTATCCTATTACTGAAAACATTTTATATAACTATAGTCCTTATCTTGTTATTTTATTTTTTCCCCTTTGTATTTTTAAATTGATTATGTCAATGTTTTGATCAATTTTCTTGATATCTGCATCTCAATAAACTCATCCTGCACTAAAATCTCATGTGAGTCATCAGTTTAAAATCTTTGACGATTTCTTCTAGTAAACATTTAGGAGTTTTACATGTATCACATCATAGTAGGAACTATGGATATAAAATCCCTTTTATAAGTATGCAATATAATTTGGCAAATCAATTTTTGTATCCCAGAGTGAATTTTAGTGTGTGTGTTTTTCTATGGCAATAAAATATCCTAATCATGTGCAGACGAAGTAAGGGAAATTACTTGTTTTTCAAAAACTTATTTTTCTACTTGTTTCCTATTTCAATTCAATTAAGGGTACTTTTGTGTAAATATTATTATTATGTATGTATAAATTAATTTCAAACTAAAGTTCATTTTGGTTTTAAATTAATTTTATGGGTACTTTAAGTTATTGTAAATGACTATAATCTTAAGCATTATGTTTAAAAATTATTATAGAAAATATTTTATGTATATACTATAGAACTATTAATGATCAAATTATTTATTTATTTTTATTAAGTTATACAATTTATGTTTTATTATTAAGGGTTCATATAAATATACCTATATATGTATATCTATCCAACTATGTCTAAATATCTTCATAACTATTAATGTATGGGTGTATATTTATTTTTTCAAAATTATCGAATAATGGGATACTAGTTCTATGTATGATTCCAAAACCATGATCCCTCTTATATATATGTATTTTAAAAAAATTATGTTATAATTTGATTTCATATTAACTATGCCCATGGATATTTTCATTTATCGATGTTTCCCAAAAACATTAATTTATTCTGTGATGATGAGTAATATAAATTCAATGTCACGTAAATATATATATATATATAGGAATGAAATGTTTATTTTCATGTATATATATGTGTGTGATAAGGGTTTTGAATTAAATGGTAATTTCTAAGACCTATGGTTTGTAAAGGATAAACTATTTTTAATCCATAAAAATTTTATACATTTATATATGTATGTTTATATGCCTATATATATACTGATTTATACATGGATAAGTATACACAATTGTTTCTATCTATTTGAATATGTTTTCAGAATTAAAATCATAAGAGTTTAAGTTTTAACCAAATATTTTTTTCTAAAATATGTACATATATATATAAGATTAATGAATATATATACGTACATAAGGTAAAACTTGAATTGAATTTTTTGAATTAAAATTCTAACTTTCTTATGTGAATATAATTTCTAATTTAAAATAGAATACAATAACAAAACCTTATTTTATTATTGTGTACCTAAAATTTTAAATGGGTTTATTATATTGATATTGTTGTTATTATTTCATGTATATACATATGCATATATCTTTTCATTTATTAAAAATGGTTGATCCTCTACATCCAAGTCTATATATGAATTTAGATTTTATTCTTATTATATTATTTTGTGGTTATGTGAAACCATAGTATTTAAATGATAATAGTTATCACTTTATGTGACAAGTCTAAAAAAGTTATCATTTAATGTAAAAAAGTGTTTCTGTTCATCCATATATGTCATTCATAAACTATATATGAACATAATATAAATTACAACTGACATACAATGATTTTTTGTAGAATGAATTTATTACATTAACCACATTATTTATGATTTAGAAATAAATATAGTTATTAAAAGTAATATATTAATCTTTTATTGAATGGATTTTGATCAGTTTGATGTGATACCTTAATACCATTCATCATATTACTCAAAATGGTTAGTATTTTTTCTTAATGATTGGATAAAGTGATTTACATTTCATATATTAATTTCAATATGAATGTATATATTGTTTATATTTCACCTCATTCTAATAAGGAATTCATTGGACTTAGTAAGTGTCAGGTGGGGCCCACTATAGACCCTCGATGCATTGTTAGGTCTCATGAGACAAACTAGTGTCTTGTTATGTGTCCATGAGAGTATGATTATAGTTTACTATTCTATGCATTCCATCGAGGTATGTAAAGTACTTAGCAAGTGATGGGTGGGGCCTGCTATATCCCCTAATGTATTAGTAGGTCTCATGATACAAAATAGTGTCTTTGCATAAGGCCTTTACTATATGGTTATGTATGGTCTTGAAACAAGGCCTTGACGACATAGTTATTATGTCTGACATTATGCATTCCCTCATTTTGGATCTAGTACTTGATCTTCCATGTGATTATTCGACTAGTATAAATTTCATGGCCAATAATCATTCTCTTATGAACATTTTTATGGCTTCATTTAATCAGTTTTTATTCTTCCTATGTGATGCTCAACATTATATTTCCCAAATTTAAAAGTTATAATTATTTATATTTATTTATATACTTATATTTTTAATATTACATTTATAAATTGGAATTGAAGTTTTGTTTCCAATACATAAACAATGGATATAATTTTATCTATAATTTCATGGTTTGAATTTATGTGTTAAATGATAATTTATATCATTTTATGTGTAAACTCTAAACAAGTATTATTTCATTTGAAAATTTTATCATCCCCCCTGTTATGTCATAAATCATTCATTATGGACATTATATAACTTATAATTGGATTTCTACGTATTTTTATTCCAGTGTGGGAATATTTTATTATGAATTTTATATTTAACTTTTAAATAGGTGTAGTAAGTTTTGAACAAATAATTCTCCTAAAACTTATTTTAGTAACTATCCAGAAAAGATGATGAAAAATAATGAGAAATTTATTTTCTCTTCAAGAAAATGATTTTAGGTATGTATTTTATTTCATTGAAATATTTTAAAAGAATTTATTCATTACTTTAAAAAACCCCTTACAAGGAATTTTAAGTTCCCACCCTACGTTTTAATTTAATTTGTATAGGTTTAGTAGATTTACCAGTTATGTACTTTTCTTTGTGGAGGCTGCACACTGATGTTTTATTTTTCTCAGTTTTCAGTTAATGTGATAGTTGTATCTAATTCTCCAAAACCTAAATTGATAAATATCCTCTATTGTGTAATTTGATTGTAATTGTTTGGTTTCTTTCATAAAAAAATTACCCAACATATTTCATCACTTACTCTAAGAAATTGGGGGATGGGGTGTTAAATTTGGTATAAGAGTAATGGTCTAGAAAACTGTGCAGACTATATGTTTTCATCTAAGTGGAATCATGTAGAATTATATTAGTCCTAGTTTTCTTAATTATAGAGACGAAAATTCGTAATTTTTTTTCTGATGAAATGAATAGTTAGTATGTAATTCTATTGAGATGGTAATAATGTAGCATCCCAGAAATTCCCAACATAATTTTATTATAAAAAATATTATTAATTGGATTTCATTATAATTAAAACCAACTAATAATGATATTTGAGATTATTTTCCTTGAAAATAATATTTGAAATTAATATTCTCAATTAATTTAATACTTATAATTAATTACACATATTATTTATAGATTTTAAAATTTATTTCAAACATAATATTCAAGAAAAAAATATTATTTTGTAAAATTATTTTGAAAAATATATATTTAAATATGAATATTTGTATTTGAATATTTTTATAAAATAATTAATTTTATTAGGAATAGTGAAACTTCTAATTTTACTAACAACTATTTCTTTTATGACAATATATTTACACAACAATGACTTAGAATTTAATGAAACCATTTTATATAAAAAAATATTTATATATAATAATTAATATAAATTATTTAAAAATACTATTTTAAATTTATAAAATCCATGTTTAACATTTTGGTAACTTGAGTAACATTTTAATCAAAAAACTGTTTTTATGAGCTTACATTAAATATTATATTTGACCAATTATAGTAATTAAATATAAAAAATCGATTTAATATTTGAGATAAACATTTAAATATTAGATAAAAAGGTCAATTACATTTTTAACCATAAAAATTAGATTGCAAAGACTTAAATTAATTACCGCTATAATAGAAAAACTAAAATTTTTAAATATTTTTTTTAATAACATTGAGTGATTTTTATCCAATTAATTTAATTAAAATACTTTAAATAATGAAAATAATATTATTTTTAAACATGTATATAATTATTTTAATGAATATTTAATGATTAATCAATGGAAAATAATATTAAGAATTCATAATGGTCAAAACAACAATTTTCTACAAAAAAATTTGTTTTTCTATATATAATATTTTTTAATTTAAAATATAATTTTCTTCATATTTAAAATTTAAATTAAATTAAATAGAGATTAAATTTATGTTTATATCACCCAAATTTGGTAATATTGGTTATTTTTTTAGTAAAATGTAAACTACTTAGTTAAAAAGTATTTACAAAGGTAAAAATGATAATGATAAACTTTTAAAACCTAATAGTAAATGACTTGAAATATGTTTAAAACATGAGAGAAAATTCATTATTGATTATTTATCAAAAAACTATAACCCCCAAAATCCATTATTTCCCAATCTTAGAACCAATTACCCAAGAATAGTTTCATTATATTACTAAAAAATAATGGGTGTTCACAAAAGTAACCTTTTCTTCACTTATAAAATTAGATCACATCTATCCTCTCAAAGTTACACATATGCTCAAAAATTTCCTTCAAAAAATTAAAGACATTCCTCTCTTATAATTCCATTTAATTATTTAAGGACCCTAGTCTCCATAATATAGCCCAATCCCTTCATTTTCAATGATACTTTCAAGAGAATGTTCATGGTCTCAAAGTGACTATTACTTAATCCTTAATCATTTCTTATTATTTTCTTCCTTCCAAACCTATATCAAACATAGTTTTATAATAACATAAATACCATTATTATACTAAAGTGTTATTATATTAATAGAACAATCATTATTTATTCATTTTCGTCCACTTATAAAAACAAAAAAAAAATATTGATCGCCCATTTGTACAGACTACCACCTCCATGAAGCGATGTCTTCTATTTTTTACCACCACCTCACTTCACTAGTTATAAGGATATAATTTATCAATAAATGGTAAATATATTATATAATTATTATTATTAAGATACAAATTATAATATACATCCATTACCCCTCATTTGTAAGGAAATAAAAATGATAACCATGCATTGTGTAGACTACTTCCACATTAATGTCATGTTTTTCTTTTTTCATATGAACATTCAATATTTATATAAACCACTTTAAAATTATTAAAAAAAAAATTAAATAAATATTAATAATAAAATTATTATTATTTTATAATTACATTATACACTTCTTTAATCATACTCACCCATTGAGTTATAGTGTGTCCTTGTTTGGTTCAGTTTAACAACCTACATGAACAATAATATAAAACATAAACATTAATGAATTTAAAAAGGAATTTAAAGTAAAAAATTGATTTTTATGAATTAATTAAAATTATATAAATAAAATATTATACATTATATACATGATAATAATATCAAATTTTCATAGTAAACATAACCACCTAAAATGAACATCTCAGAGTACCACTGCTAATCTTACTTCATTTTATAATAACCTATAAAAATATATAAATTTAATAATAATATAATAATATGGGACACAAACCCCAATAATTATTTATATTATTAATATATTCTATAATAACATTAATTATGGTCACATATAAAAATAGTTACGTAAAAATTGACTGAACCACCAAGAATAACCAACATAAGAAAAAAATATAATAAATAAATATAAAATGAAGCTAAATAGTCCTTGGTAATTATTATATAAATAAATAAGGTTCCTAAGAAGGTTTTTTACCTTGATTTGATTGTTCTGAAACTTGGTCACATGCATAGAGTGAATAAAGACTATGGTAATGGTTAATGTTAACTCAAATTTTCTACCATTAAGTTATTTATTTTTTTATTGAAATATATTGATACAAGGTTGAGTAATTCTAAATAATAAATAATTATGTTGTTTTTTCTACTTATTTTATAGGGTTTTTTAATTATTCCTTATAACCCCATTATTAAATGATTCTTACCTCAAATATTATGTTACATAAAAGTGTATCTTTGTCTCAATTCCTCTTTCTTGATATATACTTCTTGTTATGAAATATTTGTTGTAATATGTCATGATTTATATTTTTTCATGGTATTTGAAGTAAAATTTAAATCTCTTTCTCATTAATTGGGTTTTTATTTAAATTTTATTTGATTAATAACCAATTTCTTGACTCAAATTCTTTCTCCTTGAGTCATAATTTTGAGAGCTTTTTAGGACCTTATAATCCCCTTTTAACCCTTATATATTATTTTACAATGGTAATTTTTATTTTTCTTTAATGAAGTTACTATGTTTCATCAGTATCATTTTTATTTGTAAAATGTCTTCTAAAATAAAGTATTAATATTGGTATGAATTAATCTCATTCTTTCTAAAATATCTATTCATCCGTGTATAAATTTTCCTACCCAACAATGTTTTCATCTCTTTTTTGGAACTAAAATATATATAAATACATGTGATCCTATTAATTAACATCAGTACTTTTCAATTAAAAATTTTATTTCCCTATTTATGATATCGGTATTCAATAAAGGTGTTTTAAAAATATTAAAAGGTTTTAGGTATTATAGATATATTTATTATCTTTCCCTCTATTTTTATCTATATAACCTTTATATCCTTTTCAATAATTCATTATTATAGATTTATTAAAATTTAATGTTTTTAAAAATATTAAAAGTTTCCTTCCTAAAATTTTTTAAAATTAACTTTTCAAGAGAAACCGGTGACTTTGTTTCATATAATTTACAAAAAAAGAAAATAAAATTCTTTTTAAAACATTTTCATGTTTCCAATAATTTATAAAATCATTTTCCATGTTTCATGGTTTTAAAACATAAATAATTTTTTCATTATTTTATGAGTTTCATTTGAAAGTTTTTACATGTAAAATGGGGTCATTTTCATCATTATTTTCAAATTAATATTATATTATTATTCTAAAATGATTCTTCAAAAACCTATTCATTATTTTCCTATTTTTTCAAATAAGAAATGTTAAAACTATATAATAAAAAAAATTATAACTATTTTATTTCTTACCTAATTATATTTAGTTCATAACCATAATTTTCCTTCCATTTTCTTTCCTCTATGAATACCATATTTTTTAGTTCTTTTATTGAAGGGTGTTCACCAAGTCATGCATATATCAATTGATTGGAAAATTTTGACTAAACCATATTACCTTTATCCTTGTGGTGTAAATACCATATACTTTATTATCTAAATTTAATGGTATTCACAAATAATGTTACTTAATGTCATTAGATGCCCATTTATTTTCCATGGGGTAATCAGGTTATGATTATTGATGGGTTTGTGAATTTTTCCAGTTGTGAATACATTTTGAAAAGGATACAAAACCCATTTTCTTCCTATGGGTTATATATGATATGATTATGATTTATTTTATAAGTCACACATATATAGTGATAATAATAGCTGGGGTCCTATATTTCCCTTCAATACATTAGTTACAAGTTTAAATCTCATGAGATATATATACATGTGTACAATTTAGTTGTTCTCAAGACTGGGTGAAATTATGTGACTCATGAAGGTGATGTATCCATGAGTATAATTAAGTTGTCTCAAAATCAAGGGTGAAATTTTGTGACTCATGAATGAGGTGTTTCTATATGATTTTGGTTGTTCCACAATTTTCAAGTATGCCTCATTTATTTGATATTTGATAGTTTCATAATATTTTATTATATTATGCCATAACATATATCATGATTTATAATATAGTATTTGTTGGGAATAGCATTCTTTTTCTTCATGATTATACTCATATCCTCATATTATTATCACTTATGATCTTTTATTATTATCACTTATGTTTACCTTATTGAGCATCTGAGATCACCCATGTAAAGACCCGTAAAATTCAAGGGAAATTTTTTCTTAATTTTCTTTAGAATTTTATAAGAGCACGGTTTCTGACGGCACCTGATTCCGAGGCCCGGTGTGCCCGGAATCAATTTCCAAAGTTTGGCTCGGGTACGTTCAGTGAACGAACGAGCGGGAATTAATAACTTTTGAATCGGTGCCCGGAATCGAATTCCGAGGGCACCGATGGAACTGCAGCGTCGGTAATTGATTAGGAACTCCTTTTCCAGAGTTGTGTTTACACGAGTGTTGATAATAAAAATTGGGGAAGCTTATTATATAATGACACTACAATTTTTATTATTTTACTCTAAGTGTAAGCTCTTGATGGAAGTTGGGTAACCACCCAACCTCCCTTGGGAGGTTATGAGGGTGGTGGGGCCCACACGAACCCCACCTCTTCATATCCTCTAAAACCCCCCTCAACTCTCACTTTAAATAAGTTGACATAAGTTATAACCTATGACTTAATTGTTATGAGTTTAATGAGGTGAGTTGTGTATGGTTTTTGAATTTCAAACTCTTGAAATTCAATTGTGTTGTTGTGTTAAAAAAATAAGAAAGAGTCTTATTTTATTTTTGTTAGAGTTTTGTCTCCTTGAGAGAGTTGGGAAATCATCTTCTTGTTCTTCATCTTCTTCAACCTCGACGAAGAAAGCGAAGAACACCGTTCTTCAACGAAGAACTTCTCCGCCGAAGAACACGGTTCTTCTGCGACACCGTATCTGCGACGCGACGTACTTCTTCCACGTTGTCTCTTCCACGACGGTTTTCCGCGACGAAATCACCGTCAAAGAACTTCAAATCCTCGCTTCGCGACGTCAACGTTCTTTCCCCACGACGCCCGACCTCCGCGATGCTCGTCTTCTGCGGGTTGTTGACGAACACCGCTCTTGAAGCCGAGGTAGGGGATTGTTGTTATTTTATTTCATTATATCCGTTCTTGTTTCTAGCATGTAGAACTTCGTGGTTAATCGACTAAATGTTATCGTTTAACGAGAGGGGGTCGGACCGCACAAACACGGCCGACCCTCCTCCTTACTTTTCGTGATGGTTTCTTGTGGTTGGTACAAGAAAGCGTGGTGTCGTCGCACCATGCGGTTTCATGCGGAAGAAATGTGTGGCGCCGTCGCGCCGCGCCGTGGAAAGAAATTGAAGAACGCGACGCCGTCGCACCGCGTAAAAGGAAAACGAAGGCGCCGCGGCCAGAGCGGGGCCGTGGCGGAGGGGCGCGGTGTCGTCGTACCGCGCCGGACGACAAGGGTCGCGGCCGGTTTCGGGCCGCGGCAGAGCAGGGTGACCGGCGGCTGGCATCGGGCCGCCGGCGTTGGTGCAGGAAGGGGGACCAGCTGTCGCCAGTCCCATGGTACAGGAACCGGACGGTCGGACATGGAGAACTGGGGGAATTAAATTCCCCCAGCTGGCAGCAGCATGTGGCCCCATGAAGGGGCCGCAGTTTCGAACGAACCGAGGGGGCAGCCCCCCCCCCCCCCCCCCCCCCCGTGCGCGGGCCGCCAAAACGGCTCAGCCGTTTTGGCTGGACGACCGGCCAGCGCGCCCAGCCCGCGGGTCGCCGGACCGCCGGGCCGGGCCGACCCTATCAGGGGTGGGTCGATCCGGTTCGGGCCAACCGGGGGGTCTCGGGCTGGGTCAGTCCGGGCCCGAAACCCCTGTTTTCATACTGTTTAGGTTCAAATGCCCATAACTCGGGCTACAGACCTCCAAACGACGTGCCGTCAGTGGCGATGCAATCCTTGGATCGAGACGGACGTTTAGGTATATCGCACTCAAGGTTTCAGAATACTTTGATTTCGGCCGGGTTGGTTCGTACACGAAACCAACCGGGCCCTCGGAGCGGAAACGCTCATAACTTGAGTTACGGACGTCTGATTGACGTGCTGTCAGCTTTGTTGAGTTCCTCTTAGTGAGACGGATCTTTTGGCATACTCCACCCATGGTTTGGATGCAGGTGGAGTACGGTCGGGTTGGTTTTTCCTTAAAAACCAACCGGGTCCCTAGAACGAAAAAGCCAATAACTCTCAGACCAGGCATCTGATTGACGCACCGTCTGTTGCGTTGAGTTCTTGTTGACGATACGGAACTTTTGGATACATCAACATCGGACTATTCGTCAGTTGATGTATCAGCCTCTCGGCTCATGGAGCGGACCCTCCCGGACGAGCTTATTGTGTGCGGGAACCCTAGTGCTGGTTGCGACTGCTACTGTGACTGCGACGACGACTGTACAGAGATCCTCAGTGGATTTGACTGCGACGATGTTGAAAATGGTACGGGAATCCTCCGTGTTTTCAGCAGTGATCACTACGGTACATCTTGGGATACATCAACTCCGGACTACATGTCAGTTGATGCATCGACCTCTTAGCTCGTGGAGTGGACCCTCCCGGAACGAGCATGCTGTGTACGGAAACCCTAGAGCCGGTTGAGACTTGACGGCTGCAGACCCACGACAGAGGTGTGCTTGGTTGTAGTGGCATAGGGGAGCGCTTGGTTGTAGCGGCAGACCCACGATAGAGGTGCGCTTGGTTGTAGCGGCACAGGGGAGCGCTTGGTTGTTGCGGCAGACCCACGATAGAGGAGCGCTTGGTTGTAGCAGCAGGCCCACAGTACCCGATAGGTGTAGCGCTTGGTTGTAGCAGCATAACCACTGTACTTGATGGAAAACCAGTTTCCCAATAGCTTTGGGTTCAACTTCCTGAACGAACCTGTGTAGGTCTTTGCGGGGGTTAGTACCTACCGATCCTTTGTGGGTCTGACGGCTTAGATGAATCAGTGGCTACATCTGATCATCTCTATCATCTTTTGAAGAACTATACCTGTGTGAGCTGAATCTTGTTTACCCACCTGTGTGGATTGTGTTGTGCTATCCTGTGTGGATTAGGTTTTGCTTTCCTGTGTGGAATACGTATACTTTCCTGTGTGGACTGAGTTGTACTTGGGCTCGGAGGTTGGAGCGTATTGAAATGATGACTTAGGTATATGTATGGGCATATACCTAAGCAATGTCGGTTGTTACTTCGTGTTTGTATCCTTCCTTTGTGGTTTATCCTTTGTGGATTTTGGGAGACCTTCGGGGGTCTCGGGGTCCCTACTGAGTAGCTTATACTCACCCATGTACGGGCTACGCCCGCACTACGTTGTGTTGGTTGCAGACGACGGACAGCGTTGATCGTGGTTGAGGCTTGTAGAGCAGAACGGTACCTGGAGGTGGACCACTGGGCGAGACGTACTCGGAGCGGACGGCGGGACCCGAGGAGCAGTGGAGCTATCTGTACCCACCCTTCAGGTGGGATTTCCAGTGGATAGCTCGGCATAGCGGCTTTACTTTACAGTTGCTTTTTTCCCTTTCGAGCTGTACTTTACAGTTGGGCTTGTTTTTCCGGCCCCTTTTACTTTCCACACTTACAGTTGTACTCTGTTTTTACTTGGTGTTTACTTTTCCGCTTGCTTACTCTGTGGTGCTTGTTTACTTTACAAAGGCAATGCCATCACTTTTACCGGGATTTTCGCCTTGGTGCTAGTCGCCAGCCCCTGGCCTATGGAAGGCGGGCATGGAGTAGTCACGGCACGGGTCCCGAGGACGGGTCGTGGCAAATTGGTATCAGAGGAGTTCGGTTCTACCGCGAACTCTGATCTTTTCTATGTGAAGCAATAGTGTTTAGCGTATTCAGTGTGGTTGTCAGTCCAAGGAGCCCAGTGTTGGTGCGGCGGCCGACGTATCCGTACACCAGGACCCTGACTTCTGATTTCCGACTTAATGCACGAAAACATTGATTGCGTGTGTGTTTCAAGTTTTCTTTGTGATTACTTTGTATCAGCTCACCAGGTATACTGTTCTGACCGTGGCGCACCTATTTCCTTTCAGGATGGCCCCATGACGGCAGCCAGCTAGGGTTCTGAGAGTTGTACGTAACGAAAGCCCGCCGAGCGACGAGGCCTCGGTACAGGTCCCTTTGACAGCTGAGGCACCGGCGGTACCTCTACCCGTCGAGCCAACGAGGCTTCCATCCCCAGCCACTGACGATGCACGTCGCCTTAGTGCACTGCATGAGTTCCAGCGCCAGCGACCGCCCAGGTTCCATGGGGAGATGGACCCCCAGGCAGCCGAGGACTGGCTGGAGGCAGTTGTTTGAGTTTTCAGGCTAGTGAGGACACCAGCAGACCTCATGGTGATCCTCGCTGCGAGCCTACTGCACACAGCAGCGGGCCGATGGTGGAGTTTGATGCTCCAGGTGCACGATAAGGCATCTCTTCTCTAGACGGACTTCGGGAGCCTCTTCTGCTCAGAGTTCGTCCCGACCACCCTCCGTGCGGTGCGCATTCAGGAGCTACTACAGATGCGGCTGGGCAGCATGACAGTAGCCCAGTACGCGGCGAGGTTTACCGATCTCTCGCGCTATTCCACGGACATGGTACGGGACCCATTCTTCAGGGCCTGAACCTTCGAGCAGGGGCTCAGGTGAGAGATCAGAGCTTCAGTTGTTTCTCACAGCATTCCGACACAGACAGGGGTGTTGGAGCGAGCCCTCTTAGTGGAGAGTTTTCTTACTAAGAAGTCTCCAGCAACAGGACCCACCACTTGCCGGCATGCGGAAGAGTCTTCTGCAGCAGGTAGTAGACAGATGACGTAGGGGTCCAAGAGGACTAGACCTACAGGTGGTCGACATCATGACTCTAGATCGTTTGTGCGAGGCACTCGGGGTGTACAACGACTTGCCATGAGAGGGCAGTGTTACTCCTGCGGCGGGATAGCTCACATGGCTCGTGACTGTCCGACCCGCCATACGGATGACCAACAGATGAACGAAGGACCCCCAGGCAGAGGCAGAGGTTCGCTCAGG
Source organism: Viscum album (assembly GCA_963277665.1). Taxonomy (NCBI): domain Eukaryota; kingdom Viridiplantae; phylum Streptophyta; class Magnoliopsida; order Santalales; family Viscaceae; genus Viscum; species Viscum album. The sequence goes on from OY728165.1 coordinate 450,551,742, forward strand.
GTGGTCTACATGGTGCAGGAAGACGAGGCATAGGAGCTGGCCGAGTAGAAGATGGTGGGCGACACTTCGAGGTGTTGCCACCACCACCACCGGGAGGTCCCCCCCCCCCCCCCCCGACCGCAGGGAGTTGGTGGACATGGGAGAGCTCAGCTTCAGGCAGCTGAGGCCTTCGATCATGGAGATCTAGGAGAAAATGGACATGAGCGGAACTAGTGGATACGTCTTTTGTACTTCTAGTTCCTTGTTTCTATTGTGTGGCATCTTTGTATTATGAGCTGCAATAATAAAAGACGCATACCTTTGTGATGTTTTCATTCCTGTCCTCTTTTGTGTTGTTACTAAGAGGTTCCAGTTTTGACTGTTTACTTGACCCTCACTTGTGAGACATCTACTGGAGGAGACCCAGTTACCACACACTGATGCCGACAGTGTGACTCAACCCTTGGAGGCGAGAGTAACGTTTGGATCACTTGGTAGTAGCGTCGAGGCCTTACGACGTCATCCTTGGTATGGATTAGTATCATCCATTTAGGGATTGACTGTATTAGGCAAAGAACGTGGTTCATCCAAGGGATGAGGCCGGATTTCTCTTATCGGCAAAGAAGAAATCATAGCAGCTCTTGTGGGACCAGAGGTGGTCCAAGCCACGATAGAGAAGGTCCAGGTCATCCAGGAGCGGATGAAGACAGCTCAGAGCCGACAGAAGTCTTTCGCTGACAGGAGGCATAGGCCACTAGAGTTCAAGGATGGCGACCACGTCTTCTTGCGTGTCTCACCTCGACGTGGATTACGGAGATTTGGCCGAGGTGGAAAGTTATCTCCATGCTTCATCGGACCCTTCCAGGTCCTCAGCAGGATTGGCGAGGTGGATTACCGCTTAGCTATACCGCCTTTGTATCCCTAGTTTGTGTTGAAGCTTTACGGGGACGTAAAGCCCTGTGGTGGGAGTATTGTAAAGACCCGTAAAATTCAAGGAAAATTTTTTCTTAATTTTCTTTAGAATTTTAAAAGATCGCGGTTTCTGACGGCACCTGATTCCGAGGCCCGGTGTGCCCGGAATCAATTTCCAAAGTTTGGCTCGGGTACGTTCAGTGAACGAACGAGCGGGAATTACTAACTTTTGAACCGGTGCCCGGAATCAAATTTCGAGGGCACCGATGGAACTGCAGCGCCGGTAATTGCTTAGTAACTCTTGTTCCAGAGTTGCGTTTACACGAGTGTTGATAATAAAAATTGTGGAAGTTTATTATATAATGACACTACAATTTTTATTATTTTACTCTAAGTGTAAGCTCTTGATGGAAGTTGGGTAACCACCCAACCTCCCTTGGGAGGTTATGAGGGTGGTGGGGCCCACAGGAAACCCACCTCTTCATATCCTCTAAAACCCCCCTCAACTCCCACTTTAAATAAGTTAACTTAAGTTATAACCTATGACTTAATTGTTATGAGTTTAATGAGGTGAGTTGTGTATGGTTTTTGAATTTCAAACTCTTGAAATTCAATTGTGTTGTTGTGTTAATAAAATACGAAAGAGTCTTATTTTATTTTTGTTAGAGTTTTGTCTCCTTGAGAGAGTTGGGAAAGCATCTTCTTCTTCTTCATCTTCTTCAACCTCGACGAAGAACGCGAAGAACACCGTTCTTCAACGAAGAACTTCTCCGCCAAAGAACACGGTTCTTCCGCGACGCCGTATCCACGACGCGGCATACTTCTTCCACATCATCTCTTCCACGATGGTTTTCTGCGACGAAACCGTCGTCAATGAACTTAGAATCCTCGCTTCGCGACGTCGACGTTCTTTCCCCGCGACGCCCAACCTCTGCGACGCACGTCTTCCCCGGGTCGTTGACGAACACCGCTCTTGAAGCCAAGGTAGGGGATTGTTGTTATTTTATTTCATTATATCCGTTCTTGTTTCTAGCATGTCAAACTTCATGGTTAATCGACTAAATGTTATCGTTTAATGAGAGGGGGTCGGACCGCACAAACACGGTCGACCCTCCTCCTTACTTTTCATGATGGTTTCTTTTGGTTGGTACGAGAAAGCATGGTGTCTTCACACCACGCGGTTTCATGTAGAAGAAATGTGTGGCGCCGTCGCGCCGCGCCATGGAAAGAAATTCAAGAACGCGACGTCGTCACACCGCGTCAAAGGAAAACAAAGGCGCCGCGGCCGGAGTGGTGCCGCGGCGCAGGGGCGCGGTGCCGTCGCACCGCGCCGGATGACAAGGGTCGCGGCGGAGCAGGGTGACCGGCGGCCGGCATCGGGCCGCCGGCGTCGGTGCAGGAAGGGGGACCGGTTGTCGCCGGTCCCATGGTGCAGGAACCGGCCGGCCGGACTTGGAGAACCGGGGGAATTAAATTCCCCCGGCTGGCAGCAGCATGCGACCCCATGAAGGGGCCACGGTTTCGAACGAACCGAGGGGGCAGCGCCCCCCCGTGCGCGTGCCGCAAAAACAGCTCAGCCGTTTTGGCTGGGCGACCGGCCGGCGCGCCCAACGCGCGGGTCGCCGGACCGCCGGGCTGGGCCAACCCTGTCCGGGGCGGTTCGACCCGGTTCGGGCCAACCGGGGGGTCTCGGGCCGGGTCAGTCCGGGCCCGAAACCCCCATTTTCGTATTGTTTAGGTTCAAATGCCTATAACTCGGGCTACGGACCTCCAAACGACGTTCCGTCAGTGGAAATGTGATCCTTGGATCGATTCGGTCATTTCGGTATATCGCACTCAAGGTTTCGGAATACTTTGAGTTCGGCCGGGTTGGTTCGTACACGAAACCAACCGGGCCCTCGGAGTGGAAACTCTCATAACTTGAGTTACGGACGTCCTATTGACGTGCCGTTAGCTTTGTTGAGTTCCTCTTAGTGAGACTGAGCTTTTGGCATACTCCGCCCGTGGTTTGGACGCAGGTGGAGTATGGTCGGGTTGGATTTGCCTTAAAAACCAACCGGGCCCCTGGAACGAAAAAGCCAATAACTCTCAGACTGGGCGTCCGATTGATGCGCCGTCTGTTGCGTTGAGTTCCTGTTGACGATACGGAACTTTTGGATACATCAACTTCGGACTATTCGTCAGTTGATGTATCAGCCTCTCGGCTCGTGGAGCGAACCCTCCCGAACGAGCTTGCTGTGTGCGGGAACCCTAGTGCTGGCTGTGACTGCTACTGTGACTGCGACGACGACTGTACAGAGATCCTCAGTGGATTCGACTGCGACGATGATGAAAACGGTACAGGAATCCTCCGTGTTTTCGGTAGTGATCACTATGGTACATCTTGGGAGACATCAACTCCAGACTACATGTTAGTTGATGCATCGACCTCTTAGCTCGTGGAGTGGACCCTCCCGGAACGAGCATGCTGTGTACGGAAACCCTAGAGCTGGTTGAGACTTGACGGCTGCAGACCCACGACAGAGGTGCGCTTGGTTGTAGCGGCACAGGGGAGCGCTTGGTTGTAGCGGCAGACCCACGACAGAGGTGCGCTTGGTTGTAGCGGCACAGGGGAGCGCTTGGTTGTAGCGGCAGACCCACGACAGAGGAGCGCTTGGTTGTAGCAGCAGGCCCACAGTACCCGATAGGTGTAGCGCTTGGTTGTAGCGGCATAACCACTATACTTGATGGAAAAGGAGTTTCCCAATAGCTTTGGGTTCAACTTCCTGAAAGAACCTGTGTAGGTCTTTGCGGGGGTTAGTACCTACCGATCCTTTGTGGGTCTGATGGCTTAGATGAATCAGTGGCTACATCTGATCATCTCTATTGTCTTTTGAAGAAGTATACCTGTGTGAGATGAATCTTGTTTACCCTCTTGTGTGGATTGTGTTATGCTATCCTGTGTGGATTACGTTTTGCTTTCCTGTGTGGAATACGTATACTTTCCTGTGTGGACTGAGTTGTACTTGGGCTCGGAGGTTGGAGCGTATTGAAATGATGACTTAGGTATATGTATGGGCATATACCTAAGCAGTGTCGGTTGTTACTTCGTGTTTGTATATTTCCTTTGTGATTTATCCTTTGTGGATTTTGGGAGACCTTCGGGGGTCTTGGGGTCCCTACTGAGTAGCTTATACTCACCCCTGCACGGGCTATGCCCGCACTACGTTGTGTTGGTTGCAGACGACGGACAGCATTGATCGTGGTTGAGGTTTGCAGAGCAGAATGGTACCTGGAGGTGGACCACTGGGCGGGACGTACTCGGAGCATACGACGAGACCCGAGGAGCAGTGGAGCTATCTGTACCCACCCTTCAGGTGGGATTTCTAGTGGAAAACTCGGCATAGCGGCTTTACTTTACAGTTTTTGTTTTCCCTTTCGAGTTGTACTTTACAGTTGGGCTTGTATTTCTGGCCCCTTTTACTTTCCACACTTAAAATTTTACTCTGTTTTTACTTAGTGTTTACTTTTCCGCTTGCTTACTATGTGGTGCTTGTTTACTTTACAAAGGCAATGCCTTCCCTTTTACCGGGATTTTCGCCTTGGTGCTAGTCGCCATCCCCTGGCCTATGGAAGGTGGGCTTGGGGTAGTCACGGCATGGGTCCCAAGGACGGGTCGTGACAACCCATTTCTTATGTTTCTATATACCTAAGTTATAAAGATAAAGAAATTATGAAATGTATAAAATATTATCTTATGTGTAAAATTATTGGGAGATATTTAATACATTTTGTGGATTAAGTGTTTTCTTATAGAGAAGAATTAATGTCCATTAGTTTAAAAACATGGGTTTCATTATTTAATATTTGTCCTAGTTCTCTGAAACTCTAAACCTAAATGATCTTGGGGATGTATTATAATGAAATATTTTAATTTATTTATGTATATGAGATAGTTACATAAGTGGGATGTCATAGTTCATATCAAATCAAGTATATAAATAAAGTATCATAGAACAAGATTTGGGAGTGTGGGTATAATGGTTTCAAGCGTAGTGAGCCTTAAGGGGTTACAAAATCATGAGGTAGTAAACCAAAGTATAAAAATTTATTATTATATGAGTTGGTATTGATCCAGTTAGGTGGTATCAAACAATAGTACGAAAGTTTGAAATCACTTAGGTAACACAAAGAGGTATAAAGTATGATAGAAGAGGTTATAGCTCTCTGAGATTTCAAGAAAAGGGTTTAATAGCTCTCTTAGTAGCAGGTTGGAACCAAATCATGGTCCTGATGGACAACACTATGGTGAACCCCATATGATTTCTACATGGGATGATGGAGAGTTCCATGTGTTCCTTGAACTTTCATATTGGATCTCTCCTCTATCACAAGGCTCCTTCTTATGATGGGTAGTGATCCTTAAGGGTAGAAAAAATTGTGAGGTAGTGATTCAAAGTAGATAAACTCTAAAGTAGTTTCATGTATTGAAAATATATAAAGAGTATTTATATCCAAAGGCATTGATTTATTGGTGATGATGAATGTTCATAGAATATTTGTATAGTTGGTACACATGGATGAAATATAGGATGAATACAAAGTTACACCTTGATATCTCTATCAATATTATGGAAATTTTGTTCATTGAAGAGGGTTTCATTTAAGTAGAGATAATTAAAGGAGATGTGGAAGATGCGGGAGAGGACCACTGTGCAAGGTAATGAAGCACACTATTAATGGGGCTTAAATATAAATAATGGAAAAGATTCTTGGTCTTTTCAAAAAAAATTAGTATTTTGATTAGAGTTTTAAAAGTGTTTAGAAAAAAAAAAGAATTCCATACCATGTATTACACAATAAACCATCCAAACACCCAGAGAGTAGATGCCAAGTTTAACAACTTCTTATCTAGTGTGTTAGAGGAGAAGTGGATAGTCTAGAATGGGTGAAATCCATGAAGGACTACAGTTCAAGACGGTGATGTGGAGAAGTGGTCGTGGTCTTGGGAGGGACTATAATAATTTTCTAGCAATGGTAAGTCACAACATGATTGATATGGAAGCTGTATTAAAATGGTTTTTTTGATGTAAAACAATAATAAATGTGAGCTACTCCATAAAGAAAATTTCACATGCTATAAAGTAATTAGATTTGAATTAATGTTAGACACATTTGAGACTGCACCATAGTATAAGAGACAATTATAAAAAGGAAATTGAGATATATTTCAATCACACTAGAGTTTCATATGTTTCTACAACATGTGGGAAACAAAACTCCACAATTAACTTAAATATAAAATATATTTGAATAGGCAAAGTTTCAAAAAGAAAGATTCACTATAATGGAAGCCCAAGTAAGTTTTAGAGTATCTAGATATTCGGAGACATCTACATTTTATAGTGTGACCACTCTAAAATCTGTTTGGATCTAAAGGAGTACCACACCATATTATATCATCTATTCAATGGAGGATGTAACTTTTGTTGATAGAAAGGAATGAGTTTTATGAACCTATAGGACATTGTGTCATGGAATAATGGACCACAATGTAACTTTTCAAGAGATTGAGAATATCTAGAGGATTTTTCATGGTTTTAGGGAATTTAAAAATGAGTTATTGGGTATAAAATATTTATTTTTCCTTTAAACATAGACCATGTCAGATGTAAAAATACTACACAATGAAATGGTAAATGTGACGAATAATCCAATGAAAAAGAGGCAACCATGTTGTGGTAATGTAGTTTGTAAATAACCTAGAAGACATTACATTAAATTAAGAGGGTTGTTTTCATGAATCATCTCAGTTCTACCTGATCCAACTCTCAATACATCTTCATGTGCGCCTCCCTATATTCCAAAGGTTGGAGAGGGCCTAAAAGGATAGAATGGGGAGACTATTCCCCTAAATCATAATGAAATAATAGACTAAATAAACTAAACACATAAACATACATGAACATTAGAGTGTGTATAAATAAATAAATGGAGTAAAAACATGTCATAATAAATAGAATTCAGCATACATAATCATACAAACTAAAAACACTAAACTATTCACCCACTAGGCTGACCAAATACAAACTAGAATAAAATAAAAAGCTCTAAAACTACTCCATGATGAACCACATACCTAGTCTCCATTACTACCGAATTTCCCTATCTCTATCCAAAGACACTGCTTGAGAGACTCCACTTGATCAAGAAATAATGGGCCTCCACTCGATCCACAACATTCTATTTTCAACCTAAAGGTATACATAAGGTCTTTACACACACTAAGGTACACATATATGGGGTGAGAAAAAAATATAAGTATGCCACTCTAATGGTTGTCCTAACATCTATTTTCAAAACATGTATATACAAAACCCAATTCCCAAGCCTAGTTGAACAAAGAATATTGGTGTAAAAATAAATAAAATAAAATAAAACAAAAGGGGGGAAATAAAAGAAAAATAGTGAACATGGAGTTCTATCCTTATACCCAAGGTAAACCTAAAACTGCATTGGGATAATCTAGAATAATTATAGAATATGGATCACCCAATCATAATTTCATGTGCATCTTCTTGATAAATAAGGAGCACTAAAATTACAACACAAGGATAAGAACAAATTTCAGATCTTAGGATCTCAACCTAGGTTTTTAAATTATTAAATCATATCTACTAAGATCTAGGACTCTTATAGAAAAATATAAACTATTGAAGGGGACTCATGTCAACCCTGGGATAAACCTACCCAGTCCTATAAGTCCTATGAAAATTATTAGGTTGTAATTGACCTTTATGTGAAATGATTCTTAACCAAGACCAAACTCAAAAACAGATCCTCAAGAATAGAATAGCCTCCATGGTCTTCTACCAAAATATATATAGAAAAGATAAACAAGGTTTTTTACTCTTACATATCATCTATTAGCTTCTTATACCTTCCTCAAAAAAAACCTACCGATGGAGGATAGAAAGGGAACAAGCTCAAAGCTAATACCTACACTTCTAATACACTAAAGGCCACCTTCAACATCCAGTCTTGAAAAATAATAGCATCAAACCACCATGACAAAAGCTCTAGAACCAAGGTGGATTAACACTTGAACCTTGCAATCGAAACATTTGAAAACATAATCATCATCTTGCAAGAAATTAAAGCCTAGGACAACCTCCACAGTCCCCAAAACCTCATCTCAAGTAGAACACTCTACAAGGGGCTCCTAAAACCAAACCAAACCTCATAAAATCCTAATAAAAACTATCCACATTTTGATCTAAAGTCTTATTTTGAAGTTTCTATTCCATTTTGTTTTAGAAATCACAAACCCTATTTTCAAAGGAATTAATATATTATTTACATTAGGGTTTTTTATTTTAATTGTCTTCGTTATGATTTTTCATATAATTATGATAATAATCATACCCATAAGGTTTACTGTATTCCATTATTATCATAATTACCCTTGATAATATCTACATTGCACTCACTGAATACGATTTTCATCGAACTAGTCTATTATGATTTTCATCATACACACTGTTCAATATCATACTGAAAAAATAAATTGTATTCACTATCATAACTAAAATCATCATACTCATTTACTGTTAACTATTAAATTTTATCATAAGAGCTAAATTCTTTTTGGACCCATTCTATCATATCCAAAATATATATATCATATCGAAAGGAAAACAATTTTATAAAAATGATATCATGCATTCTGTTTCAATATGTATTATAAACTGATGTAGCTGTTTCATTTTGAATATGACCATTGGAGTGATAGTTGTGCAATTCCCTCCACATTTTCAAGAGAAAATATGACTGTTAGATGAAAATATGACCATTGGAGCCAACACCTATAAATACTAGGTCATTTAAATGAGCTCAATATTTTCGAAAAAATCGATATATCCTATGAGAGATCTATCAAATCTCTTATTCAAGTGAAATACATTGAATTCAAGTTGTGAACGTCTCATTCTATATACTTGTTAATCTCTAGAGTATTTATTTTTTCTAGTTTATCACTGATCATTGCTGATTATGATCTATGGATTTTGTGATAGAAAGACTGATGTGCCTTTAATTTGTGGATAAAGGGCTTCCAAGGATAAGAAGACAGAGGCTCTGATCACCTTTTGGATCAAGGGATTGTGTGGATAGAAACATAGAAGCTAATAATTTTATCAAGGGTTTACCCTAGTGTGGGTAAGATAACCTTTATTGAATGTATAAATCAAGAGACCTTTATCCAAGGTTATTGGACATTATTATCTTTAGTTTAAAATAATTATATTATTTTACAATTCTACCGATTTTTAATATAAAGTGATTAATTTTATATAATAATTTTTATATTTATTAATTTTATTATCCTAACCAATCTTATTATGATACTTTAGTAATATACACTGATTATGATCTTTATAATTACAATTTTGTTGATAACAATATTTTCAATTACTCAATATGATTCAATACACTTTATGATTGAATCATTGTACTATTTTACACTAATCATCATAACCATTATGATTACAATATTTTACACACATAATCTATCTAAATTGTTTCAACCATGTATACAATTAATATTATTTATAACCAGTGGATTACATTATCCGAATCAACTTGATTAGGATACTTTTATAACCAGACACATGACCCTATCTGATTAATTTTTTAATACATTAATATGTATTTTTAATTTAATTAGTTTAAATAATTTTAAAAGAAATTCCTTTAGTGATAAAAAAATTGTTTTTAAACCTATAATCCACCCCCTGTATTGTTCCATCTGCATATACATTATGATACTATAATTAGTATCATAAAAGGTTTCCAATTATTATATAATTTCTCATATATTTTATTAATTTAATATTACAAGTTAGTTATATTTATTTTATAAACCTTTTGTTTATAAATACTTGTTACACTAGCATGTACTACGGAAAAATAAATTTTCTATTGTTTTAAATATGAATGTAATTAATGTAAATTCAATTGAAAATCACAATCCTAAGAGACCATCATTTTTTATGGAAATTATTATAAATATTAGAGAGATAGAATGAAGAATATTATTATCAACACTAGAGTTGACAACTTCATTATGCTGACTAGTGAATATAAAATTTCTAACAAGTTAAACTCTTTACCAATCATGAGATATAGGATTATCAATAGAAAGACAAGGTATGAAATAATTTACCTTTTATTATGAATAACAATATATATATTGAGATTTCATCTTGGGAAGTATTTAATAGTATTTGGATAAATCTGTTAATTGCTCATTTTGGTACATTTAATGTGGTTGAGACATGAAGTGATCTTCTAAGAGCAGACTATAAATCTTTTGGATTTCCTTATAGATAACTTATTTGTAAGGTAAAACAAATATTTATGAAATATTTTAATAGTTTACAAAAATGGAGGAGTTGCTTTTACTTCTACTTAAAAACAAAATAAATCCAAGACTCCTAATAAAGTTATTAAGTCTTTAAAGACAAATAATTTTGTTATTCAATCAAACTCAAGTGAATCATAACATATAAGAAATGAATTGGAAAATATTTCTCAAAGGATTAACAAGGTATTTGGAAATAAATATTTTCAATATCGATATAAGAAAATTAATAGGTATAATAATAATATTTAAGTTAATTACTATGAATGTAAGAAAGTTAGACACATCAGACCTGATTCTCCAAAGCTGAAAACATAGGACAAAAAAGAATGAAATTCTAAGAGAAATCAGAAAAATTATTATAATCCAAAATAAAAGAAATCCTTAAAGAAAAATGACTCTTGTATTGCTAGTGGAGGGGACTCCTCAAATGAATCTTCATACAATGAGAATTATGGAAAAAATAATATTAGACTTCTTTCCATAATACCTATTGAAAATTAATATTTAATAGAAAAGGAACACACTAATATATCTATAACCAATATGTCTTTAACTAAAAATTATCCTGATGAAAATAATTTATAATCTTCATATGAATATTCATCTTCATTCAGTTATAATAATACTTTACCTTTATATGAAGAGGTTTCTAGATTTTCCAAATTTTATAAAAATAAAAATTTGAAATTTAGTAAGAAACTTGAGAAAGAAATTTATGGAATAATTTTTTTAATAGAAGATTTATCATATATTTTTAAATATATTGATAATAAATCTTTAGAAATTGATTCTATTTCAAAAAATCATACGGAATCTAATTCTGAGAATGATAAGGTTTAAACATATTTTTTAAAATCTATTTCAGAGAAAAATGTTTTAGATTAAAAACTCACTTCTGAATCTATTACTAGTGTGGATAAAGAATTTATTTCTAGGAATAATGTTTGAAATATTTTCTTTAAAGAAACTATTTAAAATATTACCACTGGTAAAGAAGGTTTTGAAAAAACATAAAAAAAACTTCATCTATAAGGTAATAGTTTAGGAATGGGATATACTCATTCAAAACTGTTTTTAAGTAAAAATTAATTTCTTTCTATAAATACCCCCTTTTTAAAAAAGTTTCAATGTAGAGGTCATTTGAATAAAAAAAATATTCTATAAAAATTTCAATCATTGGGATTCCATGAAGTCCATTTTTCAAAACAAATTTGGGTTCCAAAATTTGTTCTTTATAATATTTCTCAATCCAAAAAGATTTGGATTCCAAAAACCTAATTGTTTTATTTTCAAGAAAATCACGGAAGTACCAACAATAAAAACATATGATAAATGGATATTGGTTGTTCCCAACATATGACTGGTAATAATAACTCATTTTTAAAGATTATTGAATTTAAAGGTGGATGATTTACCTTCGAAGACAATTCTCAATGAAGGATTGTTTCAACATGTAATATTTTTATTCTTGGAAAATGTTTGATTTTAAATTGTTTATCTGTTAAGGTTATTAAGCACAACTTTATAAGAATAAGTTAATTTTGTGATGAAGGTTACCTTATGAATTTTAAGAATGATGAATGTGTAGTACACAATTCCAATGATGAATTTATTCTTTCAACCCATTGGCATGAGAATATATACACACTAAACTTAGAAGACCATATGAGTTGAGACCTACATTGCCTTAGTGCAATAGAAGATTATTCTTGGTATTGGAATAGAAGGTTAGGACACAGTAACCTTAGGAACTTATACAAATCTCTAAGGACGTGTTAAGGATCTACCAGAACATAGATTTGATTCTTCAAAAGTTTGTGACCATTTTAAATATAGAATGATACATAAGTCAATTTTTAAATAAATCTGTGTAGTTTTAACTTATAATGCTTTACAAATAGAACACATGGACTTATTCTCTCTTATACAAACTATAAGTATTAGAGAAAATTATTATGTATCTGATTTAGTTGATGACTACACTATATATACATAGGTTTATTTTATAGAAATGAAATATGAAGACTATAGTTATTTTTAAAATTTTGACGCCAAAGTTAAAAATGAGAAAACCTTCCATTGATAAATATTTATAGTGATCATGGTGGAGAATTTGTAAATTATGATTTTGAAACATTTTGTAGTAAGAAAGGTATTACACATAATGTTTTGGATCCTCAAACTCCTCAAAAAAATGGTGTTGTTTTAAGAATAAATTGTATTATTCAAGTGATAACAAGAACTATATTGAGTGAATATTCTATTGCAAAACATTTTTGAGAGAAAGTTGTGAGTACTACTTGATATACTATAAATAGAGTTTTTATTATATCATTTCTTAATAAAACAGCTTTTAAGTTATGGAAAGGGTGAAAAAAAATCATACTTCAAAGTATTTGGATGAAAAGTACTCATTTTGAATACTAAAGATAATTTACATAAATTTTATCCCAAATCCAATGAAGGTATTTTCTTAGGAAATCCCACTAATTCTAAGGTTAATAGATTTTTCAATAAAAAATATTGTACTATTGAGGAAATAGTACATGTTAAATTTGATGAAACTAATCCCTTATTTTTTAGAGAACACCAATCTACATCTTCTAATATGATTTCCAGAACTAATTTTCAACATTTGATAGAATAATTTTATAACAAGGAAAATACTCAAGAAATTTTTCTGAAGTATTCACTCTAGAATACTTTTTATATTATATTGATGAATAGGTTTTACAAAACCAAAGTTAGTTGTTTCATAAGACTCGTCCTAGTGATTGTATCATTGTTGATGTAAATCAACCTATAAGTACTAGAATTTATTGGAGAAATGACGTATAACATCTAGTATTTCTATCATAATTCAAACCTAAATGTTCTAAATAAACTTTAGTTGATGAAGACTGGATTAAAGAAATGAAAGATAAACTAAATTAATTTGGAAGAAATTAGGTCTGGAACTTGGTTGAAAGACCTAAAGAAACACCTATAATTAGAGTAAAATGGGTCTTCCAAGAAATGTGATGAAAATGCAATAATTATTATAAATAAATCAAGATCAGTTACTAAAGGTTATAATCAAAAAAGGGAATATATTATGATGAAACATATGCTCTGGTATCTAGACTTGAAACTATTCGGATACAATTAGCCTTTACGACATTCTTTAATTTCAATATTTTTCAACTGGATGTTAAGTGTGATTTTTTTAATGAATATGTTCAAGAAGAAGTTTTTCTATATAGCATCTCGGTTTTGAAGATACAAAACATTCTAAATATGTTTACAAACAAACCAATTCTTTATATGGATTTAAAAAATCCCCAAGGGAATAGTATGATAAATTAACAGGGTTTTTGCATCAAAACAATATTGTTAAGGGAACTATTGATCTATCACTTTTTATAAATAAAGAAAAAAAAATTTTCTAATAATTAAAATTTATTTTGATGACATTATATTCAGATAAACTCAGTAATAATTAATGGATTCTTTTTGGAATATTATGAAATCTATGTTTGAAATGATAATGATGTGTGAGTTAACATTCTTTCTTGGATTTCAAATTTCTTAAAAACTATAAGGGACTTATATATACCAACATAATTATAATAAATATCTTCTTAAAAACTATTAATATGAAAAAAATAAAAGTATTATTACTCCAATCAATACCTAAAATAATCTTGAAATTGATGAAGTTGGAAAACCAGAAAATCAATCAACTATTTGAGGGATGATGTGAAGCCTACTATACTTAACTACTAGTCATCCAGACTTAATGTTTTCAGTATTCTTATGTGCAAGGTATCAAGAAAATCCAATGAAATATCATTTGAAATATATTAAAATAATTTATTTTTATGTAAATGGAACAATAGATTTGGTACTTTTTTACTCTTCTCAAAATGATTTTGAATTAAAAAGTTTTTTAGATGGTGAAATTGGTGGAAGTAGAATGGATAAAAAAATACATTATGAACTTTTCATTTATTAGGTGATCCATTAATTTATTAGTCTTGTAATAAACAACACTCAATAGTACTTTCCACTATTGAAGCCAAATATGTGGTTGTTGGATGTTCTTGTGCTCAAGTGTTATGGATATAACACAAACTCACTGATTATGGCATGATTTTTACTAAAACTCAAACACTATGTTATAACACTAGTTCCATAGATCAATGTAAATACCTTAAACATCACTCTCATCCAAAACACAAATATATTAGCCAACATTTTCTTAGGGATTACAAACTTAAATGAAATATCATTATATAATTCATCAGAATGTAATAATAACTAGGTGATATATTCACAAAACCATTACCTTTTGTTAGATTTTAATATATTAAATAAGAACTATGTATGATCACTGTAAAGTAATTATTCATATATAAGTCTTCTTTAAAAAAATATCATTACAATAACTTACTCATTTTAAAAGGGGGATTACATGTGTTTTTTGTTTTTTAAAACATTTATTTCCTAATATTTTTAGGCAAAAGAAATTTTTTCAGCATCAAAAAATTTTTCGGCACCAGAAAGTTTTTTGGCATCAAAAAATTTTTCAACAGCAGAAAATTTTTCAGAAACAAATTTTTTTTCCTCATCATTATATAATTCTATTTTTTAATCATTTTTTTCTTTAAATTTTTTTCTTTATGTGAAGAAAAATTGATTAAAACCAATATATCCTGAGATTTTGAAAGGTACGATTCTTGATTTTTTCATTTTATTTTCAATACATTAAAAAAATTTAGTATTTTTTTGAAAACTTTATAAAATTCACTTTAAATATGATAATTTTTTAAAAAAACACAAGAGTTCATTTATCTCAAATATTGTATATACTAGATCTAATCTAAACGAAAAGAAGTTCAATGGTCATATTCCCTTTACCTATATAAAGGGACCCCCTCCTTGTCCCACATCAGTTTTCTTCTTTCTGCGATGAAGCTCTACTGCTCCTAAAATATGAAATTCTGATAGTCACGATACTTAGTGTATTCCATCATACTCATGTTTCAGTCGTTAGAAACTTCTCCAAAAGAAATTTCACTGAAATATTTCCCAAAGATTAAATTCTATCGGGAATGATATCTTACTTGAGAGTTCTATGATAGGTACCATTCTTCTCTAAAAAGGATTATTTTGTTTCAAGTATGAAATTCAATATGTGTTGTGAAATCTAAACCACAATATTCGATCATTAGGGATGAAGTAATATAATAATACATATCTCTAATGGTTGATGAATAAAACTTGAAGGTATCTTTTCATATTTACAATAATGAAATCAATCTATCAATAAAGCAAGCATCACATTCTTAAATATTACATTATATAGAGATTCATTTTTTCCCTTGAATAAATTTCCCAAAGAAAATATAAAATTTTGAAAAGAAAATTATTGAAAAATAATTTTTCTATATTTGTGAAGATATAAGGAAAAAGACTCACTTTTCAGCCAACAATAGAATAACCACACTTTGGATTATTGTTTTCTTAATCCTCAAGAGTGGTGACAGAGAAAATCTAAATGTTACATATGTATCTACACTTGACTATATTTTTAATATGTGGAAGATAAACATAATGGGTTAAATCTTTGTAACCCTTAATAATCCTTTGTTTGGTGCAATCAAGTCCCAGTTGATCATGTTTCAAGCAACTCTGAGTAAGTTCATTCATTAGAGTTTGAAGTTTTGAAATATTCCTCTTCAGTCAATATTGAAAAATATGAGAATTATTTAGATTAGTTATGAACAATAACGAGAATGATCATTCATTTTGATCAGTAATCTAAAAAATTTGTTAAGGATGTTGAAGTTGAAACTCCAAAAGAGACAGTTGACGGAAGCCAACGAATACCAAAACAATCAGTACTGATTATTTTTGAAAAATGAATATAAATAAAGGTATGATTATATTATAAATCCAGAAAAGAAATTTTTTATGGTGCAGAAATAGCAGCCAAGTGGAGAAAGGAACAAGATGAAAGTAAAGAAGGAGACCCGCAATTCTATCTCAATCTAACTGAATCTCTTGTTGAAAATATCTGGACCAGATATATTATAAAAAAAAGTTAGAAAAAAATAAATTGATAAAGATAAAGGCCGATATTATTAAAATCAATAATATGATGAAATAATTAGAAAAATAAAGTGTTAGAATACGTGTTAGGGAATCAGTTCAAAAAAAAATTAGTCACTCCCTCTGTCAAAGACAAGGGAAAGAATAAACAAAAAGTTGGATAAGAATTGAAACCTCTATAAATATTTTAGGAACAAGTATCAGGAGAATAAGAGGAAATTGATTTTCATCAAATAGATGAATATATTGATGAAGGAGAAGAAGAAATGGAAGAGAAAATAAAATAAAAATAAAAAGAAGAAAATGAAGAAGGTGAAAAAATAAGTCAGTCATAATCAAAAGTCTGATTCTGATAAAATTCCAGTAGGATACTCTCAAGAAACATCAAGAAAATTTCAATCCCTTGAAGGTCAACCTCTAGAGAACGATGATCTGAAATACCAAGCATATAAATTAATACATATTCTAGAAATTAAAAAAGAAACTGGATTCAATGTCAATTAGAATCAAAATTCATATGATGAAGTGAAAGAAGTCATAGTGTAGAGCTTCCCAATTATGAAGAAGACATTGAATTAGACTAAAAAATATCTTTTAAAATAGACTAATATGTTATTCAATTTTTGAGAACAATTGAAAAGTAAATCCTATATTTACTAAGAATTGAAGGGAAGATCAATTTTGTTGCAGACAATGAAAACAAGAGATCGGACTCTATCAATATTCAAAGAACAAGACTAATAAAACTCGACTCCGATTTCAAAATATTGGAAGACAGCACCAAATAACCTGATAAGGCTTGTAAAAAAGTGGTGAAGTGGTCTCACAAGTCTAATTAAAGTATAAAATTGAATGAATACCCAATAAGAAAATATTAATAAATTGTAAAGGAACTATCTGTTACATTCAACAAGTTGGAAAGTGATACTACTTAGAAATTAGAGGCATTCAAAGGGCCAGATGAAAGTCTGCTAGAAGATTTCAAAGTGATTAAAAAGGGGTTAAATGATTTTCAATCAAGGATATTGTTTTATATGGATGATATTGTTGATTTAAAAATTATTTTGTATTGATGAATGATAGGATTGAATTGCAAGAAAAGTCAAACAAATCCCATGAAAAAAAGATTCATGCCCAGGAAGTTCATATTCATTCTCTTGAAGAGAAGTTGAAATCCTGGAAAGAATTGATTCATACCTAGAACCAGTTGTGTGAAGAACAAGATCAAAAATTCCAATCTCAACAATAATCTCTTGAAAAGATCATTTAAGACAGTAAAGAGTTTAAGAAAATGAAGACAAATATTTTGGATCCTAGGAAGAAGAAAAAATATAAAGAGAAGGAAAAGAAATGAAATATTTTTTAACTCTTATTGTATTATTTTAAAAAAACTTCAATGGATTTTTGTATCATCTATATACTTTTGATTTAATTTTTTCTAGTTTTTGGATGAATGTTATTTCATCATTTTTCTAGATGGTCAAATACTTTATCTCTTCATATATTTTTACTCTTTAACCCTTTTTTCAGGTATTATAATAACTTCTCTATTCCTTTTTGAAAATCACAGAGGGGACAATATTTTTAAGGGGGATAATGTCTTATATAGGGGGAGAATGTATTGAAAAGGGAGAAAAATTCTAAAATGGATAATACTAATATTAAGGGGAATATTTATTTATAGAATAATATCCTTAGGTATTTTTTTATCCTAAGGGGGAGGTTTTTCATATTTAAATTTTATTCAGATGTGTTTTAAAACACAAATGGAGATAAGTATAATTGCACACATCGGAATATGAAATCTATTTACTTTTTTAAATCTCTATTTGTTTTTACTTTTGGTTTTTTCTTTCCAAAATGGGGGAGATTGTTGAGTAAAAATTATTGTTTTGGCTTCTCTATTCCTTTTTGTTTTGGAAATAACAAACTCTCTTTTCAAATGAATTCATATATTATTTATATGATGTTTCTTTTTACTTTTTTTCATTGTGATTTTTTATATGATTACTATAATAATTGTACCAATAATTTTAACTATATTACATGACTATAATTATGACCCCAAATATGATCTACATCATACTCGTGGAACATGATTTTCATTGGACACACTGATTATGACTTTCATCATACACACCATTCATTATCTTATAAAAAATAATAATTCATATTCACTGTATTAACTAAAATCATCGTAGTCATTTACTATTCACAACTCTATTGTATCTGAAGAGATAAATTCTTTTCAAACACATTCTATCGTATACATAAAAAAGTATCATATCGAAAGGGAAAACATTTTATCAAAATGAAGTCATGTATTATGTTTTAATATGTATTATAAAATTAAGTCATTGTTTTAGTTACAAGATGATTGTTGGAGTTTCAGGTGTCCAAGTCTCTCTGAATTTTCCAGATAAAATTCAACTATTGGAGGAAAATATAACCATGGAAGCCAATGCCTATAATTACCAGGTAATTTAATGAATCTCAAAACTTTTGAAAAATTCTAGAAATCATGTGAGATCTCTGTCAAATCTCAGATTTGTGCGAAAGAATCTGAATTCTGGTTTTGAACTGCTTGTTCTGTATAATTGTTACTCTCAAGAGTATTACTTTTCCTAGTGTGACATCGATACTTGGTGATTACGATCAAGGTTTTTTGTGGATAGGAATATAGACGTACTGATCATTTTCAGATCTAGGGATTTTGAGGATAGGAAGAAAGAGTCATTGATCACCTACTAGATCGAGGACTTGCAAGGATATCAATACATAATTCAATAATCACATTGAGGGATTACCCTGGTGTGGATAAGAAATATTTTCTTGATAGTATATATCAAGTGTCATTCATCAATGTTTATTAGATACATTTCTCTTTGGGTTAAAATTAGTGTTTTCTTTTACATTTTTTATGCTTTGTAATATAAAGTGAATCATTTTATATATTCAATTTTATATTTCTTATTTTGATTATCATAACCAATCTGATAACGATACTTCAGTAATATACTCTGATTAAAATATTTTTAATTACAATTCTAGTGATTATGATCTTTTCGATTACTCAATACGATCCAGTACGCTCTATGATTGAATCATTTTATTGTTTTACTCTGATAATTATAAATATTGTAATTAAAATCATTTACAAAATTATTCTATTTAAATCGTTTCAACCCTGAATTCAATTAATTTCACTTATGACCAATGGATTACATTATTTCAATCAACTTGATTATGATAATTTTATAACCAGACCCGGGACCATGTCGGATTAATTTTTCTATACATTAATAGGTATTGTGATTTGAATTGGTTTAAATTATTTTAAAATAAATTTTTTTAAGGATAAAAATGAAAGTTAATAAACCTAAAATTCACCTACCCCCCTCTTTTATTGTGCTATCTTCAAATACAATACAATTCAACACCATAGTCGGCCTCTTATATCACAACCAAAATATCACCTAACTAGATGGGAAACCAAAATCTAAACAATGTCCTGAATGGAATTCATCAAATTATCCCCTCTTACCTAGCTTTTAATATATAAAAAACAATATTTTGTACTAGAAATCCCATGATTTCATCCAAGACCAAATAATCCTACCTTTCCAAACCTTAAGGGACCAGATCTAAACCTTAATCAATATAACTAATGATCTCTTCCAAGAAAACACTTGATCCCACCAACCAAGATCCATATAAAGAATCTCAAAAAAACTCTCCCAGTATCCTTAATCCAAGGAAATAAATAGATGAATAACAATTACCCATTCCTCACTACTAACAACTCAACCCCCAAGAGGATTTTAGAACCACAACCTCATAAGAATCCTCTTACTAAACACACTCAGTATAAAACACCATCTAAATGGACTCTAAATAACAAAAGGATTCCACCATCATGATCTAAATGAAAAAATGATAATAATGAACTCATATTATGTCTAATTCTTACTTGGGTTAATAAAAACAGATAAAACCCATGAATAAAAAAGTACATGGAGTTTAATTTCAAGTTCCCTATGAGTACTCTCAAATTTTCACCTAGCCATGTACTTAGACGTAGCTAGGAAACACCTAGGCTATAGAGATATAATAGTACAAGGCTATAAAATACATGGGCTCTGATCATGTACACCTACATGGCTATATACCCCTCACATGGGGTATCTTTCCAAGTACAAGGTCACAAGGACAAGTATCATTACATGGTGTATACTCCAAGTACACGGCATGTAGTTCTCAAACCTCCATATGCCAAATTACTTAGCCACATAAACATGTACCATAACAAAAAATATACTAAAAGTACATGTCATGTAGTTCCAAAATCATAGTCTTCATTCAATAGGAAGAACACACAATATGTGTTCTTGAAACGACATATCTTGTTAATTTGTTTTCCAAATAAAAAACCCCTACAACCCCCCCCCCCCCAAACACCTTATTTCCCCCAAAACTCACCAAATTGGACCTATATAAATCATAAACAACTAAATAACAATATTAAAACATAAAAACAACAAAACTGTTGGTATTTATAGGAAAAACGTTAAAAAATCCATACCACTTGTCTAAAACTGATAAACCTTTGATCTGATCTATGTTTTGCAGCCACCGCATGATATGCTGGCTCCACCCAATCACCACAGTGGAACTCAGCCTCTAAATCTCTTCCTCTCTCTCTCCATATTTGTATCCTTTATTCGACGCCACAAAGGTATTCCCCAATGGGGAATACCCATGAATAAAATGTGTATAAGAGTGAAAATAAAAGGAAAACTAAAAAAAGAGAAAAGGAAAAAAGAAAATGAAAACATGTCTCAGCCCTAGCCCCAATTCCTAATGCAAGGCTATGTCATACCTAGTAAAACCTCCAATTCAAAAATAAATAAAATAGTCATAATTATGATCTAGCTCTATGAGAATTATTTATCACAAAAAAACATAAGTGAATAAAAAAAAATAATTAATTAAATATTAAATATGCCTCTCAAATTTAAATGGCCCGAAATTCCACAAAAATTTTAACCTATGGTAAACACCCTATTTTAGAACTAATATATTGGTCAAAAAAATTGCCTAAGATCTCATAATAGGATAAAAAAATTCCCCTTTAAAAACCTGATAAAATATCTAATTTCCATTGTTTTCCTCAAACCATCACAATATGGTTCATGAAAGTGGTTGTGGATAATTATTATTGGTATTTACTCATATAAAAAGACAATTAATGACCATAATGAAATTGTGTGGAACAACTTATACAATTTTGGAATATTTGGAGAAGTATAATCAATCATAACCCTTGGATCAAAGGGTTTAGATCCATGGAGTTATATATAATGTCTAAAGGCCATTCAGAAAAAGAATAAAAGAGATAAAAGAATATAGCATGTTTAATATATGAGTTTTATAGAATAAAGAATATATCTAGAACATATTTATAAATACAGTTCGTCAATATAAAATAGAATATGATAATGAATTACACTTCTACATCTAGAATGTAGAGAGTAAAGGTAATAGGGTAATTCCAATTTGGAATTATCCCTATATAGAAGAAAGAGATGTGAATATTAAATTGTGTAAGGAAAATATTAAACCATAAAATTGAGTTGTTTATCTCATATAGCATAGAATAGGGTAATTATAAGGATTAAAAGTAGAAAGAAGAATAAAATAATGAGATATGATGGAAATATATTCTCATGTTGATTATAAACAAACCAACACCTCACTAAACTATTGATGAAGACTAACATTGTCTATAAACTATAATGGGGTTGTCCTTAGGAATTTCATAACTAAACAAGAGGTGGTAGTTCTTTTATAGTACCATGATTCTTTCTAAAATAATTGTAACACAAGTAGTGTATAGTTTTATCTTCTTGTACACTGACAAAATGATGTGTGTATGCACCTTGGATTATCCATTAGTGGTGAACCAAGTAAAATTATTGTGTTTTAAGTATTTACATTCTAAATCTGTTTTATTATTCTGGGAAAAGGGTATAAGGGAATGAGCTATTGAGAATGTTCCTCTAATAAGGGAACAGGATCCAAAAGGTCTAGGCTACTTATGCGGAAAAAATGATAAGAAACTAGATTCACCCCCTTAGGGTCATCTTGATTAACCTTGTCCCAACACATATTTAAACCAAATTTAAAATAAATAATCAAATAAATTAAAATTATTAAAAATATCACAGAGTTTTATTAGGTACTTGGTACCCTTTCACTATGCTCATATTACCCACAGGGTACCCTTCCTCAGTTCAACAAGTGTCTGGTAGACCTTATAGAACACCCCCACCCCCACTCCCCTCTATTTGGGTAAACCAAGTACTCAGTATCAATCCACTGCTTACCCTATAGAATCTATCTTCAAGGGAAGATATCACAAACTGGGACTAACTTCTTAAAACCAATCTTCTAGCCTCCATTGACACCTCTATGACCTCAGATATTCCTAATTACACATGTTAGGATGAATTTACACCCAAAATCCTTTACCTAAATACTTGGGTCATTATAACCTCTTCACAAAATGATAGGTTATCCCCAAGCTACCTTTAGCCACAATACTAACCAATCTCATATTAAACCCAAACATCCTTCAAATCTCACCCTCAAATCACTAATATGGTGTTAAATGAATCTCTAAATTATAGATTCACATGTATAAATAAACTAATAAATATTGTCCCAATAATGGGTACTCCCCATTATAGAAATCACCTACCTGATAACACCACAACCAAGATACACTACATTATGATGGTATCATACCCATAAATCATCCTAGAAAACACACCTAAGATCCAAAAAACACATCATCACCACCAGTCATACCCTTTTTCTAAACCTCAACCATCACATGGTCAGTCATCTTCCAATATAACGTATATATTACACCATTAACCTTCAAGAAAAACCAAAACCTAAACAATCTCATTATACCTATGACCATCAAATACACTCCTACATGGAAAAGGTCAACTCAACCACATGAAGTTAACCTGTACCCTTAGATCTAGATGTCTATCCTTCATAAGGTTTTATAATCTATGTTGATCACTTTACCCACTATTAAACACCTAGACTATTTTCATAGCCTAAGAGAGCATATTAATTCCAACTACAACCTCCCTACACCACTCTTGTTGAAACCTCATATACTTGAGATTGAATAGATCCATGACCTCTAAACAGCTATGAAGATGTCTATAAGAACCCATCTAAATTCTCTATCTGCCCTCGAAATCAGTACTCCATGGGTGGTTAATCACATAGAGATTGAACATACCTATGATATTTACACTAATAATACCTATAAAATGTCCTACTCATAGGAGGAAGATATGGTCATCTAATATAACCACCATGTTGGGTCTCTTTATACCCTATCTTCTTACAACATGAATCTCTATGTACCTATCCCACCTGATGTTTCTATCTGGATAGGCATACTAATATTAGTTAAATTTTGTATAATTATCTATGTCTATTTCACTACCTCGGAAATAAAATCAACATTGATATGTTCACTTGTACACCAATATCATACTAAAAACCATCCTCGAATCATCACACCTTTTCAGTATCATATACAACAAACATTGGTGTAAAATATAACATATCCATAAACATAGTGGAAAAATTGTTGACTAAAATTTCCCCTTATATCAAATACAAGAACTCGTGGTTTTTTCCACACACATCATATTAAGAAATATGGTCTTTATGAAACTATCCTCAAAATATTTTCAAGACATCCCCACTTGTCTACTAGCATGATATTATACATCCCACTAGTATTTCATGGATCCTATGAGCATATGCATCACTAATTTAACCCACTACACTAATGGAATCTCAATTTGGTCAAATTTGGCCTAAACTAAATCTATTCAATACATGGTTTCCTAAATTTGACCCTCTCATTGTAATATTAGAAGAGAGTAAGACTCAAACTATTTCACTAGAGATTCTATGGATAAATCTACTCATTAAGTCCCTTATTCAATACTATAGGTAACTCAAACTAGACTAACCTTGAGTTGACTATAAAATGGTCTCCCTGTCTCAACTAGATATTTTGGACACCCTAGCTTCCATAGAACTTCTAAATTTAGAGCCTAATCATCTCCAACCTCAGGGGGCAATAATCTCATGCCATGGTGGAATCACATCTCTTCTCTATTGGGGCCCAATAAGTCCATGCCTTGGTGACATCACACTATAAACCAAATACCATGACCAATACATGTACCATAGTTCGTATATCATAAATAAGAAAAAATTTAATAGGTATTACATTACCACAAGCCCATACACATCCTCTTTTGCACCCAAATTTCATAAAATACAATCTTATGGCCCCACATACCCATTTCAGGGTCAAGTTCCATGCACACACACACATAAGATCCACTTATATTATAATACCATAATAATATAGATTGGTTTATTTGAGTATAATTATAACCAAAATATATGAAAGAAAACAATATTTGACATATTATTAAAGCATTAAAAAAATAAATCCATTTCTAAAATCATATAATCAAACACACAAGAACACACATATCACTTAATCCATATGTGACTGAAATAATGCAGGAACTCTCAACCCCTCTTACCTCTATGGACCAATAGTCAAACTATACTCTAAAAAACTATAAAGTCCAAATAATTTTCATTATAATAATAAAAACCCAAGAAACAACCCAAAACCTAAAAATGTAACATCTCCAATTTTTTCCAAGGTATGTACCATTTTTTTGGTTTAAATATTTTTTCCTCTAGTAATGATGAATAAGGGATTCAAGGAGGTCTTAAGGGTGTCTGGGTTTCTTCGGATCCTGAAACCCTAAAAATTGAATGGGCAGGCTAGGTTGTACGGTTTGTTTTCAACTATGAAACCCCTTGCACAAGGCTGTTTAGTGTTGTAATCCATTTGGATAGTGTTTATTTTCCCAGTTGTCATGTGGTTTGGCTAACCATATGGACAAAACATAAACCCCTTTCTATGTGTGTACAATTTCAATTTCTCCCTTAAAATTTCTAAAACCCTCAACCCCTTTTTCCTACCTTTTTCTTCTCAAGCTATGGCTGCATATGGATTCCTCCTCAGCCATTTTATGTATTTTGATTTCCTCTTCATCTGTTCACAAAATCACTCACTGTCAAATCCATTGGAAGGTTATTGGTAATCTCTATGATCTAATCCCTTCTATTTCATGTTTCTCTCCCAATTTTTTTCACTCTTGAGGTGCAACCAATTAACCCCTTTTTTCTATTTATTAGATTATTTTTAGGATATATTTAATTCTAGATCATTTCAAGGGTTGATAATGGATGAGTGAAGTGCTACTACTCTAAGGTAGGTGATCTAGGTATTTCCCACTTGTTTCATCACTTTATAGTGGGTGCAACATTGTGCCACATGCTTTATCCTAATAGTGATTATTATAATTTTCTAATTAAATTGAAACAAATGAGTTTCCATTTAGGGTAAGCCCCTAGTAAGGAGAGAATCACCCCTTTGGGTGATTGCCTTGACTATAGCCACCTCAACAGGAAAGTATTGCTCTTTGAAGCCTAATCCCCACTAATTGAGGTGTGTCACACTTAATTAATGCCTTGAATTTAATTGTATAAGAGTTGAATAGACATGAGTAAGGCCCTTACGCTTGATTCCTTATGCTTCAAACCTGCTTACTTAATCTTATTAATTTTTCCATGTTATGTACCTATGGATTTAGGAAAGTTGATTAGTGATAATGTTTTTCCTTGTGACCATTTTTTGTATCAATGTTATTATGTTTTCTCTTTATTGCCTCTAAATTATACCTTATTCTTATGTCTTATAACTTGCTCCATACGCCTTCTTCCTTACTTACATTTGATTATATGTGCTTTTTTTCATATGTCTTATTCTATAGTACATTGTCTTGAATTTTATAACCTGGATAAAATGTTTAGAATATAATATTGAAATGATTATTGATGAAATGTGAATGTAAATTTCATTCCTTATATGATTGTGGTTGGGGGAGATCACAGGTCCCAACTTAAGGTTGTCAGAGATGGACTCATCATGCTTGGATTGGCTCTACTTGATGCACCAGAATAGAACCTTAGATTTCCATGAATGGGATCTCTATATAGATTAACTTATACTCATGGATGACACTAGTTACCTATGGGAGCATCCATGGGTGGGCTCATTTGATAGATGGCTACACCATGCCTCAAGTGATACTCAGTCCCCTTTGTGAGATACCTAGTTGGGACTCAAACATGCTCTATGTGATATGCGGTACACCATTATAGGTCACCTTGGATAGACTCTATGGTATTGTTTATATTAAGGGATCTTGTAGCAACCCTATAGATTCCATATACATCACCTTGGATAGTATTTTCATTTCGTATTTGATTTGATGGAATTTTTTTCTAGTTTATATTTGATGCATCCTATTTAAATTATGATCATGTTTGAATGATACTCCAGGGATGAAACCACCAAGACAAATTAGATTTGTGGGGTCAGTTCATTGTTGTTTTGTAACATATTATGACCTGTATACATACATTAATAATTTTATAGGTTTCCTCAAATCAAATATACATATTAGTCTGAATCAGGTTGAATCGGTTAGGTATCCATTAAGGAACTTCATCCAAATTATTATTTTTTATTTATTTAATTCCCTAAATTTACTATTTATTATGTAACACTGCTCATTTATATTTCACGAAATAGATTGGCCTAAAAACCATTGGTGGTGGCCTACTAGGATTATATCTCACACCCTGCTTGGGTTGCCTTTGGTTCCCAAGAAGACTTTATGATTATAGGTTTGGAAAAAGGGAAGCATCCAACTTTTTATGCTTGTTTGAAAATCTAGGATGGAGTATGGGGAAAAGGACTGAACATATGCTTTCCATGCATATAGTAGCAGTTTTTTTCTTTTTAATATTTTTATAGCATGTGGTATATGCCTGTAGACCATATTTCCCATGTACAGTTTTGCATATTTAAATGAAATTTCATCATCTTTGTTTGTACCTAACATTTATTTAGCTTCCTCAAGTTTTCTACTTATATTTAATGATATATTATTTTTAATATTATACTGATGTTGTTTCTTATTAGTTCTTCTATTGTGTTGGGTCATGGCTCTGGTTCTAGAGTGTTTGTTTTTGCGCTATTCTCTAACCCATAAGGGAATAGTATCTCCAAGGACACACCCCGGGTCCCTACTATTATTCAATAGCCTTTTCTATCCGAGGAGGTGCACTTGAGGTCTTGTGGCTCACTATCTTGGGGAACTGCTATGTGTATTTCGGGGCAGGATTTAATAAAGTGGTATCGAATCATTTATTTTTTTCTTTTGTCTTGATTTTTGGTTTTAGACAGGAGTCTAGGACATTCAAATTTTTTAATGATCATATTCCTAGTAGTATCTGACCCACATGTAGGGGAAACCCAAATTTCTTAGGTTAGGTAAATGTTGTTATTACTTGTGCTATTATAGTTTCATGGATTTCACCATTGGGTGACATGCTTTCTTTGTGCTGATATTGTTGATAAAAAATTATTATTAACATGAAGGTTTTTTCATCCTTGGACTGATGATATGAGGATGTATCAAACCATGAATTATTCTAGGAACCATAGGATTTAATTGTTGTGAATTTTTTCCATGCCATATTTACTTTCTTCATGCATTGACTATGATGCATGTTCTTGTTGTAGTGCCTTGATTGTATATAGAGAATTGTGTTAAATTATCTTGTAGTATTAAGAAAACATTATTGAAAATTAAATTTCCTACCTTAACCTAAATTTGTTTTCCTTCATAAGTTGAAGAGTACACCTTAAGTAGCTGTTTATAGAACGTTGAGCCATGGACCATTTGTCGCATGGTTTTGAATGTGTTATTTTTGGTATTAAGTAGAAATTACATTTAAATTTATATGATCTATGGGACCTTATAAAATTTAAATAGAGAACAACATAATTCATCCATTTAAATTTAATTAAATACATAAATGAATTAAAACTAATAAAACCTTTAAACTGAAAAGGACACCTTATGTGTGTAATGTGAAACCTTAACCCTAACTCAGCCTTAGTAGTGGGTTGAAATTCATGTCTATTATGGTCCTTTTATGACCTTATACTATCACCTAGACCTTGATCTAGGAGAGAGATAAGTATTATGTCGTGTTATAGGGAGGATTTATACCTTCCCTCTCTTTATCTATTTTCATGTCTGCTTTTCCTATCTAACGGTTATTCTTGAAAATTGCAAAGATATACCACTATGACATCCTCAGGGTTTACACTAATTGAGTAGCGATGAGAACACTCTGAATATGCTGATCACGGACCCACACATGGTACCTTCTATAGTTCTACCTAATTCTCCTCCTACATATCTTCCACTAGGTATCGATGCTCATTTTCATGACAGTTTTCTTTTTTTCATGCATTTTTTAAGGTGCTTTCTAGCCTACCCCTACTATGGAAGAACTGACCTAGGACTTCAGACAGTAGTATCCTCCCACCTTCTCATTTTATGGAGAAATTGAGCCCATTAATTCATGGTTAGAATCTATGGTGTCAATCTTTAACTATCTATAGATGCCTCTAGAGAAGAGGGTCAAGCTTAATTCATACATGTGGAGTGATTCTTCCTAGGGTTGATGGGTCGTCATATCTAAAGCTAAGATTCATTGTGGTATAGTATGTAAAGACTTATAAATGGAATTTTATGGTCACTTATTTCCAAATAATCTAAAGGTGGACTATTCTAGGTAGTTTATACATCTTTAGCAGGGCACTATGACTATGAAATACTAATCTTCTTGCTTCACTGAGCACTAGTGTTTCACTCCATCTCAGACAGTGGACAAGTTGAATACTACTAGGATATTTGAGGACTGGATTGTATACATTGACTAGTCATAGGTGAATGCCTTTTGGTTGGATATTGTTATATAAATTTTTAGCTAGTCCCTTATCACATAACAAAACCTCATAGAAACAAGCATTGTGAACCAGGGAAATTCAATATTGATTTAGGGTGATGGTTCATCTTGAATTAGGGTGTGTCATTTTGAGGGTTGACATGGGAGATGTACAACCCAAGTGATAAGCATTGATAACTATGTGGTGTATAACAAGTTTGGTAGGCTGGGCCATAAGAATCCCTAGTGAAAAAGGAACCCAATTGAGTGTCAAGCTTGGGGTGGATGTGTTAACTTCAGTGCTTCTTCTAATTTTTTCCGACAGCCTCTAGTGAATGGGGATCTATATCGACACCTACTTTAGGTATAGGTTTAGTGAATCCATTTCAGTTGGGGAGTTTTTCTTCTAACGGACGATTGGGCCAATGAATTAGTGGTTTTGGCTGAGGTAGTTAGGTTTCAGAGCTTCAATGTCAGTAGAGTGGACCTTACCATGTTAGTCAGGTTGCATCACAGGTTCATGGTTTAGGCCATATCTATGATGTGAATCATAGTGCTTGAGGATAAGAGTCCAGGGTCATCTATGGTATGTGGTACTATTATGGTAACCACTATTTTAGTTTCTACCCTTTTCAATAAATGTGTATTGCACTCTTTTATATCTTCTATGATTATGGGAATTTTGGGACATGTAATTAAGTACTTATGTAACATTATCTCTCTCCAATCATTATTAGGGGTTATGTCGTAAGGCATACTCTTGTTCCAGTAGTTCCCCCTTGAGATAGTTGGGTACCATTTCTTATGTAGTTTCTTCATCCTTGAGATGAACTTCTTTGACATCATTCTTGGTTTGGACTGGCTTATTTCTTATCGATCCCTAGTGTATTTCTATCATTGGTGGTTAACCTTCACATCACCTAAGGGAACAATGTATATTTATAATGGTGAATGGGATATCTTGGAAATTCGAGCTAGAACCAAGAGAATTGGTCTATTTGGAGTGATATATCAGATGTATAGCCCCCTTATTAGTGATTAGGCAATGCATTTTGTGGAATTCCCTAATATTGTGAATCATTTCAGGGATCTCTTCCTTGATGATTTCTCCAGCCTGCCTCCTAAGACAGAGGTTGATTTCACCATTGAGATTTATCTAGGGGTAGGACCCGTGTCCATACCTTCCTATAAGATGGGACCTATGGAGTTCCAAGAACTCAATAATCATCTTGATGATCTATAAGAAGAGGGTTTCATATAACCCAGCACATTGCCTTGGGGATAACAGGTCATTTTTTCCAAGAATTTGGAAAGTACCCTTAGATTGTTCATGGTTTACCACAAACTGAGAAAGATTGTGGTGATGAACTAGTATCCACTACCTCATATAGACAGCCTCTTCAACCAGCTCTGAGGATCAACTGTTTTCTCTATGATCGATCTAAAGATGAGATACCCTCATGTGTGTGTGTGACCATCAAACATACCATGGAAATCATTTTGAATTAGGTATAACTTGTACGAGTATTTGGTTATATGTTTTATTATAAAAAACATACTTAAATTATTTATTGATCTAATGAATTGGATTTTCGACCCGTATCTTGATTCCTTTATGGTTCTCTTCAAAGACAACATCTTAGTGCATTAATTCACTAAACACAACCATGATACCCATCTTGAGATCATGATAATTACACTAAAAGAGAAAAATCGATATGATAATATTAGTAAATTACACATTTAGGTTAGTAAGGTTCATTTCTTGGGTTAAATCATTTCATAGGCTGGTGTATCTATTGACCCAGAGAAGGTGAGTGTTGTTGTTTCCTGGGATCATCCAAAGAATGTGTTTGAAATACACATCTTCTTGGGGATACCAGGCTATTATAGGTTATTCATCTTGGATTTATCTTTCTTCGAAGTGATGCTTATAGGATTGGCCAAGAATGGTGTGAAATTAGACTATACTGAAGATCTTGAAACATATTTTTTGGAGTTGAATGGGAGACTGACCTCAGCACTGATCCTAATTCTTCTTAATTCCATAAGATGTTATACTATTTATTGTCATACTTTAGGGGTTAGTCTAGGTGCAGTTATGATGTAGGATGATCATCTTTTATGGTATGGGATTATACAGCTAAGTTATCATGATCGGAACTGTCCAACAAATGACCTTGAGTTTTCTATTGTGTTCCATGAACTATTTTGTTGTAGGCACTACTTATTGGGTGAGAAATTTTTCATTTACATAGATTCCAAAAGTCTTAAATATATTTCCAAAGAGTGAGACAAGAATATGAGACAGCGCATGTAGGTGGAATACCTATAATTATTCAACTTTTACCTTCCATAAACACCAGTAAAGGGAAATTTTGTAGCTAATTCCTTGATCTAAAAGACTCAAAAGAAATATTTTAAGGAGGCCCGCAGTGAGTGGTAGTTGATGGTTCTATTTTCTAAGGTGCACCTAGAGGTTTAAGAACAGAATGTGTAACCAGTATCAGTATCTATGAAAGTGAAATCCTCCATTATTGAGTGGGTATGGATGAGTCATATTTAGGATTATATAATCCTCATCTTGATGGATAGTGTTTCATGTGAGAACACACCTACTGGTTGGGTCATTGATGAGAGGGAGACCATCATCATCTGTGGTCATGTATGGGTGCCCTATGAAATATGGGAAGAGTTGATGATGGAATATCATGCCTCATTTTGGTAATTTTATCCTAGGATTAGCAATATGAATTGATATATTCATCATTAATAATTGTGATTAGGTATGGGGAAGAAGATGGTTGGTTTTATCACTCAGTGCTACACCTGTCAGCAGATGTAGGCTGAGCACCAACAAACTGCTGGACTTCTTCAGTCTTTCTCCATTCCTAAGTGGAAACAAAATGACATAACCATGTATTTAATTATAGAATTGATGATATCCCTTCAAGGAAGAGTTATAGTATGGGTGATCATCTAAAGGTTGACCAATGTTTCACACTTCCAACCAATTTGGAAGACCTTGTCTATTGATGAGCTAGAAATGCTTTATATATGAGAGATAATGAGACTTTATGGTGTTCCCCATTCTATCATTTTTAATTGATATATTTTTTCACATCATGGCTCTAGCAGGTTTTGCAAAAGGCATTTAGTTAAAAGGTGATCTTGAGTATAGAATATCACCCTCAAACTAATGCGTAGTCTGAGTGGAAGATACGGGTGTTAGAGGATATTCTTCTAGATGGAATCCTTGATTTTTGAGGTTCATGGGAAAATAATATCACCCTATTTTAGCATTCCTTAAAGAAAAATTTTTAGGAAAATATTCAGATGGATCTTTATGAGGCACTTTATGGTCGGCCATTCAATTCATCACTATGTTGGATGGAGGTAGGTGAGGTAGCCCTACTGGGTCCTCATCTCATTATGGAGACTTTAAAGAAAGTATAGCCGATTTAGATTCATATGGATATAGATCATTCAAGAAAAAATTCATATACCAATCATAACCGTACACCTATGAAGTTTTAGGTGGTACATCAGGTCTTTCTACATATATCACCAAGATTGTTTCATAAATGAATTCAAAGACAGGGTGATTATGAAAACCCTGATTTTTATTACAAGTTAAACATGATTTATTACATAAAACTTCACTTGATACAAAAAAGAAGATCGAGAGGTTTATTGTCTTTGGGGATTAGTATCATTACATAAAAACTTAAAACATGAAATACCACATCTTTATTGAAAACTTCCTTTACATGACCACTACATTCCCTCGTACTTAGCATTGCATGGGATAACCTGAGGACATGCATAAGAAATGGGTGAGCTATAAAGCCCAGTAAGGTAATACACATGGAATAACATGAGGAGTAAAATACATGTTAGGAAATAGGTATATCAGTAGAGAATAAGAGAAACAGGAATATAAAGGCATGATAAATCATGATAATCATAACATGTAAATGTGGAAACAACACTTAACATGGAATTTGCATGAGCCAAGGACCATTGCACATGGAGCATGAGTAAATCCTCATTGCACAAAAAGAACGAGTAAACCCTAGTTTCACTTGAATTTTCATGAGTCAACACTCATTGCACATGACGTATCATGATACTATACTTTACCCAATGCATTGGAATGCTATAAGGGTGACCCTTCTTAAACATTTCATTTCATGCATAAGTGTGCCACATGGATCATAAAACATGGATTCATAAAACATAATCATTTATTCTATGATAAAGGAATGTGGAATTCATACATGAAACCTTATAATCAATAATTAAATGTGTATAAAGGTGAATACCCTAGATGGATAAATGGGCATGGTATTCACTACCCAATGACATTGGCTTAGAAAATTGGTGCAATTTCGGCAGCGTAACGGCGTGACATAAGAATTCATAAAAATGGTTGATGAAAGAGAAAGGGGTTCCTCATCATATCTACATGTAATGGAAAGTAAGTAGGTCATATAGATACATGTCCCAACAATTGTAATGGAATTTATATTCATGATACAAAAGTATTTCTTGAATGTAAAAGAGGAGAGAGAAGTTCTTTTCGGAATTTCGGCATAGTAACGGGTGTACATGGGAGGCATTTAATGAGAGAGAAAGGGTCTCCCATCATTCAAACATAAAAAGGTAAATATGAGGGAGGTGAGAAACCATACCCCAACATTCATAATTGAAATTAAAATGGCAAAACAACATAAATAAAATTGGACAAAAATGAGAAAGGAAGAAAAAACCCTTACTTGGAAGTGTGCTTCCAAAGGCTAGAGAGAGGCTTGTGAGAGGATAATTGGGAGCTTGGGGAACCTTGGGAAGATTCTAGAGAGAGTAGGTTAGAGGTTGGACGAACTCAAAAGTCTTTGAGTGGGGAGTAAGTGGGAGCTTGGATGGGTTTATATAAGAAAGGTGAGGGAATTCTTTATCATTTAGGATTGGGACCCCTTATATTAAATTAATCCAAACCACAAACCATCCCATGGTTTTTTACCATGGTTTTTGGAAAAGGGAAGAGGAAAAAAATATTTTATAAGGGCAAAGTCCGAACTTCTTAAAATAATAGGGTTTCTTATGTGGAGGTGAGTCACACTCCCATGGAAATTAATTTAAAAAGACAAGGTGTTTAATAAGTTTTGAGGGGTCATTAATGCTTTGATAAGTAAGCCAAATAATCCCAAAATCACATTATTTTAATGGTAAACCATATATTGTCCGAAAATAAAGATTATAGTATTTTATTACATCACTATTGGGTCATTATGATGTCATAAAACACATTATATATTTAAACGGTATTTAATTTTTACTCAAAAATTTGATTGTCTCAGAAAATTATGAAAAATTCACCGTTGGATAATTTTGACGTCCTGATTCCAAAAATAACATTTATTTTATCTAAATAATTGTCTAAATATGTTAATTTTCACTTTTGAAATAAAAACCGACATTTATCGAAAATTCACGGGTTTTGACAAAAATGGATTTCAAACTTTAATAAAAATTATAATTGCATTCATACAATTATATGATCATTTATATATAATAAAATTAATCTAATAATAATAATAATATTTTATTAAAATATTATTTAATTAAAAAATCCCTTAAATTAATAAAATAGATTTCTTAATTAAATAATAACTAAAAACACCATTTGTACTTTAAAAACTATTTACTTTATATCAATAATGACAAGAAATTATATTCATTATTATATACAAAAATAATGTACATGAATATAGTAATATAGATTAGTTACATAACCACTTAAAACATCTACATAATACCTAAGGGTAAGGTGTGCGATGGTGACAGACTCTTGGGGTGGCTCGGATAACATCACTTGAGTGGTAATTTCTACCAACTTCCACTTTTCCCGTAAAAGGTCCCATTCGAACTTGACATTGTGAAGCTCATATTGGGCTTTTTCAAGATCGAATCACAAGGATGCCACCTCTTTTCTGAGCTCCGATAAATGGGCTTCGTATGGGGAAATTCTACTGGATGAGCCCATCACTTCCTTTGTCTGAGTAAAATTTGATGTGTTAAAGCCCTATATTCATACTAATCATTTGATCATTGTTCAACAACTATAAAAGTAATGGTCACAATTCATAACATAAAACCAATGAAGTTTACATTTTATAAAAACATTTTATATAAAGAGACATTTAATAAGATCAAGAGGGATTTTCCATTAATGAAACTTTGGGTCGTTACAATATTCCCCGCTTAAGAAATTTTTCCCTCTAAATTTTCCTTTTCCCACACTAAAACAGATGTGGGTAACTAGACATCATCATTTCCTCCGATTCCCATGTTTCTTCTTCAAAATTGTGGTTTCTCCACAATACTATGACGAGGGGCATTGCCTTATTTTATAGAACTATTTCTCTACGATCTAATATCTTCACTGGTTGCTCCTCATAAGAAAGATCATCTTTCAATTGTACCACCTCAGAAGAGATTACATGTGAAGGGTCTGGTATGTACTTCCTTAAGATGGATACCTGAAAGGCATCATGTACATTGGCCATGGTAGGTGGAAGTGCTAGTCAATAGGCTACAGCCCCGACACGATCAAGAATCTCAAAGGGGCCGATGTACCTTGGACTTAACTTCCCTTTCTTTCCAAACCTCATGACCTTATTCTACATAGATATGCATAGAAAAACCATGTCTCTAACTTTAAACTCAAGGTCTCGTTGACAGTTATCTGCATAACTCTTCTATCGACTCTAGGATGCCTTGATATGCTGCTGAATGGTTTTCACCTTCTCCACCATTTCTTCGACCATTTCTGGTCCAAGCAGCTTACGTTCACCGACCTCATCCCAATATGTCGGTGTTCTGCACCTTTTCCCATATAGGGCTTCATATGGTGCCATTTGGATGCTTGAGTGGAAACTGTTATTATAAGAGAACTCAACCAGAGGAATATGTTGATCCCATCCTCCTTTAAATTCCACTGAGAACGCTCTCAACATATCCTTAAGTGTTTGGATAGTCCGCTCGGATTGGCCATCAGTTTGAGGATGATAAGACATATCGAAGTTCAGTTCAGTATTCAGAGCATGTTGAAGATACTTCCAAAACATAGAGGTGAATCTTGGATCTTAGTCAGACAGAATAGATAGTGGTACTCCATGCAACCTTACCACTTCCCTGATATATATCTGTGTAGTTGATCCAATGAGAAATCCTCCCAAATAGAAATGAAGTGTGCAGTCTTTGTAAGATGATCCACAACAACCCAGATTTCATTGTTGCCTTTGGATGTCCTTGGAAGTCCAGTGACAAAGTCCATGGTGATGTTCTCCCATTTCCATTATGGTATGGGCAATGGTTTCATCATCCCCTTAGACATCTGCCTCTCTTCCTTCACTTGA
Source organism: Viscum album (assembly GCA_963277665.1). NCBI lineage: Eukaryota > Viridiplantae > Streptophyta > Magnoliopsida > Santalales > Viscaceae > Viscum > Viscum album. The sequence goes on from OY728165.1 coordinate 450,588,552, forward strand.
TGACACACCAGGCACTTTGATGTATATTCAACGATCTATTTCTTCATATTATCCCACCAAAAGTTTTCTCAGAGATCTCGATACATCTTTGTGCTCCCTGGGTGAATAGAGAAATTTGAACTATGTGTATCATCCAAAAGTTCCTTCTTCAGCTCCAGACTTGATGGTACACATAGTATTTTCACAAACTGCACAATTCCTTCTTTATTAACATTAAACTCTGAGGATTTCCCTGTTTCTATAGCTTCCACTTTTTCTTGAATTCCTACATCATCCTTTTGAGCATCCTTTAACCTTTCCAAAAGAGACGGTTGAGCAATCATTTTTGAAAGGATTGATGATGTTCCCTCTTCTATGATTCCCATGTCCATTTTCATCAAGTCTAAGATGATTTGATCCTTATCAATTCTCATCATTGATAGAATCACTGGATCCTTTCTACTTAGGGCATCTTCCACCTTGTTCGCTTTCCTAGGGGGTAATGGATTGAACAGTCATAATCCTTGATGAGTTCTATCTATCTTCTCTGGCTCATATTATGCACTTTCTGTGTGAATATATATTTAAGACTCTTGTGGTCAGTATATATCTCACATTTCTCCCCATAGAGATAATGTCGCCAGATTTTCAAGGCAAAGATCACCTCTTCCAACTCCAGATCATGCGTTGGATAGTTTCTCTCATGGATTTTCAACTTCCTTGAGGCATAGGATATCACTTTATCATTCTGCATCAGCACATAGCCTAATCCCTTCCTTGAAGCATCACTCAATACCACAAAAAGTTCCTCACTTGTGGGTAAAGTGAGCACGGGTGCAGTGATAAGCCTCCTTTTCAACTCCTTGAAGATTTCTTCGCATTCATCACTCAAAGAAAACTTTACTCCCTTTCGAGTTATCTTGGTAAGAGGGTTGGAAAATTGTGAGAAATTTCTCACAAATCGTCGATAATATCCAGCTAACCCCAAGAAGCTATGGATATTTTTTACCGATGTTGGCCTCGGATATCCCTCAATTGCATCTATTTTGGAGGGATCTACAGATATCCCATTGGTTGTAATGATATGGCCGAATAATGAGACCTCCTTCAACCAAAAATCACACTTGATGTACTTTTCATAGATCTTCTCCTTGTGCAAAGTCTCTAGTACAGTTCTTAATTGTTCCTCATGATCCTCTTTGGTTTTGGAGTATATTTGAATATCATCTATAAAGACTACCACAAATTTGTCAAGGAAATCCCTAAAGACTCTATTCATTATGTCCATTAATTTTTATGGAGCATTACTGAGTCCGAAAGGCATTACTATGAATTCATAGTGCCCGTATCTTGTGCGAAAAGCAGTCTTGGGGATATCTTCCTTCTTCACCCTTACTTGACAAAATCCCGACCGCAAGTCCACCTTGGAGAAGTATTGTGCTCCACGTAGCTGATCAAATAATTCATCAGTTAGTGGGAGAGGATACTTGTTCTTTATCCTGATTTTGTTAAGTTCACAATAATCTATGCAAATCCACATTGACCCATCCTTATTCTTGACGAAGAGAACTGGTGCACCCCATGGTGAAGCACTTGGGCATATAAACCCTTTATCCAGATTCTCTTGTAGTTGTTTCTTCATCTCTTCAAGCTCTATAACATCCATTCTATATGGAGTCTTGGATATTGTTAACTCCCCGGGTATAATTTCAATTGAGAATTCAACATCTCTTCTAAGAGGAAGACCAGGCAGTTCCTAGGGAAACACTTCAGCAAATTCCCTCACAATAGGCATTTCTTCAAGGATGGTTTCTTCCTTGGACTCAATCATCTGAGCTAGATACGCATGATCATAGGGAATTAATATTAATGTTTGATATGATGGATCTAAAGGAGAATCATCTTCCTCATTACACTTGTAAAGAATCGGGGGTCGATTCTCCATATGGAGTGTGATTTCCCTCTCCCGACAATTTATGTTGGCTCTATATAAGGAAAGCCAATCCATGCCAAGAATTGCATCAAATGCCACCAGATGGAGTATGATGAGGTTCGATGGGAAATTAAATCCACAGATTATAATAGGGGAGGACTTATATTCCTGGGATGCAATGATAGCCCCATTTGTCGTACTCACCGACATCTTCACTTCCTTGATTTGTGGTGGTGCTGGTATTGTTCTACTAAACATTCGAGATATAAAAGAATGCGTAGAACCTGAATCAAAAAGTATGTTCGCTATTCTTTAATGAATAACTAGCGTACCTGTCACTACTTCATTGTTGGGGTTCACTTCGGCATAAGTGATGGAAAAAGCTCTTCCTTGCTGCTTTGGAGGTTGTTGGTTGCCTCCGAAAACCCTTTTATTAGAGAACAGATTTGAAAAATGACCCGGTTCTTTTCATTTTTATCATTGAACAACACGTTGAGGTTCGAACGGGGCATTCCTCTTCTCTGTCGCAGCTGTGGGTCTTTCTTGCCGACAGTTAACAGCTAGGTGCCCTTCTCTTCCACACCTGAATCATTTCCTCGTCCCCTTAAGGCAATTTCCAGGTTCCTTCTTTCTGTACTTTTGGAAAGTTGGGTGCTGGATCTTCTTAACACCATTGGATTTATCCATCATCCCACCAGCATTGAATTCCACCTTACGCTTCTTATCCCCATGATAGCCCTGTGATTCTCTGATCTCCATTTTGACCTTGAGAAAACATCGGACAATTTCCTCATAGCTGTCGAAGTCACGGATCACCAATGCTTTCCACAGGCTAGGATTCAACCCACCAAAGTAGCGGTCAACTTTTCATTTGGGGGTAACGACAAAGTTGGAAGAAAATCGTGCAATCCTTGTGAAGTGTGCCTCGTACACTCCAATAGATTCTTTGGCTTTTTTATTGAGTTAAAGGAAGTCCCTTTCCATCTTAAGCCGGAGGGTGCGTGGAAAATATTTATCGAAAAACATCTTCCGGAAATCCTTCCATTCCAACGCCTTGATCTCCTCCTCAGGCTTCGTATTTTTGATCAACATCCACCATTGATCAGCTTCACCCTCCATACGACAAGCTTCCAGGAAAACCTTATCTTGTTCAGAACATTAAAGGATGGAGAAGATATTTTCAATGGAGTTGATCCATTGTTCAACGATTGTGGGATCAAATGATCCACTAAAAGTAGGAGGCCTTTGTCTCATGAAGCTCTTGATAGCGACTTGTTCTTTCTTAAAGGGGGTTGAACATTCCTCTTGACTTGTGTTTTTATTCAAAACTTGAGTTAGCTGAGAGGGAAGCGTGAAAAAGTTTGTGATTCTCGCTCCCATTGGATTGGGCATCTCATTAGTACAGTCATCTAACTGATCTTCCCAACGGTTGTTAGCCCGGGTCCTCCTATTATCGGCCATTGGCTGGAATAAAAGGCAAGTTAGGGGTAACACAAAAAGGGTAATCCAAAGACAAAATTTTATGACTTATAAATAAACTTTCATTTCCTTAACTCATGAGTCTATAGGCTTCAATCTAGGCTTTTCATGATCTACCTTCTAACATATATTCTTAGGGGAATTTTTTAATTCCCTTAATAAGGGTTCATACTAGGCTTGTGAATTTACCAAATCATATCCCCCGGGAGTGTTGTAACCAAGAGTGTAGTAAGGCCTGTTGTCATGCACTAGTTCCCGTTCGAGTCTAGCTCAAAGTGGTGTTTTCGGGTTTTACCCCTAGGATACATTTGTGCCAAAGTCACCTCTACCTGCTCGTATCCAGACTGGGATGTATTTTCTTGATAACACACTTACTCAATACTCACCAAAACTTAGGGAAGTTTTTATTGTACTTAGTCTTGCATATAAGTCAATACTAGGGTTTTCTAATCCTAATCCCAAAAATAACTAAACCTATCCTTTGATACCAACTATGACAACCCTGCTTTTTATTACATCTTAAACATGATTTATTACATAATACATAAATTTATACAACAAAGAAGATCGATAGGTTTCATGTCTTTGGGGACTAGGATCATTACATAAAAACTTAAAACATGAAATACAATATCTTTATTGAAAAATTCCTTTACAAGACCACTACATTCCCTTGTACTTAGCATTGCATGGGATAACCTGAGGACATGCATAAGAAAAGGGTGAGCTATAAATCCTAGTAAGGGAATACACATGGAATAACATGAGGAGTAAAATACATGTTAGGCAATAGGAATATTAATAGAGCATAAGAGAAACATGAACATAAGGGCATGATAAAGCATGATAATCAAAACATGGAAATGTGGAAACAACACTTTACATGGAATTAGCATGAGCCAAGGCCCATTGCACATGGAGCATGAGTAAATCCTCATTGCACATAAAGCACAAGTAAACCCTCATTTCACTTAAATTAGCATTAGTCAATACTCATTGCACATGACGTATCATGATACTATACATTACCCAATGAATTGGAGTTCTATAAGGGGGCACCCTTCTTAAACATTTCATTTCATGCATAAGTGTGCCACATGGATCATAAAACATGGATTCATAAAAAATAATCATTTATTCCATGATAAAGGAATGTGGAATTCATACATGAAACCTTATAATCAATAAGTAAATGTGTATAAAGGTGAATACCCTTGATGGATAAATGGGAATGGTATTCACTACACCATGACATTGGCTTAGAAAATTGGTGCAATTTCAGCAGCGTAACAGCGTGACATAAGAATTCAAAAAAATGGTTGATGAGAGAGAAATGGGTACCTCATCATATCTAAATGTAATGGACAGTAAGGAGGTCATATATATACATTTCCAAATAATTGTAATGGAATTTATATTCATGATACAAAAGTATTGCTTGAATGTAAAAGAGGAGAGAGAAGTTCCTTTCAGAATTTTGGCATAGTAACGGGTGTACATGAGAGGCATTTAATGAGAGAGAAAGGGTCTCCCATCATTAAAACATAAAGATGGAATTATGAGGGAGGTGCGAAAACATACCCCAACATTTATAATTGAACTTAAAAGGGCAAGACAACTTAAAGAAAATTGGACAAAATGAGAAAGGAAGAAAAAACCCTTACTTGGAAGTGTGCTTCCAAAGGCTAGACAGAGGCTTTGAGAGGCTTCATGGGAGCTTGGGGCACCTTGGGAGGATTATAGAGAGAGTATGGCATAGGTTGGATGAACTCCAAAGTCTTTGAGTGAGGAGTAATTGGGATCTTGGGTGGGTTTATATAGGAAAGGTGAGGGAATTCTTTATTATTTAGGTTTGGGACCCCTTATATTAAATTAATCCAAACCACAAACCATCCCATGGTTTTTGGAAAAGGGAAGAGGAAAACAATATTTTATAATTAGAAAGTCTGAACTTCTTAAAATAATAGTGTTGCTTATGTGGAGGTGAGTCACAATCCCATGGAAATTAATTTAAAAAGACAAGGTGTTTAATAATTCTTGAGGGGTCCATTAATGCGTTGAAAATTAAGCCAAATAAACCCAAAATCACATTATTTTAATGGTAAAACATATATTGGCCGAACATAAATATTATAGTATTTTATTACATCACTATTGGGTCATTATGATGTTATAAAACACATTATATATTTAAATGGTATTTAATTTTTACTCAAAAATTTGACTGTCTTAGAAAATTATGAAAAATTCACTGTTGGATAATTTCAACGTCCTAATTCCAAAAATAACATTTATTTTATCTAAATAATTTTCTAAATATGTTAATTTTCACTATCAAAATAAAAACCGACATTTATCGAAAATTCACGGGTTTTGACAGAAAATGGCTTTCAAACCTTAATAAAAATTATAATTGCATTCATACAATTATATGATCATTATATATAATGAAATTAATATAATAATAATAATAATATTTTATTAAAATATTATTTAATTCAAAAATCCCTTAATTTAATAAAATAGATTTCTTAATTAAATAATAACTAAAAACACCATTTGTAATTTAAAAAATATTTACAATGTATCAATAATGACAAGAAATTATATACATTATTATATAAAAAAATAATGTACATGAACATAGTACTATTGATTAGTTACATAACCCCTTAAAACATCCACATAAGACCTAAGGGTAAGGTGTGCGATGGTGACAGACTCTTATGGTGGCTCGGATAACATCGCTCGTGTGGTAATTTCTATCAACTTTCACTTCTCCCGTAGACGGTCCCGTTCGAGCTTGACATGGTGAAGCTCAGCTTGGGCTTGGTCAAGATCGAAGCCCAAGGACGCCACCACTTTTCCGAACTCTGATAAATGGGCTTCGTGTGGGGCAATTCTACTGGATGAGGCCATCGCTTCCTTTGTCTGAGTAAAAATGGATGTGTTAAAGCCCTATATTTATACTAATCGTGTGATCACTGTTCAACGACTATAAAAGTAATTGTCACAATTCTTATCATAAAACCAAAGAAGCTGATATTTTATAAAAACATTTTATATAAACATACATTTAATAAGATCAAGAGTGATTTTCCATTAATTAAACTTTGGGTCATTACAGTGAGTTATTGCCTTGTTATGTCAGGCCTTTTGAGATAACAGAGAGACTCGATCTAACAGCCTATCAGTTGATATTACCTCAACAGTGTTTTTAATTTCATGGAATATTACAAATATTTCATCTTTGATGGTATCATGATAACCCGTCTCCTTCATTTTACCCTAAGGATATAGAGGTGAAGGCAGATGCATCATTCAAGGAGCATCTGATATATACCATTGATCAGAGATTGAAGGCTCTCAGAGGTAGTCTAGTTACTCTAATATGATTGATATGGTAGAACATACATATATAATAAGATACCTAGAATTGGGAGGCTGATGTACGTTTGTAGTGGGCAGAACATTTCTCAGATGATATTTTACCCCCCTCGAAAGGGAAACTCGGGGATGAGTTGTCTTCAGAAGGGTAGTATATAACGTCCTGGATTTTCTAAAAGGTACATACCATTTTTTTCAATTGAAATTATTTTGTTTCCCTAGTAATGAAGCCTAAGGGATTTAAGGATATATTGGGGGCATTAGGGGTTCATTCGGAGGCCAAATATCAGAAAATTAAATGGGTATATGAGGTATCACAGTTAGTAGAAATCACACAGCCTGGCCCACAAGGTTTCCCTAACCATGTGGAATGTGGTAGTGGGGTGTTGGGGGCTATAAGGTATTTCTATAAATGTTCAACCCCAGGAACATGGTCATTCTATGTTATAGGACCCTTGGATAAAGGCCATTTTCCTCCCTCATTTTTTCCCACCTGTGGCCACCCATGGATTCCTCCTCAATCATTTCCAGGATTTTTTATTGTATCTCCATCTTATCACCATATAACTTACTGGTGGATCCATTGGAAATATATTATTTACCTCAACAATCATATCCCTTCTATTTCAAGTTTCTCTCCCCATTTATTTCACTATTTAGATGTGACCTCTTTTTCCCTATTTTCAGGGTGTGGGAAAATTTTAATGATATCTTTAATTATATCTCATTTCAAGGGCTGATAACAAATGAGTTGATCTCTACTACTTATATGAAGGTGTTCTAGGTATTTACTTATTATTTCATTACTTTATAATGTGTTCTCTATTGTACCACACCCAGCATCCTTCCTATAATGTTTCATGTTTTCAAATTAAATTAAAACACATTTTTATACATGTTAGGTAGCCCCTAGTGAGTGGAGAATCACCCCTTTTGGTGATATCCTTGACTATAGATTTCTCAATGGGTGAGTTCCCCCCTTCTAAGCCAAATTCATACTACTTGAGGTGTGTTGAACATAATTAATTCTTTGAATTGAATTGTATATGATTTTAATAGCCATGATTTATTCCCTTAATGATGATGCCTTGTGCTTCATAATTCTTTATTATGATTATTACACATGTTATTCCATGTATATCCTACTTTAGGCAAGTTTCTTAGTGTTTATGATTTTTACTTGTATCTATTTTTTCTAGTCATGTTATTTTGTTTATTCTTTATTCCCTATCACTTGTACCTCATTCTTATGTCTTATATCATTTTTCTTATTCCTTGTGCCATACATTATATTCCATGTGATTTTTTTTCATATTTATTATTCCATAATTGATTGTCTTGAATTGTATAAATTGGATAGATTGTTTATCATGTGATATTGAAATGATTATTGATGACATGTAAATGTAAATATAATTCCTTAAATTCTTTCAGTTTTATAGAAAATAATATTACCATATTAATGATGTCATGTATGGACTCACCGTTTTTGGATTAGTTCTACTTGGTACACCAAAAGTGACCCCTGGCTTTCCTTGGACGGGCTCTCGGAGTGATTATACTTATACTCTTGGAAGACATTGGTTCCCTTGGAGATCAACCATGGATAGGAACATTGGAAATATGGATACATTGTGCCCCAGGTGATACTCCATCCCCTATGTGAGATACCTGGTATGAACTCAGAGTTTACCATGTCTTGGGTAATGGTAGGGATGCCATTATGGGTCACCTTGGAAGGACTTGATGGTATTTGTTATATCAGGGGATCCAGAAATGACCCTCCATATTCAATATGGATCACCTTGTATGGGCTCAGAATCCCACATTAGATTTGGTGGGATTTTTTCTTCTTTATATGTGATACCTCCTATTTAATTTATGATCATGCTTAAATGATACTCCAAGGGAATGAAAACCCAAGAAAAATCACATTTTTGGGGTTGGTACACATTTTTTATGTAACTTATTTTGAACATTATACATACATTATTAATTTTGTAGGTTTCCTTAGATCAGACATCCAGCTTAGGCCAAAGTAGTTAAAATTAGTTGGGTATGCATTTAAGAACCCGGGCCAAAGTGTTATTTATTTATTTATTTATTTCCTTTCATTTACTATTTATTATGTAACACTACACATTTATATTTCATGAAATGTATTTTCTTAGAAACCATTAGTCATAGAATAATTGGATTATATCTCACACCCTGCTTGTGCTGCCTTTTTTTCCAACTTTTGATGCTTGTTTGACATTCTAGGATAGACTATGGGGGTAGAGGGACAATCCTATGCTCAATATTATTATATTAGTTTTTTTCCTTTTTATATATTTTTCTAGCATGTGGTATATGCATGTATCCCATTTTTCATAATTTTTTATATTTACATGACATTCTATCATCATAATTTTAATCTAACATTTATTTTTCTTTCACCAGTTGTCTATTTATATTTCATGGTTTATTATTATTACTATTCTACTCTGGTTGTTTCTTATTATTTCTTCTGCTACGGTGGGTTACTGGTCTAGTCATATAGTGTATGTTTTTGCGTAGCACTATGGCCTATGTAGGAATAGTATCCCTAAGGATACACCTTGGGCCCTTACTACTACTTGGAAGACTCTACTGTTTCAAGAGGTATGCTTGAGGTCTTGTGTCTTTCCATCTTGAAGCACCACTAAGTAGAATTTGGGGAAGAATTCAATAGATAACTTGGTAATTCTTTATACGTGAGTTATATAATCTATTTTATAGGTTTTTCTTCTAGTATTGTACTTTATTAACCTTGAATATATCATCCCAAATAATTAAATAACAACCCACTTGATACCATTTGTAACAAATAGGCCCTACTCTGATACCACTTCATAACATCCCAAATTCATTCGATGTGAATGGATCTAAACCAGAGGGTGTAACAGCCCAAGATTTTATAAAAAAAATATTCTTTTTAATTTTATTAATGTCTTGTGTTGTACGCTACACCAAAAGGAGCTTTCACAACACGCATCCTTGTCTTGCCTTGCATAACACGCAATCACGACCTTCCTCGATAGCGTGTGTAGTACGCAATACCGAGTTTCACTAAACAACGATATGCTATAAAAATATTATTAAAACTAGCCGTTATGAATAGTAATAACCACTTTTTGAAATCCAGTAAATCTTATTTTTCAAAATGAACTTCATTTTTTGATTCGGAGTATCGAGTTTAGCCTAAGGTGAAATTTTGGTACTTTTCGGATAACTTTCATATTCTGATGAATAGTGAAAATTACTAAATTATAATTAAAAACAACTTTTTTAATCGACTTAATTAATAGTGATAAATCATTAATTTGAGTGGTTTTAAAGTATATTTAGAATATATTTTTACAATTTAATACAATGTTGGTCATTGGATGTAATTTCACATTTAAACTAGACATAAACAAGTGTCAATCTTTTGATAGATATTGTTTCTTACAAACACGCTATTTGTTTTAACAGCGGGATTTAATTATAAAATTAATTAATGCAACTTTTATGTTATGAATTTGGTAAAATAGACTTCATTTTTGAATTCGGAATATAAAATATAGCTTGGGATGAAATTTTGGCATTGTTCTGAAAACCATCAATTTTTGATGAATAGTGAAACTACTAAGTGGTAGGTTAAAAACTGAATTTTGCATAAAACTTAATTTTACCACTTCTGTGAATGGAATTTTGAAAATCCGAGAGACACGGTTAATATCAAGGACTAAAATGTGGTTCAATGAGATGAAAATAATTTTTTGGTGAATAGTAACTTTTTACTTTTTACCGCGGTTAATAGTAAATAGGGTAACTAAGGGTAAATATGATATTACTATTACCCTAACACATGCCCTAATTCTATTTGACAAGTGTAATTCGACCAAAAACAAACTTATGAATAAAATATGACCATTTAGGCCCACTTGGATTAGATTAGGACATTTATTATTAATTTATTTAAAGAAAGGTTAAAATAGTTAAAATCAAAGTTTAATAAGTAAATCATTTTTAATATGGGGTTATACATAAGATAAATTCGATTGTAAATATTCATTAGAAAGCTAAAACGATTTCCTACATGATGGTATTTTATTTGTAATTTTTAGACATAAAATAATTTAATTTATTTATGACACAACGATGATGAAGTAATTATCTTATTAATGAAATATTGACATAATTGATGTTATAAACACCAAAATAAAAGTAATTTGAGATTTTTTATGAATTACACTAATTTTATAGGTTACTATGATATATTAATGTTGATTTAATAAACTTGGTTCGAACATTTAATTCTGTTATGACTTTCACAAAAATCATATATCAAATAGTGTCAAAATTGACACAAAATAGTTTTTAAATCAAATATTATATTATTAATTGTTATTGTATTCCTAAAAATCTAAGGTTCGGCCAAATGACTTAGATATGGATATAGATATTAATAATAAACAATTTGGGGTTCGTTTGGCATGTTATAGTAAGTTTATTAACCATATAGTGAAAGAAAACAAAAAGACATGGTAAAAGTTAAATTATTTAACTTAGAGTTAAATTTAATTGATAAGGTTACAATAATATCCTAAACTTGTCTAACTTATATTGGTTGATAGGATTTCGACCCCTCCCCACCTTATCTTCGAAATAAGACCATTTGGAACCATTATAAACCGATTTTGACTTTAATATAAAATAATATTTTGAGATATTCCTAAGGTGCCCCTCTCCTCCCTTATAAAAGGACACCTCCTCCCCCTCCTCCTCACACCAATATGAGCACTCAAGCTCGGCCAACCCCTACCAAAATCCCTTCTCCACTTCCCTAGCAACATCCTAGAGGTTCTGGTCTTCCTCAAAGTCCAATTCTAGTGCCCTAAGAGGAGGTCTCAAAGAGGCACTTCAAAGAAGAGGTAATTACCGTTACCAATTCTTTCATCTTTATTTCTTCTTCCACTTCTTCTTCTTAGGTTGTTTCATTATCAAGTAATAACATCAGTATCACTCATATACTGATATGTTATTATAAGTATGAAACAACCCTATTTCACCATCTATCCATCCTACGGAAAAAGAAATCACCGCGCGTGCGTACGTATGGAATACCGTCTCCACGCCGTGGTGTAATCTATTTTCCACCACCACCTTACATGGATGGGTATAATGGTGTAAAGAATAACTATACATAGTTATTACAACATCATATTAATTCTGATATACTGTATAATCCACTCCAATTCAATTCAATATTTATAGAAATGATATCATCGCTCGTGCGTACGTACGGACTACCGTCTCCACGACGCGATGAGATTCATTCTCCATGTTAACCATTTAAGAATGATTATAATGTATATATAAGAAATAATAATGAAATATATGACATTATAAAGCTACTGGATTTATGTATATATATACATATGTATGTCATCTACTTACTTCCATTTCAAGACAATAAGGAAAGAAAAACAGTGTTCATGCGTACGTACGGACTACCGTCTCCATGAACGGTGTTTTTCATTTTATTTATCTATCTATTATATATATATATATACTGAATATATATGATATATAAATCATATTTTATATTCTGGAAGTAAGTAAATCATGATATAAGTAATAATGATGTCAAGAACAACAAGTCAAAACACCTACGATAAATGAAACGATTTTACCCAAAACGCTTCTTTAACATGGAATTTACAAAAGAACGGGTAATATAATGTCATAAGTGAACCATATATGCTATCATAACAATGAATATGATTCTGGAATAAGTCAATAACATGATTTAAATCATTATATAGGAGGTTCGGACACTTACAAAGCAAGTCGGACATAAGGTAAGGGAAAATATCACAATCTCATTTTTATTCGAGATTGTTTATTCGTAAGTATTTACTGGGGTGTATTTTATCATCCACGTCCATGTTCCTTCAATATATAATATTGTTTCCATCCACTTACAATAGTTTAAATCCAATTTTACTCTTCGGTGAGTTTTTAGTAAAGAATATGAAAGGAATCTTTTGTCGCTTTTTCATACGAGGTACTTTTTGACTTTTCCGACAAAAGTACGAGAAGAATGTTTTTTTTAACTTATACGGCACGAACGGATTTTTACGGTTTTATAAAGCCTTATTTTCATGAACCTTCCTCCAAAATATTTCATGACTATTTTTAATAAAATATCTTTCTTTTAAAATTGTATGATGTTTTGTGAAAAGAAATTGATTTTGAAGAAGAAAGGATATTTTCCTCAAGAATTCATTTCAAGTGTTTTATCAAAATTATTTTCCATATAAGATAATAAAGGGTTCTGTTTCTATCCATATTTTTACATTGATTTGACTATGTTGTGATGGAATTATGTTTATGAATTCCTTTATCTTATATGAATGGTTTTATGATGTCATGTTGTTTAAGAATCCCATTTTTATTACATGGGTTATGCAATGATGTATGATTTATGATTTTGTGGCACACATAAGAATGGTATCATTATGAGATGGGTGGGACCTATATCTCCCTCCAATGCATTGGGTAAAGATTTTATATCTCATGAGATAGACATGGCTGGAATGGTAGGTTATACCGGTTCAGTGAAACAGGACTGAAACGAGGATTACTCGATTCAGAAAGGGACTTTGTCCACTAAGATAGTCTTGGCAATGAGTCTCGACTAACAAGAAATGATTCTCTATGATTATGTGTGTATGCCACAATGAGTAATGTTTTAAGTTATGATTTCATTTTCACTTATATGATTTATCCCATGTTATGATATTATGAGCTCTTTTGCAGGATAAGATTTCCAAAAGCTATGTTCTTATGTATATGATGTGATTGATATTTCTTTTGTTTACCCTTACTGAGCATTTGAGCTCACCCTTTTATGTTTTCTTTTCCCCAGGATATAAAGAAAGGTTTTTAGGTAAAAAAAGGGAAGATCTTTATGGGAGATATTGAATATCTTTCACCACGATTAGAAGATTACGTTCCGAGTTTCCAAAGACACTAAACTATTACGATCCTTGTGTGTGTGTTTTTGTTATGTACTAAGTATTCCGCAAAAGTAATGTAATGTCCATGTACGTCAGGCTTCGGGTCTCTACAGTTGGTATCAGAGGAAAGGTTTAGTCAAACTTTGGAAAGTAGGATGCGAGAACTTTAGTGAGATCCCTAGAGATATTTCTAAGGTATGTCTAGGGATGTCCCTAAGGTTAAGTATACGTATAGGTTATAGTACTAGAATTACGCTAACGATCATAGAATTAAACCTAAGATGTTAGATATTGAAGGTACTCCCCCTTTACTATGTTGTTTTCTCTAGCATGATTTTTGCCTCTCAATGAATTCTTTTTGTGTTTTAGTTAATGGAGGAAACCAGACGGAATTCGGTTAACATTGAATCCAATGGACAAATTGGTGACTATAAGAAACAAAATTATGTAATGCCTAGAGAGAAAGATATTGTGATTATGCCGAATCAGTTATCGCGATATATGATTAACAAGGTGAAATTTAGTGGTATACCTAATTCATCAAAGAAGAGGAAGATAGACTATTATGCATGTTCGCATGTTGAGCATCATAAAGAAAGGAAGATAGAGATTTCTAAATAAGGGAAGAAGAACCTTGAAGAATACCTCAAATGGAGGGACCGATGTTATTTGTGTGGAGATAAGGGTCATATAGTGACAGACTGTTATGGAGTTCAATGTATTATTTGTGGAGAACATGGGCATTACCCAACTCAATGCCCTGACCTAAAAAGTTACTTCTAAATCATGGAAGGACTTATTCCAGGACAATAATTGAAGAGGATGGATTGAAGTTTATATGTATTGGTATTCAAGAATAATGTTGTTGAGGTACTTTTATTGTTTATTATAATATTTTTGTATTATTGTGGTTTTCAATAATTTTAAGGTACCGGTAACCATGAAAAGTGATTCAAATATTTTGGAAAGCAGATGATATGTGCATAATGAAGGGATAAGGAGAAAATGAAATGTTTGACAGTATTCATGAGCTCATGATTGATATAAGGACTAAGTGATATCATGGTTTGAGTATATAGAATTTTGAGGATTTTGGTATGTGGAAAGTGTTAACTTTTAACTGCATTCAAGTTTTCACTAAGGTTCAATGGGTATTCAAGAGAGTACAAGATTAAGGCCTTTGAATGTTTGGAATGTGTCCAACAAGATATATCTTATGATATATGGGGATCAACGATGGTATTAAATCTCTGGTAATCGTTTTCACTATGTTATGAGAATGGACTGCAGTATTATGGATAAGCCTAAATATTGGAATGGATTATGTTGTACATAAGTTAGTATTGTTTAAGGATAGAAGTTTTTTCGATATTATTGATGGGATGTTATAGTAATATAGTTTTATAAAAAGGACAACCTGCAGGACGGGCGACAGCCCATCGCTTCGGACAAGGATGTGGGAATCGAACCCACAACTGAAGTGCGACTGGCCTTTATCGCCTACCACTGGCCTACAGGAAGTCCCTGTTTAGTAGAAACTAGTTTTATTATATTAAGCAGTATGATATATGAAGTATAAGTCCATTTTAGGAACCGTATATGATTAATCTCACTATAGAATGACTTATGTATATTTAATAACTTTTGCTAACCTTTTGTTTGAGACAGATGGAATGAACAGTCATTCTATCACATGATCTGCTAACACTTCACGAATAACAAATTCAACTTCATTTATTTAAGAGATGAAGTGGAAATTTTTAAAAGCACGAACAACAGCGAAATTGTACCAAAATAAAGTAAGTATTTATTCTAATTCAAATTCTTTAACTTTAGGGAAATGATCTTGAAAACCAAAAATGTTGTCCTAGTTCTCTTATACCTGATGAATCAGATGGTACCTTAGATCGTCACAAATTTATGGATTTGTGATTACTGGCTTTTCCATAGCCATGTTCTCTACCACTCTCCATCAGAACATGATGGTTAGATTTCTCTTCCATATCCATATTTTCACCTATGTGGGAACCCAGTGATTAGTTTATTTGGGTAATCGTTACATTTCATACTTTAGTTTTTAAAGCCAAGTTTTGGTATTCCCTTTTACGATGTGGGTTTCTATTAAAGAAACTTTCAAATAGTAAACCATTTATAACCCCGACGAATTTCGAGGGCGAAATTCATTTTAAGGGGGGTAGAATGTAACAGCCCAAGATTTTATAAAAAAATATTCTTTTTAATTTTATTAATGTCTTGTGTTGTACGCTACACCAAAAAGAGCTTGCACAACACGCATCCTTGCCTTGCATAACACGCAATCACGACCTTCCTCGATAGCGTGTGTAGTACGCAATACCGAGTTTCACTAAACAACGATATGCTATAAAAATATTATTAAAACTAGCCGTTATGAATAGTAATAACCACTTTTTGAAATCCAGTAAATCTTATTTTTCAAAATGAACTTCATTTTTTGATTCGGAGTATCGAGTTTAGCCTAAGGTGAAATTTTGGTACTTTTCGGATAACTTTCATATTCTGATGAATAGTGAAAATTACTAAATTATAATTAAAAACAACTTTTTTAATCGACTTAATTAATAGTGATAAATCATTAATTTGAGTGGTTTTAAAGTATATTTAGAATATATTTTTATAATTTAATACAATGTTGGTCATTGGATGTAATTTCACATTTAAACTAGACATAAACAAGTGTCAATCTTTTGATAGATATTGTTTCTTACAAACACACTATTTGTTTTAACAGCGGGATTTAATTATAAAATTAATTAATGCAACTTTTATGTTATTAATTTGGTAAAATAGACTTCATTTTTGAATTCGGAATATAAAATATAGCTTGGGATGAAATTTTGGCATTGTTCTGAAAACCATCAATTTTTTATGAATAGTGAAACTACTAAGTGGTAGGTTAAAAACTGAATTTTGCATAAAACTTAATTTTACCACTTCTGTGAATGGAATTTCGAAAATCCGAGAGACACGGTTAATATCAAGGACTAAAATGTGGTTCAATGAGATGAAAATAATTTTTTGGTGAATAGTAACTTTTTACTTTTTACCGCGGTTAATAGTAAATAGGGTAACTAAGGGTAAATATGATATTACTATTACCCTAACACATGCCCTAATTCTATTTGACAAGTGTAATTCGACCAAAAACAAACTTAGGAATAAAATATGACCATTTAGGCCCACTTGGATTAGATTAGGACATTTATTATTAATTTATTTAAAGAAAGGTTAAAATAGTTAAAATCAAAGTTTAATAAGTAAATCATTTTTAATATGGGGTTATACATAAGATAAATTAGATTGTAAATATTCATTAGAAAGCTAAAAAGATTTCCTACATTATGGTATTTTATTTGTAATTTTTAGACATAAAATAATTTAATTTATTTATGACACAACGATGATGCAGTAATTATCTTATTAATAAAATATTGACATAATTGATGTTATAAACACCAAAATAAATGTAATTTGAGATTTTTTATGAATTACACTAATTTTCTAGGTTACTATGATATATTAATGTTGATTTAATCAACTTGGTTCGAACATTTAATTCTGTTATGACTTTCACAAAAATCATATATCAAATAGTGTCAAAATTGACACAAAATAGTTTTTAAATCAAATATTATATTATTAATGGTTATTGTATTCCTAAAAATCTAAGGTTCGGCCAAATGACTTAGATATGGATATAGATATTAATAATAAACAATTTGGGGTTCGTTTGGCATGTTATAGTAAGTTTATTAACCATATAGTGAAATAAAACAAAAAGACATGGTAAAAGTTAAATTATTTAACTTAGAGTTAAATTTAATTGATAAGGTTACAATAATATCCTAAACTTGTCTAACTTCTATTGGTTGATAGGATTTCGACCCCTCCCCACCTTATCTTCGAAATAAGACCATTTGGAACCATTATAAACCGATTTTGACTTTAATATAAAATAATATTTTGAGATATTCCTAAGGTGCCCCTCTCCTCCCTTATAAAAGGACACCTCCTCCCCCACCTCCTCACACCACTATGAACACTCAAGCTCGGCCAACCCCTGCCAAAATCCCTTCTCCACTTCCCTAGAAACATCCTAGAGGTTCTGGTCTTCCTCAAAGACCAATTCTAGTGCCCTAAGAGGAGGTCTCAAAGAGGCACTTCAAAGAAGAGGTAATTACCGTTACCAATTCTTTCATCTTTATTTCTTCTTCCACTTCTTCTTCTTAGGTTGTTTCATTATGAAGTAATAACATCAGTATCACTCATATACTGATATGTTATTATAAGTATGAAACAACCCTATTTCACCATCTATCCATCCTACGGAAAAAGAAATCACCGCGCGTGCGTACGTACGGAATACCGTCTCCACGCCGTGGTGTAATCTATTTTCCACCACCACCTTACATGGATGGGTATAATGGTGTAAAGAATAACTATAAATAGTTATTAAAACATCATATTAATTCTGATATACTGTATAATCCACTCCAATTCAATTCAATATTTATAGAAATGATATCATCGCTCGTGCGTACGTACGGACTACCGTCTCCATGACGCGATGAGATTCATTCTCCATGTTAACCATTTAAGAATGATTATAATGTATATATAAGAAATAATAATGAAATATATGAAATTATAAAGCTACTGGATTTATGTATATATATACATATGTATGTCATCTACTTACTTCCATTTCAAGACAATAAGGAAAGAAAAACAGCGTTCATGCGTACGTACGGACTACCGTCTCCATGAACGGTGTTTTTCATTTTATTTATCTATCTATTATATATATATATACTGAATATATATGATATATAAATCATATTTTATATTCTGGAAGTAAGTAAATCATGATATAAGTAATAATGATGTCAAGAACAACAAGTCAAAACACCTACGATAAATGAAACGATTTTACCCAAAACGCTTCTTTAACATGGAATTTACAAAAGAACGGGTAATATAATGTCATAAGTGAACCATATATGCTATCATAACAATGAATATGATTCTGGAATAAGTCAATAACATGATTTAAATCATTATACAGGAGGTTCGGACACTTACAAAGCAAGTCGGACATAAGGTAAGGGAAAATATCACAATCTCATTTTTATTCGAGATTGTTTATTCGTAAGTATTTACTGGGGTGTATTTTATCATCAACGTCCATGTTCCTTCAATATGTAATATTGTTTCCATCCACTTACAATAGTTTAAATCCAATTTTACTCTTTGGTGAGTTTTTAGTAAAGAATATGAAAGGAATCTTTTGTCGCTTTTTCATACGAGGTACTTTTTGACTTTTCCGACAAAAGTACGAGAAGAATGTTTTTTTTAACTTATACGGCACGAACGGATTTTTACGGTTTTATAAAGCCTTATTTTCATGAACCTTCCTCCAAAATATTTCATGACTATTTTTAATAAAATCTCTTTCTTTTAAAATTGTATGATGTTTTGTGAAAAGAAATTGATTTTGAAGAAGAAAGGATATTTTCCTCAAGAATTCATTTCAAGTGTTTTATCAAAATTATTTTCCATATAAGATAATAAAGGGTTCTGTTTCTATCCATATTTTTACATTGATTTGACTATGTTGTGATGGAATTATGTTTATGAATTCCTTTATCTTATATGAATGGTTTTATGATGTCATGTTGTTTAAGAATCCCATTTTTATTACATGGGTTATGCAATGATGTATGATTTATGATTTTGTGGCACACATAAGAATGGTATCATTATGAGATGGGTGGGACCTATATCTCCCTCCAATGCATTGGGTAAAGATTTTATATCTCATGAGATAGACATGGCTGGAATGGTAGGTTATACCGGTTCAGTGAAACAGGACTGAAACGAGGATTACTCGATTCAGAAAGGGACTTTGTCCACTAAGATAGTCTTGGCAATGAGTCTCGACTAACAAGAAATGATTCTCAATGATTATGTGTGTATGCCACAATGAGTAATGTTTTAAGTTATGATTTCATTTTCACTTCTATGATTTATCCCATGTTATGATATTATGAGCTCTTTTGCAGGATAAGATTTCCAAAAGCTATGTTCTTATGTATATGATGTGATTGATATTTCTTTTGTTTACCCTTACTGAGCATTTGAGCTCACCCTTTTATGTTTTCTTTTCCCCAGGATATAAAGAAAGGTTTTTAGGTAAAAAAAGGGAAGATCTTTATGGGAGATATTGAAGATCTTTCACCACGATTAGAAGATTATGTTCCGAGTTTCCAAAGACACTAAACTATTACGATCCTTGTGTGTGTGTTTTTGTTATGTACTAAGTATTCCGCAAAAGTAATGTAATGTCCATGTACGTCAGGCTTCGGGTCTCTACAGTGGGTGCCAAATGACATAATCTCTACCTCCATATACACCAAAGAATGATGAATAACAGTGAGGGTCTAGGAGTGATAGTGGGGAGACTATAACTTTATATAAAATTGAAAACAAGTTGTGGAAATCACTATGATTAATAGCTCATATAAAACAAAAATAATATACAAAAGGGATGAAAGCATGTAGCATAGTATGATCTATAATATACTCAATGATAAGAAACATACAATCATATAGAAGTACAAGTATTGGGTTAAGCAGAGTCAACTAACCATACACTTTAGAATAAAAAAAATGTATATAAAACAATAGCTCAATGCATCACCAAGGATCTTATTAGTTAATAATCAATGACCATAAAAATCCCACCTATATAACCACCAAACCTCAATACCTTAAGAATAAAACAAAATTCACTTTACCTTTCATGACCCATGAGACATAAATTTTAATCACACTCTAAGTATCCCTAGTAGGGCATCTGTACAACTCAGTAAGATACCACCAATGATTTCCATAAAACATATAGTTAATATATGTGCATTCACAATATGAAATTATAAAAAAAATATAATAAAGTAATTTAATTTAATAATGGTGTACTATGAATCCAAATCATGAGAAAAACAACCTATTTTTTATAGTTTCATAATGGTAAAATTCACCCTTAGTTTGAACACACATGGAGTCCCACACAGTCCTCCAACAACTTTTATATCACTCAGTGGAACACATTGTTGTAATTATTGATTGACCATTAAAAACCATAAAATATATCAAAATTGGATCTATAAACCCTAATATTGACTCATATTTAGTGAGAATCATTCCCTCAACAAGTGAAAAAATCCACCGTATAATATCTTGAACACATATTTTGAAAATCTCTCCATCTGATCAATGAGAAACATGAACACCCTAAGATAAATAATATATAAATGATTAATTTATCCATTAAGTATTCAAAAAAAACCTATATTATATTCACAAAAAACCCAATATCATTATCTCTAATAGTGAGTATAATCACAAACATCGTATTTCAGTGAATCAGATAAGACTCAATTTCCACAATCAATAGTGATCATCATCACCATATATCAAAATTGAAAAAATTATTACCACAAAACTACTATACCCTATCCATTATATATCTAATAACATACCATGTAACTCAGTATCACATTTCCATAATCATTCACATATTTCCCATGGTCATTTTTTGACTATTTTTTTCAATATATAACTATCTAAAGACTTCTCCCAACCTTGTTTGGTCTCAAACACACTATAGGGAACTAGAAAACATATTTTAAAAATAAAATGTTCATGTGAACATGGTTTGTGGTAATTATATAACACATAATTAACAAAAATTACATATAAACCATTGATAAATATTAGGTACCACTTTCTTAGTATTGTTAGGATCCTTCTTGTAAAATCCCATAGCATAATTTATCCTGAGAAAAAATAAATTTTTAATCCATAGCAAATATCCTAAAATGGTTCCTTTAAAATAAAACCATTCTGTTGATGAAAATATAAAATATATACAAAATTATACATTGATATTTTCTTATTTTTACTCTTGGAGATAGACAACATGAAGAAAAAAATATGAATGAAAGATATTTCCCCTTGGGAGAAGATAAAATGAGAGAGACATGAGAAGGGGTGAGTGACTTGCCACTTGGGAAATGAGGTAACACATCACATAACATAAATTTAAAAAAACTAATGAAATAATAAACAACCTAGAGGGGAAATAGGTACTTGGTCCCCTTTCATTGGGTACATGTCCCTGGTCCTCTGAGTAGCCATTGGACCTCACAAAACCACCTCCATCCACTTGGGCACATCGGGTACCCATTATCTATCCACCAAGTAATCGATGGAATATAAAATTAAGGTTATATTCCCCTCATGGGAATCAAATTCACAAAACTAGACTCACATCCTCCATCGACACCTCCAACTCCTCAAATATAACAAATTACTCCTGGTTAATCCCTAATTAAGAATAAAACATATTATGTAAATACTAAGTTTCTTAAAAATTTGATTTCTTTTTTACTAAAAATAATGAAACTAAAATTATACATCCTAGAAATTACATCTATTATGAAGAGATTAATAAACTAAATATTATTCCAAAATTGAATTATCCCCACAAGTTTGAGCTGAAACCTCTACCTTTGAATTTGAATTTTTTCAACTTGATGAATGAAAATAGGTAGTTTGTTAGCATTGTAAATATCTTGATACCAATCTAAGAAACTTTGCTACATGATTTTTTAAGAGAAACATAAGATCTATTTGTTAAAGTTTTGGGGATATTATAGGACTAGTTACCACCATTTTCATGTATAGGATTCTACTTGAAAGTAAATCCAAACATATTATATAACCATAACATAGGTCGAACCCAAAATTATTATAGGTTGTTATAATGGAAGTGCATAAAATTTTTTAGGATGTAATCATCATCATAAATTAAGACACATAATGGTTCAATCTTATAAAATATGTAACTATAAAATTTATCAATAGCATTCTTCAAAATGATAGAAACTAGCTTATACCTAATATAATTTAAAAAAGTTTGTGAGTGTGAATTAGCTACATAAAGTTGAAACATTCCACTAGTAAAGACCATTGGCCCCAATCATACACTAAATGTTATAGATATTGGACTATGACACACATTACCTCTTTTTAGATGGATCTATTTGAAATTTTTTAGTCCCCGTAGCAACCAAATATTAGGATAATACCACCTCCACATGCCAATTCAATAAATTTTATTGTCAAATAATTTCATTATTTATATGAAATACCCTTGGAATATTTTTTTAGTTATATGGTAAGTATTTTCTCCAACTTTATTGAAGATGTAATAAAGGTATTTTTGATTAATTTATAGTATTTTTATCATATTTTGATCACTACAGTTAAAATCTAAATAAATTTCTATAAAGACTCATTGAAAATAATTTGGAATTAAAATTTGAAAATTGTTATCTCATTGTAACACAAGGTATAGTCCTAGGGAATTTAATTTATAAGGATGGTATTAAAGTTTATAAATCCTATAATAACATTATTTTTATCATTTCCATACCAAACTTTTGTCCATCTAGTAAGATATTTTTTTGAACATGTCATTTTACATGGAAGTTCCATTAAGGATTTATATAAAATCTCCTTACCCTTATCCAATTTTTTATAAAAAAAACATTAACTTGTAATTTAATGATGAATATATAAATTAATTTAATGAGTTAAAGAGTAGTCCTACAACACCACAAATCGTTTTACTTCCAAACATGGAGATTCACATTGAACTTATTAAAAATTATTCTAATTTAGGTATTACAGTAGTGTTTTCATAAATATTGGACAACATGACTCTTATCATAGATTATTATTTCCAAATACAATATAAAACACTAGTTATCTATATAGAAATGGGGATGGAGTTCTGTTCTTTCAGTTGTTATTTATATAAATTTTGTTCATATTTACTGGGATATAAAGTAACCATGTTTTATGATCATGAGGATTTATGGTATTTGGTAAATAACATAGATACAAAGTCAATTATAGTGGGATTGATGTTTATACTATAGGGGTTTTGTGTGAATATTAAGAAAAATAATAAGTTATAAAACTTAATGTGGGGCTAGTTAATCTAATTGAAATATAATTTTAAATAAAATAATTTAGAATAAAAATCACTATGTGGTTCGTTATTTGGTGTTCAGTTGTATTCAATTTCAAATACCCCCCCCCCCACCCCCCAATATGTTGATTTAGTGAATTTTATTATCAATTTTGATGTACTTATATGTCTAAATAATTTCATATCATTGAATTAAAAGATGAATCTAAGAATTATGTTTTGGAATACTCTTACCTGTGGAAAATATATAATGGAGAAGTAATTGATAAAATAATTCTTGAAAGTGAAAAAAATATATATATATATTTTGGAATTCCACCACACACTAGTTATAAAGGACACTTTGGAACTAAAATGTTAGTAAGAAATTCACTATATTAAAGACTTTATTTTCATAATTGTTTAAAAATGAACAATATTTTTGAAAAAAAGTATAAAACTTAATCACACTAATACCATTTTAAAGACACATGAAATATCTTAACAGTGTATACTTTATCATGAAATATTTTATTTTTAGGGGATATAATTTATGAGTCCATTTAATATTTCTTTTGGATTTGTTTACATACTCTTAGTTATATATTATTTTTTAAAAATAGGTGAAAACTATAACCGCATGAACTTATGATTCATATATGGTGATAGATTTTTTTAGGTTACATATTTTTTACCATTTTATAATTCCTAAGGATATAATAAGTGACAAATGGATACACTATTATAATCATGGTATATAATCATTGATGAGAAATTATTGGGTCACTCTAAAGATATTTATCTAATACTAACAACAAACTAATTAAAAAATAGAAAATTTTAATAGGTAATTAAAATAATTTTATAGAAAACTATTAAACCCAATTTAAAGGACTAAAGTAAGAATCTCAAATATAATTTTGGGATAATAGGTTTTCTTTAAAATTAATAAGAGGAATGTCACAATACAAAATCATTTTTTAAGGTATCACTTACTAGTTGAGTTATAACATAAATCCCTTTTGGAATTAAAGGGAATAAATTTAGAGATATAGGAAATAAGTGAACAATGGATATTACACCTATATAATCATAACGAAAAAACAAGGGAGACTTCCAAAAACTTAATAATATGCATGTAGAGAACCAAGGATTCAAATGAAAAATTTATTATATGAAGAGAATAATATATTAGAGAAAAATATATATTTTTAAATGATAGAATAAATATTATTCTAGATAAATTCCATTCTAATTGATTGGGATCTTACACTATTACAAATATTTCCCTTATAGTGTAATTAAAATCATTAGATTGAGCCCTTATAAATCTTCTATAGTGAATGGAAATAAAATGAAGGTATATCATGATGGTTTTAAAAATCAATTAATAGGGGTGTTAAACCTTTTCCAAAATTCATACATGGATTGAAATAAATTTTTTTTATATCCTTTACACTTAATTTTTTTCTACCATATAAATTTCTACTTGAAATTAAAATGATAATTAAAAAAATTAAGTATAGTTTAAAAGATGAGTACGGAGAAGGTAGGGAGTTACTTTTTTAGGTTATTTTTATTGTTTTAATTTCTTTATTTAATGGTTTTTATGTTTTATAATATTTCTATTTTAAATATTTATATATATAACCTGATTTATTTTTATTAGTGTACAAAATTGTTTTTGGAATTTTCTTTGTGTGTTTTAAATAGTTTCCTTAATCTGAATTCAAATCACATAATCACCTTTTAATAGTAATTAATTTTTTAGGATCTTGATCATATTATTTAAAACCAATATTATATTGTTGATATTCTCTTAAATTCCATGAAATATTATTTTTAATTGTTTTCATTAGTTTCAACAGATCTGTAAAGTCAATAACAATAGTGGTTGTATCATTTTATAAATATTTTTCTCATAAAAGACACCTAACATCATCTTTCTCATACCGTCCTTTAGATGAGATGATTTTAGATGTGTCTAAAAAGAAATAATGTTATTATATTATTTTTCAAAATTCATTTCAGATAAAATAAGTGTGTTATAAATGATTTAGGTGCATTTTTAAAGGAGTTTTTCCATAAAACATTCTATAAAAAAACCTTCACATCTGACAATACATTTAACCCCCTAGAAGTCATGACTGACCTTGTTATATAGCCACATTTAAATCCAAAATCCCTAACCATCTTTCTCTATCATTAAATGCAAGATCACTTATGAAATCAAGTGTATCTAAAGGTTGTATTGTGAGTATTAGGTAGTGAAGAACCAGTTTGAGAAAGATGGAATGGGATTAATCATTATTTGGGTAAAATATTTCACAAATACACTTTGAATTAAAAATATAAAAATATATATAAAAACATATAATATCCATAAAATTATGAAAGATGATGAATTTTTATATATTTATAGGAGAAAAGGATTTAAGAAATAAATAACTATTTAAATGATATTAAGATTCGAATCTTTAGAAGCATAATGAATAGGGGTGGAACATGATTCATAGTAAGGGAATTAAGTAAGGAAACTCAACTTGATTATAAACTAAAAATCATGTATTTTCTTTAAAAGGAGAAAAACCTTCTCATTTAGAATGTGTTTTAAAATACATACCTACTAGATATTTATCCTTATAAAATTCCTTATAAAGAGATTGTGATTAACACATTATTTTACTCTTGAGTTATAAAATGAAAATTTAAGAAATCGTATATAAAACATACATACAATGAGAATGAGAAAAAATTTGAAAATTAATGCCTCTATAGTGAATTATGTTGAATTAATTTCCATTGAAGGTAAGTCACAAATTGTTTTATTGGTGGAAATTAAAGTTTTAAATGAATTTGGATAAGAGAAACAATGTCACGTGGATTAATATTTATAAAATAAAAAAATGAAATGATTAATATAAGTGATCTAGATATTCTAGTAGTTGTTACTTCTATCCAAAATTAGTTTAAATTTCACCATTGAAGTTAGTTCACAGAGGAAATAGGTTGATTAATGGAGGACTAAGGTTGTCCATGTATCACCCCAACCCATCACTTCCTTATTCCCAATTAATCATACCCCTATTATTGCCAATTCAATGTGATTCCAATAAGTTCTCCCAAATCATACAAAATAGTGTCTTGAGGTTAGTATCCACGCTTGTCTAAGACTCACCTAGATAAACATAAAAGTTTTATTCACTTTCTTACAATTATTACAATATAAATACACACCATTAATACCTAAACAATACCCAAGAAAGGTTTTACCAATTAAATCTATTACTTCTATGTTATAATGAGAATCCTAGACATACCATATAAACTAAACCAAAATACAACTCTTCATCCATCAACACACTAACACAACATATTGATTTATTGAAATTATTAAACCATAACAATAAGCTTCACTAAATACTATAGGATATATTAAACTTATACAAATCCATTTAGCATGTAAGAAATTAATAAGTATCAAACCTAATTCTATTTGTAGAAAGCTTTTCTACATGTCAAGGGTTTGGAGAAAGTTCTTAATTACAAACTATAACTTTTACATGTTATACTTAAACTTTAAAAATGCCCATTTAGCCCATGAATTCTATGAATTCATCCTTTTTCATATCTCAGTTGAGTATAAATAGTAAATCCCACCAATACATCATACTATCAATGTTGTTCTAGTCTAGTTATGATCCCAACCCATGGAACAACTATCTCAACCCATGAACCTTAGCTAGAAAACAATTTCACTATCCCAAATCACCTACAATAACATAATTCATATAGATACATGAAGAACCAAATTCTAACATCCAATTCATCTTGAGAGAATATGGTATGTTAAGTAAGCTTGTTCATGGGTGGATTTCATCACAAGTAGATTCCTTTTTAGATATTAGAGGTGGAAAAGCCCGCTATGAACATATAGAAACTTGTTTTAGTGAGTGATGATTAGTTAATGTAGACTCCCTCACTAATCTGGGTATACAGTTTATTTTTTTTTCATTTTTTTATTATTCACTATTATTATTTGAATATGAAGGGGTATCACTAATTTTCTTATTAAAAGGGGATCATAATTAATTATTATGGGAGATCTGCTGTAACTTTAATATAAAATATCCTTCTTTATTTATTCTATATAATTACTTTATCTTTAACAGTTATTTAAACCACCCCTTTTAGTATATTTAATGATGATGAACTCAATGGATATCAAAATTTCATCCTCTTAATTTCTATGTTCCTCTGTTTTATTTTTTTTCATTAGAGGAAAAAAAATTTAGGGATCAAGAATTGAATAAAAAATCAAATTGTTGAACGTGGTTTTTATTTTTAATCAAAATTATATAAGAAACATTTTTAGAATATTGAAAATGTTTTTTGAGTAAAATTAAGTGGTTTTGGATGCTTGGATTCAAAAGATACACCTATGATATATTGAATAATTAAAATTGGTAAAGTTTGAATGAATATATGGAGTAAAATTTTATATTTCATTGAATGTGATATTAAAGGATAAGTAGAATAATTTTATAACACTATCTAGAGTTTGGGATTTGATTAAGAACTATAGAATAATAAACAAAGGAAATATGTGAGTTTGAATCCCAATGTATCACATCTCTAGAAGAATAATTCCCAATGTTACAAGATATGTTATATTAACTTATAATGGAAAAAATTCTATGTAAGGTTTAACCTATCACTTATGTATTAGTAATTTATTTATATAATTATGTGTTTTCTAGAAGATTAATTTAGAAGAACAAAAAATTTGATGATGCTTTGTTGATCTTCAATGCATAAATGTCAAGGGTGTTAAAGTATATCATGAATCATTCTAGGTTCATAAGATAGAATATTTTGAAGAAATATTTAGATTGAGTTAACTAGTAAAGTAAACATACAAAATTAGTTAATTGAATGAAAATATATAAGAAACCCAAAGGAAGAATAAGTTTGGGAGATATTTCCAGAACTAGATATGAGTATAGAAGAATCATCGTGTACTAAAAGGTAATTTTGTAAGTGGAAGATGATTCGAGAAAAAAGTAATCATTAATATAATATTTTATATTACAAACTAGTTAATAAGATTTCTTAATCTTGAACCAAGACTAGAATAAGAAAAAACTAAAAAGAAGTTGTATGTGACTGAAAGAAGAAGTAACGAAAGGAGAAAAAAGTCTATTAAAAGAAGTAATCTATGATGATTTTTTTAGAGGATAAGAATTTTGGGTAATATTAAAATGATGAAATTGTGAATTATCGATTTAGATAATAATGAAATAAGGAATCAGGATGTGGTAAAGTAGTTCCAAAAGAATCACTCTTGTAGTATAAGAATACTGGTAGATCCAATGGAATTCATTCAAATTATCTAGTGGCTATGATAGTCAACTTTTAAAGATTCCATCCTATAAGTGATTTTTTATAAATTATATGTGAATTAAATTTTAATTTGATAGTTATAATTTGTTATTTATGGAATTAAAATCATGATTCTTCATCCATGTTTCTACATAAAATTTGAAGAATATATAAAGGATATTGATCGAGTATTCAAAGAGAATTTTTCTTAGTCAAGTTAGATTTTTCTAAATAAATAAAGTGGGAAGAAAAATCATTGAGGAATCAGTATATTAAAATTTCAAATTATGTGGTCCCCATATTTTTTTAATTATGTCTGACTAAAAGTGTAACATTATTCAAAGCATAATGATGATAATTTTAGTTCCATTATTGAGATACTGAACTACTGATTCTGGAATTATATAAGTTGAGGAAGAATAATTTCAAATCTAGAAAGTTCATAGAGTCAAGGATGAGAATCTGAACATTGAGGTTTCATAATATGTGATCAATGGGAATTTCATTTTATAATTTTCCCAAATTTGGGATTATTTTAGTGATAGTATAAGTGATAAAGGGAAATTATTCTGAAATAAAAATAAATTTTGGAATTTTAATGTCTTGAGGAGGTGAGAAATTTTTGATTCATAAATTTTTTTAAGACTATAGGAGTATCAAATTTCTATTTTAAATTTATCCTAGAGAAAAATAGTTTTTTTATTTTGTTTTAGTGTAACCATTGTAAACTAGTGGGATTCAGTATAAAGGATCCATCAGGGGACAATATAGGATTTTTAGAATATATCCTTAGGGATTATGGATAATACCTTCACCACTTATATTCACATTCATATATCAGTGGATATATATTCCCCATAATAAAATTAGGCACAAAAAGGACATATCCACCCACATTAGGGTCGAACCATGTAAAGATACTTTGTTCCTTCTGTTACATTTTACTTTAATTATATATATTTTAGGGTGAGATTTAATGTTGTAGAGGATCATGATTCAAAAAATTCACAGTGGTTAATTTATATAATGAAATTATAAAATAGTAACAGTGATTCAATCCCCCCCCCTCAACATTATATCATATTCCTAATAACTTCATGTAGTATCATAGAAAATAATGTTTTCAACAAAGTGGTAATTTTGGTGAAATAAAATATGGAGAATATGAATTTTTCTATATTAGTAGAATAGATTTATTTTATGGAAAGAACTACAATGAATTTAATAATAGGATGCTTCTTTATCCTATTCCAATTGGATGGTAAGTTGTTATTATGGTTATTCTACCATTTGAGAAATATTCTCAAATGAATTTTTTTGATAAGAGAAATTCAGAAGTTGGTTGCATGGATAGAAATTCAATTATTATGTTCTTATTAAACAAAATATATACTAAATTTATGGGACATAAAATTTATAAAGAGATTTGGGAAAAAATTGAGAATATATTTAAAGGGAATGAAAATGTTAAAGAAGAAAAGTTTCAAATATGGAGAGTAAAGTTTAAATATGTGGGGATAACTGATAAATATAATATGGATGACTTATTTATATGAGTAAATAATATTTTCAGAAAAAATCATAGGATTTATAGATACTTTGAAAGATTCTACCATTGTTGATAAATTTATATGAAACTCCCCTGAAAGGTTTGAGGTAAAAATTTAATCTCTAAAAGAACACGATAACTTATCTCTTCATGAGTTACATAATATAATTGTTAACTATGAAATGGTAAAATATCTTATGTTCAATAATAATATCATGGAGTAAATTCTATTCAAATCAATAATAAAGATAAAATAGTAAGTGTGGATGAGTACTCCATTAAATCTAAATATGAGGAATAAATGGATGATGAGTATAAGATAATAACGGATCTTATCTTAGTGTAATTATAAAAAGAAAAGGTTCGGTATAAAGGTAAAATCCCATTAAAATGTTTTAAATTCAGTGGAATTTTGAACTTTTCTACTGATTATAAAAATAAAATAGGTGGTGAGTAAAATGATCATTAAAAGTAAAGAAGTTTTTAGAAGAAAAAAGGGGTAGAAACTCAAAGAAAGTTAAAATCTAGTCAAGATAAATAAAAGTGTTTCCTGAAGAAATGGTATAATTATTATTTGTGATTTACTATGAGGAATTATTAATTCCTTATAATGGAAAAAGTTTAGAATTTATATTTCTCAAAGAAAAACTAACTACTAATTTATACTATAGTGAAATTATGAGGTTAATCCCATGTGGAACTAAGAATCCTAATAAAATATTCAAACCAAATTTCATATCTTCACAACTATATAAAGACTATAAAATAACCTAGAAAAAACTGAATTAACAAATTAGTGACTTAATGATCAATAAAATATAGATAAAAGGATGAAGAGAATTTAATCAATATCAATGGATTATTTGTATTAAAATAATAACTATACTTCACTCATAAATCAATCAAAATATATAATTACATAATAATAAATGTAACATATATTTTTTTGGTGAATTTTAATAATTATACTCTAACATATAGACACCACATGATCCAAATAATCAAAATGGTTAATGTTAATTAATACATAATAAAAATAATAATAATCCAAATCTCTTTTAATGATTTAATTACCTCTACTATGTAGGGGTATATATATTATAAAACGCATTTTATCACTACTTTAAAAATGAATATGATTAATTAATTAAGTCATAACATGGTACTAATGATAAATACCATCCCCTCAGTGAACAATATTCAAAAAAACCATACACAACCTCTTCCATTGATCCAACTATCTCTTGTGAGTTTATCCACTCATCATAAAGTGGTCATCAATAATGATTAAACTACACACCATAGAAGATAGAATGAAAAAACTAAGAAACAACTAAATAAAATAAGAAACATAACTAAATTTTGAAATCCATAATTATATAATGGAAACCTAAGAAAAATTAAAGAAACATTACTATGAAACCCCTTGATTAATACGTGATAGCTCCTCCCAGTGGTTGATCCCTGCGTAGTTAGTTAATTCTAGGTCACATACTATTCCTTCAAAAATCCTAGAATCCAACCTAAGATCTCCCATTCAAAATTCTTATTATATCCTCTAAAAAATAATATGTCCTATTTTAATACTACTGCAACAATACATGTCACTATGTGACAACATTATCCACGGTGCAATAAAACACTCCTTTAGCAATGTATTTACATGGAAACAACATGACACCAGAACCCACGCTATAATAGAATCGTCACATCCATCATGAAACCAAAAACATCTTAGAAACATCATGCCATCATCTTTTATAGAGTTAATAACATTCTCAAGTACATAATGTTGAATAATCATAATGTGATCCAATTATCTATTGAAACAACCCCTATTCATAGGGTGATAGGAACCTCATGACACTTATATAACATGTTGTCTTAACTATTCCTCATCATCATGACATGAAAAACTCCATATTAGTAGAACAGAATCCATTTATGATCAACCAAAACATGTCACTCTTAGTTATCCCAAAACTCTATCCAAATTTTAAAATTCAAAAATGAAATACTTGTATGAATTTCTCCTTGGAAACATTGTGCACATGTAGATTTAAGCTTGTTAGTTTCATTAATCTATAGTGTTAGTGTATTTTTGGTCTTCATATAGGGTTGATGAATTAATATCAAACTTCCACCATGTCCCCCCATGGAATTTCTTTACAAAATTAAACCCACATTTTTTGGTTTTTTCTTCCTCATTTTAAGTATAAAACCCATAATAAAAATTGGTTTATTTTAATCGATGTGGTTTCCTTAATGGGTCTTTCGGCATATTCATTTTAAATAGTATCCACATATTATGATCAAATTTTGTTTTTCCATTTTTTTATTGCTTTGTTGATAATATAGAACATGCCACCACACTACCATGGCTCCCTCCCTAAGGTTGTCTTGTTCTAGTACTCCTTTCCCAGTGCTAACCCACTCTTGGTATTGATCCTCTATTTATTCATTATACACCAATGTTCTTTGGAAATAATAAGGAATCTTTTTTTCTTGATTCAAATATATTAATTCCTTTTATATATCCTTTTCTAAATTATGGTCATTAGCTGAAATCATCAAAAAATATACAAAAATCACCAAAAATTCATTTTATCAAAAATAATTAACTTCTATATCATAAAAAATAAAACAATAAAACTAATAAATACTAACTCATTTTTTTCATTGTAAATATCGATATAAAACCATGACATCACTAATAAAAGAATAAGAATATTAATACACTATGATTAGATAATAAAATTAACAATATTATTAAAAAAATTATAAAATATATGGATCATACTAAAAAACAATAAGAAATCATGGTTTTTAATGGTTAAGGTTAAGAAAATTTCATTGTGAATGTTTTGTGAATTGAAATTTATAAATGTACTAATAAGAATAAAAAAATCAACAAGAAAATGAGAATTCTGATGTAGGCGGTTGAGAAGAAAAAATAAGTAGGTGGAGATGAAATTCTCTAAAAGGAGGATAGTTATGATGAATAAATTTAGAATCTAAATCTAATAATTTTATAAAAAGGTAAGATATTTAAATAATATAGTGAAAACTTTTCTAGAAAGAAAGAAGAGTTAAAAAAGACATAATAATTGTTTCTTGATTATAAAAATTAATTGAAAAATATGTGATCAAAACAATTATATGAAATTTTAGGCTCACTCATTTGAAAATACTGTTAATTTTCACCCCAAAAAACCGGTAAAACCAACACCTACTAAATACAAAGGTGATAAATATTTTTTTACAATTAATATAGGAACTAAAACTGGGTTTATTTGGACTCATAAAATTAATGGGAAATATATTTCTATATAAAATGAAAATGATGATAATTTAATTAATAATACAACCTAAGTCAAAGGTAAAAAAATCACAACATTTTTTGGAAGATAATTTAGTCTATTTTGGAAGACCAAAATTCAGAGGATATTGTTGGTGATATAGAACCTTTGGTAAAAAGTATATATTTTCTGGTATAAAATTTCACTTCCTTGTATATTGAATGAATTTTGTAGTATAAACTCTAAAAATAAAGGTAGAAACTATGGGAAGATAATAAAAAAATTATGAATGATAAAGTTGTGAAAGTAAATTATATCAAGTCTAACTAATCAAAATAGATTTGATAATATGAAAAAAAAAGTTTTTTGAATATGTTATCAATAAGTTCTCTATGATAAACTATACATGAAAACACTCCCATGGAAAATGTTACAGTATTAAGAGGTTGTTATGTTTAGAAATAAATAAAATTATGATAAATCACTTCTTATAAAGGTAACACTAA
This sequence comes from Viscum album, assembly GCA_963277665.1. Lineage (NCBI taxonomy): Eukaryota > Viridiplantae > Streptophyta > Magnoliopsida > Santalales > Viscaceae > Viscum > Viscum album. The sequence continues at coordinate 450,623,172 of OY728165.1, forward strand.
AATCCTGCAAAAAGAACAAGTCATGGATTATAGATAGTGTATGTTTATATCACATGATAGGTTACACCCAAAATACAAATAATTTTTAAAACCATGATGGAGGGTTTTTTTATGTTTAGAAATTATTGTTTATAAAAATTAAAAGAATTTTTATAGATGAGATTGAATCCCATTAATTGAAATCCAAGGACGTCTGATTTGTGGAAGGTCTTACACACAACTTGTTAAGTGTAAGAAAACATTGTGATAATGGGAACAAATATATTTTCAAAATAAACTTTTATATCACCATGTTACTAAAATTTCAAAAAATTATCACTAAAGGAGAATGATGTAGCAGTAACTTATTCAAAATATATTGTTTGATTAACTCTGGTCTTCTGATCATGGAAGAGAAAAATAAGTAACGAAAAATAATATTATTCCATACTATCACAAAGATATTGGTAAATATTTCAAATATATATTTGGTGAGAGATACACCACAACCAAAAATAGAAAGAGGTGTTCTTTTTGAAACATTTCAAAAGAGGAAGGTGTTATATTTAATTCATAAATGGGTTGAAATCCAGTTCACTAGGACACATTAATTAATGCATTTTGATTTATATGGGTCAATGAGACATAAATATAAAGGAGGTGATACTTAATTTATTTAATTAATGGATTATTTTTCAAGGATTAATAATTTAATGATTATAAAATTCAATTATAATGCATTGGAGGTGTTTAAGATATTAATAATAGAAGATAATAATGTGGTTTGAGTCTATACCATAAAATTTAGAATTTATCTTGGAAATTAGTTCACTAGTAATTATTTTTATTCCAATATTTATATTAATGAGTTTATACATAAATATAGATCTCCTCACTCACCCTATAATAATAGAGTCATGTATAGGAAGAATAAAATAATTATTGATATAGGAGGAACCATTATATAAAAATTTAAACTCTTAAAATTCTTACAAAGGAAGAAATAAGTAAAGAAGTGTATAATAAAAATATATTATTTTTTATACCCAATTAAAAATTTATTTATTATTAAATGTGGTATAAGAAGAAAAAAAAATTAAATTACTTAAAATGTTTTGGAATTACAAGCTTAAGAAAGATAAAAAAATAAGATTTGGGAAATTTTATAAACAAAATAAGCAAGGTGTGTTCATAGGATACATAACCAATTGAAGAGGCTACAAGTTCTAGAATAAAAGAATACATAATCTATTAGATTATTATATTGAAAAAAACATTAAAAATAAGATTATTTTCAAAGTGAAAAGTGATGGGTATTTTGAAGTATTAATATAAGATAACATGGAGGATTTTAAAAAATTTAGTAAAAAAGATCATGATCAGGAATATAATCATGTTTAGACTTGTTTTTTATTATTTCGGTGATGATGTGTATATTGTTTAAGGAAAAAAACTAAATTTATGGAGATAAAAAGACATTTTTACCCTAAAAACATCAATAGAAGTTAGAAATAACCAGTTCAAACAAGAAGGAAACATTGGATTCTTAATCAAGTAGATCTTATTTTACAAGTTTAATTGTATTCAGTTACAAAGGTATTTGACCACAAATTGTGTGAAAATTATATAAATAGTTATCTTGATTAGAATGCTAAAAATAATACTTAGAGCCTTATTTATACTCTAAAAGGGAATAATGTTATTAGAATCAAGGGTTTTAAGAAATAAAACCAATGAAATATGTGAGTTTTTAAGAAAAAATTCCATATTGGTTTTCAAAAGATATTGTTAAGTGGAACGTGTGAACTTTAAAAAAAATAATTTACCCATTTCAAGACTTAAATCTATTTTAATTTTTTAGGTTCTTATAACTCACTAATAATATAAAGTTAATAAAATGGATGTAAAGTCAACTTCTGCAAATAGATATCTTGATTAAAAAGTTTTTTTAAGAAGTATTTATACTTTATCATTATGTATCCATTGTATTAAAATTAAATAATTATTAATATGGGTTGAAATGTGCCCCTAGAGACTAGTACTCCAAACAAGATAGTTGTTTTAAAAAAATTGAAATTTTCTAAATGAAAAGTTTATAATAACTTATATTTCAATAATATGACCATATGTACCTTAATTATCATTTTTTTGTTGACGAAATAATTTATACAAGTGATAGGAAGTATTCAGGTGAGAAATTTTTAAAACAAATAAATATTCATTTTGACTGTTAGTACATAGAGAAATGAGTTTCTTTATTGGAAAAAAATTTGTAAAAAATTAAAAATATATCTTTTTATCTGAGGAGAAGTTTAATAAATACATTTTGAATAAATTTGGCATGGAATTTTCTAATTATGTATCAACACCCGTGATTGATTATGTAAAATTAAGTAATAATGTATTGGGGATAATTTTGAATTAGAAGAAATTCAGAAAGATAATAGGAATATTTATTTATCTTAAATCATAAAGATTAGATATTTTATATGTACTAACATTTTTTAATAGATATCAAAGTTATATAAAAAATGGAACTTTATATATGTTAATAGAATTATCAAATATATGAATAGAACTTTCAATTATTGTATGATGTATAAGAGAAGTGAATAATTGAATCTGGTGGGATTCCCAAATGTTGATTGGGTTGGAGACTATAATAATAGGAAATAAAAAACATGAGGAACAGTTTTGGGTATAAATCTATGTACATTGGAATTATAAAAAACAAAGTTTTATAACATTGAGTTGTACTAAAACTGAGAATTTTCCCACTATAAATGTATGTGAATAAATTATGTAGATGAAAGGTAAGTTGGAATATCTAAAGGTGAAAGTTGAGAACCCATTGATAATATTCTATGATAATAAATGTTCAGTTGATTTATCTCAAAATACAATTCAATAATCAATATCCAAACATGTTAATACCAAATATCATTTCATCAAAGAGGAGGAAGAAAATAGAGATGTGATGGTACAATATATTTCCAAAAAAAATATCATATTGTATATATTTTCTCAAATTCCATTCCAAGGGATAAATTTAAATATTTAAGGTTGAATATTAATGTTTATACTTTACCTCTTGAATACTTTTTTTAATACCCCACAATACATTGTGTGTTATTTTCAATGGGGGAGAAAGGTACACAACTCATATTCCATAGTTTATACATAAAGTTATATATTTTATAAAAAGGGGGATAAATAAGTGAGTTCATTAAGGTGTAGTACATCAAAATCACAATCCAAAAATTTGTTTCCACTTAGATATTGAATTATATTAAACACACTTTTTTATCATGTATTGTGGTTTCAAGACATATATCTTTGAGAAATGATGTGATTTGACAGGTGTTTGATGGGTTTTGATGTTGAAAAAAATTATAAATGAGGATATTAAATTACCCAAGGAATTTTGGAAAATAAGTTGTATTTTGTGGTCAGTAATATGAAAAAAAAAATTATTTAAAGGTTAAACAAGTTTTTAATGAAAACTAATCCGTTTCAGTACTAGGATTTGGAAGATACACCTATTTACGATTAAATTTGGAAAACTTGTGATGTTTAGTAGAATTTGTGGAAGAATGCTTCAGAAGGAATTGAATAATTAATAGAAGTATAAGTGGAAGCCTAATATCATACTACTTAGAGTTTGAAATTTATGTTAGAACTATGGTAGAATAAGAAAACATAATATGGGAGTTGGAATATGGAAGTTTCATAGCTATGAAATAATTGTTCTAAAGGTTCCAACCCATGTTATATTAACTCAAATTTTTCCAATCTCTTTGTAAGGTGTAACTTATCACTTACGTATGAATAATTTATTTATATAATTTTATTTTTTCTAGAATAATAATTCAAAAGAATAAAAAATGGCTGTTATTTTAATGATCCTTAACTCATAAACCTCAGGACTAGTAGAAGTATATAATGATTTATACAAGTATGAAATACTGAATATTTTAAATAAATATTGATATTGAGTTAAATGTTAAAAGAAAAATATGAAACTTCTTAAAGCGAATAAAATTATGAATAAATCCAAAGAAAGAAGGGAAATATTGGTTTATGTGTCTATAATAATATGTGATATCAAAATCATCATAAAATCCTAAAATGTTAGTTCATAATTAGAATATGATCATGGAAAAAAGGAATCTTTGATCCAGAGGTAGATATGTTGAACCATACAATGATATGGTTGAGCTTTATCTAGAACTATAATAAAAGTTGAAGAATAAGAATATAGGATTGATCAGAAGTATAACCCACTTAAGAAAGAGGAATTTTTTAGAAGGAAATAATTCATGATGATTATTTCAATTTTTGAGAATTTTTTACATATAAAAATTTTGAAAGTGTGAAAGAACTATCTAGATGATGTAGAAGGATGGAAGCAAAAAGTTGTAGAGTATTTCTAAAATAATCACTATTTAGGTTGATAGAGATTGGTATATCTATTGTCCTTTGTTAAAATGAAAAAGTGGCTATGAAATTTTAAATTCATAAGATTTCAAACCTTCAAGTGATTTCACATAACATTTATGTGAATTGAATGTAAATTTGGTGATGCTAAGTTTCTCTTCAGGAAATTAAAAACATAATTCTTAATTCATGAATCTATAAAAAAATAGAAATGTATAAATCTGATTGATCAAGTATTCAAATAGATTTTTTCCTGGTCAAATCTTGTTTTTAGAAGAATTATTGGGGAATATTGAGCACTGAGAAAGTGGTAAATTCGAATTCTAGATCTCTAGTTCCCCATATTTTTTAGATTATAGTTTTCTATATAGAGGGGTATTTTATTCAAACCACATTGTTAGAAATTCGAAAGAAGATATTAAAAGATATGCCTTCTAATTTTAGAATTTTAGAAGTTGAGGAGGAAGATTTATAGAGTCAGTAATTTCATAGAGTCAAGGTTGATAATCTAAATGTTTACATTTTGATATATTTGATAAATACCAAGTTCCTATTATAACAAGCATAAATTTATTAATGTTAAAGTACATGGAGAAATGAGAAAGTCCAAATGTTCTAGAATAAACATAAATTTTGAAATATTAAGTCCTTCAATAGGTGAGAATATTCTAATTCTAAAAATTTAAAAGTCTCAAAGGAAAATCAGCTATATTTGGTAATAAAATCTTGCAAACAAAGAGATCAGTATTGTTCCATTTTGATGAAAATATTTTAAACTAAAAGAATTTGGTATAAATAATATAGAAAGATATAGTATTGAAACAACAAGTCCCACTAAGTCCCTACTAGGGCTGGCTATTTTTTGAGATTGCAACCACTAGCCTACCTCTAATGGGATAGGGATAGATGAGTAGAACATAGTAGAAATATCTCATAATATAGGAGTTCATTTCCTATATATAGAAAAACCCAAATTATATATATATATATATAATAAACTAAACTATATACAACACATGACTCAGAGATTAGGTATAAATACATAACCACAAAGGAAAACCATAAAAGAGTAAATGATCCATGCTGGAGTATATGCATCTGTTGCAATGATTCTACATCTATCAATCCAAAAAAATCGATACCACTTCATTATTCTAGAAACCCACAAAGAAATCCATACCTTGAAAAAATAAATATTTCATTTAGGGGAGTATTAAAACATATTACTAAAACTATATAGTCTATGAGAAAACCCACATTACATCATGGTAAACCATAATGGGGAACTCTCACCTAACCAAGGAATATATATCTGTTGAGGGGGATAACTTATTCCAATAAATGGCCTACTCCTCAAGTATCAAAAATAGAGCACACAAAATATATAGGGTATCACATAATAGGCATGAGAAAGATAAACCAACTCCTTTAGTGATATAAGGGACTCATTCCTCGTCGATCAATAGACAACAAACTAGGGGCAATGTCTGTCACTTTGAATGCTTTTGTCATTATGTTTGTCTTCCATCATTGGTCCCATAGAGTTAAATTAAAAATATTCATATCTCACCTCATACATTTCATTATAAGGTCGAATGAAACACTCCATTGTGATCTCTGTAGACAAATAAACAATATAGGAGTTTCATTTTCCCAAAATGTATGCCTAGTGAATGAGATTTGAATAACATGTCACTTAGGCATTGGGCAGACCATGTCGTGGCATCTTAGGTGAACCACTTAGTGCACTATGGACCCCATACACACCCATGTTCATGGAACATGGATACATACAAGTAGAACATGCACCTTATAGGTAGGGTGGACCCAACTCGGGATCTCCTTCTTGGAATGCTTCAAACACAAGTCAGGGTCTATGCACCACACTGGACCGGCCCATCTGTTCATACCATGTTTCTTAGGCCACTGTGATCGAGCCGATCAAAGTCACATGCCTAACACATAGTTGGTGTTCCTCCATTCAATCCTCTATAGTATCAGACAACCAAGGATGATATACATGTCTGCGCCTAAATCCCCTTTCCATGACTATTGTTGCAGCACCTACCACCCTGGGAACCACCCAGTTTGTCGATCATATATGTGGTCTACTTCATTATCACACCAGAATTTCTTGATAGTGGCATTACATGATGAGCTACCTCAAGAAATATTTTCAACTTTTTCATTGTCATCCTCCTTAAAATACACCATCACTTACACTTCCATTCCATTTCCACTCAATATGTAAACTTATCTGGTCTATCACTGCTACATTATGGTGCTGACATTTCAATTCCATGGTACTACCTCTACCATGCCATGGTTCCACCCATACAATATACCACACCCATGCCACTTTCCTCTCCACCTTGTAGACACCATTCATGTAGAAATGGAGAATTTAGAAAATGGGATGAGAGAAGATATAAAAATAATTATATTGAGGAATAATAATGCATCTTATATCTTTATTGATCAATAAAAGAACTCATAAAATAAATAACCAAGTTAAAGAATTTATACATCAAACTAAAGGAATACCACCGCATAGGTTTAGGTAATTTGATAATGATATTTGATAATCATAATGGGGGTGTCATAAAATAAAATATTAACCATAAATAAGTAATCCATCTAGAATGGGTTCCAATTCACCGATTCTAACACATGATTTCTGAAGAATGAAGAATAAAAAATAACAAGGACCTACCTTGATGGTGAAAAATCATCACATAAATCCATAATAATAGCCTTAGGATCAATCAATATTTCCTTGTAATTCAATATATGATATCCCCATGGATTTAATCATGATCTATCATCCTCTCCCTCCTTCCATTTTAGGGTTCAAGCCATTTATAATTAGCTAGCCCTATAGAAATTCTATAATTTGGATATAAATATTAGGATTCCTAGTGTTTTCAAAATATTAATAAATTAAATTAATATTTCATTATTTATTTAAATGAAACAACTACAATGTTCCTTATTCAATAACCCTAATGTAAACTTGAATTATACCATTTTTTATTAAAAGTCTCATACTAGGAACAACCGTAGAATTAGATTTCTCATCCAAGACTCTATTTATAGAGAAATGAAAAAATAATGATAACACAATCACATAATAAAAATAATATTTTTATAATTAATAGATTTTTATTAAGGCCTTATCACACATGAAATTCTACTCCAACTAAGCCTATAGGTAAACACCATGTTCTGGAATAAATGGAGGCATCATATAATTTTTTCAAGGATATATGATATGGTAAATTTATAACTATACTCCTAGGGGTACCTAAATTTTAGAAATAAAAATTGAGATAAGTCTCATTTAAGAAAGATTTGGGTTACTAAATCCTCCTCACCATAAGACCATTTCATCCTCTAAAAGGAATCAGCTGATGCTCCAAAATTATAAATCTTACCAAGAAAACTCATGTTGGAAAAAACCCACCTAAACACATAGATTCCTTCTTCAACTATAGAGATCTAAGATCTATGAGAACACGGTATACCACCAACCATGAATAGAACATCCTCCATTATTACCCAGGTCGTCAAATTTTTCTCGTATCAAAGCATGACCTCAATGAAAATGATAATTTTCTCAATGTGAGTCTTTCCAAGCTCCAACACTGAAAAATTATCATCATCAAATGATAATTCCTTTATATTACATGAAATGAAACCATAAAACACTAATATCAATATCAAATAATTGTATTCCCTGGTTACTTATGGTAAGATAAAATCACTCCCCACATTTAAATATAATTCTATATTTTTATTTCCTAAGAATAATCCATCCACATCATGCTCTACCACTAAAAATTTATCTAGCTAGGATTTCACACTAACATCAATGGGATTTGAAGGGAAATAGGATCCTCTTGATCGTTATTAGTTTCTCAACCCTTACCTACCATCAAGGCACTAACACCAATGTTGCTAACTTTTGACTCAATAGAAATATATATTTCCTCTTCAACCTCTATAAAAACATTCTTATTACATCTCTATCCATATCTAAATATTCATTAGTCTTGAAATCACTATAAAAGATAGTCAGGTTGTGTTTCTATCACTTTTTCATGAAATTTACAAATGAGAACATCAAAAACAAAAAAAAACCTCATCAAACTTCTCAATAACACATCATTTCACATATGAGTAAAATCGACAATTTTTTGAGAAAATCTCCGCCTCCATAACATAGAAAGAGTTTCCATGCAATGGGTACATCCAAAAAGATCCTCTAAAAATTACAAATTTAGGGATAAAAATTACTAGGGTGGTCTATAATAAGGATTTACATATCAATTTTTAATACATACAATAAGGAAACTCTGCTATCCACCTAGGAAATTGGGAGAAAAGCTCCCTACCATTAGGAAAACCAATTATCGTATTCTTCTTGACAATGTTCATTCACACAAACCCATGAAATTGACATTAAAACCATTAGGTTTATCTGACAGAATAAATTATTGTGAGTCCACAACTATTAATATAATTTTATAACATCTCTTTCTTTCAATTCAAGAATTATTATTCTATGTATAACTACTCATGTGCCTCTTCCCACATTCAAGAATAGAGTACTTTGTTTGGAGCATAAAATACCGCATTGATTTTATACCACTAAAATCCCATCAATTGAAATATCATAAAATTCAAAAATATCATTTATACCCCATGAATCCAGATCCTATACCATAATAGTTTATTGAATTTTTGGAACTCTCAAGATAATATAAGTTAAGATTTCTCAAATTCCAAACAATATCCCCCATGAATCAATAAAAGGGAGGATTTAGTCCTAGAGATCCATAAATACCGTAAGGGTATTCATAATTTTTATAAGACCCCAATATTTTGTAATTTTTTATTTACATAATATATTTGATAGCATCTAGTATACACAATACCATGCTTAAACGAACTATAATATATTATTAAAGTATTATTTAATAAATATAACTATTATGACCTAGTCATTGTTTTGATAGGTATAAATAATAATAAATATATTACAAAATATATGTAAACAAATTCTTAATAAAATTAATAATAAATCATGTATTTATTATCAATTGTTTGGAAATTGTGATAAGAATTTTGATGGTAAAATAGATGTTTTTCATAAAATGATTTTTAAGTGAGGAATGTATTTTTATCTATATAGATTAAATTTTTCACTATTGATAAGGATTATAATTAAATAATTATATTATATATTCAATTTATTATGTAAAAATTGATTTAATTATGTGTATTGGGCATGAAATGAGAATAAAGTCAATTATGCTTTAAAAATACATTTTCTTCAAAAATAGTTTTTATTTAATTTTATTGGTTATATGATAATTAATTTATTCCAATTATAAAATTTTTATTTGAAGTAATGCATTTAATTTTAGAAATCTTAATTTCATAATAGACTTAGGATGGATTTTTTGAAATTTTATGAGAAAAAAACTTATTTTTGCGTGAATAGTAAAAAAAATCATATTCTAAAAATCATTTATTGTCATTAAATCAAGTAATTTAAAACTCTCATTATATTTTTTATTTTTTAATATAAAATAAAATAAATTTTTTTAAAAAATCTAAATAAGGGTAAAATGTGTAAATGGAGTTAAAAATATAGATTAAGGTCTCAAAATCAACCCATCACTTTCCTTTATTTCATTTGATGAAATTAATTCGACCATATATATAATAAATTCTAATATGTGAAATTTTGGTGTCATTTTACTTTGGTAATTACATTTATATAACATTAAGTAAAAAATAAATAAATAATGTCACTCACTTGATTCTAATTTCTCTTTAATGTTTTCATAAAAATAAAATGAAGTAATGAATGAATATAAAAGATTATTATGAACCTAAATTTATTAATTTAATTATTTCTATTTATTTATAATTTTTTTATTGTAAAATTACAATAAATGAGTATACAATGTTAACTCAGTGCTTGTGAAGATAGATAAAAATCTAGTAAATAATGTAAAGAATATTAAATTAAATATATTTTAGATGAATTATGATATTTAATGAATCTTTTAGATAATTATAATTTATAATTTATTGTAAAATTTTTTATATTTGAAATCCATTATAATACTGGTAACTTTAAAGACAAATAAAATGAATAATTCCAAAAATAACTTTAATAATATATTATGTAAAACAATATGTTATTAAATGATTTAAAATTTAAAAAAATAATACAAGATAATATTTAGAATGTTAAATGGTCAAAAATTCCATAAATTTACCATTTTTAACCAATTTTCAACTTATAAGTAAATTTATGACCCTTAAAGGCTAGAAAATGTGTTACCATGGTTAAAGTTAAAAAGTGTTAACCAATGGGTTAAACCAAAAGATAATGTTTAAAATGATTCCAAAACCTATATAAATTTTATTTTATGATTATATTTAAACCTTAGACTATTTTTCATTAAACATGTATCCATTTGGAATAATTTTTACTTGAGAAATAATTTATTTATATTTAAATATTTTTTGTAATTCTAATTGTGTCATTTCCTCACTCATAAAATAGAACCCATTATCCTCAATTAATCACAATTTAATCACTTTATACCATCCAATACATTCCCAAATACCTTAACAAACATCTTCAACATGATGTATTGGCTGTTTTATCATCAAAAGACCAACCTAGAAGTCTTAAGGTGTAATCCAATGGTGTTTTTCTGAAGAAGAGGTGAAACCCTTAACATAGCATTTTCATTTTATTTATTCTTTTACATAATTAAAATATTATTAAAAAATAATGATATAAAAACATCCATAAGTTTCATTATGATTAGGTTACCACCCTTTTTCATCTCATTTTCCATCCAATATGTAACGGAAACATCATTTGTGTGTACATGTGCACTACCTCCTCCACATAGTAATGTGATTATTTTTTATTATCCCCCTATCATAAATGATTATAAAATTGTATTTAATATATAAAAGTGATAATTTTTTCTCGATTATAATTCTAGAGATGATAGATCTATGACCCCTTTGATCATGTTAAACCTACCAGAGGTGTTTTTCAATTATGAATTGAACGTCCTCATAACATTCAACATAAATTTAACGAATTTAATAATTACATAATGCATGGTAATAAATGAACTAAAAAGAAAAATATTAGGTAAATACACATAAAAAAATTCTTAATAAATTATAAAATTAATATAAATTTATTATACATGAGATAAAGTATTTATGTGGAGATTCAGACTCGAGGTAAGGGGGTTCTTAACTCAATATATTTTCATTTGGGTTATATTACTTATTCGTTGTCTATGTTATGAAAATATTATTCATGTAAGGAAATTACATTAATCTATATTGTACTTCCACTTTTTAGGTGTATTTACATTTTTTACACATAACCACTTCATTGATTAATTCCCGCTTCAATGTTATTTCCTTTTTAAGGGTTCATAATATCACTTTTGTGTATTTGATATGTATTCCATTTTCACCAATAGTTTCCTTTTCAAGGTTTTTATACTCCCCCTCTGATATTTTATATCACGAATATCTTTATATTCATTGTAATTATGGTTTTATTTGATGTTTTTTATTTCAAGGGGTTATGATTCAAAAGTCAGAAAACTGGTAAGGGTTTATTTCACAATCTTATCCTTATTCAAGATTATTTATGTTTAATTTTTCGTTGGGGTAATTATATGATATGTATATATTAAACTCTATCTATTTTTATATACTCCTGTTATTTCTACAAATTATTAGTTTTCCCTTAATTTTCCTTAAATAAAAACATAAACAATCACATGGATAACAATAATTTATTTCATAATGATGGAATGAGTCATGTCGGACATCAAAATCATGTCATCATGTCCTTGTTCCAAGATATCATAAAAATTTCCTGAAGGCATCATTCCAGGACATCATAAATAATTGTTTAGGCATATATCAAATAACCTTGATATTTTATCTCATAAGAACGAATGATGCATTTAGGTTCTATGTAATTTTGGGTCCCATCCATCACATAATAATTCTAATGTATTAATCATATGAATCAACAGTACAACTTAATCAACATTCCTCAATAATCAATAATTATACATATTATAAGAACTAGAATATGGAATTTTAGTACATTAAAAAGTTCAAATAATCATAATACATCTATTGAATTATAGTGTATGGTATCATTAAAATATATCTTTAGTAAATTATAATATTTATCAAAGGATTTTTAAATAGATGAAAATAATTTTAAAAGATTAGTGGAACATTTCTTAACAAAAATACAATTTTCATTTTTAAATCAATTATTTAAAACCTAAAAATTTCTAGAATAATAAGAAAAATATTTTCCTTCTAAATAACCATGGAAACTTATAAATTAATCTTATAGTAAAATAGAATATGTAATACATTGAAAATACATGGATATTTAGCCTCAAGGTAAGGGTTTTTTTAACCCAATTTCTTTTCATTGGGTTATATTACCTCTTCATTATCTATGTTAATCCAAGATTATGTATATAATGACCTATAATTATATTATATTATATTTCCACTTATTTTATTTCAATTTACATATGTTACATATAATCACATCATTGATTAATTATCACTTCAATGTAACAATATTTGTAAGGGTTTCTCATCTCTCTTTTATTTCTGTGATGCATATTCCATGGTCATATATTTTTTATTTTATATAGATTTGATACTACCCATTTGATATTTTATACCATGAATATATTTTTTAATTTTTAATATTTTAAATAATTTATTTCATAAGGAAAGGAGTATTTTTTTAGGAAATGTTATGGTGATATTTTAAAAGTATTTCCATCTATGTCAAAATCATTTACTAAATATTATGATTTAATGGGGATATAATATAATGATACCATACATGATATTTATCTAGATGTATTGTGATTATTTTGACAAGGGAAATTATTGATAATCTATATTTTTGTTCTTCCGATATGAATTATTATTTATTATTAAGATATATTGATTAAGTTATATTATTTATTCATAATATGAATTTATTGGACTTATTGATGTTTGAGGCCTAGAATTACATATCCCCTAACTGAATCGCTAGGACTCATGAAAAAATTAACTGAGGTATTTGGTATATTCGTATCTAATTATTTATGATTTATTATCATGAGTCCATAATGGTATGTTTATGATGTCTGGGAAAAATGCCTTAATGGTTTGTTAATGATGTTTGACATTATTAATTCCATAATTAAGAAATTATTTATTTTTATCCATGTGATTTTTTATGTTTTTATTTTATCCTTGGATATATTACCCTTTCATGATATTAGTTATATGGGATATTTTATTACTTTTATCTCTACTGTATTATTCATTATATATTTATTTTGTGATATATTTTTTTGTACAAATTACCTTACTAAGTATCTAAGCTCACCAATTTTTATATTTTCCTTTCCCCATGATACCAAGAAGTGATATATGAATTGTTTCAAGGATATACTAGAATAAATAATAAGGTTATCACTAGAATTTAAATTTTTTATTTCATGTTTTCAAATATAATGTGAGAATCATATATGTATCTAGTCTCTTGGTACTGTTAAACTATTAATTCCTTTAGGATGTGATCCATTTTTTGTGCTGATGTTGTAAATTTACCATGGAATCTAGTTTAATGGAGTTATGGTATTATAGATGGTACCAAATGAAGTTTATTATAAACCCTGGTAACTCTATTTATAGAGACATGAATTAGGGAACATAACCCTATGATATATTATAGGTATCAGTCTAACTATATAGTAATATCATGATGCTTTGGTAAGGTATAGATTGTGTGGTTTTACAATAAATATATCCATTTATAGATAATTGAAAGTCGATGTGGCTATGGAATAGATGAAGATAGGGGTAGCAACTAAGAAATGGTTGGATTGGGTATTAACTCGATCATCAACAATGCATAATGAGTGAGCCTAAGATTTCACACCTAGATAGCCACTATGAGTGTATATTCATGGGTTAATTAAAATTTTAGTTATAAACCATTATCATGAATAATAGGATAGAACCAATGTAAATCAATTATATTCCAAAGTGATATAAGATAAAACTGAATTATCATGGGTTGTTAATTATAAGGTTGATCACAAGTTTAAAGTCATATATACCCATTTTGAGGTTTTATATGAAGGGAGTTTAAGATAATTAAAGATATTTTGGGAGATATTTATGGGAATACAAAACTTATATTTTGTGTTTGTTTTAGTGAAAATGTTATATTAGAATTAATGCATCTATATTTTATGAAAATATGTTTAAATGTTTTGATAACCATAAGGTTTAACATGGTCTCTGAGGTTGTGGTAATTGGGGGTTATTACAGTTTGGGAACATGTGTTGTATTGTATATATAACCATGTTATTGAAAATTAATTTGTTTACTAAGTGATTTAAGTTATTTTGGAATAAGTTCTATACATTTTTGGGGATAATTATATGATAAAGGTAAATTGAATATTATTTTTTAAGAATTGATTTCATTTGAGGAATAGATCTTGATTTAACTTTCAGAAGTATATATGTTTCTTGTAGTGGTTTTATGGTGATTCGGGTTATTTTGGGAAATGAATAGTATATTCTAGAGAATATATTTTTAGGGTATATACATTTTGGTCTTTGAATTTACGAGTTATTAGTGTTGTTTAGAGATAAATACTAAGTTGATATTGTAATAAAATATAATAAAATCATTTTAATATTTGGAATTTATTTTGTTCCAACATACATAGAATATATTTGATGTTATTTTAAATTTTGGAGTTATTATTGAATTGTTAGAGATTAATTTAGTATTTATTCATATGAATTTTTATTTATATTAGATATTATCTCATCTTTTACTGATCATTTTTCTTTTTGGTTAATGGGTAGAAACATGAGGAATAATTTTTCATCCTTTTATGAATCATAAGATCCCATAATAGTAAATTTTAGTGCTTAATATATGAAAAAATAAACTTGAATACTAATTTCATGGATTAAGAAATGTGATACAAGTGAACATTTATTGATTCATAACCAAATTATGAAAATGTTTTTATAAAATGGAAATAAATCAAGTAAGCATATTTTCTCATGTTCTCTATATTGATAGTAAAATAATCCCTTAACTCTATGAAAATGAAAATGAAATAAAAATGTTATCCTTTAACCTTCATTTTTGATAAATTGATGGTATTATTTATCACTTAGTTATTTATAGTTTTTTATTAAATTACTTTCTCATGAAAATTTTATCTATCAATCTATTATTCCTTGAATTTTATTTTTATCCTCCAAGTTCATATTTTCACTTCCCTTCAATGTTATCCTTTTCAGGAACTAGATTTTGTGTTATTCTAGGTGAAATTATAGTTTTTTTTCCTCTTTTATAAAAGATATTTTATTATAAAATTTTAAATTTTGGATTTTCAATGATGATATCTTTTAATATTAAGAAATTTTTTACTTTCATGATCATATGTTTTATCATCCACTCCCTAAAATAGAAAAAAAATGCTTTAAACCTTTTTATTGACCTAAGTGGGATAAAATTGTAAGGATTAATTTTCTCTAAATGTGGTATATTGTAACACCAAAATATTTAAAAATTTATTTTCATTAAGTAACATATATGATAGTGTGTGGTATATGTATCAGCGATCTTAAATGAAAAATAATGTACTATAAAAATATTATTATTTAAATATGACTAATATGACTTAGTCATTAGTTTGATAGGTATGATTAGGAATAAACATATTTTTTAAAATATTTACATATACTTTTATAAAAAATGAATAATAAATCATGCATTGATTGCCAATTTCTTTTAAATAAAGATAAAAATTTTGAATGTAAAAGTGATATTTTTCAAAAAAAAAAAATTATGTGTGCAAAATATATCTATTTTAATAGTTTAAATATATAAATATTGATAAATAAGTATAATTAAATAAGTATATTATATATCAAATTTAATTAATTAATAGTAATTTAATAAATTTTAATAAGCATCAATTGAGAATAAATTCATTTATGACTCAAAAATAAATTTCCTTTAAAAAAATTACTGCATTTCACGTAGGGATATTATCATCAATTTTTTCCAATTTTATAAATTTTATTTGAAAAAATTTATTTCATTTTTTAAATAATAATTTCATAATATTATTATGTTGTAGTTTTTGAATTTTTTGAAAAAAAAAATTGGCTTCTGAGTGAATAGCGAAAATACCAATTTTTTAAAAAATTTCAATTATTTTCATTTAATAAATTAATTTTAAAATTCCCAATATATTTTTGGATTTTGATTTAATTTAAAATAATATAAATAATTCTATATATATCAATTTTTTTTTATTTTGGTATAAGTTCATTTTAATGCTTAAAAATGCAATTTTATAAAAATTGCTTTTGTTTTTATTTTAAACATTAATATTAAAATGGATTTCTTAAAATTATATAAATTAAATATTTAAAATTTATTCCATATTTGTAATAATTATTTTCAAATTTGGTAAATATTATCCTTCAATTTTTTGTTATTGTGAATAGTATCCATGGAAAGGATTTGTCACCACGGTATGGCTAAAACCAGTAAAACATGTTTAAAATAGTGGGATAAGGTCTCAAAATCAACCCAACACATTAATTTATTTCATTTATGATATTAATTAGATCATATCAATCATAAATTATAATATATGTAACTTTTGTTCCATTTTACATTGATAATTACATTTATATTACTTTAAGTATAGAATAAATACAAAAATGCCACTCTCTTGATTTTAATTTTTATTATTTGTTTTCATAAAGATAAATTGAAGTTATTGATGAATATAAAAGGTAATTTTTAAAATAAAAAATAATAATTTTATAATGGTAATTTATTTATAATTTTTTTGATGGTATAATTACATTAAATGATTACGTAACGCTGACTTAGTGCTTGTATAGATAGTAGGGAAAATCAACTAAATGATTTTAAAAACATTTAAAGAAATATATTTTTGATTAATTATGGGGCTCCAAAGATTTAATTCATACTAATAATCTTTAATTTTTGGTAAAAAATTTACTATTTTAAATAAATTTTAATCTTGATGAATTTAATGTCAAATTAAATGAATAGTCCAAAAATTAATTTTAATGATATTTTATGTTAAATAATATTTTATTGAATGATTTAGAATTATAAAAATATTTTAAGAGGAATATTAGAATTGATAAAGGTAAAAACTTTCACCCATGGACCATTTTTGAGCCACTTGTTACCTTATATGTAAATTTATGACCCTTAATGGCTAAAAAATTTGTTTCCATTATTAATATTAAAAAGGGTTATTAAAGGGGTTAAATCAAAATATAATTTTTAAAATGATAATAAAACCTGCCTAAATTTTATTGTATGATTAAATTTTGAATTTATCCTCTTTTTTTATTAAAATAATTATCTATTTTTAATCATTTTACTTGAGAAATACATTTATTATGTTTTAATATTATAAGTAATTACAACTGTGTCCATTCCTCACTTATAAAATCGAACATACTTTCCTCACATACTCACACCTTTTGATCACTATATATTAGTATATATCTACCCAAATACCTTAAAAAATTCATCACCATATCCTAAAGACTCTGGTCTCATCAAGATACCAACCTAGAAGGCTTAAGGTGTTAGCCAAAGGTAGTTTTCTAAATAAGAGGTATAACTCTTAACAGGGTATTTTCATTTTATTTCTTTTTATGCTTTATTAAAATATTATTAAACCATGATGATATAATATCATAAATATATCATATATATTTATATTATATTATTTTAATTTCATAACCTTATTCATCTCCTTTTCAATCCCATGGGGAATGAAAATTTCATTCGTGTGTACTTATGGATTATCACCTCTACGAAGCGATGTGTTTATTATTTCATGAAAAACTCATAAGGATGGTTATCATGATATATTTAATGAAAATATATTATATTTATGATATAATTAATATTCTATAATGATAATATATTTCTTACCTTCTTACTATACCACCCATGAAAAAATGATAGTGTGGCACGTGAAAATGTGTGGATTACCACCACCATGAAGAAATGCGAATGATTTATCATGTATATCATTAATTGATTATTATAAAATTATATTTAATGTATAAAAATTATAATTAGTTCATTATTAATATTTTATATATTATTTTAACATGACCCCTTTGACCATGATCAACCTTCAGAAGCTGTTTTTCAATTATGAACCGAACGTCCTCAAAACATATGACATGAACTTAACTGATTTAATAACAATATAAGGCATGGTAATAAATCCAATAAGTGTAATAATAATTTGTTACTATAGATTAAAAAGGTTTTTAATCAATTATAAAATTAATATAAATTAATTATACAGGAGATAAAGTATGTGTGTAGTGATTCAAACTTAAGATAAGGGGTTTTTAACTCGATTTCTTTTCATTAGGTTATATTTCTTATTCATTGTCTATGTTATTCCAACATTTTATATGTAATGACCTATAATTATTTTTGGTTTTATTTGTATATATTTTATATTTATTTACATTTGTTACACATAATCACTTAATTAATTAATTCTCACTTCAATGTTACGGTCTTTATAAGGTTTTCTCATGTAACTTTTATTTCTAACAGACATATACCATATTCACCACATTTTTACTTTGTACAGTTATTATTTTACCCACTTGATATTTAATATAATTTATCTATTTATATTCATGTTATTTATTGTTTATTTTGAATTTATTTCCTTCTATTGAGTTATGATTCAAAAAATTCCAATATGGTAGGGGTTTATTTCACAATCTCATCCCTTTTTGGAATTGTTAATGATCATGTTTCTATTTGGGGAATTATATGACATTTATATCTTAAAACCCATATATTTTATTCTCCTATGTTTATATATAGAAATTTCAAGTTTTTACTTCATTTTCCATACATAACAACAAAAATAATCACATGGATAATAATAAATAATTTCATAATGATGGAATTCTAATGTTACACATTATAATCATACTATAAAGGCCTTCTTCCAAGACATCATAAACATACTTTCAAGGCCTCATCCTAAGACATAATAAATAATTAATAAGTATACACTAAATACCTAGGATATGTTTACTAAAGATACCTATCAATAAATTGAGGGGCTTTGTAATTATTGGCCCCACATATCACTTAATAAGTCTAATTCATTCAAAATATGAATAAATAATATAACTTAATAAACATGCCTCAATAATAAATAACTATTTGTATTGGAAGAACTATAATATGACATTTTAATACTTTCTGCTATCAAAATTGTCATAATCCATCTATAGAAATATGGGGTATAGTATCATTAGATTATATCCTTGGTAAATACTAAAGTTCATTAAAGAATGTTGATATGGATGAAAATGCTTTTAAAATATCACAAAAACATTTCATGAGGAAAATATCCTTTTCATCTTGAAATCACATATTTAAAATATAAAAATTCCATGAATATTTGGAAAAAATTATTTAAAATAACCATGGAAATTTTTAAAGGAATAATCATGTAAAATAATATTCATGGTGGTAGTAAAAGATATACATGGTGAGTTAGACTTAAAGTAAGGGGGTTCTTGACACAATTTCTTTTCATTGGGTTATATTACCTCATCACAGTCTATGTTTTTCAAAGATTACGTGTCTAATGACCATTAATTATTTTATAAAATATTTCCACTTGTTTAATATGTATTTAAAATTGGTTCACATAATCACATCATTGATTAATTCTCACTTTAATGTTTCGATTTTAGTAAGTGTTTCTCGTCTCACTTTTTTTCTTGTAAGACATATGTCATATTCACCAATTGTTTCTTTTGTGTGTTGATCCAAATACCCCATTGATATTTTATATCATGAATATATTTATATTCATGGTATTTAAATTTTCATTTTAAGTTATTTATATATAGGGTATTATGATTTAAAAGTTACCAAAGTGGTAAGGGTTTATTTTAAAATCTCATCCTTATTTGGGATTGTTTATGTTTAAGTTTCTATTAGGGAGATTATATGATATTCCTATCTTAAACCCCATATAATTTATTATCCTATTTTTATTTATGGAAATTAAATGTTTTTCCTACATTTTTCTCTCTCTAAGTACTAAAAAGTTAAATTAATTTTTTTAGAAAAATTGACTTTTTTTCTAAGCAGTTGATAATATTTTCATTATGTATCCATATTTTATTTAAAAAAAAATTCAATAATGTTTTTTAATATTCTCCAATGGTTGATTAAATTCATTTTTAACCATGTTTTATTTTCTATAAAAGGCTTTAAAAGGGATATTCTTGTAATTTTCCAAATGAGTAACTGTTTATCAAAGATGTTTATGGAATATTTACTTTAAGAAGTAACTGCACAACTTGATTTTCCCACTATCACAACTATTCTGTGACTTGAAGATTACTTTACAATTTTTCCATGGTTATTTTAAAAAAATCTGTAATATTTTGGAAATTTTTATATTTTAAATATTTTATTTCAAAATTAAATGGATATTTTTCTCAACAAATTTTCTTATGATCTTTTAAAATTATTTTTATCTATATCAAAATCCTTTGATAAATCATATGATTTACTGAAAATATATTCTAATGATACCATCCACCATATTTATCTAGATTGATTATAATCATTTTTACTAGGAAATTACTGACATTTAATATTCTAGTTCTTCCAATACAGCTATTTATTGATCATTAAGTCATGTTTATTAAGTTTTATTGTTTATTACTATGATCAATTCATTGAAATTATAAAGATATTTATGGGTCATGGAATTATATATCCAATTGATGCATTCGTAGGTCTCCTAAGACAATATATCATGGGTATTTGATGTATTAATTCCAAATTATTTATGATGTTATGTTATGAGGCCTTGACGGTATATTTAAAATATATTGGCACAAGGCCTTAATGGTATGATTATGATGTCTAACATTATGCATTCTGTTATTATGAAATTAGTTATTATTATCCTTGTGATAATTTATGTTATAATATCATCCATGGTATATTTAATGATATTATTTATATGGAATATTTTATATTTTTTTATCACTACCATATTATTCATGATTTATTTAATTTTTCATATCGTTTGATGTATTATTTCCCTTACTAAGCATCTCAACTAACCTTAATTATGCTTTCATTTCTTCTAGATACCAATATGGGATCGATGAATGGTTTTTCTAATATAATAGAAGATATAATTGGGTTTTCGCTAAAATTTTAATGTTTTATTCACGTTTGAAATGTAATATGAGAATCATGTATGAATTTGGACTCCTAAGACTATTAAACTATTTGATCCATTAGGATGTGATCCCCTATATCTTGTACCAATATACTAAAATAACCATTGGATCATTGTTTGTAACATCTCAGATAAATAAGGAATAAGAAACTTTTCATATTTATTAATATTTGTGAATTAAATATTAATTTTATATTAAAGGGGATGAAATGTTCGATAGCGTACCCAATACAGAACAACATGTTTCTTTGAAATCTTACGTTGCACACTAATAATATAATATTATTATTTTAAATGGTCATTAACTCCTAGCCGTTTTATTGTTGGGAATGAAAAAAACTAACTAAAATATTATTATACATGTTTTTTAAATGTATTTACATTTATCCAATAAATGTTAAAGGCTTAAAATATGAATGAATCTAATTTTAAGCATAATTTACATTAAAATGTCAATTTACCGCCTTTTAATGGTGAACCCTCTTTAAATATAGTTTTTGTCACTTTAATACATTCTATTTGACCAAATAAAATCCTTCTTTATAATGGGGACATCAAAATTAACTTTGTGTAAATTTTTTGGAATTTTTCCGATAAAGTTCATTTTTTAGTGAATAGTGTAAATATTGTATTTTAATTCAAAACTATGTTTTAATATAATTTATTTTTATGGTTATATTATCTTTTTCATTGGTTTTAAAGTGTAATTAGAATATATTTTTACCATTTAATCCAATGTTGTTCATTGGAATTAATTTCACTTTGAAATTGGACATAAACAAGTGTCAATCTTTTGATAGTTATTGTTTCTTAAAAACACGCTATTTGTTTTAACAACAGTAATTAATTTTAAAATTAATTAATGACACTTTTATTTTTTGAATTTGGAAAAATAAAAATCATTTTTGAATTCGGAATATCAAATAAAGCGTTAGCTGAATTTTTGGTATTTTTCTGAAAAACTTTAATTTTTTATGAATAGTGAAACCACTTAGTAGTAGTTAAAAAAGTGACTTTTTGATTTAAATGAAATTTTACTACTTCTGTGAATAGAATTTTGAAAATTCGACAAACATAGATTTCATCAAGATGTAAAATTTTGTTCAATAAGACGAAAATAATTCTTGGCGAATAGTAACTTTTAACTTTTATTTACCGCAATTAAAGGTAAATAAGGTAATTCAAGGTAAAAAAAATATTATAATAATTGAAAATTAACTTAAAACTTGTCCACACCTTATTTTTTGAGTAATTAACGACCATGGTCATCTTTGGGTCGATTTTAGGACCTCATTGAGCCACGTGGGAGTGATAATGACAATTTAGATTAATTAACATAATGTATAGACAAAAATGGAAAAAATATCTTTTAGTAAATTAATTTTTAGAAGGGGTAATATAAATTATATTTTCAACTATAAATATTCATTAGAAATCTAAAAAGACTTAATATTTCATGGTATTTTTGTAATAATTTTTTGGAATCAAATAATTTAAATTATTTATGACACAATAATGATGCAGTGTTTACCTCATTAATAAATCATTTAAATAAATAAGATTATAATGATTAAAATACTATCCAAAACCTGTCTAATTCGTATTAGATGATTTTATTTCTACCATGAGTAATCTTATATTTTACTCTAATGATTTTTGGACCATTATAAACTTAATATCATTATATAATAAAATAATATTTTCACACTTTCCTAAAAAGCCCCTCCTCCCCCTTATAAAATGAGACCACTTCTAACCAATTCCTCACACCTCTAAAGCTATTTGGATCGTCCAAAATCTACCCAAGTAATCTCAATACATCCCTCTCCTCACCCTATACTCCTTACCTTAGGCATAAGGCTCTTCAAGAAGTCCTTTGGTTCAAATGAAAATGAGTTACCCAAATTAAAGGTAACGGTTTCTCTTAAATTGTTTTCTTTTATTTTACTTCTCCAACCCTTAAACTCCTTTTATTACTTTATTTTGTAACAACACAAGTATCCTCAATATACTAGTATGTTTTTTTGAGAAGTATTAGAACTACATTTTCACACACCTCCATCTAACGGATGAAGAACATAATGTTTCTGTGGATTGAAAACTAACACCTCACGAAACGATGATTGTTCAAATATCTCCAACCGCCTCTCATGGTTTCCAATATGATAGAACTGTATTTATACATGATATATATTATGTTTATGTTTCCTTTATTCTTATATAATTTAAATTTATACCATGTCTTTATGGTTTCCATTATGGGTAAACACGATAATCTCATTAGAGGAAGTGCGGACTACCGCCCCCTCAAAGTGATATGACTCGTTACTTCCATATGTGGGACGTATAAAGGATAGATTTAATGATATTATATATGATATTATATATTAAATTATACTTTAATTATAATATACCTATGTATCATTATGTTTTATTTCTATTAAAATAAGAAATAGAAATGAAAGTAGCATTCATGCGTACGTACGTTTTACCATGTCCATGAACGGTGCATTTCATTTCTTACCTCTAAATGTTATTTACTATTATAAATACATGTATATACTGGATATATATGATATATATGATATCTAAATCATGAATATAATTCTGTATATAATGAACCTTTGACCACATGAACAACATGTAATTATAAGAATTCCATTTTTGACTCAAGTACCAAATATCGAAAAAATGAACATTATTAACTTAAATGATTAAATAATGTTTATAACATGGTAATAAGTAATATAAAAAGAATAATAAACTTGAAAAAGATTCTTAAGTAATTAGAAATTAAATTTAGTTTATTATTAATGATATTAAAGAACGATCGAGTCAAGTCGGACACGAGGTAAGGGATTTTTTTATCTCACTTTTAATTCTGTGAGATTTCCATTGTTCGCCACTTATTCATTGCATGTGGTGTATTGTGTACTTCCATTTATATATATTATCATGATTATAATTATATTCATGGTATTTTTTGGTTCATTTGGTGGTTATTAACTTTTGTTCATATGATTCGATTGATTCTAACGTCGTAAAGAGTTTTCTTCTCGCTTTTTATTCCTGTGAGATTCATGCTATATTTTCCACTGTTTACTTTTGTGTGGTGTATTTACTGCCCAATATTGTATTCATTGTGTAATATACTTCAATCTATGGGTATTTACATCTTCATTTTTTTATCCTTCTTTCATGGGTTGTATGTTTCGTAAGTTACCAAATCAGTACGGGAACCTTTTAACCCAATTTCAATTCCTTGGGTTAATTTTCAAATTCTTGATTATATCAATATATGATTATGTGGGGAATCACTATTTAATATTTGTGTAATAATTTCCACTCCACTTTTTTTGGATATACTTCTGATACACATAATCACGACATTGATAAATTCTCAACTCATTGATATGAACTTGATAAGAGTAATTTTAACTCAATCTCTATTTATTGAGTTAAACATCAAATTCATTGGTGTTGTTTCAACAAGAATATGTGTGAATGTACTCTGATTGATTTACACTGAATATCAAATCATATTGAGTGTATTTATATTTTTCACACATAATTATTTCATCGATTTATCCTTAACCTAAGGATACAGTCTTTATAGGAGATTTCATCTCAATTTACATTCCATTGAGACTTCTTTGTTGTTATACACCAATTCACTTTTATATGGTGTATATAATGTACTTTGACATATTATATCATGATTTTCTTTATTCACATGATATTATACAGTTCTAATTAAATGTTATTCCCCAATTAATTATATTCAATCATCTTTATTTTTGTTAAAAAAACTCTTTAACTAAAATATCATTTTAAATGTTTTAAAGATTTATTCTTCTAAATATTTCTCATTAATGTCCATGTTTTCAAAATGGTTTTTAGGATTTATTTATGTGGAAATTAATGTTTTCAAATGATAATTCATTTAAAAACATCATTGTGGTATGGGACACTTTGATTGAAAAATCTCTTTTTAAATGGTTTTGAACATGATTTGAAAAAACATTGTTTATTTCAATATCTTGATTTGATATATTGTAATGTGTAAATGTTATCTTTTTTTTATAAATGTGTTATATGTTATGATTATTTTATAGTTATTGGTAATTGTTTACGTATATGGGTAGTTCCGTAATAAACTTAGGATGGGTGAGCCTGAGATAACTCTCTAATGCATTGGGTAACACGATGGAGGTAAACGTGAGGTTTATCCTAAAAGATTTAGGGAATATGTTGTGATTGGTATTCCAAGTGTAACTCCCTACATAGTTGTGATGGCTAAAATGTAATTTTGATATGGATTCCATAATTAACCTTTATGATTTATTATTTGTGTGTGTTATTCATAAATTTTAATATTTCATAAGGTATGTTATGATTGAAAAGTATGGTTTCATTAATTTGTATTTATTGATGGGATAATGTTTTCCTTCCTTATTTTATAACCCTTACTGAGATTTTTATGCTCATCCCATGTTTTTGAAATATTTTCCACATGACTTAAAGATGAAAAGGGTCAAGGATGGGATTAAGGAAAAGTTATGTTTTCTAAAACATGGAACTAGACATGTTTATTTTTAAGATTTTTTTATTTTATGAAAAAAAATAGATACCGAGTAGTAGTGTCTACTTGTAATATTCAAGTTGTAATGTAATAGTTATGGCCTAATCCTCTAAAACTGTAAACCTGAAAAGATTCTTAATGTGAATTATTCATTTAATTCAATATTATGTAATGTTTAAGGTTGAGTCCTTACAGTTGGCATTAGAGGTTGGTTTATACAACTTTAGGGATTAGGAGTTTTCGTTAAACACATTGTTAGTCCCTTTGTCTATTATTTCAGTTAAATCCATGTTTTATAACTTTTTCAGATCAAGGAAAGTCAATTAAAAATGGAAGGAGGGGGATCTCAAATGACATTTCTATCTCTTCCTAATAACATGCTTGTAATAATTATTGCAAAGTCATGTTCGGATGATTGTGAAACTTTTTCTAGCATACAACTCACTTGCAAGTAGTTTTTTGAGGTATCAAACACCTCCATTATACCTTGTTATCATCATGGATCATGGGTTGTATTTAGGAAAATCCTATTTTCACAATATTCTCATATTTTCAAGAAAGGTAAATATTATCAAGGAATTTTAAAATATTTTACCTTATCACAAGATTTTGAAGCATATTATGATTTTAAAAAAGGTTTCGAAGAAGGAGACCCTTGTGCAACATATTTATATTTGATTCTAAATTATAGTCTCTCAGCACAAACTTATGGTTTTTTAAAAGGACTGTTAATTGAAAGTTTCAACACAAATTCGGTTCGACTGTTTTATAAAAATCCTGTTTTATCATATGTTTTGAAATTATATGCCATATATGATTATTTTCCAAAACTGTTTTTCAGTGAACACCTATATGACCCATATTGTACAATGTGTATTTGGATGGAGGAAGCATATTATTTTGAAGGATCTCTAAATCATTGTTACAATGCATGGACCATCTACCTATGTGAACAAGATGACGATGAAACCAAATGGACACCATGATCAAGGCAGGATGTTCTTCGTTTTGGGGATTGTTTTATTTTATCATATGGTGGTGGAATAAAACTTCAATAACTAAGATGTTGAGATCATAATGAATTTGGATGAAAATGAGAGGTATAAGGAAACCATTGAGGTTAAAACATGTTAGGGTTATTTTTGAGTTTTATAAAGAGGACAACCCATATGATGGGTGACAACCCGTCGCATCTGGTAAGGCCGGAGGAATCGAACCCACAACCGAAGGGTGACAAGGGTGCATCGCCTGCCACTAGCCTACTTGAAGTACCTGGTTAGTATGACTTATTATTTTAGTAAAATGATTTTATAGAATAAGAATAAGTTGATTTTTGGAACTTATATTTTATCAAATGGATATACTTTGTATATAAAAATCATTTAGTGATTATGTGATAAAGGTTGTTTTGGAAGATGTTCTCTCTTTTTAAAAACACTATATGCCTAAGGAAGATAGAATACTCTGGGATTTCAATTGTTAAATATTTGTTGAAATTTTAGTTTGGAAGAATCTATGTTTTTATTATGGACACATGATTATTTTATTTATTTATGAAAATGATTAACCTATCATAGAGAATATGTGATTAGGTTAATTACTTTTCAATATGAGACTTTATGAGTAACTGGTTTTACTTGAAGATAAATGTTAAGATATATCTTGGAAGTCTATTTAATTAAATCCTTATGAGATTTAGGTTACCATAACAGTTTAGATTACTTTTAAAGAATTTTAGGGACAATTTTTTATTGAATGGTCTTTGTTGAACTTTTGGTTTTGTTTGAAAAATTTTGGAGATTAAGTGTAGTTTCTCTTTATGCAAAAGTTTATCCTTTTTGGGCATTATATGATATTTTACTAAAAGTTTTGTTTTTAGTTAATATCTAAAGACAAGGTAAATATATAGTTCATCTCTTTTGTATTATTTGATTCTCTAAAAGTTTATTATTACACTTTTAATGTAAACAAGTCATCCTGAATACTCATCTTATGGAGGAAATTTGAGTTTGTGTTAGAAATCTAATGAAGGATAAAAGTCTACATGAAAATTAATTTTGTTTACTTATTTTTTTAGTTAAACTCATAAATAGATTCCTCAATTAAAATTAACTTAAAACAAAAACTTTGTCTGTTAACTTTTCCTACTGGGAAATCAAGAACTGTTGAACCCATCACATGTTTGTGATTTTCTGATGGTTAACTTTCTCCTAAACATGTTTTCTATCACTCTCTATCAGAGATTGACCCTTTGTTTTCTCTTCCATATCCATGTTTTCATACATGGAATCCTAGTATGGGTTATCTCAGGTAACCTTTATTCTTTTCTTTCTTTCTTTTAAAGTGATAGTTTTACTGACTCTATTTCCGATGTGGGACTTTCAATGAAGTTTCCAAGACAAGTTTTAAAATTGTGAGGACACAATTCCCAAAAGGGGGGGAGGATGTAACATCCCAGATAAATAAGGAATAAGACACTTTTAATATTTATTAATATTTGTGAATTAAATATTATTTTTACATTAAAGGGGGTGAAATTTTTGATATCGTACCTGATACGCAATAACATGTTTCTTTGAAATCTTACATTACACACTAATAATATAATATTATTATTTTAAATGGTCATTAACTCCCATCTATTGTATTGGAGGGAATGAACAAAACTAACTAAAATATTATTATACATGTTTGTTAAATGTATTTACATTTATCCGATAAATGTTAGAGGCTTAAAATGTGAATGAATCTAATTTTAAGCATAATTTACATTAAAAGGTCAATTTACCACCTTTTAATGGAAACCCATCTTTAAATATATATTTTTCACTTTAATACATTCTATTTGACCAAATAAAATCCTTCTTTAGAATGGGGACATCAAAATTTACTTTGTGTAAATTTTTGGAATTTTTCGGATAAAGTTCATTTTTTAATGAATAGTGTAAATATTGTATTTTAATTCAAAACTATGTTTTAATAAAATTTATTTATATGGTTATATTATCTGTTTAATTAGTTTTAGTGTGTAATTATAATATATTTTTACAATTTAATCCAATTTTGGTCATTTGAATTAATTTCACTTTGAAATTGGACATAAACAAGTGGCAATCTTTTGATATTTATTGTTTCTTAAAAACACACTATTTGTTTTAAAAATGGGAATTAATTTTAAAATTAATTAATGACACTTTTATGTTTTGAATTTTGGAAAAATAAACATCATTTTTGAATTCATAATATCAAATAAATCTTAGGCGGAATTTTTGGTATTTTTCTGAAAAACATCAATTTATGATGAATAGTGAAACCACTTAGTAGAAGTTAGAAAAACTGAGTTTTTGATTTAAATGAAATTTTACCACTTCTGTTAATTGAATTTCAAAAATACAACATACATTTTTGTTATCAAGAAGTAAAATTTGGTTCAATAAGATGAAAATAATTTTTGGTGAATAGTAACTTTTGACTTTTATTTACCGTAGTTAAAATTAAATAAGGTAATTCAAGGTAAAAATAATATTATAATAATTAAAAATTACCTTAACACTTGTCCACACCTTATTGGTTGAGTAATTAATGACCATGGGCATCTTTGGGTCGATTTTGGGACCCCGTTGAGCCACTTGGAAGTGATAATGGCAATTTTGATTAATTAACTTAAAGTAAAGACAAAAATGAAAAAAGAAAATATCTTTTAGTAAATTAATTTTTATAAGGAGTTATATAAATTATATTTTAGACTATAAATATTATTTGTAAAGATAAAAATATTTCCTATATCATTGTATGTTTGTTATAATTTCTAGACATCAGATAATTTAAATTATTTATGACACAATAATGATGTAGTGTTTACCTCATTAATAAATCATTTAAATAAATAAGATTATAATGATTAAAATATTTTCCAAAACCTGTTAAATTATTATTTAATGATTTTATTTTGACCATTAGTCATCTTATCTTCTAGTTTAATGATTTTTGGACCATTATAAACCAAATAACATTATATAATTAAATAATGTTTTCACACTTTCCTAAAAATCCCCTCCTCCCCCTTATAAAAGGAGACAACTTCTAACCAATTCCTCACACCTATCAAGCCATTTGGATCATCTAACCTCTACCCAATTAATCTCCCTACATCCCTCTCCTCCCTCTATAAGCTTCAACTTAGGCAGAAGGTACTTCAAGAAGTCCTTTGGTTCAAACCAAAGGAAGTTACCCAAATTAAAGGTATTGGTTTCTCTTATATTGTTTTCTTTTATTTTACTTCTCCAAACCCTAAAATCTTTTTATTCCATTATTTTTTAACAACACCAGTATCCTAAATATACTAGGATATTTTTTTATAAGGATTTGAACTATACTTTCACACACCTCCATCTAATGGATGAAAAACATAATGTTTCTGTTGATGGCAAACTAACGCCTCACGAAACGATGATTGTTCAAATATCTCCAATCGCCTTTCATGGTGGACATTATGATGGAATAGTATTTATATATGATAAATATTATTTTTTTTCCTTTATTCTTCTGTAATTTCCATTTATATCATTCCTTTATGGTTTCTATTATGGGTAAACACGATAATCTCATTAGAGGAAGTGTGGACTACCACCCCCTCAAAGTGATATGACTCGTTAATTCCATATGTGGGATTTATAAAGGATGGAGTTAATGATATTATATATGATATTATATATTAAATTATACTGGAATTATAATATACCTATGTATCATTATGTTTTAATTCCATTAAAATAAGAAATATAAATGAAAGTAGCGTTCATGCGTACGTACGGCTTACCATCTCCATGAACGGTGCATTTCATTTCTTACTTCTAAATGTTATGTAGTATTATAAATACATGTATATACTGGATATATATGATATATATGATATCTAAATCATGAATATCATTCTGGATTTAATAAACCTTTTACCACATGAACAATATGTAATTATAAGAAATCCATTTTTGACTCAAGTACCAAATATCTACAAAATGAACATTATTAACTTAAATGATTAAATAATGTTTATAACATGGTAATAAGTGATATAAAAGAAGTAATAAACTTGAAAAATGTTCTTAAGAAATTATAAATTAACTTTAGTTTATTATTCATTAGATTGAATAACAATCGAGTCAAGTCAGACACGGGGTAAGGGATTTTCTTATCTCACTTTTAATTCCATGAGATTTCCATTGTTCACCACTTATTCATTGCATGTGGTGTATTGTGTACTGCCATTTGATATATATTATTAGGATTTTCATTATATTCATGGTACTCTATGATTCATTTGGTGGTTATTAACTTTTGTTCATATGACTCGATTGATTACAACATGGTAAGGGTTTTCATCTCACATTTTATTCCCATGAGATTCATGCTATATTTTCCACTTTTTACTTTTGTGTGGTGTCTGTACTGCCCAAGATTGTATTCACTGTGTAATATACTTCAATCTATGGGTATTTACATCTTTATTTTTTTATCCTTCTTTCTTGGGTTGTATGTTTCGTAAGTTACCAAATCAGTAAGGGAACCTTTTAACCCAATTTCTATTCCTTGGGTTAATCTTATAATTCTTGATTATTTCATGATATGATTATGTGGGGAATCACTTTTTATTATTTGTGTAGTAATTTACACTCCCCTTTCTGTGGATATACATTTGATATACATAATCACTCCTTTGATAAATTTCAACTCATCGATATGAACTTGATAAGAGTAATTTTAACTCAATCTCTATTTATTGAGCTAAACATCAAATTCATTGGTGTTGTTTCTACAAGAATATGTGTGAATCTCCTATGATTTATTTACACTTAATATTCAATCATATTGAGTGTATTTATATTTTTCACATATAATTATGTCATTGATTTATCCTTAGCCTAAGGATACGGCCTTTATAAGAGATTTCATCTCAATTTACATTCCATTGAGACTTATTTGTTGTTATACACCAATTCACTTTTATATGGTGTATATAATGTACTTTGAAATATTATATCATGGTTTTCTTTATTCACATGATATTATAAAGTTCTGATTAAATTTTATTCCTCAATTATTTATATTCAATCATCTCTCTTTTTTTTTAAAACTCTTTAACTAAAATATCGTTTTAAATGTTTTAAAGATTAATTCTTATAAATATTTCTCATTAATTTCCATGTTTTAAAAATGTGTTTTAGGATTTATTTATATGGACATTAATGTTTTAAAATGATAATTCATTTAAAAACCTCATTGTTGTATGGGACACTTTGATTTGAAAATAACTTTTAAAATGGTTTTGAAAATGATTTGATAAAACATTGTTTATTTCAATATCTTGATTTGATATACTAGAATGTGGAAATGTTATCTTTACATTATACATGTGTTATATGTTATGATTATATTATGGTTATTGGTAATTATTTATGTATATGGGTGCTTCCATGATAAACCTAGGGTGAGTGAGCTCGAGATAGCTCTCCAATGCATTAGGTAACGTGACGGAGGTAAACATGAGGTTTCTCTTAAGAGATTTAGGGAATATACTATGATGGGTATTACATGTGTAACTTTCTACATAGTTGTGATAGCTACAATGTAAGTTTGATATGGATTCCATAATTAACCTTTAAGATTTATGATTTTTTTGTGTGATTCATAAATCTTAAGATTTAATAAGGCATGTTATGATTGAAAAGTGTGGTTTCATTGATTTGTATTTATTTACGGGATAATGTTTTCCATCCTTATTTTATAACCCTTAATGCTCCTTTTATTCTCATTCCATGTTTTTGAAATGTTTTCCACTGGACTTAAAGATGAATAGGGTCAAGGATGGGATCAAGGAAAATTCATGATGTCTAAAACATGGAAGTAGACATGATTCTTTTTAAGATTTATTTATTTTATGAAAAAAATAGATACTGAGTAGTAGTGTCTACTTGTAATATTAAAGTTGTAATGTAATATTTATGGCCTAATTATCTAAAACTCTAAGCCTGAAAAGATCCTCAATGTGAATTATTAATTTAATTCAATATTATTTAATGTTTAAGGCTAAGTCCTTACATGTTTCTAGATATATGTTGTTAAAAACCCATTCATTAAACACTTAAAATGTCAATTTTTATTGAATGTTAATACATACATCAGTCTCTAATTGAGTGACAACCATGGGTTTCCCTATTGAAGCATCTGTTCACTCCTCCATATTTTCATGGAGTGAATTTCTCATCCACGTACATATCATATCAAGTAATATATTGCATTTTTTGGGTATTTAGATTTATCTTAAATAGGGTTAGATCCAATCACCACACCTGAGTGGATCATACTCATTAGAAATGGTGGAACCCACCTCATTTACTAATTCTCTAATACCTCATGATACCATCAATGAGAACCAATCTATACCAAGGTCAGTTCCATGGTATTTCATCATTATCAAAAAGTAAAATCTTAAAATACTACTTCCCATAAAATAACATTCATGC
The DNA here is from genome assembly GCA_963277665.1 of Viscum album. Lineage (NCBI taxonomy): Eukaryota > Viridiplantae > Streptophyta > Magnoliopsida > Santalales > Viscaceae > Viscum > Viscum album. The sequence goes on from OY728165.1 coordinate 450,657,149, forward strand.
CACTATGATATAATCAGGTTTTACATTTAAAACTTAAATAAAGTATGACTCAAATTCCTCACCCCTTGATATGATGATCTCACTTCACTATAATGTGGTGAGTAAAAGATATTTCCATTAGAAAAATACTCTCTATATGAAAAGGGTCTAGTGAAGGGTCCCAATGGAATATCTCATCCCAAAACATCATATATGGAAAGAGAAACTTGCATCTATGACATTAAAATATATTGATGAATAACCAAGTCTATTCATCACACACATATTCCTATATCTATGACTATCAAAACCCAACACCTGATGGGAACTAAATAATGGTAGTGATTTTTAATTGAGGATTTAAGCATAATCTGTCATCATCCACTCTTGCATCACCTACTACCTAACTAAAATAGTTATCCTCTAGTATATTGACTCTAATAGGAAAATCTATGAACTCAATTCCATCATTAAAATATATATTCATCCATTAAATCACTTCAGATATAAATAAATTTTATTATAACCATCTCCTATATCATAAATGAATCTTTTACAAGAATCCTCAATCACCAATGATTTCTCGAGATATCTGGCATAAGTGGTGTTGTTTGAAAACACAACCATATCTAAATAATTCCATATCCAAAGTATCCACATTTTCTAATAATACCAAAAAAATAATTATAAAAAAATTTCCATGGAAGATCTCGCATGTTCCATAACCCTCGATACATACTAAAATATGGTCATATTGATTAGTGGAGTGTCCCACATCCTAAGATAAAACTTCATCCTAGATAAGAGGAAAAACTCTCTCTATGTTTGAACATTCCCATAGAGAGTTTGAGGAAACATAATTCATTAATTTCCCACCATGTTATATAGTAAACTCATTAAAATAATAAACATATGGTTAGTAAAAACATTAGTCATGTGGAAACATAAGTCTTGGACTCCATAAAGTTATTCATAAACCCTGAGGCCTTAGTCATTAAAATAAATGTATCATACTCAGGATATGGGTATTCTTGACCATATAATTGGAAACCACCATCCCTTCTATGAGAAATGCCTTCATTAAGTAAAAATGGGAGATTAGTTTCCTCAAATCATGTGGTAAGGATATCTCTCAACTATGTCTTGAAAACAAATCCTGATCACCCGTCTAGAATCAAAATTTATAACTCATACCTTGTCGGATAGAACATAGAATATGAGGGTGACACATGAAATCAGGTGTAAAACACAAAAGAAGATTGTATCCATACCTCTTTGGATATCTCATAACATAAAAGGGTGGAACATAGAAAATGAGTGTAGAACATTTCAAATAAGATTACTCACACTTCATTGGATATCACACAATAAAAACATGTGTCATGTAGAAATAATGTACAGTATATATAATAAGAGATCACATGGTAGGTGAGAGTGATTCTTACAGGACCCCTGAATGGTAGCCTCATCAATTAGTTGGTCATGAATAAGATCCTCAATCGTAGGTATGGGTATGCAATAACCCTACCTTAAAATCCTAGACTAATGCCTACATCGTAGCCTCTATTACTTAATTATACAACCCATGATCAACAAAGCATATCTGAGGAGTTGACTCAAGGATATAGAAATAAATGAACCCATCCTATATGACATATGTAGTATTATTGTTTCTCATAGTTGATGCCTCAATGAATATAGTTTAAAATAAATTTATCATAGACTGAGAGAATGGATGCATCAGATTCCACATTATCACTGAGTTCCCTTGATTGAAAAAAAAACCTTTAACATTAATGCCCTAAATTCCCAAAACAATCCTCACATGACTGCTAAATCCAAAATCTATCCCAATGAAAAACTGAATTTAATACCACTCTAACTTGATATATCACACCGATGGCATGCTTGGGCCTTTAGTAAGATAAGAGTGTCACCCAAATCTCACCTACAATAGTTCAAGGGATGGTGACTAGTACTGAGTAGGAATATCTCACAATATGGTCAGGTTTTTCCTATATCAACCTATATTAGATATATATTTATCTGGTGTATAAAAATAGATAGAAACACTAGCATGATGAATATATATAACTATAATATGTAAAACATGTGATTGAGACATCATGTAAAAATATATAGTCATAAAGTAAAATAAAAAGTTTTTCTATATTTGAAAAAAAAATCCTATGAATCTGATAGATAAAAGATATGGGAAATATAATCCTCTCAATGTAAACTCTTGGACCCATATCACATCCCAACAGTCATTTCCACGATCAGGTACCACTAAATTTCATTAAGTATCACCAAGAATAACTTAGAATCATCTTTGAACAATCCGTGATAGATACTTGTATACCAAGACTATATACATAGTTTTGAACCATATATACAAAAACATAACATGTGGAAATAAGGCCCATTTAGTGGTGAGTATAAATATACCAAGTAGGATTCCCTAAAACCACAAAGTAAAAACAACCAAATAAGTCAACTTAATGCTCCTGATTAGATCGAGAATAAATGAGAGGAAAGACAAAAGAAGATTTGGATATGATTTATAAATATAATTACAAATAACATATTGAATTCAAAATAATCACATCTCTAACCCATAATGTTTTTATCCCCATAAAAAACTAAGGATTCTTAGGGTATTGGAGAGAATCCACAAATTCTAAAGTTGGTAGCTCATTTGTACATCATGTATTGGAGACAAAGAATGGGTTATTGAGTAATCACAATTTCTTGGGTATTTGATCTTCACATACTTTCAAACTGACACATCATTATTTAAAAATATAATGGAGTACTTTTTCATCATTTAAGTGTATGATTCAGTTGAAAAGATATTGTATCCATCCATCCACTACACATAATACCACATAGTTATTATAGAAATCAATAAATAAACCAAAAATATGACCAAGGATATATATTTTCCATGCTAGTATAAACTCTTATTACCATAACCACATGGGATAAGAGAAAACCCACAAAAATACACAAAAAGTCCTTTAAAACACTAAAATGGGGCTTTCTCAGCACAAAAAACACTAATAATCATAGTTCCCTTAAAATCCCTATTCCTTTATCAGTGCTAAAAAATCATTGATAAAGTCCACCATTATCATTTATTAAAGAAACAATGATAAAGGGTTTGATTTATCAGTTCTTTTTTAGCACAAATAAATGGATCATTTATCAATGATTTTCTTAGTGCTGATAAAGAATTCATTTATCAACTCATTTTCTAGCACTAATAAAGGGGAATTATTCTATAGTGTTCTATTAGAATAAAAGCACACTATAGAAATAAAAAAGTGATAATAGAGAAAATATAAATGGAGAAAATACATAATTTAGTTGAAATAGAATTTAAAAAAAATAAAAGAAAAATAACTATATTATCGACATTTCAAACATTAGTTTGTATAATTACATGAGTAAGTACAATTTATCACACACATTTAAAAACATCAATGTTTCATTGTCCTTAGACCCCAATCCCCATTAATACTATTAGTTTCCAAACATACCACCCCAACTCAAGAAAAATAATTCACCTGTATAATAAAACAATACTTATTTTAGTAATACTATAATGAAATAAATTAAACACAAATAATAAGTTTTTAGTTAAAAACATATACTTTGAGTCATACAAACACACCATGTATTAGATTGAGTTGTGGTTGATTTTTACACATCACACCATTTCTTGTTTTTTTTAATGTAGGTTCTCTTTAATTGTCTCACATCTTCATTGATAAAAAACTCACTATGGATTTGATCCAATTTAAAATAAATTTCTTTTTGAGAATAAGCCTTCAACTGTCACACCATTTTTTGTTTGTCTCCAAGGATTATCTCTGTGGAAAGTAACTAAATTATAATTATATAAAACTGATAAGGAAATTAATTAAGAAATATAAAATAAAATGATAATAAAATTATCTGATCTTGTTATGATCGATTTTCTCTATGTGATGTGAGTTTTAAACTAAAATGATACTTATATATTGAAAACACATACTTCGAGCCATATTGACCATATATTGTATCAATTTGATGTGCAGTCAATTTCAATATGTCACAAATGAATTATGGATCATTTTCATAATGTTTAAAAACAATACAATCTCTTTTTCATGGTTTTGGATATTTTATATGCATTTTAAACTAAAATAAAACCTTTATATTGAAAAAGACGTAATTTGAGTCATATCGGTCACATCATGTGTCGGATTGATGTGAGGTTGACTATTACAAATCAAAAATAAATTATGAACTACTTCCATAAAGTTTTAAAACAATCCAAAACTCATTTTAACATTTTTTCTATTTGATGTGTTTTTTATGCTAAAATGACACCATTTTATTGAAAACACGTACTTCGAGTCATACTGACCACATAATCTGTCTTATTGGTATGTTATCAATTGATACATGTAAAAAAATTAATTTTGGATAATTTTTCTATTTTTTGCAAATAATATGAGTATGTTTGATTAGTTTTGGTTATGTGACATATGTTTTAAACAAAAGTGACACTTATTTATCGAAAACACACACTTCGAGTCATATCGACAACATCTGGTGTCGTATTGACATACAGTTGATTCCTACACATCACAAATGAATTATTGGTCATATAACTAATGTTTGAAAATAATATGATCTCATTTTCTTGGATTTTCATAGTGATATTAATTTTAAACAAAAATTACATCTTTATATTGAAAACACACACATCAATTCATATCGGTCAAATCATATGTTAGGTTGATTTTTTTTAAATTCATAAATGTCACAAATGAATTAGGGACCTTTTTCCTAATATTTGAAAAAAATTAAGATCTTTTGCTCAGTTTTGGCTATTTTATGTGTTTTTTAAACTAAAATGACAATTTTATATTTAAAACACATACTTCAAGTCATACAGACTACATCATGTGTCGGACTAGAATGTGGTCAATTTCTACACATGAAAAATGAATTATAGATCATTTTACTAAATTTTGAAAACAGTCTGAGCTCTTTTTCTCTATTTTGGATATTTGATGCCTGTTTTAAACTAAACTAGATCTTTCTTATTAAAATAATTCACTTGGATTCATACCAACTACATCATGTTTTGGATTAATGTGCAGACAATTCTCACATATCATAAATGAATTATCGATCATTTTACAAAATTTTGAAAATAGTATAAGGTCATTTTCTCAATTTTGTCTATTTATCTGTGTTTTAATATAAAATGATACCTTTTTATTATAAACATGCACATCGAGTCATACCAACCACTTTGTGTGTTATATTGATGAAGTGGTCAATTCCTATATGTTAGAAATAAATTATGGACTGTTTTACTTATGTTTGAAAACAATATGATCTTGTTTTATAGGTTTTGGATATTTGATGCATGTTTTAAAAGAAAATGACAATTTTATATTCAAAACATGTACTTCGACTCATATCAACCACATCATGCATTATATTAAAATGTATCCAATTCCTAAATGTAAAAAATGAATTATGAATCATTGTAATAAATTTTGAAAATAATACATGCTTGTTTGTTTAATTTTGGTGATGTGCCACTTGTTTTAAACTAAAATGGAACTTATATAATGAAAGCATTCACTTCGAGTCATACCGACCACATCATTTGTCAGATTAACATGCGGTAAATTTTTACAAGTCAAAAATGAATTATGGAGCATTTTCTTAAATTTTGAAAACTATCCACACTATTTTTCAAAGTTTTTTTCTAATAACATGCATTTTAAACTAAAATTACATATTTATATTGAAAACACATGCATTGAGTCATATCATTCACATTGTGTGTCAGATTAATGTGTTTTTTATTCTAACATGTCTAGAATAAATTATGGACCATTTTCTTATAGTTTTTGAATGTTATGATATCGTTTTATTACCTTTTGGCTATTTGATTTATGTTTTAAGATAAAATGAAACTTTTATATAGAAAACACATACTTAAAGTCATACCAACAACATCATGTGTCAAATTTTTCTATGGTAAATTAATAAACATGAAAATTAAATTTTTAAACATTTTTCTAAGTTTTGAAAACAATTCAATCTTGTTTTTTCAGTTTTTAAAATGGTTAATATCTTTTAAACCAAAATGGAATTTATATATTAAAAACATGAACTTCAAGTCAAACTAACCACATCATGTATCGGACAGACCTACAATAGATTTCTATATGTCACAAATGAATTATTGACTATTTTAATAATTTTTAAAAATAATTCAATCTCATTTTTTTGGTTCTGGGTAGTTACATGCATTTCAAACTAAAATGACTCCATTATATTAAAAACATTCACTTTGAGTCATATCAATCACATCATGTTTCAGATTGATCTGTGATCAATTCTTACACATCCAAAATTAAGTATATATCATTTTCCTAAATTTTGAAATCAATTTGAATTGTTTGCTTGATTTTGGCTACTGACGTGAATTTTAAAATAAAATGAAGCTTTTATATTGAAACCAAATATTTTAAGTCAAATCGGCCACATCATGTTTTGGATTTATGTGGGGTCTATTCATATATATCACAAATTAATTATGTATTGTTTTAATAAATTTTGACAATAATATGTGCTTTTTTTCTTATTTTCGGATACCGACATGCATTTAAAACTAAATATGACACCTTTATATTGAAAACACACACTTCAAGTCATATCATTCATATAATGTTTCATATTAATTTCTGTTCAATGATTACACATCAAAAATGAATTATGGATCATTTTCCTATATTTTAAAAACAATTTAAGATTTTTTTCTTATTTTGGTTATTTGGTGTTTATTTTAAACTAAAATTACACTTTTATATTGAAAACACATAATTTGAGTCATTCATCCATATCATGTGTTAGAATGAAGTGCAGTCAATTATTACACGTCAAAAATGAATTATAAATCATTTTCCTATAGTTTAAAAATAATCTAAGCTTGATTTCATATTTTTCCTATTTTATGCATGTTTTAAACTAAAATAACACTTTTATATAGAAAACTTTCACTTCAAGTCAGATCAAACACATCAGGTGTCATATTAATATGTAGTTAATTCCTATATTTTAAAAATTATTTATGGATATTTTTGCTAAAGTTTGAAAATAATATGATCCAGTTTTCTTGGTTTTTTTTTGTGTGATAAATTTTTCAAACTAAAATGAATCTTTTATATTGAGAATGCACACTTTGAGTCATACCACCTTCATCGTGAGTTGTATTAATGTACTGAAAATTCTTACATATCAAAAATGACTTATGAATCATTGTACTAAATTATCAAAACTATATGAATATTTTTCTTGGTTTTTAGCATGTGATGTTTGTTTTGAACTAATATATAAATTTTAAAAAATAAGTATCAAAAAAATGATAAGGAAATTAACTAAAAAAATAGATAAAATGGTGATAAAATTAACTAAATAAGTATTAGGAGGTATCATCTTCATGATGTCTATATTCATTATGAAACTGCATATTCTATACATTAATTTCTAAACAAATTTATTTATTCCATTGTACCTATCCTTGAGAAATATATCAAAAATAATATATAATCACTCTAATAATAATGCTTCACATAACAAATATCTTTCTAAGGTCATATCCTATGCTAGATCATCAACATAATAGGTCATCACTTAAATTTGATATAAACAAACATTATAACACCATGTAATTTTCTCACACATCTCTATACAAATTTACTTCTATGGATTAGATTTTTTGAAATATTGGTAACACTAAAAAATATAGAAAAACAAAAAATTAAAAAAAAAATACTAAAATTCTATTTACCTTTAGAAATTACCAGTTTGGGGATGCTAGTATTTCAATGGTATATGTTATCTTTTATAAATTTTCAAATGTATTATCCATAATAATTTTTGTTATCATGCTTTAGACACTGCATAAATATTTAACAAAATAAGTAAATTTTTTTGAAATATGATTTGATCGTTAATCTTTCTATATATACCTTAATATATTTCTATTTCAAGAAATTCATAGGATTTTTATATTTAGTGACCAACCTCATACCATGATTTATATTATATTAATATATCTTCTTATCATAAAAAATTCTCATTAAAACAAAACCTGAAATGTATAATTTTAATTTTATCTATAAAATATTGATTTTAGTGCATTAAAAATTCACAATAAAAATCATGTGTGGTCAGTTTGATGGAAATACATGAATTGGGTCCAAAAAATAATTATTTGGGGTATTCTAATTGATTTCAATCAGCATCTAGGTTTTCCTAAAAAATCAAATAAGTAATGAATTAAAAGAAATATATATTTTATATGATTAGATAATATAGTTTTAACCCTAAATTTTAGGTATTAACAAGAGTCTGTTGTCTATTATTTTCTTCACAAATGCATCTATTTGTTCATCTTTTTCTTATAAATCTCATTAAACCCCAAAGAAATTTGTTTTTTAGAAATGATGCATGGATTAACTAAACCAAATCATGTTTCATAGGTTTTTCCCTTTATATAGTAGTAATATAAATTCCTGTATAAATTATTAATAGTTATTAACTTTAATGAACATAGTAGATCATTTTTTGGACAGGTGGATTATGAAAATAGACCTGATGTATGTATTCACAACTGACACTCCCATCCATTCAAACTTAAGAACCTCATTTATAATCTTGAGACCAACTCTATGGGTAATGAAATATCCAAATGTTTCTTCTACATATTTAATATAGGACACATCACTATTTTTTAGTGTGGTGTATATATGAACTGGTAATGTTAATATATTTTATAGTGGAACTGATGGGGAGATGGTACTCATAGAATATCATTTGTTTTGGTTGATTCACTATATTTTATTGATCGGGCCTTCCATTTATTATTCATTTTATCAATCATTAATACCATACCTCACATCAGACGTTTTTTCATCAACTGTTACATGTTTTTCATTTGAAAAAAATTTTTAAAGATATACCTCATTTATCTTTATAAGATTTTGTGGCCTTTTTATGAAAGGTCTTATAGCATAATTGACCATTGTAATATCAAAATCATCAAGTGGAACATGAAACTCAGTGATCGTCTCTTGAGATACTTCAATACTCGGTATTTTTTGATCTTTTGGTAGTTCTTTCTTGTGTATCTTGTCTCCCAAGATATTATACACCATACCCCTCTCAATAAGGTGGTGTGTGGGTGTTGATAGATAGAAATCACATACAACAATACTCTATAGAATTTTAGAAATATCAATTTATAGAAAGTTTCTTATTTACATTTGGGAGAAAGATTAATAAAAAAATTAATTACCAATGGTAAGTTATGTAGTTGAGGGAAACAACTGACCTATAACTAGTGGGGTCATTCGGTAGTTTATGTGATGATATCTGTTCTACTTCAAGTTCCCTTTGATCCTTTTACTTATATTAGTCTACCAAACCAGACCAAATAATAATATCATACAAATCATCTATTTTCACCTACAATCCTTTCATCATATTATATCTATCGTCTTTGGGTTTATTATTCTTGAAATATTATTGAGTAGACACTCTAAAACCTATACATCTAACATGACCATATTTTTTTGGCCACTTCAAAGATACCGAAAATTTATTTTCTTTTGGTATGGGAATTTTCACTTATTATGTATAATCCTTATAAAAAACATATGAACAAATATAGATATTTTTATTTAATAATATTATAATCATAAATAATTACTATTATGTATTTTCATCAACTACTTTACCATCTTTATTTATGCAGGCCTTTTTCCATAGCACATGATGTGGTATGGATGTGGATTTAGATTTTGTTTCAGAAATTTTCATATAACCAAAGGAATATATGGTTTTTTATATCACATAAAAATTTTATTATATATTTAAAATACATTCCATTTCCTTATTTAATGAAGCGTACCCCATCCTTGATTTTCAATAGGGGTACATTGGTTTTCATGCATGTTTTTTTATTTTTATCACTCTTTTTTTGTTTCATAAATTAATCATTTTGAAACAAATTGGATAAAATAAATAATGTCAAATAATATATTGTCAACTTTAATGCACTTGAAATAGTTTATCATCTTGATGGCTTATGAAATCATTCTATGTTTTCTACTTTATAATGTGTATATAAGTAACTGGTGGGTGGGGATTTACTTTCCCATCAGTATCCCTAAGATGAGACTTGGTAAGAGGTGCTCAGAATCCTCTAATTGATTTTCCAAAAGCCATTAAGACATATTTCATAGAATATTCATTTAAAATAAATGAACTATGTAAGTAATAATGAAAAATAAATCAAAATTTTAGTATATAATCATTTGATAAAATAGAGAAAGATTATCATAGAATTACATTAATATCATTCTAAAGGGTTTCCTTCCTTATAGGCTAGACAAGGTGCCAAAAATCTAAATCGATAGGTACATTAATTCTTTTTGTGGCCCCAATATAACTAATGAACATTAACTTTTTGGGTTCAATAGTTTGGTCATGTTTATTCCAACCAACCTAAAATTTTATACCCTTTCTCCTTTCCCAGATAATTTTATTCAATACAGTGATTCTATGTCATTCTTGTTTTCTTTTTCATCAAAAAAAATTTATCCACTAAGGTTTCAACATCAACCACATATTCTAACCTGAGATTAGTAACATCCTCTTGTGCAGATGTAATTTTCTCCATAATTAGTCAAATATTTAATTTATATTATGTTAATACATTATAGAACATATAATATAATGAGGAAACAAAATGTATATTAAAAACACTATAACATAATCATTAAACTCTCTTTATTTTCTCATAAGGTTGAATGGTCTTGGATCCTCTATCAAGAATCCAAATCCCCTCTTTATGGTACCCTCTAATTTACAATATGTTTTTTATATTGGGACCACCATGAAATGATTTTGATCTCACAATGAAATGGTCATCCTCAATTGAATTTTCATCTAAACCTACAGTTGTTTAATCACCAGAAGTATAATTGACCAATTATTATTTTATGGATTTGAGATATAACATACATGCACTAATTTTGATACCATTATTAAAGTCTCATCCTTATACCCTATCACACTAAAATTCACCTTCACAAAGCCCATTTCATCAACTTTCACTGCACTCCTATTGTAAACCCATTTTCAATGGAAAATAATCACTTGAAATGTTGTATAATCCAACTTTTATATCTATTAAAATATGCTAAAATATAATATATTGGCATAAATTGGATTTATATCCTGATATGTTCATCACTTCTTATATAATCATTACTCCATTTTTTTCGTCATACTATGGTCATCGTATAATTTTATATATAACTTATAACCATTAATTACAAAACCAATGTAAGATACCGAATTTTAATTTAGTACCCTATATAGCCATTAAACTCATTTGGAAATTGAATTTGGATTCTCAAGTAACTTCTTATAAATATGATCTCAGAACCATCCTAAAAACTATTTATTATGTGTATTTTATATCCATCCATTAAACATTGATGGATTAAAATATCTAAGAATTGCTTTGTGGGGTTCAACATATGGATCAAAATCTTCACTATTATGTAAAATATAATGGTGAAATTTCTATTTCTCTATAATGGTAATTGTAATAACATATCTTCTAAAAATCCCTTAACTCATATGTTTTCCACTGTGATGTTACTTTGGGAGACTGATATTATCAAAGTCAGATATGTAATTAATATAGAATTAAACATACTTTTAACCAATATATCATTATACAATACAAAATTCTGGATGACTTTGATTCATGATGTACCTTTTAAAAATCATTATATACCGTTCAATGGGGTACATCCATCTATAATGGACAATACCACATAGTTGAACCACTCCAACCTAGTGAACCATCAGGTGGGTCATTATATCAATGAATGATAGTGAGAAAAATATCTCTAAATCACATAATATGGTTTCAACCTCCGTATTCATGATTTGAAACATCATTGGGTCTATAACTTTGATTCATATGGATTTGAAAAATAAATATATTTTAGTTAATATATGTTCTACATTTTTAGGTAGAATTAAATAGAAAGCAATGGGAATCAAATATTTCATCAAAATATGATAGTCATGATATTTTAGTCCCTATAAATTCAAATTATTCACTGATATGACATTATTGATATTTGATTAATACCCCTATGTAACGTTTACACCATTAATGAAAATGAAAAATTGGAATTTTTCTTGTCTAGATAGAGTGTAAGCTGCAATAGGAAGAAAATTATGACTTTTAACTTTCACTGATATCAACTCTTCCCTTATCCCCATGTCAATCATATCCAACCTTGCCTTGATTCCATATTTTTTATTAAAATTTATTTACATACTAATAACACTATCAAATATTTTTTTCTACATGCATGGAACCAAGAAAATGTCTGAAGTACAAACAATTCTAGTATGGTAATTCAATGAAAATTTATCTCTCTTTCCAACTTGATTTCTTATATTTTTTCATTAATGGTTTACCAAAAAATTAAATATCTTTTACTTAATCAAATTTTTGATCAACTATTAGTGAAGTTGTTGTTGTACCAATTTTGGTATTCCTATCAAATGTTTTCATCTAGGATTGGTATTTATGTCATCGAGGTAAAAATTTATGATTTCCTAATAACACAATCTTTGAGGAATGTTTCAAATGAACTCAATGTGTTCATTCTTCACCTATGGGACACACCAATATTCCTTTAATGTTATAGCCTAAAAATTTTCCATAAGTAATAATTTCATTTATCATCCCATACAACATGGACTTCAATGATAATTATTCACTTATATGAGAATTGTACATTATAACACATGTATACCAAATCAATTTCATATCTTGGATCAATGTATCCAAATAGACATAAATATCATTACCAAGTTGTTTTAGTATAGATATAATCATAGAAAGCATAATGTATTTCCACTTCATGCATAACCATGGTGGAAAGTTCTAATTTACCAAAATAACATTCTATATTCTGTGAGTACTACTTTATACACCAAAAGTATTTATTTCATTTGTAGATAAAGGAATATGGTATTTTCTTGGTTCATTTCCAAATTCAAGATACTCATAATCAATTTTCACTTACTGAGTAGAGTCTATTGGATACCATATTTTCCTATATCTAATTCTTGTATCTACATGACAGGTCAATTGTCTCACGATTTCCTCATATCTATATAGTATTCTAAACCATGGAATTATAGGAAGGTACCATTCATATTTTGAAAGTCTTAATTCATATTTCTTATATAAAATAGTTCCACACTTAGGTAATTTTATGAGTAATTCATGGTCCTTTCAAAACAATATTCAATAATTTAGACAGACATACATTTTTATAGAGATAATTCCCATTAAATGTTTCATTTGTTTAGTGACATATATTCGATGATGAAGTTTGTTTTCTTATGGTATCATATCATTAAAGCGACCAAGTAGTTTTGTAAATCCGGTGTTACTCTATCCAATTCCATATTTCAAATTATGTAACTTGAATAGAGATGGAAATGTTATGTATTTAGTAAAAATGGTATACAATGGTCTCTTAACACATATATTTAACTTCTCAAAAAAAAATTTACAATAAGAAAGGTCATCTCTAATTTCTATTGTCATTTATTCAATACAATATTCTTCATCATTTACACTATTATTCATATCAAAAAATCTATAAACTATAGAATCATCCCAGTAAATGGACACGTTTAGTTTATTTCTAGTTTTAGTCCAAAATTTATAGCTTTAATCGACTCTAGGACAAATCAAATGTTATTCCAAGTCTTCTATAGTAATTTTTCTTGAATAAAAATAATGTAAATAGAGACAAAGGATTCGAGAAGGGTTGTATACATGCTCTATTTCAAACTTGGTGAACTCTCTAACTCTATCTTCATAAAATTTTGTTATATGATTAGCGTAAGTCCATTTTTTGATTCATATTCATCCTATTAGGTTCATCAAATATTCATTTTTTATAAAAAATAAATAGATACACATAAGATACTCATAATCAATGGATAAATTTATAGATAATTCTAATAAGGGGAACCCATTGTTTTAATGTTATCAGTTATGATTCTTAAAAAATTTATCATTTTATATAGGTGACATGAAAAGAAACAACCTGGGATAAAAAAGTGGGTATTGGTCCAGGATCTCGATATGATTTTGTGTGGGAAAAAAGATGGTAATAAATATGTTGGTAAAAGAATTATTTATGATTAGATGGAAGACTTTCCTTGGATATTCTTGTTATTTATTTTAATTTAATTGTGAATTGGATTTCTAAATTTGTGTAAAAATATATTTCCTTGAAACATACAATGTCATGTAATCACTAATTCTTTACACATGGTTATGGAGCTTGGAATTTCATGAAACAAATTGACGAAACTATTATTAACAAAAAAAGTGATGTTGGATTCAATGTTACTCTCTTTTTCTAAAGATTATTATAGACCATTTATTATAGTAATACCAAAAATATATATCTATACTATAACCCGCTAACAAACCCCTATTTAAAAAATAGAAAGGTTATAAATATTAGGTATATTTCACATATTCTACAATATCAAAACCAATATTAAATTTCATTAAAAACACAAAAAAAAATTCCAATAATAGAAATTTCAAAAAAATAGTTAGCATGGATTTCAAATCCTTGAGATCGAAAACATTCTGATTCCACCTATAACAATGACACAGATCACTATAAGCTATATCTCACATCTAGTTGCCAAAAACTTCATTGGAATATCCAAAAGAGTATACTCATTCTTAATAAAATTCATACCACATGTATTGTTAGGAGAGATTATAATAAACTTTACATGATTATTTCACTATCTTTTAATCCTCTATGTTTATAAGATAATTTTTTTTAAATTAGAGCATTTTATTGGTGACACTCAAACTATTCCTAGTGATACACAATAGATCAAAATAATAATAATATTGTGTACATGGATTAATCAAAATAAATAAATTTTTGAATAAGAAGATGAAACTTATACATAGCCACACACCATAAACAATCAATAAATTTTTCATTGTCCACCCCTCATATTTAAGGTAACTAGATAAGAAAATAAATTTGAAAAAACATTTTCTCAATATCTATATTAACCAAGGAAAACACACAACACCTTTGGTTTTAAATGCCTAGTTGGTACCCTTTTTTCATAATTTTAACATTAAACTCTCCTAATACATTTTGTACACTAAAATATACCTCATATATATGGTTTGTATCTTAAAAAAGTAGTTTTGAAGAACTTTACTCATTCAATCACTCGTTTATTTAAATATCATTATAAATTTAAGGAGTATTCAACAAATCAATATTCAATTGTTACAAACCTCATTCAAAATAAATCAAACCAACACAAAATGTTCTTATTTATTCATATTACATATATTCCATACCTTAAAAAATTGAATCTATATGATCACTAAAACAATATAGAATAATCCATAATCATATAAAAAGTTTAAAATAAATAATTGAGCATTATTCTACATAATCAAAACACATCCCAGCTCTAAATTCAAACATAAAAAATGGAAATCAATAATAAAATAAAAAACTTCTAAAATGAATGAAATAATCATTAAAACCCTTTTATATTTATGAGTATAGACAAAAAAATAGTATCAAATAAAAAAAATAAATATTTGAACTCAAACCATGGTTAAAAAAAATGTGTTAAAAATAGACGTAAAACCACACAAGGAATATAACCTATAACAAGTTCAAGAGATAAGAATGTGGATTATCTAAATTAAAGTGATGGGGGAACCACCCATATTTATAAGATATTCTCCTCACTTGGGCCTATTAGTTTGGATTTCTTTACAGGTCCAACATGACCCACTCATACTAGCCAATGTGGATAACCCCAAACACCTCAATGGGTAGAATGTGGATTATCCAATTTCCACAACAGGTGAAGGAGTGACCTCAGAATATGACCATATTTGTTCCACTAAGGGAATATTTAGAGGGGTATCACCCAAGTGTTTTCATTCTAGAGATAGCAGAGATCCTTAATTCTCAAAGAGTTTAGTTCACACCGTGATTTAGTTTACATTACGACGAGAGATGTTCGGTGACACTGATAAATGATAGAGGAGGATAAAAAATAATATACCTTAGATTTTAGAGTTGATTCTTCTCGGAGAAGATCAATGGGGAGTGATGGAGGATTTGAACTTCTCTAAGATCTTGAACGGTGCGATGAAATCAGTTCAGTTAGGGTTCTTTTTAAAAGATCGTGGAGGGTTTTATTAGTGCTTACAAAAAAATCACTGATAAATATGGATTCAATCAGTGCTTGTTTAGTGATGATAATGACCTATATAATAAATTTTAATAATATAATTAATATAATTAAAATAATTAAATGTATATAATTATAAATAAATAAATAATATATATATATATATAATTATAAATATATTAAAAGAATTGTAAATATGTATTTATAAATATAATTATAGATATGTATTTATAATTATAATTATAAATAAATATATTTTAAAATATATTTATAAATATTTGTATATAATTTTAAATATATTTATATGATTATATAAATTTATATAATTATATATATATATTTCTTATTAATTTATAATTATTTAAATATATAATTATTTATTTATAATTATATCAATACTTTTAAGAAAATTATATCAATTTATTTATAATTATAAATATATAATTATATAAATATAATAAATATATATTTATAAATATATTTATTTATAAATATTTATTTACAAATATATTTTTAATATTATTAGTGAATATATAATCTTAAATACATGAATGTTAAAAATGAGTGAAGTTTAATAATTAAAAATGAGTAGACTTTAAAAATATTGAAAAAGGGATAAGTTTTATTATTTATATGAATTATTAGAAAAAATATGGATATATTTTAAAATGAAGATGATTACATATTGAAAATATTAAAACATAGAATATAAATATGCATAAATAAATATTAGAAGATGATTAAGTTACAAAAAAAAATAAATATTAAAATGAATAAATAGAACCAACTGAAAAAAATATTAAAATAAATAAATAAAATTTAAGAATTAGAAACAGAATATGTTAAATTTATTATGATATTCAAATGAATTCCAAAATGAATATTGAAATATGAATAAATTAAATAAATATTAGGTGTATGTGTTCTATATAATATATCATTAATTATGTAAATATCAGTTTGTGTGAAATTAATGTGTGTGTATATATATACAAGTTTGACAGATATTAAATTGAACAATATAATTATATAATATGTAGTTCCTATTAATAAAATAAATAATAATAACAAATAATAAATTTAAAAAATTAATAACTATTATTAAATATATAGATAATTTATAAAAAATAAAAATGAATTTGTATATATGTTAAAATGGAATTGAATAAAAATTAATAATATAAATTACAAACATGTTAAAAACATTAAATTTTAATGAACAAACATATATAAATAAATATTAGAAATGGATAAAATTACAAAAAATATTAAATAATGAAAAATTGAAAATGAATAAATTATACAACTATTAAATATATTAATGATTAACTATGTATAAAAAAATAATAATGAATAAATTAAAAAAATATTAAAAGAATAATTATTTAAAATATATAAATAAAAAAATTATAAGAACATACTTAACATTATCAATGAATAAATTATATTTAATGAATTCATGTTAAGAATGAGTGAAATTTAATTGTTTATATATATAATTAAATAATTAATATATTTTTTATATTTAAAAAAATGAATAAATTTATTTAGAAAAGAAGAAATTTAATATATATATATAGTAATAAATAGTATATAATTATTTAATTACTATATTCAGTATTTAATTACTATATTGAGTGTTTAATTTGTATATTAAGTATTTAATTGGTATATTAAGGATTTAATTAGTATTTTAAAAAATAGTATATTAATTATTTAATTAGTATATTAATTATTTAATAATTCTATCTCATTATATATATATAAGGTACTTGGGGTATAATTACATTAAAATACGCACACCACACACACGGGCAGGAAAGGAAGTTTATAACCCCCCCCCCCCTCCTAAGGGATACTCCACCTATCAAACCTTATTTATTTAGTATAAGGCCTGAAGGCCCTGGGGGCATAAAGCCCATTATATATCCCAAAGGACCAAAAACTGGCCTAAAGGCTAAATTCAGCATCATGCCTAAATCATACTGTCTACATCACTATGCTTGCATCATACTCGCGTCACTACCTGCCTATGTCATGCTTCATGCCTACATCACCACCTGCCTAGGAAAATTCACTCCTACTCGAATTTGAATCCGGGTCTAATACCAAATTACGGGGTGCCTTTACCACTCAGTTAAGACCCAAAATACAGATTTGTGTAAGGGTAATTCTCACCTCCCACTAGGGGGACCCACCATGCCCAGAGCACACCACGCATTCCTCATCTTGGAAATAGCTTTGAATCACCCTCTGTGTAATACGCACAATGTTCAAGTTTGGAGGGACTTAAACCTATGCCAGTTCTCACGGATAGTGATATTGGGGGTACTATTACATTGAAACACACACACACACACTACCCATATACCAAACTGGCAAGTCATATCCCCCCAAAGGGATAACTCACCCATCAAGTCTTCTTATTTTTATTAATATATATAGGCACGTAAGACCCATCATATATAGGCCTGAAGGCCCATTTTTTAGCATGGTCCAAACAGTCCATATAAATATTAAAAACAAATATATATATATATATATATATATTGATATTTAATATATTAATATATATTAATATATAATTTTATATATGAAATAAGAATTTATTTATAAAAAATATTAAGTAATATAGCTCTCAACCTGGATGGATGGCCATTTATACAGCCCAATAAATAAGTTCTATTGAACAGAGGGTGGGCCAAAGCCTATGGAAAGCATAGGGTGGGACAATGCTTGTGTGGGCCTATGCGTGTTGGCATGGGCCCATATAGGTGTGTGTTGATCATTTATGTGGCAGACCATCCCGGTAGTAGGATTCTGATGTCGTGATGTCGCAGAATGATATAAAAACAACTAGTCGATCATCTGTGTTTTTTAGGTGGGACTCATGAAATATTTTTATCAGTTCTTTAACTTAGACTGATAAAGAATGCCTTTATCGGTTCTAGAAAAAGATCTAAATAAGGGGACTCTTTTTCAGCACTAAAAAAGCACTGATAAGGGGAACCATTAATCAGTACTAAAAAACTCTGATAAAGGGTACCTTTTATAAATTCTTTTTTAGCATTTATAAAAGGCACCCTTTAACTATGATTTTTGTTATCATTTAATAAATCCAAAACTATAGTAGTGCCACATCACCTCATAGTGAACCGTAGTGGGGAACTTTCACCTAAGGAAAAAAGTATTAGTATAGGGGAATAACCAGCCCTAGAAATAGACACACACCTTATATAATACACAATAAATGTATAGTAGATAGGGGGTATCACATAGTAGCTAAGAGGAAGAGAATCTAACACCCTTCATAATATGGGTAATGCATGCCTTTATAATTTATTAATAGTAAATGAGTGATAATTCATGAGTGCATGAATTCTCCCATCATAATTCCTAAATTCTATCATCAGTCCAATACATTTAAATTAAAAATATTTCATTATCACCTTATAAATATCCTCAAATGAATGAACAAGAATCACCATTGTGATATTCATAGAAAAAAATATCCTGATATTCTATTTATTTTCCTAAAATGGAAACTTGGTGAAGGAGATATGAATAACACATGATATAGGCATTAGTCGAGAAACTTGGAATCCCCCTAGGAATGAGACATGGTTTTATAAAGACCTAAAACATGCTCAGGTGCTCAGTGTGTGGCACCATTAATGTGGTACATGTGTCACCAAGGTTAAGAAAACTTGACCTGGTAGATCTAGCCCAACCCACTTTACATGTGAGTCACCCCATGTCGGGATGACCCATCTAGTCAAACCTCAATGTTCAGCCTGTGGGGGTTGAGCCAGTCTGACCCTCCTGCCTTCCACATGGAAATTGGTCCACCATATAATTATTTAGGGGATAATATGGTCAGGGGTGGTGGATTTTTTTTACCTAGAATCTCCTTTACATGTCATGCTTACAACCACTATGTCCTCCACCCCAGACGCGGCTCTGGTCTCTAGATGCAAAAGTGGTTGTTTGTCCACAAGGAATCATTAGTTTCTATAGGTTCTTCACTTTAGAAATTTATAATAATACTCTTACTAACTACTCACTAACATGTTCAGACATATATGAATTTAGAAAATGTTTAGGAAAACTAGGAGTAAAGGGGAATAAAAGAAAGAAAAGTTAAATCTTTAATTAGAGAAATACATATCAATCATAGTATATGTAAGTTTATACAATAGTGAAGTATAGAAGTTAGAATATTTCCATATTTTTCATCTAAATTGGGTCTAGAATATTAAATTAATCCAGGTAATCAAAGTTTATCTCAAAAACTCTATTTTTCATGGTCATTTACTTTAATTAGTTAAGAAGATTTGTGACCCAAAAATATATTAAAACAAAACTACCATAGGGTATACATAGGTAATTCATGATTCAAGGTGGTTATTAATTCATCCTAGAATACTCCCTCACATAACAAACAATGACCATGCATGAAAAATTCAATGAGAGATATGAAAGAGGTAAATTATATGCAAAAAAACAACTTGAATTAGTCATAAAAATAAATATTTCATTAGATAAAATCCTCCTTCAATACAAGCTTGAAACTAATAATGTCACCCCCTTATTCTAGTCATGAGAGAGTAGAAAAACTACTACAGATTTTCTTTTATCCAGTACTACCCTTTAATAGTGCTAAAAGAAGTGCTAATAAAGGAGGTACTATTATCGATGCTAAAAAACAGATGATAAAAATTGTTTTATCATCACTAAAAAGTTCTTCTAAAAGAAACCATTTATCAATGATTTTTTTAGACATGATAAAATTATCCCCTTTATCAGTGATTTTTTATCACTGATAAAGGGTACCTTTATCCATGCTTTTTTTAGTAATGATAAAAGTAGTTCTTTTATCAGGGTTAAAATGGTTGTTTTTAGCACTAATAAAAGGTATATTTAATTATAAAATCTATATGTCATTAAATATCATATATCAATATATAAATATATTGATATTGATTAAATATAATATATTCTATGAAATTTGATTTATATAATATGAAATATGTAATAACACTTAATATATAAGATATTTAGTGGAAAATTGTTTAAAAAATATTTAAAATTTTATTAATTAAAAAATTACTAATTAGTATTGAGTAATAGTCATCTAAAAACTATTTAAAGATGGAAAATTTCAATAAGTTAATAAATGATCTAAAATAAGTTGAAAATGTGACTCAAACTTTAAACGTTCATAACTTTTGATCCTGGTGTGTGTTTGAGCTCAACCATATATCAAATAGAAGCTTCAAAAATGATCTACACCCTAGTGATTAAGGGGAACACCAATCATCATTCTTTATGTCAAAAAAGTACTAGTAGTCCTCCAAAATTGAGTTTTTTTGTTGGGGTACCCCCATATTTTAACATTTTATGGGATTTTATCCTCATTTAAGTGAGTCTTTTTATTTATTTATTTATAGTGGCTAAATTTATTTTGAAGTATTAAAAATATATGGAAGTTATGATGTTCAAATTTTATCATTTTTCATATTGTATTGTTATTTAATGTTAAATATATACACATATATACATATTTGTATATATTTACACATAAAGTTTTAATTTTGTAAATAAATATGTAAAAATATTTACATATAAAATATCTTTCTGAATATATAAACCATATATTAATAAAAAAATATACATTTTATTTAAAATTAAAATGTATGAACATTTATATACCTATAAAATGTATATATAATGTTTATATGTGTGTGTGTGTGGGAACGCGTTAAAATAAAGATATATATTTAACTATATTTTCTCATATATGTATATAAAAATTAATATATAATATATATAAATAAATATTAATATGTATAATTATATTTATAGACACATGTATACACCCAGACACACACACATGTATATGTATTTATAAGCACGCAACCTCAAAACATATTATATAAATATATTTAAAAATAATTAAATAAATACACATATAAATATATTGATAAAAAATGTTATGAAATATATATTAATAAATAAATATATCAAAATATAGAGAAAAAAACAACATAGAAGAGTGGTAAAGGTGCAGATCTGTGATGGGGAGTTCTCAGGTTCAAAGCCATGTAAAGGCATGGGCACGTGGGGTTGGGCAGTAGGAGCTCTAGCTTTGATAAAATGGTAGGGGTGGGTTAATAAAGCGCTAATAAAAGGGGGTGGTCTCCCCCTCTAAATTTAAAATATTTTTTTACTTTTATTGGTCCTAAAAAAGTGCCGATAAAAGTAAACTTTTAGCAGCATTTTTTTAACACCGATAAAAGAGAACCCCTTTTAAGTATTCTTATATTAATAATGTTTTGTAACGCTAATTAAAGTAATTTATAGAACTTTTAAAAGAATTATCTTTAGAATTGGAAACTAAAAAATAAACTTTCCTTAGTATGAACAACAACTGAAATATGAGAAACTCCGTATGAAGACATTTGTTCTTTTATATGGAATACCCTTTATTACATAGTAACCCCTTTATTTATAGGAATAATTTCTCCCCTTTTGGTTGAATTCTTTTTAAAATATCCCCTCCAAGTCATTCATGATTATCATGGATAATCACCATTATTTTCTCCCAAAGATCTCTCAATATCATATTTTTAAAATAATTAACTGATAATGTCATAGCATGAAGGTGTAATTCACTGTGCAAAACTTCTCCCATATATATATAAAATTATTCATATTTATGGTTTTTATTCAATAAGAAATGATAGGATCCTCCTAAAATGGGGAGGATTATTCAAAAACATCCCTTTCTATTATTTTACATTCATGTTGTTGTGAGTCCTCTTCCCACATAGTGTGACGGTTTCTCCCAGAACTCCCTCCTAGTATGCAGTTAACATCTCAGTGTGGTAGCTTCAAATACAATGTGTGTTATTCTTCAAGATTTTATATAAGTAAATTATACTTACAGAATTCCAAGGAATCTTATGGTCTAATCCAAAGAGTCTTAAGAACTCACTAACATCCCCACAACATGACTCCCTTTAATGTGGCACAAGTGCTTCATACGCATCAACATTTTCTAAGGACAGTCATAGTGTAGCCCTAGTAGGCATGGTGAAACATTATATTATGAAGAAAATACTTTTTTAAGTCATGGAATGATCTCACCAAAGGAGGTGTGACGCAGTATATTAAATGTCCCCTTAAGAGTTTTTTTATGTATGTTTTTTGAAAAAAAAATTATTAAAATAATTCCATGTTAAAAATATTTATAAAACCGATACACAAAGGTGGTAAGGATCTTTCCGCCTTTAGCCTATTTTCATCGGTCCAAAGGTGGAAAGTCCCTTTCAGCCTTTTTTTAAATGAAAAAAATACTTATTTTAAATATAAATTTTTTTATATTTAAATTTTTTATTTTATTATTTTTGTTATGTTTTATATACATATATATATATATATATATATATATAAATCATCAGAATTTTACTTCTATTTAGTATCTATCATTACATCCATTATAGTAGTCTTGAATTCTGAGAGAAAATCCCTCCTAGGGCTCTCTTTTATAAGGGGGATTGCCCAAAAAATTCTTCTGGATTTCCAATGTGGGATCCAAGTCCTCCCTTTCCAGCACAGAATTAATAATATATTTTTATTAACAATTAGTAATTAATTAATAATAAATATTAATTAATGATAAATAATAATAATTCTTAATTAATAATTAACTATTAAAATTTACTATTAAATATTAATAATTATGTAATTTATATTAAAAATATTTTAAACAAATATTAATTGATAACGAATTAATAATTAATAAATTATCAATAGTTAATATTTTTGAATTAATTAATTATTAAAGAATATTTAACTACTTATTAGTAATTATTATTATTATAAATTAACTTATTAATTATTAATTTATTTCTAAATATTAATAATTTTTTATTACACAAATACTAATAAATGTTTAAAATTTTTATTTAGTTACTAAATATTAATAATACTGACTAAATTATTAAATTATACTTTTATAATTTATTATTATTAATTAATTAACTCATTATTTATAAATAATATTAATTATTAATAAATACTAATTAAATAATATGATTTAAAAATTAGTAATATTGATTTATAATAAATATTAATTAATATTTAATATTAATTACTAATAAATATTTAAAATTATTATTTAGTATCTAATTATTAAAAGTAATAATATAATTATTAATTATTAATTAGTTAGTAATTAAGAAATATTTAATTGTGTATTAATAATAATAATAAATAATTAATTAATGTATTCTTAATTAACTAATAATTATTGATAATAATTATTAAACAATTCATAATAAATATTTGAAATTATTATTTAGTCACTAAATATAAATAATAATGATTAAATTATGGAATTTATAATTATTAATTAATTATTTTTAATTTATTATTAATTAATTAACTAATTGTTGTCAATAATATTAATTACTAATAAATATTAACTAATAATAAATTTTAATTAGCTAATATGACTTATTATTTAATAATATTAATTTTTTAAAAAATAGTAATTACTACCTAATATTATTTACTAATAAATATTTAAAATTGTTATTTTGTAACTAATTGTTAAAAATAATAATATAATTATTAGTTATTAATTAATCAGTAATTATAAAATATTTAATTGCTTTTTAATAATATTAAGTAAAAAATTCCTAATTAATTATTTATTTCTTAAAAATTATGAATAATTATTATTATACAATTAATAACAAATATTTAAAAAAACATTTTGTTACTAAATATTATTAACAATTATTAAATAATTAAATTACTAATTATTAATTAATTATTATTTTAATTATTATATTTTAATTAAATAGTTATTTATAATTAATAGTTATTACTAATTAATATTATTTACTAATAAATATTTAAAATTATTCTTTAGTTACAAATTATAATAGTATATTTATTTTTTATTATTTTTTATTCTATTATTTTTATTATTATTTATTATTAATTATATATTATTTAATTAATAATTAATCAAAACCTATTAATTATTAATTATTAATTATTAATTAATTAGTTTTCTATTAATATTATTACTTTTTAAATAATATTAATTAATAATTAATTAGTTATTAATTAGTATTGTTTGAAATTTTATTAATATTATTATTAATATTTAATAGTAAATGTTAATAGTTAATTATTATTTAGGCATTATTATTATTTATTAGTAATTAATATTTATTATTAATTAATTACTAATTGTTAATACAAATATATTATTAATTTTGTATAGGAAATGGAGAACCTTGATCTCACATTGGAAATCCAGAAGGATTTCCATGGCCAGGCCCCTTATAAAAGGGAGCCATAAGAAAAGGTTTTAGTCAAAAATCAATACTACTTTAATGGTAGTAATACTATATATTATATAGCAGTTGAATTCTTTTAAAATTTATATAAATATATAAATATATATATATTTACAACAAAAAAATAAAAATAAAAATAAAAATTTTAAATATACAAATATTTATATTTGAAATATGTTGTTTTTTTATTCTAGAATAGGCGGTAAGGTCCTTTTTTCCTTTGGCCCAATGATAATATCCCAAAGGAGGCAAGGCCCTTACTACCTTTGTGTGTTAGTTTGATAAATATTTTTAATCTAGTATTATTTTAATAATTATTTTTTCCAACAAATGTATATTAAAAAACTCCACCTCTTATGCTTTGCATGTTCATTATGCCAGACATTCTTCTTCAAAATTTAGTAAAAGAGATTAATATATGCAACAATTGAAACATCTTATATCTTCTCCTCCAACTACCACAACATGAGATCCTCATACACTACGTGAATAAAACTTATGTGATTCTATTCCTTGAGTTTCATTGAATTTCAAATTCATCATGGTTGTGAACATTATACAATGTGGTGTGACATATCCATGCATTCATGTAGTGTAATCATGTCGAAGACCATGTTAGAATCCTCAATATTTATTTCCAACCAATCCATGTACACCACATTCAACCACCGATGAGATATGGAACATATTTTTTTGTAACTTTAGTTTAATCCTTGGAACACTTCCATGCCAATTAATACATTTTTCCTCAATGTTTTAGTCATCATTTCCCTCTACATGCACCCATGGTGCTCACATCATTGACAACCTCAACATTTCCTTAATAATTTCAAGTGATTTTTTTATTCTTCATCATGATCATCCATGACAGCTATGTTGTCATGTACCCATAGGTTTTAAGGAATTGATGTGGTCATTTCATTTAGGCAAGCCTTAGGAGTTTCAATACGATGAGTGTAACATAATTGTTTCACTTAGCTTCTAGTGTGCATTTTATTTTACTTGTACAGTGCTAGTATCTTCTGCGTCTCATATTGTAGTTTTTCTCATAATTTCACTTCTATATCATTCAAGATTATCATCAATGGTGTCTCCCCAAACTATAAAAACTATTCTTTTTTGGTACCACTAATACAACTTGAAACCTATTCTATTTTTCATTTTTATTTAATTTATTATTTCTCATTTATCATTTATTTTTATAAAACATCCCAAGGGTTGGATACTCTCATGGGCCCCTCTACCTCATTGAGAACTGGCCTAAGCCCAATGGTTGGCCACCTTGGGCCCCATTGGGGACGTGCGGTGCGCAGGTGGGGGGGCCACCCCAATGCCTCATTTCCTAACAATAAGTTCGATTTATCTGGGAATATTTACATTGAATTCTAGATTCCTCTCCACCTCGGTAGAGAGATCTCTGGTTCTTTAAGGTTTCGAACCCCAGTACTCATGGATGTTGGTTGTGCTAAGTGGAGGTCCAACACTCCTCGTTGAAGGGCGTGCGAACCGGTGCAGGGAGGCAAGAGCTGGCTACAATGGTGGTGAGGCGGCATCGATTTCCGTCATTATGATACGAGATCTGCATTGGTTTGGGATTTTTGTCGATGGTCTAGGCGATGCGATGGATCCAGTGTGGCGGTCGCGTTTCTCAACAGAACTTCGTCAGGTGGTTGGGATTGGTGGCGACAACGTCCTCGACAACGGAGCTTCTTTGAAGGTGCACTGTTTTTTACGGGTGTGGGGTGATGGAGTTCTGATGCAGTTGGATTGGAGCATGCGGCAGTGACATCCTCAGTGGTGTTCTTTGGGGGATTTCATTGTGGCATCAGATTAAGGCAGATCGGCCTCAGACGATGACAGTGGATCTTCGGGGTGTAGAAGTTCTTGACCCAGGTTGGTTGAGCTAGGGTCCAGAATATCATTTATTTGCTTTGTGCATTAATTTGGATTTCTATTTGGCTTTTTTCAATTGATTTGTATTTGGATTTGTCTTTGTAATGGGTTTTGTCCCACTAGGGTCTCAATTCATTGGATTTTAAGGCCTTGTGTCTTTAAGCCTATGGGATTTTTATGGGTTTTCTCTTTACCCAATCTTAAAGGGGTTCCTGTTTTCTTTTTCTTTTTTAATAAAGGGGCTTGACCCAAACCTTTTTGACTAAAGTAGTTAAACACCAAATTATGATCTTGACCACTCACTCGCATATACAAATCTTATTTCCATGTGAAAAAATGGTTTCAAAATCATTGGGATGGTGAAAAAATTTAAATTGAGGGGTTTTAAAATATAAGGAATCCAAATAGGGTTCTTCAATTTTTTTAAAATATATTATAGCATGACATATAAGTTGAAAATAAGATCCTTATTCATATATCAAGAGTTTTTATGTAAAATAAAATTATTAGTGATATTAGAAATTTCAATACACTAATTCCTTGAAAAATTGAATTTTATTCTTTTATAAAATCATAATATTTTATTTTAAAATATCATAAGAAATCATGATTAATTTTCAAAGGATATTTTGATCATAACAGAAAGTCATGGATTACTACTAAGACAACATAACATGGTATACATAGTCCCATAATACATTAGGATCACTCCCTAATCCCATAGTGTGATTAGGATAACCTCTTATAAACCATATATGGTATCTCATGAGGTAAATGCATTATCTAATGCATTGGGAATCTATGTAATTATGGGCCCACCTATCACTTAGTTGGAAACAAATCCCATAATTGGTTTGGGTTCACTCCGAATCCCCTACCTTTTTTGGTATAAAAATGAAGTGTAATTCTTTATAAGAACATAGTAGCTTGTATTTTATATCACAAATATTGTGAATATAATTTAAAACCATGAGCATAAGTATCTATTTCATAAAATGAGAATTAATTGAATATATATGTCTTTAATTTATTAAGAAAACACATGAATAAGATAGATATGAGGGATAACATATTTAAAAACATGAAAACGGAAGTTATAAAATTAATACAACTGAGAGACAAAAAAATAAACTTTAACAATTTCATTTTAAAAAAACATGGTTGTTTTAAGGTGATATAAATTGGGGTAATTCGTAACCATAGATTGATAATTTAAAAATAGTGATGAAACATCCTATAATTTAAAACATATAAATATGGTCTTCTAAATGAAGAAAACTTTTTATAAATATCCATATGTTTTTTCAAGATTTCAAAATGAGAGATGTCAAAATAAAATAATTTCACATCAAATGATATATATACACACACACACATAAATATATGTCAGAATAAAAGTAGTTTCTCATGAAATTACACACATGAACACACACACTTATATATATACATGTAAAAGATAGTTGTATAGAATTATATATATATACATATATATATCATAATAAAAAATAGTTTTTCATGAAATGATATATATATATATATATATATATACTTATTTGAAAATAAAACACTTTTACCATAAAAAAATAATTTTGAAAATTCTAAATATTCCCTTTCATTCATAGAAGCATAATTAAGATAATTTTCATAAAAAAAAATCATAAATATAATTTTCGTGGTAAGAAAAAATTCTCACATTAAAAAACAAATAGTCTATTTCCTATTACCTTTAAATCACTCATGAAGACAGTTTTCTCCCATAAGTGGATCTCAATATCACTCTCACTAAATAATAGGACTCACATCTTTAAAGCTATAAAATTAAAGAGAATCAACCCACATAGAGGTAGAAAAAGGGTAATAATATGGAAAACTCCCCCAACCTCATGACGGGCTCATGAGGTTCCATGTTGTAGTACATATATTTACATACCAATAATCACATTGGTATTTATATATAACCCCATAGTGTGTGAATTTCATGATTTCCTTCCCAACATAATCCTCCTAAATACCTTATAATAATAACTTATGTTATATAAAGTCAAAATTATCTACCCTTTCAGTTGGAAACCTCGTGAGCCCATCATGAGAAGTCGATCAAGGTATCTCATTTTATATATACTGAAATTCATCTGGGTAAATCTATGTTTGTGTGATCCCAATTTTCCTCACATCACAGGATTCGTAAAAGGATTGGTCCATGTGTGACATGACACTCGCTGATCATCAGCTGCATGATGGAATCATGTATCACATGGTGGGATCGTGGGTTACAGTTCAACCTATAGTCGATTCTATGAGAAAGATGAAGGTGGAATATGGTTTCATAGATTTATTCCAACTATGGGTTATGTATGTAGTGAGAGGATGAGGTCATAACAGTGTTAAAATATAGTATAGAAACCAATGAAAAGGTATTAGGTTTAACATGCTGAGGAAAAAGATAAAGAAAAATATGATTAGGGTTTCTTGTGTGAGGTTGAAGACAAACACTTAGATGATTAGATTGCTCAGATGAATTGGATGTTAGGGATATAAATGGAATTTATTATCATGGGTGAACAGTACTCATGAATTCCCATACCACATCGAAATCTACTTCATTCGAGAGGTTCTTAATTAATAATCCTCTTTTTTTATTTTGTGCCTAGGAAATGGTGTATTATTATCCATATACACCCATGCACTCACCACAATGCCACGATGCCACTGTGCCACCCAACATAGTGTATGTGACACCCCCAACATACTCTATGTACTCACTATCCATGTTCTTCTGTACACCAATTCTCCCACCTTGCCACTCACCGATTTCCATTTTGAATTCTCCCCTTTGGTTGAGCATGTGGTTCCCACATGTGTGGTTGAGGATTCCTTTTTTGGATGTGGGTTGGCCAAATTTTTATATAAGATAAGTTTTAAATTTATTAATTGATTTAAAATACAAACATTATAATTTTCCCATTTTTTATACATGTATTTTATATATATATATATATATATATCTTCAAACTTATAATATTTGTATCAAGGAAATAATTTTCTTGATACATGATATAAAATCTATTATATTAATTTTAAAAATAATAAAGATTAGTAATATTATACTTAATATGAATAATATTTGAAAATAAATTACAATTTTAATCAAGGAATATAATTATTTTAAATTTATTCATGTCAAAAGTTTCTAATGGATAGTTTACCAATGATAATTTCTTGTTTTATATATATATATATATCCTATTTAGGGTAATTTTAATAAACTCAACTCTACATACACCCATTTTTTTACTCGTTAGGATGGTTCTTATTTTTCTACTAATATTCAACCTCACTATCATTCTCTTTGAAGGTTTCTTACTTATGGTTGATCCTAAATAATGTTTCTATAATATTTATGATGTAATGTTTATTGGAGTCTAACCTCTTTTATTACTAATGAATTTTAAAAGTTTAATTTCTGCTTAATTAGTTGCAAACTCTTGTAAGGAGGTGTTCTTATATAAAAGTTTGTGTCAGTGTATTATTTTAAATAAAATATAATATATCCTGATTTGAGTTATCAATACTTATTTTATAACATTTATTTTAATGGAATTTATACCATGAAATTCTTGGATATAACTTTCTACCCTCCTTAAATAAAATTTTTTCCTCTCAATTTGATTACAACTTACATAGATGAATGGGAAAGGACACAATCACCAAAAATTTAAAATAAACTTTGATATTGCTTACCTCATGTTATTAAGCATTCCCCCAATTCCCATTTTCACATCATTCATAAAGAGTGAGGGTCCACTTAGTGAAAAAATACCTTATATCATTTTCAAAATTGTATACTTCCTTAGTCCATACACATTTTGTACAACATGAATTATACTAGTGGGGAAAAAGATATAATTTTTGAAAATAATTTTTTTCTAATATTTAGTTTCAAAACATCAGTATGAACCTATTTTTATAAAATAGTATGATGAAGTCAGTTTTGAAAATTTCAAAATAGGTTTACTATAATATATTATCTATGTATCTAAATACACTAGAATCCAAGATTATATATATATAGGTTGTACTAAGGTATTCCTCTTCTATAACTATTCTAAAATCAAATAGTACATCATACTTTTGGGAGAATGTGAAGTATTTGAAAATGCCCTAATGGTTCCAACTTTGGTGAGAAAGGAGGATGAATTGGGAACTTAATATTTGATCATAAGAAGTCTATAATCCCTGGTGATTCTGTGATATGTAAGAGATTTTTTATATTCCATAAATAATTTTTTTGGAATGTTGGATATTGGAAAATGTCTCAAAATTATGTGATCTTGACTTTGGAATAATTATTACAAGTCTTTGAGAAGAGACAAGAGTGTTGTGCAATATCATTCTCCTTCAATCTCAAATTCAACCCTTGACATTTTATTGAAGAATAATAGGATTTTAATTACATAAAAACATGATTAACATTCATCATTTTAATAATTTTATTAAAAACATTATCTCTAATTAAGGTAAAACACAATTAAATTTATAGAATTCCTCTAAAGTTCAAAGGGTCTCTCTATATCTTGAACTCTAATGTTTTATAAACCTTAGATCTGATACTAACAAAAATAACCCAAGACCTATTCAATTTTTTCTTTAATTTATAATTTTTTATAAATCATTTATTTTTATAAAACAACACATGATCATAAAGGTTTATAGTTTTAAAGTGTCCGGATACACTGGAAACTTCTAATTACAAAAACAATTAAATAAAATAATAAAACAATTTTCATTTAATTTAAACAAGTTAAACACCGAAGAAGTACCTTCACCACTCACTCTATTATACACATCTTTGTTCTCTCTAAAAAATAGGTTTTGAAAACATCAAGTGATTGAAAAAAAGCTCGATAAGGGGTTTCAAAACATGAAGAAGAAAATTAGGTTTTTGTCAAAAATTTAAAAAAATTACATCATGAAATATAGGTTGAAAATACAAAACATATAAATATATCATGAGTTATTATGTGAAGTAAAAAACTTGTTCTATTTTAAATTTCAATACACAGATTCCTTAAAAAAAATCATTTCATTCATTCATAAAATCATAAAGGTTTATTTTAAAATCTCATAAAAACACATAAAAGTTTCTAAGGATCATTGAATAATAACATAAAGTCATTAATTACTGCCAATAAAACATAACATGGTGGATATAGTCCCATAATGGATTAGGTTTACTCCTTAATCCCAAATTGTTCTTAGAATAACCTCTCATACACAATACTTGGTATCTCATGAGATAAAAACATTACCTAATGCATTAGAGGGATATGTAATTTTGGTATTTCCCATAACATAATTGGAAAAAGTCCCATAAAGTGTTTGGGTTAACTCCACATCCCATTACTTCATTTGTATAATAAGTAAGTGTGATTTTTAAAAAAAAAACTTACTAGATTGTGTTTTACATCATGAAGACCATGGATATTATTTAAAAACATGATAATTGGTATCCATTTCAGAAAATAGGAATTACATGGATATATATACATACATATGTGTGTTTGTGTGTGTTTAATTTGTTATGAAAAACTCATGCATAGAATCGATACAAGGGATAACCTATCTAAAAACATGAAGACTGAGGTTAAAAAAATAAATACAATTGAGAGTCTGAAAATAAACATTAATGATTTTATTTTCAAAAATATAAATGGTTGTGTTAGAGTGATACAAAGTTGGGTAATTCATAACCATAAGGTAATAATTTTAAAAGGGAATGAAATATCCTACAATTTAAAACATATAAAGATGGATTAAAAATGAAAAATAGTTTTTTAATATCAATATGTTTAGTCTAGATTTCAAAATAAGTGATGTTAGAATAAAATAGTTTTCATGAAATGATATATATATATATATATATACATATATATCTGCACACACACATATATAAGCTAGAATAAAATTAGTTTCATATGAAATTATATACCTATATATATACATGAAAAATATTTTTACATGGAATGATATATATATATATATATTGAAATAAAAAAATAGTTTCACATAAAATGATATATATATATATACATATATACTTATTTGAAAATAAAACACTTTTAGCTTAAATAATAATTTTTAAAATTCAAAATATTACCTTACATTAATAGTAATAGAATTAAAATAACTTTCATAAAACAAATTTTTCCATAAAAAAATAATGGGAAGAAACAATTTTTACATTTAAAAAAAATATTCTATTTCCTATTACATTAAAATGACTAGTTCAGACTATTTTCTCTTAGAATCAGATCTCAAGATCACTCCCTCTCAAAAACAGGACTCAGATTTTTGAATCTAGAAAATTAAAGGGAACCAACCCATCTAGAGACAGAGAAAGGATAATACTCAAGAAAACTCCCCCTATCCCCATGCTGCTTTAACACCGCAGTTCCTATATTTATATACTCATAGTACCATTAAGATATATATACATATATATATAATTACCTATGTGTTAATGGTTTTATTTCTCTCCCTACATATTTCTCCCACAAACCTTATAATTATAACCAATGTTTTACAAAGCTGACCTGATCTACCCCTTCAGTTAAAAACCTTATGAGACAAACATGATAAGTAAATATGGGTGTCTCGTTTTATATACATTGAACCCCATAGGAGTCGATCAACTTTTATGTGATCCTAATCATCCTTGAGTCATGGGGTATGCAAGAGGTAGGTCCATGTGTAACATGATGCTCGTAGATCATCATCGTGATAAGAAACCACTCGTCACTTTGCATAATGATGGTTTATAGGTTGACCTACTACCAATGTTATGAGTAAGATGAATGTGGTGGTATATGGTGGCATCATGATGGGCCACCTATGGGCTATATAGGTTGGTAGATGACAAGGTCAACATCAGAGCTAGAAGACAATGTAAAAGGCAATGGTGAGGGCTTGGGCTTAGCATGTTGAAGAAGAAGATAAAGAAGAATATGATGAGGGTCACTAACATGAGGATGAATATGGATTCTCAAACAATCAAACGATGTAGATATATTGAATAATATGTTCGGGATATAAATTGGAGTTTTTAACATGGGTGAATGGTACTTGTGCTTTCTTGTCCTACATCAAACATTACTTTGTTCAAGAAGTTCCTAATAAATAATATCATTCCATTTTCAGTTTGTTCCAATTATGTGGGGGATTGACACCTACATACACTCACACACTTATCACTATGCCACCCTCTCACCCTGCACGGTGGCCCCAGCACGCAGTACACACTATGTGTGCACTCTTGTGCACCTAATCTCTTACCCTGCCACTCACAGCTTGCAAGGTCAACCTCTTCCATGTGGTTCACCCTACAGTGCCCACATATGTGGTTTATGGGTCATTAGTTGGCAGTGGGTTGGCCAAATTTTTATATAAATTATGTTTTAAAATTTTGAATAGAATTAAAATAAAAAAACTATATAATTTTTCCATTACAATTTTATACATGTATTTTTTTTTAAAAAAATATTTATCTTCAAACTTCTAAAATTTATATTAAGGTAATATTTTTTTAATAAATCATATAAAATTTTAATATTAATTATAATAAATTATTAATAATATTATACTTAATGTGATTAATACTTTAAAAAATTATAATGTTAATTAAGGATTATAATTATTTTACATTTATTCATGTCAACAGTTTATAATGGCTATTTTACTATTGTTCATTTTCTCATTGTATGTATATATCCTACTTAGGGGAAATTTTAATAAATTGAACTCTATGTACACTGATTTTATTTCTTATGAGGATGGTTTTTATTTTTCCTCTGTAATACATCCTCACTCTCACTCCCATTGGTGAATTCTTACTTATGGTTTATCATAACAAATTCGATTATAATATTATTGTTCTTATGTTTATTAGAGCATGTCCAATTTTATTAATGATGATTCTTACATGTTTAATTTATTTTTATTTTTTTGCAAACTACTATAAAGAGGTGTTATTGTGTCAAAGTTTCAGTCAGTGTATTATTTTAAATAAAATGTACTCCATCTTGATTTTAGTTATCAGGACCAATTTTATAACATTTATTTAAATAACATTTATACACTGAATTTTTGGGATGTTAAAACTACCCCATACCAGTACTACCACTCCTTTTACAAGAATATCCCCATGCTAGGTTTATGTCTCCCTTCGCTAATTCCCAGCCCTTGGTTGTATTTGATATTGTCTATCTACCACATGGTGGTCGGTTTCTTCTATGGTGCTAGGATATGTTGGACATATTTTTCACCTTTAAATATTTTTTCATTTACATAATTTTTGCCTCAATTCATAAACTCCGTTTTTCTCCACTTTTCCCGAATCTCACATATAATCCTTTCTTGTCATTAACAATCTAATAGAAATATATCTTAGATAGAAATAGTTAATTAAATAAAAAAAATCATATTAAAAATAAAATTTATGTATGGAATGTGGATAACTTACCCCCCTATAATTAAACTCTTGATTATCCTCAATCATAAAATCTATTCACCTTTACAAATAGAATCCTTCCTACCAACATTTAAATAACATAATAAGGAAAATAAAATAATTACCAAAAATTAAGAAACATTCAATATTTATAAAATAAATATCCATTTAAATCACCATTTCTCAAGAAAATTACACAACCATAAATTTTACTTTACATCTTGAAATAATGATTATTCTCCAAACCTTACTTAATATTTCTCAATTTATTATTTTTATGTATATTGTTTTGTGATCTACCTCACTTGAAAATTTTCTCTCAACACTCATAGTATATTTTTACTAGAGTTATACTTATACCTAAAGTACATACATCTTAACCATAGTCTTGAAAAGAGTATCAAATATCTACCTCATAAAGAAAATTATTAACATAAATCATAAGGAATATCATGAAAGTATAAAATGGATTTTAAGATAAGGTTTGGTAGGTAATTTATGTTAAAAACTACAAGGTTCAAAAAGGAGGGTAAAATCTAAAGCATAATACATGATAAATAATAAAAATATCATCAAAAACTCTTCCTCTATAGATGAAATCACTCAACACCCCCTATATCATGTCTAATATCACAAATTACATGAATAATTATAATGAAATATGTACCCTATTTTAATTTTTCTTCAATAAAATATTTCAATGCATTTTTAACATTGTTTTTTATTTTTATTTTTTTCAGTAATGTTTTTTTCAATTTTTTTCAATTTTATTTTCTATTTGATATAAAATGAATTATACTGAAAATAATTATATGAACCTTTTCCAACACCTAATTGTAATGCCTCATATTTTTACTTTTTCAATATAAAGCATCCTCTTTACACCATGGAATAACTCTTTCCTTATAATTAATACATTGTATATCATAAAAAATACCAAGACTATAGTGGTAAAGATATAATATAATTACAATGTGACTTCCACATAAAGGTAATTCATAGATTCTATGGGATTGAAATAAAGATTCAATGAATGGGTGGATATCAAAAGAGTATAAGTGCTCAAATAAAAAATGTCTCGATGATATTAATGTGCCTTTATTATTTCATAGCTTTGATAAGATGTAAATGTAACTTCTAGTAGGTCAATGTGACCCAAGTATATCTTGGGAAATAGGATATTATAAATAATATAAGAAAATTTTCCTAGAACCCACTCAAGAATGGGAAACATATCATATCATACAATCACTCATGGAATGAATAAAAAAAACCAATCAGCATAAATTTCATTAAATCAAAGTATAAACACCTAAGAGTAATTTCATCAATATAAATCAAATATTCATCACATATTTTAACTTATGAAATTAATACCTTCATGATTATGTTTACTTATTCATCCCCCATATAACTCATTCAGTCTTATTAAAAATTTTATATAAAAATAGAATGATGGTATTCTTAAGAAATTGTGCATCCATGATAAAAAATGAACATGTTTTTGTATGGTATGAAAATTCAATTAAAACTTGAAAATAATGGAAAAAATTAAGTGATTAAAATATAAAGAATTAAAAAAATCAATCCCATATCAGTAAGGATCTTCCCTTTTCCCCCAATTATTCCTTACTATATTATGATAGAACTACTAAATTAAAACAACCAAATGATAGTATTAAGTTTAATTATAATTAAGATAAAAAAGTTTAAGGAAATTAAAAAAACCTCCTAAATAATTTTTGTTACACCCCAAGATTTTATATGCATTTATTTTGAAATAAAATTTAAGTATTCGATATTTTTCTTTACACGCAATGTTATATTTAAATGAACCATAATATACTATTGAATTAATATTATTTAAATAGGACTATTATAACAAATATATTAAATTAGATGAATCAATAAAAATATTTATGTTATAAAAAAATTATATAATTTTTATATAATGAATATTTTTTTACTAATTCATAATAAATAATTAGTCAATTTTTAGTAAAATCATTTTATGTTCAAAAATATGTTTTCTTTGAAAATAGTGTTGATTTAATTTTATGCATGGAAATTATAATTAATTTATTTACATTTTAGAGATTATATTTTATAAAAAGGATATAATTTTTTATATTATGATATCAAAATTATCTTAAAGTTAAATTTTAGAATTTTTCTGAAAAGATAATTTTTTCACTGAATAATAAAAAATTCCAATTTTATAGAAAATTATTTGTTCCATTAAAGTATTTACAAAGTCCCATTTTTTGAATTTGTTTTAAAATTTAATTAGTTAATTTTTAATACCCATAATCTAATAAATTACATTGGAATAAAAATTATGCTTAATTTTTTCTATAAAAGCATTTTTAAACTTAAAAATGCATTTTCCTGGAAAACCATTTTTCATCCGGTTTTATGAGTTTATTTCAAAATTAATTTCTCTACATATACAAAATTAAATTTAATAAAATTTATTACCTATATAGAATATTAATTTAACAAAATTAATGATTTTACCTCTATTTTTTGTCATAATAAATAGTAAAAATAGTAAAAAAAATATCACGATTAAGGTTAAAATGGTTTTACTAAGGTGATTAAACTTAAAGATAAGGGTAATATTTCCACATAAACTTGTCTAAATCATATTTTATGGATATATATCTATAATATATCATTTAATATTTTATTATGGGTCATTTTTTATCCATTTTTATTGAATAATACAATAATATATTTAATCTTTTAAGATATTTCATGTGTGTCCCCTCCCCCACTTATAAAAGGACACCCCCTATTATCTACTATATATGCTTAATGATCCTATTATATCATCAAATACCTATCCAAATACTTTACATAAATCCCTATCCTTGTTCCATAGGTCGTATTTTCATCATAATACAACACTTTCAAAGATTAACCTGTAAGGCAAAGGAGGTTTCTCAATAAAGAGGTATGAGTCTTGACTATTACTTTTAATATTATCTATTATTAAACATTATATAAAACAATTATATCTGATATAAAATTATTGATATATTATCATAAATATACTATGTTTTTATTATTATCATGGAGAAAATATTTTCCACATCTTTTCTATTAAATGGGAAATTAAATTATCGCCCGTGTGTGCATGTGGGATGTCACTTCTAAGTAGCGATAGGATCCATTTTCCATATCCA
Organism: Viscum album; assembly: GCA_963277665.1. Lineage (NCBI taxonomy): Eukaryota > Viridiplantae > Streptophyta > Magnoliopsida > Santalales > Viscaceae > Viscum > Viscum album. The sequence continues at coordinate 450,696,490 of OY728165.1, forward strand.
AATCACATGGATTTTATTAAGGATGTATTTAATAAATTTGAATGATATTTATTATTTAATAATGAATATTTAAGTATATAATATTATTTATCTATATTTCCTTCTTTTTATTAGAAAGTGAAAACAGTATCCATGCGTACATATGGATTACCGTATCAATAAATGATATAATTAATTTTTAAATATATATAGTTTATGAATGATTAAAAAACGAATATAATGAATATATATGTTATTAATGTCATGCTTAATATTTTTAATATTATGGAACTATGGTAAAATTAAAATGATTTGAATTGTCAAACTGAAACTTTCATGGAAAACCTAATAGTTAACACCCAGAAATGAGGACTTTAATAAATAATTATTAATAACAGTGTGTTAAAATATTATAATTATATGATATATTATATTTTAGGTATAAATACGGTTCATTTACACATTTATAAAAAAATTAATTTATTATATAGTAGGTTAGAGACCTTATAAAGCAAGTCAAACCTGATAGAAGAGTTTTATTTTACAATCTCATTTTTACTAGGATTGTTTAGGCTTAAATTTTTTATAATGAAATTATATGATGTATCCATAAAAAATATTATATATTTGATACTCCTATGTTTATTTCATGAAATTAAATGTTTTATTTTATTTTCCTTTCTTTAAGTACTCAAAATTCTAAAGGAATATTTTTAAGTAAAATCGAATTTGTTTTTCTATTCAGTTGGGAAAATTTTTCTTCCATGTCTATATTTTCTCTAAAATATTTTAATTTTTTTACTATTCTAAAAATATTTATTAAATTTATTTTTACCCATGTTTTAAATCCTATTAAATTTTTTTAGAGGAATCTTCTTGTCTTTTTCAAACTAAGTAATTTTTTCCAAAGGTTTGAAGAAAATAATTATTTTAACATATGTCACATGAACAAATTTTCCTTCCATCATGAAAACTAAATTAATTTAATATTAATATACAATTTTTAATATTTATTCTCCAAGAAAAAATTTTACTTAATATTTTTTAAATTTTTTATTTTAAATAATTCATTTATAAATGAAAATTGTATTTTCCTCAATAAATAATTCCTTAATCCTTTATATTTCTTTATCTATGATATAATCCTTTTATGTTACTTATTATTCACTATGGATATGATTCTATTATACCATACTAATTTTTTCACTATATATTTTTCTATTATGATGATAAAATATTGATAAACCCAATTTATTTTACATGGGTTGTGTTATAATGAAATAATAGATTTTTTCATGATCTTATAGAATAAATGTAAATATATTATGATTATTTTATGGGTGGTTATGTTATATCCCTAAAATTAATTGGGTAAGGATTAATGTTTTATGAGCTAAAAGGGTATATGTGAGGTTATCCCAAACCAAAAAGAGAGTACACTGGATATTATATGAAGCCCAAAAGTGGGTACACAAGAGGTTATCTCATGCCAAAAATATGTTACATAGGTGGTTATTCCATTCCTAACATGTGATTAAAGTCATATTGAGCATCCTTGACATAATATTTCTATGATTATGATTATTCCAAAATTTATTCCACTATTTTATGACATGATATTATTTTAATGTTATGTTCTCATGGATAATGTTCTTTGATTACTTTATGATTCATGTCTTATAAAAGTACATAATTTGTTACATGACTCATGATTATATTCTATGAATTTATGGGTATAGTTTTAAATATTTAAGCTCATGTTTATATATCTTAATGTTAATTTCATCCTTAAATGGCCATTGATGTATCCCTTGATTACACTTACTAGGAATATAATTGTATCCTTTATTATGTTTCATTTTTTTTAGGATATGACGAATATTTTTAATTAAGATATCTCTAAGAAGGGTGATAGTTGTGAAAAACTAAGTGGGATGTGATTTATTTTTTTTATGTGCCAATTATTTTTATATCAAAGTATCCAAAGACACTAAAACATTATGTTTTTAGTGTGTATATTAATGATATGTAATTAATATTCATCAAATAAGATGTAATCTTTATGTATGTAATGCTTGGGGGAACTCAGTTGGTATCAAAGAAAGTCTTAGTGATTTTTTTAAACCAATATGATGAAATTTTAGTCACAACCCTTAGGATAATCTTATGTATAAGAGAAAATCCTATGTTATGGTAAATAAATGAGTTTATATGGTATATAAAATAAATTCATGTATGGATACATTCAAGTGGATGTGGTTGTGCCATAGATTCCCCTAGTGGTAATAACTATGAATGGGTCAAATTGGGTATTAGCTCAATCTTCACTGGTGCACGATTAGTGGGAATAAGATTTCATACCTAGATAGACACTCCTAGGGGATATTCGTGGGATTATTTACACTTTATTTAGGAAAAATTATAAATTATTTGAATAGTATATTACCAAGGATGAACTATGTTAAACCTATGGTGTTATATATTTAAAATAAGGTTTCATGGTTTAGACATCCTATGAATTATTTTTCATTATTATATTGTTTTAACTATGATTAGTGTTACTCGAAATATGATTTTTGGTTTTATTAAATGGATAGAACATAAAGGTACAATGTTAATACTGAATCTAAGGTAAAATAAATTAGTTCCTTCCTGATAAACCAAGTGTTATGGGGCCTAAAATGAAAAATCTCATTGTTATGTTTATGAAACTTTCTCAATCCCTGACTCATGTCAGGATTCCAAAAAAAACAAGGGAATAATCTTCACTTGATTATTTTATGAGTAAATTTCCACTATCTTTTAGTGGGTCCTATAATCCACTAATTAATGAGAAATTAATTGGTACCTATGTAAATATATTTTTCATTCTCCAGTTTTCAAAGAATTAAATAATTTATTTTAGTTTTTTATCATTTGGAAGGTGAAGAGGATCAATGGTGGGATCATATCAAAAACATGATGTAACATTAGTACATTAACTCTTTAGAGTATGATGAGTTTAGATGTTTATTTTTCAATAAGTAATTTCTTCATATTCTTCATATGAGTATAGAGAATAAATTCTTTGAGCTAAAGTATAAGGATGATGAATCCATTAGTACCTATGTGGAAAATTTTACAAGGCTAATGAGGTATTCTTATGGTATTATCATTGAACCAAAAAAGTAAGATTGATCAATTCTTTAGTGGATTAAAAGTCTATAATATGTTTGATCCATAAGGGACTTTAGTTTCTATAATGAAATCAATTTTTTATCAAGGTAGAAACAAATATTGGATTTACCCATCAATATCATGGTTTTGATAAGAAAATAAAAAAAATTAAAAGAAAATTAAAAGAAAATTCTCCTAATAAAAACGATAGATAGAAGAATATGATTCTTCCTTTATTTCATATGTGTGAAATAAATATAGATTAAATTTTATTAAGGGGTCTATTAAAGTATTTATGTATGGAAATAAAATTCATTTTTAAATTGAATAGTTAAGTGAAGGGAAGAATTTAGATAATGATAAAAATGGATAGAAATATCCACAGAATGCACCACCCATACTCTAATGTTTCAAATAAAAGGAGTATCATAAATATACTAAACAGATCTCAAATTCATGGGTTAATAATGATGATCAGTGTTATTAACCTCTTAATCCATGTGAAAAAGGGAAATATCATGTGATCACTATTTTCAACGTGGGGTACAATAATAAAGTGGTGAAAGGTACACTTATCATCCACTCTAGAACTGATAATGTCTTATTTTATTCTAAATCTACTCACTCTTTTATATCTAAATAATTTTATAAGGGTATCATAATTCCACCTCAATTATTAGTGATTAATTAATATTGAAAACTCCTTGTGTTATAATTAATTCATCTAAAGTCTATGATTCTTCTCAAATTTTTGTTTTTGGGAATGTGCGTCATGAAAATATGATTATTATACCTCAAGTTTAATTTGAGGTTATTTTGTTCGTGGTTTGGATTTCTTCATATAATCATCATATAAATTTCTAAATAAAATAATTCAAAATTTATATTCTGAACCATCCTATGATTATCCATCAGTGTGAGGATGGATATGAACTTCTAAAGGAAATAATATCCATAATATGGATCTTAATTTATATTCAAAGGGGGTATTTATCGTAGATGGCTGGGGAGAAACTCAACATAAAATAAATTACTATTTTATGGGATTTTGTATATATATATTTTAAAGAGTTTCATAATATTTATAAGAATATGGATATTGATTTTTTAATCGACATCATATCAGGTGATACACCTATTTTAAAGACTCTATATATAATGGCTCTAATTGAGTTAAAGGAATTGAAGAAGAAACTATATGAGAATATTGATAGAGGATTAATTTTTCAAAGTGAATCACAATAGAGTGAACCTATTGTTTTTTTGAGAAGAAAATAGGTCAATTCAACTCTAAATTGATTATCTAGAAATTAACAATATCAAAATAAATAATAAGTACCATCTGCCCAATATTTATTATTTTTTCAATAAATTATGATGAGATCAATAATTTTCCATGATTGATCTTCAATTTGGGTATTATCAATTAAGGGAAAAAGTGATGACATAACTAAGAAAACATTACATGTGAAGTATAGACACTATAAATTTATATTTATTTCATTTAGTCTTACTAATTACACCTCTATCTTAATGTATTTAATGAATAAATTCTTTAGAGATTATATTGATCAGTTTGTGGTAGTATTTTTAAATGATATTATTATATATTCTAAGATAAATGAATAACATGAAGATTAGTTTAGGATTGTACTAGAGGCACTAATTAAGGAAAAAATGTATAAAAAAATCATTAAGTGTGAATTTTTGCTACAAAAGGTTCCATTTTTTGATCATATAATATCAATCCATGGTATATTAGTGGCTTCATAAAATAAAAAAGTTATTGAACAATAGACCATATAACCATAGTGATTTAGATTCATAGTTTTCTTGTTTTGATGGATATTATCAATACTTTGTGAATAATTTATGATGTATATCTAATATAATAACCAATTTAACTCAGAAGGGATTAAAGTTACTTTCGGGTGAGTAATGTGAGGAATTTTTCAAGGAACTTAAGAGAAGTTTGGTCAGTTAACCTATTCTCAAACTACCCAATCGTAGAGAAGGGTTTTTTATCTATAAAAAAGCATCAAAGAATGGAATGGGATGTGTCCCCATGTAAGATGATATGTGGATAGCTTATACCTCACTCAAATTGAAGTTTCTTGAGAAAAATTACATAACTCATGATTTAGAGTTAGTTATGGTAATTATTTCATAAAATAAATGGAGGAATTATGTTTATGAGGAAATTTTTGAAATATATACATATAATAAAATTTTGAAGTAAATATTCACCCAAAAAGAGTTGAATATGCACTGGATAATATGAATCGATTTGATTAATGATTATGAATACTCAAAACATTACCACCCCGGGAAATGGAACATGGTCGATAATGTTATGAGTAGAAAGTATCATGATATATTATTTATTATAAGGATCACATAATATCAGATATTTTTGGATTTTCAATATATGGATCTATAAATATTGAAATAAGGGGAGAAATATTATCTTACTCAAATGAATATCCAACCATCTATCCATGTAATGATTAAATATGAATAAAAGGAAGATGTAGATCTGTAAAAGAAGGTGAGAAATGTTATTTATTTAAACCTTGATTATTATGGAATGATAAGGTTCTAGAACCATTTATGTCTCACATCAAGACAATACTTGAGGAAGGACCTATTGGAAAAATCTCATAACTCAAAATTCTCTTTTTATTCTAGATATACATAGATGTATAGGTATGAAAGAGTTTTTATGGAGGGAAAACATAAGAAGAGATATTATAGAGTATATATTTTGGTTATTTTTGTATTATAATGTTAAGGCAAAGAGACATAATCTTAATTGTATGTTACAAATATTACCCATAGAATAATTAAAATGAGATAAAGTCACTATGGATTTTATCATCAGAGTCCCCAAACCATCTAAATGTCATAATTTTATTTAGTTTGTACTTGATCACCTTATGGGGTTAGAATATTTCATTATTATAAAATAATTTTTCTATATTGATCAGATTTCTATGATATACATTAAGTATGTGGTAATATTACATGGAGCATCACATTCTATTATACTAATTGAGATCTAAGGTTTACATAATGTTCTGAAGATGTCTTTAACAAGTTATGGATATAGAGTTTTTTAGTACTATTGATCATACTTAGATATATTTTCAATCTAATATAATCATTAAAATCCTAGAAGATATATTTAGACCATATTATTTGGAATTCAAATAAGTCTGTGATCAACACCTTAGACTATTCATGTTTTCTTACAACAATTGCATTCACTCGATAATTCAAATGGATCCTTATAAATCCCTCTATGGAAAGAAGTACAGAACATTGACATGTTGGGATGAACTTGGAGAATGAAAATTATTGGTTTTTAAGATATATGATGAAATTTTAGAGAATTTCATATCCAATCAACATTACATCAAAGAAAATCATAGTGGATAGAAAAGCTATAGTGAAAATCATCAGTGAGATCGTGAATTCAAAGTTAGGGATAAGGTATTTCTGTGAATTTCTCAAAAGGTTATAAGATTTGGAAGGAATGGAGAGATAATCCCTAGGAATATTGGTCCATTTGAGATTCATGATCAACTTGGGATTGTATATAATCATCTAGCACTTCAACTGAGCCTCTCTCAAGTTCACAACATGTCCCATGTATCTCCTATGAGGAAGTACAAACCTGATCATTTATATTTACTAAAATCAGAGGTTATAAAAATGGATAATGTTCTTTCCTATAAAGAAAAACTAGTAAAAATATTAGTTTATATATATAAATTTCTATGGAGAAATACTACTCACCTGGTTAAAGTTCTATGGAGAAATCATAAATTCAAATAAGGTACATGAGAACTTGAGGATGTGATGAAATAGAGATATCCTCATTTTTGTATTAGAGTGATAAAATTTAAAGGGAGGAATTAATTTTAATGGGGTTATAATGAAACACCCCGAGATTTCTTATGTACTTCATTTTAATTAAACATGAAGTGTTTGACAGCTTACTTTACACACAATGTTAAGTTTAAACTAACAGCAACATAACATTGAATAATGATTATTTAAATGTGATCAATATAACCAAGTTGATAAATTGGTGTTATGAAAAAAAAATATTTATAAATATTTTATATATGGAAAAATTATTTATTAGTTCCTCATAAATAATTACTCAATTTTCAGTAAAATCATTTTATGATTGTAAAAAATGTTTTCTTAAAAAATGGTTTTTATTACATTTTTTCCATTGATATGATAATTAATATCTAATAATTTTAGAAATTTTACTTTCTAAAAAACATTTCATGTTTTAAATCATTATATAAAAAATTATATTAAGGTAAAATTTTAGGTTTTTTCTAGAAAGATTAATTTTTTAATGAATAATAAAAAAATTAACGATTTTATTTAAAACAGTATTTTTCAATCAAATAATAAAAAATTAAATATTTATTTTGAATTAATTTTAAAATTTTACTAGTATATTTCTATTAAAATTAACCTAATTAATTTCTTTTTAATTTACATTATTCTTAATTTTTGTATAAAAACTTTTTTATTATTAAAATTTCATTTTTTGGAAAACTATTTTTCATCATGTTTTATATATTTATTTTAAAAGTAATTTCTACCCATTATAGAAATTTAATTTTAGAAAATGTATTCAATATTTGGAATCATAATTTACAAATAAAATAGTGAGTTTAATTTTATTTTTTTATAATTAATAGATAAAAATAACAAGAATTTATTATCACGGTTACGTTTTAAACGAGTTTATCAGGGGTTAAACTAAGAGATAAGGTTAATATTGCCCCATAAACATTGATAAATAAAATTGGTTGGTCATATATGAACCCTTTACAATATCATATTCTAATATGAGTCATTTGGATCCATTTTTCATGAATAATACAACAATATATATTAATATTTTAAAAAAAATCAATGTGTGTCCTCTCCCCCACTTATAAAAGGACAACCCTTCATCTCTCTTATCCACAATTCAATATAATATTATATAATAAATTACCTTCCCAAGTATTTTCCTGAAATTCCTAACCACTTTAAAGATTTCCTTTCTTGATCATAATACAATCCTTTTAGGGCTTAAGGTTTAAGCCAAAGGAGTTTCTCGTTGAAGAGGAATAACTCTTAACTAAGTACTTTCAATTTTTTCACTTTTTAAACCTTATATAGACCTATTATATCCATCCTAAAATGATTAATATAGTATCAGAAATATATTAATATGTTATTTTGAGGATGTAACAACCATTTTACACCTTCTTTACAATAAATTGGAATTTAAAGTTTTGCTCGTACATCGTGTGGACTACTACTTCCACATAACGATATGATTTTTTTCCATAACCACATCAAATGGATATTTTTAATGATTAATTTACTAAATTTAAATTATATTAATTATTATATTATGATAAAATATTATTTATATTTCATTCCATCTTTTTATTAGAATATTAAAATGGTATTCATGCGTACATATGGATTGTCATCTCCATGAACTGTATAATTCATTTTTCTATATATACCTTTTATTGTTGATTATAAATATGTATATAATGAATATATATGATATTTATATCATGATTGAAATTTTTTATATCATATTACCATGATCAAAGTGAAATTATGGAAACAAATGAATCAAAACCTTCATGATGAACAAAACTGTTAACACCCATAAACTATGATTTTAATAAAGAATTAGAAATAAAGAGGTGTTGAAATATTATAACTAGATAATATATGATATTATAGGTAAAACTATGGTTATATTATATAATTATAATAAATTTTATAATTTTATATAATTATAATAAATTTTTAATTTATTATAAATTAGTTTAGATTGGTTATAAATCAAGTTGAACTTGATGTAAGGGTTTTACATTACAGTCTCATTTTAACCAGGGCTATTTATGCTTAAATTTTCAATGATGAAATAATATGATCTATCTCTAAAACATATTATTAATTTCTTTCTCTTATGATTATTTCTAGAAATTAAAATATTTTTACTTTCATTTTCTTCTCTCAAAGTATTCATTAGTTTGAAATAATTTTTTAAAGAAACAATAACTTTATTTTTCTATTAAATTAGGAATATTTTTATACCAAGTCAATATTTTCTATAAAAAAAATTCATAAATTTTTTTAATATTATAAAAATATTTATTAAATTTAGTTTTACCCATGTTTAAATTTCTAACAAAAATTAAAATTAATCTATTTGTCATTTTCCGAACGAGGTACATTTTTATAAAGGTGTGAATATAATATTTTATTTAATGTATACCACACTAATGATTTTTCATTCCATCCTAACCACTCAATATTTTTAATCTTACTTTAACATTTTCCCTAGTTGTGTTTAAATAAAAAAATCCCTTAATATTTTGAAAAAATTTAGAATTAAAATAAGTGATTTCATAATAAAAAAGGGTGTTTTCTTCGAGAAATATTCCAGCGATCTTTTAAAATCATTTTCTATATATAAGAATATAATTTAATGTTACTTATAATTTATTAGGGATATGGTTCTACGATACCATCCTTTTTATTTATCTATATGGTTTATTATTATGATGATAAAATATGAGAACCCAGGTTTTTAGAATGAGTCAAAATCTGGACCCTGTTTGTATTTTGACTTGTCCTTGAGAGAATTGGGAAAATCTTGGATATTATGGAAATTTCCAGACTATATGTCGTGTACTCTAGAGTACAAGCTGTGTATAAGTTGGTCAAGGACCAGTCATGTGCTCGCTGAGTACATATCGTGTGATGGATGTGTATGAATTTGTTACTACACAGCATGTAGTTATAGACACGCCGTGTACCCTTGACCGTGTGGAGGCCATACATGGAGTGTAGGCCTGTTGGATAGGTAGAATATTTTTAGCCTATACACGTCATGTACTATTTGTACTTTCCATGTAGAGGGGTTGTGTATGGGGATATACATGGCATGTAGGGGATGTCAGAAGGATAAAGAGGTACACGTCGTGTACCATAGGTACATGCTGTGTAGTCAGTCAGCAATTCCTCGGTGAAATATCAACCATATTTTGAAGAGTAAAATGATACACGATGTGTAGTCCTAAAGTAAACTCTATATATTTTATTTTTCTCGCTAAAATGGGAAGTAGCCTCATTTTGAGCAAGAACCCAGAACCTTGAGGGGTTTGAGTGGGGGGAGTTGGTTGGGACTTCAAATCCCTCTCGTTTCTTCATTTGATGTTGGATTCAAACATCGTTTAATCCATTGGAACCCCCTCGGTAAGGCCTTGATTCTTCTAGAACCGTTTTTCTTGATTTCTATTCTAGAACAAGTTATTGGGGTTTGAGCGGTTTGGATTATTTTTTAGATATGCTACGTTTTAGACATAATTATAGGCTGTTATCATAGGAGTATCAGCATACAAGTCTTAGGTAGGTGGTACATACCTCTTTTTTTGTTTTTGTAGACTTTTGGGCGGTGCGGCCTTTGGCGCATTTTCAGGTATTTTTGAGTGTGACCCTGTATTACCTGTTATTGCATGTTTAACTATTATTTGACCTGTGGGATTCCTTTGGGTATGCCATGTTACCTATTTTTCTTGATCGGGGTTGGGTTAGTGGTCGTTGCTCATTGGGTCATTTTGGTAAGGGAATTCCCAAATGGTTATAATTGTTTTTGTTTGATTAAAATGTTGAGTTTAGTTTATTAAACCTTGATATGAATTGTTAGAGGCATTCAAGACCTCGGAACTATTGTTTGATAACCGTTGGGCTAGTGCAATTCAACAGTTTAGATTGTTTTTCCTGTTTATGTGTTTTTTTTAAATGTGTTATATATGTAATTGTATAATTTCATATGTTGGAACCTTTAGGTTGTGTTGGGCATGGGTCAGATATTTTTTGAGTGATGTTGGTCATAGGTTGGGCTTGGGATGGGTTACATTGGGTGGTTCTGACCACGGGATTGGGCATCATGGACATCGTCTTGAAGCAGTGTGACTGTCAGGTTGGGCATGACCTGGGTTACTTGGATGGCAGGGCCATCAGACTTGAGCGACTTAGTCGCAGGGACATGAGGTGTTAAATATGTTGTGTCTTGGGAACTATTTTGGTGATTACTGCTCACTCAGAACAATGAGTAGTGTGCACACCGAGAGACTATGTGATGAGGTTGTTTTTACCACTCGTGTGGGTAGAGGCCCCCGTTAGTTGCGGTTTAGGTACTATTAGTTTTGGGGTGCTTGTCATAGGAAGCCACGTGGAAGGTGAGGAGCCTTCAGGAGATAGCATTGAGGCTATTTGGTTGGGGGTCGAGGCTCATCATGATTTGAGGGCAGACATCACTATCCCTCTAGTTACTTTTTTTTAGGACAGACATTGTTTTCCCTCCAGTTAATTTATTTGAGGGTAGACATCGTTGTCCCTCCGATTACTTGTTTAAGGAAAGGCATCGCTATTCCTCCATGTTACAATTTCTTGGGCATTACTTTGGGACGTTGGTACTTAAGACACGCGATGTCAGAGGGAACATGGTTCCAGGTTACACGAAATAGATTACGGCGTTGGCTGAAGCAAGTGCCACTCCATGGTGGCTTCTAAGCACAAGTGGAGTTTATGTTTATTAATACATCGTAATATTTACTATATTTATTTATAATTGCATTCCAGGTTAAAAAATTATATTAGGTACGCACCTTTGGATGGTATCCTACGGAGATTCATCTCAAACCCTGCATGGGCCCTTCACAATGCGTGCAGACTTTATGGATTTACATGCAAGAAAGAGGCCAACTTCAGGAGCTAGGCTGCATTAGCTACTACATAGAGAAGGTATGGACCTCGAGGTCTTGACTAGCTGGAATTTAATTTGTTTTTATTTCTTTCCTATATTAGCATGCATATGTGTTTTGTAGCTACAGTTAGTTATCCATTGGTGCCTTTATATATGGATATGTATGACCTTCTTTGGATGCATTCTTGTTGTTCAGTAGTATTTACAAGTTATTAGCATGTTGTTGTGTTTAGTTTCCGCTACAGTTTTTTATATTTATTACTTCCACTGTTTATCAATATTAAATGTGCTTTCGCTATGTGGGTCTGGTTCGAGTGTATTGAGTCGTTTATTACGCTGCATATTTATTTTTATACTCGAACCAGTACCATTATTATCCTCCAAGATGGTATAAACTCCCCACTATAACTATAATACCCTCGCTTCTAGTCGACAACCTTTGGTGTTCGGGGAGTTGTGCCTAAGGTAGTAACACTCAGCCCATTTAGCACTGTTCGGGTGGTTGTTCGGGTCTGGGGTGTTACAAATTGGTATCAGAGGAGTTCTTGATAGGGATTTAGTAGTAGTGTCTTACTGACTACTAATGAGATTGAGACTTCCCTTTTTATTTTATACTGGTTTTACTATTTGGGATATCGTAGATTGGAGATAAGTTGTTACTGGAACTGGGTTTCTAGCTTGTTCTTGGGTGCCTGCAGCCCCAGGTACGAGGGATGGACCAAGTTTCCATGGGTGGGAATTGATATTTTCTTTTTCTCAGATTATAGTCTATATGATTTCCACCATAGCGGCTCACTTGGTGTGTGATATTATTGATTGTGATATGTGACCCTTGACCCGGTGCGGTAGGGGATAATTGGACCTTGTCCCTGTATGGAAAGGCTTATTTGCTTGGATTTTGATTGGAAAAATTTTAGGGTATTTCAATCTCAAAACTGTATATATGCTTTGTGAAGTGATAATTCCATATTAATACTATCAAATTTCCATTCTTATATTCTTTGGAATGTGAATAGGTGAAATTCTTGATGGAATTGATTATTTATTGCAATGTTTTATACCATGATTTTTATATTTCTAGAATTTCATGTGTTGGGGTATTTGGGTCTCACTCTTATGAGAGTAAGAAGATACTATGGTTAAGGTGATTCTGTTCACCAGGATTGGGCGACTCGGTCGTCGATTTGAGGCAATGTTAGTTGTCAGAACGGGCATGGCTCGAGGTAATTTTGATACTTGGCTCTGATAAGGGAGGGTAAGGAGGCCATGAGGTTGGGATGCTGTGGGCATGGGTTGTGGTGGGGGAGAGTAAGGTTAGTTGTTTTATGCTTCCTCTTTACTAGTTTCCTTGTCTGTGTTGAATATAAATTGTTATATATATATATATATATATATTGGTTGTCTGACCATTTATTCTATTCCCTGGGTTCCTCTTATACGTCTCGATGGAGCGTCAAGCGGGTGATGATGCAGTGCTGCAGGTGCAAGATCGGGTTCAGGATCCAGTGCAGGCAGAGCAGGAGCTGCGGGTACAGGCTTAGGGACAGGATCATGTTCAGGATCCAGTGCAACCAGGATAGTTGCCGGGTTAGGCAGTGTTAGGACCATGGCTCAATGAGAAGCTCTGAGTTATCCTGGTATGTGTCTTTCAGGGCATTGACAGAGGCACACAGGGTGTAGACCCAACTCAGGTATATCTGACGGAGGAGTTCCAGTCGCAGCACCCGCCGCTTTTTCAGGGTGAGGGTGGTCCACAGGCAGCTGAGAAATGGATAGAGAGCAGGCAGATGATCTTCGAGCATCTTGAGACGCCTACAGGGAGGTGGTTCAAGCTGGAGACGTACATTATTAGAGGACCAGAAAAGCATTGGTGGGATATACAGGTTCAGGGTCATAGGAATGAGGGAATAGCATGGAAAGACATCGATGACAGGTTCTTTGAGAACTTTTACCCAGAGACACTGAGGGTCGATAGAACTCATGAGTTCTTGAGCCTTCATCAGGGAGACATGTCTTCCATGGACAATGCAGCTACTTTCACAGAGCTGTCTCACTTTGCACTTGGTATGGTAAGCGATGAGGCAATAAGGGTGAGGCGCTTTGAGGCTGGATTGTGACACGCCATTTGGATCCAGGTGAAAATATTATGGCTGGGATCTTTTTTAGAGGTGGTAAATAAGGCGCTTATAGCGGAGGGAAACCAGAGGGATAGGCCCCAGGTTGGTCGGATGATGGATTCAGGTGATGGTTTAGATAGAAGGAAGCAAGGATGGGATGAGTTTCAGTAGGGAAGTCAGGCCAAGGACTCAGCTAGACCACCTTGTAGTAGCTCTTCAGTGGTTTGCTTTCAATGTGGACAACCAGGACATGTTCGAACTCAATTTGAGAGGCCTCTAAAATAGTGTCAGACATGTGGACAGGTTGGGAATCTAGAGAGGTTATACCGGTATCCTTCTCAGACAGATGGTAGGAAAGGATTAGGAAACACGGTGGCATCTGGAGTTGTTTCATGTTTGGTACTAGGAGAGGGTAGTTGAGGTTCAGTAGGACATGGAGGACGTGATAGAGACATTGGGACCCAGCTGACGGGTTAGTGGCAGGTGACTAGAGAAGCACCGTAGGGAGGTCAGGCCTTAGGCAGCCGTACATCAAGCCAGGTGCACACCGTGGAACTTCCAGAGGCTGAGCAAGCTGGTGAGCTGACAACAGTTAGAGGTATACCACGAGTGTGGTCATGACTTTCTCATTTTCTTTTTGCATGACCTACTGAGGCATGTCTGTTTTGATTGCACGTGATGCACAGGATCTATGTGGACTGACTAGATGTTGGTCAATGGTATTGGCGCCATATCGGGTGTGTGATATATTATATATATGTATAAGATTTGTAGCATCATGGGAATCTAGTATGTGATTTACTTGAGGTGCCTTGGGCATCGGGGCATTGAGGATGTGGGTTAATTGAGGTGTCGTGGGCATCGGGGCATTGAGGATTGTGTTACTTGAGGTGCATGTTATTAGGTTTTATTTGAGAATACATGTGATGTAGGACCTCATGGAGGTGGACACCAACATGGTGTGGGATACTTTGGGTGTTGGGAATGACACAGGAGTACCAATGAGGCGCAGGGGTGACGATGCGTCACGAGAGGACCATGCATCTGGAAAACAGGTTAGTGAAATTTTTTCTTTTTTTCAGTTTTTTCGGGTTGAGACCGAGCTAGACAATTCCTAAGGTGGGGTGCCCATTGAATAATTTAGATAGAACCTTTGAAACTGGGGATGTCCGGGTTACTTGATCAGAGTGGTATGTTCGGTGCCATCTTCGCATTTTGTTTGACAGCTCGGGGACGAGCTATGTTAAGGTGGGGAGATTATAAGAACCCAAGTTTTTAGAACGAGTTAAAATCCCAACCCTATTTGAATTTTGACTTGTCCTTGAGAAAACTGGGAAAATCTGGGATGTTCTGGATATTTCCAGACTACACGCCGTGTACTCTAGAGTACACGCCATGTATAAGTTGGGCGAGTATTAGCCATGTGC
This sequence comes from Viscum album, assembly GCA_963277665.1. Lineage (NCBI taxonomy): Eukaryota > Viridiplantae > Streptophyta > Magnoliopsida > Santalales > Viscaceae > Viscum > Viscum album. The sequence continues at coordinate 450,711,984 of OY728165.1, forward strand.
TCACCAATTACATGTCTTGTGATGACCATGTATGAATTTCTTACTACACAGTGTGTAGTTATAGACACTCCATGTACCCTTGACCGTGTAGAGGCCATACATTTCGGGTTGTCCTATTGGTTGGGTAGAACGTTTTTATCCTGTACACATCATGTACTATTTTTACACACCGTGTAGAGGGGCCGTGTATGGGGATATACATGGTGTGTTGGGGATGTCGGCAGGGTAAAGAGGTATGCGCCGTGTACCATAGGTACCCGCTGTATAGTCAGTCGGCAATTCCTCGACGAAATATCATCCGTCTTATGAATAGTAAAATGATACATAGCGTGTATTCCTAAACTACACACCGTGTATTTTCTTTTTCCCTAAAATGGGAAGTAGCCTCGTTTTGAGGCAGAACTCAAACTCTTGAAGGTTTTGAGTGGGGAGAGCTGGTCAAGACTTAAAATACCTCCTATTTCTCCGTCCAATGCTGGATTCAAACACCGTTTAATCCATTGGAACCCTCTTGGTAAGGCCTTGATTCCTCTTGATCCGTTTTTCTTGATTTCTGTTCTAGAATGAGTTATTGGGTTTTGAGCGGTTTTGATTATTTTATGGATCTATCGCATTTAAACCTAATTAGAATCTATTATTGGATGAGTATCATCATATGAGTCTCAATTAGGTGGTGCATACCTCTTTTTGTGTTTTCGTAGACTTTTGGGAGGTGCGGCCTTTGGCGCGTTTTCAGGTATTTTTTAGCATGACCTTGTATTACCTATTGTTGCATGTTTAACTATTATTTGACCTATAGGATGCATTTGGGTATGCCTTGTTACCTATTTTCTTGAGAGGGGCTGGACAATTGGTCATTTCTCATTGGGAAATTTTTTCCAGGGAATTCAAAAATGTTTATAATTGTTTTTTTATTAATTTATTGAGTTTAGTTTATTAAGCCTTGATATGAATTGTTAGAGGAATTCAAGACCTCAGTATTGTTTTTTGATAACTGTTGGGCTAGTTCAATTCAACTATTTAGATTGTTTTTAATGTTTATGTGATGTGTTTAAATGGGTTATATATGTAATTGCTGAATTTCATATGCTGGAACCTTTGGGTTGTGTTTGGAATGGCCTTGATATTTTTTGAGTGATCCTAATAACAGGTTGGGCTTGGCTCGGGTTACGTTGGGTGGTTCTGACCATGGGATTGGGTGTCATGGACGTCGGCTTTAGGCAGTGTGATTGTCAGGTTGGGCATGAACCTGGTTACGTGGATGGAAAGACCATCAGACTTGAGATACTAGGTTGTAGGGGCACGAGCTATTAGAGATGTTGTGGCATGGGTACTATTTTGGTGATTACCACTCACCCGGATATATGAGTAGTGTGCACAAAGAGAGACTTTGTGATGAGGTGGTTTGGACCACTCGTGTGGGTAAAGGACCCCGTTAGTTTCAGTTTAGGTACTATCTATTTGGGGTTTCTTGTTGTAGGATTCCACATGGAAGGTTAGGAGACTTCAGGGGATAGAATTGTGGGTATCAGGTTGGGGGAAGAGGCTCATCATGATTTGAGGGCAGACATAATTGTCTCTCTAGTTCCTTTGTTTTGAGGGTATACATCATTGTCCATCTAGTTACTTTATTTTAGGGAAGACATCGTTTTCCCTCCAGTTACTTATTTGAGGATAGGCATCGCTGTTCCTTGGGGTTACTATTTCTTGGGCGTGCCTTCGGGACTTCAGTACTTGAGACACGTGGTTTTAGAGGGAACATGGTGCCAGGTTACATGACAAAGATTTTGACGTTGGCCGAAGAAGGTTACACTCCATGGTGGCTACTGAGCACCAATGGAGTTTGTGTTTATTTGTGCATAATACTGTTTACTTTTTTCCTTATAATTGCATGCATGCTTAAACACTTATATTAGGTATGCACCGTTTGGTGGTATCCTACTGAGATTTATCTCACACCCTACACAGGCCCTTCAGGTTGCATGTAGACTTTATGGATTTACGTGTAGGAAAGAGGCCAAATTTAGGAGCCGGGTTGCATTAACTGTTGCATGGATATGGTATGTACCATGAGGTCTTTCCTAGTTGAGGTTTGCTTTATATTTATTTATTTCTTGTATTAGCATGCGTACTTGTTTTGTAGCTATAGTTAGTTATCCATTGGCGCCTTTACATATGGATATGTATGAAATGATTTGGATGGAAGCTTGTTTTTTAGTAGTAGTTACAAGTGATCCACATGTTGTTGTGTTTACTTTCCTCTTTCATTGTATATATTTGTTGTTTCCACTGTTTATCGATATTTAATGTGCTTCCACTCTGCAGGTCTGGTTTGAGTCTACTGAGTCATTTATTCCACTGCATATTTGTTATTATACTCAGACCAGTACCAATATTATCCTCTGACAAGGTATAGCCTCCCCACTATACCTATAAGACCCTCTCTTCTAATCGGCAGCCTTTGGCATTCAGGGAGATGCGCCTAAGGTAGTAACACCTGACCTGTTTAGCACTATTCAGGTTGTTGTTTGGGTCCGGGTTGTTACATAAAATATTGATTGGACCTATTTTATTTTCCATTGTTTAAGTTATGATGACATTATAATGTTTCCATGATATTGTGGTATATATATATGAATGTATTGTGATTATGTGGTGGGTGGTTACATTATTGACTTCCAATGAATTGGGTAAATAATAATGTTTTATGATATTAAAGTTTACATTTTAGTTTATCCCAAGCCCAAAATTGGGTACATGAGAAGTTATGCCAAGCCCAAAAGCTGGTAAATGAGAGGTGATGTCCAGCCTAAAAGAGGTTACACGAGAGGTTATCCCAAGCCCAGAGTAGGTAAACAGGTGTTTATCCCAAGTCTAACATATAATGAAAGTATTTATGGGTATCCTTGACATAATATTTTTATGTTCATGATTGTTCCACACTTTATTACACTCTTTTATGACATGGCCTTTTAAGAATATATGGCTCATCTTCTTCGACTCATTTATGAATCATTTCGTGTGAACTATTAACCATTATTCCATGACTCATTATTACAATATATGAATTTTTGGGTATTGATTTAAAATTTTAATCTCATTTTTTCATACCCTTAGGTTCATTTTATGATTAAATAATCATTTATATTTCCTTTTTTACCCTTAATATGCATATGAACTTACCCATTATTATGTTTATTTTTCTCCAAGATGTGAAGAATGGTTTTATGTATGATATTTCTAAGAAGGGTTCTAGTTGTTAAGAACTAAGTGGGAGATTATGTAGATCTTTTATGTTCCATTATTGTATGTATCAAAGTTTCCAAATAAACTAAACCTTTATAAATATGACATGGATCATAATGATATGTAATGAACATTCATCAAATAAGATATAATGTTTATCTATATAACGCTTAGGTCATCTCAATTTTCTAATATATGTCCTAAATATCAAACATTAAAAAATCATTAAAAAATATGGTTGAATCCTAGAAGAACTTTGATTATCCTATTACTTACTTCCTTCCTGGAAATTGAATTTCATGGTTTTTCCAATTCTCAAGGTAATGACCTTTATTTCACTATATGGATGGAGCTCTATGTTACCCAATATCATTCTTATTAGTCTCTACTTGAGTTAGTTTTTCAAATTTTCAAACTTGGTAATTCATTGAATCTTAAATTCATTAATGGAATCTCCGGTTATTGTCATGGATGTTGGCAGGGTCTCCTCCAATTTTTTTATTTTTCTTTTAAGAGATGGTCCTTATTTTTTTTATAACCACAATACTCTTTTGGTGCCCTTGATTTTTTTCTATAATCCACCCAAAAAAATAATTTTTAAAGATAGAATCATCATAATTCATATCCTTAACATATGTTAATTGGGGTATGTTAAAATCCATCATTTCCTCAATATTATTAAATAAGGCCTCCATATGTGTATTAATTCATCTAGTGTCGTTTACTATGTGAAATACTCACTTTTTTACCCCTTTTATGACTATTGGAATATATTTCTCAACATTTAAAATAATAATTCATTGATTTCGTTCAAAATATTCTTCATCAACCCTCTAATAATATCACCCACTATAATCCCATTTCCCTAAGATAGAATCTTATAAAAAGTTTTTATTAGAAACCAATTCTCTAATCCATGATGAGTAAGTTTTATAATCTAGTCACTAAACCAATCCCATGCAGTGTATAATGATTCATCGTTGAATTGATTGAAATTTAAAATGTCAACATAAATGTTTATATATTTATAGTGAGGAATTAATCAATTTGGGAACATCATTTCTAACTCATACCATGTTGTAATGGAAGGTGGTTCTATGATTTGGATCCACTCTTGATCATTATATTTTAGTGAAAATTTGAATAGGATTAGTCGTTCTATGTCACTAGAAACATTATTGGATTGAAAGGTGTCACACGACTCAAGAAAATTTCCCTAGTGAGTGTTTAGTTCTTCATGAAGTATCCCAACAAATTAGATGAAATTTATGACCATTTGTATGATCATTAGATTTATTTTGAAGTTATTTTCATAAAATAGAGGAAATAAAATGCATGGTTTCACCCCATTCTTGGAATTAGAGAGTACTCCATTAAAATTATTTGATGTATCCCTCTCATTTACGCCACATGATTAGTTCCTTATTATCATATAATTATTCTTGTTATTTCTAGATTATTCTTCCTCAGGATATTCTCTAACTCAGGATCATAACCGAGCACTTATTTTCCTTTTCCCCGAGTTGAGTACTCAAGAATCAAGGGTATAACCTAAAAAATAAAATGTGAGAAAACCCAATTATATTCTAGAGAAATAAAAACAAAAAATAAAAAATTTAAAGGTCCTAGATTTTCTAAATTTCCAAAATAGTCATCCCCAGAAATGGTGCCAAAAACATGGTCTCCTACAGGGTATCATTAATTCCAATGGGTCAACCAATATATAAATTTATATTAATTATTTTACTTAATATTAACTAAGAATTGTATTATGTAGTTATTCCAAGGTCGAACACACATAGATATATTTAAAAAAAATCTCAAGAAAACTATGATTGAATTAGAATAAAGGAAATTAAAGTTCAAACTTCAATCATTGAATAGTGTATCAACATAGTATGTCTAGTTTAATACACTGGTGAAGTTAATAAGATAGTTTATTTTCCAATATGTCATTGAAATTGGGTCCAAGAAATTCCCTTGTTCTAGGTTTAAGTGACCGATGAAATTATTGTTGGGTTGTATTTGTATCTAACCATGCTTGTAAATATTGAATAATCATTTAATATTTTGTGCATATCATTGAAGGTAATGAAATGTTTATAGACATATTTATATTTTTTTGATATATTTGGATATGGTTATAGTCTATTGGAAGTGATTTTTTATATGCTTGAGTCAAATATGGAATTATATTTTTAAGGCTGATAAAATTGGCTAAATGTAGATATTTTCATAAGATACACCTGGAGTTGCATAAAATATTATCATCTTGTATGAGAATAGCTATTTTTTATGATATGGGGTCTTTCATATGACACTAGAACTTTTAATGAGAGTATATCTATATAATATTTTGAGATCATGAATAATTTCAACCCGTGTAAGATATGTGTTTTCATAAGATGGTTGAGTTTGTAAAATGTAGTTTCATAAGATGCCAGTCTTTTGTATGACTGGTTTTTATAAGAAACCTCTTATAAGATTTCATTGCAAAATATTTCAAGGGGCTTCAAAAGATACCTAGAGCATGTATGATTTGTGTTGTCCTAATAAGATATAATCCACGTTAGAAGATAAAAAGCATATGATTCAAGTTCAGTGAATATTATATATCTCATAATATATCTTCTATTAAGATACCTAATCTACATAAGATAAAAGACTTTAAAAAAACTAATAAAAATAAAACTTTTTATATTTAATTATCTTGTTGGAATTCATACTTTCTTCTACCCAAGCCAATTTCCATGTATAAAATCATCAAAATTAAAGTGTGATTCAGGATGGTGATCAAGAAAAAGTGATTCTTGATTAAGTGAATTAATATTAAATTTTTTATGAATAATATATATTTTGTTTATTTTATGCTTTTTATCTTCCTACAAGTTTTAAATATCACAAATCAATTGTGATTCAACCAAATTGTGGGAATACTAATCTATATTTTGTGAAATTGAATTCCATTTTATAAAAATATTTTTTATATGTGAATAAATAATCATAGGGATCCCAAAATTTATTATTTTATAATCATGATTTTAGATAAAAGATTAAAAATTATTCTATGTATTCCATTTTTGTATGGTGATATATACTAGAGTAATTCAATGCACTCCACTAGAGATATTTTGAATTTATTGAGGCTATTGAATATTGAGGAAGTGGGAAGGATAAGTTTTCACTGTTTTATATAGAGAATAGTGTGGAATATTTAGTTTTTCAATGGAGAATAAGTGGTAAGAGTTTGTAAAGGAAAGGTGGAGTGTGATCTGAAAAAATATACTTAACCAATATTACAGAGTGGAGTCTACAAGAAGGAGAATAAGACCCTTAATGGGTTTTCATGAAGTGACAAAGGAAAATCAATAAGAATCATTTATTTAAAATCTAGGTAGGATTTATGGTTTGTGTTTTTTGAATAAGTAATGAGTTCTTATGCATTCTATATATTGGTTCAAAGAGGAAGATCACACATCAATTATTGAAGAAAACTATATTTATCGAATTTATTTATCAGGTGGTGATTTTTATTTTCATTATAATAATTCGGAGATGGTACAAATTATAAAAGGTGGTGTAATTATTGATAATATTGGTTCATAGGATAATACCTAACCTAATCACTTTTAATTGATTAAAAGATTCTTGTTGAAAAATTTTAGGCAGGGAGAAATACCAAGTGAAAGAAAGAGTAGTTACTCACATTGAGGTCAAACCATGTAAAAATTATTTTGTTCCTTACTCTTGTTTAATTTGTACATATATCATCTAAGGCTGTGTGTAATTATTCATGTTAGGAAATAAAATCCTAAATTACCATAGGGTTTAGTTTCAAAGGTAAAAAGAAAATTTTAAATAAAATAAGGTTGCACTAATTCACCCCTGAGTGTATTTATTTGATACAATACCACTTACAATTAGTATCAAAGTTAAAGGTTTCCTTTGTTATATTATCCCTTTCAAAAATATGGATAATATAAATTTTATCAATAGTAGAGGAGTGACTATATTTAATGATAATAATTTATATCGTTGAAAAAAAATAATGTTTCCATACATTTTATCTTTGGTTCTTGAAGTTCTTGATGTACCTATACTGGGATTTCCAACCATGAAAATATGTGAAAATATGTATTTTACTAATAAAATAAATCATGAATTTAATGGTAGGGTTAGGATTTTCCTTCCTATATACCTTTCTTAAAAAAAATGTGAATGTGATGGGACTAAAAACTGATAAATAAGTTGTTAGGTCGGATAGGTAATGCATGATGGTCAAGAGGGGGTGAATATACTAGATTGAAAAAATTAATCAAATTAATTTATTAATTAAATTATTTATCATATTTAATTGTTATATATACAAAGTAGCATAAAAAGTAAATAACATAGGGATGTTTTTATAGTAGTTTATTCTGAAATAGGTCGGCTCTACTCTTATACCTCTCTACTCAGTAAGAGATACGTGTGCACTAAAAATGATTTTTGAGGGGGGCTAATAGCCTAATTACATAATCCATTTCTAGTGGAGGGATAACTATGACACTGAATTTTGTATGGGGAGTCACAACCCTTACAACCTAACTTTATACACTGAGAGTCACAACCCAAACAGTCCAGACTTTAGATTCAGGGAGTCAAAACCCTTAGATCCTAAATTTAAAATCTTGGAGTCACAAGTTGAGAAAAAAAAATAGTAAAAAATTATTTTGTGTGTAAAAGAATAAATATAAAAATAGACTGTGCATGTGAGAGATGGGAAATAGTGTTATAGACTCAGAAACCAGACAAGAGAAGATAAAAAATGAAAGCATAAGTACTGGTTGTTGAGGATTAGATTATCTCATCTCATAAAGGTAATATAAGTCAAATCAGAATAAACTAGACCCTTCAGAGATCATGTAGGTGATGAAACATATTGTCACTGCATGTTGCAAATGCATAGCAGGTTCAAATTTCATAGTACTTTCTTTTTGGAAAAACAAATTATCGACTATGTAAACCCATGTGTCTCATTTTCCATCCATAGATATATATATACACACACGGAGAGAGATAGAGAGACAATAAATATTCAGCAATTACATCAGCTCTTCTTCCTTTAGATATTCAAAATAAATTAAGTCAATAACTTTCATAAATATTTCTATAAAAATAGTAGTATTTTTGCCTCTTTATTCTTATAGAATAAATTTTAAATAAAATAATTTCAATAAATCTTTCAATAATATCTCTAGAATAATAATAGCATTAAATTATTTTAAAACATTAGTTTTAATCCATTAAAATCATTTTATACATAGTCAAAATATTTCTTGAAAACTAGCAGTACAATCAAAAATTAAATTCCAATATTTGAATTTAAATAATCCGGTAACCTCCAACATTATTGGAAAAAATACATTGAAACATTAATTAATTTTTATCTTTAAAAATATGTAACAAAAACTTCCAAAACTCTTTGATCATAATCTTTATATTTAATATGAATTTATCCAGTAGAAAAACCTCTAAAAATAATCAATATAAATATGCAGAAAATAAATTTTCATCATAAAATCAAAAGGCGGAAACAGTAAAGTAGTGTATAGGAAAGTAGGGAACACAAAAGTAGGGTACATAAAACTAGGGTATAAAAATTAGGGTTCACCGAAAGTAGGGTTCACTGAAATTAGTGTACACAAAATTAGGGTACACAAAATAGGGTACATGAAAGTAGGGTACACGAATATAGTTTACATGAAATTAGGGAACAAAAAATTATGGTACATGAATGTAGGGTACATGAAAGTATGGTACAAAAAATTAGGGAACATGAAATTTAGCTACACAAATATAGGGTACACAAAAGTTGGGTTCACTGAAATTAGTGTACACAAAATTAGGGTACACAAAATAGGGTACATGAAAGTAGGGTACACGAATATAGTTTACATGAAATTAGGGAACAAAAAATTATGGTACATGAATGTAGGGTACATGAAAGTATGGTACAAAAAATTAGGGAACATGAAATTTAGCTACACAAATATAGGGTACACAAAAGTTGGGTTCACTGAAAGTAGGGTTCACTAGAAGAACAGTTCAATGAAAGTATGGTTCATCAGAAGTAGGGTTCACCAGAAGAACAGTTCAATGAAAGTAGGGTTCATCAGAAGTAGGGTTCACTGAAATTTGGGTTCATCAAATGTAGTGTAGGGTTTATTAAAAAATTAGGGTTTCTAAACCATGATTTTCACTGTTGAGAAAGTAGGTTTTTAAAACAATACTTAGTACTATTGTGAAAGTAGGGTTTTCAAACCATACTTTTCACTGTTGCAAAAGTAGGGTTTCCAAACCATAATTTGCACTATTGTGAAAGTAGGGTCGTCAAACCATACATTACACTATTTCAAATATAGGGTTTCCAAACCCATATTTTCACTATTTTGAAAGTAGGGTAGTTGAATTGTTTGTAAAAAATCCCCCAAGGTAACATTGCATCATTTTTTGGTTGGTTTTATTTTTTGACAAAGAAGGAGATCAAGGAATGGAAGATTTGGAGGTGGTAGAAAAAAATAGATACAAGGTGGTGCCGGTTTCCAGTGTTTTCAAAATTTCTAGGGTCCAAAATTTGAAGTTTGGTTAGCTCTGCAAAAAGTTTATTTTCTTGAAGATCTCATCCAAAAATAGAAAAGGCTTAAAATTTGGGAATATGGGCATCATGAAGTGGATTTGGTAGACATGAAGAATGTAGACGGAGATCTCTGGGAAAACAAAGAGCTTTGAGAATGGAAGATTTCATCTTTTCAAAAAGTGGATTTACATGAAGATCTCATCAAAATATGGAAAAGGGATGAATTTCGTGAAGATGGGATTCATGAATTGGTTTTGGTAAATACATAAAGAATTTTGATGGTGACCTCTGTGATTACGATGAGCTTCACTAAAGAGCTTTGGGATGGAGCTTCTTAATAAGAAAATTTCGTATCTTTTCCAAATGGGATGACATGGATTTGACTTCACATATAAGGTTCAACGGTTGGGGGAATTTCCAATAAATAAGCCTTGACCCCCTTGATAAGAGTGGAGAGTTTTTACAAAAAATATTAAGTCTCTTGAATATAAAATTAAGTTCATGAAGTATCTTTTCTAAAGAGCTTCGCAATGGATTGTTTGTGCTCTATAAAATTGGGAGTTTCGCTAAGGAACATTACAGCCACTTGTTTGAGCGCTATGAAATTGGGAGCATCACAATGGAGCATCGCAAGGGATATTTTCAATGGAGATTTACAATAGAGCTTCGCAAAGGATCTCTTCAACAGAGCTTCACAACAGAGCTTCTCAATGTAGCTTCTCAATATAGTTTCACAATAGAACTTTGCAACGAAGATTTGAAAATAATGGTTTGGGATTTGAAAAATGGTGAGCTTTGTAAAGTAGTTAGATTTTCAAAGGTAGTTCCAACATTATTTCCTATTGTTTAGTGGAAAAGGGTTATTCATCAGTGGATGAAATTTGGACTTCAATAGAGCATCTACATACAGTAGATGATGCATTCATTAGAGATAATGAAGGGACCTACATGTCCATAAACTGTGAGTGGATCCTTTCTAGAGTAGTGAGAAAAGGAAGAAGAAGAAGGTGATCCTTTATATCAGTAATGATCCAGAGAGAGAGGAAGAAGGATTCACCCTTAGAAAAGTAATGAGCTAACCCTAAACATTGTAAAAGCAGTGAGCCTAGGCATAGAAGTGATCTATCCCAAACATTATTAGTAGTGAGCTTTAATAGATTTGGTATAACAGCACATTTTTGTTGTATGATCCTTAGATGTAGCCCATTAAGGGTGAACCAAGTAAAAATATTTGTGCCATCCTTATTTCTTCCTTGCATTGCATCCAAATCATCATCATCAGATAAATAAGAAAATAAGTGATCATAATAAACACAAAATTTCAAACAAAGTGACCTTTTTGATAAAGAGGTCAAGATATAGTGGGGAAGGAAGAATTTAGAAAAGAATATCCAAGTTACCCTTATGATAAAGATGTCAAGATATGGTGGGGAAGGAATAATTTATAAAATAATATACATGCCTTAATTCACACCCCCCCCCTCTAAGTGTATATAGGCCCCTTTTGGTCCTAGAAATTGGTATCAGAGGGTGGGTTTCTTTTATATTTTTTTTTTTTGAATTGGTTTAGTCAATTTGTGTGGTTAATGATTCAGTCTTCACTTATCTAGGTGTTCCATGGAAAAGAGATCAAAGAAGAATCATAAGTCAGATGGTATTCCTCAATGTGGCAGTGTTTACATAAAAGGTGTGATTTAAATAAAGGAATCAAAGAGATTGTTAAAGGAAGGCTCAGATAAATCAGATAGGGGAAAGATAGATTCACTCAATAATGATGTAGGAACGACTGAGGTACTTGAAATTCAATGTGATGTTGAAAATACTGATGATGAAGAAGTTTAAAGAAAGCCACCAATAGTGGATGTCGACAAGACAAAGGAATTAGATTGTCAATTGGAGGAAGAAGTTAAATCTAAAGATATCCATATCCAAGTACTGGAAGTTGAGGTCAATAAGATAAGAGGCTTAAATCAAAGGCTTATTGATGTGGCTACTGACCTGATGGAGAAGAATGATTCCCAAGTGGAAGAACTACAAGAGATGTCTTCAAAGAGAGAGAAATAAAAAGCTGATGATAAGGGAAAGAATATGAACTCAGATAACATTCAAAATTCAAAATCCATGAATGATGATCTTGTTACATAGCTAAATGAACTAGTTAATAATAATCTAAGGCTACAAAAAGAGAATGCATGTTTTTATGATTATGTTTCTCAAGAAAAATTGAAATTAAAGGAGAAGAGTAACATGGTGGATAAGCTCACACGTGAATTGAAATATGTGATATGTAGGGGGAAGTATCTCAAGAAACAACTCAATTCTCAAATTGAAACAAGGGATATGAAGATTCAACAAATGGGAGAAGATATTAAATTATAAATGAAAGAAGATAAAAAATCTAATACCAAAGTAAAAACCATGTTAAAGGATTCCTTTAACTTACTATTTGATTATCCTTTAGCAATTGATGATAAAATGAAAAAAAAATGATATTTCTAAATAGAAACAATAGTATATTTTCTCATCTCAAAGACCAAATAATTTGGGGAAAATTATTATTGGATTTGATGAATCCCCTCCCGTTCATGATAGAAAGAGATCCATTAATAGTTTCAGAAATGGAGAAAATCCTATAGGTGCGGGAGATAGACCTAAGGGGACAATTACAAGAAATAGTGACAATATGTGCTATTTCTATGGGATTCATGGCAACACATAAAGATTTTTTCAGAGGCTTTGGAATATACATCATCCTTTGAAGATAGAAACATTTCTAAATCTGATAATTAGAAGAAGCATCTTGAGAAGTATGAAAGAAGAGTCTCTTAGAAGAAAGTATCTGAGAAGTGCTTCTATTGTGTAAGAGTGGGAAACACTAAGAGTATATGTCAGGAATCCCATGAGCTCAATGTCACAAGAATAACACAAGAAGAATCAACATATCAGATGAGAAATGATGAAATGAGGTATGCCTTTAATGAAATATGTTTCATATATTCTAATCATGGGAATTTGGATAGAAAGTGCATCAAGAAGAAATAGTGGTGGTAAAAGGAACCCAGAAGGAGATCCTCTATACAGGAAATGTATAACGAAAAATATTATACTAGAAGACAACATGGTGAGATGGAAAATATGTGTAAATCCTCATGAGAATCACAAGGAGCTCAATGAAAGGTGTATCAATAACCTCCTCTGTTACACTCACAAAAAAACCCTTGGAATGGATGTAAAAAACCCTAGAAGAAAAATGGAGGAGATTCCCCAAGTGTAATTATGAAGATTATAAAGTCGGTGGAATAATCAACCCCAACAATAAAATGTGGTCTGACTCGAACAATTGATAAAAGAAATACAACTAAATAATGTCATGGAAAATTAGCATGTCATGCCACACAATAGAATGTGAAGGCAATAGAATGAGCTCATCAACGGTGGAATAAGAAATAGAAGATGATCAGTGGAGAGATTCCTGCTCGGAGAAAGAAAAATTAAAAATAGAATATTTGTGGAGAATCAAAGAAGGAAATTTCTAATGATGGGATTAATTCCCAAATTGTGAAAAAGGCCAAGCATCTAAAATTCTAATATCAGAAGAAGGATTAGAATGTGGGTAAAGAATGCCTGGTTATATGGCCACAATAGTTGAAGTTGGCTAGGCATTTGGAGGAGGCAAGTAAAGAGTGTGAGTCTTTGCGATAAAGAATCAAAGGGTTGACCCATTAGGATCAACCACAATCTTCTTCTTCATGATTATAGAGGATCCCTCTCCCTATGTTTTCAAATGATAATAATTGATGATCAAGTTTTTCCAGTTTTTTGGGAGATACAATCCATAGGTAAGTCACATAATAATATGCAATGTGGTGACAATATGTGCTTGGGAATGGCAACTGATTCAAATTAATTATCAGAATTGAAGATGAAAGGAATTAATTTGATACAATGGATAGTGTTGGTGTTATTAACTTTATCTCTTTTTTCTTACACTGAGTTATAACTTATTAGTCTTAGAGTTTTTTTTATGGCTAATTTCTAAATGGTGAATTCATACAATGAAGATCTCATTGATGTAATTGAGCTGGAAATATTTCTCAAACCTACAGTCACATGTGAAGAAATGATGCAGGAGATGAATAGTTTTTGTGGGTATAACAAGTGGGCCTATAAACATGATGTGTTGCCTAATATAGGGGGAGTATTAAATATCACAATAAGATGAAATAGATATCAAATCAATAATTAGATGACCCAGCTCAGGTGTTAGTTGTTTATTGAGAGAAGACATATTAGGGGAGAAGCAGAAAAATTCATGTATTTCGTGATTATCTATTTTGTTCTAACATTATGGTATCATATAACTATTTTTAGGATACCAATAAGCTATGAGAGAAAATCAATAGTGTTTCAAGAAGATTCTGAGAAAAGTAGTTGAAAGAAATTATGTCACTAAACATTAACATAGTGAAAAGTTTTCTGTTGAAAGTAATGAATTGGTAAGAGACTCAGGGGGGTGTATAAGTATAAAATTCTAATTCATAAGTAGATGTTGATAATGACCTTGAGAAGTCAAATCTATATTATCGTAAAATTCGAATAGTCTTGTTGAAATTGAAATTAAGGATATAATTTATAATCAGATAGTGCTAGTGCAGACATGAAGATGATGACATGGTTTATCGGTTGAAGAATGATTTATATTGGTTGAAGAAAGTACCAAGAGCATGAAAGTAATGCGATATCAAAGTAATCCCTAGGAAAGACACATTATTTTAGTAAAAATTATACTTATTTATATCAAAGGAATTGTGGATTTTTTTTTTATGTATAATGAAAAATCTTGGCCAGATCTATTTGGATATATAGATATAGATTGGGCTGGTTTAGTAAAAGATTGAAAATCTACATCAGGATGTGCTTTCTATCTTGGTAGATTTTTTATTTCTTGGCTAATCAAGAAGTATAGGTTGGAGTAGCTTGATTATATGGGAGTTGAAGTGAAGCCTCCAATAGTAATCTAGTGCGATAATCTGAGTGTTATCAATCTTATAAAAATAAAATCCATCACTCAAGGATAAATCACATTGAGATCAAATATCATTTTTCATGGAGAAGGTGGATCAAGGTATAGTGAAGTTGGAGTATGTGCCTATAGAACTAAAGGTTGCGTAAATTCTTACAAATTACTTACCCAAGGATGATTTTGAGAGACATCCACTAGATCTGGGAGTCTAGTCAACTCCCCACACTTGAAAAAGTTTGGTTGTGGACCCCCCCCCCCCCTGAGGTATGGTGTGTTTTTCCCTAATGTGATGATATTTGTTCTCTACTCTATTGCAGACCATAAAGGAGTGAAATTTGGGTTTGTTGAAAAAGGGGGATAAAATGTGATAATTCAAGGGGGAGAAATTGTATCTTTTACAGGAGAAAATGTATTAAGTCAAGACATGGGGAGAAGCTGAAAGGTGGAGCAGCAAGCTAGGGGGAGCAATGAGATATGGGGAGAGTGTTAAATATGATGATGCTTGAAGTGATCGATCAAAAATTATATATCATGATAGATGGGGTTTGTGATGAAAGAATTTTATTGGTATCTATATGGTATCAATAATTGGTGTCATAAATGAAGTGATTCATTGATTAACTTTTCATACTACTATTATTTCTCACACTAATCATTGTTCATGTGGGCTAAGATTATGTGGTGAGTGAATCTTTGGTTTCTATATGAATCGTAAGAGGTAAATTATGGTAGTTGATGGAAGGATCTTTAGTGAGGTATCAAATTATAGAGAATCATTATGAGAAGAGTAGTCAACAAACCCAACGGGAGGGATTGTTGGGAAACAATTCCTCAATTAAACTTTTTAGAATTTTGGGGTTGATTATGTTTGTTCACAAAGAAGGAGCTCAAGGAAAGGAAGATCTGGAGGTGGTATAAAAAGAACAGATATAAGGTAGTGCTTGTTTCCTCTATTTTCTGAATTTTAGATAATTAAAGGACCATTCAAACAGCCTTTTTAGAATTTAATTTAAACTAATGAAATAAAGATAAATATGTTTTATTTCTATAAAATAAAGTTTCATTAAAATTTGATATCTTTAGAACATGCAATAAATTAAATATAGTAACTTTTCAAAAATTGTATACTATAATGTTTTTAAAACTATAGTAGCAACTTTGTTGAATTTTTAGAGTACTAGAAAATCATTTTAAGACTTACTCATAAAAATGATGTTTTAAAAAATCTATTATCTATCCAAAGTGATAATAATCACACAAATTCAAACACTTTGAATTGAGGTATCATAAAAATAAATAGTAAAAATAATCAAACAAAATAAAAACATCCACATGCACAAGTAGTCTCCCCCTTTTTATTTGATTACAAAACCAAAATATTTAAACCAGATAAAATGAATTTTTAAAAAGAATGAATGGTGGATCCTAAGTCTTCGAGTTCACTATCCCCTAATGCTAAGGTTTCCCAGCATCATTGCTCCCTACATCTTGTCGCCCTCTCATGGTGAGATTCCTCCAACATCCCACCTCATCTTCCCTTCCTCTCATCCCTTTGCTCAGATTGTTCCTGTGATCTTCCCACTTTCTATCCTGGATATCACTTCATCTCATCCCTTCAAACTCCTTTCTCCTTCTTCCTACTTTTTTTTCTTTTTACACCCAGCTTCGATGGCATTTTGGTTCAATTATATGTTGACGAAGACTTTTATCAAGATGGTTCTACGAGCCCAATGTCAGTTTTGTGCTGAAGAGGTCCTTATCCACTCAACCTGCTCTCACCCCAAGTGTCTATGCACATCTCCTTGTTGGATACGGATTAGAGGTAACTACCTAGTTTTGGAATTTATGGTTCAGTATTCGAAGGGACTCATGGTGATACCAAATATAAGGTGTTTTTGTTTTGTTGGATTCAGTTTTATTTTTCTATTTAGATGGTTTTTGGGTTTTGTGGTTTCTGTTTCTTTGGAGATGGAGATCAGGTTCCCATTTGTGTTTATGACGACTGTTTTCAAGAATTTTCATTGGGCCTGATGATAGTTGTGTGCTGAATCACCTTGGCTGATCAACCTGCTTTGACCCCAGGTTTCTATTTGATTCTCCTAGTTGGATCTGGCATAATAGAAACTATGTGGTTTTGGGATTTGTAGTTCAAAATTCGAAGGTATTTAAGGCACTTCCAGAGTTGCGATCAGTTGTATCTGGCCTTAATGTTTTTTTGGTGCGATAGACTGTTTTATGGTTGTTTGTTTCGGCTTTTGGAAGTTGATGTTGGTAACGATGGTGAGGTGATGGGATGATGTTGAAGAATTGTATACTTAACAAGTCCTTACTAAATGTAGTTGATGCACCTCAATCACTTGCAGGATTTTCTTGATTTGTGGTGATGGTTTGAATTTTGAAACTAGTGTGTGATGGAGGATGGTGCGGTGACTTTGTTCTGTTTTACTATTTTGATTTTTGAATTTTTTAATGTCTGTTTGTGTGGGTGTGACTTCATGTGAAGGAATGGTTTTCTAGGTTCACACTTACCCTAAAAGTGGTTTTTTAATAAAATAAAAAAATGGATTGTAGTGGTGGATAAAATGAATTTTTAAAACATTTAAAACCAATTAATTTCTCCCCCCTTTTTTAAAATAAACAAAAACTGAAAAAAAATCTCCCCATAAACAAATGTAGTAATAATAAGTTAAAATTCCAACATACCAAGATCAAATTTAATTTTTTTCAAACTAAGAAATGTCTAAAGGGTTTGTAAAAATATCTCCTTGGTGATTTTCAGAATGTTTAAATTAAAAAACAATGCCACCCTTATTCACATGATCTCTAATAAAATAAAATATAAGATCAATATTATTTATTCTATAATGTTGTAAGGGGTTTTATAAATAGAAATTGAAGAAGTATTATCACAATAAATAGGTAGTTTATCAAAATAAACACCAAAACCACATAAGGTTTGATTAATCCGTAAACTTTGAGCATACATACTAGAAGAAGATATATGCTCAGATTTTATAGTAGATAAATAAATAGATACTTGTTTCTTAAATGATCATAAAATTATACTTTTCCCCATAAAATTACACATACTTGATGTGATTTTTTGGTCAAATATACATCCACCAAAATCAGAGTCAGAATAAGATGTGTAATCAAAATAGTTATATTTTGAAAAAAATAAACTAGAATAAATAGTTCCTTTAACATATCTAATGATCCTTTTTATAGATTTAATATGAATTTATTTAGGATCTTCTAGAAATATTGCACATAAACTGTTATTTTTTTTCTTTAGGATCTTCTGGAAATATTGCACATAAATTATCCTTTTAATTTAAAATAAAAACTTTACAACCAAAAACTCTAAAGTAACCATATTTTGTTTTTCTATTTTTAAATAATTCATATATATTTTTCTTTAAAAAATGACTAATAAGAAATGTATTTTAAATATAACATGAAGAAAAAATGGACCCATCACGAAAATATATAGGCAAATTATATTCACTTAATATATTTCAATACATTTCAATAAGTGATCTATTTTTTTATTTAACAACACCATTATATTGTGGTGTTCTAGGAGCATAAAATTTTTGAAAAGATCCATTATTTTCCAAAAAAAATTAAATATAAATTATGAAATTCACATCCTTTATCAATAAAAATATAAATAATCATATAGTCTTTCTCATTTTGATCAAATTTTAAAAAATCATTAAATCTAGATAAAGTTTCATTTTAAGAGCAAGAAAGTATACAAAAGTAAATCTACTATAATTTTCAACAATAACTGACGTATATTTCTTTCCACCAAGGCTATAAATTTTATTGGGACTAAATAAATCTCAATTTACTAGATATAAAGGTCTATTAGTACTTATCAGATTGATGGGTCTAAAAGAAATTTTGTGTTGTTTCCCTTTCATGTAAGCATCACAAACATGAAGTTGTTCTTTCTTCAATGAAGGTAGTTGAAACACATTCTCATGTTTTGAGACCTTATGTAACATTCTGAAACTAACATAACATAAATGTCTATTTCAAAGGATTATATCATTCTGTACAGCATTCAAACACTTTACATGTTGAATAGTTAGTTCAATAAAATCAATAATATAAATATTATCTTTTCGATTATCATAAAATAATAATGAATCATCTTTAAAAACTAAACATTTTTCATTTTTAAATTTAACTTACATTACATCATAACATAATTTTAATATAATAATTAAATTATGTTTTAGGCCTTCAATATATAAAACTTAGTAAAGTTAGAATTTGAGATAACAACTTTACCCAAAAAAATTACATTACCTTTGGAATTGTCTCCAAAAGTAACAGTGCCTCTATCACATGTGTTGTAAATGGTAAAATTTGATGGTTCTCTGGTCATATAACTATATAATACATTGTCCATGTACCATATGTCATTCTTATGACATCCAAGGCATTTTTTTCTAAAAAAATCAATTAATTGACTATTTTAGTAGCCAATCTACTTTGGGTCTAATGTGGTTAGTAATAAATTATTTAGGTACTCATACAGAATTTAAACATGTATTGTAAGGTAATCTAGATAATAATGATTTAGAAATATTAGTTTTTGTAAATCCCAAAGATTTTTTAAATCTAAAGGAAAAATCATTTGAATATTGACCTTTCATACCACATTTAAAACAAGTAACAGTTGATGTACAACCATTTTTACTTTTAAAAAAATCGGTTTTAAACATTTTAGTTAATATTTTATCATGACCAAAACCATATTTATTTTTATTAGTTTTAGTAAAATACATCATCTCATGATATTTTTATCAACCTTGAATAAAAGCAGATAAAATTTGTTTAAGACATTAAACTTCCTTTTTCAAATTTTCCTTCAAATATTGAAGAGATTTAAAATTTTCATTAACTTTTAAATGAGAAGTAGAAGAAATGTTACTTAGTTTTTCATTATACTAGTCAATTATTTTATTTTTAGAAACATGTTTCTCATTGTTTTCTTTAATATTATTATATAAATTAGCATCTCTGAAAATATATTTTCCTAATATTTTAATTTCCTTATGTAATTCATAAATATTAAAATTATCAGAATCATAATTATAATCAAAACAACTAGAATAAAAACTAATATTACTGAAATTATCCAATGATTCCATGAAGAATAAGTTATCAAATTCTTTCTCATGTCCATATTTCTCATTGGAATCATATTTTCTATACAAATCCAACTAGTTTTCAATGCCTTTTTGTCCTTATCTTTGAATTTTTATTTATTATTAAGTTTTGGACAATTAGTATTGATATGAACTTTCTTCCTACACTCATAATAGGTTACATCCAATTCATTGAAATTTTTACTACCTTTCTTATCTCCCTTATATTTTTCTTTTTGAGTATTTCTTCTAAACTGGTTCTTGAATCCTTTCTTTTTCATTATTTTGTAAACTCCCATCTCACTCTGAGTCATAAATTCTTTTTTACTATCATGTATATAAGAATTAGAAGAGTTAGTAGACACAACAATCACATATTTAAAAGCCACACCTTTTCTTTTTTCGGTCTCCACATTAACTATGTTATTGAATTCTATTTTATATTGGAGTAGTGATCTAATCAATTCATCAAGTGTGTACCCTTTGAAATTATTAATTTCATCAAGGGTAACCTTATTTACAATCTGTTTATTTGGTAAGTCTCAAAGTTATATTTCAAAAAGTACTGTGTTTTTCAAAGATTCTATAAGTTAATTCATTCCAATCACAATGCTTGTGAATTTCTGAAAAATATGGTTTACTATTTCTTCTTCTGCTATCTTGATGTCTGGGTACTTAGAACAAAGCATTCCAAGCTTGGTTCAGATCAATTTTTTAGAGCCAAGGTGAGTTTCTTGTATAATATTCCATTTTTTATGAGTTGTCTTGCAAGAAGGAACATGACTAAAAACACTTTTGTTAATTTCACAATATAAAATATTAACAACTCGATAATTTAAAACATATCAAGTAGAATCATTTCTAATAAGAGTACCAGGTTCATCTTCAGGCAATGTGCAATATTCTGACATTATAGACTAGTACTCAATAATCAACTGTTTGAGGTAAGCCTCCATTTGGGATCTCTAGTAGCCATAATCATTACCATAAAAGTGAGGATGCTTTTGAGGAATCCAAACATCATTTAGATTCAATCCTACAATATTATAAGATATTCATCCTAATACTGTGATTTCTAGGAATAGGTTAGCACAATTAGATATAAAATTAAACTCAATAAAAGGGTTTTCTTGTTCTGAAAGGAACAACCAATGATACTAATGTTTGGTATAAAGAAAGAAAATGATAGAGATAAACTATTATTAATAATTTTATACTATAATATCAATTTTTGGTTCATATAGGGTAATGGAATATGGTCTAGAGGGGTTTAAATGGACCTGATTAAAAATTTTAATCAAATGAATTGATTAATTAAATTTTTTATCATAGTTGATTGTTATAATAAAAAATTAGTTGAAAAAGTAAATAACACAAGGATTATTTTTATAGTAGTTCTGTTTGAAGTGGGACTACTCTACACTTATACCTCTCTACTCAGTGAGATATACATGTGCACTAAAAATAATTTTTTAGGGGGAATCATAACCCGATTAAAAAATCCTTTTCTAGAGGAGGGATAACGACTACACTAAATTTTTTTTGGGGAGTCACAATCCCTTACAACCTGACTTTAGACACAGGGCTTCAAAACCCAAATAGTTTTGATTTTAGAAACAGGGATTCATAACCCTTAGATCTTGACTTTAGAGTCCCATATTCACAACCTGAGGAAAAAGAATAACAAATAATGCTTTGTGTGTAAAATCATAAATATAAAATAGAATGTGTGTGTGAGAGATGGAAAATAGTGTTACAGACTCAGAAAATAGATAATATAATATAAAAAATGAAATAATAGGTACTAGTTGTGGAGTATTAGATTAACTTATCTCATCAAGGAAGTAGAATTTTAAGTAGAAGAAATTAGGCCCTTGAGAGATCATGCAGGTGATGAAACAGAGAGTCATGGGACGTTGCAAATGCACAAAAAGTTTAAATTTCATAGTACTTTCTCCTCAAAAAAATAGAGTATCGAATATTTTTACCCATGTGTATCCTTTTCCTGGTAGATATATATATATATATAAGTATTAAGTAGTTATATCAGATCTTCTTCCTTTATATATTCTAAATAAATTGAGTCCAGAGCTTTTATAAATATTTCCACAAAAATTTCATCACTATTACCTCTTTATTCCTATAGAATAAATCATAAATAAAAGTATTTAAAATAATTTGACTAAAACTTACAATAATATCTCTAGAATAATAATACAGTTTAATGATTTTAAAACCCCAGTTTAAATCCATTCAAATATTTTTAAACTTATCCAAAACAGTTCCTCAAAACTAACAGTATAATCAGAATTTAAATTCAAATATTTGAATTTAAATAATCATGTAACCCCTAACTTTATTAGAAAAAAAGATTTTAAAATTTTTATTAATTTTTCACTTTCAATAAATACACTAAAACATCAAAAAATCTTCTATCATAATCCTTAGATTTAATGTGAATTTATCCAGCAGAAAAAACTTTGATAACAATTTTTAGGTCAGATATGGTAATGATAGATAGTCTAGAGGGGGTGAGTAGACCAGATAAAAAACCTAATCAAATGAATTCATTAATTAAATTTCTTTTTGAGTTAATTGTTATAGTTAAAAATGATTATAAAAAGTAAATAACACAATGTTTTTTTTATAGTAGTTTAGTCTCAAGTGGGTCTACTCTACTCTTATACCTCTCTACTCGATGAGAGATACGTGTGCACTAAAAAAAATTTTATAGAGGTAATAATAACCCAATTAAAATATCATTTTCTAGTTGAGGGATAACCATGACACTGACTTTTTTATGGGAAGTAACAACCCTTATAAACTGACATTAGACACTGGGACTCACAACCCAAATAGTCATGACTTTAAATATAGGGACTCACAACCGTTAGATCATTTCACAATTGTGAAAGTGGGGTTTCAGATCTATAATTTTCACTATTGAGAAAGTAGGGTTATATAAACATACTTTGAACTGTTTTGAATATAGGGTTATCGAACTATACTTTTTATTATAGTGAAAGTAGGGTTGTCGAACCAAACTTTTTGAAAAACAGGACAACATAGTTTAACAAACTTCAAATAATTTTTAATGGATCTTAACAATAGATTCAGACTTTTTTCAAAAATACTTATTTGAATAAAAAATTATTTGATTTAAGACATATCAACAATCTAAAAGATATGACTTTTATTTCTCTTGAAATTATCAAAAAACTAAAGAAACATCATTTTGGAAAACTACAGCTGTGAAACAGCATAGCAGAATTTCAGATAATTAAATGACTATTCAAAGAAACTTTTTAGATGTCAATGTAAACTAATTAAATCAATATAAACATTTTTTATTTCTATAAATTCAAGTTTTTTGTGAATATGATATCTATATAACTTGTATTAAATTAAATACAGTATCTCTTCAAATTTATATATTTTAAAGTTTCTAAAACTGGAGTAGCAACTTCATTGAATTTTTAGAGTATTATAAAAGCATTTTTATACTTCCTTGTAATGTAATTAAGTTTAAAGAAATATTTTATCTATCAAATGTGAAAATAATCACACAAATACAAACACTTTATATTGATATGACATCAAAATATAGAGGAAAATTAATCAAACAAAAGAAAAACTATGCATGCACAAACATAATCATTGGGTGAAATTTAAAGAATTTATAAAGAATATTTTAAATTCAGAGGAAAACATATATATTTTGAGAATAATTATTAAATATTTAATTTTATATGTGGAAATATCTATTGATTTACTACTTCAATAACATCATTTAAATTGTGTGAAAAATATGGGAATTTGAAGAAAAACATTATGATTTTGTTATTGTTAAGAAACTAATTAGTAACTTCCCAGGCTAATTTGATCCAAAAAATTATTCACTAGAAGATAGGGATGATCTTTCACTTCATTATATATACAATATCCTCATTAATTATGAAATGAAAAAAATCATACATTTAAAAAAGATGGTGAAATATGATATAAATTTTGAATTCATGATAAATCTAAGGATTAAGGAAGAAGAACATGAAGAATCCAATGATTTTAATGATGATTATGATGAGAAGGATAAATGTTAAAAAAAATTAGTGTCTCTTGTCTCTAAAAATTTTAGGAATATAAAAGTAAAATAAAAAAAGGAAAGTTTACCCTAAGATGTTTCAAGTGTTTAGGCATAAAAAACTTTTCCATAAACTATCTAGAAAATAAGAATCTTAATTATGATTCTGTTGAACCTAATTAAATTATTAAAAAATAATGAGTGGAGAAAAGGATCTACTTAGTGAAAAAAACTGGTGAGAAGAAAAAATAAGTTTCCAAGAAGGAAGATAAGTATTTTTATGAGTAAATAAGAAGATAGAGAAACTTCATATTATAAACAATATCAGGATGAAACATCTAAAAAATTTACCAACTTTATGAAATATGTGGAGAGTAGGAAACCTCCTCCTGAAATAAAGAGTATGGTGGAGAAAAAACATAGATGGATCACATTCTCATATTTGAGTTAGAAGCATGCCTTGATCCAAACACAAATCCAGAGAATATTAAATTTATATATAAATATTATGGGAACAAAGTTGAAAAAAAATGAGTAATCTCTCGAAAGAGAGACTGAACTCATTGCAGAACTCAATAAATTAAAGGTAAAGTTTTCTATTAATGAAAATATCAAAAAATATCCTAAATAAAATATTATATTGAAAGAATTAGAAATTATAAATCTTGAAAAAAACATCTTATAGTTGAGTAAGTGTTAAAAATGATTAGATAATAATTTAAAAAATCTATTGACATCAAGGATGGATCATCCACAATGTATGAGATTCCAAGAACATCAAATCAGGTTAAAATTATACCTAATAATTCATAAAAATTTGAATATAATAGTATAGATCACAACTAAAAATATGGAAAATATTGGGCCAAAAAATATAATTGGAAATACACTTTTACTTTTAAGGAAGAGAGAAAAATTCAAGTAAATTTATCTTTAAAGAATAATCTAAAACAAATCATAACTAAAGAGAAAAGTAAAGAATATGGAATACAATTTTTTGGAAAAAATAATATCTATAATATAATATTTTGATTTAGTTGATACTATTATTGTGGTGGAATATTTTTCCACAAAGTCTCTATAGGTTAGTACAATATGTCACTACATATAAAAAGAAATGAATCATGGGAGATAAACTTTTAACTTATAAATTCTTTAAATAAGAATAATGTTTTTAATAAATATATTTCAATTTTTCCTACCCAGAATTGATTTGAAAGTTTAAAAGATGTTCTTGGTAGATGTAAGAAACTGGGAAATTGTGTTGAGAGGTGTATTAAAAATATCCTTGGATAGTTCTCCTATAAATAAAATGGAAAATAAGTTCAAAAGAATAATCATGAATGGAATTCATTCATAATGGAAATGAAAATGAATAAAATAAATAAAGGAATAACATAGATCATTGAAAGTGGGTGTTCTTCCCACATGGTTGGAGACACCAAAATATTAAAAAATATATATGATCATGAAAGAGGATAAGTTATATTCAGAAATGATAGTTCCTTGAGAATAAAAGGTGTTTGAACTATTGAGATTTATCCAAAGGGGCTCAAATCCAAAAATCTATTATTTATAAAAGGGTTAGAACATAATTTTCTTAGTTCTATACAATTTTTTGATAAATTAAATGAAATTTTTTTAAAAATAAATCATTTATTATAAAAATTTGAAAATATATAAGAGTTATTACAAGAGTTTAAAGAACAAGTGGAAAACTGTTTCAAATTTTTAATTCATCCAACCCATGTTACTTGAGTGCCAAGGATGAAAACAACATATAGCATAGGATACTTTTCCGTCTAGGAAAAATGAACATGAGTAAGATTTATAAACATGAAGTGGTGAGACACCACTATAAACTCAAAATGGAAAGATAAGTCATTAGGTAAATATTTCAAAAATGGGAAGATTGTGCAAGGGATGCATAAAAAGGTGGATATTAAATCCATTATACCATCAGAACTCATATATTTATATGTGTGTGTTCCAATAAGAAACAATTTAACCAAAGGTGATTTTTATCACATTACATTAATTCTTTACTACACCTACATAATAATGTTCTCTTTATTAATAATAAATAAAAATATATTTAAATGTTTAAAATATTTAGAATACAAGTTGTGATGGAGCTTAGTGTATACATAAATAAGGTGAGGCTTGATAATAAAAATGAGTATATATCCAATACATGAAGAGATATTGGAAACTAATAGGATAAAAATTAAATATATTACACCATACCCCCCCCCCCCCGCTCGCGTAAATGGTGTGGTTTAAATGAAAAATATAACTATTGGGATATGGGAAAATCCATGCAAGATGGAAATAAATTACCCATATTCTTTTAGAGAGGTATTGTTTGCACTGTTATGAATATTCAAAATGGGTTATTTTTCAGACATGAAACTTAAAATAAAAACAATGATATGTGGTATAATATATAACCAAAATTAAAATACTTGAAAGTTTCTAAAATTCCTTTTTACAAGAATACAAATAACTAAAATATTGGTAAGCTTGAAGAAGATTTAGAAGAAGGAATATTCATTGGGATATCTTTTTAATGGTAGTGTATACAAATGATGGAAAAAAATAGACACAATTTGATAGGATGTTCATATTTCAAAATCATTGAAAATAAATATAAAATAAATTTATTTATTGAGCTTAAATATGAAACTTATGGAGTTATAAACATACTGATTTTTTAAAAATGTACTAATGAGAATGCGATAAATGAGAAGGTTGTGGGTGATGTTGATTCATATGAGACTAGTTATGAAGATGATATTAAAAATTAGAGGTCATGGTATCAAATATTGAAGAATATTATGGATTGAAAAAATATTACCATCCAACAATATGAACTTATCCAAACTACAAGGAGTTCAGTACTTAGGAATCAAAATACGATTATTTATCATGTTGAACCTCGAAATGTTTCTAATATAGTTGATAAAAAAGAATTAATTGCTACTGTGAATGAGAAACTTGATCATATTGAGAATAAATCCACTTGGGATCTGGTTCTAAGACTATAAAATAAAATCATAATTGACACCCAGTGGGTCTTCCTAAATAAATTGAATGAGAATGGTGAAATCATAAAGAATAAGGAAAGACTGGTTTACAAGGAGTATTCTCATATAGAAGGAGTTAAATTTGAAGAAAACTTTTCACCATTGGTAAGACTTGAGACCATAATGATATTATTAATATAATAATCTAGAAACAAATTATAGAATTTATCTAATAGATGCGAAATATTCCTTCTTAAATGGTGATATTTTAGAAGATGTTTTCATTGAACAGCCTTAGGATTTTATTCTTGATAAATATGGAATAATTCTATGAAGTTATAAGAAATATTTATATGTATTGAAGTATGCCTCTATATTATAATATTACAAGTTGGATAAATTCTTTATAAGAATTGATTTTTCAAATGTAAAAGTTTATTTTAATCTCTTTGTGAATGATTTTTCTATAGGTACTCTTATTATTATAGTAAATATTAATGATATTATTTATTTAGGTGACAAAGATCATCTTTGTGAAGATTTTTTTTAAGAAATAAAGAGTCATTTTGAGATTTTTATTCTTGGTGAAATACCATATTTTCTAGGGATATAAATCATATATAGATATGACCATATATTTTTATCTCAACAAAAATAATCCAAGTATTTGTTGAAGAGGTTTTTAATGTAGAAATGAAAATGGATTTCCACTCCTATAGTTATTGGAGATAAACCAACCAAATATGAGTATGTATATTTTTTGAATCAAAATGAATATATAAAAATAATTTTTAACATTATCTACTTGAAAAATTACAGAACTATCATAGAATTTTAAGCTATAATGTGTATTATAATTAAAATTGATTCAAAGGAATCTCACATGTTGAAAACCGAGATAATTTTTAGATATATCAATAGTATAATGAATTTTGGACTATTGTACGATACTAGTGAAGATTTTGAATTACAAGGCTTTACTAATACTAGTGGGGTAAGATATTGTGTTTATAGGATGTCCAATTTATATAGAGAATTGTTTCTTGGTGAGTGTTTTGTGTAAAGGTATATCAAAAAGAAAATTTTAGTTGCATTGATAACAGATGAAGGTGAGTAAATAACAGCCACACATGCTTATACACAGATGATATAAACATAGGTAAAACTAAAAAATTTGAGAGATAATGTTGATAAGCCATTATGCATATACTATGGAAATAAAAGTGCTACAAATATTTCTAATAATATAGTTCACTACCCTAGATAAATTCACATTGATCTTAAATATCATTTTATCAAAGAGAATATGGAAGGATGTGGTGTATAGCTTATGTTTGTTAGCACCAACGAACAAGTTATAGATATTTTTACCGAATAATTGAAAAGGATAAGGTCTTTGACTTAAGCCTAAAACATCATTTTTATCCTTCCCCTCTCACTTAAAAATATGTGGAATCAACCCAAATAAATATTTGGATTATATTGTCAAGTAGGGAGAGAAACGTTACACAACTCTTTATTTAATTATTTATCAAAGGATAATTGTGAACTTATTTTATTATACAAAGATGTATTTATTGAAAAATAGGGAGAATTTTGTATGGTTTATTGAGGTTTTGAAACTATTTGATTTTGGTAAATAAAATTCCAAAGGGAGGATTAATATGACCTATGGAATTATTGATGGGTTGTATTATTTTATAACCATACTTGTGAGGTCTGTATAATTGTTTTGTATTTTTTAGTATAATTTAAGAATATTAAATTGTTTATGAAGTTTTTATAATTTTTTTGATGTGTTTGGAGATGTTAATATTCGATTAGAAGTGATTTTTATGTGTTTGAGTTGAATCTAGAATGCTATTTTTGAGTATGAGAAAATTAGTGAAGTGATGAGAATATTGTAAGATACACCAAGACATTTTCAAGATATTATTATCTTGTAAAATTATAGTTTTTTATATGATATGTGGTATTTTATAAGTCACTAGAACTTCATTTGATACTAGATCTACATAAGATGTTTTGATCACATATAATGTTAGTCCATGTAAGATATTTTTTTTCGTAAGATGGTTGAGTTCCTATCATGTGATTTCATAAGATATAAATAATTTGTATGATATGTTTTCATAATATACCTATCATAATTTTTATTTGTGTAGTATTTAAGAGCAATTCATAAGATACCTTGAGAATGTATGTCGGGTGTTGTTATCATAAGATATAAGTTGTATAATAAGATGAAACATGTAAGATACATGGTTAGCATGTGTGACATGTATTATAAGATATTATCTCATAAGATACTTGATTTTTATAAGATACAAGGCTTTAAAAAAGCTAAAATAATGTAAAATTTATAGATTTAATTTTTTTAATAGAATTCAAACCAACTAATTCCCAAACCATTTTGTATAATACCTGAGATCCCATTATAGCGGGTAAATGTTACATCCTAAAACTATTACAAAAATTCACCCTTTAAAGTGCCTTTATTCAAAAATTTATTTAGAAGTTAAAATTTTTAATTTTTAATTTACCAATCTAATTCCATTTCATAATTTATCATATAAAAATTAGCTTAGTATTAATTTTTGAACTTTTTCTGAAAAGGTCGGTTTTTAGTAAAAAATTACGGTCTTCAAAAAACTTTTAATTTTTATGAATTTACCATTATATAAGAATAAATAATAAGTTTAAAAAACTAAGTATTCAAATATGAATTTAAGGAATAAAAGTATATATTTTATAATATTCTTTAAACTTAGAAAAACTATGTCAAGTATTTGTAGAACTAATTAAAATGTTATATTAATATAAAAATCATTTTTGGACTTTTCATAAAATCATGTATTTTCAAGGGATATTGGATTTTTTCATGCATTCAAGTCCTAATATCGATTATTTTTTTATAATAAATCTATTTAAGTCATTAAAATCAGTATTCAATAAAAAAAATCTTATATATATATTAAAATCCTTAAAATTTTATTTCTTTGAAAATAATTTTTATGTAATTAAGTGTGTTAATTTTAAAATTATATTTTAAAACATATTGAAATATTATATTATTAAATTATATTAAAATTTTAAATTATAAGTTTTAAATTAGGTAAAATGTTTGATCTTATTCTTTTCCATTAAAATTAATTACTAAGGTTAAAAATTAAGTACCAAGGTAAAAGTAAACTAGGATAAAAGATAAAAAGTTAAAAAAAATACTAAATCACTCAAAATGTATTAAAAAGGAGTGGTTGATATGAGTTTCAACCCACACTCCTTTTCATAGGATATTTTTTCTATTTCATGGACTTTGACACTTGAAGAGTAACATTACATTATTGAAGATGTAAAGGTTACTCCCAAAACTACCCTCCCCTTCACTTATAAAAGGGTAACATATTCACCACTTTAAGACACACCTACCATTAAAATTTATCCTTGTTAATATTCAATTTTTATCTCCTTATAAAACTCTACCGATGACATGATCCCTCAGTCACTTATATTTATCCAAAACTCTTCAAATTCAAGGAGACTTCCAAGTAAAATTCAAGCACTTAATGTGAGTATTATCAACTACTAAGCTTATCCTTCTTAATTATCTTCTTTCAAATTTATTATAGACAAGATAATATGACTATATTATTATCATTTATATACTATAATGTTAAAATATTAATGGTATTACCATTATTTATTAATATACCCCATCCATTAAAAAAATTGTTCATGTTTTTTGTTGACTACCGCCTCTACAACGTAACATGTTTCATTTTCCATCACATACTTATAAGGTTGGTCATATAGATGGTATTGTAGGATAAATATAATTTTTATAATATCATTAAGGTTATAGTATGAAAAAATTAAGAATATATTAATGATATTACCAACAAACAATCATCATTAGTTTAATCATTTAAAATAATCATATTAAGAGGATAATATTTTATTCACATTGTATAATGTTTTCATATCAATTAATTATTATTATACATCATTATAATTCAGATATATCACACTAATAAATATTAAATAATATCATTATACACCTGTTAAAATGATATTACAACTAAATAATCTCATAATCATCCACTAATCATGATAGATTCATGTTTAGGTCGGTTTAATTGCCTACTTGAACAATACTATACATTTATGTCATGGATGACTATAAGAACGTATTTAATAGAATAATATGATATAAATATGTAAATAATTATTATTTTTTGTTATACAGATATTATATTAATATCTAATTTATCAATTAATAAAACACCCTTCATTCATCAAAAATCACCAAAACATTCTTATTATCAACTTCATGTTCAAGGATAGTGTCTCATTATTGGGATTTTAAACATCATATATTATAATAAATCATACCTAACAGTAACTTTAATTACCTTTTAATAATAAACTTTTTAAGAATAATGAATTTGAACACCATTATTATGAAACTTGTATAAACGATCAAAACTATTAATGTCATTGTGGAAAATATAAAGAATTCGTATAGAGAGTGTATATTTATTAAGATTGTAGATGAAAATGAATATTATTAATGTTATGGATTAATTAATTAATATATATAATTTTATGATAAATGAACTTAAGGTATGTTCATGGAATTCAGGACAAGTGGTAAGGGTTTTCAATCCCAAATTCTTCTCCTTGAGTCATAATTTGTATTACGCACCTAATTATCTTTATGTGGTGTTTATACTACCTAATAAAATGTTATATCATTAAATTTATTTATTCATGTTATTTTAAGATTAATTTTAAACCCTATCTTCCAATATTTTATTATTTAATTGTTACCCTATCCATAAGTGGTGTTTTTCCATCCCAATTTTCATTCTTAGGACTTGGGTTTTAGTCACCACTTATTTTCATTTGTGTGGTGAATGCATTTCCGTGGATTAATTTTTACCATATTACTCATAAAATTTAACGGACTTAAAATTATATATTTTTAAAAATCCATGTTTCCTTATCTCTTTAATTTGATAAGAAAATTGAATTTTTTCTTTCAGATTATTATGATCAGTAAAATAGACATTTTTCATAAGAATATATTCTCAGATAATTTTTATGACCACTCTATTGTTCTCAAAATTAGCATTTTACCCTAGGAAATTATTTTGTTGGAATTATGATTTTTTTCAGTTTTAGAAGAATATTTAATATTTAATTAATTAAATGTTAAATTATGTATATGGGTTCAGGTGGATATGTCTTATGAACGAGAATTGTATTAAGATTCTAACTTCTTGATTGATTTTGAAATTGGAGGGTTTTCTAGGTGAGATATAAACCCACTTCTGGTTCAAGTACTTAGGGAATGTTTTAAAAGTGTAATTAATTAATTAATTAGATACCCCCCCCCCAACCATTTGGGGTTTCCTATGCATAGAAATAAGGGAGGATACCACCTATCTCACACAATGGTTGGACCAAGAGGATAACGCGAAAGAGATGTCAATAAAAATTTTTCATGGCATAGATCGAGACTGGATTGAGGTGCAGTAGCTTCCGAGAGTGGATTTGGACCTGAAGCATTGGTTTTTTCACCATGAGGTAGGAA
This sequence comes from Viscum album, assembly GCA_963277665.1. Taxonomy (NCBI): domain Eukaryota; kingdom Viridiplantae; phylum Streptophyta; class Magnoliopsida; order Santalales; family Viscaceae; genus Viscum; species Viscum album. Next base: position 450,744,740 of record OY728165.1, read on the forward strand.
GGTTTTTAGTTTTTTTACCCAATACACATAGATAATATTGTTTAATGTTTTAGAACCCTTTTATGACTGATAAATGCCCCCATAGGGTTTTATTTATGCCTAATTGTGGAAAAACAAGTGTTTAAAGAGGTTCACAGGGATTTACCATTTGAAAATCCCGATCAAATGACATGTAGTTCTAGAACGCACAACATATGTTCTTCCTATTTGAGTAAGATGAACTTTTAGAAATACACTCCATGTACTAGGGGTACATTCCATGTAGTGTTTTATGTCCATGTGGCTAAGTACACTAGAAAGTGTAATTTTTTGGACTACACGACATGTAGTCTTAGTACATGACATGTAATTGGACATGTTTGTGTGGACAGGTACATAAAAAGGCACCCCATATAATGGGGATATATATATGTGGAATTATAAATATAGAACCCATGTATTAAATGGTCTTGGAGTAGTACACAGCCAGAACCCTTGTATGAAATGGTTCTGTAGTAGTGCATGGACAAACATTGGGTGTACCCAGACTGTGTGGGAGTACATGTCATGTTATAAGGTTTCAAAGTACACACTGTGTACTCAGGGTACATGTTGTGTACTACCCTTTTGTAACCTTTTTAAGTGTTTTGAGTGATTTTTCAACCTAGAGTCTGAATTTTACATAAAAGAAGTCTGTTTTTAGTAATTTTTCATGTATAATGTGATGGTTGAACCCTTGTGGTGTTTTGAGGACTTTTAAGAGTTGGTTTGGGGTGAGTAAGTTATGATGGAGATGTTTTCCTCCATAAAGTGAGTTCAGATATCTTCTCAGAGTAAGACATGGGATGAAACTTGGAAAGGGTCATGAGAATTAATGGATGACATAGCATGAGTTTTTTGAACACCTCCATTGGTATTGAAATAGGTTTTTCCTTGGTTAGTTGGACTAGGTTGCAAATCAAGGTAATGTATAGGATGGGTGTATGGTCCATCCTAAGATGTTTTATAAAGGGGTTGGACCTGAGGCCATCTCACTTATTAGTTTTACTCCCTTTTAGGCTAGTGTGTCCAAGAGATTCTAGAAACTAGGTCATGGGATGTGTGACCCCGTGAGGCGGGCATTGGCCTTAGAATTTGGTTGTTACCAATGATTGGGAGAGGGATGTATCCACTTATGTTCTAACCTATATGATCCAAATTGGGATGCATATGCCTTTGTACTAGCTCTAAGGATCACGATATGTATGCCTATATTTTCATTTTGACCTTGAGGGACAAGTTGGTTCCTGATTGATTGGATGACCCTAAGAGGGTGTCTGTATGTATGATTAGTATTGGTTATTATTTTCCCTTGGGACCTAAATTTATGTATTAATCGAGGGGGATGAGATGTTGATTATGGGAATGAAATTTTGGCCAACCCTAGATATGTTTTTTTCAGTTTTTGGTGAGTCTTTTTTCACACCCATGGGGATGTTGTGGTATATTTGGGTTACCATGTTTTGGCACCTGGTTCAAATGTTATGGGATGACATGGTTGAGATAGAGCTGGACATGATAGTCTACATTTATGGTTGTAGATGTCAGACATAGTCTTCTATATATAAAGTTGACATTAGTGAATATAGAGTTCCAAATATATGGTTGATATTTTTGGACATGTAATTATATAGATATGGATGATATTAGTGGACATGGAATTCCACAGATATGGTTTACATTGGTAGAAAAGACTTTATATATATATGTGTGTGTGTATATATATGGTTCAGGGTGTCAGACATGGAATTACTCATCCATGATTTAGGGTGTTGGACATGGAATTTGTAACACCCCGAGATTTTATGAAAAATATTCTTTTTAATTTCATTGATGTCTTGTGTTGTACACTACACCAAAAGGATCTTGCACTACACACATCCCTGACTTGTCTTGCATTACACGCAATCGTGACCTTCCACGATAGCGTGTGTTATACGCAATACCGAGTTTCACTAAACAACGATATGTTATATAAACTAGCTGTTATGAATAGTAATACCCAATTTTTAAAAATTTATAAATTTTATCTTTCAAAATGGAATTCATTTTTGGATTCGGAATATCGAAATTAGCCTAGGGTGAATTTTTGGTATATTTCTGAAAACATGCAATTTTTTATGAATAGTGAAAACACTGGGTTACTATTTAAAACTGAATTTTTATAATTATTTATTTTATTTAAATTTATTTTAGGTCAAAATTGATACATAATACCTATATAAGTTCAATTTAATTCATTGGAGTCATTTTATAATAATTTTAGATATATAAAAATTTTATTGAACTTTTCACAGTCTTTTACCCACCTCCTAGGAGAATTTAAAATTTTACATAAAACATAATTTTACCACTTCTGTGAGTGGAATTTCAAAAATCCGAGAGATACGGTAAATATCAAGGATTAAAATTTGGTTCAATAAGATAAAAATAATTTTTGGTGAATAGTAACTTTTTACTTTTATTTACCACGGTTAAAAGTAAATAAGGTAATTAAGGGTAAATATTATATTACTATTACCCTAACACATGTAATAATTCTATTGGATAAGTGTAATTCAACCAAAAACAATCTTAGGAATAAATTATTACCCTTTAGGTCCACTTGGATTATATTAGGACATTTATTATTATTTTATTTAAAGAAGAGTTAAAATAGTTAGAATCAAAGTTTAATAACTAAAAAAAATTTAATATAGGGTTATACATAAGATAAATTCAACTATAAATTTTAATAAGAAATCTAAAAAGATTTCATACATAATCGTATTTTATTTATAATTTTTAGAAATTAAATAATTTAATTTATTTATGACACAATGATGTTGTAGTAATTACCTTATTAATGAAATATTAACATAATAAATATTATAAATACCCAAAAAATGTAATTTTAGACTTTTTATGAATTCCAAGAATCTTATAGATTAATATGATATGTTAGTATTGATTTAATTAACTTTTTTCGAACTAATCATGTTGTTATGAGTTTCACAAAAATCAAGTACCAAATAGTGTCAAAATTGACATAAAATAGTTTTTAAAACAAATATTATATTATTAATTGTTATTTTATTCCTAAAAATCTTAGGTTCGGAAAAATGGAATATATAAAGTTATATATATTAATAATGAACCACTTGGGGTTCTTTTGGCTTCTTATAGTAATTTTATTAACCATATGGTGTAAGAAAACAAAAAGACACGGTAAAAGTTAAATTATTTAACTTAGAGTTAAATCTAAATGATATGGTTAAAATAGTAACCTAAACTTGTCTAAAACCTATTGGTTAAGAGGATTTAGAACCATCCCCACCTTATATTAGAAATAAATCAATTTTGATCTATTAAAAACTGAATATGACTTTATTACAAAATAATATTTTATGTTTTTTCTAAGGTGCCCCTCTCCTCCCTTATAAAAAGGGCACCCCTTCCCTCTTCTCTTCACACCCTTTTGAGCCTTGAAGCTCAGACAACCCCTTCCAAATATCTTATCAACCTCTCTAGTTATATCATAGAGGTTATGGTCTTCTCAAATGACCAACTCTAGTGCCCTAAGAAGAATTTTAAAAGAGGTGTGTTGAAGAAGAGGTAACCTCTTCTACTGATTCTTTCAAGTTTTCTTTCTTCTTCAACTTCTTCTTCTTAAGTTGTTTCATTATAAAGTAATAACATCAGTATCACTAATATAATGATATTTTATTATAAATATTAAACAATCCCATTTCATTTAACACCCTATGCTTCCACAGTACGATTCTCTTTGAATAATACCATAGCGTGTGTTGTACTCAACTTCGAGATTCTAACACACTGCAACCAATCAAAATAGTCGTTACGAATAGTAATACCGACTTTTTGAAATTTTATATATTTTATCTCTCAAAATGGACTTAATTTTTGGATTCGAAATATCAAAATTATCCTAGGGTGAAATTTTGGTACTTTTCGGATAACTTTTATATTTTAATGAATAGTGAAAATTACTAAATTTTAATTAAAAACAAATTTTTTAATAGAAACAATTGATAGTGATAAATTATGAATTTTAGTGGTTTTAAAGTATAATTATAATATATTTTTACCATTTAATATAATTTTGGTCATTGGACATAATTTCTCAATTAAACCGGACATAAACAATTGTCAATCTTTTGATAGTTATTATCTCTTAAAAACACGCTTTTTGTTTTAACAACGGTAATTAATTTTAAGTTAATTTCGGCCGCTTTTGTGTTTTGAATTTAGAAAACTAGATTCCATATTTGGAATTAGGATGTCCAAATTGTTTAAATAGGTAACTTCTATTTTTAGACATTTTGAATAATTACTTCGGTAAATATTTTATTTACCATGGTTAAAGGGTAAATCCGGTAAATATGGGTAAAAAATAATATTATAATAATAATAAATTACCCTAAAACATGTCCTAACCCTATTGGAGGATACATGTCCGACCATGGGAATATTCGGGTCTATTTTGGGACCCCATGAATCAACTTGTAAGTGATAATGACACTTTATATTAATTAAGTTAAAGTAAATACAAAAATGACATAAGCATATATCCTTTAGAAAAACAATTTTTACATAGGGTTATATATGTATATTTTAGACTATAAATATTAATTAGAAAGCTAAAAATATTTCATACATAATGGTATTTTATTTATAATTTTTAGACAATTAATAACTAAATTTATTTATGACACAATAACGATGCAGTATTTTCCTTATTAATGAAAGAATCGAATAATTGGTATTATAAATGTTAAAATAAATATACTTTGAAATTTTTGATGACATACATGAATTTTATTGGTTAATATTACATTTTAGTATTTCTTAAATAAATTTGGTTATAATTAATAAATTTTTTAATACTTTAACAAAAATCAATTATTAAATAGTGTCAAAATTGACATAAATGAGTTTTTAAAACAAATATTATATTATTAATTGATATTCTATTCATAAAAATCTAAGGTTTGGCCAAAGGAATTATATCATGATATTTTTATCATTAATGGACCACTTGGGGTCGCTTTGATGTATATAGTAAGTTTATTAACTATATAATATAAAAATACAAAGTGACATGGTAAATGTCAATCTAATTAAATAAGAGTTAAAACTAAAAGATAAGGTTAATATAATGACCCAAACCTCTCTAAAATCTATTGGTTGAAAGGATTTAGACCCATCCCAACATTATACTTTAAATAATACACTTTTAAGCCATTATAAATTGAATATTAATTTATTATAAAATAATATTTCTAGCTTCTCCAAACGTGTCCCTCACCCCTCTTATAAAAGGGCACTCCCCCTTCTCACAAATTCACACATTCAAAGCCTTTTGGCTCTGCCAACTCCTGCCTAAATACTCTCTCAACTTCCCTCACTTCAATATAGAGTCATTATTTTGATCATAAAGCCATCCTAAGGAGCCCATTTGATCAAATCAAAAGGAAGAACCCGAAGAAGAGGTAATGTTTTCACCACCCACTTTCAAGTTCCTTTCTTCTTCAACTTCTTATTTCTTTGTTATTTCCGTTATAAAATAATAAATACAGTATCTTATATATACTGTAATGTTATTATAAATATGGTACATCCATATTCAGTATTCTATCCATCCTTTGAATGACATGTCACCATACGGGCGTACGTACGGCTTACCGTCTCCATGTCGTGGTGTAATTGTTATTCAATATATTATTATTTGGATGGGTATAATAATGATGTGTAATTCAAGTAAATAATAAATATAACATGATAATGATTCTTTATATATGATATATCATCCAATTATATATTATTTTAATATCAAAAGAATGATATTGTTGCTTGTGCATACGTACAGACTACCATCTCCACGAACGCGATGAGATTCATTCCCCATCGTATCCATTCAAGACTAATTATCTTTTGATGATTAAAAATAATGGTTAAGGACTTGATATCATTCTATATATTAATAATATAAAACCTATTCATAACAAACATACCATATGTAACAAAACATATAAAATAAAACGAGTAAGTTAACACCCGAAACGACGATAATACTAAGATACTATTAACAAAGCAATGTTAAAAGATCATATATGATATCATATTAATTTATATGATTCTTGTATAATTTAATAACAATTATTTCACCATTATAAAAGAGTTTAACCTACCCACAACCAAGGAAAAGTACAAGGTAATGGGTTTTCATCTCAGTCCTTATTCCCGTGAGATTCGTACCATATTGCCACTATTACCTTTTGTGTGGTGTATGTACTGCCCATAATTTTATTATTTGTATAATAAACTGTAATTTATGTGTATCTACATATTCATTGTATGATACCTCTTTCATGGGGTTTATTTTTCATAAGTTACCAAATTGGTAAGGGTTTATTTCACAATCTCTTCATTATCTGAGGTTGTTTATACGTAATTATCTACTGGGACCTCTTTACCATCCACATCCATGTTTCTTAAAAATGTTTTTCAAAACATTATTACTATTTTACACAATATGGTTTAAAGTCATTTATACCATTTTTGACTTTTTATAAGAATTTTATTAAGGAATCTTTCTGTCATTTTCCAAATAAGGTCTTTTTTAACCTTTTCGACAGAATTAAGGTAAGAATGTCTTTTTTTAACTTATACAGCGGGTTCGGATATTTTCCACTATTATTAAAAATTTGAAGCTTCCCTTACAAGATTATAATAATATTTTCAAAATAAATGATTTCTTTTATAATTATGTGACTTTTAAATGATTTCAAAAAAAGAGATATTTCTCTCAAATAGTTTTTATTTCATCTATGTCAACATCCTTTGAAAAATTTTAAACTTGTTTGAAATTGATTTATTATGATAGAAATCTTCCATATTGTATTTATGGTTTTTTGATATTTTTGACTATGGATGAGTCATTTTTATTCCATTAATGGCATATGAGTAATGTTTTGGCATTTCGTATGCTAGTTTTAATACGAATGTATATGATATATTTCATCCTCTTCATAAGATGAATGTGTTAGAATAATATGTTCTAGGTTTGGGACCGGTAAAAGTAAGCCCTCTAGGTTGGGGTCCGGTTACAATAGACCCTCCTGGTTGGTGTCCGCTTATTAGAGGCACTCCGGGTTGGTGTCTGGTTATTAGAGGCACTCCGGGTTGTTGTCCGGTTATTAGAGGCACTCTGGGTTGGTGGTCGGTTATTAGAGACCCTCCGGGTTGGTGTCCAGTTATTAGAGGCACTTAGGGTTGGACTTCGGTTACAGAGGCTCTCCGGGTTGGGTTCCAGTTATAGTTATTCCTTAGGTCTTGTCACGAGACCTTGACATAGAAATTAATGTTCTGAATTATGCATTCCATCGTTATGAAAGTGGTTATTGATATTGCATTTGGTTATTCGACTAGTAGAATATCCATGTGAATAATTAAATGGCATTATTTCATTTTATCATTGCCATATTATGCTTAATTTCAAGTTAAAAAGGATTTTGTTTTAGTTATAAATTGCCTTAAATGTTTATTCTTGTTTATAAAAGTCTCCGCTATATTGTTATCCTTACTGAGCATCTGAGCTCACCCCTTTCAATGTTTTATTTTTCCCAGGATGTGAAGATGTAATTTTTGAATGACTTGTAGGGATAGTATGAGGGGATATGAAGACAAGATGTTGTTGTAGTTTTTCTTACTTCATGATATAATGTAATTCTTATTAATATATCTAGTGTTTCCAAGACTACTAAATTAATTGGTCTTTCAAGACTTGATCTTTTGTGATCATGACAATGTTATGTAATAATGCACCGAATTTGGGTTACTGGGGTTGGGGTGTTACAGTTGGTATCATAGGAAGTTTAGTACAAACCTTGGAAGCTAGATTTAGATAAACTCTGATTAGAGCACATATCCCTAAGATATACTTTGAGGATTAGTATAAAAGAACTTCCTAGAATTTTGGTATTGTAGAGATTTTGTGAATTTTCCGAGAAATACATCCCTTTCTGGATATGAGAAGGTAGAGGCGGCTCTGGCACAGATATACCTAGGGGTAAAATCCGAAAACACCGCTTTGAGCTAGACTCGAACGGGAACTGGTGCACGACAATGGGTCTTGCTGCACTCTTGGTTACGACACTCTCGGGGGATATGTTTAGGATAATTCTCATTTTCTTTACAAACCATTAAGAAGGGTTTATGAGTATATACTTCCTCAATGAAAACATTTTTATGATTATGGATTATATCCATAAACTGTTCAATTTACATTAAGTATTTTACAAGTTTGTAATTATTCATTGCAATTCATAAACTGACCTAGTTTATGCTATTATATAGAAATGGCACCCAAAAGAAGGAATGTGAACTCCAGCAATACGTATGATCTAAAGAGTAAGAAGGATCAAATCTTTCACAGTATTAAGCCAACATTTATAAGGGAAATACTCTCCCATTTATTCTCAACATATGATGAAATAGTATCATGTGTTAATAAGATAAGTAAATAATTCTACAAGTCATATGGCTTTGGAGAGAAGTAAGAGAAGAAAAGGATGGAAGAGAGAAAGATGGATAAAGGGAAGAGGGAAAAGAAGAATTTTCCCATATGTGATAACTGTGGGAAGAAACACCCTGGAACTTTCCTGAAAGGAATGGGAGTTTGTTATAACTGTGGAGAAAAAGGACACCATGTACGTGACTGCAAGGGTAAGAAAAAGGTTTCAAATGTACAATGCTTCATCTGCAAGGAGTTGGGACACTACGCGAACCAATGTCCAAATCATCATAGTATGCCCCAAATGATGTTATTGGATAATAAGAAAGTTATGATACTACCACAGATGAGGAGTAATTATTAGAGTTCTTATGTTGTTATGAAAGAATTATGTCATTTTAGTGTTGTATCAACATTGTAATGGTTATAATAATTATGGAGTATATAAGGATTGTATTGCAGTACTATTTCATTAAGGACTTGAGATTGTGTGGAACAAATAAAAGTGACTCAATAGTAGGTTAAATTTTTGGAAAATATATGGTTGAGAGAAAGATAAACCGTAATATGGTTCTGATACCTAGGTAGTGATTTTGGAATAATACATGATTGATTTGGATAAATTATATTGGATATTCTTGACTACCTTGAAACTGATTAGTGATTTGTATATTCCATAATTTTTGGAATTTACAACATTTTTGGATGGATGAAGTATATCTAGTATTCTATAAGGAATAAGGGAGCATGAATGTAATCAATAAAGTTTTATGGTATTTCAAGGTGTTGCAGTGTTTTAAAAGAATACATGATAAAGGTGTTCACATACTATTACGTGGAAAAAAGGATCTTCATTGTGTTTACCTACCTTATCAATTTTGGGCTGTGAGTTTGGACAGAATAATTTTGGATAAGTCTAGTTTGTTATTATTTTTTGGATTTCCATAAGAAGGAGAACCCGGAGGTCGGGCGGCAACCAGTCGCGTCCGGCAAGCCCGCGAGACTTGAACCAACAGCCGAAGGGCGACAATGGTGTATCACCTACCACTGACCCACGTGATGTCCTTTATTGAATAATTTAGTTTTCTTAATGGTTCTGTTTGATGAATTATAAATTCATTTTTTAACCCTATACAAATAGGATAAATAGAATATTATTTTTAAGTTCTATTATCTTTTAGAGTTAAAGATGAGTTTTTGGTAGAACTTAGTTAAACGATGAGACTCTACTTGTCAAGTATATATTTTTCTTATTCTCTTATTAAATGAAGAAATTAATTCTTATACTTTAGTGAAGGGATCTTAAAACAAAAAATGTGTTATCCTAATACCATTTGTTTTGTTGAACCGATGGTATTTCAAATCAACATAGATTGATGAATTTAAGGCCCTCAATTTTACACTTGTTTTTGATTGATGACCTCAATCACTTCCTATAAATATTTACATTTTTCCTCTAATTATATATCTCTAATTTAAACCAATGTTCTCCTAATCGATATCATAATTTGGTGGTGACCCTTTTATTTCCCTTTTCCTCTTATTAAGACTAAATTTTGCTAACCCTATTTCCGATGTGGGTTTTCCAAAAAGGTATTTTCTATTTTCAACCTTTTATTTTCAAAGAAAATTTTCAAATTGAGAGGATGAAATTTATTGAAAGAGGGGAGAATGTAACACCCCAAACTTCCATGGTATGATTTTCTTTGAATAATACACTAGCATGTGTCGTACGCAACTTCGAGATTCTAACACACCGCGACCAATCAAAGTAGCCGTAATGAATAGTAATACCCACTTTTTGAAATTGTATATATTTTATCTCTTAAAATGGACTTCATTTTTGGATTCGAAATATCTAAATTAGCCTAGGGTGAAATTTTGGTACTTTTTGGATAACTTTTATATTTTGATGAATAGTGAAAATTACTAAATTTTAATTAAAAACAAATTTTTTAATAGAAATAATTGATAGTGATAAATTATAAATTTGAGTGGTTTTAAAGAATATTTAGAATATATTTTTACCATTTAATACAATTTTGGTCATTGGACATAATTTCACAATTAAACCGGACATAAAAAAGTGTCAATCTTTTGATAGTTATTATCTCTTAAAAACACGCTTTTTGTTTTAACAACTGGAATTAATTTTAAATTAATTTCTGCCACTTCTCTATTTTGAATTTAGAAAAATGGATTCCATATTTGGAATTAGGATGTACAAATTGTGTAAATAGGTAAATTCTATTTTCAGACATTTTAATAATTACTTCGCTAAATATTTTATTTACCATGGTTAAAGGGTAAATCCAGTAAATATGGGTAAAAAATAATATTATAATAATAATAAATTACCCTAAAACGTGTCCTAACCCTATTGGAAGATACATTTCCGACTATGGGATTATTTTGGTCTATTTTGGGACCTCATGGATCCACTTGTAAGTGATAATGACACTTTATATTAATTAAGTTAAAGTAAATACAAATATGACATAAGCATATATCCTTTAGAAAAACAATTTTTACATAGGGTTATATATGTTATATTTTCGACTATAAATATTAATTAGAAATATAAAAAGATTTCATACATAATGGTATTTTATTTATAATTTTTATAAAATTAATAACTAAATTTATTTATGACACAATAATGATGCATTATTTTCCTTATTAATGAAAGAATCGAATAATTGGTATTATAAATGTTAAAATAAATATACTTTGAAAGTTTTGATGACATACATGAATTTTATTGATTAATATTACATGTTAGTATTGCTTAAATGAATTGTTTTATAATTAATAAAGTTGTTAAGACTTTAACAAAAATAAATTATTAAATAGCGTCAAAATTGACATAAATGAGTTTTTAAAAAAAATATTATATTATTAATTGATATTCTATTCCTAAAAATCTAAGGTTCGGCCAAAGGACTTACATCATGATAGGTGTATCATAAATGGACCACTTGGGTTTCTCTTGTATGTATATAGTATGTTTATTAACTATATAATATAAAAATACAAAGTGACATGGTAAATGTCAATCTAATTAAATAAGAGTTAAAACTAAAAGATAAGGTTAATATAATGACCCAAACCTATCTAAAATGTATTGGATGAAATTATTTCGACCCATCCCAAAATTGTACTTTAAATAATCTACTTTGGATCCATTAGAAACTGAATACGAATTTATTATAAAATAATATTTCTAGCTTTTCCAAAGGTGCCCCTCACCCCTCTTATAAAAGGGAACTCCCCCTTCTCACTAATTCACACATTCAAAGCCTTTTGGCTCGGCCAAACCCTGCCCAAATACTCTCTCAACTTCCCTAAATTCAACATAGAGGCCTTATTTTGATCATAAATCCAACCTAAGGAGCCCATTTGATCAAATCAAAAGGAAGATCCCGAAGAAGAGGTAATGTTTTAACCACCCTCTTTCATGTTCCTTTCTTCTTCAACTTCTTATTTATTTGTTATTTCCATTATAAAATAATAAATCTAGTATATTCTATATACTGTGAAGTTATTAAAAATATGGTACAAGAATATTCAGTATTCTATCCATCCTTTGAATGACATGTCACCATACGTGCGTACGTACGGCTTACCGTCTCCATGTCGTGGTGTAATTGTTATTCAATATATTATTATTTGGATGTGAATAATAATGATTTGTAATTAAAGTAAATAATAAATATAACATGATAATGATTCTTTATATGTTATATACCGTCCAATTATATATTATTTTAATATCAAAAGAATGATATTGTCGCTTGTGCGTACATACAGACTACCATCTCCACGAACGCGATGAGATTCATTCCTCATCGTATCTATTCACGACTAATTCTCATTTGATGATTAAAAATAATGTTTAAGGAATTGATATCATTCTGGATATGAATTACATACAACCTATTCATAATAAACAAGGCATATGTAACAAAACATATAAAATAAAACGAGTAAATTAACACCCGAAACGACGATAATACAAAGATACTAAAACAAATAAATGTTAAAAGATCATATATGATATCATATTAATATATATGATTATTATATAATTTAATAACAATTATTTCACCATTATACAGGAGTTTAACCTACCCTCAACCAAGGAAAAGTACAAGGTAAGGGGTTTTTATCTCACTCCTTATTCTCGTGAGATTCGTACCATATTTCCACTATTACCTTTTGTGTAGTGTATATACTGCCCATAATTTTATTCTTTGTATAATACACTTTAATTTATGTGTATCTACATATTCATTGTATAGTACCTCTTTCATGGAGTTTATGTTTCATAAGTTACCAAATTGGTAAGGTTTTATTTCACAATCTCTTCATTATCTGAGGTTGTTTATACGTAATTATATACTGGGACCTCTTTATCATCCACATCCATGTTTCTTAAAAATGTATTTCAAAACATTCTTAATATTTTACAGAAGATGGGTTAAAGTCATTTATACCCTTTTTTGAATTTTTATAAGAAGTTTATAAAGGAATCTTTCTATTGTTTTCCGAATAAGGTCCTTTTTAACCTTTTCGACAGAATTAAGGTAAGAATGTCTTTTTTTTAACTTATACGGCGGGTGCGGCTATTTTCCACCGTTATAAAATCTTTGAAGCTTACCTTACAAGATTATAATATTATTTTTAAAATAACTATTTTCTTTTAAAATTATGTGACTTTTAAATGATTTTAAAAAAAGGGATATTTCTCTCAAATAGTTTTGATTTCATCTATGTCAACATCCTTTGATAAATTTTACACTTGTTTGAAGTTGATTTATTATGATACAAATCTTCCATATTGAAATTAGTGTTTTGTGATAGTTTTGACTATGGATGAGTCATTTTTATTCCATTAATGGCTTATGACTAATGTTTCGGAATTTCGTATGCTAGTTTTAATACGAATGTTAATGTTATATTCCATCCTCTTCTTAAGATGAATGTGTTGGACTAGTATGTTCCGGGTTGGGGACCGGTAAAAGTAAGCCCTCCGGGTTGGGGTTCGGTTATAGCAGACCCTCCGGGTTGGTGTCTTGTTATTAGAGGCACTCCGGGTTGGTGTCCGGTTATTAGAGGCACTCTAGGTTGTTGTCCGGTTATTATAGGTACTCCAGGTTAGTGTTCGGTTATTAGAGGCACTCCGGGTTGGTGTCCGGTTATTAGAGTCACTCCGGGTTGGACTCCAGTTACAGAGGCTCTCTGGGTTGGGTTCCGGATACAGTTATTCCTTAGGTCTTGGCATGAGGCCTTGACATAGAAATTAAAGTTTGTAATTATGAATTTCATCATTATGAAAGTGGTTATTGATATTTCATGTAGTTATTCGACTAGTAGAATATCCATGTGAATAATTAAATGGCATTATTTCATTTTATCATTGCCTTATTATGTTGAATTTCAAGTTAAAAAGGCTTTTGTTTTAGTTATACATTGCCTTAAATGTTTATGCGTGTTTATGAAAGTTTCCGCTATATTGTTATCCTTACTGAGCATCTGAGCTCACCCCTTTCAATGTTTTATTTTTCCCCGGATGTGAAGATGTAATTTTTGAATGACCTGCAGGGATAGTATGAGGGGATATGAAGACAAGATGTTGTTGTAGTTTTTTTAACTTCATGATGTAATGTAAAACTTATGAATATATCTTGTGTTTCCAAGACTACTAAACTAATCGGTATTTCGAGACTTGATCTTTTGTGATCATGACAATGTTATGTAATAATGCACCGACTCTGGATAATTGGGGTTGGGGCGTTACAGTTGGTATCAAAGGAAGTTTAGTACAAACCTTGGAATCTAGATTTAGATAACACTACTACAACCTGCGCCTTTATCAGCGCTAAAAACCAGCATTAACAGCGCTAGAAAAGCGCTGTTAATTCCGGCGTAGATAAAGGGGGTCCCCTTTATCAGCGCGTGGTGGTGCGCTGATAAAGGTCAACTATATCAGTGCTTCTCAGAGCGCTGATACAGGGTCCCTTTATCAGCGCTCCTCTAGCACTGTTAAAGGTGTCCTTTATCAGCGCTATAAAAGCGCTGATAAAGGCCCCAGCGCCTGCACCTAAAAAACAGTACCTACACACCAGAATACCTGCACAAAGTAGCACATGCACACCTGCACACCATAGCACCCACACCCAATATTTTGACTGACAATGGATATACATTTACTTAACATCATGAATATAAAAAAAACGCATTGCTATATACATTTCAAACATTGTTTTACATGGTTACATTTACAATTATTCAACAACAGTTATAAACATTCATGTTTCATCCTTTGATATCTGTGATCCTCTCTCGATGGTATTTGTTGCCGAACAAAGCATCTGAACTCAAGGAAAAAAATTCTCCTATATAAGAAAACAAATATTATGTTAGTAATGCAATAATGAAAGAAATTAAAACATTAATATGAAAGAATACATTAATATGGAAATGTGAAACTAAAATATTAAATTTTAAACTCAAATTTTTTCATTTTCATAATAATGAAAGGGAATAATGTAAAATCAATATGTTTTTGATTGATTTATCTCATTTTAAAAATACTGATTCTTTATCTAATGAAAAGCTTTACCGGTCACACCATGCGTCGGATTGAGGTGTGGTCGATTCTTACACGTCACAAATGACTCGTGGATCATTGTCCTAAAGTATCAAAACAATCCAAAGGCGTTTGCTCGGTTTGGCGTATGTCATTGGGGTTGTTTTCCAAAGTTTATGTCATTTTCAAACTGATATCAGACAATTTTAGCCATACCGGTCACACCGTGCATCGGATTGAGGTGCGGTCGATTCGTACACGTCACAAATGACTCATGGATCGTTTTCCTAAAGTATCAAAACAATCTGAAGGCGTTTGCTCGGTTTGGCGTATGTCATTGGTGTTGTTTTCCAAAGTTCATGTCATTTTCAAACTGATATCATACAATTTTATCCATACAGGTCACACCGTGCATCAGATTGAGGTGCGGTCGATTCGTACGCGTCACAAATGACTCGTGGATCGTTTTCCTAAAGTATCAAAACAATCCGAACGCGTTTGCTCGGTTTGGCATATGTCATTGGTGTTGTTTTCCAAAGTTTATCTCATTTTCAAACTGATATCAGACACTTTTAGCCATACCGGTCACACCGTGCGTCGGATTGAGGTGCGGTCAATTCGTACACGTCACAAATGACTCGTGGATCGTTTTCCTAAAGTATCAAAACAATCCGAAGGCGTTTTCTCAGTTTGGCGTATGTCATTGGTGTTGTTTTCCAAAGTTTATCTCAATTTGAAACTTATATCAGACACTTTTAGCCATACCGGTCACACCGTGCATTGGATTGAGGTTCGGTCAATTCGTACGCATCACAAATGACTCATGGATCGTTGTCCTGAAGTATCAAAACAATACTAAGGTGTTTGCTCAGTTTGGAGTATGTCATTGGTGTTGTTTTCCAAAGTTTATGTCATTTTCAAACTGATATCAGACAATTTTAGCCATACCAGTCACACTGTGCGTCGAATTGAGGTGCGGTCGATTCGTACATGTCACAAATGACTGGTGGATTGTTTTTCTAAAGTATCAAAACAATCCGAATGCGTTTTCTTGGTTTGGCGTATATCATTGGTGTTGTTTTCCAAAGTTTATGTCATTTTCAAACTGATATCAGACAATTTTATCCATACCGGTCACACCGTGCGTCGGATTGAGCTGCGGTCGATTCGTACGCGTCACAAATGACTCGTGGATCGTTGTACTAAAGTATCAAAACAATCCGAAGGATTTTTCTCGGTTTGGCGTATGTCATTGATGTTGTTTTACAAAGTTCATGTCATTTTCAAACTGATATCAGACAATTTTAGCCATACCGGTCACACCGTGCATCGGATTGAGGTGCGGTTAATTCGTACACTTCACAAATGACTTTTGGATCGTTTTCCTAAAGTATAAAAACAATCCGAAGGCGTTTTCTCAGTTTGGCGTATGTCATTGGTGTTGTTTTCCAAAGTTCATGTCATTTTCAAACTGATATCAGACAATTTTGCCATACCGGTCACACTGTGCGTCGGATTGAGGTGCGGTCAATTCGTACACGTCACAAATGACTCTTGGATCGTTGTCCTAAAGTATCAAAACAATCCGAACGTGTTTGCTTGGTTTGGCGTATGTCATTGGTGTTGTTTTCCAAAGTTCATGTCATTTTCAAACTGATATCAGACAATTTTAGCCATACCGGTCACACCGTGCGTCAGATTGAGGTGCGGTCGATTCTTATGCGTCACAAATGACTTGTGGATCGTTTTCCTAAAGTATAAAAACAATCCGAATGCGTTTTCTTGGTTTGGTGTATGTCATTGGTGTTGTTTTCCAAAGTTTATCTCATTTTCAAACTGATATCAGACACATTTAGCCATACCGGTCACACCGTGCGTCGGATTGAGGTGCGGTCGATTCATACACGTCACAAATGACTCTTGGATCGTTTTCCTAAAGTATCAAAACAATACGAAGACATTTTCTCAGTTTGGAGTATGTCATTGATGTTGTTTTTCAAAGTTTATCTAAATTTGAAACTGATATCAGACACTTTTAGCCATACCGGTCACACCGTGCGTCGGATTGAGGTGCGGTTGATTCGTACGCGTCACAAATGACACGTGGATCGTTTTCCTAAAGTATCAAAACAATCCGAAGGCGTTTTCTCAGTTTGGAATATGTCATTGGTGTTGTTTTCCAAAGTTCATGTCATTTTCAAAGTGATATCAGACAATTTTAGCCATACCGGTCACACCGTGCGTCGGATTGAGGTGCGGTCGATTCGTACGCATCAAAAATGACTCGTGGATCGTTGTACTAAAGTATCAAAATAATCTGAACCCATTTTCTCAGTTTTCCGTATGTCATTGGTGTTGTTTTCCAAAGTTTATCTCATTTTCAAACAAATATCAAACACTTTTAGCCATACCGGTCACACCGTGTGTCGGATTGAGGTGCGGTCGATTCGTACACGTCACAAATGACTCGTGGATCGTTTTCCTAAAGTATAAAAATAATTAGAAGGCGTTTTCTCAGTTTGGCGTATGTCATTGGTGTTGTTTTCCAAAGTTTATCTCAATTTGAAACTGATATCAGACTCTTTTAGCCATACCGGTCACACCGTGTATCGGATTGAGGTGCGGTCGATTCGTACGCGTAAAAAATGACTCGTAGATCGTTTTCCTAAAGTATCAAAACAATCCTAAGGAATTTGCTCGGTTTGACGTATGTCATTGTTGTTGTTTTCCAATGTTTATGTCATTTTCAAACTGATATCAGAAAATATTAGCCATACCGGTCACACCGTGTGTCGGATTGAGGTGTGGTCGATTCGTACGCGTCACAAATGACTCGTGGATCGTTTTCCTAAAGTATCAAAACAATCTGAACGTGTTTGATCAGTTTGGCGTATGTCATTGGTGTTGCTTTCCAATGTTTAGGTCATTTTCAAACTGATATCAGACAATTTTAGTCGTACCGGTCACACCGTGCGTCGGATTAAGGTGCGGTCAATTCGTACACGTCACAAATGACTCGTGGATTGTTTTCCTAAAGTATCAAAACAATCCGAAGGCGTTTTCTCGGTTTGGAGTATGTCATTGGTGTTGTTTTCCAAATTTTATCTCAATTTGAAACTGATATCAGACACTTTTAGCCATACCGGTCACACCATGTGTCGGATTGAGGTGAGGTCAATTCGTACACGTCACAAATGACTCTTGGATCGTTTTCCTAAAGTATCAAAACAATCCGAAGTCATTTTCTCGGTTTGGCGTATGTCATTGGTGTTGTTTTCCAAAGTTTATGTCATTTTCAAACTGATATCAGACAATTTTAGCCATACCGGTCACACCGTGCGTCGGATTGAGGTGCGGTTGATTCGTACACGTCACAAATGACTCGTGGATCGTTGTCCTAAAGTATCAAAACAATACGAAGGCGTTTTCTCGGTTTGGCGTATGTCATTGGTGTTGTTTTCCAAAGTTCATGTCATTTTCAAACTGATATCAGACAATTTTAGCCATACCGGTCACATCGTGCGTCGGATTGAGGTGCGGTCGATTCGTACGCGTCACAAATGACTCTTGGATCATTGTCCTAAAGTATCAAAACAATAAGAACGCATTTTCTTGGTTTGGCGTATGTCATTGGTGTTGTTTTCCAAAGTTTATCTCATTTTCAAACTGATATCAGACACTTTTAGCCATACCGGTCACACCGTGCGTCGGATTGAAGTGTGGTCAATTCGTACACGTCACAAATGACTCGTGTATCGTTTTCCTAAAGTATCAAAACAATCCGAAGGCGTTTTCTCGGTTTGGCGTATGTCATTTGTGTTGTTTTCCAAAGTTTATCTCAATTTGAAACTAATATCATACACTTTTAGCCATACCGGTCACACCGTGCATCGGATTGAGGTGCGGTTGATTCGTACGCGTCACAAATGACTCGTGGATCGTTGTCCTAAAGTATCAAAACAATCCGAAGGCATTTTCTCAGTTTGGAGTATGTCATTGGTGTTTTTTTACAAAGTTTATGTCATTTTCCAACTGATATCAGACAATTTTAGCCATAGCGGTCACACCGTGCGTCGGATTGAGGTGCGGTCGATTCTTACATGTCACAGATGACTCTTGGATCGTTTTCCTAAAGTATCAAAACAATCCGAAGGCGTTTGCTCGGTTTGGAGTATGTCATTGGTGTTGTTTTCCAAAGTTTATCTCAATTTCAAAATAAGTAGTAGGAATTCACTAATCTAAGGATATGAAACATAAGAAAGGGAGATCATAGATGCTCAATAAGTGTAAAGGGAGATATCAATGACCATATAAAGATAACTTAAGTATTAGGAATTCACCTTCATTGTCCTATTTGTTTACATTCTTCGATCAGGTACGTTGCCCATTCGTTTCTAAAGACATTTATATCATCTTCTGAATAGGAGTTTTTGCGATAGTCATAGTAGTACTGAAAAAATATAAATACACAAAGGATTAATAATTATTTTAAATAAAGTAGTAATTATTTTCAAAAATACCTCTTCAGGTATGCTAGTTTGTCCATGAAATACGATCTCTTTCATAAATTTACAAACATAATAACTGCAGTCCTTGTCATTTGTTTGTTTCAGACACTGCAGAAACATCGAGAAAAATAAGTAATTTGTTTTGATATGTATTTGGATAGTGAAATATAATTATATATACCCAGATACTTCTCCATTTGTAGATCTTGTGGTCATTGTCGTCCTTATGCCCTAGATTCATTCCAGCCTTTAGACGATATTCATACACCGCCCTATCATAACAAAATCCTCATTAAAAGATAATATAAATTATATAACTAGATATTTAGTTCTAAAATGTTGGATCTAGTGTATTACAAATTGACAATCGCCATCATGTGTGGTCGGTTAGTTGGATATCCATGCAGTGAATCCAGAAAATAAATCTTTGGAGTATCCAAATTGACTGCAATGAGCATCCAATGTTCCCTACAAACAAAAAAAGAAATAAGTACTGATAGAAATGAAAATATAATTGATATGATTAAAATGTAGAGTTTTACCCTTGCATCATTGGTATTAAAAAGAGCCTGTCAGTCGTAATTCTTCTTTGAAACGTTCTGAGCAGATTTGACATCCATTCAGCCTGAAAATTAGAATCTATTTCTGTTCGTTGTGTAGAAATGGTGTGTGGACTAACGAGTCCAAATTTGTATTCATGGGAAAATCCCTTCAACTATTTTTCATATATACGCCTGTGAAAAATATGAAATGTATTTATCCATAATTATCAAAGTATATCATCTTCTGTAAAATCAAATCATGAAAGCATACCTCATGTATACATTTATAACTGAGGCACCTAGCCAGTCGTATGTGATGATCTCAGAAACAGCGTCTGCACTAACGAAATCCATTTTTTCCTCTCCGTACATATCTTTTTCACAAAAAATTGTATGATTCTTTCCGTCTTTCATTTTCATATCCACATGAGCTTGCAATGATATTAAATGTGGATACAGAACAGGCGGGGTGAACGTGCTCTCAGTAGATCGTTTTGATCGGTTGGTTGATCCAATCTTGGAGCCGCTCTTTCGTTTTAGCTTCTCCATTTTATCCTTCTGTAATAACACTCTTTGGTTCAGCCATTTTCTAATTTAATGTTAAAGGTTCTGCTTGAAAAATGAACTGGAAATGAATACCTCCTGCTCGACGTGTTTTTTTACAAGATTCGACGGCCATGAAACGAATGTTCCAATAGCTTTTTCCAACATATGAATGTCATCATCGTCATTTGTCATGGGTATCTCGGCGCTCGGCTCATGAGCTATGTTAATCGACACTTTGAAATGACCGGTTGGAAGTGGTCTGGAGTGTAGCGTGTCATTCTGCATATTGAACACCGTAGCCCTCGCTACAAGGCGATGGGTGGGAGTTGACAGATATAAATCACATTCATTTTCACCCTGCAGAATATCATTAAATGAAAGGTATCAATGTCTATGTGATTCACATATCACAAAAACGAATATTATAACATTGATTACCTCGGTTAAGTCAGGTATTTGAGGGGAATGGCTCGCCTCAAAGCTGGTGAGGGGTGGATCTTCTCGTGGGGGTTGTTCTTGAGTTCTTTGTTCTCTTCGCCTCTCCTCCATCAAACTCTTTAGTATCTCTCCCTGAGTTTGGATTAGTTCTTCAAGGGTAGCTACTCTATCTCTCATTACATGCAATTCTTCAGTTTGTTCATCCTCTTGTTTTTTTTTCTTAAAATATGTCTTGGGTGACACCCCAAAACCCACACCTCTGACGCGGCCATACTGTTCTGGTTGTTTCAAGGCCATTGAAAGTATGTCTGCATCCGGTGTGGGTTTTGATGTTTCCTGTGACTATGTCAAATAGAAAATATGAAAAAATAAGTAAGCATCATTATGTAATAGTGATTTAAAGAAAAACAAGTTTATATTATGTCATACTTACACATGTTTCCCACACTTTTTGTGTGTTTTCATCTATCAATTTCCCCTCTTTATTAACACGATCCTCCTTCCATAGCACATGGTGTGGAATGGAAGTGACTTGAGATTTTGCTTCATCAATCTACTTATAAACAGAGAAACATGGTTACAGTGTTGTTTTATGTCACATAAAATTATTATAGTACTTTTAAAATACATAACAATTGTTTTTCAATTGAAGCGTACCCTAAACTTGCTTTACGGTAGGGGTACGCTGGTTTTGCTACCCGTTCTTTATTTTCAGCACTCAGTTGTTGTTTTATAAATAAAAACCTATCAATCAATGTGATGAATACAAGAAACTTTACACAATGTGTAACCAAACACAATGTACCTGAAAATTCTTTTCCGCACGACGGTTGCAAAATGCATCCCACGTTCCTTGGGATATCAAGTGTGCATAAAGAGGAGGCGGGTGCGTCTTGATTTTCCCTTCGGCATCTTTCAGATGATTTTTTGTTGAAATGGTGCGAAAGCCTCTATGAATCCTTCCTTCCAGTCTGAAAACATATTCTTTGTGTGAAACATCTACTATAAATGCACTCAGCAAGAGATGATGAAGGGTTAGTCAATATTTCAATATTTTATTTTATTTTAATAAATTAAATAGATGATATCATAATGTTACCGTAATCTCTTCCCACATTAATGTTTTCAACCCGCTGACAACATGGTGCCATGACTCTACGTCAATCGGCACGCGTTGTCGAGTGACGATTCCAATGTAGCTACTAAACATGGCTTTGTTGAGGTTTACATGCTGGCCTAGCTTATTCCATCCCACCTCATATTTGATGCCTTTTGCTTTTGCCTTAAGGATTTTTTCTAAAACTATCAAACTACGGCGCACCTGTTTTTTTTTGTGTCGTTGGGGTTTCATCGCCTACCATTTCCTCAGTTTCTGCATCATCATTATGTTTCTCTGAAGCACTAGCTTCGGCACTGACACCAGCTGCAACAGGCTGAGAGACTTGTTGTACGTCAGCAGTGGGACCAGCTGCAACAGGTTGAGAGACCTGTTGTCTCTCAACAGTGGGACCAGCTGCAACAGGTTGAGAGACCTGTTGTACGTCAGCAGTGGGACTAGCTGCAACAGGTTGAGAGACCTGTTGTCTCTCAGCAATGGGACCAGCTGCAACAGGTTGAGAGACATGTTGTGTCTCGGGATTGGGTGTATCAGCAGGTGAAGAAGTCATTATCTGTAGAACTGGTTTAAAATTTAAGTTAGATCACATAAAAGCAGCAGCGAACAGATAATAACATAATGTAACACAATCTATATTACAATAAAAATCAATAACCTGATTATTGAACTCCCTTTTTTTAAAAGGCTGAAGGGATTTGACCCCTCTATCAACTATCCATATCCCTTCATTGTGGTCTCCTCTGACATACAAAATGTCGTCTACATTGGGACCACTGCGAAATGATTGTGAAATCCCAACAAAAGGATCATCTTCCATTGAATTTTTATCTGACCCTTCAGCTGTTTTGGTCGATAACAGAACAATTGACCAGATTCGGTTTGCGGGATCGGGAACATAAAATACTTGCACTGCCTGTGATGCCATTATAAATGGTTCGTCTTTCTCCCCTTCCTTACTGAAGTCAACTTTCACAAATCCCAAATCATCTATTTTAACAGCACTCCTATTATCAACCCACTTTCATTGAAATATTTGAACTTGAAATTCCGTATAATCCAACTCCCATATTTGTTTGATGATGCCAAAGTATGACATATTCGCATAAATTGGATTTTTGTCCTTAGCACCGGAAACATGCATCGCTTCAGCCACAAGTGTAACCCCACTATTCTTCATGGTACTGTCTTCATCATGTTCATTAGTATAAAATGTATAACCATTAACTACATAAGCATTGTAAGATAATGCATACACACTTGGTCCTCCGGCTATCCATCGAAGTCGTTCCGAAATAGACTTTGGATTTTCATCTGACTTCTTAAAAATATGATCTCGAAACCATCCTATAAACTGTCGATTATGTGTATTTGATATCCATTTTTCAGCCCTTGATGGATTCAATTGCATAAGAATTTCTTTGTGGATTTCAACATATGGGTCAACGTCCAAACTGTTATGCAAAACATAAAGGTGGGCCTGCTCCCGATCTATAATATTGATTGTGACAACCTTTCTTCCAGAAATTCCTTCACCCTCTAACCGCCTAGTGTGACGAGATTTCGGTAAGCCAATTCTTTCCACACCAGACAAGTATTCGGTACAGAATTCAACGGCTTCCTCAACAATATATCGCTCTGCAATACAACCCTCTGGCCGACTTCGATTTTTGACATACCCTTTCAAAATCTTCATATACCGTTCAATGGGGTACAACCATCTGTAATGTACAGGACCACATAGTCGAATCTCTCTCACCAAGTGGACCATCAAATGAACCATCATATCATAAAATGAAGGCGGGAAGAACATTTCTATTTCACATAATATGACGGCAATTTCTTTTTCCATAGCTGGCAATTTCGCCGGGTCTATAACTTTGCTGCATATAGCTTTAAAGAAGAAACACAGTTTCGTTAATGTATGGCGGACATTCTTGGGAAAAATGCAACGTAAAGCAATTGGAATGAGATTTTGCATCAAAACATGACAGTCATGTGATTTTAGACCTTTTAACTTCAAGTCACTCATTGACACAAGGTTACTGATATTTGACGAATACCCCTCTGGAACCTTTACGTCATTCAAGAAGTTGCAAAACTGATATCTCTCCTACCTGGAAAGAGTGTAAGCAGCAGGAGGAAGAAATGTTCGTTTTTCACCCTTTACTGGTGCCAACTCTTCTCGTATTCCCATCTCAACCATGTCCAACCTAGCCTTAATTCCATATTTTGTTTTTCTAGATGTATTTAGCAACGTGCCGATAACACTGTCAAATACATTTTTTTCTACATGCATAACATCAATAAAATGTCTTACATACAGACAATTCCAGTATTGTAATTCAAAAAAAATTGATCTCTTTTTTCAACCGATTTTCGTAAGGTTTTTCGAAGCCGGTTTACCAAAAGTAGTGTCCAAATTTTTATCTTTCTCAAACAATTGATCGCCTGTTAGTGGAGACGGTGTTGTACGTTCTTCTGAACATCCATTGAATGATGTCTTCCAAGAACGGTACTTATGTCATCGCGTTAGAAATCTGCGATGTCCTAGAAACATGGTTTTTGATGAATGTTTCAACCTAATTGATTGTGTACCTTCTTCGCAAACGGGACAGCCTTGAGTTGCTTTAATGCTATATCCTGACAAATTTCCATAAGCTGGGAAGTCATTTATCGTCCCATACAACATGACTCTCAAAGTGAAATCTTCCTTTCTGTAAGCATCATACAATGTAACACCTGAATCCCACAATAATTTCAAATCTTCGATCAATTGATCTAAATAAACATCAATATCATTACCCGGTTGTTTTGGTCCTGATATAATCATAGATAACATGATGTATTTTCGTTTCATGCATAACCACGGTGGTAAGTTATAATTTATCAATATAACTGGCCATGTACTGTGACTGCTGCTTTGAAAACCAAAAGGATTCACTCCATCTGTAGATAACGCAAGACGAAGGTTTCTCGACTCGTTTCCAAATTCAGGATACTCATGATCGATTCTCTTCCACTAAGGAGAGTCTATCGGGTGACATAGTATCCCATCTATAATTCTTGTATCTGCATGCCATGTTAATTGTTCTGCAGTCTCCTCACTTCCATATAGGTGTCTAAACCTTGGAATAATTGGAAAGTACCATACAACTTTAGTAGGACTGGATTCATCTTTCTTGTATTGAGAAGCACCACACTTTGGGAATTCTTTAAGTGATTTGTGGTCCTTGCGAAACAGTATACAGTCATTCGGGCAGGCGTGTATTCTTTCAGAGATCATACCCGTAGAGCGTAGCATTCGTTTGGCATCGTATGTTCGGCTCGGGAGCTCATTGTCTTCTAGGAGCATGTCATTCCAGAGGGAAAGTATTTTCGTAAAACTATCGTCACTCCACCCGTTATCTGCTTTCAAATTATACAGCTTCAGTACGGCTGACAATGCTGTATATTTAGTGCAACCAGCATACAATGGCGTCTTTGCACAAATTTTTAACTTCTCAAACAATTTTGGGCAATCACGAAGTTCATCTTCGAAGGTCCTTGTCATTTTCTCAATACGATCTTCATCATCATTCACATCTGTAATGACATCCTCCATACAGTGATCTTCATTGTTCATGTTTGTAATCATATCAGATGATCCATAAAACGCAGTGTCACCCCAGTCACTACCTACATTCGTTGTTTCCCCGTGTTTATTCCAACATGTATAACTTTGAACTATTCCGTGACAGATCAAGTGTTCTTCCAACTCATCTGGACTAATTTGGTTTGAATAACAACAGCGTAAACACGGACAAAGGATTGGAGAAGAGTCACATGCATGATCTATTGCAAACTTGATAAATTCTTTCACGTCTTCTTCATACTCTTTTGTCAACCGATTGCCATTCATCCATTCTTTATTTATATTCATCCTATTTAAAATCCATAGGATAAGTATATAGGTTAAAGGAGAAGGAATATGAGTATAATTTAAATAAAAAACAAGATACTTCAAGGAAATAAAGGAATAAATAAATACCAAAATAAAAAATATATTGGGAACCACTACAATCCCCAAGCCTCACATCAATATGATACCACCGTGCGCCAGTTGAATCACCCATAAAACCTAACTTAGATAAATCAAAAATCAATAGAAACTAAATATAAAGAATAAAATGGTAAGGAAGATGGTGAAATCACTTGAGGCACCTCTCAAACCGCGGTGGAGGAGGAGGCAGCAGAGTAGGCAGAGGAGGAGGAGGAGGAGGCGCCGGTGGAGGAGGATGATGAGGCAGCGGTCTAGGAGGAGGAGGAGGAAGCGCCGGTGGAGGAGGAGGAGGACGAGGCTGTGGTGGAGGAGAAGGAGGAGGAGGAGGAGGAGCAGAGGAGGAGGAGGAGGCGGAGGCAGCGGAGGAGGAGGAGGATGAGGCCGGTGGAGGGGAGGAGGAGCAGGAGCAGAGGAGGCGGCGGCGGCCGTGGCGGAGGAGGAGGAGGCAGCGGAGGCAGTGGAGGAGGAGGAGGAGGCCGCAGTGGAGGAGGAGGAGGCCACGGTGGAGGAGGAGGCACCGGCGGCAGCGCAGAGGCAGGGCGGAGGCAGGGCGGAGGCAGCGGAGGAGCAGGAGGATGAGGCCGGTGGAGGAGGAGGAGGAGGAGCAGGAGCAGAGGAGGAGGCGGCGGCCGCGGCGGAGGAGGAGGCGGCGGCCGCCGCAGAGGCACCGGCGTGACCGCGGCATGACTGCGGCGTGACCGCGGAGGAGGAGGTGGCCGCGGAGGCACCGGCGGCACCGGCAGAGGAGGAGGAGGCATCGGCGGAGGAGGAGGAGGCACCAGCGGCAGCGCAGAGGCAGGGCGGAGGTAGGGCGGAGGCAGCGGAGGCAGCGGAGGAGGAGGAGGATGAGGCCGTTGGAGGAGGAGGAGCAGGAGCAGGAGCAGAGGAGGAGGCGGCGGCCGCGGCGAAGTAGGAGGAGGCGGCGGCCGAGGAGGCACCGGTGTGACCGTGGCGTGACCGCGGCGTGACCGCGGCGTGACCGCGGCGTGACCGCGGCGTGACCGCGGCGTGACCGCGGCGTGACCGCGGCGTGACCGCGGCGTGACCGCGGCGTGACCGCGGCGTGACCGCGGCGTGACCGCGGCATGACCGCGGCGTGACCGCGGCGTGACCGCGGCGTGACCGCGGCGTGACCGCGGCGTGACCGCGGCGTGACCGCGGCGTGACCGCGGCGTGACCGCGGCGTGACCGCGGCGTGACCGCGGCGTGACCGCGGCGTGACCGCGGCGTGACCGCGGCTTGACCGCGGTGTGACCGCAGTGTGACCGCGGCTTGACCGCGGCGTGACGGCGGAGGAGGAGGAGGCCGCGGTGGCACCGGCGGAGGAGGAGGAGGCATCGGCGGAGGAGGAGGAGGCATCGGCGGAGGAGGAGGAGGCATCGGCGGAGGAGGAGGAGGCCGCGGTGGAGGAGGAGGCACCGGAGGCACCGGAGGCACCGGCGGCAGCGCGGAGGCAGGGCGGAGGAAGCGAAAGCAGCGGAGGAGGAGGAGGATGAGGCCGGTGGAGGGGAGGAGGAGAAGGAGCAGAGGAGGAGGCGGTAGCCGCGGCGGAGGAGGAGGAGGCAGCAGAGGCAGCGAAGGAGGATGAGGAGGCCGCGGTGGAGGAGGAGGAGGCCACGGTGGAGGAGGAGGCACCGGCGGCAGCGCAGAGGCAGGGCGGAGGAAGCGGAGGCAGCGGAGGAAGCGTAGGCAGCAGAGGCAGTGGAGGAGGAGGAGGATGTGGCCGGTGGAGGAGGAGGAGGAGGAGAAGGAGCAGAGGAGGAGGCGGCGGCCGCGGCGGAGGAGGAGGAGGCGGCGGCCGCAGAGGCACCGGTGTGACCGCGGCGTGACCGCGGCGTGACCGCGGCGTGACCGTGTCTTGACCGCGGCCTGACGGTGGAGGAGGAGGAGGCCGCGGAGGCACCGGCGGAGGAGGAGGAGGCCGCGGAGGCACCGGCGGCACCGGCAGAGGAGGAGGAGGCATCGGCGGAGGCAGCGGAGGAGGAGGAGGATGAGGCCGGTGGAGGAGGAGGAGGAGGAGCAGGAGCAGAGGAGGAGGCGGCGGAGTTTTACTACTCGCTTATTATATTTTTAAGAATGCATGCATAATGTGTTATTTTATAGGTAATGGTACTGGATATGGTAGTGTTGGATGGGAAAAGAGAAAACGGGTGAATAGACCCCCAACCTGTACACCCCCAACCTGTACACCCCCAACCTCACACCCAATAGACCCCCCATTATACTCCCCACCTACACATGTTCACCCACTGCACATCTCCCCCACCTAAACACCCCCACCTGCACACCCCCCCACCCACTACACCCCCACAGCACCTGCACCCCCCCCCCCACTTCAAATAAAATTGATTCACACAAATCATGATAGTTGAAATATAGAACAAAAACAAAAAACAAAGAAAATTACAATTATTGGGCATAGCATACCGCACAATGGAGGAGGAGGAGGCCGTGGAGGAGGAGGAGGCCGCGGAGGCACCGGCGGAGGAGGAGGAGGCCGCAGTGGAAGAGGAGGCCGCGGTGGAGGAGGAGGAACCGGTGGAGGAGGAGGAGGCACCGGCGGAGGAGGAGGAGGCCGCGGTGGAGGAGGAGGCACTGACGGCTGCGGCGCGGAGATAGGGCTGAGGCAGGGCGGAGGTGGCGGAGGCCCTGGAGGAGGAGTAGGAGGAGCAGAAGCAGAGGAGGAGGAGGCGGCCGCAGCGGAGGAGGAGAAAGCGGCGGCAGCGGCACAGACGAGGGCTTCCGCGAGAGCTTGATTGTGTACGGGGAGGAGGAAGAGGACCCGCGGGTTTTTAATAAATCCGCGGGACCCTTTATCAGCGCTAGTAAAAAGTGATGATAAAGGGTGTATTTATCAGCGCTAAAATGAAAAGCGCCGATAAAGGTCCGGCCCTTTATCAGTGCTTTTCCGTTAGCGCTGATAAAGGCAAGCGCATGCCTTGCCCAGTTTTGTGGTAGTGTAAACTCTGATTAGAGCACATAGCCCTAAGATATACTTTGAGGATTAGTATAGAAGAACTTCCTAGAATTTTTGTATTGTAGATATTTTGTGAATTTTATGAGAAATACATCCCTATCTGGATACGAGAAGGTAGAGGCGGCTCTGGCACAAATGTACCTAGGGGTAAAACCCAGAAACACCGCTTTGAGATAGACTCGAACAGGAACTGGTGCACGACAACGGGCCTTGTTGTACTCTTGGTTACGACACTCCCGGTGGATATTCTTAGGATAATTCTCATTTTCTTTACAAACCATTATGAAGGGTTTATGAGTATATACTTCCTCAAAGAAAACATTTTTATGATTACGGATTATATCCATAAACTATTCAATTTACGTTAGGTATTTTACAAGTTTGGAATTATTCATTGCAATTGATAAACTGACCTAGTTTATGCTATTGTATAGAAATGGCACCCAGAAGAACGAATTGAACTCCAGCAATACGTATGATCCAAAGAGTAAGAAGGATCATATCTTTCATAGTATTAATCCAAAATTTATAAGGGAAATAGTCTCCCATTTATTCTCAACATATGATGAAATAGTATCATGTGTTAATAAGATAAGTAAAGAATTCTCCAAGTCCTGTGGCTTTGGAGGGAAGCAAGAGAAGAAAAGGATGGAAGAGAGATAGATGGATAAAGGGAAGAGGGGAAAGAAAATTTTCCCATATGTGATAATTTTGGGAAGAAACACCCTGGAACTTTCCTGAAAGGAATGGGAGTTTGTTATAACTGTGGAGAAAAAGGACACCATGTACGTGACTGCAAGGGTAAGAAAAAGGTTTCAAATGTACAATGCTTCATCTGCAAAGAGTTGGGGTACTACGCGAACCAATGTCCAAATCATTAGAGTATGCCCAAAATGATGCTATGGGATAATAATAAAGTTATGATACTACCACAGATGAGGAGTAATGATAAGAGTTCTTATGTTGTTATTAGATAATTATGTAATTTCATTGTTGTATCAACAATGTACTGGTTATAATAATTATGGAGTATATAAGGATTGTAATACAGTACTATTTCATTAAGGACTTGAGATTGTGTGGAACAAAGAAAAGTGACTCAATAGTAGGTTAAATTTTTGGAAAATATATGGTTGAGAGAAAGATAAACCATAATATGGTTCTGATACCAAGGTAGTGATTTTGGAATAATACATGATTGATTTGGATAAATTATATTGGATATTCTTGACTACCTTGAAACTAATTAATGATTTGTATATTCCATCATTGTTGGAATTTACAACATTTTTGGATGGATGAAGTATATCCAGTATTCTATAAGGAATAAGGGAGCATGAATGTAATCAATAAATTTTTGTGGTATTTCATGATGTTGCAGTGTTTTAAAAGAATACATGATGAAGGTGTTCACATGCTTTTACGTGGAAAAAAGGATCTTCATTGTGTTTACCTACCTTATAAATTTTGGACTGTGAGTTTGGACAGAAGAATGTTGGATAAGTCTAGGTTGAGATTATTTTTGGATTTCCATAAAAAGGACAACCCAAAGGTCGGGCGGCAACCCATCGCGTCCGGTAAGGCCGCGAGACTTGAACCCACAACCGAAGGGCGATTATGGTGTATCACCTACCACTGACCCACGTGATGTCCTTGATTGAATAATTTATTTTTTCTAATGGTTCTTCTAGATGAATTATAAATTCATTTTTTAACCCTATACGAATAGGATAAATAGAATATTATTTTTAAGTTCTATTATCTTTTAGAGTGAAAGATGAGTTTTTGGTAGAACTTAGTTAAATGATGAGACTCTACTTATAAATTATTTTTTTCTTCTCTTATTAAATGAAGAAATTAATTCTTATACTTTTGTGAAGGGATCTTTAAAAAATGTGTTATCTTAATACCATATGTTTTTTTGAACCGATGGTATTTTAAATCATCATAGATTGATGAATTTAAGGCCATCAATTTTACACTTGTTTAGGATTGATGACATCAATCACTTCCTATAAATATTTACATTTCTCCTCTAATTATATCTCTCTAATTTCCACCAATGTTCTCCTAATATAGATAATAATTTGGTGGTGACCCTTTCATTTCCCTTTTCCTCTTATTAAGACTAAATTTTACTAACCCTATTTCCGATGTGGGTTTTCCAAAAAGGTATTTTATATTTTCAACCATTTATTTTCAAAGAAAATTTTAAAATTTCAAGGACTCAATTTATTGAAGGATAGGAGAATGTAACACCCCAAGCTTCCACAGTATGATTCTCTTTGAATAATACAGTAGTGTGTGTTGTACGCAACTTCGAGATTCTAACACACCGCGACCAATCAAAGTAGTCGTTATGAATAGTAATACCCACTTTTTGAAATATTATATATTTTATATCTCAAAATGGACTTCATTTTTGGATTTGAAATATCTAAATTAGCCTAGGGTGAAATTTTGGTACTTTTCAGATAACTTTTATATTTTGATGAATAGTGAAAATTACTAAATTTTAATTAAAAACAACTTTTTTAATAGAAATAATTGATGGTGATAAATTATGAATTTGAGTGGTTTTGAAGTATATTTAGAATATATTTTTACCATTTAAAACAATTTTCATCATTGGACATAATTTCACAATTAAACCGGACATAAACAAGTGTCAATCTTTTGATAGTTCTTATCTCTTAAAAACACGCTTTTTGTTTTAACAACGAGAATTAATTTTAAATTAAATTATGCCACTTCTGTGTTTTGAATTTAGAAAAATGGATTCCATATTTGGAATTAGAATGTCCCAATTTTATAAATAGGTAACTTATATTTTTATACATTTTGAATAATTACTTCGGTAAATATTTTATTTATCATGGTTAAAAGGTAAATCCAGTAAATATGGGTAAACAAATAATATTATAATAATAATAAATTACCCTAAAACGTGTCCTAACCCTATTGGCAGATACATTTCCGACCATGGGAATCTTTGGGTCTATTTTGGGACCCCATGGATCCACTTGTAAGTGATAATGACACTTTATATTAATTAAGTTAAAGTAAATACAAAAATGACATAAGCATATATCCTTTAGAAAAAAAAAATTACATAGGGTTATATATGTTATATTTTCGACTATAAATATTAATTATAATTCTAAAAATATTTCCTACATAATGTTATTTTATTTATAATTTTTAGAAAATTAATAATTAAATTTATTTATGACACAATAATGATGTAGTATTTTCCTTATTAATGAAAGAATTGAATAATTGGTATTATAAATGTTAAAATAAATATACTTTGAAAGTTTTGATGAAATCCATTAATTTTATTGGTTAATATTACATATTAGGATTTATTAATTGAGTTTTTTTAGAATTAATAAAGTTGTTAAGACTTTAACAAAAATCAATTATTAAATAGTGTCAAAATTGACATAAATGAGTTTTTAAAACAAAATATTATATTATTAACTGATATTCTATTCCTAAAAATCTAATGTTAGGCCAAAGGACTTATATCATGATATGTGTATCATTAATGGACCACTTGGGGGTCTCTTGGATGTATATAGTAATTTTATTAACTATATAATATAAAAATACAAAGTGACCTGGTAAATGTCAATCTAATTAAATCAGAGTTAAAACTAAAACATAAGGTTAATATAATAACCCAAACCTGTCTAAAATCTATTGGTTGAAAGGATTTCGACACATACCAACATTATACTTTAAATAATAAACTTTGGAACCATTAGAAACCGAATTTAAATTTATTATATAATAATATTTCTAGCTTTTCCAAAGGTGCCTCTCACCCCTCTTATAAAAGGAAACTCCCCCTTCTCACTAATTCACACATTCAAAGCATTTTGTCTTGGAAAAACCCTGCCCAAATACTCTCTAAACTTTCATCACTTCAACATATAGGCCTTATTTTGATCATAAAGCCATCCTAAAGAGCCAATTTGATCAAATCAAAAGGAAGAACCCGAAGAAGAGGTAATGTTTTCACTGTAACGACCCAAAGTTTTTTAATGGAAATTACCTTCTTATAAATATATCATAAATAAAAATTAAATCACAACATAATGAAGTAATAAGTGATAAGTGACTATTAAACATAAGCTTGTCACTTCAGTGTTTGGAATTTTGACAATCTGACATACACAGTTATGTTCAAGATGATTTTTGGAGTCTAATGAAACAAAAATAATTTTTGGTGAATAGTGACATGACCTTACGAATAGTAACATACCCTTATGAATAGTAATATGACTCTTATGAATATTAAATCATCCAATCCCCTTTCCCTCTTCCTTTTATCTTATTAAAGAGAACGTTGTTCGTGAGGTGTTAATTTATCACCTTCAAGAACAACATGCCTTCTTCTTCCATTTATACCTTCAGATCTGGTCATGAAACCATTTTTATGGTTGAAATAGAATATTTCATATGTATTATTTTCTATTTAAAGTTCTGTAAATATCCTATGTCTATATTACTAAGTGAAAAGTTAAAACAAGTTCGTTGTGATCCAAAAACCGCTCAAATTAACCCAAATAACCATCATTTAATTATTATCTAATGATTCATCCACATGGATATAATATAATTCATTATAAAATAATTAAATCTCCTGAAATATCATTAATAACATGTAATATCATTTCTCTATGTTTAATCATGTTCTACCCAAACATCAATTTAAGAATACAAGTGAACCACCCAAGAAAAACCATAAAAACAAACATCCCCGAATAATGTTTTTAAACTATATAAGTCATCCAAAGGAACATAATATGACATAATGAAACCAGAATGAACCCTATTAATGTAAATATAGTTCTGGATTTATAATTAATGAATATAATGTCATTATATAGGACATTAAAGAGAAGTAAGCATTCGGGTACAAGGTAAGGAGAAATTCTCGAACCCAACTTTCATTCTTCAGGTTTTGCCTCTTTCACTCCATTTTTGATATGGTCACTCATTAAAGATAATTTGTTAATAATTGTATTTCCTTTTTGGTATATACATGTTTTCTAATGAAGTTTATTTCAATATGAATGTTTTCCAAAAGAACTCTTCTTTTAAGAACTCAACTTTTACCTCTCATTCATGGTTGATGGTTCTTGTATCAAGTATGTTGTTCCCTCTTTATTTTGGGAAACCAAAGATTATGAATGTAATATTATGCGATGAAACCCATTCCTTTACATGGGTTAGTTATGTTCACTTTTAATATGTGGTCTATGTGGCAATCATGATAGTGATAATGTTATGATGTGACGGGTGCGTCCGGAATTATATAGCGCAATATGAATGTTTCAAAGTGATGGGTGTTCCTGGAATTATACAGCACTCAAATTCATTGGGTAAAGTGATTAATCTCATGAGTAAATGTGAAATTATGTGTGAACAAGATGCTTGCTTGGTTCACAAGTATGTGTGGTAGTTAACCACTAAGACATGATGTATCATTTTTATGCATTGCCATATTTCAAGTATTTTATTTATACTCCTCTTATGTTCATGATCTTTTTCCTATGTTATGATTATGCTCACCCCATGATATATTTTTTTTATCTATCCTCTTACTGGGCTTCTATCTTACCCCTTTTGATGCATATCCTTAGGTGGATACATGTACTAAGGATAGGACAAGTGCCAATTAGAAACTAGAGAAAAAGAAATTAAATAAATGTTTATGGTTGATGATGTATTTGTTATGTATGGTCCTAGTTTTCCCAAGACCATAAACCTTTGGATCCAATATGTGTAATACTATTATGTTGTTTATCTTTGAAATGTTGTAATAGTAATGTAAGAAAAGGCTGGGTCTCTATATTCACCACCCTCTTTCAACTTCCTTTCTTCTTCAACTTCTTATTTCTTTGTTATTTCCATTATAAAATAATAACTCTAGTATCTTCTATATATTGTGATGTTATTATAAATATGGTACAACCATATTCAGTATTCTATTCATCCTTTTAATGACATGTCACCATACGTGCGTACGTACGGCTTACCGTCTCTACGTCGTGGTGTAATTGTTATTCAATATAATATTATTTGGATGGGTATAATAATGATGTTTAATTAAATTAAATAATAAATATAACATGATAATTATTCGTTATATATGATATAATATCCAATTATATATTATTTTAATATCAAATGAATGATATTGTCACTCGTGCGTACGTACGGACTTCCGTCTCCACGAACGCGATGAGATTCATTCCTCATCATATCCATTCAAGAATAATTCTCATTTGATGATTAAAAATAATGTTCAAGGACTTGATATCATTATGAATATGAATAATATACAACCTATTCATAACAAACATGGCTTATGTAACAAAACATATAAAATAAAACGAGTAAGTTAACACCCGAAACGACGATAATACTAAGAAACTATTAACAAAGCAATGTCAAAAGATCATATATGATATCATATTAATTTATATGATTCTTGTATAATTTAATAACAATTATTTCACCATTATACAGGAGGTTAACCTCCCCTAAACCAAGTAAAAGTAAAAGGTAATGGGTTTTCATCTCACTCCTTATTCCCGTGAGATTCGTACCATATTGCCACTATTACCTTTTGTGTGGTATATGTACTGCCCATAATTGTATTCTTTGTATAATACACTTTAATTTATGTGTATATAAATATTCATTGTATGATACCTCTTTCATGGTGTTTATGTTTCGTAAGTTACCAAATTTGTAAGGGTTTATTTCACAAACTCTTCATTATCTGAGGTTGTTTATACGTAATTATCTACTGGGACCTCTTTATCATCCACATCCATGTTTCTTAAAAATGTATTTCAAAACATTTTTAATATTTTACAGAATATGGGTTAAAGTCATTTATACCCTTGTTTGACTTTTTATAAGAAGTTTATAAAGGAATCTTTCCGTTGTTTTCCAAATAAAGTCCTTTTTAACCTTTTCGACAGAATTAAGGTAAGAATGTCTTTTTTTAAACTTATATGGTGGGTGAGGATATTTTCCACCATTATAAAATCTTTGAAGCTTCCCTTACAAGATTATAATAATATTTTCAAAATAAATGTTATCTTTTATAATTATGTGACTTTTTAATGATTTCAAAAAAGGAGATATTTCTCTCAAATAGTTTTGATTTCATCTATGTCAACATCCTTTGATAAATTTTACACTTGTTTGATGTTGATTTGTTATGATACAAATCTTCCATTTTGTATGTATGGTTTTGTGATATGTTTGACTATGTATGAGTCATTTTGATTCCATTAATGGCTTATGATTAATGTTTTGGCATTTTGTATGCTAGTTTTAATACGAATGTTTATGTTATATTCCATCCTCTTCTTAAGATGAATGTGTTGGACTAGTATGTTCCGGGTTGGAGACTGGTAAAAGTAAGCCCTCTGGGTTGGGATCCGGTTACAGGAGATCCTCTGGGTTGGTTTCCGGTTATTAGAGGCACTCCGGGTTGGTGTCCGGTTATTAGAGGCACTCCGGGTTGTTGTATGGTTATTAGAGGCACTCTGGGTTAGTGTTCGGTTATTAGAGGCACTCCAGGTTTGTGTCTGGTTATTATAGGAACTCCGGGTTGGATTCCGATTATAGAGGCTCTCTGGGTTGGGTTCTGGTTACAGTTATTCCTTTGGTCTTGGCTCAAGGCCTTGACACAGAAATTAAAGTTTGGCATTATGCATTCCATCGTTATGAAAGTGGTTATTGATATTTCATGTGGTTATTCGACTAGTAAAATATCCATGTGAATAATTAAATGGAATTATTTCATTTTATCGTTTCCATATTATGTTGCATTTCAAGTTAAAAAGGATTTTGTTTTAGTTATACATTGCCTTAAATGTTTATGCTTGTTTATGAAAGTTTCCACTATATTGTTATCCTTACTGAACATCTTAGCTCACCCCTTTCAATGTTTTATTTTTCGCAAGATTTGAAGATGTAATTTTTGAATGACCTGCAGGGATAGTATGAGGGGATATGAAGACAAGATGTTGTTGTAGTTTTTTTTTACTTCATGATGTAATGTAAGACCTATGAATATATCTAGTGTTTCCAAGACTACTAAACTAATCGGTCTTTCGAGACTTGATCTTTTGTGATCATGCCAATGTTATGTAATAATTCACCAACTCTGGGTAACTGGGGTTGGTGCATTACATTTCACCTTCTATCCATCCTATGGAAAATGAAATCACCGCGTGTGTGTACGTACGGAATACCGTCTTCACGCCGTGGTGTAATCTATTTTTCCACCACCACCTTACTTGGATGGGTATAATGGTGTGAAGAATAACTATATATAGTTATTATAACATCATATTGATTCTTTAATATTATATCATCCACTCCAATTCAATTCAATAATTATGGGAATGATATCATCGCTCGTGCGTACATACGGATTACCATCTCCACGACGCAATGAGATTCATTCTCCATGTTAACCATTAAAGAATGATTATAAAGTATATATAATGAATAATAATGAAAGATATGACATGATAAAGCTACTGGATTTATGTGTGTGTGTATATATATATATATGTCATCTACTAACATCCATTCAAATCAATAAGGAAAGGAAAACAGTGTTCATGCGTACGTACGGCCTACCATCTCCATGAACGGTGTATTTCATTTCATTTATATATCTATTATATATATATATATACTGAATATATATATGATATATAAATCCTGATTTAAATTCTGGAATTAAGTAAATCAATATATAATTAATAATAATATCAATAACAAAAAGGCCAAACATGTACGATAAATAAAATGATTTTACCCAAAACGCTGCTTTAACATGGAATTTACAAAAGAACAGGTAATATAAAGTCATAATTGAACCATATATGATATCATAACAATGAATATGATTCTATAATAAGTCAATGAAATTATATAAATCATTATATAGTAGGTTCAGATATGTACGAAGCATATCGGACCTAAGGTAAGGGATAATTTGGAAAATCTCTTTTTTTTTGTCCGAGATTTCTTATACGTAAGTATTTAATGGGGTTATATTTTTCATCCATGCCCGTAAAATGTTTTTCATAAATTGTTTAGTATTATTCCATGTATGTTTAATTTCATGTTTACCCTGCTATGACTTTTACTTTGTGTTATGGAAGGAATCTTTCTTTTGTTTACCATACGTAAAACTTTTTGACTTTTCTAACAAAAGTACTAGGAGAATGTTTTTTTAACTTATACGGCATGAACATATTTTTATGGTTTCATATAGCCTTATTTTCATTAAGCTTACTCTACAATATTTCATGGTTATTTGAAACAAAATCTTTTTCTTTTAAAATTGTGTGGCATTTTGTGAAAATAAATTGATTGTAAAGAAGAAAGGATATTTTCCTCAAGAATTCATTTAAAGTGTTTTGTCAAAACTATTTTCCATCTAAGATGAAAATATTTAGTATGATTATGTTTCAAGTATAATTTCTCTATGATTTATATGGTTTCAATTTTCTTATGATGAAATGATATCAATTTGTTTTATATGGATTATGTTATGATGGGATGATGTTTATGAAACCAATTTGATTCTTTGGGTTATGATGAATGATTTATGTTTATGTTGTGGCACACGTAAGAATGATTTCAATATGATATGGGTGAGACCTATATCTCCCTTCAATGAATTGGGTAATGATTTATATATCATGAGATAGACATGGCTGGAACGGCAAGTTAATCTGGTTCAGTAATACAGGACTGGAACGAGGATTGAACTCGGTTCTGTAATGGACTTTGTCCACTAAGATGGTCTTGACAGTAATGCCTTGGCTACTATGGAAATCATATCAAGTGATTAATGTTTTTCCATAATTACATGTTTTATTCCCAGGCTATTTTATTAGGATTGATGTTCCATTATGATATATTTCTTACGTACTTCCAAGATTTATGTCTTTTCTTAAGATTTTGACATTTAGATTTTATGTTCAAGTTTTTGCATTCAAATGTTTATGGATTGTTTTATGTTCTCTATGTTTACCCTTACTAAGCATTTTAGGTCACCCTTTTTATGTTTTCTTTTCCCCAGGATATAAAGAAAGTTTTTAGGTAATAAAAAATAGGAGAAGATATTTATGGGAGATGTTAAAGATCTTTCACCATGATTAGAAGATTATGTTCCAAGTTTCCAAATACACTTAAATATTACGGTCCTCTGGTGTCCGTTTTTGTTATTTGTTAGATATTTTACAAAAGTAATGTAATGCCTATGTATGTCAAGCTTTGGGTCTCTACAGTTGGTATCAGAGGTCGGTTTAGTCAACCTTTGGAAACTAGGATGCGAGAAATTTAGTGAGATCCCTAGAGATATTTATAAGGTATGTCTAGGTATTCCCTAAGGTTAAGTATAGGTATAGGTTATAGTCCTAGAATTATGGTAATGATATTAGAATTAAACCTAAGATGTTATATATTGAAGGTAATCTCCCGTTATTTTGTTGTTTTCCAAGCATGATTTTTTCCTCTCACGCTGTTCTTTTTGGGTTTTAGACGATAGATGGAACCCGAAGGAACCGTGTTGATCAATGTAATGGAAAATGAAAT
Organism: Viscum album; assembly: GCA_963277665.1. NCBI lineage: Eukaryota > Viridiplantae > Streptophyta > Magnoliopsida > Santalales > Viscaceae > Viscum > Viscum album. The sequence goes on from OY728165.1 coordinate 450,784,685, forward strand.
GATTTTCATCCTGAACAACCAAATGTGATGGGATATGGAGTGCAAAATATTATTTCTATACTTACACAAGATATGAATCATTCTGGATTTCCAAATGATCAGATAAGGGAACAATATTCTATTGAGTCTTTTATGAGAAAATGTCCACCGTCTTTAAATGGGTCTTTTGATCCACTTATTGCTGAACAATGGATCAGTACCATTGAAAAGATATTTTCCACACTTCGTTGTTCAGAAAATGAAAATTTCATTTTCGTTGTTTACCATTTAGAAGGTGAATCAGACCAGTGGTGGACTCTAATTAAGAATACAAGTCCCCAAGATGAAATTGAATCCATGGAATGGGACGAGTTCATGAAATTGTTTTTCAGTAAGTACTTCCCTCATATTCTTCGAACAAAGATGGAAAAGGAGATCCTTGAGCTTAAGCAGAAGGATGATTAATCTGTTGGTACATACGAAGTGAATTTTACAAGACTTGCAAGGTATGCATCTGTCTTTATCATCCAACCTGAATGTAAAGTTGATCGATTCTTCAGTGGATTAAAACCAAGTCTTTGAAGGGGAATTAGCTATAAGAGACATCAGTAGCTATAAAGAAATTGTGCACTGTGATATCAAGGAAGAACTGGAAGTTGGTGTAACAAATCCATCTCATGGTTTTGACAAGAAACGAAAGATGGAGTTAAAGGAAAAACCTTAGAACAATGGTGAAAAGAAGGTGAATGTTTCTTTATGCTCAAGTGTGGAAAGAAGCATGGTGGAGATTGTCTAAAAGGTACTAGAAAAATTTTCAAGTGTGGAAAAGAAGGTCATCAAGCAGCTGAGTGCCTAAGTAATGGGAAAAAGGTTTCTAATGACATGAATAGAGAAAAGACTACATAGAACGCTCCACCAACACTTAAATTCTTCAAGTACAAGGAAATGTGGCATTATGCTAACCAATGACCTAATCCAAGGGTTAATGATGATCGACGTGAGCAACCTCTTAAGGCAAAGGAAAAAAGGGAAGTCACATGTGATCACTATTGGCGATGTTGAGTGTGACAATGATGTAGTGGAATGATTATGTGTTTATGTAATGGGATTCCAAAATAATGTTGTGGAATCTAATTTATAGTACTGTAGAATATTGGAATATCTATGTATTGGTTTATTATGGTTTTCAATAATTATATGGTACTGGTAACCATGAAAAGAAATTCAAATATTTTGGAAAGCAGATGATATGATAAAGAGAAAATGAAATGTTTAATAGTATTCATGAGCTCATGACTAATATAAAGACTAAGTGATATTATGGTTTGAGTATATAGAATTTTTGGGATTTTGGTATGTGGAAAGAGTTAACTTTTGACAAGATTCATGTTTTCACTAAGGGTCAATGGGTATTCATTTTTCAAGAGAATACATGATTAAGGTATTCACATGTTTTTAATTTGACCGATAAGATATATCATATGATATATGGGGGATAAATGATGGTATTCACAAGCTCGGCAGATGACATTTCTAGTAATTGTTTTCTTTATACTATGAGATTGGACATAAGTATTTTGGATAAGCCGAAAGATTGGAATGGATTATGTTGGACATAAGTTAGTATTGTTTATGGATAGAAATTTTTTCGATATTATTGATGGAATATTATAATAATGTAGTTTTAGAAAAAGGATAACCTGCAGGACGGTCGACAACCCGTCGCGTCGGACAAGGCTGAGGGAATCGAACCCACAACCGAAGTACGACAGGACATTATTTACTACCACTGTCCTACATGAAGTACCTGGTTAGTAGAAACTATTTTTATTAAGAGGTATGATAGATGAAGTATAAGTCCATTTTTCGAATCATATACGATTAACCTCACCATAGATGGATTATGTATATTTGATAACTTTTGCTAACCTTTTGTTTGAGACATATGGAATAACCCATCATTCTATCATTGATCTTCTAATACTTCACGAATGAAAAATTCAACTTCATTTCTTTAAGATATGAAGTAGAAATTGTTCAAGGCACGAACAATGGTGAGATTATACCAAAATAAAGTAATTATTTCTTCTAATTCAAATTCTTCAACTTTAGGGAAATGATCTTGAAAACCAAAGATGTTATCCTAGTGCCCTTATATCCGATGAATCATATGGTACCTTAGATCATCACAAATTTATGGCTTTTTGATTTTTGTATTTTTCATAGCAATGTTCTCTACCACTCTCTATCAGAACATTATGGTTAGATTTCTCTTCCATATCTATATTTTCACCTATGTTCTCCTATGTGGAAACCCAGTGATTAGTTAATTTGCGTAACCATTACATTTCATAATTTAGTTTTTAAAGATAATTTTTGGTATTCCTTTTTACGATGTGGGTTTCTATTAAAGAAACATTCGAGTATTAAACCATTTATAACCCTGACGAATTGTTAGGGCGAAATTCATTTTAAGGGGGGTAGAATGTAACACCCTAAGATTTTATGAAAAATATTCTTTTTAATTTCATTGATGTCTAGTTTTGTACGCTACACAAAAATGATCTTGCACTACACACATCCCTAACTTGGCTTGCATTACACGCAATCGCGACCTTCCACGATAGCGTGTGTTGTACACAATACCGAGTTTCACTAAACAACGATATGTTATATGAACTAGATGTTAGGAATAGTAATACCAACTTTTTGAAATTTTATAAATTTTATCTTTTGAAATGGACTTCATTTTTGGATTCGGAATATCAAAATTAGCCTAGGGTAAATTTTTGGTATTTTTCTGAAAACTTTTAATTTTTAATGAATAGTGAAAACACTGGGTTACTATTTAAAAACCGACTTTTTATAAGTATTTATTTTATTTAAATTTATTTTAGGTCAAAATTGATACATAATACCTATATAAGTTTAATGTAATTCATTGGAGTCATTTTATAATAATTATAGATATATAAGAATTTTATTGAACTTTTCATCGTCTTTTACCCACCTCCTAAGAGAATTTGAAAATTTACATAAAACTTAATTTTACCGCTTCTTTAAGTGGAATTTCGAAAATCCAAGAGACACGGTTAATATCAAGGAGTAAAATGAGTTTCAATAAGATAAAAATAATTTTTGGTGAATAGTAACTTTTTACTTTTATTTACCACGGTTAAAAGTAAATAGGGTAATTAAGGGTAAAAATGATATTAATATTACCCTAATACATGTCTTAATTCTATTGGATAAGTGTAAATAGAACAAAAAAACCTTAGGAATTAAATATTACCCTTTAAGTCCACTTGTATTACATTAGGACATTTATTATTATTTTATTTAAGGAAGAGTTAAAATAGTTAAAATCAATGTTTAATAACTAAAACATATTTAATATATGGTTATACATAAGGTAAATTAGACTATAAATATTCATTATAAATATAAAAATATTTCCTACATAATTGTATTTTATTTATAATTTTTAGACATTAAATAATATAATTTATTTATGACACAATGATGATGCAGTAATTACCTTATTAATGAAATATTAACATAATTGATAATATATATACCCAAATAAATGTAATTTTAGACTTTATATGAATTTCACTAATTTTATAGGTTAATATTACATGTTAGTATTGATTTAATTAACTTTTTTTGAACTAATAATGTTGTTATGATTTTCACAAAAATCAAGTACCAAATAGTGTCAAAATTGACATAAAATAGTTTTTAAAACAAATATTATTTTATTAATTGTTATTTTATTCCTAAAAATATACGTTTCGGAAAAATGTCTTAGATAAGGTTATATATATTAATAATGAACCACTTGGGGTTATTTTGGCTTGTTATAGTAAGTTTATTAACCATATAGTGTAAGAAAACAAAAAGACACGGTAAAACTTAAATTATTTAACTTAGAGTTAAATCTAAATGATAAGGTTAAAATAGTAACCTAAACTCGTCTAAAACCTATTGGTTGAGATTATTTCTACCCATACCCACCTTATCTTCGAAATAAATCAATTTGGAGCTATTAAAAACAGAATATGACTTTATTATAAAATAATATTTTAAGTTTTTCTTAAGGTGCCCCTCTCCTCCCTTATAAAAAGGGAACCCCTTCCCTCTTCTCTTCAGACCTTTTTGAGCCTTGATACTCGGCCAAAACCTAAAAATTCATCTTCTAAACCTCTCTATTTATATAATAGAGGTTTTGTTCTTCCCAAAATAACAACTCTAGTGACCAAAGAAGAAGTTTAAAAGAGGTGGGTCGAAGAAAAGGTAATCTCTTCTACCGATTCTTTCAAATTTTCTTTCTTATTCAACTTCTTATTCTTTAGTTGTTTCATTATAAAGTAATAACATCAGTATCACTAATATAATGATGTGTTATTATAAATATTAAACAACCCCATTTAACCTTCTATCCATCCAACGGAAAACGAAATCACGGCGCGTGTGAACGTACGGAATACTGTCTCCACGCCGTGGTGTAATCTGTTTTTCCACCACCACCTTACTTGGATGGGTATAATGGTGTGAAGAATAAATATATATAGTTATTATAACATCATAATGATTCTATAATATTATATCATCCACTCCAATTCAATTCAACAATTATGGGAACGATATCATCACACGTGCATACGTACGGATTACCATCTCCACGACGCAATGAGATTCGTTCTCCATGATAACCATTCAAGAATGATTATAAAGTATATATAATGAATAATAATGAAATATGTGATATGTTAAATATACTGTATTTATTTATAAATATATTTCATCTACTTACTTCCATTCAAGTCAATAAGGAAAGGAAAACACCGATTATGCGTACGTACGGCCTACCGTCTCCATGAACGGTGTATTTCATTTATTTTATATATATATTATATATATATATACTGAATATATATATGATATATAAATAATGATTTAAATTCTGGAAGTAAGTAAATCAAGATATAATTATTAATAATATCAATAACAACAAGTCCAAACCCGTACGATAAATAAAACGATTTTATCCAAAACGTTGCTTTAACATTGAATTTACAAAAGAACGGGTAATATAAAGTCATAAGTGAACCATATATGATATCATAACAATGAATATGATTCTGTAATAATTCATTGACATTATTTAAATCATTATACAGGAGGTTCGGATAGGTACGAAACATATCAGACCTAAGGTAAGGGATAATTTTGCAAATCTCATTTTTTTATCTGAGATTGATTAAGTATTTACTGGGGTTATATTTTTCATCCATTCCCATAAAATGTTTTTCATAAAGTTTTTAATATTCATCCATGTATTTTTAATGTCATGTTTACCCTGATTTGACTTTTACTTTGTGTTATGGAAGTAATATTTCTTTAGTTTACCAAACAAGGAACTTTTTTGACTTTTCCAACAAAAGTACGAGAAGAATGTTTTTTTAACTTATACGGCATGAACAGATTTTTACGGTTTCATATCACCTTATTTTCATGAATCTTACTCTACAAGATTTCTTGTTTATTTTCAAAAAAAATCATTTTCTTTTAAAATTGTGTGGCATTTTTTGAAAAGAAATTTATTTTAAAGAAAAAAGGATATTTTCATCAAGAATTCATTTCAAGTGTTGTTTCAAAACTATTCTCTATCTAAGATGAAATTATTTAGTATGATTATGTTTCAAGTATAATGTATCTATGAATTACATGGTTTCACTTTTCTTATTATTAAATGATATCCATTTGTTTTATATGGATTATGTTATGATGGGATGATGTTTATGAAACCCATTTGATTCTTTGGGTTATGATGAATGATTTATGTTTATGTTGTGGCACACGGAAGAATGATTTCAATATGAGATGGGTGGGACCTATATCTCCCTTAAATGCATTGGTTAAAGATTTATATCTCATGATATAGACATGGATGGAATGAAAAGTTAATGTGGTTCAGTAATACAGGACTGGAATGAGGAGTGAACTCGGTTCAGTAATGGACTTTTTCCACTAATATGGTCTTGGAAGCAATGTCTTGGCTACTATGTAAATCATATCAAGTGCTTAATGGTTTTCCACAATTACAGGTTTTCTTGCCAGGCTATTTTATTAGGATTGATCTTCCATTATGATATATTCCTTACGTACTTCCAAGATTTATGTCTTTGCTCAGGACTTTTATGTTTATATTTTATGTTCAAATTTTTGCATTCAAATGTTTATGGATTGTTTTATGTTATCTATATTTACCCTTAATGATCATTTGAGCTAACCCTTTTTATGTTTTCTTTTCCCCAGGATATAAAGAAAGTTTTTAGTTAAGAAAACAAAAGGGGAAGATCTTTATGGGAGATTTCGAAGATCTTTCACCATGATTAGAAGATTATGTTCCAAGTTTCCAAAGACACTAAACTATTATATTCCTTTGGTGTCTGTTTTTGTTATGTATTAGATATTCCGAAAAAGTAAGGTAATGTCTATGTACGTTAAGCTTTGGGTCTCTACAGTTGGTATCGGAGGTAGGTTTAGTCAACCATTGGAAACTAGGATGCGAGAACTTTAGTGAGATCCCTAGAGATATTTCTAAGGTATTTCTAGGGATGTCCCTAAGGTTAAGTATAAGTATAGGTTATAGTCCTAGAATTATGGTAATGATATTAGAATTAAACATAAGATGTTAGATATTTAAGCTACTCCCCGTTTATTATGTTGTTTTCCTGGCATGATTTTTGCCTATCACACTGTTCTTTTTGGGTTTCAGATGATGGCTGGAACCCGAAGGAACCGTGTTGGTCAATGTAATGGACAATGCAATGATTGTCCTCCTGAACAACCAAATGTGATGGGAGATGGAGTGAAAAATTCTTATTTCTATACTTACACAAGCTATGAATCATTCTGAATTTCCAAATGATAATAGAAGGGAACAATATTCTATTGAGTCCTTTATGAGGAAATATCCATCGTCTATCAATGGGTCTTCTGATCCACTTATTTCTGAACAATGGATCAGTACCATTGAAAAGATATTTTCCATACTTTGTTGTTCAGAACATGAAAAAGTCATTTTCATTGTTTACTGTGTAGAAGGTGAAGCAGACCAGTGGTATACTCTAATTAAAAATACAAGGCCCCAAGATGAAATTGAATCCATGGAATGGGACGAGTTCAAGAAATTGTTTTTTAGTAAGTACTTCCCTCTTATTATTCGAAAAAAGATAGAAAAGGAGTTCCTTGAGCTTAAGTAGAAGGATGATGAATCTGTTGGTACATACGAAGTGAATTTTACAAGACTTGCAAGGTATGCATCTGGCTTTATCATCTAACTTGAAAGTAAAGTTGATTGATTCTTTAATGGATTAAAACCAAGTCTTCGAAGGGCATTAGCTATAAGAGACTTCAGTAGCTATGAAGAAATTGTGCATTGTGCTATCAATATAGAACTGGAATTTGGTGTAACATATCCATATCATGGTTTTGACAAGAAACGAAAGATGGAGTTTAAGGAAAAACCTCAGAACAATGGTGAAAAGAAAATTAATTTTTCTTTATGCTCAAAGTGTGGAAAGAAGCATGGTGGAGATTGTCTAAAAGGTACAAGAAAATGTTTCAAGTGTGGAAAATAAGGTCATCAAGATACTGAGTGCCGAAGTAATGGGAAAAAGGTTTCTAATGATGTGAATAGAGAAAAGACTATAGAGAAAGCTCCACCAACACATCAATGCTTCAAGTGAAAGGAAATGGGGCATTATGCTAACCAATTCCCTAATCCAAGGGTTAATGATGATCGACATGAGCAACCTCTTAAGGCAAAGGACAAAGGGAAGTCACATGCGATCACTATTGGAGATGTTGAGTATGACAATGATGTAGTGGAATGATTATGTGTTTATGTAATGGGATTCCAAAATAATGTTGTGGAATCTAATATATAGTACTGTGGAATATTGTAATATCTATGTATTGGTTTATTATGGTTTTCAATAATTATATGGTACTGGTAACCATGAAAAGTAATTCAAATATTTTGGAAAGCAGATGATATGATAGGATAAAATGAAATGTTTAATATTATTCATGATCTCAGGACTGATATAAGGACTAAGTGATATTATGGTTTGAGTATATAGAATTTTTGGGATTTTGGTATGTGCAAAGAGTTAACTTTTGACAACATTCATGTTTTCACTAAGGTTCAATGGGTATTCATTTTTCAATAGAATACATGATTAAGGTATTCACATGTTTTTAATTTGACCAACAAGATATATCATATGATATATGGGGGATAAATGATGGTATTCACTTTCTCGGAAGATGACATTTCTAGTAATTGTTTTCTTTATACTATGAGCTTGGACAGAAGAATTTTGGATGAGCCTAAATATTGTAATGGATTATGTTAGAAATAAGTTATTATTGTTTAAGGATAGAACTTTTTTCGATATTGTTGATGGAATGTTATAATAATGTAGTTTTAGAAAAAGGACAACCTGCAGGACGAGCGACAACCCGTCGCGTCGGACAAGGCTGTGGGAATAGAACCCACAACTGAAGTGTGATAGGCCTTTATTTTCTACCACTATCCTACAAGAAGTCCCTAGTTAGTAGAAACTAGTTTTATTAAGTGGTATGATAGATGAAGTATAAGTCGATTTTTGGAATCATATATGATTAACCTCACCATAGATGGACTTATGTATATTTGATAACTTTTTCTAACCTTTTGTTTGAGACATATGGAATAACCCATCATTCTATCGCATGATCTAATGACACTTCACGAATGAAAAATTAAACTTAATTTCTTTAAGAGATGAAGTGGAAATTGTTCAAGGCACGAACAATGGTGAGATTATACCAAAATAAAGTAAGTATTTCTTCTAATTAAAATTCTTTAAATTTAGGGAAATGATCTTCAAAACCAAAAAGGTTGTCCTGGTGCCCTTATATTCGATGAATCATATGGTACCTTAGATCATCACAAATTTATGGCTTTGTGATTGTTGGATTTTTCATATTCATGTTCTCTACCACTCTCCATCAGAACATGATGGTTAAATTTCTCTTCCATGTCCATATTTTCACCTATGTTCTCTTATGTAGAAACCCAGTGATTAGTTAATTTGGGAAATCGTTACATTTCATACTTTAGTTTTTAAAGATAAGTTTTTGTATTCCTTTTTATGATGTGGGTTTCTATTAATGAAACTTTCAAGTAGTAAAGCATTTATAACCCTAATGAATTTCTAGGGAGAAATTCATTTTAAGGGGGGTAGAATGTAACACCCTCAGATTTTATGAAAAATATTCTTCTTAATTTCATTGATTTCGTGTGTTGTACGCTACACCAAAAGGATATTTTACTACACGCATCCCTGACTTGGCTTGCATTACATACAATTGCGACCTTCCACGATAGCGTGTCTTATACGCAATACCAAGTTTCACTAAACAACGATATGTTATATAAACTAGCCGTTATGAATAGTAATACCCACTTTTTGAAATTTTATAAATTTTATCTTTTGAAATGGACTTCATTTTTGGATTCAGAATATCAAAATTAGCCTAGGGTGAATTTTTGGTATTTTTATGAAAAAATTCAATTTTTGATGAATAGTGAAAACAGTGGGTTACTATTTAAAAACCGACATTTTATAATTATTTATTTTATTTAAATTTATTTTAGTTCAAAATTGATACATAATACCTATATAAGTTCAATTTAATTCATTGGAGTCATTTTATAATAATTTTAGATATATAAAAGTTTTATTGAACTTTTAACCATCTTTTACCCACCTCCTAGGAGAATTTGAAAATTTACATAAAACTTAATTTTTCCACTTCTGTGAGTGGAATTTCAAAAATTTGAGAGACATGGTTAATATCAAGGAGTAAAATGTGGTTCAATAAGATAAAAATAATTTTTTTGTGAATAGTAACTTTTTACTTTTATTTACCACGGTTAAAAGTAAATATGGTAATTAAGGGTTAAAATGATATTACTATTACCCTAAAACATGTCCTAATTCTATTTGATAAGTGTAATTCGACGAAAAACAACCTTAGGAATAAAATATTACCCTTTAGGTCCACTTGGATTAGATTAGGACATTTATTATTATTTTATTTAAAGAAGAGTTAAAATAGTTAAAATCAATGTTTAATAACTAAAACATTTTTAATATAGGGTTATACAAAGGATAAATTCAACTATAAATATTAATTATAAATATAAATAGATTTCCTACATAATGGTATTTTATTTATAATTTTTAGACATTAAATAAATTAATTTATTTATGACACAATGATGATGCGGTAATTACCTTATTAATGAAATATTACATAATTGATATTATAAATACCAAAATAAATTTAATTTTAGACTTTTTATGAATTACAATAATTTTATAGGTTAATGTGACATGTTAGTATTTTTTTATTTAACTTTTTTCGAACTAATCATGTTGTTATGATTTTCACAAAAATCAAGTACCATATAGTGTCAAAATTGACATAAAATAGTTCTTAAAAAAAATATTATATTATTAATTGTTATTTTATTCCTAAATGTATAAGGTTCGGACAAATGGTTTAGATAAGGTTATATATATTAATAATGAACCACCTGGGGTTTGTTTGGCTTGTTTTAGTAAGTTTATTAACCATATAGTGTTAGAAAAAAAAGACATGGTAAAAGTTAAATTATTTAACTTATAGTTAAATCTAAATGATAAGGTTAAAATAGTAACCTAAACTTGTCTAAAACTATTGGTTGAGATTATTTCGACCCATCCCCACCTTAGCTTTGAAATAAATCAATTTGGAGCTATTAAAAACTGGAAAAGACATTATTATAAAATAATATTTTATGTTTTTCCAAAGGTGCCCCTCTCCTCCCTTATAAAAAAGGCACCCCTTCTCTCTTCTCTTCACACACTTTTGAGCCTTGAAGCTCGGCCAACCCCTACCAATTCCTCTTCTCAACCTCTCTAGTTATATCATATAGGTTCTCGTCTTCTCAAAAGACCAACTCTAGTGCCCTAAGAAAAAGTTTAAAAGAGGTGCATCGAAGAAGATGTAATCTCTTCTACCGATTCTTTCAAGTTTTCTTTCTTCTTTAACTTCTTATTCTTTAGTTGTTTCATTATAAATTAATAACATCAGTATCACTAATATACTGATATTTTATTATAAATATGAAACAACCCCATTTCACCTTCTATCCATCCTACAGAAAACAAAATTCCCGCGCGTGCGTACGTATGGAATACCGTCTCCACGTCGTGGTGTGATCTATTTTTCCAACACCACCTTACTTGGATGGGTATAATGGTGTGAAGAATAACTATATATAGTTATTATAACATCATAATTATTCTGTAAAATTATATCTTCCACTCCAATTCAATTCAATAATTATGGTAATGATATCATCGCTCGTGCGTACGTACAGATTACCGTCTCCACGAAGCAATGAGATTCATTCTCCATGTTAACCATTCAAGAATGATCATAAAGTATATATAATGAATAATAATTAAATATATGACATGATAAAGCTACTGGATTTATTTATATATATATATATATATATATATCTGTCATCTACTTACTTCCATTCAAGTCAATAAGGAAAGGAAAACAGCGTCCATGCAGACGTACGGCCTGCCGTCTCCATGAATGGTGTATTTCATTTAATTTATATATCTATTATATATATATATAATGAATATATATATGATATATAAATCGTGGTTTAAATTCTGTATGTAAGTGAATCAAGATATAAGTAATAATAATATCAATAACAACAAGTCCAAACACGTACGATAAATAAAACGATTTTACCCAAAACGCTGCTTTAACATGGAATTTACAAAAGAACGGGTAATATAAAGTCATAAGTGAACCATGTATGATATAATAACAATGAATATGATTCTTTAATAAGTCAATGACATTATTTAAGTCATTATACTATAGGTTCGGATACGTATGAAGCATATCTGACCTAAGGTAAGGGATAATTTTTCAAATCTCAATTTTTTATCTGAGATTGCTTATACTTAAGTATTTACTGGGGTTATATTTTTCATCCATGCCCAAAAAATGTTTTTCATAAAGTGTTTAATATTCTTCCTTGTATGTTTAATGTCATTTTTACCCATCTTTGACTTTTACTTTTTGTTACGGAATGAATCTTACATTTGTTTACCATACGAGGAACTTTCCAACTTTTTCGATAAAAGTACGAGGAGAGTTTTTTTTTAACTTATATGGCATGAATAGATTTTTACGATTTCATATCGCCTTATTTTAATGAAGCTTACTCTACAAGATTTCATGGTTATTTTCAACAAAATTCTTTTCTTTTAAAATTTTGTGGCATTTTGTGAAAAGAAATTGATTTTAAAGAAGGATATTTTCTTCAAGAATTCATTTCAAGTGTTTTGTCAAAACTATTTTCCATATAAGATGAAATTATTTAGTATTATTATGTTTCAAGTATAATGTCTCTATGATTTACATGGTTTCACTTTTATTATGTTGAAATGATATCCATTTGTTTTATATGGATTATGTTATGATGGGATGATGTTTATGAAACCCATTTGATTCTTTGGGTTACAATGAATGATTTTTGTTTATGTTGTGGAACACGTAAGAATGATTCCAATATGAGATGGGTGGGACCTATATCTCACTCCAATGCATTGGGTAAAGATTTATATCTCATGAGATAGACATGGCTGGAACGAAAAGTTAATCTGGTTCAGTAATACAGAACTGGAACGAGGAGTGAACTTAGTTCAGTAATGGACTTTGTCCACTAAGATGGTCTTGGCAGCAATTCCTTAGCTACTTTGGAAATCATATCAATTGTTTAATTTTGTGCCACAATTACATCTTTTCTTCCCAAGATATTTTATCAGGATTGATATTTCATTATGATATATTCCTTACGTACTTCCAAGATTTATGTCATTGCTTAAGATTTTGATGTTTAGATTTTATGGTCAAGTTTTTGCATTCATATGTTTAAGGATTGTTTTATGTTCTCTATGTTTACCCTTACTGAGCATTTGAGCTCACCCTTTTTATGTTTTCTTTTCCCCAGGATATAAATAAAGGTTTTAGTTAATAAAAAAATGGGAAAGATCTTTATGGGAGATGTTGAAGATCTTTCACCATGATTAGAAGATTATGTTCCAAGTTTCCAAAGACACTAAACTATTACGGTCCTTTGGTGTCTATTTTTGTTATGTATTAGATATTCTTCAAAAGTAATGTAATTTCTATGTACGTCAAGCTTTGGGTCTCGACAGAATTCCTTATCCATGGTTAGGGTTTTGGATATGGAGTTCCTAATCTATGGTTTGGAATATTGTACATGGAATTCCTCATCCATTGTTTGGGGTGTTAGACAAAACATTCATCATATATGGTTAATATTTTTGGACATGGGGTTCTTAATCTATGGTTTAGAGTGATGGAAATGGAATTCCTTATCCATACATTAGATGTCAGACTGATGCTCTAGGTTTTTTTATCACTTTAGAATGGGATGAATACCTGGGAATAACGCTTCTTGGTACCAAGTAAGAGATAATGAGTAAATTTGAGAGGTTTGGTTGGGGATTCCTTGGATATGGATCCCATGTTTTATTTTGGATGCATGATCCTTAAGATGTTCATAGATACACCCGACACTAGATGAAACAAGTATGGATGATTTAAGTCACAAACCTAGGGAATTGATGGTGGTTTTATTTATCTTTATTTCAATTATGCTTCATCTAGAATGAAAAAGGATTCATCATGTTAGGCACATATGATCTACATGGTATAGGCCTGTTGGGGTGTGATTTTTTAGATTTCATTCTGATGGAAGGTTCAGTGTACCAGTGGTTAGACACTCAATGATGATAATGCTAATGTGGTCCTTGTTCAAAGTAGGTGTAGTGACCTTAGTGGTTTATCATGGTATGGTAATATAATCATTAAACCCTTGTGGGTGGTTTTCATTCAGGGTTGGTTATATGGACAAGTCCTCTAGGGAGCGGTCTGATGTGAAGATGCTCAGAGAGGATGGGTTTCCTAGTAGCGGGAGGTAGGTTTGGGATGTGATTTCCTTAAAATTTGATACCATAGAGATGGGTTTTTTCACCTTTTGATGTCAGGTAATGTTTGGATGAGAGTGTGTTGGAAGCCTCCAAAGTTGTGTAATTTTATGAGTTTTCCTAAAACTAGGTGGGAGAGCCTAGTGACCTTCATTAAAGTGACTACAGTTTAGTTATTTGGTGTTTTTTAATGTTTAAGGGTAACCCTTGAGAGGTGTTGAATGAGTCATGCGTTCCTTTGGGTGTATAATGCACAGATGTATGTTTTGAGACATGTGAGAATTTCTCATGAAGGGTATAACAACCCATATCTTTATTACACATTAATACATGTTTTATTACATAAAATGGCACTTAATACAGCCCATAAGATCAAGATGTCTAGTGAATTTGTGAAATTAGGTACATTACATAACAACTTAAACATGAAAAGTAACATATTTATTTAAAACTTCTTTAATATGACCAAAAAATTCATTCTTACTTAACACTATAAAGGATAACTTGAGGGCATGCATAATAAAAGGGTGAGCTATAAATCCCATTAAGTTAATAAAAAAGTTATAACATTAGAAAGAAAATAAATGTTAGACAATAATAATATCAATTAATCATAAAAGGAAAATTAATAATAAGTCATTATATATCATGATAATCATAACATGGAGAATATGGAAATAACTTAAAACAATTCATCATAAACATAGGTAAAGGATAAACCAAAAAGACTTCATGGTGGAAAAACACCCATAAAAGAATCAGGTAAACCCCTATCCGAACATGATGTATCATGATACTGAACATTACCTAATTCATTGGAGCTCTATCAGGGTGCACCCTTCATAATCATTTCAATATCATGCTTAAGTTTCCCACATAGATCATATAACATGGATTAATTCAACATCATAATTCATTACATGATCAAGTAATGTGTAATACATACTTGTAAGTCCCAAATCAATAAGTATATGTGCATAAAGATGAACAACCATGATAGAGAAATAGGTATGGTATTCACTAAACAATTATTTGGGCATGAAAAATCAAGGTGCAATTTCGACAGCATAATGGCATCATCTAGAATTTCATAAAATGGGTTTAAAATAGTGAAATAGGTCTCTCAAACATGAAATGAATAGTAATATGGACTTGGAAAGATATTCCCTAACATAATTAACTGGAAATGGAAGGCATAACATAATAAAGAAACTTGAAGATAGAGGATAAAGGAAAGAACCCTTATGAAATTTTGGCATGGTAACGGATGTACATAAAGTTTCTTTTGAGGGTTAAATGAGAGTGAAAGGGGATATCATAATATATATATATATAATTAAAATTTATGGGGATATTTAATAACATATCCTAACATTGTAAAAACTGAAATTAAAATACATAACATATAAGGAATTCTTGATAAAAGAGGAGGTTGGAAGATTCCTTACGGAATTTCTGCATAGTAGAAGGTGTACATAAGGGTTTATAAGACAGTTAAATGAGATTGAAATGGGTTAATATAATTTAAAAATAAAATTTAAAGTAATCTTTGTAGGTAATAATGGGTCCCTACTTAAGAAAATTTAAATTAGAAGTCGTATCATAAATGAAATTCTTGATAAAAATAAGAGAGAGAGAATCCCTTACTTGGATGTGTGACTCCCAAGGCATGGGAGGGGATTATTGAAAGCTTTTGGTACCTTATGAGGACTCTATATATTAGGGGTAAGAGTGTTTTTAGGCCCCAAAGAGTTTTAGTGAAGTGAAATAGGAGATTTGGTGGGTTTATATATTAAAGGAGGGGGGGTTTCTTTATTATTTTGGTTTTGGACACTACATAATAAAACATTAAAAACCACACACTATGCACTGGTTTTTATCATGGTTTCTACCAAAGTGGATTGGTTTACATTATTTAATAATGAAAAGGGCCTAATATAATAAAATAATTCCATTGATTATGTGGAGGTGAGTCACACTCTCAAATAAATGATTTTAAAATCTTAAAATATATTATAATTTTTACAGGATTCATTAAGGATTTATTAAATAAATAAAATAAAAATTAAATTAAATTATTTTAAATACAAAAATATATTTTGATGGGGACAACTTTTATAGTATTTATTACATCACTATTGGGACTTCATGATGTCATAAAACACACCAAATACTTATACGGTATTTAATTTTTATCCAAAAAATCGACTCTTTTAGAAAATTATTAAAAATTCACCATTAGATAATTTTTATGTCTTGATTCAAAAAATAATATTTATTTTATCAAAATAATTTTCTAAATATTTGAATTTTAACTTTTAAAAATAAAAACTGATATTTATTGAAAATGGATGGGTTTTGACAATAATAGTTTTCAAACCCAAAAAAATTACATTTGAATTTATAAAAATTGTATGATAATTTATATTAAACAAAGTTTATTTAATAAAAATATTTTATTAAAATAATATTTATTTCAAAAAACCATTACTTCATCAAAATAGATATCTTAACTTAATTTAAATATTAACCAAAAATATAATTTCTACATAAAAATGTATTTATGAATTAACAATAATAGGATGATATTATATTCATTAAAAATAATTTACATATTTATATAGCTAAGGTATTGATACATATCCCTTTATTAAACAAAAATACACCCTAAGAGTAAGGTTCATGTTTGTGGGACTTTTCTGAGTTCGTTCAGTGAGCATGGTTTGGGTCGTGATCTCGATGAGCATGAACTTCTCCCATAAATGATTTTGGTCATGCTTAAGTTATTGGATCTCAGCTTGGGGTTTTTCTATAGAAAATACTATAAATACAATCTCCTTTGGAATCTCTGGTAAATGGGATTCCTAGGGTATGATCCTACTGGTTGAGGTCATCACTTCCTTTGTCTGTACCAAAAGGGTTTATTAAAACCCTATATTAATACTAGTCATGTGGTCACTGTTAAATAGATATATTACCAATAGTAAAGATACTTAATATTCATTTAAATCCAATTGTATATAATAAAGAAAAATAAGTTTATGTGTTTTATATTTTATTAAATAAAAAAGGGGAATTTTATTCATAATAGTTTGGGTCGTTACAATTTTTACCCCTTTAGAAATTTAGCCCTTGAAAAATCTTTTTCCCACACTAAAATAGATGTAGGTAACTCTGCTTTATCACCTCCTCCAGTTTCCATGTTGCTTCTTCAAACTTGTGGTTTCACCACAACACTTTGATGAGGGGAATTGTCTTATTTCGTAAAACATTTTCTCTACAATATAAGATCTTCACCAGCTACTCTTCATAGGAAAGATCATTCTAAAATGATACCAACTATGGATTTTATACATGTTAGGGGTCTGGTATGTACTTTATTAAGAGGGATACAGGTAATAGATCATGTACTTGAGATAGGTTTGGTGGGAGTGCTAGTCGATAGGCCACTACTCCGATGCAGTCAAGGATCTCAAAAAGGACGATGTACCTTGGACTGATCTTTCCATTCTTCCCAAATCTCAACAATATTTTCCATGGATATATAAAGAGGAATACCATGTCTCCAACATCAAACTCTAGGTTACATCGATGATTTTCATCATAGCTATTTTGTTGACTCCAAGCATCTTTGATGTGATATCGGATGGTCTTAACCTTCTCCACCATTTCTTCGACCATTTCATGACCTAGAAGTTTTTATTCCCCAACCTCACCCCAACATGTCAGTGTTATATGAATATTCCCATAAAGGTCTTCATAGAGATCCATTTTTATGCTCGAGTATAAACTATTGTTATAAGATAACTTGAACAAAGGGATATGTTGATCCCATACTCTTTTTAAGTCAATTGAGCATGCTCTCAATATGTCCTCAAGTGTCTGGATAGTCTGTCATGGTTATCCATTAGTTTGAGGGTGATAAGATTTGATGAAGGTCAACTCATTTTCTAAATAAAGCTAAATAATTTTCCATAATTTGGAGGAGAATATTGGATATCGATCATATACTATCAATAGTGGTACTCCATGCAGCCTGACCACTTTTTTAATGTATATCCATGCAAGTAGATCTAGTGAATATTCCTCTCATAATGCAATGAAGTGTAACATCATTGTAAGATGATCCAACACACCCCATATAGAACTATTCCCTCTTGATGTCTTTGGAATATCTATGAAAAATTCTATGGTGATGTTTTACCATTTCTATGTAGGTATGTGTAATGGCTGCGTCATCCCCTTGTATTTTTGTCTTTCCACTTTCACTTGCAATCATACAAGACATCTTGATGTATATTTTATGATATTTTTATTCATATTGTCTCGCCAATAGTGTTCTCGAAGATCTTAATACATCTTTGTGCTTCCTGGGTGGATGGAGAAGGTTGAGATATGTACATCATCCAACAGCTCCTTCTTTATCTCAATATTTGATGGTACATATAGTCTTGACCCAAATATCACAACTTCTTCATCAATAACATTGAAATACAAGGATTTTCCTTGATTTATAGCTTCCACTTTCTTTTTTATTCCCACATCAACTCTTTAATCATCTTTTAAATGCACCAGAAGAGATGATTGATCAATCATTTTTGAAATAATTTATGATGTTCCTCCTTTTATGATTCACATGGACATCCTATTTAAGTATAAGAAGACCAGATCCTTCTTGATTCTCATTAAAGATTAAATTTATAGATCCTTTCTACTTATAGAATCTTCCAATTTATTCACTTTTTTAGGATGGTAGTTAGTTAAGTAGTCATAGTCTTTAATCAGATCTAACCATATTCATTGGTGAATGTTCATCTCTTTCTATGTGAATATATACTTTAGAATTTTGTGATCCATATATATTTTACACTTCTACCCAAAGAGATAATCTCACCAAATTTTTAAAGGAAAAAACACTATAGCCAACTCCAGATCATTTTTTGGTTAGTTTTGTTCAAGAACATTCAACTTCCTTGAATCATAGGTAAGGACTTTGTCATTTTACATCAACACACAGGCCATGCCCTTATTCAAAGTATCTATGAATACCACAAAAATCTCTCTGCTTGTGGTTATTGTGAGCATAGGAATAGTTATAAGCTTCCTTTTCAACTCCTTGAATCTTTCTTCGCATTCATCATTACAAGAAAACTTGACTCCCTTCTGAGTTAATTTGGTAATATGGTTTGAAAATCATGATAAATTTCTCATGATCTATGATAATACCTAGATAACCGAAGGAAACTATAGATATCTTTCATAGATGTTGTCCTTGTAAATCCTTCAATTTATTTTGTCTTTGAAGGTTCCATAGATATCCCATTTCTTATGATGATATGTCTTAATAAAGAGACTTACTTCAACCAGAACTCACATTTTCTCTACTTTTCTTAAATATTATACTTTCATATGGTCTTTAGAATAGTTTTCAAATGATACTCATGATCATCCTTGGTTTTGAAGTATATTATAATATCATCTATAAAGACTACCACAAATTTTTTGATGTAATACCTAAAGACTCTATTCATCAAGTCCATGAAGATTTTTGGAGCAGTAGTGAGCTCGAAAGGAGTCACTATGAACTCGTAGTGCACATACATTGTATGAAAATACGTCTTGGGGATATCATCCATCTTCACCCAAACATTGTAATATCTCATCCGAAAATCCACCTTGGAGAAGTATTGTTCTCCAGGTAGCTAATCTAATAACTCTTAAATTCATCTAAAATGATACTTTTTATTTATCATGATATTGTTAAGCTCGAGATAATCAATGAAAAAGAACATTAACCCGCATTTATTCTTAAAAAATAGGACTGGTGCACCCCATCATGAAGCACTTGGGCATATAAAACCTTTATCCATATTTTTCTATAGTTGTTTCTTTATCTCCTCAAGTTCAAAAACATCCATCCAATATGGATTCTTGGATATTGGAAACTCCCTATGTATATTATCAATTGAAAATTCAACGTCTCTGTTTGGAGGAAGACCAGGAAATTTTTTGGGAAATACATCAACGAATTTCCTCACAATAAGAATGTATTTGAGGATAATCCATTCCTTAGACTCAATCATTTGATATATATGTACTTAATCAAAGAGAAATAATATCCATTCTTAATATGATGGTGCTGAAGAAGATTCATCCTCCTCCTTGCACTGGTATAGAATTAGGGTTCGATTCTCTATATTGGTAGTGATTTCCATCTTGTGTAAATTTATGTTGGATCTATATAGGGAAAGCAAATCCATGCCCATAATTGTATAAAATTCAACAAAAGGGAGTATGATGAGATTCTCCAGGATGTTCATCTCATAAAGGTTAATGAGGGATGATTTATATACATGGGATGAAAGTATTTATCTATTTTCCATTTTTGTCAACATATTTACTTTCATGATTTGTGGTGTTGTTTGGATTTTTCTACTAAACTTTCATGATAAAAAAGAATTTGTAGAACTAGAATCAAAAAGTATGTTCACTATTATTTAATGAATAACTTATTTACTTGTCACCGCTTCATTTTCGAGGTTCACTTAGGTGATAGAGATAGAAAATACTCTCACTTGCTACCTTGGAGGTTTTTAGTTGCCTTTGAAAACCCTTGGATTAGCGAACTAGTTTACAAATTTCACTGGTTCTTTGTAGTTTTAGTAATGAAAAATGTGTTGAGGGTTAACTGTAGAATTCATTTCCTCTATTACATTGGTGTGTTTCTCCTATTGACAATCGCTGGTTAGTTTTACTTCTATTCCACACCTAAATCATTTCCTTTTTACCCTTAGGAGATTTATAGGGTGCTTCATTCTACATATTTGACTTGTGGGGTTCTGAAACATCTTATCACCATTGGATTTATCTATTGGACCACCAGAATTAAACTCCACTTTCCTCTTCTTATCCTCATAATACCCTAGGGATTCTCTAATTTCAATTTCTACTTTGTGGTCACACTAGACAAATTCCTCATAGATATCAAGGTCATGGATCTCCTGGTCATTTCATAGACAAGGCTTTATCCCACCAAAAAAGTTTTCAACCTTGCACTCTGGGGGTAATGAAAAATACAGAGGCATATCATACAATCCTTGTGAAGTTTGCCTCATATTCCCCAATAGATTCATTTTCCTTTTTCTTGAGGTCAAGAAAATCCCTTTACATTTTAATATGGAGAGTGGAAGGAAAATATTTACCAAAAAACATTTTTTGGAATTCCTTCCACTCCATTACCTCAATCTATTACTCAGGATTTTCATTCTCGATCAATGTCCTCTAATAATCAGATTCACCCTCTATATGATAAAAAGACATAAGAACATATACTTGTTCATAACATTAAAGGACGGAGAAGATATTTTCAATGGATTTGATGCATTGATCCAAGATTAAGGGATCCTATGATTCGTTAAAAGTAGGAGGCCTTTGTCATATGAAGCTCTCGATTTCTGGTTGTTCTCTCTTAGGGGGTGTGGTTGATCCTCTTGATCTAGGTTTCTATTCATAACTTGTGTTAACAAAGATAGTATCATGAAAAAGTTTTTTATTCCTACTCCCATCATATTGGGAATCTCATTGGGATAGTAATCACACTTCCCTTCACATTGGTTGTTAACATGATTTCTAATATATCCATCAATTGGCAAAAAAAATAATTATTAATGAGTGTCTTAAAATTAAGAATGTAAAAGGGAATCTGATAACTTTAAATAGATAACTAATAAATTACATTTTTCTCCTTAACATATTAATTTCTAGGCTTTGATTTATGTTATACGTGATATATTTCATAACATATATTCTTATGGTCATTATTTACCATTAATAATGGATTGTGTTGAGATTATGAATTTACCGAAGCATATCTCATGGGATTGTAAAACTAGGTGCACAGTAAGGCTCGTTGTTGAGTATCAGGTTACTCTGAGTTAGGCTTGGAACACCTTTCCGGAGTTGTCACTCCAAGGTATAGTTTTTCCAGAACCACATCCACTTGTAGTATCTAGACAGGGATCTATTTTCTTGATAAACCACTTAATCTATAATTTCCAAAATTTAGGGGTATTTTCCTACACTCAGTCTTATCCCTAAGGTTTTTCACTATGGTTTTCTAATCCTAATCACAAAAATAACTAAACCTATCCTCTGATAAAAACATTATCAACCCTTATATTTATTGCACATCAATTCGTGTTTTATTACATAAAATTACACTTAATAAAACCCAAAAGATCGATAGGTCTAGTGTGTTTGGAAAATTAGTTATATTACATAAAACTTAAACATAAAAAGCAATATATTTATTGAAAATTTCTTAAACATGACCAAAATTTTCATTCATACTTAACACTGCATGGGATATCCTGAGGAAACACATAAGAAAGGGGTGAGCTATAAAACCCAGTAAGGAAATAAAAAAGGTATAACATGAGGAATAAAATACATGTGAGACAATAATCATATCAATGGATCATAAAAGGAAGATAAATAATAAGGCATGATATAACATGATAATCATAACATGGGAAATGTGTCAACAACATAAAACACTACATCATAAACATTTTTCAATGATAAACCACTAAGACTTCATGGTGGAAAAAGTCCAATAAAGGAATCAGTTAAACCCATATCCCAACATGTAATATCATGATACTAAACATTACACAATTCATTGGAGTGCTATCAGGATGCACCCTTCATAATCATTTCAGTATCATGCTTATGTGTGCCATATAGATCACATAACATAGATTCATTAAACATAATAATTCATTCCAAGATCTCAGAATGTGTAATAAATACATGTAAGTACCTAATAAATAATTATATGTGTATAAAAAATAATACCCTTGATATATAAATGCATATGGTATTCAATACATAATTATTTTGTCATGGAAAATCACGGTGCAGTTTTGGTAGCATAACAATGTCATATAAAATTTCATAAAATGGGTTGAGGAGAGAGAAAGAGGTATCTCATAATTTAAGAATGAAATTTAAAGTAATAGGGTCATATAAATATATTCCCCAACATAATTAATAGGAAATTTAAGTCTTAACAAAAAAAACATGAAGATAGAGGATAAAGGAAAGAACCCTTACAAAATTCCAGCAAGGTAATGGGTGTACATAAAGGTTATTAAGATTGTTAAATGATATTGAAAGGGGATATCACCATATATACATCAAATGAAAAGTATGGGGGATATTTAATAACATATACTGACATAGGGAAAAGGAAATTTAAAGACATAACATAAAAGGAATTCTTGATAAAAGAAGAGGTTCGAAGATTCTTTATGGAATTTCAGCATAGTAACGGGTGTACATAAGGATTAATAATAAGGATAAATGAGATTGAAAGGGATAAAATCATTTAAAAATAAAATTTAAAGTAAGTTAGATAGGTAATAATGTATCCCAAATAATAAAATGGAAATTAAAAGGCATATCATAAATGAAATGCTTGATAAAAAGAGGAGAGAGATAATCCCTTAATTGGATGTGTGACTCTAAAGGCTCAGTATGGGCTTATTAAAATATTTGGGGAACCTTATAAGGACTCTAGGGAGTAGGGGTCAGATTTTTCTCATTCTAAAAAAAAATTTAATGAATTAAAATGGTATATAGGGTTGGTTTATAGAAGAAAGTAGGGGGATTTCTTTATTATTTTGGTTTTGGACACTACATAATAAAAAATTCAAAACCACAAACCATCCCATGGTTTTTCCCATAGTTTCTTAAAAAGGGGGGTGGTTTAAATTATTTTATAAGTACAAGTTTTGTATAGAATAAAATTATACCCTTGATTATGTGGAGGTGAGTCACACTACCAAATAAATGATATTAAAATCTTAAAATATATTATAAGTATTGGAGGATTCATTAAGGCATTATAAAATAAATAAAATAAACATAAAACTGCATTATTTCAAATAAGAAAAATATATTTGTCTGAGGATAACTTAAATAGTGTTTATTAAATCACTATCCATCCATTATGATCTCATAAAACACACTGTATACTTATACGATATTTAAGTTTTACCCAAAAAATTTACTGTCTTATAAAATTCTGAAAAATAACTATTAGATAATTTTAATACCCTAATTCCAAAAATAATATTCATTTTATCTAAATAATTTTCTAAATATATTAATTTTTACTTTTAGAAATTTAAACTAGCATTTATTGAAAATATATGGGTTTTGACAAAAAAAAATTTGAACCCTAATAAAAATTACATTTAAATTAATAAAATTTATATGATAATTTATATTAAATAGAATTTATTTAATAATAATATTTTATTAAAATATTATTTATTTCAAAAATACATTAATTCATCAAAATATATTTCTTAACTAATTTGAATATTAACCAAAAATACAGTTTATGCTTTAAGAATTATTTACAAATTAACAATAATAGGATGAAAATATATTCATTAAAAAATAATTTACATAATCCTATTGTTAGGGTCTTGATATATATATCACTTTATTACACCATCATACACACTAAGAGAAAGGTGTTTGATGGTGGGGATTTCATGGGGTCATTCGGTGGACATGGTTTGGGCTATGATCTCGATGAGATTGAACTTCTTCCATAAATGGTTTCACTCATGCTTAAGTTGATGGATATTAGCTTGAGATTGGTCTAAGTAAAATCCTATAAATTATATCTCTCTCATAATCTTTGATAAATAGGCTTCATAGGGTACAATCCTAATGGTTAAGGTCGTCACTTCCTTTGTATGTTCCAATAGGATTTTTTAAAACCCTATATTTATACTAGTCATGTGATCACTATTAAAAGGATATATTGTAAATGGTAAAGATACAAAACAGCCATTTAAATCTAATTGGATATAATAAAACAAAATAATTACATGTGTTTTCTATTTGATTAAATCAAAAAGGGAAATTTTATTTATAACAGTTTTAGTCATTACAAAGGGTGCATCCTAGTATGGTTTTTTGGCATGTGGTTACGTTTTTATAGAAGGATAGCTTATGTGCTATTATTTTAATATTTTCGTTCGTTTCAAGAGGGTTAAGTTAATATAAGTTCTTATCTTAGATAATAGTTGTACAGGTAGTTTTTGCCTAATGGTTTTGAGTTACGTAGAAAAAATAAGATGTGCTTGAGGTTAGGTTGTTAAGTATTTGAGATGAGTTTTTAAGAGATGTGAATTGTTAGAATCCAAATCAAGTTTTGTGGTTGGATTACACAAGACTGCATAATGGTTAAGTGTTAATGGTACCATGGATACACAAACTAAATGAAACACTGTGTCATTTGGTATGTGGAATCGATGTTATGGAATCATATTACCGAAATGATGGGATTTCTAAGATAGTCATGAATAGATTAAGACCAATATGTGTGGATTAGAGACTTGTGGTCATTGCGACCCAAGGCACATGGGGAAGAACTTTTATGTTTAAGTAATGGATGAGGTTGTGGTGGTTTCGTTGATGACATCTTTCTGTACACATAGTTTAGAGAGGATCATTCTCAATATCTTGACATCATACTGAGAATGATGAGAGAGCATCAGCTATACACCTACTGGTCTGATGAAGTTCCTCCTGGTAGGGTTATTCTCATGGAGTATTGTATCTAAAATCATATAGTGGGAGTGTAGCATAGTCTATTTGGGGGTGAGGTCTTTGTGGTGGATCAGATGTCGTAGAATACCATGGGTGTTGTTAATAGAATATTGGAATAGAAAATAGTTGATGTTTTGTTTCTTCACTCTGGTGGGAGCAATACAACCACACCAAATTAGTGTTTAGAAAATGGGTTGTGGTATTGGTGCTCGATTGTGAGGTGATAGTAGGGATACTCCTATTTTCGGGAGTATCTGATCAGTCATGGTGATATAAACCTTGTATGAGTGGGGTTGAGAATGCAGTGAGAACAACATCAAGTAGGTTAGTGGACCACTAATGATGTATTTTGATCGGTGACTCTGATGGTGGGATGTGTCATGGATTAGAAATTGCTATTTTAGTATGAGTTCTATGGTGGGGGACACCATTAACCTGTTAATGAGTTTTATAAGATGATGCGACATCAAAGGATGGATAGGTGTAGTAAGGCACTGTCTTGGTTGTTTTTGGTATAGAAAAGTGGTGGATTAACCTTGGATGAGTTGTATTCTTTATCGTTGGAGTTGTGTTTAGGAACTCGGTTGTCATTCTTATAGGTTCTAGGAAAAACGGAAGTATATAATTGTTCATTCCCAACTTTTCATTTTTTTTATTATTGATGATCAATCTGAGATTTACATGATGATGAATGTCATAATTAATGGAATTGAATCAAATAAACCAGAAAAGGGATAGAATGTTTGAACCAAGGGTGAGATCAACACATGTTATTTATAATAAAATTAATCAATTGAAGAATTAACTTGCATGAATTCTTTCTTAATTGATGGATCTAACCATATATATGTGTTTTATCATCATTCTGTTGAAGTAATCAAGAGCATATTCCCTTTAGCGGTGATCCACATGTGTTCCACTAATCTTCAAACATTACCTTAGGAATATCTGGGTGATATCATGGAAGATCCTATCACTTGTATCATCTGCCTTTGATCACTATAACAATTGCTTCCATTTTGTTCTCCTCGATCTCTCTAAATTTGAGAGTGGGAGGTGGAGGAATATTTCTATCTCTTCTTGGGAGTATTCTTAGAGACGAATATCTCTAGGACTTGAGAGTATCTTATCTGGTTTTCATTGTGCACAACACAAAATGAATCAGATCTCTTAAAAAATAATATAATTAGGTTTAAATACTTCTAGATTTATAAATAAATAATTTCACAAGTTCCCCTTGTTATTTATTTAATCACTACAAAACCCTTTGTTAATAATAATATTATTATTATTATTATTTCTCAATATTTTCTTAACTTTTGAATTAAATTAAATATTATTTAATAAAAATAATATTCAATAAATATTATTTCTCACTGGACCTAAAAACATGATTTGTCATTCCTCTAAAATATTTATCAGGCCTTGAATAATGATTATTTATTTAATAAATAAATATCACTACATTATTCTCCAAAAAATAAATAAATGTTATATTCACTAAATAGAAAATAAATATTTATTAAATATTCCACTCACATAATATTCTCTTGAATAACTGGTGATGGAATATATGTTATCAACAATACATGAATAATTATTTAACCATGTGAGGGATTAATATTTATTCAACTTTTTAAATAATAAATAATAATATATTATTTAACTTAGATTATATATACACTTAGTATGTGAACCACTAGGCCTCTTCCCCAATGGCATTAGACAAAGCAGTCTTAAGTCCAAGGATAGCATCTAGCAGCACACTAAGGCACCCATAGAAAAATAAATTAATTCTAGAATGAAATAATACCTCATATGGATGCTTAATATATAATATAATCCCATTATAATGATATCTATAATCAAGAAGGTTGCACATGGGTGCCATCAACATATGTGCTTGATGTCTCTTTCTTTGACTTCCTGGAAATCAAACTTTCATATAGATCACCATGGCCATGTATTTATCTAGGATATATCATTTTCATCAAACGGTATGAGATATCTACATCTATTAAAGGACAAAAGGTACAAATCCTTTCTCATGTTATTAATTAATGCAATATTACTCGTGATGCCCCCAATGTATCCTACCTCTCCACAAACATATAGCATCATGGTTTTCATCAGTACATAAAATTACACAACTTATAATACTTATTAATAATAATCTTAAAGTATAGTGATTAGTACACATGTCCCTAGAGAGGAACATACAATGACACATATTAATGTGAATTTCCTATTGGTGGGTATCATTCTTATAATATCCTATACTAGATAAGACCAAGGGCATACATCATGAGAATCCACCTCAAAGTCATGTGAGTCAACACCCTTGATATCCTATATCATTTGTGTCCCTAAAATGATATCATACATCTGTAGAAAATATATTTAAGAATAGTTTCATAACACTTTCGGGTTCTCATCATAGTGGGGAACTACTATGATATTTTAGTGAAACAACTACTCTTAAGATATTATCACATACTATGTTACATGGAATAATAATCATGATATGATAATAAGTTTATTAATATAAAAAATTGTGAATATATGCTAGCATAAAGTACAAAAAATTTGGTTCTAGGGAACCAACTCCAATAGTATCCCACTTACACTAAATCCAACTGATAAAACCTTCAATATGTTAGCTCTCACATAATACTCATTCTTCTACTGATATAGGACTTTAGTTAAGGGGTCCACCAGATTCTCTGTTTTGGGTACTCCTCTTACTACAACTCCACCCCTTGGATAAAAATCCCTCAAGAGGTGATACTTTTGGAGTGTATGCTTTATCCTTTGGTGAGACCTTGTATATTTTTCATGAGCCATTTTTCTAGTGATATCACAATACAATGTGATAGGGTATTTACTACTAGGTACCACATAAATATCTTGGAAAATTTTTAGTGTCCAAAAATCTTCCTCGGATACATCAAAAGTCGCTATATACTCAAACTACCCTATAGAATCCACGATAACTAACTTATTTGAACACTTCCAGCTCACGGATCCTCCATTGAGATAGAAAAAATATCATGAATATAATTTTTTATCATTATAATCTATCTAAAAACTAGAATCTGAATAAACCCTGATGGCTAGCTCTTCATCTTTTCCATACACTAGGAACATATCCTTATTTCTTATCAAATACTTAAGGATAGCCTTAATAGTAGACAAATTTTATTCTCCTGAATCAACTTGATATCTTCCTACCATGATCAATGCATAAGCAACATCAATTATATTATATAACATGTTATACATGATTGAGCCTATCATTGAAGCTTATGGGATATTACTCATTATCTCTTTATCCTTTTGTGTCTGAGGACACATTTTCTTAGAAATATGTAAATCATTTGACCCTGGAACCAATCTCATCTTGTATTTTTTTCATACTAAATATCATTAGTATCTGGTAAATATATGTACTTTGACCTAGTATAAGTAGCCTCTTGGATCTATCATGAATGATCTTGATCCCTAGAATATCGGTTGCTTCACTAAATTCCTTTATAGAGAAACATGTGTTTAAAAAATCCTTAACAGACTCTAAGACTAGCATGTCATTTCCTATTTTTAATATTTCATCAACATATACTACTAGGATAATGACTAAATTTACAGAAAACCTCTTGAAAACACATGAATCACATTAGTTCTTAATGAAACCAAATTCTTTTATATCTTCATTGAATTCAATGTTCCATGACTTGGATGTTGTCTTCAATCCATGAATGGATATCTACAACTTAAAAATATTTTTGGCATCACCTAGAGTCACAAACCCTTCTGGTTGTGTCATATAGACATCTTTATAATGGTTACCATTAATGAATTTAGTTTTTACATTCATATGACAAATCTCATATTCATCATAAGATGCAATTACAATTAGAATTTTTATGGATTTAAACATAGAAAGTGGTGAAAAGGTTTCATCATATTCAATTCCTTGATGTTGTTTAAACCCTTTATCCACTAGCCTTGCTTTATAAGTATCTATTTTACCTTCCATTTCTAGTTGTCTGTTGAATTCCCATTTTCACCCCACAGGCTTTACATCAAATGGTGCATCAACCATAACCCAAACTTAGTTCTAATGCATAGAATCCATTTCAGAATTCATGGCTTCTTTCCATCTTGTAGATTATTATCTCTCTACTACCTCTTTTTAAGAGATAGGTTCATCATTATCAACCAATAATGAGTCACCATTTTCAGTGACTATAAAACCATATCTCTCTATTTCTCTGTCTTCTCTTTCTCTCCTACATAGTACTTCTGTTTTAGGAACTTCTTCCATAGAGAAATTTGTAATATGCTCATGTACCAACCCCTATGTATCTTGAGCATCAACTTTATTGAATTAAGTTTTTCTCCCGATATCTTTTTTGAGGATGTGATCCCTGTCATGAAAGACAGATTGTCTGGTGACAGTCAATTTCTTTTCTAGGGAGTTGTATAGGTAGTATCCTTTATTTTCTTGGGATACCCTATAATGAAACACTTTTTTCCCTAGGGTACTATTTTTATTTTCCTGAGAAGTCCTTAATAAATTCCTCACAACCCCAGGCACATGTATTCAAAAAAAATCTTATTTACACTCCATAACTTGAAGGTAATTTCATTTGTCCCTTTATTTGACACTAGGTTTAATGTATATGTTTCAGTTTGTAATGTATATCCCCAAAAGGATAATAAAAGATCTGCATGATGCATTATTGACTTTACCCAGTCTAACAAGGTAATGTTCTTCCTTTCACTAACACCATTCCACTATGGTGTGTAAGGTAGAGTGATTTGAAATAGAATCCCAAACTCCCATATAAATTTGGTAAACTCTTCGTTAAGATAGTTACCACCTCAATCTTATTAAATATTATTTATCTTCTTTATAAGTTGATTCATTACTTAATTAGTGAATTCATTGAATTTATCAAAGGAATTAGACTTATACCTCATCAAGTATACATAACCATATCTACCCAAGTCATCAGTAAAAGTTATAAAGCAAGAATACCCACCTCTAACTTCTACTATAAATGGTTCACACACATCAGCATGTACCAATACTATAATATATTTGGCCCTTTAAAACTATACACAAAATGGAGTTTTGGTCATTTTTCATTATAAAAAAGAATGAAAAATTTCAGGTGGTTTAGCTCAGACAAGTCTAAATAACATCTTAACATTGATTTGTCAAATACTTCTCATTTACATGACCAAGATAGGGATGACATATCTAGGTGTTATATGAGTCGTGTGAACATGATTATTTATCTATTTATAATACATTTTTTTTATAATTTAATACATAATGTCTGTTATTTAAATATGTCATACTATAACATATGTTAACTATATAAAAGAAAAAAAATTATTTCCAAACATGAAAATAAACATATCTGTATCTAGAAATGAAATAGAAATTGTGTTCTTGGTAACATTTGATAAATAATAACAACATTTTAAAACCAAAATAATTCATATTGGTAATGAAAGGTGGTAGTAGCCAATGGACAGAGCAGCCATCCTTACACTATAGGAATCTCACAGATCCACCTCTCCTCTAACAATATTTATAAATCTACTTGGTTCCAACATTCGAATATAGATATTAGCACCACAAGTTATATCTAATACCCAATGTGTAGAAATTGAAAAGATTACACTTGATAAAAAACACACATTTATCCTCTCCATTTTTCTGGGTGTAGTTCTTCTTCCAGTGTCCTTTATTGCCACATGAAAAACATACTACCTCGTTTTCCTTTCCCGGCCTCTAGATATTCATCTTCTTTGAAGGATGGTGCTCATGTTCTTTAGATTTTTTATTAGTCTTAGGCCCATTATACTTATTCTTCATTTTATTATTTTCCATAAGGACCATGGGATTATCATGCCCTATTTCCTTATCTACTTGGTGAATCAAAGTAAGAAATTCTGAAAGACTCTTCTCTTTATTTCTCATATTGTAATTAATAATAAAACTGGGTAAGGTATTAGGTAGTCATGAAATTATGAGATCTATATGCAAATCATCTAAGAATTTAATCCATGATATTTTGAAGTGTTCAATGTATTTAATAAGCATGACTACATGAGGCCTAGTAGTTATAGACTCTCCATGTCTAGTTATAAACAAACCATTGTAGATCTCGTATCTCTCTTCTCTCACCTTCTCTTGATAAAGATCCTTAATGTGAGACATCATGCTATATACGTTTATGTCCTCATGTTGCTTCAAAATATCATTGGTCATGCATGATAGCATTAAACATTGAACAATTGTAGAATTTTCCAAATGTTTATCATATATAGAAAACTCTTCATCACTAGCCTCATTTCCAAGTGCTTTAGGAATCGGTTCTTCCAGCACATAAAATTTCCTTTCATGGCAAAGGATAATGTGTAAGAACCTTTTCCACTCTAGGAAATTTATGTTAGTGAGAAGTTTATCTTTCTCAAGTATGGATTGTAGTGATATTTTTGATGTCATTTTTTTTTGTTTCTACAATTATGATGAATGGATATTTTAGTACTTTATCTGATAAAATTTATACCAATAAATAAATATTATATTTATTAGTCTCCCACTATTTTATCAAAACCCAATATCCCTCACTATTGGCTTTGGAATATCCTATTTCTTGGATATTCTAGTGGTAAGGATCCATATTACCATTCTCATTACCCAAATGTTGGTTGATCAAGAAACGTTAATGGTTTTAGGTAGACTTTCCTAGTTCCAACTTCATTAACTCATAGTTACTTTATCTATTAAGTGGACCCCCCCCCAATCTTGAAATCCTTAAATTGGATTTACATAACCCTTGCCTATTAGTTACACCGAATCCTACTTTGGAAATTAACCCTTGATTTGAACTAAGTTATGTTAACACAAAACATCATGTTATAATTCCCTGATAATTGAAAGCACCCAAACTTTGGTCGGTCAAACACTTTGAACTATGGTTTGATTTTAACTAAAGTAGTGGAAGTAAATACTGACATAATATATAATTGAGGGATTTTATCTTTTATGTATAAACTTCCAAATATTATCCTTATTAAATGCTTGTTAATATTAAGTGGATTTACTTAAGTGATTAACCATGTCTTAGATAATATTTACACATAATCCATTTTTTACTTCTATCTTTCATGCTTGTTAATTCATTAATTCATGTGATCATGAAAAACATCCATAATGAAATAACCATGAAACTTAAAAGACAAATAATAATAAAGCGGTTTGATCATGATATTTTACTAATGGTTAGTTTATCTACTGGTTGATAAACTAACCATTGACATAAGGGAAAACACTTGGAACCAATTAAGGTTCGTGTTGGAGATTTCCACCTGTTCACCTATGTATCTCTCTTAAATTGGTTTTGCCTCAGATCTAAACTTAAAATGCCTCCACTATCTTGGGACATCCATCCATTGTATATTCTTTTAATCACATAACATTTATGGAAAAGGATTTACATAAAAAAACCATGGAAACACATTCCCTTACATAATAAGAGGAGAGGAGGAATGAAATCCAAAATTTTAATTTAATAATACATTAAATGAAACTAATCACATAAAAAGGTCTGGTTTATTCTCATGATCATCCACATGCATGAAAAGAATTGCACATTTAATAAAAAAAAGTGTTCAATTCTTAATCATTATTATTTGAGATAAATCATACTCAAATCAATTAATTATCTTATTTAATAAATTAATTATTTTATATTAATTATCATTTAAATATCCTTGAGATTCTCATATATCATAATTTTAAACAAACTAAATAAATTTATCTAAAATTAAATATGTAAATAAGCATACCTTGGAGTCAACACAGTGAATACCAATCAGAATCTACCCAACATGTATTATACTCATATACTTTTAACTCTTGTGATATATGGAATACATAAATTATCACTTACTTTCATGAGGTGTACTATCAACTTCATGATTACATGAATTACAAGATTTTTCTATAACATGTTATGATTCAATGTAGGAAGAGTAATATCTGTCATACGACTCACACATGATATTTTAGGATTGAAATGATACTGATTCTAGTATTAGTATAATGATGTAGATGCTTAATATAAAAGAGGAAGGTTGAATTGTATACTTTAAAAATTCCTTTGGACCTTTTAAATATGGTAATGTTTAACAAAGTTAAACAAGGTAAATTCATATAACCTCTTAGTTCTACAGAATTGCTTGACTCCAAAAATATGGTTCTAGAAATGAAACTTAAGAAAAGTTTACAAAGATAAATATCGAAATGATACTGATTATAGTATCAATATAATAATGTAGATGATCAATATACAAGAGGGGGTGAATTGTATACTTTAAAAAATTCCTTTGGAACTTTTAAAGATGGTAATATTTAACAAAGTTAAACAAGGTAAATTCACAAAACCTCTTAGTTCTACAAATTTGCTTGATTCCAGAAATATGGTTCTGAAAATGAAACTTAAAAAAAGTTTACAAAGATAAAGATTATACCTTAAAGTGTATATAATCTTACTAATCAGTGTACAATTATAAAAAAAATATAAGACAATTATACTTTCCTCAGAAACCAAAATACAGTGGAAAACTTGAAACAATACAAGTAAAAAGTAGTAAATCTTTTAAACCAAAGAGAAGGGTATCCAAAAAACTTGGATAAAGGTCCCTTGATTTATACTTTCAAGAATTTTTGTATTACCCATACTAGGGTAAGTCCTCGATATCAAATTCTATCTGTTATCCCCGCAAGCCCTTGAACTTCAAGGTAATCGGCACCTCTATCTTCCTATCCCCGGAATCCCTCAAATGTACTCAGTAACATTTGGAGTCACACAAAGCAATTCTGAACAAGATGTTCAGTACACACAAAGATTAAAATCCTCTCTCTAGAAATCACTTCACAGCATGTAATCTCTAGAGTCATAGAACTGTTCATCAAAGTTGTGAGCTCTTTAAAATGAGATCTTATTTATAGTCACATCTCCAACGGTCGGCTCCCTCCTCCAACAGTAATATTTTTCCTTGAATTTCAGAGGAACCTGTACATGTGTCACTCAAACAATGGTTGGTTAGTAACTGAATGCATTACATTGTTTCAAAACATGAGTAAGCAAAAATATGGTTGCTTAACCAAATTCATTTTTCAGAATGAAAGGAAATAAAAGTTCATAGTCTAACCAAAAACCATTTGGTGTCTATAATACATAAATATTCATATTTTATTTTCTTAAAGAATTCGGAACCTGAATTCTATAGAATTCATGAGTCTGAATTTCAAGGAAATTCAAAGTCTGAATTTATAATAATTCGGAGTCTGAACTTAGAAAGGTCATAGTCTGAATTCATAAGAATTAAGATTCTGAACTCTAAAAGTTTGGAGTCTGAATTCATAAGAATTAGGAGTGTGAACTCTAGAAGTTCAGAGTCTGAATTCATAAGAATTCAGAGTCTGAACTCTAAAAGTTCAGAGTCTAAATTCATAAGAATTCAAAGACAAAACTTACAAAGTTTGGATTCTGAATTCATTAGAATTCAGATTCTGAACTTAGAAAGTTTGGAGTCTGAATTCATAAAAATTCGGAGTCTGAACTTAGAAATTTCAGAGTCTGAATTAATAAAAATTTGGAACCTAAAAATAGAATGCTCTATATCTAAGTATTTATAAGATTTTGCAGTTTTAGTTACAAATCCTAGTTTTATACTTAGACATAATATGAGCAATGAAAAACATGATAAGGAAAATTTTCTTTGGGGAAGTAAAAATTTCCTTATCAATTAAAACATAATTTTCCTTAAGATAAGGTGTTTGTGATTTTAAAAATAAGAAGTAATGGAAAATTCATAAGGAAACCTCATTGACTCAACAATCTCCCCCTTTTTGGAAAGCACAAACATCCTTACGAAAAATAATATAAGGACTTAGAAAATAGTTTACTAGTCTTCAAAAGTAAAACTTATCTCCCTTAAAACATGGGCAATGATTAATATGAATAACTCCCCCTTAGGCTCTGGACAAACTAAGGATCATATTCTAGATTACTGGATTGAGACTTAGCATTTTATTTCATATAAAAATATTATTAGATAAGAACTCCCCCTTACATAGGAAATTTTCTTCTTTACTTAGTATTCTATTTTCTTTTCTCCCCTTTTGTGATTTTAAAAAAGGATTAAAGGGAATGGAAAAGATAATATGGTACCTGAAATATTAGTACTAGACAACCAAAAATATAAAGAGAAACAAAAAATTTCATTAGGATTGGAAAAAAATTGGTACAAGTAAGGAATACAACAAAAGGTCAGAATTGAACAAGGTTATCCTTCCTTTTCCTTCGGCATCAACTTATTCACAATAGTTTTGAGCTTCATGAGTTCTTTGTGATATTCCTCTACTTGTTTGAGAAGTTGATCCTGATCTTCTGTCTTCTTTTCTAAGGATTTGATTCTTTCTTCCTGGTCTTTAAGAACCTCTGCCTGAGCCTTCTAGGTTTCTTCTTACTTATAAGGCTTCTGTTCTATCTCAATCCTGAGATCCCTTTCACTTTTCCAGCTTTGAGCAACTGAATACAAAATCCCATTCAGATCTTTCACTTCTTGAATCCAAGAATTATGTTCTAGATTTAGATTTTCCTCAAAATATTTGTGAGATCCTTGATTTTCACATCTTTGGTGTCGAATGCATCCTTGAAACATTCTTGAAACTCATCAACAATTCTCATGTCTTATTTAGTTTTCCTTGACCAACTGGTCATTTTCTTTCAAGATATTTTATGGGATTCGTAGTTTTTGAAAAAGTTTTTGAAATCATCCTCAAGATTAACACACTTATCCATCACCATGGATACTGAATCTGATTTCTGATTCAAGGTTTGTTGAATCATTTGGAATCTATAATAAATTCTTGGAAATATTGGAATAGTCCCAAAAATTTTCTTCAAATACTGAACAATGAAATCATGTCCAAGGGAGGATGATTTTAAATATGAGACTTTACTTGGTGAGGACTCTTTCTCTATTTCAACTTCCTTACTTTTCAATGATCCACCAACTTATTTCTTCTTCACAACAGCATTACTAGGTGTATCAACAACCACTTGTCTTCCCTTATCAACCTTCTGAATGGCTTCCTCTTAGTTAGGGGATTTGTGCTCTCTATCAGACAGCTGAATGATTTCTTTTTCATTTATCTCTTCCTTTTGTGCTCCTGCCTCAGCATCCTCTAGATGAATGAAATATATATTGATGATTTCTTCTTCATATGGTTTTTCAAATTCCTATTCACCCTTCTCTTCATCCTACCCAAGAGTAATAAGCTTTGAAGATTCGGCTTGAGAGGTTCGGAATGATAATTTTTCTGAAGGGCTTTCCTTCTCATGAAAATCATCAACTTGATTTATCAGATCTTCAATATCAGCACTGTCTTATTCTTCTTCTTCTATTACTTATTCTATTAATTTTTAATGGACTTATTTCTGTTGGACTTTTTTCAGAGTCACGTATTTATTTCCTGGTGTCTCTGGTAAAGATTCTACTAAGAATGATTGTGGTACCGGAATATTTTTAGAGGCTTTCTCAGTATCCTTCAAAAGAGATTGCACAATATCTGCTTTAGTCATCTTCTTCTTTTGTTTCTTTTATTTTTCTTGATTTTCAAGATCATCTGTAGTCTTTTATTTTAATGCTTTTGCTTCAGTAGGATCCAAACCAAAGCTAGGATCCCCTGATTTCTTTTTCTCCTTGTCTTTCCTCCATTTTCCTACTACCTCATCCAGATATGATTTTTTCTTCTTAGGCAATGGTGGTGCGGATTGGGTTTCCTTAGCCTCTAGGGATTTTTCTGTCTATTCTACTTCTTTCAGATTATTCTTCCTTCCACCCCTTTTAGAAGGTTCAACCACCTCATGTTCCTTTAATATGGCTTCAACCTCTTCTTCTAGAAAGTCATAGAATTATTCGGACTCTCTGTAAAAGCCAACTTTCATTCTTCTAAGAGTTCCATCACTCAACAACATAACCTTACAATTCCTTGACATTGATTTGCATGGGATCTTGAAAGATTATCAAAACAGAACAATCATATTTGAGATAATGATTGGATACATGATGATCTGAGCCTTTAGATTTCCATTCTTTATATTCTCAATTGTAATCAAAATATTCTTAACTAGGTTAATCATTCTTAGATTCCCCAAGAAATCTAGGATATATATGTCACTCTTCTTCAAAGTATCCATGTCCCCTTTTCTCATAATGATAAATCCTTGAACCCATATTTCAAGAATCTGATAATTTGTAGATAAGTGAACAATCTTCGGAGTCTTTACATTTGAAAGACCGAAGCAAGCCATAGCCTTCACTTTAACAAAGCTTCCTTGAACATCCAACAACTTATGAGAACAAAACTAAGCTTCTCCTTTATATGTAATTCCAATCAAACTTGGATCCTTGGAATATGAAAGTGAATAAGTCTTCCCATAGCACTTAAAAGAAAACTTGTATCTTCCCTCTTCCTTAAAGAAGGTTGCTGACTCATAGAATTCTATTAAAAATTCTGGATATACCAAATCCTAATCTCTTAGTTTCGATACACAAACACTCTCCCATCCATTTAGTTTGATGTTCTTTGAGATGATAGTATCATACTTATCAAAGAAATTTGGATGTACCAAACTTTCTCTATAAATCTTCCATTCAGAAATCAGCTTGATATTTGACATGTATTTCTGGGAAGATACTTCGACAGACATTCAGAGTTCAGGAAGATCTGATATGTTCGGAATGAGATTATGTTGGAGGGCAGGGCTTCAGCACGCACAAGCTTTAGTTTAAATGTGGGAAAGCCATCGGGGGTCCTTTATATAGGCAATTGAGGCGATAGTTCAACTTTCGTACTGAATCCAATGGTTGAAAAACCTTTTGATCAGATCTGATGGTTGAGATGATAAACAGAATGAAATTTTGATAAAATCTAATCTTTTGAGGTTTTTTTAAATAAAATATTCGAAATTAAGAAAAATTGAATACAAAAAATTAAAAACAGATAAAAATACCAACCGGTAAAAGATTATTTTCCTTAAGATATGGTGTTTCTGATTTTCAAAACAAGAAGGAATGGAAAAGTAATAAGGAAACCTTATTGACTAAAAAGATATTTAGAACTGAACATTACACAAAATTTAATTATATATATACATATATATATATATATATATATATTAAAACCCATACATGGTGTGTCCTATCAACTTAATGACTACACACAAGCACATATTGATAAGGTTTACACAGTATAATAAATTAATTTTAATTATCAATAATTTGGTATAAGTATATGTCATGTACAGAATAAGTACATGGAATGTACTTATCTTGTCGTCTATCTAAGGCACATGCCTAAGGACTTTGTGTGTAAACCATATCTCAAGGAAATTAGAGTAAATAGCATGTACAAAGGGTTACACAGCATGTGGTCTTTAAGATACACGATCACCAGTTTGGTAGGTCATGTATGGAAATACATGGACCATCTGTGACTTTAAGAAATATACACTATGTATGTGGGCTACATGGTGTGTACTCCAGCTAACCGTGCACAAGGTTGGTCTGATCAACATGCAGTGTAAGAAATTAAATTCACCACGTGTAATCAATGCACGTGAATTGAATTAATTATGAATTAATTCCTAGTGAATTGAACACTAGTGCATGGCGTGTACCTCCAGTTACACAACGTGTACTCTTGTGTTATCCATATAGAATCCTCGACACCTTCGGATGAGATCTTAAATTTTATTTCATTCATAAAATTAATCGATCTGATTAGATATAAGAGAAATGAAAGAGGAAGAGTTAAATATCAAAATTCAGATTAAAAGAATGATTGAAAATGAATTGAAAACTAAATAAAAAATGCATAAATCAATTGATGATTATTAAATAATTATAAATAATTATGTGACTTCTCTAATAAAACTTTTAGGTTTTAGGCGTAGTTGAAGCATATGATGGGTCATGCCCAAATTTTATTTTTTTCATTATTGATGATAAATTCTAGATTTACATTATGATGATCTCAATAATCAATGGAATTGAGTCAAAGAAAATAGATGGGGATAGAATGATAGAACCAAGAGCAGGATCATCACATATTATTTATAATTAATTTAATCAATTAAAGAATTACCTTGAATGAATTCTTTCTTCATTGATGGATCTGATAATAGATATGCATTGTATTGTTGTTGAGTTGAAGGAATCAAGAGCATATTCCCTCTAGCGGTGATCCACACATGTTCCACTAATCTCTGAAAGTTGTCATAGGAATCTCTAGGTGCTATCACATAAGATCCTATCACTTGAATTATCTTCCTTTGATCTCCATGTGAATCACTTCCAAATAATTCACATTTATCTCTCTAGACTTGATAGTGGGAGGTTGAGGAATATCGCTCTCTATTCTTGGGTGAATTCTTATAGAGGGATCTCTTTAAGGCTTTAGAGGATACTCTTCGTCTTTCCTTGTGTACAACACAAAATGAATTAGCTATTTTGAAAAATAATATAATTCGTTTTAAATACCGAAAGTTTTAGAAATAAATAATTGCACAAATTCCCCTTATTATTTATTTAATCCCTACAGAACCCCATGAAAATAATAATATTATTATTATTATTATTTCTCAGCTTTCTCTTAACATGATAATTAAATTAAAAATTATTTAATCAAAATAATATTCAATATATATTATTTATCACTAGACCTAAAAACTTATTCCCCAAATCCTCCAAAATATTTATTGGTCCATTAATAATGAGTATTTATTTAATAAATAAATATCACTTTATTTTTTGGCCGATAAAAAAATAAATATTATTTTCACTAAATATAAAATAAATATTTATTAAATATTACACTCACAAAATATTCTCTCGAAAAACTGGTGAGAGAATATATATGATCAAGCATACATGAATTACTATTAAACCATGTTCAAAAATAATATTTATTCAAAATGTTAAATAATAAATAATAATATATTATTTAACTGAGATTTTGGATAAACATAGTGTGTAACCCTCTAGGCCTCTTTCCCAATGGCATGTGAAGCAACCTAAAGTCCAAGGTTAGTATCTAAAAACATAACAAGGCACCCATACAGAAATAAGTTAATGGAACAATTACATAATACCTCATATAAAAACATACTGTGTAATATAATCGTTTTATCATGATATCTCAAATCGGGTATGATGTATGTTGGTGTCATCAACCTATGTGATCAATGTCTCTTTCTTTGAATTATTGGAAATAGAACTTGTTTTTAGTTCACTATAGTCATGGATTTATTTAGGCTATATAATTTCAGTCAAAAGGGAAATATATATAAACTTAAATTAAATAAAATAAGGGATAAATAATTTCTCACATTATTCATTAAATCAATATCACTTATGATACACCCATCATATCATACCTCACCACGAAAATATGTTATCACGGTTTTCATAAATATATCAAAGTATGTGAATTATAATACTCGTCAATAATAATATTAATATATAAGGATAAAAACATACATCCAAAGATAGGATCATCCAATGACACTTATGAATATGGATTTCCTACTGGTGGGTCTCATTCCCATAATATTCAACACTGGATATTACCAAGGGTGTACACCGTGAAAAGGTGTCACAAAGTTCTATGAGTCTCTACCTCAAATATACTATATCATTTGTATCCCTCAAATGATATCATCCGGATATAGAACATATATTTAAGAATAGTTTCATAGCACTTATGGGTTCTCATCATAGCAAGGAACTATTATGACCTTTTAGTGTGACAGCTACTTTTAGGACATTATCACATACAATTTTATATAGAAAAACAATCATGATGTTATAATATGTTTATTAATTTCAAAACTATGAATAAATATTATCATAAAGTACATAGAAGTTGGTTTCTAGGGAACCAACTCCAACAATACTAGAGTAGAACCAAACAAGTTGAGCATGAGTTGACAACCAATGTGGGTCGGGATGTGTGGTTGTAAGACCATTATGGCTTCTTGAGGATGAATTTTTTTATGGTGGTGGAGGTTGTAAAGACCTAAATTTCCCATATCTTGAATTACTACTACAAATAATGCCTATAATAGCACTAAAATAGGCCTTTTTCACTGCAAAAAAATCACTGAAAATCTAAGTGCAATTAAAATACCTAAGATTTTATAAATGGTAGAAAAGTGATGATAAATGGATACTTTATTAGAACTAAAGAAACACTAATAAAGGAAACCTTTATCAGTTCTTATTTAAGTGTTGATAAAGGAACCCCTTTATTAATGATTTTATTTAGCACTGATAAAGGGACACTTTATCAGTGCAAAAAAGGAACTGATAAGGGGATCCTTTATTAGTGCTACTAAAAGTGTTGATAAATGATCCCTTTATCAGAACTTTTTCTGGCACTGATAAAGGGGAATACTATTGTAATGTGCTATTAAAATTACAATGCATTATAGTAGAAAAAAGAGAAAATATAGGAGAAAATACATGAGAAAATATATAATTTAATTGAAATAAAATTTATAGCATATATACAATAAAAATTCTATATTATAGACATTTCAAACATTGGTTTGTAAAAATTACATGAGTAAGTCCAAATTATTACAAACATTCAAAAATATCGATGTTTTTTTTTCTTTTTACCTCAACACCCATTCATGCAATTAGTTTCTGAAAAAACCACCCCATATCGTGAAAAATAATGCACCAATATAAGAAAATGATTCATATGTTAGTAATAATAAAAAAGAATTAAATTAAAAAAAATAGTAAATTTTAAAATTAAAATATATACTTTGATTCATACCAGTAAAATCATGTATCAGATTGAGTTATGATTAATTCTTACACATCACACCTTTTATTATTGTTCTCAAAAGCAGATACTCTTGAATTGGCTCTCATCTGTGGTGATAAAAAAATTACTATGGATGGGATCCAATTCAATTGGACTTTTTATATAACAAGTCTTCAACTATTACACCATTTCTTGTTTTCCTTAAAGAATTATCTCTATGAAAATTAACTAAATAAGTATAATATATAGATTATAAGTAAATTAATTAATTAATAGTAGATAAAATGATGAGAAAACAATCTGAGATCATTTTCTTAGTTTTGGTGATGTGATGTGCGTTTTAAACTAAAATGGCACTTTTCTATTGAAAACACACACTTTGAGTCATATTGTCCACATCGTGCATTGGATTGATGTGAACTCAATTCCTACACATAAAAATTAATTATGGATAATTTTCCTAATGTTTGAACACAATTTGAGCTTGTTTTCTTATTTTTGGATATTTAATGTGTGTTTTAAACTAAAATGTAACTTTTGTATTAAAAACATCAAATTAAAGTAATATCAATAAAATCGTGTGTATGATTGATGTGCGGTCAATTCCAACACATGAAAAATGAATTTTTGATCATTTTAATAACGTTTGAAAATAATCCTAGCTCATTTTCTCAATTTTTCCTAGTTGATGTGTGTTTTAATCATAAATGACACATTTGTATTGAAAACATGATCTTTGAGTCATATCAACAACATCATGTGTTGAATTAATGTGCAGTAAATTCCTAAAAATTTATTATGAATTATGGATCATTTTACTAATTTTTTAAAACAATCTCATCTCAATTTCTTATTTTTGGCTATTTTATGTGTGTTTTAAACTAAAATGACACTTTTATATTAAAAACACGCACTTCAAGTAACATAGACCATATTGGGTGTTAGATTTATGTGAGTTCAATTCCTACATGTGAAAATGAATTATGTATTATTTTCATAAAGTTTTAAAAAAATCGTATCTCTTTTGCTTGGTTTTGGCTATTTGATGTGTTTTTTAAACTAAAATGGCACTTTTGTATTGAAAACACACACTTCAAGTTATATCGACCACATCATGTGTAATATTGATCAGTTTTCAATTCATACATGTAAAAATGAATTATGGATCATTTTTCAGAAGTTTGAAAATAATATGATCTCATTTACTCATTTTGGCTATTTAATGTGTGTTTCGAACTAAAATGGAAATTTTGTATTGAAAACACTCACATTGAGTCATACCAATCAAATTGTGTATTAGATTTATGTTTTTTCAATTCCTACATTTTATAAATTAATTATAGATGATTTTCCTAAAGTTTGAATATAATTGAAGCTTGTTTTCCCAGTTTTTTCTTTTTGATGTGTGTCTTCAACTACAATGATACTTTTATATTAAAAACAAACTCTTCAAGCCATATTGACAACACTTCATGTCATATTGATGTGTAGTAAATTAAAACATGTGAAAAATGAGTTATGGATCATTTTTCTAAAGTTTGAAAATAATCCAAGATCATTTTTTCAATTTTAACTATTATGTGTGTTTAAAACTAAAACGAAACTTTTGAATTGAAAATGCACACTTCAAGCCATATCAGCCACGTTGGGTTTTGTATTTATGTAAGGACAATAACTAAACATGAAAAA
Organism: Viscum album; assembly: GCA_963277665.1. Classification (NCBI taxonomy): domain Eukaryota; kingdom Viridiplantae; phylum Streptophyta; class Magnoliopsida; order Santalales; family Viscaceae; genus Viscum; species Viscum album. Next base: position 450,829,073 of record OY728165.1, read on the forward strand.
TGAATTTTGGATCATTTTACTTTAATAATACAAGATTTTTTTCTTAGTTTTTTCTATTTAATGTGTGTGTTAAACTAAAATAACACTTTTGTGTTGAAAACATGCACGTTGAGTCATGTCAACAAAATTGTGTTTAATATTGATGTTATTTCAATTATTACATGTATAAAATGAATTATTAATCATTTTCCAAAATTTTGAAGACAATATTAGCTCATTTTCTTGATTTTGGCTATTTGATGTGTGTTTTAAACTAAAATGTAACTTTGTATTGAAAAAATATAATTTGAGTAATATCAACCACATCATATTTCCAATTTATGTGTGGTATATTTTTATAAGTGAAAAATAAATTATGGATAATTTTCCTAATGTTTTAAAAAATTCTGAGGTCATTTATCAGTTTTGGATATGTGATGATCATTTTAAACTAAAATAGAACTTTAATATTGAAAACATGAACTTCAATTCATATCAACCACATTGTCTATTGGATTGATGTAAATTTAATTACTACACATTAAAAATAATTTATTGATCATTTTTATAAAATTTTAAAACAATCTTATCTTATTTTATTAGTTTTGGCTATTTGATTTGTGTTTTAAACTAAAATGGCACTTTTGTATTAAAAACATGCACTTCAAGTCATATCGACCACATTGTGTGTCAGATTGATTTAAGGTCAATTCATATAGGTGAAAATGAATTAAGGATCATTATACTAAAGTTTGAAAAAAAATCTGAGATTTTTTACTCCACTACTGGAAAAAAAGGCTATACCCACGGTTCAAAACCGTGGGTATAGCCCCCAAAACCGTGGGTATAGGCTATACCCACGGTTCTGGGAACCGTGCGGCTGAATGGCGTCGGGATAGGGGTCTTGACCTATACCCACGGTTTGGTTGAACCGTGGGTATAGGTGTATTTACAATGTGTCATTGAGTGGTACACATTGCACACACCTATACCCACGGTTCTTAAACCGTGGGATTATTGAATTAAAATTCAAAAATCCCGCAGGATTTGGGGATCGAACCCACGCCTGCTATGAAGGAAGCTGGGCGCTGCCCAACTGGGCCAAGTTTCATTTTAATATATATATTAACACTCTATTAAATATATTAATACTTACACGGCACGATTAAAAATCCCGTGTGCGGGGGGACTCGAACACCGGATGTGTTACGAAGGAGGCTGTGCGCTGCCCAACTGGGCCAAGTTTCGTTTTACTATATATATTAACAGTCTATTAAATATATTAATACTTACACGGCTCGATTAAAAATCCTGTGTGAGTGGGGACTCGAACACCGGATCTGCTACCGGTATACAAAGGCGGCTAACCAACCGGGCTAGTCGAATTTTCTTATTTTCTTATTGCATCTATACTTATATGTTGATAATTATAATATATTATAAAAAAATACTTTTACCGTGATTTGATCAGGCGACCTAAGGCGTAGGATGGAACTCAATTACCAACGAACGTAACAGGAATTCATTATAATATACTTATATCTTTATACATATATTAAAACAAAACGTGAAATTTTTTTATCCCGCCAATTTTTTTCCATTTCCCGCCCAATTGTTTTTTCCCGCTTTAACCCGGGAAAGCTATACCCACGGTTTTACAAACCGTGGGTATAGGTCTTAAAAAAAAATTATCCAATGCCCACGGTTTTTAAAAACCGTGGGTATAGATCTTCAAAAAATAACCTATACCCACGGTTTTGGCCAAAACCGTGGGTATAGGTCTTCAAAAAAAATACACCTATACCCACGGTTTTGTAAAACCGTGGGTATAGGTGTTAAAGAAAAACTATACCCACGGTTTTGGGGAAAACCGTGGGTATAGGGTCCCATACTAGCCCTATACCCACGGTTGTGAGAAACCGTGGGTATAGGGTACCCTATACCCACGGTTTTTTCCAGAACCGTGGGTATAGACCCATTTTCCAGTAGTGCTCGGTTTTGGATATTTTATGTGTGTTTTAAACTTAAATGGAACTTTTGTATTAAAAACACACATTTCGAGTCATATCAACCACATAATTTGTTAGGTTTTTGTGTGGTCAATTCCTATACATGAAAAATTATTATGGATCATTTTTTAATGTTTGTAAACAATATAATCTCATTTAACTAGTTTTGGATTTTTAATGTGTGTTTTAAACTAAAATGACACTTTTGTATTGAAAACACGCACTTCGATTCATATCGACCTCATCCTGTGTTGGATTGATGTGCAGTAAATTTCTATATGTGGAAAATAAATTATGGATCATTTTCCTAATTTTTGAAAACAATACGATTTCTTTTTATCAATTTTGTCTATTTGATGTGTGTTTTAAACTAAAATGACACTTTTTGTATTGAAAACAATCACTTCAAGTCATATCAACCACATCATGTGTTGGATTGATGTATTGTCAATTCATATATGTGAATAATGAATTATGGATTGTTTTACTAAATTTTGAAAATAATTAGAGTTTATTTTCTCAATTTTTTCTATTTGATGTTTATTTAAAACTAAAATGGAACTTTTGTATTGAAAACACGCATTCAAGTCATATCAACCACATCATGAATAGTATTGATGTGAGGTTAATTTCTACATGTAAAAAATGAATTATACATCATTTTTTAAAAGTTTGAAAACAATCCAAACTCTTTTTATTATTTTTGGTGATGTGAAACGAATTTTAAACTAATGGAACCTTTCTATTGAAAACATTCACTTTGAGTCATATTGATCACATAATGTGTCGGATTGATGTGTGGACAATTCATGTATGTCACAAATTAATTATGGACTTTTTTCATAAATTTTGGAAATAATTAGATCTTGTTTGATCAGTTGTGGCTATTTTTTGTGTGTTTTAATCTAAAACGTCACTTCTGTATTGAAAACAAGCACATTGAGTTTAAAAATAATATAATCTCATTTTCTTGGTTTTGGTTATGTGGAAATAATTTCAAACTAAAATGGAACCTTTTTATTAAAACACACACTTTGAGTCACATCGATCACATCTTGTCTCATATTGATGTGTGGTCAATTCATACACATAAAAAATGAATTATAGACTATTTTATTTGTTTTTGAAAAAAAAATATGGTCTCTTTTTCTCAGTTTTGCCTATTTGATACATGTTTCAAACAAAAATGACTCTTTTTAATGAAAATTTGTACTTTTAGTCATACTAACTACATTGGCTGTCAGATTGATGTGTGGTAGATTCCTACATGTGAAAAATAAATTTTCGATTTTTTCCTAAAGTTTGAAAACAATCAGAGCACATTTTCTTTTATTTGGTTACATGATGCACATTTTAATCTAAAATGACACTTTTATATTAAAAACATGTACTTTGGGTCATATCATCCACATCGTGTTTCAGATTGGAATTAAGTCATTTCCTACACATTAAAAAGAAATTATGGATCATTTTTATACTGTTTGAAAACAATACGAGATTTTTTTCTCAATTTTGTAAATTTGAAATGTATTTTAAACTAAAATGGAACCTTTTTATTGAAAACACACACTTTGAGCCAAATCAATCACATTGTGTGTCAAATTGATGTGTGGTCAATTCATACACATGAAAAATGAAATATGGATCATTTTCCTAAATTTTGAAAATATTTTGAGATCATTTTCCCTATTTTGCTTATATCAAAATATGTTTCAAACTAAAATGAAACTTTTGTATTGAAAACACATAATTCCAATCATATCGACTATATCATGAGTCGGATTGATGTGAAGTCAATTCCAACATATCAAAAATGAATTATGGATCATTATACTAATGTATCAAAATAATATGAATTTTTTTTCCTAGTTTTGGAACATGTGATGTATATTTTTAACTAATGTGTACATTTAACAAAAAGAGTATCAGATAAAAATGATAATGAAATTAACTAATAAAGTAGATAAAATGATGTAAAATTTAACTAAATAAATAGTAGGAAGTCACATATTCATGATGTCTTTATACATTCTGATATAATTTATTCTTATTATTAATTTCTAAATGAATTTATTTCCTCTATTATGATTATACTTGAAAAATAGATCAAAAACAATATATAAGCATCTTGATGCTAATTCTTCACACCCCAAATATATTTCATAAGTTTATAGACCATACTAGATCATAAACATAGTAGTTAATCACCTAAATTTGATGTGTAAAAACATTCTAACACCATTTATGCTACCCACTCATCTCTAAACAAATTTATTTCTTCTTCTGAGTATGTAGATTGTTGGAAATATTGCTAGTACTGAGAAAGTATATACAAACAAATAATTATTAAATATTTGTAATGAAATTGTAATTTCCTTCAAAAATTACCAGTTCAGGGATGCTAGTATTTTGATGGTATATGATATCTTTCATAAATTTGAAAACATAATAACCACAATCATTGTTGTTATCTTACTTTTGTCACTACGGAAACATTGACCAAAATAAGTATTTTTTTTTTGAAATATGTTTTTGAAGTTAAATACTTTTATATATGCCTTAATCTATTTCCATTTGAAGTAATCTATAGGCTTATTATTTTTATTCAATGACCTCATGACATGATTTATCCTATATTTACTGATCTCCCTATCATAACAAAATTCTTTTTAAAACACTGACTAAAAAATATAATTAAAATTTTATCTATAAAATGTTAATTGGAGTGCATTAAAAATTTACAATACACTTAATGTGTGTTATTTTAGATGGAAATCCATGAATTTTATCCAAAAAATAAATATTTTTCATATCCATGTTGATTTTTATTGGTATCCAATTATTCCTAAAAAATAATTAATCAAAAAAATAAAAATATATTTTATATGATTAGATTTCAGAGTTTTACCCCTATATTATAGGAATCAAAAAGAGTGTGTAAAGTTTTATTTTATTCTCAAACTCCTGGTTTAGATCATATTTTTTCTTATCAATTTTTTTCAACTCCAATGAATTTTTGTTCATGGAAACAATACAGGGATTAATGAATCCAAATCATGATTCATAGGGTTTTCCCTTTATATAGTAGTAATATAAACACCTATAGAAAATATGAATAGTTATTAACTTTAATGAACATATTAGAACATTTTTTATTCATATGTATTATGAAAATATACCTTATATATGTATTCACAACTAAGAATTGAATCTATTCAAACTTGAGAATCTCATTTATACTTTCAGTAATAACCACACCTGTAATGAAAGTTCAAAATATGCCTTCTTCATATGGAATGTAAGACACATATTTATCTTTGAATGTGGTGTTTTCATGAATTTTTAATGATAATATATTTTTTACTGTAACCTTAGGGGACAAGGTACTCCAAGAAGGACTTTTTGTTTTCTTGGTTGATTCGCTATAATTTCTTGATCTTACCTTCCGTTTCCCCATTGTTTTATCTATCTATAATACCATACCTCATTTGCCAATGAGCATGTACCCGACTGGTAAGGGCTCCTGCTTGGCATCCAAGAGACCAAGGTTCAAAAACCGGGCGGAAGCGAATTTCTTGGGGTACTATAGTAGTACTGTAGTAGTCATTGTAGTAGTCACTGTAGGAGTCACTGTAGCAGTTACTGTTCGGTGTTGTAGCAGTCAGAACTATTCACCCGATTTGGGCTTTCGGGCCACCGGTTTGGGCCTACGGGTCTCCAGGGCCTTCGGGTCATCAAAGGCCTTCAGGCCACAGGGCCTTCGGGTCATGTAGACCATGGAGTAGCCCGGTTCACATAGAACAGGCCCTAGGAGAGGATCAGAGCAACATGAGTAGCAGCCACCAGATGCAGAGCTAACCAGATTGGAAGAATGAGAGGGTATGGCAGCCGCCATCGGGACAAGGCACTGTGCAGATTTGTACGGGGCAATGCTAGTCGATCAGCAATGCAAGGTGGGGAGCTAGGTGATCAATGATGCAAAAATCTGGGGAGGGGCAGTTCATGTGGGATGGGCCTACGGGTCATGTATTGTTCATGGTTTTCCTCTGGGACTTCAGGTCATGTATTGTGGGTTTTTCGGGCCTTGGGCCTTGGGCCTATGGGTCATGTACGGGTTCCCCTTAAACCCTTAAAAGGGGGATTTTCCATAATAAAAATAAAAAAGAAGGCCTTCGGGCAATTCAGGCATAATACCATACCTCACTTTAGATTTTTTTTCATTAAATTTTACTAGATTTTCATTTCAAAAAATTTGTTAAGTACATACCTCATGTATCTTTATAAGATTAGATGGCCATTCTGTGAAAGTTCCAATAGAATCATTGACTGTTGTAATATCTAGATCATTAAGTGGACCATGAAACTCAACACTCGACTCTTAAGATACATTAATCCCCACTCTAATGTGATATTTTGGGATTTCTTTAATGTGTATCATGTCTATCGAGATATTATTCACCATACCCCTCATAATAAGGTGGTGAATGGGGTTGATAGATTAAAATCCCACACAACTTCACCCTATAGAATTTTAGTAATATAAAGCTATCAGAAGTTGTTTTATTCACATTTAGAAGAAATATTAATGAAAATTTTGATAACCTCATATAAGTTATGTGATTGAGGAGAATTAATATCCTCAAATATAGTGGAGTCATTTGATTGTCCATGTGTTGATCTTTGTTCCACTGCTAATTCTCTTTAATCTTTTGCATATATTGGTTTGCCAAACCAGACTGGAAAATAATATCTTGAAAAACATCTATTTTTATCTAAAATACTTTCCTTATCTTATATGTATATTCTTTTCATTTTTTCTTCTAAAAATATATTCAATGAGGCACTCTAAACCTACACCTCTAACGCGACTATATTGTTCTGGCCACTTCAAAGATTTTGAAAGTAGTTTTTCTTATGGTATGCTCACTACTGATTATTGTGTCTAAATCGTATAAAAAACATATGAACATAAATAGATATTTTTATTTAATACTATTATAAAGAATAATGAATTACTATTATTTGACACTTATACATGTTTCCCATACTTATTTTGTGCTTTCATCAACTAGTTTATCCTCATTTTTTAAGTGGGCCTCCTTCTATATAACATGATGTGGGATGGAAGTGGCTTCTGATTTTGATTCATCAATATGAAAATATTAAAAAGGAAAATATGTTGTTTGATATCACACAAAACTTTTTTTGTTGATTTAAAATACATACCATTTTCTTCTTTAGTGAATCATACCCTATCATTGCTTTGTGATAGGGGTACATTGTTTTTTATGTATGTTGTTTATTTTCATCACTCCTTTTTTGTTTCATAAATTAAAAATTTTGAATCAAACTAGATAAAATAAATAATATAAAATAATATATTATCAACTAAAATTTACTTAAAATTATTTCTTATCATGAAAATTGATGAAATCATTCCATGTTTCTTGCTTTATAATCTGTGCATAAGTAACTGGTGGGTGGGGATTTAGTTTCCCCTCAGCATCACTAATATGAAACTTGGTAAGAAGTGTTTGAAAACCTCTATGGAATTTTCTAGAAACCATTAAGATATATTTATTATGAAAATAATCTAAAATAAACTGAATTTATAATGAAAATTAAATCAACATTTCATTATATAATTTCTCAATAAAATAGAGAAAGTATATCGTACCATTGCCTTAATATCTTCCCAAAGGATTTTGTTCATTATAGGTTGGACATGGCACCATGAATATATATCAATTGTCACATCCATCCTAGTTGTGACCCCAATATAACTAATGAACATTTACTTGTTGGTACAATAGTTTGGTAGTGTTGATTCCATCCAACCTCAAATTTTATACCCTTACTTATTACCCTAATAATTGTTTCCAAAATAGTGATTTTGCATCGTTCTTGTTTTTTTATCAATATGGTGTTGATACCCTAACAACTCTATAGTTTTGGCATCATCTGCCTATTCTTCCCGAGTTGATATTGGTAACATCATCATATGAAGAAGTAATTATCTACATGAGTAGTCAAAAAATTAATTTAGATCACATAAATACAGTAGAGAACACATAATATTTTGAGGAAAAGAATAGTATATTAAAAAAATAACCTACTCATTAAACTCTTTTTATTTTATTTAAAGGTTGAAGGTATTTGGATACTCTATCAAGAATCTAAATCCCCTCATTGTGATCCCACCTAATAAACAATCAGTTGTCTACATTGGGACTAACATGAAATGATTCTAATCTTCAGATGAAAGGGTCATCCTCAATTAAATTTTCATCTGACCCTATAGTTATTTTAGTCACCAGTAAGACAATTGACCTATTCTTGTTTGATATATCTGATACATAAAATACATTCATTATATGTGATAAAATTTGTAATAGATCAACCTTTTCCCAATCCACATATAAATTCGCATCCATGAATCCCATTTCATCAACTTTCACAACACTTTTATTGTCAGTCCATTTGAAATAGAAAATTGACAATTAAAATATTATATAATACTACTCATATATCTCTTTTATGATGCCAAAATATTATATATTCTCATAAATTGGATTTCTATCATTTGTACTAGATATGTGCATCACTTACGCTACAAGAATAACTCTACTGTTTTGCATCGTACTATGGTCAGAATGTTATTTTGTATGGAATTTATAACCATTAATTTCAAAACTACTGCAAGATATAAAATTTGTATTCAGCCCCCTAGATAGCTATCGAAGTTATTCAACAGTTGAATTTGGGTTTTTAAATAACTCTTTATAAATATGATCTCATAACCATCCTATAAACTATTTATTATATGTTTTTGATATCCATCCTTCATCCCTTGACGGATTCAAATGTATAATAATTGATTTTTGGGATTAAATGTATGGATAAACATCTTTACTATTGATATTTCTCTTATTTTGTGATGGAAATTATAACAACATATCTTCCCGAAATCTCTTCACCCATAAGGAATTTGATCTGATAAGGACTTGGAAGAATGATGCTATCAACGTATGATGGGTAATCAGTACAGAATTCAATAGATTATTTATCAAAATATTTTTCTTCAATAAAACCTTTTGGATGACTTTGATTAATTACATACACTTTAAAAATATTTATATATCATTCAGTGGGGTACATCCATCTATAATAGATAGGACTGCATAATTAAACCTCTCGAACTAATTAAACTATTATGTGGAACATTGTATCAAAGAATTATAATGGGAAAAATCTATAATTCACATCATATGAATAAAACATTCATATTCATGATTGGAAACTTTTATGAGTTTATAAATTTAATGTATATGGTTTTGAAAAGGAAGAATATTCGGTTAATGTATGTCATATGTTTTTAGGAAAAATTCAATTTAAAGAGATAGACATTAAATCATGCATCAAAACATGTCATCCATGTGATTTTAGTCCCTGTAACATCAAATTAGTCCTTGAAATGACATTCTTGATATTTTATTAATACCAAAATGGAACATTTACACCATTAATGAAAATTTAAAATTGAAAATTTTCTTTTTTGGATAGAGTGTAATCCCTTAGAGGAAGAAAAAATCAACTTTTACCCTTCACTGGTGCCAACTCTTCCATTATCCCCATATCAATCATGTCCAACCTATACTTGATTCCATATTATGTTTTTTGAGAACATCTAGTAACATTATAATAACACTATCAAATAAATTTATTTCTACATGTGTGACATCAAGAAAATGTATGATGTACAAACAATTATAGTATGGTAATTTAATGAAACTTGGCATCTTTTTCCAACCTGATTTCATAATATTTTTAGAAAATGGTTTACTGAAAGCAATGTCAATATCTTCTATATTATCAAATAGATGATCACTTGTTAGTGGATATGGTGTTGCACCTTGTTTAGTATCCCCATCAAATTCCATCATCCAAGATCAGTATTTATATCATCGAGGTAAAATTTTATGATGTCCTAAAAACACATTCTTTGAGGAATGTTTCAACCGAACTGAGTGTGTACATTCTTCACAAATGATAAACCCCAAAATTTCTTTAATACTATATCCTAAAAATTTTCTATAAGTAGTAAATTCATTAATCATCTTATACAACATGGCTCTCAATGTGAATTATTCACTTCTATGATCATGATATATTATAACACATGTAACTCGCATAAATTTTAGATCTTCAATCATTGGATCCAAATAGACATCAATATCATTACTGGGTTGTTTTGGTCCAGATACATACAGAGACAACATAATGTATTTGTGATTCATGCATAACAATGGCAGAAAGTTATAATTTACCCACATAACTAGTCATGAACTATGAGTACTGATCTATACACCAAAAGTATTTATTATATATATAGATAATACAATATGGAAGTTTATCACCTCATTTACAAATTCAAGATACTTGAAATCACTTTTATTTCACTGAGGAGAGTCTTCTGGATGACATAGTTTCCCATATTTAATTCTTATATCTACGTATCATGTTAATTGTATCACGGTTTTCTGACATCCATATACTCTTTCAAACCATGTAATGATATAAAAGTACCATACAACTTTCAAAGTACTCGATTCATATTTCTTGTATCGATTATCACCACACTTAGGGAATTTTATGAGGGATTAATAGTCCCTAAGAAAAAATATGAAAGCCGTTGGACAAGTGTGTATTTTTTTAGAGATCATTCACATTGAATATAGCATTTTTTAGCATCATATGATCAAAAAGGAATTTTATTTTCTTTTAGTAGCATATCATTCAGTATAACAAATAGTTCTATAAAGTTGGTATCACTCCATATGCTTCCAGTTTTCAAATTATATAACATTAATACAAATAATAATTTTGTGTATTTAGTATAATCGGTATATAATGGTCTCTTAGTTCGACTATTTAACTTCTCAAACAACTTTTGATAATCACAAAGGTGATCTTAAATTTCCATTTTCATTTCTTCCATATGATCTCCATCATTATTGACACTGGTATTCATATCAAATGATACATAAACTACAGTGTCATCCCAATTGGTATGGGCATTTCAATTTTTCCCATCTTTAGTCCAATATTTATATCTTTAATCTATTTCGTGAAAAATCAAATTTCATTCCAACTCTTTCGGTCTAATTTTTCTTGAATAACAACAACATAATAATGGAAAAAGGTTTTCAGAAGGGTTGTATGCATGATTTATTGAAAAAATGATAACATATTTTACTCCATATTTATACACTTTTATCATATGATTAGCATGAATCTTTTTTTAATTCATATTCATCCTATTAGGTTCATAAAATATTCATTTTTTTACAAAAAAAAAATAGACATAAGATATTCATAATCAAAGGAGAAAGTTGTAGATAATTCTAATAAGGGGAACCCAACATTTCAATGTTATCGGTTATGATCCTTGAAAAATTATAATTTTACAAAAGGGTGACATAAAAATAAACAACCTAGGGTAAACATGTGGTTTTTGGTCTATGTTCTCAATTTGATGTTGTATGGGAAAAAAAGGGGAGTAATAAATATGTTGGTAAACAAAATTTATTTATTATTGGATAGCTGACTTACCTTGAAAATTATTGTTTATTCTTGTCATTTAATCATGAACTATATTTCTAAATTTGTGTAAAAATACATTTCCTCAGAACATACAAGTTCATGTAATCATCAAATTTTGACACAGGGTTATAGAGCTTAGAATTTCATGAAACAAATGGATAAAACTATTATTGATGATATAATTGAAGTTGTATTCTATGTTACTCTCTTTTCTATAGATTATTCTAGACCATGTATTATAGGAATACCAAAAAATATATTTGTACTATAACCTACTGACAAACCTCTATTTTAAAAATAGTAGAGTTGTCAATCTTAGGTATGTTTCACATATCATAAAATATCCAAAACCTATACTAAATTTTCGTAAAAACAACACAAATTCTTTGCATTAATAAACATTCCAAAAAAATCAGTTAGAATGGATTTCACATCGTAGAGGTCCAAAAAATTCAGATTATACCTCTAATACCATGGATAACTATAAGTTATATCTCATATCTAGTATTCAAAACCTTCATTGGTATATTCAAAAGTGTATTCTCATTCTTATTAAAATCCATACCATATGTATGGTTAGGGGAGATTATAATAAGCTTTATAAAATTATTCCACTGTCTTCAAATCTTGTATGTGTTCAAGATAAATTCATTTTAAATTAAACATTTTATGGGTGACACTCAATCCATTATTAATGATATAAAATAGATTAAAATAATATTATTATTATGTACATGGATTGATCAAAATAAACAATTTAAACTAACCATTCATCTTTTCCAGCAGATCATTCATCTACTTTAAATACCCAGTTGATGCCTATATTTCGTAATTCTAACTTTAAACTTTTCTAAGACGCCTTACACACTAAAACCCTCCTATTAAAGGTATAAATTAGCTTCTAGAAACATTTTTTAATTTGTTTTACTCATTATATCACTTGTTTTATTATAAAACATCTAAAATTTCATGCCAATTCGACAACTAAATATGTCATTTTCATAATTCATAAGAAAAATAAATCAACCCAATATTCTCATTTAAGGATATTACATATGGTCGAAACCTATATTATTAGTTTTAAATCCATATGAATCTTGAAAAAATCTATACCCCTCATACATCATGTAACTAATTTAATATAATCAATTATATAAAAAATTCAATAACAATAAAAAATTCAAACTCAAAGATTCATCACGACTAATAGAAATCATTACCAAAACCAAACATTTTCATAATGAATGAAATCATAACCAAAAGAAATTTGTATAATCAAAAAAATAACAACCCAATTATATTGACCCAAAATAAAAGGATTTTATAATTATAATATCATAAAATGTTTTTTCAAATATCCGCTCTTCCAAACAAGACATTACACCTAAAATTGATCAAGAACAAACATGTTTATTTCTTAAAATATAAGGAAACTCATTTATTTCCAAGAAAATTTTTGAAACAAAAGAAAAAAATAAATTTTCATCTTCAAAATACTTAAAACCTTTTCATTCCAAATTAAACTTCCCAAAAAAGAAATCTAGCTATAAATTTAATTTATAAACTCTTCACATCTCAATAAGATATCCCATTAGATAAAAATTTATGTATATATGAAAATAATAATCAGTTAAATATACACAAATGATACTTTATTCAATAATAATTACTTTTACTCACTTTTAAAAAACCAATTTATAATTTAACTCAAACAAAAACCAACTTCAACTCGTTATTTAGAATACTTAATTGCATAACAAGAATCATTTAATAAATAATTTAAGTATCCTTTATACTAAAAAGTAACAATTTTCAAAATCACTATGCATAGAAATCATAAAATTTAGATATATACTTGAAAACTATAAATATACATTAATCAGACACTCACAAACATTTTAAAAAACATGATAATCACATAAAATTTCTTGAATCCCTTTGAACATAGAAATTCTAAAAACAAAATCCACTACAAATGTGTTATATTTTTAATATATTAATTAAAAAATCACACAAAATGATAACATGATATATTTTCACCATTTACACATAAAATGATATGATCTAAACTTCTCAAACTCAACTTCAAAATTAAAATATCTTTAAAACTAGATCCCCCTGCAAGAAGGTTTTTAAAAGTTAGAATGAGAATTTTGAAAATATTTTTCCCTCTTTACCAACACTTTTTTAGTGTAGATAAAGGTAAATCATTATCGGTGCTGATAAAAGTCATTTTTATCAATGCTAAAATTTTAGCATTGACAAAGATATCTTTTATCAGCACTTGTTTGGCACTCATAAAGATATCTTTTATCAGTTCTTGTATTTCCTTGATAAAGATTTATAATTATAATTACAAATAAATATATTTTTAAATACATTTATAAATACTTGTATATGATTATAAATAATTTATATCATTATATATATTTATATATTTATATATATATTTACTAAATATATAAAAATATAAATACAAATATATTAAATATATTCATTATGTAGGTATATTTATGATAATTTTATAATTATTTAAATATAAAATTATTTATTTATAATTATATAATTACTTTTTAAAAAAAATATTTATTTATTTATAATTATAAATATATAATTTTATAGATATATTAAATATAAATTTTTAAATATAATTATAAATAAATATATTTGTAAATATATTTATAATTATTTATTTATAATTATAAATATATACATATATATATCATTATATATATTTTTAAAATTATATATATATTTAGTATATATATAAATATAAATATAGTAAATATATTCATTATTTAAATATATTTATTATAATTATATCATTATATATATTTATATAATTACTAAATATATATAAATATAAATACTTTAAATAGATTCATTATTTAAATATATTTATCATATTTTTAAAATTATTTAAATATATAATTATTTATTTATAATTATTTAAATGCTATTTAAAAAACTATTTATTTATTTATAATTATAAATATATAGTTTTATAAATATAATAAATATACATTTAAAAATATATATTTATTTATAAATATTTATTTAAAAATATATTTTTAACATTATTAATGAATATATAATCTCAAATACATGAATGTTAAAATGAGTGAAATTGAATAATTAAAAAGGAGTAGTCTTTGAAAATATTGAAAAAATGGAAAAGTTTTATTAATTATAAAAATTATTAAAAAAATATAATATGGATATATATTGAATTGGATATGAATAAGTATTTAAAATATTAACATATAGTAAATAAACATGTATAAATAAATATTTGAAAATGATTAAATTCCAAAAAAAAAATTAAAATTGAATAAACAATACTAACTATAATAATATTAAAAATAAATACATAAAATTTACTAATTAAAAACAAAATATATTAAATATATTGTATTACTAAATGAAATTCTAAAATTAATATTAAGATTTCAATAAATTACATAAATATTAAGTGTGTGTGTTTCTACATAATATTTCATCAATTACTTAAATATTTGTGTCTGTGAAATTAATGTGTGTGTATATATATAAGTTTGATATAAATTAAATTGAATATTTACATTATATAATATGTAGCATCTATTAATTAAATAAATGATAATAAGAATGAATAATTTTTAAAAATTAATAACTATAATTAATTGTATAGATAATTTAAAAAAATTAAAAACGAATCTTTATATATGTTAAAATGGAAATGAATACATATTAATTATATAAATTACAACCATATTAAAAACATTAAATGTTAATGAATAAACATGTATAGATAAATATTGAAAATGGAGAAAATTATAGACATATTGAACAATGAAAATTTTAAAATGAATAAATTATAAAATATTAAAAAATAAAATTAAGATTATTAATGAATAAATAATATTAAAAATGAATAAATTTGAAAAAATATTAAAAATTAATAAATAGTATATATTAAATAAAAATATAAAAAATGATAAAATTTACTGATTAGAAACATAATATATATTAAATATATTATTTCCATAAATATAATTGTAAAATGAATATTAAAATTTGAATAAATTATAAAAATATGATGTGTGTGTGCGTTGTATATAAAAATTCATTAATTAAGTATATGTATGTGTGAAATTAGTGTCACACTCATTTGATATATGTTAAATTGAAAAATCAAATGATGTTCAATTAAATATCATTATTTGATACAATTAGTTAATATTTTTAATTAATATTAATTTTAATATATGAATTATTTAATGTAAGTATAAATATTTTGTATTTTATAAATAATATTTTAAGAAATATTATATATATTGATATATATATATATATATAGAAATATATATGAATATATTTCTATATTAAAAAATACTAAATATATTAATGAATAATTAGGTATAAAACCATTAAAATGACTAAGATATTAATATTTTTTAATTATTAAATTTTATTCATTTTCCATATTTATATTTAATATATATTATTTATTACTATTTATAATTAATGTATATATTATTTATTCATTTTTATTAATAATTATTTCATTAATATTTTTTTAATTTTTTTTAATTTATTCCATTTTAATTTTTTTACATAATTATTATAATCTATTCATTTTATATATCAATATTTTATATGTTCTATTTATTAATATTTATAATTTATGTATATTTATAAATTTATTCCTTTTTATTAATAATCATTTAATTAATAAAATTATTAATATTTTATTTAATTTACTCAATTTTCATTTTTATTTGTTTAATTATTAGAATTTATTCATTTTATATATCTATATTTAATATATACCATTTATTAATATTTATAATTTATATATATATTAAATTATTAATAATGATTTAATTAATACAAATTTTGATATTTTTTTAAGTTATTCATTTTTAATTTTTATTTGTTTACTTATTTTAGTTTTTTAAACATTTTTAATAATTTAGTTTTTTATTGGTTTATTTTTATTGGTATATATAAAAAATTGGGGTCATGGCTCACATGGATCGGTGGGTCGGGCTGCGTATAGTCCTGGATGGGGAGGCAGGTGGGTCGGGTCGTGTAGGAGTCGGCCTGTGTGTATGTGGGTGGGAAAAATATTGCGGGAAGCATATGTTTGGCCAAGCCATGCGTGAGCCTTTGCGAATAAGCATGGGTCCATATAGGTGTGTGTGAAGGGTGTATGCAAGAGTCCATCCCCGTAGTAGGCTTCAGGCATTATGAGGCAGCAGAATTGTTTATAAACAAGTGGTTGAATGTCTACTATTTTGATGTGGGAGTCACGCACGTGATCAAGACCTTTATCAGCACTAGAAAATATGATGAAAAAGGTTATCATTTATCGGCACTACAAATAAAGCACTGATAAATTGTACCTTTTATCAGCATTGATAAGAGGTACAATTTATCAATGTTTTTTAGCACTGATAAAGGTAGCCTTTATGAGTGCTTTTCACTAACGCTGAATAAACTCAAAACTATAGTAATGATTCGAGCATAAATTTGAATGTTTACTTTTGGGTGTTCATGAGGGCTAAAATAGTCATTTTCCACTAGCATATGATGTTGGATAATTTTTCAGACCACTCTTTTGGTCCTATAATCGGGCATCCACCCTAAGATAAGATGTAACATCCCACCCCATCTCATTAGCTTGAGAGGGAGGATAAATACTACTTGGCCTTAAGCGACATTCCCAAGGTGCCAAAGGCTGGAAATAAATGTTGAGGGCTTCAAGAAACAATTGGGGAATGATTTTTCCTTGAGACATAACCAACCAACCAAACGATCCACTATCAACAAACTACAAGATTCATGTCAAAAAAATAGCCAACTCATACATTAACAAAAAGGAACCGCACTATTCCATAATATAACCCACAAACCAATACAACCAACACAATATCAGAGTACTATGTGGAAGACTAAACAAGAGTCACAAAATAAACCAACACACACTCCACGGCTCCACAACAATCTCCATGCTCCAAGAACAACCACATCTCACAAGCATCACTACAAACCACTAGAAATGAGATGCCTTACCTTTACCTGTGTCCCAGGATACGACATCTGCAAAAGAACCAAAGTTCAAAAGCAGGGGGTGAGTACTAATACTCAGTAGGTTTTCCCCAAATTACTTCCCTACACACGCCACTAGGTTAAAACCATTAGCACGTTTATAATAAGTAGATCATATAAGACATTTAATAATTCAATAACTTACAACAATCCAAACACTCCTTCACAATGCCATTTCCACCCAAATTCGCAAACACGCAGGAAATCCAAACAAAAATTCCACAATCCATTTCAAATTTCCATATTAGCACAACAAATCTCATCTTTCAAAGAAACACATAAAAAGGAAACCAAAACGGTGGAGCTTCCGTTCAACCCGTTCACCCATTCCCAACTAGTGGTACTTCCCTCCCACTTATCTTTTGATGGTGGCTATTCCATCCACTAACCATCCCTTTATTATAGTGGTACTTCCCACCCACTTCCACATAACATTTCAAATAAGCCATATCCAAGCATATGACCCACCAACACCACAACAACATGCAATCAACCATTTCCATTACTTGAAAAACCACTTCAATAAATCACCCATTTATTTAAACCATCCTTAAACCATTTTCCATGCCAAAACCCCGATTCGATAAAATAACATCTTTATTGAAAACCATTTTCATAAAACATTTCCCTGACCCAAGAAAAGTGACAAATTTTAAAATCTACATTTTAAAATTTAACAACAAGAACATTCAACTTTAAAACCCTTTTTCCCCAAAAATTCACAAAACATGACCAAAAGGATTTCTAACCAATTTCACACATCAAAAACATAATTAAATTAAAGAAAAACAAAATTAATTGTAACCAAAAACATTATTTCTAACCAAGTGGAGTCTAGAGATAATCCACCTACCTTTAGGGTTTTAGTGAATTCGACCCACAAGCAATCGCACCCCAAACAAAAGAACGCACCACCAAAACTATTCTAGATACCATTCCCTAACATCCACAAGCCTTAAAAAATTAACACGCAAGGAAACCACAACCCTATATCTAAATGAAACATATGTAGATCTAGAAACCAAGAAATTGGGAAGAGTATATCTAGAGATAAACCAAAAGAAGCCAAGAGGACTGGCTTATCCGGGAGAAACCACCTTCAATCCACCAAGAAACCACTTCAAAACGCTTACAAAACGTGTGGGAGAGCACCTCCAACATATGAGAACCAAAAATACCGAGTGAAGCTAAAGTGATAGAATATTGGGAGTGAAATAGGTCAAGCCTGAGGGAGCCCAGATTTAAAAACCCTTCCTTTAAGTGGTTGCACGGTTAGTCCGCACGGTTTGGAAAATCGTGCACTAACTGTGTGCATGCCACTATCTCGAGATGAGGGGTCTGAATGGTTGCCTCACATGGTTTTGAAAACCATACGAAAGATATGTGGGGCCTATTATCTCTCCCTACATGGTTTCTAGGAGAACCCGCATGGTTTCCCCTAACCGTTCTCAAACTGTGCTCCCAAAGAAAAACCTCTAAACTTATTTAAAATCATTCCAAACTCTCCCAACCTCTTCCCAACTCATTCCATGCACTTTAAAGACATAAAAAGGCATAAATACATGCTAAATACCTTAAATGGGGGGTACTACATTCTCCCCATCATTATACTTTTCATCCTCAAAAAGTAAGAAACCATTTTCTTGCCGAAGGAGCTTGGGACATTGCTCAGTCATCTCTTTCTTCTAATCCCAAGTCTTCTCTTGAATCTGGCCATGCTTCCACAAAATATGAACTAAACTCTTTCTTTTACCACATAAGACTTTCTCTTGCATATCCACAATCTTCACTAGCATGTGCACCAAGGAAGCATCTAGTTCTAGCTCAACATGATCCCAACAAATCACATGGCCACGATCCGGCTGATACTTTTTCAACTACGAAACATCAAACAAATTGTGCACCACACTAAACTATGATGGAAAATACAAATGATAAGACACCTCTTTGATCCTCTCAAGTATCTCAAAAGGACCAATATACCTCAGAGTTGACTTCCCCTTCTTCCCAAACCGAAGATGTCCCAACCTAGGAAATATTATCAAAAACACTTGATCACCCACCTCAAAAGAAAATGGTCGTTGAAGATAGTCTGCATACAATTTATAATGAATTTGATTTGTCTCCATCATCTTCCTAATCAACTTGATTTTTTCATAGTGCCTTGTATAAGTCTTGGTCCAATCATCAAATTCTCTCCCATTTCCACCCAACATAGTGGAGAACAAAAAGGATGCCCATACAAAGCCTCAAATGAATCCATATGTATTGTAGCTTGATAATTGTTAATATAGGAGAACTCAACCAATGATAAGTGATCCTCCTATGAACGAGTAAAATACATCACACAAGCCCTTAACATATCCTCCAAGGTTAATATCATCCTCTTAGATTGGTCATCCGTATGAGGATGATACATCGTGCTCATAGTCAACTACGTCCCAAGGGATTACTTCATGGATTTCCAAACGAGATGTGAACCTCATATCCCTATCTGATACAATCGAAATTATAATACCATGCCTCTTTACCACCTCCTGAATATAGATTTTGGACAGATCCTCCACTATATAATATTCACGAATCGGGATGAAATGCGCTGACTTTGTGAGCCTATCCACTATCACCCATATGGAATCATGATTCCTGACTATTATTTGGATAACCATCCCAAAATCCATTGTTATCTGCTCCCACTTCCACACTGGGATTGGTAAAGACTGGAACATGCCTACTGGCCACTGATGCTCTGCCATGACTTGTTGGAAATTCAAGCATCTTAAGACAAACCTGACCACATCCCTTCTCATACCAGCCAACCAAAACTATGCCTTCAATGCCTTATACATTCTCTAAATTCATGGATGTACAGCCCACCTAGAATGATGATAATCCTTGAGAAGTTCCTCTCAAAAATCCACTAGTACCACTATCCGATTAAGAAAAGACAAGACTGAATTCCCATTCAGTTCTCAGTTCTCAATGGTCTCCCCACAATTTAGTTTCAACCTCGTCACCACACATTCATAATCAGATTCATGTGCCTCTTTAACCAAAACAACCAAGTCAGGGATGAATGAAACTGGAAATAAGACCGCTCTTTCACCCTGGTCCTCACATTCCAACCACATGTCATCTATGACCGATATCATCTTCCACTGATCTGATGCATGTTTCACCACTTGAGAATATTATTTCCTACATAATACATCTGCCACAAGAATTTCCCTTACCTAGTGTGTACATCAAGTAGAAATAAAAAATATAGAGATATTCTATCCATCTACTTTTCCTTCGGTTCAAATCACTTTGTGAGAAGATATTCTTTGATCTCTTGTGATCGGTAAACATTGTAAATTTCTCACCGTAGAGATAATAACGCCACATTTATAAAGAATGAACCAATACTGCCAACTCCAAATCATGTTTTGGATGGTTCTTATCATTCAACCTCAACTATCGTGATCCACATGAAACTAGATGATCCCCCTACATGAGAACACACACCAACCCTGATTCTGATGCGTTACAATACACCACGTACCCTTTCCCTGGTTCTAGAAAAACCAAGATTGGTGTAGATGTAAGGTGACCCTTTAGCTCTTCAAAACATTTTTTACACTTCCAATCCCATTTAAATGATATTTTCTTCCTTGTAAAATCTATCATCGGTGAAGCCAATCATGAAAAATCACGAACAAAATGTCAATAATACCCAACTAGACCAAGGAAGCTTCGTATCTTGAAAAAATTCTTTGGAGGTTTCCATGAGATAACTGCCTCTATCTTTTCCGAATCAAAATAAAAACACCTCTCAGAAATAACATGGCCAAGAAAACAAACCTCATGTATCCAAAAGTCACACTTTGACAATTTGGCATACAACCGATGATCCCTCAAAATCCCCAACACTATCGTCGCGTTTTTCTCATGTTCCACCCTTGTCCTCGAATACACCAGTATATCATCAACAAATACCACCACAAAAGAATCCAGATATCTCTAAAATATTAGATTCATCAATTCCATGAACACCACTAGTGCATTCGTTAGACCAAAGGGAATAACCATATACTCATAATGGCCATATCTACTTCTGAAAGTTGTATTTGAAATATCCTCTTTCCATGCCCGTATCTGATGATACCTTGATCGCAAGTCAATATTTGAGAACCCCTAAGCTCCCCTCAACTGGTCAAATAGATCATCAATGCATGGAAGTGGATATCAGTTCTTTATTGTAACTTGATTTAGTCTATGATAGTTTATGTAAAACCACAACATTCCATTTGTATTCTTAACAAACGTCACTGGCACTACCTATAGAGATGTACTAGGCCAGATGAACCCCTTGTTCTATAACTCTTCCAACCGCACTTTTAATTCCTATAATTCTACTAGTTCCATTAGATAAGAAGGAAGTGAGATAGGAATGGTTCATGGAAGAATATCAACTGTAAACTATACTTCTCTCATAGGTGGTAACCCTGAGAATTCTTGGGGAAAAATCCATAAACTGATCCACAAATACTAGAAGAAGACTCTTCAAAATACCTTCCTCTGCTACTAATGAAAAAACTTCTAACAGGTATGATATCGTTCCAACAAGCCTATTGCACCCTTCTTCTCATTCTTCTCCCCTCTAAAGAGATGTCCCACGCAATCCTCTGTCACAAAACTAATTGTTCATGCATAACAGTCAATGTGGACCTTAAACATTGTCAACCAATCCATTCCTAGGATTATATTGTACACATCCATCTCAAGCACTGAGAATTCCCACATCAACTTAACCTCATCTAGCAGTACACAACAAGATCTACACAAGAAGGCTCGATACTCTTTTTCACCAGAGGAGTTTGAAGTTTGAGAACCATAGGCATCATTTCTACCATTAAAACCAAAAAATCAATGATGTGAGAAGAAATAAAAGAATGGGAATCACCTATATCAAACAAAACTTTCATCAATATGGTATTTGAAAGAACCATACCTCGTGCCATGGATGGTTCTGACTAATCATCCATCATAACATGTTCAGCTCCAAACAACTGCTTTCTTGCTACACTATGTTCCTTGCTTCCCTGCTGAGACCTTTCCTGAGGAGTCGTTGTGTTCCTAGAATCACCATGATGAACTCGGCTCTGTTGATGAGGCATATACTGCTTCCCTAATCCTGTCGAGTCATACGACCCATGTGACACCTAAGGTGTGTCACAGACACCCGACCTTAGATCATTCCAACAATACCACTGAAGGTGCCCCATATTCTTGCAATTATGACATGCTCAAGGTTTTTTCATACAATCTTGCTTGATGTGTCTCATTGAACCACACAGAAAACATTTTAACTTACTCTGAGGCTTAGGAAGAAGATTCACTGATCCTTTATTTGGATTCTAATTCATACTCCCACCCTATAAATAGGTTTCCCTCTTATGCTTGAACCCAGTGTTAGAGTTCCCACTATTCCCCATTAGTACTAAGACACTTCCTCCACTCGCAGCCCCTAAGAGATCCCTTTTGGCCACCGAGGCTCTATTCACCATCTATGTATAATCATTTATACACTGCACTGCTATCTTGGACCGAATGTTCTACCTCAAACCATCTTCTAATATATGATCTTTCAACGATGTACTACCTGCCACCTTAGGTGAAAACCTCACTAAGTTCATAAACTTGGCTTCATACTTCGATACTGAAAGGTTCTCCTATTTCAAATGGAATAAATCTGTTGTGTGCTGAATTCTGAATGTATGAGGGTATACTTGTTTTTTAAATAGTTCCTTAAATTTGTCCCATGTCATAACTTAGTCCATTCCAGCTTGGACTACCAACTCTCACCACTAAAGGGCAAGATCTTACAACATATACGTGGCCAAATTCACTTTAAACTCTAACGGTGTTCCCAAGAGCTTGAAGATATTGTTCATTCTATTCAACCATGCTTTTTGTATTTCCAACTCCGAATCACCCCTAAAGATGGGTGGAACTGCTTTTGAAACTGAACTGCATAATCCACATGCCTTGGCTAACCCGCTTTATTCACACTTCCTACTGATTGGAAAGCTTTCACTATGCTCTACACTAGGTGCTGGTTTACTTGGGGCTCAGGTGAAATAACATTTTCAGTAGCCTCCTCTGGTTGGTCTCTAAAACGCCTACCTGATGCCATTTATATCAATACAAAAAAAACATAAGTTCTTCTATTTTATCAACACATGATTCAAAAATTACAGTTCAATTACACTAAAACTATCACAACCAAGCTTTCCAAAAGTTCACACAACCTATATTGCACTATTTTGAAAAATCCACCATATTTTGAAAATCAAACCATTTTCAAAATACCACCAGTTTCCATGTTTAAAATTTTTCCATTTTGAAACCCAATATAGATTTTCAAAATCAACTCATTCATATCACACCATAATTCATTATACCCCATTGAAATATGCATCCTATTGAAAATTCAATTCTATCATGCATGTCATGCTCATATCATTGGCTACACCCATGAAAATGAGATATCCAATGCCTATAAGTGTCTCCAAACACTTATCTACTCAACTCTGTGGTAACTTTAAGTTCAGTATAAAATGGTTAGCTATGTCCTTTTATGCTAAACATTCCAAGTTCTGACAATCCTACATCTTGCCACCATCTCGACTCAAGGAATAGTCCAAGAACAAATTTTAACACCAAGACCAACGATCAACACCAAGGGTCAAACAACTGCTCTCACTTGAAAGATAAGGACTGAACAAACTGATAACACTTGTAACATCCCGCCCCATCTCATTGGTCTGAGGGGTAGGATGAACGCTACTTGGCCTTAAGCGGTGTTCCCAAGGCACCAAATGATGGTAATAAATGCTGAGAGATTCAAGAAATAATTTGGGAATTGATGTTATTCATTTATTCATTACATTTTACTAACTCCCTTTACTGATTTTATATGAAAAGTGCATAATTTGTGTGTAATATTCATATTTTAATATTAAATATAATTTTGAGCACTATTTGAATAAATCCAGATTTGAGTCAGTTTAATGTATTATCTATAACTATTACTATACTGATCCAAATTTCATGGTTTGTGTTTTTTAGGATTCCTATTTCAATTTAGAACATTTCATTAGGAGTGATCATGTTCCAATTCGGCCATTTGAAGGTTCATATGTACCACACAATAAGGCCCAATGAATCTGTGTACAAACTGGACTAGCCTTGAAGATTGATTTACTGGCCTCAATCCAGAAGTCCAAAATGGTTGATTCTCCACCATAATTTTGGGGACAATATGTGTCATCTTGGATAAAAATTTAAAGTCCCAAAGTCTTCAACAAGTGGCCCAAGTGATTCTATGAAGTACAAACCACCATTCTGGCCGGGAATTAAAATCAGCACACAAATGTGGACTTTTCTCCTTATATAGAAATCCATTTGAGCTGAGTATTTTCAGTGTGAAAGAGGAGATATTGTTGGCCAACTTTGTGGAAGAAACTATCCGGATTTGATGGCATATTACTATTCAAAAATCCATTCACATTTCATACATTGAAAAGTCATGGATAGAAATGGACAGTTTAGCTTTGTTTAATTAAATAGCCATAAAGTTGGATAAAAAAGTCCAATGACCGAAATATTTTGAGGGTAGACAGAAGACATACATACCTACATTTATGAAGAAGACACGAGCTCGTGATTCAGCTGTCTATATTGGTAAATATGCGGGTCAAGTGGAGGGAAAGATTTGGAATGCAAACAGTCCACTCCTTGGGCTATAAATACATCCCTCTCCTCTCCTTCCAAGAGGTTGGCATTTTAGAAGAGAGGAGATCATATTGGAACGACCAAAGCTTTGCCAAAGGCTTGGGAGGATCTGTCATACTCATGTTTTCACTTGAGAGACATTTCCTCCTCTCTTTGTTTTCACTTACTTTTGTGTTCTTCGTTTTTGTAATTTTGTAAGTCCTTTCTTTTGTAATTCTGTTTTAATGAAAGTTTCTTCTTCAATATCTCTTATTCTCCTCCACCTTCTATATTTTAATATTTGTGTTCTTAAAATAGTTTAAATTCAGTTCAATCCCCTTCCCTTTTTTATCTTCCTCATTCAATCGAAAGTTCGTTTTTAATTATCATCATTGTTCGTGTGTGTGTGTCAACGTATCAATCTTTTCTTATCCCTTTCTTTTTCTTCTATTATTAATTTATAATCATAATAATTATAACCAGATTATTAAACACCCAAATGGCTGAGTAAATCTCTCATTGGGTTGAGTTATAATTTAGGTATGTTAAGTGATTGAGATCTTCTGCTCGATGAATATTCTTTGAATTAACATTGTGTATGTTGGACTTAACATGTCATGGATTAATGACTTGTTTTGTTTAACATGTGGTTTCCATGGATTATTGGAACCATAAATACACCATCATAAACAAGTACTGATTGATTTTATAATCCTAGTTAAGTTAAGGCTTGGATTAAAGCTTTAACACTTAGAAATTCTAATCAATATCATCTTGTGACATGGGTGTTAATTTAAATGCAATATAAAGCAAATCTCAAGGATATCACAAGCTTAACTAACCTAATGATGAAATCACCCTAATATTTATCAATTTGTTAAATAAATTATAGTCAATCAATCATTTCAATTAAGCTCTGCAACAAACCCCCCTAATCAAAATACAATCAACTAAAAACAAATGACTACTACAAAGTATCATCACCGAGGATTCGACCCGAGTGCTTCTATACACATTAGCAGAGCACCGGAACATTGACCGGTCAATAGACGACAATCGGACGCACATTTCAAATGGCTTCGTTTTCGGGGATTTGACCCGAGTGCTGCTATACACATTAGCAGAGCACCGGAACTTTGACCGGTTGATAGGCGATAATCGGCCGCGCGTTTCAAATGGCGTCGTTGCCAAGGATGGTACTTTAAGTAGTCATTAGTTTTTGTTTATTGTCAAAAAAACCAAAAAAACAAAAAATTTAAAAAAATTGAAAAAAAAACACAAAGAAAAACCCATCTTCCTCTTAAAAATCATAAACTGAAAAAAAAAACACAAAGAAAAACCCATCTTCCTCTTTCTTCCAAAATCTCTCTGAATGCCCCGTAGCCTCCCAAACAATCCCTCGGATTTGTTTGACCCTGAAATTGAGTGAACACTTCGCAAACTTAGGAGGAACATAAGAGATACTCAAATAATTCAAGAACCAGTCCTCATCCAACCAGTTGAAATTGAAATGGCCAATCCTAGGGAACAAACATTGAAATAACTTACTGCCCCTGATATGAATTACCAACCCCTTGGTATTCAATATCCAAACATAGAGGCTGACTTTGAACTCAAATCGGGATTGATTCATCTTCTACCTCATTTCCACGGGCTAGCTGGTGAGGATCTGCATCTACATCTCAAAGATTTCCAGGTGGTGTGCTCTACCATGAAGCCTCAAGGGGTTTCTAAAAAACAAATCAAACTCCGAGCATTCCCTTTCTCCCTAGCTGACTCTGCCAAGTCATGGCTCTACTACCTCCCTCCTGGTTCCATAACTTCATGGAATGACATGAAGCGTCTCTTTCTAGAAAAATTCTTTCCTGCTTCTCGTACCGCTTCCATCCGAAAGGAAATAAGTGGTATCCGTCAATTCCCAAATGAATCACTCCATGAGTACTGGGAGAGGTTAAAAAATCTTGTGGAAACCTTCCCACACCACCAAATCCCTGACCAACTCTTGATCCAATACTTATATGAGGGGTTATTGGCTATGGAAAGAACTCGCATTGATGCCGCAAGTGGTGGTGCTCTGGTTGATAAAACTCCTACAGCTGCAAGAGATCTCATAAGTAACATGGCTGCAAACACACAACAATTCCATACTCGAGCACATGCTCAAGTCAAACAAGACCAAGGTAATCAATCAATTGAGCTGAACAAAATGACCGAGTGGATGAGTGAACTTACAGGTCTTGTGCAACAGCTAGCTGTGGCCACCAAATCCCCAACCTCGTCTTCTCCGCAATCAATGTTTCCTGGACCAATCAAAAATTGTGGAATCTGCAACTCTTCATCTCATACAACTGACACATGTCCACAACTTCAAGAGTATCAATCCAATTCATCTGGACCAATGGAGCTCAATGCAGCATATGCTCAGCGGAACACCAATCCTCAACTATCAGGTCAGTTTGTTAGAAACTTCAACCAACCTCACTCTGAGCCCTTCTCCTCTAACTTTAACCAAGTATTGAGGTATGGTAATCCTGTCTCTCATCCCCCTTAATTCCCTACTCAAAACCCAAACCAATTCCAATATGGTCAAGGTGGTGGTAACTTCCATCAACCTTATCATTTTGTTCCTCAACCTCAAAGGAACAATCCTCCTCCTGGATTCCATTATCCTAGTGATCCTTCCCAATTCCAAAACCAATACAATCGATTTCCCAAGAACTAAAATCAAGGCAATCCCAATCCGGGACAAGACTCGTCTTCCAAGAAACCATGGGAAAGTGCAGTGGAAGATCTTGCCTCCTTCACCCATTCTAGCCTTAAAAACATTGAAACTAAAATAGGTCAACTTGCATCCCACCTGAGCCAGCAACAACAATCAAATTCTTCCCAACTCCCAGCTCAACCATTACCCAACCCCAAGGGTAATGTAAGTGCAATTGCACTTAGATCGGGAAAGCACATTGCTATGCCTCAAGATAAGTCCTATAGCCCTCCTTTGAATGTTGAACTAGAAAACGAAAATAAAAAGAAACTTGAAAAGGAACCTGAATCCATTCCCTCACCTCCTTCCATTCCCCTTAGGAATCCAATTCCTTTTCCTCAATCCATTTCAAAACCAAGGAAGTCCTTTGAACCTGATCCTGAAATGCTTGACATGTTTAGACGTGTTGAAGTCAACATTCCCCTCTTAGATGCCATAAAAAAAAATTCCTAAGTATGCCAAGTTTCTTAAGGAATTGTGCACCCACAAGAGGCAACTTAGGACCTTTGAAAATGTTTCCACCCAGTAGTCTATTCCCATAAAGTGAAAAGATCCAGGGACCTTTACAGTCCCATTCCAAATTGGAAGTTCCAACTTTGATGATGCACTCATAGACCTAGGAGCCTCAATTAATGTCATGCCCAAATACATATTCTCCAACCTTGGTCTAGGTCCCTTGCACCCAACGGGTGCTGTCATTCAGTTAGCCAATCGAAGCACAACTAGTCCTGAGGGAATAATTGAGGATGTCCTTGTCTGAGTCAATGATCTTATCTTCCCTGCTGATTTCTATGTCCTTGACATGGAAGGTGAGATGAACTCTTCTCGATCTCCCCTAATTCTTGGAAGACCATTCCTCATGACTACGAGAACCAAGATTGATGTCCATTCTGGCATCTTATCCATTGAATTTGGTGACCAACTGGTCAAATTCAACATTTTCCAAGCCATGTGATACCCATCTGAGGATCACTCTACATTCTCAATCCATGCTTCCGAGGACACTTCTAAGAGTCAATTGAACCACATTACATCATGTTAATCCTGTTCTGAAGAGATAGGATGTTGTGAAATTTGCACTAGGATTAACCAAGTCATAAATAGTGAAGTTGATGTGGACCTTTCATTCATAGACTCCATCAATCTAGAGAAACTTTAAAACTCTCTTGAATTCCACATCAATTCTGATCTCTACTGCTCCACCTTGGACAGTATTAAGGAAAATGAATCTGAAGAAACTAAAGTCCATTCTTCTATTCCTGAGTTTTCTATCCCAAAAGTGAAATATGAGACTGATTTGAAACCTCTCCCTACACACCTGAAATATGCATTCCTCTTCCATGATCACTCATATCCTGTCATTATCTCTGCCACACTTACTGAAACCGAGGAGTCCAAACTTGTTCAAGTGTTAGAGAAAAACAAAAAAGCCTTATGTTGGACCCTAGATGACATACTAGGAATCAACCCTTCCCTTTGCATGCATCACATCCATCTGGAGGAGACATCCAAACCAGTTAGACAACCCCAAAGAAGACTTAATCCACTCATACTTGAGGTAGTTAGGGAAGAGATCACCAAGCTTCTTCAAGCTGGTATTATCTACCCAATTTCTGATAGTGAATGGGTTAGTCCAATTCAAGTTGAACCTAAGAAGGGTGGGATAACTATTGTCACAAATGAACATGGATAGGTAGTCACAACTCGAGTGAAGAACAAATGGCGTGTGTGCATCGACTATAGGAAATTGAATGTTGAAACCCGAAAAGATCACTACCCTCTTCCATTCCTTGATCAAATTCTAGAAAGATTGGCTGGAAAGTCACACTATTGATTTCTTGATGGATACACTGACTACTTCCAAATCCCAATCGCACCTCAGGACCAAGAAAAGACTACTTTCACATGCCCCTTTGGAACATATGTATATAGAAGAATTTCTTTTGGCCTTTTTAATGCTCCTACAACATTCCAGAGGTGTATGATGAGTATCTTTTTAGAATTCATAGAACACTGCATGGAAGTATTCATGGATGACTTTACCATTTATGGAGAGTCATTTGAGTCATGCTTGTATTCACTCTCTCTAGTCCTTCAAAAGTGTGTCAAGTGTAACCTTGTGTTAAATTTTGAAAAATGTCACTTCATGGTTGCTAATGGGATTTTTCTAGGGCACATAGTTTCAAAAGATGGTATTGAAGTTGATCCTGCCAAAATTGAAGTGATCCAATCACTTCCTCAACCCACTTCTGTTCGAAAAATCTGATCATTCCTCGGTCATGCTGGTTTCTATCGGAGATTCATCCATAACTTTAGTAAAATTTCTCTCTCACTCACTCGTTTGCTCCAAAATGATGTCACTTTCCATTTTGATGAGGTTTTCAAGAGATCCTTCATTGAACTCTAAACTTCTCTTACATCTGCCCCAATAATCCAACCCCCAGATTGGTCCTTACCCTTTGAATTGATGTGTGATGCTTCTGATAGAGTCGTTGGGGCTGTTCTTGGTCAAAGAAGAGAAAAAATTCCTCATGTCATCTATTATGCCTCAAAAACATTGGATGAAACTCAATCTCACTACACTGTGACTGAAAAGGAACATTTAGCTGTGGTTTATGCCTTAGATAAATTTCGGCCCTGTCTCTTAGGTTCCAAAATCATCATCTTCACAGACCATTATGCTATTAAGTTCTTACTCAAGAAAAGTGATTCCAAACCAAGGCTAATAAGATGGATTCTAATGCTCCAAGAGTTTGACCTTGAAATCAAAGATAGACCTGGAAAAGAAAACCCTATGGCAGATCACTTGAGTAGAATTCATAATTCTCCTCATTCTGAAATCATTGATCCTGAATTTCTAATTGAGCACCTTTCATCTCTCACTCCAAAACTACCATGGTATGCCCCAATTGTAAATTACTTGGTTTATGGTGTTTTTCCTGAAAATATTTCAAAAGAACAAAAAATTAAGTTGAAAAGTAATTCAAAATACTATTTTTGGGTAGAAAATAAACTTTGGAAAACTGGGGCAGACATGGTAATTAGGAGATGTGTTGATGAAGATGAATATTCTTCCATCTTAGAATCCTGTCACTCAATGCCTGGTGGTGGCCACTTTGGACCACAAAGGACCTCCCGAAAGGTCCTAGACTCTGGATTCTTCTAGCCTTCCCTCTTCAAGGACTCATATGAGTTCTGTCAATCGTGTCCCACATGCCAAAAGTTTGGAATAATCTCCAAAAGAAATGAAATGCCCCAAAATCCCTTAATCTTTTGTGAAATCTTCGATGTTTGGGGTATTGATTTCATGGGACCATTTCCACCTTCCAATGGATTCTCATACATTCTTCTTGTGGTCGATTATGTTTCAAGGTGGGTTGAGGCCAAACCCACTAGGAAGGATAATGCTCATACTATTAGTGAGATCCTAAAGACCCACATCTTCCAAAGATTTGGCACACCACGTGCCTTGATCAGTGACTTAGGAACCCATTTTTGTAATAGAACCATGGAATCTCTTCTGAAAAAGAATGGGGTTGTATATAAAACTTCAACTGCATATCACCCCCAAACAAATGGGATGGCTGAACTTTCTAATAGAGAAGTGAAAAGAGTTCTTGGGAGAATTGTAAAACCCACCAGAAAAGACTGTCCTGAAAGACTTGGTGAAGCACTTTGGGCTTATCGAACTGCCTATAAAACACCCATTGGGATGTCCCTTTTAGGCTAGTTTTTGGTAAAGCATGTCACTTACCAGTTGAAATCCAACATAATTCTTTTTGGTCTGTGAAAACCTGTAATTTTGATTATGAAAAATCTGGTGAAGAAAGATTGTTGCAATTGGCTGAACTGGAGGAGCTTCGACTTGAATCCTATGAGATTTCCAATCTGTACAAAGAGAAGGCTAAGGTACTCCATGATAGACACATCCTGAGAAAGGTATTTCATGAAGGTGAAAAGGTAATGCTCTTCAATTCTCGATTCTGACATCACCCAGGTAAGGTTAATTATCGTTGGGAAGGTCCTTTTGTTATTACTAATGTTTACCCATTTGGTGTAGTGCAAGTCCACGACCCCTCTTCCAAAAGGACATTCACGGTTAACGGACATCGGTTAAAGCATCTCCATGAGAGGTCTCACAATCCGGGAACCATGTAGACTTCCATAGAATCCCCATCCACTTCAATAGAACCACCACGGGATGGAGACCCAGAAAATCCAAACCAGGGGGAACCTCTTTCCCTTTAACTCTCTCTCTATCTTCCTCTCTCTCTATTTCTTCTTCTTCCTCTCTCTTTCATTTTTTTTACCACTTTCTTCATCGAACCCTTTTTTTATCGTTCTCTTTTTTGTGACTATGTATTTAAAAAAACACTAAAAAATAGTAAAATACAAAAGGTAAAAAAAAGAGAGTCATAATCACTCACCATTAAATTTTCAAATTTTGTCAAACCTTTTTGGGGAATCGAAAGACATGTTTTCATCTCAAAAAATTTTCATTTTCATCATGACTTTGGATAAAGAATTTTTTTTCAAGAACAATAAATGTTGAATGCCCAATTTTTTATTTGGAAAATGATTTACCCCTACCGTGAGGAACATCATTAGCTTTCATGCCAAGGTCACCTATAACCATCTTTTCAAAATGTGTGTTTTTCACCCCCATTTGTGAGTCTTGAGTTTTTGGACCTTCGAGCTTAATTTCCTACTTTGGTGTGCATTAATATGATAGAGGCATTTTTTTAACCTCATGAGAATCACAATGGCCAAATAGCCTCCCATTACCCTACATTAATCCTCCTTTTGAAAACCCCTTCAAGCCTATGTAAACCTTTTCTTTGATAGCCACATTAAAAACCCAATAACTTGTCCCCCCCAACATCTACATGGATTTACATTGCATAATTTCTTGAAATTCAAGTGTCGGGAGGATGGATTTCATTTTGGGTATCCTTTTCTTGATTTTCAACGTGTTTTCGTATGCTTGAGGGAAAGAATCCATTTTAGTGTGGGGGACAGGGCATAATTTAGTGAGTTTTGTTGTAATGGACTCATCTTGACGTCCTTTTCTACAAATATTATTGAAAACTATTCAAAAAAAATTCAAAAACAAAAAAAAATGCAAAGAATGGGTTGTGTCTTGGTTAGGTCAAAAATCACTCTTCCACAACCTTTTATCTTGTTATAACTATTACAATTATTGTCTTGAGGAGATCAAACATGGGTTGGGTGATTAGTGTGAGAACTATTTCAAGTTCAACTTTCAAAAAAATACAAAAAAAAAAGAAATGAAAAGAAAAAGGAACACTTATGTTATTGGGAGAAGCTTTGTGTTTTGTAAATATTCCATCTTCTCATCCCCTTAAAATTTTCTTCCAATTTTGTGTCATGATTAATTTTTCCCTTTGTAAAAATGTGTTTCCATTTTCTTCCATGTTTCAGTTTCAAAAAAAATGTGCATTGTTTTATCCATGTTAGTGTTTTAGCCCCTCTTTCCACCCTTTTGGACATTATAATCCTACCGTACCGTAGCCACAGAAAAACCCCTAAAAAGTCCTCTTGATTATTGTGCACTTTATAATGGAGAATGGAAGTTGAGACCTCTTTCAAACTCTAAGATGTTCACTTTTGGTTGGAGAATGAGTGAAGCTCCATAAATTAATTTTATCATCTTGAGTGGAGTATGTTTTGAGTGCCCACATTTTCTATTTCTAATTTTGAGCATGAAAAATGAATTGCTTTTGGAACATTCTTTCTGTAAAAATTTGTGGTGGAATTCAATATGGATGAGTGGAATGGTCTGAACCTCCCCTGATTGGTAAAAAAATAAAATTTTAATATTTGTTGGTGAGTGAAAATGATTTTGTCATGTTTTTTATATTTGTTGAACATGAGGACATGCACAATCCTAAGTGTGGGGGAGTTGATGTTATTCATTTATTAATTACATTTTACTAACTCCCTTTACTGATTTTATATGAAAAGTGCATAATTTGTGTGTAATATTCATATTTTAATATTAAGTATAATTTTGAGCACTATTTGAATAAATCCAGATTTGAGTCAGTTTAATGTATTATCTATAACTATTACTATACTGATCCAAACTTCATGATTTTTGTTTTTTAGGATTACTATTTCAATTTATAACATTTCATTAGAAGGGATCATGTGCCAATTCGGCCATTTAAAGGTTCATATGTACCACACAATAAGGCCCAATGAATCTGTGAACAAACTGGACCAGCCTTGAAGATTGATTTACTGGGCTCAAACCAGAAGTCCAAAACGGTTGATTATCCACCATAATTCGGGGAACCATATGTGTCAGCTTGGATAAAAATTTAAAGGCCCAAAGTCTTCAACAAGTGGCCCAAATGATTCTATGAAGTCCAGGCCACCATTCTGGACGGGAATTAAAATCAGCACACAAATGTGGACTTTTCTCCTTATCTAGAAATCCATTTGAGATGATAATTTTTATTATGAAATAGGAGATATAGGCGGAAAACTTTGTTGAATAAACTATCCGGATTTGATGGCATATTACTATTCAAAAATCCATTCACATTTCATCCATAGAAAAGTCATGGATAGAAATGGACAGTTTAGCTTTGTTTAATGAAATGGCCATAACTTTGGCTAAAAAAGTCCAATGACCGCAAGATTTTGAGGGTATATAGAAGACATCTATATCTACATTTATTAATAAGAGACAAGCTCGTGATTCAGCTTTATAGATTGTTAAATATGCGGTTCAACTGGAGGGATAGATTTGGAATGCAAACAGTCCACTCCTTGGGCTATAAATACATCCCTCTCCTCTCCTTCCAAGAGGTTGACATTTCAGAAGAGAGGAGATCATATTGGCACGACCAAAGCTTTTCCAAAGGTTTGGGAGGATCTTCCATACTAAAGTTTTCACTTGAGAGACCTTTCCTCCTCTCTTTGTTTTCACTTACTTTTGTGTTCTTCGTTTTTTGTAATTTTGTAAGTCCTTTCTTTTGTAATTCTGTTTTAATGAAAGTTTCTTCTTAAATATCTCTTATTCTCTTCCACCTTCTGTATTTTAATATTTATTTCCTTAAAATAGTTTAAATTCAGTTCAATCCCCTTCTCTTCTTTAGCTTCCTCATTTAATCAAAAGTTCATTTTTAATTATCATCATTGTTCGTGTGTGTGTGTGTCGACGTACCACTCTTTTCTTATCCCTTTCTTTTTCTTCTCTTATTAATTTATAATCATAATAATTATAACCAGATTATTAAACACCAAAATGTCTGAGTAAATATCTCATTGGGGTGAGTTATAATTTAGGTATGTTAAGTGATTGAGAGCTTCTGCTCGATGAATATTCTTTGAATTAACATTGTGTATGTTGGACTTAACATGTCATGGATTAATGACTTGTTTTGTTTAACATGTGGTTTCCATGGATTATTGGAACCATAAATACACTACCATAAACAAGTACTGATTGATTTTAGAATCCTAGTTAAGTTAAGGCTTGGATTAAATCTTTAACACTTAGAAATTCTAATCAACATCATCTTGTGACATGGGTGTTAATTTAAATGCAATATAAAGCAAAGCTCAAGGATATCACAAGCTTAACTAACATAATGATGAACTCACCCCAATATTTATCAATTTGTTAAATCAATTATAGTCAATCAGTCATTTCAATTAAGTTCTGCAACAAACCCCCCTAATCAAAATACAATCAACTAAAAACAAATGACTACTACAAAGTATCATCACCAAGGATTCGACCCGAGTGCTGCTATACACATTAGCAGAGCACCGGAACTTTGACTGGTCAATAGGCGACAATCGGCCGCACGTTTCTGGAATGATTTTCCCTTGAGACAAAACCAACCAACCAAATGATTCACTATCAACAAACTACATGATTCATGTCAAAAAAACAACCAACTCATACATTACCAAAAAGGAACCACACTATTCAACAATACAACCAACAAACCAATACAACCAACACAATATCAGAGTACTATGCAGAAGACTAAACATGAAACCCAAAATAATCCAAGACACACTCCACGGCTCCACACAAAGCTCCATGCTCCAAGCACCACCACATCTCCCAAGCATCACCACTAACCACTAGCAATGAGATGTCTTACCTTTACCTGCGTCTCAGTATACGACATCTACAAAAGCACCAAAGTTACAAATAAGGGAGTGAGTACTAATACTCAGTCGGTTTTCCCCAAATTATTTCCCTACACACTCTACTAGGATAAAACCATTAGCACATTTATAATAAGTAGTTCATATAAAACATTCAATAATGCAACGACTTACAACAAGCCAAACACTCCTTCACCAATCCATTTCCACCCAAATTCTCAAACACACAGGAAAGAAAAAACCATGCCACAAGCCATTTCACCTTTCCACATTAGCACAACAAATCACATCTTGAAAAGCAACATATAACTACGCAACCAAAATTGTGGAGCTTTCGTCCAACCCATTCACCCATTCCCAACTAGTGGAACTTCCCACCCACTTATCTTTTGATGGTGTCCATTCCATCCATTAACCATCCCCTTATTATAGTGTTACTTCCCACCCACTTCCACACAACATTTCAAACAATCCATATTCAAACATATAACCCACCAAGGCCACAACAACATGCAATCAACCATTTCCATTACATGAAAAACCACCTCAATAAATCACCCATTTATTAAAACCATCCTTAAACCATTTTCCATGCCAAAACCCCAATTCAATAAAATAACCTCTTTATTGAAAACCATTTTCACAAACCATTTACTTGACCCAATCCAAGGAACAAATTTTAAAATCTACATTTTAAAATGAAACAATAAGAACATTCAACTGTAAAACCCATTTTCCCCAAAAATCCACAAAACATGACCAAAGGGATTTCTAACCAATTTCACACATCAAAATCACAATTAATTTCAAGACAAAAAAATTAATTTTAACCAAAATCATTATTTCTAACCAAGTGGAGTCAAGTGAGAAGCCATATACCTTTAGGGTTCCGGAGAATTCGACCCACAAGAAACTGCACCCCAAATCGGCAAACGCACCACCAAAACCATTATAGATCCCCTTTCCTAACATCCAAAAGCCTTAAAAAATTAACACCCAAGGAAACCACAACCCTGGATCTACATGAAAATAATGTAGATCTAGAAAACCAAGAAATAGGGAAGAGTAGATATAGAGAGAAACCAAAAAAAGCCAAGAGGAGAGACTTACCCGAGAGAAACCACCTTCAATCCACAAAGAAACCACTTCAAAACCCTTACAAAACGTGTGGGAGAGCACCTCCAACCTCTTAGAACCCAAAATTTTGAGTGAGGCTCAAGTGGGATAAGATTGGGAGTGAAATAGTTCAAGCCCAAGGGATCCTGGATTTAAAAACTCTTTCTTTAAGTGGTTGCACGGTTAGTCCATGTAGTTTGAAAAACCATGCGCCAACCATGCACACGCCACTATCTCAAGAGGAGGGGTCTGCATGGTTTCCTCGCACAGTTTGGAAAACCATTCACAGGCTGTGCAAAGCCTATTGTCTCCCCCTACATGGTTTCCTAGTTAACCCGCATGGTTTCCCCTAACCATACTAAAACTGTGCTCCCTAAGAAAAGACACCAAACTTATTCAAAATCATTCCAAACTCTCCAAACATATTCCTAACTCATTCCGTGCACTTTAAACACATAAAAAGGTATAAATACATGCTACTTACCTTAAACCAGGGGTTATATATAGGAGTTCGGTGGAATTTTGAGCCATCCGAGTTTTTCCAGAATATTTAATATTTAATTAATTGGATATTAAATTACTATTGTAGGTTCTGGTGGCTATATATTGTGAACGAAGTAACTGGTTGAGATTTTAACTTCATGTTTGAGTCTGAAATGAGGGTTCCTTGGTGAGGTATAAATTCTCATCTGGTTCTATAACTTGGTATGAGTATTAAAAGGGTATATAATTAATTAATCAATTAATTAATTATATACCCCACCCCACCCCACCCCAACCCCCCATTTAGGGTTTCCTATGCACGGTAGTAAGGGGGGGAGCCTCCCACATGTGATGGTTGGACCAAAATTAGAAGGGGAGAGATGTAATCTAACTTCTTCCATGGAGGAGATCAAGACCATATCAAGGTGCAATAGATTCTGAGAGCGAATTGGGACCCGAAGCTTTAACATTTTCACCATGAGTTAGGTTGATTTTTATTTTTATACCCTAATCTAATTAGATAAGTTGTTTCAGGTTTTATAGTTGTTTTAGGTATTTTAAGGACCCTGTGGAGTTTTATCTGTGCCTAATTAGGGGAAAACATGGATTTCATAAGGTTTTTATGGATTTTCCATTTCAAAAATCCTGATCACATAGCATATAGTTCAGGAAAACATGTCAGTGTTCTTCCTATTTTGGGAAGTTTAACTTTTGGAACTACACACTATGTACTAGGGGTACACTCCATGTAGTAGTTCATATCCATGTGGTTGAGTACTTAGGAAAGTGGAATTTTTGGGACTACATGCCATGTAGTCTTGGTATACAACATGTAGTGGGACATGGCAGTGTGGCCAGGTATATGGAAAAATATCCCATGTAAGGGGGATATGGCCATATGAAAGTACATGAACAAACTCCACGTATGACATGGCCCTATTGTAGTACATTGATATACCTTTTTTATTTCATGGTTGTGTATTACAACACGGCCAGACCTCAGGTTTACACAGGTCATGTGGAAGTATATTTCCAGTTGGAATATTTCATAGTACTTGTCGTGTACTCAAGGTACACATCGTGTACTACCCCTTTGTTACCCTTTTAGGTTTTTGAGTTACTTTTCACCTCAAAGTTGTAATTGGACATATGAGGATTCCTTTTTGAGTATTTTCTACATAGAACATGATGGTGGAACCCTTTTGTTGTTTTGATAACTTCTAAGAGTTGGTTTGGGAATAGTAAGTTATAAAAATATGTTTTCCTATAGAAAGTGATTTCATATTTAACCTGAGAGTGAGACGTGGGGTGATAGCCAATAGATTGTCATGAGAATTATTGGAGGATATAGCATGAGTTCATCAAACACCTTGATTAGTGTTGAAATGGGAATGTCCTTGGTTAGAGGGATAGGGTTGCGACTCGAGGTGATGGAAAGGTTGGGTGTACGATCTAACCTATGATGGTTTGGGAAGGGTTTTTTCTTAAGGCCATATCCCTTATGAGGTTTACTCTATTTTATTCTGGTGATATTGTGGTATGCTAGATTCTAGGTCACATGATGTGTGACCCACGAGAGATGGGAATTGGCCCAAGACTTTGGTAATTACCAAGGATTGGTAGAGGGATTTCTCCACTTAGGTTCTAACCTAGAGTATCCAAAGTGGGATGCCTCCACCTTTGTACTGGTTTCTAGGATTCTAGGATGGATGCCTTTATTTATGTGTTGACCTAGAGGGCCAAGTGGGTGACCTATTAATAGGAAGACCCTGAGCGGGTGCATGTGTTTGAGTTGTATTGGTTATGAGTGTTCCATTGGGACCCAAATTGATGTATGAGCTTAGGGGAAGTGAATTTTGATGATGGAAAAGGGATTTTGAACAACCCTTGACATGTTATCTATAACATCTCGACCTAACTCACACTACAATAGTAACCAGATCGGTTAATCACATGACCTCCAGCACGCCTCCTTGTACGCCATAGGCTTTCAACTAGAAGAAAGGGTCCAATGTTGGTAATATGGGGAGACTATACTCTTTAAGCCCAATTAGGTTAAATACCCTGAGTGGGGGGTGAATCAGGGTATGATAGATTAAAACTAATACCCCTTCTGGATCTTGTTTTGTTGTTAAACAAAATTTTTTCTATCTCTTTCCCTCAGCAATGTATGAATATAAATTAAATAATGAAAGAGACAAATCAATTTTACATGGTTCACCCTCATTGGGATATATCCAAAGAGAATACAATTACAATGTTCCAATATACCAAATCCACTAATATTTTAGTGTTGTTTATAATGTTTTGAGTAGACTCACTATCCCTCTAGGTTTACAACCATTCACAACAATAAAGCTCATTGCTCTCTTAACTAAATTGTTCTCACTACTTATTCATAGGATTCTCCTTGGATTTATTTAATCAATATGTTTTACACCTCATTTAGTGTATCATTAAGTTCCACTTTCATCCACATGATGAATACCACTTTACCACAGGTTTATTGGAAAATTCCTTTTTAATATTTTCATGATGCTCACTATCTTCGCGAAGCTCCCTCTTTTATGAAGCTCAAATAGGCTTCACGAAGCTCCTTTATTTTATTGAAGCTCACTTAGCCTTCGTGAACCACACAACTTTTGTTAGAATTTTTATAGCCTTTACAAACTTCCTTACTTTTGCGGTGCTCAAAAAATTATATTGTATTTCATAGCCTTTGTACAATTTTTTTCATGAACCACCTTCATGAATCTGGAGCCTTAAGATCTTTGTTAAGTTTTTATACTTTTTTGAAGGGTGTAGGGTCCTATTTATATGTGTTTCTACTGATTTCAAAACCATTATACCACATCATCACCATTTCATGGAGCCCTCTAATTTCCTTCGCGATGCTCCCTGTCTTGCGATGCTCAATGAAAATTCATTATTCGTGAAGCTCGTCATAATTGTGGAGATCACCATCAACTTATTTTGTACCTTCGCGAAGCCACCATCACTAATCCCATTATTCTTGAAACTAATTATTTTTCCATATTTTCATAATACATTCAAGGAAATCCACTTTTCTCAGTGCTATCTAAACTCCAAATTTTGGACCAAAAAATTTTGGCAAACACTAGGAAATGTCATCACCTTCTGTACACAATTTTATTTACCAATTCTAGGAAATTAATTCATTTTTCTTGGATATTTTTCAATATATTGTGCTAAGAAACTCTTTAGACTCCACAACTTATCATGAAAACCCTCTTTGTCAAAAAACACAATCAACCCAAAAAATATTACAATGTTAACTTTCTGGATTTTTTTCCAAAATACTCTCATGATCAGAGTAACACAAAGGTATATTATATATATAAAAACATACAAGTGAAAAATTGTCATAAAAAAGACAATTTTTCAAAAGAAAATGATTGATACTGATAAACTGGCCAACACCAAATATACAATCATGCATGCATGTCTAAATGACGCTACATAAACAACAGTAGTAAACAAAAAAAAGGTGATACAATAAAATCCATGTGAAACAAAAATAAACAAAATCCCCTAGGATATTTCCATGAGCATCCAGAGTACCATCTCAGTTCTATACTCTTAACTCCTAGGTACAAGCACATCATCACAAGCATCATCCAAATAATCTTGGTCCTACAACCATGAGGTCAATTCGGGTACCCAGGAAAATGGATTCCCAAAAAGGCGTGAGATATACTTAGTAGGACACCACTAATGGTGTATAAAGATATATAGTCCATTAATCTAAAATAAAATAGTGTGTAGGTATGATAAATAATGTAGTAATTAAATAAAAGTAAACAAGTCGGCTTAGGTTCCTCAGTGACACCTGGATGACCATACCCGCTTTAGCCTAAGACTAAATATATTGAACCATAGACAACCTATATAGATATAATGTATGAGAATATATATATATATATATATATATATATAATTCTAGATTTATGCACATGGGTACATAAGTGGGCCATCATAATGGATGAAAACAAACATGGACCGAACCTAGACATGTTCTTTAGCCAGGAAGATGTATCCTTAAATTTGATAAACAAACATTACTTATATATTTAAACAAGAGGCATTAAGGTTCTTGGTCAAAAGGTATCATGTTCCCATCTAAGGAGACCCATAAATAGAAATCCCAAGTATCACACCAAGATCACTATAATAACTCGTCACCATAAGAATTTGTCCAAGGTGATAAATTAATAGGGATCCCAAGTATCACTCTTGGTATGGTATAAAAGAATATCCCACTAAGTCCACCCTTGGTACACCACATAGGGGACAGAGTATCTCTAATGACCTGGTATGGAAACATTTCCCACTAATCCCATCCAAGGTAAACCATTAGGGGACTGAGTATCACTCATGAGTAAGGTAAGATATCATCTCAATGAGACCATCCAAGGTACTCTATAAATAAACCAAGAATCACTCCTAGAATAATATAAATAAAGTAACCTACGATCCCATCCTTGGAATTCCATAAAAAAGAAACCCAAGTATCACTCAAGGCATGATACAGTCTCAAAAACATATGAGCCCATCCAAGGAATTCTGCAAATAGGAACCAGAGTATCACTCAAGGTATTCATAATTCATTTATTCATTTAAATTTAAACAATGAGGGTGTCCATGTTTTTAAACATGAAACATATCCTATCATGTATACATAAAGAGGGAAATTTTCATCTACCATTTTAATTAATTAATAATAAATTCCATGTACTTAAGCATATCATATACAATTTATCAAATTTAATTACTCGCCCAAGTATTAATTCACAATTAAAAAATGGTCACATGAGAAGTTCTTACCCCTAACTTTATATTTAATTGAAATTAATCATTTTAAACATTACCCAAACCATAAACACTTAAGATGTGGTTTGGACACAAGGGATTAATAGGGTGGATAATTCTATATACTCTGTATCTCAAGAAAGGTATTTAATTACACCATTCTCATTTTATAAGATAGTGCACCTCAACAAGTTGTTTTATTTCAAAAAAGTTGCTTAATTAATAAGTAATTTTAAGTACATGCCATAAGTGTGATATACATTGAGTGGATAACCCTCTAATGATGAAATTTAATGACAAAATTTATTTAGTTCAAGGTGTTAGGGTCTACATCATGAATTTCACATTTTTAGATGTACTGCATGGAAATATCGATGTGCGGCACGACGGTGTAAATTATAAATCAACAAAACTTGATATAAAATATATAGACCACCTAACTCATGCTTATAAAAATTCAATAATCTAATATCAATATTTTATTCAAACTTTTTTGAGATAAAAATAAGAAATACACAAACACCCTGAAAAATAGGGCAAATTAACTCGCATGATGATAGCACCGAAGATATAAAAAAAATTATTTATGAAAGAAGGAGGAGTCATAGAATAATTTATATGCTTCTAGCATGATGAATGGAACTCAAATTAGAGGTTGAATTATAAATCTATCATCATTCCTTGATTAGGATAGGAGAAGCTCTCATGGGAGGGTTGTTGCATGTTGATGAGAGGAGAAAGGAGGGGGTGAAGCCTTAAAAGAAATCAAGGTAAAAACCATAAAAATACTCACTTTAAAGAGACGCATGGTTTGGAAAACCATGTGAAAACCATGTGGACATATATACCTAGGACCCACACCCTTTATGGTTAGGTCACATGGTTTGATCTAACTGTGTGCCAACCGTTCGGTTCTACTTGTCAAGTGGCACTAAGGGTGTAGGCTAGGCGCACAGTTTGGGTAAACCATGCAGTTCCCATGAGATTCATCCATAAACACATTCACTATATCACATAGTTATTAATAGTAGGTTTCATGGTTTAAAAAAACCATGCCCTTTATGAAAATGGGTCACACAGTTGATCATCACAGTTAAACTAATAGTATGCCAACCATGTGCCTCATTCAGATTCTCCAAAAAACTGATGCTTTTAGACCTCAAAGATTTTGAAACTCAACCAATCTATAAAGACACCTCTAAATATGTAAAACTTAACAAAAAACAACACCTTTAAGTGTTAAAAGTTTCT
The DNA here is from genome assembly GCA_963277665.1 of Viscum album. Taxonomy (NCBI): domain Eukaryota; kingdom Viridiplantae; phylum Streptophyta; class Magnoliopsida; order Santalales; family Viscaceae; genus Viscum; species Viscum album. The sequence goes on from OY728165.1 coordinate 450,873,110, forward strand.
GGTGTACATTCCAAATCATAGTTTAATAATTAACTCATCCACTAAAAGGAAAAAAATTAAAATTTCTTAAGAAATTCAATTTGGTTCAAAATACAGGTTGTTACAACCTACCCTCCTTAGAAATTCTCATCCTTGAGAATCCTTGTGGAAATAATGAAATCATCACCTAACTTATTTAGGACGTGAAGTTTCCTTTAAATGGACATGATGCATTTCCTAATGCCCAATTCACCACAAAGCATCTCTTTAAGCATACGGTACATAAGCTATTAAAAATCAATCCAACTCTCATATCTCGAAGGGAAACATTGAGACAGTTATTACTCGAGATCTTATAAGCTGAAACATGATCACATCAACATCTCTTAAATCATTCAACATATAGTGATCCCCACCATAGGTTTATAATTTAAAGGAAAATTTCAAGTCATGGTATCTCCACCACTGGAATTCTCTATTTTAACATGCCCCCATCATTCAAATGATTATCTTAGAATGATCCTTAGCTTAAATAAATGGTTGGCTACCAATTAACCTCATTCAGCTAGGTTGATCCATCTTTCATGAAAAACCATGGTCGAATCATAATTCACATGCCTATCCCAATGGAATGACATGAATTGGTTCCTCATCGACCGCATTTAACTAAACAAGAAGTATGTCAATCTACCTCTATCCAACTATTCAAAAAATGATCAAATTAGAAATCTGGTGTATCTTAACCATAAAAATGAAACCTTCTCCTAAGGTACCTCACATTTACTTTGAACACGTCCACCAAATCCTGTATCTAACTTCCGGTCATGTCTTAATACAAGACATTCATTTATATTGTTGTTCTATGGAACAAACATAGGTGTATACCTAATCTAACAAACTTGGATTTTCACCCTTAAAACATCTCAAATGAGCTCAACTAGAAGTCTAAGTAACCTTGTCATCAACAACTGGATTATAATAAGATCATCCAAGATAGTCCATACTTTGATGTTTATAATTGAGATGTCAGTACATATCTAAGATGTCTGTGTATCAAGAACACTGACTGAGCCCAAAGAGATATCCGCTGAGTGTTCTATGTAGGTTATGGGTTCAGCAGAAGCACAAGATGAGTATATACCCAAATTTGAAAATTTTCATGATTGATAGTTAATCTAGGATCAATACAATGATAAATTCCAGTATCCACAAAATTTAATCAAAGATAAAAGAAAAAGAATAGAACCAAGAACCGAGAAGAGAGGATCAACATATTTTGTTTGTAATTAATTTAATTAAATTAAAGAATTACCACTAAGGTGATTCTTTTATCATTGATGCATTTGACTATGGATATGAGGTGCAACTTCATTGTGATGTACAATCCAAGGATATGAATCCTCTAATGGTAATCCACATGTTTTCCACGTATCTTCGGACGTCGCTGAAGGAGTCTTCGTGTTCTAGCATGGAAGATCCTTGCGCTCGTAATATCCACCTTTGATATTCTTATGAATCAATTCTAAATTATTCTCCTAGATCCAGTGGAGGAGGATCTCTCTCATTATTGAGAGAATTATTGGAGAGGGAAGAGTTCTCTAGGCTCGAGATCTTTTCTCCAAGGATGTTATGCACACAACCATTGGTCATCTGGTCGAATTCCCCCTTGTAAAATTAGAGAATAATAACATAATAGGTAATTTAATTCACTAGGTAATAATAAATAATTTTCAAAAGTTTCATTTCTTATTTTATTATTCCATGTGAAACCACATGTCAAATAATAATAGCAATGCAATTATTTCTATGACATGTTATTAACATGAATGTTATATTTAAATATTATTTAACTAAATAATATTTAATATTATTTCTCACTAGACCTATAACTTTTTCTTCCATTCCTCCTCAATATTTATATAGCGGTGAATAATGACTATTTATTTATTAAATATATATAACTGCATTATTCGCTGATAAATAAAAATTATGTCTGCAATATATTATCTCAAATAACTAGCGATGAAATAAATGAGATCAGACATACTTGAATAATTATTAAACCATAACCGGGAATAATATTTATTCAACTTGTTAAATAATAAATTATTTAATATAGATACTGGATACACATAGTGTGTGACCCTCTAGGCCTCTTTCCCATTGTAATTGGGCGGGCTTTCCTAAAGTCCAAGATTAATGTCTAGAAATGGGTCATGGAATCTAAGATAAAAAATTTGATGTCGCAATAACATGTCACCTCATATGAACACTTACCATGTAATATAATCCCATTGTTCAGATATCTCTAATAAAGAGGGTTGCATGCAAGTGCCATCAACCCATGTGCTCTATTTCTCATTATTTGGCTTCCCGGGATTGAACTTGACTAGAGAACACCATGGCCATGGATTTAGTTAGGTTATATCATTTCCGTCAAAGGGTTAGAGATATCTACTTCCGTAGAAGTGAAAAATCATTTCTCGCACTATTTATTAATGCAGTATTACCCGTGATGCACCAAACATATCCTACCTCACCATTAACATCTGTCATCATGGTTTTCATCAATACATCTAAGTGTATGCTTAATAATAATCATTAATAATAATTTTAAAGTCTAATTACCAATACATGAATCCTCATATATGAACATCCAATGACACTTATGAATGTGGATTTCGTACTGGCGGGTCTTGTTCTCATAATATCCTCCTAGATATTACCAAGGGTTCACACCATGAGAAGGTGCCTCAAAGTTTCATGAGTCCCAGCCCCTAATAGCCTATATCATTTGTGTCCCTTCAAATGATATCATCTATCCATAGAACATATCTTCAAGAATAGTGTCATGGAACATCCAAGTTCTCATTATAACAGGGATCCACTATTACCTTTTAGTGTGATAGTTATTCTCAGTACATTATCACATACTATGTCATGCAGAAGAACAATCATGATGTGATAAGAAGTTTATTAATATTCATCCAATGAATATAGGTTTATCATAAAGTACAAAGAAGTTGTTTTCTAGTAACCAACTCCAACAGAATACCACTTACACTAGATCCAACTGCTAACAACCATTAGTCTTCTTGATCTCACATGATATTTATGCTTCTACTGACATAGGGCTTTAGTCAAGGGGTTCTACGCATTCTCTTACATGGACACTCTAATCACTAAAACTTCACCCCTTTGATATAAATCCCTCAAGAGTATATACTTTCAGAGTATGTGCTTTGTATGTTGATGTGACCTTGGCTCCTTTGTAAGAGCCACCGTTGTAGTATTATCACAATAAAATGTAATGAGATCTTTACTTCTAGGTACCACATTAAGAATTTGGATAAAGTTTAGAATCCTGACAGCTTCCTTGGCTACATTAGAAGTCACTATACATTCAGACTTCACTATAGAATCAGTGAAAATTGGATGCTTTGAACTCTTCAAGCTCATAACTCCTTCATTGATATAGAAAACATATCCTAATGTATCCAAAGAAGCCTCCTTTTATAAAATTTGATACTGGAACCAATATCCTCTTGTATTGTTTCATACTAAATCTATTTAGTATCTGGTTAATTTATGTACTTTGACTTAGTCCAAGAAGCCTCTTGGATCTATCATGAACAATATTTATCCCTAGAATGTAGGTTGTTTCTCTTACATCCTTCATGGAGAAGCACTTGTTAAATGAGTCCTTGAATGACTGCAAGACTAGTATGTCATTTCCAATAATCAATATTTTGTCAATATACACTACTAGGATAACGACTTCATTCCCATTAAACCGCTTATAAATACATGGCTCACATTTATTCTTAATGAAACTAAATTCTCTTATGGATTCATCAAATCAAATTCTCTATGAACTAGATGCTTGTTTTAATACATAAATGAATCTTTGAAACTTTCATACCCTTTTAGCATAACTTGATGTCACCAACCCTTCTGTTTGTGGTATATAGACACCTTTCTGAAGTTTCTTATTAAGGAATGCATTTTTGACATCCATCTATGAAATTTCATAGGCATGGAAAGATGTTATAGAAAGTATCACTTCTAGAAATACAGTACATACCAATGGTTTGAAACCATTGGTATAGGTAGCAGAATTGTTGGTATACTATATACCAATGGTTTTGAAAGCCATTGGCTAGTAAGTCATTGCAAAAGTCATATACCAATGGTTTTTCTCTAACCATTGGTATATGGCACTGTAACCTTCACTATGCCAATAGTTTTATAGAAACTTTTGGTATATATTATAGATTACATGTACTTTACCAAAAGTTTAAAACCATTGGTATATAGTATTTCCAACGGTTCCTTAAAACTGTTGGTAAAAATATTTTGGATATACACTATACGAACAGTTCAAAACCGTTGGTATAGTGTATTACCAATGGTTTATTCAAACCATTGGTAAAAGTATTCTCCAAAAAACACTTTAACAATGATTTAAAACCGTTGGTATAGTGTTTTTCTAGCAACCAGCACAGCAGCCACCCATTCCCTCTACTGCATACACCTGAAAACACATCTGCAAATAACACTTAAAATAGAACAATTTTTACTTAAAATAGAACAAAAAAAACACCTGCAATGTCACTTAAAATCAGTATACTCTTCCAACCATGACATGTACCACTAACATATTTTTCTCATCTTCACATTATAACCACTCTTCCAAATAGCCCATTTAGATTTTTTTGGTGGAGAAATCTCATAATGGTAAGAGGACACTCACATTTCAAAGATCTCATCATATTCAGAGTCGCATACATCATTAACAGAATTAACACATAATTCATTAGGTAATTACAGCAAGTATACACATACAAAAAGTATACCCATACACCATTAACACATAATTAATAAGTTAATTAAATACATAAAGAATTCAATTCATAATTAAAGGGGTTGGGGGCTATTTAGGGGTTTGGGGTGGCTATCCAAGGGGGGTAGGGGTGTCCCGAGGGGTGGGGGTGTTTGGGGGGATGGGGGTGTCCGGGGGGTGGGGGCTATCCGAGGTGGGGGAGGGGCTATCCATGGGGGTGTCCAGGGAGGTGGGGTGGTGTCCATGGGGGTGGGGTGGTGTACAGGGGGTTAGGAGGGCTATCTAGGGGTGGGGGTGTCCAGGGGGTGGGGGTCCAGTGGTTGGGGGATATCCAAGGGGGTGGGGTGGTGTCCACGGGGGTGGGGGCTGTCTAGGGGGGCTGTCTAGGGGGTGGGGGTAGTCCATGAGGGTGGGGGGCTGTCCAGGAGTGGGGGTTGTCCAGGGGGTGGGGGCAGTCCATAGGGGTGGCGGGGCTGTCCACGGGGGTAGGGGGTGTCTAGGGGGCTGGGCGGGGCTTTCCATGGGGGTGGGGGCTGTCCAGGGGGTAGGTGGTGTCTACGGGGGTGGGTGGGGTCGTATAGGGGGTATGGGGTGTCTATGGGGTGGGCGGGTTGTCCACGGGGGGGGGGGGGGGGGTGTCCAGGGGGTGGGCAGGCTATCCATGGGGGTGGGGGGTTGTCCAGGGGGTGGGCGGGGTTGTCCAGGGGGGTACAAGGTGTCCAGTGGGATGGGGGGTTGTCCATGGTGGGGGGGGCTATCCATGGGGGTGTCTAGGGGGTGGGGTGGTGTCTGGGGGGGCTATCCATGGGGGTGGGGTGGTTTCGTGGGGGGGGGGGGGCTTCCCATGGGGGTGTCCAAGGGGTGGGGTGGTGTCGAGGGGGTGGGGTTGTCCGGGGGTGGGGGTGTCCTGGGGGTGGGGTGGTGTCCAAGGTTGTCCAAGGGGGTGGGGTTTTCTAAGGGGGTGGGGGATGTCCAGGGGGTGGGGGAGGTCCACGAGGGTGGGGGCGGTCCACGGGGATGGTGGGGCTATCCAGGGGGGTGGGTGGGGCTATCCACGGGGGTGGGGGCTATCCAGGGGGGTAGGGGTCCATGGGTTGGGCGGGGCTGTCTAGGGGGTACAGGGTGTCCAGGGGGTGGGCAGCCTATCCACATTGATGGTCGAGCTGTCCAGGGGTTAGGGGGTGTCCAAGGGGTGTGTGGGCTGTCCATGGGGGTGGGGGTTGTCTACGGGGGGAGGGGTGTCCAGGGGGTGGGCGGGCTGTCCATGGGGGTGATCGGGCTGTCCAGGGGGTAGGGGGTGTCCAGGGGGTGGTCGGACTGTCCACGGGGGTAGGGGTATACTGGGGGTGGGCGGGCTATCCACAAGGGTGGGGGCTGTCCACGGGGGAGGGGTGTCCAGGGGGTGGGCGGGCTGTCCATGTGGGTAGGCGGGTTGTCTAGGGGGTGGGCGGGCTGTCAACAGGGGTGTTTGGGCTTTCCACGGTGGGTGGACGGGCTGTCCAGGGGGTTGGGGGTGTCCAAGGGGTGAAAAGGCTATCCACGGGGGTGTCGGGGCTTTCCACGGGGTCATGGGGTGTCCAGGTGGTGGGGGGATGCCCATAGGGGGGGCTATCCAGCGGGGTGGGCGGGTTGTCCACAGGGGTGGTGGGGCTGTCCAGGGGGGTACAGGGTGTCCAGGGGGTGGGGGTGCAGTCTAGGGGAGGGGTGAATTAGTCACCACAAATAATCAAGTCATGTTTTATTATTTATAGATAAAAAATAAAGATAATGGGACCTACCTAATCAGACATATCTGGGCACAACAAATCAATAAACATCAAAGGTCAGTAATATCAATCAAAAATGTAACGGATCAATCTATCCCTCATCACCATCACTATCATCACCATCATCATCACCCTCACCCTCATCCTTATCATCATCCCCATCATCATCCCCACCCTCCTTAACGTCCTCCTCCTCACCTCGTACTTAGCCTCGGCCTCCTCATCGCTCTCCTCCTCCGCATCGGCCTCCTCCTCGCCCTCCTCCTCTGCCTCGGCCTCCTCCTCACCCTCCTCCTCCTCCACCTTGGCCTCCTCCTCATCATCATCTTGACCACCAATATAACTTCTACCTGGTGCACCATATATAGAATGCATCAATGACATATATTCATCACAAGCAGTGTTGGCCTCTAGTGGAAGTGTTGGACGTAAAACTTCCATCAGTTTCATAAATGTAGTGTTTTCCCTAGCAGACTGTTATGTCATATCTATGGACCTTATTTTAGCCTATTCTGTCTATTCTTTAACCTGATGCAACTTTGTGGAACTAAAACTCATACCTGAGGAGGGCCAATACCTAGTTGGAACTGTACTCTTTCCAGGTTGGTAGCGTACTCTACCAGGGTGTTGATCTCCCATCACCTGGTGTAAGTGATCATTTGGCCCAAAATTGTCAGGTTCCTGGGAATAAAGGGCCTCTAAAGTAGCCTTTTACAAATATAAATAGATTATTAGGTTAAAAATAGAGTTTAAAATTTTAAATCTACAAAGTAAAACTTACAATCTGCTACTGAGTCGGTTCATTAACCGCACTTCCATCTTTATTCTTTTTACTCGAGAAAAACAGTTTTGTTCGAGGCACACCTCCTTATAAATTTAATTTATGCCTCTATAATGAAATTGAATGTAGGAAACCATAATTAAAAATATGATACCAATAATTAATTTCATAAATAAAATTATATAAAAACTTTACAAATCGAATAAATTATGAGAAAGCAATAGAAAGTGAAAGTCATAAAGAAAGATTATAAACGGTCATACCTACTGCCTCTCATGATCTGGCATCATAGTACATCCCAATGTGTGGACGTATTTCTTAGCTTCAATGTTTTTTTATTTCTTCCAGATGAATCCTAAAAAAATTGAATAGTTATTATTAACTAAAAACATGCAAATTTTCATTTAAATACCTTTAATGTGATTAATACCTTAAATTGGCTAGTCTTCCAATGTGTAATCATATTTTTATACTATTATAATGTAAAATCATCCACAATAAGGACAGCCTCTAACTTTTTTCCCACTCTAGCACACCATCCAATGTACAAATCATGATTATAAGCTCTCCAAAGCTCGCCTAAAATCTTTTAGACGTGCTGGTCGTGCACCCTCACCATTGAGGAAATTAAACCGTAGCTGAAACAAAAATATTAATTCATATAAATACAAAAATTAATATATTTCATTAAATACAGCAGATTTTTTTACCCATTTCTCTACCCATGATTTATACTTAACTTCATTTGGCAGCTGTCTGCATGAGAGAGGGCTGACAGGAATGATGTCAGAGTATTTGGAAACTATCGCCAAAAAACTCTGACATTGTTGCCCTGATTTTTCAATCATCTAACTATCTTCATTGTAGTCCACCATCAACTATGTGCAGTGGTTCCACACTGCATGCATGCATGTACGCCCCCACCCCCGCCTCCTATCAGTAGATGTATCTGTTATGAAAGAAAAATAAATATTTTATCAATACATGTTATAATGAAAATAAATAATGGTGTAAAAATTTGTTAGGTTTGTATAAGTATACTTGCAGTAGTCTGATCAATGGGTGTCTCTAGATCCTCAGAAACAGAAGGAACACCCTGTACAGATGGAGTGGGTCCCAAAGTATGCTCTGTAGGGACAGACTATGGCGGAGCAGGAGTCAAAGAAGATGGAATATAAAATCCCAAAGAGAAGTAAGTAGAAGTAAAAGAAGATGATGGGGATGGCTAGCCGAATGCTAGTTGGGGAGTGGGAATCATCATCAGATATGGTAGAGACGGGTGAGTAGGCTCTGATGTAAAGGGTGGTGAAAAAATGGGAGGCCTAAATATCTCGTGTGTCCCTAACGACGCGTCAGGACCAGCATGTGGGATGGATGGTATGTCAGTGGGAGGGGAAGAGTCTAATCGGGTACGCCGACCAGATCATCTATCTATCATACCACCACCACCACCACCCCCCCCCCCCCCCCCCCTCGTACGAACACCCTGAGTACTGGGACCACTACTAGGCTGCTCATCAAATAATTGTTGCCTAATATATGAATCCTGCAAAAATGTTTAAAAAAATTAATCACATGACATTATATATTATTTAAATATAAATATTTGAAATAAAATACTCACACTAGGCACTAGTGGTGGAATGCCCAGATCAGTCATGTGACGATTGTTGGCCATAATCTGTTTTCATGGACTCTCTTTAATTGGTTTCATTTCCTTTATTTGAAAACAAATATGGAAGTAAATAGAAAAGGATAAATAATTTGTAGCCCAAAAAACAAAATAAATGAGGGGGAATAGGGGGATTTAGGGATAATTTAACTAACCATTTTTTTAGGTGAGATTTAACAAATATATAATGAATTCAATAAATTGTACAAGATGTAATAAAGAAATTTAATTTTTAGTAGGATGGTTATTTACTAAGTTTCATCAGTCTATTAAAATCATGTAACATTGATTCTACCAGATTCATAAGTGGTGAAGAAGTTGTCAAATTTAAGGAAAATTTTAATTTATTTAGCCTAGGTAGATGATGCAGGTTTCAATACATGTTTTGCAGAAGAATATAAACCATCATGTTCGTTACCAGGTAAAATGTTAAAGAGAGGCCTTAGAGTCATACAAATTTTATACAAATCATAGTTTTAGAATTTAAATGTTCACCAAGTTAGAAATGTTGGTTTCGTAGGTTTGAATACAGTTAAATTCCAAATTATAAAATTCAAATCAAATAAAATTTACATGGGGGTGAGGGTGTCCAGGGGTGGGTGGGCTGTCCACGGGGGGTGGGCGGATATCTAGGGTGTTGGGGTTTCCACAAGGGTGGTGGGGCTGTCCAAGGGGGTAGGGGGTGTCTAGGGGGTGGGCAGGGTGTCCACAGGGGTGGGCGGGCTATCTAGGGGGGGTGGACTGTCTACAGGGTGGTGGGGCTGTCTAGGGTGTATGTGGTGTCCACGGGGGTGGGTGGGTGGTCCACGGGGGTTGGGTGGTGTCCATGAGGGTGGGGTGGGGGTGTCTAGGGGGTTAGGGGCTGTCCAGGGGGGTTGGGGGTGTCCAGGGGTGGGGGTGTACGGGGGGATGGGGGTTCTCCGGAGCGTAGGGGTGTTCAGGGGGGTGGGCAGGCTATCCACGGGGGTGGGGGATATCCATGGGGTAGGGGGTTTCCAGTGGGGTGGGCGGGCTGTCCATGGGGTGGGGACTGTCAAGGGGGTTACGGGATGTCTAGGGGTGGGTGGGCTGTCCACAGGGGTGGTGGGGCTGTCTAGGGGGGTACAGGGTGTCCAGGGGGTGGGAGAGGTGTCTACGGGGGTGGCGGGCCTTTCCATGGGTGTAGGGGTGTCCAGGGGGTGGGCAGGCAGTCCAAAAGGGTGGGGGCTGTCCATGGGGGTAGGAAGGCTGTCCATGAAGGTGGTGGGGCTGTCCAGGGGGTACGGGGTGTCTAGGGGGTGGGCGAGCTGTCCACGGGGGTGGCGGGCCTGTTCACGGGGGTAGGGGTGTCTAGGGAGGTTGGTAAGCTATCCATGAGGGTGGGGTATGTCCAGGGGGTATGAGGTGTTCAGGGGGTGGGTGGCATGTCCACGGGGGGTGGGGTGTCCACAGGGGGTGGGTGGGGTTTCTAGGGAGTTGGGGGGCTGTCCAGGGTGTGGGCGGGCTGTCCAGGGGGGGTGGGCAGGCTGTCCACAGGGGGTGGGTGGGTTGTCCCCAAGGGTGGGCAGTTTTCGAGGGGGTAGGTGGTGTCCATGGGGGTGGAACGGCTATCTAGGGGGTAGGGGGTGTCCAGGAGGTGGGTGGGCTGTCCACGGGGGTGGGTGGGTTGTCTAGGGGGTGGGTGGGTTGTTGACGGGGTGGAGGGATTTTCTAGGGGGTAGGGAGGGCTATCCACGGGGGGTGGAAGGGCTGTCTTGTGGGGTAGGGGTGTCCAGAGGGGTGGCTGGGATGTACATGAGGGTGGGGGATGTCCATGGGTTAGGGGGTGTCCATAGGGGTGGTGGACCTGTCCAGGGGGGTTGGGGGTGTCAATGGGGGTGGGCAGGCTGTCTATGGGGGTGGGGCTGTCCATAGGGGGTAGGGGTGTCCACGTGGGTGGCAGGGCTATCCAGGGGTTCGGGGTGTCCACGGGGTGGGAAGGCTATCCACAGGGGGTAGGGGTGTCTATGGGGGTAGGGGTGTCCAGGGGGTCATGGGTGTCTAGGGGGTGGGTTGGCTGGCCACAGGGGTGGGGGTTGTCCATGGGGATAGGGGTGTCCAGGGGGTGGACAGTTTTTCCCGAGTTTGGGATGTCACTCTTTTCCTTCTAGATCTTGGAATCATTAGAAATATACGGGATTTCATGTGGAATGATTTAGACCTTCTTGGTTTTCTAGCCACATACTCCTCCTAGATTAAAATATTTGTCTCCTCTCTAATGATCTCTATGAATATAAATGGTTTTTTTCAAGGTTATTTACATGGGAAGATAGGTTTGAGGAAAGGGGAAGCTCTATCTCCTCTCATTTTTGTGATTTTCATATAGGACTTTTGTCACATTCCGAAGTCTCAAATCTATGTTTTATGCTCATTCATGTTCTATTAGCATTGTGTTAAGACTTCCATCTCCCATATTTTTTTTTTAATGATATTTTATTGCTCTCATTTTGAAATATATATTATTTATCAGTATTGAAATATGACATAGATTTATTCTCTTCCTTTTCTAGATTGACTATTAATCTTTCAAAATCCATGATGTTCTTGGATGGAAATTATTCTAAAGTATGGGATATTTTTTATGATGATATGGTTATTAAGGTAGGATCCCTTCCTCTTTTCTACCTGTTGGTTCCCCTTATTACTTCCAAGATTATATCCATAGACTGTATGGTTTTGGAGGAGAGAATTTTTAGATGAATTAATGTTTTTTCAAATAATTATTTTCCTTTCCTGGACAATTACAACTTGTTCAATCTATTTTACTTAGGATAAAATCTTATCGGTGTCATCAATTCATGTGACCAAATAAATCGGTTAAGTCCATTAAATCCAATCATTAGATAATTATTTCAAAATTCGATTATATTGTTACTTATGGGGATCAAGTGGAGTTTTAATTGATGAATTATATTGAGGAGGAGGTATGCTTAGGTATTAAGTGGGATGAGCACTGGAATAAGTATTCCATGGTTAAAAATGTTTGGGATCTTTTTAATCCTTATTTTTCATCATTTTCTATTGACTATGCTTTCATTTTCCTACGTTGTCACTCCAAGTTTTTGGTATAAAAGTCCCATGGAATTTGTCATGGACATGGAGAAAAGTGTTGGGGCTATGAGATCTTCATAGATACTAACTCCATTTTGGTAGGGAATGTATCTTTTATTTTCTTATGTTTTGATTCTTGCCATTCTAGGGGACCTATTTTCTTCTTTATCGATGAAAACATAATATATGATTCAAGTTTATCCATGTTTCCCTCAGTTGTGGAAATTATCTCTAATGGATCATGGAATCCACCAATTATTGTTTCTACTAATCTCATGGATATCAAGATAGAGATACTTTATTTTTATGAGCATGGAAGAGATTGTAAAAGGATTCAATGGAATGGATATGATGGGTTCTCCATAATAATAAGGTTTATCAGGAGTTGGTTTGAATGTGTTACCTTTTAGGTTCTTTTCTTAGGTATGGATGTTAATTATGTTGCATACTAGGTTGGCCTCTATTCTAGTAGGATATTTTTTATTTTGATGGTGGTAGGGATACATGATTATGAGTGGTTTTCTACTTTTTTGTTGTATTCTCTTGTGGTTTTGGTTTTTATTTTTCATTTTTTGGTTATATGGTGGTGTTGTTTCTAGTTATAGGGGTATTCTTGTGGTTAGGTTGTGGTGCTAATTGGTTTAGAGGGTGTGAGATACTTTTTTGGACATGGGTGAGGGTTTTGGCTATTGTATTAGAGGGTTTTTCTGAGGGTATGTTAGAAGGGGGATAAGATACTCTAGTTGGTATAGGTTCTAGAAATGCATTTATGGTGGATTGGTTCTAGTGTAGTTTGTTGTTATTCCTTCATTTTGTTTGTATTTGGTTCCATGGGAATGTGTTGGGAAAGTCCCATGTGACAATGGTTGATGTTAATCACTAGTGGTGTGTGAGCCCCCTCCCACCGCACACCCCCCCCCCCCTAAGCCGCTCTCCCCTAGATCTCTCCTGCAACCCCCACCCTCCACACTACATAAACCCCCTCACCCCCTACAACCCCCCACCCTACACATCCACCCCTATAGCCCCCACCCCCTCAAATCAAACACCCTTACCACTGTACAACCCCCAATCCCACTGCACACACCCCTACAGCCCCCACCTCCCACTGCACACCCCCCCATAGCCACCCTTCCCACTATGAAACCCCCCTTCCCCCAACCCACCACCTCCCCCCTACAGTCCCCACCCCCAACCCCCCACAGCCCCCTCACCCCATACAACCCCCACCCTACATATCCCCCTCTACACCCCCACCCCCTCACCCCCACAACCAACCCCCTCCCACTGCACGCCCCCAACACCCCCCCCCCCCATAGCCAACCCCTCCCACTATACAGCCCCCATACAGCCAACCCCCCCCCCCCTAAAGCCCCCTATAGTCCCCCTCCCTCACCTCCCACTGCAGCCCCCACCCCCCACATTGCACATCCCACCTCACCCCTTGCATCCCCCCACCCTACACAGCCACCCCCTATAGCCCCCCTCCCCCCCCCCACCCACACTGCACATCCCATCTACAGCCAACCCCCTCCCACTGCACACCCCCCCCCCCCCACTCCAACTGCACACCCCCTACAGCCCCCTCCCACTACACAACCCCCCTACATCATCATCCCAACGCACAACCCCCACCCACCCACTACACAGCCCCCCTATAGCCTAGCCAACCCCCTACCACTGTACATACCCCCTATTTCAACTACACCCCCCACATCCCCCCTCCCACTGCACAACCCCCCCCCCCCTACAGCCCCCTCCCACTGCACCCCCCCCCCCCATAGCCAACCCCCTCCCATTGCATAGAACCCCTCCCATTACACATCAAAAGGGTCTCAATAGAACACCTAAACATAACATAACATGTGACTCTATTTGAGGTGGAAGAAAAAACACTTACTTGAGTCAATGATTGATACAGATAATCAAAACAAAAAATAAAAAACAAACTTTTCTTCAAAGAAATCAGAATGAAAAATAGAATAAATGGAGGTAGAACATAAAACTCAGTTATAAATTACAAATTTTATGTGGAAGAAAAAACAATCAGTTCCTCAGGAGAAGGGTTTTCAAGTTGGAGTAATGGGAGCTCTCGTTTAGTGCGCAATATAGAAGAATCCTGATCTGAATTGGGGGTTGTATTTGTGGCATTCTATCCCATCGGTTTTAAAAAATATTTGGAAAATAAATCACCTATCCCAACGGTTTTTTGAAACTGTTGGGAAAACTATCTCTACACGGGTCTATCCAAACGGTTTGGAAAACCATTGGGGAAAATACTCTGACAATTCTTATACTGATGGTTTTCAACGAACCGTTGGTATAGGAAACTTATCCCAACAGTTTTTCTAAATAATTGGGATATAGGAATTGGTATAGAAGGAGTTTCTAGTAGTGTATGATTCTTATGGATTTAATCATATAAAAATGAAAAAATGTTTCATCATAGTCAATTACTTGAAAATTTTTAAAACCTTTAGACACTAGCCTTAATTTATAGGTACTAACTTGACACTCCATTTCTAGTTTCTTCTTGAATACCCATTTACAAACAAAAATATTAAAATCAACTAGAACATCGACCAGAACCCATACTTGGTTCTCATACAGGGAATCCATATTATAATTCATAGCTTCTAGCCATCTTGCAGCTTCTGATCTCTATATTGCTTCCTTATAGGAGAGAGGTGCATCCTTGTCTTACAATAATGAGTCACCATCCCCAATGACAAGGAAACCATATCTCTCTAGTTCTCTTACCTCTCTTTTACTCCTACGTAGTACTTATGTTTTAGGAAATACCTCTTCTATAGGGACCTATGGAACTTGTTCCTATGAAAACTCTTGTGTATCTTGAGAATTAACTTCATCAAAGTCAATATTTCCCCCACTATCATTTTTGATAATTTTCTCCCTTTCAAGAAAGATGGTATGTATAGAAACAGTCACTTTCTTGTCAGAGGGTTTGTATAGGTAGTATCCATTTATGTCCTTGGGATACCCTATAAAGATACACTTCATACCCTGTGGTGCTAGTTTATTTCCTGAGAAAATTTTAACAAACACCTTGCATCCCCATACATGTGTATGCAAAAAATTGGGTTTCTTTCTACTCTATAGCTTAAAGGGAATCCCATTTTTCACCTTAGTTGGTACTTGGCTTAATGTGTATTTTGTATTTTTCAATTCATATCCCCAAAAAGATAATGGAATATCTACATGACTCATCATCAACCTTACCATGTCCAATAAGGTACAGTTCTTCCTTGCACTAACACCATTTTACTATGCTGTATAAGGTGGAGTGAGTTGAGATATAATCTCAAACTCTCATAAAAGTTCGATGAACTATTGGTTAAGATATTCTCCACGTTGATTCGATTGAATCTTATTTATCTTCTTACCAAGATGATTATCTACTTCATTATTCAATTTTTTGAATTTCTCAAGGGACTTTGACTTATACCTCATTAATAAAATATAGTCATATCTACTCAAGTCATCAGTAGAAGTTATGAAGTAAGAATATCCACCTCTAGATTCTACTAGAAAAATTCCACATACATCAGTATGTACCAATACTAGAATCTTTGTGTCCCTTTCACATTTTCCACTAAATGGTGGTTTGGTCAGTTTCTATTGTAAACAAGTGTGACATCTATCAAGTGTTTTAATCTTAGAAGATTCTAAATAACCATCTTGATAGAGCTTTACCAAACACTTCTCGTTTACATGACTGAGATGGTGATGCCACAACTGGGTATTGTATGAGTCATGTGAACTTGGTTTGTTATCAATTGC
This sequence comes from Viscum album, assembly GCA_963277665.1. NCBI lineage: Eukaryota > Viridiplantae > Streptophyta > Magnoliopsida > Santalales > Viscaceae > Viscum > Viscum album. The sequence goes on from OY728165.1 coordinate 450,889,021, forward strand.
CAACACTTGGTTCTCGTAATTTAATACATACAGACTGTTATTTAAATACTTCATACCATAACATATGATTTCCTTATAAAAGTAACAACATTTATTTATGAACTTGAAAATAAATCCATCTATATCTAAACTCAATACAGAATTTATGTTCTTAGTAAAACTAGGTACATAATAACAACCATGTAAAACCAAAACCATTCCCATCAGAAATGTGAGGTGGTAGTCACCAATTGAAAGAGCAGTCAGCCTCACACCATTGTAATCTCATAGATCCACCTCTCTTCTGGAAATTTTCTAAAATCTACTTGGTTATTATATTTGAGTACATATGTGAGACCCACAAGATTTAGCTAATACCCAATATGTAGAAAAGGAAAGATTTCACTTGATAATGAATGCGCCTATGGATTCCCCTTACCTCTCGGTGCAGTTCCTCTTCTAGTGGCCTAACTTTCCACATGAAAATTATAATACCTCCCTTTCCTTGCCTTGACTTTGGATATTCTTCTTCTTGGTAGAAAGGTTCTTGGAGGTTTTATATTGTTTATAAATCATAGTCCCATTTTCCTTGTCCTTACTCTTTCTATTTACCATAAGGACTATGGGTTTTTCACACCCCATGTCCTTATTAACTTGGAAAATTAGGGTAAGAAGCGCTGATATATTCTTCTCATTATTTCTCATATTATAATTCACAATAAAACTATAGAAGTTTTTAGGCAGCGATGATAATATGAGATCTGTACGCAAATCATCTAAGAATTTAATCCCTAAGATGTCCAGATTCTCAATATAGCCAATAAGATTCACTATATGTGGTCCAGCTGGCGTAGACTCTCCAAGATTAGTAGTGAACAAAGCATTGGAGGTCTCATACCTCTCTTGTCTTTCCTTCTCTTGATAGAGATCCTGAAGGTGATACATTATGCTATAAGAATCCATTTCCGCATGTTTTTTCAAGAGCTCACTGGTCATGGATGATAACATGAGGCACTGAATATCTGTGGCATCATTTAGATGTTTCTTGTAAAAAGAGAGTTCCTCTTCACTCACCTCATTTCCAGGCGCAACTGGTAAAGGCTCTTCCAGCACATAAAGTTTCCAATCATAGTGAAGGATAACCCAAAGGCACCTTTACCACTCAGAAATTAATGCATGTGAGAATGTTTTCCTTCTTGAGTATGGATCATAATGATATGTTTGATGTCATTTTTTATGTTGTTTCTACAAATAAGATGAACAGATTTTTAGTACTTTATCTTGATAAATATAGAAAAATAAATTAATTAATATTTATTAGTCCCCCCTATTTTGTCTAAACCCAATATCCATCACTATTGGTTTTGAAATATACTATTTCTTGGAAAATATAGAGGCAAGGATCTATATTTCCCTTTATATTACCCCAACTATGGTTGATCGAGCAACTTGAAAGGTTTTTAGGTAGTTATTCCAAATGCTGATTGTATTAACTCACATATCATTGATCTGTTGAGTGGACTCCCTAATCCTGAAATCCTTAATTTTAGATTTCCTCAACCTTTTCCTCTCAGATTCACCAATTACTACTAGGGGAGTCAACCCTTGATGTAAACTAAGTTAATTCAACCCAAAACCTCAAATTATAATTCCCTAATAATTTAAATCACCCTAACTAGGGTTGGTCAAGCACTTTAAACTATGGTTTGATTCTAACCAAAGTAATGGAAGGCTATACCAACTTAATATTTAATTGAGGGATTTTATCCTTTATGCATAAATTTCAACTTATTATATTTTTACATGCTGTTTAATATTAATTAGGATATACTTAAGTTATTAACCTTGTATGGATAATATTTACACATAATCCATTTTTTTTAGTTCCATCTTGTATGCTTGTTAGTTCATTAATTATGTGATTGTGTCAAACATCCATAATGAATAACCATACAACAAACAAAAATAAATAAAGGGTGTTATCATGATCTTTACTATTTTTTATTTTATCTAGAAGTTGATAAATGAACCTTGTCCTAAGGGAGAAACACCTTGAACCGTTTAAGGTTCATTTTTATAGATTGCCACTTGTCCATATTTGTATCTCCTTGGATTGGTTTCACCTTGGCTCCTAACTTGAACCGCCTCCACTAGCTTGGGATCTCCATCCATTACCTATTTTTTTAACTCACACATAGGTGAGAGGTAAAAGGGGGTTTACATAAAAGAAACCATGGGAACGCAGTTCCTACATATTAATGAAGAGAAGGCAAGCAGGCCAACAATTTTAATTTAATAAATAAATTAAAATGGAACCAGTCACATAAAAAGGTTTGTTCTATCTCATGATCATCCACATACATGTAATTAATTACACATTTAATAAAATTATCATTCAATTCTTTAATAATTCTTATTTAGATAAATTATTCTCGAATCTATTAATCATTATCTTTAATTAATCAATCCTTTTTATCTTAATTCTTTTCGGAATTTCTTTGAGATTATCATCCATAACAGTGTACCTAACTTGTACCTTGGAGGAAACCTGGTGAATACCCATCCAAAACTACCCAAAATGTATTTATACTTATATACACTTTATTCTTTATGACATGTAGCATGCACACATAATTATAATTGTAATACAACTCATACATGATGTGCAGATCTTTGAACATTACACAGATGTTAATTAAACATTTATATATATATATATATCAAAAACCTATCACATGTTGTATCTTGGATTTATTCCCACATGAAGGTACATGTATCAAGGGTTACATAATATAACAATAAATTTTTAAATCTGTGTAATCTGGAAACAGTACACAACGTGTAGATCTGACTACACAGCGTGTACCCTCCTCATCATCCATCCAAAGTGCATGGCTTGGGAAATAGTGTGTGAGGTTTACTTTGGAAATATTTAGAGTACACATCATGTTCGGTGGGCCACATTCCATGTAGACTCCACATTACACTATCACGAGTTGGGAAAAGCATGTATGGGATACATGACTTGACCCTAACCCGAAGGGACTACACACCATGTCTAGTGAGCCACACGGCGTGTAGTTCGGCTAACCATGTGTCAGTATTTCCTAGTCAACACATGTTGAAACAATTAACTATACCACATGTCATTAATGTGCACATCTTGATTAATTTATGAATTAATTTGGGTTTGTTGAACGTAACTACATAGTTTGTAATCCAGATTACACGACGTGTTTGGAAGATTACAAGACATGTAATTCTGAATACATGGTATATACTATCATGTTACCTGGATAGAATCGTCGATGCCTTCTAATGAGATCCTCTATGTAATTTGAATCCAAAATTTATTCATTTATGTTAGATCTGTTAGAAACGAAATAGGAAGAATAGATCTCCAAATTCAGATTATAGGAACAATTAAACATGAATTGAAAAACTAAATTATTAAAGTGTAAATCATAAAAAAATTATTTAAATAATTATAAATAAAAATATGACCCCTCTAATACCACTTGTAGGTTTTGGGTGCAGTGGAAGTTTAGGATGAGTATATACCGAAATTCTCTAATTTATGTGATTGATGATTAATCTAGGATCAATATGATGATAAACTTCAGTATCCATGGAATTGAATTGAATATAAAAGACAAAGGAGAGAACCCAGAACCAGGAAGAGGGGATCGACATATTTTTTTATAATTAATTTAATAAAATTAAAAAATTACCTCCAAGTTGATTCTTTCATTGTTGATGATTGCAACCATAGATCTGAGGTGTAGCTTCATTGTGATGTAGAATCCAAGGATAGAAATCCTCTAAGGGTGATCCATACGTTCTCTACATATCTCAGGACATCACGAAAGGAGTCTCCATGTTCTATCGTAGAAGATCCTTGCAATTTCAATGTCCACCTTTGATTGCCTTGAGAATTGCTTCCAAAGCATTCTCCTAGATTTGGTGGAGGTGGATCTCTCTCATTCCTAAGATCATTATTGGAGAGGTAAGTGTTCTCTAGGCTCGAGATCTTTTCTCCAAGGATTTTGTGCACACAACCATTTTTTATCCGGTCGAATGACCCCTTGGATAATTATATAATAATAACATAATGGGGAATTTAATTCACCAGGTAATAATAAATAATTATCACAAGTGTCATTAATTATTTTATTATTCCATGTGAAACCCTGTGTAAAATAATAATAGCAATGTTATTATTTCCATGACATGTTCTTAACTTACACATTATATTTAAATATTATTTAACCAAATAATATTTAATATTATTTCTCACCAAACCCATAACTTGGTCTTCCAATCATCCTCAATATTTATCAGGCCTTGAATAATGACTATTTATTTATTAAATAAATATAACTGTATTATTCTCTAATAAATAAATATTATGTCCTCAATGTATTCTCTAGAATAACTAGTGATGAAATAAATGTGATCAGGCATACTTAAATAATTATTAAACCACAACCGATAATAATATTTAATCAACTTTTTAAATAATAATTTATTTAACTAAGATACTGGATACACTTAGTGTGTGACCCTCTAGGCCTCTTTCTCATTGGCATTAGGAAAGCTTGCTTAAATTCCAAGATTACTGTCTAGAAATGGGTCAAGGAACCCAAGAGAAATAAGTTGATGTCGCAACAACATGTCACCTCATTCGAACGATTATCATGTAATATAATCCATTTGTCCTGATATCTCCAATCAAGCAGGTTTCATGCAAGTGACATCAACCCATGTTCTATATTTATCATTGTTTCACTTTCTAGAATATAAATTTCCTAGAGAACATAGTGGCCATGGATTTAGTTAGGCTACATCATTTCTATTGAAGGGTCTGAGATATCTACTTTCATAGAAGTGAAAAATCCTTTCTCACGTTATTCATTAATGTAGTATTACTCGTGATGCACCCAACATATCCTACCCCACTGTGAACATCTATTTTCATGGTTTTCATCAACACATCTAAGTGTGTGAGTCATAATAACCATTGATAATAATATTAAACTCAAAGGACCAATACACACATCTATAGATAGGAACATCCAATGACACTTATGAATATGGATTTCATATGGGTGGGTCTTGTTCTCATAATATCCTTCTGGATATTACCACGGGTTCACACCATGAGAAGGTGCCTCAAAGTTTCATGAGTCCCCACCCCTGAGATCCTGTATCATTTGTGTCTATTAAAATGATATCATCTCGCCATAGAATATATATTAAAGAATAGTGTCATGGAACTTCCGAGTTCTCATCATAGTAGAGATCTGCTATAACCTTTTGCTGTGATAGCTATTCTTAAGACATTATCACATACTATGTCACACAGAATAATAATCATGATGTGATAAGAAGTTTATTAATATTCATCCAATGAATATAGGTTTATCATAAAGTACAAATAAGTTTGTTTTTAGGGAACCAACTCAAACAAATGAGTCAAAGGGAATTGGCTGGTTCCCATGGGTCCACCTAAGGTATTCCTACATGGAAATATAGGTATCTAAATCATCCCACCTTTTTATCACATAAACTTTCATTACATTTTACAAAATCGAGGATCTTTAAGGTTTAGTGTCTTGGAAACCAGGAACTTAAAACATGAAAACATAAAAAATTCTTCTTAAACACTTGAAAGGATTCTCCTCATGTTCATCCTAGGTTCATTACTGCATCTCATAACCTGGGGACATACATCAAGAGAAAGGGTGAGCAGAAGGCCCAGTAAGGGAAACAAGGGAAACACTTAACATTTGAACTTGAGATACATCAATAAAGTCATGAAAAGAACTTTAAGGCATGAGAAAGAAATCATGAGGCATATCATAATAAAAATAACGTTTTTCATAACTTGAATATGTGGCTAAAACATTTAATATTGACAATCATTTCGTTTCACCAAGGTCCATCCCCGAGGTGTCATTAAAAATTACCAAGGTTATTCACCAAGGTTTTAGTCTAAAAGGTCATCTTTAGAGATTAAGTCTTTACCCAATGCATTGGAGCGCTATCTGGGCGCACCATTGACATGTATTTATTTTCATGTGAGCCACATATATCATCATAAATAATTTCATAAACAACCCATATAGAATAAAAGAAATTGGTTTCATTTCATAATCATAACGTTTTAAAAACTGCTTTAAAGACATGATCTTTATGTCACTTTAAACCCACGGAAAGGGAAATCGGGTCTCATGTATGTAAATCCCAGAATTTAAAATAGAACATTTTGTTATATATGTGAATACCCCTTTATAAGAAAGAGCTTTGAGTATTCACTAAATAGAATAAATGAATTTGAGAATAAGAGAGAGACATTTTGAGACGAAAATTCTACAGCATAACGGCTATGTTTCGGGGTTTTAGAAAACATTGAAAAGAGAGGGGACATGGGTCAAACAATCATAAATGACCCATAAAATAGTATAGGGACAGAATATAGGGGATTTAAGAACGTGGTAATGAAATTTGAAAATATGCCATATGAAATGAAGAACATGAAAGGAAGAAAAAAATAAGATTTCTCCTATGAAAATTTGGCAGCCTAATGGCGTCACATAAACTTCAACCAAAAATGAATTGATGAGATCAAATATGATCTCTCATAATATGAACATAAAATATCAGTATGATAGATATAGAGATCATACCCCAACATAATAAAAAGGAACTTTCAAGACTTGACATGGAATTAGAACTTTAAAAAAGGAGAAAGGTGAAAGAACCACTTAAAAATTCGGCAGCCTAACGGCACCACTTAAAACTTCAAAATACTGAATTGAAGAGATCAAATGGGGTCTCTCATAATATGAACACAAAAGATCAGTGTGATAAATATAGAGATCATACCCCAACAAAATATAAAGTAACTTGAAATACTTGACATGAAATTAAAACTTTGAAAAATGAGAAAGGTGAACGAATCCCTTAAAAATTCGGCAGCCTAACGACGCCACTTAAAACATCAAAATACTGAATTGAAGAGATCAAATGGGTTCTATCATCATATGAAAATAAAAGATCAGTATGATAGATACAGATATCATACCACAACAAAATAAAAAGGAACTTGAAAGACTTGACATGAAAGTAGAACTTTGAAAAATGAGAAAGGTGAATGAATCCCTTAAAAATTTGGCAGCCTAACGGTGCCACTTAAAACTTCAAAATACTGAATTGAAGAGATAAAATAGGGTCTCTCATCATATGAACATAAAATATCAGTATGATAGATATAGATATCATACCCCAACAGAATAAAAAGGAACTTGAAAGACTTGACATGAAAGTAGAACTTTGAAAAAGAGAAGGGTGAAAGAATCCCCTTAAAAATTCGGCAACCTAACGGCGCCACTTAAACATTATTAAAACGAATTGATGAGAGAAAGAGGGGGTATCCCATCATATGAACATAAAAAGGGAAGTTAGATGAATATAAAAGAACATCCTCCAACATAAGAACATGGAGCATAAAAGAAATGACATAAAAGAGATTACTTGAAAAGAAAGAGAGAGGTCGGATCCCTTACCTTAAACGTAACTCTTAAAACTCAAAGGTTGGGACCTTGAGGGCTTGGGGGCACCTTGGGAGGACTCCTTGGGAGGTAAGGAGACCAGAACTTCGTTTAGGATGATTTTGGAGTCGAGTGGATGAGAGGATGGCTTGGTATTTACAGGGAAAGTGAGGGGACAAGGCATTAATGGCCAAGGGACACCTCATTGGTGGTTTTAGAAAAACCATGGGCTTGCCCATGGTATTTTCCCATGGTATTGGCCACTTGGGACACCTCATACCTTATCTTACTATTCATAAGTCGACCATATTGATTGCATACTTAATACATCATTTAATGATGTCATTAAACACCCGTAACTTAAAAACTGTATTTTCACTATTCATCAAAAATTCAATTTTCTCAGAAAAATCCCAAAATTTCACCTTAACCAAATATCGATGCTCTGATTTCAAAAATGAACTCCATTTTATAAAAATAATTTTCTAAATATTTTTAATTTAATTTTTAAATAAATACACTATTCACTGAAAATTCATTTTTTTCATAAAAATCCCCAAAAATTACCTTAACATAATATCGATGCTATGAGTTCAAAAATGAAATCCATTTTATAAAAATAATTTTCTAAATATTTTTAATTTAATTTTTAATTAAAAAACACTATTCACCCGAAAAAACTAATATTTGATTAATAATTTATGAAACCATTAATTAACCATTTTATTGAATCACATTACTTAATCAAGGTGCCTAGATTATATTAATGCTTTATTTAAGTGAGATTACGAATCCATTTGGTCACATTACTAATCCTAAGCATAAAATCACTATTCATAATTTACTATTCATTAAAAATTAAGTTGATCTTATTAGACTCTAAATTTCGTACTGAACATAATTGTAGAAGACAATTTTTTGAAAATCATAACACATTTTTAATTATTTAAGGTTTACATAAACATTTTTAAAATATCATTTCTCTAAAATTCATCAAAAATATGCATACTATATTTATCTGGACATTTGAAAATTCATAAACTTCAACATAAGAAGAAATCAAAAAATTTATTTAAAACAAAGGGTTACACAAGGCAGTTACAGTCTCCTTACGTATCCCCTTATCACACCAGCATAGGACCTAAGTGTAATGTGTGCTAAGGTGAGAGAATCCAAGGGAGGCTCGACCAACATCGCACGAGTAGTAATTTCTATCAGTTTGAACTTCTCGCGAAGGCGATTCCGTTCTAGCTTCATACGATGAAGTTCAGCTTGGGTTTGGTCCATAGCAAATCCCATTGGTGCTACCTCCTTCCCAAGTTCTGTTAGATGGGATTCAATCGGTCCAACACTACTGGGTGAGGCCATCAAATATTCTTTCTATATTAATTAAAAAAGAGCACTTTTATTTAGAGATAATAATAGAAACGTTTAGTTTCTAGCGGTCATATTGACCAATGGTCATATGACAGTCAAAACCCAACGGTCTCATTTTAATTATACTCATGTTATCAAATGAAACATTTTTGTTGAGTATAAAAAAAATAACACAAAAAAATTAGGAAACAAGATTTATTCAAAATTTCGGGTCGTTACAGTCTTCCCCCCTTAATAAATTGTGTCCTTGCAATTTTTAAAATTGGGTTTTGAAATTTCATTGAAAGTCCCACACCAGAAAAGGATTCAGTAAAACTATTACTTTAAAAGAAAGGAAGGGAAGTAAAAAGGTCACCCGAGTTAACCCATACTAGGATTCCATGTAGGAAAACATGGACATGGAGGAAAAAAACAAAGGGTCACGTTCTAAGGGAGAGTGATAGAAAACATGATTAGGAGAAAGTTAACAACAAGAAAATCACAAACTTATGATGGGTTAAACAGCATTTGATTTCCCAGTAGGAAATGTTAACAGAAAAAAAATTTGTTTTACGTTCCTTTTCATAGTTTTGAGGAATTCATTTACTACATAGAATAAAAACATAAGGAAATATATTTACCTTCAAGTAGAGTTTCATCCTTTAACAAGTTTATACCAAAACTAATCTTTTCTCCAAATGATGAGCTTTCAAAACTACTTGGTCTCATCTAAACACAAGAATCATCTTCTAGAGAATAACATAATCCACAAAAGATTAACTATCTATTTCTTCTATCTTTAAGTATTATCCCAAAAACACAAATGGTAAGATAAAACAACTCTTCAAAAAGAAAGAATCCCATAAAAAGGGAAACTACTTTTAAATCTTCAAAATTCCACGGTACTACCCAAAGTTCATCATAGACCATTCCATAAATAACTGTCCATAAAAATTCCTCAAAATAAACCAAACTAAGATTGAAACCCAAATACAAGAAGGATTTGATAACATAGTCTTCCAAAATAATCTTCATCGTTCATCTCCAAACAACATCAACCACTCCTAACATCTTATAACAAAAGTAGCTGACCTAAAAATATTTTCCCCAAGATAGGTTAATCATTTACATAAGTAACCTATATTACCATAAGTTCACCTTAAATTAATCGATTCTTCAAAATATAAGTCAACCTTTATTCCTCAAAGAAAATACCGTAGTAATCTATTTACCTCGATCAAATAGGGTTCCCAAAATAGTGAACGTCTTCCAAAATAATAATCATCTTTTAATCCCCTAATCATCTTTGTCATATTAATATGGGAATCGTCACATTTCCTATCACATTGGTTGTTGGGACATGTTCTTCCATTTCCCGCCATTAACTACGAAAATAAAGTAAAATTAGGGGCTTTAATACTTAGCCAATAATCATTAAAAGGAAACTTTATGCATAGAAGGATAAACTTGTAGAAGGAAAGTATACCCTTACTTGTGATCCCCTAGGTTCCAATCTAGGTTATCCATGATCATATATTCTTATTTGAATCTGTATTTTATTTTATCTTCGTTCCTTAAATAATGGTTCATACTAAGATTATAAATTTACCAAAGCATATCCCCCGGGAGTGTCGTAACCAAGAGTGCAGCAAGGCCCGTTGTCGTGTACCAGTACCCGTTCGAGTCTAGCTCAAAGTGGTGTTTTCGGATTTTACCCCTATGTACAGCTATGCCAGAGCCACCTCTACCTGCTCGTATCCAGATAGGGATGTATTTTCTTGGAAACCCCTTACTCAATACTCACCAAAATACCAGGAAGATTTATTATATTTAAACTTTTCTATAGGGTTCTTCCTAGAGTTTTCATATCCTAATTTCCACAAATAACTAAACCATCCTTTGATACAAACTATAGCATCCCACCTTTTTATCACATAAACTTTCATTACATTTTACAAAACTGAGGATCTTTAAGGTTCAGTGTCTTGGAAACCAAGAACTTAAAACATGAAAACATAAAACATTCTTCTTAAACAATTGAAAGGATTATCCTAATGTTCATCCTAGGTTCATTACTATATCTCATAACCTGGGTACATACATCAAAAGAAAGGGTGAGCAGAAGGCCCAGTAAGGGAAACAAGGGAAACACTTAACATGTGAACTTGAGATACATCAATAAAGTCATGAAAAGAACGTTAAGGCATGATAATGAAATCATGAGGCATATCATAATAAAAATAACGTTTTTCATAACTTGAAGATGTGGCTACAACATTTAATATTGACAATCATTTCGTTTCACCAAGGTCCATCCCCAAGGTGTCGTTAAAAATTACCAAGGTTATTCACCAAGGTATCAGTCTAAAAGGTCATCTCTAGAGATTAAGTCTTTACCCAATGAATTGGAGAGCTATTTGGGCGCACCCTTGACATGTCTTTATTATCATGTGAGCCACATATATTATCATAAATAATTTCATAAACAACCCATATAGCATAAAAGAAATGGGTTTCATTTCATAATCATAACGTTTCAAAAACTGCTTTAAAGACATGATCTTTATGTCACTTTAAACCCACGGAAAGGGAAAGCGGGTCTCATGTATGTAAATCCCAGAATTTAAAATAGAACATCTTATTATATATGTTAATACCCCTTTAGAAGAAAGATCTTTGAGTATTCACTAAATATATAAATGAATTTGAGAATAAGAGAGACACATTTTGAGATGGAAATTCTACAGCATAACGGCTATGTTTCGGGGTTTTAAAAAACATTGAAAAGAGAGGGGACATGGGTCAAACAATCATAAATGACCCATAAAACAGTATAGGGATAGAATATAAGAGATTTAAGAACATGGTAATGAAATTTGAAAATATACCATATGAAATGAAGAACATGAAAGAAAGACAAAAATAAGATTTCTCTTATGAAAATTCGGCAGCCTAACGGCGTCACATAAACTTCAACCAAAAATGAATTGATGAGATAAAATAGGGTCTATCATCATATGAACATAAAATATCAGTATGATAGATATAGATATCATACCCCAACATAATAAAAAGGAACTTTCAAGACTTGACATGGAATTAGAACTTTAAAAAAGGAGAAAGGTGAAAGAACCACTTAAAAATTCGGCAGCCTAACGGTGCCACTTAAAACATCAAAATACTGAATTGAAGAGATAAAATGGGGTATCACATCATATGAACATAAAATATCAGTATGATAGATATATATATCATACCCCAAGAAAATAAAAATGAACTTGAAATACTTTACATGAAAGTAGAACTTTGAAAAATGAGAAAGGTGAATGAATCCCTTAAAAATTCGGCAGCCTAACGGCGCCACTTAAAACATCAAAATACTGAATTGAAGAAATCAAATGGAGTCTCTCATCATATGAACATAAAAGATCAGTATGATAGATATAGAGATCATACCCCAACAAAATAAAAAAGAACTTGAAAGACTTGACATGAAAGTAGAACGTTGAAAAATGAGAAAGGTGAACGAATCCCTTAAAAATTTGGCAGCCTAATGGCGCCACTTAAAACTTCAAAATACTGAATTGAAGAGATAAAATAGGGTCTCTCATAATATTAACATAAAATATCAGTATGATAGATATATACATAATACCCCAACATAATAAAAAGGAACTTTAAAGACTTGACATGAAAGTAGAACTTTGAAAAAGAGAAGGGTGAAAGAATCCCCTTAAAAATTCAGCAGCCTAACGGCGCCACTTAAACATTATTAAAACGAATTGATGAGAGAAATATGGGTTATCCCATCATATGAACATAAAAAGGGCAGTAATATGAATATAAAATAACATCCTCCAACATAAGAACATGGAGCATAAAAGAAATGACATAAAAGAGATTACTTGAAAAGAAAGAGAGAGGTCAGATCCCTTACCTTAAACGTAACTCTTAAAAATAAAAGGTTGGGACCTTGAGGGCTTGGGGGAACCTTGGGAGGACTCCTTGGGAGGTAAGGAGACCATAACTTCGTTGAGGATGATTTTGGAGTCGAATGGATGAGAGGATGGCTTGGTATTTATATGGAAAGTGAGGGGACAAGACATTAATGGCCAAGGGACACCTCATTGGTGGTTTTGGAAAAACAATGGGCTTGCCCATGGTATTTGCCCATGATATTGGACACTTGGGACACCTCATACCTTATATTACTATTCATAAGTCTACCATATTGATTACATACTTAATACATCATTTAAGGATGTCATTAAACACCCGTAACTTAAAAACTGTATTTTCACTATTCATCAAAAATTCAACTTTCTTAGAAAAATCCCCAAATTTCACCTTAACCAAATATCGATGCTCTGATTTCAAAAATGAACTCCATTTTATAAAAATAATTTTCTAAATATTTTTAATTTAATTTTTAAATAAATACACTATTCACCGAAAATTCATTTTTTTCAGAAAAATCCCCAAAAATTACCTTAACATAATATCGATGCTCTGAGTTTAAAAATGAAATCCATTTTATAAAAATAATTTTCTAAATATTTTTAATTTAATTTTTAATTAAAAAACACTATTCACCTTAAAAAAATAATATTTGATTAATTATTTATGAAACCGTTATATAACCATTTTATTGAATCACATTACTTAATCAAGGTGACTAGATTATATTAATGATTTATTTAAGTGAGATTACTAATCCATTTGGTCACATTACTAATCCTAAGCATAAAATCACTATTCATAATTACTATTCATCAAAAATTATGTTGATCTTATTAGACTCTAAATTTCGTACTGAACAAAATTGTAGAAGACCATTTTTTGAAAATCATAACACATTTTTAATTATTTAAGGTTTACATAAACATTTTAAAATATCCTTTCTCTAAAATTCATCAAAAATATGCATACTATATTTATCCAGACATTTGAAAATTCATAAACTTCAACATAAGAAGAAATCAAAAATTTTATTTAAAACAAAGGGTTACACAAGGAAGTTACAGTCTCCTTACATGGACCCTTATCACACCAGTATAGGACCTAAGTGTAAGGTGTGCTAAGGTGAGAGAATCCGAGGGAGGCTCGACCAACATCGCACGAGTGGTAATTTATATCAGTTTGAACTTCTCGCGAAGGCGATTCCGTTCTAGCTTCATACATTGAAGTTCAGCTTGGGTTTGGTCCAGAGTAAAGCCCATTGGTGCTACCTTCTTCCCAAGTTCTGTTAGATGGGCTTTGATCGGTCCAAGACTACTGGGTGAGGCCATCAAATCTTATTTCTATATTAATTAACCAAGTGCACTTTTATTTAGAGACAATAATCGAAACGTTTAGTTTCCAGCGGTCATATTGACCAATGGTCATATGATAGTCAAAACCCAACAGTCTCATTTTAATTATACTCATGTTATCAAATGAAACAGTTTTGTTGAGTATAAAAAAATAACACAAAAAAATTAAGAAACAAGATTTATTCAAAATTTCGGGTCGTTACAGTATCACTGAGGACAACCGCACCTCTAAAACTTACCACGCTATAGAATCATAACTCCCATGGATTTTATTTATTAATCTCAAAGAAATTTAAATTTTTAATGACATATAACTTACACTCTCTCAGTGAATCCATGATTATGTGAAGATAGGGGACATGATCATCTATATCCAAGAGTACACTAAGAGGATATCAATAATTTCCATGTAGAGCAGAGATGCTTCAGTCATATCCAAGATTAAGTGCTCAGTATGGTTTCTGAATAACTATATCCAACTACACAAAGGAAATGATATTTGAAGCACCAGTGATTGACTTCTTTTGAAGAAATTTTCTACCCCTGTTGATGTGTTTTCACTAATAAACCATGATACCTTTACCACCCGAGGAATCCTATGCTCACTCAAGAACAAAAATCAAAGTCTATCCTTGACTATTATTGTTTTGAAGGGTTGTGTACACAGCTAACCATGTCATCATCATGCTTCCTTTCATACACTGTCATATTACAAAACTTACCAGTCCCATGGGAATTCAAAATAAAATCCAACCATTTCCAAATGGTCCTTTAATGGTTTTTCTCCCTCTAACCGGAAAGACATTCTAAACCTACATGATGTGATACTCCCCACCTTAAGAGTGACCCAATCATCTGATTTATTGAAGAAGGGGACTCATCCCACACCACACGCTTCATCGACCACTGACTACAGTTACTAGATATTGACAACATACTTTATTAAGCATCCATTTACATATCAAAACCCAAATACATCACTGACCCTTGAAACCCATACCCATCATAAATGCACTAAATCATTTCACACTCAAGAATCCATCTACATATCAAAAAAAATATTGCATGTTATCATAAGAAGTAACATAAAAAAATTCTATAACATAAAAGCATGGTACAACAACACAACATACTAATAATAGAGGTAGCATGACATATAATCAACTAAACATGTTATACATTCAGGCATGCTAAAGCCGATCAAAACATGACATGACACCCAAGGCATAGAATCAAAATTAGCAGGCATCCTACTAATGAACTACATGACATGTGATATACAAGGAATGTCAATATTTAAGTGCCTAAGATGATCCATATAATTCAATTTCCATGCCATATCAGGCCAATACAAATTTTCAAAAATCTCAAAATCAATAAGCAGTGGAAAATAAACTAGTCACTCAAGGTTAAATCATATCAACTATAATCTCAAGTAGTATAAACATTAATTACCATAACTTGATACTTAGTCATTTATCATACATGGGGTGATCAATCCCAAGCACAACTATTAGCCGAGCGCTGAAACTTTCCTAGTCTCCTATCTACCAACCAAAAATAGAAAGACAAAGGGAAAAAAAGAAAGAAAACCAACCCCTCTGATACCACTTTTTAACATCCCAACCCAGCTTACCCTCAAACCAGTAGCCGGACCGGTCACCACATGACCTCAAGCGCATCTACTAATGCGCCAGAGGCAGCCAACTAGCAGTGAGGGTCTATGGATAGTCAATGGGGAGACTATACCCTCATATTCATAGTGAACAATAAAAATAGATAATAAACTCAGACAACAACAGAAGCAGATGTAAAATAAAAATCAACTGAATAATGAAATTAGCCAACGCCAGTTTATACAATGCATGCATGTCATGGAGATATATATTGGAAAGTATTAAACAAAGTAGAATTCTTTACATTCCAATTCAGAAATAAAGAAAAGTCTCAAATCCCTAAGTGTGATCTCCTTGAGAATCTCGAGCTCCCGCTCGGTCCTTTGCTCCCAACTGCCAATTATAAGTAACCCCCACAAGTAAATGTCTATATTCCTTTAAATAATAAAGTCTACTCGGGTATCCCAGTGCAATGGAAGTCCAAATAGGGTGTGAGATATACATCTCAGTAGGCCAAGACCACCAGTTTCCTAGATCAATCTAGACAATGAAATATAAGAAACAGTGTGTAGATATAACAAGGAAATAACATAACTGAATAAATAACCAACAACTCGTACAGGTTCCAAAGGGACACCTAACAACGATACCTACTTCGGACCGTAGCTGGAATAATACTTTGCACAAGAATCATACAATCATATTTATCAAGCATAAATACCTTTCAACACTTTAATAATTATTCTCTATTTAATCATTTCTTAACTCCAAGTTTTAATTGTTACATATATTCAATTCACAATTCTATATATAGATTTATCCTTAGTGTAGAACAACATATCTAACACTCAAAATCCCATTGGTGTAGAACATCATATCTACCATCCCAAATCTCATTCATTTGTTTATCATTGGTGTGGAATTCCATGTCCAACACCCCAAAATCTAATAGATTCATAACCCAATGTCTAACACCCAAAATATCATTTATCATTATTTATCATTAGTGTAGAATGTCATTTCTAACACCCCAAAATCCCATCAATTCAGAGCGCTATGTCTAACACCCAAAATCTCATTTATCATTATTTATCATTGGTTTAGAATGCTTTGTATGACACCCCAAAAACTCAACTATACAGATAGATCTATCAGTGGTGTAGATCGCCATGTCTAACACCCAAAATCTTATTGGTGAAGAACTTCATGTCTAACACCCAAAATCCCATTCATTAATTTATATAGCTGGTGTATAACACCATGTATAACTGATAAGCCCAAATGTTATATATATTTTTCTATCACTTTTCCAATATTTTTCATTCATGTGCTGGATAATGCACGTGGTAAATGTCCAATTTTGCAGGAAACATAGCTTCACAAGATTCCAAGGAAGAAAGGCAAAAAATCTATAAAAATGGCCAAGAACACGTCATGATGGAAAAGTACACAACGTGTACTTGATGATCACAGCCTCATCAATCCATGAATCTTAAGTTGTGACCAACCACAATGACTGGAGGAATTTCTAGTTCATGTAGTGACTCTCTACTACATGTCATGACACCAGTCAAACTGAGCGTCGTGAAAGCCGCGATGATTCAATGAGAAAAGCTAGTTGTCCATGGGTTACACATCGTGAACCACCGATACATGACATGACAATGGTAAAACATCATTAATCTACAGAATATTCACTTTCCATGCTAAATATCCTTGTCAAAATAATTTGGATTAAGGGTTCACAATGTGACTATCAAGTACACGTTGTGACCATTTCCGCCTATATAAGGAGAAGCTCGACAACACTTTAAAAACACAATGGGATCAAATATCTTATATTTTTTGAATACCTTTGTAATTATGATCTCTTTTACCTCTCTAAACACTTTAGTTTTTGTAATTTATTTAATTTTTCAATCAAAGAGATGTGGATTCACTTTTCTTTAATGCCTTGAATTTCCGTATTGTTTCAATTTCATCTCATTCCTTTCAAGTAATATTTTATTTAAATTATTCTTGCATGTTCATTTCATATCATTACATGTTCAGTTCCATTTGCATCATTATCATGATTTCTCCTATCCCTTTTATTGCTTTAATTACCAACATGAGTAGCTAAATGCATCGGGGTATGGATCAAGATTCGATGTGTCTAGATGATTAATTAAATATCTAGTTCTAAACTTGGAAAACCTAAATGGATTAGTAATTAAGATATAAACCAATGGTTAAACCCCATTTGTGCGATTGTACGGTGACCATCGGACAGTCAAGCAAATGACCCTATCCTAATTGAAGTAAACTATGACTATGACCATTAGCTTAGGTAAATTTCTGCAATAGAAGCTAAACATATTTCATCTAGGACTATAGCTAGCCTCATGACCATGTGATAGCTATATCTTACTTAGAACTAGAAGACTGGACCAAGGTTGACTAGCGACTATCACTCGCTTCACAGACTAAGTATTTAGGAACTTGCCAATATTAGAACTAGGATCATTCTTATCTAGATACTCAGACTTGATCTCGACCCCTCATTAATCACTTGAATACAAACCCAAAATTAGTAAAAAAAACTCCCAAACATTAGACAACTAGTAAGGACTCAACAAAGGATTTAATACTAGATCCCTTTCACCATTAGAACGTCATTCTCCTCATGGGATCAACCCCAGACTTATAAAATACTATACCCTAGTAGTTACGTAAAGTTTGGGACACATATAAATTCTAATTTAACTCACGCCCTGAGGAATTAACGAAGCCCATGGGTGTCCGATCAAATTTTGGCATCGTTTCCGGGGAGCAACGCTATTTTTAAGTGATTAGGATTCTAGTCTAGGTATGGGATTACCTTTCACTCACCAACTTTCTTTTGTTTCTAGACACCCTTTCATATTTTATTTTTTTTCATTCACCTCATGCATGTACCAAGGTCCTTTGACTTGTTCAAGGAATCTTGAAGCACAATATCTTTTGGCATTTGATATCGATATCGAAAGGCATCTCTCTTTTCTTCACCAGTCAGTAATGGCTAAGCAATTCCACCCTGTGAGACCTAACCCACCAAACCCCAACCATCAATTCAACCTGGAGTAATATCCGATAATGAACCAGGAGAAAATGATCATGGATTATGGATTTCCATCAATCCATGGTATGATCCTTATAATTGTTTGACCCCCTATCCAATCCCATACCTTCAAAATAAAAATCTAACTCATTCATATGATCCAAAACATGGGGTAGTTTAGCAGTCTTCAGAGTGAAGATCTACATGAACATATTGCCAACTTCCTGGAGGTTTGTGATACCTTTCACAACTAGGGAGTCTCATCTGATGCAATAAGACTCCACGTCTTCCCATTCTCCTTATGAGACTGATCCAAGGACTAGATAAAAATTCAATCTCCTGAGTAAATTTTGACTTGGGATGAACAGACCAAGAAATTTCTGGACAAGTACTTTCCACCCATCCGAACCTGGAAGCTTCAGATGGACATTCAAAATTTCAACCAAATTGATGGAGAATATATGTGGGAAGAATGAAACTACTTTAAAGAACTAGTGAGGAAGTTTCCACATCATAGATTGGATATGTGAGTACAACTACAAACTTTCTATCAAGGACTCCAGCCAGTGGCATAAAATATTGTTGATGCAGCCGCTGATGGAGGTCACATGTTCAAGATTATTGAAGTCAGAAGATCAATTCTAGATGAAGTCACTCACAATGCCAGTCTATGGCAGAGCAATCATGAACCACCATGGCGTAGAATCCACCAAATTGATGAGACCACAAAGCTAGTAGTGCAAATGGAAGTTCTCACAAAAAAACTAGAATCGTTTCAGATACCAACTACTCAACCCCCTCTTACCCCTATAATGTAATTACAATCTTGTGAGATGTGCAGTGGCCAAAATTTATATCAAGATTGAATATATGGATATGAAGAACCACAAAAAGATTGTATTTACATCAATTACAATCAACTAAACCAGCCACTCCCACAGCAAAAGTATTACCAGTAGAGGCATGTTCAGCAGCAACCTCAAAACAATCAGGGGTATTTTCAACCCATAGGAGGAAAAAACCAATTCAAAGCTCAAGGACAACCAAGATACCCTTCAATGAACCCTGTACCAAGGCCAAAAGATCAAAAAAACCATTACCTCAGAAACCACAACAATTTCATCCAGCTCAGCCAAGACCTCAGCAAGAACCTATGCAAAGAAATCTGGAAAACCTCCTGGCATAATTTGTGAAAAAGTCTAATCAAAGAATGATGTCCCATGAGATAGATATGAAAAACCAGAGAGCTGTTCTAAGGAACCTAGAAATGAAAATGGGTCAAATCTCAAAGACCTTATCTGAGAGATTTCCAGGTACCCTACCTGATAACACTAAGACATACCCACAAGAGGAAGCTAAGTAAGTAGTGCTGAGAAGCGGAAAGACTATGGACTTCCAACAACCAAAAGAATTGAGGCCGCAAGAAGAACAGCTGATAAAAAAATCCAGTACCTGATGAAATAGCTGATGAAGTCAATCCCACCTTACCTCATGAATAAGTACCAGCTGAGAAGGAACGTACTTATAAGAAATATAAGGAACCTATGTATATTTCCCCACCTCCGAACCAGCCACCTCTTCCCTATTCGGAGCGAGAAATGAAACTTATGTAGGAGACACAATACAACAAGTTTCTGAATATGTTCAAAAAATTACATATCAACATCCATTTTACCAAATATATTTCCCAGATTCCAATTTTTTCAAAGTTCCTAAAAGGCCTTTTATCAAAAAAAAGAAAAATAGAAGACCTAGGAGTCATCTCTTTAAATAAAGAATGCTCTGCTATTTTACAGCAGAAAATTCCACCAAATATAAGAGACCCTGGAAGCTACTCAATCCCTTGTGAGATAGGCACGTGAAAATTTGGAAGAGCACTCCATGATCTTGGAGCAAGCATTAACCTCGTAACAATGAGTACTTTTAAAAAGATCATACTCAAAGAGATCAAAGAAATAAAAGCGGCTTTGCAATTAGCTGATTGCTCAATCAAATACCCTCAAGGCATTCAGGAAGATGTACTAGTAATAGTCGACAAGTTCGTATTCGTAGATGATTTCCTGGTATTAGGCATGGAAGAATATGTTGATGTCCCTATTATACTTGGAAGACCATTCATAGCTACAAGGAAGGCACTGATTGAGGTGAACCAAGGAAGTCTTATATTTTGAGTAGGATAAGAACAAGTTGTGTTCAAACTAACTCGATCCACGTAACCCTCAAATGAAAACAAGGAATGTAACATCATATCTCTCACCCATAATAAGAAAGACTCCACAACTAAGAAGAAGGATTTTGATGACTCTCTTACAAAAGCAGAAGGAGATGATGACTTCAAAAAATTCAACTTTATTAAACCACTCACCAGAGAGGTGGTGCCTTTATTGATTCCATCCATTTTTCAGCATAGTACCTCAAAGTACTCATTTCTAGGGTAATAATCCTCCTTACCCATTATTTTCTACTTAGATTTATTCACATACAGATCACTATAAAAATACATGACCACGGATTAAAGATGTTTCATGAACCATTCCATGAGAACTATATGAGCCTTAATTGATTCAAGATCTTGACTATAAATGAAGCACTGGATGGGATGAAACTTAGGTTAGGATTTAGTTAAGTTAGAATAAGACAAGTCTTATTTAGATTTTTCTTTTCATTTAAATAAAGAGGCAGGGAAAGAAAGGGTAAAAAATCAGATGAAACCATCGAATTACACATCGTGAACCCAAAAGCCACGATGTGGCCCTTTTTTTCCCCAAAACCCAATTTTTCTAAAGGTTTACAACGTGACCATAAGGTACATGTCATGACCTGGATCAGCTCAGTTTTTAAAAAATAAACCAAAGGGTCACAACTTGTGACCCCTCAATACCCGCGCAACCCTTCTTCTCCTCAACTCCCGCGTGCGACACCTCCTCCCTTACCCTCCTCTCCTCACGACGTGATCATACCTCCCTTCCTCGCGTCGACCTCAACCAACCTCTTACCCTTCTACCATAATGTAACCTCTCCATGGAATTCACTAAAAACCCGTAGCCCATAGCTTCTCCATCATCATCAAGCTCTTGCTTTTCCTCTGCAAGCCAACAACCTCCTGCTAAGCACTCGCGTGCTCTATCTACCTCTCCAGACAGGAGATCCTCCCCGTCTATGGATGATAATCTTCATTTACACCCGGTTCTCTGCTTTGTAAACCCATAGAACCAGGTTAATCCCATTTATCTCTAGAAAAAACCCATGAGAACCAACAAGCCTCTATATATGGTCGTGCTTGCGAAGCTGAACGTCACAGATGTCATCCTCAACCTATTAGAGACACTGCACATTGACAACATTATTGATGTCAGGGAGGAGATGTACATGGAGTTGTTTTTGGAGTTTCTAGCCACCTTTGACATCTCAGTGGATTCCCTCCACTTCAGGATAGGCAGAAGGCTACACTATCTCACTATGGCCCAATTTGGTGTAGGACTCAGAATCTACACCGAGGAGTTCTTGATCTTAGACATCTATCCTACCCTGCAGATGAATCTTTCTCGAGAGTATGAATTATGCCTTTGGCATCATATTGCTCATGACCCCCGATCCTATCATGACCCTAGGCTGGCGAGTCCACCCAACTGAGGACCCCATCCCTGCGTATACCGCACCAAGAAATGGCACACAGATGGTCCACATGAGGTGAGACCTAAGGAAGTGTCAGCATGCTTGATGTTCTTATCCTCACTACTCCCATGGGGGGACAACCCATCAATATGGCTGCTCATTTCACCTCTTATTTCATAGTGCTAGCACATAAGAGGTGGGGTACACTTAGGGGTGGATTATTCATCACCAGGATGGCCAGATACCTCTATGTTTTTTATACCTCACATCCTCTCACCTCAGTAGGCCTAGTAGACCTGATTGATCTTGTGATCTTTCACAAGATGAGGATGTTGGTGAAGAAGGATGACATCTATTTCTGGGAACCTAGAGTTCAAGAGCTAGTTCCTCGGTTGGATGCACAATAGGCGGCTAATCTACAAGAGCAGCCACCAGTAGCAGCAGCAGACTCCTCTACCCAGCCACCATCAGTCCCGACCACCACCCCCTTCACTCAGCCTACACCTACCCATCCCACTCCTTCTAACATATGGGTACTACTCTAGAGTATCCTAGAGAATCAATTCCATCTCGCTTCCCACCTTTACTTTCCCTTCATTGAGCCTTCCTTATTCATCCCTCCACCACCAACTACTGCTGGTCCTTCCTCATCCACCCTTCCTCCATCACCCTCTCAGCCCTCCGACCTTCCTCTTGACATCACGGACCTTGCTGCTCAGTAGGATTTCCTGGTAGAGAAGTCCCGGAAGGGCAAGGGACCAGACACCAATCCCACTCCTGACATTTCTTTTATTGATCCAGCTGTTAAACACACGGCTTCTGTATGGATCAGGGATTCCCCACCACCCACCCCAACCAAGCTACCCACCTCTACCACACCACAATCAGCCTCCTCCCCACCTACCATTGCTCCTGCTACTGATGGTGATTTAGCCGCCCAGTTCGTTCCACCTTCGGATGCTATTCTGACCATAGAGGAGATTTTTTTCCCAGAGTAGTGATTTTTATTTCATACTTTTTGGGATTTGGGACACTTTTTGTATGGGAGGACCACTTTATTTCTCATTCTTTTTTACTACATTGGAATATTATATATACATTTTTGGCTTCTTTTTCCCTTTTTCATGTATGTTTACTTTTTATTATTTCTTTTTCTTTTTTCCTTAAAAATGTCTAGCTCTTCTGAGTCGTCGGATGTCATTGACAGACCCATTCCTCCATCTTCTCTTCTATAAAGAGTAACCCAGCATGCCATAGAGATCTCCAATCAACTTCAGGTTTAATCATTGTAAATACACCAGAAGAATCAACCACCTCCACCAATGATTCCATTTCTACCACATTTAATTTTCATTCAAGATGAACCTGAAGTTGTGAATCCAGTTAAGAAACCACGCAGAATTTAGGACACGAAAACCTACAATTGTAAGTGAAAGAGGAGAAACTGAGCCAATGGACCCAATATTTGAATTTATTGGTCCAACCATCTAGATGACGACTTTAAAGTTATATCTTTATGAGAGGCAACCCATAAGTTTTTTTGAGTTTTGTTTGATTCATTGATTTTTTAGTATTTTGGGCATACTTTTTACAGACATACATTCAATAAATAAAATAGTTACCATTATTCTTTATTTTTACACCTATTGTTTCTCAGCTATTCAAATGTTTAAACCTGTGGATTAACATTTTTTCTCTAGTGTAGGATTTTTCTACGAACATATTTTACAGGTGAATCAACAATTAAATGTTAAGATAGCTCAGACACCTCCAAGGCATACCAATTCATCTTAGGGAGATCTTGATTCCCTCTTTTTAAATTCGGTCATCACTTCCATGTCAATTCAATTTTCAAAAATCACTGTCACACCACTCCCACCCATTATTTCATAGACAGTGAGGTAATTGTCTACTTTTAAATGTGTGGGGGGTATTTCTCATATTTCCATAGAGATACACTTGATTTTTGTTTTTTCTCACTGTTCTATGAGACATTTTTCAAATTTATGATCATACTACAAATTTTAATAAACCATTTTTCCCATGTAAATTAAAAATAAAGTTAAAAAGAAAAATGTTAAAACCCATGTTTCACCCCTATTTAGAATTTCCGAATGATTGATGGGCTTATAAGTTTAATTCAAATTTGAAATCTTTGAAATCATGATTAATTAACTCACTACTTAGGATTTATGACCATTTTAATTGTCAGTTTTCATTTTAATCTCAATACCCAAGAGTATTCTAAGCCTTTATCTCATTTTCTTTTCTGAGCATATTTCTTGAGAGATACCTACAACATGGAAACCTACTAGAACTTTCACTGAGATCTTATCAAAACAATGACTGAACAGGTGTAATTTTAAAATCATTGAGGTAGCCTTTGATATCCATTTTACCTGAGACCCACATAACCTTTATCCTTCATTTAGTGCATAGTTTCCATGAATGACATGTTATAAGAAAAGATATTTCAATCCAATTTCCCTTCCTACCCTGCTCTTTGTACAATTCTTGAAGATTTTTTTATTTTGAACAAATGTGGGGGATGAATTCAGACATCATGGGATTATTTCACTTCCAGAGATGTACGATTCACTCACCTAACTACCAGGTTTTGATCCATATTCCTTTTTGTTGTATCTTATTTGTATTCCATTCCTTTGAAAAAATTAAAATAAATGAAAAAAATTTACATGGGTTATGTACTAGGAGGGTAAAAATCACCATTTTCCAGACTGATGAATCCCCTAAAGGATCATATGTGGTTAGGGAATGGAGTTGAGATCTATCCTAGAAATAAATTTCAAAAAATAAAAATGCAAAAGAAAAAAGGAAAGGAATAGAATAAATTATTTAGCTACTTACTTGCGGTACATATGGATCCAACCTGAGATGATGGGGTATGGACCTGACTCACCAGATGGAGGAATTTTATCACAATTGTATTATCGCATCTACATTGTACTTTAGAGCTTACCCTCCTTTTGAGCCTGATTTTCACATTCTAGTAACCTACCTACAACCTCAGAGTCATCATAGCATTGTTGATAAAAGTCCTCAAGATTATTTTTATACTTGTCTTTACGCAGTGGAGATGATAGAACTAGTGAAAGCCTATGATTAGGAACATGAACTAAGAGTAAGAACATACCTTACTTATATTTTACCCTGAGTGATGAGATAAAATCATGGTGAGGTAAATTTAAACTAGGCATATATCCTAAGGAATGGTTAAAAGATTATAATTAAAAGAATAGAATTCATTTTGAAAATATAAACTATGAGGCATTACTAATTTACTAGGAAGGATTAAAACTAGAACTTGACTACTTTTCTGCTTACACTTAATTTAATTGCATGGACATAAAGTACAATTCTTGATTCACAAATTTTTTATCCTTTTAAAATATTTTTTGAGATATTTTTCTTGAGAACAAGAAATGATTCAAGTGTGGAGGGATTTGATAAGCCTAAATATTATATATATTTTTCTGTCACTTTTCCATTATTTTTCATTCATATGCTGGATAATTAATGTGGAAGTTGTCCAATTTTGTAAGAAATAGAGCTTCATAAGATTCCATGGAAGAAAGGAAGAAAATCAACAAAAATGGACAAGTACACATCGTGATGGCTAAGTACACATTGTGTACTTGATGATCACAACCTACATCAAGCCGTGAAGCTTAAGTCATGAACAACAACGATGATTGGAGGAATTTCCAGTTCACGTCGTGACTCTCTACTACACATCACCACACCAGTCAAACCGAATGCTGAGAAATCCATGAGGATTCAATGCGAAAAGACAGTTAGCCATGAGGTACACGTCATGAACCACCTGTACACGATGTGACCATGGTCGAACATCATTAATCTGCAGATGATCCACATGCCACACTGGAGATCCTCAGTGAAATAATGTGGATTAAGGTTTCACGACGTGACTATCAAGTACATGTCATGACCATTTTCGACTATATAAGGAGTAGCTCGGAAGCACTTTAGAAACACATTGGGATCAGCTCTCTCTCTCTATTTTTAGACTCCCTTTAAAATTATTTTCTCTTTTCCCTCTCTAAACACTTAAGTTTTTGTAATTTCTTTAATTTTTCAATCAAAGAGACATGGATTTACTTTTCTTAAACATCGTCAATTCCCTTGTTGCTTCAATTCCATTTCATTCCTTTCAAGTAAGATTTTATTTAAAGTACTCTTGCATGTTCATTTCATATCAGTAAATGTTCAATTCTATTAGCATCGTTATCAGGATTTCTTCTATTCCTTTTATTTCTTTAATTACCAACATGAGTAGCTAAACACATCGGGGTAGGGATCAATATTAGATGTATCTAGACACTAAATTAAATATCTATTTCTAAACTTGGAAAACCTAAATGGATTATTAATCAGGATATACACCAACTGTCAAACCCCATTTGTGTGATTATATTGTGACCATCATGCAGTCAAGAAAACGACCCTATCCTAATTAAAGTAAACTATGACTATGACCATTAGATTAGGGAACTTTTCGTAATAAAAGAAAAATGTAATGCATCTAGGACTATAGCTAGCCTCCTGACCATGGAATAGCTACATCCTAGGTAGAACTAGAATACTTGACCAAGGTTGACTAGAGACTACCACTTACTTCGCAGACTAAGCACTTAGGACCTTACCTAGATTAAAACTAGTATCATCCTTATCTGGATAATCAAACTTGATCCCGACCCCTCTTTAAGCACTTTAAGTCAAACCTGAAATTAGTTAAAGAACTCTCAAACTTTAGTCAACTAGTAAGGACTCCTGAAAAGGATTTAAGACCAGTTCCCTTTCACCCTTAGAACAACATTCTCCCCTTGGGATCGACCCCAAACTTCTACCATACTACGCCCTAGTAGTTACGTAAAGTTTGGGATACATATAAATTTCTAATTTGACTCATGCTCTAAGGAATTAACGACACTCGTGGGTGTCCGATCAATAACACCTCAAATATTATCCATCAACTAATTCATAAATTAATTAATAAAGTCCATTAATTTGTTCAACAACTAATTAACAACATTAATTTCCCGTCAATTAATTATACAATCAATTAAACATTCAATATCTAAAAAGGAAATAATTAATTATTCTTAACCCCACTCAAGTCATCAAGATAATTAACTCAACTAATTATTCTAATTCCTTGACCGAAAACATGATAATTAATTCACCAAATTAATTATCCTTATTATGTTATTAATCCAATCAACTAATTAAATATACTAAATGTTTTAGTTGAACCTAAAATTAACTAAGTACATGAATCCAGTAATTAATCTATAAATTAATTAATCTACCATACAAATCACATTCTATAATTAATTTTCTAGAAAAAAGATATCCAATATAAATCTCAACTCTTCATAATTAATCTCACAATTAATTATCATGAACAATATCACGGCACATAATTAATTCACCATTAATTTTCTCAATTAAACCCAAAAAACCATATCACAATTAGTCTCCCAATTAATTATCTCAACTAGGAAAATCAATATCTTTTAATTAATCCCCTAATTAATTGCCTATTTTAAAATCTCAAAGCGTACAATTAATTTACGATTCATTATCTCAATTATCCAATTCAATATATTATCATTAATCTCTTAGTTAATTATCTATATTTCAATCTCAAAGAACATAATTAATTCACAAATTAATTATCTCAACTTATCCTACAAAAAATTCATAATTAATCCCCTGATTAATTATCTAGATTTCAATCTCAAGGAATGTAATAAATCCACCATTAATTATATTAACTTATCCAATTAAAATCTCATAATTATTTATTCGATTAATTATCTCAACTTATCCCGCCCAATACTCATAGATTCCACTTAACACAAGTGCATCAACATAAAAAGGGTATAAATAGTAAATCACATAACAGCAAGCTAAAAAAACATATCCATCTAAACATTATGTTTTTAGCTTGAAGGCAGCGCACCTCCGTTGGAGGGATTTTATTATAAAAAGGTGATTCTGTAATCTTTTAAATCAGTTTTTACCAATAAACCATTTATTCAGAATTTACAGTCAAACTTATCAATAAAAATAATTAAAAAAATATTGTTTTTTATTAACTAATCATAGATGAGAACCTTGCCTCAAGTAATTGGTTGAGCCAATATTTTATAACTTAAACTGCAATCTACTCACACACATGCACCTCCACAGAAGCATGTGCGCACTCGAAAATCATCACCACTCGTAACAACAATTAACCAACACTCATAAATAGTGCGTTAGAGACCAACACACACCCAAATAATTAATCACAACACATATAAACCATAAGAACCTTATATAAGGTGTGTAAAATCCATTAACGGGTATTGTGTCGTACGTGACTTTGATGGTGATGAACCAAATCAATACGAACCGCCATGCCTTCGGTGGAGGTTGTTGAAATATAGACCAAAGGGTCCCGAGACATCTTCAATGCTACCTAGAATCAAAAGAGAAGAAGGAACCAAATCAAACCCTCGGATAGGGTTTCAGCCTAATAGAGATTGGGCGATGGAGAGATGAAATGGCCGATGTGAATAATAAAACTCACATCGATAGACTCACCTCACCAAGATGGACACGATTAATAAAGACATCTAAAGGAGATGATCGCGCGATGAGGTACTGGAGGAGGGGGATGGTGCGCCTCACATAGGGAGAGATGAGGGGAGGGGATCGTACCTCACCTGTTGTGTGCCCCTCCCTCATTTTCTCTCTCTCAAATCAGTTAAAACACTTATTTTAATTATCAGAATTAATATAATAATAATAATAAACTCCATGATATTATTATTATATATTAATTAACTCTCCTCTTAGATAAACCACAATACCTCGTTTACACCTCATTTAACACTATTTAATTAAATTCTCTCCCACAGATTTTATTAAATAAAAACTCCCTACCTCATTAAATTAATTTAATTAATACAACTCCAAATCATTGTCATTTAATTAAATTCTCTTAACTAAATTTAATTAATAAAACACATATTTCAAAAAAATTTATTAAATTCTCTCAACCTTCACTTTAATTAAAATAAAACCCATATTTCACATCAAATCATTAAATTCAACTTAACCTTGAATTTAATTAAAAAAACTATTTCATAACAATTAATTAAATCCCATTTAACTCAATTTAATTAAATAAAACTCTCAATCTTACATCATTTAATTAAATTCAACAATCTCAATTTAATTAAATTATACTGCCATAATAATAACTATTAATATTATTATTATCATTTAATAACATTTTTCTTTGATAAAACCAAAAACTCCCCATTTAAACATAATTTAATTAAATTCTTCTCAAAAAATTTAATTAAATAAAACCCTCAACTTCACATCATTTGATTAAATTCCATTTAACTTAATTTAATTAAATAAAATACTCTATCGCACATCATTTAATTAAATTCCTCAAGCTTAATTTAATTAAATAAACATATCATAATAATAACTGTTATTATTATTATCATTTAATAAAACACTTCATTGATAAAACCCAAAACTCCCGAATTACACATCATTTAATTAAATTATTTTCCAATAAATTTAATTAAATAAATTCTCCAACACTTTAATTATTTAATTAAATTATCTCAATATAATTTAATTAAATAAAACTATCATTTTCATCAAATAATTAAATTCATCATAACCTTGAATTTAATTAGATAAAACCCCAACTCTACATTTAACACATCATTTAATTAAATTCTATACCAACCGAATTTAATTAAATAAATTTTCTAACTCATTATTATTTAGTTAAATTCTCTCAAAAAAATTTAATTAAATAAAACCCCAGAACCTCATTAATCATCATTTAATTAAATTTGTTATAATGGAATTTAATTAAATAATTTCTCCAATTCATTTTATTTAATTAATTTATATGAACATAATTTAATTAAATTAAAAACTCAAAGACATCAATATATTTTTTAATTAAATTCTCTCAAACTTAGTTTAATTAAATAATAACCCCCATTTCTCAATGACTAAATAAATTCTTCTTAACTTTGAATTTAATTAAATAAAACCTCTATTTCGCTTTAATTAATTAAATTTCTCTCTACCTTGATTTTACTTAAAAGAAACCCCAACTCATCATTTACACATCATTTTAATTTTACCATTTAATATTCTCCTTCTTTGATAACCCCAAAATCCTCATTTACAAATCATTTAATTAAATTCCTCCCATCTCAATTTAATTAAATAAAGACTCCAACTCATCATCATTTAAAAAAAATAATTTCAATTATTTTCATATTAATTTAATTAAATTACTTTACCATTTCAACATCATTTAATTAAAAACTCTCAACATAATTTAATTAAATTAATTCCCTCATTCAACACCTTCTAATTAAATTATCACTAACACAATTTAATTAAATTAATTCTCAATTATCTATCTTAACCTCGTTTAATTAAATTCTCTCAACTTTAATTTAATTAAATAAAACCCCCATTTCACTTTATTTAATTAAATTATTTTCAAATGAATTTAATTAAATAAATTCTTCAATTCATCATTATTTAATTAAATTCTCTTAGCTTTAATTTAATTAAATAAAACCCCCATTTTACTTTATTTAAATAAATTATTCCCAACTGAATTTAATTAAATAAATAATCCAATTCTTTGCCATTTAATTAAATTCTATCAACCTCTATTTAATTAAATAAATCCCCCATTTTACATATTTTAATTAAATTTCTCTTAACTTTGAACTTAATTAAATAAAATCCTCAATTCACAGCATTTATTTAAATTCATTTTAATCCTGAATTTAATTAAATATATTAACCTAAAACCTAAAATTGAGTGGGACGCACTATTTGAATCACATAGTCTGACAGATCATGTAAAGACCATGAATCTGCTAATGGACACCCATTTTAACACGCATGGATGACCCACACGGTTTGACTAACCATGCGCATCCTATACGTACACCTCAGTTGGGACCAGTGCTCTTAAAACCCATCTACCCATTTAGGAAACTCCTCGAGCCTTTACCCAAACCTGATATAAACACGTTTAAAAGATCCCAACTCACAAAACATCATCCTAAATCTTGGTTTTAAAACCGACACGTTGTTACAACAAAAAAGTTCAAAAACTTTCATGTTGTAACCCGGTTAAAAAAACAGGGGACTTTACTTGTTCAAAATCAAAACTCTAGAGCTCTACCTTCTTGAACATGAATAGTATCAAAGTATGTTATTCTTGAACCCCTTTATATAGGTGCGACAAAAACAAAAAAAGGCAGAAACCTAAAATAATTTTCCTGGTCAATGAAATTTTAGATCTCCAAATTTCACATTCATTTAAACCACATTTAACCACTTATAAATTATTTTTAACACTTTTGGAGTCTTTTAAAATCTTCATGAATTATATAGAAATTATTGAATCTCAACTTCACTTAAATAAGAAATTCACAAGTGACCTATCCAAAAAATGAAAGTTTAGAACATTTGTTTATCATTATAGTTCTTATGACCTAATTAAAAAAAAGTAAAGCAAAATCTTTTCTCTATGATTCTCCATGACAACTAAAACCCTTTGAAAACATCATTGAAACTTTTAAAGTCTTCATTTTTTTGAAACCAATTACTTCATTTGTTCAACTACTCGTCAATTTGATAAAACTACATCTGATTAAACTATGCCCAATGACTTATTGGTGTCAAATAGATCACTCGAAAAAATCAGTATCAATCAGATTTTCCAATGGAACAGTCTCTAAATATCACCCGATGGATCGATCTTTGAAATCTCTTCTAATTGATCTGTGTCAACAACACTTCTAATTTATTTGTGTCAACAACTCAATTGATTTATCAATGTCAACAACAACTTATTTCTTTCTATAACTCAACAATTGATGGTCCATTCAATGTATTGGTTGATACGATGAATTTTTCCATATGATGGATCAACATATAAACACTTTTTAAAATCTTCTTACACTAGAAAATTCAAACTCCCAATCATCAAACAAATTATGTGTCTGGTGATTCTCGATCTGATGTTCTGCATCCGGAAAACTTCAACTTCGTAGAAACACAAAAAATTATAATTTCTCTTTTCTTCTTAAAAATACTACTTATATCATGAATTATTCATGTTTATTAGAACATTGAGATTAGAATAGCATCATATTAATTATTTTGAAAAGTTCTATGACTTCCCATATTTTAAATTCTTAATAACTTTCAAATAACATTACAAAACACTTCTTTTAACTGGATTTACCAAGAAATTATATTTCAACTTAACAACTTCTTAGACTTGTTAAACTTTTTAAAAAACATTCTTTATCCAACAGTTTGTATGGTCTTATGTTTAGAGTTCTTTCACAAAACTTCTCAAAGAGAACTTTATATGCTCAATTTTTTTTCTCCTCTTCTTAAAAAATGTTTGGATCATGAGTTTTAATGAACTAATTGTGTTGAGAACTTTTATCCCAACAAAGTGTCACCATATTTCTTATGTAGAACATCCCTAATGACATTCTGTATCTAATACATCTTCCTAGTCTATTTTAAAAATTTACATTCCTGAAATATAAGTTTGAAAACAAGTGTACTCAGTAAACAACATCCATGTAGAATGTGACAAAGGAAAATCAATAAGCCTCATTTATTTACTATCTAAGTAGGATTTAGGGGTTGTGTTTTTTGAATAAGTAAGAATGAGTTCTTATGAATTCTATATATTGGTTCAAAGAAGAATATCACACATCAATTGTTGAAGAAAATTATATTTATCGAATGTATTTATGAGGTGGTGGTTTTTATTTTCGTTATAATAGTCGGGAGATAGTAGAAATTATAGGAGTTGGTGTGATTATTGAGAAGATTAGGTTATAGGAAAATACCTAACCTAAACACTTTTAATTGATTAAAAGATTCTAGTAAAAAAATTAGGTAGGGATAAATACCAACCGAAATAAAGAGTAGGTACTCACATTGAAGTCGAACCATGTAAAAATTATTTTGTGCCTTACACTTATTTAAATTCTGAATATATCAACTAAAGTTTTGTGTAATTATTCATGTTAGGAAATAAAATCCTAAATTTTCATAGGGTTTAATTTCAATGGTATAAAGGAAATTGTAAATAAAATAAGGCTATACTAATTCACCCTTTAGTGTATTCATTTAATCAAATAACACTTACAATTAGTATCAAAGTTTAAGGTTTACTCTGTTAGATTCACTCTTTGTTAAAAAATATAGATAATTTAAATTCTACAAATAGTAGAGGAGTAGCTATATTTATTGAGAATAATTTACATGGTTGAAAAGAAATAATGTTTCCATACTTTTTATCTTTGGGTCTTGAAGTTCTTGATGTAGCTATACAGGGATTTCCACCTATAAAAATATGTGCAAATATGTATTTTACTAAAAAATAAATTGTGAAGTCAGTGGTAGGGTTAGGATTTTCATTCTTATATACCTTTCTTAAATTTTTTTTTGTGAAAGTGATGGGACTAAAAACTGATAAATAAGTTGTTAGTTCAGATAGGTAATGCAAGATGGTCAAGAGGGGGGTGAATATGCTAGATTAAAAAAATTAATCAAAATAATTTATTAATTAAATTATTTATCATATTTAATTGTTATAGTTAAAAATTAGTAGAAAAAGTAAATAAGACAAGGATGTTTTTTATAGTAGTTTATTCTGAAGTGGGTCTACTATACTCTTATACCTCTCTACTCGGTAAGAGATACGTGTGCACTAAAAATGATTTTTGAGGGGGGATCATAACCTAATTACAGAATCCATTTCTATGGGAGGGATAACCATGAACTGAATTTTTTATGTGGAGTCATAACCCTTATAACCTAACTTTAGATACTGGGAGTCACAACCCGAATAGTCCTGACTTTATATTCAGGGATTCAAAACCCTTAGATCCTGAATTTAAAATCTAAGAGCCACAACTTGAGAAAAAAGAATAGAAAATAATAATTTTGTGTGTAAAAGAATAAATAGAAAAATAGAAAGTGCATGTAAGAGATGGGAAATAGTGTTATAGACTCAGAAACTAGACAAGAGAAGATAAACAATGAATGTATAGGTACTGGTTATTGAGGATTATATTTTCTCATCTCATCAAGGTAGTATAAGTAAAATCAGAAGAAATTATACCCTTGAGAGATCATGAAGGTGATGAAACAGATTGTCGCGGGATGTTGCAAATGCATAGCAGGTTCAAAGTTTATGGTACATTCTTTTTTTAAAAAACAAATTATTAAATATGTCAACCCATGTGTCTCTTTTTCCTTCCATAGATATATATATAGAGAGAGAGAGAGAGATAGGGAGAAAAAATATTCAGCAATTGCAGCATCTCGGCTTCCTTCAGATATTCAAAATAAATTGAGTTAATAGATTTCATAAACATTTACACAAAAATAATAGTATTGTTGCCTCTTTATTCCTGTATAATAAACTTTAAATAAAATAATTTATAATAATTTCAATAACTCTTCCAATAATATATCCAGAATAATAATAGTATTGAATGCTTTTAAAACTCCATTTTTAATGCATTAAAACCTTTTTAAACTTAGTCAAAACAGTTCCTAAAAACTAGCAATAAAATTTAAAATTAAATTCAAATATTTTAATTTAAATAATCTTGTAACCTCCGACTTTATTGGAAAAAAGACATCAAAAATTTGATTAATTTTTATCTTTAAAAAAATGCACCAAAAACATCCAAAACACTTTGATCATAATCCTTAAATTTAATGTGAATTTATCCACTATAAAAACATCTAAAAATAATCAATATAAATATGCAAAAAAATCAGTGTTCATCGTTAAATCACAAATAAAATAGTAAAGCAGGGTAAAAAAGTAGGGTATAGGTAAGTAGGGAACACGAAAGTAGGGTACATGAACTAGGGTACACAAAATTAGGGTTCACTGAAATTAGAGTACACAAAAGTAGGGTACATGAAAGTAGGGTACATGAAAGTAGGGTACATGAATTTCGTTTATACAAAAGTAGGGTACACAAAAGTATGGTACATGAAATCAGGGTACATTAAAGTAGGGTATATGAAATTAGGGTATAAGAAATTAAGCTACATGAATGTAGGGTACACAAAATTTGGGTTCACCGAAAGTAGGGTTCAACAAAATTATAGTTCAACAAAAGTAGGGTTCATCAGAATTAGGGTTCACTGAATGTAGGGTTCATCAAAAGTAGTGTAGGTTCATTAAAAAATTAGGGTTTTTGAACCACAATTTTCACTATTGAAAAAGTAGGTTTGTCGAACCATACTTTGTACTATTGTGAAAGTAGGGTTGTCAAACCATACTTTTCACTGTTGCAAAAGTAGGGTTTCCGAACCATAATTTTCACTGTTGTGAAAGTAGGGTCGTAGAACCATAATTTACACTATTTCAAATATAGGTTTTCCAAACCAAGATTTTCACTATTGTTAAAGTAGGGTTGTCAAAATGTTGGGAAAAATACCTCAAGGTAACATTGCACCATTTTTGGGTTGGTTGTATTTGTTGACAAAGCAGGAGATCAAGGAATGGATGATCTAGAGGTGGTACAAAAAAACAGATACAAGGTGGTACCGGTTTCCAGTGTTTTCCAAATTTCTAGGGTCCAAAATTTGAAGTTTGGTTAGCTATGTGAAAAGTGGATTTTCTTGAAGATCTCAACAAAATATGGAAAAGGCCTGAATTTTGGGGATATGGGCTTCACAAAGTGGATTTGGAATACATAAAGAATATAGATAGAGAGCTCTGCGATAATGAATATATTTAATAATGGATGAGTTCAGCTTTGAAAAAATTGGATTTCCTTGAAGATCTCATAAAAATATGGAAAATGGATAAATTTCATGAAGATGGTCTTCATGAAGTGGTTTTGGTAAAGATATAAAGAATGTTGATGGTGAGCTCTATGATTATAATGAGCTTCTCTCAAGAGCATCGTGATGGAGCTTCGCAATCCGAAAATTTCATAGTTTTTCCAAATGGGATGACATGGATTTGACTTCACATGGAAGGTTCAAGGGTTGGTGGAGTCTCCTATAAATAGGCCTTGACCCCCTTGAGAATAGTAGAGAGTTTTTCACAAAAAATATTAAGTCTCTCGAATAGTGAAGGAAGTTCATGAAGTAGCTTTTCTAAGGGGCTTCGCAGCGGCTTTTTTGTGCTCTGCAAAATTGGGAGCTTCGCTAAGGAACTTTGTAGTGGATTTTTTGAGTGCTGTGAAATTAGGAGCTTTAAAACAGAGCTTTGAAATGGAGCTTCTCAAGGGAGATTTGCAATGGAGCTTTTCAATAGAGCTTCGCAATGGAGCTTCGCAACATAGCTTCACAATGGAGCTTCGCAATAGAGCTTTGAAAATGATGGTTTGGGATTTACAAAATGGAGAGATTTGCGAAGTAGTGATCTTTGTAAAGGTAGTTCCAATGTTATTGCCCAGTGTTCAGTGGAAAAGGGTTAATCATCAGTGGATGAAAATTGGACTTCAACAAAGTATCTACATACAGTGGAGGATTCATTCATTAGTGATAATGAAGGGACCTACAAGTCCATAAACTATGAGTGGATCCTTTCTAGAGTAGTGATAAAAGGAAGAAGAAGAATGTGATACTTTATATTAGTATTGATCCAAAGAGAGAGGAACAGGGAGTCACCATTAGGAAATCAATGAGATAACCCTAAACATTGTAAAGTCAGTGAGCCTAGTCATAGAAGTGATCTATCTTGAACATTATTGGTAGTGAGATTTAGTAGATTTCATATAACAGCACATTGTTGTTGTATGCTCTTTGGATGTAGCCTAGTAAGGGTGAACTGGGTAAAAATATTTGTGCCATCCTTATTTATTCCCTGAATTTCATCCAAATCATCATCATCAAATAAATAATAAAATAATTGATCATAATAAACACAAAAGTGCAAACAAAGTGACCCTTGTGATAAAGAGTTCAAGATCTAGGGGCAGGAAGAATTTAGAAAAGAATATCCAAGTTACCCTTGTCATAAAGAGGTAAAGATATAGTGGTGAAGGAAGAATTTATAAAACAATATTCATACCCTAATTCATCCCCCCCCTCAGGGTATATAGGCCCCTTTTGGTCTTAACAATTGGTATCAGAGGGAGGGCTTCTTTTATCTGATTTTTTTGCTATGAATTGGTTTAGTATATTTGTGTGGCTAATGATTCAGTCTTATCTTATCTTGGTGTGCCATGGAGAAGGTAAAAACATCAAAGAAGAATCAGAAGTCATATGGTATTCCTCAATGTGGGAGTGTTTACAGAAAAATTGTGATTCAACTAAAGGAATCAAATAGCTTGCTACAGGAAGGATTGGATAAATCAGATAGGGAAAAGATATATTCACTCAATAATGATGTAGGAACTACTTAAGTACTTCAAATTCAAAGTGATATTGAAAATACTGATGATTAAGAAGTTTTAAGAAGGCCACCAGTAGATGATGTTGATAAGACAAAGGAATTGGATCAGAAATTGGAGGAAGAAGTTAAATCTAAAGATATTCAGATCCAAGTACTGTAAGTTGATGTCAACAAGCTAAGAGGCTTAAATCAAAGGCTTATTGATGTGGCAAATGACCTGAGGGAGAATAATGATTCCTACATTGAATAACTACAAGAGATGTCTTCAAAGATAGAGAAATGAAAAGCTGATGATAAGGGAAAGAATCCGAACTCAGATAACATTCAAAATTTGAAATCCACGAATGATGATCTTATTACATAGCTAAATGAACTAGTTTGAAATAATAAAAGGCTACAACAAGAGAATGAATGTTGTTATGATTATGTTTATCATGATAAATTGAAATTAAAGGGGAAGAGTGACATGGTAGATAATCTCAGACGTGAATTGAAAGATGATATATGTAGGGGGAAGGATCTCAAGAAAGAACTCAATGCTCAAATTGAATCAAGGGATATAAAGATTCAAAAAATTGGAGAAGAGCGTGAATTATAAATGAAATAAGAGGATAAATCTAGTACCAAAGGAAAAAAAACAAGTCAAAGTATGCCTTTAACTTACTATTTGATTATCCTTCAGTAAGTGATGATAAAATGAAAAAAATATGTTATTTCTGAAGAGAAATAATAGTATATTTTCTTAGCTCAAAGACCATATTGTTTGGGAAAAAATATTATTGTATTTGATGAATCCCCTCCCGTGCATGACAAAAAGAGAGCCATGAATAGTTTCATAAATGGAGAAAATCATGTAGGTGTTGGAGATAGACCTAAGAGGACATTTACAAGAAATAGTGACAACATTTTCTATTTCTATGGGATTCATGGCCACAAATAAATCTTTTCCTCAAAGTCTTTGGAATATACTTCATGCTATGAAGATAGAAACATTTATAAATCTGAGAATAAGAAGAAGCATCTTGAGAAGTCTCAAAAAAGATTCACTCAGAATAAATTATCCATGAAGTGCTTCTATTGTGGAATAATGGGAAAGAATATTA
Organism: Viscum album; assembly: GCA_963277665.1. Taxonomy (NCBI): domain Eukaryota; kingdom Viridiplantae; phylum Streptophyta; class Magnoliopsida; order Santalales; family Viscaceae; genus Viscum; species Viscum album. The sequence continues at coordinate 450,928,136 of OY728165.1, forward strand.
GTATTTCTCAGGAATCCCATGAACTCAATGTCACAAGAAGAACACAAGAAGAATCAAAATCTCAGCTAAGAAATGATGAAATGAGGTATTCCTTTAATGGAATATGTTTCATATGTTCTAATCATGAGAATTTGAGTAGACAGAGCAATAAGAAGAAAGAGGTGAGGGAAAAGGAACCCATAAGGAGATCCTCTACATAGGAAATGTATAACTAAAAAGATTATACTAGAAGACAACTTGGTGAGATAGAAAATAGGTATATAACCTCAGGAGAATCACAAGGAGCTCAATGAAAGGTGTATCAATCACCTCCTCTGTTACACTCACAAAAACTCCCTTGTAATGGATGTGAAAAATCCTGGAAGAAAAAGGGAGTATATGCCCCAAGTGTAATTAAGAATAATATAAAGTTAGTAGAAGACTCAACCCCAACAATAAAATGTGGTCTGACTCAAAAAAAATTGATAAAAGAAATACAACTAACGAATGTCCTGTAAAATTAGCATTTCAAGCCACACAATGGGAAGTGAATTTAATAGAAAGAGCTAATCTATAGAGGAATAAGAAAAAGAAGATGATTAGTGGAGAGATTCTTACTCAGATAAAGAATAATGAAAAATGGCATATTAGTGGAGAATCAAAGAAAAAAATTTATACTAAGGTGATTACTTCCCAAATTTTGAAAAAGGAAAAGCATCCAAAATATAAATATCAGAAGAAGACTTAAAATGTGGGTAAAGAATTCCTGGTCATATGGCGAAAATAGTTGAAGTTGTCTAGGCAGTTGGAGCAAGCATGGAAAGAGTGTGATGCTTTGAAAGAAAGAATCAAAGGGTTAACCCATCATGATCAACCACAATCCTCTTCATGAGGATTCTATAGGATCCCTCTCCCTAGGTTTTTAAATGATAATAACTGATGATCAAGTGTTTCGGGTTTTTGGGGAGATACAATCCATAGGGAAGTCACATCAGAAGATGCAATGTGGTGATGAAATGTGTTAGGGAATGGAAACTGATTCTAATCAGGACTAAATTGTTTAACTAACTCTTTATTATACTTAGATTGATTAATAAAAATTCCATCTTTTCTTTGAAAAATTTGAACTCTGAGGAAGAACTTTAATTCTCCTATTAAACTCATATAAACTTAGAAGACATAAAAGTTGAAAAAAATATTGAAAATTATTTCACTAGAGGAACCAAAAACTATATCATCAATATAGATTTAAATAATTAAAATATCAGCAAAAGTTATTTTGGTAAAAAGTTTTGGATTAACATTGTCTTCCTTAAAACCATTATTTAACAAAAATAAAGAATGTCTTTAATACAAAGAATAAGGTGTTGTTTTTAGAACCTACAAATGTTTAGATAATTTAAAAACATGGTTAAGAAATTTTTCACTTTCAAAACTAGGGGTTAAGAAATATAAACTTCTTAAATTATAAAACCAATTAAGAAAGAACTTTTTTACATCCATTTTATATAATTTAAAACCTTGAAAACAAGAAAAATCTAAAAAAATTATAATATCTCATAACATGGAAATAGGTGTAAATGAATCTTCAAAGTCTATACCTTCTTCATAAGAGTATCCTTGAGTAATAAGTCTAGATTTTTTTCACAATTTTCCCAGATTCATCCAGTGTATTTCTAAAGATCCACTTTGTTCCAATACTAACTTTTCTTTAGGAAATTATACTAAATCCAAACATTATTTCTAAAAAAATTATTTAATTCATCTTTCATAGCAAAAATCCATTTTTCATCTTTCAAAGCATCATTAACATTAATCAGAACAAAATCAAAAATAAAAGTAGAATTAGCACAAAAATTTAAAATAGAATTTCTGGTTTTTACACTAGAATCAACATTTCCAATTTCATTTTCAATAGAATGATCCTTGTTAATCTTCCCTGATCCTAGATCATGTTGAGAAGGAGTATGATTCCCATAAATTAATTAATTCTTATCTTTAGGTATTTCTTCACTGAAATTAAAATCTCTAAACTCATCATCAAAAACATTAGAAACATAATTTAATTACACATTATTTTCATTAAAGATAACATCAACAGATTATTAAATAATCATAGATCTTTTATTATAAACTTTATAATATTTACTATAATTATAATCACCAATAAAAATTCCTTCATCACTCTTAGAATCAAATTTATCTAAATTATCCTTTAAATTTAAAATAAAAACTTTACAACAAAAAAAATCTAAAGTAACCATCTTTTGGTTTTTTATTTTTAAATAATTCCTAAAGATTTTCTTTAAAAAATTTCTAATAAGAAATCTATTTGAAATATAACATGCATAAAAAATATCTCCATCCCAAAAATATCTAGGAAAATTATATTCACTTAATATAGTTCAATACATTTCAATACGTGTTCTATTTTTCTGTTTAATAACACCATTTTATTGTGGTGTTATAAGAGAAGAAAAATTATGAAAATATTCATTATTTTCCAAAAAAAATATAAATATAAATTATGAAATTCACCTCCTTTATCACTACAAATAGAAATAATCATACAGTATTTCTCATTTTGAATTAATTTACAAAAAACAGTAAATCTAGATAAAGGATCGTTCTAAGAGAAAGAAAATATACCCAAGTAAATCTACTATAATTTTCAACAATAACTAAGGTATATTTCTTTCCACCAAGGCTATATATTTTATTCGGACCAAATAAATTGAGATTTACTAGCTGTAAAGGTCTATTAGTACTTATCTGATTGATGGGTCTAAAAAATATTGTGTGTTGTTTCCCTTTCATGCAAGAATCACAAACATGAAGTTGTTCTTTCTTTAATGAAGGTAGTTGAAACACATTCTCGTGTTTGGAGATCTTATGTAACATTCTGAAATTGACATGACATAAATTTCTATTTCAAAGGATGCTATCATTTTGTACAGCATTCAAACACTTTACATGTTGAATAGTTAGTTCAATAAAATCAATAATATAAATATTATCTTTTCGATTAGCATAAAATAATAAATAATAATCTTTAAAAACTAAATATTTATCATTTTTAAATTTAACAGGCATTCCATCAAAACATGATTTGTAATATACTAATTAAATTATGTTTTAGGCCTTCAATATATAAAACTTAGTAAAGGTAGAATTTGAAATAACAACTTTACCAAAACCTTTTACATTACCTTTGAAATTGTCTCCAAAAGTAACAGTGCCTCCATAACATGTGTTATAAGTGGTAAAATTTGATGGTTCTACAGTCATATGACTAGACAATCCACTTCCCATGTACCATATGTCATCATTAAGACATCCAAGCCATTTTTTTCTAAAAAAATCAATTACTTGACAATTTTGGTACCCAATATACTTTGGGTCTAATGGGGTTAGTAATAAATTATTTAGGTACCCATACAGATTTTAAACATGTATTGTAAGGTACTCTAGATAATAATTATTTAGAAATATTAGTTTCTGTAAATCCCAAAGATTGTTTAAATCTAATTGAACAATCATTTGAATATTGACCTTTCATGCCAAATTTAAAAAAAGTCATAGTTGAAGTACAACCATTTTTACTTTTAAAAAAATAAGTTTTAAACATTTTAGTTAATCTATTATCATAACCAGAACCATCTTTATTTTTATCAGTTTTAGTCAAAGATGTCATCTCATGATATTTTTCTCAACCTTGAATAAAAGCATATAATTTTTTTTAAGACATTCAACTTCCTTTTTCAAATTTTCAATCAAATATTGAACAGATTTCAAATTTTCATTAAATTTTAAATGATAAGTATATGCAATGTTACTTTGTTTTTCATTCTACTGTAAAATTATTTTATTTTCATAAACAAGTTTCTCATTATTTTCTTTAAGATTATTATATAAATTAGTATCTTTGAAAATATCTTTTCTTAATATTTTAGTTTTTATTTAATTCATAAATATTCAAATTATCAGAATCATAATTATAATCAAAACAACTAGAATAAAAACTAATATTACTAACCATATCTAGTGATTCCGTGAAGAACAAGTTATCAGATTCTTTATCATGTCCATATTTCTCATTAGAATCAGATTTTCTATACAACTCCAACTAGTTGTCAATGCCTTTTTGTCCTTATTTTTTTATTTGTCTTTATTATTAAGTTTTGTACAATCAGTCTTGATATGACCTTTCTTCCTACAATCATAATAGGTTACACCCAATTAATTGAAATTCTTACTACCTTTCTTATCTCCCTTATATTTTTCTTTTTGAGGGTTTCTTCTAAATAGGTTCTTAAATCCTTTCCTTTTCATTATTTTGTAAACTTCCATCACACTCTAAGTAATATATTCTTTTTCACTATCCTATAGATCAGAATCAAATGAGTTAGTAGAGACAACAATCATAGATTTAAAATCCACAACTTTTCTTTTTTTGGTCTCCACATCAGCTGATTTCTTTTATTCCAGTTGATATTGGAGTAGTGATCCAATCAATTCATCAAGTGTGTACTCTTTGAAATTATTAATTTCATCAAGGGTAACCTTATTTACAAGACATTTCTTTGGTAAGACTCATAGTAATATTTAAAAAAGTACTATTTTTTTCCTAGCTTCACTAAGTGAATTCATTCCATTCACAATGCTTGTAAATTTGTGGAAAATTTGGTATACTATTTCATCTTCAGTCATCTTGAAGTCTTGGTACTCAGAATAAAGCATTCTAAGCTTGATTGGGATCAATTTTTTAGAGACAAGGTGAGTGTCTTGTACAATATTCCATTTTTCATGATCTGTCTTGCAAGAAGACACGTGACTAAAAACACTTTTGTTAATAGAATAATATAAAATATTAACAACTTTATAATTTAAAACATATCAAGTAAAATCCTTTCTAATAAGAGTATCTGGGTCATCTTCAGGTAGTGTGAATTATTTTGACATTATAGACTAGTACTCAATGATCAACCGTTTGAGGTAAACCTCCATTTGGGATCTCCAGTAGCCATAATCAGTACCATCAAAGTGAGGATGCTTTTGAGGAATCCAAACATCATTTGGGTCCAATCCTGCCATATTATAAGATATTTATCCCTATACTATGAGTTTTAGGAATATTTTGGCACAATTAGATATAAAATTAGACTCTTTAAAAGGGTTTTCTAGTTCTAAAAGAAACAACCAATGATACTAATGTTTGGTATCAAGAAAGAGAATGATAGAGATAAAATATTTTTAAGAATTTTATCCTATAATATCAATTGTTAGGTTATATAGGATAATGGAAGATGGTATATAGGGGGTTTAATGGACCTGATTAAAAATTTTAATCAAATTAATTGATTAATTAAATTATTTATCATAGATAATTATTATAATTAAAAAGAAGTAGAAAAGGTAAATAACACAAGGATGCTTTTTATAGTAGCTATGTTTGAAGTGGGACTACTCTACACTTATACCTCTCTACTCAGTGAGATATACATGTGCACTAAAAATGATTTTTTAGGGGGAATCATAACCCAATTAGAAAATACTTTTCTAGTGGAGGGATAACCACTACACTAACTTTTGTCTGGGGAGTCACAAACCCTTACAACCTGACTTTGGACACTGGGAGTCACAACCCAAATAGTCCTGATTTTAGATACAAGTATTCACAACCCTTATATCCTGACTTTAGAATCCTGGATTAACAACCTAAGGAAAAATAATAACAAATAAGGCTTTGTGTGTAAAATCATAAACAGAAAATAGAAAGTGTGTGAGAGAGATGGGAAATAGTGTTACAGACTTACAAACTAGATAAATGAATATAAACAATTAAATCACAGTTACTTGTTGATGAGGATTAAATTAAATCATCTTGTCAAGGAAGTAGAAATTGAAGTAGAAGAAGTTAGTCCCTTGAGGGATCATACAAGTGATTGAATTAGAGTGTCATGGGACGTTGGAAATGCACAATAGGTTCAAATTTCATAGTACTTTCTCCTCGAGAAAATAGAGTATCAAATATGTTAACCCATGTGTATCCTTTTCCTGGTATATATATATATACATATATATATATATATAAGTATTCAATAGTAATAGCATCTCTAATTCCTTTATATATTAGAAATAAATTGAGTTAAGAGCTTTTATAAATATTTCCACAAAAAATGCATCACTATTACCTCTTTATTCCTATAGAATAAATCATAAATAAAATAATTAAAATAATTTGAATAACTTTTCCAATAATATCTCTATAATAATAATAGATTCGAATGATTTTAAAACCCCAGTTTAAATCTATTCAAATATTTTTGAACTTAGTCAAAACAGTTCCTCAAAACTAGCAGCATAATCAGAATTTAAATTCAAATATTTGAATTTAAATAATCGTGTAACTTCTGACTTTATTGGAAAAAAAGATGTTGTAAAATTTAATAATTTTACACTTTCAAAAAATACACTAAAACATTAAAAACTCTTCGATCATAATCCTTAGATTTAATGTGAATTTATCCATTAGAAAAAGATATGATACCAATTGTTAAGTCAGATAGGATAATGATAGATGGTCTAGAGGGGGTGAGTAGACCAGATAAAAAATCTAATAAAATGAATTGATTAATTAAATTTATTTTTAGAGTTAATTTTTATAGTTAAAAAATATTATTAAAAGTAAATAACACAACGATTTTTTTATAGTAGTTTAGTCTGATGTGGGTCTACTCTACTCTTATTCCTCTCTACTCGATGAGAGATATGTGTGCACTAAAAATAAATTTTTAGGGGGAATAATGTCCCAATTACAATATCCTTTTATATTGTAGGGATAACCATGACACTAACTTTTTTATGGGAAGTTACAACCCTTATAACCTGACTTTAGACACTAGGAGTCACAACCCAAACAGTCCTGACTTTAGATACAGGGAGTCACAACCCTTAGATCCTTTCATAATTGTGAAAGTAGGGTTTCAGAGCCATAATTTTCACTATTGTGAAATTAGGGTTATATAAACATACTTTGAACTATTGTGAATGTAGGGTTATTGAACCATACTTTTCACTATTGTGAAATTAGGGTTGTCGAACCATACTTTGTGAAAAACATGAAAACATACTTTAACAAACTTCAATGAATTTTTAAAGGATCTTAACAATAGATTCAGACTTCGGTAAAAAATACTTATTTGTATAAAAAATTATTATATTTACAAAATATCAAGAATATAAAAAATATGAATTTTATTTCTCTTGAAATTATCAAAAAAAAAAGAAACATCATTCTGGAAAATTGCAGTTGTGAAATAGCATTATGGAATTTCAAATAATTAAATAACTATTTAAAAAAACTTTTTAGACGTCAATGTAAACTAATTAAATCAATATTAACATTTTTTATTTCTAAAAAATCATGTTTTTTGTGAATCTGATATCTACATAACTTACAGTAAATTAAATACAGTATCTTTTCAAATTTATAGATTATAAAGTTTTAAAAACTAAAGTAGCAACTTCATTGAATTTTTAGAGTATTATAAAATAATTTTTAGACTTCCTCATAAACTAATTAAGTTTAGATAAATATATTATCTATCCAACGTGATAATAATCCCACAAATCCAAACACTTTTGATTGATATATCATCAAAATATAGAGGAAATTTAATCAAACAAAAGAAAACCTTCACATGCACAAACATAAGTGTGGGGTGAACATTAAATAATTTATAAAGAAAATTTTAAATTCAAAGAGTAAAAAATATAGATCTTGAGAATAATTTTTAAATATATAAATTTATATGTGGAAATATATATTGATTTACTACTTCAATAATGTCAATGAAATTGTCAGAAAAAAAAAAGGGAATTTAGAGAAAAACTTTATGATTTTGTTATTGTGAAGAAACTCATGAGTAACTTCCCTAGATAATTTGATCCAAAACATTATTCACTAGAATATAGGGATGATCTTTCACTTCATGATCTATAAAATATACTCATTAATTATGAAATGAAAAAAAATCATACATTTAAAAAAATGGTGAAATATGAGATAAATTTTGAATTCATAATAAATCTAAAGTTAAAGGAAGAAGAAATTAAAGAATCCAATGATTTTAATGATGATTATGATTATGATAAGGATAAATATTACAAAATTTTAGTTTCTATTGTCTCTAAAAATTTTAGGAATAGAAAATTAAAATAAAAAAAGGAAAGTTTCCCCTCAAATGTTTTAAGTGTTGAGTCATAGGAAAAATTTTCATAAACTATCTAGAAAATAAGTCTCTTGATTATCAGTCTGTTGAACCTAATTAAATGATTAAAAATAATAAGTGTATAAAAGGATCAAAATAGTGAACAAAACTAGTGAGAAGAAAAAATAAGTTTCCAAGAAGGAAGATAAGTATTTTGATGAGTAAATAAGAAGATTAAGACACTTCATATTATAAAAAATATCAGGATGAAACATCTAAAAAGTTTACCAACTTTATGAAATATGTGGAGAAGCAAGAAACCTCCTCATGAAATAAATAGGAAGGTGGAGAAAAAACATAGATAGCTCACATGATCAGATTTGAGTTAGAATCATTCCTTGATCAAAACACAAATCTTAAGAAGATTAAATATATAAAAAAATATGATGGAAATGAAGTTGAAAAAATGAGTAATCTCTCAAAATAGAGACTTAACTCATTGAATAAATCAATAAATTAAAGGTAAAGTTTTCTATTAATGAAAATATCAAGAAATTTCCTACTGAAAATATTATATTGAAAGAATTAGAAATTATAAATATAGAATAAAAACTTATTATAATTGAATAAGTGTTAAAAATGATTAAATAATACTTTCAAAAATCTATTGAAATCAAGTATGGATCATCCAAAATGTATGAGATTCCAAGAACATCAAATCAGGTTAAAATTGTACCTAAGATTTCATTAAAATTTGAATATAATAGTATAGATCACAACTAAAAATATGGATAAGATTGGTCAAGAAAAGATAATTTGAAATAGACTTTTACTTTTAAGGAAGAGAGAAGAATTCAAGGAAATTTAAGATCTTTAAAGAACCATCTAGATCAAATCATAACTAGATATCAAAGGAAATAATACGGAATACAATTTTTTGGAAAAAATAATATCTATAATATAATATTTTTATTCAATGGATATTATTGTTGTTGTGGAATATTTATCCACAAAGTCTATATAGGTTGGTACAATATCTCTCTACTTGGAAGAATAAATGAATCAAGGGAGATAAAATTTTAAGTTATAAAGTATTCAAATAAGAATAATGTTTTGAATAAATATATTTCAAGTTTTTCTATGAAAAATTGATTTGAAAGTTTAAAAGAAGTTTTTCATAGATGTAAGAAACCAGAGAATTTTGTTTAGAAGTGTATTAAAAATATCCTTGGATAGTTCTCCTATAAATAAAATTTAAAATAAGTTTAAAATAAGAATCAAGAATAGAATTAATTCATAGTGGAAATGGAATTGAATAAAATAAATAAATGAATACCATATATCATTGAAAGTGGGTGTTCTTCACACATGGCTGGAGACACCAAAATATTAAAAAAATATAGACAATCATGAAATAGGATAAGTTATATTCAGAAATGATAGTTCCTTGAGAATAAAAGGTGTTGGAACTATTGAGATTTATCTAAAGGGACTCAAATCCAAAAATGTGTTATTTATAGATGGTTTAAAACATAATTCTCTTAGTTTTATACAATTTTTTGATAATGGAATTGGAAGATTTATTACAAGAGTTTTTTTTTGATAAAGGAAATGGAATATTTTTTTTATAAATAATTTATTAAAAAAAATTCTAAATATATAAGAGTTATTACAAGATGTTAAAGAATAAGTTAAAACTTGTTTCAAATTTTTAATCCATCCAACCCATGTTACTTGAGTGCCAAGGATGAAAAAAACCTATAACATAGAATATTTATCCATCTAGTACAAAGAAACATGAGTAATATTTCCAAACATGAAGTGGTGAGAGACCTCTATAAACTCAAAAGGGAAAGAGAAGTTGTTTGAGAAATATTTCAAAAATGGTAAGATAGTGCAATTGATCTATAAATAAGTGGATATTAAATCCATTATACCATTATAACTTGTATATTTATATGTGTGTGTTCCTATAAGAAACAAATTAACCAAAGGTTATCCTTATCACATGACATTCATTCTTTACTACACCTATATTCTAATGATCTCTTTATTAATAATAAATAAAAATATTTTCATATGTTTAAAATATTTAAAAGCCAAGTTATGATGGAGCTTGGTGTCTATATAAATAAGGTTAGGCTTGATAATCAAAATGAGTATATATCCAATACATTTAGAGGTATTTGGAAACTAATAGGATAAAAATTTAATATAGTATTCCATACAACCCCCCCCCCCACCCCACACCCCCAAAAATGGTGTGGTTTAAAAGAAAAATATAAGCATTGGGATATGGGAAAATTCATTCTAGCTGAAAATAAATTGCCAAGGTTATTTTAGAGAGATATTGTTTTCTCTGTTATGTATATTCAAAATAGGTGCTTTTTCAGACATGAAATTGAAAATAAATCCTATGATATGTGGTATAATAGAAAACCAACTATAAAATATTTCAAAGTATCTAAAACTCATTTTTACATGAATAAAAATAACTAAAATCTAGGTAATCTTGAAGAAAATTTAGAATAAGGGATATTCATGGGATATCTTTTTAATGGTAGTGTATACAAATGATGGAGAAAAATAAACTCAATTTGATAGACTATTCATATTTAAAAATCATTGAAAATAAATATAAAACAAATGTATTTATTGAGCTTAAATATGAAACTTATAGAGTTAGAAACATACTGATTTCTGAAAAATGTATTGATGAGAAATCTATAAATTAGAAGGTTGTGGGTAATTTTTATTCATATGAGACTAGTGATGAATATGATATTGAAAATTAGAGGTAGTGACATCAAATATTGAATAATATTATCGATTCAAAAAATATTACTATCCAACAATATGAACCTATCCAAACTATAAGGAGTGCAGTACTTAAGAATCAAAATACTCTTATTTATCAAGTTGAACCTCGAAATTTTTCTAATGTAGTTGATCAAGAAGAATGAATTACTAATATGAATTAGTAACTTGATCAGATTTATAATTCCTCCACTTGGGATCTAGTTCCAAGACCATAAAATAAAAATATAATTGACACCAAGTGCGTCTTCATAAATAAACTGAATGAGAATGGTGAAATCATAAGGAATAAGGGAAGACTGGTTTACAAGGGGTATTCTCATATAGAAGGAGTTAAATTTGAAGAAATATTTTCACCATTGGAAATACTTGAGACCATAATGATATTATTAGTAAAATAATCTAGAAAAAATTATAGAATTTATCAAGTAGATGTGAAATATTACTTCTTAAATGGTGATATTTAAGAAGATGTTTTCATTGAACATCCTAAGGATTTTCTTCTTGATAAATATGGAATCATTCTGTGAAGTTATAAGAAATATTTATATTTATTTAAGTTTTTTTCTATATTATAATATTACAAGTTGGGTAGATTCTTCAGAAGCATTGATTTTTAAAATGTAAAAGTAGATTTTAATCTCTTTGTGAAGTATTTTTTTATAGGTTCTCGTATTATTATAGAAAATATTGATGAGATTATTTATTCAGGTGACAAAGATCATCTTTGTGAATAAATTTTTTAGGAAATAAATAGTCATTTTGAGATGTTTATTCTTGGTGAAATACCATATTTTCTAGGTATATAAATCATATATAGATATTACCATATATTTTTATCTCATCAAAAATACTCCAAGGATTTGTTGAAGAGGTTTTCAATGGTGAAATAAAAAGGTATTTCCACTCCTATAGTTATTGTAAATAAACTAACCAAAGATGAGGATGTATATTTTTTTAATCAAAAGGAATATATAAAATTAATTTGTAACCTTATATATTTGAAAAACTATAGACCTATCATAGAATTTTATGCTATACTATTTACTATATTTAAAATTGACTCAAAGGAATCTCACATGTTGAAAACCAAGATAATTTTGGGATAAATCAATAGTATTATGAATTTTAGACTATTGTACGATACTAGTGAAGATTTGGAATTAAAAGGATTTACTAATACTAGTTAGGTAAGATATTGTGTTGATAGGATGTTCAATTTATATAAAGAATTGTTTCTTGGTGAGTGTTTTGTGGAAAGGTATATCAAGAAGAAAATTTTAGTGGAATTGATAACAGATGAAGGTGAGTAAATAGCAGCTACACATGCTTATACACATATGATATGGACACAGGTAAAACTAGATAACTTGATATTTAATGTTGATTATACACTATGCATATCCTATGGAAATAAAAGTGCTACAAATCTTTCTAATAATCAAGTTCACTACTCTAGATTAATTTACATTGATCTTAAATATCATTTTATCAAAGAGAATATAGAAGGAGGTGGTGTATAGCATAAGTTTTCTAGCACCAACAAACAAGTTATAGATATTTTTACCAAATAATTGAAAATCCTAAGGGATCTAAATTTAGGCTAAAACATCATTTTTATCCTTTCCCTCTCACTTAAAAATGTGTGGAATCAACCCACATAAGTATTTAGATTATATTGTAAAATAGGGAGAGAAATGTGACACAACTATTTATTTAATTATTTATCAAAGGAGAAGTGTGAAATTATTTTATGTGTTTTTAGATGTTAATAGGCAATTAGAAGTGATTTTTTATGTGTTTGAATTGAATCTATAATACTATTTTTGAGTATGAGAAAATTAGCTAAGTGATGAGAATTTTTTGAGATACACCAATCCATGTTCAAGATATTATTATCTTGTACAATGATAGTTTTTTCATATGATATGTGGTATTTTATAAGTCACTAGAACTCCATTTGATGCTAGATCTACATAAGATGTTTTGATCACATGTAATGCTAGTCTATATAAGATATGTTTTTTGTAAGATGGTTGAGTTCATATCATGTGATTTCATAAGATATAAAGAATTTGTATGATATGTTTTCATAATATACCTCTCATAATATGTATTTTTGTAATATTTAAGAGCAATTTATAAGATACCCTGAGAATGTATGTTTTGTGTTGTTTTCATAAGATATAAGTTTTATAATAAACTGAAACATGTATGATACATGGTTAGCATGTGTGACATGTATTGTAAGATATTTTCTCATAAGATACTTTATTTTTATAAGATAAAAGGATTTAAAAAATCTAAAATAATGTTAAATTTCTAGATTAAATTATTTTAATAGAATTCAAACCAACCAATTCTCAAACCATTTTGTATAATACCTGAGATCCTATTATAGTGGGTAAATGTTATATCCTAAAACTATTACAAAAATACACCCTTTAAAGTGCATTTATTAAAAAAATTAGAAGTTAAAATTTTAAATTTTAAATTTACCAATATAATTCCATTTCATAATTTATCATATAAAAATTAGCTTAGTATGAATTTTTGAACTTTTTCTGAAAAGGTTGGTTTTTAGTCAAAAATTAAGGTCTTCACGAAACTTGTAATTTTTATGAATTTACCATTATATAAGAATAAAAAATAAGTTTAAAAACTAAGTAATCAAATATGAATTTAAGGAATAAAATTCTATATTTTATAATATTCATTAAACTGAGATAAACTATGTCAAGTATTATTAGAACTAATTAAAATGTTATATTAATATAAAAATCATTTTTGTAATTTTCATAAAATCAAGTATTTTCAACGGATATTTGGTTTTTTCATGCATTCAAGGACTCATATCAATTATTTTTTTTATAATAAATCAATTTATGTCATTAAAATCAATATCTAATAAAATTTTGTCTTATATATAGATTAAAATCTTTAAAGTTTTATTTCTTTGAAAACTATTTTTATGTTATTAAGTGTGTTAATTTTGAAATTATATTTTAAAACATATTTAAATAGTATATTATTAAATGATTTTAAAATTTGAAATTATAAGTATCAAATTAGGTAAAATTTTTGATCTTATTATTTTTCATTAAAACTAATTACAAAGGTTAGAAATTAAGTACCAAGGTAAAAGTAAACTAGGGTTAAAGTTAAAAAGTTAAAAAAAATACTAAATCACTCAAAGATGTATCAAAAATTAGTGGTTGATATGAGTTTCAACCCACACTCATTTTCATCTACTATTTTTTCTATTTTATGGCCTTTAACACTTGAATAGTAACCTTACATTATTGAAGATGTAAGGGTTACTCCCAAAACTACCCTCCCCTTCACTTATAAAAGGGTAAAATATTCACCACTTTAAGACACACCTCCCATTAAAATTTATCCTTATTAATATTCCATTTTTATATCCATATAAACCTCTACCAATAACATAATCCCTTAGTCACTCATATTTATCCAAAACCCTTCAAATTCAAGGAGACTTCCAAGGAAAATTCAAGCACTCGACATGAGTATTATCAACTACTTAGCTTATCCTTCTTAATTATCTTCTTTCAAATTTATTCTAGATAAGATAATATGACTATATTATTATCATTTATATACTATAATGTTACTATATTAATGGTATTACCATTATTTATTCATATACCCCATCCATTAAAAAATTGTTGTTCATGTTTTGTGTGGACTACCGCCTCTACGACATAACATGTTTCATTTTCCTTCACAGACTTATAAGCTTGGACATATGGATGGTATGGAAGGATAAATATAATTTTTATGATATAATTAAGGTTATATTATGACAAATTTAAGAATATATTAATGATATTACCAATAAACAGTTATCATTAGTTTAATCATTTAAAATAAGCATATTAAGAGGATAATATTTTATTCACATTGCATAATGTTTTCATATCAATTAATTATTTTTATAAATCATTATAATTCAGATATATCACAATAATAATCACTAAATAATATCATTATACACCAGTTAAAATGATATTACAACTAAACAATCTCATTATCATCCACTAATCATGGTAGATTCATGTTTGGGTCGGTTTAACCACCTACTTGAACAATACTATACATTTATTTCATGGATTACTATGAGAACTTATTTAATGGAATAATATGATATAAATTTGTAAATAATTATTTTTTTGGTTATAGGGATATTGTATTAATGTCTAATTCATCAATTAATAAAACACCCTCCATTAGTCAAAAAAACCAAAACATGCTTATTATCAACTTCATATTCAAGGATAATGCCTAATGAAAGGGATTTTAAACATTATATATTACTATAAATCATACCTAATAGTAACTTTAATTACCTTTTCATAATAAACTTTGTAATAATAATTAATATGAATGCCATTATTATGAAACTGGTATAAACGATCAAAACTATTAATGTCGTTATGGAAAATATAAATAATTCTTGTAGAGAGTGTCTATTTATTAAGAGTGTAGATGAAAATGAATATTATTAATGTTATTAATTAATAAATTAATATATACAATTTTATGATACGTGAATTTAAGGTATGTTCGTGGAATTTAGGACAAGTGGTAAGGGTTTTTTCATCTCAAATTCTTCTCCTTGAGTCATAATTTTTATTACGCACCTAATTATCTTTATGTGGTGTTTATACTACCTAATAATATGTTATGTCATGAAATATATTTATTTGTGTTATTTTAAGATTAATTTTAAACCCTCTCTTCCAAGATGTTATGATTTAATTGTTACCCTATCCATAAGTGGGGTTTTTCCATCCCAATTTTCATTCCTAGGACTTGGGTTATAGTCACCGCTTATTTTCTTTTGTGTGGTGAATGAATTTACAAGGAATAATTTTTACTATATTACTCATTAAATTTAACGGACATAAAATTCTATATTTTTAAAAATCCATGTTTCCCTATCTCTTTAATTTGAGCATAAATTTTAATTATTTCTTTCGGATGCTCATGATCAGTAAAATAGCCATTTTACAAAAGAATATATTCTCAGATAATTTTTATAACCAAACTATTGTTCTCAAAATTAGTATTTTACCCTAGGAAATAATTTTGGTGGAATGATGATCTGTTTGAGTTTTGGAATAATATTTAATATTTAATTAATTAAATTTTAAATTATGCATATGGGTTTAGGTGGTTATGTCTTATGAACGGAGAATTTTATTAAGATTCTAAATCCATGATTGAGTTTAAAATTGGGGGTTTTTAGGTGAGATATAAACCCACTTCGGGTTCTAGGACATGGGGGATATTTTAAAAGTGTAATTAATTAATTAATTAATTAGATACCCCCCCCCCAACCATTTGGGGTTTCCTATTCATAGAAATAAGGGAGGATACCACCTACCTCACACAATGGTTGGACCAAGAAAAGAATTTTAAATAGATGTCATTGGACATTGTTCATGGTGGAGATCGAGATTAGATTGAGGTGAAGTAGCTTCCGAGAGTGGATTCGGACCTGAAGCATTGGTTTTTCACCACGAGGTAGGATGGTTTTTAGTTTTATGACCCAATCCCCATAGATAATATTATTTAATGTTTTAGAACCCTTCTATGACTTCTAAATTCCCCATAGAGTTTGATTTGTGCCTAATCATTGAAAAACAGGTGTTTCGAGAGGTACGTAGGGATTTCCCATTTAAAAATCCCAATCAAATGACATGTAGTTCTAGAACACACAACATCTGTTCTTCCTATTTGAGTAAGATGAACTTTTAGAACTACACTCTATGTACTGGGGTACATGCCATGCAGTGTTGTATGGACATGTGGATGAGTACACTAGAAAGTGTAATTTTTTGGTCTACACGACATGTAGTCTTGGTACATGACATGTAATGGTGCATGTTCGTGTGGCCAAATACATAAAAAGACACCCCATAAAATGGGGATATAGGTGTGTGTAAGTATACATATAGAACCCATGTATTAAATGGTCTTGGATTAGTACACAGCTAGAACCCATGTATTAAATGGTTATGTAGTAGTGCACGTAAAAAGATTGGGTATACCCAAACTGTGTGGGAGTACATGGCATGTTATAAGGTTTCAAAGTACACACTGTGTACTCGGGGTATATGTCGTGTACCACCCTTTTGTAACCCTTTTCAGTGTTTTGAGTGATTTTTCACCCCAGAGTCTGAATTTGACATAAAAGGAGTCTATTTTTAGTATTTTTTCATGTATAATGTGATGGTTTACCCTTTTGGTGTTTTGAGGACTTGTAAGAGTTGGTTTGGGGTGAGTAAGTTATGATAGAGATTTTTTATTCCATAAAGAGAGTTCATCTATCTTCTCAGAGTGAGACATGGGATGTAACTTGGAAAGGGTCATGAGAATTATTGGATGACATAGCATGAGTTTTTTGAACACCTCGATTAGTGTTGAAATAGGGTTGTCCTTGGTTAGTGGGACTAGGTTTCAAATCGAGGTAATGTATAGGTTGGGTGTATGGTCTATCCTAGGATGGTTTATAAAGGGGTTGGACCTAAGGCCATATCCCTTATTAGTTTTACTCCCTTTTAGGCTAGTGTGTCCAAGATATTCTAGAAACTAGGTCATGGGATGTGTGGCCCCAAGAGGCGAGCATTGGCCTGAGAATATGGTTGTTACCAATGATTGGGAGAGGGATGTATCCACTTATGTTCTAACCGATATGATCCAAATTGGGATACATCTTCCTTTGTACTATCTCTAAGGATCACAATATGTATGCCTCTATTTTCATTTTGACCTTGAGGGACAAGTGGGTTCCTGATTGATAGGATGTACCTAAGAGGGTGTGTGTGTGTCTGAGTAGTATTGGTTATGGTTTTTCCTTGGGACCTGTATTGATGTATGAATCAAGGGGGGTGAGATGTTGATGATGGGCATGGAATTTTGGCCAACCCTAGATATGTTTTTTTCAGTTTATGGTGAGTCTTTTTTCACACCCATGGGGTTGTTGTGGTATGGTTGGGTTACCATGTTTTGGAACCTGGTTAAAATGTTATGGGATGACATGGTTGAGAGAGATCTGGACATGATAGTCTACATGTATGGTTCTAGATGTCAGACATTGTATTCTATAGATAAATTTGATATTGGTGGATATAGAGTTCTAAATATATGGTTGATATTGTTGGACATGTAATTCTATAGATATGGTTGATATTAGTGGACATGTAATTCCACAGATATGGTTGAAATTGGTAGAAATGCCTTTATTTATATATATATAGTTTAGGGTGTCAGACATGGAATTACTCATCAATGATTTAGGGTGTTGGACATGGAATTCCTCATCCATGATTAGGGTTTTGGATATGGAGTTCCTAATATATGGTTTGGAGTATTGTACATGGAATTCCACATCCATGGTTTGGGGTGTTAGACATAACATCCATCGTCTATGGTTAAGATTTTTGGACATGGATTTCTTAATATATGGTTTAGAGTGATGTACGTGGAATTACTCATCCATACATTAGATGTCATACTGATGCTCTAGGTTTTTTAGCACTTTAGAATGGGATGAATACCTGGGAATAACGCTTCTTGGTACCAAGTAAGAGATAATGAGTAAATTTGAGAGGTTTGGTTTGGGATTCCTTGGATATGGAGCCCATGTGTTATTTGGTGTGCACGATCCTTAAGATGTGCGTAGAGACACCCGACACTGGATGAAATAGGTATGGAAGATTGAAGTCACAAAACTATGGAATTTATGGTGGTTTTATTTATCTTTATTTCAATTATGCTTTATCTAGGATGAGAATGTTACATGAGCATGCACTTATAAAAGTAGGTTATCGGTTCACCATTGGGGGTGACCTACTAAGATTTATTTATCACCCCTCTACATGAACCTTGGTGTGATTTAAGGCCTTATGTATGCTTTAAGTTTGAGCATAGATTCATGGTGAATAGGTTTATGGCCCTTGTTTTCATGAAAAAAGAAATTTTCTCATGTAGATTTTGATGATCGGGCTAGAGAAGATTTATATTATATAGGAGACTATGTATGTGATATGGCTAGGAGTTGGAAGTATAGCATGATGTATTTTTTCAGGTTATTCTATATATGTGATCGGCCTAGTGGGTGATCAATGTTGTATATATGGATTGGTTTTTCAGGAATTTATAGTATTTTATTTTTTTACAGAATTCTTCTGTTTCAGTTTATTAATTTTTTCCATATACTCTGATGTGTATGATGTTTGGTTATTTACTTCTAGTTGTTAACTCTGATATGGTGTTATATTCTCCTAAAAGTTCTACCTTATACCCCCATTATTAGTTTTTGTCTTCTATTATATGAGGAGGCATGCTTGAGGTCTTATGGAAAATCAAATCACAGCACCAGTTTAGTGTTATCTAGTTTGGGACATTACAAAGTAGTATCAAAGCAATTACTTTTCTATTTTACTATTTTGGATTTTTTAGACTATATATATATGAATGTGTCATAGCTTGTGATGGATATCGGATGGTGAATCATGAACACCTATTCCAGTAGGAATTCTAGGTTACCAGGGCTATGATTGAAGTTCTTGGTTTGGAAAGTTATGGTTGTATGTAATTTTCTCATGGGAAGATTCACATGTGGTTTGGATTTGATAAATTTTGATAGATTTCAGGATCTTGGATGGTTGGAAATAGGCTAGTGATTGGTTTTGACTCTTTTATAATAGATTAAAAAGGATTCATCATGTTAGGCACATAAGATCCACATGCTATAGGCCTATTAGGGTGTGATTTTATAGATTTTATTCTGATTGAAGGTTCATTGTACCAGTGGTTAGACACTTAATGATGAGGATGCTAATGTGGTCCTTGTTCAAAGTTGTTATAGTGACCTTAGTGGTTTATCATGGTATGGTTATATAATTATTGTACCCTTGTGGGTGGTTTTCATTCAAGGTTGGTTATATGGCCTAGTCCTCTAGGGAGCGGTCTGATGTGAAGATGCTCAGAGGGGATGTGTTCCCTAGTAGTGGGAGTTTGTTTTGGGATGTGATTTACTTAAAATTTGATACCATAGAGATGTTTTTTCACCTTTTGATGTCAGGTAATGTTTGAATGAGAGTGTGTTGGAATCCTCCGAAGTTGTGGAATTTTGTGAGTTGTCCTAAAACTAGGTGGGAGAGACTGGTGACCTTCATTAAAGTGACTCCAGTTTAGGTATTTGGTGTTATTTAATGTTCATGGGTGACCCGTGAGAGGGGTTGAATGAGTCATGTGTTTCTTTGGGTGTATAATGCATGGATGTATGTTTTGAGACTTATGAAAATTGTTCTTTAAGGGTATAATAACCCATATCTTTATTTTTAAGAACCTGGACCTTCATTGAGGTATGTTTCTCTCTTTTCTGGAGTTTTTGGAAAAATTAAAGTTTTTGGAAATTTTTGAAGTACACGTCATGTACTTTCTAAATACACGCTGTGTAATCTTTTCCCGCTCGAAGCCATGTACTGGTCGTGCCCAGGTCACACACGGTGTGTAGGGGTGACATGGAGGCTGTTTTTGGCAGAGTATGGAAAAACCCACTACACGCCATGTACTCTAAAAGTAAACTCCGTGTAATTTATTTTTTCATTAAACGGACTGGGGTCGTGCCTAATCGACGAAAAGCACTTCTTCTCCAGCTTCTTCGTCCGAGAGTACCGGGAACCCACAGATCTTTGTTGAGCCACCGCTCTTCCGTCCTTTCTCTGATTTGAGCACGGTCGATTGCGTTGGAATCGCAGTGGTGAGTTCTTCCTTCTGTTTAAGCCTTGTTTTCCAATTCCTCCTCCTTCTCAAGATATCGTGGGTTGAAAGTTTTGGGTGTTTTCTCAGATCTAAGATGTTTGGGGGAGAATCAGTCATCGTGGTTCAAGTATATCGATCTCCTAGGATTGAGGTAGGTGGTTTGTGCCTTTCTGTAGAAAGTAGATGAGTATTTTTGTGCAAACTCTACCAATACCCTTGAACGGGGTATTTTGTGTTCCTGTTTTACCCTTGTTGTATTGCCTTCTTTGCTTGATTTCTAGAGTAGATGTTTTCCTGTGATTATGGTAGTTTTTACTGTACTCTAGATGTTTTCTATGCTTTTTCTGCCTGTTTGGAATTTTTCCAGTTTTCATGCCTAGTTATAGGATAGTGGAACTATTGCTTTGTTATGCTGTTGAGCCTTATATTGATATCCAAGTAGTTCTTGAGGTTTACTTGGACGATGCACGTGTGCTGAGCATGTTTATTTCCACATAGGACTGTGAGAACCTAGTGTAGTAGACCCTAGGGAGAATGGACGTAAGGGCTTCTCCAGAGTGTCTTTTAATACGATGCGAGACCACAGGGGGAATTGACGATGAGTGCTTCCTCAGAGAGTTTGTAGTTCCTCGATGCGGGCTACAGGGGGAATGAGACATTGAGTGCTTCCCCAAAGAGCCTTTAGCATGATACGAGACTATGGGGGGAATTAACGGTGAGTGCTTCCTCAGAAAGTCTATTCTTAGCTGAACCAGAGGAGTGAGACTGTGTGTGCCTCCTAGAGGTTTGCTGGTACTGGTAGGTTGAACCATAGGGGTTAGGCTATGAGAGCTACCTAGAGGGTTACCTATTTTATACTTGTTGTTGGTTGTTACATGTGTACTTTATATGTTAGAACTGTGAATTGTAGCTGTTGTGTATTTCCTGTTTACTATTCATGTACTTTACTTTCCATGTATTCATTGACTGTTAGGCACAGATATTTGGGTGGTGGCCTACTGGGACTTTGTCTCACACCCTGTTTGGGCCATGTTTTTGGGCCCAAGCAGACTATGTTGCTGCAGGTATAGATAAGGGCATGCGCCCTTCTACTTCAAGTACCTGACTTGCTTTGGAGCGGGAGAGCAAGGGACCAAGCAATGGCTTGCGATGCTGAGGAGTTTACTTTGTTTTTCTTTTGCACTTTTTTTCAGTTCTACTTCAGCACGTTGGTTTGTTTACTGTTTTCCATAGACATATGTACCATGTTGCATCAATATTATTTTATACATTGCTTATTCTATTCAGTTCAGTTGTTGTATGTTGTTTATTGTTTCTGCTATTGTGTCTGGTTGTTCTTCCACTGTATACTTTACCGAATGAGGGAATATTTTCCCCCACCGACTCACCAAGGCCCTCGCTGCTAGTCGGCAGCCTCTAGCATTTGGGGAAACGCGCTTGAGGTCATGTGGCGAATCGGGTACGGGACACTAGTGGAGGGTCTCCGGATTTGGGTCGTTACATTATTACACATTAATACATATTTTATTACATAAAATTACATTTAATACAGCCCATAAGATCAAGAGGTCTAGTGAATTTGGGAAATTAGGTACATTACATAACAACTTAAACATGAAAAGCAACATCTTTATTTAAAACTTCTTTAACATGACCAAAACATTCCTTCGTAGTTAACACTATATAGGATAACTTGAGGACATGAAAAAGGGGTGATCTATAAGCTTGGTAAGGTAATAAACAAGTTATAAAATTAGGAAGACAATACATTTTAAACAATAAGAATATCAATGAATCATAAAAGGAACATGAATAATAAGTCATGATATAGCATGATAACCATAACATGGAGAATATGGAAACAACTTAAAACAATGCATCATAAACTAGGTAAAGGATAAACCTCCAGGAATTCATGGTGGAAAAAAACCCATAAAGGATTCTGGTAAACCCCTATCCTAGCATGACGAATCATGATACTAAACATTACCCAATTCATTGGAGCTCTATTAGGGTGCACCCTTCATAATCATTTCATTATCTTTCTTAAGTGTGCCACATAGATCATATAACATGGATTAATTCAACATCATAATTCATTAAATGATCAAGGAATATGGAATACATACATATAAGTCCCAAATCAATAAGTATATGTGCATAAATTTTAATACCATTGATAGAGAAATGGGTATGGTATTCACTAAACAATTATTTGGGCATGGAAAATCAAGGTGCAATTTCGGCAGCATAATGGAGTCATCTAGAATTTCATAAAATGGGTTGAACATAGTGATAAGGGTCTCTTAAACATGAAATGAATAGTAATAGGGACATGTAAAGACATTCCCTAACATAATTAATTGGAAATGGAAGTCATAACATAATATAAAGAAACTTGAAGATATAGGAGAAAGGAAAGAACCCTTATGAAATTTCGGCATGGTAAGGGGTGTACATAAAGGTCCTTAAGAGGGTTAAATGAGAGTGAAATGAGATATCATCATATATACATAAAATTTAAATTAATGGGGATATTTAATAACATATACTAACATTAGTAAAATGAAATTAAAATATATAACATAGAAGAAATTCTTGATAAAAGTGGAGGTTGGAAGATTCCTTACGGAATTTCAATATAGTTGTAGGTGTACATAAGGGTTTATAAGTTGGTTAAATGATATTGAAATGGGTTAAAAAAATATAAAAATAAAATATAAATTAATTTTGGTAGGTAATAATGTGTCCCGACTTAAGAAAATTTAAATTAAAAGGCATATCATAAATGAAATTCTTGATAAAAAGAGGAGAGAGAGAATCCCTTACTTGGATATGTGACTCCCAAGTCTTGGGGTACCTTAGAAGGACTCTATAGATTAGGGGTAAGATTATGTTCATGCTCCAAAGAGTTTTAGTGAATAGAAATGGGAGTTTTGGTGGGTTTATATATTAAAGGAGGATGATCTATTTATTATTTTGGTTTTGGACACTATATAATAAAATATTCAAAAGCACACACTATACCATGGTTTTTGCCCATGTTTTCTACCAAAGTGTATTTTATTACATTATTTTATAATGAAAAGGTCCTAATATAATAAAATAATTCCTTTGATTATGGGGAGGTGAGTCACACTCTCAAATAAATGATTTTAAAATCTTAAAATATATTATAAGTCTTATAGGACTCATTAAGGATTTATAAAATAAATAAAATAAAAATAAAATTACATTATTTTAAAGGAAAAAATATATATGGTTGGGGATAACTTTTATAGTATTTATTACATCACTATTGGTCCATCATGATGCCATAAAACACACCAAATACTTATACGGTATTTAATTATTATCCAAAAAATAAACTCCTTTAGAAAATTATTAAAAATTCACAATTAGATAATTTCAATGTCTTGATTCCAAAAATAATATTCATTTTATATAAATAATATTCTAAATATTTTAATTTTAACTTTTAAAAATAAAAACTGATATTTATTGAAAAGGGATGGGTTTTGACAATAATAGTTTTCAAACCCAAAAAAATTACATTTGAATTTATAAAAATTATATGATCATTTATATTCAATAAAATTTATTTAATAATAATATTTTATTAAAATATTATTTATTTCAAAAAACCATTAATTCATCAAAATAGATATCTTAATTGAATTTAAATATTAACCAAAAATATAATTTGTGCTTAAAAAATTATTTATGAATTAACAATAATAGGATGATATTATATTAATTAAAAAATAATTTACATATTCCTATAGCTAGGGTCTTGATACATATCCCTTTATTACACCAACATACACCCTATGAGTAAGGTTCATAATGGTGGGGCTTTCATGGGTTCGTTCGGTAAACATGGTTTGGGTCATGATCTCGATGAGCATGAACTTCTCCCATAAATGATATAGTTCATGATTAAGTTATTGGATATCATCTTGGGGTTGTTTATAGAAAATACTATAAATAAAATCTCCCTTGGAAGCTCTTGTAAATGGGATTCATAGGGTATGATCCTACTAGTTGACGTCATCACTTCCTTTGTATCTCCCAAAAGGATTTGTTAAAACCCTATATTTATACTAGTCATGTGATTACTATTAAATGGATATATTGTCACTGGTAAAGATACTTAAGATTCATTTAAATACAATTAGATATAATAAAGTAAAATAAGTTCATGTGTTTTATATTTTATTAAATCAAAAAGGGGAATTTTATTCATAACAGTTCAGGTCATTACAATATTTCCCCCTTTAGAAATTTATCCCTTAAAAAACCCTTTTCCCACACTAAAATAGATGAAGGTAACCTTGTTTCATCACCTCCTCCAGTTCCCACATTTCTTCTTCAAACTTTTGGTTTCACCACAACACTTTGATGAGGGGCATTGTCTAATTTTGTAGAACTTTTTCTCTACAATCTAATATCTTCACCAGCTATTCTTCATAGAAAATATCATTCTACAATGATACCACCTATGGATTTAGTACATGTTAGGGGTCTGGTATGTACTTTCTTAATAGGGATACATGTAATACATCATGTACTTGAGATATTTTTGGTGGGAGTGCTAGTCGATAGGCCCCTACTCTAGTGCAATCAAAGATCTCAAAAAGGCTGATGTACCATGGACTAAGCTTTCTCTTCTTCCCAAATCTCAACAATATTTTCCATGGAGATATAAAGAGTAATAACATGTATCTAACATAAAACTCTAGGTTACATCTATGATTTTCATCATATCTCTTTTGTTGACTCTGAGCATCTTTGATGTGCTATTGGATGGTATTAACCTTCTCCACCATTTCTTCGACCATTTAATGACCTAGAAGTTTTTATTCCCCAAACTCACCCCAAAATGTCGGTGTTCTACACATATTCTTATAAATGGCTTCATAAGGAGCCATTTTTATGCTCAAGTTGAAACTATTGTTGTAAGATAACTTGACCAAAGGGAGATGTTGATCACATACTCCTTTTAAGTCAGTTGAGTACGCTCTCAATATGTCCTCAAGTGTCTGGATAGTCTGCTCTGATTTTCCATCAGTTTTAGTTTGATAAGATGTGATTAATTTCAACTCATTGTTTAGATAATTCTAAAAACTTTTCCATAATTTGGAGGATAATCGTGGATATAAATCATATACTATCAATAGTGGTACTCTATGTAGCCTGACCACCTCCCTAATGTATATCTGTGCAAGTAGATCTAGTGAAAATTCATCCTATAATTCAATGAAGTGTGAAATATTTGTAAAATGATCCAAGACAACCCATATAGAATTATTCACTCTTTATGTCCATAGAATATCAGTGAAACAATTCATGGTGATGTTTTACCATTTCCATGTAGGTATGTGTAATAGTGGCATCATCCCCTTGTATTTTTTTCTTTCCACTTTCACTTGCTAACATACAATACATATTGATGTATATTCTATGATCTTTTTATTCATATTGTCCCACCAATAGTGTTCTTGAATATCTTAATACATATTTGTGCTTCCTGGGTGGATGAAGAATGTTGAGACATGTACATCATCCAACAGCTACTTCTTTATCTAAATTTTGATGGTACACATAGTCTTGACCCAAATCTCAAAAATTATTCATCATTAACATTAAAATCCAAGGATTTTACTTTCCTTGTAGGTTCCACTTTCTTTTTAATTCCCACATCAACTCTTTTATCATCCTTTAAACACTTCAAAAGAGACAATTGAGCAATCATTTTTGAAAGGATTGATGATGCTACTTCTTTTATGATTCACATGGCCATCCTCTTTAATTATAAGAAGACCAAATCCTTCTTGATTCTCATAAAAGATGAAATTTCTAGATCCTTTCTACATATAGAATCTTTCACTTTATTCACTTTCTTAGGATGGTATTTAATTAAGTAGTCATTGTCTTTAATCATCTCTAACCATATTCGTTGGTGCATATTCAGCTCTTTATATGTGAATATATACTTGAGAATTTTGAGATCTGTATATATTTCACACTTGTACCCAAAGAAATAATTTCACCAAATTTTTAAAGAAAAATCACTATAGAAAACTTCATATCATTTTTTGGGTAGTTATGTTCCTGAACTTTCAACTTCCTTGAATCATAGGAAAGTACTTTTTCATTTTACATCAACACGCATCCTAGGCCCTTATTCAAAGTATCTATGAATACCACAAAAATCCCTATACTTGTGGTTATTGTGAGTATAGGCATATTGATAAGCCTCCTTTTCAAATCCTTGAATATTTATTCACATTCATCATTATAAGAAAACTTGACTCCCTTCTGAGTTAATTTGGTAATAGGGATTGACAATCATGATAAATTTATCATTAATCTATGATAATACCTAGATTACCAAAGGAAACTATGGATATTATTCATAGATGTTGTCCTTATAAATCCTTAAATTTATTTTTTCTTTAAAGGGTCCATATATATTCCATTTATTGTGATTATATGTCCCAAGAAAAAGACTTACCTCAACCAGAACTCACATTTTCTCTACTTTACATAAATCTTATCCTTTTGTAAGGTCTTTAGAATAGTGTTCAAATGATCCTCATGATCCTCCTTGGTTTTGAACTATATTAGAATATCATCTATAAATACTACCACAAATTTTTTGAGGTAATCCCTAGAGACTCTATTCATCAAGTCTATGAATATTTATAGAGCATTAGTGAGTCTGAAAGGAGTCACTATGAACTCATAGTGCCCATACCTTGTACGAAAAGAAGTCTTGGGGATATCATCCATCTTCACCCTAACTTTGTAATATCCCAACCACAAATCCACCTTGGAGAAGTATTTTTCTTCATGTAGTTGATCAAAAAATTCTTCAATTCATGGAAAATGATACTTGTTATTTATCATGATATTGTTAAGATAATGATAATCAATGAAAAAGAACATTTACCCATCTTTCTTCTTGAAAAATAGGACCGGTGCACCCCATCATGAAGCCCTTGGGCGTATAAAACCTTTATCCAGATTTTTCTATAGTTGTTTCTTTATCTTCTCAAGTTTCAAAACATCCATCCTATATAAATTCTTGGATATTGGAAACGCCCTATGTATAATATCAATTGAAAATTCAACCTCTCTGTTAGGAGGAAGACTAGGAAATTCCTTAGGAAATACATCAACGAATTTCCTCACAACAAGCATGTATTTGAGGATGATACCTTCCTTAGACTCAATCATTTGATCTAGATGCACTTGATCAAAGGGAAATAATATACATTCTTGAGATGATGGTGTTGAAGAAGATTTTTCCTCATTCTTGCACTTGAATAGAATCAGGGGTCAATTCTACATATTGATAATGATTTCCCTTTTGTGTAAATTTATGTTAGATCTATATAGGGAAAGCAAATCCATTCTCAGAATTGCATAAAATTCAACCAAAGGAAGTATGATGAGATTCTCTAGGATGTTCATCGCATAAATATTGATGGGGGAGGATTTATATACATGGTATGAAATAATTTCTCTATTTTCCATTTTCATCAACATATTTACTTCCATGCTTTGTGGTGTTGTTTGGATTGTTCTAATAAACTTTTATGATATAAAGTAATGTGTAGAACTATAATCAAAAAGTATGTTCACTATTCTTGAATGAATAACTAGTGTACTTTTCACCACTTCATTGTCGGGATTCACTTCGGTAGTAGAGACAGAAAAAGATCTCACTTACTACCTTGGAGGTTGTTGGTTTCCTTTGAAATCCCTTGGCTTAGGGAACTAGTTCACAAATTTCACTAGTTCTTTGCAGTTGTAGTAATGAACAACGTTTTTAGGGTTGATTGGAGCATTGATTTCCTCTATCACATTGGTGGGTTTCTCCTATCGGCAATCATTGGTTATTTTTACTTCTCTTCCACACCTAAATCATTTCCTTTTTCCCCTTAAAAAATTTTTGGGGTTCTCTATTCTACATATTTGACATGTGGGGTTTTGAAAATTATTAGCACCATTGTATTTATCCATAGGACTGCCAGAATTAAACTCCACTTTCCTCTTCTTATCCCCATAATACCCTTCGGATTCTCTAATTTCTATTTCAAAATTGCATTCACATCGGAAAATTTCCTCATAGCTATCAAAGTAATGGATTTCTAGGTCATTTCGTAGACTGGGTTTTAGCCCACCAAAAACGTTTTCAACCTTGCACTCAGGGGTAACGACAAAGACAGAGGTGTATCATGCAAGCCTTGTGAAGTTTTCCTCATATTCCCTGATAGATTCATTGTCCTTTTTCTTAAGGTCAAGGAAATCCCTTTACATTTTAATATAGAGAGTGGAAAGAAAATATTTATCAAAAAAAAATTTTGGAATTCCTTCCACTCCTTTACCTCAATTTATTACTCAGGATTCGTATTCCTGATCAATGTCCACCAATAATCAGTTTTACCCTCTATACGATAAACTAACATAAGAACCTTCACTTGTTCATAACATTAAAGGATGGAGAAGATATTTTCAATGGATTTGATGAATTGATCCAAGATTAATGGATCAGATGATCCATTAAACGTAGGAGGCCTTTGTCATATGAATCTCTCGATTGTTGGTCGTTCTCTCTTAGGGGGTGTGGGTGACCCTCTTGATCTAGTTTTCTATTCATAACTTGTGTTAACTAAGATAGTATCATGAAAAAGTTTTTTATTCCTATACCCATCATATTGGTAATATCATTGGGGTAGTCATCACACTTCCCTTCGCATCGGTTGTTAACATGATTCCTCATATTTCCATCAATTGGAAAAAAAATAATTAGTAATTAGTATCTTAAAATTAAGCATGTAAAAGGGAATCTGATGACTTTAAAGTGATAACTTATCAATTACATTTTTCTCCATAACTTATGAATTTCTAGGCTTTGATCTATGTTATCCATGATATATTTCATAACATATATTCTTATGGTCATTTTTTACCCTTAATAATGGCTTGTGTTGAGCTTATGAATTTACCAAAGCATATCCCATAGGATTGTCAAACTAGGTGCACAGTAAGGATCATTGTTGTGTACTAGGTTACTCTGAGTCAGGCTTGGAGCACCTTGTTAGAGTTGTCACTCTAAGGTACATTTGTGCCAAACCACATCCACTTGTAGTATCCATACAGGGATCTATTTTCTTGATAAACCAATTAATCTATAATTACCAAAATTTAGGGGTATTTTCTTACACTCAGTATTATCCCTAAGGTTTTTCACTAGGGTTCTCTAATCCTAATCAAAAAAATAACTAAACCTATCCTCTAATACTAACTTTAACAACCCTTATATTTATTACACATCAATTAATGTTTTATTACATAAAATTACACTTAATACAACCCAAAAGATTGAGAGGTCTAGTGTATTTGGGAAATTAGTTACATTACATAAAAACTTAAACATCAAAAGCAAAATCTTTATTCAAAATTTCTTTAACATTACCAAAATTTTCATTCATACTTAACACTACATGGGATAGCCTGAGGAAACACATAAAAAAGGGGTGAGCTATAAAACTCAGTAAGGAAATAAACAAGGTATAACATGAGGAATACAATACATGTTAGATAATAATCATATCAATGGATCATAAAAGAGAGATAAATAATAAGGCATGATATAGCATGATAATCATAACATGGGAAATGTGTCAACAACTTAAAACACTGCATTATAAACATTTTTCAATGATAAACCACTGAGACTTAATAGATGAAAAATTACCATAAAGGAATTAGTTAAACCCCTATACCAACATGTCGCATCATGATACTAAACATTACACAATTCATTGGAGCGCTATCAGGACGCACCCTTCATAATCATTTCACTCTCATGCTTAAGTGTGCCACATAGATCACATAACATAGATTCATTCAACATAATAATTCATTCCAATATCTAGTAATGTGTAATAAATACATATAAGTACCTAATCACAAAGTATATGTGTATGAAGAAGAATACCCTTGATATATAAATGGTATGGTATTCACTACACAATTATTTTGGCATGGAAAATCATGGTGCAATTTTGGTTGCATAATGGCGTCATATAGAATTTCATAAAATGGGTTGAGGAGAGAGAAAGAGGTCTCTCATAATTTAGACATGAAATGGAAAGTAATAGGTACATGTAAATATATTCCCCAACATAATTAATTAAAAATGTAAGGTTTATCATAATAAAAAAAACTTGAATATAGAGGATAAAGGAAAGAACCCTTATAAAATTTCGGCAAGGTAATGAGTGTACATAAAGGTTATTAGGAGGATTAAATAATATTTAAAGGGCATATAACCATATATAAATCAAATTAAAATTAAGGGGGATATTTAATAACATATCCTAACATAGGGAAAAGAAAATTTAAAGACATAACATAAAAGGAATTCTTGATAAATAGGAGGGTCGAAGATTCCTTATGGAATTTCAGCATAGTAATGGGTGTACATAAGGGTTCATAATAAGGATAAATGAGAGTAAAAGAGGATAAAATCATTTAAACATAAAATGTAAAGTAATTTAGATAGGTAATAATGTATCCCGAATTAATAAAAATGAAATTAAAAGTCATATCATAAATGAAATGCTTGATAAAAAAGAGGAGAGAGACAATCCCTTACTTGGATATGCGACTCTAAAGGCTTGAGAGGGGCTTATTGAAAGATTTGGGGCACCTTATAAGGACTATAGGGAGTATGGGTTAGATTTTTCTCATGATCCAAATATTTTTAGTGAATTAAAATGGTATATTGGGTGGGTTTATAGAGGAAATGAGGAGTATTTCTTTATTATTTTGGTTTTGGACACTACATAATAAAATATTCAAAACCACAAACCATATCATATTTTTTCCCATAGTTTCTTACAAAGGGGAGTGGTTTAAATTATTTTATAAGTAAAAGGTCTGTATAGAATAAAATTATACCTTTTCTTATGTGGAGGTGAGTCACACTACCGAAGAATTGATTTTAAAATCCTAAAATATATTATAAGTCATGGAGGATTCATTAAGGATTTATAAAATAAATAAAATAAACATAAAATTACATTATTTTAAATAAAAAATATATATATTTCTAAGAATAAATTTTATAGTATTTATTACATCACTATTTTTCCATTATGATCTCATAAAACACACCGTATACTTATGCGATATTTATGTTTTACCCAAAAATTCAACTGTCTTAGAAAATTATGAAAAATTAACTATTAGATAATTTTGATTCCCTAATTCCAAAAAAATATTCATTTTATCTAAATAATTTTATAAATATATTAATTTTTACATTTAAAAATAAAAACTGACATATATTGAAAATAGATGGGTTTTGACAACAAAAGTTTTTGAACCCTAATAAAAATTACATTTGAATTCATAAAAATTATATGATCATTTATATTCAATAAAATTTATTTAATAATAATATTTTATTAAAATATTATTTATTTCATAAATCCATTAATTCATCAAAATATATTTCTTAACTAAATTTGAATATTAACTAAAAATACAATTTGTGCTTTAAAAATTATTTACTAATTAACAATAATAGGATGAAAATATATTCATTAAAAAATAATTTACATAATCTTATTGTTAGGTTATTGATATATATCACTTTATTACACCATCATACACCCTAAGAGTAAGGTGTGTGACGATGGGGCTTTCATGGGGTCGTTCGGTGGACATGGTTTGGGTTGTGATCTCGATGAGCTTGAACTTCTTCTATAAATGGTTTCACTCATGCTTAATTTGATGGATATCAACTTGATATTTGTCTAAGTAAAATCCTAGAAATTATATCTCTCTCATAATATTTGACAAATGGGCTTCATAGGGTACAATCGTACTAGTTGAGGCCATCACATCCTTTTTATGTGCCAAAAGGATTTGTTAAAACCCTATATTTATACCAGTCATGTGATCACTATTAAAAGAATATATTATAAATGGTAAAGATACAAAAAAGTCATTTAAATCTAATTGGATATAATAAAACAAAATAATTTCATGTGTTTTCTATTTTATTAAATCAAAAAATGGAAATTTTATATATAATGGTTTTGGTCATTACAAAGGGTGCATCCTAGTATGGGTTTTTGGCATGTGGGATACCTTTTTTTAGGAGTATCACTCGTGTACTATTGTTTCAGACTTGTGGTTGGTTTCAAGAGGGGTAGGTACATCTAAGTTCTTATCTTAGATAATAGTTGTACAGGTGGTTTTTTCCTAATGTTTTTGAGCTACATAGAAAGCATAAGATGTGCTTGAGGTTATGATGTTAGGTATTTGAGATGAGTATTTAGGAGATGTGAATTGTTAGAACCGAAATCAAGTTTTTTGTTTGGGTTACACAAGACTGTGTAATGGTTAAGTGTTAATGGGACCATGGATACACAAAACAAATGACACACTGTGTCATTTGGTTTTTGGAATCGATGTTATGGAATCATATTATCATAATGATGGGATTGATAAGATAGTCATGAATAGGTTAAGACTAATGTGGGTGTTATTAGAGGCTTGTGGTCATGGTGACCCAAGGCACATGGGATATAACTTTATGTTTAAGGAATGAATGAGGTTGTGGTGGTATTCGTCGATGACATCTTTCTGTACTCATAGTTTAGATATGATCATTACCAATATCTTGACATCATACTGAGTATGCTAAGAGAGAATTAGTTATACACGTACTAGTCTGATGAATTTCCACTATAGGAAAACGGTCATTTCATGGCGGTTTTTTCGTGGCGGTTTTAAAAACTGCCGCTAAATAGTTTTTGGGCTGGTATTTTGCGGCGGTTTTTTCGTGGCGGTTTAAAACTGCCGCGAAATGTGTTAAATTTTTTTTAGTGTTTTTTTTTCGAGGATTAGCGGCGATTTTTTAAAAACCGCCATGGAATAGCAGCGGTTTGGGTAAAAACGCTGTGAAATTAAAAGAAAAAAATAAAAAAAACCATGAGAAACCCTGAAATCACTAAAACGACCATAACTTTTGATTCGGGCATCCATTGGAGCACCACGACTATTCAAATCGAAGATCATGAAGAGATATAGATGCATGTATAATCAAAACCGTGAGATGGTCTAAGGTGTGGAAGATATGAGAGTTATAATAAATTTGAAAAAAGTTCTCCAACTTCAAACGGCCATAACTTTCGCTCCGGGTGTCTATTTGGGCTCTACCACATATCAAATTGAAGCCAGCAAAGAGAAATATGCACTGGTTCAACACAAGAAAGCTTTTGTCGTGTTTTTCAACCCCAAAAACCCATCTTAAGGCTTTTAAAACCCTATTTCCGTCACTAGTGTCCCGTCGAACTTGTCTTCAAACGGACCTAACTTTTGATCCATGTGTCAGTTTGGACTCCTCCACCTGCTAGATCGTAGTTCATTCCATGAGCTTCAGTTTTACTGGTCGCGGTGCCCACATGGACTTCTGGATAATAAGTTATGGCCTTTTTAGTGGGTATCGGGTTTGTTATGTTTTTCGATGCCTCGTTTCTAGCACCCGTTCCCCGTCAGCTTTTTTTTTAAATGGTCATAACTTTCAATCCGCCAGTCTATTCGGTCGCTTTCACCTATCAGGTCGAAGATCATTTCAGGATCTTTTATTTGACTGGTCATGGATCTGGAATGAACTCTCGGATCATAATTTATCTCCATTAATGTGAGTCCAATGTTTTTGTCACTTTATGACCATTTTGACAGGGTTTTAACAGTTGCTCCATTTATTACTATTTATTTGGGTTTCCATGACTTTTTATCTTTATCAATGGTTTTTTGTGGGCTATTATGATGATTATGTTGAATTCTTAAGGGGTTTTCCAGAGTTGTCAAGAGTTGTCATGTGTTCTCATGCTTTCTAATGCTTCATTTTTCATGCTTCTCCATCCGTTTTCATGCGTTTTCACGATTTTTCATCCCTTATCACGCCTTTTCATACTTTTTCATGTGTTTCATTTATTTTTTATTATTTTTTATTTATAATTTATTATTTATAATATACTTTAATTTATTTATTATCTATTATTTGTTACTGGTTATTTATTATTTATTATTTATATTTATTTATTATTTAATATATATTATATATTATTAATAATAATAAAATATTATTATTCATAATAATATTTGTTACTCGTTATTTATTATTTATTATTTATATTTATTTATTATTTATTATTTATTATTTATTATTTATTATTTATTATTTATTATTTATTATTTATTATTATTAATAATAATATTTTATTTTTTATATATTATTTTTTATTTTTTATTTTTTATTTTTTATTTTTTATTTTTTATTATTATTATTTATTATTATTTATTATTTATTATATATTTATTATTATCTATTATTAATTGTTATTTATTATTTATTATTTATAATTATTAATTGTGTGTGATTTATTATTATTATTATTTATTATTTATTATTTATTATTTATTATTTATTTATTATAATTTATTTACTATGTGTTATTTATTATTTTATTTTTTATTTTTTTTAGTAATTTTTATTTAGTATTTATTATTTATTATTTATTTATTATTTATTATTTATTATTATTTATTATTTATTATTTATTATTATTAATTGTTTATTATTTGTTATTATTTATTATTTATTATTTATTATTTATTATTTATTATTTATTATTTATTATTTATTATTATTAATTGTTTATTATTTGTTATTATTTATTATTTATTATTTATTATTTATTATTTATTATTTATTATTTATTATTTATTATTTATTATTTATTATTTATTATTTATTATTTATTATTTATTATTTATTATTTATTATTTATTATTTATTATTTTTTTATTATTATTTATTAATTATTATTATTTATTATTTATTATTATTTCTTATTTCTTATTTATTATTATTTATTGTTTATTATTTATTATTTATTATTATTTATTATTTATTGTTTATTATTTATTATTATTTATTCTTTATTCTTTATTCTTTATTCTTTATTTTTTATTCTTTATTATTTGTTCATTATTATTTATTATTGTTTATTGTTTATTGTTTATTGTTTATTGTTTATTGTTTATTTTTTATTGTTTATTATTTATTATTTATTATTTATTATTTATTATTTAATATTTAATATTAATTATTTATTATTTGTTTGTTATTATTTATTATTTATTATTTATTGTTTATTGTTTATTGTTTATTGTTTATTGTTTATTGTTTATTGTTTATTATTTTTTATTTTTTATTATTTTTTATTTTTTATTATTTATTATTTAATATTTAATATTTGTAATTTGTTTTTTATTATTTATTATTATTTATTATTTATTGTTTATTTTTTATTGTTTTTTATTTAATGTTTTTTATTTATTATTTATTATTTATTATTTATTATTTATTATTTATTATTTATTATTTATTGTTTATTGTTTATTGTTAATTGTTTACTATTTGTTGTTTATTATTTATTGTATTATTGTTTTATTATATTATTATTTTAAATTTGTAATTTTATTATTTTAATATTTTATTTTCATAATTTTATAATTTATGTAAATATTATTATAATTTTTTTTCTATTTATTATAATAAACAGTAAATAATAATAAATAAATAATAGAATAAATAACTAATAAATCAATAATTTTTAATTATTGCTTATTGTTTAATTATTATTGAGTTTATATCTATTAGTTATGTATTATTTGTTTTTTCAATTAGTATATATAAGTATATTAAATTCTATTTATTAACCACATGACGAGCTTGCTGGAGTGGTAAAGTCTTTGAAAAATATGCAAGAGGTTAGGGGTTCAAATCTCACCAAACGCGGTATTTCTTTATATTGCATGGGCATGGGCATGTGCATGGGCATGTGCATGGGCATGTGCATGTGCATGGGCATGTGCTTGAATGGATAAAGTAAATAAATTAATACGAAATAAATAAAATAAATACGAAATAAATAAAATAAATACAAAATAAATAAATAAAATTAATTAATTAATTACGAAATAAATAAAATAAATACGAAATAAATAAATAAATTAAATAAATAAATTAAATAAATTAATTAAATAAATACGAAATAAATAAAATAAATATGAAATAAATAATAAAATAAATAAAATAATTAATTAATTAATTAATTAATTAATTTAAAAAATATAAAAAAATTCAATAAACCGCCGCTAAGAAATTGCCGTGAAACGTTCTATAACGATTTTGAAAACCACCGCGGATAGTTTCCTGACGCACAATTTAGCGATGGTTTTCCAAAACCGCCGCTAAATACGCATTTTGTCGTAGTGATTCTCTTGGGAGGTTTATTCTCATGGAGTAGTGTATCTAAAGTCGTATAGTGGGAGTACAGCATAGTCTATTTGTGGGTGAGGTCTTCGTGGTGGATCAGATGTCGTAGAATACCATGGGTGTTGTTCTCGGAATATGGGAATAGAAAATAGTTGATGTTTTGTTTCTTCACTCTAGTGGGAGTGAGACAACCATGCCCAATTAGTGTTTAGAAAATGCGTTGTGGTGTTGGTGCTTGATTGTGAGGTGATAGTAGGGACAATCCTATGGTAGGGAGTATCTGATCAGTCATGGTGATATAACCCTTATATGAGTGGGGTTGATGATGTAGTGATAACAACATCAAGTAGGTTGGTAGACCACTAAAGATGTATTTTGATAGGTGACTCTGATGGTGGGAAGTGGCGTGGATTAGAAATTGCTATTGTAGTTTGAGTTTTATGGTGGGGGACACCATTAACCTGTTAATGAGTTTTGTAAGATGATGCAACATCTCAGGATGGATGGGGGCATTTAGGCACTGTCTTGGATGTTTTTGGTGGAGGAAAGTGGTGGATTAACCTCTGATGGGTTGTATTCTTTATTGTTGGAGTTGTGTGAAGGAACTCGAGTTGTCATTATTATAGGTTCCAGGAAAAGCGGAAGTATGCGATTGGTCATTCCCAACTTTTCTTTTTGTTATGATCGATGATCAATCTGAGATTTAAATGATGATGAATATCATAATTAATGGAATTGAATCAAATAAAATAGAAAAGGGATATAATGTTAGAACCAAGTGTGAGATCATCACATATTATTTATAATAAATTTAATCAATTAAAGAATTAACTTGAATGAATTCTTTATTAATTGATGGATCTAACCATATATATGTGTTGTATCATCATTGTGTAGAAGGAATCAAGAGCATATTCCCTTTAGCGGTGATCCACATGTTTTACACTAATATTCAAACATCGCCTTAGGAATATCTGGGTGATATCATAGAAGATCCTATCACTTGTATCATCTTCCATTAATCAGCATGACAATTGCTTCCAATGTGTTCTCCTCGATCCCTCTAAATTTAAGAGTGGGAGGTGGAGGAAGATTGTTCTGTTCTCTTGGGAGCATTCTTAGAGAGGGGTATCTCTATACTTGATAGTATCTTATCTGGTTTTCATTGTGTACAGCACAAAATGAGTCGGATCTCTTAAAAAAATAATATAATTAGGTTTAAATACTTCTAGATTTATAAATAAATTATTTCACAAGTCCCCTTGTTGTTTATTTAATCCCTAAAAAACCCTGTGTCAATAATAATAATATTATTATTATTATTTCTCAAAATATTCTAAACTTGTGAATTAAATTAAATATTATTTAATAAAAATAATATTCAATAAATATTATTTCTCACTGGACCTAAAAAAATGTTCTTTCATTCCTCTACAATATTTATCAGGGCTTTAATAATGAATATTTATTTAATAAATAAATATCACTTCATTATTCTCCAATAAATAAATAAATATTATATTCACTAAATAGAAAATAAATATTTATTAAATATTCCACTCACATAATATTCTCTTGAATAACTGGTGACAGAATATATGTTATCAAGAATACATGAATAATTATTTAACCATGTGTAGGAATAATATTTATTCAACTTTTCAAATAATAAATAATAATATACTATTTAACTTAGATTCTATATACACTTAGTATGTGAACCTCTAGGCCTCTTTCTTAGTGGCATTACACAAAGTAGTCTAAAGTCTAAGGATAGCATCTAACAGCACACTAGGGAACCCATAGAGAAATAATTTAATTCTAGAATGACATAATACCTCATACAGATGCTTACTTTGTAATATAATCCCTTTATCATGATATCTCTAATCAAGAAGGTTGCACATGGGTGCCATCAAGCTAGGTGCTTGATGTCTATTTCTTTGACTCATGGAAATCAAACTTTCCTATAGTTCACCATGGCCATGTATTTATTTAGGCTATATCATTTTCATCAAAGGGTCTGAGATATCTACTTCTGTTAAAGGAAAAAAAGGTACAAAACCCTTATCATATTATTTATTAATGAAATATTACTCGTGATGCCCCCAATGTATCCTACCTCTCCACGAACATATGGAATCATGGTTTTCATCAATACATAAAATTACGCAACTTATAATACTTATTAATAATATTCTTAAAGTATAAGTATCATTACACATATCCACAAAGAGGAACATCCAATGACACATATGAATATAGATTTCCTATTGGTGGGTCTCATTATTATAATATCCTACACTAGATAAGACCAAGGGCGTACATCATGAGAAGGTGCCTCAAATTCCTATGAGTCAACACCCCTGATATCCTGTATCATTTGTGTGCCTAAAATGATATCATCCATCTATAGAAAATATATTTATGAACAGTGTCATAACACTTTCGGGTTCTCATCATAGCGGGGAACTACTATGATCTTTTAGTGCAAAAACTACTCTTAGGACATTATCACATAATATGATACATGGAAGAACAATCATGATGTGATAATAAGTTTATTAATATTAAAAACTATGAATACATGCTATCATAAAGTACACAAAATTTGGTTTTAGGGAACTTAATCCAATATAATCCCACTTACACTAGAGCCAGCTGATAAAACCTTCAATATGTTATCTCTCACATGATACTCATGCTTCTTCTGATATAGAACTTTAGTTAAGGAGTCCACCAGATTCTCTTTTTTGGGTACTCCTATTACTAAAAATTCACCCCTCTGATAGAAATCCCTCACGAGGTGATACTTTCAGAGTGTATTCTTTATCCTTTGGTGATACCTTGTCTCTTTTGCATGACCATTGTTCTAGTATTATCACAATACAATGTGATAGGGTATTTAATGATAGGTACCACATAAATCTCTTGGAAAATGTTTAGTATCCAAAAAAGATTCCTTGGATACATCAAAAGTCTCTATATACTCATACTTCACTGTAGAATCAGCGACAACTAACTTATTTGAACTCTTCCATCACACAGATCTTCCATTGAGATAGAAAACATATCATGACTACAATTTCATATCATTATGATATATCTAAAAACTAGAATCTGAATAAAACCTGATGACCAGCTTCTTATATCCTCAATACACTAGGAACATATCCTTATTTCTTGTCAAATACTTAAGGATAGACTTAACAGTAGACCAGTTTTATTTTCCTAGATCAACTTGATATCTTCCTACCATGATCAATGCATAAGCAACATCAATTCTAGTATATAACATGGTATACATGATTGAGCATATCATTGAAGATTATGGGATATTACTCATTATCTCTTTATCCTTTTGTGTTTGAGGAAACATTTTCTTAGAAATATGTAAACCATGTGACACTGGAACTAATCCCATATTATATTTTTTTCATACTAAATATCTTTAGTATCTGGTCAATATATGTACTTTGACCTAGTCTAAGTAGCCTCTTGGATCAATCATGAATGATCTTTATCCCTAGAATATGGGTTGCTTTACTGAAGTCCTTTATAGAGAAACATGTGTTTAACCAATCCTTAACAGACTATAGACTATTATGTCATTTCTGATTTGTAATATTTCATCAACATATACTACTAGGATAATGACAAAATTTCCACTAAACCTATTGTAAACACATGGATCACATTATTTCTTAATGAAACCAAATTCTTTTATTTCTTCATTGAATTGAATGTTCCATGACTTGGATGATTTCTTCAATCCATGAATGGATATCTACAACTTAAAAATATTTTTTGCATCACCTAGAGTCACAAAACCTTCTGGTTGTGTCATATAGACATCTTCATAACGGTTACCATTAATGAATGCATTTTTTACATTCATATGCCAAATCTAATATTCATCATAAGATGCAATTACAATTAGAATTTTTATGGATTTAAACATAGAATGTGGTGAAAAGGTTTCATCATATTCAATTCCTTGATGTTATTTAAAATCTTTATCCACTAGCCTTGCTTTATAGGTATTTATTTTACCTTCCATTTCTAGTTTTCTCTTGAATTCCCATTTTCAACCCACAGGCTTTACATTAACTGATGCATCAACCATAACCCAAACTTGGTTCTGATACATAGAATCCTTTTCAAAATTCATGGCTTCTTTCCATATTGCATCTTATGATCTCTCTAAGACCTCTTTTTAGGAGATAGGTTCATCATTATCAACCAATAATGAGTCGCCATCTTCATTGACTAGAAAACCTTATCTCTCTGGTTCTCTTACCTCTATTTCTCTCCTACATAGTACTTTTGTTTTAGGAACTTCTTCCATAGGGACCTTTGGAATATGTTCCTGTACCAACTCCTATGAATCTTGAGCATCAACTTCATTGAATTAAATTTTTCTCCTGCTATATTTTTTGAGGATGTGATCCCTCTCAAGAAGGGCAGATTGCCTGGTGATAGTCAATTTCTTGTCTAGGGGTTGTATAGGTAGTATCCCTTTATTTCCTTGGGATACCCTATAAAGAAACACTTTTTCCCCTAGGGTACTAGTTTTTTTCCTAATAAGGCCTTAATAAATGCCTCACAACCCCAGACACTTGTATTCAACAAAACAATCTTATTTTCACTTCATAACTCGAATGTAATTCCATTTGTCACTTTATTTAGTGCTCAATTTAATGAATATGTTTTAGTTTGTAATGTATGTCCCCAAAAGGATAATAGATTATCTGCATGACTCATTATTGACCTTACCATGTCTAACAAGGTAAGGTTCCTCTTTTCACTAACACCATTCCACTATGGTGTGTAAGGTGGAGTGATTTGAGATAGAATCCCAAACTCCCATATAAATTTGGTAAACTCTTGGTTAAGATATTTATCACCTCAATCTGATTAAATATTATTTATCTTCCTTATAAGTTTATTATTTACTTTATTCTTGAATTTATTGAATTTATCAAAGGACTTAGACTTATACCTCATCAAGTATACATAATCATATCTACTCAATTCATCAGTAAAAGTTATGAATTAAGAATACCCACCTATAAATTCTACTAGAAATTGTTCAAACACATCAGTGTGTACCAATCCTATAATATATGTGGCCCTTTAAAACTATCCACAAAATGGAGGTTTGGTCATTTTTCCTTATAAACAAGAATAAAAAATTTCATGTGGTTTAGCTCAGACAAGTCTAAATAACATCTAGACATAGATTTGTCAATCACTTCTCATTTACATGACCAAGATGGTGATGACATTTCTGGGTGCTATATAAGTCATGTGAACATGATTAGTTATTTATTTAAAATACTTTGTTTTTTTAATTTAATACATAAATTCCATTATTTAAATATGTCATACTATAACATATGTTTTCTTTATAAAAGAAAAAAAATTATTTCCAAACTTGAAAATAATCATATCTTCATCTAGGTA
The DNA here is from genome assembly GCA_963277665.1 of Viscum album. NCBI lineage: Eukaryota > Viridiplantae > Streptophyta > Magnoliopsida > Santalales > Viscaceae > Viscum > Viscum album. The sequence continues at coordinate 450,970,787 of OY728165.1, forward strand.
TGAAATAAAAATTGTGTTCTTGGTAACATTTGATATATAATAACAACATTTTAAAACTGAAATCATTCATATTGGTAATGAAAGTTGGTAGTCACCAATAGAAAGAGCAGCAATCATTACACTATTGGAAGCTCACAGATCCACCTCTCCTCTAAAAATCTTTATAAATATACTTGGTTCCAACATTTGGATATAGATATTAGAACCACAATTGTATCTAATACCCAATGCGTAGATATTGAAAAGATTACACTCGATAACAAACACACCTTTATTGTCTTCTTTTTTCTGGGTGCAGTTCTTCTTCCAGTGGCCTTTATTTCCACATGAAAAACATACTACCTCATTTTCCTTTCCCTTCCTCTATATATTCCTCTTCTTGGAAGGATGGTGCTCATGGTCTTTAGATTTTTTATTAGTCTTATTCCCCTTATCATTATTCATCCTTTTATTATTCACCATAAGGACCATGGTATTATCATGCCCCATTTCCTTATCTACTTGGTGAATCAAAGTAAGAAATTCTAAAAGACTCTTCTCTTTATTGCTCATATTGTAATTAATAATAAAATCGGAGAAGGTATTGGGTAGTGATGAAAGTATGAGATCTGTATATAAATCATCCGAGAATTTAATCCATGAGATATCTAAGTGTTTAATGTATTCAATAAGCATGACTACTAGAGGCCCAATAGTCATAGAATCTCCAAGCTTAGTTATAAACAAAGCATTGTAGATCTTGTATCTCTCTTGTCTCACCTTATCTTGATAAAGATCCTTAATGTGAGATATCATGCTTTATATATCCATATCCTCATGTTTCTTGAAAATATCATTGGTCATGCATGAGACAATGAGTCATTGAACATTGTAGAATTGTCCAAATGTTTCTCATAGATAGACAACTCTTCATCACTAGCCACATTTCCAAGTGCTTTAGGAATTGGTTCTTCCAGCACATACAATTTCCTTTCATGGAAAATGATAACATGTAAGAACCTTTTCCACTCTTGGAAATTTGTGTCGGTGAGAAGGTTATCCTTCTCAACTATGGATTGCAGTGATATGTTTGATGTCATTTTTGTTTTTTTTTCAACAATTATGATGAAGAGAGATTTTAGTACTTTATCTGATAAAATTTATTCCAATAAATAAATATTATATTTATTAGTCTTCCAATATTTTATCAAAACCCAATATCCCTCACCATTGGCTTTGGAATATCCTGTTTATTGGATATTCTAGTGGTAAGGATCCGTATTCCCATTCTCATTACCCAAACTCTGGTTGATCAAGAAACTTGAATGGTTTTAGGTAGACATTTTAAATTCCAACTTCATTAAATCATAGTTTTTTTATCTATTGAGTGGAACCCCCCCCCATCCTGAAATCCTTAAATTGGATTTCCTCAACCATTGCCTATTAGTTACAACAAGTCTAACTTTGGAAATCAACCTGTCACGACCCGTCCCCCGGGGCCCGTGTTGTGACTATCCCAAGACCACCTTTCATACGCTAGGGGCTGGAGACTACCACCAAAAGAAATATTCCCTAAAACCAGGAAGGCATTGCCTTTATAACCTATAAAACACAATCAACCAAGCACACAACAAGATATGAACACAAGTAAACTATATAACAAAAAGAGTGGTGAAAGTAAGAGGGGTCAGAATACAAGCCCAACAGTAAAGGTACAAGTACAACTGAAATACAATATAACTGAAGAAAGAAAAAGACAACTATGGGGTCATCCACTACAAGAAAACCACTGTTTAGCGGTGGTTTTTTCACGGCGGTTTTTAAAACCGCCGTGAAACGCATTTTCGGGCCGTCATTTCGCGGCGGTTTTAAGAACCGCCGCGAAAAAACCGCCGCTAAACGGCAAAAAAAAATTTATTTTTTTTTTAATTTTTTTTATTTTATTTGAGGATTAGCGGCGGTTTTTTAAAAAACCGCCGCGAAATAGCGGCGGTTTCGGTAAAACCGCCGCTAAATGAAATGAAAAAAAACGTGAGAAACCCCAAAATCACTAAAACGACCATAACTTTTGATTCGAGCGTCCGTTGAAGCGCCACGACCAGTAAAATCGAAGCTCATGAAGAGATCTAGAGGCACATATAATCAAAACCATGAGACGGTCTAAGGTGTGGAAGATATTAGAGTTATAAAAAAGTTGAAAAAAGTTCTCCAACTTCAAACGGCCATAACTTTCGCTTCGGGTGTCCGTTTGGGCTCTACCACATATCAAATCGAATCCAGCGAAGAGAGCTACACACTAATTTAACACAAGCATGCTTCTGTCGGCTTTTTCGACCCCAAAAACCCCTCCGAAGGCCTTCAAAACCTCATTTCCGTCA